>CM077594.1:49434392-51934392 GCA_039654915.1 Aquilaria yunnanensis | reverse complement strand
ATCGGGGCAATACCAATATCCATACCTCCTTATAGAATGTCAATCATAGAGATGACTGAGCACAAGAAACAACTTGATGGACTTCTTGTTAGTGTTGTGCCCAAAAGCCAATCATGAGATGATTGTATTTTTGCACATTGAGTCATGATATTTTATTAAGGCATTAATCTAGCAATTATGTTTGTTGTTTTGTTTCTGCGTAATGTAATAAACATAATTGTAACCTTAGAATAATGATATTCTCAAACTTCCCTAGTCTAGTATTATTATGGAACGGGTTGCAATAATACGTAACGACTAGCATACGTGGAGACTAATACGAGATATGTGGTCTACATATGGGTACAAGTTGGAGAAATTGTGTACTGGACCAACCCACCATGAGAACACTACATGGATCGTTATATGAGTGTCATAAGTGATTCTCATAGTGATCATGGTATATGTAGTCCTTTGACCTAAGGTTATCAAGGTTCCCTACATGTGAGTCACATACTTTGATACTTTCTTTTGTTGCTCGTAATTGAGTGAACTTGAAGGAGGTTATTGGGTATGTCACATATCATGCGGAGGGATTTGTATGATCAAGATGGGATTTATCCCTCCTATATAGTGGGAGTGATATCTTTGGGCCCCTTGATAGAGTAAGAGTTAGAAAAATGCATGGCCATGCTCGGATGAGTTGATATATGATATCAATGTCATCAGTTTAAGTTGGTCTACTCAGTAATCAAGAAACCAAAGATTGGGCTATACGAGAGTGACACATTCTATGTCTCGTGCTTAGTCTTGATATCTTGGACAAATGGACAATGGCATATATCGGTAATGATCATAAAGGTTTAGTCGAATCACTGACAATCTTGTCACTTGGGTAGCAATGATGTGTTGCTAGACACCGCTTATTGCTTATGATCATAAATGTGATTTATGATCATTGCCAATGTGGTAAGAGCCTAATGGGTCGTACACGTAGAGCTATTTGGATCATTAGAGTGCATGGGCTAGTTATTTGGATTGTGGTTTCACAATAATTTTGAATTAATAATGGGCCCAAAAGTTGAGCCATTATTAAGCCTGAAATTAAAGCCTAATTGGATTAGGGCTTTGAAACCCATTAGGCCTAGAAGTTGAGTCTCACTATAAATACAACTTTTAGTGAGAAATTCGTAGCTTTTGCCCTCGCCTCCCAAAAGGACAGCCGCACTCTTCTCTTGCAATTCCTTGGAGGATGCAAGCTAGCACTGTGAACTCAAGAGAAACGCATCTGCCGGGATGTGGTGGAAGCGTGGTGATCTTGAGAGGCTTGTGTGGATACCATAGAGAGCTTGAACACATCAACTATTCAGGTTTTGTGATTTGACTCTATAGTTGGGTGAGAGATCTCAACCGAAAATTAGGTATGTAAATTTTTGAACACCTGGTTTACCCCATTTCACTTAGATCCTGGAGGGTTTCGATTAAATTCTGCTATGCTTGTTTGGCTCCTGAAACCCAACACTTCTTCAGAAAAGTTTACTTGATGAACTCATTGCCCTACCTATTATGTATGTAAGAAAGGATTTACTTGAGAGGCAATCAAGTTAAGAGTATTGGATACTTTTCCGGGTTTGTGAAGGTATTGTGTTTATGTATGGTGTTGCTCAATGTTCTAAGTGATATGAGTTGATTGTGTATCAAGTTAATGTGTGTGAACCTTATTCTTGCAGGCATTGTGTGTTTAGAGTTTGTGGGAACAAGGTCTAGTGAGGTTGGAATGTGTTCTATGGAATATATGTTATGGCTTGCCTTGTTGATCATGTGTTTAGTGGTAGGACTTGTTTTAGAGTCCTTAATTATGTTTTAAGTGGTTATGATCATTCTTGGATATGCTTAAATGTAAAGGCATGTAAGTGTGCACTTTTGGATGGTAGTGTGTTTTGGTGTTCTTGGTAGGCTTACCAAGTTCTATGTATATGTTTTCGATGATGAGCACCTATGGTGCCTAAGTTATGTTAGTGATGTACTTATATGTATATCTTGGATGATGCTTATATAGATAGCCTATGGTAGGCTCACTATGACCTATAAGTAGGTAAGGTGAACATGTCAAGGATGGATGCTTATGTATGTTTATGGCTAAGTATTAATGTAGTGGTAATATTGCCTCATGCGTATGGGCTATGTTCTTGTGTTCATGCAACTATGTTCATTAATGGATACATGTATGTTCTTGGACATGCACATGACACCTTCCATGTGAGTTTCTTGAAGAAGTGTGTCTCTGATCCTAGGCAAGTGGTACATGTTACTAGTGTTCCTATTACCCAAAATCTCACATATGGGGAAGAACCAATTCAGGCATTGGCAAAGGACACTAGAAAGCTTAAGAGTAAGTGGATACCCATCATAAAAGTCCAATGGACTACCCATTTTGAAAAAGAAGCCACATGGGAAGTTGAAGCTAAAATGCTTAAGAGCTATCCTAATGTATTCCCTAGACTCTTAGGAAATTTGGAGGACCAAATTTCTTAAGGAGGGGAGGTTGTAATGCCCTTAAGATCCTAAGTGTTTAAGCCATGGGCTATGAGGATTTAGGGCTTAATAATTTTGAATGACTTAGGATATGAGCTCTTTGAACTTGGAAAATAATGTTTTGAATGAAGCTTGAGTGTATGTTGAGTGTTGGACACTCTCGGATTCAAAAATAACTTGGTTGATATGAAAATGATGATTTGTAAACTTGAGGGACTTAATTGGAAGCTTATTCGGATGTTTAATTTAGTGGCTAAATATGGAAGCATCTTTTGTATGTGGACCTAAATGCTTCATGCAAACTTTTGGCTAGCTTAAGTTAGCCTTCACCTAAATTACACACCACTTGGACATATCAGGCCTCCCACATGGTTCCACTCTCCATTGCCTCCTTCATTCGGCCATGAGTCACCATTTTTGAAGTCTTGTGAGCTTGAGGAAGTGTTCATGGTGTTCTTGAGGACTTCCAAGTCCAACCAAGGCAAATTAAGGGTGAAGGCTTGTGGGTCTTGGCGGATTTGTGGGCCAATTAAGCTAGGAAGCTTAGTTCTTGCACCAACAAGATAAGAAGAGCAAGATTCAAGCTTGTTAAGCTTCTGCCATTGAGGATTGCTAATATAAGGTAAGGACTTACGCATTCACTAATCAATTCATAGTTGGACTATGTGTATTAGTAAATTATGTGTGCTTAGGTGATGGTAATTTCCGCCAAAGGGCCCTAAGTAACTATGAGTGCTAGGGTTGCTATGCAACTATGTTCTTTGTGCTAATTAGCTATGTTGGCAAGCATTAAGGCTAGGAATTGAGTGGGGCAACTCAATTCCCAAGCTAGGGAGCTCTCGGATATGATTAGTATTCATTAATGAGGTTATCTGAAACTATGTTTATGTGGACTCATTCTTGCTATGCCTTTCGGATGGTGTTTAAGTGGTGTGTGTGTAATTGTGTGCTTCTATGCTTGTCTGTGCATGCTAACCCTTTTTATATTGTTTAGTTGTGTAGTTGTCAGGGTAAAAAACATCTGTCGCCCCTGAACTAAGACCCACGTTTCGAATTCATATAGGAACTACAAAATGTTACATCATTTATCCTTTAACTATGAAAATGCTATACCAGTAATCTTGCCGTTAATTGCAACTGTTAAAATGGATGAAAAAAAACTTAAAAAACTAGTTTCAACCCCTAAAAACTTTTCATTTGTCATAGAAACCTCAAAACTTTTACATCTTACAATAAAACCACCTTCTCCTAACTACCTTCCTTCCTCCATGATTGTCGCCATCCTTTTCTTCACCCATTTGGTTCTCATGTTCTTTGTCATTGATTTGAAGCTGACCTCTCCATTTGTGAGCCCAACTTCCCTCTTTTCCTATCAGATTATCAGTGGTCATCTTTCTCTGGCGGTGCACGATCATCTTCATCCGGTAAAGCGTGATAGTAAATTGTCGTCTTTCTTTGGCAGTGCTTGATCAAAGAGAAATGATGATGTTGGAGTGCAATAGAATGGAGATGTCCAGGTGGGATCGAATGGAAATGACAATAGAGGATGTCGATGAGCAAGATCGGAGTTCAATGGGAGAGCACTACAGAAAAAGACACTAAATCGACAGGAGAGTGCGATGGGCAAGGTGTTAAATATCATTATCACTAGGTATACGGTACCTCATATTTTTAAGGTATACCGCACTGCATATCATTACCTTTTTGCCAAAAAAAATGTTGGAATATTATTTTAAGATGAAACAAATTAAATAATTTTTTTTGCACATCTTTATATATATTCCAATTTTTTTCATCATAATTTGTCAAATATAAATGAAATATATTGATAATGGATATTTGTTATACAAAAAACATAAAAAATATTATATATAGAGCAAAATAAATATTACTCAACAAAAAAAAAAACTAATTTACCGATACAAAAGAAACAAAAAAGAAATAATATTTTAATAATAACAACACATTTTCTAATACCTAAAAAGAAGAAAGCAAAAGTAAAAGAAAAAGTAACCAAAAAATAAAAGTAAATATTTATGTTAAAATATGTGTATTAATTATACTTTACTATTTTATGTGTTTATGTGTGATATTTTGATTTAAAATGACCAAAAAAAATATCTCACACATGTACCTCACGGTATTGTGGTACGTTGCAGTTTTTAGACAAAATGTACATAAAAAGTTATTGGTATGCAAAATATCATGAAATACTGTGGTATACCATGTATTTCATTAGAAAAAATCATAAAATGTGAAAACATTTGCACCGCATATTGCTTACCCGTGATAAGCGGTATACCGTGATATTTAATTCCATAGCAACAAGATGGCGACAGAAGACAACGAAGGTCGATGAGGAAAAAGACTGCATTATTGGCTCAAGGATCTTAGCCTTTTGTTCCCCTTTATCACATGATTAATCATCAATGCTGGATGTGACGTGGGATGTCGATAGTGGGATAGGGACGTGATTGTGGCAAATCAATGTGGGCCATAGTAGTGGTGAAGGTCATGAAGGGCGGAGGAGCAGAGGTGAAAGTGATGACGTGATGGTGGTTTTATTGTAAGATATAAAATTTTTGAGGTTTCTATGAGAAATGGAAGGTTTTTTAGGGTTAAAACTAGTGTTTTACGTTTTTTGTCCGTCCATTTTAACGATTGTAATTAACGGCAGGATCATTGGTATAACATTTTGATAGCTAAAGGATAAATGGTGTAAATTTTTATAGTTTTAGGATAAATCCAAAACATGGGACTTAGTTTAAGGACAACGGTTGCTGTTTACCCTTAGTTGTCATGTATATACTTGTATTGTGTTGTTTTTGTGTCTTTGTTTGTAGTTGCTTGGGGGTTTGTTTCAGTTAAGCATGAGCTTAACCTAGTTTTATGCCTTGGAGGCTATATCAAGTCCTTATTGAGTTTTTAACTCATTGCCCTACCTTTTATGTATGTAGGAAAAGGTTTATGTGAGAGGCAATCAAGTTAGGAGCATTGGATACTCTTTCAAGTTTGTGAAGGTATTGTGTTTGTGTATGGTATTGCTCAATGTTCTAAGTGATATGAGTTGCTTGTGTATCAAGTTAATGTGTGTGAACCTCATTCTTGCAGGCATTGCATGTTTAGAGTTTGTGGGAACAAGGTCTAGCGAGGTGGGAATGTGTTCTATGGCATATATGTTGTGGCTTGCCTTGTTGATCATGTGTTTGGTGGCAGGACTTGTTTTAGAGTCCTTAATTATGTTTTAAGTGGTTATGATCATTCTCGGATATGCTTAAATGTAAAGGCATGTAAGTGTGCACTTCCGGATGGTAGTGTGTTTTGGTGTTCTTGGTAGGCTTACCAAGTTCTATGTATATGTTTTGGATGATGAGCACCGATGGTGCCTAGGTTATGTTGGTGATGTACTTTTATGTATGTCTCGAATGATGTTTGAATGGATCGCCTATGGTAGGTTCACTATGACCTATGAGGAGGTAAGGTGAACATGTGAAGGACGGATGCTTATGTGTGTTTGTGGCTAAATATTAATGTAGTGGTGATATTGCCTCATAAGTATGGACTATGTTCATGTGTTCATGTAATTATGTTGATTAGTGGATACATGTATGTTCTCAGACATGTGCATGCATGAAATGAGGTACTTATGAGGGGAACTTGATATAGTATGAAAATGCATGTTCATGTTGTGCTAAGATGTTATACAATGTAGTTAAGTGCATGTGGATATATAATTTCACTTTTGGGTGCACTAGTATGTGTATATGTGTTTTGGGAGAAAATGTGTGCGAGTAGAGCCTATGGTGGGCTCACTGAGCCTTATGGTTGCCTAAGCTAGTTGATAAAGTGGATGCTTATTTATGTGTATGACCATGTATGTGTTAGTGTTGTGCCCAAAAAGCTAATCATGAGATGATTGTATTTTTGCACATTGAGTCATGATATTTTATTAAGGCATTAATCCAGCAATTATGTTCGTTGTTTTTGTTTCTGTGTAACGTAATAAACATAATTGTAACCCTAGAATAATGATATTCTTAAACGTCCCTAGTCTAGTATCATTGTGGAGCAGGTTGCAATAATACATAACGACTAGCATATGTGGAGACTAATATGAGATATGTAGTCTACGTATGGGTACAAGTTGGAGAACTTGTGTACTGGACTGACCCATCGTGAGAACACTTCATGGATTGTTATATGAGTGTCATAAGTGATTCCCATAGTGATCATGGTATATGTAGTCCTTCGACCTAAGATCATCAAGGTTCCCTACATGTGAGTCACATACTTTGATACTTTCCTTTGTTGCTCGTAACTGAGTGAACTTGAAGGAGGTCATTGGGTATGTCACATATCATGCGGAGGGATTTGTATGATCAAGATGAGATTTGTCCCTCCTATGTAAAGGGAGTGATATCTTCGGGCCCCTTGATAGAGTGAGACTTAGAAAAATGCATGGCCATGCTCGGATGAGTTGATATACGATATCAATGTCATCAGCTTAAGTTAGTCTACCCGGTAATCAAGAAACCAAAGATTGGGCTATACGAGAGTGACACATTCCATGTCTCGTGCTTAGTCTTGATATCTTGGACAAAGGGACAATGGCATATATCGGTGATGATCATAAAGGTTTAGTCGAATCATCGACAATCTTGTCACTTGGGTAGCAATGATGTGTTGCTAGACACCGCTCATTGCTTATGATCATAAATGTGATTTATGATCATTGCCAACGTGGCAAGAGCCTATTGGGTCGCACACATAGAGCTATTTGGATCATTAGAGTGCATGGGCTAATTATTTGGGTTATGGTTTCACTTTAATTTCGTATTAATAATGGGCCCAAGAGTTGAGCCATTATTAAGCCCAAAATTAAAGCCTAATTGGATTATGGCTTTGAAATACATTAGGCCTGGAAGTTGAGTCTCACTATAAATATAACTTTTAGTGAGAAATTCGTAGGTCTCCTTGCCCTAGCCTCCCAAAAGGACAATCGCACTCTTTTCTTGCAATTCCTTGGAGGATGCAAGCTAGCACTGCGAGTGCAAGAGAAACGCATCTGCCGGGACATGGTGGAAGTGTGGTGATCCCGAGAGGCTTGTGTGGATACCATAGAGAGCCTAAACACGTCAACTGTTCAGGTTTTGTGATTCGACTATACAGTTGAGTGAGAGATCTCAACCGAAAATTAGGTATGAAAATTTTCGAACACCCGGTTTACCCCGTTTCACTTAGATCTTGGATGGTTTCAGTTAAATTCTGCTGCGCTGTTTGGCTCCCAAAACCCAACAGTATGAAGTGGTAGAGATGTATATATTCATGGGTTAGTGCACATTTGTAGTCATATGCATGCTCTCCGATATGTGTGCATAGGGTGGTTAAAGGTAGGCTTACTAAGACACATGTGAGTGTGCAAGATATATCATATAAAACAAATTTTTATAAACTTGGATTGGTTTTTTGGTTGGCATACATATACTTGATCATGCCCCCTTCGTACAAGTCGAAGTTATATCTTTGGCATTAGTAGCTGAAGAAGTACTTTCACCAAGGGACCTTACTATTGTCGACTCTTTGGGCAAAGACTCCTTTTTTTTTTTTGTCAAAGTTGTATTCTCGGCATTCTTTGAGGGTCTTCACACTAAGTTTCGAGCCCTTCATAAGGACGTTGTTCAGAACCGGCATCTTATTCTTTTGGCGAGGTCACACCTTTGGAACTGGAGGAGCTTTTTCATGTCTTGCAGCCAAAGTTGCATTTTTAGAGGTGAGGGGCCATAATTTCTTCAATGATTTTCATTCCTGCCTTCTGTCAGTGAACCGTCCTATCCTTTGACTGTGTAGTCGCATCATTTCAGGGTAGGTGATGTAGGACTGATCGTGTGACATGTGTCATCGAGTTAATGGCCATCAGTCGCATCCGTTACGTCGGTTGCGTCCCTTCACTTGTGAAGGGTCATTATGGCGATGCTTCACCTACCTTCTTCGGTCTATATATGGCCTTTGCCCTCAGGGGTTTCCTCACTATTATACTTTTATTTCCTTTGCTCTCGAATTTCCTCTCACCTATCTAGCTTTCTTTCGTGGCGGTGCTAGTAGCGGATCGATTTCCAGCAACTTTTGCAGCGTTCTCCCGAATCTCCTTTCCTCCCAAACTAGGTGGGTTCGTTTCTGAAGTAGTTCTTCTTCCTCCGCCTTCTTTTTTTTTTCATCTCATTTGTCCAAGGTTAGTACCCTCGCCCTTAAATATGTCTTTTGAGCAAGCCTTAGCAAAACCCATTCCTAAGAGTTGGCTTCCTCTTAACTCTCACTTGAGCTGTTCCACTTTAGAAAAGCTGAAGAAGTTGTTAGCCAAATTTTCCCTTCCCTTGTACACCATCACCCGTCTTCTCGGACCTGCTGTGCCGAGCTACCTTCCTTGACATGACGAGGTTATTGTCTGTAGAGCACAGCAGAAGGCAGGTCTTCGGTATCCTCTGCCGAAGATGGTTTGCGACTTTTACCAATTTCATGGCATAGCCATCAACCAACTTCCTTCGAACTCATACTCTTATTTTAATGCCTTTCTTTGCATGTGTGGGGTCTTCAATATAGAGCCCCCACTTCATCTGTTTTATGCAATATTACAAAGTTCATCCCGTCTCGAAGGGTGGATTCTACTTCTTTCACCCTTGTGGAGTTGAAAGCAAGAAGTTTACTTTTACTTTCGGGAGAAAAGAAAGTTGGCGAGGTTGGCAAAAAAAGTACTTCTTCATGAGGATTGATAAGAAGTGGGTAGATCTTCCTACACAATGGGCTTCAGGTACCTTAGCCATTGATGTAGTAGAGTCGAGGAAGCTATTAACTTTAGAATTGGAAGTCCAATTTGAGGAGTTTGATAGCCGTATTCGGGCTGTTGCGGACTGGGATGCCGAGGTTCCCCCGCGCTCTCTCTACCCCTTCCCCATGAGGTGGAGCTTCATGACTGAAGAAGCACTTTGGGAATTGGGGGTTATCAAATAGCACCTTACTGACTTGAACATGCTGAAATCGGCTGTCGATGGAAAGAAATCGCGGTTGGTCATGATACTTTCGGGCGAACTTACATACTCGGGACTGCTGGAGAGTAAGTTTTTTTCCCACTTTCCTTTTTATAACTTTTCTGTACTTACACTGATGTTCTTCTTTTTGCAGAGATGGGCGATAAATCTGCAGCCTTCTACAAGAGTCTCTTCCTTGGTCAGGCTGAGAAGGGGGAGCAATAGAAGAAGAAGGCACCCAAGAAGAAGAAGGTGCTAGCTGGGCCATCCTCAGCCTCAAAGTCGAAGAAAAGTAAGGAGGGCTCCCTTCCACCTCTGCCTGAAGGTCAAGTGGAGGTCCTCGACCAAAGTCCTGTGTGTGCTGACCCTCATTCAAAGCCAGCCATCCATTCTATCCCCTTAAGTCCCGATGCTACTGTCGAGGCATTGGGAACTTTGCTGGGGGAGATGTCTACCGAAGAGGCTCAGGAGTGGCGAAGAAGTAAAGGCAAGGACATCCCCGCCAAAGTGTTGGATGTGAGTGAGTCTGACAAAGAGGGCCCTGAACTCCAACTAGGTTTGTCCCAAAGCCATTCGTCTATAGGTTTAGGATTTTTTGGTATTTTAGACCTTGTAGATGAATGGCTAAGGGATAAC
This sequence comes from Aquilaria yunnanensis, assembly GCA_039654915.1. Classification (NCBI taxonomy): domain Eukaryota; kingdom Viridiplantae; phylum Streptophyta; class Magnoliopsida; order Malvales; family Thymelaeaceae; genus Aquilaria; species Aquilaria yunnanensis. The sequence continues at coordinate 51,924,220 of CM077594.1, read as the reverse complement.
GTTATAACTGAATTTTGGAGTGATTTTGCAGATGAGTGAGCACAGGCTTAGTGGATGGCAGAGCATGTTCAGAAGAGGGCCCTTCGAGATTCAAAAATCCTGAAGGACAAGGTCCTGAGGGAGCCCTTCTAGACCTTCACGGAGGACATGGACTTGTTCTCCGAGCATAGTCAGAAGATGGCCCCTCAGATGGCGAGGGGCACTATGACTAATGCTACATTCCAGTCTCTGACGGAGGAGTGCCCGAACGAGGAAATCCTCATTGTGAGGATGACTGAGCATGCTGCCTAGGTAAACTTTAGCCCTTTAGGACTTAGAAAAATTTGGAGCTTTTGTTGCTTTTGACCCATGTACAGAATCCTCCTTTTTGCAGCTTTTGGCATATGGTTGATATCTTCGGGCTTGGGCAACCAAATAGTCTTCTATCCAAAGTCAATCAGAGGAGAACTTGTCCAAGGCCAATGAACTTTTTGCGAGCTCGATCATCAATTATGGCAAGTTTAACAAAATTGTGAAGGAGGACCTGGCCAGTCTTTGGGAAGAGGAGCTTAAGGGCCAAAGGGAACTAATGGATGATTACTCTTCCAAAGTGGCAGACCTTGGCACGAGGGTGGTGGCTCTAACTTCAGCAAATGAAGCCTTTCAGAAGGAAAAGGAGGACGCAGTTGCCGATCTCACAAAGGCGCTGGGGCTCAATGCTGAATTCATAGCTGAGATCGATCGGCTGAAGAAGGATAAGAAGAAGAAGAAAAAGAAACTGGAGAAAGAGGTCAGGGTGTTGAACAAAGAATTGGAGGACTTGAAGGCGGAGAAGGCTAAATCAGATGAGGCGACTAAGTCCTCGTTTCAAGATGGCTTCTGCCTCATTCTCCATCAAGTCTTTTCCCAATATCCTGACCTGGACCTCTCCTTTCTACGACTGCTTGATATTCCCGAAGGGCCATCCTCGGTGTGGTTGAGTATTGAGTTTGTCAACCTCCCTGTTCTTCCTCCTTCAGCTGACGATGATGGTGAAGATGAGGATAATGGTGCCAAAGATGATCATGCTGAGGATGCTAAAGACCCCGAAGATGGGCAAGACAAGCAATAGGCCCTTTTTTTTTTCCTCCGTACTTTGTACGTCGTCATTTGAACTTAATGGAACTTTCCTATTTTTTGTCCAAAACTTTGACCAAGTCCTTGATTGGTACAACTTCAGACATTGTCTTCGTCCTTCAGAGTTCAACCATCTTCGAGATTAGTTGATTGTCCTTTAAAGATACTATCAAGGATTCACAACCTTAGTCTCTTTGAAGGTTTCACAACCATCTTCAACCAACCTTTTTCGGAAGACTTGCTTTTCAAAAATAGTTAAGTACCTTTGGGACCCACCATTTTCGCTTGACCATCTTCGGTTAAACTTACTTTGCTCCAAAACAGTTAAGTACCTTTGGGACCAACCATGTTCGGTCGACCACCTTTGATAAAAAATTGTACAATACTGCTCATGCACTTTTGGAAGCAACCACATTCAGTTCGTGTTACTTACTCCGGGATAGTCCAATTATGGTGCCAAAATTGTGCATTTAGACTCCTAGGGTTGGTAATGTTCTGTTGGCCATCAGAACACTACCCTTAGTGTGCATACCCAAGTGGCCCTCTTGGGCACTATGTAAACCCATACATATTGGTCCAACCATTACACACATATTCACATTTCATGCACACTATGGCAGCCAAGAAGGGAAACACTAGCACAAGTCTTAATCTTGGCTACCACACATTAGGCAATCTTGTTAAGTTCTAGTGACCAGCCACTGCACTTGTAACTTCAACTAATAAACTGTATCATTCTAGCCATATACCCCCATGTTTTCTTTGCTCCATTATCAAGTAGAGACTTAGATCAAACCAAGGAATTTTGTTTTACATCAATAGCCCACCTATGGACCAAGTTATGGATTTTTGAAATTGGTTACAAAATTCTGAAAAAATAAACAGTAACTTAGCCAACTTTGAAACGTCATATCTTTGACTACAGGGATCCAAATTCAGAAATTCCAAATCCAAGTTAAATCTATTGATTTTATCTAGGTGTGGTAAAAATTTAATACCAAGATTCATTCTACACATGGAGATATTAAACTTTATGTACAGAGTCAAAATTCTGGTCACTTTATGACCATTTTGTCCATACAAAATTTCTTAAAATTCATTCACTTCATTTCCTGGTCCAAAACGAACTTAGGAAGTTCCATACATGTCTTAACCACATGAGAACCATTTCCATGAATTTAGAATCCTTCCAACCCTTATTCATAAAAATTCCATCAAAACAGCCCATAAACACCATATGGACAGCATTGTGCATACACTTGAAACTACACCCCAATGATCCATATATCCTTCTCACACTACACATACACCATACAAGTTCATTTATATGAATTCATGCACTACATACATTCCAATAACTTAGTTAATACGTACACTAAGCTTCTTGGAGAGCTCCACAAAGCAATAAGCACTCGAGAAACTTGAAGGGACCAGCTACTGTGTAAGGAAGAAAGTACCATTACTAAAAATAGCTACTGTGCTCCAAAAATCATGAAAATTTTCAGTTTACCACTACACATACGGAAATTAATATACCTGAAATTTCACAGAGAAATTAAAATGAAAACTATTAATCTGAATGTTCTCTTTCAGGTGCTCCTGAAATGGACAGAAAGGGGGTAAGTTTCTTGAATGAAACTTAGTAAGGGCTTATCAAAAAAATATTCAAAATTCAGCCATATAACTGAAATAAAAAGACACTAAAACAAAAAAATATAGTACAAACAAACAAATATACACATCCAGATGCACAAACATACACAGCATCAAACATATGAAATGCTGGCAGCAATAGCACATTAAGGTTAGTCCATAATCATTCAATTAAACATTAAGAACTCACTATGGCAGCCCACCTCAAGCTATTTATTGGTCTTAGGAGTCTTTTAGATCTTATTTAGGACTAACTTGGGCTCTAGAAACCCTCAATTTCATTGCCATAACAGAGTACCAAAGCTGTAGGGCTGAAACCCTTGGTGTGATTTCCCCCTTGACCTAAACTTGGTTCATCAAGCTCTTGGCTCTCTTCCAAGATTAGAGTCTTAGCTTCATGGATGTTTGGGCATTATTATTGAACAATAAACAGCCATGAAACCCAGATAAAACCCTTAACTTTTCCTGGAAATCCAATAAACCTTTTGTAAACTTGAAAACTAGGGGTTTTTCTTGTTCTTGGCGCATCTGGTTGCTTTCCTTTGTGATTTCTTGAGAGCTTGAGCTATGGTGGCTATGGAAGCTTATGGAGGAGATAAGGAATAGTTTGTGCCAGGTGGGGGATGAAAATGGCCAAGAAATGGCAAGAAATCAAGATATTTTACTTGACTTGATTAGTTTAAGCTTAATCCTCACTTAGGTCACTATAAGTATGTCTTAAGCAAAGACTTTTTGGCTAATATTTATCCCACCTTTTTGACTTCTTTAGCCCACCTTTTTGACAATAGGACCTAGAAATAAAAGGGTGGGATAATGGTAGAAATAGCCACCTTTGACTTTTGTCAAAAATCATCCCATCCTTAAGTTATTTTTGTGAACAATTGTACACTTAGTTGCCCTAAGTTCTTGAATAATAGCTTTTGTTTCCTTTAGGCAATTCAGCCTCCAAAATTTGTATCCATATCATTCATATCCTTCCCATAACTCTCCAAAGCTCTTTTGTGAAAGTTTCACAATTGAATACCCAAATTTCCAAAGTCTTACAAAAAAGTCCAGAGGTTGCTTGAAAAACAAGTAATCCTTAAGTCTTTTCTTGGGGGCCAAGTTACTAACTTGGAATACTTTTAAGAAGGTTTTGATCATGCCTTTTACCCCCCACACCTCAATCACTATGGTGAGAATTATATAATATAATGGTTTTTAGCCATTATGGCACACTTGTAATTCTCCCATTTTTGTGAGGTGGTAACAATTCACCTCCTTTGGCATCTTTTGCACAATTTTTGACTTGGAAATTTTCCTAAGTGTATAATTTTTTCAAAGAGTCTGAATGCCATGTATTTTTTAATTCTTCACCTTTGGTGCCACCGAGCTTGTAGACTCCTGGTTGAACTTCCTCGAGGACCGAATAAGGTCCATCCCAATTTGCCCGAAGTACTCCATGAGATGGTCTTCGTCCTTCGAATTCAGTCTTTCAGAGAACGCAGTCCCCTTTCTTGATTCCTTTACACTTGACATGCAAGTTTGTAGCACTGGCTACTCTCTACTGAAAAGCTTTTCTTTTGAGCTCGGGCATCACAGTTAGGACATTGTCTCAGTGCTTGGCGCATGCCACAAAGGTAAGAAAAATGCACAAAAACAATGAGGGACTTAAGTGGAAATGGAGGAGGTGATGTATATGTGCAACCAAGAACTGTCAGGTTCAAATGCACATTTAAAAATTGCCTAAGTGCTAATGACGAGAAACAAAGTTTAAGGGCCAAATTGAATGTTCTTTCAGGTGCTAATATTGATACTAAGAGGCATGGGAGGATTACATTAAGCCATGCAAAATTATGCAAGGTTGAGAAAGGTGTTAGTGCCAATTAGAGTGGCATGTATCACCTAAGTCAATTTTGCATGTCACCACTGAAGCTGAAAATGTTAATCTCGGGTTTGACTTCATTTTTGCAAGTCAAAATTGTGTTCTTCATGTTCTTGGGTTGAAAGTCTCAGGTTCATGCCAAATCCTTGGTGATTGAAGCTCGAATTGAAGAATCAAGCTTGCATTTGGTGTTCTTGGCTTTAGGCGACCTTATGGGTGAATTTTCAAGCCATGTCTTGGAGATTCAAGTCATAACTGAGAGCTCAAGCTAGTAATTGGTAAGGTTTCACGTAATCTACTTGATTTTGGTGTTGTTCCATGTTTAAGTAGAGTAATGGCTTCTAAGTGATAGTATTATTGAGCTATATGATCTTAGATTGCTAGACTGGGGCATATATGGAACCTTTGGGTTTATGTGATATATTGGCTAGCTAGTCATTAATGGCAAGTACTAAGGTTCAAGGTAAGTAGGCCAACTTATCCTTGAACTTGGAGCTCTAGTGGAATGGTGTTGGAATGGCGAAGCTTGGAGTGCAATTTATGTGTGTGCTTGCTAGTTGGCTTCGGCCGAGAAGGACATTGTGTTATGGTGTATGTGTTGTGTGCTTGGTTGCTTGGATGTGCTTGCTAACCCTTTGTAGTTTTTTTTATCATGTATATATGTTATTGTTATCATGTGTATATGTTATTATGCTTGTAGTTTTGGTGTTTTCTTGTTTTCTTGCAGGGTAAGTAAAGCTAAAGGAGGTTAAGCTTTCAGGCTTAACTAAATAAGCTCTTTGGAGCTGTAGTGAACTTTACTGAGTTTATAAAACTCATGCCCCTTATTGTATGTGTTTCAGGAAAAGGCTTAGAGCTTGAGTGATTGTGTTGCTTGTGTGCTAAGTTAGTGCATGTTTTGCCAAGGTATGTGTTATAATCGAAAGCTTGGCTTGTGAGTACATTGTACAAGTCTTATGGATGTTGCTCAAACTTATGTGTTTGAGTTTTGCAAGCTTTTGTGTAGAGTTGTGGGACAAGTCTAGGAGGACCAATGGATGTGTGCTCATGGGAATTAGTGTTTTGGTTTGTGTTTATGACCATGAACTTGGTGATAGGACTTTTCCTACAATCTTTGATTTTGTATTGCACCTTTAAGGTAGCTCTCAGGTACTACCATTAGTGTGGACATGTAAAGCATAACTTTTAGCCATTTTGGATTTTGAGTACTCTTGGTATGGTTCCAAGTAGATAGTACTAGTATGGAGGCCATTTTGTGTACATATAGCCTCGGTTAATGGAACTTTGTGTATGTTATGAATGAATGGAATGCCAAGTTGTTCTTGTTACAAGAAAGTTCTGCACTATAATGCACTAAACCTCTCTTGGTTCTTGTATGCCGAATGTGCACATGACATGAAAACTGTGTTTTCAAACTTGAGATGAAATGGGCTTCTTGGTTGACATGCATTGGAATGCCACACTTGATGAGCACACATTTTAGACACTTAAAGATAAAAAGTGTACATGCCTTGCCTTGTGTTGCAAGTAACTTTTAAAGCCTTGCCTTGAAATGCAAGTAAAGCACACAGAGCTACCTAGTAAGCCTCCTGGGGCACCTCCCAAGCCATGGCCTTAAGAAAATAAGACTTGAGCTACAAAAACAAAAGTTGGCCGAAACCAATGCCTACTAATAACACATACAAGTGCAGGAGTTAAATAACTTTTATGGTAGCTTAATTGAGTGGCACTATAAGTGCACAAGCTAGCGCCTGTGTGGGGTGTGACAATCTCTCTATGCTCGTCAATCATATCCAACTTGGTTCTTAAACCGAGGTTGTTCCCTTCTTCATCGAACACCTGTATTTTAACAGATGGCTATATGACCTCGACAGGGATAATGGCCCCTGTGTCAAAGATGAGTGAGAAGGGTGTCTCACCCGTTGCCCCTCTAGGAGTTGTTCGGTAGCTCCACAGCATGGTTGGAAGCTCTCCTGGGCATTTTCCTTTTGCTTCCTTCAACCTCTTTTTTAGACCATCTTTTATCGTTCTATTGGACACTTCAACTTGCCCATTGCTCTGAGGATGGGCAACCGGGGTGAAGTGTAATTTTATCCTGAGGTCGGCTGCGAATTCCTAGAAACCTTTATCAATAAACTGGGAACCATTATCAGCTACTATCACCCTCGGTTCACCAAATTTGCATATGATGTTCTTCTAGATAAATATTTATATGTCCTTTGCTGATATTCCTACTAAAGGCTTTACCTCGATCCACTTGGTGAAATAGTCTATTGCGACTATGCAGAACTTCACTGCTCTTGGAGCTGTTGGGAGAGGCCCAATGAGGTCAATACCCCAAACAGTGAAAGGGCGAGGATAGTTTGCCGAAGTTATTACTTCCGAGGTAGTCTCTAGATTAGAGCGTGTCTCTGGCACTTGTCGCATTTTTGCTCAAACTGCCTTACATCCTTTCTTAAGGTAGGCCAGAAATATCCTTGGTGGAGTAGTACTCCGGCGAAGGCATTAGGCCCCCTCATGGACTTCTTTGAGGACTATCTTAACGTCCTATTCGCTGACACACCTTTGTAGCAGACTTGCATATCTTTGTCGGTACAACTGTTCTCCGACCAGGAAGCATCTACTTGAGCGCTTTCGCACTTTTGCAACTTCAATAGGGTCTTCGGGAAGTTTTAAAGTTGCGAGATATTTCTTGATAGGATCTTTCCACCCTGTACCCAAGGTTGCTATGCACATTAATGCTATGCGCAGCTGATGAAGTGCTTCAGTGGACTCCTTTGATTTGGCCAAAGTATCCACCTCCATATTGTCTAGTCGAGGTACGCTTTCCATCTGTACCTTGTCAAATTCTTGGATAAGCCTTTTTGCGAGGTCGTGGTACTTTTCCAAGTTTGGGTCTTTTTCCCTACAGTCCTCCGCCATCTGTCGGATGACCGGCTGAGAATCGCTATGGGCCTTCAGATTTCTCACACGAACTCTTTTTGCCAACCGTAAGCCTACTATGAGGGCTTCATATTTGGCGACGTTATTGGTGACATTGAAACCAAACTTGATGGACTTTGATGCTTCCATTCCTTCGGGTCCCTGCAGAATTACTCTGGCTCCTTGGTGTTCAAAATCAGAGGCACCATTGATGAAGGGTGTCCACTCAGGGTTGTCACTACCAAGGTCCTTCGGGGTTTTTGGTACTTCGGAGATGAAATTTGCCAATGCTATTGCCCTTCTCGGCTCATAGGTGATGTCTTATTCACCAAACTCGATGCACCACTTTGATAATCTGTCAGAGTGGTCTACCTTCCTCATGACATCCCTAAGAGGTAGGTTACTACGAACAATGAGAAGATGTCCTTGGAACTAAGGCTGCAGCCTTCTGCTTGCCAACACTAGAGCATAGATGGCCTTTTGTAGGAGAGGGTACCTAACTTTGGCATCGTGTAGGGACTTGCTTGCATAGTATACTGGCCATTGTTTTCCTCCCTTTTTCTTTACAAGTACCAAACTTATGGCCTTTTCGGTAACGGTGAGGTAGAGGATGAGAGGTTCTCCTTCCAGCGGCTGCTGAACTGTTGGGAGGTGGGTTAAGTAGCTCTTAAGTTTGTCCCAAGCCTTTTGGTGATCTTCATTCCAAGGGTGTTCCTTGGAACTGAGGTTACCTTCATTCTTTGCTGCTTTGGTGAGCACTTTGAAGAATGGTCGGCACTAGTCCCTATATCTGGAGATGAATCTACTAAGGGCCATGATTCTCCCAGTAAGCATTTGCACATCCTTGGTCATCGTGGGAGTTCGGAATCCTAACAGGACTTTAAGCTTTTTTGGGATGGCATCGATACCTCTTTTAGATACCATAAACCCGAGGAATTTGCCAGCCATTACCTCGAGCACATATTTCTCGGGGTTAAGATGGATCCCGAATTCCTAAAGTTGTTTCCTCCAAGTCTACGATATGACTACCAGGCTGTTTGCTCTTGACTATCATATCATTGACATATACTTCCATATTTCTCCCAATTTGGGAGCTGAATACCTTGTTCATCAGCCTTTGGTATGTTGCTCCTGCATTTTTAAGGCCAAAGGGCATTTTGACGTAGTAGTAAGTCCCAATTTCGGTAATGAAGGCGGTTTTTTCCTCTTCTTCGAGATTCATCAAAATTTGGTGATATGGGCTAAAGGCATTGAGGAACCTAAGCAGACCATATTCGGCAGTGGAGTCTACCAATTGGTCTATTGGTGGCAAAGGATGCGAGTCCTTTGGACAGGCATCGTTTATGTTTCGGAAGTCGATGAACATCCGGAGCTTATCGCTCCCCTCAACAACTACATTACTCAGCCAATCAGGGTACTTAACCTCCGTTATTATTCCTACCTGCGTTAACCGTTGGACTTTGGTTTTAACAAAGTTGTTCTTATCTGCTGAGAGGCTACATTTTTTCTGCCGAAGAGGCTTCACCTCTAAACACACTTTAAGACAATGTTGGATTATACCAAGGTCCACCCCAAGCATGTCACTCAGAGAGTAGGCAAACTGTCAGGACCCTACCTCAGTGCTTGGCTTATGTAAAAAATGTAAGAAGAATACATTAAAAACCATGAGGGACTCAAATGAAAATGTGGAAAGTGATGTGTATATGCAATCGAGAACTATCGGGTTTAAAATGTACATGGGAAGTGGCTAAGTTGCTAATGGTGAGAAATAAAGTTTAAGGGCCAATTTGAATGTTCTTTCGAGTTCTAATCTTAACACTAAGAGGCATGGGAGGATTACATTAGACCATGCAAATTTATGCAAGGCCAAGAAAGATGTTAAAGCCAATTAGTGTGCCATGTGGCACCTAAGTGAATTTTGCATGTCTTCACTCAAGCCGAAAATGTTAATCTCGAGTTTGACTTCATTGTTGCAAGTCTAAACCGTGTTCTTGGTGTTCTTTGCGTTTAAGCCTCGGGTTCATGCCAAATTGATGGTGATTGAAGCTTGAATTGAAGAATCAAGCTTGTATTTGGTATTTTCGGCCCAAGGTGACTTTGGACTTGTGTTTTCAAGCGTTGTCTTGAAGATTCAAGGGGTAACCAAGAGCTCGAGCTAGTAATTGGTAAGGTTTCATGAATTCTACTTGATTTTGGTCATGCTCCATGTTCAAGTAGAATAATGGCTTCTAAGTGATAGTATTATTGAGGTATATGATCTTAGATTGCTAGATGGGGCGTATATGGAACCTTTGGGTTCAAGTGATTTCTTGGCTAGCTAGTCATTAATGGCAAGTACGAAGGTTCAAGGTAAGTAGGCCAACTTATCTTTGAACTTGGAGCTCTAGTGGAATGGTGTTGGATTGACAAAGCTTGGAGTGAAAACTATGTGTGTGTACTTGCTAGTTGGCTTTGGTCGAGAAGGACATTGTGTTGTGGTGTGTGTGTTATGTGCTTGGTTGCTTCGACGTGCTTGCTAACCCTTTGTAGTTATTGTTATCATGCGTATATGTTATTATGTTTGTAGTTTTCTTGGTGTTTTCTTGTTTTCTTGCAGGTTAAGCAAAGCTAAAGGAGGTTAAGCTTTTGGGCTTAACTAAATAAGCTCCTTGGAGCTGTAGTGAACCTTACTGAGTTTATAAACTCATGCCCCTTACTGTACATGTTTCAAGAAAAGGCTTAGAGCTTGAGTGATTGTGTGTGTGGCTTATGTGTGAAGTTAGTGCACGTTTTGCCAAGGTATGTGCCAAATCGAAGGCTTGGCTTTTGACTACATTGTGCAAGTCTTATGGATATTGCTCAAACTTATGTGTTTGAGTTTTGCAGGCCTTTGTGCAGAGTTGTGGGACAAGTCTAGAGCAATGGATGTGTGCTCATGGGCATTAGTGTTTTGGTTTGCTTTTATGACCATGAACTTGGTGATAGGACTTTTCCTACAATCTTTGATCTTGTATTGTACTTTTAAGGCGGCTCTCGAGTATTACCGTTAAGTTGGGTATGTAAAGCATAACTTGTGGCCATTTTGGATTATGAGTACTCTTGGTCTTGTTCCAAGTAGATAGTTCTTGTGTGGAGGTTGTTTTTGTGTATATATGGCTTCAGTGGATTATGGAATTTTGTCTATATTTTGGATGAATGGAATGCTAAGTTATGCTTTGATTATGTGTTCTTGGAATTGTCCTTAATGAGTTAAACCTTTTGTGACTCTTATTAGGCCGAATGTACATGGACATGAAAAACATGTTTTCAAACATCTACAATTGTGGGCTTCTTGGCTGCCATTGTTACCCACTCCGGGGTAGTCCAATTATGGTGCCAAAATTGTGCATTTAGACTCCCAGGATTGGTAATGTTCTGTAGGCCATCAAAACACTACCCTTAGTGTGCATACCCAAGTGGCCCTCTTGGGCACTATGTAAACACATGCATATTGGTCCAACCATCACACACATATTCACATTTCATGCACACCATGGCAGCAAAGAAGGAAAACAGTAGCACAAGTCTTAATCTTGGCTACCACACATTAGGCAATCTTGTTAAATTCTAGTGACCAGCCACTGCACCTGTAACTTCCACTAATAAACTGTATCATTCCAGCCTCATAACACCATGTTTTATTTGCTCCATTATCAATTAGAGACTTAGATAAAACCAAGGAATTTTGTTTTACATCAATAGCCCACCTATGGACCTAGTTATGGATTTTTTAAGTTGGTTACAAAATTCTGACCAAATGAACAGTAACTCATCCAAATTTGCAACATCATATCTTTGGCTACAGCGATCTAAATCCATAAATTCCAATTCCCAGTTAACCCTCTAGATGTCCTCTAGGTGTGGCCAAAATTTTATACCAAGATTCATTCTACACAGGGAGATATTAAACTTTAGGTCCAGAGTCAAAATTCTGGAAACTTTTGGACCATTTTGCCCATACAATTTTTCCAAACCATGCAAACACTTCATTCACAAGGGGAAAGCCCTCCAAGGCTATCCAATATATGTCCATTACACATACGAATTACATTCCCTTTCTTTTAACAATTTTATGTGGCCAAAACAGAATTTACAAGTAAGCAGCCCATCATTCACACTTAGGCAGCTTTGCACCACATCACTTACATAGCCAAAACATTACTCAAATGTTCACATACTTGTCTCATTTTACATACAATACATGTACATGCATACATGCACTAAAAAATGGTCTTAACTCAGCTAAATAAGCAGCCTAGGTTACAGGAGGTCCTGAGATACAATGGACTCCAAAAACAGGATGCTGGACAGCTGCTGCACAACACAGTAAGTACCACCATTAAAAATAATAAATGTGATCCTAAAATTTCCAAACTTTCCAGATCACAACTAGACATATGGAAGTTCATGTACCTGAAATTTCAGATCAAAAATCAAAGCACAAAGGTTAGTTTGAAGGTGATCTTTCAGCTGGACCCGAAAATGACAGAATTGAGGGGAGTAAGTTTCATTGAGAAACTTAGTAAGGGTAACACTTGGTTTCTTAAGGTAATGTGATCCTCATTAAAACCTACATCCAAAGACACTAAAAAAAAAAAACCACAATGCATATATACAAGATATAGCAAACAAATGCAGCAGCCAAATACAAACAACAAACACATGAAATGTGGCAGCAACTTATACCATAGGTTAGTCCATAAAACACATAATAAACATAACCAAATCACTATGGAAGCCCTCCTCAAGCTTGGTCTTAGGAGGATTTTAACAGTAGTTAGTATTAACTTTTGGGCTCTAGAAACTGAGAAATTCGCTGCCATCACTGTGCACTTCACACTAGGTCACAAAACCTTCAATAAGTGCACTCCCCTCACTAGGCTTGGTTCATCAAGCTCATGACTCTCTTCCAAGCTTAGTCCTAGCTCCATGGTTGCTTGAAAATACAGAAAACAACCCATGAGATCAAGAGAACCCTTACCAAAGTGGGTAGGCTGAAAATCAAGCTTGATCCTTGAAGTATGCAAGAAATAGCTCTAGTTTGCTTCCAATTGCTTCCTTTTGCCTTCAATTTCAATCAATTGCAAGTTTGAAGGTGTGGTGGCTTGGGCTGGGGGAGGACGAAAATGAGAGAGGGATAAGTGATTTGGCCACTTAAATGGCCTTAATTGAGCTTAAGGGCACCAAAACACAGTTAACAAGCTTAGCCTTGCTTTATGTCATTTTCCTTCACACTAATTATGGTTTCTTTGTCTTAAAATCATTGGTACACATGTGCCCAACATTTTTGACTAATTATCAAGTCTTGGCTGCCTCCCCTATGGTGGGATAACCGCACAATTTCACCCTTAGACTTAAGTTAAAAGCTTGAACACCTTAAGGTTTACACTAGGACATTTAGGTCCTTATTGCCTTTAGTGTTTCCTTTGTCCAAACTTGTCTTCCATGAGCAATTTGATCCTCCAATAGCACTTTCATACCAATCATATCCTTCCCATAACTCTCCAAGTCTCTTTCTTGAGATTTTTGCAATTGAGTACCCGAATTTCTAAAACCTTACAAAAACGTCCATAGGTTGCTTGACAAACAAGAAATCCTTAAGGATTTTCTTGGGGGCCAAGTTACCAACTTGGAACACTTTTAAGGAGGTGTTGATGATGCCTTTTATCCCCCACACTTCAATCACTATGATGGGAATTACACATGGTTTTTAGCCACTATGACACACTTGTAATTCTCCCATTTTTGTGAGGTGGTAACAGCCATGCATTAGAATACCACACTTGATGAGAACCTAGAAACTTAAAGATAAAAAGTGAACATGCTTTGCCTTGTGTTGGGAGTAACTTTTAAAGCCTTGCCTTGAAATGCAAGTAAAGTATACAGAGCTACCTAGTAAGCCTCCTGGGGCACTTCCCAGGCCTAAACCTTAAGAAAATAAGACTTAAGCTACACAAGTGAAAGTTGGCCAAAACCTAAACCTACTCATAACACATATAAGTGCATGAATTAAATGACTTTCATGGTAGCTTAATTAAGTGGCACTGTAAGTGCACAGGCTAAGGCCTGTGTGGGGTGTGACACAAATAGATCTTTGTTCAGTAATAGAAGGGATACAAGATTTTCTTTGTCACCTTCGGCTAGTTTTTTCCCACTTGGGTACTTCGGCCTGGGACAAGCTCTGCATCCTCTGTTTCTATTTTTTCAAAGTCACTTCTTTCCTCCTCGCTTGTCGTGCTCTTCTCTCCCGAAGTCTGTGCATGCACTTTCATTGGGCTCTATCTTACCTTCATGAAGATTTTCCTTACTTCAGCTTGATCAATGAATATTTCGTCATCCCCTTCCTTTGTTCCAAATGTGGCCGTTAGGTACTTCACATCTGGGCGAATGTGAAGATTTCGTTGTGTCTACTTTCCAAGGATGGCGTTGTATGAAGAAGGGACATCTACGATGATGAACCTTGTCATTGTGGAGCCAAACAGCTCTTCATTGGGCTGAATCAAGGCTCCCCTTATCATTAAGGGCAGATCGATCCATCCAAGTACAAGGAGTTTGGATGGCCCTATGCCGAAAGAAGGAAAGGTAATGGGTTTAAGATCACCCTTGGATATGCCCAAGTTTGGCAATAAGTGGGAGAACAAAATGTTGGCATTGGAGCCATCATTGATGAGCACTATTTTGACGTCCCAGCTCCCTATCCTTGCCATGATTAGGAGGGGGTCATCATAAGGGAAGTTCATGGTAGACCTGTCTTTTCAAACAAGCTTGTTCACCAAGTTACCGATTTCCATCATCGAGATTTCTCAAACTTTCCTTTTCCTCTCAGCTGAGGGTATTTCTATGGCAATCGTCTGGATTACTCCTACCGGAGGTGGTGGGTGTTTTCTGGGACTTCTATTCGAATGTCAGTTGGAATCATAGTCCTCATCCTCTCCCCTTCTATCTTCCTCCTTCTTTTCCCGGGCTTTGGGAGATGGTATTCGCAGGTAATGGTGAAGTTGTCCTTGCTTGATCACGGATTCAATGTACTTTCTCAGCTGAAAGCAATCTTCGGTATCATGCCCGTGGTCCCGGTGGAGTTGGCAGAACTTCTTCATATTCTTCTTGTTGTCTAAGGTCATTGCCTTCAGACATTGGATTGATGTTCCTTGCCTTTCCATGGCCATCAGTATGTTTGTCCTTATGGTGTTCAAGGGAGTGAACGACACCGGCCTCTTCCCCTTTTCTTTTCGAGGTCTGCCCCCACCCTCGGTGGGGTACCAAGGTTGGTGACTGACCCTCGGAGTGAGTGTGATCAGACTTCGGCCCTCCCATCCTCAGCTTTTCAGCCGTTATGTGCTATTCTGCCATTCGGTAGAATTCTCTGAGGGTGTTAGAGGGATCTTTGGAGAACTTTTAGAAGAGTTGTGAATCTCTCCTAAGTCCCCTGATCATGGTGAGGATGCAGATTTTGGGGCGGAAGTCGGGCACACTCAGGGTTTCTTGGTTGAACCTCTTGACATAGTCCCGAATAGTCTGCCCATTCTATTGGGTTATGTCAAACATTTGGACGGGCATCTTCGCCATCGATGTACTTCCGATGAACTGTTGGGTGAATGCGGTGGATAACTCCTGGAAGCCCATTATGGTTTTGAGAGCTAGGGAGTTATACCACGCAGTTGCTGGCCCTGACAAGGTGACTTCAAAACACTTGCAAAGGGTTGTGTCATCAGCACCATGCAACATCATGCTACGCCTATACTTCGTCTGGTGGGCTTGGGGGTCGCTGCATCTAACATACGTCTCCAAGCGTGGAAGTGAGAAATCACTTGGCATAGGTGCCTCTACTACTGCAAGGATGAGGGGTGACTCATCTTCAGTGAAGGTCTCCGACAACCTTGACCAGATAGGTTTTCGAGAAACTTATTTTTCCACCTTCTTTAGCCTCTCAAGGATTCTCTCCATGAGGATGGTAGTGCTGTCCTCTCCTCATTGCTTGGCAGTCACCGACAATAGAGAGTGATGTCATTTTTTTGGTAAGTAACTTCACCGATGAGGGGATTGGGACTTCCCTTTAGTGGATGGACTTCGTTGGTGGGAAGTTCTAGGCCACTTTGACACCATTTCTCCAGCATGATGTCCTTTGGAGGGTAGGTTTTCCGTTGAAGACTCATTGTGAGAACCCCCACTTTCGGAGCTCCGGTGAGGTAACCTTGTGCTTCTCTCTTGATAGGTACTAAGAGAAGGTGCCATTCCCCTAGGTGGGGGTTGTGACCACCTTTGGTCGAGCTGTTAGGTCATCTCAACCATGATAGTGAGCTGAAAGTGCGTAGAAAGCCCATCGTGACCATTAGAGGACATTCATCCTCAAGTAAGGAAGTCTCCGTCGCAGGCTGTTCAATTGCCGTTTGAGTTTTCAATGCGGAATGGGGCCTCGAGAGACCTTTGTCCTTAGAACGCTGAGTCTCAACAACGGCAACTTGAGAATGGTTTCCCACAGATGGCGCCAAATGATGCCCGACGGCATCTTCATTGAATGACATGTTGGCCCCCAGAGAGGATTTCCAGTGTGAAAGTATCTGAAACACTTAGTAGAACAAAGGTTAGGAGCTCCCCGAAGTGTGTTTCTGGGGGAGGAGCCACCGATGCCCAAGTTAGTATTTGTGAGAGTGGTAGTAAAGAGCAAAAAGCAGGGAATAAAGAGAGTCTCATGTCCTTACCAAGGTCCTTCCCAAGTATTTATAGGGGAGTGGAAGGAGGAGGCTGTTTGACATAGCCTGCCCAGATCATGACACGTGTTTGGTCAGATCCGATCTGTACCTTCGGAGGCAGGCATCTCCAGCTAGCCATAGGCCGTTTTGGCTAGAGGGCAGGGGTTTGTGCAAGGTCTCCTTATCAGAGGCTCCTTAACAATTTTTGTTGTATCTCCGTGAGACCCCTTTGGGCAGAGATTTTCCCCCCCGAGGGCTATTGGGGAAGGCCCCTCGAAAGGGTAGGTCACCTTCAGGAGACTTTTTCTTCTGTCGAGGATGGTGGATCTACTTTTCTGGGGTCGGTAGCTTTGCAAATTCAAGGATGGTGAAGACAGCCTTTCTTGAAGTTAGTCATGTTCTTTTCCAAGGGTGGTCATGAGAATGCCCTGAGGTCAGGGCTAAGCTCCCACCGAGGGTGGCATCACGCTAGTGGATCAAGAGATCTCGGTGGTGATAGCCCTTCGGCTATCAGTGGGCTTATTGAGCCTTATGGTTCCCTAAGCTAGTTGATAAGGTGGATGCTTATTTATGTGTATGACCATGTATAAAGTGGTAGAGATGTATATATTCATGGGCTAGTGCACATTTGTAGTCATCTGCATGCTCTCGGATTTGTGTGCATAGGGTGGCTAAAGGTAGGCTTACCAAGACACATGTGAGTGTGCAAGATATATGCATATAAAACAAAGTTTTATAAACTTGGATTGGTTTTTTGGTTGCCATGCATATACTTGATCATCAGTTAGTATTTGTGATGAAATGAACATATGAATCCACATAGGTACTTAGCTTGTTTTAGAGAGTATGAACCTTTAAGAGTTAACAAGCTAGGTGCTAGTAAATATCCTGGGTACATGCCTATGTATCCTGGCAGTGTCCAGGCGCACCCCAATGCGCCTTCCCTGTATGTTGGGTACCTCCACTATGGAATGACCCTTGGTGTTTATAAGAGAGGGTAAGATATGGGTCAGTATGACTTATCTAGGCTGAGGTGGGACATGTGTAGTGTCCCCTACCCCGAATGTGGCTCTTCTAGGAAGACTATGGAACAAAGTTCCATATAGTTGTAGTTGACTAGTTAATTACTTGTCCCATTTTAAAACTTTTCATGCATCTAGTTATTAATCTACAATGCCCTATGCTTGCACTTGCTTTGACTTGAATTTCAATTTAAGGAAATGAATCAAAAACATTGTCACGGCTTTTATAAAACATAAACAAACCACAAGTCAAAGCATAAAACATAAGTATATTTACTACAAGTAATAACCATGCACATGCATCATTACATAAGTAAAGACTATGCACATGCCCAAAAGAAACTAAAATACTACTTGACCGAGAGACATTGGAGGCCAAACTAGCATACATATGTATACTGAAAGACTACTACTGAGATCATTGTCCACCATGCTTGTTCTTGTGCCACTAGCCTCTACAAGGCTGCAAGACAACTATAGTTATCACAACACATAACCAATAGTAAACTAGAATCAATGAATGGTTTACTAGGTGGTTACCTTTGAGGTCGCTGGCTCCTTACAAATTCAATATGCACAACAACACTAAAGGGAGTGAGAATCTGAAGATTCCTAGTAAGGGATTCGGGTACCTGCAAAGAAACATTAAAAACTTGCAAACAAAAACCTGAGGACCTCATATATATAAGATATGAAATCTACTGTGGGCCCTATGCAATTTGAGGCTTAACATATGCGCATATATTGGAGTCCCTTGGGACCCTACCTCTTCCTAGTCCTCGAACAGATGTCACCCCGTAACTAGTGAGTTATTGGCCCCTAACTCGCTCCTAGCAAGCTCAGCTTGTTGACGTCCTAGTGAGCTTAGCTCATTGGTTAACCTTCCTTTTGTTGTTGTACAGGTGAACATGGTGGATGCCCCTTGCTTGAGTTCAAAGGAACTCACTAGGTGTACTAGACTCCCACATAGTGCCTCAAGCCATTGGCTTGTCTTAGCCACTATGGTACTAAGCCTCCACCCAACTAGGTGCATCAGTCTCCCACTTAGTGTCTCAAGCTAACATGCTCACCTAGATCACCAAAGTGCTAAGCCTTGCCCATTTAACCTACCAAGGATGCACTAAGCTTTCACTTGTGCCTCAAGTCACAACTTAGCTAGGCCACAAGTGCACTAAGACTTCATCCCTAGCGCTCCACTATCCACCATTACTTGGTTCACACTATTATGGTAAGATTTGCTCTAGATGGACTTAATTTACTAGGTTCCATAGAACCTCTCAAGTGCAATAGGGTTTCTCATTGGTGTCTTAAGCTCAAAGCATCAAACTAGACTACCAATGATGCCAAACCCCCTTAACCTTTCCTAATGGCCCTATTGTAGTGCTCCAAGATCATCCTAGATCACTTTCCTTCATGGTTTTTTTATACCCAAGAGAAGTTGATATAAAACTAGTGCTTTGAGGAGCTATAAGGGCAACTAAGGTACCATTGGTTACCTTCCACCCTAAGGCCCTTTAAGCACTCATTGAACCTTCACTTTAGAGAAAAATACAGAAAAAACTAGGCCAATTTAGACTTTATTGAGGCATGAAAGTTATAGATCTTTCTCTTTGTGTCCCATGAAATGTTGAATCGCCTCAATCAGACACCCGAGTGAAAAGTTATGGAAAAAATACTACAACATGTCAATGCTGCAAAGTGTTGGTGCCTAGGCATGGGAAGCAGTGCTGAGGCACAAGGAGCATTTTTCTCTTGAATTCCAAATGGGGTGTTGGGTGCTGCAACCCCACCTAGTGCCTACGCACTAGGCCTGCGAGCCCTGCACTTCCAAAATTCATCCATAGCATGTTTGGAGGCCTCCCAAGCCACCCAAACCTTCATACCAAGCCTTGCCAAGCTCCAGTCCATTAAAACAACTACAATAGGCAACTTCTATGGCAAACTAACCAAGTATCAAGGTCTGAATTGAACTACCTAAGAGCTTGATTACCACTAATCCATCACAACACAAACCTTACCATAACCATGCATATCTCAAAAACTACTTGAAACCATCATTCAAGCAACTAAGACATGCATTATAGGAGTATGTAAACTAATTCCCTTACCTCAATTAAGAAGAACAAGCACTCAATCAACCACCACATCCAACAAAGGCTCCACAAGGGTGTTCCTACGGTTCCAAGCAAAAATTCAACATCTAAGGCACCAATTCAAGCTCATTCTCACTAGAACCAAGCTCATCAAAGCTCAAGAAACCAAGACTAACAAGAAAATAAGAGGATCAAAATGTCAGCTAGAGCTCGCAAGCTAAAAAACATGATCCAAGGCCTTCCACACCAAAACTATGCAAGATTAAGCCCTTTCTTGTACGGGTACCTCATGAGACTTAGATTTCCAACAAAAATTGATGTTTTTATGAAGATTTGGGCATCGATTTTGAGAGAAGAATGAGAGCTATAGGTTTGAGGTTGAAGATGATGAATAGTGAAGCCCCAAATCCTTGAAAATGGTTTAAATGCCTAACTTCTTACTTTACTCCTTCAACTTCTTTACTGTTGCCAAAAAAACCCCATGCTCAAATAGTGCCATAAGACTTGGCAATCTTGTCCAACTCTTTGGTTTCTCGTCACTTGGGTCCAAAAGAACAACTCATGAGCTCAAATACCAAACCTATCACCCTGGGGTACAAAATGATCATTTTGTTCCTGGTGACACTTAGGTGCAAAAATGACATAAGAACCACTTAACCCTTAATAAACTTGCTTGACTAGCTAATTCAAACTAATTGAGGCATTGAACGAGGGATTATAACTTGTTTAACAAGTCTTACCTGACCGTTGAAGGTCTGCTGCCTAGAGGGCTATAACATTCTCCCTACCTTATAGAATTCGGTCCTCCGAATTGGATCTCCCCAGCTTCAGATGAAAGCTAGGATATGGTGCCAACATATCTAGACCAAACCTAGCAAGGGGTGTTAACTTTGCAACTACTCATCCGGTGCTCACCTACTCGACTTACTTGACTAATGCCCTTTAGCTTTCAAATCGGGCCCTTACCTACATAGATACAATAGCCAGTGCTATAGTTTCTACTCATGCCGCAAGACAATCTCAACTACACTACTCATTGTTCCCCCACCTTTCCTGACCTTGCTTGGCCTAAAAGAACCATAGTGCTATGTCACTTTGAAGACTATGGTATGGTACTTCACTATCCTCAGAGTACAAACACTACTGAAGTACCTCCGATAACTCAACTTTGTCTTGGTAAGTCTGGTGATCAACAACTTTTCCCTACTTCCTCTAGTGCGAAACCTCCTAGCACAAGTTAGCTTAACAAGTTTGTAACTTGCCCACTAGCACTTGCACTTTAAAAGTCTTAACCTAGCTTAGGCACCTAATATTACAGCCCTCCAAGTATTGGACTAGTGACAGTCAGGTAAGGCTTGGTTACAAGCTAAGAAATCCCTGAGTAAGTATTTTTTTTTTCTTTATGCATTTCAAGCAAGTAAGAAGGTTTGGAAAGGTTCTTAGAGGATAAATGGCACCTAAGTGTCACTAAGGGCGAAATGGTCATTTTACACCATGAGGTGATAGGATCTGTTTCAAAGCTCAAAGTAATTCATTTGGACCTAAGTGACAAGAAACCAAAGTGGGGGATGGAAGTGTCAAAGTTAGAGGCACTATTTGAACGTGGGGTTCTTTTGGCAAATTTAAAGAAGTTAGAGGAGCCATGTAGGGGAAGGTTGGATTTAAGCTAATTTGGGAAGGTTTCCCTTCACTATTCATCATCTTCTCCAACTCAAAACCATAGCTCTCTTTACTCTCACAAAATTCATGCCCAAAACTCATCCATTTCTTAAATTCTGGGTGAAATTTAAAGCTTCATGGAGTACCCAAGTGAGAGCAAGCTTCCTCTTGCTTAGTTTTGGTGGATTGAGCTTTGGAAAGGCATTTTTGGTCCATGGGAGCTTGGGTACATTTTCTCCCTTTGTGTTCTTGGTTTATTAAGCTTCCTAGAGGTTGGGTCAAGTTTAATTGAGCTAAAAAATGGTGCCTATTTATGATGAATTTGCGTAGGAACCATAGAAAATTCATCGTTGAGCTATAGGAGCTTTGGTGTTCAACTTGCTTGATTTTGCTTGGATTATGTTTAAGGTAAGGGGATTTCTTATTTTCCTTGTTATGTTAATGTATTTCTACCATATTTAGCATTGGGGATGATTAATTGCATGCCTAGAAGTGATTAGAATCAAGTTTGACTCAATTGTGCATAGTTTTCGTGAAGAATGATGAAGCTGGACAATTTTTGGAGCTGAGGCGCTGTTCTAGGTGCCTCGATGCCAAAGGGAAGCATGCCTAGGTCGTGCTTCTGAGGCCTAGGCTCTAGGTATGGCCTAGGCACCAGGACACTCATTCTTAGACAGCATCAGATGAACTATGGTGCCACGGTGCCAAGCTCATGCTGCAGTGCCACAGTTGCTTTGGAACTCATCCAAGAAGGTTGTGTTTGGTTCCTAATTGGTTCCTAAACATCCTAGACATTTTCCTAAGTTTGGATAAATATTTATGATGGAAATGGAATGAAGAAAAAGAGACAAATGGATCAAATGAAGCAAGGATAAGATGGTGCGTGCACAATAGAACCAAGTGTGTTCATCAGGGTATTTTGGTGCCCTAGTTGAGGCTTGTAGTCATCCCTAAGGTAGTTTAAATTCATTAATAGTGAATAATAAGTATTTTAAGCAAGGAGCATGGTGAACTAGCAATGGTGAACTAGAACCGTAGCCTAGTTAACTAAGATGGTTCATGTGCACTATGGCACGGTTAGTGTGGGCATCATATGGCACAAATTTTCATAGCTTGGTAAGATGATTTGGGTTAGTATTTTATTGACCCTAAGAGCTATAAGAACTAAAAAGAGTTAAGGAAAACACCTAAGGGGCATAGAAGGCACAATGAGGCTAAAAGGGGCACATAAGTGCATTTGGGCATAATGTGAGCTTTAGGGCTCATGGGAAGCCTGGATTGGATAATATGGGAGCATGGAATGGCTTGGGGGATTGCTTAATACCCAAGTAAGTGCAAGTTACCCTAATGAATGAAAAGGAACACTAAGATCTCTAAGTAGGTAGGTGACTTAGCACTCAGGCTAAGTTACTTGGGCACATTGAGGGGTCTTTGAGGAGTAGGGTAGTTAAGCTACCTTAGTGTGTTTGGGACCTTAATATGTTACCACCACACAAAAATGGGAGAATTACAAGTGTGTCATAATGGCTAAAAACCATTATATTGTGTAATTCTCACCATAGTGATTAAAGTGTGGGGGGTAAAAGGCATGATCAATACCTCCTTAAAAGTATTCCAAGTTAGCAACTTCACCCCCAAGAAAAGCCTTATGGATTTCTTGTTTGTCAAGCAACCTATGGACTTTTTTGTAAAGTTTTGGAAATCTGGGTACTCAATTGCAAAGCTCTCATGAAAGAGCCTTGGAGAGTTATGGGAAGGATATGAATGGTATAAAAGTGCTATTGGAGTACCAAATTGCTCATGGAAGAGAAGTTTGGACAAAGGAAACACTAAAGCCATTAAGGACCTAAATTTCCTAGTGTAAACCTTAAGGTATTCAAGCTTTTGACTTAAGTCAAAGTATGAGATTGTAGAATTATCCCACCATGGGGGAGGCAGCCAAGGCTTGATAAATAGTAAAAAATATTGGGCACATGTGTACCGATGATTTTAAGACAAAGAATCCATAATTAGTGAGAAGGAAAATGACATAAAGCAATGTTAAGCTTGTTTAAGTGTGTTTTGTGCCCTTAAGCTCATTTAAGGTCATTTAAGTGGCCAAATCACTTATCCCTCTCTCATTTTCATCCTCTTCCAACCCAAGAACACAGCCACACTTCCTTCATAGCCACCACACCTTCAAACTTGAAATTGATTGAAATTGAAGGCAAAAAGAAGCAATTGGAAGCAAACTAAAGCTATTGCTTGGATGCTTCAAGGATCAAGCTTGATTTTTGGCCTACCCACTTTGGTAAGGATTCTCTTGCTCTCATTGACTATTTTCTGAAATTTTCAAACATCCATGGAGCTAGGGCTAAGCTTGGAAGAGAGCCATGAGCTTGATGAACCAAGTTTAGTGAGGGGAGTGCACTTATTGAAGGTTTTGTGACCTAGTGTGAAGTGCATGATGATGGCAATGAAGTGAGGGTTTCTAAAACCCAAAGTTAGTACTAACTACTGTTAAAATCCTCCTAAGACCAAGAATTAGCTTTAGGAGGGCTGCCATAGTGATTTGGTTATGTTTATTGCTTGTTTTATGGACTAATCTATGGTTATTGTTTCTGCCACATTTCATGTGTTTGTTTGTTGTGAATGGTTGCTGCATTTGGTTGATATATATTGTATATATGCATTGTGGTTCTTTTATTTTAGTGTCTTTGGATGCAGGTTTTAATGATGGTCACATTGCTTATTGAATCCAGGTGTTACCCTTACTAAGTTTCTCAATGAAACTTACTCTCCTCAATTCTGTCATTTCAGGTCCAGCAGAAAGATCTCATTCAAAATGAAATTTGTGGTTTGAGTTTTGATCTAAAATTTTAGGCACATGAACTTCCATATGTCTAGTTATGATCTGGAAATTTTGGTGATTTTAGGAGCACATTTGGTATTTTTAATGGTGGTACTTATTGTGTTATGCAGCAGTTTTCCAACATCCTGTTCTGGAGTCTATTGTGTCTCAGGAACTCCTATAACTTAGGGTGTGTATTTAGCTGAGTTAAGACCATTTTTTAGTGCATGTATGCATGTACATGTAGTGTATGTAAAATGAGACAAGTATGTGAACATTTGAGTAATGTTTTGGCTATGTAAGTGATGTGGTGCAAAGCTGCCTAAGTGTGAATGATGGGCTGCTTACTTGTAAATTCTGTTTTAGCCACATATGGTTGCTAAATCCAAGGTCATGTAATTCCTATGTGTAATGACTTATATGGGATATCTTTGGATGGTTCTCCCCTTGTGAATGAAGTTTTTGCACACTTATGAAATTTTGTATTGGCAAAATGGTCATAAAGTGACCAGAATTTCAACCATACACTTAAAGTTCTATATCTCCCTGTGAAGAAGAAATATTTGTATGAAATTTTGACCACACCTAGAGAACATCTAGAGGTTAAACTGGAATTTAGAATTTCTGAATTTGGAGCCCTGTAACCAAATATATGATGTTGCAAAGTTGGCTAAGTTACTATTCATTTGGTCAGACTTTTGTAACCAACTTCAAAAATCCATAACTTGGTCCATAGGTGGACTATTGATGTGAAAAAAAATTCCTTGGTTTGGTCTAAGTATCTAATTGATAATGGAGCAAAGAAAATAAGGGGGTACATGGCTATAATGATACAGTTTATTAGTGAAAGTTACAGGTGTAGTGGCTGGTCAATAGAACTTAACATGATTGCCTAATGTGTGGTAGCCATGATTAAGACTTGTGCTAGTGTTTTCCTTCTTTGCTGCCATAGTGTGCATGAAATGTGAATATGTGTGTGATGGTGGGACCAATATGCATGTGTTTACATAATGCCCAAGAGGGCCACTTGGGTATGCACACTAAGGGTAGTGTTCTGGTGGCCTACAAAACATTACCAATCTTGGGAGTCTAAATGCACAATTTTGGCACCATAATTTGACTACCCCAGAGTGGGTAACAGAAGTTGGTATTAAAGCTTGGTTAGAGTATGGTTTGTACATGTACATAGCATATAGTTGCATTACATGCACCTATATACATGAACTCAGCTTGGTCAGTTGCTAGTGTTAAGTACCAGTGAAATACCTATGATTTTTTTATGTGCTCTATGATGAATCATCAATTCAGGAAGTAAACATGGTTGCCACAAGGAAAGGGGAACCACCTTGAAGGCCTCCTACTGATTTTGGGCAACAAAGAAATGGATAGAATAGAGGGAATCAGGGGCAACAAGGGGTACTAAACCTTGAAGTGCCTCAGGTTTGGTTAGAGGTTTAGAGGAACTTAGCTCTAATCAATGAAAACTTAATGAGGCTGATTCAAGCACAACAATAGACAGTCCAAGTAGCTCTAGTAGAACCAATTCAGGATGTACAACAGCAACCAGAAGAGGATACTAGGAACACATCTGAATATGTTTCTTCTAGAAGCATAGAAGATACAAATGATGAAACTGTTGAGGAGGAAGATGAAGATAGGAAAAATCCAAAAGGAAAAAGACTAAGGTCTGAGATTGGTCAGTTATCCAGGACCAATCCTTCAATCTATGACCATTCTTCTATTAGGAATGAGGTTGAGGATGGCCATGAGAGAAGATCCAGGACAAGGCAAAGAGATCATAGAGAGCATCACCATACATAGGGCTCTCACAGTTCTAGGAGAAACAGATCAGAGGATCTAGAAGGCCTAGATGAAGTCAGACTATTGGAAAGGTTCCAAGGCCTAAGACATCCACAGTTTGATGGAAGAGCTAGGCCAGAGAGAGCTGAGGAGTGGTTAATCTTCATAGAAAAGTTGTTTGAGAGGATGCCACTCAGCTCCACCAAAAAGGTGTCACTGGCTACTTACAACTTGGTAGGCAGTGCAGAGATGTGGTGGAGAAACACCAGCGATATGTATGCTATCCAGAAGGGCAGAAGGCCAGTAGAAGACATGGAAATGACTTGGGTAGAGATGGGTGATAAGTCTGCAGCGTTCTACAAGATTTGTTCCTCGGCGAAGTCAAGAAAGAGGAGCAAAAGAAGAATATAATTTGCCATCCGAAGTCAGTCAGAGGAGAACTTGGCTAAGGCCACGGAATTGTTTGTGACCTCATGCATGAAATATGGTGAGCTCAACAAGATTACGAGGGAGGACCTGGCCAAGCTTCCCCAGGAAGTGCTGGAGAGTTAGAGGGGGCTCTTTGATGAGTGTTCCTTAAAATTTTTTGACCTTAGTGTGAAGGTGGTCAAGTTGAGCTCTGAGGGGGAGGCCCTTTGAAAGGGGAAAAAAGACATCATAACTGACCTTACCAAGTTGTTGGAGATCAATGCCAAATTTCTTGCCAAAATCGAGTGATTGAAGAAGCAGAAGAAGATGGTGGAAAAGGAGGTCGAGGTGCTAAAGAAGGAGTTGGAGAAACTTAAGGCTAAGAAAGCTAAGGCAGATGAGGTGACAAAGTCTTCATTCCAAGACAACTTCTACCTCACCCGTCGTCAGGTCCTTTTGCAATATCCTAACCTTGACATCTCCTTCTTAAGTGCCCTTGACATCCCCGAAGGACCATCTTCGTCTTGGTCAAAAATTGAATACCTTTACCTTCTTGCTCCTCCTTCCTCGGTGAGAGATGCAAGTGATGAAGATGAAGATGAAATCAAAGCTGCTGATGCTGAGGATACAAATGTTGAGGACGCCGAAGATGGGCCGATTAACCCATAGGATGTAGTAGTAGCTTTTTTTTTTGTACCACCTTTTTTAATGGAACTTTATTTCTAAAAATTTGTCCAAGTCCACGATGATCATGACCTTTGGTACAACCTTTGGCATTTACCATATTCGGTAATGTATGTATCAAGACCTTCAGTCTGTATTACCTTACCAAGTATTCACAACCTTAGTATTTTCTGAAGGTAATGTCCAATTATCTTTGGTGAGTTATGAATATTATTCTAGGTGTTTAAGAATAGAATCAACCATATTCGGTTAACCGTATTCAGAATCAACCATATTCAGCTAACCATATTTGGAATCAACCATATTTGGTTAACCATATTCGAAATCAACCATATTCGGTTAACCATATTTGGAATCAACCATATTTGGTTAACCATATTGGGACTAAGGGCGTCGTACAAAATCACTTTGGAACTTTTTGGATTAACCACATTCGGTCATCTACCTTCGGCAATATTACTACAATATCACTCATGTACTTTCGGAAGCAACCATATTCAGACATTGCTTCTCTGGAAAATCCTAAGTGTAAAATGTTTTTCAAACAGGTAGAGTGCCATGTGTTCTTCAACTCTTCTCCTTCAGCATTTCCAAGCTTATGGAACCCTGGATGAACTTCCTTGATCACCAACTAAGGTCCTTCCCAATTTGCCTGAAGTACTCCATGAGATGGTCTTCAGCGTTCCAGTTCAGCCTTTCGGAGAGCGAGGTCTCCTTTCTTGATCCCTTTAGGTTTGACATGCGAGTTCACAACAATGGCTACCCTCTACTGCAAGGCTTTTCTTCTGAGTTCAGCCATCTCTCTATGTTCATCAATCATATCTAACTTGGCTTTTAAACCAAGATTGTTCCATTCTTCATCGAACACCTGTATTCTGATAGACGGTTGTATGGCTTCGACAAGGATAATGGCCTCAGTCCCAAAAACAAGTGAGAAAGGTGTTTCTTTAGTAGATCTGCTAGGGGTTGTTCGGTAACTCTATAGCACACTTGAGAGTTCCCCCGGCCATTTTCCCTTTGCCTTTTTCAACCTCTTTTTCAAACCATGTTTTATGGTCCTATTAGACACTTCAACTTGTGCATTGCTCTGAGGATGGGCAACTGGGACAAAGTGCAATTTCACCTTGAGGTTGGTTTCGAATTCCTGAAATCCTTTATCAGTGAACTAGGAACCATTATCCATTACTATCACCCTCGACACACAGAATCTAAATATTATGTTTTTCTAGACAAATCTCCGTATGTCCTTCACTGAAATTGCTGCCAAAGGCTCTGCCTCGATCCACTTAGTGAAATAATTCACTACAACTAGGTAGAACTTCACTCCTCTTGGAGCTGTTGGGAGAGGCCCAATGAGGTCAATACCCCAAACAGTGAAGGGGCAAGGGTAGTCTGCCAAAGTTATTGCCTTGGAATGTACTCTCTAGATGGGTGCATGTTGTTGGCACTTATCACATTTCTCGACAAACTGCCTCGTGTCCTTCCTCAAAGTAGGCTAGAAATACCCTTGCCGAAGTAGTACCCCAGTGAGGGCGTCAGTCCCAATGTGAGATCCATAGGCTCCTTCATGGACTTCTGTGAAAAGTGCTTTGATACCATCTTCACTTATACATCTTTGTAGCGGATTGGCGTACCCTTGTCAGTACAATTCTTTCCTGATCAGAAATGTCTACACGAGCACTTTCTCACCTTTGCGGCCTCTAGAGGGTCTTCGTGTAGTTTTGAAGACACAAGGTATTTTTTGATAAGATCCTTCCATCCTTTGTACGAAGCTGCTATAGCCATTTTTGTTATGCTCGGTTGATCCAGTACTTTGGTTGACGCATTTGATTTTGCCAAAGTATTTGCTTGCATATTGTCTTGTCGGGGTACATTTTCTATCTATACCCTGTCGAACTCTTGGATAAGCCTTTTTACAAGATTATGGTACTTTTCCAAGTTTGGGTCTTTTCCTCGTAGTCCTTTATCATGTGCCGGACCACCAACTGAGAATCACTGTGGGCCTTCAGATTTCTCACATTGACTCTTTTTGCCAATCACAAGCTTGCTTGAGGGCTTCATATTCGGCAACATTGTTGGTGACATTAAAAACAAATTTGATGGCCTTCGAAGCTTCCATACCTTCGGGACCACAGAAGACCACTCTGACTCCCTGATGTTCGAATCCTTAGGCACCATCAATGAATAACATCCATTTAGGTTCATCATTTTCAAGGTCTTTTGGAGCACCTTCAGTTTTAGGCACCTCAGCAATGAAATCTGCCAACGCTTGGGCTTTTATTGCCTTCCTCGGCTCATAAGTGATATCGAACTCACTGAGCTCGATGCACCACTTTGATAGATGTCTTGAGTGGTCTACTTTCCTTATGAAATCCTTGAGG
This sequence comes from Aquilaria yunnanensis, assembly GCA_039654915.1. Lineage (NCBI taxonomy): Eukaryota > Viridiplantae > Streptophyta > Magnoliopsida > Malvales > Thymelaeaceae > Aquilaria > Aquilaria yunnanensis. The sequence continues at coordinate 51,895,101 of CM077594.1, read as the reverse complement.
GGTAGGTTACTTAACACTGTGATGGGATGTCCTTGGAAATTGGGCCGAAGTCTCCTGCTTGTCAGTACTAAGGCATAGATGGCCTTCCGTAGTAGAGGGTACCTAACTTCGGCACCATGCGGGGACTTACTTACATAGTACATCGGCCATTTCTTTCCTCCCTCTTCCCTCACTAGTACCAAACTCACTAAGAGGTAGAGGATGAGAGGTTCTCCTTCCAGCGGTTGCCAAAGTGTCAGCAGATAGCTTAGGTAGCTCGTGAGTTCATCCTAATCTTTTTGGCAATATTCATTCTAAGGGTGTTCCTCGGAACTGAAGTTGCCTTCATTTTTTGCTGCTTTGGTGAGCACTTTAAAGAATGGTCGGCACTTGTCCCCACATCTGGAGATGAATCTGTTAAGGGCCATGATTCGCCCCTAAGCCTTTGCACATCCTTGGTGGTCATGGGAGCTCAGAATCTTAGCAGGGCTTTAACCTTTTTTGGGTTGGCATCGATGCCCTTTTTGGATACCATAAACTCGAGGAATTTGCCTACAGTCACCCCAAACACACACTTTTTAGGGTTAAGACAGATTCCAAATTCCCGAAGTTGGTGGAATGTTTCCCCCAAGTCTATGATGTGCCTACTAGGTTGTTTACTTTTAACTATCATATCATTGACATACACTTTCATATTTCTCTCAATTTGTGAGTTGAATACCTTGTTCATCAGTCTTTGGTATGTGTCACCTACGTTTTAAAGGCCGAAGGGCATTCTAACGTAAAAGTATGCCCCCACTTTGGTAATGAAGGTGGTTTTTTCCTCATCTTCGAGATCCATCCAAATTTAGTGGTATCTGCTAAAAGCATCAAGGAAGCTAAGTAGACCATATTCAGTAGTGGAGTCTACCAATTGATCTATTGGTGGCAGAGGATATGAGTCTTTTGGGCAGCCATTGTTTATGTTTCGGAAGTTGATGCACATTCAAAGTTTATCACTCACTTCCTTTGTGGAAACAACAACATTGCGAAGCCATTCAGGGTACCTGACCTCCCTTATTATGCTCACCTCTATTAACCATTGTACTTTGATTTTAACGAAATTGCTCTTATGCACCGAGAGCCTACCCTTTGTTTGTCAAACAAGCTTCACCTTCGGGCATACTTTAAGGCAATGCTGATTTATACCAGGGTTTACCCAGGGCATATCCCTCGGCGAGTAAGCAAATAGATCTTTGTTCATTAATAGAAGGGATACAAGTTTTTTCTTGTCACCTTCGGCCAATTTTTTCCCCACTCAGGTACTTTGGCCTGGGACAAGTTCTACATCCTTTGTTTCTATCTTTTCAATATCACTTTTTTCACTCTCTATCTCATCTTTGCTTGATACACTCTTTTCTGCCGAGGTTTGAATGTGAACTTTCATTGGACTGTGTCTTGCTTTGACAAAAACTTTGCTTACTTCTGCCTGATCGATGAGTATTTATGTGTCACTCTCCATTGCATTGAAGGTGACAGTTATGTATTTCACATCTGGGTGAATGTGAAGATTATCCTGTGTCTGCCTTTCAAGGATGGTATTACACAAGGATTGGACATCTATGATGATAAACCTTGTCATAGTGGTTGCAAAGAGTTCTTCCTTGGTCTGGACTAAGCTGCCCTTTAGCATCAGGGGCAAATCAATCGAACCAAGTACTGGGAGTTCTGAGGTTTAGGATCACTCTTGGAAATACCCAAGTTTGGCAATAAATAGGAGAACAAAAGGTGGGTGTTTGACCTATCATCTATGAGCACCTTTTTGACATCCCAGCTTCCTATCCTTGCCATGATCAAGAGAGGGTTATTGTGTGGAAACTTCACCATATACCCATCTTTCCGAACCAGCTTGTTCATTAGGTTGTCGAAATCATCACGATTTCCCGAGCTATCCTTTTCCTCTTAGTCGAGGGTATTCCAGTTCTGATTTTCTGGATTAGACCAGTAGGAGGTGGCGGGTGTTTCCTGGGACTTCGCTTTTGACATCAGTCAAATTCATAATCCTCATCCTCTCCTTTTTTATCTTCTTCCTTTCTTTCTCGGGGTTTGGGTGATGGCATACGCAAGTAGCACCAAAGTTGCCCTTGCTTGATCAAGGATTCAATATACTTGCTTAGTTGAAAGCAATCCTTGATATCGTGCCCGTGGTCCCGATGAAATTGACAAAATTTCTTCATGTTCTTCATGTTGTTCGAGGTAATAGCCTTCAGACATTGGATTGTGTTTCCTTGCCTTTCTAGGGCCATCAGGATGTTCATTTTTGTGGTATTTAGGGGAGTGAATGATACTGGCGTCTTCCTCCTTACTTTCTAAGGTCTACCCTCTCCCTCGGCGGAAAACTAAGGTTGGTGACTCTGACCCTCGGAATGATTATGGTCAAACTTTGGACCACCCATCCTTAACTCCTCGCCTGTCATGTGTTGCTCTGCCCTTCGGTAGAATTCTCTGACGGTGTTGGGGGGATCTTTGGAGAACTCATAGAAGAGTTGTGAGTCCCTCCTGAGGCCCATGATCATAGCAAGGATTCAAATTTCAGGATGGAAGTCTAGCACACTAAGGGCTTCTCGGTTAAACCTCTCGACATAGTCCTGAATGGTCTCCTCATTCTTTTGGGCTATGTCGAAATCTGGACGAGCATCTTAGCCGTCAGCTTGCTTCTGATGAACTTCTGGGTGAAAACGGTGGCCAACTTCTGGAAACCAATTATGGTTCTTCCAGGGGCCAGGGGAGTTGTACCACGTAGTTGCCAGCCCCAACAAGGTGACTTCGAAACATTTGTAGAGAGTGGCATCATCGGTACCATGCAGCACCATGCTCCTCCTATATTTTGTGAAGTGGGCTTGGGGATCACTGCGCCCATCATATGTCTCTAGATGTTGTACTTGGAAGTCGCTGTGTTATGGCCCTTCTAGTGGGAGGTGCAATTGAGGAAGGTAAAGTGTTTTAAATTAAGTTTAGAAGCTTAATTCAAGTTTCCATAGCAAGAATAGAGAAGTTTAGCAAAGTTCATTGAGTTCTGAGAAGAATAAAGCACTGAATGAAGTTCAGGGGTAAAATGGTAATTTTGCATCCTGAATAGCCGGGATGTGTTTCGAGTGTTTTAAAATGAATTTTTAGAACTTAACTTTCAACCTTAACTCAAACTTAAAAAATAGACAAGAATTTAATCAAGAATTACTTAGTTACAAAGATGGGGGGCTTAATTGTAACAAGGTTAATACTTTGAGGTTTTTTTTGGGTTAAGTGAGGGTTTAAGAAGGGCAAAGTGGAATATGGCTTCCATAATCCCTTTTCCAGCCTTCTCACCCCCATTTAGCTCTCAAATTAAGCTTGGAAGCAAGAGTTTTTGGTGCCAAGAGAAGCAATTCAAAGTATATAAGCTAGGAGGAAGCATTTTCAAGCTTGAAAACATGTTTTTGAGGCTTGGAAGGGCGTTTTCCTACTTCCCCTGTTTTTGAACGAGGTAAGGAATGTGTTCTTGATTGAATTCATGTTTATTAGTTAGTTTGAAGCTTGGGTTTTTGTTAGAGAGTGAAGTTTTGATGTTTGGTGCCATTGTTTTTGATTGGAACTTGTGTAGAACTTTGGTGAGCTTGGTTGAACAAAAAGGGGATTGATTCTTGCTTGTTACTTGGAGTTGAGGTAAGGGAGATAAGTTTTTAGGTTCATTGAATGCCATTAGCTTGAGTTTGCTTGAAGAATTCGAGTAGTTTAGGCTATGGCATTAGGCAAATGTTTTGGTTGAATTGTGGTGGACTAGAGGATTTTGAAGGATTGGATTGATGTTTCTAGACATCATAGCTTAGCGTTTGATAGTTGGTTATGTTCTATGCAACAAGTACTATGTGTGCATGAAATTTGGAAGCATGCCAAGCATGTTTGGTATGTGTAGGAATCGTCCAAAGTTCATAGCAGCAAAATGCGCCAATTTCTACATTTCTGCAGATTGGTGACGGGTTGCCATTTACAGGTCGAAAACCAGCGACGCGTCACCAATCCAAAAAACTGTCTCAGAACGTCAACAACTATGGCGACGCGTCGCCAAGACAGCATTCGACACCCGGTTTTGTTTTCAGCATAACTTTTCGCTCGGGTGTCCGATTGAGGTGATTCAAGATTCCACGCGAAGCTAAGAGGTAGTACTATCACCTCAATATTTTAAAAACACTTAAAATGTCCCATTTTTAGATTTATATTAACTCAAAGTGAAGGCAATTTTTTGAGGAAACTATGTTGCAAATGAACATAATTAGCTACCACTAGCTCAGGTGAGAGGTTTAAAACCCTTGTTGGCCTAGTCGTGCCATAGCCATGAGGTCACAAGGTGAAACCCTTGTTCATCTAGTCTACATCAAAGAGGCACTGCGGCCTAGTCTACAAGTTCCACCACAATTCCCCTACATAACGACTATAGGAAGGCTACATGATTGCATTCAGTAAGCTTCAGCTTGCTAGGAGCGGGTTAGTGATCAAAACTTGCTAGGCGTGGAGTGATGCTCTATGAGGAGGACTACTTGAGGAGAGGTCTTATGGCCTAGTTATATGTGCATATAATAGAACCCTCATGCTGTGTGAGCTCGCAGCAAGAGTCCTAGTATGTTCTTGCAAGTACATTGAAGATCCCTTACTGAGAATTGTCAAATTCTCACTCCCTGGTTTTGTTATGCAGAGCCTGAAGTTGCAGGATCGGGTAATCATTGAGGATTATCTCGGTAGTACTGTTTTGTGTGTACAGGTATGGTAGTTAACAATCCTTGTGATTCTAGTCTACATAAGTACTTAGATGGCTTGTTGGTCAGGTAACAATACTAACTAGTATCTTCCTTTGGCTGCAGAGCCTAGTAGCTCTTGGCAAAGGACTTTTGAGACTCGCCACTGGGACGTCTATCCAAGGTGGGAGTTAGGTTAAAGAGATCTCAGTAGAGTCTTGTATTTATACAGTACTTTAGTTTGCCTCCATAGTTTATGTTATGAGGAGTACTTGACTCTAGGATTGCTCTTGGGTGAGGGCATTAGTCTACTTTATGTATGAATGTTCTCACAAGTTGTTATGTGTAGTAAACTCACACAAATGTTGATTTTTGTATGCTTTGGCTATTTGTACTTATTTTTTAGTAGAAATTACTTGGCCAAGTTAATGCTTTAATGTATTATGGTTTTAATAAACTAAGTCAAAGCATAAGAGCATGCACATTGCATATTCTAGGTTAATCAACTAGTATCATGGGATTTAATCCGCACACATACACAACTAGCCAATTGCAATCCATCGTGAGACCAACTCTCACAGGGCTTCCTGGGCAAGGGCACAGGCGGTCGTGTCACACCGGGCATTGGTGCCTCTACTATCATATGAACGAAGGGGCACTCCTCTCTGGTGAAGGTCTCTAATAGCCTTGATCAGATATGCTTTCGAGAAACCTATTTGTCCACCTTTTCCAACCTCTCCAAAATTCTCTCCTCCAGGATCGCAGTATTGTCCTTTCTTCATTGCCCAGTAGCCACAGGAAATGGAGAATGACGTCTTCTTTTCGATGAGTAACTTCTTTGGCGTGGGAATATGGACTTATCATCTAGAGATGGACTTCACCAGTGGGAAGTTTTGGGCTCTTTTGACCCAGTTCCCGCAGTGCGAAGTCGCCAAAATGGTATGTTCTCCGTTGAGGACTCATCGTGAGAACCCCCATTTCCAGAGCTCCGATGAGGTGACTTGTGACTTTTCTGCTCTTCCTTTTGGAGGTGCTTGTGACCACCTTTGGTCAAGTTGTTGTGTCATTTCAGCCACAATAGAGTGCTGAAAGTCACATAGAAAACCCATTGTGACCATCAGAGGATGTTCATCCTCCGGTAGGGAAGTCTCTGCTGCAGGCTATTCAGTCATTGCTTGAGTCTCCGGCACAGACTTGGACCTCGAGAGTCCCTTGTTCTTTGAATGCTGAGTCTCAACAACAGTGACTTGGGGGTGAGTTTCTACAGATGGTGCCAAATGATGCCCGACGGCATCTTCATAGTATGACATGCTTGGCCTAAGAGAGACTTCTGGTGAAAAGGTATCTGCAAGATCTTGAAGAAAGCGGGTTAGGAGCACCTCGGAGTGTCTTTCCGGGGGAGGAGCCTCCGACGCCCAAGTCAGTATATGGGAGATAAGTTGTTTAAGAGTAGAGAGTATGAAGGAGAGAGTCCCCATGTCCTTTACCTGGGTGCCTCCTGAGTATTTATAGAAGGATGGGGGAAAAGGGCCGTTTTACACAACCTGTGCAGATCATGACACGTGTTTGGCTAGATTTGATTCATACCTTCAGAGATAGGCATCTCTAGCTGGCTGTAGGTAGTTTTGGCCAGAGGGTAGGGGTATCTGTGAGGCTTTTATGTTAGATATTCCTCAACCATATTTGTCATTTCTTCATAAGACCTTTTCGATAGTACAAGACCCCTTCGGGAAGAGATTTCCCCTGAGGGCTATTGGAGTAGGACCTTCGAATGGGCAGACCATCTTTGAGAGACATTTTCATCTGTTGAGGGTGGTCGGCCCAGAATCTTGAGGTTGGTAATGTACATTTCTGAGGGTGGTAGAGAGTCTTTCTCCGAAGTCGGGCGTGTTAGGCTTCTGAGGCTGGTCATGTGAATTCCCAAAGGTGGGGAGCAGTCCTTTTCCTAGAGTTAGCTATGTGCATTATAGAGGGTGGTGGAGAGATTCCTCCCAAGGTTGGTGTTTTAAAACTCTGAGGGTGGTGTTAGGTTCCTCCGAGGGATAAGGTTCCCGTGGGTGATAGCCCTTCCACTATCAAAAATCTTGCTCAAGACTTCACTTAAGTGTTGAATTGTTTTTGCAAGAAGAGCTGCACTTTTATTCAATCAGTGGTCAGTACATCAACCTTTAGGTATCGGCGTGACTTCCATACATACATTTTGAGACATGCAATTTTTACGATACTCTATACATAGTTCTTTTTTAGGGTATTTGCATGGCATGTATTTCTCAGTTTAACTCTGGAGCCATTTAGCTTTTCGATGAAGACCTAGACCCAAATCGAAGGATTGGTTACTTCGACTGGTATCAAAGCTTCAGTTCTAAATGCCAAGGAAAAGTGGGTCTTTTTTTGCCTTTCACAGTGTGTTTCAGTAACTCCACAGAACACTTGATAGCACTCCTAGCCATTTTCCTTTAGCTTCTGCAAACCTTTTCTTTAGACCTTCCTTGAAGGTTCAGTTTGACACCTCGACTCGCCCATTATGCTGGGATGCATTACTTGAGTGAACTATATTTTTTATGCTGAGGTTGGTTATGAACTCCTAAAACACTTTGTCAATAAATTGTCACATTGTCTGCTACTAGCTCCCTCGAGCATCCAAATCTACAGATTATGTTTTTTTAGAGAAATTTTTGAACTTCTTCTACCAATATAGTTGCCAGAGTTTTCTTTTTGATATATTTTGTTAAGTAATTTACTTCTACCACATAATACTTCACACTTGTAGGGGTTGTGGGTAGAGGGCCAATTAGTTCAATTCCCTGTACAACAAAAGGGCAAGGATAACTTACTAATAACATTACTTTAGATGGGATCCTTTACATGGGGGAATGTCATTGGCATTCTCATAATACTTAACTATCTTTAATGCCTCATGCCCTAGTGTTGGCCAAAAGTAGCCCCATCACAAAAGGACTTCAACTAAGGCATTTGTGCCAAGATAGGATCTGCAAATTCCTTCATGGACATCTTTTGTATTACCTTCATATCTTCTCCTCCATGCATGGCTTAGAATGGCCTTGCCTATATAGTTCATCTCTGTTGAAGGAGTACATTCCGACTCTTTATCTTATCTTCGCAACTTGCCTAAGGTCTGGAGGCAAGTGTCCTTTAGCCCAATTGTCTCTTAATGGTGCTCTCCTACCTTTATCTATGCTCATTACCATTAGACTATTATCACTCAGGGACTCAAATATTTTTGTATTGTTGGAGGACTTTTCCAATGCATTGGCCTCAACATTCTTTTTTTTAAGTGTCTTATCAATCTGAACCTGCTTAAATTTTTGGATTAGTTTATTTACAAACTTAAAGTATTTCTAAAGTCTTAGCTCTTTGACCTTGAATTCTCTTTTCTACTGCCAAACTAGCGATTAAGAATCACTGCAAACTTTGATTGACTAAATACCAATCTTTCTCGTTAGTTCGAGATTAGCCATCAAAGCTTTATGTTCGGTGACATTATTCATCACCTAACTTGATGGACTATGTTTTTCCCATTCTTTTGGGACCTTGGAGAATTATACAAGCACCATGATGTTTAGCACTTGAGGCTTTGTCCACAAAGAGTGAGCATTTCGGCTTTCATCTTCCAAGGTGGGCTTAGTTACTTTGGTGTTATTGGGCAATTTATTGATGAAATCATCCAATTATTGTACTTTTATAGCTTTCCTTTTTTCTTACATGATGTCATATTTGCTCAGCTCTATGTGCCACTTGGATAGGTGCCCTGAGTAGTCAACTCTTTTCATGACATCCTTCAATGGGAGGCTACTCTAGATGACAATGGTGTGTTCTTCAAAATTTAGCTGAAGTCTTCTTCTTCCCTATACTTGAGCACAAATTACTTTTGGTAAAATCGAGTGTCCTACTTTGGTACCATGTAAAAGCTTGCTAGCATAACAGACTGGAAATTTTTGTCCATCTTCTTCTTCTTGTACAAGGACAAAGCTAACTACTTTTTCACTCACCACATGGTATAGGATTAGTGGTTGCCCTTCCTTTAGTTACCGAAGTGATGGAAGCCTTGCCAAGTAGTCCCTTTACTTTTTCCACACATCCTAGCATTTGCTGTTCCAATAATATTAGCCTTCAATGACATCAAAGTCATATTCTTTGGTTAGTACTTTGAAGAATGAGTGACATTGGTCTTTATATCATCATATGAAGCTACTTAATGCCAATATTCTTCCTGTAAGGCTTTATATGTACTTGATCATCTTGGGTGATTTGGAATCAAGAAGCACCTTAATTTTCCCAAGGTTTGCACCTATATCTTATTCAAAGACCATGAAACTGAGAAACTTTCAAGCTCTTAAGCTGAACTTGAATATTTTGGGTTGAGGCATACCCCAATCTTTCTTAGCTATTGGAAGGTTTCTCTTAGTTCTCTAATGTGGTCACCTGTGTGCTTACTTTTGATGATAATGTCATTGGCTTATACTACCATGTTTCTTTCTATCTGCCCGGTGAACACCTTGTCGATCAGGCATTGGTATGTCCACCTAGACTTTTTTAGCCTAAAGGGCATTCATAATTAACAAAATGTTCCTCCATCAATTGTAAAAGACATATTCTCTTCATCGGCTAGGTTTATTCAGAGTTGATGGTACCTGCTAAAAGCATTGAGGAAACTTAGCATTTCTATCCAAGGAATCAATTAACTGATCAATCAAAGGCAAAGAGTATAAATCTTTCAGGCAAGAATTGTTAACTTTGGTCAAGTCAACTCATATTAAAAGTTGTGACTTCCTTTCTCTGTGGCAATGACCACATTATTTAGCTAGTTTGGGTATTTCATTTTATTACTCCCACTACTAAAAGTCATTGCATTTTTTGTTTAGCAATGTCTCTTTTGTGAATGGGGAGGTTATGTTTTTTCTACCTAATTAGCCATACAACAGGGTCTACACTAAGGCTATGCTATATGATGTCCAAACTTATGCTAGGCATATCATTTTGTATGTAGGTGAAAAAGTCTTAATTTGAAAGTAAAATAGATACAAGGTTGGCCTTTTCCACTTAGGACATATGCTTCCCAATTCAAGTACTTTGGCTAGAGATCAGCTCAAAGTTCTCAATCTTGGCTCCCTTATAGTTGACCTTGATGCCTTTAGTAGGTAGTTCAACTACCTCATTTAGGGTGGTTTGTCATGATGTCTCTATGTGAACCCTCCCAGGTGATTGCCTCACCTTCATAAACACTTTTTTTCACCTTGGCTTACTTGATGTGTACGTCTGTGTCCCCTTCCTTAGTCTCGAAAGTCATGGTTTGATATTTCATGTCCAACCTAAGGTGGAAACTTCCTTTCATTTGTCTCTCGAGGATGGTATTGTATAGAGACGGGATGTCAATGACTATGAGCCTTCTTATAGCTGATGCAAAGAGTGCACTATCATCTCCTACTAACTTGCCCTTTAGTATAAGGGAAAGATTGATCCATCCTCGGATAGGATGTTCTGTTGGTCCCACCCAGAAGATTTTCGGTGACATTGGCTTGAGTTTTTCCTCTGGTATTCCCATGTTTGGAAATAACTAAGCAAAGAGGACATTAGCATTGGAAACATCATTGTAAAGGACTATTTTCATGCCCCAGTACCCAGGTCCGACTGCGATTAAAAGGGGCTCATCATAAGGGAATTTGTTACCCACTCTGGGGTAGTCCAGTTATGGTCCGAAAACTGTGCATTTAAACTCCCAGGATTGGTAATGTTCTGTAGGCCATCAGAACACTACCCTTAGTGTGCATACCCAAGTGGCCCTCTTGGGCACTACGTAAATACATGCATATTGGTCCAACCATCACACACATATTCACATTTCATGCACACCATGGCAGCAAAGAAGGAAAACACTAGCACAAGTCTTAGTTTTGGCTTCCACACATTAGGCAATCTTGTTAAGTTCTAGTGACCAGCTACTGCACCTGTAACTTCCACTAATAAACTGTATCATTCTAGCCTCATACCCCCACATTTTATTTGCTTCATTATGAATTCGAGACTTAGAGCAAACCAAGGAATTTTGTTTTACATCAATAGCCCACCTATGGACCAAGTTATGGATTTTTGAAGTTGGTTACAAAATTCTGACCAAACGAACAGTAACTCAGCCAATTTTTCAACGTCATATCTTTGGCTACAAGGATCCAAATCCAGGAATTAAAAATTCCAGTTCAACCACTAGATGTTCTCTAGGTGTGGCCAACATTTCATACCAAGATTCATTCTACACAGGGAGATATTAAACTTTAGGTACATGGTTGAAATTATGGCAACTTTTGGACCATTTTGCCCATACAATTTTTCCAAACCATGCAAACACTTCATTCACAAGTGGAAAGCCCTCCAAGGCTATCCAATATATGTCCAATACACATAGGAATTACATTCCATTTATTTTAACAACTTTATGTGGCCAAAACAGAATTTACAAGTAAGCAGCCCATCATTCACACTTAGGCAGCTTTGCACCACATCACTTACATAGCCAAAACATTACTCAAATGTTCACATAATTGTCTCATTTTACATACACTACATGAAAATGCATACATGCACTAAAATATGGTCTTAACTCAGTGAAATACGCACCCTAGCTTACAGAAGGTCCTGAGACACAATGGACTCCAAAAATAGGAACCTGGACAGCTGCTGCACAACACAGTAAGTACCACCATTAAAAATACTAAATGTGCTCCAAAAATCTCAAAAATTTCCAGATCACAACTAGACATATGGAAGTTCATGTAACTGAAATTTAAGATCAAAACTCAAACCACAAAGTTTATTTTGAAGGTGATCTTTCAGATGGACCTGAAAATGACAGAATTGAGGGGAGTAAGTTTCATTGAGAAACTTAGTAAGGGTAACACTTGATTTCTTAAGGTAATGTGATCCTCATTAAAACCTGCATCCAAAGACACTAAAACAAAAAAACCACAATGCATATATACAAGATATAGCAACCAAATGCAGCAGCCAAACACAAACAACAAACACGTGAAATGTGGCAGCAACTTATACCATAGGTTAGTCCATAAAACACATAATAAACATAACCAAATCACTATGGAAGCCCTCCTCAAGCTAATTATTGGTCTTAGGAGGATTTTAACAGTAGTTAGTACTAACTTTTTGGCCCTAGAAACCCAGAAATTCGCTGCCATCACTGTGCCCTTCACACTAGGTCAGAAAACCTTCAATAAGTGCACTCCCCTCAATAAGCTTGGTTCATCAAGCTCATGGCTCTCTTCCAAGCTTAGCCATAGCTCCAAGGATGTTTGAAAATACAGAAAACAACCCATGAGAGCAAGACAACCCTTACCTTGATGGTATGCTGAAATTGGAGCTTGATCCTAGGTGCACTCAAGCAATAGCACCAAATAGCTTCCAATTGTGCTTCCTTGACTTCAATTGCAAGTAGTTTTGAGTTTGAAGGTATGGTGGCTATGGAGGAAGTGTGGAGGAGAGGGCTGGCTTTCTTTTTTCTGGTGGAGGCCAAAATTTAGAGAAGCAAAGGTGGTCTTGACTACTTAAATAGTCAAAAGTACACTAAACACACTTAAGTGGTCTTAACCTTGTCTTATGTCATTTTCCTTGCTACAAGACTATGGTTTCTTAGTCTTAATCTCCTGGCCCACATTTGACCATCCTTATCTTCCTTTAGCAGCCCTCCTTATGTGGGATAACCCCACAAAACTTCCATTTGACTTAAGTCATAGACATACACATCTTAAGGCCTACATTAGAACACTTAGGTCCTTTATGCCTTTTTGTGTTTTCTTTGTCCTTAGTTGTCTTCCATAAGCAATTTGGTCCTCCAATAGTACTTTCATACCATTCATATCCTTCCCATAACTCTCCAAATCTCTTTTGTGAAAGTTTTGCAATTGAGTACTCGAATTTCCAAAATCTTACAAAAAAGTCCATAGGTTGCTTGACAAACAAGCAATCCTTAAGGCTTTTGTTGGGGACCAAGTTACCAACTTGGAACAATTTTAAGGAGGTGTTGATCATACCTTTGACCCCCCACACTACAATCACTATGGTGAGAATTACACAATATAATGGTTTTTAGCCATTATGACACACTTGTAATTCTCCCATTTTGTGAGGTGGTAACAGAATTTGATCACTGATCTGTCATGCCTTATCAGTTAGTTTTCCATATAATCATGTTCCATCAATGTAATCTCACATTTCTTCTTTTCCTTTTTTCCAAGGGCATCACTGTGGTGATAGTTTGGATCACCCCCATCGGATGATGTGGTTGGCCTCAAGGGCTTCTCCTATTCTAATGTTAGTTTGAGTCATAGTCCTCCTCATCACATCTCATCCTTTCAACCTTTTGATTATATGACTTCAGGGAGGGTAGGTAAAGTTATTACCTAAACTAGCCTTGCTTGATCAAGGACTCTATATACTTTCTTCAATTGATGACTATCTTCTTTGTTTTAGTCATGATCATGGTGGAATTGGCAATACTTCCTTAAGTTCTTTTTGTTCCTCAAAGTCATCAACTTCGGATGCTTGACTGTTCCTTGCTTTTTAAGAACCATCAGAATGTTGGTCCGTGATGTATTTTGATGAGTAAAGGACAACTTATTTCCTTGGTTTACTAGGCGTCATCCACAGTGTTCCCTTGGTATCAAGGCTAGTTCATTGACGCTTCAAGTTATTGGTTTTTATACCTCAGCTCCCCATTCTAAGTTCCTCAATGGTATGTGCTAATCGACCTTTCAGTAGAACTCTCCTAAAAAATCTAGGCCCTTTAAGAATTCATAAAATAATTATGACTCCCTTCAAAGTCCCCTGATCATTGCCAAAATCTGAATTTAAGGATGAAAGTCTAGGACTTTTAAGGCCTTGTGATTAAGTTGTTAGACATAGTCATGACTTGATTCACCACTTTTCTGAGTGATGTCAAACATTTGTACTGCCATGTTTTGCAACGGTTAACTGGCAGTGAACTATCGAGTAAAGGTGGTCGAGAGTTGTTGAAAACCAAAAATCAACCTTAGTGTGAATGAGTTATCCTATGCAGTGGCCAGATCGGAAAGGGTGACTTTGAAACATTTGGAGGCTGGGGCATCATCAGCCATGTGTTGTACCATGCTTTTCTTGTACTTTGTTATATATGCTTGTTGATTACTCTGCCATCAAAGGTCCATAAGCAGGGACCCTAAAGTCATTCAACATCGATGATTATTGGAGGTTGAAATTTTCAGTGTTTCCAGATTATCATGGTTTTTGGAAGTTGAAATTTTGAGTGTTGCGTTAGTAAAAGGAAAAGTTGGAATTGCATGTTTAATGAAATTCTAGTTTTACATGTTGATTCTATGGATCTTATGACATTAATGGATGATTATAGAACTTGTGATTTATTGAGAATTGCACGATTGTCATATTTGTGTTAGAATTCCATGGATTCTAGAAATTGGTAGTCCTTTGTTGTGATAGTAGATAGGTTTCTTAAGTAGCAAGAAAAAGCTCAATTGTGGATTGCATTGCCTCTCAAAATCCCGTGATCTTTATGCATTTGGCTTTAGTTGTTAAGCCTGATGACTTGAATGTGTAAAGTTGAATATAGATTACTTTATATTGAAGAATTTTATTGATTTCCTATTAGGGCTCTAATTCTTGACATTGCGATAACTATATTTGATATTTTAGATTATTGTGCAATGGGGAACATTTTCTACCTTTTTTAGGATGATGAAGCACTAAGAGAAGTGAAGAAGTTGAACCCTTTTATCGACTTCAAGGAGGATTCTAAGTGGGAGTGGTATGATATCCTAATGGAGAAGTTTAAGGCCAACGAGGTGATTAATTAGGACACATTGGCCTAGCTAGGCATGGTAAAGGAGGTTTGAGTGTCGGTAGATTTTGGTAGTTAGTTATCCATCTTTGAATGCTGGTAGCTTACATTTAGTGAACTCACTATATAGTTCCCGAGCATACTCAAGCTAGATATGACAAACATCAGTTGGACGTGGCCTAATGGTGTGAAGCTCCATCCAGGAGAGAGGGATTTTGAGATGACTGTGGATGAGTTTGGTTGCACTGTGGTTTCTACACTCAATAGCTCATGGATTTTATTGGGCACTGAGGCTTAATTTTTGAATTTGGCACTACCACCCTTACTCAACAGAGGTTTTTTTAGAAGATCACTGAGGATGCAGTTGTTTACCAGCCTAAGTAATGTGCTCATATTTAGTCATGTTTTCTATATGTTTTTCCATTGCATTTGTTTGTCTTATGGTGTGTTTAAGATAGGATGTTGTGCTTAATTGGTTCATAGTTCATTTTGAGGTTATATTTCAACTTCATTTTAGTTTGGAAGGATTTTTGCAAAGTTTTGGGGAAGTTTTGGAGCAAACTCTCCTTGCTACACGCCCATTAGGTGCTTCAGATGTTTTATTACACGCCTGTGTTTGAGTTACATGCCATGCTCCAAACCGTGTTTAAATTGGTGAGATTTTAAGTTCCAGAAAGATTACATAGCCTTTAACACAGTTGTGTACAAAATCATATTTGTCATATTTTTAGGGTTTTTCATTTTATTTTAGAAGAAAAGGAAAGAAAAGAGGTGGAAAATACATAGCAAAAAGATAGCTTCTTATGGAGAAAGGCTGTTGGCGTCAATTCAGATTATCAACACCATTTTATGAATGCAAGATGAAAGATTTCTTGGAGAAGAAGAAATTTAGCCATGCATAATTGTTTTATTAGTTTTTTTTATTGTTGGGTTTTTTATTGTTGATTGTCTTAATTCTTCTCCATTGCCAATCGATAGTTAGTAGTTTATTTTCCTACATTAGTTTAGGTTAGCTAATTCATAGTAGTAGTTAAATAAAATCTTTTAATTGTCGGTTAGATAATATAGAGAAGTAGAGTAAGGTAGACAACCTCCGTTTCTTGGGAAAAATAATCTTGGTACATACAACTGCTATACTTTGATGATAAATGCCCTTGCCTGTGAGTTCACGTATTTAAGGGTATGTAGAGATTTGACACATAAACATTATTCATTAGTGTAGTAGGAAAGTTTGTTGTGAATTATGAACATACCACCAAGCTATCCAAGGCATCTAGGTTACGATCACCTGCAGTTCACTACATGCATTATCTGATCGCTCACTCCATTGCTAGCAAGATGGAGAGCACGGGCATGGTGATGATAAAGATGGATATATTCTACCTTTCCTGCATTCTCTACCTAGTGACCTATCACTTGGGCGTAGCCTTTGCTTGGTGGGTGAGTGACACTGCCATTCATATGAGTACCAGGGCTATTTGTGTTGGAGCATTCATGATGAGGTTAGCTCGGAGTCTTAAAACTTTTCTACTAGAGATGGCGATTACAAAGGTAGGAAGGCTAGCGTAGGCTAACCTGGTTTAAGTCGATGAGGTTGCTGAAGAAGACCACTCCTCCCTATAGGTTGGTGAGCTTTTTTCTAAGGACTTAAGAAGAGATAAAAAAGAAGGAGAGAGCTACTTTTGAGGCATAGGCTGCCTCCTTATCTATTAACGCTAGACAATTGACATTTTTAGATATCTTTTAAAGGTAGTAGCCTGCCCTAGATCGCCTCGAGTTATGTATGATCAAATGCCAATTGTGAGCTCCCACCTTTCTACTGTTGAGGTAAGGACTTTAAAGTTGGAGGAAATGATACGCCTATACTTCACTTAATTCGAGGAGGTAGAGGCATCAAGTCATGATCACCAGTCTTCCCAACATGATGATGACTCAACCAACTGCTTCATTATTGCTATAAGTATGGATGGCCAAGATCTACTTGATGATACTTAGAGAGCCATGGAGGAGGCAGAGAAGGCCATTGTAGTTGGACTATCAACTACTTGAGCTGCTGAAGAGGGAGTCAAGCTGAGTGGTGCTGTTGTCATGGAAAGAATAGAGTATAGTGTTTAGGAGACTATTGCTGCTACCGGGGACATTTAAGAGATTAGCGTGGATACCATGGCGGTGGAGCCAAGTACTAAGGTTGGGCTTGTTACAGACCCCACTGCACCTACATAGATTATGATGACTCTTAGCACTTCTGCCAATCCTTCACCTCCTATGGATGCTTGACACCATGACATCCAGGACATTCATTTTATTTTATTAGGTTTTTTCTATGGATATTACTACTTCTATTGCTTGAGTTTCATTCATTCTCATTAGTTATATTTGACTTTGTTATTGGAGCATTGGTTGCTCCTATTTCTATTTTGTTATACTTCACACTAGCTTATATATTTCCTAGTTCTTTTGTTATATTTTCTGGTTTATCATCTTTTCTATTTTCTTGGAAGCCTTGAAATTCAATTTGAAGCTTGATCAACCCTGTTTATGAAAATTTTGGAATGCCGACTTGCATGACAAGCAACTAATTTTTCCTTTCAAGGGCAGTATCTGTTTCTATCATTCATTCCTTTTCATGTTGTTTTCAATGTGGGTACATTGAGGGCAATGTAGAATTTATGTGTAGAGGAGTGGGTGTTATCCTTAGCCCTTATTTATTTTGTTTATTCTTATATATATATATATATATTGTGATTTTTATTGAAAATTTTTTACTTTTTCGAGCTTAAATGTTTTGGATCATTCTATTGACCATATTCTTATTATTAGAGAATGATTGTTAATTTAATGCCTTGAGTTCTTAACTTAAAGGCCAAGTAAGTGATTCTTGAAATCTTTCACTTTTGTGCTAAATTTGTTTTTGAAATGTTTTTGTGATTCATTGGCAAGCTAGTGGAAGATGATCTCTAGACAATATTTTCACATCATATTTTTGTGTTTAGTACACTGTTCAAAACATGCTAAGCTTTGAGTTTCTACACTAGTTAGTGAAAAGTTTGGTTGATGGTGATGGCCATGGGCCTCATCGTTTAGAGTCATGGTGACTGTTGGAGAGACTTCTAGGAGGAAGAATGCCTGGAGGATGGTGCGCCCAAGGGAGAGTACCTGAGATGCTCAGAAAAAGTGGGTTAGGAGGCCCTCGGAATGTGTTTCCGGGGGGGGAGCCTCCGACGCCCAAGTCAGTGGTGGCTGAGAAAAAGGCAGAGGAAATAGCACAAAGGGGCTGAAGAGTCTTGCCTGGTGATTTTCTCAGAGTCTGGGAGTCAGACCTTTTGCCAACCAACCTCCTGCCAAGTATTTATTTCTTGGTATTTATAGGAGTGCCTAGCCCGTTCAGATCGCGACACGTGTTCGGTCAGATGTTCCCTGAGTTTCTGGGCGTAGGGGACAGATAGCTGGTAGTAGGTTGCCTTGAGCCTTGTGCTGAGATGGGCCATGATGTGATTTTGATGGTGTCAGCGTGCCAGAGCGCCTATTGAGGCGGCTTTATGACGTCTGTGAAAGGACGTGTCAGAGGCTTCCTTAAATGCTTCCTTAAATGCTCCTGCCGTACTCCCGAGGTCCCTGGGCGAGGTCGTCCTTTGGTATGGACGGTGCCTCTTCGGGAAACACGCACCCAGTTCGGGGGATCCCATCTTCAGGGAGTTTCGCCTTCAGGGAGATCATGTTCGGCCCGCAATAGCTGGTGACTCTTTCCGAAGGCGATCTGTTTGCAACCTCGGGGGGGCTAGTAGTATCCTCAAGTTTCCTGGCGTGCCGGGCTCGGAGCTCTTCGGCTATCTCCCGAGGTGTATGATCCCATTTTCACTCGGGTATCGCCAGTCTCTTCTGGCCATTCTTGTGGCAGGGAGTTCGGCCAGATAGAGGCGATAGCCTTTGGCTATCAGATGGATTTATGGTTAATTGCTGGATAATGATTAGTAAAATATGTTATGAAGCTATGTTACTCTGCTGTTTATAGTGTTGAAGCAGGTTGGGATCTTTTCTTAAGGAAAGAGTCTATCATAGCTTGAAAACATGCTAAAAGCTTGAGTATGACCAAATATCATCTTGGATTGTGTTCAAAATTAGCTTGGGTATAGATAGAGCTCCCGTAGTGTACACTTGGTATGAAAATTTTTAGCAAATGAAGGGAAATGGTTGAAAGAAAAAAAACACACATAAAAAAAAGCAAAAGTTCAAATTTTTCCGAAATCCATGGGTTTGTGATTTGAATGGTTGTACATAATGAGATTGGGCTTGGTAAGGTTTGTGCTTTTTACTTTGCATTAAAATTTTATGTTTGCTTTTAGTTTCTAAAGATATGGGTTGCTTGCTTGAGAATGAATTATTTCCATTAAATTATGTTTTTTTTAGAAGTGTTAGATGGAAAGTGTTGCATGCTTAGTAGTCCTATTAATTTCTCATGACCCTTAAATTTCAATCCTTTCTCTCAAATACCATTTGCTCAAGAGTACAGTTATATGTTTCTAATTTCCTTTTTCATATTTTTCACTTGAGTTTTTTCTTGAGGGCAAGCAAAAGTTCAAGTGTGGGTGAAAAGATATGATATACTCATAATTAGTTGTGTTTTCCAGGCATTTTTTTCCTTATATTTGCTTGTCTTTTGATATATTTATGTTAGGATTTGATGCTTAGTTCCTGCTTATTTTATTTCTAGGATATATTTTAGCTTCATTTAGGTTAGGAAGCATTTCTACAAGGTTTTGGAGCTGAATTGTAGGGTTTTGGAAAAATTTGGAGTAGACACTCCTTGTTACATGCCCATGTCAGAGCATTACACGCCTATGTCTCATTCTTACATGCCTAGGTTTGAGTGTCACGCACATGCTCCAAGCCATGTCATTAATTTATGAGATTTTATGTTCCAAAGGTGTCATACAACCTTGAACATGGTTGTGTTACAAACCGTGGTCGACTGCTATTAGATTTTTGTTTTTTGTTATTTTGTGAGATCAGAAAAGGGAGGCAGAGAGAAGGCAAGAAACAATAAAAAAAATAAGAGAGCTTGCATGAAGGAGGCTATTTGAGGCAGTTTTGATGAGTGGCATTATTTAATACGCGATGGATCAAGGATTTCTTGAAGGAAAAGCAATTCAAAGATGAAGACTTATTTCCCTAATTTTTCTTTGATTCTATTGTATTTATTTTACAGCACTATTAGATAAATTTTCCTGCTCATGCTTTCAGTATATGAACCTTAGGATGACTTTGTGATTGTGATTACTTTCTGGTTTAATATGATTATACTTTTCTTGCTATCTATCCAATGTTTTTGTTTATGCATTGTTAATAGTAGCCACCTTATTAATTCAATGTGAGATAATAAACATATGATAGGTAGTATTCGGTGTGTTTGTTGTAGAACACCATTGGATAGAAGGGATATTATGGTCATCGGGAGTAATTGCTGCAATATAATGCCTCTGGAATAAAGTGAAACCTAGTAGTGGGTTGTGGGACTAGTAATGCATTCTTAGGGAGCACAATAGACCTAGACACCCTATCGGTGACTTAAGAATAGGGATTAGTGTAGTGGGAATAATTGGGAGATAATATAAGTTAGGTAGTACTCTATGGTCTATGTTAATCACAATTCTATTAAAATGAAGTACAAGCAACACAAAGGATTTCTAGGGGGTTTCATATCTAAGTATGAGATTTCTTATTGTTGGTTATCTTAATTGTTCTATACTGTTAGTTGTTAGTTGTTAGTTATTTTTGGGCATTTGTTTAGTTTAGTTAAATCTTAGTTAGTTTGTTAAACAACTCTTTAATTATTGGTTAGGTAATTGAGAAAGGTTGAATACGGTACCTAAGTTTTATTCTTTAGAAAAACCAATCTTGGTACTTGCCACTGCTATGCTTTGATAATTGGTGCACTTTGTTGTGAATTCAAATATTTATGAGTAAAGAGAGATTTGACACATCTACATTATTTCATTAGTGCAGTAGGAAAAGTTTGTGTGAACTAAAGAACACATTGTACACCTAGTGCTATAAAGCTCTCAGAACCTACTAAATGTTAAATAACTTTCATGATTTTGCTAATTTACCTCTTATTAAGGCACTGAAGTTAGGGGTTTATGAATATGGCTCTATCATTTAGCATTTTGCTACAAGGGCTGTAACATTCTCCAGACCTTCTAGAGTTTGGTCCTCTAAAATGGATCTCCTCGCCTTTAGAACCTTCCTAGGATATGGTGTGCCGAAGTATCCTGACCTAACCTACCAAGAGGGGTTGATTGCACAGCAACCCACACGGCGACAAATTAGCTGGCTTGCGCAATTAATGCCCTTCCAGTGATCAAGTTGGGTCTCCACATGTATAAGTACTGCGGGCAACACAACATGATACTTTGTGCCCACACCCAATGACACACTCCCACCTTTGCCTTACTTTACTTAGTCCGAAGCACCTTAGTGCAATGCCAATCTTGAATACTATGGTAGGTATTCCACTACCCTTAGTTTGTAAATGTTGTTGAAGAATTTCTGACAAGTTTTGGGAACTTGCCCACTAACCCTTAGGCCAACAATTACCTAGTGGAAATGCAACATGAATCAACTTCCTCCATTCTCTCATATGTTCCAAAACCCCCTAGTGTAAGGCCAAGAACAAGTTTAAACTTGTCCATTAATGCTTACACTTGAAAAGTTTCATTCTAGGTTTGGCACCTAACACCTTGAACCGAAATCCTCTTAGTGTCAGCTAGCTTAACAAGCATGAAACTTGTTTAATAGCTCTTGCACTAATAGTACCCTACCATGGTTTCATATCTCGCAAATTTGAATGGTGATTAGATTAATGTGACACTAGAGT
Organism: Aquilaria yunnanensis; assembly: GCA_039654915.1. Classification (NCBI taxonomy): domain Eukaryota; kingdom Viridiplantae; phylum Streptophyta; class Magnoliopsida; order Malvales; family Thymelaeaceae; genus Aquilaria; species Aquilaria yunnanensis. The sequence goes on along the minus strand of CM077594.1, from coordinate 51,873,641 downwards.
ACTAAGGCCTCGCCATATACTCCACTTACACCCAAGACATGCCCCGCTCCATGCTCCAATATACTTGATGTGCTCATATTTAGTTATGTTTTCTATAGGTTTTTCCCTTATATTTGCATGTCTTTGTAGGTGTTTTTGCTAGGATATGGTGCTTAATTGGTTCATATTTTGCTTTTAGGTTATATTTCAGCTTCATGAGAGTTAGCAAGGATTTTGGTGAAGTTTTGGAGCTGAATTACAAGTTTTGGCAAAGTTTTGGAGCTTACACACTTTTATACATGCCCATGCAGTGCCTTACATGCCGATGTTCCAAGCCATTTTTGTAATGGCCCACATGGCAGCGGACCTTCAATGGTCAGGTAAGACTTGTTAAAAAAAATCAAAATCCCTAGTTTAGTGCCTCAATTGGTTTGAATTAACAAGTGAAGCAAGTCTTATAAAGGTTAAATGGTTCTTGGGTCATTTTGGCACTTAAGTGTCACCAGGTGCAAAATGCTCATTTTGTACCCCAAGGTGATAGGTTTAGTATATAAGCTCATAAGTTGTTCTTTTGGACCTAAATGACAAGAAACCAAAGTGTAGGAGAAAATTACCTAAGCCAATGTTACTATTTGAGCGTCGGTTCCTTTTGGACAAACGAAAGAAATGAAGGGCTAAAGTGAGAAGATGGTTTTTTATTCCAATTTTGGACATGTGGGACTTCATTATTCATCATCCTTAACCTCTAAACCTGTACCTCCTTCTTCCCTCTCAAATTCCATGCCGAAATCTTCACAAAAACACCAATTCATGGTGGAAATTGAAGTCCCATGAGGTACCTATGCAAGAAAGAGCTTATTCTTGCATAGTTTTGGTGTGGAAGGCCTTGGATCACATTTTCTAGCTTAGTGAGCTTAGAAACAATTTGCCCTATTTGTTCTTGAGTTGTTCTTGGTTTCTTCATCTTCCATGAGCTTGGGTCTAGCTTAGTTAAGCTTAATTTGGTGCCTTGTGTATTGGATTTTGCTTGGAACAATAAGAACACCCTAGCAGATCCTTTGTTGATTGTGGATGCTTGATGTTGCTTGTTCTTCTCAATTGAGGTAAGGGATTTAGTTATTGCATTCATTTGATGTGTGTCTTAGTTGCTTGTTGAATGGTTACAAGTAGTTTGGAAGATATGCATAGGTTATGCTAGAATTTCCTTGTGATGGACTAGTGAGGCATGTTTGAAGCCCTAAGACTTGGTTAGTTTTGCATATCCATGGCCTATTGTAGTAATGATCATGAACTAGAGGTTTTGGAAGAGTGGTATAAAGGTTTGGGTGGCTTAGAATGGCCCCAAACATGCTATGGAGGAAGTTTGGAAATGTAGGGCTAGGGGCCTTGGTGCCACGGTGCCAATTGATTCCGCAGCACCTAGAACCAAAACCTAGAACCTGAGAGAATTGCTTGTGCAGCACTGCATAAAGAGTGCCATAAGGACTTGACATCATTAACATACTGTAGTATTTTTACCATAAATTTTTGCTCAGCTGTTCAATTAAGGCAATCTAACATTCCATGCAAAGCTAAGAGAAAGATCTAAAATGTCATGCTTTTACTCAAGGTTGAATTGGCCTAGGTTTTTCTGTAGTTTACTTCAAAATGAGGGGTCAATGAGTGCTTAAAGGGCCTTAGGGTAGAAGGTAACAAATGGTACCGTAGTATCCCTTATAGCTCCTCAAAGCACTATTTTATCGATCAAGTTTTCTTGGGTACAAAGAAAACATAAAGGAAAGTGATCTATGGGGAGCTCGAAGCATTACAAAGAGGCCATTAAGAAAAGATAAGAGGGTTTAGTACCACTGGTAGTCTAGCTAGAGGCTTTAAGCTTAAGACACCAATGAGAAACCCTAGTGCACATGAGGGGTTCTATGGAACCTAGTAAATCAAGTCCAACCATAGAAAATCTTATCATAATAAGGTGAGCCAAGTAATGGTGGATAATGGATCACCATGGATGAAGGCTTAGTGCACTTATTGCCTAGCCAAGTTATGACTTAAGGCACAAGTAAAAGCTTAGTGTATCCTTGGTAAGTTAAATGGCGAGACGTAGTACCTTGGTGATCTAGCCAAGCTTACTTAGATCAAGAAACCAAGTGGGAGCCTAGTGTGCCTAGTCAAGTGGAAGCTTAGCACCATGGTAGCTTAAGTGAGCCAACGACATGAAGCACTATGTGGGAGCCTAGTTCACCGAGTGAGTTCCTTAGAACTCAAGCAAGAAGCAACCATTATGTTCATCTATATAACAAGAAAGGGAAAGATATGTTGAGTTTCGGGAGCCAAATAGCGTAGCAGAATTTAACCAAAACCCTCCAAGATCCAAGTGAAATGGGGTAAACCGGGAGTTTGAAAATTTTCAGACCTAATTTTCATTTGAGATCTCTCACTCAACTGTCAAGTCGAATCACAAAACTTCAATAGTTGACGTGTTCAAGCTCTCTATGGTATCCACACGAGCCTTACGGGATCACCACGCTTTCACCGCGTCCCGGCAGATGTGTTTCTCTTGCGCTCGCAGTGCTCGCCTACATCCTCGAAGGAATTGCAAGAGAAAAGTGCGGCTGTCCTTTTGGGAGGCTAGGGGAAGGAAACCTGTGAATTTCTCACTAAAAGTTGTATTCATAGTGAGACTCAACTTCCAGGCCTAATGGCTTTCAAAGCCCTAATCCAATTAGGCTTTAATTTCTCGCTTAATAATGGCTCAACTATTGGGCTCATTATTAATATGAAATTATTGTGAAACCAAAACCCAAATTATTAGCCCATGCACTCTAATGATCCAAATAGCTCTATGTGTGTGACCCAATAGGCTCTTACCACGTTGGCAATGATCATAAATCACATTTATGATCATAGGTAATGAGCGGTGTCTAGCAACACATCATTGCTACCCAAGTGACAAGATTGTCGATGATTCGACTAAACTTTTATGATCATCACTGATATATGCTATTGTCCCTTTGTCCAAAATTTCAAGACTAAGCACAAGACATGGAATGTGTCACTCTCGTATAGCTCAATTTTTGGTTTCTTGATTATCGAGTAGACAAACTTAAACTGATGACATTGATATCGTATATCAACTCATCCGAGCATGGCCATGCATTTTTTAAGTCTTACTCTATCAAGGGGCCCAAAGATATCACTTCCATTACATAGGAGGGACAAATCCCATCTTGATCATACAAATCCCTCCGCATGATATGTGACATACCCAATGACCTCCTTCAAGTTCACTAAGTTATGAGCAACAAAGGAAAGTATCAAAGTATGTGACTCACATGTAGGGAACCTTGATGATCTTAGGTGGAAGGACTACATATACCATGATCACTATGAGAATCACTCATGACACTCATATAAAGATCCATGTAATGTTCTCATGGTGGGTCGGTCCAGTACACAAGTTCTCCGACTTGTACCCATATGTAGACTACATATCTCATATTAGTCTCCACATATGCTAGTCATTATGTACTATTGGAACCCGCTCCACAATAATACTAGACCAGGGACGTTTGAGAATATCATTATTCTAGGGTTACAATTATGTTTATTATGTTACGCAAAAACAAAACAATAAACATAATTGCTGGATTAATGCCTTAATAGAATATCATAACTCAATGTGCAAAAAAAACAATCATCCCATGATTGGATTTTGGGCACAACACTAATAATCTCACACTTGCACTAAAGCCAATCATCCATGTATCTAACACCAACGGACCTAGAATGGTTATCGTGCTTTTGCTGCGTAAGGGGCTCTGTCAGCGGATCAGCAATGTTGCTTTCTGTCGAAGTCCTGCATCTCCTTACATCGCCCCTTTCGATGATCTCCGTGATGAGATGATAGCGTCGGAGTATGTGTTTGGATTGCTAGTGAGATCAAGGTTCCTTAGCCTGTGCGATTGCTCCATTGTTGTCACAATAGAGCTCTATTGGGTTGGCAATGCTTGGAACCACTCCAAGTTCAGTGATGAACTTCTTCATCCAAACTACCTCCTTCGCAGCATCAGAGGCGGCAATGTACTCAATTCTGTTGTAGAGTCAGCTACTGTCTCTTGCTTTGAACTATTCCAGCTCACAGTACCACCACCAATACAAAACACATAACCAGATTGCGATCTAAAATCATCCTTATTGGATTAGAAGCTTGCATCGATGTAACCCCTTACAACGACCTCATCTTCACCTCCAAAGACTAAGAATGCATCCTTAGTCCTTCGTAAGTACTTAAGGATGTTCTTAACAGCTGTCCAATGACTCTCACCGGGGTTCAATTGGTACCTACTTGTCATGCTCAAAGCATATGAGACATCGGGATGAGTACATATCATGCATACATGATAGATCCAATTGCTGAGGCATATGGAATCTTACTCTTGCGCTCTCTCTCCTCGGCTGTACTCGGACACTAAGATCTAGAAAGAGTTATACCATGTGACATGGTCAAGAATCCTTTCTTGGAATCTTGCATACTAAACCTCTTTAGCACCTTGTTAATGTATGTAGTTTGACTTAGGCCAAGAAGCTTTCTAGATCTATCTCTATAGATCCTGATGCCTAACACATAGGCTGCTTCACCCAAGTCCTTCATAGAGAAACATTTCCCTAGCCAAGTCTTCACAGACTGTAGCTCAGGAATGTCATTCCCGATGAGTAGTATGTCATCTACATACAACACCAAGAAAACAATAGCGCTCCCACTAACCTTCTTGTAGACACAAGGTTCATCTTCATTTTTGATAAAACCAAACTCTTTGATTGCATCATCAAAATGAAGATTCCAACTTCGAGAAGCTTGCTTCAGTCCATAAATGGACCTTTGCAACTTGCACACTTTATTGGCATTCTCAGGAGTGACAAAACCCTCAGGTTGTGTCATGTACACATCCTCAAGTAGCTTTCCATTTAGGAATGCAGTTTTGACATCCATTTGCCCTATCTCATAATCATAGAGTGCAGCAATAGCAAACAAAATTTGGATGGATTTAAGCATAGCAACTGGTGAAAAGGTTTCATCATAGTAAATACCATGAATTTGCTTGATACCTTTTGCAACCAATCATCCCTTAAAGGTAATCACATTACCATCCATGTCAGTTTTCTTCTTGAAAACCCATTTACACCCTATGGGTTTTACTCCTTCAGGTGGGTCAACCAAAGTCCATACTTGGTTTTCATGCATGGATTCCATCTCAGATTTCATGGCCACTAGCCACTTCTCAGAGTCAGGCCCCGACATAGCTTGTTGGTAGGTTGTGGGTTCATCCTGATCCATGAGCATCACATCACTAGTGTGAGTCACGAGAAATCCACATCTCTCAGGTTCACACTAAATCCTACCAAACTTACGTGGGCTCTGTGCTACAGGAATAAACTCTTGAACCACAACATCTTGTGGTGTCTGTTCAGGTTCCATTTCAGGTTCGATGTCTCCTTGTTGTTCTTGAATTCCTTCAAGTTCTACTTTCCTCCCACTAGTTCCTTTAGAGATAAACTCTTTCTCTAAGAAGACACTAGTTCGAGCAACAAACACTTTTTGCTCAAAAGGGTTGTAGAAATAGTAACCCTTTGTTTGTTTGGGATACCCAACAAAAAGGCATTTTTTGGATTTGGGCCCTAGTTTGTTAGAGGATTGACGTTTCACATAAGCGTCACAGCCCCAAATCTTCATAAAAGAAAAATTGGGACGCCTCCCACTCCATATTTTATATGGTGTCTTTTGAACCGATTTAGATGGAACTCGGTTTAGTGTAAAAGCGGCTATCTCTAGAGCATGTCCCCAAAAGGAGTTTGGAAGGTCAGCTTGACTCATCATAGAGCGAACCATGTCTAACAGAGTTCGATTTCTCCTTTCTAATACACCATTTCATTGAAGTGTATCTGGTGGAGTGAGTTGTGATACTATACCACACTCCTTCAGATAGTCAAGTAATTCTCGATCGAAGTACTCTCCACCTCGATCTGATTGAAGCACTTTGATACTTTTCCCGAGTTGATTCTCTGCTTCATTCTTGAATTCTTTAAACTTTTCAAAGGATTCTGACTTGTGTCTCATGAGATACACATAGCCATATCTGCTGAAGTCATTAGTGAAAGTAATGAAGTATTGGAAACGTCCTCTAGCATGTGTTGACATAGGGCCACATACATCACTATGTATGAGTCCTAGTAAGTCATTAGCCTTTTCACTTTGCCCTGTGATGGGGCTTTGGTCATCTTGCCCAACAAACATGAGTCACATGTCTCATATGATTCAAAATCAAATGAGTCCAAGTGTCCATCCTTATGGAGCTTGGATATGCGGGTCTCATTTATATGGCTCAAGCGACAGTGCCAGAGATAGGTCAGGTTCGAATCATTTAATCTGACACTCTTGGTATTCACATTATAGATTGATCTTCGAGGTCTAGAACATATAACCCATTGCTAAGTTAAGCACTACTATAAAAGATTTCATTCAAATAAATAGAACAACATTTGTCCTTTATTATAAATGAAAAACCTTTCTTATCCAAACAAGAAACAGAAATCAAATTTCTACTAATAGTAGGCACAAAGTAGCAGTTGTCTAATTCTAAAACTAATCCATTAGGTAAAGTGAGAACAGAAGTCCCTACGGCTAAGGCAGCAACCCTTGCTCCATTTCCAACACGTAGGTCCACTTCACCTCGGGCCAATCTTCTACTTCTACTTAGATCCTACACATTTGCACAAATGTGAGATCCACATCCAGTATCCAATACCCAAGATGAGGAAGTAGAAAAGTTAGCCTCTATAACAAAAATACCTGAAGTGGAAGTCTTACTTCCCTTTTCCTTAGCAAGTTCTTCAAGATAAAGCTTGCAGTTGCGCTTCCAGTGTCCAAGTTGCTTATAATGGAAGCACTTCCCTTCCTTTGCCACACCACCCTTAGGTTTCAGTGCAGTTGAAGAAGAATTAGCATTGGACTTTCCATTAGCTTTATCCTTCTTCTTGTTGGTTTTTCCCTTTCCCTTGCCCTTTTGAACCATCAAAATGGGCTTAGCCTTCTTAATGTTTTGCTCAGCAGTTCTCAACATGTTGAGCAATTTAGGGAGGGATTTGTTAAGGTCGTTCATGTTATATTTGATGATGAACTGACTGTAGCTTTCAGGCAATGATTGCAAGACTACATCAACAGCCAACTCTTTCTGAAGAGCAAATCCCAAACTCTCAAGATTCTTAATGTACCCAAACATCTTGAGCACATGAGGACCCACGAGACTTCCCTCAGACATCTTGCACTGAAACAATGCCTTAGAGGTCTCAAACCTCTCATGCCTAGCTTACTCTTGGAAAAGCATTTTGAGATGTTCGATCATATCGAACGCCGCCATGTTCTCATGTTGCTTCTAAAGCTCAGATTCCATGGTAATAAGCATGAGGCATGCAACATCCAAAGCATCATCAGAATGCCTCTTGTGAGCATCCCATTCAGCTCTTGGAGTAGTGGCAGCAAGCTCATTCAGAATGGGCTGCTTTAGGACATAAGCCTTTCTTTCTTGCTTGATGACTATCCTCAAGTTTCAGTAGCATTTGAGAAAGTTGGTCCCATTCAGTTTTTCCTTCTCAAGGATCGATCGCAACAAAAGTGTCAATGTGTTTTGTGCCATGGTTATCTACAACAGTAAATATGTAGTATAAGAGTCATGTATTTTAATTTATTTAATAAAGACTTTTATTAAATGATACTCCCACTATTTTCCTCAAAATAATAACCCTCAATATTATTTTGGAATACCTCAGTGCTAAGGTATTCTAGTGGGCCAAGATCCATATTTGACCACAACTTGAGTTAGCTTTGGCTTTTCTCTCAAGTTATAATTATTTAGGTAGGCAACTCCTTGCCAATTGCATATCATGCAACTCTTGGATAGTTGGGTGAACAACACTTGTCCAAGCTCATCTCATGAACTTAAGCCCAACTCTATGCCTCTAAGTCCCTAATCCTATTAGGATGACTTAGTTAAGTTAGACCCAAAGTTAGCAATTTGGATATCACTATTATCCCATTGCGCCTTACCAAGATGAACATAGGTGCTTTGCTTTGGCAAACCCACCTAACGTTGATGAAAGTATTGACGAGTGCCAACATTTGGAAGGCATCACATTTAATGACTTAATATTTGTTTGAGGGATTTTTCTTTTGATCTCACCAATTTGTTATCTCTGGTTGTCTTATACATGCATCACATACAAATATAAAACATGCATCTCATGCTTACAAGAAAGTAAACATGACATGGTTATAGCCCAAACTATGCGATATTCTCAAGCCAATGAGAATATCATAAAAGCCTAAGAAAAGAAAAGGGTCTTCACAAGCTCCTTCTCTTCCTTTCTTGGTTGCCCTTTGGTTGTCACCTCCTTGGACATACCACCTTCGATGATCCTTGGACATACCATCTTGGATGATCCCATAATGTACCATTACATCAATAATAGAAACCTCGAGTTACGTTCGAGGGGAGTAAGGTGAGAAGAGAATGTACAATGAGAGTGATAAGAAAAGGCACGACTCGCAGGCCGTATTTACAAGTACAACCAATCAAGGGCTATAACCATGCACCATGCTTCAAACACCAATCAGCATATCATGTCAAATCTCATTCAACAAAAATGCATGCCAATTGACGCGCGTTGATTAACCAGTTTTTATTTATGTGGCACTTCGCATATGGCTGTCTCGCTGGCTGGTCAGCGATTGGTGGTTCCGCAAGTAGGCACCCAAGACTCCTCCATTCGAGCTACCAAAAATACCTTACTGTTGGTGCCCGAATAGGCCGAATCTGAACCAAGCTAGGGTTTTTGCAACTATTGTAACAATCCTAATCAGTATAGGTATCTCATACTTATCAATTTCGGGTTAATCTCATTAACCAGTTAGTGTTGTTCCTTCATCTATGTCATATGTTTATTACGAGTTCTGGTTTCATGCATCATGAATCAATCTAATTAATCATGGCAGAAACAACTGAATACATAACATCATGCGATTCAACATTCAATCTCAATTTAGGGTTTCACCAATAGCTCTGATACCCTGTTGAGTTTCGGGAGCCAAACAGCGCAGTGGAATTTAACCAAAAGCCTCCAGGATCCAAGTGAAACGGGGTAAATCAGGTGTTCAAAAATTTTCATACCTAATTTTTGGTTGAGATCTCTCACTCAACTGTAGAGTCGAATCACAAAACCTGAAGAGTTAACTTGTTCAAGCTCTCTATGGTATCCACACGAGCCTCTCGAGATCACCACGCTTCCACCACATCCCGGCAGATGTGTTTCTCTTGCGATAGCAGTGCTAGCTTGTGTCCTCCAAGGAATTGCAAGAGAAGAGTGCGGCTGTCCTTTTGGGAGGCTAGGGGAAGGAGACCTGCAAATTTCTCACTAAAAGTTATATTTATAGTGAGACTTAACTTCCAGGCCTAATGGCTTTCTAAGCCCTAATCCAATTAGGCTTTAATTTCGGGCTTAATAATGGCTCAACTATTAGGCTCATTATTAATATGAAATTAGTGTGAAACCAAAACCCAAATTATTAGCCCATGCACTCTAATGATCCAAATAGGTCTATGTGTGCGACCCAATAGGCTTTTACCACATTGGCAATGATCATAAATCACATTTATGATCATAAGTAATGAGCGGTGTCTAGCAACACATCATTGCTACCCAAGTGACAAGATTGTCGATGATTCGGCTAAACCTTTATGATCATCACCGATATATGTAATTGTCCCTTTGTCCAAAATATCAAGACTAAGCACGAGACATGAAATGTGTCACTCTCGTATAGCTCAACTTTTGGTTTCTTGATTACCGAGTAGACCAACTTAAACTGATGACATTGATATCGTACATCAACTTATCCGAGCATGGCTATGCATTTTTCTAAGTCTTACTCTATCAAACGGCCCGAAGATATCACTCCTGTTACATGGGAGGGACAAATCCCATCTTGATCATACAAATTCCTCTAAATGATATGTGACATACCCAATGACCTCCTTTTAGTTCACTCAGTTACGAGCAACAAAGGAAAGTATCGAAGTATATGACTCACATGCAGGGAACCTTGATGGTCTTAGGTGGAAGGACTACATATACCATGATCACTATGAGAATCACTTATGACACTCATATAATGATCCATGTAGTGTTCTCATGGTGGGTCGGTCCAGTACACAAGTTCTCCAACTTGTACCCATATGTAGACTACATATCTGATATTAGTCTCCACATATGCTAGTCGTTATGTACTATTGTAACCTGCTCCACAATAATACTAGACCAGGGACATTTGAGAATATCATTATTCTAGAGTTACAATTGTGTTTATTATGTTACGCAGAAACAAAACAACAAACATAATTGCTGGACTAATGCCTTAATAAAATATCATGACTCAATGTGCAAAAAATACAATCATCTCATGATTGGTTTTGGGCACAACACTAACAGGATGTTCGGTGAGCTTAGCTTTCTAGGACGTCAACAAGCCAAGGCTTGCTAGGAACGAGTTAAGGGCCAAAAACTTGCTAGGCATGGGGTGATGTCAATGTGAGGACTAGGAAGAGGTAAAGTCCCAAGGGACTGGAATATATACACATGTTAGGCCTCAAACTGCACAGGGCCCACAGTAAATTTCATATATTACATATATAAGTGCCCTCAAGTTTTTGTTTGTAGGTTTTATTCTTCTTTGTAAGAACCAAAATCCCTTACTACGAATCTTTGGATTCTAACGCCTTTTAGTGTTGTTGTGCAGATTGTATTTGTAAGGCGTTAACAACCATTAAGGGTTGTTGTGCCAGTGCATTCGTGCAGGTAAGCATCGAATGACTCATTTATTGATTCTTGTTTTGCTGGTTAAGTTATTTGTGCTAACTATAGTTATCTTACAGCCTTGCAGGGGCTAGTGGGACAAGGAGGAACATAATAGACCATCGATCTCAGTAGTGGTCCTTCAGTATTCTTATGTTTGCTATTTTAGCCTCCAATGCCTCTAGGTCGAGTAGTATTTTAGTTGCTTTTGGGCATGTGCACAGTCTTTACCTATGTAATGATGCACATGTGTAGTTATTACTTGTAGTTCATACATTTATCATTTATGCTTTGACTTGTGTTTTAGTTCTATTTTATAAAGCCGAAAACATTTTTGATTCATTTTCTTAAAGTGAAATTCAAGTCGAAGCAAGTTCATGCATAATGCATGTTAGGTTAATAACTATATGCATGAAAGGTTTTAAAATGGGACAAGTATTTAACTAGCCAACTACAACTAGCGTGGGACTCCGATTTGAGAGGAACATCATGGCCTGTTATGCAACTGTGTTCTAACCCATGTTTGTCTTAATTTTTAGGGTATTTGGGATTAATTTAGAAAAAATGATAGATAGAAAGAAGGAGATGGAAAATACATAGAAAAAGAGTTTTTTTATGGAGGAAGGTTGCTAGAGGCAATTCTAAAGATCAACACCATTCTATAAGCGCCAGATTAAAGATTTCTTCAAGAAGAAGAAATTCATCCATTGATCAATCTTTTCTTAGTTTTCTTTTGATTTTTTGGTGTTTATTTTACCGCACTATGAGCTAAACTTTTCCTAGTCATACTTATAGTAGATGAACCCTAGGATGATTTTGTGATTGTGATTATTTTTGGTTTAATATGATTATATGTTTTTCTGGCATTTTATCCAATGTGTGTTTGTTGTATTGATTAATAGTAACTAGCCTATTAATTCAATGTAGGATGATAAACATATGTCATGCAGTATCTGGGGTGTTTGTTGTGATCACCGTTGGATAAAAAAGATATTATTGTGACTGGGAGTAATAGGTGTGACATAATGCCTTCAAACTAAGGTGAGACCTAGTAGTGGTTCATAGGAAGTTAATACATTCTTAGGAAGTGTGGTAGGCCTAAACACTCTATCGGTGACTTAAGAATAGGGTTAGTGTAACAAGAATAAGGAGGAACTAATCCATATTAGGCAATACTCCACGCCTGAGCTAATCAAAATCCTGTTAAATTGGAGTAAAAGCAACATAATTGAAGTTCTGTAGGTATTCGATTATAAGTTTGAGATTCTTTCTGTTGATTATTTTAGTTTTTTTTCTACTACTTGATGATAGTTAGTAGTTTATTTTTCTATGTTAGTTTATTTTAGTTAGTTCATAGTACTTAGTCAAAAAAATCCTCCTAATTTTTGGTTAGATAATAAAGAGATACTAAGCTTGGTAGACAACCTCCATTCTTTGGGAAAAAACAATCTTGCTACTTGCCATTGTTATACTTTGCTTATAATAACGCTTGTCTATAAGTGCACAAGTTTATTTGAGTATATAGCGATTTAACACATCTATATTATTTACATGTGTAGTAGAAAGTTGTATTTATAATGAGACTCAACTTCTAGCCCTAATGGGTTTCAAAGCCCTAATCCAACTAGGCTTTAATTTCGGGCATAATAATGGCTTAACTACTGGGCGCATTATTAATATGAAATTATTTTGAAACCAAAACCCAAATTATTAGCCCATGCACTCTAATGATCCAAATAGCTTTATGTGTGCAACCCAATAGGCTCTTACCATGTTGGCAATGATCATAAATCACATTTATGATCATAAGTAATGAGCGGTGTCTAGCAACACATCATTGCTACCCAAGTGACAAGATTGTCGATGATTCGACTAAACCTTTATGATCATTACCGATATATGCCATTGTCCTTTTCTCCAAGATATCAAGACTAAGCACGAGACATGGAATGTGTCACTCTCGTATAGCCCAATCTTTGTTTTCTTGATTACCAAGTAGACCAACTTAAACTGATGACATTTTTCTAAGTCTTACTCTATCAAGGGGCCCAAAGATATCACTCCCATTACATAGGAGGGACAAATGCCATCTTGATCATACAAATCCCTCCACATGATATGTGACATACCCAATGACCTCCTTCAAGTTCACTCAGTTACGAGCAACAAAGGAAAGTATCAAAGTATGTGACTCACATGTAGAGAACCTTGATGATCTTAGGTCGAAGGACTACATATACCATGATTACTATGAGAATCACTTATGACACTCATATAACGATCCATGTAGCGTTTTCATGGTGGGTCTGTCCAGTAACAAGTTCTTTAACTTGTACCCATATGTAGACTACATATCTCATATTAGTCTCCACATATGCCAGTCGTTATGTATCATTGAAACCTACTCCATAATAATACTAGACTGGGGACATTTAAGAATATCATTATTCTAGGGTTACAATTATATTTATTACGTTACGTAGAAACAAAACAACAAACATAATTGCTAGATTAATGCCTTAGTAAAATATTTTGACTCAATGTGCAAACATACAATCATCTCATGATTGGCTTTTGGGCACAACACTAACACTACAAACACATGAAGTTTTCTGGTTTTATTCTAGGGTTGTTTTGTTGAGTTTGCTATTTAAAAAATTAATATCTATTAACCTAGCTATTTATTTTATTTTAGTATTTTTCTTTGAATTTTTAGTTATTTTTAGTTTTTTTATTTCTTATTGTAGTATTTTTCTTTGAATTTTTATTTCTTTTTAGTTTTTTGATTTCTTCCAGGAATTTTGGCATATGACACTTAGCCATCTTGGTGAAGTGGTTGAAGCAAATCTAAAAATTGAAGGAACTTTGAGGAAACTTTTATCTTTGAGAGGTCCCAAGTCACAACCTTCACATTTTGATTTGAAGCAGCAAGGAGAGAATCGAGAAGGATTAATCATGGAGGACCGTAATCATGAGGACTATGTCATAATATGCTAAACCTTCTCTTGAAGGGATGAAATCCAATATTGTTAGGCCTTCTGTCAATGCCAATAATTTTGATATCAAGCCGAATATTATTCAGATGGTGTAAAGTTGTGCTCAGTTTGATGGTTAGCCGAACAAGGATCCCACTGCTCACATTGCTTGTTGCCTAGAGATATGTGAAACATTAGTAATTAATGGAACTAGTGAGGATAGCATTCGGCTGAGACTATTCCCGTTCTTATTGATAGGAAAAGCTCAGCAATGATTGACTACACTTCTAAGAGGATCTATTGCCACTTGGAATGCTCTTGCCAAGAATGTTTTTATTAAAGTACTTTCCTCGAAGCAAGACTGCAAAGTTCTGTAATTATTTCTTTGCTTTCGGTCAAATGTTCTATGATGGTCTGAGTTATGCTTCTAAGCAGATGATTGATGTAGTAGTTGGTGGTACTCTTAATAGCAAGATGGCTAAAATAGCTCAAGATTTGATTTAAGAGATGGCAATGAAAATTATCAGTGACAATCATCATCTAGGATTATGTTGATTAGAGTAGCAGTGGTTCAAAACTCTGATGCTGATGCAGCTCTAGCTTGCCAAGTCGAAGTGTTAACAAAACAATTCAATAATTTTTTGGCTAATCGGTAGTAAGTGGTGTTACAATGTGAAGTTTGTGGATTTGGTAATTTGAGCTATCAATGTCAGATGTCTAATTGGTTGAACAAAACCGAGTAGGTGCAGTTTGTCTGAAATCCACTGAGGCAGTAGAATAATCTGTATAGTAGTATGTATAATCTAGCATGGAGGGATCATCCCAATTTTTCCTAGAGTAATTAGAGGCACAACCATCTGGTTTTCAACCTTGACCATCAAATCAAAGGAGGCCGACTATTAAGGAATTAATTTCCAAATTCTTGTAGCAATCTAAAGCTCAGATCGTTGTGATGGAATTAGGATTGTTGAATATGAAAGCTAGTATGCAAAATTTTGAGGCGTAGTTAGGTTAACTTGCCAATATGCATTTTGAAAGATTGTAAGGATGATTATTGGTGAACATTGAGCTAAATCCTAGAGGAGTTTTCAATCCAGCTTTTCATCACAAGATAGATGGTCATACAAAAGTAGAGATGTTGGAAAAGGAACAAACTCCTTAAATAATTGTGGAGAATGTCAAGCCGTAGACGTTGAGCCAAGCGCTTGTTGGGAGGCAACCAAATCGTTAAAATTTTCATTTAATTTCACTTTCATTTTACTTGCTTTTCATTTGTGGTAGTTAATTAGCTTTTAGTTGTCCTGTTATCTTATAATCTAAGTTGTGATGCAAAAGTCTAGAGTATTTCAGGAAGAAATTATGTTGGAAGTGGGAGAAAAAGGGTAAATCCAATTCTGGGTAAGTTTGCAAATTTTTCAAAGTTTAAGGAGCCATACAAGCCTTTGAACATGCGCATGTTCAATGCCGTCTTAACCAACACAGTTTCAAACACATCCATGTTTGATTAATTAAATTCATTTTTCACAAGGGATTTTTATTTGAGCTCTAGTAGACAAATAGGGACTCATTCCTTGTAGGAAGGGATGTTGCATAACATGTTATCATACATGGCCATGTTTCTACTTGTGTTTTTCAAGTCCTTAAAATTCTAGAGCTCAAACACATGCATATACATACCCTTATTTTAAAATGTGTTTATGTTACATGGTCATGCACACACCAACGTTGGAAAATGTGTTTCATCTATGTGTTCTACAAATTTTTCATTTCTGAGCACATACATGGTCATCTAAACAACTATGTTGTTAAGCATGTTTGCTGTACTTGGCCTCAGCCTTGCCTATGTTCTTACTTATGTTTAGTCCCTTTTTAAAAATTTTTTAGCCCCAGAGTATATAAACAATCAGTTACATGACCATGTATAGACCTGTGTTGTGTTTTTGTGTTCTAAAAAAATTAGGGTTCCACCCAATTTAAGCACGGTTCACAATTTTTGTGCCCCACTTCCTACAAAACTCACTTAAACTTATTGTATGCCCCTTAACTTAAACCCTAGGTTTCTTGCATCCTGGGTGATATTTCCTATTGTTAAAGGAGTCTGTTTCCTATCAAAGTTCTTAGTTTTTGTCCATCCATAGTTGATTTTTTCTCTCTCAAGGTAATTTTTTTTTTGTTTCTCTCTCTTTAACTTTATTTGAAGATTACATAATATTGGCTTGATGTCTTGTTATGTGCAGGTTACATAAGAGTTAATTGTTTGATTTTGCATGCCTATTCATGTTAGTTTTTAGTTAATATGATGTTCTGCAAGTATTGGATTTTTTTTTGAAATGTTAGTAGAACAATGGTTAGAATTGCGTGGTTGATAAAATTATTGTCTTGTATGATGAATTTTAGAGTTTATGGCTTGAATAGATGACTATATAATCTATGGATTATGGAGAATATTTTGATTAATTAATTTATCTTGAAATTTCATGAATTTGAGGACTTGGTAGTCTTTTGGTGGGTTAGATTATAGGTTTCTTGGGCACCAAGAAAGAGCCTAATTATGAACTACATTGTTTTAAATTCCTATGATTATTATGCATTTAGCATTGGTTGTTAAGCCTGATCACCTTAATGCCTAAAGTTGGTGGAATTCTATTAATTTCTTATTAGAGCTCTTATTCTTGAATTGATTATTGATTATATGGGACTTGAGATTATTTGTTGTGTTGGGAAAAATCTTCTACATTTTTTTAGGATAACGAAGCACAAGGAAAATCACCCCATCTACACCAAGTGGCTAGCCACAAAGCCAAGGAAGTCAAATCCACTGCTCAACTTCAAGGAGGACGGCTAGTGGGATAGATACGACATTCTGAGGATAAAGAATTTCAAGGCTAACAAAGTGATCAACTGGGACACCCTGGCTTAGTTGGAATTAGTAGAGGATGTCAGAGCTCCAGTGGAATTTGACAGATGATTGTTTGTTTTTGTGTCCCAATAGCCTACCTATGGCGAGCTCACCCTTTTGTTCTTGAGCACATTTAAGTTGGACATGGCCAACAACGACTGGAGGAAGGCAGATGCAATGAAGTTCTACCTAGGAGAACAGAACTTTGAGATGAGCTTGGATGAGTTTGGGTGGCATCTCAGTTTGTATAGCAAGAAATTTAATACTTGAAATGGGCACGGAGGCTCGATATGTTAGTTTGGCACCACCACTTCGATTCCGCAAGAGTTTTTTATGGACACCACTGAGGAGGGAGGCAAGAAATAGCCCAAGACATCTAAGGCATCCAAGCTGATGTCACTAGTTGTGCATTATGTGCACTATTTAATTACCTACTCTATCGATTGTAGCACGGAGAACATAGTCCTGGTGACTTGGAAAGGCCTTTTCCACCTGTACTATATTATTCACCAAGTGCATTGCCATATGGGTGTTGCATTTGTGTACTAAGCAAAGGACATTGCCTACCACGCAAGGACTAGAGCAATTTGTGCAGGGCTGTTGATGATGATGTTAGCCTAGAACCTCGTTATTATCTTGCTGCAGGAGTTGATTACTGAGGCAATGAGGCCTAAGATGTCCAACATGAATTTATTCAATGCTTTAGGGATGCTAAAGAAGGTTAGACACCTAGACGGCTCGATGAGCTTCATTTTAAGATCTCAAGCAGAGATTAGAATAGAGAAGACTACCATTGCTAGGACACAGGCTGCTTCTAGATCCACTACTGCTTGACTGCCCACATTATCAGATATCTATCAAAGGTAGTAACTTATCCTAGATCACCTCCAGTTCATGTCCAATCAGATGATAGGTATGAGCTCTCGCCGTTTTGTTGTTGAGGCAAGGACTTGAGCTTGAAGGAGGTGATCTGTCAATATTTCCTATGAGGCACTAAGCTAGGTACATCGAGACATGGCCAGCAGGATTGCACCTAGAATGATGATGAGGATGGCATCGATGAGTGAGTTGTTGAGGAGGGAGATGAGGCCACAGCTATTGTTCTATCAACTAAAAGAGCGGAGCTTAGTTCTGATATGGCCGAGCAAGGTTCTGCTGCCACTAAGGAAATGGTTGCCGGCACTACTGCTATTGATGTTGCTGCTATTGTTGTTGCTACTACCTACAAGGTTGAAGATACTAGGGCTGGCATTGAGCTAATAGTTAAGAAGCTAGGCATTGAAGCCAAGGTTACTGAGGATCCACCTCTCAGAGATGCTTGATCTTTTGAGATCCAGGACATTTAATTATTTATTTAAATTTTTTGCATATGTTATTATGGATATTATTTCTACTATTCATAATTTTTTATTGGAGGCCTGATTCAACGCTCTATCTACTTTTTGGGATGCCAATTTGTGAGACAAGCAATTTAATTTTTCTTTTCAAGGGTGGTATTAGTTTCTATCACTCATTCTTTTGCACTTTATTTTTCATGCTAGTTTATTAAGGGAATGTACAATTTAAGTATGGGGGAAATGGGTTTCATTTTCAGGAAATATTTATTTTAATTATTTTTTAGTTATCTTTTTGGTGATTTTTGGAAAATTTTTAAATTTTTGGAGCATAATTGTTTTTCAATCATTTTATTGACCGCGTCCTTTTTAGAGAATGATTGTTAATTTAATATCTTGAGTTCTTAACTTGAAGACCAAGAAAGTAATTCCTATCTGTCACTTTAATACTTAATCAATTATTTTAAATTGTTTCTGCGATTCATTAACAAGCCAGTGGAAGATGGTCCCAAGAACTATTCTTTTTGCATCAAGTTTTTATGTTTAGTAAATTGTTTAAAGCTTGCTAAGTTTTGAGTTTCTGTGTTGGATTGATTGATTTGTGGTTGATTGTTGAGTATGTAAAGTAAATGTGAACAAATGCTACTCTGCTGTTTTTAGTGTTGAAATATGTTGGGGTCTTCTCCTATGGCAAGAGTCAATCACAGCTCGAGGTTATGCTAAAAGTATAAGTATGATAAAAAGTCATCTTCAACTATGTTGAGAATTAGCTTGGGCATAGACAGAGTTCATGTAGTGTACACTTGCTGCAAAATTTTTTGACACATAACATGAATTAGTTGAAAAGAAAACAGATAGAAAAAATATTGAAACGTCAATTAATCTCCCAATCCATGGTTTCTGCTTTGAATGGTTATGCATAGTTAGCTGTAACTTAGTGTGATTTGTGCTTTTTACTTTGCATGAAAATTTGACATTGCCATTAAACTATTTTGTTTTGGAAGTGTTAGATAGAAGGAGTTGCATGCTTGGTAGCCTTGTTAATTTTTCAAGAAAATTAGAGTCTCAATTCTCTCTATATCTCTTTGCTTAAAGAAATGATTCTACAATCTGTGTTGTAACTGTTTTTAAGGTTTTAAGAATTTTTTAAAATTTTTCTCTTGGTTTTTGCTTGAGGGCAAGAAAAATTTCAAGTGTGAGGGGAAAATATGATATGCTCATATTTAGTTATATTTTCTATAGGTTTTTCCCTTATATTTGCTTGTCTTTTCGTATTTTTGCTATTATATGGTACTTAATTGTTGCATATTTTGTTTTCAAGTCATATTGTAGCTTCATGTGAGTTAGGAATGATTTTGGTGAAGTTTTTGAGCTGAATTGTAAGTTTTGGCAAAGTTTTGGAGCTTACATGCCCTTATACATGCCTATGTAGTGCCTTACATGCCCATGTTCCAAGCCATTTTGAATTAAGCGAGATTTTAAGTTCTAGAAAAGCAAGAAAACCATGTTCCAACACCTATTTGCCTTAATTTTTAGGGATTTTGGGATTAATTTAGAAAAAGGAGACATAAAAGAGAGGAGTTGGAAAATACATAGAAAAAGAGAGTTTTTGAAGGATGAAGAATGCCAGAGGCAATTTTGGTCATCAACACCATTCTATGAGTGTTGGATTGAAGATTTCATGGGGAAGAAGAGATTTAGCCATGGATCATTCTTTTCTTAGTTTTCTTTTGATTCTTTGGTGTTTATTTTACGACAACATGAGCTAAGCTTTTACTACTCAGGCTTAGAGTAGATGAGCCCTAGGATGATTTTTTGTTGCGATTATTTCTAGGTTAATATGACTATGTATTTTTCTTGTAATTTATCTAATGTGCTTTGTTGCATTTATTAATAGTAGCCAACTTATTCATTCAATATGGAATGATATACATGTGTTAGGTAGTGTCCAGTATGTTTGTTGTCGATCACCATTACACAAAATGGATATTATTGTAACCAAGTGTAATAGGTGCAATATAATACCTTTAGACTAGGGTGAAACCTAGAAGTGGGTCATAAGACATTAATGCATTTGTAAGAAGCGTGGTAGGCCTAGACACTCTATCGGTGACTTAAGAATAGGTTTAGTGACACGGCCGTCCCTGGCCCCTGTCCAGGAAGCTTGTGAGAGCTGGTCTCATGGTGGTTGCAATTGGCTAGTTGTATATGTGCGCAGATTAAAATCCCATGATACTAGTTGATTAACCTAGAAAATGCAAAATGCATCACATAAACAACTGTGTGGGAGCATTCATACATAAAGTAGACTAATGCCCTCACCCAATAGCAACCCTAGAGTATAGGACTCATCAAAACATAGACAATGGAGGCAGCTAAGAGTACACTATATATATAAACCTCAACTGAGATCTTCTTGAACTAACTCCCACCTTGGATGCAAGTCCCGGTGGTGAGTCACAAAAGTATTTGTCCACGTAGTGCTAGGCTCTACAGCCAAAGGATGACTGTACTTAGCACTATTACTTGACCAACAAGCTACCCAAGTAGACTAGAATCATAAAGATTCTCTAGTGAAATACCTGCAACAAAAGCCACTACCACGATAGCCCTCAACGGTTACCCGACCCAACAACTTTAGAATCTGCACAACAGAACTAGGGAGTGAGAATTTAAACATTCTCAGTAAGGGTATTCACTGTACCTACAAGAAAATTACTAAAGACTCCACATATGATAAAATATGTAACCTGCTGTGAGCTTACACATCTTGAGGGTCTAATGTATGCATATACCTAGGTCCCTTGAGACCTCTCCCCATCCTGGTCCTTGAACTACAAGGCATTGCCTTGTCCTTTAGCAAGCTTAGCTTGCCAGCCTAACTAGTGATAAATCACTAGTTGAACCTCTCCCGTTTATGTTGTATAGGGGCACTATGGTAGGACTATTGTAGACTAGGCCATAAAGACCTTGTAGACTAGGTGCATTAAGGTTTCACCTTGCAACCTCGTGGCTAATAGCACGGCTAGGTCGCGAAGAGTTTTAAACCTCTCACCCAAGCTAGTGGTACTTAGTTGTGATCCTCAGTAAACTAGTTTTCTTGCTTGTAGTAGAAGTAATCATGAGACATTACAAAACTCGAGAAAACTACTAGTTTTGAAAGGACTTTTTTAAGTTTTGAAGTACTCCCGGAATGCTTAGACCCTAACGTATCCTAAGAACCCCTTCAGATCTCCCATTGACCTTCCTAGCAAAAACTGGAAATTTCAACCAAAATGCCTTTGGCGACGTGTTTCATAATTGGTAACATTCTGCCAAGTTTCTTGTATTGGCGACGCATCATGGGCAATGGTACAAAACTGGCGACGTGTCGCCAATCTGTGAATCTGTAAAATTTTCACAGATTTTGCTGCTATGAACTTTGGACACTTGCCAAACATATTAAACATGCTTGGTTAGCCTCCAAACTTCATATACATGTAAAACATGTTGCATAGATCACAACCAACTATCACAAGCCAATCTAGGATGCATTATAACATCATCCTAATCATCACAAACCTCATAGTCCACCATAATTCAACCTTGCCCACTAAGTAATGCTATTGCTAGAACTACTCAAATTCTTCAACTAAACTCATTCCAATAGCATTAATTGAACTAAAAAACACAACTCCCTTACCTCAACTCCAAGTAGCAAGCAAGAATCAAGCACTCTTCCAATCCACTAAGCTCACCAAAGCACCACCTAAGTTCCAAGGAAAACATAGGAACCAAACATCAAATTCTTACTTTCTAACCAAAATCCAAGCTCCTAACTAACCAATAAACATGAAATTAATCAAGAACACATTGGTTCCTCGTACTAAAAAGAGGGGATGGGAGAAAACATGCTTCCAAGCTTCAAAACCATGGTTTTACACTTGAAATGAGCTCCCAATGGCCTATATACTTATGATGGCTTCTCTTTTCACCAAGAAACTTTTATTACAAGCTTAATTGGGTGGAAAAATAAGGGTGGAGAGGATGACCTCAGGTTTATGGCAGCCACTCTTCACTTTACCATCTTATAAACCTTATTTTCAATCTAAGCCATCAAAGTATTAGACATGATACCCTTAAGTCCCCATCTTTTGGTAACCTTAGCTGTTCTGGATTAATCCTTCTTTATTTCATCAAGTTTGGGTTAAAGTTAAAAAATTAGGTTATAAAAACTCATTTTTAACCACTCAGGATTTAGTCCGACTATTCAGGATGCAAAATTACTATTTTTCCCTCAAACCTCATTTAGTGCCTTAACCTTCTTGGAACTTAGTGAACCTTGCTAAACTTTCCTATTCTTGCTATGTAAACTTGAAATAAGGTTTCAAACTTAATTTAGAGCACTTTACCTTCCTCAGGCATGCTTCCCACTGCTAGGGCCATAACATTTAGTGTAATGGGAATAATAGGGAGCTAATCTATGTTAGGTAGTAGTCCATGGTCTCCAAGTTAATCACATTCATGTTAAATCAAAGTAAAAGCAACACAATTAAAGTTCTATGGGGATTTGATTCTAAGTATAAGGTTCTTACTATTCATTATTTTAGCCGTTTGCCAGTAATTAGTAGTTTATTTCACTGTATTTGTTTAATTTGGTTAGTTCATAGTAGTTAGTTAAAAAATTCCTCTTAATTATTGGTTAGATAGTAAAGAGATATTAAGGACGATAGACAACCTCCATTCCTTGGGAAAAAAACAATCTGGTACTTACCATTGCTCTACTTTGATGATAAGTTTGCTTGCCTGTGACTTCACATGTTTATTTGAGTATAGAGAGATTATCCACATTATTTACTAGTGTATTGGAATTTTTGTTGTGAACTACAAACACACCAATACTCTAGGGCTTTTCTAAATGAGTGAACTATTGTGAGTTGCAAGTCTCGGCACTCCCCACAGTATAAGTCTTTGATACTCACCTTGGATTGTCCTTGTGTATCAGACATCCTGGTGCACTGGGCAAAAACAAGTGCATTGCCTGAGCATCGCGATCCTATTGCTCTTGCTACTTTGGAGTCTCTCACACCTACGTACCTACCAAAGGAAACTATGATTGCCAAGACCTCCAAGCTGGTAGTAGCCCTTAGGCCTTGTTCGTTCAGCTCAGGCTTTTTCTTCACAATTGAACTTATACTTAACTCAAAATTTTTAACTACTAAGTAATTTACATAACTAGGTGGGTGGTTACTTTACCTTCTGACTACATTTGAGCCACCTTTTAACTAATCATAGTGAAATCTTCCTTTCAGGCTTTCCTCGAATGCTACCCCAAAGGGTCAATGTAAAAACCTCCTTTTTCTGGCATCACTTGGACTTTTCTAACCTAGGAGTTTGATGCTCCACTAACCTACTAGCACTAACAGAAACAACAAGTGATCATTAGAACCTCTTCGCATCCATTTAGGTTTTAGTTCTTTACCTACTTTGCTAACTTCACTAGTCAAGTCTTTCTTCCCCATAAGTAACACAGTGGCCCTCAACTCCACTTAACCCTAGGATGATGATCCCAAGCCACTGGATATCCCTTGGTCTAGGGTAGTTGTTTCTATTGCTCAAGTCCTCTGACTACCTTCCAGTTATCAAGCTGAACCTCTAGCAAAAACTTTCTCCCACTAGCTCTACACTAGGGTATGCAACTAACAGATGATTAAACCTATCCATTCATGTTCCTAGATTACTTATTTTGTTGTTTCCTTCTACATTCCTTGGTTAGAAAGAAAATTAAAACTTTTTTTTTTTTGCATCTGATAGAATTGCTCTACTGCTCAATTACCCAAAGGAATTAATCCGCTCAAGTAGCTTGTATTTTTTTTTTACCAAACTAGTACAACCAAAGGTAATTCGCCAAAAAATATGACCTATGGAACAGTAGGAAACCTTCAGTTTAAGGCACCCAACCATTAGCTTTTGTAGGTTTGTGCTCCAGCAAGTGGGTCTGAGGGTTCTAGGTATTGCCCTAACACTTAGTGCATTCATTGGTCCTTATACACTCAGCTCACTCTTAGCCATTTTGAACTATACTACCCAATAAGCCAAACAAAAATTTACAGTAAACTAATGCTAGAACAAATTAATCAAACTACTAGTAAAAGGTTAAGGACTTACCATGTAGTAGCCATTCACTATTTGATACTTCACAATGGGTGCTTGCTACATCCAGCTAGTGGGCGCTTACTCTGATCACTTAACTAATTATAAAAAAACCTAAACTGCTGCTCTGAAGGTACTAGGTCAACTCTTTTTAGCAACTACTACTGGGGACTTATTCCTAGTTTGGCCTTAACATGACCAAGCTCATGGCTAACGCTAGTCCAATGACTACTTGAACCATTAGAAAAATTTTCCTATATGCAAGGCTTGGAGCCATGTACTCTTTGCACACTACACCTAAGCCCTGCTCCATCATGATCCTTTTTCACTCTCTGGTCTCTAGCCAACTTTTACACTATGGTCATATCGCCCATGCTCCTACTAGGTTTACATGCAACTTGTCATTTCACATTATCCAACTCTGCTAGCTCTTCTTTGAGACCTAATGCATCTAGGACCAATTGTCGATGGGCCTATATCAATGACCATTAAGTGTTTCAGTGAACTAGCTTAAGGCCTTGACAATCTTGGTCTCAAGCTCCTGTTCTTGAAGAAATGGTATGAGAGTGCCCCTTTTTACTTCATAGCATATATGACCAAGTGCTTGCTACTTTGGTCAACACATTTTCTACTTTTTTCAGTGTCACCTAAGCCATTTAAGTTGCTGGGTTCAACTTCTAAAACTTATGGAACACATTGCGAAACCTAGGGTACTCCCTATGTTGGAATCCTAATGCCCTTCGAGTATTGTGATTTATGTTGCCTACTTTTTGTTTAAGGTTCAAAAACAAATTCATAAGATGGTGGTCACCTTCTAACTACTTGTACCAAGGTTTTGCCCTAACTTGTATAAGCAAGTGTCCATTCTTAGACCCCAAGTGTCCAGTCTATACCTGGAATAGTTTCACTATCACAACCTGCACCCAAAGCCAAATGACAACTCATAGATGTTGGTTAGTACTAACAACCCTAGTGCAAGGACAATCCACTATATCTCAGTTCCTAGCCTTTAATGGCCATGATCAAGCGTTGATACTGACTATGATGAACCCTCGTAGGGCCACTGAGGAATCTTATAGGAACTGGTCCCACACTAGTCATAATTGGCTAATTGATTAAGTGCACACTTGTTAAAACTTTCATGATTCTAGTTAATTAACCTACTATGCAATCATGCATTAGTAACTGCTTTGATATTCATAACAACAAATGATAAAAAATAAACCACAAAGGCAATTTTCTATAATCAAAGTAACAAAAGTGTCAAAGCATACAAATTAACTATGGAATTAACTACATATAATCAACCAAGTGCCAGCATCCGTATGAAAATGGATTATGTTCACACCAAAGAGTGACTCTAGAGTTCTTTACTCAACCATGTACATCGGGGCCAACTATTTACGAAAACTATACACCAAAACTAAACTATTAAGATTGATAGCTAAGCTTTTATCTTAGATCAATTTCTTGATGGTAGGCTCCACAAGCCCTTCCTTGTACTTCACTAACCTCTATTAGCTAGGCCAAATACACAACTGTAGTTATCACAAAAAAGTTAACCAACAAGTAAACCACAAAGCTAGAATGACAAGGATTCAAATAAACAATATACGATGCTCATCAAGCACTCTTCTAGGAGGGCTATAATATGTTGTGCGAGTTGTTCATGGTGGAATAGCTAGTTTTAAGGCTTACTATGGTGTGATTGAGCACTTAAAGCCTAGTTTAGATGGCATAGAAATGTTGCAACATACACCTATTTTAGTCAATGGATTAGTAAGCTATTATTGGTTAATTAAGCTTGCAAATATGTAACTGGTACCTGAAGAGGATTTTAGGTATTATTGAATTGCAAATTTGACTAAGATATGCTATTAATTAAAGGATACAACACCTAGATTGTTTTATAGTTCATTAAAAACTTGAGCTAAGTACGGTCTAGTAACACTTTGGGGAGTGAATTGTAACTAGTAAAGGAATATTAGAGGCAACCTGTAGTGACCTCATTGTAAACGGGTAGGAACAATATGGCTTTTTGTAGTGTGCAAGACAAAGGAAGGACTAACAAGGGCTTAAAACCCTACTCACATCCATTGACTTTGTCACCAAATAACATGAACATGTTCCATGCAATCCAACTAAAAAGTGTCCCTTACACCTCTCTAACACCATTTTTTTTGAGTTGTTGAGGCTTCTTAAGCTTAAATGAGAGAGAAATCTTGGAGTTTGGCTCAGATTAAAAAGGTACAAGGGAAAGCTTGTCTTGGGGTCACTTCCTTGGGTTGCAAGTAATTAACTTGTAGTATTTGTGATCAACAGAGGAGTAGTTAGATTTGTAAGGGGTTTTCTTACTCATTCCTATAGTTCCAAGTATTACCTTATTGAAATAGCATGGAATTGAAGAGATTGCTTGAGAACAAAGTAAGCTAGGGTCATTGTCACCCATTCACTCTGACTGGTCCCTCCTTGATTTTGATTGGATTACATAACTTGATCTCCAAGTTTCTATTAAATAAGTTAATGACATGTTTACAAGGAAAATTTTTTTACCTAATTGGATCCATTAAAACATTAATGACTTCATTAGATAAAATTTTGACCTAGAGTGCTGATTAGCTTATGTGATCATTGGCAGGTCCTAAATTGCAGAGAAAGAAAAGATATATGCTCACACTTCATCGGGAGGACTGAAGAACTAGAAATTGTTGTGATTAGAATGTAGCAAACATAAAAGATCATGTTAATCCATTCTTGATCAATTTCTTTATTATTTACCAAAAATGAGGTTAAGCTAGACCAAAGGAAGAATCATGCTCAATTGTAGAAGAACTTGGTTTCCTAAGAAAGTCTTGTTCTTGGGTATGGCTTCATTTGAATTTTTTTCTGGATGGAGCTATTTCACTACTTGGGGTCTATATAAAGGTTTGTGGAAGAAGCTCTGTAACTCCACTTTTGATCCCATGGTTCTACTTTGATTTTGCTTGCAATGGAAGGTACTGGATTGGATGATGGCTTGCATGCCAAGGGAATCCTTGTGTTGGGGTTTAATGGCTTATGGAATTAATGCTAAAGGCATCCCTGTGGTAAGCAAAAAGTAAAACTTAGGTAGCTTCTACAATTGGCAAGTAATGAGACATGTAGGAAGCTTGGTTAGCCTTATGTGTCTTGGAGCTTTCTGACTTAGCTTAGTTTCTAGGCTAGGTTCTGTTATGTGCTTGTTTAGGGCTTTGAAAGCCTAGCCAATCTTGGTGTTTAGTGACTGTGTGTGTGTGTGTGTCTGTCATGCCTATGACTTCTATAAGACTTAGGCTATAATTAGATGTACACATAAATTACATTATGTGAATATGTGAGTAATTCAAGTCACAAGTATGAAAATAAGGAATTCACAGTGTAAGTACCCCATGAGAGTGCCATAGAGACACTCTATCAAAACTTTAGATGGAATTTGATGAAAGGTGGTGAAATAATAAGCGAAACAAGGCCATTCTTAAGCACTAAGTGCATTGTGAGGATGAAACCCAAGATTGTGAGCAAACTTGGTTAAGAAACAAAGAAAATAAGTTACTTAAACTAAGGCACAAAAAGGAGGCCTTTAAGCACACCCTAGTTTGCTCCTATATGGGCTCAAGGGGCTCTGAAGCTGAAAGCACCAAAGGACATTGTATGGATACAATGTCTAGGGTATTGGTACCAATTAGGGATACTACATAAACATAAAAATGTGGTAGATTCATGAAACATGATCAAGACATACTAGAGTGCACTAGAACACTCATAAGTGCACCATTATGTGCAATTGTGTGCTTATGGTGGCTTTAAAGGCTATAACCTTGAATGGAATTGTACAGGAATGATGCCTATCATTCAAATGGAAATGTGGGCTACAATGTGGACCAATAAAATAAGGAAAACACCATGAAACCATGAAGACACCTTAGGAGACACTAAAGTGCTCTAAAATGCACTCTAAAGTGCAATTGTGTTCAAGGCAAAGTTTGAAGACTCAGTTGGCCAAATAATTTGCAAAGAGGGTGCTTAATATATGGTACTTGAGAATCTAAGTAGGTCAAAACAAAGTATCTAAGAGACTTGGGCTACTTTGAAAAATACTTGACCAAGAAACCAATAAAAAACCCATGGCGGCTATACAATTCAGCCACCTTTTGACTTGTAATCTTCAATGGCCATTTGATTTATCTTATTAGCTATTTCTTGATAGCTTCCTAGACTCATTAAACCTAGCTAAGAACTTTCCTTGCATCGAAATAATGATAAAAAAAAAAGAGAAGAAATAAACTAGTCAAAGACTACCTCGGCATCTTGGTTAACCGTTTCAACCACCATTTGATATTTGGTCTTGAAGACCAATTTATGGAAAGTTCTTGGATATTTCTTGGTATCCTTATGAGCTCACTAGGTTAGGCTAAGGACCTACAAGGACCCAAAACAAAAAAGAGAACAAAAAGGGAGAAAAACTAATTAAATGACTTAGTCATCAAGTCATTCAGCCACTGTTTGTTCCTAGTCCTTAAGGACAAGTTTCCTAGCTATTTCCAAGTTACTTCCTACCTCATTTACTACCTAAAACCATGAGCTGATACTTTCCAAAGATCATCAAAAGAAAAGGAAAGAAAGAAGGGCAAACAGAAACCAAAAACTCAACACAAGCCAAAACAACTAGTTGAAACCAAAGCTATGTTGGCGTATCAAAGTTGATGTCCTTCATGAGCTACTTTATTCTTCCCTTCTTCTTGAATTCTTACCATCATCTACCTAGGCATACCCCTACCTATGTATCCTTGAATTGGTGGAAAGGAAATAGAAGTTGAAGTCAAGACAAGATCAAACAAGAATAGCACATGGCGTTACCTATATTGATGCTTATGGTTATGAGCGTGTGATCAAGCTTCCTTATTTCATTTTTGAGCATAGGTGATGACCCATATAAGGGTTTTTTTCCTATATTTTGAAAGGGAAAAGCTACCCTAGGTGATGGCTTAAGCCAAAGGAACCTAGAGGCTATGTTAATGGGCTATATGTGCATAAAGCACTATGGTAAGATAGCAAGTTTGTTATCGGCAATCATAGGGTTTTTGTTCAAGTTGGGCCAAGCTTGAAAATCACCTAAAGCTCTATGATAAATGAGTTTAATCAAAGTGATCACAAGAAGAAACTGCCAAGAAATCATGCTTGCTGTGTTATGAAAACCTTGTGTTGTGGTGCGTTTGTTTGTGTGCTTCCCTATTTCTAGCATGTGCTAACCTCTCTATGACTTATTTATGTAATATATATTACGTTTTAATTGTTGTTTTTATTGTCTTTTATGTCTTTGGGTGCAGGTTATTAAAGAAGCTTGGAGGTTTTTCGTATATGAATGTTTTAAACACTGAATAAGGCACTAGGTGCTGTTTGGGTTTTTCACTAAGTACCTAAATACTCATGCCCTCTTTTACCCATTTCAGGTAAAGAAATGAAGGACTAAAGGGATCAGGAACCTTTAGAAGAGGTCTATGTATAGAGAGATATGCTCTATAAATTATTTCTTACGAAAAAGGCAGCATGAAAAGTTCACTAATTTGAACTGATAATTGTGTTCTATGTTATGTTTGCAGGCCCTAATGGCTATGGTGGGTGCAGCTATTTTTGGCTCAAGCATGGTATACAGTAGAACCATGAGGGTTGTGAGAAATCTGTTGCCCAAGTGCCAAGTTAAAGTGTAAGTGAAAGTCTAAGTGGGTCTAGAGACTATTTAAATAGAAAAAAAGTGTACTATGCATGAAACCTTTTGAAACATGAAACTTTTGATGTTTTGGACCATGTAGTACTTCTTGAAATTTTGGCATTTACACAGTTGTAAATATGGAGAGCAAGAGGACTAGGTTATAATAAAACACAACTTATGCCTGTATATATTTTGGGCCGAGGTAGGCCATAAGGCACTAAGTAAAAAAAACATGCATGGTTTGAAATCTATGTTGCATGCATGTATGCATGCATGGTGTGTGAGTATGGTAGAATCTAATGAACCCTTAAATACACTAAGACACACTTTCATATGCATACTTAACCTAAACTCAAGTGAGTAAAAGCCCACCAATTGAGTAAAACTAAGAAACTAAGAAAATTGTACTAAGGCTTCAAAAGCTTGAGCTTCCTACCTCTCACGCCCCGAATTGCCCCTGGCCCATCAGGGCCCGATTGTCAGAGTCAATACAGCGGAAGTTACTCATACATAAGGGGCTTTATTAACTACTATGAGCACCTACGGCGTGACTCCAGGATCTATTCTGGTACTATCTTGTTAATTAATTATTTCCTAAGTGATGTTAGGGTGCTCTTTAGGTATAAGCTAGCACCTATGTGGAATTTCTAGTGTTCCATTCATGATTTTATCCTGCTTACATGCATACTTTGTCACAATTCAACATAAGCTTCTCCTGTAATATCTTCACATGCTCATTTCCCCCAAGCTGCATATAGCCATACACTTAATCCACAAAGTGCATCAGATGTGTGTCTGTCAAGTGTACTATTTCAATGCATGGGAACCAAGAAGCCCATATTCCATTTCAAGTTTGAAAACCATATTTTCATATCCATGAACATCCTGCGAAATCTAGTACACATAACACAATCGCCCATCAAGATATTCCACCTGTATGAATTCAAGCATACTTCTCATATAATCATCCTTCAAAGTCATCAACATCGTAAGTCATCATAATCATCTATCCAAGGCAAAATTCATCATCATAAGTCATCCAGAACTATGCCTATCCTTAGAACAGTAAATAAGCATCACCTACTTGGAAAACATACCAAGGAATGCTTCATATCTAAATTTATCCAGGTTCAAGTTTTACAGACCAAGTTTTCATAACTACTTAAACTTCAACTCATATAAACATGGAACACCATCCACCTTATAGACCTTGTTCCCACAACTTCTAGACTCCATGTCCTACATAGGTAAGTCCACAACATTAGCTTGATTCACAAGCAATCTATACCACATAAGTCACTTTGAACATATGAATATATTGAGCAACACTATACACATACCCAATCCTTTAGCACATCATAACAAGTACTCTGGTACTCTTCGTTTGATCCATCCAGCCATCCATTTCTTGAAAAGGTATAGCAGGGTGGGTGAGTTATAAAACTCAATAAGAATCCCGACGGCATCCAATGCCTAGTGAGGTAATTATCTCATTACTTTCTTAGTCATTATACGACTTTCAAAGCCTATCTTGTGCCAAAAATGTAATGGCAATTAATCCATGTTCCTGCAAAGGAAAACACTAAAACAAAGAAAATACAGATATAGCACAATGGAAATAATAAATATAATAGGGGTCAGCATGCACAAACAATTCAGAGAAGCACACAACACACCCACACACCACCACTCTCGAATCTCGTGTCCTCTGACACCATGGGCATTCGCAAGCATTAGCATTTCTAATAACACCATTCCTGGTCAACCATTTCTTTGATTTATACTAAGCTCATTAACTTGGGACCGAGTTGTCCAAACTCGATGCCAAGACCCAAATGCTTGCATAATTACTCATGAGTAAACCATAATTGCCAAAGCAGCAATACCTCGCCCATTATGTACTTATGTGCCCGAATTAGAAAAAATATCCAACTAAGAAAGTATCATGAGTCCTCAGAAAAGTAACAACCACTTAGCCCTGACATGCACACCTATGCTCACTTGGTTCTTTGACCATCACATAGGGGCACTAATACTCACAATGAAAGGTCATAGAAAATATACCATGGAAAAAGTGAGTATAGGGATCCTTACCAACATTTTTGTAACCTTTTTGCTCATTGTCTTTGCCTTGCTTTAATTTGTTTGTTGTTGTAACTTTGTATTTGCCTTAATGGACCTATAAAGCCCAAACACTAGCAAGTTAATCTCTTGCTTTTCATTAACCATGAGAACCATAATTTACCAAGAACTCTTGGCTTAACTTACTCAACCTCAATTTAAAGAGGTAAGGCCCAATTTAGCCTTTCTGTGAACTGAGGCCCATTTTCTGTGAACTCGGGCCTATATTGGCCTTTTCCTGGAATCCAGGCCCAACTTGGTCTTTTCTGGAACTTTAGGCCCAACTTGGCCTTTTCTGGAAATTTAGGCCCAACTTGGCCTTTTATGAACTCAGGCCCACTTGGCCTTTTATTCTCTCCCAGGCCCATTTGGCCTTTTATTTCTTTTCTGGACTTAGCCCAACTTCTCTGTCCAAGTCTAATTCAATGAAGCCCATTTAGGCAATTAGCCCATTTAGGAGTTTCTGGACCATTTACCACCAAGAACACTTGGTTTTCAATTTGGGCCTTCAAATTTATCTCTTGACTGAATTTGCCCCATTATTTCTTTCTTTTCCTCAATTTAGTCCCACATTTCCATTATGAACACTTATGCCACCATGAACACTTGTTTTACACATCATCTTCAAAATTGACACCATGGCCGAATGTCCTCTTCATCCTTCTTTATTATTTTGGTTCATATTTCTTCTAGTAAGTTAATAATGGCAAGAACACTTGGCTTGCACACACATCCACACAAATGGCACTATGGCCGAATATACGCTCCATTCTTTCTTTATGATTTTAGCTTTACATGTCTTCTAGGAACTCAAAAATTCCAAGAACACATGGCTAACACATGGCTAACATGCCAAGACACCAAATTTACAACATGGCTGAATTCTTCAAGCTTGCTTTCTTGCAACTTTTGCTTTTACTCTTGCTTAGGATGACCATATATGCTCTATAGTACCAAGAACACTTTGAAAAGAGCTCCACCATGCCATGCACATTCATGGCCAAAATTCCATCATTGCTTTTCTTGGAGTTCTCCGCAATTTCTTTGCTTCTCATGGCTTGAAAATGCCATGCATGCCTTGAACTCTTAAGTTGAGTCCAAGAACACTATGAACACACCATGGCCGAAACTTCGAGAGCTTTTCTAGCAAAATCCAAAGATGGACGAGACATTAGTGAGCAATATCTAGCTTAAAAACACATAAAATCACCAAGAAAACTTGGTTCACTTACAACCTCTCACATGGCCGAATCTTCATCTCCATCTTTCTTGATGTTCTTCATCATTTTCTTTCTTCTCATGGCTTAGAAATGCCATGCATGTTCATGAGCTCATGAGTTGAGCTCAAGAACACTAAAAATCCTCCATGGCCGAATCTTCAAAAGAGCATTTCTTGGACCTTTTGCTTGATTTCTTGCTCTAGATGTGTTTAGAAGCTTGGATATACTAAGAAAATGTGTTTGCATGTGTGAGAAGGAGTGATTTTAGCCATGGCCGAGAGGTAGGATGAAGGAAGAAGATGAAAGCTTGATGAATGTTCATGGCTGAATGTGTACGAGTTTTAGAGAGAAGAGAGAGTGTATGGCTAGAGAGAGAGAGATGTTAGTGAAATGAGAAGTAGGATGGCCGGTTGTGTTGGAATGAAGAGAGATAATACAAATGCAAGGCAAATGCAAATGAAATTCATTTTCAAAGAAGGTGGCCGGTTATGTCATGTTAAATGAAGGGAGATTACACCAAATTCACCTTAATTGCACATCAATGCATTTTAAATGAGGGTGGCCGGCCATTTTGAATTCAAAAGGGGGAGAATAAGTCAAATGCCAATTAAAATATTCATTGGACAAGTGATGGTGGGGAGGATTAAATAATGTAAAGTGGGAGACAAAGATGGCCCACTAATAATATTAAATGTAGAAGTGGGGGACATGGTTCTTGGGAGCATTATAATATGTGTAAGTGGAGGCTTATGTGGCAAATATTTAAATGGAATAAATGGGATGGCCGGCCATAGTGGAAATTTCCATGCAGAATGGCCAAATCCCACCTTTAGTCCTCCATCTTTCTCAATTTATGCAATTGAGTCCTCCCACATAACTTTCCTTTGTGCAATTGATTCCTTCAACTTCATTATTCACCCTTTTTATCACCAATTCTCTTGGCCTTAGCCAAGTTTAGTTCCAAGAGTGTCCAACACTCATTTATGCCCATTCCATAATTAATTTAAGGTCTCCCGAGCTTACTGAGCTCAATTCCCAATTAGGAAAAAAAAATTTCCATGTCTCCTCAATTTAATTGCTAAGTTTCCAAATTAGGAAACTTTTTATGCCACTAATCCACTTAACCCGGGACTTAGTCATTTAGCCCTTTCCGGGTGTAACACTACTTGGGTAGGTATCAAGTTTAAGGTTAAGAATCTTGGGAGTTAGAGTCCAAGTCACCATATGAAATCAAATGAGTAAATAAAAACAACTAGTTGGTAGGAACCTTTTGAAAAGGTTTAGGGAGTGGGTGAGTTGGGCCATGATAGAGTTGGAATTAGAGCTTCAGGTTGTACAGAGCTCTTGATTATGTAGGACCTTTATGTTCTAATATTAGACCTTATGGTCTGATAGGAAAATTTGCACTATGATACAAAATCATTATTTTGATTACAGGAGTAAATGGCTGGAGCTAAAAACAAAAGAATGAGAAAATAGATTAATACTAGGGTTGATCAGTTGCCTCATCAACAACTTGAGATTGAGGAAGTGGTTGAAAGTAACACAGGACTTCCTGATAGGGCCCCAAAGCTTGAACATAGTGTGCAAGGTCCACGGAGGATGGAACACATGATGGAAATTATGCAAGCTAATATTGTTCAGCTTATGGTAGGTACGCAAGCTCTTGCTAGGGGCCAGACTCAGGCACCTAAAGGCAATACTGCTGATGAAGGATAGGAAGCTGAAAAAAAGACTAGATAGAAGGCTAGGTAAAAAACCAATCAGAGAAGAGCAAGCAAGTTTGGGGTTAAAAATCCTGGCAGTTAGAGGCCAAGTCACCATATGAAATCAACTAAGTAACTAAAAACAACTAATTGCTAGGAACCACTTGAAAAGGTTTCAGGGTAGGAGTGAGTTGAGCCCTAACAGTGTTTGTGTGTGTGTGGTTGCATCCTTCTATGCTTGGTTATGTACCCTAACCCATTAGTTATGGATTATTTGTATTTTATATGTATGTTTTGTTAGTGTTTTCTTGTCTTTATGTGTGCAGGATTGAGGAATTCGCCCTATGGCTGATTTGACATAAGCTTTAAGCTGTGTTACCCCTTATTGAGTTCTAAGAACTTATGCCCTTTCTATTTTGACTACAAAAAAGAACTTTGTCAAATGGGTCTACTTTTGGCCTTATTAATAGTTGGTTTTGCTTATAGGTAAACTTAGTTCATTTGATTTCTAACTTAAGCTCAATTCTATAGGTAACTTGTTTAGCTTCTATTTTTGCTAGCTTGGTAAGTTCCTCGGAGTATGGTGAGTTGCTATGGAGAGGTCTTGAGCCTTGGAAACCCAATGACTAATGACTTAGTTTAGAACCTAGCTGTTGGATATGTCTGTATATTGTTGTGTGTTTGATCTTTCTGAGAACAAAATTCTATGGATTATATATAATGACTATTGTTGAAGTTATGTTTCTTTCCCTACCTTACTTAACTATTTGGTGAATTTAGTGAAGTTGCATCGCATAATTTCATTTGATTTTGATTTTATTTACATTATTGCACAAAGTAAGCAAATGCTATGAAAAATGTAGCTCTGACCCCAGAGTTGACTTCTAGTTCTATCAAGTGAAATGGATTACAAGGATTTTTCCTAAGTTGGTATTGCTAGTTTGAAGTTGTGAGCAAGTTTCTCTTCAAAACAGACATATAAAACTTAACCTAGGATTCAATTGGCTTAAACAACATTTTGTGTATTTGTCTACTTGATGCTATTTTTTGTGTTATGGTCATCACTATCCTTCAAAGGCTGCTACTATTCGATGTGGTGAATAATCCTTGAAGGCAAGAGGTAGTTTGGGCCAGGGGTAGTTAGGGTTGGGATAGCAGTGATGGTCAAAACCAATGGATCTGACCCTGATTAATGGGCAATTAACGAATTTTCCTTGATTTTGAACTTTTAGCTAGATGCTAGCATATGGATTAAATTCAGAAGCTTTTAGCATATCGAATTAACCAAAGTTAGGCCAAACCAAGTTGGTTTTAGGGCTCATTGAAACATTAAGTGTGAATTTAATTGTATTAAGGTCAAGTCCCTGTTGTATTATTTGTTTGTTGTTCTATGAATCTTGAGTCAAAATGCTTGCATTTATGGAGTCTCATTATTGTTTGGATGTTTAGAACTAAGTTGTCTTTAAGGTGTAGGACCTTTTTAAAGTCCCCAGCTCCTTACTGAGTTCATTGACTATAAACTCATTCCCATATTGTCTTCTTTGTTTCAAGTGATAAGGAAGAAGAAAGAATTGAACTTACTTGCTCACCCAGTCTTTCTATCCTGTCACGTAAAGTTTAACTCAAGAATGTTCATTGTTATGAAGAGTATCAATTCAGGTTTTTTCTCTACAAAAGTGAAGTGCATATGATGTTGGCATAATGTGCAATGTGTGTGGCAAGGGTTCTATAGTTGGACAACTTGCTTTAGGAGTGTGTAGTTGGGTTATAGGCTATATGGTTTTGAACTTGTGTTTTGTGACTAGTTGCCTGTATGGTAACTATGCTGAAGATGTCTCATTATCACATCTTTTTGTGGATGCTAACCAATACAAGCAAATAGAGTTCTTGTGCTGGCCATGGCTTGATTTTTGGATGCCAATGGAATTCACTGATGTTCTTATTGTTTTTATTAATCCGATTAAGAAACTTGGTGATGGTCTGCACAAATTAATTCAAGAAAATTTGTTACCCACTCGGCAATAATCCAGATATGGTGCCAAAACTATGCATTTAAACTCCTAGGATTGGTGTATCCTGCAGGTCATCAGAACAACACCCCTAGTGTACATACTCAAGTGACCCCTGTTGAGTACTATGTAAATACATGCATATGGGTCTAGCCATAACACACATATTCACATTTATGCACACTATGGCAGCTAAGAAGGAAAACACTAGCACAAGTCTTAGTTTTGGCTTCACTCATTAATCATTTTTAGTAGGTTAAAAAATTCCAGCCACTGCACCCAAATTTCCTCCAATAAACTGTATCATTATAGTCATGTAAACCCCTATTTTATCTACTCCATTATCAAGTAGAGACTTGGAGCAAACCAAGGAATTTTTTTTCACATCAATAGCCCACATATGGACCAAGTTATGGGTTTTTGAAGTTGGTTACAAAATTCTGACCAAATGAACAGTAAATGTAAATTAGCCAATTTTGCAATGTCATAACTTTGGCTAAAGAGATCCAAATATAGAAATTCAAAATCCTAGTTAGACCTCTAGATGAACTCTAGGTTTGGTCAAAATTTCATACCAAGATTCATTATACATAGAGAGATATTAAACGTTAGGTACAGGGTCAAAATTCTAGCCACTTTTTGACCATTTTGCCCATACAATTTTTTCCAAACCATGCAAACACTTCATTCACAAGGGGTAAGCCCCCCAAGGCTAACCCAAATATATCCAATACACATAGGAAATACATTCCCTTGAATTTAACAACAATATGTGGCCAAAACAGAATTTACAAGTAAGCAGCCTATCATTCACACTTAGGCAGCTTTGCACCACATCACATAGATAGCCAAAACATTACTCAAATGTTCACATACTTGTCTCATTTTATGTACACTACATGTACATGCATACATGCACTATATAATGGTCTTATCATAGCTAAATAGGCACTATAAGTTATAGGAGTGCCTGAGACACAATGGAGTCTAGAAACAAGATGCTGGACAGCTGCTGCACAACACAATAAGTACCATGACTAAAAATACCAAATGTGCTCCTAAAATCCCTAAAATTTTTAGATGACAACTAGATATATTGAAGTTTAAGTACCTGAAAATTCATGGAAAAAATCAATCCATAAAGGTTAGTTTGAAGGTGATTTTTTAGCTGGACTTGAAATGGCAGAATTGAGGGGAGTAAGTTTCATTGAGAAACTTAGTAAGGGTAGCACTCGGATTCAATAGGCAATGTAACCATCATTAAGACTTGAATCCAAAGACAATTCATGTATACAAGATGTAGCAACCAAAATGTAGCAGTCATTCACAACTAACAAACACATGCAATGTGGCAGCAACATATACCATAGATTTGTCCATAAAATACCTAATAAACATAACCAAATCACTATGGAAGCCCTCCTCAAGCTAATGCTTGGTCCTAGGAGGATTTTAACACTAGTTAGTACTAAATTTGGGCTCTAGAAACCCTCATTTCACTACCATCATTGTGCACCTTCAATAAGTGCACTCCCCTCACTAAGCTTGGTTCATTGTGCTCAAGGCTCTCTTCCATGCTTAGCCCTAGCTCCATGGTTGTTTGAAAATGTAGAAAACAACCCATGGGAGTAAGAGAACTCCTTACCAAGATGAGTAGCTAAATTTGAAGCTTGATCTTGGAAGTATCCAAGCAATAGCTCTAGTTTGCTTCCAATTGATTCCTTTTGCCTTCAATTTCAATCAATTGCAAGTTTGAAGGTGTGGTGGCTATGGAGGAAGTGTGGCTATGTTCTTGGACTGAAGGAGGGCAAAAATGGGAGAGACATGGGTGAGTTGGCCACTTAAATGGGCTTAAATGAGCTTAAGTGCACAAAACACACTTAACAAGCTTAGCCTTCCTTTATGTTCTTTTCCTGGCCCATAAGCATGGTTTCTTTGTCTTAAACTTATTGATCCACATTTTGCCCACATTTTTGACCAATTTCCAAGCCATAGCCACCCCTCCCTAGGTCAAAAAACTCTAAATTGCTCCATTTGACTTAAGTCAAAGACATACACATCTTAATGCCTACATTAGAACACTTAGGTCCTTTATGCCTTTCTGTGTTTTCTTTGTCCTTAGTTATCTTCCATAAGCAATTTGGTCCTCCAATAACAGTTTCATACCATTCCTATCCTTTCCATAACTGTCCAAAGCTCTTTCTTGAGAGTTTGCAATTACTTACAAAAAAGTCCATAGGTTGTTTGACAAACAAGCAATCCTTAAGGCTTTTCTTGAGGCCAAGTTACCAAATTGGAGTACTTTTAAGGAGGTGCTTATTATACTTTTTACCCCTCACACTTCAATCACTATGAAGAGAATTACACAATATAATGGTTTTTAGCCATTATGCCACACTTGTAATTCTCCGCTTTTTGTGAGGTGGTAAAAACATTAATCCAGGACCAGTTTAGAAAATGTAGAATTTGGCAATTAAATCTGCTAAGTTTGGCCTTATAATAGTTTACCATAAGGTTTATGACTTAGTTGACCAGATTTAATTGATTAGGAGCTTGATAGTTGACCAGAATTAATTGATCAAGAGCTTGATTTTGATGGTTGAGAAATGAATTCATAAGACTCTGGTAGAATTGATAGCTTATAGACACTAATGTAACTTAATAAGATAATAACTAAGGACTGAAACATTATTCCATTAGAATTGTTGGCCTATGTTTGACCTTGAATGAGACGGGCATTAACGCTGCATTGCTTATTTTTCCTGCCTCATACTGATCAAAATTAGCTTAACTATTAAGCTAGTAGGGCTAAATCCTAGGATTTTTAGAGAGCAGTGGTTTTATCACCCAAATCTATGGTGCTGCTTCATTGTCTTAGCCCAAGGATGAGGGAGGCTTATGTGGTAGGCAACCTCATTAAGTTATGGCCCCATATATTGCACATGGATTGCATAGGGTTAGGTAGTGTGTGTATGCATAACAAGTTAGTATTATAGGAGTTTTTAACAATTATCAGTCTAGAATGAATTGTATTGCATAGTGTATCATTGCATTGCATTGCCAGAACTAAAATCTTGGAAATTTTCATACTCATAACTATGAAAGGCAGGAAGACTGTCAAGGCACCAGAATAAACAAGCACAACAAGTTGTAAGGACCCAGAATCTTGTAGCAAACTGAAATTCATAGCAAAGGCTTGAGCAAATGGTGAATCTAGATGTCACACATTAGAATGATGCTACAGGTCTTGTAGCCATTAGCCAGGCCCAAGTGTGACCAGTTTAGGCACATAATGCACAAAGTGCTATAAAGATGCTCTAAGTACATCAGAACATGGGTCTTTAGGCATATAATGATCAAAGTCCGGTAAATGATCAAGATCTAATTGTTTCACAAGCTTAGCGTAAAGTTGATGGTGTTGTGAGATTAGATGAGGCACAAAATAATGGGATGCAATAGGACAATGAAAAAGAAGATGAAGAAAGAAAAAATATGAGAGCAAGAAGGTTATGGTCAAAAGTGAGATAACTATCCAGGGGACACACTCAACATAAATCATCACATAAAAGAATAACATCTGAGTGGTGATATTGGAAGATGAGGGATCTATGGATAAGAGAGGTAGAAGGTCTCATAGAATGGAGTATGGAAGAAAATAGGACAAAGTGGAGAGAAGAGTTGAAGAAGATGATGATACTAAAATCTTTGATAAGTTTTAGGCACTAAGGCCACCAATGTCTGATAGCATAGTAGAACCTGAGATATCAGAATCATGCATACATCAGTTTAGGAAGGTTTCTAAGAAGATCAAAATAACACTAGCTTAAAAATATACCATGGCTAGATATAATCTAGAAACAGTACAAATATTTGATGGAGATCAGTAGAAGAAGCATATAAACCAAGAAATAAGAGAAGGCCTGTTTATAGAAAAAGGCTAATAGAATGGCCAAAGTTTTTGTAGTTGTTCTAAAACCATTACATTAGTGAAGCAATCAGAGATCAAAAGTAGCTTGAATTTGATCTATCAACTCAGGGCAATAGGAGAATGCTTCCTTATGAACAAAAGTTTAATGCTCTTATCAAGTATGCTCCCTAATATAAAGGACTCTTATCAGGTATGCTCCCTAATATAAAGGACAAAAGGTGCCCAAGGCCAAGAAGTTTGAAAAGGCATAAGACCAAAAGTGAGATAGATTTTGAGGGCTTTTAACCATAAGGGCAGCTATCAAGTAGTTTAATAGGAAAATAGCCTTGGAGCAAGTGTATGTTAAGCAAAAAAGGGGAAGAGTGGCCTTGCTGAATCAAGCACAGCTGAAAGGGAGAAAGAGAACCCAAAAGTGATTAAGGAAGAGTCTCCAAAGATTAAGGCTGAGAAAGATATAATGAAAATGGAAAAATTTAATGGGATCAGGTATGAGACATGTAGGAGGTTTCATAGGGGAAAACCTAGGCACTATACCATAGGGTATGCTTAAATTATGCCTTAAGCAATCATTAGGTTAAGGATTGTCCTACTAGAATCAACATGCTAACCAACCATGAGGGCCAACAGGACTAAGTCCCATTAGAGTAAAATTAGGAACAAGAGTTTCTAGTGAGGCACAAGTAAGTCAAGGAGATAGGGGAGGCTGTTTCAGATTAAGTATCTGTGTTCTCCTTACTAAGTTTCACAATGAAACTTACTCCCTCAAATCTGCCCATTTCAGGTCCAGCAGAAAGATCACATTCAAACTAACCTTTTTAGTTTGAGCTTTGATCTGAAATTTTAGGTACTTGAACTTCTATGTATTTCGTTGTGATCTAGAAAGTTTGGTGATGTTAGGAGCACATTTGGTATCTTTAGTGATCGTGCTCACTGTACTATGCAGTAGCTATCCTGCAACCTATTTCTGGAGTGCATCATGTTTAAAGTTCTCTTGTAACTTGGTTACATGTTTTAGCTAAGTTAAGGCCATTATGTAGTGCATGGATGCATGTACATGTAATGACACGGCCGTCCCTAGCCCCTTGCCCAGGACACCTGTGAGAACTTGGTCTCACGGTGGATTGCAGTTGGTACTCATTGATATGTGCGCGGATTAAATCCATGTCACTAGTTGATTATCCTAGAATATGCAATATGCATGCTCTTTATACTTTGACGGGTTATTTAAAACCATAAAATGTTAATGTGGCCACAATTTTTCATATAAAACAAGTAAAGCAGTAAAAGCATACAAATCAACCTTTATATGAGTTAACTACACATAGCAACATGCATGAGCATTCATACATATAGTAGCTAATGCCCCCGCCCAGAAAGCAATCCTCAAGTCCATGACTCTTCATTTCATAACTAAGGAGGCAACTAGAGTACTATGTACACATACAAAATCCTCTACTGAGATCTTCTTATACTAACTCCCACCTTGGATGTGAATCCCAGTGGGGAGCTTTAGAGACTCCTCTGGATCCAACTAGGTCTAGCTATGCCTGACTATGTCCAATGTGCACTAGGCTCTATAACCAATGAGCAATTTAGTTAGTATTGTGCAAGACCAACAAGCATCTAAACAATAAGTACTAGAATCATCAAAACTTAGGTCTTCTACCTGTGCACCAAAAACTACTACCAGAGTAACCCTCAACGGTCACTCGGCCCAACTCCTTCTGTATCTACACAACAAAACAGTAATGGTGAGAATTCAAGATTCTCAGTAAGGGGTAACCTCATGTACCAACAGTAAAACTGTGGACAAATATGAAATAACTCATGCATACTCTCTACTAGCTCTCGCAGTGTGAGCAACCTCTCATATATGTAAATATATGGATATGCATGCTCATATCCTGAAAGACCACTCCTCACATAATCTTCTTACTTTCTCATGGGCGTCACTCCGTGGCTCACAAGTCTAGCCCTCGACTTGTGCCTTGTAAGCCTTAGCTTACACCTGACTTATTATGTAACCTATCCTTAACTTTGTTGTGCAGGGGAATTGTGATGAGAACTATGTAACTAGGTTACTAAACCTCATAACCTCAATGCATTTAAAGGCTCTCCTTACAACCCCATGATTTCCAACACTGCCAGGTTGCCAAGGGTTCTAAAACTTACACTTCAAGCTCATGACACTTGGTTATATTCACTTGAAACTTAGTTTCCTTGCTTACTCAACAAGTAACCTCAAAACTTTCAAAACTCAAGGAAACTCCCACTTCTCGAGGGACTTCAAGAAGTCTCAAACTACCCCCGGCATACCTGAGGGCCAAGGTACCCAAAGGACCTCCTTGGGACTCACCTCAATCATCCTAGCAAAATGTGCAAAATTCTGCCTTTAAAAATTATCCTCACTTTGAATCAAAAAAAAATTTAAATCTGGGGCATTTTAGATGTTTCTAAAACTTGGAAGTGATAGTACTCCCTCTTATCTTCGCGTGAAACTTTGAATCACCTCAATCGGACACCCGAGCGAAAAGTTATGCTAAAATCAAAATCGGGTCTCCAATGCTATCTTGGCAACACGTCATCAACCGTGGCGACGCGTCGCCACAACTGTCGACGTTCTGTGATCCTTTTTGGAATTGGCGACGTGTCACCAATCTGCAAAACTGTAGAATTGGTACGCATTTTGCTGCTATGACCTTTGGCTACTTAGTACACATATCAAACATGCATAAAAAGCCACCAAACTTCACACACACATAGTTCATGTTGCAAGGAACATAACCAACTATCTCAATGCCATTAATGATGCTCTACAACATCATCAAATCTTCCTCAAACCTCATAGTTCACCACAATTCAACCAAAACTCATACTCAATGCTATGGCTAATTTCAATCAATTTTTACAACAAACTCAAGCCACAAGCATTGTTCAAGCTTAAAAACACTACTCCCTTACCTCAACTCCAAGATATAAGCTAGAATCACTCCTCTTTTCAAGCAACCAAGTGCAAGAAATCCTCACCTAAGTTCCAATCAAAACCAAAGCACCAAACATCACAATCTTCCTCTTTAACCAAAACCCAAGCCTCAAATCACTCAAATAACATAGAATTAACCAAGAACACAATGCTTACCACGTATCAAAAATAGGGGAGTAGAGAAATCATGCTTCCAAGCCTCCAAACCTTGTCTTCTAGCTTGAAACAAGTTCCTCTTGGTTGGTACCTTGGATGGCAACTCTAGGAATCAAGATCACTTGATTTCTAGCTTGAATTGAGAGAGAAATGAGTGCTTGAGAGGGGAAAACGTGGTTATGGAAGCCATTAGCCACCTTTCCCTTCTTAAACCCTCACTCAACTCCTTAAGCCATCCAAGTTACAACCCTTAAACATATAAACCCCCATCTTTTAACACATGCTCATTTCTTGCTTAATTCTTGTTATTGTTTCAAGTTTGAGTTAAGGTTAAAGGTTAAGTTACAAAACTTAACTTAAAACACTCGGGACCCTGCCCGGTTACTCAGGATGCAAAATTACCATTTTTCCCCTGCTCCTCATCTAGTGCTTAAACCTCCTTGGAACTTAGTGAATTTTTGTAACTCCTTTATTCTAGCTTTGTAAACTTGAAATTAAAGTTCTAAACTTAATTTAGAACATTTTACCTCTCTCGGGAGTGCTGACTACTATGAGGTCCATAACATGTAAGACATGTGAAGTTGAAACAAGTATGTGAACATTTGAGGACTATTTTGCTATGTATGTGAATGTGGTCCACAAGCTGTCTAAGTGTGAATGATAGGCTGCTTG
This sequence comes from Aquilaria yunnanensis, assembly GCA_039654915.1. Lineage (NCBI taxonomy): Eukaryota > Viridiplantae > Streptophyta > Magnoliopsida > Malvales > Thymelaeaceae > Aquilaria > Aquilaria yunnanensis. Next base: position 51,828,903 of record CM077594.1, on the reverse strand, counting down.
TTTGTAAATTTTGTTTTGGGCACACAAAGTTGCTACATGCAAAAGCATGTAATTCATATATGTATTTTACATGTATGGGATAGCCTTGGAGGGCTTACCCCTTGTGAATGAAGTGTTTGCACACTTATAAAATTTCATATGGGCAAAATGGTCATAAAGTGACTAGAATTTTGACAATACACTCTAAGTTCTATATCTCCATGTGTAGATTGAATATTTGTATTAAATGTTAACCACACCTAGAGCACATCTAGAGGTTTAATTGGGCTTTGGAATTTCTACATTTGGAGCTCTGTAGCCAAAGTTATGGCATTCCAAATTTGGCTGAGTTACTTTTCATTTGGTCAAAATTTTGTAACCAACTTAAAAAATCTATAACTTGGTCCATAGGTGGGGTATTGATATAAAACCAAATTCCCTGGTTTGGTTTAAGTATCTAATTGATATTGAAGCAAAGAAAATAGGATGGTACATGGCTAGATTAGTACAGTTTTTTGTAGTAAGTTTCAGGTGCTGTGGCTGGTTACTTAAACTTAACAAGATTGCTAATGTGTGGTAGCCAAGATTAAGACTTGTGCTAGCGTTTTCCTTCCTTGCTACCATGGTGTGCATAAAATGTGAATATGTTTGTAATGGTTGGACTAATATGCATGCACTTATATAGTGCCTAAGAGGGCCACTTGGGTATGCACACTAAGGGTATTGTTCTGATGGCCTATAGAACATACCAACCCTAGGAGTTTTAAATGCACAATTTTGGCACCATAACTAGACTACCTCGTAGTGGGTAACAAAATTACATTGCCAAGCACTTCTCCAAAAGAATCCAAAGTGACCATTAATCCCATGTATGTTCCGGCCAAGTACCTTCACAAGTACTAATTAGGCAAACTAAGGCAATGATGCCTTAATTCCTTAGTGGGGAACAAGATTTGACTAGTCATCTTTGAAATTTACCAAAAACTGGCCTAGTATCCCACTAGTCCCTTCACAACTTTGCATGGCCGAAAGCTCCCATTCATAGTTTGTAGTTTTCATCAGTACCACTAGTTTAAGTGTGCATTTTAGTCCTCCCACTTTACTTTCTTGCAATCTTCCCATGGCCATTTTCTTTGTGCATTCAGAACCCGAAAGTCCTCAATTTAGCACATACACCACTATGCCTTGCGCTCACAAGTCCTCCATACTGTTTCTCTTTATTTCCTTGGCCTAGGCCAAGTATTAGGAAATGAACCTAACAGCCCCCCTTGACCCCGTCCGTTGACCGATGATCGCAGACCGGCCAGCGCGACTGCCGTATGGGAAGCGACACATAAATAAAAACTGGTTAAGCAATGCGTGTCAATTGGCATGCATTTTTGTTGAATGAGATTTGACATGATATGCTGATTGGTGTTTGATGCATGGTGCATGGTTATAGCCCTTGATTGGTTGTATTTGTAAATATGGCCTGCAAGTCGTGCCTTCTCTTGTTACTCTCATTGTACATTCTCTTCTCACCTTACTCTTCTCGAATGTAACTCGAGGTTTCTAGTATTGATGTAATGGCACATTATGGGGTCATCCAAGTGTTAGTGTTGTGCCCAAAAGCCAAGCATGAGATGACTGTATTTTTTGCACATTGAGTCATGATATTTTATTAAGGCATTAATTTAGCAATTATGTTTGATGTTTTGTTTCTGCGTAACTTAACAAACATAATTCTAACCCTAGAATAATGATATTCTCAAACGTCCCTAGTCTGGTATTATTGTCGAGCGGGTTGCAATAATACATAACGACTAGCATATGTGGAGACTAATATGAGATATGTAGTTTGCATATGAGTACAAGTTGGAGAACTTGTGTACTGGACCGACCCACCATGAGAACACTACATGGATCGTTATATGAGTGTCATAATTGATTCTCATAGTGATCATGGTATATGTAGTCCTTCGACCTAAGATCATCAAGGTTCCCTACATGTGAGTCACATACTTTGATACTTTCCTTTGTTGCTCGTAACTGAGTGAACTTGAAGGAGGTCATTGGGTATGTCACATATCATGTGGAGGGATTTGTAAGATGAAGATGGGATTTGTCCCTCCTATGTAACGGGAGTGATATCTTCGGGCCCTTAGATAAAGTAAGACTTAGAAAAATGCATGGCCATGCTTGCATGAGTTGATATACGATATCAATGTCATTAGTTTCAGTTGGTCTACTCAGTAATCAAGAAACCAAAGATTGGGCTATACGAGAGTGACACATTCCATGTCTCGTGCTTAGTCGTGATATCTTGGACAAAGGGACAATGGCATATATCGGTGATGATCATAAAGGTTTAGTCAAATCATCGACAATCTTGTCACTTGGGTAGCAATGATGTGTTGCTAGACACCGCTCATTGCTTATGATCATAAATGTGATTTATGATCATTGCCAACGTGGTAAAAGCCTATTGTGTCACACATATAGAGCTATTTGGATCATTAGAGTGCATGGGCTAATAATTTGGGTTTTGGTTTCACAATAATTTTGTATTAATAATGGGCCCAATAGTTAAGCCATTATTAAGCCTGAAATTAAAGCCTAATTGGATTAGGGCTTTGAAACCCATTAGGCCTGGAAGTTGAGTCTCACTATAAATACAACTTTTAGTGAGAAATTCATAGGTCTCCTTGCCCTAGCCTCCCAAAAGGACAGCCGCACTCTTCTCTTGCAATTCCCTGGAGGATGCAAGCAAGCACTGCGAGCTCAAGAGAAACGCATCTGCCGGGACACGGTGGGAGTGTGGTGTTCCCGAGAGGCTCGTGTGGATACCATAGAGAGCTTGAACACGTCAACTGTTTAGGTTTTTTGATTCGACTCTACAGTTGAGTGAGAGATCTAAACCGAAAATTAGGTATCACATTTTCGAACACCCAATTTACCCCGTTTCACTTGGATCTTGGAGGGTTTCGGTTAAATTTCGCTGCGCTATTTGGCTCCCGAAACCCAACACCACCATCACACATATATTCACATAAAATTTCATCTAGAAGTAATGATGATAGTGAAATTATTTATTCTTGGCAAATATGGAATTTGAGTAAAATCCCCAAGTGCATGTACAATCATATGCACACATGATGCTATTGGTGTGCATTTTTTGTGTCCAAACTTTCACATCATGTCCAACTCAAATTCTACCCATGTTCTCCTATGCCCTAAAGATTTTAAGCCCTTTAATACATTGAAACCTTCATAGGAAACAGGTTTGAGACATTAAATCCATCTAAGTTTATAATTATGGATTTTACAGTTAACCTGGTAAAAATGACCGTATGAACAGTGCTCAGCAAAATCAGCCAATTTTGACAGGCCATAACTTTGGGTACAAGGCACCAAATCTAGTTATTCAAAAGCCAAGTTATTTCTCTTGAAGTGTTCTAAGTGTGATCAAAATTTCATAGCCAAATTCTTTATGTACAGAAAGTTATGCAGCTGGAGTATAGGGTACCAAATTTTAGCCACTATTGACCATTATGCCCATACAAAATTTCATAATATTCATACACTTCATTTCTAGGTGCAAAACCCACTTGGTAGTGTCCATATATGTCTTACACACATGGAAAAAACATTCCCCTAAATTTAGAGCCCTTCAAACCTTCATTCATAAAAATGCCATCAAAACAGCCCATAAACACCATATGGACAGCATTGTATACACACTTCAAACCACACTCCATTGATCCATATATCCTTCTCACACTACACATACAACATACCCAGATCATTTACATGCATTTATGCACCACATCCATGACAATAACTTAGTTAATATGTACACTAAGCTTCTTCGAGAACTTCAAAAGCACTAACCACTCCAAAAACTTGAAGGGACCAGCTACTAGGTAAGGAAGAAAGTACCATCACCAAAAATAGCTGAAAATTTCTAATTTATAGTTGAACATATGGATGTTAATATTCCTGAAATTTCACAAAGAAATTCAAATGATAGCTGTTATTATGAATGCTCTCTTTCAAGTGCTCCTGAAATGGACAGAAATGGGGTAAGTCTCTTTGAAGAAACTTAGTAAGGGCTTATCATTAGAAACTTGAATTGCCAGCAACATACCTGAAATGCAAAGACATAAAAACATAGAAACAAAGCACATATAAAAAAATATAGCCATCCAAATGCACAAACAAACAGAACACAATCAAATGCAATGCTAGCAGCAATACATTATTAGGGTTAGTCCATAGACAATCAAATAAAAAATAAGTAATCACAATGGCAGCCCTCCTCAAGCTAATGCTTGATCTTAGGAGGTTAATTGGTATTACTTAGTACTAAATTGGGCCCTCGAAACACCTGTAAAAATTGCCATCTTAGTGCATGAAAAGCAATAAAGCTGGAACCTTGTTCATGCACTCCCCTGTAACCTATACTTGGTTCCTTGAGCTTTTTGCTCTCTTCCAAGCATGGTATTAGCTTGATGGATGCTTGATAATCATATCAGGATAGTACACAACCATAAAACATGAAGATAAAACCTTTACCTAACCTGTGAAGGCTGAAATTTCAAGAGATACACAATAAACCCAAAAACTAGTGTTTTTCTCTTTCTTGTTGCATCCGATTGCCTTCCTTTGTGATTTCATGGGAGATTGAGCTATGGTGGGTATGGAAGCTTATGGAAGAGATAAGGAATAGGTTTCACTTGGTGGGGGATGAAAATGGCCAAGAAATGACAAGAAATTGAGATATTTTACTTGACTTGATTAGTTTAACCTTAACCCTCACTTAGGTTACTATAAGTATGTCTTAAGCGAAGACTTCTTGGATAATCTTTAGTGAACCTTTCTAACCTTAGAACCTAGAAATAAAAGGCTAGGATAATGCTAGAAATGGCCACCTTTGACTCTTTTTAGAAATCACCCCGTCCTTAAGTTATTTTTGTGAACAATTGTACACCTAGTTGTCCTAGGTTCTTGAATAATAACTTTTGTTTCCTTTATGCAATTCCGCCTCCAAAAATTGCTTCTATACCATTCAAATCCTTCAAAAATGTCTCTTTTAGAGTTGTGAAATTGAGTACCCAAGTCTTGAAATCTTGCAATAAGACCCATAGATTACTTGTAAAACAAGCAATCCTTTAGGGCTCCCTTTAGTACCAAGTAACCATTGTAATCTTTTAGGGAGGTGTAGATTATTCACTTTACCCCTCATATTTCATTCACTATGGTGAAAATTACACTATATAATCATTTATAACCATTATGCCTTTATACTGTAATTCTCCCATTTGTTGAGGTGGTAATAGGATAGGTTGTGGATGTTTCAATTCAAAACCAGTTGTCAATTTTTCCATTTCATTATAAACAAGTTGTGAATGTTTCAATTGAAAAGAAGTTGTGAATGTTTCTACTTCATTCTAAATTTAGTGTGAATGTTTCTATTTCAAACTAGTCCTAAATGTTTGAATTTCATTCTAAACAGGTTGTGAATACATCCATTTTTTATCCAAAGAAGTTGTGAATTTTTCCAATTTATTCTACACATGTTTTGAATTTTTCCATTCCAAACAAGTTGTGAATGTTTACATTCTAAACTAGCTGTGAAGGTTTCTTTTTAATCTAAACAAGGTTTTAAAATTTTCAATGGAAACAAGTTGTGAATGTTTCTATTCCAAAGAAGTTGCCATTTAGTCTAAACAAGTTGTGATTGTTTCCATCTCCTTGCAAACAAGTTGTGAATGTTTCCATTCTAAACTTCTTATTTCTATTTCTATTCCAAACATGTTATGAATGTGTGCATTTCTTTCTAAACAAATTGTGAACATTTCCATTCGAAACTACTTGGGAATGTTTCCATTTTAGTCCAAACAAGTTGTGAATATTTCAATTCCAAATAAGCTATGAATGTTTCCTACTCATTCTAAACATGTTGTGATTGTTTCCATTTCAAACTTGTTGTGAATGTTTCAATTCTGTTCAGAACAAGTTGTGAATGTTTCCATTTCATTCTAAACAAGTTATGAATGTTTCAATTCCAAACAAGTTGTGATTGTTTTCATTTGATTCTACACAACTTATGAATATGTCCATGCCAGTGTAGTTGTGATTGTTTCCATTTCATTCCAGACAAGTTGTGAATGTCTACATTTTATTCCTAACAAGTTGTGATCATTTGCATTTCATTCTAAACATGTTTTGACTGTTTCCATTCCAAACAACTTGCGAATGATTCTATTCCAAAAAAGTTGTGAATGTTTCCACTTTTAATCCAAGAAAGTTGTAAATCTTTTCATTCCAAACTTGTTGTGAATGTTTCCAATTCACTCCAAACATTTTTCAAATGTTTGCATTCCAACGAAATCATAAATACTTCCATACCAAACAAGTTGTGAATATTTTTGTTTCATTAAACATGTTTTGATTGTTTCCATTAGAAATAGTTTGTGAATGTTTCTTCTTGAAATAGGTTATGAATGTTTCCATCTCATTCTAAACAAGTTATGAATGTCTTTATTCCAAATAAGTTATGAATGTTTCCATTGCAAACTAGATGTGAATGTTTCATTCCATTCTAAACAAGTTGTGAATGTTTCTATTCTAAAACGTTATATTTATTTCTATTCCGAACAAGTAGTGATTGTTCCCATTTCATTTTGAAGAAGTTCTGAATGTTTCCATTCCAAACTACTTGTGAATGTTTCCTTTTCATTCCAAATAAGTTCTGAGTGTTTATATTCCAAATAAGTTGTGAATGTTACCATTTTACTATGATCAGGGTATGAATGTTTCCATTCCAAACTTGTTATGAATGTTCATTTTTCATTCTAAACAAGTTGTGAATTTTTACATTCCAGATAGGTTGTGAATGTTTCCATTCCAAACAGGTTGTGAATGTTTTTATTTGATTCTAAATAAGTTATGATTATTTCCATTCTAAACTAGTTGTGAGTTTTTCCATTTCATTCAAAATAGGTTGTGATTGTTTCCACACCATACAGGGTGTGAATGTTTCTATTTCAAACAGGTTGTGAATGTTTGTATTCCAAACAAGTTGTCAATGTTTCCATTTTAAAACCACTTCGGGGTGTTTCTATCCCAAAGAAGTCTTGTATGTTTCCATGTCATTCAAAAGATGTTATGAATGTTTATATCCCAAACTTGTTGTAAATGTTTCCATACCAAACATTTTGTCAAAGTCTCCATTCCAAAGAAGTTGTTAATGTTTGAGTTTCATTCAAAACAAGTTAAGAATGTTTCCATTCCAAACTAGTTGTGGAATTTTTCATTTAATTCTAAACAGGTTGTGAGTGTTTCCATTCCAAACAAGTTATGAATGTTTCCATTTATTTGCAACCAAGCTATGTATGTTTATTTTTTAGACAAGTTATGAGTGTTTCCATCTCATTTTGAACAAGTTATGGAAATTTCCTTCTTATTCTAAACAAGTTGTGAATGTTTCCGTACCAAACAAGTTGTTAACGTTTCCACTTCATTCTAAACAGGCTAGGAATGTTTCCATTTCATTCCAAACAAGTTGCAAATGTTCCCATTGCATTCTAAATACATTATAAATATTTCCATTCCAAACTATTTATGAATGTTTCAATATCGTTCTAAACAAGTTTTTAATGTTTCTATTCCAAACAAGTTGGGAATGTTTCCATTCCAAACTAGTTATGAATGTTTCCATTCCAAACTAGCTGTGAATGTTTCCATTTCATTCTAAACAAGTTGTGAATGTTTCTATTCTAAATTTCAAACAAGTTTTTATTGTTTCTATTCCAAACTAGTTGTGAATGTTTCCAATCCAAGTAGGTTGCGAATGTTTCTATTCCAAACAAATTTTGAATGTTTCCATTCTAAACCGGTTGTGAATTTTTCCATTCCAAATAGGTTGTGAATGTTTCCACTCTAAACAAGTTATGTGTGTTTCTATTTCACTTTGAACAAGTTGCAAAGATTTCGAGTCCAAACAAGTTGTAAATGTTTCCATCTCCAACTAGTTATGAATGTTTCCATTTCATTTTAAACACGTTGTGAATGTTTCCATTCTAAACAAGTTGTTTATGTTTCTATTCCAAATAGGTTCTGAATGTTTCCAATTCATTCTATACAAGTTATGAATGTTTCCATTTGAAACAAGTTAAGAATGTTTCCATTTCATTCCAAACTGCTTGTGAATGATTTACATGTCATTCTACACAAGTTGTGAATGTTTTCTTTTTTTATTCTAAACATGTTGTGAACCTTTCCATTTCATTCTAAATAATTTTTGAATGTTTACATTCCAAACAAGTTATGAGTGTTCCCAGTTCATTCTAAACTAGTTGCCAACGTTTCCGTTCCAAACTAGTTGTGAATGTTTCCATTTCATTTCAAAGAAGTTGTGAATGTTTCAATTTCATTTCAAAGAAGTTGTGAATGTTTCCATTTTTTTTCTAAACATGTTTTGAATCTTTCCACTTCATTCTAAACAAGCTAGGATTGTTTTTGTTACGGCCCTTCTAGAGGGAGGTAAGGATTTTAGAATTTAGTGTAGAAGTTTAATTTAAGTTTGTCTAGCAAGAATTAAGAAGTTTGCCAAAGTTCACTAAGTTCCGACAAGAATAAAGCTCTGAACTAAGTTCAGGGGCAAAATGGTAATTTTGCACCCTGAGTGGCCGGGACGAGTCCCGAGTGTTTTAAAATGAATTTTTAGAACTTAACTTTTAACCTTAACTCAAACTCAACAAATAGACAAGAATTTAATCAAGAATTGTCAAGTTACAAAGATGGGGGACCTAATTGCACTTAACTTGAAACCTTGGTGATCTTGGTTGCTAAGTGAGGGTTTAAGAAGGGAAAGAGGGGGAGAAGCTACCATTAACACGTTCTTAAGCTTCCCTCACTCATTTCTCTCTCAAATTGAACTTGGAATCAAGTGATCTTGGTGTCAAAAGGTGCAATTAAGGGTGTTTAAGCTTGGAGGATGCATTTTCAAGCTTGAATCCATGTTTTTGAGGCGTGGAAGAGTGTTTTTCTCCATCCCCTGTTTTTGAACGAGGTATGATTCATGTTCTTGATTGAATTCATGTTATTTGATTGATTGAAAGCTTGGGTTTTGGTTGGAAGAGGTGTTTTTGATGTTTAGGAGCTTTGTTTTGGTTTGAATTTGTGTAGAACTTTGGAAGCTTGTTTGGAAGAGGAAGGGTTCGAATTCTTGCTTGTTCTTGGTGTTAAGGTAAGGGAGAAAGTGTTTTTAAGTTGTTGGATTGCTTTTGGATTGAAATGGATTGAGAAAGTTGAGTAATTTTTGGTTATGGTATGAAGAAACGTTTTGGGAATTATGATGGACTAGCTATGTTCGAAGGATTGGTTTGATGTTTCTAATGCATCATAGTTTAGCTTTGATAGTTGGTTTTGTTCCTTGCAACATGTACTTCATGTGTATGAAATTTGGTAACTTTTGATGCATGTTTGCTATATGTATTTGGTTGCCAAAGTTCGAAGCAGCAAATGGCCGAATTCTGCGTTTCTGCAGAATTGGCGACGCGGCGCCAATTGGCCCGAAAATTGGCGACGCGTCGCCAATTCAATTTTCAGTCACAGAACGTTTGTTCGCTGGCGACGCGTCGCCAATCCCTTTTGCCTTTGGCGACGCGGCGCCAACACCTAAAAATGGAGGGTTTGACTTTTTGCTGCGTTGACCCGACCGAGACTACGGAAGGCTCGGAACGTGCCTAAGGGTCCTAGGATCCCGATGGTACTCCGAAACTTCCGAAAGTTCCACCGGAAGTATGAGTTTTCTTGAACTGTTTGAGGTAAGTAAGTTGCTTAGGCAACAAGTAAGGAAACAAATGTTGCAATTGAACTTAATTAGCTATCAATAGCTCAGGTGAGAGGTTTAGAACCCTCGTCGGCCTAGCCGTGCCGGAGCCACGAGGCCACGAGGCGAAACCTTGTTCATCTAGTTTACATCAAAGAGGCCCTGCGGCCTAGTCTACAAGTCCCATCATAAATTCCCCTGCATAACAACTAGGTGAGAGGTTCTATGTTTGAATGAGGCTTGCTAAGGTTCGCCCTTGAGCCATATGATAGGTTGCTAAGTGATAGCGCTTGGCCTATATGTCAGGTTGCTAAGTGATTGCGCTTGGCCTGTATATGTGTCAGGTTGCTAAGTGATTGCACTTGGCCTGATACAGAGGACTACTTGAGGAGAGGTCTACCGGCCTAGTATATATATATATGACTAGTACCCTCATGCTGTGTGAGCTCGCAGCCAGAGTCCTAGTAATTTTTCTTGCAGGTACATCGAAGACCCTTACTGAGAATGTTGAATTCTCACTCCCTGTTTGTTATGCAGAGTCTGGAGTAGCAGGACCGGATAATCACTGAGGATTATCACGGTAGTACCTTTTTGTCTGTAAAGGTACGGTAGTTGAGAAACTTTAAGTTTCTAGCCTGCTTAAGTGTTTAATTGGTCTGTTGGTCAGGCTGTGGTACTAACTTGCTTCTTCCTTTGGCTGCAGAGCCTAGTAGCACTTGGCACAGGACTTGTGAGACTCGCCACTGGGACAGGAGTCCAAAGTGGGAGCTAGGGTAAAAGATCTCAGCAAAGTCTTGTATTTTGATACAGTACTTTATTTTGCCTCCAGTATTTATGTTATAAAGAGTCCTTGACTCAGGGGATTGTTCTCTGGGTGAGAGCATTAGTTACTTATGTATAAATGCTTTCACGAGCGGTGTATGTGTAGTTAATCACTCAAAGGTTGATTTTGATATGCTTTGGCATTTTGTATTTATTTATATAGAATTTTACCTAGCCGGCTAAATGTCTAAATGTTTAAATGTTTTATGGTTTTAATAAACCAAGTCAAAGCATAAGTGCATACATATTGCATTTCTAGGTTAATCAACTAGTAGCATTGGATTTAATCCACACACATAACCAGCTAGCCAATTACAATCCACCGTGAGACAAACGCTCACAGGGTATCCCGGGCAGGGGCACGGGGATCGTGTCAGTTTTCATTCCGAACAATTTGTGAACATATTTGTTTCAAAGTGGTTGTGAATGTTTCCTTGCAAACAAGTTTTGAATGTTACCAATCCAAAGAGGTTATGAATCTATCTTTTCCAAACAAGTTCTAAATGTTTCCATTTATCCTAAACAAGTTGTAAAGGTTTCAATTTCATTGTAAACAACTTGTGAAGGTTTCCATTCCAAACTAGTTCTTTGTGTTTCTACTCCAAAAAAGTTGTGAATGTTTGCATTTCATTCAAAACAAGTTGTGAATGTTTCCATTCCAAACATGTTCTGAATATATCAATTCTAAACAATTTATGAATGTTTTAATTTCCAACGAGTTGTGAATGTTCACACTTTATGCTAAACAAATTGCAAATGTTTGCATTTCATTCCAAACAAGTTGTGATTGTTTCCATTTCTTTTTAAACAAGATGTGAATGTTTTCATTCCAAACAAGTTGTGAATGTTTCCATTTCATTCTAAACATGCTGTGAGCATCTCCATTCTAAACTAGTTGTGAATTTTTCTATTTTATTCTAAGCAACTTCTAAATCTTTCCATTTTATTCTAAACAAGTTGTGAACGTTTCCATTCCAAACAAGTTCTGAATGTTTCTTTTCCAAACATGTTGTGAATGTTTCCATTTCATTTTAAACAAGTTATAAACGGTTCCATTTCATTCTAAATATTTCCATTCCAAACAAGTTGTGAATATTTCTATTTCAAACAATATATTAATATTTCCATTTATTCCAAACAAGTTGTTAATGTTTCCACTTGAAACATGTTTTGATTGTTTCCATTTCATTCCAAACAAGTTATAAGTGTTTTGATTTCATACTAGTTTTGAATATTTCTATTCCAAACTAGTTGTGAATACTACCATTCCAAACATGTTGCAAAAATTTCTTTTCAAAACAAGTTGTGAATATTTCCTTTTCATTCTAAACAAATTGTGAATGTGTCCATTTATATTCCTAACAAGCTACAAATGTTTCAATTTCACACTAAACATGTTGTGAATGTTTCCATTCCAAACAAATTATGAATGTTTCTAATCCAAACAAGTTGTTAATGTTTCTAATTCATTCTGAACATGCTGTGATTGTTTCCATTCCGAACAGGTTGTGAATGTTTCTATTCAAAGCAAGTTATGAACGTTTCAATTTCATTCTAAATAAGTAGTGAGCATTTTGATTTTAAAGAAGTTGTGGATGTTTTCATTTCATTCTAAACTTCTTGTGAATGTTTCCATTCCAAACAAGTTGTGTATACTTCTCTTCCGAACATGTTGTGAATGTTTCCATTTCATTCAAACAAACTGTGAATGTTTCAATTACAAACTAATTGTGAATGCTTCCTTTTTATTCTAAACAAGTTGTAAATGATTCTATTCTAAGTAAGTTGAGAATGTTTCCATCTCATTCTGAACAAGGTGCGAATGTTTGGATTCCAAACTAGTTGTGAATATTTCCATTTCATTCTAAACAAGTTGTGAATTTTTCTATTCCAAACAAGTTATGAATGTTTCCATTTCATTCTAAATAAGTTGTGATTGTTTCCATTGCAAACTAGTTGTTAATGTAGTGTTTTCATTTTAAAAAGGATACTAATGCTTCCATTCTAGGTAGGATGTGAATGTTTCTACTCCAAAAAAGTTGTGAATGATTCTAGTCCAAAAAAGTTTTGAATGTTTCCATTTCAAAACAACAAGTTTCAAATGTTTCCATTCTAAATTAGTTGTGAGTGTTTTCATTTCATTTTAAATAAGATGTGAATGTTTCCATTCCAGGTAGGTTGTCAATGTTTTTATTCTAAATAAGCCATGAAAATTTTTACTCCAAACAAGTTGTGCATGGTTCCACCTCAAAACAACTTGTGAATGTTTCTATCCAAAAGTGGTTGTGATTGTTTAGATTCCAAACTTGTTGTTAATGTTTCCATTTCATTCTAAACTAGTTGCAAATGTTTCCCTTTCATTCAACACACATTGTGAATGTTTCTATTCCAATCAAGTTGTGAATGTTTCCATTTCATTTTAAAGAAGTTTTGAATGTTCTAATTCTAAACAAGTTGTAAATGTTTCCATTTCATTGGAAATAAGTTTTGAATGTTTCCATTCGAAAAAAGTTGGGAATGTATCTATTCCTAATAAGTTGTGAATTTTTCCATTCTAAGTAAGCTGTGCAAGTTTTTGTTCCAAACAAGTTGTTCGAGTTTTCATTCCAAATAGGATGTGAATGTTTATTTTTAGAACAAGCTGAGAATGTTTCATTTCATTCTAAACAAGTAGCGAACATTTCAATTCCAAACCAGTTCTAAATGTTTTGATTTCATTCTAAGCAAGTTATGAAGATTTTTATTCCAAACAAGTTGTGCTTTTTTCCGCTTTATTCCAAACAAGTTGTGAATGTTTCTATTCAAAACAAGTACAAAATGCTTTGATTTCATTCTAAACAAGTTCTGAATGTTTCCATTCCAAACTAGTTATGGATGTTTCCATTTCATTCCAAACAAATTGTGAATATTTCTATTCCAAACAAGCTGCGAATGTTTTCATTGCAAACTAGTTGTAAATGTTTTCATTTCTTTCTCAACAAGTTGTGGATGTTTTTGTTCCAAATTAGCAGGGAATGTTTCCTTTACATTATAAACAAGTTACGAATGTTTCTATTCTAAACAAGTTTTGATTATTTCCATTTCAATCCAAACAAGTTCTAAATGTTTCTAATCCAAACTAGTTGTGAATGTTTCCATTTCATTGTAAACAAGTTGTGATTGTTTCTATTCCAAATAAGTTGTGAATGTTTCAAATCCAAACAAATTGTGAATGCATATATTCGAAACAAGTTGTGAATGTTTAATTTCATTCTAAACAAAGTACGAACGTTTCCATTCAAAACTAGTTGTCAATGTTTTCATTTCATTGAAAACAAGTTATGAGTACTGCTAGTACAAACATGTTGTGAACTTTTAGATTTCATTCTAAACAAGTTGTGAATGTTTACTTTTAATTCTAATAAAGTTTTGAATCTTTCCATTCCAAACTGGGTGTGAATGTTTCCATTTCATTCCAAATATATTATGAATGTTTCTATACCAAACAAGTTGTGATTGTTTCTGTTTCATTCTAAAGAAGTTGTGAATGTTTCCATTTCATTTTAAACAAATTGTTAATGTTTTCATTCTGAACAAGTTGTGAACGTTTCCATTTCATTCTAAACAAGTTGTGAATGTTTCCATTCCAAACTACATGTTAATGTTTCCTTTCCGTTCTAAACAAGTTGTTAAAGTTTCTATTCCAAACAAGTTATGAATGTTCCCATTTCATTCTAAACAAGTTGTGAATGTTTCCATTTTGAACATGTTATGCATGTTTTGATTTCAGTCGAAACAAGTTGTAAATGTTTCCATTTCACTCTAAACATGTTTCGACTGCTTCCATTCAAAACTTGCTATGAATGTTACCAGTTTAATCCGAACATGTTGTAAATATTTCAATTACAAATAAGTTGTGAATGTTTCCGACTGCTTCCATTTAAAACTTGCTGTGAATGTTACCAGTTTATTATGAACATGTTATTAATATTTCAATTACAAATAAGTTGTGAATGTTTCCATTTTATTTAAACAAATTGTGAATGCTGCTATTTCAAACAAGCTGTGAATGTTTCCATTACATTCTAAATAAGTTATGAATATTTCTTTCTCATTCTAAACAAGTTGTGAGGATTTTCTTTTCATTCTAAAATGTTGTGAATGTTTCCACTCCAAACTAGTTCTGAATGTTTCCATTTTATTCTAAAAAGATTGTGAATGTTTCCACTCCAAAGTAGTTATGAATGTTTCCTTTTCATTGTAAACAAGTCACTAAACAAGTTGTGAATGTTTCTTTTTCAATCTAAACAAGTTATGATTGTTTCTACTCTAAACAAGTTGTGAATGTTTCCATTTCATTCTAAACCACTTGTGAATGTTTCTATTTGAAACTAGTTGTGAATGTTTCCATTTGATTGTAATCAAGTTGTGAATGTTTCCATTCCAAACAAGTTCTGAATGTTTCTATTTTAAGCAAGTTGTGAATGTTTCCTTTTATAATAGGTTGTAAATGTTTATATTCCAAACAAGCTATTAACGTTTCATTTCATTCTAAACAAGTTGTGAATGTTTTCATTTTAATCCAAACAAGTTGTGAATTTTTCCATTTTATTCTAAAAAAGTTTTCATTGTTTCCATTCCAAACAAGTTGTGAATGTTTCAATTTCATTCTAAATGAGTTGTTAATGTGTTGTTTCCAAACAAGCTGTGAATCTTTCGATTTCATTCCAAACAAATTGTGAATTTTTCATTTTCAAAGAAGTTGTGAATGTTTCCAATTCATTCGAAACAAGTTCTGAATGTTTCCATTCTATACTAGTTGTGCATATTTCCTTTTCATTCTAAACATGTTGTGAATGTTTCCAACCCAAACTAGTTGTGAATGTTTTCATTTCATTCTAAAGAAGATGTGAAAGTTTCCATTCCAAACTAGTTGTGAATGTTTCCATTTGATTCAAAACTAGTCATGAATGTTTCCTTTTCTTTCCAAACATGTTTGTGAATGTTCCCATTTAATTCTAAGCAAGTTGTGAATGTTTTCTTTCCAAACTAGTTGTGAATGTTTCTATTTTATTCTAAACATGTAGTGATTATTTCTATTCCAAACAAGTTGTGAATGTTTCCATTCCAAACTAGTCTTGGATGTTTACAATTATTTCTAAACAAGTTGTTTATGTTTCCTCTCCAAACTAGTTATTTCATTCTAAAGAAGTTATGAATGTTCCCATTTCATCTTAAACACATTGTGAATGGTTATACTTCAAACAAGTTCTGAATGTCTCAATTTCATTGAAAACAAGTTGTGGATGCTTAAGTTCCACACTAGTTGTGA
The DNA here is from genome assembly GCA_039654915.1 of Aquilaria yunnanensis. Lineage (NCBI taxonomy): Eukaryota > Viridiplantae > Streptophyta > Magnoliopsida > Malvales > Thymelaeaceae > Aquilaria > Aquilaria yunnanensis. The sequence continues at coordinate 51,812,974 of CM077594.1, read as the reverse complement.
ATGTTTCCACTCCAAACTAGTTTTGAGCGTTTCCATTTCATTCAAAACAATTTATGAATTTTTCTGTTCCAAACAAGTCATCAATGTTTCAAATTCTTTCCATAAAAATTGTGAATATTTATATTCCAAATAGGTTATGAATGTTTTCATTTGATTCTAAACAAGTTGTAAATGTTTTCAACTAATTCAAAATAAGTTGTAAATGCTTCAATTCCAAACTAGCTATTAATGTTTTCATTTTATTCTAGATCATTTGTGAATGTTTCCAATCTAAACAAGTTGTGAATGTTTCCATTTCTTTCTAAACATCTTGTTATTGTTGATGGCGGGCTTCAGGATGTGCGGAGCCCAGCATCTGATGCGGTCTGGTTAGGCGGAGCCAGCATCTCCACTGTGTGCAGCGGTGCGGGCAGCAGGGGGTCCTGGAGGTGCAAGAAGGTACCTTGAGAGGGTCACCTTAAGTGGTGGCTGGCAGCTTCCTGGTATCGTGGTTGGTGAGGACAGGAAAGACTTCCGGTGTGGGAGAGAGTCCGGAGCGGAGATCCTTCAGGGAGACCTGACTGAAACACTCAGAAGACAGGGGTTAGGAGGCCTCCGGGGTTGTTTTTCGGTGGGGAACCTCCGACGCCCAAGTCAGTGCTCCGAGAAAGAGAGATACTCAGTAATAAGCACAAGGAACCCTTGCCTGGCGTGTCTTTTTGAGGGCTGAAGGGAGAGTTTTCAGGCGGAGAGATTAGAGCGTCCACTTGTCCTTTTGGTCCTCCGGGCAGAGAACCCCCTACCTGTGACCATTTCCCTGGTCTATAAGGGAGGAGGTGACCCCTTCAGATTGTGACGCGTGTATGGACGGATGGTGTTCGTACTTTTGGGCGTGGAGGCCCCTAGTCATCTACAGGCTTCTCGGGGTGCGAGCCATAGTAGGTGTAGCCCTGTATGACAGGACGCATGCTGCGATGGCGTGTTAGAGTGTGTTTGGGGGTGGCGTGTCGGAGACGTATATGAGCAGAGTGTCTGAGACTTCTTGATGGCTCTTGTCGTGCAACCGAGGTCCCTTTGGTTGATGTCTCACTTCGGGGTGATGGGTCCTTTTCCGGAGTCGGGCTGGAACTTCGGTGCCTATGTCTTTGTGGAGCTTTTTCCTGTAGGGGGTGGTTGGTCTTTCTCCCCCGAAGCTGGTTCAGTCGCCCTCCCGAAGGAGGCGCTACACTGGCTTCCGAAGTTGGCATTTGGTGATGTTCCGAGGTCGTGCTCCTCAGGTGGATGACTTCCTTCACTCCGAAGTTTTTTCCGAGGTTGTATGCCTCAGGTGTCTGGCGCCCTCTTTCCCGTGATCGGCAAGTGGTCAGGGCGATAGCACTCTGGCTGTCAATTGTTTCCATAACAAACTAGCTGTGAAAGTTTGCATTTCAAGCTAAACAAGTTGTGAATGTTTCCATTGCAAACGAGTTGTGAATGTTTCTATTCCGAACAAGTTGTAGATGTTCTCATTCTTGACAACTTGTTAATGTTTTTATTTGAAACAAGTTGCAAATGTTTCCATTCCAACCAAGTTGTGAATGTTTCCATTTTATTCTAAACATGTTGTGAATGTTTTCATTACAAACAAGTTGTGAATGCATTCCATTATAAAGAAGTTGTGAATCTTGCAATTCTAAATTAGTTGTGAATGCCTCTATTCCATTCAAATTGTGAATGTTTCCATTTCTTTCTACACAAATTGTGAATGTTTCCATTTTAAACTAGTTGTTAATGCTTCAAGTTCATTCTAAACAAGTTGTGAATGTTTCCATTCCAAACTAGTTGTGAATGCTTCAAGTTCATTCTAAAAAAGTTGTGAATGTTTTCATTCCAAAGAGGTTGTCTTAGTTTCTATTTCAAAGAAGTTGCGAATGTTTGCATTTCATTCTAAACAAGTTATGAATGTTTCCATTATAGAGTAGTTGTGAGTGTTTCTATTTCATTCTAAACAAGTTGTAAGGGTCTCAATTTCATTGAAAACAGGTTATGAATGTTTCCATTCTAAACAAGTTGTTGATTTTTGCATTTTGAACTATTTGTGAGTGTTTTGTTTACGTTCCTAACAAGTAGTGAATGTTTCTAGCCCAAAAATTTGTGAATGTTTTCATTTTATTCTAAACAAGTTGTGAATGTATCCACTTCATTCTAACCAACTTGTGATGCTTCCATTGCCAACTAGTTGTGATTGTTTCAATTTTAGTCTAAAAAAGTTATTATTGTTTCTATTCCAATCTAGTTTTCAATGTTTCCATCTCATTCTAAACAAGCTGTGAATGTTACCAATACAAACAAGTTATAAGAGTTTCCAACTCATTCTAAACAGATTGTGAATTTTTTCTCTCCAAACTAGTTGTGAATGTTTCTAATTTAGTTTGAAGAAGCTGTGAATGATTCCATTCCAAACAGGTTGTGACTGTTTTTATTCCAAACAAGTTGTGAATGTTTCCATTCCAAACTATTTGTGAATGTTTCCATATCATTCTAAATAGGTTGTGATAGTTTTCATTCCAAACGAGTAATGAAAGTTTCTATTCAAAACAAGTTGTGAACATTTCCATTTCATTCCAAACAAGTTGTGAATGTTTCGATTCCAAATTAGTTGTGATTGTTTCAATTCCAAACTAGACAAGGATTGAATGTTTCTATTCCAAACAACTTGTGAATGTTTGCATTTCAAAGATGTTATGAATGTTTTTCATTCAAAACAAGTTATGAATGTTTCCATTTCATTCCATGAAAGTTGCAAATGTTTTCATTCCAAACTAGTTGTAAATGTTTCCATTTTATTTTAAACAAATTGCGAATGTTTTTATTCCAAAAAGGTTATAAACGTAGCCATTTCATTCTGGACAAGTTGTGAGTGTTTTCATTCCACACTAGTTGTGAATATTTCCATCCCAATCAAATTATGAATATTTGTATTTCAAACAAGCTTTGATTGTTTCCATTTGATTCTAAACAATTTGTGAATGCTTCCATTATAAACTAGATGTGAATGTTTCTATTCAGAACAAGGTTTGAATGTTTCTATTCAGAACAAGGTTTGAATGTTCCTATTCCAAACAAGTTGTGAATGTTTCGATTCCAAACTATTTGTGAATGTTTCAGTATCATTCTATACAAGTTGTGATTGTTTCCATTCCAAACAAGTTATGAAAGTTTCTATTCCAAACAGGTTATGAATGTTTCCATTTTGTTATAAACAAGTTATGAATGTTTCGATTCCAAACTAGTTGTGAATGTTTCCATTCCAAACAAAGATTGAATGTTCCTATTCAAAACAACTTATGAATGTTTCCTTTCTAAACACATTGTGAATGTTTCTTATTTGAAACAAGTTGTGAATGTTTCCATTTCATTCCATGAAAGTTGTGAATGTTTTCATTCCAAACTAGTTGTGAATGTTTCCATTTTATTTTAAACAAATTGTGAATGTTTTCATTCCAAACAAACTGTGAAGGTTTTAATTCCAAACTAATTGTGAATGTCTTTATTCCAAAAAAGTTGTAAATGTACCATTTCATTCTAAACAAGTTATGAGTGTTTTCATTCCACACTAGTTGTGAATATTTCCATTCCAAACATGTTATGAATGTTTGTGTTTCAAACAAGCTATGAATGTTTCCTTTTGATTCTAAGCAATTTGTAAATGTTTCCATTCTAAACTAGATGTGAATGTTTCTATTCCGAACAAGGTTTGAATGTTCCTATTCCAAACAAGTTGTGAATGTTTCCATTCCAAACTTGTTGTGAATGTTTCTATTTCATTCTACACAAGTTGTGAATGTTTCCACTTCATTCCAAAAATGTGGATTACGTTTCCATTCCTAACTAGTTGCGAATGTTTTCATGTCATTCAAAACTGGTTGCAAATGTTACAATTCCAAACAAGTTGTGAATGTTTCCATTCCAAACAAGTTTTGATTGTTTCCATTTTGTTCTTAACAAGTTATGAAAGTTTCAAATTGAAACAAGTTGTGAATGTTTCCATTCCATTCTAAACAAGTTGTGAAAGTTTCCATTTCATTCTAGACAAGTTGTGAATATTTTTGTTCCAAACAAATTACAAACATTTCCATCTCATTCTAAACATGTTGAGAATGTTACAATTCCAAACAAGTTGTTAATGATTCTACTTCATTCTAAACAAATTATGGATGTTTCCATCCTAAACAAGTTGTGAATGTTTCCAATTCATTCTAAATAAGTTGTGGATGTTTCCATCCCAAACAAGTTCTAAATGTTGCCATTAAAAACAAGTTGTAAATGTTTCTATTTCATTCTAAACAAGTTGTGAATGTTTTCCTTTCATTCTAACCATGTTGTGGTAGGTTCTATTCCAAATAGGTTGTTAATGTTTGCATTTGAAACAAGATGTGAATGTTCTCATTTTATTCCAAATAAGTTGTGAATGTTTCCATTTTACTCTAAACAGGTGCGAATGTTTACACTACAAACAACTTATGAATGTTTCAAATTCATTGCAGACAAGTTGTGAATATTTATATTCAAAACAAAATATGAAGGTTTTCATTTCATTCTAAACAAGTTGTAAATGTTTCCATTTCATTCTAAACATGTTGTCAACGTTTCCATTTCATTCTAAACAAATTGTGAATGTTTCTTTTCTAAACAAGTTTTGATTGTTTCCATTTCATTGTAAGCAAATTGTGAATGTTTCCATTTCATTCTAGACAAGTTGTTAATGTTTCCATTTGAAACTAGTTGTGAACATTTCTATTACAAACAAGTTGTGATTTTTTGCATTTTATTCTAAACCTATAGTCACTATTTGCATTCTAAACTAGTCGTGAATGTTCCCATTTCATTCTAACGAAGTTGTGAGTGTTTCGATTCCAAATTAGTTGTGAATGTTTCCTTTTCATTCTAAACATGTTATCCACGTCTCTATTCCAAACAAGTTGTGAATATTTCTATTTCATTCTAAACCATTTGTCAAAGTTTCCATTCCAAAGTAGTTCTGAATATTTCAATTTCATTCTAAACAAGTTGTGAATCTTTCCATTAAAAACAAGTTGTGCATGTTTTTATTGCTCAAAAGTTGTGAATATTTTCATTCCATTCTAAACATGTTGTGAATCTTTCCATTCTAAACTAATTGTGAATCTTTCGATTCGTTTCTAAACAAGTTCTGAATGTTCCCCTTCGAAACAAGTTGTGAATGTTTCGATTTCATTCAAAACAGGTTGTGAATGTCACGATTTCTATTCCAAATAGTTTGTGAATATTTTCATTACATTTTATATAACATGTAAATGTTTACATTCCAAACTAGTTGTGAATATTTTCATTCCATTGTAAAGAAATTGTGAATGTTTTTATTTATATCTAAACAGGTTCTGGATGTTTCCATTCAAAACTAGTTGTGAATGTATCCAATTCATTCACAACTTGGTGTGAATGTTTTCATTTCATACTAAACAAGTTGTGAATGTTTCCATTCCAAACAAGTTGTGAATATTACTACTCTAAACTAGTTGTGAAGGTTTCCATTTCATTCTAACCAAGTTGTGAATGTTCCCATTCCAAACTACTTGTGAATGTTTCAATTTCATTCCAAACAAGTTCTCAATATTTGTATTCCAAAAAAGATATGAATGTTTCCATCCCATACACGTTCTGGATGTTTCCTTTTCAATCTAAAGAAAATGTGAATGTCTCCTTTCTGAACAGGTTTTTAACGTTTCTTTTCCAAACAAATGTGAATGTTTCCATTTCATTCTAAACAAGTTGTGAATGTTTCTATTTCATTCTAAATAGGTTGTGTATGTTTCCATTTCAATCTAAACAAGTTGTGAATGTTTCCCTTCCAAACTAATTGTGAATGCTTCCATTTCATTCTAAAAAAGTTGAAAATATTTCTGTTTGAAAGAAGTTCTAAATGTTTCCATTTCATTTAAAACAAGTTGTGAATGTTTCCACTCCAAACTAGTTGTGAATGTTTCCTTTTCATTCTAATCAAGTTGTGAATGTTTCCATTCCAAACAATTTCTGAATGTTTCTATTCTAAAGAAGACGTGAATATTTCCATTGCATTCTAAACAAGCTATGAATGTTACCCACTCTGGGGTAATCCAATTATGGTGCCAAAACTGTGCATTTAAACTCCTAGGATTGGTGTGTCCTATAGGTCATCAGAACAACACCCCTAGTGTACATACTTAAGTGACCGTCTTGAGCACTATGTAAATACATGCATATTGGTCTAACCATAACACACATATTCACATTTATGCACACCATGGCAGCTAAGAAGAAAAACACTAGCACAAGTCTTAGTTTTGGCTTCCACACATTAAGCATTTTTACTAGGTTCAAAAATTCCAGCCACTGCACCCAAACTTCATCCAATAAATTGTATCATTCTAGCCACATAACCCCATGTTTTCTTTGCTCCATTATCAAGTAGAGACTTAGGGCAACTCAAGGAATTATTTTTTACATCAATAGCCCACCTATGGACCAAGTTATCGATTTTTTAAGTTGGTTACAAAATTCTGACCAAATGAACAGTAACTTAGCCAATTTTGCAACATCATAACTTTGGCTACAAGGCTCTAAATCCAGAAATTCTAAATCCCAGTTAAACCTTTAGATGTCCTCTAGGTAGTCAAAATTTCATACCAAGATTCATTCTACACAGGCAGATATTCAACTTCAGGTACAGGGTCAAAATTCTGGTAACTTTTGGACCATTTTGCCCATTCAAATTTTCCAAACAATTCAAACACTTCATTCACAAAGATAAAGCAAACCAAGGCTATCCCATACATGTCCAATACACATATGAATTACATTCCCTTGCTTTTAACAACTTTATGTGGCCAAAACATAATTTACAAGTAAGCAGCCTATCATTCACACTTAGGCAGCTTTGCACCACATCACATACATAGTCAAAACATTACTCAAATGTTCACATACTTGTCTCATTTTACTTACAATACATGTACATGCATACATGCACTACAATATGGTCTTAACTCAGCTAAATACACACCCTAGGTTACAGGAGTGCCTGAGACACAATGGACTCCAAAAATAGGATGATGGACATCTGCTACACAACACAATAAGTACCATCACCAAAAATACCAAATGTGCTCCTAAAATCACCAAACTTTCCATATCATAACTACACAAATGGAAGTTCAAGTACCTGAAATTTTAGATCAAAACTCAAATGAAAAGGGTCAGTTTGAATGTGATCTTTCTGCTGGACCTGAAATGACAGATTTGAGGGGAGTAAGTTTCATTGAGAAACTTTGTAAGGGTAACACTTGAATTCAATAGGAAATGTAACCATCATTAAAACGTGCATCCAAAGACACTAAAACACAAGAAGCACAATGCAGCCATTCATAACCAACAAATACATGAAATGCAACAGCACAATAACCATAGATTAGTCCGTAAAACATGCAATAAACTTAAATAAATCACTATGGAAGCACTCCTCGAGCTAATGTTTGGTCTTAGGAGGATTTTAACAATAGTTAGTACTAACTTTTGGGCTCTAGAAACCCCAAATTCACTGCCATCACTATGCACTTCAGACTAGGTCACAAAACCTTCAATAAGTGCATTCCTCTCACTAAGCTTGGTTCATCAAGCTCATGGCTCTCTTCCAAGCTTAGCCCTAGCTCCATGGTTGCTTGAAAATAAAGAAATGAACCCATGAGAGCAAGAGATCCCTTACCTTGATGGGTATGCTGAAATTGGAGCTTGATCCTAGGTGCACTCAAGCAATAGCACCAAATAGCTTCCAATTATGCTTCCTTGACTTCAATTGCAAGTAGTTTTGAGTTTGAAGGTATGGTGGCTATGGAGGAAGTGTGGAGGAGAGCACTGAGTTTCTTTTTGCTGGTGGAGGCCAAAATTTAGAGAAGCAAAGGTGGTCTTGACCACTTAAATAGTCGAAAGTACACTAAACACACTTAAGTAGTCTTAACCTTGTCTTATGTCATTTTCCTTGCTACAAGACTATGGTTTCTTAGTCTTTATCTCTTGGCCCACATTTAACCATCCTTATCATCCTTTAGAAGCCCCCTTTATGTGGGATGACCCCTCAAAACTTCCATTTGACTTAACTCATAAACATACACATCTTAAGGCCTACATTAGAACACTTAGATCCTTTATGCCTTTTTGTGTTTTCTTTGTCCTTGGTTGTCTTTCATAAGCAATTTGTGTTAGTGTTGTGCCCAAAAGTCAATCTTGAGATGATTGTATTTTTTGCACATTGAGTCATGATATTTTATTAAGGCATTAATCCAGCAATTATGTTTGTTGTTTTGTTTTTGCATAACGTAATAAACATAATTGTAACCCTAGAATAATAATATTCTTAAATGTCCCCAGTCCTGTATTATTGTGGATCTGGTTTCAATGATACGTAACGACTAACATATGTGGAGACTAATATGAGATAAGTAGTCCACATATGGGTACAAGTTGGAGAACTTGTTACTAGACCTACCCACCATGAGAATACTACATGGATCATTATATGAGTGTCATAAGTGATTCTCATAGTGATCATGGTATATGTAGTCCTTTGACCTAAGATCATCAAGGTTCCCTCCATGTAAGTCAAATACTTTGATACTTCCCTTTGTTGCTCGTGACTGAGTGAACTTGAAGGAGGTCATTGGGTATGTCACATATCATGCAGAGGGATTTGTATGATCAAGATAGGATTTGTCCCTTCTATGTAATAGGAGTGATATCTTTGGGCCCCTTGATAGAGTAAGACTTAGAAAAATGCATGGCCATGCTCGGATGAGATGATATACGATATCAATGTCATCAGTTTAAGTTGGTCTACTTGGTAATCAAGAAACCAAAGATTGGGCTATACGAGAACGACACATTCCACTTCTCGTGCTTAGTCTTGATATCTTGGACAAAGGGACAATGACATATATCAATAATGATCATAAAGGTTTAGTCGAATCACCGAGAATCTTGTCACTTGGGTAGCAATGATGTGCTGCTAGACACCACTCATTGCTTATGATCATAAATGTGATTTATGATCATTGCCAACGTTGTAAGAGCCTATTGGGTCGCACACATAGAGCTATTTGGATCATTAAAGTGCATGGGCTAATTATTTGGGTTTTGGTTTCACAATAATTTCATATTAATAATGGGCCCAAAAGTTGAGCCATTATTAAGCCTGAAATTGAAGCATAATTGGATTAGGGCTTTGAAACCCATTAGGCTTGGAAGTTGAAGCTCACTATAAATACAACTTTTAGTGAGAAATTCATAGCTTCTTGCCCTAGCCTCCTGGAAGGACAGCCGCACTATTCTCTTGTAATTCGTTGGAGGATGCAAGCTAGCGCTGCGAGCGCAAGAGAAATGCATCTGCAGGGACATAGTGGAAGCGTGGTGATCCCAAGAGGCTTGTGTGGATACCATAGAGAGCTTGAACATGTCAACTGTTCAAGTTTTGTGATTCGACTATACAGTTGAGTGAGAGATCTCAACCAAAATTTAGGTATGAAAATTTTCGAACACCGGTTTAGCCCGTTTCACTTGGATCCTGGAGGGTTTTAGTTAAATTCCAGTGCGCTTGTTTGGCTCCCGAAACCCAACAACTTGGTCCTCCAATAGCACTTTCATACCATTCATATCCTTCTTATAACTCTCCAAATTTGTTTTGTGAAAGTTTTGCAATTGAGTACCTGAATTTCCAAAACCTTACAAAACAGTCCATAGGTTGCTTGACAAACAAGCAATCCTTCAGGCCTTTCTTGCGGGCCAAATTACCAACTTGGAACACTTTTAAGGAGGTGTTAATCATGCCTTTTACCCCTCACACTTCAATCACTATGGTGAGAATTACACAATATAATAGTTTTTAGCCATTATGAGACACTTGTAATTCTCTCATTTTTGTGAGGTGGTAACAGTGAATGTTTTCATTCAAAGCAAGTTTTGAATGTTTCCATTTCATTCTAAAAAAGTTATGAATGCTTCGAGTTTATGCTAAAAACGTTTTGAATGGTTTTGTTCGTAACAAGTTGTATATGTTTCCATTTCATTCTAAATAAGTTGTGAATGTTTCTACTCGAAACAACTTGTGAATATCTCTATTCCAAACATGTGGCAATTGTTTCCATTTAATTCTGAACAAGTTCTAAATGTTTCTAATCCAAACAAGTTGTGAGTGTTTTTATTCCAAAGAAGTTGTAAATCTTTGCATTCTAAACAAGTTGTGAATGTTTCCACTTCAAACAAGTTGAAATTGTTTCCATTTCATTGTAAACAAGTTGTGAATGTTTCTATTCCGAACAAGTTATGAATGTTTCCACCTCATTCTAAACAATTTGTGAATGTTTCCATTGAAAACATGTTGTGTATGTTTCCACGTCATTCTAAACAAGTTGTGAATGTTTCCAGTCAAAACTAGTTGCGAATGTTTCCATTTCATTTTAACCAAGTTGTGAGTCTTTCTATTCCAAACTAGTTGTGAATATAACTAATCGAAACAAGTTGTTAATGTTTGCTATTTAGTCCAAGCAACTGATGAATGTTTCCATGTCATTCCAAACAAGTTGGGAATGTTTCTGTTTTACTCTAAACAAGTTGTCAATGCTTTCATTCCAAGCAAGCTATGAATGTTTCTTTTCCAAAGAAGTTGCAGACATTTCCATCTCATTTTAAATAAGGTGTGAATTTTTCTATTCCGAACTAGTTGTGAATGTTTTGAATTCATTCCAAACAAGTTGTGAATGATTCCATTTCATGCTAAACAAGTTGTGAATGTTTAAATTCCAAACAAGTTATGTATGTTTCCATTTCATTCTAAAGATGTTGTGAATATTTCCATTTTGAACAAGTTCTGAATGTTTCATTCCAAATAGTTTGTGAATGTTTGCTTTTCATTCCAAACAAGTTGTGAATGCTTCCATTTCACTCTATAAAAGTTATGAATATTTCTATTCCAAACAAGTGTTGAATGTTTCCGTTTCAATCTAAAGAAGTTGTTAACATTTCCATTCCAAAGTAGTTGTGATTGTTTTCTTTTTGTTCTAATCGAGCTGTGAGTCTTTCCATCCCAGACATGTTGTCAATGTTTCTGCTCCAAACAAGTTATTAATGTTTCCCTTCAAAACTAGTTGTGAACATTTTCATTCCATTCTAAACAAGTTATGAATGTTTCCATTTTATTCTAAACAAGTAGTGAATGTTTCCCGTTCATTCTAAACAAGATGTGAATGTTTCCACTTCATTATAAACAAGTTTTGAAAATTTCTGTTCCAAACAACTTGTGAATGTTTCTATTCCACACATGCCATAAATGTTTCAATTTCATTCTAAACAAATTGTGAATGTTTTTATTCCAAACAAGCTATGAATTTTTCCATTCCAAACGAGTTGTCAATGTTTTTCAAACTAGTTGTGAATATTTCCATTTCATTGTATACAATTTTTGATTGTTTCCATTTCGAACAAGTTGCGAATGTTTTTATTTGGAACAACTTGTGAATGTTTCCATTTTATTCTAAAGAAGTTGTGAGTGTTTCCATTTGAAACAAGTTGTGAATGTTTTCACTTCATTCTAAACAAGTTGTGAATGTATTTATTCCAAACAGGATGTTACTATTCCAAATAACTAATGAATGTTTCTATTCCAAACATGTCGTAAATGTTTAATTTTCATTCTAAATAACCTGGAATGTTTAGTTACAAATACGTAATGAATGTTTTTATTACAAACAGGTTATGAATCTTTCCATTCTGAACAAGTTGTCAGTGTTTCCATTCCAAACTAGCTTGTGAATGTTTCTATTTGATTGTAAACAAGTTGTGAGTGTTTCCATTTTGTTGTAAACAAGTTATGAATGTTTTTAATACAAACAAGCTGTGTATGTTCCAATTTCACTCTAAACAAGTTGTGTACGCTTTCAATCCAAAGAATAACCCTAGCAAATGAAGGTCAAATTTTTGGAAGAAATGGGAGAAAATGATTGTTTTTCTAGCTTTATTTCTTTCTTGGTCTTTACTAATGGCATGTTTTCAAATTTTGCATACTTTAGGCCACACTTGGGCAATGTTTTTACCAGCCATTTGGGATGTGAAAATGATAGTTTTGGCCTATTTTAACCTTGGTCAAGGGTCATTTTCACCTTCAGAAAAGTTTGGGACACTTAAGCCTTTAGGTGTCCTTAAGCATTAAATGACTAGCTTTGCCTCATTTAGCACTTTGGTCCCCAACAATATCTTTAATTCCATCCACATGCTTTCTTCATAATTCCATCCATGTTCTTTCCTCAAAATTCCATCCCTGTGCTTTGCTCACAATTCCATCCAACTCCTTTCCATAGCCATCTTTGGAAATTTGTGCACCTGAGTAGCCAACTTTTGTAACCTTACAATCTATTCCATAGGTTACTTGAAAATTAGGCAATATGCCAATGCTTTCTTAAGGACCAAACAATCATTGTTTATGCCACTTAGGGGAGTGTATATTGAATACTTCACACTTCACAATTCAGACACTATAGTGAAAATTATAGCATATAATTTTAGGTCTTTATACTATAATTTTCCCATTTTGTGAAGGTGGCAACATTTCCACTTCAATCTAAACAAATTATGAATGTTTCCACTCCAAACTAGGTCTGAATGTTTGTATTTCGTTCTAAACAAGTTGTGAGCCTTTCCACTCCAAACTAGTTATGAATATAACTACTACAAACAAGTTGTGAATGTTTCCAATCTAATCCAAACAAGGCATGAAAATTTCCATTTCATTCCAAACATGTTCTGAATGTTTCCATTTTACTGTAAACAAGTTATGAATGTTTCTATTCTAAACAAGTTTTGGATGTTTCCATTTCATTCTAAATAAGTTGTGAATTTTTCAATTCTAAACTAGTTGTGAGTGTTTCTAATTCATTCCAAGCAAGTAGTGAATATTACTATTCCAAACAAGTTGTGAATTATTCCATTTCATGCTAAACATGTTACGAATCTTTACATTCAAAACAAGTTTTGAATGTTTTCTTTTCATTCTAAAGAAGTTGTGAATGTTTCCATTTCAAACAACTTGTGAATGTTTTCATTCCAAAGAAATTATGACTGTTTCCTTCTCATTCCAAACAAGTTGTGAATGTTTCCATTTTAAACTAGCTGTGAATGCTTCCATTTCAGTCTAAAAAAAATGTGAATATTTCTATTCCAAAGAAGTTTTGAATGTTTCCATTTCATTCTAAACAAGTTGTTAATGTTTGTATTAAAAACTAGTTGTGGATGTTTTCTTTTAATTCTAATCAAGTTGTGAGTCTTTCCATCACAAACAAGTTGTGAATGTTTCTATTCCAAATAGGTTGTGAGTGTTTCCACTGCATTCTAAATAAGTTCTGAATGTTTTGCTTCAAAACTAGTTGTGAATGTTTCCATTCCATTCTAAACAAGTTATGATTGTTTCCATTTTATTCTAAACAAGTTGTGAATGTTTTTATTCCAAACAAGTTATGAATCTTTCCATTCCAGACAACTTGTCAATGTTGCCATTCCAAACTGGTTTGTGAATGTTCCCATTTCATTGTAAACAAGTTGTGAATATTTCCATTTCGGACAAGTAGTGAATGTTTCTATTTGAAACAAGATGTGAATATTTTCACTTCATTCTAAACAAGTTGTGAATGATTTCATTCCAAATAAGTTGTGAATGTTTGCATTCCATTCTAAACCAATTGTGAAAGTTTCAATTTTATTCTAAACAAGTTGTGAATGTTTCCACTTCTTTCTAAACAAGTTGTGAATATTTCTATTCCGAACAACTAGTGAATGTTTCTTTTCCAAACATGTCATAAATGTTTCATTTTCATTTTAAACAAGTTATGAATGTTTCAATTCCAGATAACTTGTGAACGATTTTATTACAAACAACTTATGAATCTTTCCATTCGAAACAAGTTGTCAATATTTGCATTCCATACTAGTTTGTGAATGTTTCCATTTCATTGTAAATATGTTGGGAATGTTTCCATTATCAACAACTTATGAATGTTTCTATTCCAAGAAAGTTGTGAAAGTTTCCCTTTCATTCTAAACATGTTATGAATGTTTCCACGACAAACAAGTTGTGTAAGTTTCCATTTCATTCTAAACATGTTGTGCATCTTTCCAATCCAAACAAGTTGTGAAAGGTTCTATTCCAAACAAGTTGTGAATGTTTCCATTTTATTCTAAACAAGTTATGAATGTTTCCATTTTATTCTAAACAAGTTGTGAAAGTTTCCATTGCAAACTAGTTATGAATATTTCCATTTCATTCTAAACAAGTTGTGAAAGTTTCCATTGCAAACTAGTTGTAAATGTTTCCATTTCATTGAAAAGAAGTTGTGAATGCTTCCATTTCAAACAAGTTTTGTATGTTTCCATTTAATTCTATACAAGTTGTGAATGTTTTCATTCAGAAAAAGTCGTGTATCTTTCCATTTCATTCTACACAAGTTGTGAAAGTTTACGTTCCAAAACAAGTTTTGAATGTTTCCATTTCATTCAAAAGAAGTTATGAATACTTCCATTCCAAACTAGCTATGAATATAACTACTCTAACCAAGTTATGATTGTTTCTAGTTCATTTCAAACAAGCTGTGAATATTTCCATTTCATACCAATCATGTTGTAAATGCTTAAACAAGTTCTAAATGTTTCCATTCCAAACAAGTTGTGAATGTTTCAATTCCAAACATGTCATGGATGTTTCCATTTCATTCTAAACAAGTTGTGATTCTTTCCACTTCATTCCAAACAAGTTGTGAATATTTGTATTTCAAACAAGTTGTGATTGTTTCCATTTCATGCTAAAGAAGTTGTTAATATTTCCATTCCAAACAAGTTGTGAATGTTACCATTCCGGCCAAGTTGTTAATGCCTCTCTTCCAAACAGGTTGTGAGTATTTCCATTTCATTCTAAACAAGTTGTGAAATATTTTTATTCCGAACAATTTGTAAATGTTTTCATTTCAATATACACAAGTTGTAAATGTTTCCTTTCCAAACTAGTTTTAAATGGTTCCATTTCATTCCAAATTTTTTTTGAATATTTCTACTCCAAACAAGTTCTAAACATTTCCATTTGTTTCTAAACAAGTTGTTTATGTTTCCAATCTGAACTAATTGTCAATGTTTCCTTTCCACTCTATACATGTTGTGATTGTTTCCGTTCCTAACAAGTTGTGAATGTTTATTTACCAAACAAGTTGAGAATGTTTTTACTACATCCCAAACAACTTATGAATGTTTCCATTTTATTCTAAGTAAGTTGTGAACATTTGGATTCCAAACAAGTTGCGAATGTTTCAAATTCATTCTAAACAAGTTGTGAATGTCTCTATTCCAAACATGTTGTAATTGTTTCCATTTCATTCTAACCAAGTTGTGAATATTTCTAATCTAAACAAGTTTTGAATTATTTTATCCAAAAGAAATTGTGAATCTTTCCATTCCAAAAAGGACCACCGAGGTCAATGGGTCAAGGTGTTAAACCCTTCATTCCCGAGGTTGGTGCTTTATCCCTCGGGGGTGACGCCTACCTTTTCCGAGGGCGCTTCGGCTATCACATGCCCCCCTCGGAAAGTCAAAGTGGAAACTTCGGCTTGTAGAATCTTTGGGGGCACCTCGTAGGACTCAGAGTAGGACACCGTGTAAGGAGACACTTCGCTTACCCGAATGTGTGCCTTCCCAGCTGAGGTGTCATTCCTTGCACCTTTGTTGGTCCCTTGGTGTTTTCGAGGTGCACACTCCCTTTCCTTATTTTTACTCTTTATGCTGTAGGTCAGTGGACCGTCACGTCTCGTAACCAGGAGTGCCAGTTCGGATATGCGTGCCTAGGTTTTTGTGCTGTCAGAAAGCGTGCCCTCATTTCCTGGGTTGGACGACACGTGGCATGCGGTGATTGGGGGGCGGTTGCATCTGTTACACCAGCTGCGTCCTTTCACCTTCGAGGGGTAATTATGGCTACGATTCGCCTTCGCAGGGTAGTTATGGCAACGATTCGATTACCCCTCTTCGGTTCACATAAACCTTCCTTCCCCTTATGGCCCTCATTTGCTTTCCTTTGATTCAGTCCTGTTCTTGTTTGCTTTCAAGCTCTTCTTTTTCTTTTGCGGCGGTGCAAGCGGCGGAGCGATTTTCGGTGACCTTTTACGACGGCGTCTACTAATCCAGACTTCGGCAAATGTTTCGGTGGGTTTTCCTTCCAGAGGTTCCTTGGTTTCTTCCGTTCCCATTTTTTCTAGGATCCGAAGTCGATTTCTTATTCCCAAAGTCCCCTGACATTCCTTCCCGAAGTCGTTTCTCTTAGCCGAACATGTCTTCCCCTGTCCCCCTCATGTCCATCCAAACTACTCCCGAAAGTTGGCTCCCTCTTATGTCTCACCCATGTTGTACCACTTCGGAGAAATTAGCGAAGTGGACAACTAAGTTTTTTCTTCCTTCTTATGTCATTACCAGGCTACCCCGTCCCAGCCATTTCAGCTTCATGAATAATGATGGCGAGGTTACTGTTTTCGAGCCCAACTGAAAGCCGGACTTCGGTTTCCCCCGCCGAAGATGATTTGCGACTTTTGCCAATTCCATGGTATAGTCGTGAATCAGCTTCCTCCCAACTTCTATTGTTACTTCAATGCTTTTCTCTGCATGTGTGGGGTTTTCAACATAGAACCCCACTTCATCATTTTCATGCAGTACTACAAGCTCTATCCGGTCTCGAAGGATGGCTTCCATTTCATGCTACCTCGGGGATCTGGGAGCAAAAAATACATGTTCACCTTCGACACTAGAGATAATTGGCGAGGATGGCAAAGGAAGTTCTTCTTCCTGAAGGTGGCAGAGGCATGGTCGCATGTGCCGACTAGGTGGGCCTAGGGGACGCTGGAGACGGATGTCGTTGATCCCAAGAAGTTGCTAACTCCTAAGTTGGAAGCGAGGCTTGAGGACTTCGACAGCCGTATCCAAGCCGTCGCCGACTGGGATGTCGAGGTCCCGCCACGCTTCTTGTATCTCTTCCCCATTAGGTGGAACCTTGTGACCAAAGAGGTTCTTCGGGAGCTAAGGGTGCTCAAGGAGCACAAAACCGATCTCAGCATGCCAGCACCTGCCATCGACGGGAAGAAGTCCTGCCTAGTGATGCTCCTTCGGGGGGAGCTCACTTATGAAGCCCTTTTTTAGAGTAAGTTACTTTCCAAATTTTTGGTATAAGTATCCCTTTGGACTTACACTAATATTTTTTCCCTTTTTTCAGAGATGGGCGACCAGTCACCCGTCTTCTACAAATTCCTCTTCCTCGGTCAAGCCGAGAAGAGGGAACAGAAGAAGAAGGCGGCCCCCAAGAGGAGAAAGGCGTCTGGAGGCGGGCCATCTTCTGCCAAGAAGGCGAAGAAGGACCTTCTTCCCCCACCTCTGGAGGATGTTGTGGAGGTCGGGGACCAGCCTGAGGTCCAGGCTGACCTGCCACCGGAGCTAGCCATCAGCTCTACTCCCCGGAGTTCTACTACTTCGACGGACCTCTTGGCTTCTTCGGCAGGAGGCCCTTCTACTGAAGAGCTCGAGGAGCGTAGAAACAAGGGCAAACATGTCCCTGCCAAAGTGGAAGAAGTCCACGACTCCGATGATGATGTCATTGAGGTTCCGCCAGGTTTGCCCCATAGCCATTTCTTTATAAACTTAGACATTTTTAGCACTCTCAATCTTATAGACATATGGCTAAGGGACAATGTACTGATGGAACTGCGTCGTGACTTTGCAGAAGAACTGGCGCCCTCGGCATGGATGGTGGAGCACACCTGGAGGCGGGCCCTTCGGGACTCTCATATCTGGAAGGATAAGGTTCCGAAGGAGCCTTTCTGGTCTTTCACGGACGACATGAATTTGTTCTCTGAAGACAGCCAGCAAATGGCTCCCCAAATGGCGAGGGGCGTGCTCACCCAAGCCACCTTCAAATCTGTGGCAGATGAGTGCCCGAACAAGGAGATCCTCGCAGCGAGGATGTTCGAGCACGCTGCCTAGGTACTCTTTAGACCCTTCATGTTTTCTCCAAATTTTTCTAAGTGTTTGGCTTTCTTTGTAACACTTCACCAAATGTCCTCTTTTTTTTTTTACAACTCTTGGCGTATAGCGGATATTTCAGAGCTTGGGCAGCAAAACAGTCTTCGGTCCGATCCTGGGCCGAAGAGCGTCTGGAGAAGGCCAAAGTATTTTGTGCCAACTCGGTGGTCAAGAACGCCGAGTTAAGCAAAATAGCCAAGAAGGAGGTTGCCAAACTTCGGGAGGAGTTCTTGAAGGGTCAAGAGGAGCTCTTGAAGGATTTCTCCCAGAAGATGTTCGACCTCGGGTCGAAGGTCGTTGAACTGACTTTGGCCAATGAGGCCTATCAAAAGGAGAAGGAAGAAAACTTTGCTCTCCTGACGAAGGCCCTCGCTGACAATACCGAGCTTCAGGCCGAGGTCGAGGTGCTGAAGAAGGAAACAAAGAAGAATAAGACGAAAAAGCTTGAGAAGGAGATCACTGAGTTGAGGAACGAGCTGGATGACTTGTTCATCCAGAAAGACAAGGCAGATCAAGCTACCAAAGTCACTTATCAAGACAACTTTTGTCTTGCTCGGCACCAAGTCTTGGCGAAGTACCCCAACCTCGACTTTTCCTTCTTAGCTGCTCTGGACATCCCCGAGGGGCCTCCCTGGGACTGGTCAAAGATTGATCATCTCAACCTGCCCTTTGCTCCTCATTCAGCGTCGAAGGCTGCAACAAAGGATGCTGGAGATGGAACATCTCACAATGGCGGGGTCCCTTAGGTGTCCAGGGCTTCGCTTTATCTTTTTCTTTGTAACCTTTTTCTTGTAATCTCCTCATTGTAATAAGGCTCCTTTTAATAGAATCTCTTTTTTCCTTCCGAAATTCGGCAAAGTCTCAAGACAAGTTTCCCTTTAAATAATCTCCGGTTCCAAGGGTTAATTTGACCATTTTCGGTCTAGGACCCTCGGGAAAATATTTTTTCACGCCTCTTATTAACCATGTTCAGCGCAACAGCGGTTCTGGCAGAACTTGGGCCTTTTTTTTTAGCCATGTTTAGCTAATGCGCCTTCGGGGAGAATGTGTGATTTTGCAAGTAAATACTCGCGCTTGTTCGGTTAGATTTCTTAGGTGGGGCAATTTTCCTCAGAAAGCTTTTTTGTACTTAAAACTTTCTAAGTGTACAATTTCCTGAAAAAAAATTCTAAGTATAGAATTTCTTCAGAATATCTGAATGCCATGTGTTTTTCAATTCTCCACCTTTGGGATCGCCGAGCTTATAGACTCCTGGCCGTACCTCGTCAAGGACCAAATAAGGCCTTTCCCGGTTTGCCCGAAGTACTCCATGAGACGGTCTTCGGAAACTCTGCCTTTCAGAGAACAAGGTCTCCCTTCGTGATTCCTTTTCGCTTGACACGCAAGTTTACAGCCATGGCTACCCTTTGCTGGAAAGCTTTTCTTCTAAGCTCAGCTACTTCTCTGTGTTCGTCAATTAGGTCGAGCTTAGTTCTCAGCCAGAGATTGTTTCCTTCTTCGTCGAACACTTGTATCCTAACCAACAGCTGAATCACCTCGATAGGGATAATGGCCTCCGTGCCGAAGACGATCGAGAAAGGTGTCTCACCTGTGGCCCTTCGGGGCATTGTCCGATAGCTCCATAGCACACTAGGAAGTTATCCTGGCCATTTTCCCTTTGCTTCCCTCAATCTTTTTTTCAGACCATCTTTTATGGTTCTGTTGGACACCTCTACCTGTCCGTTGCTCTGAGGATGAGCTACTGGGGTGAAGTGCATTTTTATCCCGAGGTCGGTGATGAATTCTTGGAATCCCTTGTTAACAAATTGGGAACCATTGTCGGCCACTATCACCTTCGATATGCCGAACCTGCATACAATGCTCTTCCAGACGAATTTTTGTATGTCCTTTGCCGAAATGGTTGCCAGGGGCTCTGCCTTGACCTATTTAGTGAAGTAATCCACTACGACCACACAGAACTTTACTCCTCCGGGTGCAGTCGAGAGTGGCCCGATAAGGTCAATGCCCCATACTGCAAAGGGACAAGGGTAGTTAGTTGAAGTTATCAATTCCGAGGGTCGCCTCTAGACGTTGGCGTGTCTTTGGCAATTATCACATTTCTAGGCAAACTGCCCCACGTCCTTTTTTAGGGTGGGCCAGAAGTACCCCTGGCGGAGTATTACTCCTGCCAAGGCATCAGTTCCAATGTGGGAACCACAAGCCCCCTCGTGGACTTCTTCAAGGACTGTCTCTATGTCCTCTTCACTGACACACCTTTGTAGTGGACTCGTGTACCCCTGTCGGTATAACTCTTCCCCGATTAGGAAATATCGTCCGGAACGTCTACGCACTTTTACTGCTTCGTGAGGGTCTTCAGGAAGCTCTGAGGTTGTAAGATACTTTTTTGTGGAATTTTCCATCCTCCTTCCGAGGTTGCTATGCTCATTATAGCTACGCTCGGGTGGCTCAGTACTTCAATGGACTTTTTTGACTTGGCCAAACTATCTGCGTTAGCATTGTCTCGGCGAGGCACGTTCTCAATGTGTACTGTGTCGAACTCTTGAATGAGCTTTGATACAAGCTCGCGATACTTTGCCAAGGTTGGGTCCTTCGCGCTATAGTCCCCTGCCATCTGTCGGACCATTAGCTGAGAATCGCTGTGGGCCTTTAGGTTTCTTACGCCAATTCTTCTAACAAGGCGCAACCCTGCTATAAGGGCTTCATATTCTGCCATATTATTGGTGACGTTAAACCCGAATTTGATGGCTTTCATAACTTCCATACCTTCGGGACCACAAAGGATTACTCCAGCTCCTTCATGTTCGGAGCCAAGTTGACTCAGGTTCACTATTCCCAAGGTCGAGTTGACTTTCTTCGGCAATGGGTACCTCGGCAATGAAATCAGCCAATGCTTGAGCTTTTATTGCCTTCCCAGGCTCATAGGTAATATCATACTCACCAAGCTCGATGCACCACTTCGAAAGCCTTCCCGAGTGGTTTACCTTCTTCATTGTATCTCGAAGAGGCAGGTTACTCCGGAAAATAATGGGGCGGCCTTGGAAATATGGACGCAGCTTTCTGCTTGCAAGCACCAGTGCATAAATAGCCTTTTGTAGTATAGGGTACCTGACCTCGGCACCGTGCAGGGACTCGCTCACATAATATACTGGCCATTGCTTTACCCCCTCTTCCCTCACAAGGATAGAACTTAGTGCTTTTTTGGTGACGGCGAGGTATAGTATGAGGGGTTCCCCTTCCCGTGGTTGCCTCAGTGTCGGCAGACGATTTAGGTAGACCTTAAGTTCTTCACACGCCTTTTGGCAGTCTTCGTTCTAAGGATGCACCTCGTTTCCGTGGTCACCACCGTTTTTTGCTGCCTTAGTGATCCCTATATCTGAAGATGAATCTGCTGAGGGACGTGATTCTCCCTGTAAGTCTTTGCACATCCTTAGTCGTTGTGGGTGTTTGGAATCCCAGTAGGGCGCTAACCTTTTCTGGATTGGCATCGATACCTCTTTCTGACACCATGAATCCGAGGAACTTACCCGCGTTCACCCCGAACATGCATTTTTTGGGGTTGAGATAGATTCCGAAGGTCCTTAGTTGGTGGAATGTTTCCTCTAAGTCCATGATATGACTGTTAAGCAGTTTGCTCTTAACTATCATATCATCGATGTAGACTTCCATGTTTCTCCCGATTTGGGAGTTGAAGACCCTGTTCATCAACCTTTGGTACGTGGCTCCTGCATTCTTAAGCCCGAAGGGCATTCTAATGTAGCAGTATGTACCAACTTCGGTGATGAAGGCGGTTTTTTTCTCGTCTTCGGGGTCCATCCTGATTTGATGATACCCACTGAAGGTGTCGAGGAAACTCAGGAGGCCATACTCGGCGGTTGAGTCCACCAACTGGTCTATTGGCGGCAGTGGATATGAATCTTTAGGGCAAGCATCGTTCACATTTCGGAAGTCGATGCACATTCGGAGTTTGTCACTCCCTTCCTTTGTGGCGATAACCATGTTACTAAGCCATTCGGGGTATTTGACTTCCCTGATTACACCTGCTTCTATTAAGTGTTGGACTTCGATTTTAACAAAGTTGTTCTTATGCGCCGAGAGGCTTTGCTTTTTTTGTCGGACAGGCTTTGCTTCTGGGTGTACCTTAAGGCTATGTTGGATTATGCCAGGGTCTACCCCAGGCATGTCATTCAGTGAGTAGGCAGACAGATCTTTGTTCATTAACAGGAAAGATACAATTTTTTCCTTGTCACCTTCGGCCAATTTTTTCCTTATCCGGGTACTTCGGCCTGGGACAAGTTCTACATCTTCTGTTTCTATTTTATCGGGGTCCTCTTTTCTTCCCCCTTTGCCTTCTCTGCGAGCACGGCCTTCGTTCCTGAAGTCTGTGCATAGTTCTTCGCTGGGACCTTTCTTGCTTTCACAAAGACCTTTATCACTTCCCCTTGGTCGATGAAGATCTCAGCATCTCCATCTTTTGTGGCGAAGGTGACAGTCAAGTATTTCACATCTGGGCGAATGTGGAGGTTTCCTTGCATCTGTCTCCCAAGGATGGCATTATATGACGAAGGGACATCTATGACGATGAACCTTGTTATTGTGGAAGCAAAGAGCTCATCCTTGTTCTATGGTGAAGTTCCCCTTAGCATTAGGGGGAGATCAATCCATCCGAGAACAGGAAGTTCGGATGGACCTACTCTGAAGGTGGGGGAAGTGACAGGCTTGAGATCGCCTTTTTGGATACCCAAATTCGGCAGTAGATGAGAGAATAAGACGTCAGCGTTAGATCCATCGTCGAGGAGTACTCTTTTGACGTCCCAACTCCCTATCCTTGCCATGACTAAAAGTGGGTCATCATGAGGGAATATTATGATATATCCATCTTTCCAAACAAGCTTTTTTATGGGTTACCGTACTCCATCATCGAGATCTCCCTGGCTTTTTTTTTTCTTTCTGCCGAAGGTAGTCCAGTGGTGATCGTCTGTATTATTCCAGCCGGAGGTGGTGGATGTCTTTTGGGACTTCGGTTCCGGCGCCTATTGGAATCATATTCCTCGTCATCTCCTTTCCTTTCCTCTAGCGCCGAAGTTGGCCTTGCTTTATGAGAGACTCTATGTACTTCCTCAGCTGGAAACAATCCTCGGTGTCATGCCCATGATCCCGATGGAATTGGAAAAACTTCTTCATATTTTTCTTCTTTTCGGAAGTCATGGCCTTCGGACGCTGGATCGGGTTTCCTTGCCTTTCCATGGCCAGCAGTATGTTTGTTCGGGAGGTGTTCAAGGGAGCAAAAGACATGGGCCTTTTCCCCTTCTGCTTCTGAGTTTTTCCACTTCCCTCGGCTGGATACCGGGCTTGGTGGTTTTCGCCTTCAAGATGATGATGGCTAGGCTTTAATCCTCCCATTCTCAGCTCTTCGGCTGTCATGTGCTATTCGGTTCTTCGATAGAACTCACCAAGCGTTTCTGGAGGGTCATTCGAAGTCCCCGTATCATGGCAAGGATGCGTATTTCAGGACGGAAGTCTGGCACACTTAGGGCCTCTCGGTTAAATCTTTCGACATAGTCGCGAATGGTTTCCCCATTTCTCTGTGCTATGTCGAACGTTTGGACAGGCATCTTTGCCGTTGGCCTGCTGCCGATGAACTGCTGCATGAATGCTGTGGACAGCTCTTGGAAACTCATTATTGTTCCAGGGGCGAGGGAGTTGTACCATGCAGTTGTAGGATCGGAGAGGGTGACCTCAAAGCACTTGTAGAGGGTGGCATCATCGGTACCGTGTAGCACCATGCTACGTTTGTACTTGGTCAGGTGGGCTTGAGGGTCACTACGTCCATCATAGGTTTCCAGGCGAGGGACTCGAAAGTCGCTTGGCATTGGCGCTTCTACCACCGTCCGGATGAAGGGTGACTCTGCTCCAGTGAAGGTCTCAGAAAACCTCGACCATACTGGCTTTCGGGCGATCTGCCTCTCTACTTTTTCCAGCCTCTCTAGGATTTTTTCTATGAGGATGGTGGCCCTGGGCTCTTCCCGCTACCTAGAGGCCTCCGGCAACGGAGAATGACACTACCTTTTTAGGGAGTGACTCAGGTAGCGAGGAGATTGTGATCTTTCCTCCGATGAAGAACTTCGGGGGCAAGAAGTCCTAGCCCCTTTTGACCCTGTTTCTCCAGTACGTCGAATTCTGGGAGGCACGTCCTCCGTCAAGGATTCATCATGGATGTCTCCGCTCCCCGAACTCCGGTGAGTAGATTTCGGGCTTCTCTCCTGACGTGGTGTTGGGGAGGATGCCCTTTGCACCGAAGGCTGTTGTGACCACCTATGGTCCAGTTGTTGCATCATTTCAGCCACAACGGAGCGCTGAAAATCACGTAGGAAGCTCATGGTGACGGTTAGAGGACGTTCATCCTCAGGCAAGGAAGTCCCTGCGGCAGGCTGTTCGGTTGCCGGTTGAGTTTCCGGCGCGCACTGGGACTTCGGAAGTCCTTTTTCCTTAGAATGTCGAGTCTCAATGACGGCCACCTGAGAGTGGGTTCCCACAGACGACGCCAGATAATGCCCATTGGCATCTTCGCTGTATGACATGGTGAGCCTGGAAGGGACTTTCGAGGAAGGGGAAGCACCTGAAGAAGAGATTTCCTGGGAGAGATTGCCGGAAACACTTAAAGAATAAAGGTTAGGAGGTCCCCGGAGTGTTTTTTCGGGGGAGAAGCCTCCAATGCCCAAGTCAGTATTCAGTATTTAGTGAGATGAAGAGTGGTAGGAATATAAAACGTGCTTTCTTTAAGACTCCCGTCCCCCCTTACTAAGTCATTTCCCAAGTATTTATAGGAGGATGTAAGGAGAAATCCGCCTGACATAGCCCGCTCAGATCATGACATGTGTTCAGTCGGATGTCACCCGTACCTTCAGGAATGGGGACCTCTAGCCGGCTATAGGCCGTCTTGGCCAGAAGCCGAGGCCATAGTAGGTTTGCGTGTCAGGGTGAGTACGGGGGTGGCGTGTCAGGGCGTGTACGAGGGCGGTGTGTCAGAAGCTCCTTAACCATTTTTGTCGTATTCCCGAGATCCCTTCAGTGGAAGAGACCTCTTTGGAATAGGAGGGCTTTTTTTCGAGGTCGCTTCAGTTATCCACGAGTTCCCTTGGTGCGGATGATTCCCTTTGGGGGTGTTTTTCCCTACCGAAGACGTTGAGTCTACCTCCCCCAAAGCTGGTAGGTCATCTTACCGGGGGTGGTAGTGCACCATATTCCCGAGGTCAGTATTGTCACCCTTCAGGGGTGATGATAGACCACCGAAGTCGATGTGTCAAGGTGTCAGACCCTTCCTTCCCGAGGTTGGTGCTTTATCCCTCGGGGGTAACGCCCACCTTTTCCGAGGGCGGTGCTTTGCCCGAGCTTGTGGGTTTGAAGGGCAATAGCGCTTTGGCTATCACTATATAACCTCACTTGATCCGCATGAAAATTTCGGTATTTTCCAAATTTTCTCTTATCGACTGGCTAACTGGCTAACAGCAAAAAATACAGCGAAGGACAAACAAAGAGAGATGCAAAAATCCATAAAAGAGAGAGAAAGAGAGAGAGAGAGAGAGAGAGATGAAAATTGTTTTTTTGCATAACTTAAAAAAAAAATAGCTAAGATTTGGATGAAAATATACCTTGCCCCTCTATGTTTCGTAAACCTAAACTCGGCCCCAAATACCTAACGTTAGTAGACTACCTAAAATAGTAACATTCAAACAATCTTGTGAAATAATGGAAAAAAACCTGAAATAATATTTGAACAAGACAATTTTTTGTATACAAATTCACATAAATGAGTTATACATATTGGTAAAAGAAAATATTTTTATATTTTTCCCAATTTTGAATTTTTAAACCATAAAAAATAATAGGTTAGCTTTCTTTTCTAATTTCCAGCTAACTACAAGGTGGAAAAGCCTTAGCGATTGAATAAATAATCACTAGTGCGACTAAAATGCAACTAAGTACGTTAGTCGCATAATATATAGTCACATGTGCACGTGCGACTGAATGTTGCGACTAAAAATAGTAGTTGCATGTGTTTTGACATTTAGTACTAAAGGTGTAACGGCCTTCCTAGTCAATGACCTACTTTGACTAGGTAAGTAAGTTTAATTTAAATACCACAAGTTAGTTTTCTATTAAGCAAGAAAAGCAAGCTAAGTAAGGTTGCATTGAGTTCCTAAGTGAAAAATGGCACCAAAAGGCAAAAAGGGTAAAATGGTAATTTTTGACCCAAGTGAGTGACGTGGTTGTAATTTCAGTGAAATTAAAGTCATGTAAGTGATTGTGATTAAATAATTTAAGGCTATAAGTTACTCTAACCATTAAAACGAAGAATGAGAGTTTGATAACCAAAATGCACAACTTAAGAAATTAGGACAATTGTGCCACTTATGGCATAGAGTTTAAAGACTAGAGGCAAGAAGAACAATTAACCATGAGACCTAAATGGACGGTTTAGGGCAGAGTTCTAGTGGGGGTGGGTGGAGATATTTATTTTAGAAAAATCAAGCAACTATTCATCATTTCTCCTTATTCATTTTCATTCTTCCCTTCCTCCATAGCCATTGGCCTTCCAATCTTCCAAATTTGCTTCATTCTCCATGAAAATTAAGGGTCCCAAGGCAATTACATCAAGCTCTTAGCTAGAAGTTGGTGTATTTGGTGCTTTGGAACTCATTCCTCTAAATTTAAGTTGAAACCCAAAGGTATGTTTTATCTATGGGTTAAACTTGGTTCTAAGCTTGAAATATGATTAGTGATGGCATTAATTTAGTGCTTTGCTTGGATTTAGGCTTGGAACTCAAGGGAAGTAATTTATGCTCAAGTAAACTTTGTGTGGTTTGTTTGCTTTGGATTTTGCTTAACTTGGATTTGAGGTAAGGGATTTAAGTTTTGACATGATAAATTGATGCATTATAAGTATTTAAATCCTTGGAGTAAGTTTGAATGAGCCAAGTGTTGATTGGAATTGGTTTGGAGGCAAGTTTGGCCTTGAAATGAAGGAGAAAGTGCAGCTGCAGGGTTGGTTCAATCACACCAAACATTTGATGCGATCGCATTGAGTAGAATTTGGCAGCTTCCAGGGGCAATGTAGTTGCACCATCTATGCTGGTGCCATCGCACCATTTCCAACAACTCCCATAAAATCATAATGCTATCACACTATGATATTCAATGCTATAGCATTGTGCTTGAATTGTGCCAACCTTGTTTCTAAGTGTCTCAATTAAATTCCTAAGGCTTAGGTGGCATCCTAACAAGGCTCAAATGTTCTCATAAGATTAAATTATACATCAATAAATGGTTAATAAGTGGGTGGTTAAGAGGGCTAAGGAAAAGTGGATAAGTTTGGCATCTTAAGTCATAAATAAGGTACTAAGGAGAGACCTAGTATTGTATGAGTTGTCCAATGGCAAAAAGGTGAGGTTACGAACCTCCAGCATTGGAGAGGGACTCAATAAGGGTACGGGACTCTTAATAGCCCAAAGGTAGTGACCAAGTACCTCCAGGTATTGAGAGGTACCCAAGAGGTCCCAACTGAGTTGACGGACTCAGTAAGCAAATCCACTAAGTTGCCCAAGTCAAGTTCAGGGGAACTTGGTGAAGTTTGGCCACTAAGTTCAATTACTTGGTACAACAAGTAAGGGGAAGTTACTGGTAAGAGATGAGTAAGTAATGATTTATTCTAAGTGGCACGTAAAAGGTGGGCAAGGTCAAGTGAGTGATGACTTACTTAAGGCACCTGTAAAGAAGACTTCATGGGGTTTAATCAAGTGCTAGCATCAGATATGAGGACCAATATCTAAGTACCCCAGCTGTATGAGCTCATGACAGTTAAGAACAACATCGAGTGTAAGAAAGTCCTAAGTGCATAAACATGTGCATTCACTCATCCATCCATATATCACATTGTATTATTATTATTGATTATTAATTGCTTGTGCTTATTGTTTGTTGTGTTGTTTGATTGCTCGGTTTGGTTGTATATATTTTTTGCTTTGCATGCCTGCATATGTTTTCGTTACAGGTGCCAAATCCTTTACTGCGTACTTTTGAGTACTTAGCCCTTAAGTGTTGTGTAGGTATTTAGAAGGTTAGTTGGGCCTAACAGTTGGTAAGGGGTGACTGTTAGTGCTAAATTTTATTTGTTTGAAGGTACTCTCTATGTATGAACCTTGTGGTTAATGAATGCTTATAAAGTAAGTTAGTATTGACCAAAGTATTGTCTTTTCAACTTTCAGAGCTAAGTATGTACAAGAAAAGTGAGGCTTGCTACTTGAAGCTAGGTTGCTCGAGTAGAAAACTAAGGGTGGATCTTAGTAGATATTGTTTTCATTAATGTATGTATGACATTTTTCATACTAAGTGTTACCTCTACTATTGTCCATTGGTGTGTATAACATTAGGGTTAGATTTGGATGCATATAAGGTTAAGATATATGCGCACAGTTATTACTTGAAGTTAAAACAACTACAATTTTCATGTCTTGGGTTGTTTTAACTTATGTTTTATTAACTAGCGCGCCATGGTTTCCTTATAGTTTTATTTACATGTTATTGCTTAGCCAAGACAACACATGCATATTTTATGTGCAGGGTAGGCTAAGTAACTAGTTGCACGTGATGATTTAAATTACTTTATGAGTAATAGCTAGCTAATTGTAACCAAAGTGGAATCATAGTTCTCAAAGAGCCTAGTAGTAGTTGTATTTAGGGCACTGAGGCACTGTTCTGCCACAGTTGGTGTCAGAGTAGGTCAATGGTCCCAGTGGAGTCAATAAGTGACTAAGATCCAAGTGTGTCATTGTGCTTACTGTGGTTAGTACTACTTATAAGTATTTTTGGAGTTGTCCTCTAGCATTGGTTACAGGCATATCAGTGGGAACCCGGCAAGGTGCTTCTATTAAGGCAAGGGATCAAGCAAAGATCTAAGTGGCCCTACGGTGTTAGTCGTAGGGAAGGTGGCAATTTTTTTTAATAGTCCTAATAACACTATGGCACGAGTAGCCCAATGAAAATGCCCAACCTTTGAAATGATGGAGGCTATGGTTAATACATAAGGGGTAAGGGTCTAGGTGTGCTAAAGCCCAATGGTACACCGAGACCAAGGGAATAGTCCCCATCCCAAAGGGTATGACCAAGGTCAATTAAATGTTATAGATTGTGTTGATGCGATATAGGTCAAAGGTAGCTGATGGGGCCGGTAAGGGTCGAGGGACACTAAGTTATAGGGGTGCATCAAGGCCAAGTGAACCATCATTACGTAAGGGCAAGAGGTGACATGGACACCAAGAGAGCAATAGACCATGGGGTATGGGGCTAAGATGTGCTAGGACCATAAATGCACCTAGGCCAAGGGAATAACATTTCCACCCCAATGTAAGTTAAGGCCTAAAGTAAGAGCTCGGATAAGGACCATTCAATTTGGAGTCCATGAAACCTAAGGGAGAACTGAGGAAGAATGACACAATCTGAAGAAAATGGGTTATTTGCCAGATGCATGGAAATGATGAAGGTAAAGCACTAAAGGCAAGAGTGCCCAAGGTTAAGGCCTGAATAAGATCAAATTTGAGAATGCCTTAGTTGGTGGAGGAGCGCCACCAATACTTAAGTGCAACCAAGGTAACCTACTTGGACCAATAAAATGGTCAATGAGCCAACAACTGCTTTGTCTGTGGTTATGACTAGCCTGCCTAGAAAACTAAGATCGCAAGAAAGTAAGGGG
Organism: Aquilaria yunnanensis; assembly: GCA_039654915.1. Classification (NCBI taxonomy): domain Eukaryota; kingdom Viridiplantae; phylum Streptophyta; class Magnoliopsida; order Malvales; family Thymelaeaceae; genus Aquilaria; species Aquilaria yunnanensis. The sequence goes on along the minus strand of CM077594.1, from coordinate 51,783,117 downwards.
TAAGTTATAAAACCTCCAGGGGTAAGCTTTGGTTAGACCTTTAGTTTTGTTTGAGCTTTTGCTTAGGAGTTTAAGAGTGGTAAGGACAAGGTAATCTGTGGTTGTGGTTGAGGTTGATGAATAATGCATTGACACTTAGAAAGAAGATCAATTAGAGGCATAAGAGCCAATTTAACTATGACGGTCTTAAGTGATCTTTGGGAGTAACCTGAGGGTAAGAATGATTTGCATGGGAAAGTAGGTAAGTTGTGCCATGAGTTGAGCCTTAAATTAATCAGGTTTGCTCCTACATTGTAAAAAATTACTTTGTGCACTATAGGGACGGTTTGAGGAAGGATAACTCTAAAAGAAACGTGATTGGTCCGATTCCAAGAAGTGTTGTACACTTAACGGTTACCATATAAAGTGAGATTGAATTTTCTAAGTACCATACCTAGGGGTAAGAGAGCTTGTAAGGTCAAAATTTAACTTTAGGAACCCTAAAGTTATGAGTAAAGGAAAGACAAGTGGTACCCTACGGACTCGCAATAATTGTGAAAGGTTGGTTAGGTGAAAATTGAGAACCATAACCCACAGGTCCTAGAACAATTAAGTTGCCTTTGAGGGTGCGATTTTTAAATGAAGGGAGTTGATTGGTTTTGGCTAGATGGTCAAGGTTCAAGAGCTATCCCGAACCTTAAAGACCAAAGGGTGACATCCGAATCCCAAAGGAAATATAACCCAGCATGGGAATGCAAAGAGGAACTATGAGGGTACTAAGAGTCATGAAGCTTTAAGTATAACTCCATTAAGTTAAAAATGGGATGTCCTAAAGGGTTTCAAAACTGGGACCTAGTAACTACCAAAGACACCTAGAGTTATAGGAAGAACTCCAAGTAAAGGACTTAGGCCTAGTACTTGACTAGGGTCAGTGTTAACCCAAGGCTACTCATAGGGAGTGGAAGTGACATGAGTAGCATTTTCGGTTATTTGGGAGTTCAAGGATATTTGATAGTAGGGCTTATTTTGAGTTCAAAAGAACCAAGAATGCCTTAAACCAAAGTGCTAAGAGTATAGACCTAAGTTAACTTAAGAGGTTTGTAACAAAAAGGATCCTTAAGGTCCGAAGTGTACCCCATTTACAAAATGCCCTTGGTAGATAAAAAAGAAACAACTGATATATGTATGGCTGAAGATGCCAAGTTAGGGTCTTGAATGACCCAAAAAACCCAAAAGAGAGCTAAGTGTGAATTGGGGTAATGTCCTCACTAATAGGATTTAAGGCGACTGAAGGTTGAAGTTCTTGGGAGCTTAAGATGGGTTGTAAAACCTAGAAATTTTTGGGACTCTTTATTTTCATAAAGAGAAAATGAGGTACCTAAGTGGTCTAAATGTTTAAGTATGGTCAAGTATGCTAAGAAAGACTTTTGGATAAGAAGGTGGCCAAGAAAGGAATTGAAACCCTGTGGTAAATTTGTTAAGCTAAGGGTAGTTAGAACAACTTGGCGAGTCCTAGATGTTTAAGTTGTTGAATGATGGCCTTGAATCACTATGTGCCCATTAGAGTAAGTCATAGTAAAGACTTTAAATAGTTTAGTGGTTGAAGAGACTTTAAGTGACTAAGGGATGTGTGGGGCTGAGAGGTGCCATGTGAGTCTTCCTCAGGCATAAGAAGGGGTCTTAGGACTAAATTGAGCCTAAGGATGTACATACTATGAGCTATGGGTATGTATATCACACTAAGTAGTCACGGTGGTTAATGCATAAGGATGTGCTTAAGGGACGGTTTGGGGCAGAATTCTGGTAAAAAAAAAAATTTTTGGCAAGTGGAGGAAGTAAGTCAAAGTTATAGTGGGGTTGGGTGGAGATATTTCTTTTAGAAAAATCAAGCAACTATTCATCATCTCTCCCAACTCATTTTCGTTCTTCCCTTCCTCCATAGTCATTGGCCTTCAAATCTTCCAAATTTTCTTCATTCTCCTTGAAAAGTAAGGGTCCCAAGGCAACTACATCAAGCTCCTAACTAGAAGTTGGTGTATTTTATGCTTTAGAACTCATTCCTCCAAGTTTGAGTTGAAACCCAAAGGTATATTTTATTTATGGGTTTAACTTGGTTCCAAGCTTGAAATATGTTTAATGATGGCCTTATTTTTTATGGTGGGTAACTTGTGATTTCTTGGTTGTTTCTAGTTTAAGAAGTGATTAGATGCTTGGGTTTTGGTTAGTAGTTAGTAATTTGGTGTTTTATGCCTTTGTTTGTTTAGAACTTAGGTAGGCTTTGAGGAACTCAGTTTTGACGGAAGAGATGATTGATTCTTTGCTTGTGGATTGAAACTAAGGTAAGGGAGTTATGTTCTCAAGTTTGATTAATGCTCTTGGATAGAGTTTGCTTGATGAAATCAAGTAGTTTTCGCAATAGCATTAGTAAGTGGTTTGGTTTGTGTTGGGTTTCGGGAGCCAAATAGCGCAGCGGAATTTATCCGAAACCCTCTAGCATCCAAGTGAAACAGGGTAAACCAGGTGTTCAAAAATTTTCATACCTAATTTTCGGTTGAGATCTCTCACTCAATTGTAAAGTCAAATCACAAAACCTGAACAGTTGATGTGTTCAAGCTCTTTATGGTATCCACACGAGCCTCTCGAGATCACCACGCTTCCACCACGTCCCGATAGATGCATTTTTCTTGCGCTCGCAGTGCTAGCTTGTGTACTCCAAGGAATTGCAAGAGAAGAGTGCGGCTGTCCTTTTGGGAGGCTAGGGCAAGGAGACCTGTGAATTTCTCACTAAAAGTTGTATTTATAGTGAGACTCAACTTCCAGGCCTAATGGGTTTCAAAGCCCAAATCCAATTAGGCATTAATTTCGGGCTTAATAATGGCTCAACTATTGGGCCCATTATTAATACGAAATTATTGTGAAACCAAAACACAAATTATTAGCCCATGCACTCTAATGATCCAAATAGCTCTATGTGTGCGACCTAATAGGCTCTTACCACGTTGGCAATGATCATAAATCACATTTATGATCATAAGTAATGAGCGATGTCTAGCAACACATCATTGCTACCCAAGTGACAAGATTGTCGATGATTCGACTAAACCTTTATGATCATCACCGATATATGCTATTGTCCCTTTGTCCAAGATATCACAACTAAGCACGAGACATGGAATGTGTCACTCTCGTATAGCTCAATCTTTGGTTTCTTGATTACCAAGTAGACCAACTTAAATTGATGACATTGATATCGTATATCAACTCATCCGAGCATGCCCATGCATTTTTCTAAGTCTTACTCTATCAAGGGGCCCGAAGATATCACTCCTGTTACATAGGAGGGACAAATCCCATCTTGATCATACAAATCCCTTCACATGATATGTGACATACCCAATGACCTCCTTCAAGTTCACTTAGTTACGAGCAACAAAGGAAAGTATCAAAGTATGTGACTTACAAGTAGGGAACCTTGATGATCTTAGGTTGAAGGACTACATATACCATGATCACTATGAGAATCACTTATGACACTCATATAACGATCCATGTAGTGTTCTCATGGTGGGTCGGTCCAGTACACAAGTTCTCCAACTTGTACTCATATGTAGACTACATATGAGTATTAGTCTCCACATATGCTAGTCGTTATGTATTGTTGCAACCCGCTCCACAATAATACTAGACCAGGGACGTTTGAGAATATCATTATTCTAGGGTTACAATTATGTTTATTACATTACGCAAAAAAAAAAACAACAAACATAATTGCTGGATTAATGCCTTAATAAAATATCATGACTCAATGCACAAAAATACAATCATCTCATGATTGGCTTTTGGGCACAACACTAACAGTTTGATCATGGAGGACTAGTGTGTTTGGCTTGATTGGAATGATGTTATCATGCATGATAGGAAGGCTTGTGATGGTTGATTATGGCCTCCGCAACATGTACTATACGTATGAGAAGTTTGAAGGCTATCCATGCATGTTTGATATGTTTGGAAAGTGTTCAAAATTCATAGCAGCAAAATTGGAAGTTTTCTGGGCATTTTGCAGGTTTAGAGATGCATCACGAATCAATACGAGTTCCCATGACACATTGCCAATACCTCAAAAATTGGCAGAATGTCGACAACTGTGGCAACACGTCGCCGCGACAGCATTAACACCCAGTTTTGTTTTCTTTATAACTTTTTGCTCGGGTGTCCGTTTGAGGTGATTGAAGATTCTGCATGAAGCTAAGAGGGAGTACTATCACCTCTATACATTTAATACATTTAAAATGGCTCATTTTTAAAGCAATTTCAAATCAAATTGAAGGCAAGTTTTGAATGCAAATTTGGCTACAAATAGAGCACCATTAGTTGGGTGCAAGGTTATTGCCATGGAAAGCCTAGTTGGGCCTTCATATTCAAGGTTCTAATGCAAGAACCTTAGTACAATAAGGTAGTTTCCAAAGTACCTAGTAAATGATTCCATCCATGATCATTACCACTTCGCTAGTGTGAACCAAGTAATTGTGGATAAGGGAGCACCATGGATAAAGGCTTAGTGCACTTGTTGCCTAGCCAAGCTGTGGCATGAGGTACAATTGAAAGCCTAGTGCATCCTTGGTAGGTTTAATGGGTGGAGGCTTAGTACATAAGTGACCTAGTCAAGTCTAAGGACTTTAGGCACTATGTGAAGGCCTGGTACACCTATTGGATTTCTTACAGCTCAAGCAAAGAGCATCCACTATGTTCACCTGCACAACAACTAAAGAAAGGCTACATTATTGTGTGGGTGTGTAAGCTTAGGCTTATTGGGAGTGAGTTAGTGGTGAGAACTCGCTACGCATGGAGTGATGCCCCTTGTGGAGGACTAGGATAAGGAGAGGTCCCAAGGGACCAAGGTATATGTATATATTAGATCCTCAGGCTGTAAGCGCATGCAGCAGGTTTCATGCCCTTGTATATGTAGAGTCCTCAGGATTTTTCTTGTAGGTTTAAGACGTCTTACTAAGAACTTTGATTTTCACTCCCTTACTTTTTGTTGTGCAGTTTTGAGCATAGTTGAGCTAACAACTTTTGAGGGTTGTTGAGCTAGGCTTATGAGCAGGTATTTGGTTTATTTGAACCTTTATGATTCTAGTTTATGGGTTACTTGTTGGTTAAGTTATTGTGCTAACTACAGTCATCTTTTTGGCCTATAGAAGCTAATAAAGCACAAGGGAGGGCTTGAGAAGCTTGCCACTGGGAGTTTGCTCTAAGGTGGAAGCTTGGCATTGGATCTTAGTACAGTCATTCAGGGTATAGTGTAGATACACTAGTTTGCCTCCAATGGTCATGTTGAGTAATTTACTCTAGAGCCACTCTTGGGTGCGAGCATAGTTTACTCTTGTTTGGATGCTTGCACACAATTGATTATGTGTAGTTAATTCCACTTAATTACTTTGAATGCTTTGAAAGTTTTGATATTTGTTTTTATCAAAATTTTCCTAGGCAATCTTTTACGTATTGTTTCTTTATTTTATTGATTACTCAAAGCATAAACTCATGCATGATTGCATAGTAGGATTAAATAACTAAAAGCATAAAGGTTTTAACTAGTACACATGTAATCAATTATCCAATTATGACTAGCATGGGAGAACTTCCCATAGGCTTCCTAGGCAAACTCATGATGGCTGGTGTAAGTTTTTGGTATTATGGCTCGGTCATGGTCATTGGAGGCTAGTTATAGAGATCTAATGGTTTGTCTTTGTGCTAAGGTAGTTAGTACTAACCAACATCTACGAGTTGTCAAATGGCTTTGGCTGCAGGTTGTGATGGTGAAACTGGGTCAGGTTTGCTTTTGAATCCTAAGGTCTAGGAAGGGATCCTAGGAAAGTAGTGTGGCAACGTTGGGGCAGTTGGTTTATCTTGCTACAAGGTAAGGCAACACCTTGATGCAAGTAGTCAGGATGTGACTACTATCCAAAGAAATTGTTTTGGACCTCATTCATGAGCTAGGCTATGTAAAAGAATATGGAATCTCCTAAGATGGGGAAAAACATCGAGCTACGTGGATTACTCCAGAGGTTCCAGAACTTGAATTGACCAACTTGAAGGGGTTAGGCCACGCTGAAGAGACCTGAGGATGCACGGACCTAAGTGGTGAGCACTTGGTCATGTGGGCTACAAAGTAATAAAGGGTAGCACTCTCATAGTTTTCCATCAAGAGTATGAGCTTAAGGATAAGTTCCCCATGGCCTTGAGCTATTTATGTGGGCACTTGATAATTCTTGAGGTGAACACCAGTAAGTGGTGCAAGATGTAGAAGAAAGTTAGACGAGTTGAAGACATGAGACTATGAGGTGGAGGTTGGCTCATCCGACCTAGTGGGAGCAAGGGTAACACGCCTATAGTGCAAAAGTCAACTTCAGACTAATAAATAAAAGTGGATTTTGAGGTGAAGGTCAAGACCTATAGGTGTAAAGAGTGTATCACTTTTAGCTTACACCTAAGAAGTGTTAATAATGGTCCGAGTGGTCAATGGACTCGTTTGGTATTTTGGCTTGGTTAAGTTAAGACCAGCCTAGGAAGTTTATCCCCAACAGGTGTTGCCACAAGGAGTTGACCTAGTGCACTAAAGGAATAGTTAAAGTTTTGCTAGGCCAGTCAAGTGGTCAAAGTTGGCAGCCGCTAGCCAGATGTGAAAGATAGCCATAGTGAACTCATAGGTAGTGCATAGCTAGTGTAAGGTAAGTTTTTAACCTTTCACTAGTAGTCTAGTTACTTTGTTGGAGTTTTGGCATTAGTTTACTAGCACAATTTTTTTTTGCATGTTGGGTAGTAGTTTCGAAGAGGGTTAAGGGCTAACTCAAGTGGATTAAGAACCTAAAGATGCATTAAGTATTGGGTTAATCCCTGGCACCCTGGGACCCACTTGCTAGTGCATGAAATCACATAAGCGGAGGCTTAAATGCCTTAGATTAGAAATGTTTAAGAGTTCCATAGGTTATCTTCTTACATGAGTTTGTTTAGTGGCTTAGTTGTTAGCGAATGACTGGCTAGTCGAACATATGAGTTCCTTAGAGTCATTAACTCAAGAAGCAATTCAGTCTAATGCAACAAAGGTAAGTAGGTAAGTTTTTATGTTGTTTCTAACCAGTAAACGTAGTAGGTGACGATGCAAAGAAGAAAGGAGCAAGGAATTCATCTAGGGGTAAACGGATGGATAGGTTTGTTCATCCATTAGCTATATACCCTAGGGTTGAGCTAGTAAGAGTAGAACCATTGCTAGGGTTCAGCTTGACTACCTAAAGGCAATAAGAGGACCTAAGCAATAGGAAAGACTACCATGGACCCGGGGATAGTGGATAACTTAAGCTCATCACCCCATGGTTAAGTGGAGTCAAGGGCTACTAAGTTGATTCACGGAACTAGAGAGACTCGACTAGTAAAACTTTCTGAGTAGGTAAGGGACTAAATCCTAAGTGGAACCTATTAGTGTTGTGCCGAAAAGCCAATCATGAGATGATTGTATTTTTTTCACATTAAGTCATGATATTTTATTAAGGAATTAATCCAGCAATTATGTTTGTTGTTTTGTTTCTGCATAATGTAATAAACATAATTGTAACCCTAGAATAATGATATTCTTAAACATCCCTGGTCTAGTGGAGCGGGTTGCAATAATACATAACGACTAGCATATGTGGAGAGTAATATGAGATATGTAGTCTGCATATGGGTACAAGTTGGAGAACTTGTGTATTGGACTGACCCAGATTGAGAACACTACATGGATCATTATATGAGTGTCATAAGTCATTCTCATAGTGATCATGGTATATGTAGTCCTTTGACCTAAGGTCATCAAGGTTCCCTACATGTGAGTCACATACTTTGATACTTTCCTTTGTTGCTCGTAACTGAGTGAACTTGAAGGAGCTCATTGGGTGTGTCACATATCATGCAGAGGGATTTGTATGATCAAGATGGGATTTGTCCTTCCTATGTAACAGGAGTGATATCTTCGGGCCCCTTGATAGAGTAAGACTTAGAAAAATGCATGGCCATGCTTGGATGAGTTGATATACGATATCAAAGTCATCAGTTTCAGTTGGTCTACTCGGTAATCAAGAAACCAAAGATTGGGCTATACTAGAGTGACACATTCCATGTCTTGTGCTTAGTCTTGATATCTTGGAAAAAGGGACAATGGCATATATCGGTAATGATCATAAAGGTTTAGTCGAATCACCAACAATCTTGTCACTTGGGTAGCAATGATGTGTTGCTAGACACCGCTCATTGCTTATGATCATAAATGTGATTTATGATCATTGCCAATGTGGTAAAAGCCTATTAGGTCGCACACATAGTGTTAGGCTCACCTCCTAAGTGCTTGGCTTAGGCCAAGGAATATAAAGGAATGATTAAGGACTATGGAAACTAGTACAGTGATGTATGTGCAAAGCTGGAAACTTTCAGGTCCTAACTGGACTATGGAAAAACTGACAGAAATCAGAGAAAGGGGATCGAATTGCACACTTAACTTGGTGGTGCAATTGAAACTACAAAATATAAGATGATGATTTCGGCCATGCAAGTTTATATGGTGACTAGTGCAATACTAGACCAAGTATGGTGGACAACAATGATAACTAGTCATATCATGTCTTCCACTAAGGCAATAATTATTATTTAACTAGTTAGACTAACTAGTGTTCACAATAGTTACTTGGCCGGTTTTATTTGGGAAAAATGGCACTTTGGAACTTGTGTTGACATGTGCATGGCATTATAGGCCATGAGGTGACTTAAGTGCCAAGTGAAACAAGTGTTTTAATGGTGCATGTGTGACCGTGAGCAAGTGAAGGCTTCATTGCACCATGCAATTAACTTCAAGCCGAAAGCTAACATATTTGCAAACTTATGTACATGTGTCTTATGGCCAGTTTTAGTCAAAGCCACTTAAGCCATTCTTGTTGCCATTTTTGGGTTTGTTCCCTCCGTTCTTGGCCGAGAGCTTGTTCTTGAGTTCTTCTAAAATTGCTCTTGAATTCAAGCTTCATTGGAGACAATTGAAGGAGGCAAGCTAGGACATCCTTGTTTCAGCACTAGACCACTTGAATTCAAGCTTGGTTCTTGAAGAATAGAGAAGGGCCGAGCCAAGCAAGCTAGGGTTTTGAGGTAACTTGTGTGTTTCCTTGATTCCATGGTAGTTCTTCCATAAACAAGGAGTTAAAGTGTTGAATTGATGGTTTATTAGGCCAATTTGGTGGAGAACACTTTGGCTTGGAAGTTTGGTGCTTGGCCGAAAGCTTGACTTGAGGTAAACTCATGTTCTTTCCTTGATTACATGGTGTTAGTTCCATGAACAAGGAATGGTAATGCTTAATTGGTTCTATGATAGGCTAATTAAGCAAAGGAAGATTTGGCTTGGAAATTTGTATTTGACCGAGAGTTTGAGTTAAGGTAACTTGGTGTTCTTCTTGGAATACATGGTAATTAATCCATGAATAAGGTTTACTGATGCCTAATTGATCATTGTACTAGGCTATTTTGAGTGAAGAACATCAAGGTGTGCAAGTTGGATTTTGGCCGAAAGCTATTTGAGGTAGGGTTCACTTAACACTTGATTTTGCTTGGTGAATTACCATGGTTCAAGTGTTTAGAGTAGCTAAGTGATGGATAAAATTGCCAAATGACCTTAGTTGCTTGATGGGCTACTGTGAATATATTCGGTTTAAGTGTTGGTTAGCTAATTAACTATTGGACATGTGCTAGAAATGCTAGTAAATGTGGCCTATTTGCTAGACATTTTGGAGCTCTAGTGGAATTGAAGTGTTTGGTGAAGTTTTGTGTGCAAATGCACATGGGCACATGTTATGGAGAATTTGGCCGAGAGCACTTTGTGGTGTGTGCGTGTGTTATTGTGTGCTTTGGTGAATTCTATGTGCTTGCTAACCCAATTTATGTTATTGTTGCTTATATGCCTAAGTTATTATAGCATGTATATGTATATGTTTGGTTTTCCTTGTCTTTGTGTTTGTTTTGCAGGTTCGGTTGAGCTATTGGGAGGTTAAGCTTGAGTTGTATACACAGCTTAACTAAATAAACTCTTAATTGAGTTGTATTGAAAGTGAGCTCTACTGAGTTTTATACTCACTGCCCATCCTACTTGTTTTTCAGGAAAAGATATTCGGCCTAAATAGTGTTTGGTTGCATTGTGCTTGTGTTTTGTGCTAGCTTGCTTACTTGTCAAGGTATGTGCCAATGTGTGCTTGGCTTATGGGTTTTGTGCATTACAAGTCTTATTTTACAAGTTGGCCGAGACTTATGTGCTAAGTTTGCAGGCTTGTACTGTTGGGACCTGTCTAGGAGTGCAGTATGGATACTTGGACTTTGGCTCTGATCATAGTGTTCACCTTCATGACTATGAATATGGCAATTGGGTTGGTGTTGCAGTGTGTGCTTTTGTATGGAATACTTAAGGTTCTCTTTGACCATTAGTGGTCTTGGTTTGTAATATAACCTGGCATGGTTTGCTTATGGGTTCATGGCATGTAGCCATGTTGGAAACTAGGTAGGCTACCATTTTGTGTGTATATATGTAGTCTTGGATACCTAGCTTTGTGTTGGTTTTGTTGGACTTATGTGCCAAGTTATGTGTATGATTCTATGGGTGGTTTTGGACATGTATTTATGTTGAATGCTTTGGGCGAAGGTTTGGCATATCAATGTGAATAGTTATGGACTTATGCTTGGTTATGTGAGTTTGGAGCATGAAATGTTGTGAACCACTTTGTGTACCTTTGTTGGCCGAGAAGATCATGTGCATATCAACATGTGTTTTTCAAACCAAAGTAACTACTGTGGGCTTCTTGTTTGACATTTAGGTAGTACACTTGATTGCACACCATTTATGCACTTATCTTTCATTAAGTGTTGCCTTGCTTGTCATGCAAGTAAACTATTAAAGCCTTGCTTGTTTTGCAAGTCAGTGGTGTTGGGCCTTACATCTACTGCAAGTAAACTATGGATTTGTTTTAAAGCATCCTGGGCCACCTCCCAGGCTTTCCACGCTAAGAAAATAAGACTTAATGGTGTCTTTGCTTGTTTGGCCGAATTGAAGAACTTGAAATTAAATTCTAGGTTTGGGAGTTAAACTTAGAATTTTGGGCCAGGGCCTGTGTGAGGTGTGACACATAGAGCTATTTTGATCATTGGAGTGCATGGGCTAATTATTTGGGTTATGGTTTCACAATAATTTCGTATTCATAATGGGCCCAAGAGTTAAGCCATTATTAAGCCTGAAATTAAAGCCTAATTGGATTAGGGCTTTGAAACCCATTAGGCCTGGAAGTTGAGTCTCACTATAAATACAACTTTTAGTGTAAAATTCGAAGCTTCTCGCCCTAGCCTCCCAAAAGGACAGCTGCATTATTCTCTTGCAATTCCTTGAAGAACGCAAGCTAGCACTGCGAGCGCAAGAGAAACACATCTATCGAGACGTGATGGAAGCGTGGTGATCCCGAGAGGCTCGTGTGGATACCATAGAGAGCTTGAACACGTCAACTGTTTAGGTTTTGTGATTTGACTCTACAGTTGGGTGAGAGATCTCAACCGAAATTAGGTATGAAATTTTTGAACACCTGCTTTACCCCGTTTCACTTGGATCCTATAGGGTTTCGGTTAAATTCCGCTGTGCTTGTTTGGCTCCCGAAACCCAACAGAACCATGGATACTGTGGTGATCACTTGATGTTTATGTTAGTGCCAGTGGCACGGCCACCCTTGGCCCTTGCCCAGGAAGCCCGTAAGAGCTAGTCTCACGGTGGTTGCAATTGGCTAGTTGTATATGTGTGCGGATTAAAATCCTGTGGTACTAGTTGATTAACCTAGAATATGGTAAATGCATGCTCTTCATGCTTTGACTTGAATTAACAAAATTTCATAAAACATTGACTTGGCCAAAACATTTCCAACGAAAATATGTTTAAATAGCTAAAGCATACAAAATCAACATTTATGTGAGTTTACTACATATAAACAACAGTGTGGGAGCATTCATACATAAAGTAGACTAATGCCCCCACCCAAGAGCAACCCTAGAGTATAGGACCCCTCAAAATATAGACAATGGAGGCAGCTAAGAGTACTATATACACAAGCCTCAACTTGGATCTTCTTGAACTAACTCCCACCTTGGATGCAAGCTCTGGTGGCGAGTCACAAAAGTCTTTGTCAATGTGCTGCTAGGCTCTGCAACCAAAGGAATATTGTAGTTAGTACTAATACTTAACCAACAAGTTAGCTATGTAGGCTAGAATCATAGAGATTCTCAAGTACAATACATGCAACATGAGCTAACTACCATGATAACCCTTAGTGGTTATCCGGCCCAACATCTTCAGAATCTACACAACATAACTAGGGAGTGAGAATTTAAACATTCTTAATAAGGGTTTTCACTATACCTGTAAGAATATTACTAAGGACTCTACATATTGTAACATATGTAACTGATAAATGAAGTGCTATCGCCCTGCTCACCTAAGAACCCCAAAAAGAAGGGAGTCAGACACCTAAGGTACACAACCTCGGTAGCCCGCCAATACCGACCTCGGGAAACTAGCATATCGCCTCCCTCGGGAGGACGACCAAACTAACTTCAGAGCAAAGGAATACCCCAAAGTACTAGTCTGACTCCGGGAAAATGCCCCTCACTTCGAAGGGGGACATCAACCAAGGGGACCTCGGAGGTACTGCAGGAGCCATGAAGGAGTCTCTGACATTTCCGCCTACACACACTGTACGACACCCTCATATGCACTCTGACATGCCGCCACTGCCCACATCCTGTCATGTAGGGCTACGCTTGTCACAGCTCGTGGCCCGAGGAGCCTACAAGCGGCTAGGGGCCCCCACGCCCAGAAGTACGGATGACATCCGTCCATACACGTGTCACAATCCGAAGGGCCCACCCCCTCTATATATTAAGGCGCCCTGAATCCTCTCCGGGAGAGGTCCCCAGAAAAACATGGCAGGCAAGGGTCTCTTGTGCTTACTACTCCCTCTCCACCCCTCAAAGCACTGACTTGGGCGTCGGAGGCTCGTCCCCGGAAAAAGATTTCGGGGACCTCTTAACCCCTGTTTTCTGAGTGTTTTAGGCAAGTCTGCCTAAGGAATACCCATTTCGGACTCTCTCCCACACCGGAAGTCTTTCTCAGCCTCACCGTGTCACGTGACGAAGATGCTGCCGGCCATCACAGGAGATCCACACAGGCCACCTTCTGCCAGGACTCACCTGCACCTCCTTAAGTTCCTACCGCATTCACCACGACACACAGTGGAAATGATGCTGATGGCTATCATTTCGCGCCGTCTGTGGGAAGCACTCACAGGTTGTCGTTGTTGAAACTCGGTGTTCAAAGGACAAGGGACTTCCGGGGTCCCCGTTTGCGCTAGAGGTTCAACCGGCGACCGAACCACTGCAGCAGGAACTTCCCTGCCCGAGGACGAATGTCCTCTGACTATTACGATGGCCTTTCTGTGCGAGTTCCCACACTCTGTCGTGGCCGAAATGATGCAGCAATTAGACCGAAGATGGCCGCATCCAAATTGGAGCCGAAGGCCCTCCTCATCAGTACGTCGTCGGGAGAAGAGTCCCATGTCAACTCACTGGAGTTTGGGGAAGCAGAGACTAACAAGATGAGTCCTCGACGGGAAGCATACCCCTCGGAACGTGACCCACGGGAAAAACAGGGTCAAGATGACCCAGACCTCCCCGTCGAAGGAGTTCTGCACTCGAAGAAAAGTCACCGTTTCCTCGGCAACAAAGTCAGATACCTATTGCCCCAAAAGGCCATCTACGCCTTAGTACTTGCAGGCAGAAGGTTGCAACTCTACTTCTAAGGACACGCTATCATTGTCCAGAGTGACCCGCCTTTGCGTGACGTCACAAAAAAGAGTAGAGCATTCGGGAAGACTATCAAAAAGGTGCATCGAACTCGGAGAGTACTACATCACGTATGAGCCTAGAAGGGCAATAAAAGCCCAGGCACTGGCAGACTTCATTCCGAAACCCCAAAAATGGAAAATGCTGAAACCAACGAGGGAAACCGAGCGAAGGTAGATCCAGAGTGGGAACTCCCTGTCGAAGAAATCCCAACCGTAGAATAGCAGGGCACTGGAGTAGCCCCTCGGGGGCCCGAGGACAAGGAGGCCACCAAAGCCATCAAATGTGGTTACCAAAGTGTTGGGCCATCCGAGCATGGCAACGCTAGGTACAGCAACCTCGGACAAAGGAAGGAAAGATCCTACAAAGAGGTATCTCACAACTAAAGAGTCCCGAAAATCCTCATGAAGCGGCAAAAAGTGTGAAGATGTTTCGGTCGATATTCCCTAATTAAAGAGGAATTATACCGGCAAGGGCACGCAAGTCCGATACAGAGATGTATCGGCAAAAAGGGGGCAAGACAATTCATCCAGGAAGTGTGAAAAGGGCCAAAGACACGCCAGCACCCAAAAGACTGCCTTCGGAGTGGGTAACCCCAGAAGATTACCTTCGCCCCTTTGTAGTATTGGGCATAGACTATCACCGGTCCACCCCCGACAGCACCTGAGGGACTGAAGTTCTGCATAGTAACAGTGGACTACTTCACTAAGCGAAACGAGGCAGGACTGCTAGCGACCATTCCGGAAAAAGATATACAAAAGTTCGTTTGGAGAGACATGATATGCAGATTTGGCATATCGATGGCGATAATGGCCGGTAACGGTCCCCAGTCTATGAACAAGGGATCCCAAGAATTCGCCATCGACTTCGGAATAAAATTGCACTTTGGCCCACTGGCTCAGCCCCGGAGCAACAGACAAGTGGAGGTAGCCAACAGAACTATAAACGAGGGACTATAAAAGAGGTTGGGGGAAGCAAAGGGAAAATGGCCAGGAAAACTTCCTACTATACCTAGGAGTTATCAGACAACTCCCCGAGGGGCCACGGGGGAGACACCTTTATCACTTATCTCTAGTATAGAGGCCATTATCCATTTGAAGTAGTACGGCCACCAGTTAGAATACGAGTGTTCAACGAAAAAGGAAACGACCTCGGGTTGAGAACTAAGCTCGACCTAGTTGGCAAACACAGAGGAATGCCCGAACTCAGAAGAAGGGCCTTTCAGCAAAAGGTGGCCACGAGCGCAAACCTGCATGATAGGCCAAAAGGAAAAACGAAAGGAGACCTCATGCTCCGAAAGGCCGAGTTTGAACCCCGAAAACCGTCCCATGGGGTACTTCGGCCAAACCGGAAAGGGGCCTTATTTGGTCCTAGATGAGGTCCGAAAGGGAGAATACAAGCTTGGCAATACCGAAGGAGGAAAACTGAAAAATGCATGGCACTCAGATGCCTCAAAGAAATTCTATACTTAGAATTTTAGATGAGAAAGTGTACAAATGAAAAATTTCTCTAAGTACAGAAGTTTTCCCCTATTTGAAAGTACTCACCAAACAAAGATGAAGCACACGCTCCTGAAGGTCACGTTTTCCTTCTGAAGTTGATTGGGTTATATGCCCAAAAAAGGTGAAGTTTATAGAATACGGCCGACGAGGGTAGACTAAAATTTGCCTAAGGGGACTTCACCAACAACGAACGTTTACCCGAAGGTTGGCCGATGAAATGAGCAAAGTGGTCAAAAGTGGTCGGGACAACTGGAAAACAAAAAAATGCTCAAAAGACTTAACCAAATTATGAAGGAAAATTCATTGAAGAAGGTCTTGGTACAAGGAGAAGGTTACAAGAAGAAAAACACAAAGAAAAATGAAGAAGGCAAAGGCCCTAGAATATCTAAGGGACCCCGGCATCATGGGAAGCTCCGGCTCCTGTGTCTTTGGCCACCGTCTTCGGTGCAGGAGGAAGGGCAAATGGCAGGTTGAGGAGCTCGACTTTCGACCAAGTCCAGCAAGGACCCTCAGGAATATCCAGGGTAGCCAAGAAGGAAAGGTTGAGGTCCAGATAGTTCTTCAGAAATTGGTGACGAGCTAGGCAGAAGCCGTCCTGAAAGGCAACCTTGGTCGCCTGAATGGCTTTGTCTTTTTCTACGTCCAAGTCGTCCGCCTCATTCTGAAGATCCGAAACCTCCTTCTGAAGATCTGCAGCCTCCTTCTCCAGCTCCTTTATCTTCTTCATCTTCCTCGAACCCTTTTTCAGCAAGTTGACCTTGGCTTGAAGTTCAGCGTTGTCAGCAAGAGCCTTCGTCAGAAGAGCAGCTTCTCCTTCTTTCTCCTTCTGAATGGCCTCGTTGGCCGAGGTTAAGCCCACAACCTTCTCACCAAGGTCGGACATCTTCTCGGAGAAATCCTTCAAGGGATCCTCCTGGCCCTTCAAGAATTCCTCCCGAAGCTTGGCAACCCTCTCCTTGGCTATTCGGCTCAACTCGGTGTTCGTCACAACCGAGTTAGCGCAGAAGACCTTGGCGTTCACCAATTTATCCTCGGCCCAAGCTCAGACTGAAGACTGCTTTGCTGCCCAAGCTCGAAGGTATCCACTATACCCCAGGAGCTACAAAAAAGAAGGTACTTAGTGAAATTTACACAAGAAAAGCCAAAACACTTAGACAAAAAAGTGGGAGGAAAAATGAAGAGGCCTGAAGAACTACATGGGCAGCATGCTCGGAAACCTTAGAGGCAAGGGTATCCTCGGAGGCACACTTCTCGGCAACTGCCTTGAAGGAAGCCTGAGTGAGCACGCCCCTCGTCATCTGGGGAGCCATTTCTCGGCAATCCTCGGAGAACAGGTTCATGTCCTCCATGAAAGACCAGAACGGCTCCCTTGGGACTTTTTCCTTCGGGATGTGGGAATCCCGAAGAGCCCACCTTCAGGCATGCTCAACCATCTAAGCTGAGGGCGCCAGATCCTCTAAAAAGTTGAAAGCGTAAGTCAAACAAAGCCCCCTAACCATACAAGTTCTGAGGATACGAGTATTAAAAAGGGGTAAGAGACAAACTAGGCGCAACCTTAGCAATCTCGTCATCGGAGTCCCGGACCTCCTGCACGTCGGCAAGAATATCTTTGCCTTTATCCCTTCGGCTTTTTTCCAACTCCTCGGCAGAGGGACTCCCTGCCAAAGAGCGCAAAGGATCCACCGACGTGGTGGGACTCAATGAAGCAGGAGCAGCGACCACCCCGGCAGCAACCTCGGCCGCAGTTTCAGGCTCGGCGGGAGTTTCAGGCTTGGTGGAAGTTGCAATGTCGCCGCCGACCTCCACCACATCCTTCGGGGGTGGAAGAAGGATGTCCTTCTTTGCCTTCTTGGCCGAAGACGGTCCACTCCCAGTAGTCTTGCGCCTCTTGGAGACGCCTTTCTTCGTTTGTTCTCCCTTCTCAGCTTGACCAAGGAAGAGAGACTTGTAGTAGGCAGCAGACCTGTCGCCCATCTCTGAAAAAGAGGGACAACATTAGTGAGAGTCCAGACAGGCATTCATGTTGAAAATTTTGAAAGAAAACTTAGTTTCAAAAAAGGCTTCGTAAGTGAGCTCGCTTTGAAGGAGCTTTACTAGCCAGGACTCCTTCCCCTCGATGGCAGGAGCTGGCATGCCGAGATCCATCTTATGCTCCTTAACCACCCCTAACTCCCAAAGGACTTCCTCGGTCATAAGCCCCCAATTGATGGGGAAGGGGTAGAGGGAGCATGAAGGGACCTCGGCATCCCAGTCGGCAATAGCACGAATACGTCTGTCGAAGTCCGCAAACCTCGCAGCCAACTCGGGAGTTAGCAACTTCTTGGGATCCGCGACATCCGTCTCCAGCTTTCCCCGAGCCCACTTAGTCGGAACATGCGACCAGGCCTCCACCACCTTTAGGCAGAAGAACTTCCTTTGCCACCCTCGCCAGCTATCCTTGGTAGTGAAAGTGAACATGAATTTTGTGCTCCCAGATCCCCGAGGTAGCATGAAATAAAAGCCACCCTTCGGGACCAGATAGAGCTTATAATACTGCATGAACTGGATAAAATGGGGTTCTACCCTGAAGACCCCGCACATGCAGAGAAAAGCGTTACAATAGCAGTATGAGTCAGGAGGAAGCTAATTCCCGGCTATGCCATGAAATTGGCAAAAGTCACAAATCATCTTCACAGGGGGAAATCGAAGTCCGGCCTTCAATTGGTCTCGGAAGACGGTAACCTTGTCATCCCGGTTCATAAAACTAAAGTGACCGAGGTCGGAGAACCTTATGGTGGCATAGAAGGGAAGGAAAAATTTGGTTGTCCACTTCTTTAATTTCTCAGAAGTGGAGCAACAAGGATGAGACATAAGAGGTTGCCAGCTCTCGGGAATAGGCGAAGACATGGTTGGCCAAAAAAGAGACTTCGGAAAGAAGAAAAATGACTTCGGGAAACCAAAAGAAAAGCAGAAACCGAAGGATCTCTAGAGTCAAAATGCACCAAAAGTCTTGCCGAAGTCAGGGTTTGTGGACACCGTCGTGGAAGGTGGCTGGAAGAAGCACCGCCATTAATACCGCTGCAAAAATGGAGAGAAGGCACGAGAGCAAACGAGAGCAAAGTAAGAGCAAACAAAAACAAATGAAGAGTATGACAGGAGGAGGCTTATATAGATCGAGGAAGGGTAGCCAGAAGGCCATCATAATTGATGCGCAAAGGCGAAACGTTGCCATAATTGCCCCTCGCATGTGAAAAGACGTACCCATCCCAACTAGAACCTACCACGTGTCGCTCGTCACGAGAAACTAGGACGCATTTTCTGACATCTTGAAAACCTGGGTGCATCGCTCCAGACTGACACGCCTAGTTTCAAGACTTGATGGTCAACTAGCCTATGGCAGGAAAAGTAAAGAGGTTGGGTATCTCGAGAACACCAAAGGGCAGACAGGTGACACTTGTCCAAACAAAGCATATCCCCTAGGTGGCGAAGTGCCTCCCCTGCGAACGTCACACTCCGAGTCCGGAAAAGCACCCCTAAAAGGACTACTACTCGAAGCCTCCACTAAGGCTTTCCGAAGGGGGGCATGTGATAGCCGAAGTGTTATCGCCCTACTCACCTAAGAACCCTGGAAAGAAGGGAGTCAGACACCTGAGGTACACGACCTCGGTAGCCCGCCAATATCGACCTCCGAAAACTAGCATATCGCCTCTCTCGGGAGGACGACCGAACTAACTTCGGAGCAAGGGAATACCCCGAAGTACTAGTCTGACACCGGGAAAAGGCCCCTCACTTCGAAGGGGGAAATCAACCAAGGGGACCTCGGAGGTATGGCAAAAGCCATCAAGGAGTCTCTGACATTTCCGCCCACACACCCTGCACGACGCCCTCATATGCACTCTAACACGCCGCCACTGCCCACATCCTGTCATGTAGGGCTACGCTTGTCGCAACTCATGGCCCAAGGAGCCTGCTGGCGGCTAGGGGCCCCCATGCCAAGAAGTACGAATGACATCCGTCCATACACGTGTCACAATCCGAAGGGCCCACCCACTCTATATATCAGGGCGCCCTGAATCCTCTCAGGGAGAGGCCCCCAGAAAAACACAGCAGGCAAGGGTCTCTTGTGCTTACTACTACCCTCCACCCCTCAAAGCACTAACTTGGGCGTCGGAGGCTCCTCCCCAGAAAAAGACTCCGGGGACCTCATAACCCCTATTTTCTGAGTGTTTCAGGCAGGTCCGCCTGAGGAATCCCCGTTTCGAGCTCTCTCCCACACCGGAAGTCCTTCTCGGCCTCACCGCGTCACATGACGATGATGCTGCTGGCCAACACAGGTGATCCACACAGGCCACCTTCTGCCAGGACTCGCCTGCACCTCCTAAAGTTCCTACCGCATTCACCATGACACACAGTGGAAATGATGCTGATGGCTATCAGTAATCAACTGTGAGCACATACAGCTTCAGGGTCTAATATATGCATATATGTAGGCCTCTTGAGACCTCTCCTCATCCTAGTCCTTGAGCTACAAGGCATTGCCTTGTCCTCTAGCAAGCTTAGCTTACCAGCCTAACTAGTGGTAAATCACCAGTTGAACCTCTCCGATTTATGTTGTACTAGGGCACTATGGTTGAACTATCGTAGACTAGGCCATAAAGACCTTGTAGACTAGGTGCACTAAGGTTCCACCTTCCAACCTCATGGCTAATAGCACGGCTATGTTGCCAAGGGTTCTAAACCCCTCACCCAAGCTAGTGGTACTTAGTTGTGATCCTTAGTAAACTAGTTTTCTTTCCAGAAAACATTACAAAACTCAAGAAAACTTCTAGGCCATGAAGGACTTTTGTAAGTCTTGGAGTATCCTCAGAATACTTAGACCCCAAGGTACCCTAAGAACCCCCTTAGGTCTTCCCTTGACCCTTATAGCAAAAACTGGAAATTTCAACCAATATTGTAATGCCCAGAAAATCCTAAGTAATTAAGCCTTGGGCTATGAGGATTTAAGGCTTACAAATTTTTCCTAAATTGGGAATTAAGCTCATTGAGTTTGTGAGACACTAAATTAAGTAGGACCGGGGAGTATGATGAGTGTTAGACATTCTCAGAATTTAAAATTGGCTTAGTCCAAGCAAAATGGTGGAAATTTAAGGTGAGGGACTTAATTGGACAAAGGGGACTTTTGGTGATTGGGCTCAATTGCCCAAATGCGAGGAATTAAGGGACTAAGGGGGGTTTAGACAACTTTAAAGGCATTGGATGCCATGGCTGCCACCTTTCTCCTTTTCCCATTATTTTAATCCACCTCCCATCCAACTCATCCTTACGATTCTTTCCTCCACCTACTTGTCCCATACTTTTGACAAATTCTCCCAACTTTCACCAAAGTCTTCCAATTTGTCCCCCACTTGTCTCCTACCCATGTGAATCACATGCTCACTCATTCTCTCCTCTCACTGCCAGCCATTACAAGCCATTAGACTCCCAAATTCATTCATTTTACTCTTCCCCATCTCTCTCTACAATCTCTTACTAAAACTCCTTCATTTTCTTTCTCAATTTTTGCCTTAAACTCTAAAACACTCTTCCAAATTCTTCTTCCTTCTAAATTCAGCCCAGAATCATTCTTGAGCATCCTTGAGCTTTTACCAAGTGTTCTTAGTGTTAACAAACTCTTAAGAACATCATAAGAAAAATCAAGAAATGAATTAAAATGAGGAGATGTTTTTGGAAGCCATCAAGCTAAAGGAGTTTTGGCCAAGTATTATTCTTGGTATTCTTGAGTGTAAAGTAAGCTTCTTTGTTGGGAATAAGCTTCTAAGGCCTTCCAAGGCAAGGAATCAAGTGGTGGATTCAAGAAAAGATGGGCGGGAGCTTCAAGGAAATCAAGCTGAAGGATTCGGCCATACCTCCTTTGGTTGAGGTATTGTGTGTTCCACCAAGCTTTCTTTTTAATGTAATCTTTCAAGCTATGGTGATGTAAGAATATACTTGCTAATGTTTCAGCCATTGTACTTTCTTGAGCTAGAAACCGAGTTCTAGCTACAATAAGAAAGGAAAAGTAAGAAAGACAAGCTACTAAAAGCGTTTGGGCAACGAGGGTTGCAAACAGTTTGGTAAGGATTTTGATACTCTTTTGAGTATTCTAGCCCTTGGGTGATGGATATTGCACACCATGTGATCCTAAGGTGTTACAGAGGGCTATGTTTTGTCACTTAGGCAACTCTATGCTAGCTAGCTCCGTGCAAGCATTATGACTAGGAATTGGGTCGGCCAACTCAATTCCCTAGCATAAAGAGATCTCAAATTAATACGGACTAATAAATGGTTAACCAAAATTAAGAAAATATACTTTTGCTTGCTCTACCCTACATGGGAATATGGTGTTAAGTGGTGTGTGTGTTTGTGTGCTTCTATGTTTGGATTGTGCTTGCTGACCTCGATTATTATTATCTGCATATATCCTGTTTTTTCTTTGTCTTAGTGTCTTCTTTGCAAGAGCTTAGATTATACTTTGCCAAGATATACTTGTGCTGTGTTAGGCTCTATGAGCTGTATAGAATCCTTACTGAGTTTTACTCATGCCCTTCCCTACTTAATGTAGGAAAAGGAGCACTAGAATGGAACTAAGATCGAGTGTATTTTATACTCTTTCTGTTGGTAAAAAGGTTTTTATGTGTACATATGTGTTTGCTCAATATTCTAAGTATTCTAAGTGTTATGGGTTACTTGTTTATCAAGCTAATAAGTGTGGATTTTATGTGCAGGACTTGGAGTTTAGATTGTGGGAATAAGGTCTAATATGTTGGTTATGTGTAGTTGTATGTCATATGTGCATTCGGCCTTGTCATGAAAGACCAAGAATATATTTTCAATGAACTTGTTAAATTCGTCCATGTCGTGATCTTGGCATATTTGATGGACTTTTGAACTTTTGGACCCTGTACAATTTTGGGCCTCAGTTATAAAGTTGATGGATATGCATGATTATATGGTTATAAACCTATATTTGAAATATGGAAACATGCATATTCAGTCTTGTTTGTGCACTAATGACGAACACTAAAGTCAACATGAATTAGTATGGAAAAGCATGCCTATAATGTGTTAAGTTGGTAACCAAATAGATATAGTGCATGTACCTAATTACATGTACTTTTGGATTGAACTTGAACATACGAAACATGTGCATAATAAACAAGTTTTCAAAACTTGAGTTGGTGTTTTGGTTGCCATGCATGTACTTGGCTAGTTGAGTAATGAAATGAACACACAACTTTGACATAGTTGGGAATGTTCTTCCAACATTCTCATATTGGCAATGCGTCGTGGGCACTGGTACAAAGTTGGCGATGTGTCACCAATCTGCGAAACTGCAGAATTTTCCCAGATTTTGCTGCTACGAACTTTGGACACTTACCAAACATATCAAACATGCTTGGTTAGCCTCCAACCTTCACATACATGTAATACATGTTACATAGATCACAACCAACTATCACAAGCCAATCTAGGATGCATTATAATATCATCCCAATCATCACAAACCTCATAGGCCACCATAATTAAACCTTGCCCACTAACTAATGTTATTGCTAGAACTACTCGAATTCTTCATGTAAACTCATTCTAATAGCATTAATTAAACTTAAAAACACAACTCCCTTACCTCAACTCCAAGTAATAAGCAAGAATCAAGCACTCTTTCAATCCACTACGCTCACCAAAGCACCACCTAAGTTCCAAGCAAAACATAGGTACCAAACATCAAATTTTTGCTTTCAAACCAAAACCCAAGCTCTTTATTAACTAATAAACATGAATTAAATCGAGAACAAATTAGTTACCTCGTACTAAAAATAGGGGATGGGAGAAAACATGCTTCGAAGCTCCAAAACCATGGTTTTATGCTTGAAATGAGTTCCCAATGGCCTATATACTTTTGATGGCCTCTTTTTTCACCAAGAAACTTTGATTTCAAGCTTAATTGGTTGGGAAAATGAAGGTGGAGAGGATGAACTCGGGTTTGTGGCAGCCACCCCTCTAGTTTACCCTTTTATAACCTTATTTTCAATCTAAGCCATCAAAGTATTAGACATAATACACTTAAGTCCCCATCTTTTAGTAACCTTAGTTGTTCTTGGTTAATCCTTATTCATTTCATCAAAGTTGGGTTAAAGTTAAAAGTTACGTTATAAAAGTTCATTTTAATCACTCGAGACCTAGCCTGGCTATTTAGGATGCAAAATTACCATTTTACCCCCGAACCTCATTTAGCGCCTTAACCTTCTTGGAACTTAGTGAATTTTGCTAAACTTTCATATTCTTGCTATGTAAACTTGAATTAAGGTTCCAAACTTAATTTAGAGCACTTTATCTTCCTCAGGCGTGCTTCCCACTAGTAGGGCCTTAACATTCTCCCTTCCTTTTGGAATTTGGTCACCCAAATTTCGATGAAACTCGGGAAAAATACTAGGAATCTTTTCAGCATATCCCACTCCGTTTCCTAGGTAGCTTCCTCCTCACTATGGTTAGACTAAAGTATCTTATCCATGGGAATCCACTTAGTTTGAAATTTCTTGACTTGCCTATCAAGTATATGAACGGGTTTCTTGTTACCACCTCACAAAAATGGGAGAATTACAAGTATGTCATAATGGCTAAAAACCATTATATTGTGTAATTCTCACCATAATGATTGGAAGTGTGGGGGGTAAAAGGCATGATCAACTCCTCCTCAAAAGTATTCCAAGTTGGTAACTTGGCCCCTAAGAAAAGCCTTAAGGATTGCTTGTTTGTCAAGCAACCTATGGACTTTTTTCTAAGATTTTAGATATTCGGGTACTCAATTGCAAAAATTTCACAAAAGAGATTTGGAGAGTTATGGGAAGGATATGAATGTTATGAAAGTTCTATTGGAGGACCAAATTGCTTATAGAAGACAAGTATGGACAAAGGAAAACACAAAAAGGCTTTAAGGACTTAAGTGTCCTATTGTATGCCTTTGGTTGTCCATGCTTATGACTTAAGTTAAATGGAAGTTTTGTGGGGTTATCCCACATAAGGGGGCTTGCTATGGCATGGGATAAGGAGGTCAAATGTGGGTGAAGAGATTAAGGTAAAGAAACCAAGGTCTTGTAGCAAGGAAAATGACATAAAGCTTGGTTAAGCTTGTTAAGTGTGTTTCATGTACTTAAGACCATATAAGTGTCCATTCTTGGTCTTTATCTCCCGAATTTTGGCCTCCAACTACAAAAAAGAAGCCAGCCCTCTCCTCCACACATCCTCCATAGCCACCATACCTTCAAACTCAAAACTACTTGCAATTGAAGTCAACGAAGCACAATTGAAGCTATTTGGTGCTATTGCTTGAGTGCACCTAGGATCAAGCTCCAATTTCAGCATACCCACCAAGGTAAGGGTTCTTTTGCTCTTATAGGTTGTTTTCTATATTTTCAAGCAACCATGGAGCTAGGGCTAAGCTTGGAAGAGAGCCATGAGCTCGATGAACCAAGCTTAGTGAGGGAGTGCACTTATTGAAGGTTTTGTGACCTAGTGTGAAGTTTACAGTGATGGCAACGAATTTCTGGGTTTCTAGAGCCCAAAAGTTAGTACTAACTAATGTTAAAATCCTCCTAAGACTAAGCATTAGCTTGAGGAGGTCTGTCATAGTGATTTGGTTATGCTTATTATGTGTTTTATGGACTAACCTATGGTATATGTTGCTGCCGTATTTCATGTGTTTGTTGGTTGTGAATGGTGGCTGCATTTGGTTGCTATTTCTTGTATATGTGCATTGTGTTTTTTTTTTTTTTACTGTCTTTTGATGCAGTTTTTAATGATGGTCACATTGCCTATTGAATTCAAGCGTTACCCTTACTAAGTTTCTCAATGAAACTTACTCCCCTCAATTCTATTATTTCAGGTCTAGCAGAAAGATCACATTCAAAATGACCTTTATGATTTGAATTTTGATCTAAAATTTTAGGTACATGAACTTCCATGTGTCTAGCTATGATCTGAAAATTTTGGTGATTTTAGGAGCACATTTGGTATTTTTCGTGATGGTACATATTGTGTTGTGCAGCAGCTATCCGGCATCCTGTTTCTGGAGTCCATTGTGTCTCAGGCATTCCTGTAACCTAGCATGCGTATTTAGCTAAGTTAAGACCATGTTGTAGTGCATGTATTCATGTACATGTAATGTATATAAAATGAGACAAGTATGTGAACATTTGAGTAATGTTTTGGCTTTGTAAGTGATGTGGTGCAAAGTTGCCTAAGTGTGAATGATGGGCTGCTTACTTGTAAATTCTGTTTTGGACACATAAAGTTGTTAAAAGCAAGGGAATTTAATTCCTATGTGTAATTGACATATATGGCATAGCTTTTGAGGGTTTTCCCATTGCAAATGAACTGTTTGCACACTTATGAAATTTTGTATGGGCAAAATGGTCATAAAGTGACTAGAATTTTGACTTTGGACTTAAACTTCTATATCTCCCTGTGTGGAACTAATCTTGGTATGAAATTTTGACCACACATAGAGAACATCTAGATGGTAAATGTGATTTAGAATTTATAAATTTGGAGCTATGTAGCCAAAGATATGACATTGCAAAGTTGGCTAAGTTATTATTCATTTGGTCAGAATTTTGTAACCAACTTAAAAAATCCATAACTTGGTCCATTGGTGGGATTTTGATGTAAAAAAAAATCCATGGTTTTCTATAAGTCTGTACTTGGTAATGGAGCTAAGAAAATAGGGGGAGTATGTGCCTAGAATGATATAGTTTATTAGTGGAAGTTACAGATGCAGTAGCTGCTCACTGGAACTTAACAAGATTGTGTGTGGAAGCCAAAACGAAGACTTGTACTAGTGTTTTTCTTCTTAGCTACTATAGTGTGCATAAATGTAAATATGTGTGTTATAGCTAGACCAATATGCATATTTTTACATAGTGCTCAAGAGGGTCACTTGAGTATGTACACTAAGGGTGTTGTTCTGATGACCTACAGGACACATCAAACCTAGGAGTTTAAATGCACAGTTTTTGGGACCATAACTGGACTACCTTGAAGTGGGTAACATTTCTCTTCATAGGTCAAGTCTTCTCAAATGGGTACCATTAAAGGATGAACTACCTGTCCTGGATCTACTGTGCATTTATTGAGTAGACTAATGTGAAATACATTATGGACTTGGGATAGGTTAGGTGGTAACGCCAACTGATAAGCAACTTTCCTTATCTTTTCCAAAACTTCATAGGGTCCGATGTATCTAGGGGCTAACTTACTCCTCTACCCAAAATGAGTAAATCCTTTCATGGGTGACACTTTAAGAAGTACTTTGTCCCCAACTTCGAAGCTCAAGTCTCTTCTTCTCAAATTAGCTTACTTAGTCTGCCGATCATTGGCTACCTTAATCCATTTTTGGATTAACTTGATCTTAGCTGTGGTATTAGCTATAATTTCAGGACCGATAACTACCCTATTTGCAAGGTCTACCCAACAATGAGGTGTTATACAATTTATTCCATATAGAGCCTCATATGGTGCCATACCAATAACAGTTTGATGACTATTATTATAAGCAAACTCGATGAGTGGTAAATGCTAATCCCAATCACCTCTAAAATCAATAGCACACATACGTAACATATCGTCCAAAGTTTGGATCATTCTCTCAGACTACCCATCCATCTGAGGATGGAAAATGGTACTGAGACTAACCTTGCTCCCTAATACCTCCTGGAAGGCATTCCAAAATTGTGACACAAACCGAGGATCTATATCAGATATAATCTGATCTAGTATACCATGGAGTCTCACAATCTCCTTGAGATACAACTGAGCCAACTTCTCCAATGTATAAGTGATCTTAATAGGTATCAAGTATGCCAACTTCATCAGCCGATCAACCACTACCCATATAGCATCACGTTGACTCCGAGTATTTGGCAATCCTATAAGGAAATCCATAGTAATGGACCCCCACTTCCTCACTGGAAGAGGTAAACTCTGAAGTGTACTTGCTGGTTTCTGATGTTTAGCTTTAACCATTTGGCATATCAAACACTTTGCCACAAGTCCTGGCCACTAGAAATACATCTTCAGATCATGATACATCTTACTAACACTAGGGTGAACATTTAAAGTACTACTATGTGCCTCATGTAGGACTTGCTGCCTAAGTTCTTTCACATTCGGTACATAGAGATGATCTCCATAGTGTAGTATTCCATCCCTGTATTGGAATTCCTTCTTCATAGTACCAAACTTTGCTTCTCCTGAAATTTTCTTCAACAATGTATCTTTCATTTGAGTGTCCTTAACTCTATCTGTTACCCACTATGGGGCAGTGCAATTATGGTGCCAAAATTGTGCATTTAGACTCCCAGGATTGGTAACATTCTGTAGGCCATCAAAACACTACCCTTAGTGTGCATACCCAAATGGCCCTCTTGGGCACTATGTAAACACATGCATATTGGTCCAACCATCACACACATATTCACATTTCATGCACACCATGGAAGCAAAGAAGGAAAACACTAGCATAAATCTTAATCTTGGCTACCACACATTAGGCAATCTTGTTAAGTTCTAGTGACCAGCCACTACGCCTATAACTTCCACTAATAAACTGTATCATTCTAGGCACAAAACCCCCTATTTTATTTACCCCATTACCAAGTAGAGACTTAGAGAAAACCAAGGAATTTTTTTTACATCAATAGCCTACCTATGGTCTAAGTTATGGATTTTTGAAGTTGGTTACAAAATTATGACCAAATAAACAATAACTTTGCCAAATTTACAACATCATATCTTTGGCTACAGGGCTTGAAATTTAGAAATTTCAAATCCTAGTTCAACCTATAAATTTTCTCTAGGTGTCGTAAAAATATAATATAAAGATTCCTTCTACATAAGCAGATATAGAACTTTAAGTCCAGAGTCAAAATTCTGGTCACTTTATGACCATTTTGCCCATACAAAATTTCATAAGTGTGCAAACACTTTATTCACAAGGGGAAAACCTTTGAAGCTATCCCATATATGTCCATTACACATAGGAATTACATTCCCTTTGTTTTAAGAACTTTATGTGGCCAAAATAGAATTTACAAGTAAGCAGCCCATCATTAACACTTAGGCATCTTTGCACCACATCACTTACATAGCCAAAACATTACCCAAATATTCACAAACTTGTGTCATTTTAGTTACACTACATGTACATGCATACATGAACTACAATATGGTCTTAACTCAGCTAAATACACACCCTAGGTTACAGGAGTGCCTGATACACAATGGACTCTAGAAACAGGATGCTGGACAGCTGCTACATAGCACAATAAGTACCACCATTAAAAATACTAAATGTGCTCCTAAAATCACTAAACTTTCCAGATCATAACTAGACATATGGAATTTCATGTACCTAAAATATCAGATCAAAACCCAAACCACAAAGGTCAGTTTGAATATGATCTTTCTGCTAGACCTGAAATGAAAGAATTGAGGGGAGTAAGTTTTATTGAGAAACTTAGTAAGGGTAACACTTGGATTCAGTAGACAATGTGACCCTCATTAAAACCTCATCCAAAGACACTAAAACATAAAAACCATAGTGAATATATACAAGATATAGCAACCGATTGCAGCAGCCATTCACAACCAACAAACACATGAAATGCAGTAACAACAATAACCATAGGTTAGTCCATAAAACACATAACAAACATAAATAAATCACTATGGCAGCCCTCCTCAAGCTAATGCTTGGTCTTAGGAGGAATTTAACACTAGTTAGTACTAACTTTTGGCTCTAGAAACCCACAAATTTGCTTCCATCACTGCGCACTTCACACTAGGTCACAAAACCTTCAATAAGTGCACTCCCCTCACTAAGCTTGGTTCATCAAGCTCATGCCTCTCTTCCGAGCTTAGCCCTAGCTCCATGGTTGCTTCAAAATAGAGAAAACAACCCATGAGAGTAAGGAACCCTTACCTTGATGGGTATGCTAAAATTGGAGCTTAATCCTTGGTGCACTCAAGCAATAGCACCGAATAACTTCAATTGTGCTTCCTTGACATCAATTGCAAGTAGTTTTTAGTTTGAAGGTATGGTGGCTATGGAGGAAGTGTGGAGGGGAGGGCTGGCTTTTTTTTTTTCTAGTGGAGGTTGAGATTTGGGAGATAAGGACCAAGAATGGACACTTATATGGTCTTAAGTGCACTAAACACACTTAACAAGCTTAACCAAGCTTTATGTCAGTTTCCTTGCTACAAGACCATGGTTTCCTTACATTAATCTCTTGGCCCACATTTGACCTCCTTATCCCATGTAATAGCAGCTCTCCTTATGTGGGATAACGGTACAAAACTTCCATTTGACTTAAGTCATATGCATGGACAACCAAGGGCACACAATAGGACACTTCAGTCCTTAAAGCCTTTTTGTGTTTCCCTTTGTCCACACTTGTCTTCTATAATCAATTTTGTCCTCCAATAGCACTTTCATACCATTCATATCCTTCCCATAACTCTCCAAATCTTTTTTGTGAAAGTTTTGCAACTGAGTACCCGAATTTCCACAATCTTACAAACTAGTCCATAGGTTGCTTGATAAACAAGCAATCCTTAAGGCTTTTCTTGAGGGCTAACTTACCAACTTAGAACACTTTTAAGGAGGTGTTGATCATGCATTTTACCCCTCATGCTTCAATCACTATGGTGAGAATTACAGAATATAATGGTTTTTAGCCATTGTGACACACTTGTAATTCTCCTATTTTTGTGGGGTGGTAACAATCCTCCCCCCCTTAAAAATTTTGGTCCTCCAAAATAGCCTTTAATTTCAGGTATTCTTCAAGATACCTTTCCATAACGCCTTTTTCAATTTCCCAAGTTGCTTATCTTTCAGAGTGGTGTGACCACTGAACTTTAACCATAAGAATGAGCTTGTTTCTTAACCTTCTGGTATCCTAGGCTAAGATAGCTATAAGTTTCTCTTCATATGTCAAGTTAGGTTCCAACTATATGTCTTGCACTACAATAGCATGCTTTATGTCTAAGAGACACTTATTAAGTATACTGATGTGAAAAACATTATGAACACTTGACATGCTTGGCGGTAGAGCTAACCTGGATGCTACTTTGCCAACTCTATCTAAGATCTCATAAGGACCGATGTATCTTGGAGCTAACCTGGTTCTTCTGCCAAATTTGGCAATGCCTTTGGTTGGTGCAACTTTCAACCAAACATTGTCACCAACCTTAAATTCCAAGTCTGTTTTTCTTTTCTTCACATTGGTTGTGGTCCTTTAGCCATATAGATTCGGTCCTTGAAGTACAGTAATCCTTGCTTGTAGGCAAAAGATTGATACAAGGAACCTTTTTTCTCTCCTGAAATCCTTTTTACATTTCTCAGCCCACTCAAATCTTTGACCCTTCTTGGTCAGATGAGTAAGAACTGAGGCAATCATGGAAAAGCCTGATGCAAATCTCCTATAGTATCCAGCTAATCCTAGGAAACTTTTGATTTCCTTCATAGTCTTTGGTATTTCCCACTCTTACACTACCTTGACCTTTTCAGGGTCTGCCTTAAGGCTTTGTGTATCTATGATGTGTCCAAGGAAAGACACTTCCCTCATCCAGAATTCACACTTGGATAACTTGCAATAAAGCTGATGCTACAATAGAGTCTTTAAGACAATCTTCAGATGGTGTTCATGTTCTTTTTATCCTTGGAATACACTAGGATGTCATCAATGAACACAACTACAAATTTTTCTAGATGTGGTTTGAACACCCTATTCATCAGGTCCATAAAAGTAGCTGGGGCATTAGTCAAACCAAATGGCATGACTGTGTACTCATAATGCCCAAATCTTATCTTGAATGTAGTCTTAGGAATATCCTCTTCCTTTACTCTCAACTGGAAGTATCCAGATCTCAAATCTATCTTGGAGAGGATCTCAGCTCCCTTGAGTTGATCAAACAGATCCTTAATCCTAGGGAGTGGATACTTGTTCTTGATACTCACTGCATTAATCTTCCTGTAGTCAATGCATAGTCTCAAAGATCCATACTTCTTTTTCAGAAAGAGAATTGGAGCTCCCTATGGTAAAACACTTGGCCTTATGAACCCTTTTTTAAGAATTTCATCAAGTTGTTTCTTGAGCTCATTCATCTCTATGATTGGCATTCTGTAAGGAGGTATGGCTATTGGACTAGCTTCTGGTTGCAGCTTGATTTCAAATTTAATCTCCCTTTGTGGAGGAATACCTGGCAAGTCTTTAAGAAAGACTTGTGGAAAGTTTCTCACTATAGGTATTCTGTCCACTTCCTCATCACAGTGCAATTCATTGACTTATGGAAAGTCTCTCATTATAGGTATTCTGTCCATTTCCTCATCACAGTGCAATTCATTCAATGCATAACAGTAATCATGCTTAGAAATCACAGGTATCTCATCTAGTACCTCTAGCTCCATGCCATGCATTTCATACATTAATTCCTTGGAATTCACAAATGCATGCACTTCACCATCAGGCAATGTCATTTCCCTCTTAGCACAATCAATTCTTATGTTATGCATAGCAAGCCAATTCATACCCAGCACTAAATCATACTTAGGAATGTCCAACACTAGCAGAGTAGTCATAACCTTAGTCTTTCCTACTACTAGCTCACAATCCTTAGCTAGGTCAATAGTGAAAGGACAATGACTACCTGCTGTTTTAACTAAGGATATCCTAGGCATGATTTCAGTATTCAATTTCATGGCATCAACAAATTTCCTAGCCACTATAGACACTGATGCACTAGTATCAAACAGAACACTAACAGGCATACCATTAAGGTAAATGTTACCTTTTAGTGCTCCTCCCTACTGTGATGTCTCTAGCCTCTCCACTTGGAAGACTGCTTGCTTTTTTCACTAGAGGCCGAGGCACTGGATGAACTGCCCTCTGCTATCCCTCCCTAGGTGCTCCACCTCTAGGTCTTACCCCAATAGGCCTTACTGGACCTTGCTCTTCTGGCCTACTTTGAGGCTGTGGGTGGTCTTTGATCCAATGATCCATGGATCCACATCTTAGACATGCTTGGGTGTTAAAATAGCAAGGTTTATTTCCATGAAACTTCTTTCATTTAGGGCAACTTAGGCTAAGAAACTTCCCCTTAACCTTGCCCTCACCACCAAAATGGGAACTCTTGGCAATTCTCTTGCCATGTGGTGGCTTCTTTTGCTTGTGTCCTGCCGACTACTTTCCCCTGGTCCACTGGGAAAGTACTTAGTCTCATACTTTTCTTCCTCTACTAATAGAGCTTTCTGCACTGCTTCATAATTTTTAACTACTTCAAAAGGTCTAATAGCCTTTCTCATCTCTGACTTTAGGCCTCTGACAAATCTTTTGGCCTTCAACTTCTCCAGCCCATGATACTGAGGAGCATACCTCACTAACTGATTGAATTTATGCTCATACTCTAGGACACTGAGGTCGTCCTGCCTTAGAGCATCAAATTCAGCTTGCTTCATATCCTTGATAGCATCACTAATGTACTGCTCCTGAAAAACTGTGTGAACTCTAGCCAGCACATCTCATTATCTCTTCCTCCCTTCTGCCATTCTAGAAAGCATACCTATCTCTGGTGTTTCTCCATCACATTTCTATACTGCCTACCAAGTTGTAAGTAGACAGTGACACCTTCGTGGTAGAGCTGACTGGCATCCTCTCAAACATCTTTTCTATGAAGATTAACCACTCCTCAGCTTTCTCTGGCCCAGCTTGTCCATCAAACTGTGGAGGTCTTAGGCCTTGGAACCTCTCGAATTGTCTCACTTCATATATTGTTTCCAGATCCTCTGATCTATGTCTCCTGGATCCGTGAGAGCCCTCTATATGGTGATGCTCTCCATGATCTCTCTGCCTTCTCCTGCATCTTCTCTCATGACCTTCCTTAGTCTCATTTCTAGTGGAGGTATGGTCATAGACTGAGGGATTGGTCCTGGACACCTGACCAATCTCAGTCCTTAGTCTTCTTCCTCCTGGATTTCTCCTCTCTTCATCTTCCTCCTCAGTAGTTTCATCATTTTTCTTCTAAGCTTCCGAATGAACATATTCAGATGTGTTCCTAGCATCCTTTTTTGGTTGCTGCTGTGCATCCTAAACTGGTTCTAGTGGAGCTATTTGGACTCCTTGCTATTGTGTTTGAATAAGCCTTACTATGTTCTCATTGATTAGAGCTAAGTTTCTCTGAAGCTCTAACCAAACCTGAGGCACTTCAGGATTTGGTACCCCCTGTTGCCCTTGATTCCCTCTATTCTGTCCATTTCCTTGTTGCTCAGAATCAGTACGAGGCCTTCGGTGTGTTTCCCCTCTCCCTGTGGCAACCATGTTTACCTCTTGTATTGATGATTCATCATAGAGCACATACAAAGATCATAGGTATTTCAATGGTACTTGACACTAGCAGCTGACCAAACAGAGTTCATGCATGTAGATGCATGCAATGCAGCTATATGCTACGTACATGTACAAACCATGCTCTGATACCAACTGTACATTTAGACTCCCAGGATTGGTAATATTCTGCAAGCCATCAAAACGCTACCCTTAGTGTGCCTATCCAAGTGGCCGTCCTGGGCACTATATAAACACAATCATAATGGTCCAACCATCACACACATATTCACATTTCATGCACACCATGGCACCAAAGAAGGAAAGCACTAGCATAAATCTTAATCTTGGCTACCACACATTAGGCAATCTTGTTAAGTTTTAGTGACAAACCACTATGCCTGTAACTTCCACTAATAAATTGTATCATTCTAGCCACATAACCCCCCATTTTACTTTCTCCATTACCAAGTAGAGACTTAGATCAAACCAAGAATTTTTTTTTTTACATGAATAGCCCACCTATGGACCAAGTTATGCATTTTTTAAGTTGGTTACAAAATTCTGATCAAATGAGCAGTAACTTAGCCAGTTTTGCAACATCATATGTTTGGCTATAGGGCTCGAAATTCAAAAATTCTGAATCTGAGTTCAACCTATAAATGTTGTTTAGGTGTGGTAAAAATATCACGCAAAGGTTCCTTCTACACAGGGAGATGTAGAACTTTAAGTCCAGAGTCAAAATTCTGGTCACTTTATGACTATTTTGCCCATACAAAATTTCATAAGTGTGCAAACACTTCATTCACAAGGGAAAAACCCTCCAAAGCTATCCCATATATGTCCAGTACACATAAGAATTAAATTGCCTTGCTTTTAACAACTTTATGTGACCGAAACAAAATTTACAAGTAAGCAACCCATCATTAACACTTAGGCAGCTTTACACCACATCACTTACATAGCCAAAACATTACCCAAATGTTCACATGCTTGTCTTATTTTACTTAGACTACATTTAAATGCATACATGAACTACAATATGGTCTTAACTTAGCTAAATACACACCCTAGGTTACAGGAGGGCCCGAGACACAAAGGACTCCAGAAACAGGATGCTAGACAGCTGCTACATAACACAATAAGTACCACCATTAAAAATACTAAATGTGCTCCTAAAATCACTAAACTTTCTAGATCATAACTAGACATATGGAAGTTCATGTACCTGAAATATCAAATCAAAACTCAAACCACAAAGGTTATTTTGAATCTGGTCTTTCTGCTACACTTGAATGACAGAATTGAGGGGAGTAAGTTTCATTGAGAAACTTAGTAAGGGTAACCCATGGATTCAGTA
The DNA here is from genome assembly GCA_039654915.1 of Aquilaria yunnanensis. Taxonomy (NCBI): domain Eukaryota; kingdom Viridiplantae; phylum Streptophyta; class Magnoliopsida; order Malvales; family Thymelaeaceae; genus Aquilaria; species Aquilaria yunnanensis. The sequence continues at coordinate 51,747,946 of CM077594.1, read as the reverse complement.
GGCAATGTGAGCCTCATTAAAACCTTCATCCAAAGACACTAAAACAAAAAAACCATAATGCATATATACAAGATATAGTAACCCAATGCAGCAGCCATTCACAACCAACAAACACATGAAATGCATCAACAACAATAACCATAGGTTAGTCCATAAAACACATAATAAACATAAGTAAATCACTATGGCAGCCCTCCTCAAGCTAATGGTTGGTATTAGGAGGAATTTAACACTAGTGAGTACTAACTTTGGGCTCTAGAAACCCTCGAATTTGATGCCATCATTGTGTTGGGTTTCGGGAGCCAAACAGCACAGCGGAATTTAACCGAAACCCTCCAGGATCCAAGTGAAACGGGGTAAACCGGGTGTTCAAAAATTTCATACCTAATTTTCGGTTGAGATCTCTCACTCAACTGTAGAGTCGAATCACAAAACCTGAACAGTTGACGTGTTCAGGCTCTCTATGGTATCCACACGAGCCTCTCGGGATCACCACGCTTCCACCACGTCCCGGCAGATGCGTTTCTCTTGCGCTCGCAGTGCTAGCTTGCGTCCTCCAAGGAATTGCAAGAGAAGAGTGCGGCTGTCCTTTTGGGAGGCTAGGGCAAGGAGACCTGCGAATTTCTCACTTAAAAGTTGTATTTATAGTGAGACTCAACTTCCAGGCCTAATGGGTTTCAAAGCCCTAATCCAATTAGGATTTAATTTCGGGCTTAATAATGGCTCAACTCCTTGGCCCATTATTAATACGAAATTAAAGTGAAACCATAACCCAAATAATTAGCCCATGCACTCTAATGATCCAAATAGCTCCATGTGTGCGACCCAATAGGCTCTTGCCATGTTGGCAATGATCATAAATCACATTTATGATCATAAGCAATGAGCGGTGTCTAGCAACACATCATTGCTACCCAAGTGACAAGATTGTCAATGATTCGACTAAACCTTTATGATCATCACCGATATATGCCATTGTCCCTTTGTCCAAGATATCAAGACTAAGCACGAGACATGGAATGTGTCACTCTCGTATAGCCCAATCTTTGGTTTCTTGATTACTGAGTAGACCAACTTAAACTGACGACATTGATATCATATATCAACTCATCGGAGCATGGCCATGCATTTTCTAAGTCTTACTATATCAAGGGACAAATCCCATCTTGATCATACAAATCCCTCCGCATGATATGTCACATACCCAATGACCTCCTTCAAGTTCACTCAGTTACGAGCAACAAAGGAAAGTATCAAAGTATGTGACTCACATGTAGGGAACTTTGATTATCTTAGGTCGAAGGACTACATATACCATGATCACTATGAGAATCACTTATGACACTCATATAACGATCCATGAAGTGTTCTCATGGTGGGTCGGTCCAGTACACAAGTTCTCCAACTTGTACCCATATGTAGACTACATATCTCATATTAGTCTCCACATATGCTAGTCATTATGTATTATTGCAACCCGCTCCATAATAATACTAGACTAGGGACGTTTAAGAATATCATTATTCTAGGGTTACAATTATGTTTATTACGTTACACAGAAACAAAACAACAAACAAAATGGCTGGATTAATGACTCAATAAAATATCATGACTCAATGTGCAAAAATACAATCATCTCATGATTGGCTTTTTGGGCACAACACTAACACATTGTGCACTTCACACTAGGTAACAAAACCTTCAATATGTGCACTCCCCTCACTAAGCTTGGTTCATCAAGCTCATGGCTCTATTCCAAGCTTAACCCTAGCTTCATGGTTGCTTGAAAATATAGAAAATAACCCATGAGAGTAAGAGAACCCTTACCTTGATGGGCATGCTAAAATTGGAGCTTGATCCTTTGTGCACTCAAGCAATAGCACAAAAAAGCTTCCAATTGTGCTTCCTTGACTTCAATTACAAGTAGTATTGAGTTTGAAGGTATGGTAGCTATGGAGGAAGTTTGGAGGAGAGGGCTAGCTTCTATTTTTACTGGTGGAGCCAGAAATTTGGGAGATAAGGACCAAGAATGGACACTTATATGGTATTAATTGCACTAAACACACTTAACAAGCTTAACCAAGCTTTATGTCAGATTCCTTGCTACAAGACCATGGTTTCTTTATCTTAATCTCTTGGCCCACATTTTACCTCCTTATCCCATGTCATAGAAGCCCTCCTTATGTGGGATAACCCCACAAAACTTCCATTTGACTTAAGTCATAAGCATGGACAACCAGGGGCACACAATAGGACACTTAAGTCCTTAAAGCCTTTTTGTGTTTTCCTTTGTCCATACTTGTCTTCTATAAGCAATTTGTTCATTCAATAGCACTTTCATACCATTCATATCCTTCCCATAATTGTCCAAATCTCTTTTGTGAAATTTTTGCAATTGAGTACACAAATTTCCAAAATCTTACAAAAAAGTCCATAGGTTGCTTGACAAACAAGCAATCCTTAAGGCTTTTCTTGAGGGCTAACTTACCAACTTGGAACACTTTTAAGGAGGTGTTGATCATGCATTTTATCCCTCACACTTCAATCACTATGGTGAGAATTACAGAATATAATTGTTTTTAGCCATTATGACACACGTGTAATTCTCCCATTTTAGTGGGGTGGTAACACTGACTAACCAAGCTAATTGTATTTCCAAAATGTAGAGTGGGGATCTCTCTTGATTTTGCCAAATTTCATACAAAGCTAAGAAACAATCTCCCAAAGCTTCTTCGGAGGAATTCATAGTCTGATCCTTAGATAGGATCACTCTTGTGTACTTCCGGCTTAATGCATCTGCTACCACGTTTCCTTTGCCAGTACAGTGCTCAATTAAACAATCATAATCTTTTATGTATTCAATCCATCGATGTAGCCTCATGTTTAGATCCCTATGTGTAAACAAATACTTAAAACTCTTATGATCGGTGAAGATCCTGAACGACCTCCCCATCAAGTAATGCCTTCATAGCTTAAGTCCAAAGATTACTGCTGTTAGCTCAAGATTGTGAACAGGATAGTTCAATTCATTAGGCCTCAACTGTCTTGAACCATATGCAATCACTTGAGTCTCCTGCATCAATACACATCCTAGACCAGAACCCGATGCATCATTGTACACCGTAAAAGCCTTTTTCGGATCTAGTAGAATGAAGTGACTCACAAGTAGCCACAAGGTGAAGTATTCTTATTACCAGCTCACAAAATGGGAGAATTACAAATGCATCATAATGGCTAAAAACCATTATATTGTGTAATTCTCACCATAGTGTTTTAAGTATGGGGGGTAAAAGGCATGATCAACACCTCCTTAAAAGTGTTCCAATTTGGTAACTTGGTCCCTAAGAAAAGCCTTAAGGATTGCTTGTTTGTCAAGCAACCTATGGACTTTTTTGTAAGATTTAGGAAATTCGGGTACCCAATCACAAAAATTTCACAAAAGAGATTTGGAGAGTTATGAGAAGGACATGAATGGTATGAAAGTGCTATTGGAGGACCAAATTGCTTATGGAAGACAACTAAGGACAAAGAAAACACAAAAAGGCATAAAGGACCTAAGTGTTCTAATGTAGGCCTTAAGATGTGTATGTCTATGACTTAAGTCAAATGGAAGTTTTGTGGGGTTATCCCACATAAGAAGGGCTGCTAAAGGAAGATAAGGATGGTCAAATGTGGGTGAAGAGATTAATACTAAGAAACCATAGTCTTGTAGCAAGGAAAATGACATAAGTCAAGGTTAAGACTACTTAAGTGTGTTTAGTGTACTTTTGACTATTTAAGTAGTCAAGACCACCTTTGCTTCTTCAAATTTCGGCCTCCACCAGAAAAAAAGAAAGCCAGCCCTCTCCTCCACACTTACTCCATAGCCACCATACCTTCAAACCCAAAACTACTTGCAATTGAAGTCATGGAAGCACAATTGGAAGCTATTTGGTGCTATTGCTTGAATGCACCTAGGATCAAGCTCCAATTTTGGAATAACCATCAAGGTAAGGGTTCTCTTGCTCTCATGGGTTTTTTTCTGTATTTTCAAACATCCATGGAGCTATGGCTAAGCTTGGAAGAGAGCCATGAGCTTGATGAACCAAGCTTATTGAGGGGAGTGCACTTATTGAAGGTTTTGTGACCTAGTGTGAAGTGCACAAAGATGGCAGTTAAATGAGGGTTTCTAGAGCCCAAATTTAGTACTAACTAGTGTTAAAATCCACCTAAGACCAAGCATTAGCTTGAGGAGGGCTGCCATAGTGATTTGGTTATGTTGCTGCCACATTTCATGTGTTTGTTGTTTGTGTTTGGCTGCTGCATTTGGTTGCTATATCTTGTATATATGCATTGTGGTTTTTTTATTTTAGTGTGTTTGGATGCAGGTTTTAATGATGGTTACATTTCCTATTGAATCCAAGTGCTACCCTTACTAAGTTTCTCAATGAAACTTACTCCCCTCAATTCTGTCATTTCAGGTCCAGCAGAAAGATCACCTTCAAACTAACCATTTTGGTTTGATTTTTGATCTGAAATTTCAGTTACATGAACCTCCATATGTCTAGTTATGATCTGGAAAGTTTGGTGATTTTAGGAGCAAATTTGGTATTTTTAATTGTGGTACTTACTCTGTTGTGCAGCAGCTGTCCGGCATCCTGTTTTTGGAGTCCATAGTGTCTCAGGACCTCCTGTAACCTAGGGTGCGTAGTTAGCTGAGTTAAGACCATATTTTAGTCCATGTATGCATGTAGATGTAGTGTATGTACGATGAGACAAGTATGTGAACATTTGAGTAATGTTTTGGCTGTGTAAGTGATGTAGTGCAAAGCTGCCTAAGAGTGAATGATAGGCTGCTTACTTGTAAATTCTGTTTTGGCCATATAAAGTTGCTAGATGCAAGAGAATGTAATTAATATGTGTATTGGACATATATGGGATAGCCTTGGAGGGCTTTCTCCTTGTGAATGAAGTGTTTGCATGGTTTGGAAAAATTGTATAGGCAAAATGGTTCAAAAGTTGCCAGAATTTCGACTCTGGACCTAAAGTTTAATATCTCCCTGTGTAAAATGAATATTGGCATGAAATTTTTACCACACCTAGATGACATCTAGTGGGTTAACTGGGATTTCGAATTTATGGATTTAGAGCCCTGTAGCGAAAGATATGACGTTGCAAAGTTGGCTGAGTTACTGTTCATTTGGTCAGAATTTTGTAACCAACTTGAAAAATCCATAACTTGGTCCATAGGTGGGCTATTGATGTAAAACAAAATTCCATCGTTTGCTCTAAGTCTCTACTTCATAATGGAGCAAACAAAACAGGGGGGTATGAGGCTAGAATGATACATTTTATTAGTGGAAGTTACAGGTACAGTAGCTGGCCACTAGAACTTAACAAGATTGCCTAATGTGTGGAAGCCAAAACTAAGACTTGTGCTAGTGTTTTTCCTTCTTTGCTGCCATGGTGTGCATGAAATGTGAATATGTGTGTGATGGTTTGACCAATATGCATGTATTTACATAGTGCCCAAGAGGGCCACTTGGGTATGCACACTAAGGGTAGTGTTCTGATGGCCTACAGAACATTACCAATCCTGGGAGTCTAAATGCACAGTTTTGGCACCATAACTGGACTACCCCGGAGTGGGTAACAGAAGTTGGTATCAGAGCATGTTTTATACATGTACATTGCATATAGTTGGCATTGCATGGATCTACATATATGAACTCAGTTTGGTCAGCTGCTAGTGTCAAGTACCATTGAAATACCTATGATCTTTATATGTGCTCTATGATGGATCATCAATGCAGGAAGTAAACATGGTTGCCACAAGGAGAGGGGATCCACCCCGAAGGCCTCCTACTAATTCTAGGCAACAAAGAAATGAACAGAATAGAGGGAATCAGGGGCAACAGGGGGTACCAAACCCTGAAGTGCCTCAGGTTTGGTTAGAGCTTCAGAGGAACTTAGCTCTAATCAATGAAAACTTAATGAGGCTGATTCAAGGACAACAGTAGGGAGTCCAAGTAGCTCCAGCAGCACCAGTTCGGGATGCATAGCTACAACTAGAAGAGGATACTAGGAACACATCTGAATATGTTCCTTCTGGAAGCTTAAAAGACACAAATGATGAGACCATTGAGGTGGAAGATGAGGATAGGAGAGATTCAAGAGGCAGAAGAGTAAGATCTGAGATTGGTCAGGTGTCTAGGACCAATCCCTCAGTCTATGACCATTCCTGCACTAGGAATGAGATTGAGGAAGGTCGTGAGAGAAGATTTAGGAGAAGGCAGAGAGAACATAGAGAGCATCACCGTACAGAGGACTCTCATAGATCTAAGAGACATAGATCAGAGGATTTAGAAGGCCTAGATGAGGTCAGACTGTTGGAGAGGTTCCAAGGCCTAAGACCTCCACAATTTGATGGAAGAGCTGGGCCAGAGAGAGCTGAGGAGTGGTTAATCTTCATAGAAAATATGTTTAAGAGGATGCCACTCAGCTCCACCAAGAAGGTGTCACTGGCTACTTACAACTTGGTAGGCAGTGTAGAGATGTGGTGGAGAAACACCAGAGACAGGTATGCTTTCCAAAAGGGCAGAAGGCCAGGAAGAGATATTGAGATGAGTTGGCCAGAGTTCACACAGCTGTTCCAGGAACAGTACATCAGTGATGCCATCAAGGATATGAAGCAAGCTGAATTTGATGCTCTAAGGCAGGACAACATCAGTGTCCTAGAGTATGAGCACAAATTCAATCAGTTGGTGAGGTACGCTCCTCAGTATCATGGATTGGAGGAATTGAAGGCCAAAAGATTTGTCAGAGGCCTAAAGTTAGACATTAGAAAGGCTGTTAGACCTTTTGGAGCAGTTACATACTATGAAGCAGTGCAGAAAGCTCTATTAGTAGAGCAAGAGGAGTATGAGACTAAGTACTTTCCCAGTGCATCGGGGGAAAGTAGTCAGGCAGGAGGCAAGCAGAAGAAGCCACCACATGGCAAGGGAATTGCCAAGAGTTACCATTTTGGTGGTGAGGGCAAGGTTAAGGGGAAGTTCCCTGGCCTAAGGTGCCCTAAGTGTAGGAGGTTTCATGGAAAGAAACGTTGCTACTTTGATACCCAAGCGTGTCTAAGATGTGGATCCATGGATCATTGGATCAAAGACTGCCCACAGGCTCAAAAGGAGGCCAGAAGACCAAGGTACAGTAAGACCTTTTGGGGCAGGACCTAGAGGAGGAGCACCAAGGGAGGGACAGCAGAGGCCGGTTCCTTCAGTGCCTCGGCCTCCAGTGCAGAGAGCTGGCAGAGTCTTCCAAGTGGAGAGGCCAGAGACATCAGAGCAGGGAGGAGCACTAAGAGGTAACATTTACCTTAATGGTATGCCTGTTAGTGTTCTATTTGATACTGGTGCATCTGTGTTTATAGTGGCTAGGAAATTTGTTGATGCCATGAAATTGCCTACTGAAATCATGCCTGGAATATCCTTAGTGAAAACAGCAGGTAGTCAATGTCTTTTCACTAATGACCTAGCTAAGGATTGTGAGCTAGTAGTAGGAAAGACTAAGGTTATGACTAATCTGCTAGTGTTGGACATTCCTAAGTATGATTTAGTGCTGGGTATGAATTGGCTTGCTATGCATAACATAAGAATTGATTGTGCTAAGAGGGAAATCACATTGCCTGATGGTGAAGTGCATGCATAAGTGAATTCTAAGGAATTAGTGTATGAAATGCATGGCTTGGAGCTAGAGGTATTAGATGAGATACCTGTGATTTCTGAGCATGATTACTGTTATGCATTGAATGAATTGCACTGTGATAAAGAAGTGGATAGAATACCTATAGTGAGAGACTTTCCACTAGTCTTTCCTAAAGACCTGCCAGGTATTCCTCCACAAAGGGAGATTGAATTTGAAATCAAGCTGCAACCAGAAGCTAGTCCAATATCCATACCTCCTTACAGAATGCCTATCACAGAGATGAATGAGCTCAAGAAACAACTTGATGAACTTCTTGAAAAGGGGTTCATATGGCCAAGTGTTTCACCATGGGGAGCTCCTGTTCTCTTTGTGAAAAAGAAGGATGGATCTTTGAGACTATGCATTGACTACAGGAAGCTTAATGCAGTGACTATCAAGAACAAGTATCCACTCCCTAGGATTGAGGATCTGTTTGATCAACTCAAGGGAGCTAAGATCTTCTCCAAGATAGATTTGAGATCTGGATACTTCCAGTTGAGAGTAAAGGAAGAAGATATTCCTAAGACTGCATTCAGGACCAGATATGGGCATTATGAGTACACAGTTATGCCATTTGGTTTGACTAATGCCCCAGCTGCTTTTATGGACTTGATGAACAGGGTGTTCAGACCACATCTGGACAAATTTGTGGTTGTGTTCATTGATGACATCCTAGTGTATTCCAAGGATGAAAATGAACATGAACATCATCTGAAGATTGTCTTAAAGACTCTGTTGCAGCATCAGCTTTAGGCCAAGTTATCCAAGTGTGAATTCTGGATAAGGGAAGTGTCTTTCCTAGGACACATCATAGATGCACAAGGCCTTAAGGCAGACCCTGAAAAGGTCAAGGCAGTGCAAGAGTGGGAAAGACCAAAGACTGTGAAGGAAATCAGAAGTTTCATAGGATTAGCTGGATACTACAGGAGATTTGTATCAGGCTTTTCCATGATTGCCTCAGTTCTTACTCATCTGACCAAGAAGGGTCAAAGATTTGAGTGGACTGAGAAGTGTGAAAGGAGTTTCCAGGAGCTCAAGCAGAGGTTGATTAAAGCTCCAGTGTTGATTCTTCCTGATCCAAGTAAGCCCTACATCATATATACAGATGCATCTAGATCTGGGTTAGGTTGTGTGCTTATGCAAGACAGAAATGTCATTGCTTATGGGTCAAGGCAGTTAAGACCCCATGAGCAAAATTATCCTACCCATGACCTAGAACTGGCAGCAGTGATTTTTTCTCTAAAGCAATGAAGGCATTACTTGGTGGGTAGTTCCTTTGTCATCTACACTGACCATAAGAGCCTAAAGTACTTGTTCACTCAGAAAGAGTTGAACATGAGGCAAAGGAGATGGTTAGAGTACATCAAGGACTATGATTGTAGTATACAGTACACAGAGGGCAAAGGCAATCTAGTAGCAGATGCCTTGAGCAGGAAGTGCACAGGACTTTTGAAAGGAGGATCCTTAGCTGATCATGATGAGCAAAATAATTTGCTATGCCTATGGCATAAATGGCACAAGTGGGAGGAAGCCCAAATTTACACATTGACAATTCAATCTAGATGGATTGAAGAAGCCAGAAAGGCACAGGAGACAGATCTTGATCTGAAAAAGATCTCAGGAGAGGAAAAAGGTTCCTTGTATCAATCTTTTGCCTACAAGCAAGGATTACAGTACTTCAAGGACCGAATATATGTGCCTAAAGGAGCAAAGCTAAGGGATGAAATACTTGAAGAAGCTCACACAAACAAGTTGAACATCCATCCAGGAAGTGAGAAAATGTATAAAGATTTGAAGACTCACTTCTGGTGGCCACATATGAAGAGAGACATAGCTACTTATGTCTCCAAATGTGCCACATGCCAAAGGGTAAAGGTAGAGCACCAGAAGCCAGCTGGTACCCTACAGACTCTACCTATACCAGTGAGGAAGTGGGGCAACATAACCATGGACTTTTGGACTAGGTTGCCTATGACAAGATTAAGGCATGATACAATCTGGGTCATTGTGGATAGGCTAACCAAATGTTCCCACTTCTTACCTATGAAACTCATAGACTCCTTGGAGAAGTTAGCCCATATGTATGTCCAGGAGATAGTGAGACTACATGGAGTGCCAGACTCCATTGTATCTGATAGAGATCCAAGATTTACAGCTCGGTTTTGGAGTGCTTTTCATAAAGCACTAGGAACCAAAATCCACCTGAGTACTGCTTATCATCCTCAGACAGATGGGCAATCTGAAAGGGTGATACAGATACTAGAAGACATGCTCAGGAGCTGTGTGTTGGATTTCAAAGGTGAATGGGACCAACACTTGCCGTTGGTGGAATTCTCATATAACAATAGTTACCAAAGCACTATTGGCATGGCACCTTATGAAGCCTTATATGGAAGAAGGTGCATGACACCCCACTGTTGGGTGGAAGCCTCAGACAGGCTAGAGTTGGGTCCCGAAATTATTGAAGAGACTACTGCCAAAATCAAGAAAATTCAAGAGAGATTAAAGGCAGCCAATGAAAAGACCACAACCTATGTGAACAAAAGAAGGAGAGACTTGGAATTTGAGGTTGGTGACAATGTTTGGCTAAAAGTTGCACCAACCAAAGGCACTGTCAGATTTGGCAAAAGAACCAAGTTAGCTCCAAGATACATTGGTCCTTATGAGATCTTGGACAGAGTTGGCAAGGTAGCAAACAGGTTAGCTCTACCGTCAAGCATGTCAAGTGTTCATAATGTTTTTCACATTAGTATGCTTAAGAAGTGTCTACTGGACACAAAGCATGCTATTGTAGTGGAAGACATACAGTTGGAACCTAACTTGACATAGGAAGAGAAACCTATAGCTATCTTAGCCAAGGATACCAGAAGGTTAAGAAACAAACATATTCCCATGGTCAAAGTTCAGTGGTCACACCACTCTGAAAGAGACGCAACCTGGGAAACTGAAAAAGACCTTATGGAAAGGTATCCTGAAGAATACCTGAAGCTAAAGCCTATTTTGGAGGACCAAAATTTTTAAGGGGGGGAGGATTGTTACCACCTCACAAAATGGGAGAATTACGAGTGATCATAATGGCTAAAAACAATTATATTGTGTAATTCTCACCATAGTGTTTTAAGTATGGGGGGTAAAAGGCATGATCAACACCTCCTTAAAAGTGTTCCAATTTGGTAACTTGGTCCCTAAGAAAAGCCTTAAGGATTGCTTGTTTGTCAAGCAACCTATGGACTTTTTTGTAAGATTTAGGAAATTCGGGTACCCAATTGCAAAACTTTCACAAAAGAGATTTGGAGAGTTATGAGAAGGACATGAATGGTATGAAAGTGCTATTGGAGGACCAAATTGCTTATGGAAGACAACTAAGGACAAAGAAAACACAAAAAGGCATAAAGGACCTCAGTGTTCTAATGTAGGCCTTAAGATGTGTATGTCTATGACTTAAGTCAAATGGAAGTTTTGTGGGGTTATCCCACATAAGGAGGGCTGCTAAAGGAAGATAAGGATGGTCAAATGTGGGCGAAGAGATTAATACTAAGAAACCATAGTCTTGTAGCAAGGAAAATGACATAAGACAAGGTTAAGACTACTTAAGTGTGTTTAGTGTACTTTTGACTATTTAAGTAGTCAAGACCACCTTTGCTTCTTCAAATTTCGGCCTCCACCAGAAAAAAAGAAAGCCAGCCCTCTCCTCCACACTTACTCCATAGCCACCATACCTTCAAACCCAAAACTACTTGCAATTGAAGTCATGGAAGCACAATTGGAAGCTATTTGGTGCTATTGCTTGAATGCACCTAGGATCAAGCTCCAATTTTGGAATAACCATCAAGGTAAGGGTTCTCTTACTCTCATGGGTTTTTTTCTGTATTTTCAAACATCCATGGAGCTATGGCTAAGCTTGGAAGAGAGCCATGAGCTTGATGAACCAAGCTTATTGAGGGGAGTGCACTTATTGAAGGTTTTGTGACCTAGTGTGAAGTGCACAAAGATGGCAGTGAAATGAGGGTTTCTAGAGCCCAAAGTTAGTACTAAAAAGTGTTAAAATCCTCCTAAGACCAAGCATTTGCTTGAGGTGGGCTGCCATAGTGATTTGGTTCTGTTTATTATGTGTTTTATGGACTAACCTATAGTATATGTTGCTGCCACATTTCATGTGTTTGTTGTTTGTGTTTGGCTGCTGCATTTGGTTGCTATATCTTGTATATATGCATTGTGGTTTTTGTGTTTTAGTGTCTTTGGATGCAGGTTTTAATGATGGTTACATTGCCTATTGAATCCAAGTGCTACCCTTACTAAGTTTCTCAATGAAACTTACTCCCCTCAATTCTGTCATTTCAGGTCCAGCAGAAAGATCACCTTCAAACTAACCATTTTGGTTTGAGATTTGATCTGAAATTTTAGGTAAATGAACCTCCATATTTCTAGTTATGATCTGGAAATTTTGGTGATTTTAGGAGCACATTTGGTATTTTTAATGGTGGTACTTACTGTGTTGTGCAGAAGCTGTCCAGCATCCTGGTTTTGGAGTCCATTGTGTCTCAGGACCTCCTGTAACCTAGGGTGCGTATTTAGCTAAGTTAAGACCATATTGTAGTCCATGTATGCATGTACATGTAGTGTATGTAAAGTGAGACAAGTATGTGAGCATTTGAGTAATGTTTTGGCTATGTAAGTGATGTAGTGCAAAGCTGCCTAAGTGTGAATGATAGGTTGCTTACTTGTAAATTCTGTTTTGGCCACATAAAGTTGCTAGATGCAAGAGAATGTAATTAATATGTGTATTGGACATATATGGGATAGCCTTGGAGGGCTTTCTCCTTGTGAATGAAGTGTTTGCATGGTTTGGAAAAATTGTATATCAAAATGGTCCAAAAGTTGCCAGAATTTTGACTCTGGACCTAAAGTTTAATATCTCCCTGTGTAGAATGAATATTGGCATTAAATTTTGACCACACCTATAGAACATCTAGAGGGTTAACTGGGATTTTTAATTTATGGATTTAGAGCCCTGTAACCAAAGATATGAGGTTGCAAAGTTGGCTGAGTTACTGTTCATTTGGTCAGAATTTTGTAACCAACTTGAAAAATCCATAACTTGGTCCATAGGTGGGCTATTGATGTAAAAAAAATTTCCATTGTTTGCTATAAGTCTCTAATTCATAATGGATCAAAGAAAACAGGGGAGTATGAGGCTAGAATGATACAGTTTATTAGTGGAAGTTACAGGTACAGTAGCTGGCCACTAGAACTTAACAAGATTGCCTAATGTGTGGAAGCCAAAACTAAGACTTGTGCTAGTGTTTTTCATTCTTTGCTGCCATGGTGTGCATGAAATGTGAATATGTGTGTGATTATTTGACCAATATGCATGTATTTACATAGTGCCCAAGAGGGCCACTTGGGTATGCACACTAAGGGTAGTGTTCTGATGGCCTACAGAACATTACCAATCCTGGGAGTCTAAATGCACAGTTTTGGCACCATAACTGGACTACCCCGGAGTGGGTAACAATTCTCCCACCTAGTAAAGTGTTATACTCAATAATCAAAGTGCCAAGTCTAGTCTAGGTACAGTTGCGCTCAAGCATATGTTTTGTGGCTCCGGTAGTCGTCGTGACTATTAGTGTTGTGCCCAAAAACCAATCATGAGATGATTGTATTTTTGCACATTGAGTCATGATATTTTATTAAGGCATTAATCCAGCAATTATGTTTGTTGTTTTGTTTCTGCCTAACTTAACAAACATAATTGTAACCCTAGAATAATGATATTCTTAAACAACCCTGGTCTAGTATTATTGTGGATCGGGTTGCAATAATACATAGCGACTAGCATATGTGGAGACTAATATGAGATATGTAGTCTACATATGCATACAAGTTGGAGAACTTGTGTACTGGACCGACCCACCATGAGAACACTACATGGATCGTTATATGAGTGTCATAAGTGATTCTCATAGTGATCATGGTATATGTAGTCCTTCGACCTGAGATCATCAAGGTTCCCTAAATGTGAGTCACATACTTTGATACTTTCCTTTGTTGCTCGTAACTGAGTGAACTTGAAGGAGGTCATTGGGTATGTCTTGGTTTGAACTCTTCCAGCTCACAGCACCACCACCAATACAAAACACATAACCTAATTGCAATCTAAAATCATCCTTATCGGATTGGAAGCTTGCATCAATGTAACCCCTTACAACGAGCTCATCTTCACCTCCAATGACCAAGAATGCATCTTTAGTCCTTCATAAGTACTTAAGGATGTTCTTAACAGCTGTCCAGTGACTCTCACCGGGGTTCGATTGGTGCCTACTCGTCATGCTTAAGGCATATGAGACATCAGGACGAGTACATATCATGGCATACATGATAGATCCAATTGCTGAAGCATACGAAATCTTACTCATGTGCTCTCTCTCCTCGGGTAAACTCGGACACTGAGATCTAGAAAGAGTTATACCATGTGACGTGGGCAAGAATCCTTTCTTGGAATTTTGCATGCTAAACCTCTTTAGCACCTTGTCAATGTATGTACTTTGAGTTAGGCCAAGAAGCTTTCTAGATCTATCTATATAGATCCTGATGCCTAACACATAGGCTGCTTCACCCAAGTCCTTCATAGAGAAACATTTCCGCAGCCAAGTCTTCACAGACTGTAGCTCAGGAATGTCATTCCCGATGAGTAGTATGTCATCTACATACAACACCAAAAAGACAATAACGCTCCCACTAACCTTCTTGTAGACACAAGGTTCATCTTCATTTTTGATAAACCCAAACTCTTTGATTACCTCATCAAAATGAAGATTCCAACTTCGAGAAGCTTGCTACAGTCCATAAATGGACCTTTGCAACTTGCACACTTTATTGGCATTCTTAGGAGTCACAAAACCCTCAGATTGTGTCATGTACACATCCTCAAGTAGATTTCCATTTAGGAATGCAGTTTTGACATCCATTTGCCATATCTCATAATCATAGTGTGCAGAAATAGCGAACAAAATTCAGATGCATTTAAGCATAGCAACTGGTGAAAAAGTTTCATCATAGTCAATACCATGAATTTGCTTGAAACCTTTTACAACCAATCATCCCTTAAAGGTAATCACATTACCATCCATGTCAGTTTTCTTTTTGAAAACCCAGTTGCACCCTATGGGTTTTACCCCTTCAAGTGGGTCAACCAAAGTCCATACTTGGTTTTCATACATGGATTTCATCTTGGATTTCATGGCCACTAGCCACTTCTCAGAGTCAGGCCCCGACATAGCTTGTTGGTAGGTTGTGCACTCTTCCTGATCCATGAGCATCACATCACCAGTGTGAGTCATGAGAAATCCACAACTCTCAGGCTCACGCCGAATCCTACCAGACCTACGTGGGCTCTGTGCTACAGGAACAGACTCTTGAACCACAACATCTTGTGGTGTCTGTTCAAGTTCCATTTTAGGTTCGATGTCTCCTTGTTGTTCCTGAATTTCTTCAAGTTCTACTTTCCTTCCACGAGTTTCTTTAGAGATAAAATTTTTCTCTAAAAAGACACCAGTTCGAGCAACAAACACTTTTTGCTCAGAAGGATTGTAGAAATAGTAACCCTTTGTTTCTTTGGGATACCCAACAAAAAGACATTTTTGAGATTTGGGCCCTAGTTTGTCAGAGGATTGACGTTTCTCATAAGCGTCATAGCCCCAAATCTTCATAAAAGACAAATTGGGATGCCTCCCACTCCATATCTCATATGGTGTCTTTTGAACCGATTTAGATGGAACTCGGTTTAGTATAAAAGCGGTTGTCTCTAGAGCATGTCCCCAGAAGGAGTTTGGAAGGTCAGCTTTACTCATCATAGAGCGAACCATGTCTAACAGAGTTCGATTTCTCCTTTCAAAAACACCATTCCATTGAGGTGTACCTGGTGGAGTGAGTTGTGATACTATACCACACTCCTTCAAATAGTCAAGGAATTCTCGATCCAAGTACTCTCCACATCGATCTGATCGAAGCACTTTAATACTCTTCCCGAGTTGATTCTCTACTTCATTCTTGAATTCTTTGAACTTTTCAAGGGATTCTGACTTGTGTCTCATGAGATACACATAGCCATATCTGCTGAAGTCATCAGTGAAAGTAATGATGTATTGGAAACCTCCTCAAGCTTGTGTAGACATAGGGCCACATACATCACTATGTATGAGTCCTAGTAAGTCATTAGCCCTTCCACTTTGCCCTGTGAATGGGGCTTTGGTCATCTTGCCCAACAAACATGACTCACATGTCTCATATGATTCAAAATCAAGTGAGTCCAAGAGTCCATCCTTATGGAGCTTGGATATGCGTGTCTCATTTATATGGCCCAAGCGACAGTGCCAGAGATAGGTCGGGTTCGAATCATTTAATCTGACCTTCTTGGTATTCACATTATAGATTGGATCTTCGAGGTCTAGAACATGCAACCCATTCCTAAGTTGAGCACTACCATAAAAGATTTTATTCAAATAAATAGAACATTTTTCCTTTATTATAAATGAAAAAGCTTTCTTGTCCAAACAAGAAACAAAAATCAAATTTCTACTAATAGTAGGCACAAAGTAGCAGTTGTCTAATTCTAAAACTAATCCACTAGGTAAAGTGAGAACATAAGTCCCTACGGCTAAGGCAGCAACCCTTGCTCCATTTCCAACACATAGGTCCACTTCACCTCGGGCCAATCTTGTACTTCTACTTAGATCCTGCACATTTGCACAAATGTGAGATCCAAATCCAGTATCCAATACCCAAGATGAGGAAGTAGAAAAGTTAGCCTCTATAACGAAAATACCTGAGGTCGAAGTCTTACTTCCCTTTTCCTTAGCAAGTTCTCCAAGATAGAGCTTGTAGTTGCGCTTTCAGTGTTCAGGTTGCTTACAATGGAAGCACTCCCCTTCCTTTGCCACACCACCCGTTGGTGTTCAGTGTAGCTGAAGAAGAATTAGCATTGGACTTGCCATTAGCTTTATCCTTCTTCTTGTTGTCTTTTCCCTTTCCCTTGCCCTTTTGAACCATCAAAATGGGCTTAGCCTTCTTAAGGCTTTGCTCAGCAGTTATCAACATGTTGAGTAATTCAGGGAGGGACTTGTCAAGGTCATTCATGTTATAGTTCATGACGAACTGACTGTAGCTTTCAGGCAACGATTGCAAGACTACATGAATAGCCAACTCTTTCTTAAGAGCAAATCTCAAATTCTCAAGATTCTCAATGTACCAAATCATCTTGAGCACATGAGGACCCACGGGACTTCCTTCAGACATCTTGCACTGAAACAATTCCTTAGAGGTCTTAAACCTCTCATGCCTACCTTGCTCTTGGAAAAGCATTTTGAGATGTTCGATCATATTGAACGCCCTCATGTTCTCATGTTGCTTCTGAAGCTCAGATTCCATGGTAATAAGCATGAGGCATGCAACATCCAAAGCATCATCAGAATGCCTCTTGTGAGCATCCTTTTCAGCTCTTAGAGCAGTGGCAGCAGGCTCATTCGGAATGGACTGCTCTAGGACATAAGCCTTTCTCTCTTGCTTGGGGACTATCCTCAAGTTTCGGTACCATTTGAGAAAGTTGGTCCCATTCAGTTTTTCCTTCTCAAGGATCGATCGCAATGAAAGTGTCGATGTGTTTTGTGCCATGGTTATCTACAACAGTAAATATGCTCTGTAAGAGTCATGTATTTTAATTCATTTATGAATGACTTCTATTAAATGATACTCCCACTATTTTCCTCAAAATAATAACCCTCAAAATTATTTCGGAACACCTCAGCGCTGTTAGTGTTGTGCCCAAAAAGCCAATCATGAGATGATTGTATTTTTGCAAATTGAGTCATGATATTTTATTGAGGCATTAATCCAGCAATTTTGTTTGTTGTTTTGTTTCTGCGTAACATAATAAACATAATTGTAACCCTAGAATAATGATATTCTTAAACGTCCCTAGTCTAGTATTATTGTGGAGCGGGTTGCAATAATACATAATGACTAGCATATGTGGAGACTAATATGAGATATGTAGTCTACATATGGGTACAAGTTGGAGAACTTGTGTACTGGACCGACCCACCATGAGAACACTTCATGGATCGTTATATGAGTGTCATAAGTGATTCTCATAGTGATCATGGTATATGTAGTCCTTCGACCTAAGATCATCAAGGTTCCCTACATGTGAGTCACATACTTTGATACTTTCCTTTGTTGCTCGTAACTGAGTGAACTTGAAGGAGGTCATTGGGTATGTCACATATCATGCGGAGGGATTTGTATGATCAAGATGGGATTTGTCCCTCCTATGTAACGGGAGTGATATCTTTGGGCCCCTTGATAGAGTGAGACTTAGAAAATGCATGGCCATGCTCCGATGAGTTGATATATGATATCAATGTCATCAGTTTAAGTTAGTCTACTCGGTAATCAAGAAACCAAAGATTGGGCTATACGAGAGTGACACATTCCATGTCTCGTGCTTAGTCTTGATATCTTGGACAAAGGGACAATGGCATATATCGGTGATGATCATAAAGGTTTAGTCGATTCACCGACAATCTTGTCACTTGGGTAGCAATGATGTGTTGCTAGACACTGCTCATTGCTTATGATCATAAATGTGATTTATGATCATTGCCAACATGGCAAGAGCCTATTGGGTCGCACACGTAGAGCTATTTGGATCATTAGAGTGCATGGGCTAATTATTTGGGTTATGGTTTCACTTTAATTTCGTATTAATAATGGGCCAAGGAGTTGAGCCATTATTAAGCCCGAAATTAAATCCTAATTGGATTAGGGCTTTGAAACCCATTAGGCCTGGAAGTTGAGTCTCACTATAAATACAACTTTTAAGTGAGAAATTCGCAGGTCTCCTTGCCCTAGCCTCCCAAAAGGACAGCCACACTCTTCTCTTGCAATTCCTTGGAGGACGCAAGCTAGCACTGCGAGCGCAAGAGAAACGCATCTGCCGGGACGTGGGGGAAGCGTGGTGATCCCGAGAGGCTCGTGTGGATACCATAGAGAGCCTGAACACGTCAACTGTTCAGGTTTTGTGATTCGACTCTACAGTTGAGTGAGAGATCTCAACCGAAAATTAGGTATGAAATTTTCGAACACCCGGTTTACCCCGTTTCACTTGGATCCTGGAGGGTTTCGGTTAAATTCCGTTGCGCTGTTTGGCTCCCGAAACCCAACAAGCGCTAAGGTATTGTAGTGGGCCAAGATTTAGATTTGACCACAACCTGTGTCAGCTTTGTCTTTTCTCTCAAGTTACAGCTATTTAGGTAGGCAACTCCTTGCCAATTGCATCCTATGCAACTCTTGGATAGTTGGGTGAACAACACTTGTCCAAGCTCATGTCATGAACTTAAGCCCAACTTTATGCCTCTAAGTCCCTAATCCTATTAGGATGACTTAGTTAAGTCGAACCCAAAGTTAGTACTTTGGATATCACTATTATCCCATCGCGCCTTACCAAGATGAACATAGGTGCTTTGCTTTGGCAAACCCACCTAATGTTGATCAAAGTCTTGACGAGTGCCAACATTTGGAAGGCATCACATTTAATGACTTAATATTTGTTTGGGGGATTTTTCTTTTGATCTCACCAATTTGTTATCTCCGGTTGCCTTACACATGCATCACATACAAATATAAAACATCCATCTCATGCTTACAAGAAAATAAACGTGACATGGTTATAGCCCAAACTATGTGATATTCTCAAGCCAATGAGAATATCATAAAAGCCTAAGAAAAGAAAAGGGTCTTCACAAGCTCCATCTCTTCCTTTCTTGGTTGCCCTTTTGTTATCACCTCCCTGGACATACCACCTTGGATGATCCCATAATGTACCATTACATCAATAATAGAAACCTTGAGTTACATTTGAGGGGAGTAAGGTGAGAAGAGAATGTACAATGAGAGTAACAAGAGAAGGCATGACTCACAGGCCGTATTTACAAGTACAACCAATCAAGGGCTATAAACATGCACCATGCTTCAAACACCAATCAGCATATTATGTCAAATCTCCTTCAACAAAAGTGCATGCTAATTGATGCATGTTGATTAACCAGTTTTAATTTATGTGGCACTTCGCATACGGCGGTCCCGTTGGCCGGTCAGCGGGCGGTGGTTCCGCTGACTGGTCAGCGAACGAGGTCAAAGGGGGCTGCCCTTGTGGGGGGTTGTGAGGGGGGCAGCACCCCCCAGTGAAAAAAATTGTCTTACAATTGCTTAGCCCGAGATCTTGTATTTCGAGCAAGTAAGCACCCGAGACTCCTCCGTTCGGGCCACCAAAAATACATTACTTTCAGTGCCCGAACGGGCTGAATCCGAACCAAGCTAGGGTTTTTGCAATTGTTGCAAGAATCCTAATCCATATAGGTATCTCATACCTATCAATTTTGGGTTATTCTCATTAACCAATTAGTGTCATTTCCTCATATATGTCATATGTTCATTACGAGTTCCGGATTCATGCATCATGAATCAACCTAATTAATCATGGTCGAAAAGTAACTGAACACATGACACCATGCGATTCAACACTCAATCCTGATTTAGGGTTTCACTAGTAGCTCTGATACCACTCTAGGGTTTCGGGAGCCAAACAGCGCAGTGAAATTTAACCGAAACCCTCCAGGGTCCAAGTGAAATGGGGTAAACCGGGTGTTCAAAAATTTTCATACCTAATTTTTGATTAAGATCTCTCACTCAATTGTAGAGTCGAATCACAGAACTTGAACAGTTGACGTGTTCAAGATCTCTATGGTATCCACATGAGCCTCTCGGGAACACCACGCTTCCACCGCGTCTCGGCAGATGCGTTTCTCTTGCGCTCGTAGTGCTAGCTTGCGTCCTCCAAGGAATTGCAAGAGAAGAGTGCGACTGTCCTTTTGGGAGGCTAGGGCGAGGAGACCTGTGAATTTCTCACTAAAAGTTGTATTTATAGTGAGACTCAACTTCCAGGCTTAATGGGTTTCAAAGCCCTAATCCAATTAGGCTTTAATTTCGGGCTTAATAATGGGTTTCAAAACCCATATTATTAGCCCATGCACTCTAATCAACCAAATAGCTCTATGTGTGTGACCCAATAGGCTCTTACCACGTTGGCGATGATCATAAATCACATTTATGATCATGAGCAATGAACGCTATCTAGCAACACATCATTGCTACCCAAGTGACAAGATTGTCGATGATTCGACTAAACCTTTATGATCATCACCGATATATGCCACTGTCCCTTTGTCCAAGATATCAAGACTAAGCACGAGACATGGAATGTGTCATTCTCGTATAGCCCAATCTTTGGTTTCTTGATTACCGAGCAGACCAACTTAAACTGATGACATTGATATCGTATATCAACTCATCCGAGCATGGCATGCATTTTTCTACGTCTTACTCTATCAAGGTGCCCGAAGATCTCACTCCCGTTACATAGGAGGGACAAATCCCATCTTGATCATACAAATCCCTCCGCATGATGTGTGACATTCCCAATGACATCCTTCAAGTTCACTCAGTTACGAGCAGCAAAGGAAAGTATCAAAGTATGTGACTCACATGTAGGGAACCTTGATGATCTTAGGTCGAAGGACTACATATACCATGATCACTATGAGAATCACTTATGACACTCATATAACGATCCATGTAGTCTTCTCATGGTGGGTCGGTCCAGTACATAAGTTCTCTAACTTGTACCCATATGCAGACTACATATCTCATATTAGTCTCCACATATGCTAGTCATTATGTATTATTGCAACCCGCTCCACAATAATACTAGACTAGGGACGTTTGAGAATATCAATATTCTAGGGTTACAATTATGTTTGTTAAGTTATGTAGAAACAAAACAATAAACATAATTGCTGGATTAATGCCTTAATAAAATATCATGACTCAATGTGGAAAAATACAATTATCTCATGATTGGCCTTTTGGGCACAACACTAACAACACTAGAGGACTCAACATAGAGATTACAATGGAGGATTCATGACTCACTGGGTTTGTGAGGACAGCTTGGAGTAGTTAGCTGTGCTTTAATAGCATTGTGTGCTAAAGGTATGGAGAGGCCATGGCATAGTCTTCAAGAGCCATATTGTATTAATGTGGTTTAGACTGAGTAAGGTCAGGCTAAGGTGGAGAGAATAGTGAACATCAATCAAACTACAATTGGGAGTGAGGACAAAAGAATGGCATTAGCCATAGAACCTATACGAGACAGCGCCCGACTCAAGTGCCCTAAGGGCATTAGCTAAATGGGTTGTGTAGTTTGTCACCAAGCGGGTTGTTCTGTGACTGACATCCCTTCGTAAGTTTGATTGGGATATGTTGGAACCGTATCCTAGTATTATGCTGAAGGTGGGGAGGTTGAATTTGGAGGACCAAATTCTCCAAGGTGGGGAGAATGTTATGGTTGTCCTAGTGGAAAGCTAATTTGGAACCTTATTTCAAGTTCACATAGCAAGAATAGGTATGTTGGGCAATGTTTAGTAAGTTTCAAGAAATTTAAGGCACTAAATGAGGTTTAGGGTCAAAATGGTAATTTTGCATCCTAAAAAGTTAGGCTAAGTCCTGATAGTTGAAAATGAGTTTTTAAAACCTAACTTCTACTTTAACACAAGTTTAGTTCAAATAAACAAGATTGACCAAGTTTGATTAAAGTTACCTAAAGGAGGGGACTTATTTGTAACTTTTTAAATAGTTTGGTAGCTTGGGGTTTAAAAGAGCATCTAAATTGGTAAAGGAGGGGCGGGCTACCATTTTCATGTTCAAACCCGAGCTCACCTTTTTCTCTATCAATTCTCCATCAATTCAAGCACAAAACCAAGAGATTTTCATGGAAATTGAAGCCACCAAGGATATACAAGCTATGGAAGGATTGTTTCAAGCATGATTTCATGTTTTTGAAACTTGGAACGTTGTTTTCAGCCATCCCCTATTTTTGATGCGGGCAAACTTGTGATTTCTTGGTTGTTTCTTGTTTAAGAAGTGATTAGATGCTTGGGTTTTGGTTAGTAGTTAGTAATTTGGTGTTTTATGCCTTTGTTTGCTTGGAACTTAGGTAGGCTTTGAGGAACTCAATTTTGATGGAAGAGTTGATTGATTCTTGCTTATGGATTGAAACTAAGGTAAGGGAGTTTTGTTTTCCAGCTTGATTAATGCTATTGGATAGAGTTTGCTTGATGAAATCAAGTAGTTTTGGCAGTAACATTAGTTAGTGGTTTGGTTTGATCATGGTGGACTAGTGTGTTTGGCTTGATTGGAATGATGTTATAATGCATCATAGGAAAGCTTGTGATGGTTGATTGTGGTCTCTGTAATGTGTACTACACATTTGTGAAGTTTAAAGGCTATCCATGCATGTTTGATATGTTTGGAAAGTGTTCAAAGTTCATAGCAACAAAACTGGAAGTTTTCTGGGCATTTTGCAGGTTTGGCAATGCGTCACCAATCAATACGAGGTCCCATGATGCATCGCCAATACCTTAGAAATTAGCAGAAAGTCGACAACCGCATCGCCACAGTTGGTGACGCGTCATTGTGACAGCATTGACATCCGGTTTTGTTTTCTTCATAACTTTTCACTCTGGTGTCTGATTGAGGTGAATCAAGATTCCACATGAAGCTAAGAGGGACTACTATCACCTCCATGCATTCAATAAATTTAAAAATGGCTCAGTTTTAAAGATATTTCAGGTTAGAGTGAAGGAAATTTTTGAACACTTGTTTGGCAACAATAGAGCACCATTAGGTGGGTGCAAGGTTTATTGCCATCAAAAGCCTAGTTGGGCCCTCATATTAAAGATTCTAATGCTAGAACCTTAGTACAATAAGGTAGTTTCCAAAGAACATAGTAAATGAGTCCATCCATGATCATTTCCATTCCACTAGTATGAACCAAGTAATGGTGGATAAGGGAGCACCATGGATGAAGGCTTAATGCACTTGTTGCCTAGCCAAGCTGTGCCTTGAGGTACAAGTGAAAGCCAAATGCATCCTTGGTAGGTTTAATGGGTGGAAGCTTAGTACACAAGTGACCTAGTCAAGACAAAGGACTTGAGGCACTATGTGGAGGCCTAGTACACCTATTGGATTTCTTACAGAGCAAGCAAGGAGCATCCACCATGTTGACCTACACAACAACTAAGGGAAGGCTACATTATTGCGTTAGTCAGTAAGCTAAGGCTTACTAGGAGTGAGTTAGTGGCCAGAACTTGCTAGGTACGGAGTGACGCCTCGTGAGGAAGACTAGGATGTGGAGAGGTCCTAAGGGACCTAGGTATATGCATATATTAGAGCCTCAGGCTATAAACACATGTAGTAGGTTTCATATCCTTGTATATGTAGAGTCCTCAGGCTTTTTCTTATAGGTTGAAGACCCCTTACTGAGAATCTATGATTCTTACTCCCTTACTTTTTATTGTGCAGTTTTCGGCGTCGTTGAGCCAGTAACTGTTGAGGGTTGTTAAGCTAGGCTTATGAGCAGGAATTTAGTTTATTTGAATCTTTATGATTCTAGTTTATGGGCTACTTGTCGGTTAAGTTATGGTACTAACTATAGTCATCTTTTTAGCCTATAGACGTAGTAAAGCATAAGGGAGGGCCTGCGAAGATTGCCACTGGGAATTTTCTCTAAGGTGGAAGCTTGGTTATGGATCTTAGTACAGTTATTTAGTGTATAGTTTTGATACACTAGTTTGCCTCCAATGGTCATGTTGAGTAATTTATTCTAAAGTCACTCTTGGGTGTGAGCATGGTCTACACTTGTTTGGATGCATGCACACAGTTGATTATGTGTAGTTAATTCCACTTAATTGCTTTGAATGCTTTAACAGTTTTGATATTTTTTTTTATCAAAATTTGCCGAAGCAATGTTTTAACTATTGTTTCTTTATTTTATTGATTAGTCAAAGCATAAACTCATGCATGATTGCATAGTAGGATTAAATAACTAGAAGCATAAAGGTTTTAACTAGTGCACATGTAATCAATTAGCCAATTATGACTAGCGTGGGATAAGTGTTGGGTTTCGGGAGCCAAACAGCACAGCGGAATTTAACCGAAACCCTCTAGGATCCAAGTGAAACGGGGCAAACCAGGTGTTCGAAAATTTTCATACCTAATTTTCGATTGAGATCTCTCACTCAACTGTAGAGT
Organism: Aquilaria yunnanensis; assembly: GCA_039654915.1. Taxonomy (NCBI): domain Eukaryota; kingdom Viridiplantae; phylum Streptophyta; class Magnoliopsida; order Malvales; family Thymelaeaceae; genus Aquilaria; species Aquilaria yunnanensis. The sequence goes on along the minus strand of CM077594.1, from coordinate 51,723,025 downwards.
CGAATCACAAAACCTGAACAGTTGACGTGTTCAAGCTCTCTATGGTATCCACATGAGCCTCTCGGGATCACCACGCTTCCACCACGTCCCGACAGATGCGTTTCTCTTGCACTCGCAGTGCTAGCTTGCGTCCTCCAAGGAATTGCAAGAGAAGAGTGCGGCTGTCCTTTTGGGAGGCTAGGGCAAGGAGACCTACGAATTTCTCACTAGAAGTTGTATTTATAGTGATAGTCAACTTCCAGGCCTAATGGGTTTCAAAGCCCTAATCCAATTAGGATTTAATTTCGGGCTTAATAATGGCTCAACTCTTGGGCCCACTATTAATACAAAATTAAAGTGAAACCATAACCCAAAGAATTTTCCCATGCACTCTAATGATCCAAATAGCTCTCTATGTGTGCGACCCAATAGGCTCTTATCACGTTGGCAATGATCATAAATCACATTTATGATCATAAGCAATGAGCGGTGTCTAGCAACACATCATTGTTACCCAAGTGACAAGATTGTCGATGATTCGACTAAACCTTTATGATCATCACCGATATATGCCATTGTCCCTTTGTCCAAGATATCAAGACTAAGCACGAGACATGGAATGTGTCACTCTCGTATAGCCCAATCTTTGGTTTCTTGATTACCGAGTAGACCAACTTAAACTGATGACATTGATATCATATATCAACTCATCTGAGCATGGCCATGCATTTTTCTAAGTCTTACTCTATCAAGGGGCCCGAAGATATCACTCCCGTTACATAGGAGGGACAACTCCCATCTTGATCATACAAATCCCTCCGTATGATATGTGACATACCCAATGACCTCCTTCAAGTTCACTCAGTTACGAGCAACAAATGAAAGTATTAAAGTATGTGACTCACATGTAGGGAACCTTAATGATCTTAGGTCGAAGGACTACATATACCATGATCACTATGAGAATCACTTATGACACTCATATAACGATCCATGTAGTGTTCTCATGGTTGGTCGATCCAGTACACAAGTTCTCCAACTTGTACCCATATGTAGACTACATATCTCATATTAGTCTCCACATATGCTAGTCGTTATGTATTATTGCAACCCGTTCCACAATAATACTAGACCAGGGACATTTAAGAATATCATTATTCTAGGGTTACAATTATGTTTATTACGTTACACAGAAACAAAACAACAAACATAATTGCTGGATTAATGCCTTAATAAAATATCATGACTCAATGTGCAAAAATACAATCATCTCATGATTGGCTTTTGGGCACAACACTAACAGTCTCCCACTTGCACTAAAAGCCAATCATCCATGTCTCTAATACCGATGGACCTAGAATGGCTATCATGCTTCTGCTGCATAAGGGGCTTTGTCAGTGGATCGGCAATATTGCTGTTTGTCGAAGTCCTGCATATCCTTACATCACCACTCTCGATGATCTCCCTGATGAGATGATAACGTCGGAGTATGTGTTTGGATCACTGGTGAGATCAAGGTTCTTTAGCCTGTGCGATTGCTCCATTGTTGTCACAATAGAGCTCTATCAGGTCGGTAATGCTTGGATCCACTCCAAGTTCAGTGATGAACTTCTTGATCCAAATTGCCCCATTCGCAGCATCAGAGGCGGCAATTTACTCAGATTATGCTGTAGAGTCAGCTACTGTCTTTTGCTTTGAACTCTTCCAGCTGACAGCACCATCACCAATACAAAAAACATAACCAGATTGCGATCTAAAATCATCCTTATCGGATTGGAAGCTTGCATCGGTGTAACCGCTTACAATGAGCTCATCTTCACCTCCAAAGACCAAAAATGCATCCTTAGTCCTTCGTAAGTACTTAAGGATGTTCTTAACAGCTGTCCAGTGACTCTCACCGGGGTTCGATTGGTACCTACTCGTCATGCTCAAAGCGTATGAGACATCGGGACGAGTACATATCATGGCATACATGATAGATCCAATTGCTGAGGCGTATGGAATCTTACTCATGCACTCTCTCTCCTCGGTTGTACTCGGACACTGAGATCTAGAAAGAGTGATACCATGTAAAATGGGCAAGAATCCTTTCTTGGAATCTTGCATGCTAAACCTGCTTTGCACCTTGTCAATATATGTACTTTGACTTAGGCCAAGAAGCTTTCTAGATCTATCTCTATAGATCCTGATGCCTAACACATAGGCTACTTCACCCAAGTCCTTCATAGAGAAACATTTCCCTAGCCAAGTCTTCACAGACAATAGCTCAGGAATGTCATTCCTGATGAGTAGTATGTCATCTACATACAACACCAAGAAAATAATAGCGTTCCCACTAACCTTCTTGTAGACACAAGGTTCATCTTTATTTTTGATAAACCCAAACTATTTGATTGCATCATCAAAATGAAGATTCCAACATCGAGAAGCTTGCTTCAGTCCATAAATGCACCTTTGCAACTTGCACACTTTATTGGCATTCTCAAGAGTGACAAAACCCTCAGGTTGTGTCATGTACACATCCTCAGGTAGCTTTCCATTTAGGAATACAGTTTTGACATCCATTTTCCATATCTCATAATCATAGTGTGCAGCAATAGCGAACAAAATTCAGATGGATTTAAGCACAGCAACTGGTGAAAAAGTTTCATCATAGTCAATACCATGAATTTGCTTGAAACCTTTTGCAACCAATCGTCCCCTAAAGGTATTCACATTACCATCCATGTCAGTTTTCTTCTTGAAAACCCATTTGCACCCTATGGGTTTTACCCCTTCAGGTGGGTCAACCAAAGTCCATACTTGGTTTTCATACATGGATTCCATATCAGATTTCATGGCCACTAGCCACTTCTCAGAGTCAGGCCCTGACATAACTTGTTGGTAGGTTGTGGGCTCATCCTGATCCATGAGCATCACATCACCGGTGCGAGTCATGAGAAATCCATATCTCTCGGGCTCATGCCGAATCCTACCAGACCTACGTGGGCTTTGTGCTACAAGAACAGACTCTTAAACCACAACATCTTGTGGTGTCTATTCAGGTTCCATTTCAGGTTCGATGTCTCCTTGTGGTTCTTGAATTTCTTCAAGTTCTACTTTCCTCCCACTAGTTCCTTTAAAGATAAACTCTTTCTCCAAAAAGACACCAGTTTGAGCAACAAACACTTTTTGCTCAGAAGGATTGTAGAAATAGTAACCCTTTCTTTCTTTGGGATACCCAAAAAAAGGCATTTTTGAGATTTGGGCCCTAGTTTGTCATAGGATTGACGTTTCACATAAGCGTGACAGCCCCAAATCTTCATAAAAGACAAATTGGGATGCCTCCCACTCCATATCTCATATGGTGTCTTTTGAACCGATTTAGATGGAACTCGGTTTAGTGTAAAAGCGGTTGTCTCTAGAGCATGCCCCAAAAGGAGTTTGGAAGGTCAGCTTGACTCATCATAGAGCGAACCATGTCTAACAGAGTTTGATTTCTCCTTTCAGAAACACCATTCCATTGAGGTGTACCTGGTGGAGTGAGTTGTGATACTATACCACACTCCTTCAAATAGTCAAGGAATTCTCGATCCAAGTACTCTCCACCTCGATCTGATCGAAGCACTTTAATACTCTTCTCGAGTTGATTCTCTACTTCATTCTTGAATTCTTTGAAATTTTCAAGGGATTCTGACTTGTGTCTCATGAGATACACATAGCCATATCTGCTGAAGTCATCAGTGAAAGTAATGATGTATTGGAAACCTCCTCTAGCTTGTGTAGACATAGGGCCACATACATCACTATGTATGAGTCCTAGTAAGTCATTAGCCCTTTCACTTTGCCCTACGAATGGGGCTTTGGTCATGTTGCCCAACAAACATGACTCACATGTCTCATTTGATTCAAAATCAAATGAGTCCAAGAGTCCATCCTTATGGAGCATGGATATGCGGGTCTCATTGATATGGCCCAAGCGACAATGCCAGAGATAGGTCGGGTTTGAATCATTTAATCTGACCTTCTTGGTATTCACATTATAGATTGGATCTTCGAGGTCTAGAACATACAACCCATTGCTAAGCTGAGCACTACCATAAAAGATTTCATTCAAATAAATAAAACAAGATTTGTCTTTTATTATAAATGAAAAACCTTTCTTGTCCAAACAAGAAACAAAAATCAAATTTCTACTAATAGTAGGCACAAAGTAACAGTTGTCTAATGCTAAAACTAATCCACTAGGTAAAGTGAGAACATAAATCCCTACGGCTAAGGCAGCAACCCTTGCTCTATTTCCAACACGTAGGTCCACTTCACCTCGGGCCAATCTTCTACTTCTACTTAGATCCTGCACATTTGCACAAATGTGAGATCCACATCCAGAATCCAATACCCAAGATGAGGAAGTAGAAAAGTTAGCCTCTATAACAAGAATCCCTGAAGTGGAAGTCTTACTTCCCTTTTCCTTAGCAAGTTCTCCAAGATAGAGCTTGCAGTTGCGCTTCCAGTGTCCAGGTTGCTTACAATGGAAGCACTCCCCTTCCTTTGCCACACCACCCTTTGGTTTCAATGCAGCTGAAGAAGAACTAGGATTGGACTTTCCATTCGCTTTATCCTTCTTCTTGTTGGCTTTTCCCTTTCCCTTGCCCTTTTGAACCATCAAAATGGGCTTAGCCTTCTTAAGGTTTTGCTCAGCAGTTCTCAACATGTTGAGCAATTCAGGATGGGACTTGTCGAGGTCGTTCATGTTATAGTTCATGATGAACTGACTGTAGCTTTCAGGCAATGATTGCAAGACTACATCTATAGCCAACTTTTTCTGAAAAGCAAATCCCAAATTCTCAAGATTCTCAATGTACCCAATCATCTTGAGCACATGAGGACCCACGGGACTTCCCTTAGACATCTTGCAGTGAACCAATGCCTTAGAGGTCTCAAACCTCTCATGCCTAGCTTGCCCTTGGAAAAGCATTTTGAGATGTTCGATCATATCGAACGCCCCCATGTTCTCATGTTGCTTATAAAGCTCAGATTCCATGATAATAAGCATGAGCCATGCAAAATCCAAAGCATCATTCGAATGCTTCTTGTGAGCATCCCTTTCAGCTCTTGGAGCAGTGGCAGCAGGCTCATTCGGAATGGGCTGCTCTAGGACATAAGCCTTTCTCTCTTGCTTGAGGACTATCCTCAAGTTTCGGTACCATTTGAGAAAGTTGGTCCCATTCAGTTTTTCTTTCTCAAGGATCGATCGTAACGAAAGTGTCGATGTGTTTTGTGCCATGGTTATCTACAACAGTAAATATGCAGTGTAAGAGTCATGTATTTTAATTCATTTAATAAGGACTTTTATTAAACAATAGTCCCACTATTTTCCTCAAAATAATAACCCTCGATATTATTTCGAAACACCTCGGCGCTAAGGTATTCTAGTGGGCCAAGATCCATATTTGACCATAACCTGAGTCAGCTTTGGCTTGTCTCTCAAGTTACAGTTATTTAGGTAGGCAACTCCTTGCCAATTGCATCCCATGCAACTCTTGGATAGTTGGGTGAACAACACTTGTCCAAGCTCATCTCATGAACTTAAGCCCAACTCTATGCCTCTAAGTCCCTAATCCTATTAGGATGACTTAGTTAAGTTGAACCCAAAGTTAGCAGTTTGGATATCACTATTATCCCATCGTGCCTTACCAAGATGAACATAGGTGCTTTGCTTTGGCAAACCCACCTACTATTGATCAAAGTCTTGATGAGTGCCAACATTTGGAAGGCATCACATTTAATGACTTAATATTTGTTTGAGGGATTTTTTCTTTTGATCTCACCAATTTGTTATCTCCGGTTGTTTTATACATGCATCACATACAAATATAAAACATGCATCTCATGCTTACAAGAAATAAACGTGACATGGTTATAGCCCAATCTATGCGATATTCTCAAGCCAATGAGAATATCATAAAACCCTAAGAAAAGAAAAGAGTCTTCACAAGCTCCTTTTCTTCCTTTCTTGGTTGCCCTTTTGTTGTCACCTCCTTGGACATACCACCTTGGATGAGCCCATAATGCACCATTACATCAATATTAGAAACCTCGAGTTACGTTCGAGGGGAGTAAGGTAAGAAAAGAATGTACAATGAGAGTGAAAAGAAAAGGCATGACTCGCAGGCCATATTTACAAGTACAACCAATCAAGGGCTATAACCATGCACCATGCTTCAAACACCAATAAGCATATCATGCCAAATTTCATTCAACAAAGATGCATGCCAATTTTCACGCGTTGATTAGCTAGTTTTTATTTATGTGGCGCTTCGCATACGGCGATCTTGCTGGCCGATCAGTGGGCAGTGGTTCCACTGACCAGTCACCGGACGGGGTCAAAGGGAGCTGCCCTTGCGGGGGGTGTGTGGGGCAGCCCCCCCCCCCTCCGGCGCAAAAAATTGTCTTACAATTGCTTAGCCCGAAATCTTCGATTTCGAGCAAGTAGGCACCCAAGACTCCTCCATTCGAGCCACCAAAAATTCCTTACTTTTTGTGCCCGAACAGGCCGAGTCTGAACAAACCTAGGGTTTTTGCAACTATTGCAAGAATCCTAATCCATATAGGTATCTTATACCTATCAATTTTGGGTTAATCTCATTAACCAATTTGTGTCGTTTCTTCATATATCTCATATGTTGATTACGAATTCCAATTTCATGCATCATGAATCAATCTAATTAATCATGGCCGAAAAGCAACCGAACACATAGCATCATGCGATTCAACACTCAATCCCGATTTAGGGTTTCACCAGTAGCTCTGATACCACTGTTGGGGTTCGGGAGCCAAACAGTGCAGCGGAATTTAACCAAAACCCTCCAGGATCCAAGTGAAACGGGGTAAACCGGGTGTTCAAAAATTTTCATACCTAATTTTCGGTTGAGATCTCTCACTCAACTGTAGAGTCGACTCACAAAACCTGAACAGTTGACATGTTCAAGCTTTCTATGGTATCCACACGAGCCTCTCGGGATCACCACACTTCCACCACGTCCCGACAGATGCGTTTCTCTTCCGCTCGCAGTGCTACCTTGCGTCCTCCAAGGAATTGCAAGAGAATAGTGCGGCTATCCTTTTGGGAGGCTAGGGCAAGGAGACCTACGAATTTCTCACTAGAAGTTGTATTTATAGTGAGACTCAACTGCCAGGCCTAATGGGTTTCAAAGCCCTAATCCAATTAGGATTTAATTTCGGGCTTAATAATGGCTCAAATCTTGGGCCCATTATTAATGCGAAATTAAAGTGAAACCATATCCCAAATAATTATCCCATGCACTCTAATGATCCAAATAGCTCTATGTGTGCGACCTAATAGGCTCTTATCACGTTGGCAATGATCATAAATCAGATTTATGATCATAAGCAATGAGCGGTGTCTAGCAACACATCATTGCTACCCAAGTGACAAGATTGTCGATGATTCGACTAAACCTTTATGATCATCACCGATATATGCCATTGTCCCTTTGTCCAAGATATCAAGACTAAACACGAGACATGGAATGTGTCACTCTCGTATAGCCCAATCTTTGGTTTCTTGATTACTGAGTAGACCAACTTAAACTGATGACATTGATATCGTATATCAACTCATCTGAGCATTGCCATGCATTTTTCTAAGTCTTACTCTATCAAGGGGCCCGAAGATATCACTCCCGTTACATAGGAGGGACAAATCCCATCTTGATCATACAAATCCCTCTGCATGATATGTGACATACCCAATGACCTCCTTCAAGTTCACTCAGTTACGAGTAACAAAGGAAAGTATTAAAGTATGTGACTCACATGTACGAAACCTTGATGATCTTAGGTCGAAGGACTACATATACCATGATCACTATGAGAATCACTTATGACACTCATATAACGATCCATGTAGTGTTCTCATGGTGGGTTGATCCAGTACACAAGTTCTCCAACTTGTACCCATATGTAGACTACATATCTCATATTAGTCTCCACATATGCTAGTCGTTATGTATTATTGCAACCCGCTCCACAATAATACTAGACCAGGGACATTTAAGAATATCATTATTCTAGGGTTACAATTATGTTTATTACGTTACATAGAAACAAAACAACAAACATAATTGCTGGATTGATGCCTTAATAAAATATCATGACTCAATGTGCAAAAATACAATCATCTCATGATTGGCATTTGGTCACAACACTAACAATAAGTTCCCATAGGCTTCTTAGGCAGGCCCACAAGGGCTCATGTTATACTCACTAATTCATTAGAAGTCACCCTTGCGCAAAAAAAAATGGCTCAGTTGGCTAATATTGTTCAAAGGGAAAGTGAGCATCTTTGAGACTACATTAACAGATTCAATGAGGAGGCCCTAAAAGTCATGGATTTGTCCCCCGAGGTCCATAACCTTGTGATAACAAGGGGCCTTTAGAAAGGTTGTAACTTGGCATTTGACCTTTCAAAGCATATGCTGACCATAGTTGAAGAACTTTACCCACTTGTTGAACAGTACCTGATTGCCGGAGAAATGACAATTGATGGAGAAACATTGGATACTTGTAGAACAGAGCATTGGCTATTAGGCACCTCCTATGTGCTTGGCTTAGGCCAAGGAGAACCAAGAAAAATGAGAGAAAACAGAAAGAGAAGAAATAGGAGTCAAGGAGACTGGCATACTGACTTATGTGCAAAACTGGAGACTTTCAGGACTTAATTGCACATAAAAAATGTACTATGGGAAAGCTGGCAGAAAACAGAGAAAGGGGACCAAAATGTACATGTAGATGAGTGGTACAATTAAAACTATCAACTTCAAGTTGATCATTTCGGCCATGCAAGTTTAATGGGTGACTAGTGCAAGACTAGCCCAAATTTGGGAGACAACAATGATTACTAGTCAAAATCTTGTCTACCACTAGTGTACTATTCACTAGTTACTAGTTAAACTAACTAGTCTTTATTTTAGTTACATGGCCGGTTATGCATGAGTACTTATGACACATTGGTACTTGTGTTGTTTATTTGCTTGGCAATTTGAGCCATGTGTGGACTTAAGTGTACATGTAGATACCAAATTGAGTGGCGGCCTTGTGCACAAGTGAACTTAAGGGCGTTAATGCGCCATGCAAGGAAATGGAAGTGAGCTTAGCATTTTTGGCTAACTAAAGCCAATGACTTTTGGCCGAAACTAGCCTAAGTCATTTGCTTCATTTCGGCTCCCTTGTCCTTGCTAAACCGAGAGCACCCTTGAGAGTTCCTTCACAATCTTGCTTCTAAATCCAATGTTCTTGAGGTTTTGGGCGGATTCAAGCTTGGAGAAGTGGATTCGGCTTGTGCTTGCTTGGAATCAAGCTTTGTTCATGAGGAATCGGTGAAGGGCCGAGCAAATTGAGCTAGGGTTCTTGAGGTAACCTTGGTTTTTCCTTGAATCCATGGTATTTCCTTCCATGAACAAGGATTTTGGAACGCTCATTTATTGCTAAGCTTGGAGATTTAAAGCAATTGAAATGCTTGGTGGAAAACCTAGCTATGGCCGAATGTGTTGAATATGTGTTCTTGGTGTTCTCCTTGGAATTCATGGAAATTAATCCATGTGTGATGCTTGTTGATGATCATTTAACCTTGTGATACGTTGTTTGGACGAAGGACACCAAGATTGTGCAAGTTGGTACTTTGGCCGAAAGTGAGTTTGGAGGTAACTCATGTCCAACCTTTGTTTACATGGCATTGAAGCCATGAACCATGCTTAATGATGCATTGGTAGTTATGTGTTGGATTGGATTGAATAAAGAACATGTGTATGTGAAATGGGTACTATGGCCGAAAGGGTGGAATTGGTGCTTACTTGTAATGTTGCCTATTTGCATGGTAATTGTGCCATGAATGAGTTCACTAGTTGTTTGGATACTCATTTAGTGAATTGGTATGTTGAGTAGTACAACTATGTGAAAATATGTGCTTTGGCCGAAAGTATGAATGAGAGTGAAAAGGTATTGATGGCCTGGGGCCTCATCGTTGTGAGTCATGATGACTGTTGAGCAGACTTCTAGGAGGAAGAACGCCTGGAAGGTGGATCGCCCCAAGGAGAGTACCTGAAAAGCTGGAAAACAGGGTTAGGAAGCCCCCGGAGTGTTTTTCCGGGCGGGGTGCCTCCGACGCCCAAGTCAGTGGTGGCCGGGAAAAGGAGAAAGTCACTAGCTCAAAGAGAAAGGCAGAAAAGTCTCGCCTGGTATTTTCTTAGAGTGTGGGAGCTGTATCTCCGGCCTACCAACCTCCTGTCAAGTATTTATTTCCTGTATATATAGGAACACCTAGCCCGTTCAGATCATGACACGTGTGCGGTCGGATGCTCCTGAACTTCTGGGCGTAGGGGACAGATAGTTGGTAACCAGAAGGCCTCGAGCCTTGTGTTGAGACGGGCCATGATGTGATTCTTATGGCGTCTGCGCGTCAGGGTGACTTTTTACGTCTGTGGTGGGACGTGTCAGAGGCTTCCTTAAATGCTTCCTTAAATGCGCCTGCCGTACTCCCGAGGTCCCTGGGCGAGGTCGTCCTCTGGTTCGGACAGAGCCTCTTTGGGAAGCATACCCTCAGTTCGGGGGTTCCCAGTTCCAGGGGGTTCCGCCTTCGGGGATATCATGTTCGGGCAGCAATGTCTGGTGCCACTTTTCCGAAGGCGCGCTGTTCACAACCTTGGGGGGCGAATAGAGTCCTCAAGTTTTACTGGCGTGCCGAGGCTCGGAGCTCTCCGGCTATCTCCCGAGGTGCATGATTCCACCTGTTCCCGGGAAGCGCCAGTTCTTCTGGCCATTGTTGTGGCAGGGTGTTCGGCCAGATTGAGGCGATAGCCTTTGGCTATCAGGTATATTTCACTTGGTTACTTGGCATTAATGCCATGGTTGTTGTTTATTGGAGATTATAATGGCTCATGGTATGTGAGATTAATGGGCAGCTTATGTTTAAGTATTTTGGCTTATATGGCCGGGAGCTTCAAAAGTGTTGGGTGATAGTGTCTTTCATTGAAATCATGGTATTTGATCCATGGGTTATGTTGTTAATGATTATGCCTTATTATGGTAGGCATTGAGGTTGAAAGGCACTTGGACACTTGAAGTTTTATTGGAGACCGAGAGCTTGAGGTAGGGTTCACTACACTTGAGTTCGCTTGGTAATATATGCCATGGTTCAAGTGTTAAGGTGGCTAAGTGATGGTTAAAAATCTGCCATGTGATCTTAGTTGCTTGATGGGCTTATTGGTTATATGTGGTTGCAATGTTGATTAGCTAATTGACTATAGTACATGTACTAAAAATGCAAGTGAATGTGGCCTATTTGCTTGGCATTTTGGGAGCTCCATATGGAATGTTTTTGGTAAGATTATGTGCAAGGATTGCACACGAGTACATGTATGGCTTATATGGCCGAGAGCAACAATGTGAAGTGTGTGTGCGTACTTGTGTGCCTTGGTGATTTCTTGTGCATGTTAACCCCCACTATTGTTATTGTATATGGATACACCTGCTTTTCTTGTCTTTGTGTTTGTTTTGCAGGTTGAGCTAACTAATTGGAGGTTAAGCCTTGAGTATTCACTCGGCTTAACTAAATAAACTCTTTAAGAGTTGGGTATAATGAAGTGAATCCTACTGAGTTAAACTCACTGCCCATTCTCCATTTTTTTTTCAGGCAAGGATATTCAGCCTGAGTAGTGCTAAGCTGCCTTGTGTGTGCCCTTAGTGTTTATTTGCTTTGTTGCTAAGGTATGTGCCAATGTGTGCTTGGCTTGACACTTTAGTATTATTTGCAAGTTTTATTGTGAGTTGGCCGAGACTTATGGTTTAAGCTTGCAGGCTGTAGAGTGGAAACTGTCTAGGAGAGCATGGATATCTGGACTTTAGCTCTGGTTTTGCTTTTCACCTTTATGACCATGAATATGGCCACGGGCTTGGTGTTGCAGTGTGTGCTTTTGTATGGGATCCTTAAGGTGATGTTTGAGCACTAGGATTTGGGTCTCGGTCTGTACATAACTTGGCATGAACAACTTATGGATGCTTGGCATTTTGGCCATGTTATTTGCTAGGTAGACTACACTTTTGGTTGTGTATATTTGTAGTCTTGGATACCTAGACGGTGATGTTATTTTGAGAACCTTGTGTGCCAAGTTATGTATGAGTATGGATGGTTATGTGTATGGTTTTGTGCTATGAGAATTATGGGCCAAGGTTTGGCACTTGTATGATATTGTTGGCTTGACCTCATCAGATTTGTGGTGCTCCATTGTATATACGATTGCTGGCCGATAGCTACATCCATTATATCTTGTGGTTTTCAAAACCTAAACCAACATTGTGGGCTTCTTGGTTGCCATATAGGTAGCACACTTGATTGCACACCATGTATGCACTGAAAGTTGCATTATTTATTGCCTTGCTTGTTATGCAAGAAAGTGGTTTCGGCTTTACCTACGCTGCAAGTAAATACTAGATTGGTTTAAAAGCCACCTGGGCGACCTCCCAGGCCCATTACCTTAAGAAAATAAGACTTAAGGTTAGTTCTGTTGGTTAGGCCGAGGGCTAGATGCCCAGTTGTTAGTTGGGTTGTGAGACAGGTTGGGGACTCACAGGCCAGGGCCTGTGTGAGGTGTGACAGGCTTTGTTTGGTATCAGAGCCTGCTTGTTTAGTATAATCAGAGCTAAGCCTAGACAGTGTTCCCTTTAGGGCTAACTCAAATAAGACTTGTGTTATTTTGGATATTTGTGAATAACTACAATTGAAAGTGCAGGATGAGAACTAGAGGCAGGGACAGGGGTTCCCTGAGAGAGGAAGAAGAAACTGCAGCCCGTCATGTAGAGGGATTGCAGGAAATTGTGCCTGAGACCCAGGCAGGAGAAATGGGTCATAATGGGGCTGAAGACCCCACTGCCAGGTACCAAGCACCTGGGCCAAGTAGAGATAGACAAGAAAGAATGGAAGTGATGATGGAGTCATTACATGCCACAGTGGCTCAACTAGTGCTGGGAATGCGATCCTTGGCTAGAGGCCAAGCCTAGAATCAGGAAGAAATGGAGCCAGTGGAGGCAGAAGGGAGTGGGAGAAGGAGAAGGAGGCCTGGCAAAGAGCCAGAGAGTTATGATCAGTCCAGCCGAGTTGGAGGTAATCAAGAGGAAGAGGAGGCGGATGAGGAGAGGAGACACCCAAGAGCCAGGAGGATGAGGTCAGAGGTGAGGCAGGAGCCCAGAATTGAGGAGGAAGAGGAGGATGACAGCCCAGATATTGAGGAAAGGGATGCATATATATACTCCAGAGGGACTGAACCCTCTGTTGAGGAGACCACACTCAGGAGCAGGTCAAGCAGGTCATCCAGAGGTAAATCTAGTAGCAGAGAATAGAGGAAGAGAAAGCATAGCAGTGGAGGACTAAAGGAGGGCTAGTTGGAGGGGTTTCTGGCACTGAAACCTTCGGTTTTCAGAGGGGGTTGTGACCCAGAGGAGGCCGAGTTCTGGTTATACCAGTTAGAAAAGATATTGGAGAGAATGGAGGTTAGTTCCACCCAGAGAGTATTGCTAGCCACTTTTAGGCTAGAGGGGAATGCAGAACTCTGGTGGAGAGCAGTACAAAGGAGTTACCAGGAGAGGAACCTGAGGAGGCATCCAGATAGGAGGAGGTCTATGAGGTGGCCTAATTTTCTCAGAGTGTTTCGGCAGCAGTATGTGAGTGAAGCACAGAGAGATCAGAAACAGGTTGAATTTGACCAACTGGACCAGGGGAACCTCAGTGTGCTGGAGTATGAGCAGAGGTTCAACAGCTTGATCAGGTATGCCCCTCAATATGAAGGACAGGAAGAGCTAAGGACCAAAAGGTTCATCAGGGGTCTAAGACCTGAGCTGAGACAGATTCTCAGAGCCATTGCAGCCAGAGATTATTATACAGTGATGCAGAGTGCACTGGCTCTAGAGCAGGAGTCTCAGGAGCAATTGAGGAGTGGGCCAGGTAGTAGTAGTGGAACAAAGAAGGGCCAGATGTCAAAAAGGCCAAGAGAGGAGAGGGAAGCAGGAGGAAGCAGAAAGGAGAACAGGAGGGATAAAGGACCACAGTCACAACCATATGGTCCTCAGTGTAACACTTGTGGGAAGTTTCATGGCAATAAGCCATGCTTTAAGGCTTCCACAGGGTGTCATGGATGTGGTGCCCCAGACCACTGGGTGAGGGATTGCCCAAAAAGGGGTGAAGGCAGTAAGAAATTGCTGGGAACTTTTAATCCCAGAGGACCTAGGGGACAGTTGCCTATGCCCCAACTGAGGACTCAGGGGTCAGCCCAAGGTGGGAGGCCAGCAACCAGAGTTCCTCAGGAGCAAAGAACGCCTGGTACATTTCCAGGGAGGGTTTTCAGCTGGAACCTGCCAGGAGAGGACAGGAACCACCTGAGACCGAGGAAGCTGAAAGGGAGACTGGTCAGCAAAGGACTAGAAGGAAGGCTTTGAAAGGTAAACTTTATCTCAATGGTCAATTAGTAACTGTTTTATTTGATACTGGGGCTTTATTATCCATAATAGCTACCAGTTTGGTGACAGCCATGAATTTAGAGGTAAAGTATATGGACAACATGTACTTGGTAAGAACAGCTGGCAATGAAATTTTGTTTGCCTACTACATGGTAGAAAACTGTGAAATACAGATAGGCAAGCTAAAATTGAGGACTAACCTCATAGTGTTGGAGACACATGGCTATGATGTGATTTTGGGTATGAATTGGTTAGAAGAGAATCGAGTCATTATTGATTGTCAGGCCAGAAGGTTGATATTGCCTGGTGGAACAGAGTTTGATTTGGAGAAGCCCTTAGATTTGACTATGGACTGCCATATAAAAGTGCTAGAGATGATAACTCCAGAAAGTGAGCAAGATTGCCTGGTACTGAATAACCAGGAAACATCTGATGAACTCAGGGGGATACCTGTGGTTCAGGACTTCCTAGGAGTCTTTCCTACAGACTTGCCTGGTTTACCACCCTTGAGGGAGGTGGAGTTTGAAATTAGGCTGGTACCAGGAGCAGCACCAGTGTCTACAGCTCCATACAGAATGGCAGTGCCTGAGATGGTAGAACTCAGGAAGCAGTTAGATGAACTGCTGGAGAAAGGGTTCATTAGACCCAGTGTATCCCCTTGGGGAGCACCAGTATTATTTGTGAAAAAGAAGGATGGAACCCTCAGACTCTGTATTGACTACAGAAAGCTGAATGCATTGACCATAAAGAAAAAGTATCCTCTGCCAAGAATAGAGGATTTGTTTGATCAATTAAAAGGAGCAAGAGTGTTCTCCAAAATTGATCTAAGGTTTGGATATTTCCAGCTAAGAGTGAAGGAGGAGGACATACCTAAGACTGCTTTTAGGACTAGGTATGGTCATTTTGAATATACAGTGATGTCATTTGGGCTCACTAATGCACCTGCATTCTTTATGGATTTGATGCAGAGAGTGTTCAGGGCACACCTGGACCACTTTGTGGTGGTGTTCATTGATGATATCTTGGTATATTCCAAGGATGAGGAAACTCATAAGGAACACCTTAAAGTAGTGCTTGGATTACTCCAAGAACATCAGCTGTATGGAAAGCTGAGCAAATGTAAATTTTGGACCAAGGAGATTGGATATCTGGGTCATATAATAAATGATCAAGGATTGGCGGTAGATCCTGAAATGGTGAGATCAATCCTTGATTGGAAGCAGCCTCAGTGTGTAAGGCAAGTCAAAAGCTTCCTGGGGTTAGCTGGCTACTACAGGAGATTTGTGCCAAAATTCTCTGTCTTAGCAGCTCCTATGACTCAGTTAACCAAAAAGAACCAGAAGTTTGTCTGGGAACCTCAATGTGAGGAAAGCTTTCAAGAGCTTAAAAGGAGGCTGACAACAGCTCCTGTACTAGTCCTACCTGATCCTGAAAAGGAGTATGAGGTGTTTACAGATGCCTCTCAAGTGGGACTAGGTTGTGTTTTGATGCAAGAAAAGCAAGCCATTGCTTTTGGGTCCAGACAGTTGAGACCACATGAGAAGAAATATCTAGTGCATGACCTGGAACTAGCAGCAGTAGTCTTTGCTCTGAAGCAGTGGAGACACTATTTGCTTGGTAATAAATTCCAAGTGTATACAGACCACAAAAGTCTCAGGTATTTATTCACTCAGAAGGACTTGAATATGAGACAAAGAAGGTGGCTGGAATACATAAAAGATTTTGACTGTGTAATTGAGTACACAGCTGGGAAGGCCAATGTGGTGGCAGATGCCTTGAGTAGAAACTATACTGGGGTACTCAAAGGAGGTGAGACTGAGCATAAAGCCGAAAACCTGAGTATTACTCAGCTAGCAAACCAATGGTTAGCTGAAGAAAGTGAGCAACTAAAAGTACTCACTATTACACCAGAATGGAAAGAGCTTATTAGGGAAGCTCAAGCTGGTGATGAAGAGCTAGAGTTAATTTCTGGCAAAAGTAAGGGAGAACTATTCCAGGGTTTTTCCTTCAAGCAGGGAATGTTATATTTCCACAATAGGTTGTATGTGCCTGAAAAGGGCAACCTAAGAATTCAAATACTGGAGGAGGCTCACTCTAGTAAGCTGGGTTTGCACCCAGGAGCCACAAAAATGTATCATGCACTCAGAGTACATTTTTGGTGGCCATATTTGAGGAAGGATATAAATACCCTTGTTGCAAGTTGTGAAACCTGCCAACAAGTGAAAGTGGAGCATCAAAAGCCAGGGGGAAAGCTGCAGAGCTTACCCATACCTGAGAGAAAATGGGGATCCATCTCTGTGGATTTTGTAGTGGGTATGCCACTAACCAGAAGAAAACATAATGCCATTTGGGTCATTGTTGATAGACTGACCAAGGCAGCCCATTTTCTTCCTATGAATCTTACTGATTCTTTGGATAAGTTGGCACAGCTCTATATAAGAGAAATAGTAAGATTACATGGGATACCAGATGATATAGTGTCAAATAGGGATCCTAGATTTGTCTCTAGGTTCTGGAAATCCCTGCACCTGGCACTGGGTACTAAACTTAAGTTTAGTTTTGCTTACCATCCTCAGACTGACGGACAGACAGAGAGAACTATACAAACTCTGGAGGATATGTTGAGGTGTTGTGTAATTGACTTCCAGGGTGAGTGGGATGTACATCTCCCACTGGTAGAGTTTTCTTATAATAACGGCTATCATTCAGTGATAGGAATGGCTCCTTATGAGGCCTTATATGGCAGGAGATGTGTTACTCCTCATTGCTGGCATCAGCCAGAAGATAAGTTGGAATTAGGGCCAGACATTATTAAGGAAACCACTGAGAAAATTAGTTGATCCAGACTAGGATCAAAACTACAAATGATAGGCAGCAAGCCTATGCAAACCTGAAAAGGAGAAGGGACCTGGAGTTCCAGGTAGGAGATTGGGTGTGGCTCAAAGTTTCTCCAATGAAGGGAGTAATCAGGTTTGGAAAGAAGGGGAAACTGGCGCCTAGGTATGTGGGACCATACCAAATACTAGCCAAAGTGGGGAATGTGGCTTATCAGCTGGACTTGCCTCCAGAACTTGGAAATGTACATAATGTGTTTCATGTGAGCTTGCTCAAAAGGTATGTTCCAAGTTACAAGAAAATAGAAACACCTGCAACTGTGATTGTGGCACCTAATCTTACTTATGAAGAAGTGCCAATCCAGTTCCTGGCCAGGGATACCAGGAAGTTGAGGAGTAGGTGGATTTCTATGATTAAGGTGCAGTGGAGCAATCATACTCCCAAAGAGGCAACCTGGGAAGTAGAACAAGAAATTGCCTCTAAGTATCCTCAGCTGTACCTTAATTTGGTGAAGAATTTGGAGGACCAAATTCCTTAAGGAGGGAGGAATTGTTAGGCACCTCCTATGTGCTTGGCTTAGGCCAAGGAGAACCAAGAAAAATGAGAGAAAACAGAAAGGGAAGAAATAGGAGTCAAGGAGACTGGCATAGTGACTTATGTGCAAAACTGGAGACTTTCAGGACTTAATTGCACATAGAAAATGTACTATGGGAAAGCTGGCAGAAAACAGAGAAAGGGGACCAAAATGTACACGTAGATGAGTGGTACAATTAAAACTATCAACTTCAAGTTGATCATTTCGGCCATGCAAGTTTAATGGGTGACTAGTGCAAGACTAGCCCAAATTTGGGAGACAACAATGATTACTAGTCAAAATCTTGTCTACGACTAGTGTACTATTCACTAGTTACTAGTTAAACTAACTAGTCTTTATTTTAGTTACATGGCCGGTTATGCATGAGTACTTATGACACATTGGTACTTGTGTTGTTTATTTGCTTGTCAATTTGAGCCATGTGTGGACTTAAGTGTACATGTAGATACCAAATTGAGTGGCGGCCTTGTGCACAAGTGAACTTAAGGGCTTTAATGCGCCATGCAAGGAAATGGAAGTGAGCTTAGCATTTTTGGTAACTAAAGCCAATGACTTTCGGCCGAAACTAGCCTAAGTCATTTGCTTCATTTTGGCTCCCTTGTCCTTGCTAAACCGAGAGCACCCTTGAGAGTTCCTTCACAATCTTGCTTCTAAATCCAATGTTCTTGAGGTTTTGGGCGGATTCAAGCTTGGAGAAGTGGATTCGGCTTGTGCTTGCTTGGAATCAAGCTTTGTTCATGAGGAATTTTGTTTGGACGAAGGACACCAAGATTGTGCAAGTTGGTACTTTGGCCGAAAGTGAGTTTGGAGGTAACTCATGTCCAACCTTTGTTTACATGGCATTGACGCCATGAACCATGCTTAATGATGCATTGGTAGTTATGTGTTGGATTGGATTGAATAAAGAACATGTGTATGTGAAATGGGTACTATGGCCGAAAGGGTGGAATTGGTGCTTACTTGTAATGTTGCCTATTTGCATGGTAATTGTGCCATGAATGAGTTCACTAGTTGTTTGGATACTCATTTAGTGAATTGGTATGTTGAGTAGTACAACTATGTGAAAATATGTGCTTTGGCCGAAAGTATGAATGAGAGTGAAAAGGTATATTTCACTTGGTTACTTGGCATTAATGCCATGGTTGTTTTTTATTGGAGATTATAATGGCTCATGGTATGTGAGATTAATGGGCAGCTTATGTTTAAGTATTTTGGCTTATATGGCCGAGAGCTTCAAAAGTGTTGGGTGATAGTGTCCTTCATTGAAATCATGGTATTTGATCCATGGGTTATGTTGTTAATGATTATGCCCTATTATGGTAGGCATTGAGGTTGAAAGGCACTTGGACACTTGAAGTTTTATTGGAGACCGAGAGCTCGAGGTAGGGTTCACTGCACTTGAGTTCGCTTGGTAATATATGCCATGGTTCAAGTGTTAAGGTGGCGAAGTGATGGTTAAAAATCTGCCATGTGATCTTAGTTGCTTGATGGGCTTATTGGTTATATGTGGTTGCAATGTTGATTAGCTAATTGACTATAGTACATGTACTAAAAATGCAAGTGAATGTGGCCTATTTGCTTGGCATTTTGGGAGCTCCATATGGAATGTTTTTGGTAAGATTACGTGCAAGGATTGCACACGAGTACATGTATGGCTTATATGGCCGAGAGCAACAATGTGAATTGTGTGTGAGTACTTGTGTGCCTTGGTGATTTCTTGTGCATGTTAACCCCCACTATTGTTATTGTATATGGATACACCTGCTTTTCTTGTCTTTGTGTTTGTTTTGCAGGTTGAGCTAACTAATTGGAGGTTAAGCCTTGAGTATTTACTCGGCTTAACTAAATAAACTCTTTAAGAGTTGGGTATAATGAAGTGAATCCTACTGAGTTAAACTCACTGCCCATTCTCCATTTTTTTTTCAGGCAAGGATATTCAGCCTGAGTAGTGCTAAGCTGCCTTGTGTGTGCACTTAGTGTTTATTTGCTTTGTTGCTAAGGTATGTGCCAATGTGTGCTTGGCTTGACACTTTAGTATTATTTGCAAGTTTTATTGTGAGTTGGCCGAGACTTATGGTTTAAGCTTGCAGGCTGTAGAGTGGGAACTGTCTAGGAGAGCATGGATATCTGGACTTTAGCTCTGGTTTTGCTTTTCACCTTTATGACCATGAATATGGCCACGGGCTTGGTGTTGCAGTGTGTGCTTTTGTATGGGATCCTTAAGGTGATGTTTGAGCACTAGGATTTGGGTCTCGGTCTGTACATAACTTGGCATGAACAACTTATGGATGCTTGGCATTTTGGCCATGTTATTTGCTAGGTAGACTACACTTTTGGCTGTGTATATTTGTAGTCTTGGATACCTAGACGGTGATGTTATTTTGAGAACCTTGTGTGCCAAGTTATGTATGAGTATGGATGGTTATGTGTATGGTTTTGTGCTATGAGAATTATGGGCCAAGGTTTGGCACTTGTATGATATTGTTGGCTTGACCTCATCAGATTTGTGGTGCTCCATTGTATATACGATTGCTGGCCGATAGCTACATCCATTATATCTTGTGGTTTTCAAAACCTAAACCAACATTGTGGGCTTCTTGGTTGCCATATAGGTAGCACACTTGATTGCACACCATGTATGCACTGAAAGTTGCATTATTTATTGCCTTGCTTGTTATGCAAGAAAGTGGTTTGGGCTTTACCTACGCTGCAAGTAAATACTAGATTGGTTTAAAAGCCACCTGGGCCACCTCCCAGGCCCATTACCTTAAGAAAATAAGACTTAAGGTTAGTTCTGTTGGTTAGGCCGAGGGCTAGATGCCCAGTTCTTAGTTGGGTTGTGAGACAGGTTGGGGACTCACAGGCCAGGGCCTGTGTGAGGTGTGACATTGGCTCTAGAACTAGCCACACAGGGAAGGTGGGAGCAACCCAAAAGGAGCAAAAGCAAGAGAAAGATGCTGACTTACTCCCCTATTGAACACTTCCTGAGCCAACATCTTGGCAGCACTAGATAAACATGCAAGTGTCTAGAGACCCAAGGCATTTTTTCCTATGAACAAAAAGGGCATGAAGAAATATTATTAGTACCATTAGGGCCATGACACTGAAGACTGCCATCAGTTGAAGAAGTATACTAAAACTCTCATCAAGCAAGGCCAACTGAGAAGGTATGTCCGATTCCAATCACTGAAGATAGGGGGTAGGGAAGATGAAGTGAAGTATGATGAGGATGAGTATGATTCTGACTCACAAAGAGATCACCGAAGTCCTAAAAGGCTGCTGCTACCTCCTACAGGTGTGATTCAAACTATCACTACAGGACTTCCTTCATCAGAAAGGAAAAGGAAAGTAAAGGAAATTGTGACCCTTTACTTCAAAAAAGCACATAATTTATTGATAAGATCTGATGGAAGCACAGTAAACTTTTTTCACAACAACCTTCTTTTGATAACCACCTGAATAGCAAATTGGTATGTTCACTTTATACCAAAGTTGGGGATATCGATAGAAGCTTTTAAACCAATGGATTCCTCAACATATGGAGTAGGCCCTAACAATCTCTTAGTTTTGGGTACCATCAAGCTATCATTAACGGTAAAGGGAAAAGGCGTAAGAAGAGATGGGGAATTATACGCATCAGTCATGGAAAAGTTCATCATTGTGGACATCCCCCTCGCCATATAATGCCATTGTCAGAAAGCAGACCTAGGGAAGGTTGCACATGAGGTTAGACGTGAAATAGCTAACCGTGATCTTTGTAGCTGACAATGGTGATGTAGTCATTTTTTTTATCAGGCTGATGTCCGAAAGATCTTTTTGAAGGCATGCCAGCTTCTAGCAATAAGAGAGTTCATGCCTCAATAATAATAGCTTTAGAGGAGCCACAAGCAAACGTAGGAGATAGGGCTGAAGGAGCAGGTGTTTAGATAGAAAGCTTATGTTAGGACCTAATTAACCCCCACCCTAAACCTTTTTAAAGGTTTGAGATCAACTAGCTATTTTTAGTCACTTATGGTGAATTAGACTCAGACTCCTAGGATTCATAACCCTAACTTTACCTTACTTTGGTAGGAATCTCAAGTTTTTGAAGTTCTAACAAGTTTTACATAGTTCACCCAATTGCTGGAATTTCAACCAGTTGAAACTATTAAGTGCTTTTATGGGTGCATAAGAGGTGTAATGAAGCTAGGTATCTTAGGTGTGTGTTTTGTGTTCTTCTCGACCAAAACAAATAGACATACATGCATACATACTAGGTTACAAACCATTCATGCCTAGCTTGTTATAAAAAGTGCCTTAAGGCTCACCCAAGCCCAAAATACATACAAGGCAGGATCTATGTTTTACACTAAGTCCTATTGCCGTTAGTTACATAAAAATATGTAAATTCCAAAATTGGGGAATCAGGGACTACATTGCCCAAAGTTATGTATAACAAAAGTTTGGTCCACTAGGTGTCAAACACAGGACATAGTCAGGCTTAAACTGTCTCTAAGCCCACAGTCACTTTGACCTCCACCTTGACCTGATACTTAGGGCATAACTGCCTTATTACTATTCTAGTTCTCACCCATACAAGTATGGATACAAACAAGGCCAGTGCCACTCCAGCCATCAGGGCCTACAAACATAGTAACATAACATAACCATTAGTCCATTTTTATGAACTTTTGCATAGTTCTTTTTTCATAAGCTATAATTCGAGAGTATACCTCTTTGTACATAAACCTCTTCTAGAGGTTCCCTGGCCTCTGAATCTTGCACCATTTTTCTTAAAATGCGCAAAAGAGGGCATGAGTACATAGGTACTCAGTCAGAACCTAAATACAGCACCTTGTGCCTTCACAATGTTTATAACATCGCTAAACATATAAATATCCAATTTTGCTTAATAACCTACATCCAAAGACAATGAAAACACCAAAATTAGTATATAGAAGATACATATATATATATAAAATAGGGGTCAGCAGTCACATCCAAATAGAGGAGCACACAAACACATACACCATATACACATGGTTTCCTTAACAAAGCAAGCATGATTTTCTTTCAATTTCTTCATGTGATTAATTTGATTAGGTCTGATAAAAATAGAGCTCCAAGTGATTGATCAAGCTTGGCCCAACTTGAACAAAAACCCTATGCTTTCCAAAAACAAATAAGCTAGCATACCATAGTGCTTAATGCACGCATAGCCCATTACATATCCTCTACGTTCCTTTGGCCTTTAGCCATGCCTTAGGGTAGCTTTTCCCTTTTAAAATATAGGAGAAAAAGCTTTATATAGGTCCTTACCTATGGATGAAATGACATCAAGGAACCTTGATCACACATCATGTAAGATAGACACCAACTTCGACAGCACCATGAGCTTGTTTTGCACCATCATGCTTCAGGTTTGCCCAGCTTTTGTTCTTCCTTTCCTCCTTTCTTTTTGTTATTTTTAGGGTGTCTTGCTAGAGGCTTGGGTAGGTATTAAAGGGTGAGAAGATGGTAAGAAAGCAAGAAAACATTAGCTTACAAAGAACAACATCGTTGGTTTGCCAAGAATCATCATGTTGTTTTCAGTTTTGGCTAACTTTGATTCTCTTTTATTTTCCTTGGTGTTTAATAGGTATTTGGTATATTGCAGGTTGTAAATGGGCTAGGAAATAGCTAGAAAATAGCTATGACGCTCTAATGAAGCTACCTTTAAAGACTATAAAGCAAATGATGGCCGAATGAGTTAGCCGCAAAGGACATTGACTAGTCCTTGGTCAAATCTTCTTCCAACTAGCTCAAGTGTTACATGCCACATAGGCCCCAGCCAATCCATACACTCGAGCACACTATCATTATGATCTTTAGGTGCACCTATATTGTTTATTAAACCATTCAAGGCTTGGCCATGTTCCTCATTCTTTACTTAAATGAAACAAACAACACATAAGGCTAGGATCTGGGAGGTGCCCCGGGAGGCTTACCATTTACACATACAAGATTTACTTGTATCACAAGGTAGGGTCTAGATGTCTTCTCTTTTAAGTGATTTTTATATGTGTTCTTCAAGTGTGCATCCATAATGCATGGCAACCAAGAAGCCCATATACATTAGATTTTTCAAAATCATAAGTCCTTCCATGCCTTAAGTACATTATCCACAACAAGTCTTAAAAAAAGGTTCATAAATGAAAGTGCACATAGTTGTGTAACTCAACTTAATCTTCCATTCATAATATATACACAAAATAGATTGATCTGACCTTTTTAGGATCTACTACCAATCCTTGGTCACTAATCACATGTCCCAAAAATCCAATCTCTTGGGTCCAAAATTTACATTTACTCAGCTTTCCTTAAAGTTTATGTTCTT
This sequence comes from Aquilaria yunnanensis, assembly GCA_039654915.1. Taxonomy (NCBI): domain Eukaryota; kingdom Viridiplantae; phylum Streptophyta; class Magnoliopsida; order Malvales; family Thymelaeaceae; genus Aquilaria; species Aquilaria yunnanensis. The sequence goes on along the minus strand of CM077594.1, from coordinate 51,698,753 downwards.
GGAGCAAGCCAAAGACAAGCCTTAGGTGTTCTTTATGAGTTTCCTCATCCTTTAAGTATACCAGAATGTCATCAATAAAAACTACCACAAAATGGTCTAGGTACACTCTAAACACCCTTTGCATAAGGTCCATAAAGAATGCAGGTGCATTTGTGAGCCCAAATGGCATCACTGTATATTCAAAATGTCCATACCTAGTCCTGAAAGCAGTTTTAGGTATCTCTTCTTCCTTAACTCTCAATTGGAAATAACTAGACCTTAAGTCTATTTTAGAGAATACTTTGGCTCCTTTCAGTTGGTTAAATAAATCTTCAATTCTTAGGAGGGGGTATTTGTTCTTAATGGTTGGGGCATTCAGTTTTCTGTAATCAATACAGAGTCTAAGGGTTCTATCCTTTTTTTCATAAACAAAATAGGTGCTGCCTAAGGAGACACACTGGGTCTGATGAACCCTTTTTTAAGCAACTCATCTGATTACTTTCTCAGCTCTACCATTTCAAGTAGTGCCATCCTATATGGAACAGTAAAAATAGGGACTGCTCCTGGTACAAGTTTAATTTTAAACTCCACCTCCCTCAAGGGGGGCAGACCAGGGAAGTCTGTAGGGAAGACATCGAGATATTCTTGGACTATAAGAATGCGACAAAGTTCACTAGTTACCCCCTGTTCATTCATTTCCAAGCATTCATATTCATTTTCTAAAGTTATTAACTTTAACACCTCAACTTTGTAATCCAAGACTAATTCAAGTGATACATCTAGCTTGAATGGTTCACAACCAGCCATCAATAATTGTCTTGCATGACAATCTATCACTACTTTATTCTCACTTAGCCAATTCATTCCTAAGATCGCATCATAGTCATAAGTGTCCAGCATTATTAAGTTTGCCTTAAGCTATAGTTTGCCAAATTGGATCACATAATTTTTAACCATGTGATATGTAAACAAGATTTCATTGCCGGCAGTTTTAACCAAATACATGTTTGTCATGTACGTTACTTCTAAATTCATGGTCTTAAGCAAGTTAGATGAAATTATAGACAATGAAGCTCTAGTATCAAATAATGTAGACACTAACTAGCCATTAAGGTAAATGGTACCTTTCGAAGCCCTTCTGCTCAGCCTTTGTTAGCTTGTCTCCTTCTCAACTGCTTCGGCCTCTGGTGCATCTTGCACTCTCTTAGAGGTCTCTAGCTGGAACACTATTCCAGGAGGTGCTTTTACCTCATTTTATCCTAAGGCAGCTTAGGAACATGCTTCCCTCCTTGATTGGGCATGTTAGTCTTCATTTATGGCATAGGCATTTGCCCTCTAGGCTACTTAGAGTTGTACCTCCCTGGTAGTCTTTTGTCATCCCCTCCTTTTGGGCAATCTCTTACCCATTGATCAGGGGCTCCACATTTGTGGTAGCTATTGGTAAGCTTAAAACATGGCTTGGTGCCATGGAACATTCCATAGGTAAGACATTGAGGACCATATTGTTGTGGTCCTTTTTCTTTCTTACTTCTTTTTCTTCCACCACTAGGGTTCCACTTCATCTTTTGGTATTTTCTTGTCCCTTTTCATGAGCCACTTCCACTTCCTAGGCCATTCCTTTTTTACTCCTTAAAATCCTATTCAAGTGCTATGTCACTCTGCACTACTTGGTAATAGTCTCTAGCTTTCACAGCTCTAAGGATTTGCCTCAACTCAGGCCTTAAGCCTTTTAAGAACCTCTTGGTCCTAAGTTCTTCCTACCCATCATATTGAGGAGCATATCTTATTAAGCTGTTGAACTTTTGTTTATACTCCATCACACGGAGACTTCCTTGCTCCAACTGATTAAATTCTACTTGTTTTTGATCCTTCAAAGCTTCACTCACATATTTTTGTTGGAAGACTTGGAGGAATTTAGCCCACCTTATTGATCTCCTCCTTGGAGACAGCCTCCTCTAATTCTTGTCCTAATAAGTCCTTTGCCTAGCTCTCCACCAGAGCTCTGCATTCCCTTCCAGCCTAAAGGTGGCCAGGAGTACTTTCTGTGTAGTGGATACTTCCATTCTCTCAAATATTTTCTCCACCTAATAGACCAAAAATTTAGCTTCTTCTGGGTCACAACCACCATTGAAAATAGGAGGTTTCAATGCCAGGAATCCTTCCAACTGGCCTTCCTTGAGTCCACCTCTTATTTGTCTATCTCTTCTTGTTTCTGCATTTTGGTTTCCAACTCTTGGTGGCCCTCCCCTGGCTGTAACTTCTATAAGAGGTTCAGTCCTCCTTGGAAACAAATAAGTGTCGAGCTCCTCCACCTCTAGACTCTCTTCCACTTTAGCTTTGATTTCCAGCCTTACTTCTGATCTCATTCTTTTGGCCCTTGGGTGCCTCATTTCTTAATCACCTTATTCTTCATCTTTATCGTCTTCATTCCTACTCATTTGATCATGATTCACTAATTCTTTACTAGGCCTTCTTCCTTTTCTACCTTTGCTCTTTCTATTCTCCTCAACTTTAGTTTATTATGGGTTTCCCTGTGCTTGGGCTTGGCCTCTAGCTAAGGCTTGCATACCCACCATCAGTTAGGCTATAGTGGCTTGCAATGTTTGCATCATTTGCTCTATTTTTTCTTGCCTACCTCTGCTAAGTCCAGGTACATTTACCCTAACATTAAGCCCCTCGACCAAATTAGGCTTCAATGTTTCCTCTTGTCTCCCATGCTTAACTGTAGGTTGTCCATCTCTAGGATGGGTAGTTCTACTTTCTTCTTGTTCAAAGATTTCTCTATCCTTGCCTCGTGTTCTCATCCTGCACTCAAGATGCATTTATTCACGTATGCTCAATAAGTACTAGTCTATATAAACCTGAGTAGGAACAAGTCTAGACATACTCTTATTACTTAAACCAAAAGCTCTGATACCAACAAAGCCTATCACACCCCACATAGGCCTCAGCTAGTGCATACACTCGAGCACACTATCAATGTGATCCTTAGGTGCACCTATATTGTTTATTAAACCATTCGTGGCTTGACCATGTTCATCATTCTTTGCTTAAATAAAACAAGCAACACAAAAGGTTAGGATCGGGGAGGTGCCCCAGGAGGCTTACCATTTACACATACAAGATTTACTTACATCACAAGGTAAGGTCTAGATGTGTTCTCTTTTAAGTGATTCTTGTGTGTGTTCTTCAAGTGTGCATCCATAACGCATAGCAACCAAGAAGCCCATATACATCAGAGTTTTGAAAATCATAAGTTTTTCCATGCCTTAATTACATTATCCACAACAAGTCTTAAAAAATGGTTCACAAATGAAAGTGCACATAATTGTATAACTCAACTTAATCTTCTATTCACAATATGTACAAAAAAGTCGTAACTATCCGAGGCCTCATTCACATACATATGCATCAGAGAAGTACCAGAGTTCCTTGGAGACATTGCCAAGAGCACTCAAAATACAAAATGGCCATTAGTTATACATTACATACTCAAGTACCTAAATGGACCCGAAAGCCAGCTTAAAGGTGTAGTAAAAAATCACAGTTTGTAGGAAGATCCTTACAACTAAGCCCATGCTCAAAAGAGCAAACCAACCTACTAGAGCCCATGAGCACAAATCCATCCTTCTAGACTTGTCCCACACTCTATACAGAAGCCTGCCATAACTCAAACACATAAGTTTATGAACTATACAAGACTTGCACTAAGTACTCATTGAACAACACTTTGGGTTTAACATATACCTTAGCACAACTGAGCACTAGCATAGCACACACGCAATTTAATCTAGCTCAAATCCTTTTCCTGGAACATATACATAAACGGGGCATGAGTTTTAACCCTTAGTAAGGATTTCACTTTAGCTCATTAGAGCTTGTTTAGTTAAGCCGAAAGCTTAACCTCCCATTTTCAAGCTTTACCTGCAACAAAGACAAGAAAACACCAAAATAGAATATGTACAACAACATATGCATAACAACTACCACTAGTGAAGGTTAATAGGCACAAACAAAGCATCCAAGCACATAACTCACACAACACACACATGGTTCACTCTTGGCCGAATGCCAATCTAGCAAGTACACATAATTTCCATCAAAGTTTCAACCTTACCAAAACCTATTCCACTAGAGCTCAAAGTTCAACCATAGGCTAGCCTACTCATGATGAACTTTAGTACTTGCCATTAGTAGCTAGCTAGCAATCATAACACAAAAATTCAAAGGTAATTCCATAAGCCCATACAGCATTCTAAGTGCACTTAGCATAATCTAATATCACTTAGAAGCCAAACACCTACTTGAACATGGAACAATACCAAATTAAGTGAGGTATAATGAATCCTTACCAATTTCTCACCTCAAGCTCTTGGCCAACCTTCTAACATAAGAATCCAAGCTTGAAAATGAACTACAAAGTTTGTTTAAGGCCGAAATCCACTCAACTAAGCTTGATTCTTCAATCCAAGCTCAATCCTCCAAGAATTTGGCATGAACTTGATGTTTCAACAACAAGAACAACCACGCCATTCGCCAAGAACTCGGTCAAGCTCAAAACTAGGAGTTTTGACAAGAAATTAGGAGATTAGACTTAAGTGGAAGCATGCAATCTGATTAGGTGACAAATGGCTCAAAAATGGGGCTAATGCTAGCCTTAGTAACTCTACTTCTTGCATGGCACATTTCGATCCTTACATGAGTTTTTCATGTCTTAGTTAGCACCTGAATAAATGTTCATTTTAGCCCTCTAGATTTCTTTCTCGCCATCATGAACTTAAGCCATATTACATGTACATTTCAAACCCAATAAGCCTCAAGTAGGCGTACTCATAATGTTACCCATTATCACTTAATTTTCCTTGATTTTAATTGCATTTACTTTACATTTTTTGCCTTGGCCAAGCTCAGAGGTAAGGGTCCTGACATCAAGTCTTCTAATAATTCATTTTATACTACTTTACTCTTCATGTGGCACATATTAAGCACCCATTTCATTAATTAATTTGGCCAATTAGGCACTCTAACTTTGCATCGAACATAGTTACACTTTAGAGTGCATTTGAGAGGACCTTAGTGTTCTTTGAGGTGTTTCCAAAATATCCTTGTGCTTTCCAGCTTCTATTAGCCCACATTGTAGCCATCATTCTCATTAGAATGATAAGTATCAATCTCATGTAATTTCTTTCAAGACATTAGGCATTAAAGCCATCATAAGCCCATGGTTGCACACAAAGGTGCACCTAAGGGTCCTCTTATGCACTCTAGGGTGCCCTTGTCATTTCTTATGTGTTCTTCACATTTCTTGGGTTTATGTGGCTGTCCTCAATTGTCTCTTAACCTAAGGCATTGAGCCCACACAGTCCTCCTTAGCAGTTTAGGCTTTAAAGCCCTCAAGTTCACATAAATGCACACAAAGGTGTGTCTGGGAGTCCCCGTTTTGTGCTCTATCTTGGATTACCTTATTCACTTGGCTTATCGGCCAAGTTTTTCTTCAAATTTAAGTCCCCTTCTCAAAATCAGTTTAGCACTTAAGATTAGCCATGTTTTGCTCATAATCATGCCACTTTCCCTAGTTTTTATTGTGGTATACTTCAAGTAGTTTTTGGGTACTCTCATAGGATACTTGTTTTGTTTAGTCTCTATTTCATTCTTGTTACTTGTATTGCTCACATATCAACTTAATACACCTTATGTGTACATTTCACCAAAGCTCATGGCCTATACAAGTCACAAGCATGATATTTACTCTCTCGTAAAGAATTTGGTCCTCCAAATTCTCAAGTAAGGTAGGAAATTGCCTTGGGCATGTTTTAAGCATTTTGGTCTCTGTTTCCTAAGTGGCTTCTTGCCTAGAATGGTGGGACCATTGGATTTTCACCATCTTTATCCACTTACTCCTTAACTTCCTTAGAACTTTGGCTAGAACTTTTACAAGTTGGTCTTCATAAGAGAGGTTGGGTATCACTAAGATATCAGAAGCTCGTATAACTTGTTGTGGGTCAGATAAGTACTTCTTATGCATGGTAACATGAAAAGTATCATATATGTGACCCAACTTTGAAAGTAAATCCAGCTTATATGCCATATTGCCAATCTTGGCCAATAGTTGAGAAAGTCCAATGTATATTGGGTTCAATTTACCATTCTTTCCAAATCTCTTGACTCCCTTCATCAGAGAGACTTCATGACACAGTCACCATAAGCCTTGCCCAGTAAGCCTATGAGAATGAATCTTATGGTGGCTACAATTAGCTAGCTATATATGTGTGCACATTAAAACTTCATGAAACTAGTTAATTATCCTAGAAAATGTAAGATGCATGCTTATTTATCTTTGACTTGACTACATGGAAACCATAAAACATTCCCTTGGCCAAGGCACATTTCATAGAAATCAAGTTCAAATAGTCAAAGCACACATAAACAACATTTGTATTATCATTACTACACATCATAACCATGTGAGGGCATTCAACAAATGTAGACTAATGTCCCTCACCCAAAAGCAACCCTAGAGTCTAAAGCTCCAAACATAGAGACGGGAGGCAACTAGGCATAAACATATACAAGCCTCTACTGAGATCCTCCTAACTAACTCCTACCTTGGAGATGAGTCCCAGTGGCAAGTTGCAAAAGTATACCCACGTACTACTAGCCTCTACGGCCAAGAAAAATACTATAGTTAGTACCATTACTTAACGAACAAGCAACCATAAAATCTAGAAATATAAATATTCCCAAGGCAAAATACCTATAACAAAAGACAACCGTGACAACCCTCAGCGGTTATCGGGCTCAATGCAATCAAAATCTGTGCAACATAAACTAGGGAGTGAGAATTTAAGAATTCTCAGTAAGGGTCTTAACCTATAAAGAAACATACTAAGGACTACACATCTGTTATCATATGTAATCTGGTGTGAGCTCATAAAGCGTGAGGCTAAACCTATGCACATACGTTTTAGCCCCTTGGGACTTGTCCTCTACCTATTCCTTAAACTACAAGGCAAAGCCTTGTCTACTAGCAAGCCTTGCCCTTTCCTAGATCCTCTTTTAAAAGCTAAATTTTGTTAAAAAATGGCTTTGGGGACTAGGCACCAGATGGGGTATCTCTAGGGCCTAGGCGCCAAGAGCACCTGAGGCCTAGGTGCCAGGAGCACCAACTCTACAGACAGCAAAATGCACCTTGGGCATTAAGGCACTGGATGGAGCCTAGGTTCTAGGAGCCTCTATCTTGAACCTAAAAAACACTTGCCTAAGCTTCTTTGGAGGCTTCTTGTGAATTTAAGGCATACAATGGATGCTTAAATTCATCATGAACCTATAAAACAACTTGGATAGGCCATAAATACACCATCATAACATAACTATGATGCATTAAAACATCATCCCAAGCTTCATCAAACACATAGTCCACCATGAACATACTTGTGCAAATACTAATGCTATTGTAAAAAAAAATTGATTTCATCAAACAAACACACTCCAATAGCATCAATCAAGCATAAAACCTTAAATCCCTTACGTCAAATTTGTCTACCAAGTAAGAATTATGCAACTCTTCACCAAGAACAAAGTTCTATAAGTTTATAAAAATTTTCCAAGCAAACCCAAGCAAATTTCACCAAAGTATCCCCAACCAAGCAAAACACATGCCTTAAAACACCTAATAAATAAGAAACAAGTAAGAAATCAATGTTAACCCTAGCCAAATATAGGAACGCAACTGCAAAATGTGGCAAACACTTCCAAAACCAATAAACAAGCTTAAAATAAGGTACCCAAAGCTTATATACACCTTGGGCCTTCAAATTCCTTCATGAACACTTGATTTTGAGCAAGAATTCAAGTAGAAATGGTATAGGCAAGGTGCAACTCGGAAATGGGAGGAAGAAGATCAACAATAGAGCCACAAACCTTGCCAAGCTTAAAAATCAAGCTTGTTAGTGTTGTGCACAAAAAAAGCCAATCATGAGATGATTGTATTTTTGCACATTGAGTCATGATATTTTATTAAGGCATTAATCCACCAATTATGTTTGTTGTTTTGTTTCTGCGTAATGTAATAAATATAATTGTAACCGTAGAATAATGATATTCTAAAACGTCCCTAGTCTAGTATTATTGTGGAGCGGGTTTCAATAATACATAACGACTAGCATATGTGGAGACTAATATGAGATATGTAGTCTACATATGGGTACAAGTTGGATAACTTGTGTACTGGACCGACCCACCATGAGAACACTACATGGATCGTTATATGAGTGTCATAAGTGATTCTCATAATGATCATGGTCTATGTAGTCCTTCGACCTAAGATCATCAAGGTTCCCTACATGTGAGTCACATACTTTGATACTTTCCTTTGTTGCTCATAACTGAGTGAACTTGAAGGAGGTCATTGGGTATGCCACATATCATGCGGAGGGATTTGTATGTTCAAGATGGGATTTGTCCCTCCTATATAACGGGAGTGATATCTTCAGGCTCCTTGATAGAGTAAGACTTAGAAAATGCATGGCCATGCTCGGATGAGTTGATATACGATATCAATGCCATCAGTTTAAGTTGGTCTACTCGGTAATCAAGAAACCAAAGATTGGGCTATACGAGAGTGACACATTCCATGTCTCGTGCTTAGTCTTGATATCTTGGACAAAAGGACAATGGCATATATCGATGATGATCATAAAGGTTTAGTTAAATCACCGAAAATCTTGTCACTCAGGTAGCAATGATGTGTTGCTAGACACCGCTCATTGCTTATGATCATAAATGTGATTTATGATCATTGGCAACATGGTAAGAGCCTATTGGGTTGCACACATAGAGTTATTTGGATCATTAGAGTGCGTAGGCTAATTATTTGGGTTATGGTTTCACAATAATTTCATATTAATAATGGGCCCAATAGTTGAGCCATTATTAAGGCCGAAATTGAAGCCTAATTGGATTAGGGCTTTGAAACCGATTAGGCCTAGAAGTTGAGTCTCACTATAAATACAATTTTTAGTGAGAAATTCGTAGCTTCTTGCCCTAGCCTCCCTAAAGGACAGCCGCACTCTTCTCTTGGAATTCCTTGAAGGACGCAAGCTAGCACTTCAAGCGCAAGAAAGACACATCTGCTGGGATGTGGTAGAAGCGTGGTTATCTCAAGGGGCTCATGTGGATACCATAGGGAGCTTGAACACGTCAACTGTTCAGGTTTTGTGAATCGACTCTGCAGTTGAGTGAGAGATCTCAACCGAAAATTAGGTATGAAATTTTTGAACACCCGGTTTTCCCCATTTCACTTGGATCCTAGAGGGTTTCTGTTAAATTCCGCTACGTTGTTTGGCTCTCAAAACCCAACAAAGCTTTCCCTGCTTAGCCCTCAAACTTTTTAAAAAGCTACAAAAAGCTCTTTCCCTAGATAGTAACCCAACTCAAACCTTAGTCAAATCTTTAGCACTTAAGCAAATCTTTGGGTTTTAAGCAAGTTTTATGCTTTAAAACATATTTTTGACTCTCAGGTCTCGTTCTGATAACTCGGGATGTAAAATTACCATTTTGCCCTCTTCCTTTTTTGGTGCCATAAACTACTTAGAACTTAGTTAACTTTGTCTAAATTACTATTCCTTGCCTAGTTAACAGGAGATTACGAATTAAACTAGGAATTTAATTATTTTACTGCCCTCAGTTGAGTTTCCCGCTAGGATGGCCATAACATCCTTCCCTCATTCTAACATTTTATCTTCTAAATTCCACTGCAACAGAGGGAACTCACTAAGATACATTTTTAGCATATCCTACTTTGTTTCCCAAGTAGCTTCCTTTTCACTATGGTTTGATTGAAGGATCTTAACCATTGGAATCTACTTGGTGATAGCCAAAGGGCTATCGCCCACAAAAACCTTGTCCCTTAGAATAACTTAACACCACCCTCAGAGTTTTATAACAGTAACCATGGGAGGAATCTCTCCACCACCCTCGATAATACACATAGCTGACTCTGGGAAAAAGGCTCCTCACGACCTTCGAGAATTCACACAACCAATCTCAGAGGCCTAACACGCCCGACTCTAGAGAAAGACTCTCTACCACCCTTAGAAACATACATATCCAACCTCGGGAATCTCAGCCTACCATCATCGGTAAATGAAAATGTCTCCCAAGGATGGTCCACCCATCCAAAGGGCCTACTCTAGTAGCCCTCGGGGGAAATCTCTTCCTGAAGGGGTCTCACACCGGCGAAGGGGTCTTATGGAGAAACGACAAATACGGTTGATGAATATTTGACACAAAAGCCTCGCACATGCCCCTACCCTTTAGCTAGAACTGTCTATGGCTAGCTGGAGATGCGTTTTTCTGAGGGTATGGACCAAATCTAGCTGAACACATGCCCAGATCTTCTTAGGCTATGCAAAAAGGCCTCCTCCCTCCACCCTTCTATAAATAATTGGGAAGCTCCTTGGTAAGAACACGGGGACTCTCTTCATCATACTCTCTACTCTTAAACAACTTCTCTCCCGTATACTAACTTGGGTGTCGAAGGCTCCTCCCCTAGAAATACAATCTGAGGAGCTCCTAACTTGATTTCTTCAAGATCTTGCAGATACCTTCTCATCGAAAGTCTCTCTCAGGCCCAACATGTTATACAATGAAAATGTTGCCAGGCATCATTCGGCACCGTCTATGGGAAGTCACCCCCAAGTTGTTGTTACGGAGACCTGACATTCAAAGGAGAAGGGAATCCTAATGTCCCAGTTTGGGCTGAAGAGTCAAGTAACGACTGAACTACCTAGAGTGGAGACTTCCTTATCGGAGGACGAACGTACTCTGACGGTCATAATGGGTTTTGAACATGACTTTCAGTGCTCTATCATGGCTGAACTGACACAACAACTTGACCAGCGGTGGTCACAAGCACTTTCCAATAGGGCATCTTCTCCAGATGCCCATCTGGACAAAAGTCATAGGTCACACCGCCAGAGCTCCAGTAACGAAAGCCTTCATGATGAGTCCTTAACAGAGAACTTACCATCGTGGGGGTTGACACTTACATAAGCAAGGTAGAAAAAGGCCAAAACCTCTCACTGATGAAGTCCATCCTCAGATTGGAAGTCCCTATCCCCGTGCCAGAAAAGTTACTCACCAAACAGAAGATGTCATTCTCTATTTTCGGTGGTTTCTAGGCAATGTGGAAAAGATGGTACTACCATCCTAATGAAGAAAATCTTGTCAAAGTTGGTAAAGGTGGAAAAATAGGTCTTTCAAAGAATTATACCGAAGGGCCGAGCAACACATGGCAGCTGAAAAGCTAAGGATGGGTGGCCCAAGGTTCGACCATAATCACTTTGAGGGTGAAAGTCATCAACCTCAGTATTCCACTGAGGGAGGGGGCTGACCTCGGAAAACAAGGGCGAAGAGTCCAGTATCATTTACTGCTTTAAACACTACAAGAACGAACATCCTGATGGCCCTGGAAAGGCAAGGAACATCAATCCAATGTCTGACAGCCATGACCTCAGACAATAAGAAGAACATGATGAAATTCTGTCAATTTCATCGGGTCCATGGGCATGATACCAAGGATTGCTCTCAACTAAGAAAGTATTTTGAATCCTTGATTAAGCAAGGGCAACTTCATCGCTACTTGTAGATGCTATCGCCTAAAGCCCGAGAAAGAAAGGAAAATGATAGAAAATGAGAGGAAGAGGATTATTATTCGGACCGAATTTAGAACTGAAGTCCCAGGAAACACTTGCCACCTCTAGCCAGTATAATCTAGACAATCACAACTGGAATACCCTCGGCTTAGAGGAAAAGGAAAGCTCAGGAAATCACAATGATGGAATTCAATAACCCAATGCACAAGCTTGTTCGGAAAGATAGGTCTAAAGTGAACTTTCCACACAATGACCCTCTCCTGATCATGGCAAGGATAGGAAGCTGGGATGTCAAGAGGGTGCTCATTGATGATGGGTCGAATGCCAACCTTTTGTTCTCCCATTTGTTGCTGAACTTGGGCATTTTAATGGGTGATCTTAAACTCGTTGCCTTACCTACCTTTGGCATTGGTCCCTCAAAACTAAAGGGTATCTTGGGTGTTAATGTGAACTTTCACTAGACTTTGTCTTGCTTTGACAAAAAATTTTCTTACTTTCGCCAGATGGATGAGTATTTCTGCTTCACCTTCCTTCGTGCCAAATTTGATAGTCAAATATTTTACATCCCTCAGAACTTGGGTGGATTGATCTACCCCTGATGCTAAATGGTAGCTCGGTCCAGACCAATGAAGAACTCTTTGCTTCCATGATGACAAGGTTCATCGTCATAGATGACCCTTCCTCATATAATCCCATCCTCGAAAGCCAGACATAGGGTAATCTTCATATTCAACTAATGTGAAATACCTCACTATTAGATTCAGCACGAAGGAAGATGATGCAAAAATACTCATCGATCAGGCGGAAGTAAGAAAAGTTTTTGTCAAAGCAAGAAAGAGTCCAGCAAAAGTTCACATTCACACCTCAGCAGAAAAGAGCGTATCAGGAAAAGATGAGATATAGAGTGAAAAAAGTGATTTTGAAAAGATAGAAACAGAGGATGTAGAACTTGCCTCGGGCCGAAGTACTCGAGTAGGGAAAAACTACCCAAGGTGACATGGAAAAACTTGTATCCCTTCTATTAATGGACAAAGATCTATTTGCCTACTCTCTGAGGAATATGCCCAGGGTAGACCCTGGTATAATTTAGCATTGCCTTAAAATATGCCCGAAGGTGAAGCCTGTTTGACAGAAAAAGCATAGCCTCTTGGTGCATAAGAACAAGTTTGCTAAAATTGAAGTCCAATGATGAACAAAGGTGGGCATAATAAGGGTGGTCAAGTACCCCAAATGGCTTACCAATGTTGTTGTTGCCACAAAGGAAGGGAGTGATAAACTTCGAATGTGCATCGACTTTCGAAACATAAATGACGCCTGTCTGAAGGACTCGTATCCTCTCCCACCAAGAGACCAATTGGTAGACTCTATTGCCGAATAGGGTCTACTTAGCTTCCTCGATGCTTTTAGCAGATACCACCAAATTCGGATGGATCTTGAAGATGAGGAAAAAACCACCTTCATTACCGAAGTTGTGACTTACTATTACGTCAAAATACCATTCGGCCTTAAAAACACAAAAGCCACATACCAAAGGCTAATGAACAGGGTATTCAACTCCCAAATCAGGAGATATATGGAAGTGTATGTCGATGATATGACAGTTAAGAATAAACAACCTAGTAGTCATATCAACTTTGGGAATTTGGAATCCATCTTAACCCCGAGAAGTGTGTGTTTGTGGTGACTGCTAGCAAATTCTTCAGGTTTATGGTATCTAAAAGGGGTATCGATGCCAACCTAGAAAAGGTTAAGGCCCTGATAGAATTCTAAACTCCCACGATGGCCAAGGATGTGCAAAGGCTTCCTGGGCGAATCGCGGCCCTTAGCAGATTCATCTCTAGATATGGAGACCGGTGCTGGCCATTCTTTAAAATGCTCACCAAAGCAACAAAAAATGAAGGCAGCTTTCATTTCGAGGATCACCCTTGGAATGAAGATTGCCAAAAAGCTTGGGATGAACCGAGGAGCTACTTAACCAGTCTACTGACACTTCGTCAACCATTGGAAGGAGAACCTCTCATCTTCTACCTTGCTGTCATTGACAAAGCAGTGAGTTCGGTACTAGTGAGGGAGGAGGGAGGAAAGCAATGGCCGGTGTTCTATGTAAGCAAGTCCCTGCATGGTGCCAAAGTTAGGTATCCTCTACTATAGAAGGCCATCTATGCCTTAGTACTAGCAAGCAGGAGACTTCAACCTTATTTTCAAGGGCATCCCATCTCAGTGTTAAGTAACCTACCTCTCAATGATGCATGAGGAAAGTGGACCATTCGGGATGACTGTCAAAGTGGTGCATCGAACTCGGTAAGTTTGATATCACTTATGAGCCAAGGAAGGCAGCATTGGCAGATTTTATTGCTGAGGTGCTTGGAATCGAAGGTACTATGGAAAACCATAGAGATGGCAAACCTGAGTTGGCGTTAGTCATCGATGGTGCCTTAGGATCCGAACACTAGGGAGCTAGAGTAATTCTCCATGGCCCCAAAGGTATGAAATCTATAAAGGCCATCAAATTCAGTTTCAATGTCACTAACAAAGTTGCCGAATATGAAGCCCTCATAGTAGGCTTGCGATTGGAAAAAAGAGTTAGTGTGAGAAATTTGAATGCCCACAGCGATTCTCAGCTAGTGGTCCCGCAAAATGAAAGGGGACTACGGGCAAAAGACCCAAACTTGGCAAAGTACCATGATCTTATAAAAAGGCTTAGCCAAGAGTTCGACAAGGTACAGATAGAAAGTGTACCTCGATGAGATAATATGGAAGCAGATACTTTGGCCAAATCAAAAGAGTCCACCAAAGTACTAGATCAGCCGAGCATAACAACAATGTCCATTGCAACCATGGGTAGAGGATGGAAGGATCCTATCAAGAAATATCTCACAACTTCGGAACTACTAGAAGATCCTCTGTGTTACCCATTCTGGGGTAGTCCAATTATGGTGCCAAAATTGTAGATTTATACTCCCAGGATTGGTTATGTTTTGTAGGCCATCAGAACACTACCCTTAGTGTGCATACCCAAGTGGCCCTCTTGGGCACTATGTAAACACATGCATATTGGTCCAAGCATCACACACACATTCACATTTCATGCACACTATGGAAAAAAATAAGTAAAACACTAGCACAAGCGTTAATCTTGGCTACCACATATTAGGCAATCTCGTTAAGTTCTAGTGACCAGCCACTGCACCTGTAAATTCCACTAATAAACTGTATCATTCTATCCATGTACCCCACTGTTTTATTTGCTCCATTATCAAGTATAGACTTATAGAAAACCAAGTAATTTTTTTTTACATCAATAGCCCACCTATGGACCAAGTTATGGATTTTTGAAGTTGGTTACAAAATTCTGACCAAAAGAACAGTAACTTAGCCAATTTTACAATGTCATATCTTTGGTTACAGGGCTCCAAATTCAGAAATTCAAAATCCTAGTTCAACCTCCATATGTTCTCTATTTGTATTCAAAATTTCATACAAATATTATTTCTACACAGGGAGATATAGAACTTCTAAGTGAAGAGTCAAAATTCTGGTCACTTAATGACCATTTTGCCCATACAAAATTTTATAAATGTGCAAACACTTCATTCACAAGGGGGAAACCCTCCAAAGCTATCCCACATATGTCCATTAGACATAGGAATTACATTATCTAGCATCTAGCAAGTTTATGTGCCCAAAACAGAATTTACAATTAAGCAGCTTATCATTCACACTTAGGCAGCTTTGCACCACATCACTTACATAGCCAAAACATTACTCAAATCTTCACATACTTATCTCATCTTACATATAATACATGTACATGCATACATGCACTAAAATATGGTCTTAACTCATCTAAATACACACCCTAGGTTATAGGAGGCCCTGAGACACATTGGACTCCAAAAACAGGATGCTGGACAGCTGCTGCAGAACACAATAAGTACCAGCATTAAAAATACCAAATGTGCTCCTAAAATCACCAAAATTTCCAGATCAGAACTAGACATATGGACGTTTATGCACGTAAAATTTCAGATTAAAACACAAACTAAAAAGGTCAGTTTGAATGTGATCTTTCTGCTGAACCTGAAATGACCGAATTGAGGGGAGTAAGTTTCATTAAGAAACTTAGTAAGGGTAACACTTGGATTCAGTAGGCAATGTAACCATCATTAAAACATGCATCCAAAGACACTAAAACAAAGAAACCACAATGCATATATACAAGATATAGCAACCAAATGCAGCAGCCATTCACAACCAACAGACACATGAAATGCAGCAGCAACAATAACCATAGATTAGTCCACAAAACATGTAATAAACTTAACCAAATCACTGTGGCAGTCCTCCTCAAGCTAATGCTTGGTCTTAGGAGGATTTTAATAGTAGTTAGTACTAACTTTGGGCTCTAGAAACCCTCACTTTACTGCCATTATTGTGCACTTCACACTAGGTCACAAAACCTTCAATAAGTGCACTCCCCTCACTAAGTTTGGTTCATCAAGCTCATGGCTCTCTTCCAAGCTTAGCCCTAGCCCCATGGATGTTTGAAAATTGTAGAAAGTAGTCCATGAGAGCAAGAGAACCCTTACCAAAGTGGGTAGGCCGAAAATAAAGCTTGATCCTTGAAGTATCGAAGCAATGGCTCTAGTTTGCTTCCAATTGCTTCCTTTTGCCTTCAATTTCAATGAATTGCAAGTTTGAAGTTGTGGTGGCTGTGGAGGAAGTGTGGCTATGTTCATGGGCTGGAGGAGGATGAAAATGAGAGAAGGATAAGTGATTTGGCCACTTAAATGGCCTTAAATGAGCTTAAGGGCACAAAACACACTTAATAAGCTTAACCTTGCTTTATGTCATTTTCCTTCTCACTATTTATGGTTTCTTTGTCTTAAACTCATTGGTACACATGTGGCCAACATTTTTGACTATTTATCAAGTCTTGGCTACCTCCCCCATGGTGGGATATCCCCATAATCTCACACTTTGACTTAAGTCAAAAGCTTGAACACCTTAAGGTTTACACAAGGACATTTAGGTCCTTATTGCCTTTAGTGTTTCCTTTGTCCAAACTTGTCTTCCATGAGCAATTTGGTCCTCCAATAGCACTTTCATACCATTCATATCCTTCCCATAACTCTGCAAGTCTCTTTCTTGAGAGTTTTGCAATTGAGTACCCGAATTTCCAAAACCTTACAAAAAAAGTCCATAGGTTGCTTGACAAACAAGCAATCCTTAAGGCTTTTCTTGGGGGCCAAGTTACCAACTTGTAACACTTTTGGTATTCTTGAGGATACCTTTTAGGAAGGTCTTTTTTTTAGTTTCCCAGGTTGCTTCTCTTTGAGAGTGGTGTGACCACTGAACTTTAACCATGGGAATAACTTTGTTTCTTAACCTTCTGGTATCGTTGGTTAAGATAGCTATAGGTTTCTCTTCATATGTCAAGTTAGGTTCCAACTATATGTCTTCCACTACAATAGCATGCTTTGTGTCTAGTAGACACTTTTTAAGAATACTGATGTGAAAAACATTATGAATGCTTGACATGCTTGGCGGTAGAGCTAACCTGTATGCTACTTTGCCAACTTTGTCCAAGATCTCATAAGGACCAATGTATCTTGGAGCTAACTTGATTCTTTAGGCACATAGATTCGGTCCTTTAAGTACAGTAATCCTTGCTTGTAGGCAAAGGATTCATATAAGGAACCTTTTTCCTCTCCTGATATCCTTTATAGTCTTTGGTCTTTCCCACTCATACACTGCCTTGACCTTTTCAGGGTCTACCTCAAGGCCTTGTACATCTATGATGTGTCCTAGGAAAGACAGTTCTCTTATCCAGAATTCACACTTGGAAAACTTGGCATAAAGCTCATGTTCCAACAAAGTCTTTAAGACAATCTTCAGATGCTATTCATGTTCATTTTCATGCTTGGAATATACTAGGATGTCATCACTGAACACAACCACAAATTTGTCCAGATGTGATCTGAACACTCTATTCATCAGGTCTATGAAAGCAACTAGGGCATTAGTTAGGCCAAATGGCATGACTGTGTACTCATAATGCCCATATCTGGTCTTGAATGCAGTCTTAGGAATATCGTTCACTCTCAACTGGAGGTATCCAGATCTCAAATCTATCTTGGAGAAGATCTTATCTCCCTTGAGTTGATAAAAAAGATCCTCTATTCTAGGGAGTGGATACTTGTTCTTGATATTCACTGCATTGAGCTTCTTGTAGTCAATGCATAGTCTCAAAGATCCATCCTTTTTTTTCACAAGGAGAACAAGAGCTCTCCATGGTGAAGGACTTGGCCTTTTGAACCCTTTTTCAAGAAGTTCATTAAGATGTTTCTTGAGCTTATTCATCTCTATGATTGGCATTCTGTAAGGAGGTATGGATATTGGACTAGCTCCTTGTTGCAACTTGATCTCAAACACAATTTCCCTTAGTGGAGGAATACCTAGTAGGTCTTTAGGAAAGACTTGTGGAAAGTCTTTCACTACAGGTATTCTGTCCGCGTCCTTGTCACAGTGTAATTCATTCAATGCATAACAGTAATCATGCTCAGAAATCATAGGTATCTCATCTAGTACCTCTAGCTCCATGCCACGCATTTCATATACTAATTCCTTAGAATTCACTAATGCACACTCTTCACCATCAAGCAATGTGATTTCTCTCTTAGCACAATCAATTATTATGTTATGCATAGCAAGCCAATTCATACCCAGCACTAAATCATACTTTGGAATGTCCAACAATAGCAGATTAGTCATAACCTTAGTCTTTCCTACTACTAGCTCACAATCCTTAGTTAGGTCATTAGTGAAAAGACTTTGACTACGTACTGTTTTCACTAAGGATATCCTAGGCATGATTTCAGTAGGCAATTTCATGGCATCAACAAATTTCGTAGCCACTATAGACACAGATGCACCAGTGTCAAACATAACACTAGCAGACATACCATTAAGGTAAATGTTACCTCTTAGTGCTCCTCCCTGTTCTGATGTTTCTGGCCTCTCCACTTGGAAGACTCTGCCAGGTCTCTGCATTGGAGGCCAAGGCACTGTAGGAACTGGCCTCTGCTATCCCTCCCTAGGTGCTCCCCCTCTATGTCCTGCCCCAATAGGCCTTACTGGACCTTGGTCTTCTGGCCTCCTTTGAGCCTGTGGGCAATCTTTGATCCAATGATCCATGGATCCACATCTTAGACTTGCTTGGGTGTCAAAATAGCAAGTTTTCTTTCCTTGAAATTTCCTGCATTTAGGGCACCATAGGCCAAGGAACTTTCCCTTAACCTTGCCCTCACCATCAAGATGAGAATTCTTGGCAATTCCTTTGTCATGTGGTGGCTTTTTCTGCTTGCCTCCTACCTGACTACTTTCCCCTGGTCCACTAGGAAAGTACTTAGTCTCATACTCCTCTTGGTCTACTAATATAGCTTTTTGCACTTCTTCGTAGTATGTAACTGCTCCAAAAGGTCTAACAGCCTTTCTAATGTCTGACCTTAGGCCTTTGACAAATCTTTTTGCCTTCAACTCCTCCAGTGCGTGGCACTGAGGAGCATACCTCACCAACTGATTGAATTTGTGCTCATACACTAGGATACTGAGGTTATCCTGCCTTAGAGCGTCAAATTCAGCTTGCTTCATATCTTTGATGGCAACATTGATGTACTGTTCTCGGAACAGCTGTGTTAACTCTGGCTAGCTAATTTCAATATCTCTTCCTGGCCTTCTGCCGTTCTGGAAAGGGTACCTGTCTTTGGCGTTTCTCTAGCACATCTCTGCACTGCCTACCAAGTTGTAAGTAGCCAGTGACACCTTCTTGGTGGAGCTAATCAAACTGTGGAGGTCTTAGGCCTTGGAACCTCTCCAACAATCTAACTTCATCTAGGCCTTCTAGATCCTCTTATCTATGTCTATTGGATCTGTGAGGGCCCTCTATCTGGTGATGCTTTCTATGATCTCTCTGCCTTCTCCTAGATCTTCTCTCATTGCCTTCCTCAATCCCATTACAAGTGAAGGAATGGTCATACACTGAGGGATTGGTCCTGGACACCTAACCAATCTCAGACCTTATCTTCTTCCTCTTGGATTTCTCCTGTCCTCATCTTCCTCCTCAATGGTCTCACCATTTGTATCTTCTAAGCTTCCTGAATGAAGATATTCAAATGTGTTCCTAGTATCCTCTTCTGGTTGCTACTGTGCATCTTGAACTAGTTCTACTGCAGCTCCTTGGACTCCTTACTGTTGTTCTTGAATCAGTTTTACTAAGTTCTCATTGATGAGAGCTAAGTTCCTCTAAAGCTTTAACTAAACTTGAGGCACTTCAGGGTTTGGTACCCCTTATTGCCCTTGATTCCCTCTATTCTGTCCATTTCTTTGTTGCCCAGAATCAGTAAAAGGCCTTCGGGGTGCTTCCCGTCTCCTTGTGGCAACCATATTTACTTCCTGCATTGATGATCCATCATAGAGCACATATAAAGGTCATAGGTATTTTAATTGTACTTGACACTAGTAGCTGACCAAACTGAGTTCATCTATGTAGATGCATGCAATGCAACTATATGCTATGTACATATACAAACCAAGCTCTAATACCAACTTCTGTTACCCCCTCCGGGGTAGTCCAATTATGGTGTCAAAATTGTGCAGTTAGACTCCTAGGATTGGTAATGTTCTGTAGGCCATCAGAACACTAACCTTAGTGATATGATCAAAGAAGGCACAACCAAGAATGGCAAGGATCCATTAAAGATAACTAGTGGACCATTGACAAGGAAGAAGGCTAATGAGCTCACTAGTGCACTTCAAGCTTGGATTTGGACAGATTGGCGATGTTCTGGTAGAAAATTCATATCTTGAGTTAAACAGATCGTAATTGAGTAATTCTTGATTCATTGGAAAGCTAACATCTGTATCTGAAAATCATATGAAGACCATGAAACCCAGTTTGCACGATAAGGAGGTCCAATTTAGCTTCAAAGTCGCGATTTACGAGTTATCGCTGGTTCAGAAGCAGTTGCAGTATTTTGGGAATATCTTTCTATTCAGAAGTCCATTTTGTGTGATTCAAGTTTAGTTTCGAAGCTAAGAAAGATATCTACAACTTTCATGTTTTACATTTTGACAAATCATGGCTGTATGAAGTTCGAATTGCAGCTTGAAGTTGAAGACGCAAGCAGGAACCTCCTGAGAAGACTATTTTGTGGTTTTTATGGCCAATCTTGTATTTATAGTTTATTTTCGTTCAAATCCTATTTAGATACATTATTTAGGAAGTTATTTAGGCTATGGAATAGTTTTAAATCGTTTTGGACAAGTGGCATATGCTGCATTCATTAAACTTGTTCAAACTAGGAATTAGAGTCCTAATTTGACTAGGATTTCCTATGTCTTTGTATCTAGGATTCCTAAGGGATTTAGGCTGCGAATTTTGCCCAGCTTTTAACCCTAGTTTAGGCCTATATAAAGGCACATATTCTGGATGTAAATATACAGAAAAATTTCGAAATAATATTGCTCTTTGGAGAGGTTTTCTCTTTGGTTCTTGGCGGACTGCCTTGGTGCACAAGTGTGCTTGTGTTCTTGGAGTTCTATACTTCTCGTTTCTAATCACAGGTTGATTAGGGGTGGGGGTCTTCAAACCCAGTCTCTTTGATGTCTTGTGGAGCTTGAAAACATCTTGGGCGAGTTTCATGGTCTTTATACCATCGGGGTTCGCATCACTTAGTGTGCATACCCAAGTGCCCCTCTTGGGCACTATGTAAGCACATTCATATTGGTCCAACCATCACACACATATTCACATTTCATGCACACTATGGTAGAAAAGAAGGAAAACACTAGCACAAGTCTTAATCTTGGCTACCACACATTAGGCAATCTTGTTAAGTTCTAGTGACCAGCCACTGCACCGGTAACTTCCACTAATAAACTATATCATTCTATCCATGTACCCCCCATTTTGTTTGCTCCATTATCAAGTAGAGACTTAGAGCAAACCACGTATTTTTTTTTACATCAATAGGCCAGCTATGGACCAAGTTATGGATTTTTTAAGTTGGTTATAAATTTTTGACCAAATGAATAGTAACTTTACCAGTTTTGCAACATCATATCTTTGGCTGCAGTGCTCCAAATTCATAAATTCAAAATCCCAGTTCAACATCTAGATGTTCTATAGCTGTGGTCAAAATTTCATACGAATCTTCCTTCTACACAGGGAGATATAGAACTTTAAATGAAGAGTCAAAATTCTGGTCACTTTATGACCTTTTTGCACTTGCAAAATTTCATAAGTGTGCAAACACTTCATTCACAAGGGGAAACCCATCCAAAGCTATCCCATATATGTCTATTACACATAGGAATTACATGCTCTTGCATCTAGCAAGTTTATGTGGCCAAAACAAAATTTACAATTAAGCAGCCTATCATTCACACTTAGGCAGCTTTGCACCACATCACTCACATAGCCAAAACATTACTCAAATGTTCACATACTTATCTCATCTTACATACACTATATGTACATGCATACATGCACTACAATATGGTCTTAACTCAGCTAAATACGCACCCTAGTTATAGGAGGCCCTGAGACACAATGGACACCAAAAATAGGATGCTAGACAGCTGCTGCACAACACAATAAGTACCACCATTGAAAATACCAAATGTCCTCATGAAATCACAAAACTTTCCAGATCATAAATAGACATATGGACGTTCATGGAGCTAAAATTTTAGTTCAAAAATCAAACCACAAAGGTCAGTTTGAATGTGATCTTTCTTCTGAACCTGAAATGACAGATTTGAGGGGAGTAAATTTCATTAAAAAACTTAGTAAGGATAACACTTGGATTCAGTAGGCAATGTAACCATCAGTAAAACCTGCATTGAAAGACATTAAAACACAAAAACCACAATGCATATATACAAGATATAGCAACCAAATGCAGCAGCCATTCACAACCAACAAACACATGAAATGCAGCAGCAACAATAACCATAGATTAGTCCATAAAACATGTAATGGACTTAACCAAATCACTATGGCGGCCCTCCTCAAGCTAATGCTTGGTCTTAGGAATATTTTAACAGTAGTTAGTACTAACTTTGGGCTCTAGAAACCCTCACTTTTCTGCCATCATTTTGCACTTCACACTAGGTCACAAAACCTTCAAACAGTGCACTCGCCTCACTAAGCTTGGTTTATCAAGCTCATGGCTCTCTTCTAAACTTAGCCCTAGCTCCACGGATGTTTGAAAATTGTAGAAAATAGTCCATGAGATTAAGAGAACCCTTACCAAAGTGGATAGGCCAAAAATCAAGCTTGATCCTTGAAGTATCCAAGCAATAGCTCTAGTTTGCTTCCAATTGCTTCCTTTTGCCTTCAATTTCAATCAATTGCAAGTTTGAAGGTGTGGTGGCTATGGAGGAATTGTGGCTATGTTCTTGGGCTAGAGGAGGACGAAAATGAGGGAGGGATAAGTGATTTGGCCACTTAAATGGCCTTAAATGAGCTTAAGGGCACAAAACACACTTAACAAGCTTAATGTTGCTTTATGTTATTTTCCTTCTCACTAATTATGGTTTCTTTCTCTTAAACTCATTGGTACACATGTGGCCAACATTTTTGACTATTTATCAAGTCTTAGCTGCCTCCCCCATGGTGGGATAACCCCACAATCTCACACTTTGACTTAAGGCAAAAGCTTAAACACCTTAAGGTTCACACTAGGACATTTAGGTCCTTATTGCCTTTAGTGTTTCCTTTGTCCAAACTTGCCTTCCATGAGCAATTTGGTCCTCCAATAGCAGTTTCACGCCATTCATATCCTTTCCATAACTCTCCAAGTCTCTTTCTTGAGAGTTTTGCAATTGAGTACCTAAATTTCCAAACCTTACAAAAAAGTCCATAGGTTGCTTGACAAACAAGCAATCTTTAAGGCTTTTCTTGGGGGCCAAGTTACCAACTTGGAACACTTTTAAAGAGGTGTTGATCATGCATTTTACCCCCCACACTTGAATCACTATGGTGAGAATTACACAGTATAATGGTTTTTAGCCATTATGACATACTTGTAATTCTCCCATTTTTGTGAGGTGGTAACACTCTGGAAGCCACGAAGGTGCGAAAGTGCTTAGGTAGATACTTTTAGATCAGAGAAGAATTGTACCAACAAGGGTACACCAATCCACTGAAAAGATGTATCAATGAAGATGACATTAAAGTAGTTCTCGTAGAAGTCCATGAAGAAGCTTGTGGTTGTCACATCAGGACTAACACCCTTGCTAGGGTAATGCTTCAGCGAGGATATTTTCTGGCCTACTTTAAGGAACGATGCAAGGCATTTCATGAAGAAATGTGATAAGTGCCAGCATCATGCACCCATCCAAAGAGTACCCACAGAGGTAATAACTTCGACGAACTACCCTTGCCCTTTCACTGTGTGGGGTATTGACCTCATCGGGCCTCTCTCAACGGCTCTTGGAAGGGTGAAGTTCTGTGTAGTTGCAGTTGATTATTTCACTAAGTGGATAGGGACGGAGCCTTTGGTAATAATTTTGGTGAAGGAGATATAGAGATTCGTCTGGAGGAACATCATATGCAGATTCATTGTGCCGAGGGTGATAGTAGCGAAGAATGGTTCCCAGTTCACTGATAGAGGATTTCAGGAATTTGCAACCAACCTCTAGATAAAATTGAACTTCACCCCAGTTGCCCATCCTCAGAGCAATGGACAAGTTGAAGTGTCTAATAGGACACTAGAAGATGGTCTGAAAAGGAGCTTGAAAGAGGTAAAGGGAAAATGGCCGGGGGAACTCTCGAGTGTTCTATGAAGTTACCAAACAACTGCTAGAATAGCTATTGGAGAAACACCTTTCTCACTTGTTTTTGGTGCTGAAGCCTTTATCCCCATCAAAGTCATACAACTGTCTGTCAGAATACAAGTGTTTGATGAAGAAGGGAACAACCTTGATTTGAGAGCCAAGTTGGATATGATTGATGAATGTAGAGAGATGGTCAAACTCAGAAGAAAAGCCTTTCAGCAGAGGGTAGCCATTACTGCAAACTCGCATGTCAAACCTAAAAGAATCAAGAAAGCAGACCTCATTGTTCGAAAGGCTGAACTAGAACCCTGAAGACCATGTCATGGCATACTTCGGGCAAATTGGGAAGGACCTCATTTAGTGATCGAGGAAGTTTGGCCAAGACTCTATAAGCTCGGGAATGCCAAAGGAGAATAGTTGAAGAACACATGCCACTCTAACTCATTGAAAAAATTGTGCACTTAGAAATTTTGAAAAGAAGTTTAACTAAATATGGTTGCTTCCGAAAGTACATGAGTGATGATGTACAAATATTGCCGAAGGTGGATTACAGAATGTGGTTAATCCCGAAAGTACCCTAGTGTTTTTGTACGAGGCCATCAGTTTGAATATGGTTAACCGAATATGGTTGATTCCGAATATGGTTAAATGAATATGGTTGATTATATTCTTAAACACTTAGAGTGATATTCATAACTCACCAAAGATAATCGGACATTACCTTTGAAAAAGACTAAGGTTGTGAATCCTTGCTGAAATTTTAAGGTAGTTCATGATCGAAGGTGCTAAGCCTTACATTACTGAATATGGTAAACACCGAAAGACATCCAATGGTCATACCCATCGTGGACTTAGCCAAATTTTTAGAAATAAAGTTCGATTAAGAAAGGTTTTACCAAAAAAAAAGGACTAAGCCCTATGGGTTATTTGTCCCATCTTTGGGTTCCTCGGCATCATCAGCATCCTCCTTATCATCATCATCGGCATCTTCAGCCAAAGGAGGGAGCTTGGTGAGGTTCAAGAACTCCATCTTCAACAACGGCGATGAGGGTCCTTCAGGAATGTTGAGGGCTTTGAGAATGGAAATCTCAAGGTTAGGATCCCAAAAGAGCATCTTATGATGAGCAAGGTAGAAGCCATCTTGAAAAGAAGACTTTGCTGCCTCTTCTGCCTTGGCCTTCTCGGCCTTTAGATGCTCCACCTCCTTTTTCAATGACTCCATCTCCTTCTCAACCTTCTTCTTCTTCTTTTGCTTTTTTAGCTAATCAATTTTGGCAAGGAGTTCAGCATTGATCTCTATAGCCTTAGTGAAATAAGCAACAGCATCATCCCTTTGGTGCTGAAAGGCCTCACCCTCTAAGCTCAGCTCTGCCACCTTTGCCCTAAGTTTGGGAATCTGGGAGGAGCACTCACAAGGAGCCTCTTATGGCTTTCCAGCACTTACTGGGGAAGCTTCACCAAGTCCTCATTCACAATCTTGTGGAGCTCGCTGTATTTCATGCACGAGCTCGCAAACAATTCCTTGGCCTTACTAACTTCGGATGGCATACTATTTGGCTGCCCTAGCCCGAAAGTAGCCTCCGTATGCTAGTAGCTGCAAGTAGAGAATACCTAATGTGAGCTGCAACAAGGTTGAAAACGGACGAGAAATTAAAATTTTTCTAAGTACTAGGGCTTACCTAAGCAACGTGCTCAGTCATCTGAGCTGCGAGGATCTCCTCTTTCGGGCAATCCTGGGTCAAAGTTTGAAAGGTGGTGTCGGTCAAAATGCCCTTCGCCATCTGAGGGACCATCCTCTGGAAGACTTCAAAAAATACGTCCACGTCCTTAATGAAGGTCCAGAAAGGTTCCTTCGGAATCCTTGAGTACCTAATGGCCCTTTTCTGAAGGTGGTCCATTATCCATTATGTTTGGGCCCTTTTTTTTGCAAAAATCACGCTAAAGTTCTGTTGTTACTGTTGGGTTTCTGGAGTCAAACAGCACAGCGGAATTTAACCGAAACCCTCCAAGATCCAAGTGAAACGGGGTAAACCGGGTGTTCCAAAATTTCATACCTAATTTTCGGTTGAGATCTCTCAGTCAACTGTAGAGTCGAATCACAAAACTTGAATAGTTGATGTGTTCAAGCTCTCTATCGTATCCACACGAGCCTCTCGGGATCACCACACTTCCACCACGTCCCGGCAGATGCGTTTCTCTTGCACTCACAGTGCTAGCTTGCGTCATCCAAGGAATTGCAAGAGAAGAGTGCGGCTGTACTTTTGGGAGGCTAGGGCAAGGAGACCTGTGAATTTATCACTTAAAAGTTGTATTTATAGTGAAACTCAACTTCCAGGCCTAATGGGTTTCAAAGCCCTAATCCAATTAGGATTTAATTTCGGGCTTAATAATGGCTCAACTCTTGGGCCCATTATTAATACGAATTTAAAGTGAAACCATAACCCAAATAATTAGCCCATGGACTCTAATGATCCAAATAGCTCTATGTGTGCGACCCAATAGGCTGTTGCCATGTTGGCAATGATCATAAATCACATTTATGATCATAAGCAATGAGCGGTGTCTACCCAAGTGACAAGATTGTCGGTGAATCGACTAAACCTTTATGATCATCACCAATATATGCCATTGTCCCTTTGTCCAAGATATCAAGACTAAGCACGAGACATGGAATGTGTCACTCTCGTACAGCCCAATCTTTGGATTTTTGATTACCGAGTAGACCAACTTAAACTGATGACATTGATATCTTATATCAACTCATCGGAGCATGGCCATGCATTTTCTAAGTCTCACTCTATCAAGGGGCCCGAAGATATCACTCCCATTACATAGCAGGGACAAATCCCATCTTGATCATACAAATCCCTCCGCATGATATGTGACATACCCAATGACCTCCTTCAAGTTCAGTCAGTTATGAGAAACAAAGGAAAGTATCAAAGTATGTGACTCACATGTAGGGAACCTTGATGATCTTAGGTCGAAGGACTACATATACCATGATCACTATGAGAATCACTTATGACACTCATATAATGATCCTTGAAGTGTTCTCCTGGTGGGTCGGTCCAGTGCACAAGTTCTCCAACTTGTACCCATATGTAGACTACTTATCTCATATGAGTCTCCACATGTGCTAGTCGTTGTGTATTATTGCAACCCACTCCACAATAATACTAGACTAGGGACATTTAAGAGTATCATTATTCTAGGGTTACAATTATGTTTGTTAAGTTACGCAGAAACAAAACAACAAACATAATTGCTGGATTAATGCCTTAATAAAATATCATGACTCAATGTGCAAAAATACAATCATATCATGATTGGCTTTTGGGCACAACACTAACAATCTCCCACACGAAAGGCCTATCATCCATGTATCTAATACCGATGGACCTAGAATGGCTATCATGCTTTTGCTGCGTAAGGGGCTTTGTCAGTGGATCAGCAATGTTGCTGTCTATCAAAGTCCTGCATATCCTTACATCACCCCTCTCGATGATCTCCCAGATGAGATGATAGCGTCGGAGTATGTGTTTGGATCGCTGGTGAGATTGAGGTTCCTTAGCCTGTGCGATTGCCCTATTGTTGTCATAATAGAGCTCTATCGGGTCGACAATGCTTGGAACCATTCCAAGTTTAGTGATGAGCTTCTTGATCCAAATTGCCTCCTTCGCAGCATCAGAGGCGACAATGTACTCAGATTCTGTTGTAGAGTCAGCTACTGTTTCTTGCTTTGAACTCTTCCAGCTCACAGCACCACCACCAATACAAAACACATAACCAGATTGCGATCTAAAATCATCCTTATCGGATTGGAAGCTTGCATCGGTGTAACCCCTTACAACGAGCTGATCATTACCTCCAAAGACCCAGAATGCATCCTTAGTCCTTCATAAGTACTTAAGGATGTTCTTAACAACTGTCCAGTGACTTTGACCGGGGTTCGATTGGTACCTACTCGTCATGCTCAAAGCATATGAGACATTGGGATGAGTACATATCATGGCATACATGATAGATCCAATTGCTGAGGCATATGGAATCTTACTCATGCGCTCTCTCTCCTCAGGTGTACTTAGACACTGAGATCTAGAAAGAGTGATACCATGTGACATGGGCAAGAATCCTTTCTCGGAATCTTGCATGCTAAACCTCTTTAGCACCTTGTCAATATATGTACTTTGACTTAGGCCAAGAAGCTTTCTAGATCTATCTCTATAGATCCTGATGCCTAACACATAGGCTGCTTCACCCAAGTCCTTCACAGAGAAACATTTCCCTAGCCAAGTCTTCACAGACTGTAGCTTAGGAATGTCATTCCCGATGAGTAGTATGTCATCTACGTACAACACCAGGAAGACAATAGCGCTCCTATTAACCTTCTTGTAGACGCAAGGTTCATCTTCATTTTTGATAAAACCAAACTCTTTTATTGCATCATCAAAACAAAGATTCCAACTTTGAGAAGCTTGCTTCAGTCCATAAATGGACGTTTGCAATTTGCACACTTTATTGGCATTCTCAGGAGTGACAAAACCCTCAGGTTATGTCATGTACACATCCTCAAGTAGCTTTCCATTTAGGCATGCAGTTTTGACATCCATTTGCCATATCTCATAATCATAGTGTGCAGCAATAGCAAACAAAATTCGGATGGATTTAAGCATAGCAACTGGTGAAAAAGTTTCATCATAGTCAATACCATGAATTTGCTTGAAACCTTTTGCAACCAATCGTCCCTTAAAGGTAATCACATTACCATCCATGTCAGTTTTCTTCTTGAAAACCCATTTGCAACCTATGGGTTTTACCCCTTTAGGTGGGTCAACCAAAGTGCATACTTGGTTTTCATACATGGATTCCATCTCGAATTTCATGGCCACTAGCCACTTCTCAGATTCAGGCCCCGACATAGCTTGTTGGTAGGTTGTGGGCTCATCCTGATCCATGAGCATCACATCACCAGTGTGAGTCATGAGAAATCCATATCTCTCACGCTCATGCCGAATCCTACCAAACCTACACGGGCTCTGTGCTATAGGAATAGACTCTTGAACCACAACATCTTGTGGTGTCTGTTCAGTTTCCATTTCAGGTTCGATGTCTCCTTGTTGTTCTTGAATTTCTTCAAGTTCTACTTTCCTCCCACTAATTTCTTTATAGATAAACTCTTTCTCTAAAAAGACACCAGTTCGAGCAACAAACACTTTTTGCTCAGAAGGATTGTAGAAAAAGTAACCCTTTGTTTCTTTAGGATACCCAACAAAAAGGCATTTTTTAGATTTGGGCCCTAGTTTGTCAGAGGATTGACGTTTCACATAAGCATCACAGCCCCAAATCTTCATAAAAGACAAATTGGGATGCCGCCCACTCCATATCTCATATGGTGTCTTTTGAACTGATTTAGATGGAACTCGGTTTAGTGTAAAAGCGGCTGTCTCTAGAGCATGTCCCCAAAAGGAGGTTGGAAGGTCAGCTTGACTCATCATAGAGCGAACCATGTCTAACAAAGTTTGATTTCTCCTTTCAAATACACCATTCCATTGAGGTGTACCTGGTGGAGTGAGTTGTGATATTATACCACACTCCTTCAGATAGTCAAGGAATTCTTGATCCAAGTACTCTACACCTCGATCTGATCGAAGCACTTTGATACTCTTCCCAAGTTGATTCTCTACTTCATTCTTGAATTCTTTGAACTTTTCAAAGGATTCTGACTTGTGTCTCATAAGATACACATAGCCATATCTGCTGAAGTCATCAGTGAAAGTAATGAAGTATTGGAAACCTCCTCTAGCTTGTGTAGACATAGGGCCACATACATCACTATGTATGAGTCCTAGTAAGTCATTAGCCCTTTCACTTTGCCTTGTGAATGGGGCTTTGGTCATCCTGCCCAATAAACATGACTCACATGTCTCATATGATTCAAAATCAATTGAGTCCAAAACTCCATCCTTATGGAGCTTGGATATGCGGTCTCATTTATATGGCCCAAGCGACAGTGCCAGAGATAGGTTAGGCTCGAATCATTTAATCTAACCTTCTTGGTATTCACATTATAGATTGGATCTTCGAGGTTTAGAACATACAACCCATTGCTAAGTTGAGCACTACCATAAAAGATTTCATTCAAATAAATAGAACAACATTTGTCCTTTATTATAAATGAAAAACCTTTCTTGTCCAAACAAGAAACAAAAATCAAATTTCTACTAATAGTAGGCACAAAGTAGCAGTTGTCTAATTCTAAAACTAATCCACTAGGTAAAGTGAGAACATAAGTCCCTATGGCTAAGGTAGCAACCCTTGCTCCATTTCCAACATGTAGGTCCACTTTACCTCGGGCCAATCATCTACTTCTACTTAGATCATACACATTTGCACAAATGTGAGATACATATCCAGTATCCAATACCCAAGATGAATAAGTAGAAAAGTTAGCCTCTATAACAAGAATACCTGAAGTAGAAGTCTTACTTCCCTTTTCCTTAGCAAGTTCTTCAAGATAGAGCTTGCAGTTGCGCTTCCAGTGTCCAGGTTGCTTACAATGAAAGCACTCCCCTTCCTTTGCCACACCACCTTTTGGTTTCAGTGCAGCTGAAGAAGAACTAGCATTGGACTTTCCATTAGCTTTATCCTTCTTCTTGTTGGCTTTTCCCTTTCCCTTGCCCTTTTGAACCATCAAAATAGGCTTAGCCTTCTTAAGGTTTTGCTCAGCAGTTCTCAACATGTTGACCAATTCAGGGAGGGACTTGTCTAGGTAGTTCATGTTATAGTTCATGATGAACTAAGTGTAGCTTTTAGGCAACGATTGCAAGACTACATCAATAGCCAACTATTTCTGAAGAGCAAATCCCAAATTCTCAAGATTCTCAATGTACCCAATCATCTTGAGAACATGAGGACCCACGGGACTTGCCTCATACATCTTTCACTGAAACAATGCCTTAGAGGTCTCAAACCTCTCATGCCTAGCTTGCTCTTGGAAAAGCATTTTGAGATGTTCGATCATATCGAACGGCCCCATGTTCTTATGTTGCTTCTAAAGCTCAGATTCCATGGTAATAAGCATGAGGCATGCAACATCCAAAGCAACATCAGAATGCCTTTTGTGAACATCCCTTTCAGCTCTTGGAGCGGTGGCAGCAGGCTCATTCGGAATGGGTTGCTCTAGGACATAAGCCTTTCTCTCTTGTTTGAGGACTATCCTCAAGTTTCGGTACCATTTGAGAAAGTTGGTCCCATTCAATTTTTCCTTCTCAAGGATCGATCGCAACGAAAGTGTCGATGTGTTTTGTGCCATGGTTATCTACAACAGTAAATATGCAGTATAAGAGTCATGTATTTTAATTCATTTAATAAGGACTTTTATTAAACGATACTCCCACTATTTTCCTTAAAATAGTAACCCTCGATATTATTTCGGAACACCTCGGCGCTAAGGTATTCTAGTGGGCCAAGATCCATATTTGACCATAACCTGAGTCAGCTTTGGCTTGTCTCTCAAGTTACAATTATTTAGGTAGGCAACTCCTTGCCAATTGCATCCCATGCAACTCTTGGATAGTTGGGTGAACAACACTTGTCCAAGCTCATCTCATGAACTTAAGCCCAACTCTATGCCTCTAAGTCCCTAATCCTATTAGGATGACTTAGTTAAGTCGAACCCAAAGTTAGCAATTTGGATATCACTATTATCCCATCGCGCCTTACCAAGATGAACATAGGTGCTTTGCTTTGGCAAACCCACCTAATGTTGATCAAGGTCTTGACGAGTGCCAACATTTGGAAGGCATCACATTTAATGACTTAATATTTGTTTGAAGGATTTTTTCTTTTTTTTTTCATTTGATCTTACCAATTTGTTATCTCCGGTTGTTTTATACATGCATCACATACAAATATAAAACATGCATCTCATGCTTACAAGAAATAAACGTGACATGGTTATAGCCCAAACTTTGCGATATTCTCAAGCCAATGAGAATATCATAAAAGCCTAAGAAAAGAAAAGAGTCTTCACAAGGTACTTCTCTTCCTTTCTTGGCTGCCCTTTTGTTGTCACCTCCTTGGACATACCTCCTTTGATGATCCTTGCACATATCACCTTGGATGAGCCCATAATGTGCCATTACATCAACAACAGAAACCTCGAGTTACATTCGAGGGGAGTAAGGTGAGAAGAGAATGTACAATGAGAGTGATAAGAAAAAGCACGACTCACAACCCGTATTTACAAGTACAACCAATCAAGGGCTATAACCATGCACCATGCTTCAAACACCAATCAGCATATCATGTCAAATCTCATTCAACAAAGATGCATGGCAATTTTCGCGCGTTGATTAACCAGTTTTTATTTATGTGGCGCTTCGCATACGGCGGTCCCGCTGGGCAGTCAATTGCTTAGCCCGAAATCTTCTATTTCGACCAAGTAGGCACCTGAGACTCCTCCATTCGAGCCACCAAAAATACTTTACTTTCAGTGCCTGAATAGGCCGAATCCTAACAAAGCTAGGGTTTTTGCAACTATTGAAAGAATCCTAATCCATATAGGTATCTCATAACTATCAATTTCAGGTTAATCTCATTAACCAATTTGTGTCATTTTTCATATATGTCATATGTTCAATACGAGTTCCGGTTTCATGCAAACATGAATCAATCTAATTAATCATGCTTGAAAAGTAACCGAACACATAACATCATGTGATTCAACATCAATCCCGATTTAGGGTTTCACTAGTAGCTCTGATACCACTGTTAGGTTTCGGGAGTCAAACAGCGCAGTGGAATTTAACCGAAATCCTCCAGGATCCAAATGAAACGGGGTAAAGCGGGTGTTCGAAAATTTCATACCTAATTTTTGGCTGAGATCTCTCACTCAACTGTAGAGTTGAATCACAAAACTTGAACAGTTGATGTGTTCAAGCTCTCTATGGTATCCACACGAGCCTCTCGGGATCACCACGCTTCCACCACGTCCCAGCAGATGCGTTTCTCTTGCACTCACAGTGCTAGCTTGCGTCCTCCAAGGAATTGCAAGAGAAGAGTGCGGCTGTCCTTTTGGGAGGCTAGGGCAAGGAGACCTGCGAATTTCTCACTTAAAAGTTGTATTTATAGTGAGACTCAACTTCCAGGCCTAATGGGTTTCAAACCCCTAATCCAATTAGGATTTAATTTCGGGCTTAATAATGGCTCAACTCTTGAGCCCATTAGTAATACGAAATTAAAGTGAAACCATAACCCAAATATTTAGCCCATGCTCTCTAATGATCCAAATAGCTCTATGTGTGCGACCCAATAGGCTCTTGCCATGTTGGCATTGATCATAAATCACATTTATGATCATAAGCAATGAGCAGAGTCTAGCAACACATCATTGCCACCCAAGTGACAAGATTATCGGTGAATCGACTAAACCTTTATGATCATCACCGATATATGCCATTGTCCCTTTGTCCAATATATCAAGACTAAGCACGAGACATGGAATGTGTCACTCTCATATAGCCCAATCTTTGGTTTCTTGATTACCGAGTAGAACAACTTAAACTGATGACATTGATATCGTATATCAACTCATCGGAGCATAGCCATGCATTTTCTAAGTCTCACTCTATCAAGGGGCCCGAAGATATCACTCCCGTTACATAGGAGGGACAAATCCCATCTTGATCATACAAATCCCTCCGCATGATATGTGACATACCCAATGACCTCTTTCAAGTTCACTCAGTTACGAGCAACAAAGGAAAGTATCAAAATATGTGACTCACATGTAGGGAACCTTGATGATCTTAGGTCGAAGGACTACATATACCATGATCACTATGAGAATCACTTATGACACTCATATAACGATCCATGAAGTGTTCTCATGGTGGGTCGGTCCAGTACACAAGTTCTCCAACTTATACCCATATGTAGACTACATATCTCATATTAGTCTCCACATGTGCTAGTCGTTATGTATTATTGCAACCCATTCCACAATAATACTAGACTAGGGATGTTTAAGAATATCATTATTCTAGGGTTACAATTATGTTTGTTAAGTTACGCAGAAACAAGACAACAAACATAATTGCTGGATTAATGCCTTAATAAAATATCATGACTCAATGTGCAAAAATACAATCATCTCATGATTGGATTTTGGACACAACACTAACAGTTACATTATCTCTTAGCCATTTATCTACAAAGTCTAAAATGCCAAAAAATCTGAAACTCATAAATGAATGGCTAAGAGACAAACTTAGGGCTAGTTCCACTTTCTCCGTTAGAATCATTGACATTAAGTACTTCGGTAGGGATTTATTTCCTTTCTCATTTATGCCTCTCTTGGGCTTCATCTCCTAAGATCCCCCCAATGAGGTCCCTAAGGTCTCAACAGTGGAATTGGGACTTAGTGGGGTTGCGAAGATGGCCCTCCCAAAGGCTAGGTCAGTGCCCACAGTCCTTTCGTCCAGCGCCTTAGCTTGGCCTCTGGGCGAAGCGGGCAGGAAGTCTTCCTTAGTTTTCTTCGACTTCGACACCAAAGATGGACTAGCTGGCCCCTTCTTTCTCTTTAGAGCCTTCTTCTTCTGCTCCCCCTTCTCGGCTTAGCCGAGCAACAAGCTCTTGTAAAAGGCTATAGCCTTATCGCCCATCTCTATAATTGAGAAAATATCGGTGTAAGTATAAAAAATTCTGACACTAATGCTGAAAGATTAGGTTACTTTCTACAAGGCCAGGGTAAAAGAGTTTGCCCTGAAGGAGTAGAATGGGCCACGACTTCTTTCCCTCCACCGAAAGCTTTGGCATATTTTTATCGATAACGTGTTTGGTGATAACCCCAAGCTCTCGAAGAACCTCCTCAGTGATAAAGCTCTATTTAATGCAGAATGGGTAGAAAGAGCACGAAGGTGCCTTGGCATCCTAGTTTGCAACGCCCTGATTATGGCTATTGAAGTCTTCAAATTAAGACTCCAATTCCAAAGTTAGCAACCTCCTCGACTCCACTACATTGGTGGCCAGGGTACTTAAAGCCCATTGAGCTGGAAGATCTTTCCATTTCCCATCAATCTCTATGAAGAAGTACTTCTTCTACCTTGCTCACTAGCTATCTGTGGTGCCTATGGTGAAAGTAAATTTCTTGCTCTCAGATCCCCGAGGGATTAAGAAGTAAAATCCTCTTTTTGGGATAGGATAAAGTTTGTAGTGTTGGAGAAAGAACATAAAGTGTGGGACAATTTTGAAAACTCCACACATACACAGGAAGACATTAAAGTAGACATCGGAGTTCAGGGGCGTCAGATTGATGGCTATGCCATGGAAATAGCAGAGGTCAGAGACCATCCTTGAAGAAGGATAATAGAGACCCACCTTTAGTTGCACCTTAAAGATAGTAACCTCCTTCGGCCATGGATGGTAGCTCGGCTCATTGTGATCGGGTATCCTAATTTTTGCATAAGAAAGAGGAAAGAATTTTTTTCTCCACTTCTCTAACTTCTCTGAAGTCGCACAACTGATATGGGAGTTGAGAAGAATCCAACTCTTTGGAAAAGTGAAAAAGTTGGCTTGTTCGGCCGACATCCTTGGTGACTAAGACCCTAACCTCAGATAGATGAAGGAAAAAGAAAAGAGAAAGGAAGAAGCAGAGCAACCTCGGAGGGAAACCCACCTATTCGGGAAACAGAGGAGACTTCAGAAAAATGATGTGAAACTTGCTAGAAATTGCTCCGATGCTTAGACCATCGCAAGAAAAAGATAAAAGGTGAGAAGAAGCCTGAGAGCAAAAGGAATGAAAGTAGAAGAAGTGAGCAAACTCTGAAAGAAAAAGGCTTTATATAGACCAAGGGAGGCTGGCAAAGTGTCACCATAATGACCCTTCACAAGCGAAGGGATGTAACCAATGTAACGGACACAACTGTTCGCTAATGATTTGATGACACATGTTAGATGAAACAAGAAACAAGGCCACACCTTCTACCACTAGCAGGCCTATATTGCCTATCCCAAAGTGACGTGACTACTCGGTTGGAAGACAGGATGGTTCACTGGCAGAAGGCAATGGCTCCACACCTCCGAAGATGCAACCTCGGTTAAATCAAGAATTTGGTTTGAGGACAGAACAACTCCTCATATTCTAAAGGTGTGACCCCACCAAAAGTAAGAAACTGGGGCAATAGATACTAAATCGGAAAAATGCCAAAGATACTACATCGGTAAAAGGAAGTGTATTGGGCCAGGATACCTAGTTGCGCCGAGGAGATGACCTCGGATAAAAGAAGTTCTTTTATGAAGGATAGCTGTAACTTCCGAAAGGAAGGATTCTAGCAAACATGCTCCTAGATGATTAGTACCAAAGACACAACTTGGGTACTCCGGAGGGGGGGCATGTGATAGTCGAAGGGCTATCGCCCACAAAAACCTTCTCCCTTGGAGGAATTTAACACCACCCTCAAAGTTTTATAACACCAAACTTGGGAGGAATCTCTCCACCACCCTTGGTAATACACATAGCTGACTCTGGGAAAAAGGCTCCTCGCAACCTTCAGGAATTCACAGGACCAAGCTTTGAAACCTAACATGCTCGACTCCGGAGAAAGGCTTTCTACCACCCTCGAAAACGTACATTACCAACTATGGGAATATGGGCCTACCACCCTTGGCAGATGGAAATGTCTCCCAAAGATGGCCCACCATTCTGAAGGGCTATCTCCAGTAGCCCTCGAGGGAAATCTCTTCCCAGAGGGGTCCCATACCACTAAAGGGGTCATACGGATAAATGACAAATATGGTTGAGGAATATCTGACACAGAAGCCTCGCACATGCCCCTACGCTTTGGCCAGAACTACCTACAGCTAGCTAGAGATGCCTATCTCTAATAGTACAGACTAGATCTAGCTGAACACATGCCCTGATCTGCTTAGGCTGAGCAAAACAACCTCTTCCCTCCACCCTCCTATAAATACTTGGGAAGCTCCTTGGTAAGGACATGGGGACTATCTTCATACTCTCTACTCTTAAACAACTTTTCTCCCAGATACTGACTTGGGCGTCAGAGGCTCCTCCCCTGGAAACACACTTCGAGAAGCTCCTAACCAGCTTTCTTCAAGATCTTGCAAACACCTTCTAATCTGAAGTCTCTCTCAGGCCCAGCATGTAATACAACGAAGATACAGCAGGGCATCACTTGGTTTAGAGTTTCTTAACTTGCCTATTAAGGATCCTAACCATCCTCTCCTCAAAGGCCAAGTCTTCCTGGATGGGAACCACCGATGGGTTAACTACTTGTCCTGAATCAAATATACAGTTCCTTAGAAGACTAACGTGAAACACGTTGTGCACTTTAGACAAGTTGGGTGGTAACACCAACCGATATGCAACTTTCCTTACTTTCAGGTTGCCCCTCTGCCCTAATTAGGCTACTCCCTTCATAGGAGATACTTTGAAAAGTACTTTACCATCAACATCAAAACTTAACTATCATTTCCTAAAATTTGCATACTTAGTCTGTCGGTCATTTGCAGCTCTAATCCATTTATGGATTAATCTAATCTTAGCCGTAGTGTTAGCTATGATCTTAAGACTAACGACTACCCTATTTGTAGGGTCAGCGCAACAATGGGGTGTCAGGCATCGCCGACCATACAAAGCCTCGTATGGTGTGATACCTATAACAATTTGGTGACTGTTATTGTAAGCAAACTCAATGAGTGGTAAGTGTTGATCCCAATCACCTATGAAGTATATGGCACACATACGTAACATGTCGTCTAACATTTATATCATTCTCTAAGACTGCCCATCAATTTAAGGATGAAAGGTGATGCCCGTCGGCATCCTCAATGTATGACTTGTTGGCCTGAAGGAAAGACTTTTGGTATGAAGGTGCCTGAAACACTCAGAAGAACAAGGGCTAGGAGCTCCCTGGAATGCATTTCCGGGGGAGAAGCCTCTGACACCCAAGTTAATGTTTGTGAGAGTAGTAGTAGTAAGGAACAAAGAGTGGGAAAATAGTAAGAGTTCTGTCTATCTTTCTTACCAAGGTCCTTCCTAAGTATTTATAGGAGGGCAGCGAGAGGAGGCCATTTGACACAGCCTGTTCTGATTGTTACACGTGTTTCGTCATATTTGATTTGTACCCTCGAAGATAGGTATCTCCAGCTGGCCATAGGCCGTTTCGGCCAAAGGGCAATGGCGTGTGCGAGGTTTCTTTGTTAGAGGTTCCTTAACCATTTTTGTTGCACCTCCGCAAGACCCCTTTGGAGAATGATACCCCTTCAGGGTATAAGGCTCCTTCGGAATAGGAGGCCCCCTTTGGCTCAATATAGCCATCAAGGGCTATCAGGAGAGGCCCTTCGGTAGAGTGGGGCACTTTCAAAAAATGCTCTTCCTTGCTGAGGATGGGGGTATACTTTCCTGAACTTGGTGAGTTCGATATTCTGAAGGTGGTAGTTTATAGATTTTCTGAGGTCGGTTCTGTTACCTACCAAGGGTGGTTATCGGTCACCAAGGTTGGTGCTAAGTTTTCCCCAATGGTGGTTTTTGGCTAGGTTATCTGGAGATCTTCAGGGATCATGGCACCTCGGTTATAAGGTGGTGTTCTTCCCGGGGATGCTGAGGGCCCCCTCTTTCCCGAGGGTGGTGCTTCTCAAGTCACTTTGGGAATTCTAGAATGGTTAATAGCCCTTTGGGTGTCACATGCCCCCCTCGGAAAGCCAAAGTTGTATCTTCGGTACTTAAGCTTTTGCAAACATTTCGTGGAACTCTTTGTGGTAAGTGACAGTTGTCTCAGCAAGTATTAACTGAATTTTTTACTGTGGTTACCTTCTTTGGATGAGGGCCCTTCTTCGGTTCAGGATGCCTCTCCTAGCCGAGGTAGTGCCTTCGGTAATAGGTGGTACTCATTCTTTGCCCAAGCTTTTGGTGTTCCTGAAGTTGTTCCTTTGGACCGAAGTGTACATTCCCCTTTTGGGTTTTTTGTTGCCTGCCAGTGAATCGTCACACCTTCTGACTAGATAAACACGTCTTCTCAGGAAAGACTCATGCCTGCCAATGAATTGTCATATCCTCTGACTAGGTAGACGCGTCATTTTGGGCTAGACTTGCATAGGTCTGACAGCTGTTAGGAGGTGTGGCCTTGTTTCTCGTGTTAGGTGACACGTGTCACCCGGTGACTAGTGAACGATCGCATCGGTTACGTCCATTCGCCTGTGAAGGGTCATTCCGGCAACACTTCGCTTGCCTCCTTTGGTCTATATAAACCCTTCCTCCTCCAAAGTCTTCCATACTTCTCATTTTTCATTGGCTTTACTCTTTGATTTTCTCTCCTTTCTCACATTCTCTTTGGCGGTGGTGTTAGCGGAGAAGCGATTTCCAACAACCCTTGTGGCGGTCTTCCAAAGTTCATACCTTGGTCCGAACTAGGTGGGTTTATTTTGCAGTTTTGATTTTTCCTCAAAATTTTCTCCTTCATGTCCCCGAGGTTAAAGCCTTCTTGACGAATATGTCTTCTCAGCATGCCGAAGTTCAGGCCATCCCTAAGAGTTGGCTTCCTCTTAACTTTCATCCGTGCTGTGCCACTTTGGAAAAAGTCTAAAAGTGGTCGGCCAATTTCTTTCTTTCTTCTTATGTTGTCACTAGGCTTCCTAGCCCTGGTATGCCCAGTCAGTGTTTTTTAGAGTAGTAGTAGCAAGGAACAGAGAGTGGGAAAATAGCGAGAGTTCTGTCTCTCTTTCTTACGAAGGTCCTTCCTAAGTATTTATAAGAGGGTGGAGAGAGGAGGCTGTTTGACACAGCTTGTTCTGATCGTGACACGTGTTCGGTTAGATTTGATCCATACCTTCGAAGATAGGTATCTCCAGTTGGCCATAGGCCGTTCCGGCCAGAGGGTAGGGGCATGTGCAAGGTCTCTCTGTTAGAGGCTCCTTAATGATTTTTGTCGTATCTCCACAAGACTCATTTGGAGAATGAGACCCATTCAGGGTATAAGGCTCCTTCGGAATATGAGTTCCCCTTCAACTCAATATAGCCACTGAGGGCTATTAGGAGAGGCATTTCGACAGAGTGGGGCATTTTTGAAAGATGCTCTTCCTTGCTGAGGATGGGGATATACTTTCCCGAACTTGGTGAGTTCAATATTCCGAAGGTGGTAGTTTATAGATTTTCTAAGGTCGGTTTTATTACCTACCAAGGGTGGTTGTCGTTCACCGAGGATGGTGCTAGGTCTTCCCCGAGGGTGGTTTTTGGCTAGGTGATTTGGAGATCTTCAAGGATCATGGCCCCTCGATTATAAGGTGGTGTTCTTCCCAAGAATGTTATGGGGCCCCTCTTTCTCGAGGTTGGTCACTCATGTTTCCCGAGGGTGGTGCTTCTCAGGTCACTTTGGGAATTCTAGAAGGGTTAAGGCCCTTTAGCTATCGAAAGGCAGTACTAAGACTAACCTTACTTCTTAACGCCTCTTGGAAACTGTTCCAAAAAGTTGATACAAACCAAGGATCCCTATCAGATATGATCTGATCCAGTATGCCATGCAACCTTATGATATCCTTAATGGACAACTGAACTAATCTCTCCAACGTATAGGTAATCTTTATGGGCATGAAGTGCGCCAATTTAGTCAACCTATTGACCACTACCCATATTGCATCATGCTGATTTTGGGTATTTGGCAACCCCACCAGGAAATCTATTGTGATGGACCCTTAGTTCCTTTATGGGGGAGGCAAACTTTGGAGAATACCTGACAGCTTCTGATGCTCAGCTTTTACCATTTGGCATGTCAAACATTTAGCTACGTGTCCAGCTACATGCCTCTTTAGTCCTAGCCACCAAAAGTGTGTCTTCATGTCATGGTACATCTTACTAACACAAGGATGAATACTTAGTCTACTACTATATGCCTCATATAAGACTTACAACCTAAGTCTATCTACATACGGCACATAGAGTTGATCCTTATGGTGTAGTATGCCATTTTTGTATCAGAACTCTTTCCTTAAGGCACCAAGTGTCTTCTCTCCTAAAATCTTCTTCAACAATTGATTCTTACTTTGAGCCTCCTTAACCTTAGCCAACCAAGCTAACTGAATCTCCAAAGTGTAGACTAGGGACCTTTCATGGTCCTGCCAAAACTCATGTAAGGTGGAGAAACAATCCCCCAATGTTTTGCTGAAGGAACTTGTAGCCTGATCCTTCGATAAAACCACTTTCATGTACTTCCAACTAAAAGCATCTGCGACCACATTTCTTTTCCCCATGTAGCACTTAATTGAGCAATCATAATTGTTTATGTATTCAATCCACCAACAGTCCCTCATGTTCAGTTCTTTCTGAGTGAACAAGTATTTTAAGCTCTTATGGTCATTGAAAATCATGAACGATCTCCCCATCAAGTAATGCCTCCAAAGCATGAGCATGAAGACTACTGCCGCTAGCTCAAGGTCATGAATTGGGTACTACAACTTATTAGGCATTAACTACCTTGAGTCATAGGCAATTACCAAATTTTCTTGCATTAACAAACACCCCAACCTAGAACCTAATGCATCTATGTACACTATAAAAGCCTTGCTCAGGTCTAGCAGAATGAGTATCGACGTACTCGTCAACCTTTTCTTCAACTACAAGTAAGCCTCCCCATACTTCAGTGTCCAATCAAACTTATGAGCTTTCTTGGTCAAGGCTGTCAACAGTGTTGCTATCATAGAGAATTTCTCTATAAACCTTTTATAGTAGCTTGCCAAACCCAAAAAGCTTTGTATCTCCATAATTGTAGTCAGGCTCCTCCACTCAACTACTGCCTGAACCTTCTTGGGGTCAACTGAAAACCCTTGGGGACTAATAATGTGTGCCAGAAACTGTATCCTCTCAGACCAAAACTCACACTTGGACAACTTTGCATAGTACTAATACTCGTAGTGACCATATCATGTCCTGAAGGCGATCTTTGGGATATCTTCCTCCTTAACTCTAATCTGGAAGTATCCAGACTAGAGGTCAATCCTGGAGAACTCCTTTGCTCCCCTCAGTTTATCACATATATGATTGATCCTGGGAAGCAGATACTTATTTTTTACTACCACTGCATTCAACTTTCTGTAATCTTTGCACAATCTCAAAGCTCCATCCTTCTTCTTTACAAACAACATTGGGGCTCCCAACGGTGACACACTAGGCCTTATAAAGCCTTTCTCTAGCAGTTCCTCCAACTGCTTCTTGAGCTCATCTATTTTAAGAGTTGACATTTGATAATGAGGTATTGAAAATTGGTTCTGCTAGGTGAATCAAAAACTTGATGTCCCGCTTGAGTGGTAACCCAGGCAAATCCACTAGGAACACCTCAAGAAATTGATTGGCTATAGGAACTTCCTTAAGCTCATCTTCTATGGCAACCCCATTCAAGTTATAAGACACTTTTTTGTCAACTATGGGGATGGAGTCCATAAGTCTAAGGCGCAAACTTCTAGCAGTAGTTGCTAAACTTCCTATGCAAGTCACTCTAGCTCCTTGAGAATCAGTAACATCGACTGAGTGATTAGCACAGTCAATTTGTGCCTTATGCTTACTTAGCCAATCCATTCCCAACACTAGGTCTTATGACCTCAATTCTATAACCCATAATTCACAAGCAAAGTCATGGTTGCCTAACTACAAGGGATACCAAGTAACCAACTCATTGGTCACAATAA
This sequence comes from Aquilaria yunnanensis, assembly GCA_039654915.1. Lineage (NCBI taxonomy): Eukaryota > Viridiplantae > Streptophyta > Magnoliopsida > Malvales > Thymelaeaceae > Aquilaria > Aquilaria yunnanensis. The sequence goes on along the minus strand of CM077594.1, from coordinate 51,655,581 downwards.
AACTCCTCCCTGCAATTCTAATGAGTTTCAACTCATTAGAGATATCACACTGTAATTTCAATCTATCTACAAAGGCAAACGATATCACAGAAAGAATAACACCAATATCAAACAGTACTCTAATGCTACCATTCTAAAATGTAAAGTTACCTCGAACGAAGGCTGGCTCTTTGGTCACTGGACTAGCCAAGGTGAGAACCCTCAGCTCAACTGCTACTACGGCCACACCAAGTCAATTTCCTATGGCAAGGGGTGCAAGGGGTAGTTCCCTAGGCAGATTTAGTAAAGGTCAAGCCCATGGGCATTCCCTCCCCCAATGACCACTCTGTCCACAGTTGTTACAAATGTTAGTTCCTAAAGTACATGGCTTGGAGCCATCAAATCTCCTATGCCTGGGGCGCAAGCCCCTTTTCTTCCTCTTGGTAGACCATTGAGTCTCAACCACCTTTCCTTCCAATGGACATTTTCCAGCACCCTTTCCTAGGTTGGATGGCCCAACCTCCACCTTCTTACTTTGAATCCTTAAGTCTTTAAACTCCCTCTCAAGAGCTAATCCTTTTGAACCATTTGGTGATAGCTCCAAATGTCCACCATTGCCATGTATCTTTGAAGCACAAGCTTAAGGCCTTGGAGGAATTTCTTGGCTTTGAGTTCATCATTTTTGGCCATGTAGGAGCATATCGAATGAGTGAATTGTAGCACTACTTCTAGTATCTTACAAACATCTCTCATTCGGTCAAATTTTTGAACTAAATCCTTCTTTGTTCTTAAGCCACCTCGCTAATATACTTTTTCCATAACTTCTTCTCGAAGTCTGGCCACTTGAGCACCTTTTCCCTATGCGCCAGTTGATTTCTACTACATTGCTTTAGCATTTCTAGAACTTCATCCTACCATAAGCTAGCCCTCCCTCTAAAAAGCAAAGGTACTAAGGTCATTCTCTGCTCTAACTCATAACCTCCATAAGTAAATAGTCGATTCATCCTAGTCAACTAATCCTCTGCCTTGTTAAAGTTGCCTAACCCATCAAAGCTTGGCGGGTCAACCATCTTGAATTTCTTGAGCAAACTCATTTGATGTGGAGTTTCTCCCCTGCTTGGAGCCTCCATAACTTCCTGCTTCTCTTCATACTCATAAGCATGGTCATGCCTCTCACTGGCCCTACACATTTGGTCGACATGCCTTTCTTGACCATGGGGTGGGTCATTTGCTTGGTCTTTTCCTTCCGGAATAGCTCCTCCATTTTCTTGGTCCGGAAATAATTCTTTTAGGATGGTGGTCATGCCTTATGCCATTTCTTCAAAGGTCTGCATCATCCCCTGAAGCAAATTGGATATCTCATCCAACCTTGCCACAACCAGATCACTAGAACCTTCACCAGGTTCCCTAGTTGCCCCTGAAGCTGTTAACCTTGTGTCAACCATAGCAACCTAAAAACAAAGCTGGATGACATTCCACAAGTGTTGGTTAGTACTAACTATCCTAGCACATGGAATTTAAACTAGATCTTAGTCATAGCGTCCAATGTCTATGAACTAGGCTCTAATACCAAACTAACATGGTCACCCTCGGCCTTACCCAAAAAGCCTATGAGAATGAATCTCGCGGTGGTTGCAATTGGGTAGCTATATATGTATACAAATTAAAACTTCATGAAACTAGTTGATTAACGTAGAAAATTGGGTAGCCATATATGTATAAAAATTAAAACTTCATGAAACTAGTTGATTAACCTAGAAAATGCAAGATGCATGCTCATTTAGCTTTGACTTAAGTACATGGAAACCATAAAAAGTTCCCCTGGCCAAGGCACTTTTCATAAAAATCAAGTTCAAATAGTCAAAGCACACATAATCAACATTTATATTATCATTACTACACATAATAACCATGTGAGGGCATTCAACAAATGTAGACTAATGTCCCTCACCCAAGAGCAACCCTAGAGTCTAAAGCTCCAAACATAGACACGGGAGGCAAGTAGGCATAAACATATACAAGCCTTTTCTGAGATCCTCCTAACTAACTCCTACTTTGGAGATGAGTCCCAGTGGCAAGTTGTAAAAGTCTATCCATATATTGCTAGCCTCTGTGGCCAAGAAAAATACTATAGTTAGTATTGTTACTTAACGAACAAGCAACAATAAAAACTAGAATCATAAAGATTCCCAAGGCAACAGCAAAAGACTACTGCAAAAACCCTCAGTGATTATCGAGCTAAACATGGTCAGAATCTGGACAACAAAAACTAGGGAGTGAGAATTCAAGAATTCTCAATAAAGGTCTTCACCTGCAAAGAAAGATACTAAGGACAACAAATATAATATTATATGTAATCTGCCGTGAGCTCATACAGCGTGAGGCTAAACTTATGTGCACACACTTTAGTCCCTTGGGACTTGTCGTCTACCTAGCACTTAAACTACAAGGCAAACCCTTGTCTACTAGCAAGCATTGCTTACTAGCCTAACTAGTGAAGTTTATCAGTAGTTGAACCTCCCTTATGTTGTACAGAGGCACAATGGTTGGATTGATAATTCCTAGGTCCCAAAGAACCCACTAGCTATACTAAGGTATCCTCATCGAGGCCTTGAACTTGATGGTGCAACAAAGGTCTCAAGGGTGCTAAAACTTCCAGCTCTTTTAATGGTGTATTTGTTATGGCCTATTAACTAGTTTTATCATAAGGTCCATTTACCATTTACAAAACTATGAGAAAACCCCTAGTTCACGAGAGAGTTTTTAAATGTTTCAGAGTGCCATTGTACCATCACAACCCTTAGGCACCCCTAGGACCACCCCTGCCCTCTCCCGGATCCTTTTTAAAAAAGCTAAGTTTTGCTAAAAAATGGCTCTAGGGCCTAGGCGCTAAGAGCACCTGAGGCCTCGGCGCCAGGAGTAGCGTACTCTACGGATAGAAAAATAAACCTTGGGCGTTGAGGTGCTGGATGGTGCCTAGGCACCAGGAGCCTGTGTCCTGAACCTCAAAAACACTCGTCTAAGTCTCTTTAGAGGATTCCTATGAGTTTAAGGCATACAATGGATGCTTAAACTCATGATTACCCTGTAAAAACAACTTGAATAGACCACAAATACACCATCGCAGCACAACTATCATGCATTAAAACAACATCCCAAGCTTCATCAAACACATAGTCCACCATGAGCATACTTGCCCAAATACTAATGCTATTACCAAAACTACTTGATTTCATCAAGCAAACACACTCCAATAACATCAATTAAGCATAAAACCTTAAATCCCTTACCTCAAATTTGTCTACCAAGCAAGAATTATCCAACCCTTCACCAAGAACAAAGTTCCACAAATTCCCACCTAAGTCCCAAGCAAACCCAAGCAATGGCACCAAATTAGCATGAACCAAGCAAAACCCATGCCTTAAAACACCTAACAAACAAGAAACAAGCAAGAAATCAGTGTTACCTCTTGCCAAAAATAAGAACCCAGCTAGAAAAAGTGGTAAATACTTCCAAAACCAAGAAACAAGCTTGAAACAAGTTGCTCAAAGCTTATATACACCTTAGGCCTTCAAATTCCTTCAATAACACTTGATTTTGAGCAAGAATTCAAGTAGAAATGGTAGGGGCAAGGTGCAACTCGGGAATGGGACAAAGAAGACCAACAATGGCAGCCACCAACTTTACTGAGCTTAGAAACCAAGCTTTCACCCCTTAGCCCTCAAACTTTTTAAAAAGCTACAAAAAGCCCTTTTCCCTAAATAGTAACCCAACTCAAACTTTATTCAAATCTTTAACACTTAAGCAAATCTTTGGGTTTTAAGCAAGGTTTATGCTTCAAAACATATTTTTGACTCTCGGCTCTCGGCCTGATAACTCAAGATGCAAAATTACCATTTTTCTCTCATCCTCTTTTGGTGCCATAAACTACTCAAAACTTACTTAACTTTGTCCAAATTACTAATCCTTGCCTTGTTAACTTGAGATAAGGTATTAAACTAGGAATTTAATTAATTTACCTCCCTTAGTTGAGTTTCCTGCCAGGAGGGCCGTAACATTTTAATCCACACATAGTCCCCTATTTGGCATTCCAAGTCTCCTATTCTTCTTTGGTTGGCATACACTCACTGTCTGTCATTGGCAGCCTTAATTCTTTCTTTGATTATGTTAACCTTTATAGTGGTCTCATGGAAATATTCTGGTCCTATTTCAATTGTATCCTTAGGATCCTACCAACTGTGGAGCATTATGCACTTTCTCCTATACAGGGCTTTATAATGAGGCATTTTTATCATCGAGTGATAACTATTATTATAGGAGAATTCTATGAAGGGTAGGAGTTGATCCCATTCTCCTTGAAAGTCTAATACACAGCACGTTACCATATCTTTAAGGATTTGTATGGTTCTTTCTATTCATCCATCAATTTAAGGTTGGTAAACTGAACTTACCTTCAGTTGAGTACCAAATGCCTGATGTAGTGATTCCCAAAATCTAGACACAAACCTTGGGTCTTTATCTGAAGCTATGTCATCTAGGGTGCCATGCAATCTCACTATTTCTTTAATTTACAGTTGTGCCACCCTATCCAGAGGATCTCATAGATTAATAGGCAGGAAGTGGGTTGACTTTGTGTGTCTATCCACAACCACCTAGATGGTATCATGCTTTCTTCTTGCCATGGGCATGCTTACCAGGAAATCCATAGATATGGAACCCCTCTTTCTTTTTGGGATGGCAAATATTGTAATTTACCCTCAGTATTACATGTTCTACTTTTACTTGTTGGCATACCACACATTTGGATAAAAATGTGTAAATTTCCCTTTTCATATTGGGCCACCAAAAATTTTCTTTTGAATCTTGATACATTTTCATAGTTCTAGGATGTATGCTCATCTACTAAAGTAGGCTTCTTTCAGAATTTGTTATCTTAATTCATACCCTTTGGGTACATAAATCCATTCTTGGAAGTACTGCAATCCCTGCCTATAAGAGAACCCCTGGAACAATTTCCCATGTCTTTGCCCAAATATTCTAGTAAGGTCTTCATCTTGCTACTGTGCCCTTTGTATCTTTGCTTTCTAGGTTGACTGAATAGTCACTAGCCTCAACTAGGCTTGTTCCCATCTAAGCCACTTGTTAGCCAAACAAGTCAAGCTATTTAGTTTATTGATTTTAGGAATTGCCAACCTGCAGGGCATAGCAGATACAGGAGTTGCTCCTAGAGTTAACTTTATCTCTATCTCCCTTAGGGAAGGCAAACCTGGTAGCTTAGAAGGAAATAGATCTAGACATTTTCTCACAATAAGGATCAAGTATAACTCAGTTTTAGATTCCTTCTCATTCAAGCCCATATATTCTTCTTTAGAAAGTATAGGTATGAAATCCATTTCCTTTACTTGCCTAATATCACAATTTGTTGAATCTTCCAAAAAGTGTTCTATTGATCTTGGCAATTTCAAGTTTTTACCTTGGCAACTTATGATGACATTATTTTCAACCAACCAATTCTTGCTCAATTTCATGCCATAATTAGCTATTTCTAGAATGATCAGATTAGCCCTTAGTTCCAGGTCATTTAACCTAATCACACAGTCTTTCACAATGTGAAGTGAAAACATATTTCTTTTCTAGCTGTTCTGATCATATACATTTAAGGTAGTTTTGTAACATCCAGATTTAGTTCTTTTACCATGTTACCTAAAATAATAGTTATGAAAGCACTAGTATCATAAAGCACATAAATGAGCTTATCGTAAAAAAAAGGCTACATTTAGTGCTTCCTTCTTCAGCTTACCATAACTGATAGTCTTTTTCCAAGGCTAGTCTCTCCTTTTCTCTTTGATCTTTCAATCTGATACACCATCCCAACTAGTGGCTGGGCTTTAGCAGGGGTGGATCAACATGCCATTTTTTGTGTCTGTCTGGGAAGCTGAGGTGTTGTCATCCCTTTACATTTGCCTTGTTGGTTTCTTGGGCAATGAGCCTCAAATTTGCCTAGCACTTTTTTTCTTCCATTTTTAACTAGGTAATCTCTAACCTAGTGGTCCTAATAACTAGACTTCAAGCATCCTTTAGTAAGTTTGTAACATGGTTTAAAACCATGATACTTTCCACAGGTCTGGCCTTGAAGTCCAAACCTTTGGGATTCTTTGGGCTTCTTTTGTTCCTTGCCTACATCAATCTTTTTTAGCCTGTCTCGAGCTCTTTTCCTTCCACTTGAATGTCTCATAGGAAACCCTTGAATGTTTCCTATCATAGGATGCTGAAATTCCTGCTCCAATGTCAGAGCCCTTTGAACAGCTTCATAATAAGTTTTGATCCCAATAACCCTCAGTATCTACCTTAATTCAGGCCCTAGTCCCTACTCCAGTAAGTCAAACACTACTTGTTTCTGTTCTTTGAGAGCTTCACTAACCTTATTGGTTTTCTTTCATTCTTATTCATATATGCCCTTTGTACTATCCTGGACCAAAGCTATGCATTACCTTCCAACTTAAAGGTAGCTAGCAAAACCTTTTGAGTGGATGTGACTTCCATTCTCTCAAATACCTTCTCTATTTGGTAAATCTAGAATTTAGCCTCTTCTGGATCACCACTTCCTTTAAACAGAGAAGGTTTAAGTGTTAAAAAACCATCCAGTTGGCCTCCATTTAAGCATTCCTTTCTTGTTCTTTCTTTTCTTATTTCATGAGTCTTGGTCTTTCTCTGAAAAGCCAACTTTTTTGAACTTTCTACGACTGGCTCCATTCTTCTAGCATTAGTACCTAATTTTTGTTCTTCTCTATTTTCAACAATTTTTGTAATTTTTGACCTCATCCTTCTACCTTTTGGATGTCTCTTGTCATCATCAGGCTCGTGCTATTCTTTTACAAGCCTACTTGCTTTCTCTTCTCTTATTGGTTCTTTGCCTCGCCTTCTTCCTATTCTTTCTTCTGCTCCTTGTTTTTCATTTGCAGCATTACCCCTAGCTGCCCGGGCCTAGCCCCTAACAAGAGCTTGCATACCAACTACAAGTTAAGCAATTGTAGCTAGCATCAATTCCATCATATGTTCCATTCTATGCTGGCTTTATACACTGGGTTTAGGCTCTATGGCCCTATCAGGAGGTCCTGTGTTGCTTTCAGCTACCTCCTCATTTTCAGGCTGTTGTTTAGGTAATTGATTAGCCCTAGTAATTATTTGGTTTCTCATTCTTCTGTTTTTACCTTTTGCCATTTAGTCTTGCAAACATAACAATGATTATGTATCATAGTGGGAACTTGCCTAACATACCTCTCATGTCCTAAACAAACCCAAAACTTCATCTTTGATACAAACTATGTCAAGGCCCAATTCACCCCCACCTTAAATCTTTTTAGGAAATTAGGGACCAATAAGTTGTTTTTGACCACCTAATTGGTTTCATAGGGTGAATTAGACTCTGGCCCCTAGGATTCTTAACCCCAACTTAACACTTTTGATTTACAGATTAGTAGGTTAAGTTGCTACTTAATAGATTAAGTTATCAGTTTAATGTGTTACTCTAGTGAATGCACTTAACCAATTTCATTATCTTTCTTGTAATGCATATGGGGTGCATAAGTATAGGTGGGCTTATCAGTGTGTTTCTTAGTGCTTTTAAGGCTAACTAGGGCCTACCTAGTGCAAAACATGCACACACATCCAAGCACACATACATGCGTACACATTAGTTTAATAGGTTACAAACCATGCATGCATTTTTGTATCATGCCATAATTAGTGCCGTATGGATTACTTAAGCCCAAAATACATACAAGGCACAAGCCATGCTTTATTCTAAGTCCCATTGCCCTCAGTTATATACAAAAATGTATAGGCCAAAAATTGTGAAGAGGAACTACATGGCCGAAAAGTTAGGTATGCACAAGTTTGGTTCACTAAGTGTCATGCATGGTAAAAACAAGGCTTAAACTGTCTCTAAGGCAATAGTCACTTTGAGCTCCATTTTGACCTAACACTTAGGCCGTAACTCTCTTATTGCTCTCCTAGTCCTTGTTACACCTTCATAAAATGGGAAAATTACAGCATAGGGACCTAAACTTATATGATTTAATTTTCACCAGAGTGTATGATTTGTGAAGTGTAAAGTATTCAATATGCACCACCTTAAGTTGAAAAAACAATGATAGCTTGGTCCTTAAGAAAGCATTGGCACGTCGCCTAATTTTCAAGTAACCGATGGACTAAATTGTAAGGTTACAAAAGTTGGGTACTCAATTGTACAAATCTCTAATGATGGCTATGGAAAGGACGTGGATGGAATTGTGAGGAAAGGACGTGGATGGAATTATGAAGAAAGGACATGGATTGAATTAAGGATACTGTTAGGGACCAAAGTGCGTAAGAAGGCAAAGTTGATCATTTATGGCATAACGCCAACTAAGGTTCCAAGTGTCCACCTTTTTGTATCAAAATTATAATGAGGTTAAAGGTGGTCAAAAAATCATTTTCCCAACCAAAATAGCTGGATATAATTTGTCCAAGTGTTGGTCAAATTTTCAGAAATTTGCATATATGCCACCTTGGTCAAAATGATGTATAAATAAAGAAAAATCTTCATTTCATTGCCATTTTCCTTAAATTTTTTCCTTCAACAGCTAAGACCTCTTCCTTAAGCTCTTCCAAAATCCTCCATAGCCACCATACCTTAGGAAAACAATAGGAAGCAAGAGAAAGCAAAGAAGACATCAACGAGTACAAGAAAACCTGATTTTGGTTCTATTTGGGTTTTCAGATTTCATAGCAAAGGTAAGGGTTTTCTAAAGTTTCCTGGATTTTTTATTGTATCTTCAAACATCCATGAAGCTAAGACCATGCTTGGAAGAGAGCAAAAAGCTCAAGGAACCAAGTATCGGTTAAGGGGAAAGAAGCATGGCAAGGTTTTAGCCTTAGTGTTACCATGTTAAAGATGGCAGTAAAAAACAAGGGTTTCTAGAGCCTAAGTTAGTACTATCTAAGACCTAAAAGATTCTTAAGACCAAGCAAAAGCTTAAGGTGGGCTACCATAGTGTTACTAAAGTGATATCTTATTGTTTTATTGAATAATTATGGACTAACCCTAATGTGTTATTGTAGCCAGCATTACATGTGTTTGTTGTTGTGTTTGTTGGTGCATATGGTTGCCATATTTATGTGTATGTGTTGTTTTTGTATGTTTTTGTTTTTGGATTTTAGGTGGTACATTCCTATGGAGGGCTTTAGATTGAAAGCCCTTACTAAGTTCTTTACAAAGAGCTTACTCCCCTTTCTGTCCATTTTTAGGAACACCTGAAAGAGAATGTTCAAACTAATAGTTCTAATTTAATAGTTCTAATTTAATTTCTCCTAGGAACACCTGAAAGAGAATGTTCAAACTTTAATATGCCTAGTATTAAACTGGAGTGTTTCATGATTTTTAGAGCACATTTTCCAATTTTAGTGTTGGTACATTCTGCCTTATGCAGCAGCTGCCTTTTGAAGTTTCTGGAGTGCATTGTGGTTGTAAGGCTCTCCAAGAAGCTAGTGTACATACCCAACTAAGCTAGGAAATATTTATGATGCATCTATGCATGTAAACACACTATGGATGGTGTATGGATGATATTTGAAGCAATAAAGTGATGTTTGAGGTTGAATGTTCAATTTTGTCCACTTTGCAACTCATTAGCTATTCCAAAGAAAATTATGTTTAATGCTTATGGAATGCCTCTAAATTTAGGGGAATGACTTTCCCAAGTTTTTGAGATATGTAAGAACCTACGCATGTTGGTTTTTCTCTTGGAAATGAAGTGTATTAATTTTATGAAATTTTGTATGGACATTATGATCATTAGTTGTATAGATTTGGTTCCCTGTACTCCAAGAACCATAAAATACTGTACATAATGATTTTAGCTATGAAATTTTGACCACACTTAGAACACTTCAGGATGAAGAACTTGGCTTGTGAATCACTAGATTTGGTGCCCTGTAGCCAAAGTTATAACCTATCAATTTTACCCGATTAAGTATTAAATCCATAATTGCAAACTTGTATGGATTTAATCCCTGAAATTTATTTCCTTGTGAATGTTTAAGTGTATTAAAGGGTTTAAGACCTTTAGGGCATAGAAGAACATGGGTAGAATTTGAGTTGGACATGGTATGAAAGTTTGGACACATGAAATGGGCACCAATTGTACCAAGTGTGCATATGATTGTACATGCACCGGGGGATTTTACTCAAATATCATATTGACTATGAATAAAGAATTGATTTTCATCATCATTACTTCCAAATGAAATTATATGTGACTATGTGTGTGATGGTTGGAGTAATATACATATATTTGCATAAAGACCAAGAGGGCCACTTGGGTAATATAGTGAGCATTGTTCTGATGGCCTAAAGAACATGCATATCTCTTAGGAAATTAAGACATTAAATATGGTCACTGTATTTAAGCTCTTAGAGTGGTAACAGTCCTAGCCCATACCAGGATAAAGCCAATCATGGCAACTCCCACAGCAGCCATTAGGGCTTACAAACACAGCAGTAGAACACAATCATTAGTTCAATTTTATGAACTTTTCCATGCTTCCTTTTCATAAGCCATAAATTCTAGAGTATACCTCTCTATACATAGACCTCTCATAGAGGTTCCTTATCCCTTCACTTTTCTACTTATTTACCTAAAATGGGTACAAAAGGGTGTGAGTATAAAGGTACTCAGTAGAGACCCAATACAACACCTAATGCCTTTAGAATGTTTAAAACATTGGTATACATATAAATCTCCACTTTTGCTTAATAACATACATCCAAAAACATTTAAGACACCAAAAACAACATATAAAAAATAATACATAAAACATATATATACAAAATAGGAATTTGCATATGCATACAAACAAAGATGCACACAAACACACACACCTCATACACACGATTTCCTTAACATAGCAAGCATGATTTTTATTTTGTTTCTTCATGTGATCATTCTAATTAGGTTCAATTAACATAAAGCTATAGGTGATTAATCAAACTTGGCCTAACTTGAACAAAAACCCTATGCTTGTTGAAACCAAACTAGCTAGCTTGCCGTAGTGCTTTATCCACACATAGCCTATTACATAGCCTCTATTTCCCTTTGCCTTAAGCCATCACCTAGGGTAGCTTTTCAATTTCAAAATATAGGAGAAAAAGCTTCATATGGGTCCTTAGCTATGGTTGAAATGGTAGCAAGGAAGCTCAATCAAACATCATTGAAAGTAAGCATCAAATTTAGACACCATCATGAGCTAGTCTTGCACCATCATGGTTCAAATTTGCCTTGTTTCTATACTTCTTCATCTAATTTATTTTTGGTAGTTCTAGAGTGTTCTAAAAGAGGTTTTGCCAAGTAAAAATGGTTAAAAAAATAGTAGGAAATCAAGAAGATAGTAGTGCATGAAGAACGCCATAATTGATATGCCATACTTAGTCCCGATTTTGGCTAACTTGCTTTGTCTTTTGTTTTGCTCATGTTTTGGTGTCTAACAAGTATTTGGTCTATGTTTGCTATAATTGTAGGCTATAAAAAAGCTATGAAATAGCTAAAAATATGTAATGAAGTTTCTTTTAAAGAGTACAAAGAAAATGGTGGCCGAATGACCAAGCCGCCATGGACTCTAAACTAATTTTTGGCCAAATCCTCCTCTAAGCAGCTCAATTCCATCAAATATTCATTTTGCCCTACTTTAGTCTTTTAGTGGCACAAATTGAGCACTTGCTTCACCAATTAATTTTTCCAATTAGGCCCTCAAACTTTTCATTGAACATAAACACACTTAAAGTGCGTTCGAGAGCATTTTTGGGTTCTCTAAGGTGTTGCCATAGGTTCTTTGTGTCTTCCACCTTTTGTTAGCCCTCACTCTCATTTAAATGATAAGCATCAATCTCATATAATTCCTTTCATGAAATTAGGCTTTAAAGCCTTCATAAGCGGATGGTTGCACACAATGGCACACTTAAGAGTCCTCTAGTGTACTCAAGGGTGTTCTTGTTATTTTTTATGTGTTTCTCACATTTCTTGGCGTATGTAGCCACCTTAACTTGTATCATGCCCTTAGGCATTGAGTTTACACAATTTCCTTAAGGGTTTTAGGGTTTAAAGCCCTCAAGTTCACATAAAGGCACACAAGGGTGTGCTCAAAGTCCCCCTTGTAGAGCTTTTTAAATTTTTGCTCCTTAATGCTTCCAAGTTCTTCCAAACCACAAGCCTTTGTCTCAAGACCCTTCATAGCCATACTTTAATCATTTTTTGTTTAGGAGTAGAGCGTTTATCTTCTCTCATTTTCCCTCTAATATGCCCTTAGGGTATCATACTTGCACAAAAGTCACAGCCCATGGCCTATGTAAGCCACAGGTATGACAAGAAGGCTTTCAAAATGGTGTATAGTGCTTGATGAGTACAATATAAGTTACAAATTGAGGAAAGCAATCAAGGCAAAATCCCTCACAGATTTTATGGCCGAACTACCACCAAACCTCTGAGAACAGCCATTTGATGAAGAAAATCCTGACCCAGAGTTTGAACTATTCATTGATGGCAAGTTTGGAAAAACACATCAAGGTGCAGTTATTATTTTTCGAGGGCTAGAGGCAATTGAAGCATCCAATGCTATTAGGTTTGGTTTTCAAATGACAAATAATGTGGCTAAAAACAAAGCTCTCATAGTCAGGCTGCGTCTCGCTAATAGCATAGGCATAAAGTTGCTCTGAGCTTGCAACGACTATTAGATCCTAGTTCAGTAGTTGAAAAGGGAGTATAGGGTTAGGGAACCAAAACTTAAAAGATACTCCAACCTTGCAAAGCAAATGATGTAGAAGTTTGATAGAGAATTAATAGAAAAGGTCCCTCGATGAGAAATGGCCTAGGTAGATGCCTTAGCTAAAATTGGCGGCTGCACCGAAGAACATAAAATGCCAAGCATAGATGAAAATCATGTACTGAACATTCAGGAGGGATGGAGAGCACTACTATGGATATACCTCATGAAGGGAAAGATACCCGACGGCCCATTGAAAGCTTTAAAAGTCAAGAAGAGAAATGGAATGTATTTCCTCATCAGACAAGAACTCTAACACCAAGACTATTCCAGTTCCCTACTAAGATGTGTCAGGGAGTTTGATTTAGGATCCATACTAAAGACAATACACAAAGGAAGATGTGGCTTTCACATCAGCTCAGATGTTTTGGCTGGTGTAGTTCTTTGGCAATGATATTTTTTGCCACCCTTAAGGCAGGATGCTTCAAAGTTAGTGAAAATTTGTGTTAATTGCCAATGCCATACTCCTTGTCAAAGAGTACTATCTGAAGAAGTGACATCAGCATGTTACCCTTTTCCCTTTGTAGTCTAGGGCATAAATCTTATTGGTCTACTTCTCACTTTCCTAGGGGGAGTGAGGTACTGCATGGTAATAGTAGACTATTTCACAAAATGGATAGAAGAAGAGCCATTGGCATGTATATAAGCTAATGAAGTCTAAAATTTTGTCTGAAAAAACATTATATATAGATTTGGTTATTTTAGGATGCTGGTGGCCGACAATGAAACTCAGTTTATCGACAGAGGGATCCAAAAATTCATTACTTACCTCAACATCAAGATACACTTTGCCCTAGTGGCACACCCCTCTGCAATGGCTATGTCAAAGTCTCTAACTAAACCATGAAAGATGCCTAATGAAACAACTAGGAGAAGTGAAAGGAAAATGGCTAAAAGAGCTCCCAGTATCTTATGGAGTTATCAGATGACTTTGAGGAAGGCTACTAAAGAAACTCCATTTTCCCTCACCTATGGCACCGAGTCACTGATCCCCACTGAGATAGCTCACTCACCCCTAAGAGTGCAAGTCTTTAATAGGGACTCCAATGATGAGGGGCTGAGGGCTAAACTAGATCTGTTGGAGGAGCACAGAGAGCTCGCCGAACTTCAGAGAAAGGCATTTCAACAAAGAATATCTACTTCTACAAATTGAAAAGGTAAACTAAAAGGGATTAGAGTGGGGGATCTAGTACTTTATGCAACCAAGGCCAAACCCCAAAAGCCTATGGATGGTGTACTAAGGGCAAACTAGGAAGGGCCTTATGTGGTTATCATCAAAGTTAGGCCATGGGTCTTCAAATTAGGGGATAGCTTTAGAAATGAATTAGAGAACACATGGCACGTAGATTGTCTAAAGAGGTACTTCGCTTGATTTTGCTGAACTACTGTTCCAATGAAGACAAACATTATGTGTGAAAAATATGTGGCAAGGAAAAAACTTTCATGGAAAAACTCTCTGTAAGCTTATGAGTCAAGTCCATATACTTGGAAAATCATGAGAACAATGAAAGCCTATTACCATTGCCGAAAGTGCAAGAGAAATAAGAAAGAGTGCCAAAACTAAAAATAAATAAACATCGTGACTCGGCAAAATGATGGGGTTAATGTTTCTAACTCTAAAAAGGTCAACCAAAAAAACAAAACTGCATCACCGAAATAGGTGAACACGTCGATGTATCCTTTCAAACAATAACACTGAAAGGGTGAAGTACAAAAGTAATAGGCAAGAAAAAATCAAAGGAAGAGATAAAAAGAGGAAAAAAATAAAGATTCATTCAAAGAAGCCTAATACATGGCTAAAGTACAGTTACTACATAAAACAATCGCATGAAAGGAGAAGGAAGGCAGTAATACAAAAGAGCAATGAATTCAAGGGTTGGCACCCATGTTGTCTCCAGATTCTTCTTCCTCATCTTCATTGTCTTCTTCCTCCTCATCCCCCTCTACCTCAGTCTCTTCATCGTCAGGCAGGACGTTAGGCTCCCAAGGTACTTGTGCTTGGACCATGCTATGGTCTCCACTTTAGGCCTCCAGAAGGCATTCAAGTAAGAAAGGTCAAGGTAGGGATGCCTTTCCAGAACTTAATAACGGGCAAGGCAGAACCCGTCTTGAAATCCTGAAATGGCGATGTTGGTGATATTCTGCAGCTTCTCCCTAATCCCTTTCTTTTTTGACCGTAGCTCCTGTATTCTTAGCCAGGCTTCACAGACCTCATTTCGAAGGTCCTTTTTGTCCTTTGCATATTTCTTCACCTTCCGACCACGATCATCATGATTGATCTTGATGATGTCACGATTGATGGACATCAAGGAAAGATGACAACCAAGGTTTGCGACATGAGAGTTGGACTCTTACATGATGGCCTTTGTCTGCTCGCCCACTTGCTTCTCAAGTTCGGTGAGCTTGATGGTAGCCTTGTACTTTAGCTCATCGAACTTAAAGGCCATGCTAGTGATAGCCCATTTTTCCTTAGACAGACTTTCCTCCCGCTTGTTTTGGATCTCCATCTGCTTCATGACAAAGTCTCTAGAGTATCTAGAGATGAGGATGAACTTCCCCAAAAGCTTTTAAAAAAAAAGAGGGGTGATCGGTGCTAGAAAATCAAGCAAAACAAAGCTTGATTCAAAGAGGCTCAAAGGCTAGAAGGACCAACCTTGGCAAAGTTGTCTGTTAAAGTCGCCGTAATGTGCTCTTCGTTTGGGAGGTCCTTAGCAAGCTCTGGGAAAGTGGTGTTGGAAGTCACCCCCTAGTAAAATTATCAGATCATCCTTATAGAAACATTGTGGACCAATAAGGGCATGTCTTTAGTCATGTCCCAAATAAGTGACCTCGGAACAGCCCCTTTTGCTAAACGTGCATTGCTCGAGGTGTGGCACGCCTAGTGCTCAGCCATCCACTTAGGCACTGAAGTCTCCCCTGGATGATCATGATGAAGTTGATTTACAACATTAGTCCCGAACCAATCTTCGATCCAATCATAAGCTGAAAAGTAACTGAAAAAGATGGGAGTGAAATTGATTAAACCTTGGGAAGGATCATTGGCCAGTTTCAGGGTGGTCTTATTGTCATAAATGTTGACAACATCCTCAACTACCACCTTCAATGCCTTAGCCTTCTTCTTCTCCATCTATTTCTTAGTCACTTATGCAGCCAAAGCTTCCTCAGTCACTATCCCCCACATAGCCACAGCAATATATGGACTTGGATGAAGAGTGGTGATCTCCTTTTCAAGCTTTTCTTGCTTGGTGACCTCTGAGTCATCTGGAAGAGGGATCCCAGTGTCAAAAGGAACCTTCTGTTTAGAAGCCACCTTCTTCACAGGGACATCAATAGAAGAGGAGACTACATGGGCCTCATTCAATGGAGGATAGCTAGAATTTTTCCTCCTAGGCTTCCTCTTGGTTGCCTTTTTTCCATGATCCCTTTGTGCCTTGGCGTAAAAAGCCTTCCGGTAGAACTTGGCACAGAAGTTGTCACCCATTTCTGTCAAAAAGAAGGGACTAGAGTTAGTCATTGAAAAGGTAAGTAGCAAAATGGACAATACCTATGGGAAATAAAGGTAAAACAAAAGAGGTCCCTCCCGAAGTAATTGCACCAAGACTGGGGCCTCCTGAGGGTCTTCAGTAGTGGGCTTCTTTGTTGGAGGCTTCCTAGCACCTTCAGCAGTTGTCTCTACCTTGGTAGAAGGAAGAGGATAGACCTACAGGACACGTAGCACTTCTACCATCATCAAGTCAAACTTAATGGGGAAAGAAAAAGGATCAACTTCTTCGGCCAAGTCTCCCCAGTTTGCCATAACTCGAATCTGAGCATCAATATTGTAAAAGTGCTTAATTATCTTTTTGTCTAGGAGCTAGGAAGGATAGTCCACATCCACCTCTAAACTCCCAGAAGCTTACTTGCCTATGAAACCCAGGACTTTGGTATGGTCATGAAAAAATACTTTTTTTGCCAATTACACCAACCATCACGGGTTCCGTACACAAAAGAGTATGTGTTGCTTCTAGAGCCCCAAGGAAGCATGACAAAGAGGGACCCATTCGGAGCAGTAAGCAGCCTATAGTACTGCAAGAACATAAAAAGTGTGGGGTAAGCCTAAACACATTGCTCATGCATAAGTACATGTTCAAGTGAGCATATGAGTTCAAAGGAAGCTGGTTGACTACAATCCTGTGAAACTCATAGAAGCCCTTAACCACTAGATGGGGGGGATATTAGGGCCCAACCTTTAGCTGGGTTTTGAAAATGGTATTCATGCCCTCATGAGGCTGATAGCTCATCTCCCTTTTGTTCAACAACTAGAAAGGCATCGGTAGGAAAAGAGTAATTCTTCCTCCATTTTGTAGCCTTCTACGCCGTCACACAGCTTGGATGAGCGTCTAGGGACTCACAGTTGCCTCTTGAAGTGATGGATACACCAGCCATTAATGTAGTTTGAATAGAAAACAAAAGGGGGAATAAATGAGGGAATGACAAATATGACCCACCTAAAGCTAAAAAGTATAGCTGGAAAGTTGCCTGAAAAACTAGGAACACTAGGAAAGCAGGGAGCAAGAATGAGTTGAAAAGCAAAGGATGGATTTCCCATTGGAAGGAAATGGTATTTATAGGGTCTAAAGAAGAGCAAGGAAGCATCATTTTGAATTAAAAAGTGGAAAGATGAAAATATCTTTCTTCACATTTCAGGCATGTCTGGCTAGCTACACCAATTGCTGAATGACACATGTGCTTGGAAACCCAGAATCAAGGAAATGATTCATGAAATGACATAAAGCTGCCTAATTAGGAACTCACATCTAACATGTTGATTGCAGAGATGCAACTTACTGCCTTTAGATGAAACAACGTAATGTACTATCAGCTGAAGTAACTAACACTTGGGGGAGCCCAACTGACATATTCGTAGAAGAAAAGAGGCAACAACTGAAGCATGTAATGCCAAGGCTTTGCTTAGCCAATAAAGCGCATCAATGGATTAAGGGGAGGGCATGTGATGGCCGAAGGCCACATGGCCACAAGGCAACAAGGTTTGCCTGATGTCCGTCCTGGGCTTGATACTTTGACCACGTAAACAACCCCTAAATACTTGCACTTCGGCTAAAATCCATTTGGCCGTACGACACACCACCTGCCTCGATGCTGATGTCCAGAATAAGGACAAATACTGTTATAAAGTTGTTCCCAAGGGTGTGCAAAGTGCTCACCAAGGCTTGTGTCAAAATAGCTAGCTATTGAGATAGTTGGGATGATGTAGACCCTTGTCTCCCTATCCTACTGAACACATGTAAAGCAGATCTAAAGGTTTCACCCCTTGGAGCTACTACATAAGGAACTACTCTAGGTATATTAAAGTAGTCTATTTTGGAGTGCTCACTGAATACTCCGAGATTTATATTACCTTCTTACTTGGGTGTCAAAGAAAGATCCTCAGAAAATACTTCAAGGATTCCCTTAACCTCATTTTTTGGTGTCTTTTAGGGACAACAACTAACAAAAATAGCCACACTCATAGATGCCAATGTAGAGCTCAGATGGCCGAGGTCACCAAGGACACCAACATGAGTCACCTTAAAACACAGATCAAGGCCTTGCCTCTGATCGATGAGCCTTGACAGCTGTCCACCCGGCATAAGGATTAGGGAAAATAGGAAAACACACCTTTTTCCTGACGCTTTCATACAAAGCTAATGTCCCAGTAGGAAAACTCCAAAAATGTTTCCTTCACAACAGAGCCCTAAAAGGATAAAGAAATGCTAGCTTAGCATAATTTAGGCCGAAGTGCCAACCCACTCTAGCCTAGTTTAGGGTACCATGAGATAGACAAAGGGCAAGCACCCAGGAGTTGAACTTACTTTGAAAAAGAAGAAGTTGTCCTTTGGCTATATCTGAGCCGAGCACCCTCAGAATAAGGGGAATGAACCTCATAATAAACAAGGCTTACTCAACTCCTTTAAGCCATTTGGTGCTACACCATATGGACCTTTGTGGTAAAGCTCACACATGGCTTCCCAAGACCACTGACAATGCCATTACCATGCTGCCTTTTGCCTATGTCAAGGGCCGACCACTTACTAGCTCAACCAAGCCAACTAGCGACACCCTTTGTAGAGTATGGTCTTTAGGCATCCCCCCGGTGTGGTCATAAACATGGTCAACCCTCGTTCTAATAGGCGCAATGGCCCATCTTTGTATCACCCTAGAAATACCCCAAGGACCTCCTAGGTAAAAGGACATACTTTCTACATTCGACACACTTTCCTTTCATACTTCCCTTTTATATCTTTCCTAACTTAGGAGTCAGGAACCCCATTCCTAGAAATACTCCAGGGAGCTCCCTAGCCCCTTATTCTCTTTTATCTTACAGGTTCCTCTCATACTGAAGATCATCGACTCCATCATAAAAAGTCAATGTGTCATAAATCAAAGATGTGCTATAGCACTACATGCACCCCTAGAAAGTAGCAGGGCCATTAAACAAATAAAAAGGCATTCTATGATAGGCAAACATACCATAAGCACAAGTGAAGGTAATCTTTTCTTGATCTTCAAGTGCTATCAAAAATATGGAAAGAACCTGACATACCACCCAAGAAGTAATAGTAAGCATGACTGGTTAATGACTCTAATAATAAATCAATAAAAAAAAGTGAAAAATGGCCCTTTTTGGTAACATCATTGAGCTTCCTACAGTTGATGCACACTCTCCATCTAGTAATTGTTCGCATAGGAATAAGCTCATTATACTTGTTTGGAATGACTGTCATCCATCCCTCTTTTGGCACAACTTGAACTAGGCTTACCCAAATACTATCTAAGATAGGATAGATTACCTTGGCATCCAATAATTTAATTACATCTACTTTTACCACCTCTTTGATGTTTGGGCTTAATCTTCACTATGTTTGAACTACTAGTCTGTGATCCTTTTTCATCAAGATCCTGTGCATGCAAGAAGAAGGGCTTATCCCCTTTATATTAGTGATAGACGAAGCTATGGCTCCCTCACTTATGTAGTACAACCAATAACTTCCTCTTTTTCTCCTTAGTTAATTAAGAAAAGATGATCACTGGTAGTTTGGCGGCAGGAATGTGTATTGTAAATGCTCAAGCAACTTCTTTAACTCCAAATCTAAGGATTTTTAATTGAGGTTTCCCTTTTTCTTCTATCTTAATAATTTTTCCCTTTTCTTTCCTTGTGGAGTTATTATTAGCCTCCAGTTGGGCCACCAATACATTTTTCTTAGGATTATTAACTTCAAATTCTTCCCCTTGTGCAACACACTCTTCTAGTTGGTCTTTTTGAGGTAAATTTTTTAGAACAACAAAGTAACTTCACCATCAATAGAATCTAAATAAGTAGCACGTGTCATCCTTATCAAGAGTATGTTTCTTTGTATTTGAAATATGAAATATAGTGTCCTCAGTTCCTTTTTTTCAAAATTAGCTTGCCATTTTGAACATTAATTAATGCACCTGTAGTTGCTAAAAAAGGTCTTCCTAGAATCATAAAAACTTATGAATCCATATCCATATCTAGAATTATAAAGTCAGTTGGAATAATAAGCTTATCAACATTCACCAAGACATCCTCAATTATTCCTCTAGTATATTTAATTGATCTATCTGCTAGCTGAATACTCATCCTTGTGGGTTTTGAACCTTCAATTCTAATTTTTTTTAATAAAGAATATGGTATCAAATTTATTCTAGCACCTAGGTCTACTAAGGCTCTACCAATCATTAAATGGCCAAAGTATAAGGAATAGTAAAACTCCTTGGATCACCAATCTTCCTTGGCAAGTCATTCTTGATGATGGCTGAGCACTCTTTATTCACAATCAATGATAACAACGCTTCCAACTTATTTTTCTTCACTAGGATGTCTTTTAGGAATTTGATGTTATGAGGCATTTGCTCTAAAGCTTCAACAAAAGGAATATTAATATGGAGTTATTGACACATAGCACCTTGGCACTATCGAAAGGTGATTAGGCATGAAGAATTACTCAGGTGGTTTATTTGCTACATCTTCATTTAGTGCATGAAGCTGTGCACCTTGGGACTAGTTCTATCCTCTTTAAGATGGAAGCCTTACTCGCCAGCCCCTAACCAATCTTGCAAATCACAAGCCCTTCCTTTATAGAGGCAATAAGGTCAAGTGAAATGCTCCAACTTTGGGCTTAGGCTAGCTCAACCAAAATTCTCACCGACTAGGTTTCCAACCCTTGACCTCCCTTTACTCTGGTGAACAAAGTAATTACCAGAGTCACACAGTAGATGCCTAAGCACAATTATAGGTACACTAGACTTGGCTCTCTTTACTAATAAGTATAATACTTAGCTAGGTGAGAGATTACCATGTACTGTGACTATTTTAAGACCTGTCTTGATTGATCATAGTGAACTCTTCTTCATGGGCCCTACTTAACTTTAACTTTGCGGGTTTAGGAAAAACCTCTTCTTCCTTTGCATCATTAACTCACTTCTAACCAATGACTGAACTTTCCACTACCCAGCCACTCTAAGGAACTCATTCATAAACTTAGCTAGCTATGGTTACAACTTAGGCTAACCAGGTTAACCCAAGAAAAGGCGTCAACCTATGGAACCCTTTATAGCCAACCCAATCTAAGTCCTTTAAGCCTTCACTTATGGCTCCACAATAAGCAAGTGTGTCCTAAGAAACAACTACTTCATAAACCAAAGTAAAAACTATGCCAGTGAACTGATGCCAGAATTTCCAATAAAAATACCAAACTATCAGCATCAACCCTGTGTACATTATTAAATTATGTACATGAATCACAAACTAAAACACATAACTAACCAAAGTTACTTGAGAAATCTAATCCAATTAAGTACTCAAGCATAAGCTACTAAGATGACCATACTAGGCTAACCACCTGAGCTCTATCTCTCAAGTACCTTTAGCCTTGACCTCCCTTTATGATTCTAGATCAACCATAGCTCAAGGTTAATCCAACATAGTTAGTACGTAATGCAACCAATAAATAAAACAAAATACCAACTAGAAAGTATAACTTGTACTTGCTCAACTAGTTCAAAAACCATGCTTGGGTTGTTAGCCGAACCACCTGAACTTGCACACATAAACTAAGGGGTGAGAATCATAGATTCTCATTAAGGGTACCTACAAAACAAAACCTCTGAGGAGACTGGGCAATATATGCCAAAAATCTACCGTGAGCTCAAAATGGTATAAGGCCTAACATATGCACATATATTTGAATCGATTAAGACCATTTCTTATCCTAGTCTTCCTGTGGAACATTGTCCCATGTCTAGTGAGGTTTAACCCCTAATTCTCTGTAACAAGCCTTGACTTGCCAACTATTCTAGGTCATCACCTAAGCACATAACAACCTCCACTTAAATACTATGTGCAGGATTAACCCAAGTCTACTTGGTAAAACCAAGTTAGGTGCACTACGGTCCTGCATAAATGTGTCAGGATTTGGTCCCGACTTGGTCACTCGGTGTTGCTAACATTTCACACCTTTGTTGGTCAACCTTGACTAGCACATGGCTAATCTAGTTTGGGTGTACTAGGCTCTTGCTCTAGGTCCATGCTCCCACTTTAGTCCTCAGGTCAAGGCCTAATGAGGTGACCAAGTCTTACTAAGCCTCCACCTCCTTCTGTGAATCTCGAACAATACTTGGCTCAGCACTTACTATACCTCAATGAATTGGACATTTTTTGGAACCACTCTTTCTTTAAGTGCTCCCTATGTTTCCTAGCACACGCTATGGTCTCAAAAGCATTATGGTAGCTTAACTACCTTATGCCTACAAGGACCCTAAAAGTGCTCCAGTAACTTAGCTTAAGTTCTAAGTTGCTTACCTACCTAGGGCTCTTGGTGTTTCTCCTAATTCCCTTAGGTAGCTTGCACTTACTTAGGCATTAAGGAACCTTCTTAGCCATGCCAAGCTCCCCCTTTATTCATTTTAGGCCTCCAATGGGCCCTACACATTACGCCTGAATGCGCTTTTATGCCCCTATTAGCTTCATATTGTCTTCCTTAGCCCTTAGGTGTTTTCATTAACCTTTAATAGGTCTTGTTGCTATTGAACTAGTCTAGGGCCAATGAAATACTAACCTAAATAATCTTTCCAAACTACAAAATGTTGTGCCATAAGTTGCCCGTACTAACCATGCCTTATTGCACATTCACTACTCTTAGTTAACTAGGCCTTGGTTCTTTTTCACCATTGCTAGTTCACCATGCTCCATTCTTAAAATGCTTGTTTATGCACTATTAATATATTTTAACTACCTTATTGATGACTGCATGCCTCAACTACTGCATCCAAATGGCCCTATGGGCACACATGGTGTAATTGTATACACACCTTGTTCTCTTTGCTTTGTTTAATCCATCCATCACTTTTTATTTGTTTTGAGACCATTTCTAGACTTAAACAACATTTATAAAAAAATCTAGGATGTTTCAAAATCATTTAGGAACCAACACACCCTTCTCAATTAAAGTTTGAAGCAACTATAGAGTTGTAGACTCAGCTTGGCGTTGCAGTGCAACAGTTGATTTGAAGCTATCTAGAAATGAGCATCCTGGTGCTACTGTGCCTATGTTGGTACCTCAACACTAAATTCATGACCTAGGAATGATTTATTTGGAAGCTAGGCACCTTGAATGGTGTCACAACACAATAAACTGGCAAACTTTGTCATTCTTTGTGAAAATAATGCACAATTGCCTAGAACTCAATTCTAATCGCTATTAGGCTTGCATTTAACCATCCCCAAGGCTAAATATGATGAAAATGCATTCACATAACGTAGGAAAGATAAAATTCCCTTAGCTTAAACACACCCAAAGCAAAATCAAGCAAGTTGAGCATTGAAGCTTCCAATGAGCTCCAATTGTGTTCTTGAGGTTCAAAGGTTAAATCGTCCATAATGGGCACAGAAACAAATTGAATCAGGACCAATCCAACCTACTCAATCAACTTAGAGCCAAAATGAGCTATGGAAGAGACCATTATCTTTGTTTTGAGCTCAAAACTTTTGGAGCACCATAAAAATGCGACAAAGATAGCCTTAATTTTCATAAAGAAATGGAGAAAATGAGAGCTTGTGAGCCCCATCCATGGAGGTTCAAGGTGGGCTACAAGTTTGGGAGGTAGGAAATCATGAATAGTGCCAATCTCCTATCTTCTAACCCTTATAAGCACACTAGCCTATATCCACTCCTTGAACATTCCCTCACAGTTCAAATGAGTCCACTTAAAATTTTACTTGGCTCCTTGATTAGCCCAAACTCATTTGTTGTGTCCGGTTTACTAGACTAGCTCAAAACCTTCAATTGTCTAGTCTTTCCGTGCTAACTCATGGCCTTCATTTTCTTAGTCATTTTAACCTTTTACACTTCAAATCTACCATAATTACAATTTTACTCTTCACCTAGGATAAAATTACCAAAATGTGCCTAGTGACACTTAGGTGCCATTTGTGCTCCTAGAACATTTTTAACCTTCACTACTTGCTTGAAATGCATAATCATGTTTAATAAGTGATTTTTTTTCCTAGTAACCAAGTCTTACTTGACTGTCATTGTTACCCACTTTAGGGTAGTCTAGTTATGGTGCCAAAATTGTGCATGAGAACAATACCCTTAATGTGCATACCAAGTGGCCCTCTTGGGCACTATGTTAATACATGCATATTGGTCCAACCATTACACACATATTCACATTTTATGCACATCATGTCAGCAAGGAAGAAAAATACTAGCACAAGTTTTATCTTGGCTACCATACATTAGCCAATCTTGTTAAGTTTATGTTTCTAGCCACTGCACCGGAATTTCTCTCCAAAAACTATATTAATCTAGCCATATACCCTTATTTTTTATTTGGGCCATTATCAAGTGGTAACCTAGACCAAACCAAGGAATTTGGTTTTACACCAATAGGCCACCTATGGACCAAGTTATGGATTTTTTAAGTTGGTTATAAAATTTTGACCAAATGAACAGTAAATTAGCCAAATTTGCAACGTCATAACTTTGGTTACAGGGATCTAAATGCAAGAATTAAAAATCTCAGTTAAACCAGTAGATGTCCTCTAGGTGCCATCAAAATTTGATACCAAGATTCACTCTACACAGAGAGATATAGAACTTTGAGTGCAAGGTCAAAATTTTCTCCACTTTGTGACCATTATGCCCATACAAAATTTCATAAGTGTGCAAACACTTCATTTAGAAAGGGTAAGCTCTCCAAGGCTACTACATACATGTCCAATACATATAGGAATTACATGCTCTTGCATTTAACAATTTTATGTGGTCAAAAAAGAATTTACAAACAAGAAGCCCATCATTCACACTTAGACAGCTTGTGCTCCACCTTCACATACATAGCAAAACCATCCTCAAATGTTCACATACTTGTTCCAACTTTACATGCCTTACATGTACATGCACCCATGCACTACATCATGTCCTTAACTTAGCTAAATACATGCATCCAAGTCACAGGAGATGCTTGAGACATAATACACTCTAAAATAGGATGCTGGACAGCTGCTACGTAACACAATAAGCACTGTCACCAAAAATATCAAATCTACTCCTAAAATCATCAAGCTTTCCATATATTAACTAGACCCATGGAAGTTGATTTAATTGAAATTTCAGATCAAAAATAAAATGTAAAGGGTCAGTTTGAATGTGATCTTACTGCTGGACCTGAAATAGGCAGATTTAAAGAGAGGTAAGTTTCATTGAGAAACTTAGTAAGGAGAATACTTTAAAACTAAGGTAATGTAACATTTAGAAATCACCTACATCCAAAGACACT
Organism: Aquilaria yunnanensis; assembly: GCA_039654915.1. Taxonomy (NCBI): domain Eukaryota; kingdom Viridiplantae; phylum Streptophyta; class Magnoliopsida; order Malvales; family Thymelaeaceae; genus Aquilaria; species Aquilaria yunnanensis. Next base: position 51,629,904 of record CM077594.1, on the reverse strand, counting down.
AAAACACAAGAAAACACAATTTAAATATCCAATATGGTGTATCAAAATTCAGCAATCAAACACAAACAACAAACACATGTATGCAACAGCAACAACATTTAGTGGTTAGTTGATAAAACATGTAATAAACATAAGTAGATCACTATGGCAACCCTCCTTAAGCATAAGCTTGGCCTTAGGATATTTTTAAAACTAGTTAGTACAAACTTTGGGCTCCAGAAACCCTTAGGTTCCCTGCCACTGTTATGCACTTCACACTAGGTCACAAAACCTTCACTAAGTGCACTCCCCTCACTAAGCTTAGTTCATCGAGCTCATGGCTCTCTTACAAGCTTAGCCATAGCTCCATGGATGCTTGGAAATGTAGTAGATGATGGCCACGGGCCTCATCGTTTATAGTCATGGTGACTGGTGGAGAGACTTCTCGGAGGAAGAACGCCTGGTGGAATGGATAGCCCAAAGGAGAGTGCCTGAAAGCTCAGAAACAAAGGGTTAGGAGGCCCCCGGAGTGTTTTTCCGGGGGGGGAGCCTCCGACGCCCAAATCAGTGGTGGCTGAGAAAAGGCAGAGGAAATAGCACAAAGGGCTGAAGAGTCTCGCCTGGTAGTTTTCTCAGAGTGTGGGAGCAGTGTTTGGCCAACCAACCAGCCTCCTGCCAAGTATTAATTCCTGGTATTTATAGGAGTGCCTAGCCCGCTCAGATCGCGACATGTGTTCGGTCGGATGTTCCTGAATTTCTGGGCATAGGGGACAGATAGCTGGTAGCAGGTTGCCTTGAGCCACGTGCTGAGATGAGCCATGATGTTATTCTGATGGCGTCCGTGTGTCAGAGCGCCTATTCAGGCAGCTTTATGATGTTTGTGAAAGGACGTGTCATAGGCTTCCTTAAATGCTTCCATAAATGCTCCTACCGTACTCCCGAGGTCCCTGGGTGAGGTCGTCCTTTAGTTCGGACAGAGCCTCTTCGGGAAACAAGCCCTCAGTTTGGGGGTTCCTAGTTTCAGGGAGTTCCGCCTTCGGGGATATCATGTTCGGCTCGCTATGTCTGGTGCCGCTTTTCCGAAGGTGATCTGTTCACAACCTTGGGGGGGGGCGAGTAGTGTCCTCGGGGTTTCCTGGCGTGCCGGGCTCGGAGTTGTTCGGCTATCTCCCGAGGTGCCTGATCGCACCTTTTCTCGGGTAGCGCCAGCTTCTTCTGGCCATCATTGTGGCAGGGAGTTCGGCCAGATAGAGGTGATAGCGTTTGGCTATCACATGCCCCCCTTTGGAAAGCCGGAGTGAGGACTTCGATTTTGCATCTCTTTCCGAGGTTGTGTATGGGAGTTTCTTTGGAAGCTTAACCTGTTCCGAGGATGCGCCTTTTGCCCGAAGATCATGGGCTCTTCGACCTTGGCCTATTTTTTGGTGTCTTCGAGGCGGAGCCTGTGCCGAAGATACACCTCTTGCCCGAAGGTCATGGGCTGTTCGGCCATAGGCTGTTTCTTGGCATCGTCGAGGTGGCCTGCTCTTTGTTTCTGCAGGTCTGTTTGGCCAAGCGTGTCAGTCTGAGCGGTGCGTCCCAGTTTTCCAAGGATGTCAGAAGACGTGTCCCAGCTTTCAAGGGACGTTTGGAGGACATGTCCCCCATTTTCGCGCAGCGGTTGACATGTGGCGCTTTGCCATTGGAGTAGAGTCGCGTCAGTTACAGAGGGCACGCCTTTTCAGGTGCAGAGAGTAGTTACGGCGACGGTTCGCCTCCAAAGGGTACTTATGACGATGTTTCGGTTACCCACCTCTGGCTTATAAATAGCCCACTCCATCATAAGTTCCTTTTGCTTTCTCTTCTGCTCTTCTCTCTGCTTTGCCCCTGTTCTTGCACTTTCTTGCTTTCTATGGCGGAGCTACCTTAATCAGAGCTTTTTTCCAGCCAACTTTCACGACGGCGTCCTCAGATTTTGGCAAATCCTTCGGTGGGTTTTTGTTTTTCAGAGCGCTTTGATCCCTGTGTTCTTTTGAGTTTTTCTCTGGAACTGTTTTCTTCCATTTTCAAACTCGTTTTCATGTCGAAAATGCCCATTCCTGAGAGCTGGCAGCCTCTTTTAGCCCATCCTTGTTGCACCACCCCTGAAAAGTTAGAGAGGTGGAAGAAAAAATTCTTTCTTCCCTCTTACGCCATTACTAGGCTGCCTCGTTCTAGCCATTATGCTTTTTCAAACCACAGTAAGGAGGTTACCGTTTTCTGAGCCCAGCTGAAGGCCGGTCTTCGGTATCCTCCCCCGAAGATGGTGTGCGAGTTATGCAAATTTCATGGCATTGCTGTGAACCAGCTTCCCCCGAACGCGTTCTGCTATTTTAACTCCTACCTCTGCATGTGTGGCGTCTTCGGGATAGAACCCAATTTCAGAATCTTTATGCAGTATTACAAGCTCTATGTGGTCCCGAAGGGTGGCTTCTATTTCATGCTACCTCAGGGATCCGGGAGCAAGAAATTCATGTTCACCTTCGCCATTAAAGATAGCTGGCGGGGGTGGCAACAGAAGTTTTTCTTCATGAAGATGGACGAGGCCTGGTCGTACGTTCCGACCAAATGGGCTCAGGGAACACTGGATGTGGACGTCGCTGATCCGAGGATACTGCTGACCCCAGAGTTAGCTCCCTTGTTCGCGGATTTCGACGCCCGCATTCGGGCTGTCTCTGACTGGGATCCCGAGGTCGTTCCGCGCGCCCTTTACCCTTTTCCAGTCAACTGGAGGTTGATGACCGAAGAGGTCCTTCGGGAGCTAAAGGTGGTAAAGGAGCACGAGACTGACCTCGAGATGCCAGCTCCTGCCATCGCCGGGAAGGATTCCTGGTTGGTCAAGCTTCTTAAGGAGGAAATTTCTTTCGAAGCGCTTGCCGAAAGTGAGTTATCTTCTACTTCTTTACTGCTTTTTTCCTCGGACTTATGCTGATGTTTCTCTCCTTTTTCAGAGATGGGCGACGCGACTGCCGCCTATTACAAGTCCCTTTTCACCGGCCAGGTGGAGAAGGGCGATCAGACGAACAAGGCGTCTTCCCGAAGGCGGAAGTCTACTGGCGCGGGGCCTTCGAGGAAACGGGCAAAGAGAGCTTCCTACGCTCCTCTAGAGGAAATTCCCGAGAAGACTGCCGAGGAGCTTGGGGCAGCCGAGATTCCGGAGCCTGAGGCTGCTTCTTCCGAGGTCCCTTCAACCGACGTCCCTCCTCAGAGTCCTACCGCGTAACAGGCCCTCCTTGATGTAGTGGTAGAAGTACCTTCTACCGAGGAGCGGCACAAGCGAAAGGGCAAGGGCATTTCGGCCAAGGAGGCCGAGGACTCCGAGGACGTTGTTGTCGAGGTTCCGCCAGGTTTGTTTCCAGACAAAGTGTACTTCCTTTGTTTTTTCTGGATTGGCTTCTTTGTCTTTTAATCTCCTTCTCATTCTTACCATGCAGGGGAGTTGACTACCCCTGGCTGGGTCGCCGAACATGCTCGGAAACGAGCTCTTCGGGATGCCAAAATCCCGCAAGGGAAGATACCCAAGGGGCCTTTCTGGACGTTCACGGAGGACATGAATATGTACTCCAAGGACATTCCTCAAATGGCTAAGGAAATTACGAGGGGGGTGCTCACCGAGGCCTCCTTCAAGGTTATAGCGGCGGCCCATCCGGGGGATAACACCCTCGCCGCAAAGATCACCGAGCACCCTGCTCAGGTATATCCTTCACAGCTCATTCCCTTCAATTTTTTCCTAAGTGTTTGGCTCTTACTGACCTTGCGTTTAATCTTTTTGCAGCTTATGGGGTACACCACCTTCCTTCGAGTTCGGGTGGCCAGGGAGGTTGCTTTTCAAACTTCGGCCACTCAAACCATGAATGAGACGAGGACCACACTCGCGGAGTCGGTCACCAAAAACCAGCAGCTGAAAGAGGCTGCTGAGAAAGAAGTAGCTGCCCTTCGGGAGGAGTTCCGGAAGGAAAAAGAAGAACTTCAAAAGGACTCCTCCAGGAAGATCGCTGACCTCGGTGACCAAATAAAGGGGATGCTCGCCGCCAACAAAGATCTTCTCCAGCACAAGGCTGGTTCTGACAGCCGTATAGTGTCATTGATGTGTGAGAATAACGCTCTCCGGGCCGAGGTCGAGTCGTTGAAGAAGGAGCCGAAGGGGGAGGAGCAGATAAAGGCGCTGGAAGAGGAGATCGCGGACCTGAAGGATGAGCTTGACGACCTCGAGCTTGAGAAGAACAAGTCTGGTCAGATGAGCAAGGTTGCGTTCCAGGACGGCTTCTGCCTTGCTCGGCACCAGGTTCTCCAGAGGTTCCCAGATCTGGACCTCTATTTTCTAGAGGGTCTAAACATTCCTGGGGGACCTCGGTGGAAATGGTCCAAGGTCAAACATCTGAAACTTCCTCCTTCAATTCCAGCGCCGAAGGTGGTGGAAAAAGGCGGGCAAACGAGTGGCTCTCGGGACGCCACGAACCCTTAGGCTATTTTAGGGCCCATTTTCCTTCCCTTTTATTTTGTAATCCTTCTTCGGGCAGTTCTTTACTGTAAAGCAGCTTTGCTCTTAATGAAGATTTTTTGGGTAAGTCTTTTCTTGCAAGTTTATTCATTTCCATTGTCCCGAACACGTTTTCTCAAGAGACTTCGGAAAACCTGCGATTAAAGAAACTTTTTTACCTTCCTTTGTCCTGAGTGCGCTTGCTCGAAAGACTTTCTGGAAGGCCTGAAAAAATTTGACTAAGTCTTTTTGCAAGCTTTTGCATTTCCAATTTACCCCGAACATGATTGCTCAAGGGACATCGGGAAACCTTTAGTCAAATTCTTTGTTTTTCCAGTTGTCCCGAGCATGTTTGCTCAAGGGACTTCGGAAAACCTTTCGCGAGATTTTTCACTTCCCATTTTCCCGAGCATGTTCGCTCAAGGGAGTTCGGAAAATTATTTCTGCGCTGGCTATGGCGAATACTTCTGCGAGATTTTTGTTTTCCATCTTTCCCGAGCGTGATGGCTCAAGGGACTTCGGAAAGTCATATCTACGCTTTATCATGGCGAGCATCTTTGCGGAATTCTGTTTTGCACAATTTCTGTACACTTAAGAATTTTTCTCAAGGCCATTCTGTACAACATAACTCCTCCGCTCAACCTTAAGCGTAGAATTTTTTCAAGGCGTCTGAGTGCCAAGTGTTCTTCAATTCTACGCCTTCGGCGTCACCAAGCTTGTACACGCCTTTTCGTACTTCGGCAAGAACCAGATAGGGTCCTTCCCAGTTTGCGCGAAGTACACCATGGGATTGCCTTCGGGCTGCGAAGTCGGCCTTTCGGAGAACGAGGTCTCCCTTCTTGATTTCTTTTGGCCTGGCCCGTAAGTTTATAGCCGCGGCTACTCTTTGCTGAAAAGCTTTTCTTCTCAGCTCGGCTATTTCTCTGTGTTCGGCCACAAGATCGAGATTGGTTCTCAGGCCGAGGTCATTACCACCTTCATCAAATACTTGCACCCGTACTGAAGGTTGAACTACCTCTATTGGGATAATGGCCTCTGTTCCGAAGACGAGTGAGAAAGGAGTCTCCCCGGTGGCTCTTCGGGGCGTCGTTCGGTAGCTCCATAATACACTTTGGAGTTCTCCTGGCCATTTCCCCTTGGCTTCCCCTAGTCTCTTCTTCAGGCCATCTTTTATGGTCCTGTTCGATACTTCCACCTGCCCGTTGCTTTGGGGGTGAGCTACTGAGGCGAAGTGCATCTTTATTCCGAGGTCGCTGATGAATTCTTAGAAACCTTTGTCTGTGAACTGGGATCCATTATCAGCTACTAGTACCCTCGGTATGCCAAATCTGCATACGATGTTCTTCCATAGGAACTTCTGCACTTCTTTTGCCGAGATAGTTGCTAGTGGTTCTGCCTCCACCCATTTTGAGAAATAGTCCACTGCTACCACGCAGAATTTCACGCCTCCGGGTGCTGTGGGGAGTGGCCCAATAAGGTCTATACCCCAGACTGCGAAGGGCCAAGGATAGTCTGCCGAAGTTACCATTTCCGAGGGTGTCCTCTGGATTTTCGCGTGTCTCTGGCAGCTACCACATTTCCGGACGAACTGTCTTGCGTCCTTTCTCAGGGTAGGCCAGAAGTATCCTTGGCGGAGTATCACTGCTGCCAGGGCATCAGTTCCAATGTGTGAACCACACATGCCTTCGTGAACTTCTTCAAGGACCATTTCAGTATCCTTTTCATCCACACATCTTTGCAGCGGATTCGCATATCCCTACCGATATAACTCTTCGCCAATCAGGAAGAATCTTCCGCAGCGTCTTCGCAGTCTTGCAGCATCGCCGGGGTCTTCGGGGAGCAAATTCTCTGCGAGGTATCTTTTTATTGGGTCTTTCCACCATGTTCCCGAGGTCGTCATGCTCAGCACTGAGATGCTCGGATGGTCTAGCACCTCGGTGTATGTTTTCGATTTCGCCAAGCAATCTGCCTCAGTGTTATTCCGCCGAGGTACATTTTTGATCCGTACGGCGTCAAACTCTTGGATGAGCTTTGCTACTAGCTCATGATATTTTGCCAACATTGGGTCCTTCGCCCCATAATCTCCTGCCGTCTGCCGAACTACCAGCTGGGAATCGCTGTGAGCCTTTAAGTTTCTCACGCCAATCTTTCTGGCCAAGCGCAATCCCGCTATGAGGGCTTCATACTCAGCTACATTGTTGGTGACGTTGAAGCTGAACTTGATAGCCTTCTTTACCTCTAAGCCTTCGGGGCCCCTGATAATTACTCCAGCTCCCTGGTGTTCGGACCCCGAGGTTCCGTCTACGTGCAAGGTCCATTCTGGCTCACCCTCTTTTGAATCCGAGTGGCTCTCCTCAGTGGTGGGTATTTCGGCGATAAAATCTGCCAGTGCTTGAGCTTTTATGGCCTTCCGAGGCTCATACGTGATTTCGTGTTCGCCCAGCTCTATGCACCACTTGGAGAGCCTTCCCGAATGATCAACTCTTTTCATGACATCCCGTAGCGGCAGACTACTTCGGACGATGATGGGGTGAGCCTGAAAGTATGGTCGCAGCCTTCTCCCTGCAAGCACCAAGGCATATATAGCTTTTTGAAGCAAAGGGTACCTGACTTCGGCGCCATGCAGGGACTTGCTGACATAGTAGACTGGCCATTGCTTTGACCCTTCTTCTTTCACGAGGACGGAGCTCACAGCTTTTTCTGTGACGGTGAGGTACAGTACGAGGGGCTCTCCCTCCCGAGGTTGTCGCAGAGTCGGCAGGCTGGCCAGGTAGACTTTGAGTTCTTCCCAGGCCTTTTGGCAATCTTCATCCCAAGGATGATCATCTCTTCCGAGGTCGCCTTCCATTTTTGTTGCCTTTGTGAGGACTTTTAAGAAAGGTCTACACCTATCTCCGTACCTGGAAATAAACCTGCTCAGAGAGGTTATTCTTCCGGTGAGTCTCTGCACATCTTTGACTGTGGCAGGAGTTCGGAACTCAAGCAGAGCCTTAATCTTCTCGGGGTTAGCATCGATGCCTCTTTTGGATACCATGTACCCAAGGAATTTTCCCGAGGTCACCCCGAAGATGCACTTCTCAGGATTAAGGTGGATCCCGAAGGCTCTGAGCTTTTGGAAGGTTTCCTCTAAATCTGCAACGTGGTAGCCAGGCAGCTTGCTCTTGACTATCATATCATCAACATACACCTCCATGTTTCTCCCCATTTGGTCTTTGAAGACCTTGTTCATCAGCCTCTGGTAGGTGGCTCCTGCATTTTTTAGTCCGAATGGCATCCTGATATAGTAGTATGTTCCTCCCTCGGTGATGAAGGCAGTCTTCTCTTCATCTTCGGGGTCCATCCTTATCTGATGGTAGCCACTGAAGGCGTCTAGGAAACTTAGGAGCCCATATTCAGCAGTTGAATCTACCAGTTGATCTATTGGCGGCAGAGGGTATGAGTCTTTCGGGCAAGCTTCGTTCAAGTTTCTGAAGTCGATGCACATCCGGAGTTTGCTGCTACCTTCTTTTGTGGCGATGACCACGTTGCTTAACCATTCGGGGTACTTCACCTCCCTGATAACTTCAGCATCTAGGAGACGCTGGACTTCGATTTTGACAAAGTTGCTTTTGTGGGCTGAGATGCTTTGTTTCTTTTGCCGGACAGGCCTTGCTTCCGGACTTACTTTGAGGCTGTGCTGTATTATGCCAGGGTTCACCCCCGGCATATCTTTTGGCGAGTAGGCAAACAGATCTTTATTTTCCAGCAGAAAGGATACAAGATTTTCCTTGTCACCTTCGGCCAAGCTCTTCCCTATTCGGGTAGATTGACCTGGGACAAGCTCTATTGCTTCCGTTTCTGTTTTGGCGAGATCTTCTTCTTGGCCTTTTTCTGGTGCCCTTGCCTCCACCATTTGCACGAGGTTGCTTGCCGGAGCTTTTCGTGCTTTCACAAAGACCTTTCTTACCGCGGCTTGGTCTATGAACACCTCTGCATCTCCATCCTTGGTGGCGAATGTGACAGTCAAGTACTTCACGTCAGGGTGAATATGCAGGTTCCCCATTGTCTGCCTTCCAAGGATGGCATTGTACGAGGACGGGACATTCATGACGATGAATCTCGCCATCGTGGAGGCGTACAACTCAGCTGCTCCGTTTACCGAAGTCCCTTTCATCATCAGCGGGAGGTCGATCCATCTGGGGACGGGGAGTTCAGATGGTCCAACCCTGAAAGTGGGGGAGGTGACAGGCTTCAGTTCGCTGCCGGAGATGCCCAAGCTCGGCAGCAGGTGCGAGAATAGGATGTCAGCATTTGAGCCATCATCAAGCAACACTCTTTTGACGTCCCAGTTCCCTACTCTCGCCATAATCAGTAGCGGATCCTCGTGGGGGAAGACGATGGTGGAGCCATCTTTGCGAGCCAGCTTCTTTGTTGGACTTTGATACTCCATGATTGGAATTTCTCTGGCTTTCCGCTTTCTTTCCGAGGATGGGAGCCCCGTGGTGATGGTTTGGATAACCCCTGCTGGAGGTGGTGGGCGCTTTTTTGGACTTCTATTTCTCCGCCTGTCGGAGTCATAGTCCTCATCTTCGGCCCTTTCTTCCTCCATTTTTCTGCCTTTCGGGGATGGCATCCTCAGGTATTTCCGAAGTTGGCCCTGTTTTATCAGCGACTCTATGTACTTCTTTAGCTGGAAGCAGTCTTCGGTGTCATGACCGTGGTCGCGATGAAACTGGCAGAACTTCTTTGCATTCTTTTTGTTATCGGTGGTCATGGCCCTTGGTCTCTGAATCTGCGTCCCTTGCCTTTCCAGCTCCATGAGAATGTTGGTCCGTGAAGTGCTTAATGGTGTGAAACTTTGAGGTTTCCTTCCTCGCATCCTCCGAGATCGCCCTGCGTGTTCGGTCGGATGCCGAGCTTGATGACCGGACTCTTCGGCGCGGTGGTGATAAGACTTCGGCCCAGCCATTCTTAGTTCTTCGGCGGTCATGTGGTGTTCCGCTCTTCGGTAAAACTCTCTGAGGGTCTTCGGGGGGTCCTTTGAGAACTCGTAGAACAGTTGTGAGTCTCGCCGAAGGCCTCGCGTCATGGCAAGAATGCGGATTTCGGGCCTGAAGTCTGGGACGCTCAAAGCTTCCCTGTTGAATCTTTCGACATAGTCTCGAATGGTTTCTCCGTTCCTCTGCTCTATGTCGAACATCTGCACAGGCATCTTCACCGTAGGTCTGCTCCCAATGAATTGCTGTGTAAAGGCCATGGACAACTCCTGGAACTCAGTGATGGTTCCTGAAGGTAGGGAATTGTACCACGCCGTGGCTGGCCCTGTGAGGGTGACTTCGAAGCACTTGCACATGGTAGCGTCGTCAGTGCCGTGCATTATCATGCAGCGTCTGTACTTTGTCAGATGGGCCTGTGGATCAGTACGGCCATCATAAATCTCCAACCGAGGTACTCTGAAGTCACTTGGCATGGCTGCCTCAACAACGGCCTGAATAAATGGCGAGTCATCTTCGCAGTATGTTCCCGAGAGTCTGGCCCAAACGGGTTTTCTGGCCACTTGTTTCTCCACTCTGTCCAGCCGTGCTAGTATCCTATCCATCAGTACTATGGCGCTAGGGCCTTCTTCAGGGAATGAAGATCGCCGGCGCCTCTTCGGGGGGCGAGTTCGGCGCTGAGGGGACAAGGACCTCACCTCAGGTGACGAACTGCTTCGCTGTGAAACTCTCGGTCGCTTGGACCCGCTTTGTCCCACAGGCCGTTTCCCGAGGGCTATATCTTCTGTGGATGATTCTTCGCGAGGGTCTCCACTCCCCGAACTGCGATGTGTAGACTTGGGGCTTTTCTCCCGAGGGCGTGTCGGTGAGGGGGGTCTCTGGGCCTGTGCTTGCTGTGGCCACCTTCGGTCGATCTGCTGGGTCATTTCAGACACGACCGAACGCTGAAAGTCCCTCAAGAAGCTCATGGTGATTACCAGAGGGCGGTCTTCCTTAGGCGCAGAAGTCCCTGGGAGTGTTTGCTCAGCAGCCGGTTGTATCTCAGGCGTGGACGGGGACTTCGGGAGCCCCTTGTCCTTAGAACGCCGAGTCTCAACGACGGCGATCTCAGAGCGGGTTCCCACAGACGACGCCAAATGATGGCCAGGGGCCTCATCGTTTATAGTCATGGTGACTGGTGGAGAGACTTCTGGGAGGAAGAGCGCCTGGTGGAATGGATAGCCCAAAGGAGAGTGCCTGAAAGCTCAGAAACAAAGGGTTAGGAGGCCCCCGGAGTGTTTTTCCGGGGGGGGAGCCTCCGACGCCCAAGTCAGTGGTGGCTGAGAAAAGACAGAGGAAATAGCACAAAGGGCTGAAGAGTCTCGCCTGGTAGTTTTCTCAGAGAGTGGGAGCAGTGTTTGGCCAACCAACCAGCCTCCTGCCAAGTATTAATTCCTGGTATTTATAGGAGTGCCTAGCCCGTTCAGATCGCGACACGTGTTCGGTCGGATGTTCCTGAATTTCTGGGCATAGGGGACAGATAGCTGGTAGCAGGTTGCCTTGAGCCACGTGCTGAGATGAGCCATGATGTGATTCTGATTGCGTCCTTGTGTCAGAGCGCCTATTCAGGCGGCTTTATGAAGTTTGTGAAAGGACGTGTCAGAGGCTTCCTTAAATGCTTCCATAAATGCTTCTGCCGTACTCCCGAGGTCCCTGGGTGAGGTCGTCCTTTAGTTCGGACAGAGCCTCTTCGGGAAACAAGCCCTCAGTTCGGGGGTTCCCAGTTTCAGGGAATTCCACCTTCGGGGATATCATGTTCGGCTCGCTATGTCTGGTGCCGCTTTTCCGAAGGCGATCTGTTCACAACCTTGGGGGGGGCGAGTAGTGTCCTCGGGGTTTCCTCACGTGCCGGGCTCGGAGCTCTTCGGCTATCTCCCGAGGTGCTTGATCGCACCTTTTCTCGGGTAGCGCCAGCTTCTTCTGGCCATCATTGTGGCAGGGAGTTTGGCCAGATAGAGCCGATAGCGTTTGGCTATCAGTAGACATCCCATGAAAGCAAGAGAACTCCTTACCTTTTGCTGGAAATCCAATAAACCTTAGATAAACCCGAAAACTAAGGTTTATGGTCTTGTTTGATGCTTTGGTTATCTTCTCTTGCCTTCTCTTGATTGTTTGTAGTAAGTTGGCTATAGAGGGATGCATAAGAGTTCAAGGAAGAACCCTAGTAGGTGGAGGTCAAATTTTTGGAAGAAAATGGGGAGAAAATGATTTTTTTTCTAGCTTTATTTTTTTCTTGGTCTTTAGTAATGGCATGTTTGCAAATTTTCAAAACTTTAGGCCACAAGTGGACAACGTGTTTACCAGACATTTGGGATGGGAAAATGACTATTTTTTAACCTATTTTAACCCTGGTCAAGGGTCATTTTCACCTTTAGAAAAGTTTGGGACACTTAAGCCCTTAAGTTTCCTTAAGCATTAAATGACTAACTTTGCCTCATTGGGCTCTTTAGTCCTCAACAATATCCTTAATTCCATCTATGTCCTTTCTTCGTAATTCCATTGATGTGCTTTCCTCACAATTCTATCCATGTCCTTTCCATTGCCATCTTTTGAAATTTGTGCAATTGAGTACCCAACTTTTGTAACCTTACAATTTAGTCCATAGGTTACTTGAAAATTAGCAAATATGCCAATGCTTTCTTAAGGGCCAAATTATGATTGTTTGTGCCACTTAGGTGAGTTTACATTGAATACTTTACATTTCATAATTCATACACTGTGGTGAAAATTAAAGCATACAAGTTTAGGTCCTTATGCTGTAATTTTCTCATTTTGTGAAGGTGGTAATAGTCATCGGTCCGATACCTGGAGGGCCTAATAAATACTCTTAATTTTCTCCTTGTTGAGCCACCCCAGGATATGTTAGATGTGACTCTGTGCTCTTTGTGAAACAAAGTTTTCTTAGTGTTCTTTCAACTTCTAAATCAGCGTCAACCACTTCACTAGGATGGCTACAAGTCATGCACCAATTCTCCTATAAGAAAATGCTAAGAAATTAGCAAACTAAGAATGAATTAAAATTGAAGAGAAAAATACTACAATAGAATAAACATCTAGATTAATAATGATTAATCTTTCAAGTAGCTATCTCAACAATTGTTCCCTAGGAATGGCCCAAAAACTTGGTGTGTTATTTAATTCTCAACTCCTCCCATTACTCCAATGATTAATGTGGATGTGTCAAATCTTTCTATACTTTTAAATATGTGAACTCACAGTTAGGTGTCCCTATCATTAAAGTATAGTTATGGCACGTACAAAGATCATTTTTCTCATGAAACAGAGTTGTTTACTGTACTCAATATTTTCCTTTACTATTTAACCAAGAATTAAAGGTTGGTTTACTAATTAACTAAGAACTAATTGAGCTAACTAGCATAGTAAAAAAAATAAATAACCAACTACTAGCAACAAAATAGAATGAAATAATCAATGCAAGATATGTCATACTTAGATTCAAATCCTTTTAGAAATCTATTACATTAATCTTAATTTGGTTTAACAGCCATACAATTTGCTTGGACCATGGGATACTACCTAAATTAGATTTGGTCCTTATTATTCTTATTCACTCACCCTTGTTCTTAAGTCAGCAATAGGGTGGCTAGTCCTACCACACTTCCTGAGAATGCATTACTAGTTCTATGACCAAACTACTTGGTTTTATCCTAATATGGAGGTGTAATGCCACACCTGTTATTCCTTGTTATGATAATATCCCCTCTACCCAATGGTGATACACAACAAACATACTACATACTACCTGTAGATATTCATCGTCCAACATTGACTCAATAAGCTAGCTAATATTAATCAAAACAACAAAGTACACTAGATAGATCAAAAGAAAACCAAAATTATATTAAACCAAAAGTAATCACAAGCAGAATATCATCTGGGGGTTCATCGACTCTAAGTATGAACAGAGAAATTAGTTTATCATGCCAGAAGACAAACACAATAAAAACAAAGAAAAAATAGGAAAAAAAGACTCCATCTTTAAATGGCTTCTCTTCCAATGAATCCTTGATCTGGAATGAGTTAATTAGTGATGATTGTTAGAACTGCCTTTAGCAGCCTTCTTCTATGAAAACTCAACTTTTTTTTTCTATCTATTTTCATCTCCTAACTTTTCTTCTTTATATTCTACTGAAATAACTTGATAAAACCCTAATAGCAAGCAAACACGGTTTGTGACATAGCCATGTTCAAGGTTGTGTTCTTCCTTTAGAATGTAAAAATCATGAATACTTAATGACACTATTTTGATTATGGTCATGACATTAAACAAGGTCATGTTTGGCATGAACATGGGCATGTTTGTTGCTGACATTGGTGTGTACAAGATCATGTTTACTCCAAATGTTTCCAAAACTTGTAATTCAGCTCCAAAACTTGCACAAAATCCTTTCTCACCCAATTAATGCTAAACTATAAGCTAAAAATGAAATATAAACCAATTAAGCACCAAATTCTATCTAAAAGACATCAAAAGTCAAACAAAGGTTTAGGAAAAGTACATATAAAACATGTATGAATATGAGCATACATAAACAAACAATCAAACAAACAAAAACACCCATTGGTCCATTTTTTCCTTTATGCATGCATCTGCCCATTTGCCCTTAAGCTTCCTAGCTTCCGTTAGCTTAAAATCCCTTATTGTATGTAATAAGGTTCAACCAACTTTTGTGTGGGCCATAGTGCCCAAGGATGTTTCTTGCCCTATATAGAGACCCATAGCCCAATAGGCCTATGTGTATGCTTACTTATTGCTCAACTCATTTAAAAGGCATGAGTGTGATTTGGGCCATAGGGCTTTTGCCTTGGACTCCCCTGGGGGATCATGCCAAAACTGCAATCAAAGTTAAGCACCTTGGGTGCCCCTGTGTGGCCCCCAGGTGTATGCACATGTGCACCTTCGCCTTGGCTTTGGGTGCCCCATTAGGTGAATCCATGCATAGCTCAACACACCCTACTCACCATGCCCCTAGCCACGCTGAAATCTTCAAGCACAAAAAGACCCATGCTAGACATGGACATACACATAGAAAGCCTTGGAGCTCAGTCATGACACATACACACACACCAAAACTGATGCACATATTTCTTGTGCTTCCCAAACCTTAAATGTTTAGCAATACAAATTTAGTGAGTGCCCAAGGCTCATACTACACACCATTTTATAGCCCATGCACCAATGAAACCACTTATTGCCCAAAATAGGAGCTAGGTTTCGCCTTAGTGCCTCTGGAGACATCTTTGGCTCCATAGGTCAATCTGTTGCCTTTTGCCTTACCATTTTCCCTAGCTTTCATCAAGCTAAAACATGGCCAAAGCTTCTAAAAAATAGAAGGCCTAGAAAACCTTACCCTTGTGTAGATCACCTTTTTGCAAGCTCAGGTTCTAAACATTGTAAATCCTTTCTTAATCATCTCGCAGTCCCTTAACCTCATAGAAAAATAACCACCTGAACAATCAACATTTTTTATCCTAGAGATAGCATATTTTTACTGCACATATATAAACCTTTTTTCAAAGTTCTCTAGTTTTCCTACCTATTACTAAGCTTAACCTTAACAACCAAAGGTTTTTATGAGTATAAGCTTGTTGTTTAAAGAATAGGAAACTCAAGTCTAATAAAAAAATTATCTCACCTTAACAAATAACCCAAAATTGTGCTCCCATAAAGCAAACTCAAGGCTTTTAAGTTCTCCCTTGCAACATGTGCATATTTCCTTTTATTTACCACTTAAGGGATCTCATTTTCTTGATTTTCTTTAGAATTTTTGTTAGGTCTAAGTGGTTTGGTGGTGTATTGGATGAGAGGATGAAAAGAGGAAGAGATAAGGGTGATTTTCTGGCTTAGAACCATTTATGGGCATGAAAATGGGTTAAAGAGGGATGTGGAACTAAGGTAGTGAAGGTTAAAGGCTTTATATGGTCCTTAGTGGTTGAGGACAATTTTCTAACGGCTATGGTGGCTACCTTCACATTTAGGTTGTAAATTCTAGCTCATTTAGACCTTTCTTCAATTCCAAAATTGTCTAAGAGGTTTATTAGTGTTGTGCCCAAAAGTAAATCATGAGATGATTGTATTTTACATATTAAGTGATGATATTTTATTGAGGCATTACTCTAATGTTTTTGTTTCTTGTTTGTGTCTATGTAATTTATTCAAACATAGTTATAACCTTAGAATAATAGAATTCTTAAATGCCCTTGGTCTGGTATTATTTTGGAGTGGGTTGCAATAATACATAAACACTAGCATATGTGGAGACTAATATGAGATATGTAGTCTAGATATGGATAGAAGTTTAAGAACTTGTATACTAGTTTGACCTGCTAAGAGAATGCTACATGGATCATTATATGTGTGTCATAAGTGGTTCTCATAGTGATCATTGCATAAGTAGTCCTTTGATCTGAGACCATCAAGGTTCCTTACTTGTGAGTTACGTACTTTGATACTTCTCTTTGTTGCTCACAATTGAATGAACAAAAACTGGGTTCTCAAGTATGTCATATATCATACGTAGGGATTTGTATGATCAAGATGAGATTTGTCCTTCCTATATAACCTGAGTGATATCTTTAGGCCCTTGGTTGAGTGATACTGAGGAAATGCATGGCCATAGTTGAATGAGTTGTTATGTGACATCAATGTCATCAATTTTAGTTAGTCTACTTGGGAATCAAGAATCCATAGATTGGGCTATACGAGGATGACACGTTCCATGTCTCATGCTCAGTCTTGATATCTTGGACAAATGGATTATTTTATCTGTGGATAATGATCATAGAGCTTTAGTCAAATCATTGTTATCTTGTCCCTTGGACAGCAATGATGTGTTGCTAGACATCACTCATTAGTTATTATCGTAAATATGATTTATAATAATTGCGAATGTGGTAAGAGCCTATAAGGTGCACACTTAAAGACAATTGGATTATTTGAATGTATGGGCCAAATTGTTTAGTTATGGTTTCATACAATTTTTTATTAATTATTAGCCAAAAAGTTGAGTCATTATTGGGCTCAAAATTAAGCCTAATTGGACTGTGGTTTTGAAACCTACTTTGATTACAATTTTTGCATCACTATATAGAGGGATATATTGTGTGTGAAATTTAGGGATTTTAGTGAGTACTCTTCTGTATAAAATCAAGAGGTTGTTCTAAAATCCCAAGGGTACTTCCCTCTTGTTCTTCCTTTGAGGATGCAAGCTAGCACTGTAAGCAAAAACCAAAAAGCTCCTGCCAGAACCTGGAGGAGGCATGATGATCCAACTGGTTCTTTGGATACCATAGAGAACATGAGCACATCAACAATTCAAGTTTTATGATTTGGCTCAACAATTGGTTAAAAGATCATAACCCTACAGTAGTATTAGAGTAACTATGAGCATTTTACATGGATCCTAGAGTGGTTTCGGTTAGTTTCTACTACATTGATTAGCCTCTAGAAACCCTACAGTAGTATTAGAACTACTTGTGATACTTTAAAATAGGATTGTGTGTCAAATTACATGATCAGTTCTATGTTCTATTATTTTCATTCATGGTTAACTAGATTGATTCGTGATGCATGAACTAGAACTCACAATATATGAGATATATGAAGATGCAACAGAAACAGTGTAATGAGATTAATGCTAGATTGATCGATATGAGATATCAATCTAAATTAAGATTGTAGGAATGGTTGCTATAATCCTTGCAGATATTAGATATGTGCTGCTTGGACACCTCAGGACTATTGATTAGGTCAATGGAGCACAATATTAATAAACTGGTTGCCGAACCCACATTAATTGGCATGCATTATCTTGTTGAATGATATTTGACTTCATATGCGGTTTGTTGGTTGAAGCATGGTGCATGGTGGATGGTTATAGCCCTAGTTGGTGCCTGTAAATATGGCCTGCATGTTGTTCTGCTCTATTCTTCTTGTTGAACCTTCTCTTTTCACCCTACTCCCCTTGAATGTAACTCAAGGTTTCTATCAATAATGTAACTCTATATTTGGGTGCGTCTAAGGTGGTGGGTCCATGGAGGTAACTATAAGGAGACAACCAAGCACAGAGAAGGATGAACATGTGAAGACTTTTTTCTTTTCTTACGCTTTCATGGTATTCTCATTAGCTTGAGAATATCATATAGCTTGGGCTATAACCCTATCACATTTAATTAGTTGTGTGCATGAGATGAAAGTTTTATATTTGTATGTGATGCTTGTATACGACAACTAAAGATGATAATTGGCATGATCGAAGAAAAACCCTCAAGGAAAATATTAAGTCATTGACTATGATGCCTTCCAAATGTTGGCACTCATCAAGACTTTGATGAACAATGGATTGGTTTGCCAAAGCAAAGCACCTAAGTTCATCTTGGTAAGATATGACGGAATAAAAGTTATATCCAATTTGCTAACTTTGGATCTAACTTAACTATGTCATGCCAATGGGATTGGGGACTTACAGGTATAAAGTTGGGTTTAAGTTCACATGATGAGCTTCGACAAGTGTTGTCCACCCAACTATCCAAGAGTTGCATTAGATGCAACTGGCAAGAGGTTGCCTACCTAAATAGCTATAACCTGAGGGAAAAGCTAAAGCTGACTCAAGTTGTGGTGAAATGTGGATCTTTGCCTACTTGAATACCTTAGTGTGAGGTGTTCCAAAATAATATTGAGGACTATTATTTTGAGCAAAATAGTATAAGTATGATTTAATAAAAGTCCTGACTAAATGAATTAAAATACATGACTCTTACATTGCATATTTACTATTGTAGATCACCAAGACAAAAAGCACATCAACACTTTCATTGTGATCAATCCCTAAGAAGGAAAAACTGAATAGGGCCAACTTTGTCATATGGTATCAAAATTTTAGGATAGTTCTCAAGTGGGAGAGAATGACGTACGTCCTAGAGTAGCATATCCCGAATGAGTCTACCGCCAATGCTGTAAGAGTTGAAAATGATGCTTATAAGAAGCAATCAGATGATGCCTTAGATACTGATTGTCTTATGTTGATTACCATAGAACATGAGCTTCAGAAGCAACATGAGAACATAAGGCTATTCGATAGGATCAAACATCTCAAAATTTTCTTCCAAGAGTAAGCTTGACTGAGAGATTTGAGAAGTCTGAAGGATTATCTTAGTGCCAAAATTTTGAGGGAAGTGCTATGGATCCTTATATGGTCAAGATGGTTTGGTACATTCAAAATCTTTAGAGTTTAGGATTTCCCCTTTAGAAAGAGTTGATTATTGATGTAATGCTACAATCAATACTAGAAAGCTGTAGTAAGTTTGTCATGAACTATAATATGAATGATCTTGACAAGTTTCTACCTAAGTTGCTTAACATGCTGTGAATTGCTAAACCAAACATTAAGAAGGCTAAGCTCATTATGGTGGTTCAAAATGGCAAGGGAAAAGGAAAAGCCAACAAAAAGAAGGGTAAAGCTAAAAGAATGTTCAATGTTAATTTTTCTTCAGGTGCACTGAAAGCATCCAGTGGTATGGATAAGGAAAGAGAATGTTTCCTTTGTAAGAAACATAGGCATTGTAAGCATAACTACAAACTCTTTCTTGACAAACTTGAGAAGGAAAAGGCTAGTAAGATTTCCACTTTTGGTATTTTTGTTGTAGAGGCCAATTTTTCTACTTCCTCATCTTGGAAATTTGATACTTGATATGGATTTTATATTTGGGCAAATGTGCAGGATCTAAGTAAGAGTAGAAGAATAGCCGAAGGTAAAGTAAACCTTTTCGTAGGAAAGGGAACAAGACTTACTATTAGGGTCCAATTCACCCCTACCCTAAAACTCTTAGGAGGTTTTAATCAACTAGTTACTTTCATATGGTGAATTAGAACGTGACAACTAGGATTCTTAACCCCAAATTTTAGTTATTAACAAGACATGACCTAGATGATGGTTACCAAATAAACTATGTTACAAAATTCTATTAATTTTCTTTTTTAACAGGTTAGATTACAAGTTTAATAAATGAAGTTACAAGTTTAATGTGTTACTTTTGTAATTGCACTAAACTTAACATACCTTGTTACCTATTGGGTGTATATGAGTAGGTGTAGGTAGGCCTATTTGTGTGTATTTGTATGTGGGTGCTTTGCAGCCTAGCTAGTGTGCTTTGCCAAAACATTACATATACACACAATCATGCATACATACTAGGTTGATTAATTACAAAATATGCATGCATTTCTAGCAAACTACACTATGTGCCTTAAGGGCTTAATGAAACCTAATATGTACAACTAATGCACAAGCCATGTATTATTCTAGGTCCCCATGCTGTCAACTATATACATGCATTTATACAATCAAAATTTGGCACTTAAGGAAATACATGGCCAAAACTATATACAAGAAATGTTAGGCTACTTAGATGACATGCATGTTACATAACATAAGCTCAAACTGTTTCAATGCTCATAGTTACTCTAACTTCCACTTTCACTTAACATTTAGGCCCCAGTTGTCTTATTGATCTTTTAGTCTTTACCTATACTATAATGGACCCAAAAGTAGCCAAACCTATAGTAGCCATCAAAGCCTGCAATTCAGTATACAACTATTAGTCAAAATCATGAACTTTGACAATCTCTCTTTCATAAGTAATAAACCTATGCCATACCTCCTTATACAAACACCACTTAAAGAGGTTCCTTACCCTCTAGTCTTCCACTTTTTTATGTAAAATAGGCAAAAAAGGGCATGAGTACACAAGTACTGAGTAAGAGCCCAATATGCCACCAAGTGCATACACAATGTCCAAAACAATGTTATAGATATAAACCTCCAATTTCTCCTTTTGACGTGGAACCAAAGACAAAGAAGACATAAAAGAGACAAATCATAACATAATACAAGATACATATATACATAATTCAATGGTTAGCACATGCAAACAATCAAAGAAGCATGCACACACCACATACACGATTTTGCTTAAACTTAGCAAGCATTTCTTTCATTCAGTTTAGTAAGTGGTCACATTGAATTAAGTCAAATTAACATAGAGCCCTAGGTAGATGAACAAGTTTGTCTATCCTAGATAAAAAATCCTAATGCTTGCCATATGCAAACTAGCTAGCTTACCATAGTGCATAAGCACACATAACCTATTAACTTAGCTCCTAGGTTTATTCAACCAAGGCCATCCCCTAGGGTAGCATCCTCATTATAAAAACCCAAAAGAAGAAGCTCTAAATGGACCATTACCCAACTTAGAATTGGCAGCAAAAAAGCAAGAAGCCTTCAACTCTTCACATGTGCCACCATAGCCTAGCTATAAGCCACCATGTCTGGTTTTCCTCCTTGGCTCAAGGTTTGCTCTCAGTTATTTGTAGGAGCTTCAGACTAGAATTTTGGTGAATGGCTCCTAGGAAGCTACCTTTGAGGAATGTTATGTCCAAGTAGTGGAGGTTGGCTGAAACGGCCTTGGCGACCAAGTAAATTTTGGCCATGTTTTGGTCTAACTCCACCTAAGTCTGTCATGTTAGTTTGATTATCTTATTGACCTACTTAGATCTTTTGGTGGTGTAAATCAAACATCTACTTTGCCCATAAATTCCTTCATTTAGGCACCTAAAACTGCATGTGCACTTATAGACATTTTTGGTGAATCCAAGAGCCCTTTAGTGCACCCTAAGGTGTTTCTCATGGTTTTCATTTGTTTTTCACCTTTTCTTAGCCTACGTTGTTAACTTCATTTTCATTTCAATCTTAAGCATCAATCTTCATCAATCACTTCCAACACATTTGGCTTAAGAGACTTCACATGCACATGATCACACACAAAGGTGTAACTAAGAGTCTCTCAGTGCACTACCTTAGAGCACTTTAGTGTCCTCAACTTTTTTTGCCTAGTATTGCAATGCCCTTTCTTATTCTATCATTAAGTATTAATCCAACATTTTTTGCCTTAAGACACTTCATTTTAAAGTTTCCATATTCACACAAGTGCACACAAAATGTGCTTGAGAGCTATCATGTGTCTTTCCTTAGTTTTCTTCGGTCCTCAGGCATTCTTTCTTCAAGTTTTTGATCCATATTCTAAAGACTAACTTGGAATTTACTTTTAACCATGTTTAGTTCACAATTGTGACATTTTGCTCCCTATTCCACTTAGGTACACTTTAGAAACCCTTAGAGCACCCCACAAAGCACTTTGCCTTTTTATGGTTCTTACCTTCACCTTCATGACTTGTATCACTTACATACACATCACGTGTACATTTTATGTACATTTTATTCATAGCCCATGGCCTGTACAAGTCATAGGCATGACAGTTACTACATTAACTATAGGGACTGATTTTCTCAGTTTCCCTAGTAGATTGATTTTAGAATTGAACAATTGTTATTATGTGTCTACTATTAGTAGAAATTTGATTTTCATTTCTTGTTTGGAAAATAAAATCTTTTCATTTATAATAAAGGACAGTGTTTTTCCATTTGTTTAAATAAAATATTTATGATAGTGCATAGCTTAGCAATTGTTTGTATGTTCTAGCACTCAAGAATCTGATCTATAACACTAATACCAATATGGCTGGATTGAATGATATGAACTCAACCTTTCTCTAGCATTGTTGCTTGGGCCAAATAAACAAGACCTGCATATCCTAGCCCCATAAAGATGGACTCTTGGACTCATTTGATTTTGAATCACATAAGACATGTGAGTCATATTTATTATGCAAAATGTGCAAAACCCCTTTCACTGGGCATAGTGAAAGGGCTAATGACCTATTAAGTCTCGTACATAGTGGAGTATGTGGGCCTATGTCTACACAAGCTAGAGTAGACTTCTTAAGCATCATTATTTTTATAAATGACTTCAGGAGATATGGCTATGTGTATCTTATGAAAAACACATCAGAATCTTTCAAAAAGTTCAAAGAGTTTAGGAATGAAGTATAGAATCAAATAGGAAAGAGTATCAATGTACTTCAATCAGATCAGGGTGAAGAATACTTAGAATAAGAATTCCTTGACTATCTAAAGGAATGTGGTATAGTATTACAACTCATTTCACTTAGTACATCTCAATGGAATAGTGTATCTAAAAGGAGAAATGCAACCCTATAAGACATGGTTTACACTAAACTAGGTTCCATCTAAATTAGTTCAAATGACACCATATGAGATACAAAGTGCAAGGTGCCCAAATATGTCTTTTATTAAGATTTGGGGCAGCGAGGCATATGTGAAACATCAATCCTTAGATAAGCTATGGTCTAAATCTGATAAATGTCTTTTTTTTTTTTGTTTTCCAAATAAACAAGGTGATGCTCCAGGACATTTTCTGTGTAAGGAATCTTTTAGCTCTAGAAAAGTAGCTACTGTGGATAAGTATCTATAAGACAAGTGAAGTTATGGTGAAGGGGTTCCCTAAAGTATTATCAAGGTTGGGGCGTCTGATGCCTAAGTTAGTAAGGTGTAGATATGAAAAAAGGGACCAGAAAGTATAGAGATTTTCCTCTTGGTCCTTTATTTGAAGCCTACCCACGGTATTTATAGGGTGATGGGGCAAAAAGCCATTTTGCTCTACAAAATAAGATCAGGACACATGGATGATTAGATCCTAGGGTCCCCATTCATGCTCTATAGAGCATATTTCCTATTGGCCTATAGAAGGTGATAGGTAGTTAGGCTCTGACACCAGACTTAAGGGCATAGAGGATGGCCCTATATGTGGTCTTGGCAGCCACATGTTTGGCCTTACTCTTGAGGTCCTTTCAGTATTTTTCAAAGGTACTATCAGTGTGGAGTGCCAAATTAATACTAAGGCTGAGTAGCTCATTTCCAAGGTCAATGCCCCTATGTTCATTCTGAAGTACATAGGGCTTATGCCATTTGGCTCTCACGTCCCCCCTACGGGTAAGGCCGTAGTGGTGCCTTTGGCTTGGATTAGCTGAGTTGTTATCTTAGCTTGTTGTTAGAGTTTCTTTATGCTTTTGGGACATTAAATTTTCCTCCAATAATCTCTAGATTTTAAAGGGAAATCCGATAATTTCTAGTTTTCATAAGAAAATTTCTGACATATGCAACATCTACTTGATTCCTACATCATGAATTCGATGGTTCAGAAGGCATGCCTTCTGTTTACATTCCCAATTGACACGTGTTAATGTATAACTGGCTATTTTTGTACAAGCGTGTCTCTTTAGCTCAAAAGGGTATTTTTGGTATGTAGTCTATCATTATTGTTGCATATTATCGCTTGCCTCCTTCAGGCTAAATATTTCCTCATTCATGCAGAAGTTCCTCACTTTTCATTATGTTATGTTTTTTTGGTCTTCTTTTGCTCTATAGTTCTTCAAGTTTTCCTTCTTTTCTCATGGCGATCTCTATGATGAAGCAATTTTTGGTGACTTTTTTTGGTGGCCAGTTGGCTTTTAAATTATCCTTAGGTGTATGGTTTGCCCAAGGTTTCTTTTGCCTTTCTTCCCCCTTTTTCCAAACTAGCTCTCTAAATGTTCAGGGTACGAGAAATATGGCTAGTCAAAGTGCCAAAGTTAAGACTATCAAAGAGGGTTAGAGCTCTTCAGATGCTCATCTCAGCTATGCTACCTTAGAGAAGGTGGAGAAGTGGCATGGGGAGTACTTTTTTCCTTCATACGTCAATGTTAGGCTTCCTGAACAAGGTGAGTTGAGTTGCCGACCTCAGGAGGGGGAGATAACTACTTTCAAAACCTAACTTATGGTGGGTCTTCGGTATGTTCCCCAAATGATGGTCTCAAATTTTTATGAGTTTCATGGTACAACCATCAACCAAATTCCACCAAATACCAACTCTTATGTCAATGCATTTTTATGCATGTGTGGAGTCTTTAAGATTAACCCCTATTTTCTTTTCTTTATACAAAATTACAAAGTCCACCATGCCCTAAAAGGTTCACTATACTTTTTGGTACCTCAGGGGATGGGCAGCAAGAAGTTCACATTGATTTTTACCACTAAGGACAGTTGGAAAGGTTTGCAAATACAATGAGGATGCCAGCGGGCATTACTTGGCACCGTATGTGGGAACTCATCCTCAGGTCACCGTCATTGAAACCCGACATTCTAAGGACAAAGGACTCTCGAGGTCCTTGTCCACAACGAAATCTTAAACGGTGACTGAATAACCTATAGTAGATACTTCATTGCCTGAAGATGAGCGTCCTTTGACGGTCATGATGAGCATTTTGCGAGACTTTCAGAGCTCTGTTATGGCTGAAATGACCTAACAGCTTGACCGAAGGTGGTCTCTGCCACCCCCAGGGGTAAGGGGCACTTCCCCAGCTACCCACCGGGGGAAAAGTCCTAAGTCACCACACCGGAGTTCAGGAAGTAGGGATTTCCATGATGAGTCCTTAACGGAGAACATACTGCCCAGAGGACGTCGTGCTGGAAAAGCGGCGTCAAAAGGGTCCAGAACTTCCCACCAGTGAAGCCGATCCCAGGATAGGAGGTCCCAATCCCCCCATTGCCAAAGTTACTCTCTGAAAATGAGATGATGCTCTCCATTGTCGGCAATGAGTAGAAGACAGTGTTACCACTCTCATGGAGAAAATCCTAGAGAGGCTGGAAAAGGTAGAAAGGTAGATCTCTTGGAAGCCTATGTGGTCAAGGTTCTCGGAGACCTTTACCAGAGAAGAGTTACCTTTCATTCATGCAGTAGTAGAGGCACCTATGCCAAGTGACTTCCGAGTACCATGCTTGGAAACATATGATGGGTGCAGTGATCCCCTAGCTCACCTAACGAAGTATAGGCGCAGCATGGTGTTGCATGGCACTGATGATGCCACCCTCTAAAAATGCTTTAAAGTTACCCTTTCAAGGCTGGCAACTACGTGGTATAACTCCTTGGCTCCTGAAACCATAACGGGCTTTCAGGAGTTATCTGCGACATTCACTCAGTAGTTCATCGTAAGTAGACTGACGACAAAGATTCCCGTCCAAATGTTTGACATAGCCTAAAAGAATGGGGAGACCATTCAGGACTCTGTTGAAAGGTTCAATTGAGAAGCCTTGAGTGTCCTCGATTTTGGCCTCAGAATCTGCATCCTCACCATGATCAGGGGGCTTCGGAGAGATTCACAACTCTTCTACGAGTTCTCCAAGGATCCCCTTAACACCTCAGAGAATTCTATTGAAGGGAAGAATAGTACATGACGGCCGAATAACTGAGGATGAGAGGGCCGAAGTCTGATCACAATCACTCCGAGGGTCAAAATCACCAACCTCGGTACCCAACTAAGGGCGGGGGCAGACCTCAGAAACCAAGGGGTAAAAAATTGATGTCTTTCACTCCTTTGAACACTACAAGGGCGAACATACTCACTGTTAGTGTTGTGCCCAAAAGGCCAATCATGAGATGATTGTATTTTTGCACATTGAGTCATGATATTTTATTGAGGTATTAATCCAGCAATTTTGTTTGTTGTTTTGTTTCTGTGTAACGTAATAAACATAATTGTAACCCTAGAATAATGATATTCTTAAACATCCCTAGTCTAGTATTATTGTGGAGCAGGTTGCAATAATACATAATGACTAGCATATGTAGAGACTAATATGAGATATGTTGTCTACATGTGGGTACAAGTTGGAGAACTTGTGTACTGGACCGAGCCACCATGAGAACACTTCATGGATCGTTATATGAGTGTCATAAGTGATTCTCATAGTGATCATGGTATATGTAGTCCTTCGACCTAAGATCATCAAGGTTCCCTACATGTGAGTCACATACTTTGATACCTTCCTTTGTTGCTCGTAACTGAGTGAACTTGAAAGAGGTCATTGGGTATGTCACATATCATGCGGAGGGATTTGTATGATCAAGATGGGATTTGTCCCTCCTATGTAACGGGAGTGATATCTTTGGGCCCCTTGATAGAGTAAGACTTAGAAAATGCATGGCCATGCTCCGATGAGTTGATATATGATATCAATGTCGTCAGTTTAAGTTGGTCTACTCGGTAATCAAGAAACCAAAGATTGGGCTATACGAGAGTGACACATTCCATGTCTCGTGCTTAGTCTTGATATCTTGGACAAAGGGACAATGGCATATATCGGTGATGATCATAAAGGTTTAGTCGATTCACCGACAATCTTGTCACTTGGGTAGCAATGATGTGTTGCTAGACACCGCTCATTGCTTATGATCATAAATGTGATTTATGATCATTGCCAACATGGCAAGAGCCTATTGGGTCGCACACATAGAGCTATTTGGATCATTAGAGTGCATGGGCTAATTATTTGGGTTATGGTTTCACTTTAATTTCGTATTAATAACGGGCCAAGGAGTTGAGCCATTATTAAGCCCGAAATTAAATCCTAATTGGATTAGGGCTTTGAAACCCATTAGGCCTGGAAGTTGAGTCTCACTATAAATACAACTTTTATGTGAGAAATTCGCAGGTCTCCTTGCCCTAGCCTCCCAAAAGGACAGCCGCACTCTTCTCTTGTAATTCCTTGGAGGACGCAAGCTAGCACTGCGAGCGCAAGAGAAGTGCATCTGCCGGGACATGGTGGAAGCATGGTGATCCTGAGAGGCTCGTGTGGATACCATAGAGAGCCTGAACATGTCAACTATTCAGGTTTTGTGATTCGACTCTATAGTTGAGTGAGAGATCTCAACCGAAAATTAGGTATGAAATTTTTGAACACCTGGTTTACCCCATTTCACTTGGCTCCTGGAGGGTTTCGGTTAAATTCCACTACGCTGTTTGGCTCCCGAAACCCAACACTCATGGCTATGGAAAAGTAAGGAACCGCTATCTAGCGTTCGAAGGCCATGACCTCAAAAAACAAAAAGAACATGAAGAATTTTTGTCAGTTCCACCATCACCACGAGCACAATACCGAGGATTGCTCCAGTTGAGAAGGTACATTGAATCTTTAATCAAGTAGGGGCAGCTCAGGCGCTACTTGCAAATGTCATCACTGAAAGGAAGGAAGGAAGAAGAGAAGAAAGGAGAAGATGACATTATGACTTCGACCGACATCAGAACTGAAGTCACAGAAACATCCACCACCTTTGGCCAGAGGGATCTAAACAATCACCAATGGGATACCTTCAGCCGAGAGGAAAAGGAAAGTCCAAGAAATAACAATGATGGAGTTCAAAAACCCATCTAACAAGCTTGTTTGGAAAGATGGGTCCCACATTAAGTTCCCTCACGATGATCCCTTCCTAATCAAGGCAAGGATAGGAAGCTGGGACATCAAAAAATTGCTCATTGATGATGGCTCCCTTGCCAACGCTTTGTTCTCCTACTTGTTGCCAAATTTGGGCATATCCAAGGGTGATCTTAAAGCTGTTACCTCCCCTACCTTCGGCATAGGTCCCTTTGAACTCCCTGTGCTAGAGTGGATCAATCTGGCCTTGATGCTAAGGGGAACTTCAGTTCAGGACAAGAAAAAGCACTTTGGCTCTACAATGACGAGGTTCATTGTCATAGATGTTCCTTCTTCGTACAATGCGATCCTTGCAAGGCAAACACAAGGAAATCTTCATGTTCATCCAAAGGTAAAGTACCTAATGGTCACCTTCGGCACAAAGAAGGGTGACACAAAAATGTTCATTGATCAGGCCGAAGTAAGGAAAGTTTTTGTGAAGGCAAGTTAAAGCTTAGTGAAAGTTCACGCGCAGACTTAAAAAGAAAATACCATGGATGGAGAAGAGGCAATGAGAGGAGAAACAATGACTCTGAGAAAATAAAAACTGAACATGTAAAGCTTGTCCCAGGTTGAAGTGCCCGAATTGGTAAAAAACTGGCCAAAGGTGACAAGGAAAAGCTTGTATCCCTTCTATTAATGAATAAAGATTTGTTTGCTTACTCTCTAAGTAATATGCCTGGGGTGGACCTGGCTATAATCCAACATTGTCTTAAAGTGCATCCAGAGGTGAAGCCTGTTAGGCAAAAAAAATGTAGCCTCTCAGCGCATAAGAACAACTTTGTTAAAATCGAAGTCCAACGATTAATGGAGATAGGCATAATACCGAGTGGCTTAGCAACGTCATTGTTGCCACCAAGGAAGGGAGTGATAAGCTTTGGATGTGCATCAACTTCCGAAACATAAACGATGCCTGCCCGACCGACTCCTACCCTCTGCCACCAATAGACTAATTGGTAGACTCGACCTCTGAATACGGTCTACTTAGCTTCCTCAACACCTTTAGCGGGTATCACCAAATTCAGATGAATCCCAAAGATGAGGAAAAAATTGCCTTCATAACCGAGATCACTACCTACTGCTATGTGAGAATGCCCTTCGGTCTTAAAAACACGGGAGCAACATACCAAAGACTAATGAATAAGGTATTCAACTCCCAAATTGGGAGAAATGTAGAAGTATATGTAGATGATATGATAGTCAAGAGCAAACAACTTGGTAGTCATATTGTAGACTTGGAGGAAACATTCAACCAACTTAAAAGATTCAGGATCCATCTTAGCCCAGAGAAATGTGTGTTCGGGGTGATGGCTGGAAAATTTCTCTGGTTTATGGTATATGAGAAAGGTATCGATGCCAACCCAAACAAGGTTAAGGCCCTACTAACATTCCAAACTCCCATGATCACCAAGGATGTTACAAGGCTTACTGGCAGAATCACGGCCCTTAGCAGGTTCATCTCCTGGTACGGGGACCGGTGCTGACCATTATTCAAAGTGCTCCCCAAAGCAGCAAAGAATGAAGGCAACCTCAACACCGAGGAACATCCTTGGAATGAAGACTGCCAAAAGGCCTGGGCTGAACTCAATAGCCACCTAGCTCACCTGCTGACACTTCGGCAGCCCCTAGGAGGAAAACCTTTCATCCTTTACCTTGCCATTACTGAAAAGGCCATAAGTTCGGTCCTAGGAGGAGGGAGGAAAACAGTGGCCAGTGTACCATATAAGTAAGTCCTTGCATGGTTCCAAAGTTAGGTATCCTCTCTTGTGAAAGGCCATCTATGCTCTAGTGCTGGCAAGCAGGAGGCTGCGGCCTTCTTTCCAAGGACACCCTATCATTGTCCAAAGTAACCTACCTCTTTGAGATGTCATGAGAAAGGTAGACCACTCGGGGAGATTATCAAAGTGGTGCATTGAGCTCGGTGATCACGATATCACCTATGAGCCGAGAAGGGCAATAAATGCCCAAGCATTGGTAGACTTCATTGCCGAAGTACCAAAAATCAAAGATACCCCGGAGGAACTCAAAAATGATGAACCAGAGTGGACACTCTTTGTTGATGGAGCCTCTCATTTTGAACATCAAGGAGCTGGAGTAATCCTCAGCAGGCCCGAGTGTATGGAAGCAATGAAAGCCATCAAATTCGGATTCAATGTCACCAATAACGTTGTCAAATTTGAAGCTCTTCTAGCAGGCTTCCGGCTGGGAAAAAGAGTAGGTGTGAGGGATCTGAAGGCCCACATCGATTCTTAATTAGTGGTATGACAGATAGTGAGGGACTACAGTGCCAAGGACCCAAACTTGGCAAAGTACCATGACCTCGTGAAAAAGGTCATCCAGGAGTTCGACACGGTACATAGAGAAAATGTACCGCATTGAGATAATATGAAGGCAGACACTCTAGCCAAATCAAAAGAATCCACCGAAGTACTTTATCAACGAAGCATAGGGGTAATGTGTATAGCAACCTCGGACAAAGGGTGGAAATACCCTATTACGAAGTACCTCATAATTTTAGAACTTCCCGAAGACCTTCTTGAAGTTGCTAGGGTGCGAAAGCGCTCAGGGAAATACTTCATGATTGGAGAAGAATTGTACCAACAAGGATATGCAAACACGTTGGAGAGGTGTGTCAGCGAAAAGGAGGCTGAAATGGTTCTTAAAGAAGTCCATGAGGGGGTTTGTGATTCTCACATTGGAGCTGATGCCCTTGCCAAGGTACTACTTCGCCAAGGATATTTCTGGCCTACCTTAGGGAAGGATGTGAGGTAGTTTATCCAGAGATGTGACAACTGCTAGAGACACTCCCATCTAGAGACTACCCTTGAAGGTCATAACTTTGGCAAACTATCCTTGCCCCTTCGCTGTTTTTGGTATTGACCTCATTGGGCCTCTCCCAACAACTAAAGAAGGAGTGAAGTTCTACATAGTCACAGTTGACTATTTCACCAAGTGGAATGAGGCAGAGCCTTCAGCAAAAATAACAGTGAAGGATATACAAAGATTTGTTTAGAAGAATATCATATGCAGATTTGGCGTGCCGAGGGTGGTTGTAGCTGACAATGGTTTACAGTTTACCGATAAAGGTTTCTAGGAATTCGCTACTGAGCTTAGAATAAAATTGCACTTCAAACCGGTCACCCACCCTCAGAGCAATGGACAAGTTGAAGTGTCCAATAGAACGATAAAAGATGGTCTAAAAAAAAAGGTTGAAAGAAGCAAAGGGAAAATGGCCAGGAGACACCCTTCTCACTCATCTTCGGCATAGAGGCCATTATCCCTGTCGAGGTTGTACAACCATCTGTTAGAATATAGGTGTTTGACAAAGAAGGGAACCACCTCGACTGATGAACCGAGTTGGACATGGTTGACAAGCATAGAGAAATGGCCGAACTCAGAAGAAAAGCTTTTCAGTAAAGAGTAGTCATTGCTATGAACCTACATGTCAAGCGTAAAGGAATCAAGAAAGGGGACCTCATTCTCCGAAAGGCTGAATTTGAAGCCCGAAAATCATCTCATGAACTACTTCGGGCAAATTTGGATGGACCTTATTTGGTCCTCAACGAAGTTCGACCAGGAGTCTACAAGCTCAGTGATACCGAAAGTGGAGAATTGAAAAATACATGGCATTCAGACTCTTGGAAAAAATTCTACACTTAGAAAAATTTTCAAGGGAAAAATTGTACTACTTCTACCGAAGGTGACTGACCAAACATGGTTGGCGCCGAAGGGGGAAAAATTGAATGTGATTGTTTCTGAAAGTGCATGAGTAAGAGTGTACAATTTTTTTCAAAGGTAGTCAACCAAACATGGTTTATGCCAAAGGTGGAAAGCAGAATATGGTTGTCCCTGAACATGGATGATTCCGAAGGTGCTTAACTATTTTTTGTAGAAATTACATTTAACCGAGGGTGCTCAACTGAATACGGTTGGTGTTAAAGGTACTTAATTATTCTTGAAATCCAAGTATTCCAAAGAAAGTGGACCAAAGATGGTCATCAAACATTCAAAGGGACTAACTTTCTAAGTATTTACAAAAATAGTATGACTTATAGATGAACACAGTTAGAAGGCTGAAGGATGAAGACAGTATCAGAGGTCATATTAATCAGGGGCTTAGCCAAAATTTTGAAGAAAGAAAAATTTTTATTTCATTCTGAAAAGTACATGGTGTAGAACTGCCCAAGCGAAAAAGAATGAGGGCAAGGAAAAGGAGGCACCTATTACTTGTCTTGCCCATCTTCGAGGTCTTTAGCATCTTCTGATAGGTGATCTTCTAAGTCGGCCGCTTTGTCCACACCAACTTTGGTCCCTGAAGGAAAGGGAATGGAAAGGATGAGAAACTTTACCCTTGACCATTACAAATATGGTCATTCGAGAATGTCCAGAGCTGCCAGGAAGGAAAGGTCAAGGTCAGGAAACTTGGACAAGACCTGGTGCCAAGCAAGGCAAAAACCATCCTGATAAGAGGACTTAGTAACCTCATCGGACTTAGCCTTTACCGCCTTCAACTCCTCCAGCTCTTTCTCGAGGACCTCGACCTCATTCTCCAACTTCTTCTTCTTCTCCTTCTTCAGCCTATCGATCTCGACTTGGAGTTCAGCGTTGAGCCCCAATGTCTTTACAAGGTCAGCAGTAATTTCCTCCTTCTCCTTTTGGAAATCCTCATTCGCCGAGGTTAGCGATATCACCTTCGCGCCGAGGTCTGACCCATTGAAGGAAAAATCGTCCATAAGTTCACCTTGGCTCTTCAGCACTTTTTGCCAAAGGACGGCCAACTGCTTTTTTGGCAATTTTATTAAGCTTGCCGTATTTGATGATCAAGCTAGCAAAAAGTTCCTTGGCCTTGGCCAAGCTCTCCTCTGACTGACTTCGGATAGAAGACTGCTTGGCTACCCAAGCGCGAAGGTACCCCACTGTATGCCAATAACTGCAAAAAGGGAAGATTTTGAATAAGAGTCAAAAGGCAACAAAGGCTCAGAAATTCTCTAAGTCCTAAAGGGTTAAGGTCTACCTGGGCAGCTTGTTCACTCATCCTTACTGCGAGGACCTCCTCATTTGGGCGCTCCTCTATTACGGACTGAAAGGTCACATTCGTCATAATGCCCTTCGCCATCTGATTGGCCATATTCTGGCTATCCTCGGAGAACAAGTCCATGTCCTCTGTGAAAGTCCAGAAGGGCTCCTTCAAAACCTTGTCCCTTAGGATTTTGGAGTCCTGAAGTGCCCTCTTCTGAACATGGTCCTCCACCCATGGAGCCTGCACTCCTTCATCTGCAAAGTCTTGTCAAAGTTCCATCAGAACGTTGCCCATTAGCCATTCATCTATAAGGTCTAAAATACCAAAAATTCCTAAACTCATAGAAGAATGGCTAAGCGACAAACCTGGGGGAAGTTCGGTGTCATCTCCCTCGGAGTCGCTGACATCTAGGACCTCGACAGGGATACCTTTGCCCTTTCTTCTTCAGCGCTCTTGGAATTCTTCAGCCGAAAGCTCCCCAACTGAAGTCCCCAGCACCTTGGCAACCGCATTGGGACTTAAAGGGGTAGAATTGATGGCCGGTTCTGAAGGTGGGTCGGCGCTAACAGGAGTCTAATCCAATACGTCCACTTCCCTCTCGGGCAGAGGGGGAAGGGAGTCCTCCTTGGCTTTCTTTGACTTCGACGCTGAAAAGGCACTACCCGGTGCCTTCTTCCTCTTAGGAGCTGTCTTCTTCCTTTCCTGCTGCCTCTTCTTGGCCTGGCCAAGGAAGAGACTTTTGTAAAAAGTAGTAGACTTGTCACCCATCTCTGCAAATAGAAGAACATCAGTGTAAGTACAGAATGGTATAAATGAGAAAATCTAGGAAGGAGCTTACTCTCTTGAAGGGCCGAGTACATCAGTTTGCCCCAAAAGAGCATCACCAACCATGCATTCTTGCCATCAAATAAGGGCTTCAGCATACCCTCATCGATAAGGTGTTCCTTGATTACTCCGAGCTCCCGAAAAACCTCTTTGGTCATGAAGCTCCATCTGATCGGGAAGGGGTATGGAGAACACGGAGGGACCTCGGGATCCCAATTCGCAATACCCAAATATGACCGTCAAATTCCCCAAACTGGGACTCAAGCTCTAAGGCTAGCAGCTTCCTCGGATCCACTATATCAATACCGAGAGACCCTGAAGCCCATTTGGTCGGCACATTATTCCACTTTTCATCGATATTCAGAAAGAAGAACTTCTTTTGCCACCCTCACTAACTGTCCTTCATCCTATAGGTCAACCTATATTTCTTGCTCCTAGATCCTCAAGGAAGTAAGAAGTAGTACCCGTCCTTTGAAATGGGGTGGAGTTTGTAATATTGCATGAAAAAAATGAAGTGGGGATCTATATTGAAGACCCCACACATATAAAGAAAAGCATTGAAGTAAAAGTGGGAGTTCAGGGGAAGCTGGTTCATGGCTATGCCATGGAACTGGAAAAAGTTGCAAACCGTCTTCGAGGGAGAATACTAAAGTCTGGCGTTCAGCTAAGCCTTGAAGACGGTAACCTCATCCAAATGAAAAGCATAGCTAGGCATACCAGGGCTAGGTACCCTAGTGATGGCATAGGAAGGAAGAAAAAATTTAGCTGACCACTTCATCACTTTCTCCGAAGTGGCACAACTCAGATGAGAGTTAAATGGGAGCCAACTATTAGGAACGGGACAAGCTTCAACTTAGGAAGAAGATATGTTCGAAAATGAAAGACCCTGACCTCAAAAAGATGAAGGGAAAAGGAATTGAAACAAAAACAAAGAAGAACATCAGAATTAAACCCACCTAGTTTGGAACGGAGATGGGAACTACAGAGATCACCACAAACTTGCCAAAAATTGCTCCACCGGTAGCACCACTGCCAAAGAGGAAAAAAGACAAGAGGAAATTAGAGAGCAAAAGATAGTGAAAGTTGAGAAGTATGGAGAATTTTGAAGGGAGAAGGGTTTATATAGACCGAAGGAGGCTAGCGAAGCATCGCCATAATGACCCTTCACAGGCGAAGGGACGTAACCGATGTAACAGATGCGACCGTTCGCTAATCACCTGGTAACACGTGTCACCTGATGTGAGAAACAAGGGCATGCATTCTGAGATCTGGCAGACCTATACAAGTCTAGCCTGAAGTGATGCATCTACCTGGCAGAAGATGTGACGATTCACTGGCAGGCATCTAAAAACTCAGAGGGGGAATATTTACCCCAATCCAAGACACTACTTCAGAAACGTCGAGAATTCGGTCAAAGATCCTTCTTCGGCCAAAGGAGGCATCTTAAACCAAAAGGAGTTCCCATTCCGAAGAAGGTGACCTCTGTCAGAATTCGACTATGCTGACTTAGATGTCTGCCACCTCCAACAAAGATTCTCATACCACTTTTGCAAAGGCTTAACACCGAAGACACGACTTCGGCTTCCCGAGGGGAGCATGTGATAGCCAAAGGGCTAGTACCCTTAAACAACTACCAATTGGCTTGTTGAGCACTACCCTTGGTAAGTATGTGCGACCAACTTCAGAGTCGGGGTGCCCTCACTATCCTCAGAAGGAACAGTACCTGATAGCCAAAGGGTGATGGCCCCCGAGGTCTTCTGACTAGATAGCCAGAAACCACCCTCGATGAACACTCATACACCACCCTCGACAAGGTTACATGACCAACTTCGGGAAAAATTGTCTGTCACCACCTTCGAATCAATGAACCTACCAACCTCGGGAAAGTTGATCAATCATCCTTGACAGAGAAAAACATCTCCCGAAGATTAACCGATATGCCGGAGGGCCTTCCCCAATAGCCCTCGGGGAAAATCTCTGCCCGAAAGGTCTCATGCCCCGAACGGGTCTCCTGGAGATACGAAAAAAATGGTTAAGGAGCCTCTAACAAAGGGACCTCGCACACGCCCCTGCCCTCTGGCCAGGAACGACCTATGGCCAGCTGGAGGTACCTATCCCCGAAGGTATGAATCGAATTTAACCGAATACGTGTCACAACCTGAATAGGCTATGCCAAATGGCCTCCTCCCTTTGCCCTCCTATAAATACTTAGGAAGGACCTTGGTAAGGATAGGACACAGGACTCTCATTATTTTCCCACCTTCTGTTTCTTACTACTATACTTTCACAAATACTAACTTGGGCGTCGAAGGCTCCTCCCCCAGAAACACACTCCGAGGAGCTCTTAACCTTGTTCTTCTAAGTGTTTCAGACATCTTCACACCAGAAATCTCTTCTTCAGGCCAGCATGTCATACAACGAGGATGCCACTGGGCATCAACTGTTGTGCTTAAAAGCCAATCATGAGATGATTGTATTTTGAACATTAACTCATAATATTTTATTAAGGCATCATTCTAATAATTCTGTTTGTTATTTATTTCTATGTAATGTAATCAAACATAATTATAACCCTAGAATAATAATATTCTTAAATATTCCTGGTTTAGTGTTATTGTGGAGTGAGTCATTGTGGCATCATTTCACCAGCATTCTTCAGGCTATATAAAGCCATGTATCCTAAAGGCCTCCTAACTCATCTGCCTTTAGCTCTCTCTTACTCTCTCAGCTTTCTTACTTCCTTACAGCGATGTCTTAGGAACAGAGCAATTTTTGGCCATTATTTGTGGCAGTTTTCCTTTGTTCAGTAGGTTAGTATCTTTCGAAGTCAGTTTTTCACTTTGATTCCTTTTCCATTAGCAATTTCAATGTTAAGGTCCTAGTTTACCAAAGATGTCTTCTTCACAAGCCAAAGTCTGATCCATTCCTGAGAGTTGGACTCCTCTAAACTCTTATTTAAGCTGTGCCATTTTGACAAAGCTGAAGAAGTGGTTAGTGAAAATTTTCCTTCCTTCTTATTCATTGATTAGGGTTCATAGCCCTGGTGAACTGAGCTACCTTCCTCGGTATAATGAGGTTACTATCTTTAAAGCACAACCGATGACAGGTCTTCGGTATCCACCACCGAAGATGGTGAGCAACGTTTGCCAATTTCATGGCATAGCTGTTAACCAGCTACCTCTAAGCTCCTATTATTATTTCAATGCCTTTCTCTATATGCATTGGGTCTTCAAGATAGAACTTCACTTCATCTTTTTCATGCAATATTACAAGCTTTGTCCCATTTCGAAGGATGGGTTTTACTTCCTACTCCCCTGGGATCTAGGAGCAAGAAATTTATTTTCACCTCTAGCACCAAGGATAGTTGGCGAGGATGGTAGAAGAAGTACTTCTTCATGGAGGTGGACATCAAATAGAAAAACATGGCTACCAAGTGGGCTTATGGGACTGTTGACATCGACAAGATGGATTCGTCGAAGATGCTTACCCTCAATTTAGAGTCTCAATTTGAGGAATTCAACTGCTATATTCAGGCGGTAGCTGATTGGTCAGACCAGGCTCCTTCACATCCACTGTACCTTTTTCTAATTAGATAGAACTTCAAGACTAAAATGATACTTTGGGGGCTTGGGGTCATTCAGGAGCATGTTATAGACAAGAAAATGTCAGAACCAGCAATGGATCATAAAAAGTCATGGCTAGTCATGCTCCTTCAGGGCAAACTTTCCTATTCGGCCCTTGTAGAGAGTAAGCTTCTTTCCACCTTGTCTTTTTGGATTTTTTGGTACTTACACTAATATTTTCCTTTTTGTAGAGATGGGAGATAAATCAACAGCCTTTTACAACAGTTTATTCCTGGGCTAAGCCAAGAATATGGAGCAGAAAAAGAAGGCCCTGAAAGGAAAGAAGAGGTTAATTGGGCAGTCTTTCGAGGTGCCAAAGACTAAGAAAACAAAGGAGGCCTCTCTCCCTCCTACCCCCGAAGGCTAGACCATAGATCTAGACCATTACACCAAAGGCGTGGATCCTTCGCGAGGGGCGGCAATCTTATCCAATCCCCTAAGCCCCAATGTTGCTGTAGAGACCTTGGGGACTTCAGTGGGGGTGGTCTCGACTAAGGTGACAAAAGAAAGGAAGAAGGACGGGTAAAGAGGTCCCTACTGAAGTACTTGACATCAGTGATTTTCGTGGGGAAGATGCCGAATTCCTAGTAGGTTTGCCTCTTAGCCATTCAACTATGAATTTTTGCTTTTTTGGCATTTGAGATTTTGTAGATGAATGGCTAAGAGACAATGTGATAATGGAACTTTGTCATGATTTTGCAGAGGACTAGG
Source organism: Aquilaria yunnanensis (assembly GCA_039654915.1). NCBI lineage: Eukaryota > Viridiplantae > Streptophyta > Magnoliopsida > Malvales > Thymelaeaceae > Aquilaria > Aquilaria yunnanensis. The sequence goes on along the minus strand of CM077594.1, from coordinate 51,592,012 downwards.
CTTAGATGGGGTGGATGATGGACCATATTCAAAAGAGGGTTGCTCTAGATTTGAAGATCCTGAAGGATAAGGTGCCGAGGGAACTCTTCTGGACTTTCATGGAAGACATGAACTTGTTTTCAGACGACTACCAAAAAATGATTCCTCCAATGGTTAGGGGCATTATCATGAATGCCACTTTTTAGACTCTGACAAAGGATCACCCAAATGAGGAGATTCTTGCTGCTCAAATTTTCAAGCACGCTGCTCAGGTAATCCTTAGTCCTTAAGTACTTAGAAAAATTTTGGGTTTATAAGTCACTATAACTCAATATTAGGTTCTTTCTCCTTGTAGCTATTAGCGTTCAAGGGCTACCTTTGGGCCTAGGTGACCAAGTAGTCCCCCATCAAAAGTCAGTCGGAGGAGAACTTGGCTAAGGCCCAAGAAATGTTTACGAGCTTGTGCCTGAAGTATGGTAATCTTAACAAGAACACCAAGGAGGATTTGGCGAAGCTTCACCAGAAGGTGCTAAGAAGCTAGAAGGGGCTCCTTGATGAGTGTTCCTCTAAGATATCTAACCTCGGGGTGAAGTTTGTGAAGCTGAGTTCAGCAGGGGAGGTCTTTTGGAAGGAAAAAGAGGAAGTTGAAGCTCATTTATCAAGGCATTGGAAATCAATGCTGAGCTTATTGCTAAGATTGATCAGCTGACGGAGTGGAAGAAAAAGAAGAAGAAGGCAGAGAAGGAGATGGAGGCGTTGAAGAAAGAGGTGGAACATCTGAAGATTGAGAAGGCCAGGGCAGATGAGGCAACGAAGTCTTCTTTTTAAGATGGTTTCTACCTTGCTCGCCATCAAAGTCTCTCACACTTTCCCAGCCTCAACATCTCCTTCCTTAAAGCCCTCGATATCCCCAAAGGACTGTCCTTGCCATGGTCAAAAAGGGAGTACGTCAACCTTTGCAGGCATCCTCCTTTAGCTGATGATGGTGGCGATGATGATGATGAGGATGATGCTGAGGATGCTGATGCTAAGGAGCGCAAAGATGTGCAAAATAACCCTTAGGGCTCTATTTTTTTATTTTTATTATATTATTTTTTTTTTATTTTATACTTTGTCTTTTTAAATGGAATATCCTTGGAAGCCATTTCAGCCTTTGGCATCTAACATTGTTTGCTCCCAAAAGCCTTGTTTTGATTTATTATCTTTGGCTGATTTATAATATTTGGTATCGCAAGGCCTAACACTTTTGGTCATGAGCTATCCTTGACAAAAATATTATCAAGAATTCAAAACCTCAACTTTCTCTTTCAGAGAGTTATGAGTATTTTCCCTAAGTATTTTACAATAGAATTCAAGCAATGTTTTTGGGAAACTTGCTCTATACAAAAATACATAGGTACTTTTGAAAACAACCACATTCGGTTAGCCTCCTTGGATAGGCTTCCTTGTGATAAGACTCCTAGCAACTTAGGAGATCACCACATTCGGTTGATCTCTTTGGGGAGGCTTCTCATAATAAGGCTACTTTCTTGGACATTTGTAAATGTAAAATTTTTTCAAAGAGATTGAATGCCATGTGTTCTTCAACTCTTTTTCTTTAGTATTTCCAAGTTTATAGACTCCCAGCCAAACTTCTGCGAGGACCAAATATGTAATGCCCACAAATCGTAAGTAATTAAACCTTGAGCTATGAGGATTTAAGGCTTAAGAATTTTTCCTAAATTGGGAATTCAGCCCATTGATTTTGGGAGACATTAAAATAAATGGGACCAGGGAGTATGATGAGTGTTAGACACTCTTAGAATTTAAACATGGCTTAGGCCAATCAACATGATGGAAATTTAAGGTAAAGGACTCAATTCGACAAAGCAGACTTTTAGCGATTAGGCTTAATTGCCCAAATGCGAGGAATTGAGGACTAAGGGGGCATTAGCCAATTTTAAAGGCATTGGATGCCATAGCTGCCACCTCCCTCCATTCCCCATTATTTTAATCCACCAATCATCCTACTCATCACTTAGGATTCTGATGCCCCAAAGCATATTCGTTTGCTGTCATGTTAACAGGTGGAGAGACTTCCTGAGGAGGCGAGCGCCTGGAGCTCTGGTTTCCCAGCTGAGTGTGCTTGAAAAGCTCAAAGAAGAGGTTAGGAGGTCCCCGGTTTGCTTTTCCGGGGAGGACCCTCCGACGCCCAAGTCAGTTTTTTGAGTGAAAGTGGAGGAAGAACACTAAGGGATCAAGTGTCTTGCCTGTTTTGTGTTTTCTCAGAGGGAGGAAAATGCCCATCCTTTGCCCAGTCCCATTTCCTAGTATTTATAGGAGTAGCTGGTCCGTTCAGATCATGACACGTGTTCGGTCGGATTTGATCTGTACTTTTGGACCTAGGGGACAGGCAGCCGTTTGCAGCCTCCTTTAGCCCTGGACCCGGACAAATTGTGTCAGGACTGGGGGGGCTACGGCGTGTCAGTTCGCCGTTCAGATGTGACGTGTAGGGCTTGTGGGCGACATGTCAGAGGATCCTTAAATGCTCATACCGTACTCCCGAGGTCCCCTGGGCGAGGTCGCCCTTCGGTGCGTGCACCCTCTTCGGATTCTATCCGTCCTTCGGTGCGAGCACCTCCTTCGGGATCTATCCCATAGTTCTGGGAGCTCCCTTGATGAACACCTTCTTCGGGACTCACACCCATAGTTAGGGGATTCCCTTGTTCAGGTGTTTTTTGTTCGGGGAAGATCCTCTTCAGGGCCTCTGCCTTCGGGGAGATTCTTCCTTGCTTCAGACAGATGGCTCTCTTACCCGAAGACGGTCAGTTCGGCCCCTCGATGGAGATGGTGTTGTCCTCGGAATTCCTGACGAGCTAACCGAAGTCTCGAGCTCAGAGTGTTTGACTTCGCACCTTCCGAGGTCAGTAAAAAGATCCTCTCTTGGGTGACGTCAGACTCCTCGGCCAATATTCTGGCAGGGAGTTACTACCGAGGAGGCAATAGCCTTTGGCTATCACAGGCCCCCCTCCGAAAAGCCGAAGTGAGAAACTTCGGTTCATCGATTTTTGGGTCCTGTGGTTGTGATAGCTGCGCCGAAGACGCCTTCTTCTGCCTGAAGCGATGGGCAGCCCTTTTTGCGTCCTCGAGGAGCGAGAAGATAGGCTGTCCCTGTGCCGAAGATACACCTTCTGCCCGAAGTCACAGGCTGTCTCTTGGTGTCCTCGTGGCGAGGGAAAATAGGATAACCTTGTACCGAAGATAGACCTTTTGCTCGAAGTCACAGGCTGTCTTTTGGTGTCTTCGAGGTAACCTACTTTTTTGCCTTTATAGGTCTGCTCATGCGTCACGTCCTGTGTCCAGCAGAGTCAGTCTAGGGCGGCGCCTCTAGACCAAATGGTGTTAGAGGGCGTGCTCGACGTGATGGACGACACGTGGCACGTTTGCTGCGCGATGGCTGACTCATGGCACACTTTTATTGGGTAAGAATGCACTGAGTACGGCAGGCGCGACTTTTCAGGCACTCTTAGCAGTTATGGCGACACTTCGCCTTCCGAGGGATACTAATGACGACGGTTCTCCTGGCCTTCTCGGCCTATATATATATCAGTCCTGTCATAACCCTCTTTCTGCTTCTGCTTTTGCTTTCTTTTGCCTTCTAATTCTCTCCCTATTTTCCGTGGCGGTTCTCCTTTTTCAAGCATTTTTCTGACCACTTTTCACAACGGCTTCCAGAAATCCAGATTCCGGCAAGACCTTTGGTGGGTTTTAGTCCTTTTGCTTTTTTCAAAGCTTCTTCTTTGTTTTTCCTGAACTCGTTTTCATCATGCCTGTTCCCGAGAGTTGGCAACCTCTTCTTTCTCACCCTTGCTGCACTACTCCGGCAAAACTAGAGAAGTGGAAGAAAAAGTTTTTCTTACCCTCTTACTCTGTGACGAGGTTGCCCCGTTCTGACCAATTTCCTTTCTCCAACCGAAGTGATGAAATCACCGTTTTCCAAGCCCAACTGAAGGCCGGACTTCGGTATCCCCCCCGGAGATGGTTAGCGCGTTCTGCAACTTCCATGGCATTGTCGTTAACCAACTCCCACCGAACTCGTACTGCTATTTCAACGCCTTCCTCTGTATGTGCGGCGTTTTCAAAATAAAACCTCACTTTGTAGTTTTTCTTCAGTACTACAAGCTCTTCGTGGTCCCGAAGGGTGGCTTCTACTTTATGCTACCTCGGGGATCCGGGAGCAAAAAGTATACGTTCACCTTCGCCACCAAGGACAGCTGGCGAGGGTGGCAATAAAAATTCATTTTCCTGAAGAAGTCGGAGACTTGGTCGCACATCCCGACCAAGTGGGCTCAGGGGAGGCTCAAGATGGATGTTGTTGACCCGAAGATACTGCTAGACGCCGACGTAGCACCTATCTTTGAGGACTTCGACAGGCGCATCCGGGCCGTCTCTGACTGGGCTGCCAAGTCTCTCCTCGTGCCCTTTACCCCTTTCCGATCAACTGGAGGCTCATGACCGAAGAGGTCCTTCGGGAACTCAAGGTGGTAAAGGAGCATGAGACAGACCTCAACATGCCGAAACCGGCTTCTTCGGGGAAGGACTCCTGGCTCGTGAAACTCCTTCGGGGGAAAGAGACTTATGAGTCTTTTTATGAGAGTAAGTTACTTTCTCATTTTTCCCTTCATAACTTCATCTTGGACTTACACTGATCTTCTTTTTCTTTTTTCAGAGATGGGCGACGACGCGGCTGCCTTCTACAAGGCTCTTTTTACCGGGCAGGCCGAGAGGGGCGAACAGACAAAGAAGGCCGCCTCTCGGAGGCAGAAGCAGACTTCGGCCGGCCCTCCTTCCAAACGGGCAAAGAAAGCTGCTCCTTCCTCTCTTCCGCAAATTCCGGAGGAGGTAGGCGAGGACCCCGAAGACCCTGCTGCCCCTTTGCCCGAGGTTCCTTCTGTCGACGTCCCTTCTTCCGACGTCCTTCCTCAGAGCCACATGCCTTCGCATGCTCTTTTGGAGGGCGATGGGGAGGAGACCCCTTCTGCCGAGGAACGGCACCAAACAAAAGGCAAGGGGATCTCTACTGAGGCGACGTCAATTCTTGACGACGACGTTACCGAGGTGCCAGCAGGTTTGTACTTTGCTGAAGAACCTTTTTTCCTCTTGTAAATCCTTAAGGGTTTTCTGGCCTTAACCGATTTTTCTGCCTTGTTGTGCAGCGGAGGTGGCCGCTCCTGACTGGGTTGCCGAACACTCCCGCAAGAGGGCCCTTCGGGATGCCCAAGTCCCAGAAGGGAAAGTTCCGAAGGAGCCCTTCTGGACGTTCACGGAGGACATGAATATGTACTCCGAGGACTGTCCTGAGATGGCCAGGCAGATGTGCAAAGGGGTGTTTACTGAGGCCTCTTACAAGGCCCTTACGGCGGCTTACCCCGGCGACATCTCTTTGGCCGCCAAACTCACTGAACATGCCGCCCAGGTACGCTTCACTGTTTCCTCAATGCCAATTTCACCTTTGCTTTTTACTTAGCATCATTTTCCCTTTGTTTGCTTTTTTTTGCAGCTGATGGGGTATGCCGGGTTGCTCCGTGTTCGGGTGGCACGAGAGTCAGAAAGGAGGGCGTCACTCTGGGACCTTTACACCAAGACGAAGGCCCAGTGTTCGGCGTTGGCTGCTGACAATGCTCAGCTGAAGCAGTCTTCAGAGAAGGAAATTGCTGAACTTCGGGAGGGGTTCATAAAAGAGAAAGAGGAACTTGAGAAAGGCACCTCCCAGAAACTTTCCGACATCGGCTCTCGGATGGCGGAGCTGACTTCGATCGTAGAAACGATTCAAAAGGATAAGTCAGAAAGTGACGCAATCCTTGCGAAGACGCTCGAGGAAAAGGCCCAGCTTGAAGCCGAGGTCGCATCTCTGAAGAAGCCTTCAGAAGAGAAGAAGAAGGTGAAGGCATTGAAGAGAAAGCTCAAGGATCTGGAGAAGGATTACGCGGATCTGGAGAAGGACTATGCAGATTTGGCGGTCAAGAAGCGGGAGTCCGATGATATGACGAAGTTGGGCTTTCAAGACGGCTTCTGTCTTGTTCGGCACCAAATTCTGCAGAAGTTCCCAGATTTTGACCTCTCCTTCCTGGAAGGCATGAACATCCCCAAGGAGCCTCGGTGGACTTGGTCCAAGATCGAGCACTTGAAACTGCCTCCTTCTCTCCCGGCGGCGAAGGCTGCTGACAAAAGCACAGAGGCTGGCAGTTCTCAAGACGCCGAGGTTCCTTAGTACTAGGGCCTTTTGTCTTCATTTTCTTCTTCTTTTTTGTAGTCTTTCAGCAACTTTCTTCTCTGTAAGCACTCTTTGGCTCAATAGATAAAAATTTGGCTAAGTATTTTTGCCAGATTCCTTTGTTTCCCACTGTCCCGAACATAATTCGCTCGAGAGACTTCGGAAAACCATACTTTTGCTTTCCTTTGTCCCGAACATATTCGCTCAAGAGACTTCGGAAAACCTTACTTTTGCTTTCCTTTGTACCGAACATATTCGCTCAAGAGACTTTGGAAACACTTACTTTTGCTTTCCTCGGCGATTGCTTTCGTGAGACTCTTGTTTTGTACTTCTTCAGAACTTTTTACTTAGACAAATTTTTCCAACTTGTGCAATACAACTTTCCCACCAAACTTTTTAGGCATAGAATTTTTTCAAGGCCTCTGAGTGCCAAGTGTTTTTTAATTCTATGCCTTCGGCATCGCCGAGCTTATAAACTCCTTTTCGTACTTCGGCAAGTACCAGGTAGGGTTCTTCCCAATTTGCGCGAAGTACCCCATGGGACGGCTTTCGAGGTGCAAATTCAGCCTTTCGGAGAACGAGGTCTCCCTGCTTTATTCCCTTTGGCCTGGCGCGTAGGTTTATGCCTGCTGCTACTCTTTGTTGGAAAGCTTTTCTTCTCAGCTCGGCGACTTCTCTGCGTTCGCCGACGAGGTCGAGCTTGGTTCTCAGTACGAGGTCATTTCCTTTTTCATCGAACACTTGGACTCGTATTGACGATTGTACTACCTCGACAGGGATGATGGCCTCTGTACCGAAGACAAGTGAAAAGGGCGTTTCCCCTGTGACTCTTCGGGGTGTTGTTTGGTAACTCCATAACACGCTTTGGAGTTCTCCTGGCCATTTCCCTTTTGCTTCCCTCAGTCTTTTTTTTAGACCATCTTTTATGGTCCTGTTAGATACTTCCACCTGCCCATTACTTTGGGGGTGAGCTACTGGGGCGAAGTGCATTTTTGTCCCAAGGTCGCTAATGAACTCTTGGAATCCTTTGTCTATGAACTGGGATCCATTGTCCGCTACGAGTACCCTCGGTATGCCAAATCTGCATACGATGTTTTTCCATACGAACTTCTGCACTTTTTTTGCCGAGATAGTTGTCAGAGGTTCTGCCTCGAGCCACTTAAAGAAATAGTCTACTGCTACTACGCAGAACTTTACGCCTCTAGGTGCCGTTGGGAGTGGCCCAATGAGATCTATGCCCCAAACTGCGAAGGGCCAAGGATAGTCTGCCGAAGTCACGAACTCCGAGGGTGTTCTTTGGATGTTCGCATGTCTCTGGCAACTACCACATTTCCGGACGAACTGCTTGGCGTCCTTTCTTAGGGTAGGCCAGAAGTATCCTTGGCGAAGTATCACTGCTGCCAGGGCGTCGGTTCCGATGTGCGAACCACAGGCACCTTCGTGAACTTCTTCGAGGATCATTTCAGTATCCTCTTCACTAACACACCTCTGTAGTGGATTTGCATATCCTTGCCGATATAGTTCTTCTCCAATTAAGAAGAAACGTCCGGAGCACCTTCGCACTTTTGCGGCTTCACTGGGGTCTTCGGGGAGTGTGTTGGTTCCGAGATACGTATTGATTGGTTCTTTCCATCCTTTCCCCGAGGTCTCTATGCTTAACAATGCGATGCTGGGGTGGCTTAGCACTTCGGTGCAAGTTTTGGACTTCGCCAAACAGTCTGCCTCAGCATTTTCTCGTCGGGGTACGTTCTCGATTTTCATGACGTCGAACTCCCGAATAAGCTTTGTTACCAACTCATTGTATTTCGCCAAGGTCGGGTCTTTCGCGCCATAGTCCCCTGCCATTTGCCGGACCACCAGCTGGGAATCACTATGGGCTTTCAAGTTTCTCACGCCAATTTTTCTGGCCAGGCGTAATCCTGTTATGAGGGCCTCATACTCGGCCATATTGTTGGTGGCGTTGAAACTGAACTTGATGGCCTTCATTACTTCTAGGCCTTTGGGGCCTCTGATAATCACTCCAGCTCCCTGGTGTTCGGATCCTAAGGCCCCGTCAACATATAACGTCCATTCTGGCTCGTCTTCGCCCGAAAATGAATGTCCCTCCTCGGTGTTTGGTACTTCGGTGATGAAGTCTGCCAAAGCTTGAGCTTTTATAGCTTTCCGGGGTTCATACGTGATGTCGTGTTCGCCAAGCTCTATACACCACTTGGAAAGCCTTCCCGAGTGATCAACTTTCCTCATAACATCCCGTAGAGGCAGGGTACTTCGGACGATAATGGGGTGAGCCTGAAAGTATGGCCGCAGCCTTCTCCCTGCAAGCACTAAGGCATATATAGCTTTTTGAAGCAAAGGGTACCTGACTTCGGCGCCATGCAGGGACTTGCTGACATAGTAGACCGGCCATTGCTTTGGCCCTTCTTCTTTCACGAGGACCGAGCTCACAGCTTTTTTCGTGACGGCGAGGTATAATACGAGGGGCTCTCCCTCCCGAGGTTGCCGCAGGGTCGGCAGGCTGGCCAAGTAGACTTTGAGTTCTTCCCAGGCTTTTTGGCAATCTTCATCCCAAGGATGACCATTCCTTCCGAGGTCGCCTTCCATCTTTGCTGCCTTTGTGAGCACTTTGAAGAAGGGTCGACACCTATCTCCGTACCTGGAAATAAACCTGCTCAGAGAGGTTATTCTTCCAGTGAGTCTTTGCACGTCTTTGACTGTGGCAGGAGTTCGGAATTCAAGCAGAGCCTTAATCTTCTCGGGGTTAGCATCGATGCCTCTTTCGGATACCATGTACCCAAGGAACTTTCCCAAGGTCACCCTGAAGATGCATTTCTCACGATTAAGGCGGATCCCGAAGGCTCTGAGTTTTTGGAAGGTTTCCTCTAAATCTGCAACGTGGTAGCCAGGCAGTTTGCTTTTGACTATCATATCATCAACATACACCTTCATGTTCCTCCCCATTTGGTCTTTGAAGACCTTGTTCATCAGCCTCTGGTAGGTGGCTCCTGCATTCTTGAGCCCGAAGGGCATCCTAATATAGCAATATGTTCCTCCCTCGGTGATGAAGGCAGTCTTCTCTTCATCTTCGGGGTCCATCCTTATCTGATGGTAGCCACTGAAAACGTCCAGGAAACTTAGGAGCCCGTACTCGGTAGTTGAGTCTACCAGTTGGTCTATTGGCGGAAGAGGATATGAATCTTTCGGGCAAGCATCGTTCAAATTTCTGAAGTCGATGCACATCCGGAGCTTACTACTTCCTTCTTTTGTGGCAATTACCACGTTGCTTAGCCATTCGGGGTAGTTTACCTCCCGGATAACGCTAGCGTCTATCAGACGCTGGACTTCGGTCTTGACGAAGTCACTTTTTTTAGCTGAGATGTTCCGTTTCTTTTGTCGGACAGGTTTTACTTCCGGACTCGCTTTGAGGCTATGCTGGATTACGCGAGGGTTTACCCCTGGCATGTCCTTCGGCGAGTAGGCGTACAGATCTTTATTTGTAAGCAGAAAAGATACAAGTTTTTGCTTGTCTCCTTCGGCCATGCTTTTCCCTATTCGGGTACTACGGCCTGGGACAAGCTCTACTTTTTCTGTTTCCGCTTTTGTGGGATCTTCTGCCCCGCCCCTTTCCAGCTCTTTTGCTTCTACAGCATGTGCTAAGTTGCTTGCTGGAGCCTTTCGTGCTCTGACGAACACCTTTCTCACCTCGCCTTGATCAATGAAAATCTTTACGTCTCCTTCTTTGGTCGCGAAGGTGACGGTCAAGTACTTTACATCCGGGCGAATGTGCAAATTTCCCTGTGTCTGTCTGCCGAGGATGGCGTTGTATGACGAAGGAACGTCCATGACTATGAATCTTGCCCTGGTAGAGGCGAACAACTCAGCAGTTCCTTTCTCCAAAGTTCCTTTCATCATCAAGGGGAGGTCGATCCACCCGAGGACAGGTAGCTCAGATGGTCCTACGCCGAACGTGGGTGAAGTAACAGCCTTGAGGTCACTCCTGGATACGCCCAAGCTTGGCAGCAAATGTGAGAACAAGACGTCTGCGTTTGACCCATCGTCCAGAAGTACCCTCTTGACGTCCCAGTTTCCTATCCTCGCCATTATCAGCAATGGATCGTCATGGGGGAATACGATGGTGGAGCCATCCTCGCGGGCCAATTTTTTCATTGGGCTCTGATATTCCATCACCGCTATCTCTCTGGCCCTTCTTTTTCTTTCCGAGGATGGAAGTCCGGTTGTGATCGTCTGTATTACTCCTGCCGAAGGTGGAGGACGCCTTCTCGGACTTCGGTTCCTTCGCCTGTCTGAATCGTAATCCTCGTCATCGGGCTTTCCTTCTTCCTCTTTTTTCCCCTTCGGGGAAGGCATTCTCAAATAACGCCGAAGCTGGCCCTGCTTTATCAGTGATTCAATGTACTTTTTCAACTGAAAGCAGTCTTCGGTGTCATGACCGTGATCACGGTGGAACTGACAGAACTTCTTCATGTTCCTTCTGTTGTCAGCAGTCATGCCCCTCGGTCGTTGGATTTGAGCCCCCTATTTTTCCAACGCCATGAGGACGTTAGCCCTCGTGGTGCTCAGAGGTGTAAAGTTTTGCGGCTTCCTTCCTCCTACTCGCATTCTCCGAGGTCGGCCTAACTGTTCCGTTGGACACCGGGCTTGCTGGCTGGACCCTTCGCCACGAGCGTGAATATGGTCAGCCTTCGGTCCAGTCATTCTCAGCTCTTCGGCTGTCATATGTTGTTCAGCCCTTCGGTAGAATTCTCCAGCGTGTCCGGGGGATCTTTGGAGAATTCATAAAACAAGTGCGAATCCCTCCGGAGGCCCCTCGTCATGGAGAGGATGCGGATTTCGGGATGAAAGTCTGGAACACTAAGGGCCTCTCTGTTGAACCTCTCGACATAGTCACGGATGGTCTCCCCGTTTCTTTGTGCTATGTCAAACATCTGGACGGGCATCTTCGCCGTCGGCTTGCTCCCAATGAACTGTTGGGTGAACGCTATGGACAGCTCCTGGAACCCCCTGATGTTTCCGGGAGGCAGGGAATTGTACCAGGCAGTTGCTGGTCGTGCGAGGGTGACTTCAAAGCACTTGCAGAGTGTAGCATCATCAGCCCCGTGTAGCACCATGCTGCGTTTGTACTTTGTTAGGTGGGCCTGGGGATCAGTCCGACCCTCATAGGTCTCTAGCCGAGGTAGCCTGAAGTCACTTGGCATGGCCGCCTCGACCACTGTTCGGGCGAAAGGAGTTTCATCTCCAGAGACGGTTTCAGTTAGCCTGGCCCAAACAGGCTTGCGTGCCACCTGCTGTTCCACTCTCTCCAGTCTTGCCAAGACTTTCTTGAGGAGGAGCGTGGCACTGGGCTCCTCTTCCTGGTGCTTGGAGGTTCTTGGGTAAAAGGACTATTGCCGTCTCTTCGGGGACCGACTTCAGTACCGAGGTGAGGGGGACCTTGCCTCTGGCAACAAACTTCTTCTGGACGGGACTTCGAGTCGTTCAGACCTCGCTCTTTCCGCCAGCCGTGCTCCGAGGGGCAAGTTATCTGTCGAGGACTCTTCCCGTGGCTCCCCAATTCCCGGGCTATGACGGGTTGCCCTTGGGCTTTTCTCCCGAGGTCGTGCTGGCGAAGTGAGTTTTTGCGCCTGGGCTGGTTGCGGCCACCTTCGGTCTATCTGTTGTGTCATTTCAGCCACAACAGACCTCTGAAAGTCTCGTAAAAAACCCATGGTGATGACAAGAGGGCGTTCCTCTTCAGGCAAGGAAGTCTCTGGGGGACTTTGTTCGGTAGCTGGTTGGGTTTCAGGCGCGGACGGGGACTTCGGGAGTCCTCTGTCCTTCGAACGCCGAGTTTTGACAACCGCTACCTGGGGGTAGTTTCCCACAGACGGCGCCAAATGATGCCCCAAAGCATCTTCGTTTGCTGTCATGTTGACAGGTGGAGAGACTTCCTGAGGAGGCGAGCACCTGGAGCTCTGGTTTCCCAGCTGAGTGTGCCTGAAAAGCTCAAAGAAGAGGTTAGGAGGTGCCCAGTTTGCTTTTCCGGGGAGGACCCTCGGACACCCAAGTCAGTTTTCTGAGTGAAAGTGGAGGAAGAACACTAAGGGATCAAGTGTCTTGCCAGTTTTGTGTTTTCTCAGAGGGAGGAAAATGCCCATCCTTTGCCCAGTCCCATTTCCTAGTATTTATAGGAGTAGCTGGTCCGTTCAGATCATGACACGTGTTCGGTCGGATTTGATCTGTACTTTTGGACCTAGGGGACAGGCAGCCGTTTGCAGCCTCCTTTAGCCCTGGACCCGGACAGATTGTGTCAGGACTGGGCGACTGCGGCGTGTCAGTTCGCCGTTCAGATGTGACGTGTAGGGCTTGTGGGCGACATGTCAGAGGCTCCTTAAATGCTCATACCGTACTCCCGAGGTCCCCTGGGCGAGGTCGCCCTTCGATGCGTGCACCCTCTTCAGATTCTATTCGTCCTTCGGTGCGAGCACCTCCTTCGGGATCTATCCCATAGTTCTGGGAGCTCCCTTGATGAACACCTTCTTCGGGACTCACACCCATAGTTAGGGGATTCCCTTGTTCAGGTGTTTCTTGTTCGGGGAAGATCCTCTTCGGGGCCTCTGCCTTCGGGGAGATTCTTCCTTGCTTTGGAGAGATGGCTCTCTTACCCGAAGACGGTCAGTTCAGCCCCTCGATGGAGACGGTGTTGTCCTCGGAATTCCTGACGAGCTAACCGAAGTCTCGAGCTCATAGTGTTTGACTTCGCACCTTCTGAGGTCAGTAAAAAGATCCTCTCTTGGGTGACGTCAGACTCCTCGGCCAATATTCTGGCAGGGAGTTACTACCGAGGAGGCAATAGCCTTTGGCTATCAGATTCCTTCCTCCACCTACTTGTCCCCTACTTTTGACAAATTCACCCAACTTTCACCAAAGTCTTCCAATTTGTCTCCCACTCACCCCCATGTGGATCACATGACCTCCCTCATTCTTTCCCCTTAAAATTCATGTATACTACCCAAAATACACTCCCATTCATTCCTCCAAAGTTCATTCAACACATTTTACTCTTTCTCTTCAATCTCTCTCTACATTTACTCTCAAACACTCTTCCAAATTCTTCTTCCTTCTAAATTCAGCCAAGACTCATTATTGAGCATCCTTGAGCTTTTACCAAGTGTTCTTGGTGTCTATAAACTCTTATGAACACCTAGAGCAATAATCAAGAAGTAAATTGGAAGAATAGACTTTTTTGGAAACTGTCAACCAAGAGAAGTTTTGGCCAAATCTTGTTCTTGGCATTCTCATGTTTGAAGCTTGTGTTCTTGATACACATAAGCTTCTAAGTCCTTTTAAGGCAAGGAATCAAGCAGTGGATTCAAGGAAAGATGAGCGGGAGCTCTAAGGAAATCAAGCCGAAAGATTCGGCCATACCTCATTTGGTTGAGGTACTGTGTGTTCTACCAAGTGTTCTTGATATTTCCTATGTTTCGAGATTATGTCAAGCAAGAATATGGCTTGCTATTTTTCTACCCTTGTAGGATCTTAAGCTAGAACACAAGTCCTAGATACAATAAGCAAGGAAAAACAAAAAGCTAAGCTTTTAAAGCTTTCGGGTTACAAAGGTTGTGAAAAGGTTTGGGTAAGGATTTTGAAACTCTTTTAAGTATTTCAGCCTTTGGGTGATGGATATTGGATGCCAGGTGATCCTAAGGTGCTACAGAGGGCTATGTTTTGTTGCTTAGGCAACTCTGTGCTAGCTAGCTCCGTGCAAGCGTTATGGCTAGGAATTGGGTTGGCCAACTGAATTCCCGAGCATAAAGAGATCTTAGATTAACACGGACTAATAAATGGTTAACCAAAACTAAAGAAAATATGCTCATGCTTGCTCTGCCCTTCATGGGAATATGGTGTTAAATGGTGTGTATGTTTGTGTGCTTATATGTTTGGTTGTGCTTGCTGACCCCAATTATTGTTATATGCATATATCCTTTATTTTCTCTCTCTTAGTGTTTTCTTTGCAGGAGTTTGGATTATATTTTGCAAAGATACACTTGTGCTATGTTAGGCTCTATGAGTTGTATGGAATCTTTACTGAGTTTTACTCACCCGCCCTTCTCTACTTCATGTAGGAAAAGGAGCACTAGAACAGAACTAAGATCAAGAGTATTTCATACTCTTTCTGTTGGTAAAAAGGTTTGTGTGTGCACATATGTGTTTGCTCAATATTCTAAGTAATCTAAGTGTTATGGGTAGCTTGTGAAATAAGCTAAGTAAGTATTGACTTTATGTGTAGGACTTGGAGTCCAGATTGTGGGAACAAGGTCTAATAAGGTGGTTATGTGTGTTCTATGCCATGTGTCCATTTGGCCTTGTCATGAAAGACCAAAAATATATTTTCAGTGAACTTGTTAAATTCGTCCATGTTGTGTTCTTGGCATATTTGATGGACCTTTGAACTTTTGGATGTTGTACAATTTTGGCCCTAAGTTATAAAGTTGATGGATATGCATGATTATATGGTTATAAGCCTATATTTGAAATATGGAAACATGCATATTCGGTCTTGTTTGTGCACTAATGACCAACACTAAAGTGAGCATGAATTGGTATGGAAAAGCATGCCTATAATACGTTAAGTTGGTAACCAAATAGATAAAGTGCTTGTAGCTAATTACATGTACTTTTGGATTGAACTTGAGCATACGAAACATGTGCATAATAAACAAGTTTTCAAAACTTGAGTTGGTGTTTTTGTTGCCATGTATGTACTTGGCTAGTTGAGTAAAGAAATAAACACACAAGTTCCACCTAAGTACTAGCTTGTTTTCTAAAGCATGAAAAATGAGCCTTAAATAAGTAAGTAACGAGCTAGTACTAGTAATGTCCTGGGAACATGCCCATATGTTTGGTTTTGTTTAATGCCCCTTATCTGGAATTCCGCTACATGGCTAAGTAATTGGGCCAGAATGGGCTAGGGGCTAGGCTAGGATGACAACTTGGTATCAGAGCATGGATGCTCTTAGGACTAAAATTTTTGGTTTGTGGATTATTTGTAGCATAGACTTGTTCCCACATAGGTTAAGTCCATTGTTGTGTCTACTTATTAATATAGAGCATATGTATACCTTGCTTGTTGTTATGTATAGGATGAGAACCTGGAATATGGATAAGGAGGCCAGAGGCCAAAATGAGAACAGAGCAACCCATCAAGAGGGTGAGAAAATTGGTTCCGAACTAGAAGTACAAGCTAGGGCCATTGAGCCCGTTAGGCCGAATATGGCTGTAAATAGTAATCATGATCAAGGGAAATTGGAACACTTGATGCTAATGTTGCAAGCTATATTGCCCAACTTGTAGTTGGCATACAGGTCCTAACTAAAGGAAAGGCATAAGTCCCAGAACATATTGGGCAAGAAAAAAACCGAAAGTCAAAAGAAAGCCAGGAAAGGAAACCATGCTTGGTGATCAAGCCAGTGTAAATAGGAAAGAGCTTAATTATGAAGATAATGATGATGAAAGGGGAAATCCAAGAGCCAAAAGGGTAAGGTCTGAAATTAGATAAGAGACCCGAGTTGAGCAGGAAATGTGTCCAGTAGCAAAGGAACTGGACATAGAAGAAATGGAAAGGTCAACCCAACTCACTGTCACGACTTGAGCTCAGAGAGGTCAACCCAACTCATTATCACCATTGGAGCAGTAAGGGCTCCCAGAGGATGGCTTACTAATAGAGATGAAAGAGCCCCCAGAACAAATGCTGGAGGCCTAAGAGAAGGTCAACTAAAGTGGTTTTTCCCTTAAAATCCCCAATTTTCAGAGGGAGAAGTGGTCCAGATGAAGCTAAATTTGTTATTAACTAGGTTGAGAAGATCTTCAAGAGACTAGAGGTTTCCTCTTCTCAAAAGGTTTTGTTTGCTACCTTCAAATTAGAAGGCAATGTGAAACTATGGTAGAGAGCAGTCCACAGGACTTATGCTAGCAAAAATGCTAGAAGGCCCACTTCCAAAAGAAGGGCAATGCAGTGGGCTGAATTTCTCCAAGTTTTTCAGTAATAGTGCATTAGTGAAGCCCTAAATGACTAGAAGCAAGTTGAGTTTGAATTGCTTGAGTAGGGAGAGCTCTCGGTGCTAGAATATGAGCAGAGGTTTAATAACCTTATCTAATATGTCTCACAATATGATGGCCAAGAGGATTTGAAGGCTAAGAGATTCCTCAGAGGACTAAGGCTTGAATTGAGGTAAATACTTAGGGTAGTGGGTGCCCATAAGTATTATGACATTGTTCAGAGGGCTGTGGCCCTAGAGCAAGAATTTAGAGGCCAAACTATGAGAGGCCCTGGTAATGCCAGTAGGATGCAAAATGCATCTGAAAAGAGAGGTAGAGAAAACTTGGCACATGAGCCAAGAAAGGATAACAACAGAGAAGAGAAGATAGCTCATTATGGACCTTCATGTAAGACTTGTGGGAAATTTCATGGCCAAAAGCCATATTATAGATTCATAGATAGTTTCCCTAAGTATGGTTCCCATGATCACTGGGTAAAAGATTGTCCCATAAAGAGTGATGGACAAAGGAACATGGGGAGATTCATAAATAAATGGGCTCAAGGGCAACCACCCATGAGGAGGCAAAATGTAATTCTACCTCCATTAGAGAAAAATTTAGGCCCTAACATGCCTCTGGACAAAAGAAGACAAAATCAGGCTCCTGGAAGAGTGTTCACGATAGAAACCTCGAGAAGGGCCCAAGACGCCCAAGAGGCCAAAGGAGCAGAGAGTGAAGAGGAAGAAATGAACCAGGCCAGGCTAGTTAGGAAGACTCTAATAGGTGGCATTTTACTAAATGGTTATGAATTATCAGTTTTATATGATACTAGTGCATCATTGTCTATCATATCTGCTGGACTTGTTAAAGCTTTAATCTTAAAGTATGCAATACTGATGAATGTACCTAGTAAGGACTGTGGGAAATGAAATCCTGTTTGCATAGCATATGGTAAAAAGTTACATGCCTAAGCTTGGAGAAATAGAACTTAAAGTGATGGCGATGAGGGCCATTAGCATCTCCACTGTGTGCCGTGGAGAATGCAGTAGGACCTTCCGGAGGTGTAGGCGAGCCCTGAAAGAAGGTGCTCTGTGTGGATTGCCTGTGATGCCTGGCAGCATCTTCGTGTGGCAGGCACGGTGAGGCCGAGAAGGACTTCCAGTATGAGAGAGAGGTCCGAAACGGGGATTCCTCATGAGGAATGGCCTGAAACACTTAGAAAACAGGGGTTAAGAGGTCCCCGGAGTCTTTTTTCGGGGAAGAGCCTCCGACGCCCAAGTTAGTGCCTTGGGAGGGGTGGAGAGAGAGAGCAGCAAGTACCAGAGAGTCTTGACTGTCCGTGTTTTCCTTTGAGGGTTGGAAGGAGAGGATTTAGAGGGGAGAGAGGAGAGAGAGAGGTCCCACCCGCCTGTGACCATTCCCCTGGTAAAAATAGGAGGGGGTGAGCCCTTCAGATTGCAGCACGTGTATGGACGAACACCATTCGTACTTCTGGGTATGGGGGTCCCCTAGCCGCCTGTAGGCTCCTCGGGCCACGAGCTGCGATAATCATAGCCTTACATGACAGGACGTAAGCAGTGGTGACGTGTCAGAGTGCCTGCGAGGACGGCGTGTAAGGTGTACGGGCGTAATGTCAGAGGCTCCTTGATGGCTCCTACCGTACCTTCGAGGTCCTTTTGGTTGATGTCTCACTTCGGAGTGAAGGACCTTTTCCCGGAGTCGCAGTGGTACTTCGGGGCTTTCCCTGGCTCCGAAGTTAGCCCTTTGGGGGACTTTCACCTGTAGAAGGTGGCTGGCACTTCTCCCCGAAGCTGACTCAGTCGCCATCCCGATGGAGGCGATACGGTAGTTTCCAGAGGTTGGTATTGGCAGGCTGCCGAGATCGTGTGCCTCAGGTGTTCGGGGCGATAGCACTTTGCCTATCACATGCCCCCCCTCGGGAAGCCGGAGTGGAGACTTCGGCTAGTGGTCCCTTTGTTGGCGCTTTCTAGGACTTGGGGTGTGCCGTTCGCAGGGGAGGCATTTTGCCACCTGGGGGCATTATTTGTTCGGACAGGTGTCACCGGTCTGCCCTTTGGTGTCCTCGAGATCCCCAACCTCTTTACTTTTTTCTCCCATGGGTTAGTGGACAGTCATGTTTTGAAACTAGGCGTGTCAGTCTAGGGCGGTGCACCCAAGTTTTCAAGATGTCAGAAAATGTGTCCTAGTTTCTCATGACGGGCGACACGTGGCAGGTGTTGGTTGGGATGGGTAAGTCTTTTCGCGCGCGAGGGGCAATTATGGTGACATTTCACCTTCACGCAGCAATTATGACGCCCTTTCGACTTCCCTTCCTTGATCTATATAAGCCTCCTCCTGTCATTCTCCTCATTTTTTTTTCTTTGCTCTTACTTTCCTCTCGTTTGCTCTTGCATCTTCTCTTGCCTTTTTCCTTTTTCCAGCAACGGTTTTTACGGCGGGGCGATTCCCGGCATCTTGCATGACAGTGTCCAGGAATCCTGATTTCACCAAGACTTTTGGTAGGTTCTTCCATCGATTTCTGCTTTTCTTTTAGCTTCCCGAAGTCATTTTTCTTCTTTCCGAAGTCTCTCTTTTGGTCAACCATGTCTTTGGCTGTTCCCGAGAGCTGGCAATCTCTTATGTCTCACCCATGTTGCTCCACTTCTGAAAAATTAGAGAAGTGGACAACCAAATTTTTTCTTCCCTCCTACGCCACCACGAGGTTACCCCACCTCGGTCATTTCAGCTTTATGAATCGGGAGGATGAGGTTACTGTTTTCTGAGCCCAACTGAAGGCCAGACTTCGGTATCCTCCAGCGAGGATGATTTATGACTTTTTCCAATTTCATGGCATAGCCGTAAATCAGCTTCCTCCCAACTCATACTGCTATTTCAACACCTTTCTCTGCATGTGAGGGGTCTTCGGGGTAGAACCCCATTTTATCCTGTTCATGCAATATTATAAGCTCTATCCGGTCCCGAAGGGTGGCTTTTATTTCATGCTACCTCGGGGATCTGGGAGCAAGAAATTTATGTTCACCTTCACTACCATGGATAGCTGGCGAGGGTGGCAAAGGAAGTTCTTCTTCCTAAAAGTGGCGGAGGCCTGGTCGTATGTTCAGACTAAGTGGGCTCGAGGAAAGCTGGAGATGGATGTCATGGATCGCAAGAAGTTGCTAACTCCCGAGTTGGCGGCGAGGTTTGAGGACTTCGACAGACGTATCCGTGCTGTCACTGACTGGGATGCCGAGGTCCCTCCGCGCTCTCTCTACCCTTTCCCCATCATGTGGAAACTCATGACCGAGGATGTTCTTTTGGAGTTGGGGGTGGTTAAGGAGCACAAAACGGATCTTGGCATCCAGCTCCTGCTACCAAGGGGAAGGACTCTTGGCTAGTGAAGCTCCTTCGGAGCGAGCTCACTTATGAAGCCTTCTTTGAAAGTAAGTTCCTTTCAAAGTTTTTTAGCATAAGTGCCTGTCTGGACTCACACTAATGTTTTCCCTCTTTTTCAGAGATGCGTGATGAGTCTGCTGCCTACTATAAGCCTCTATTCCTTGGTCAGGCCGAGAAGGGAGAGCAAATGAAGAGAGGCGTATCCAAGAGGCGCAAGACTACTGGGAGCGGATCGTCTTTGGCCACGAAGGTAAAGAAGGATACCATTCTTCCACCCTCAGAGGATGTGGCGGAGGTCGGAGGTGTCATTGCAACTTCCACGGAGGTTGGTGGTGTCATTGCAACTTCCACCAAGGTTCCAACTTTTGCCGAACCTGAAACTCCCGCAGAAGTTCCTGCTGGGGTGGTCGTTGTTACTGCTTCTCTGAGTCCCGCCACGTCGGTGGATCTTTTGGGCTTTTTGGCAGGGAGTCCCTCTACCGAGGAGTTGGAAAAATGCCAAAGGGACAAAGGCAAACATGTCCCTGCTGATGTGGAAGAGGTCCGGGACTCCGACAACGACATTGCTGAGGTTGCGCCAGGTTTGTCTCTTATCTCCTTTTCGGTTTTCACAATCTCATGGCTTTCTCAGTCAAGGAGTTTTACCTGATGAGACACATGTTTTCTATTTTGCAAAGGATTTGGCGCCCTCAGCTTGGATGGTTGAGCATGCCCGAAGGCAGGCTCTTCAGGATTCCCACGTCCCAAAAGACAAAGTTTCGAGGGAGCCATTCTGGTCTTTCACGGAGGACATGAATCTGTTCTCTGAGGATTGCTAGGAAATGGCTCCCCAGATGGAGAGGGGCGTACTTACTCAGGCTTCCTTCAAGGCAGTTACCGAGAAGTGTGCCTCTGAGGATTCCCTTGCCGTTAGAGTTTCTGAGCATGCCGCTCAGGTAATTCCTCAGGCTCCTTCATTTTTCCTCCCACTTTTTTGCCTAAGTGTTTTGGCTTTTCCTTGTGTCAATTTCGCTAAGTACCTTCTTTCTTTGCAGCTTCTGGGGTACAGCGAATACCTTCGGGCTTGGGCAGTAAAGCAGTCTTTGGTTCGAGCTTGGGCCGAAGATAAATTGGAGAAGGCCAAGGTTTTTTGCGCTAACTCAGTTGTGACGAACACCGAGTTAAGCCGTATAGCCAAGCAGAAGGTTGCCCTGCTTCGGGAGTAGTTCTTGAAGGGCCAAGAAGATCTCTTGAAGGACTTCTCCAAGAAGATGTCCGACCTTGGTGAGAAGGTTGTGAGCTTAACCTCGGCCAATGAGGCCATTCAGAAGAAGAGAGAAGGAGAAGCTGCTCTTCTGACGAAGGCTCTTGCCAACAAAGCAGAACTTCAAGCCAAGGTCGAGTAGCTGAAGAAGGATTCGAAGTAGAATAAGAAGATAAAGGAGTTAGAGAAGGAGGTTGCGGACCTTTGGAAGAAGGTTTCAGATCTTCAGAATGAGGACGACGACTTGGACATAGAAAAAGACAAAGCCGTCTAGGCTATAAAGGTTGCCTTTCAGGACGGCTTCTGCCTAGCTAGTCACCAATTTCTGAAGAAATATCCAGACCTCGACCCTTCCTTCTTGGCTGCCCTGGATATTCCCGAGGGTCGTCGGTGGACTTGGTTGAAAGTTCAGTTCCTTAACCTGCCACTTGCCCCTCCTCCTACACCGAAGGCGGCGGCCAAAGACACAGGAGTCGAAGCTTCCCATGATGCCGAGGTCCCTTAGATATTCTAGGGCCTTTGCCTTCTTCTTGTTCTTTGTATTTTTCTTCTTGTAACCTTCTCCTTGTACTAAGACCTTCCTCAATGAACTTTCCTTCATAATTTGGTTAAGTCTTTTGAGCAATTTTTTCCCTGTTGTCCCGACCACTTTCGGTCAAGGGACTTCGGAAAGGTATGAGCAATTTTTGTTTCCAAATTGTCCAGACCTCTTTCGGTCAAGGGACTTCGGAAAGGTACATTTTGCCCGTTTCATCGGCCAACCTTCGGTAAACTCTCTTTGTTTCCGAAGTTTACTTAGGCAAGTTTTAGCCTCTCTTTGTCGGCCGTACTCGATGGAGTTCACCTTTTTTGGGCATATAACCCAACCATCTTTGGAAGGAAAATAGGACTTTCGGGAGTCAATGGACTTCACCCTTTTTTGGGCGTATAACCCAGTCATCCTTGGAATGAAAACAAGACTTTCTGGATCGTGTGCTTTAGCTTTGTTCGGCGAGTACTTTCAGATAGGGGAAAACTTCTGTACTTAGAGAAATTTCTCTCTTGTACAATTTCTCATCTAAAATTGTAAGTATAGAATTTCTTTAAGGCATCCGAGTGCCATGCATTTTCCAGTTTTCCTCCTTCGTCGTCGCCAATCTTGTATACTCCCTTTTGGACCTCGTCTAGGACCAAATAAGAACCCTTCCCATTTGGCCGAAGTACCACATGGGATGGTTTTCGGGTTTTAGACTCGGCCTTTCGGAGGATGAGGTCTTCTTCCGTTATTCCTTTTGGCCTATCATGCAGGTTTGCACTTATGGCCACCTTTTGCTAAAAGGGCTTTCTTCTGAGCTCGGCCATTTCTCAGTGTTCATCAACTAGGTCGAGCTTAGTCCTCAACCCGAGGTCATTTCCTCTTTCGCCGAACACCTGTATTCTAACTGATGGCCATACTACTCCGATGGGGATAATGGCCTCTGTACTGGAGATAAGTGATAAAGGCGTCTCCCCCGTGGCCCCTCGAGGAGTTGTCTGAAGACTCCCCAATATAGTAGGAAGTTTTCCTGGTCTTTTCCCCTTGCTTCCCCCAACCTCTTTTGTAGTCCCTCTTTTATAGCTGTGTTGGCTACCTCCACTTGTTTGTTGCTCTAGGGCTGAGCTAGTGGGTCGAAGTGCGTTGTTATTCCGAAGTCGATGACAAATTCTTGGAATCCCTCGTCCATAGACTGGGAACCATTATCGGCCATTATCACCGTCGGTATGCCAAATTTGGATATCATGTTCTTCCAGATGAACTTTTGTATGTCCTTTTTACCGGTACGTCTTTGTAGCGGACTTGCGTGCCCCTGCCGATATAATTCCTCCTTAATTAGGGGACATCGTTCGGAATATCTTCGCATTTTTTTCCACTTCATGAGGATTTTTGGGACTCTTTGGTTGCTAGATACCTCTTTGTAGGGTCTTTCCACCCTTTGTCCGAGGTTGCTATACTCAGCGTTGCCATGCTCGGATGGCCCATCATTTTGGTAACCACATTTGATTGCTCTGGTGGACTTTCTGCCCTCGGGCTCCCGAGGGGCTACTCAAGCGCCTTGATGTTTTGCGCTCGGGGTTCCACGGAGTTTCCACTCTAGATCTACCTTTGCTCAGTTTCCCTCGTTGGTTTTAGCATTTTCTACTCCTGGGATTTCGGTAATGAAGTCTGCCAGTGCCTAGGCTTTCATTGCCCTTCTAGGCTCATACGTGCTGCAATATTCTCCGAGCTCGATGCACCCTTTTGATGATCTTCCCCAAATGCTCTACCCTTTTCATGACGTCGCCCAGAGGCAAGTTACTTCGGACATTGGTAGCGTGACCTTGGCAGTAGAGTCATAGCCTTCTTCCTGCAAATAGCAAGGCATAGATGGCTTTTTTGGGTAATGGGCATATGCCCTTGTTGCCAAGGAGACAACAACTTTTCTTTGGGTGCAGAACTCCTTCGACGGGGAGCTCGGGGTCGTTTCAACCCTACTTCTCCTGCTGGTTGCGTTCTAAAGGGTATGTTTCCCGTCGAGGACTCATCTTCATTGATCTCTCCTTCCGAACTCCTGTGAGTTGACGTGGCATCCTTCTCCCGCCGAGGTACTGGTCAGGAGGGCCTTCGGCCCGAATTTGGCTGCGGCCATCTTCGGTCTAACTACTGCGTCATTCCAACCACGATAGGGTGTGGGAACTCGTGCAGAAAGCCTATGGTAGCAGTCAGAAGACGTTCGTCCTCTAGCATGAAAGCCCGTACTGCAGTCGTTCGGTTACCGGTCGAACCTCTGGTGCAGACGAGAACCTCGGAGTTCCCTTTTCCTTAGAACGCCGAGTTTTAACAACGACGACCTGGGAGTGAGTTCCCACAGACAGTGCCAAATGATGGCGATGAGGGCCATCAGCATCTCCACTGTGTGCAGTGGAGAATGCAGTAGGAGCTTCCGGAGGTGTAGGCGAGCCCTGAAAGAAGGTGCTCTATGTGGATTGCCTGTGATGCCTGGCAGCATCTTCAAGTGGCAGGCACGGTGAGGCCGAGAAGAACTTCCGGTATGAGAGAGAGGTCCGAAATGGGGATTCCTCAGGAGGATTGGCCTGAAACACTCAGAAAATAGGGGTTAGGAGGTCCCCGGAGTCTTTTTACGGGGAAGAGCCTCCAACGCCCAAGTCAGTGCCTTGGGAGGGGTGGAGAGAGAGAGCAGCAAGTACCAGAGAGTCTTGACTATCCGTGTTTTCCTTTGAGGGCTGGAAGGAGAGGATTCAGAGCGGAGAGAGGAGAGAGAGAAGTCCCTCCCGCCTGTGACCATTCCCTTGGTATATATAGAAGGGGGTGAGCCCTTCAGATTGCAGCACGTGTATGGACGAACACCATCCGTACTTCTGGGTGTGGGGGCCCTCTAGCCACCTGTAGGCTCCTCGGGCCACGAGCTGCGATAATCATAGCCATACATGACAGGACGTAAGCAGTGGTGACACGTCAGAGTGCCTACGAGGACGGCGTGTAGGGTGCACGGGCATAATGTCAAAGGCTCCTTGATGGCTCCTACCGTACCTCTGAGGTCCCCTTGGTTGATGTCTCACTTCGGAGTGAGGGACCTTTTCCCGGAGTCGCAGTGGTTCTTCGGGGCTTTCCCTGGCTCCGAAGTTAGCCCTTCGGGGGACTTTCACCTGCAGAAGGTGGCTAGCACTTCTCCCCGAAGCTGACTCAGTCGCCCTCCCGATGGAGTCAATACGGTAGTTTCTCGAGGTTGGTATTGGCGGGCTGCCGAGATCGTGTGCCTCAGGTTTTTGGCTGCCTCCTTTCCGGGGTCCTTAGGTGTTCGGGGTGATAGCACTTTGGCTATCACAAAGCATACTTGATAGTCTTGGATGCAAATGGATATGATACCATACTGGGTATGAACTGGCTTAGTGCCAATAAAGTATTCATAGATTGCCATGCCAATCAAATTTGTTGGCTTGGACACAAACCCTAATCTTTGGAAAGATCATCTAGGTTAGTCCCAAAGAGTCAGTTAAATGTGGTGGAGCACAAAGCCTTGGTAATTGAAGGTGAATACATGGGGTTAAATGGAACTGAAGTAAAAATAGAGCTAGGTAAAATACCCATAATCCATGAATTTCACAAAGTGTTCCCCATAGATCTCCTAGGATTCTCTCCGACAAGAGAGGTTGAGTTTAGGATCAGGTTGGTGCCAAGAGCTGCACCTATGTCCATTGCTCCTTATAGGATGGCTATTCCTTAAATAGTGGAGCCAAGAAAGCAACTGGATGAATTGCTTGAGAAGGGTTTCATTAGGCCAAGTACATCTCATTGGGGAGCACCTGTACTTTTTGTGAAAAGGAAAGATGGAACCCTTAGATTGTGCATAGACTATAGAAAGTGCAAAGCACTAACCATTAAGAATAAATACCCCCTCACGAGGATTGAAGATCAATTTGATCAGTTAAAGGGGGCTAAGGTCTTCTCCAAGATAGACCTCAGATCTGGATACTTCCAACTAAGAGTCAAAGAAGAAGATATACCAAAGACAGCTTTCAGGACCATATATGGTCACTTTGAGTACACGGTGATGCCATTTGGGCTCACTAATGCTCCAGCCTTCTTTATGGACCTCATGTAAAGGGTATTCAAGGCTTATTTGGACCACTTTGTTGTGGTATTTATTGATGACATATTGGTATACTCAAACGATGAAGAAGCCCATAAAGAGCACCTAAGAATGATGCTAAGCTTGCTAAAGGAGTATGAGTTATATGGCAAGCTAAGTAAGTGCCAATTATATGCTAAGGAAATTGGATTTCTCAGACATGTGATCATTGAGCATGGCTTAGCTATTCATCCTGAGAAAATTAAAGCTATCTTCGAATGGAAGCAACCTCAAAATGTGAGAGACACAAGGAGTTTCCTAGGACTTGCTGGCTATTACAAAAGATTTGTGCCCAAATTTTCTACACTAGCATTTCCACTCACCCAATTAACAAGAAAGGACCAAAAGTTTAAGTCGGGTGAGTAGTGTAAGGCTAGTTTGCAAGAACTTAAAAGGAAGTTGACTGCAGCCCTAATACTGGTTTTACCAAACCAAAGAGTATATAGTTTACACCCATGCTTCTCGAGTAGGGCTAGGCTGTGTCTTATTGTAAGGGAGGCAAGCAAAAGCCTACGGGTCAAGGCAACTAAGGCCTTATGAGAAGAATTATCTAATTCACGATTTGGAATTAGCGGTAGTGATCTTTGCTCTTAAGGAATGAAGACACTACCTACTTGGAGGCAAATTTCAAGTCTTCACAGACCACAAAAGTCTAAAGTATCTATTTACATAAAAGGACTTGAACATGAGGCAAAGAAGGTGGCTTAAGTACCTAAAGGATTTTGAGTGCATCATTGAGTATATTGATAGCCAAAGGGCTATCGCCTCTATCTGACACGAACTCGGAGCGTCAGGGAACGCGAGGAAGCTATTAGCCCCCCCGAGGTACTAAACAGGTCACCTTCGAAAATGGAGAATCAGCTATTACAAGCCGAAGAGGATCTCCCCGAAGGCGGAACCCTGAATCAGGGAACTCCCCGAACTACGGGCATATTTCCCGAAGGGGCATCGTCCGTACCAGAGGACGACCTCGGCTAGGGACCTCGGGAGTACGGTATGAGCATTTAAGGAGCCTCTGACATGCCGCCCACAGACGCTACATGTCACCTCAAATGGTGATTTGACACGCCGACGCCGTCCAGGTCTTGTCACGACCTGTCTCGGTTCGAGACTCAAGGAGCCTACCACCGGCTACTTGTTCCCTACGCCCAAAAATTCAGAGAAAATCCGACCGAACACGTGTCGCGATCTGAACGGGCTGGACATTCCTATAAATACCAGGAAACAAACCCTGGCAAAAGGTTGGACTCCTCCCCCTTGAGAAAACGCAGGCAAGCCCACTAAAAACTCTAGTGCTTCCCCCTTACCTTCTCAGGAAACTGACTTGGGCGTCGGAGGATCCTCCTTAGAAAAGCACCCCGGGGACCTCCTAACCCCCTTCTCTGAGCTTTGCAGGCACGTTCCCCTGGGAAACTCCAGCACCAGACGCTCTCCTTCACAGGAAGTCCCCCCGGAAGTCACCATGCCTTCCAGTGAAGATGTCCCCGGACATCATATATAGCTGGAAAAGCTAACGTGGTAGCTGATGCCTTTAGTAAAAAGTATACTGGGGCACTCAAAGCCACTGGAGAACCTATTAAGGTAGATGTACTCAGTTTAACTGAGTTGGCCCAAGAATGGGGGAAATGGGAATTCGACCATGTAAAGCTCCTAACTATTAGGTCTGAATGGAAGGACCTAATTGAAGAAGCTCAGCTTCAGGATGAGGAGATCCCGTGGATTTTTGGGCAGAAACAAGGAAAATTGCTTCAAGGATTTCCTTTAAGGCTAGAATATTATACTTCCAAAATAGGATTTATGTGCCAAATAAGGATGGAATCAGGCAACAAATCCTAGAAGAAGTCCACTCTACTTTGATGAGTATGCATCCTATAGCTCAAAAAGTGTATAAAGATTTGAAATTGCATTTCTGGTAGCCATATATAAAACAAGAGATTGGTGCTTATTTGGCTAAGTGTATGACTTGTCAACAAGTCAAAGTGGAGGACCAGGGACCTGGTGCTAAGCTATGAAGCTTGCCTAAACCAGAAAGGAAATGGGGATCCATATCCATGAATTTTGTGGTGGGTATGCCGTTGACCCAAAGGAAGTGTAATGCAATCTGGATGATAATGGATAGATTGATCGAGGTAGCCCACTTCTTGCCCATAAACGTCACAGACTCATTGGAGAAATTGGCTTTAGTTATATGTTAAGGAGATTGTAAGATTACAGAGTGTACTAGATGGCATTGTCTCAAACAGAGACCCAAGATTTGTTTCCAGATTTTGGAAGTCCTTGCACCATGCTTTGGGCACTAAGCTAAAGTTCAGCTCTGAAAACCATCCTTAAATGGGGGGATAGACTGAAAGAACTACTCAAACCTTAGAAGATATGCTAAGATGTTGTGCCATTGACTTCCAAGGATAGTGGGATAGACATTTACCTTTAGTGGAGTTTTCATTCAACAACAGCCATCACTCAGTGATCAGTATGGCACCCTATAAGGCACTTTATGGAAGGAGGTGCTTAACTCCATATTGCTGGCATGAGCTAAGAGATAAGTTGGAAATTTGGCCATAGTTCATCAAGGAGACAACTGGGAAGATTAAGTTAATCCAAGAAAGGATTAAGGCTGCCAACAATAGGGAAGAATCATATGCCAACCTCAAGAAAAGAAGGGACATAGAGTTCTAGGTAGGAGACCAGGTTTGGTTAAAAGTGTCTCCTATGAAAGAAGTAATGAGGATTGGCAAGTGGGGAAAGTTATCCCCGAGGTATGTGGGACCAAGCATAATACTCACAAGAGTAGGAAATGTAGCCTACAAGTTAGAACTACCCTCTGAGCTGAGACATGTACATGACACCTTCCATGTAAGCTTATTGGAGAAGTGTGTCTTAGATCCTAAGCAAGTCGTACATGTCATTAGTGTTACCGTTACCCAAAATCTCACATATGAATAAGAACCAATTTGGGTATTGGCAAAAGACACTAGGAAGCTTAGGAGTAAATAGACACCTATGGTAAAAGTCCAATGGACTAACCATTCTGAGGAGGAGGCCTTATAGGAACTGGAAGCTGAAATGCTTAAGAGCTATCCTGAAATATTCCTTAATATTTTAGGAAATTTGGAGGACCAAATTTCTTAAGGAGGGGAATCTTGTAATCCCTGCAAAATCCTAAGTAATTAAGCCTCGGGCTATGAGGATTTAAGGCTTATGAATTTTTCCTAAATTAGGAATTAAGCTAATTGAGTTTGGGAGACACAAAACTAAGTACGGCCAAGGAGTATGATGAGTGTTAGACACTCTCAAAATTTAAACTTGGCTTAGGCCAAGTAACATGATGGAAATTTAAGTTAAGGGACATAATTGGACTAAGGGTACTTTGGTGATTGAGCTCAATTGCCCAAATATGATGAATTGAGTGACTAAAGGGGGGATTAGCTAATTTTAAAGGCATTGGATCCATAGCTACCACCTCCCTCCATTTCCCAGTGTTCTAATCCACCTCCCATCCAACTTATTGCGTAGGATTCCTTCCTTCACCTACTTGTCCCCCACTTTTGACAAATTCACCCAACTTTCACCAAAGTCTTCCAATTTGTCTCCCAATTTGTCTCCCACTTACCCCCACCTGAATCACATGATATCCCTTATTATCTCCCTCAAAATTCATTTATACTACCCAAAATACACTCCCATTCACTCCTTCAAACTTCATTCAACACATTTCACTTTCTCTCTTCAATCTCTCTCTTTGCTTGCTCTCAAACACTCTTCCAAATTCTTCTTCTTTCTAAATTTGACCAAGACTCATTCTTGAGTATCCTTGAGCTTTTACCAAGTGTTCTTGGTGTCTACCAACTCTTAAGAACACCACGAGCAAGAATCAAGAAGCAGATTGAAAGAAGGAGATGTTTTTGTAAACCGTCAACCAATAGGAGTTTCAGGGAAATCTTGTTCTTGGCATTCTCGTGTTTGAAGCTTGTGTTATTGATACACATAATAAGCTTCTAAGGCATTCTAAGGTAAGCAATTAAATGGTGGATTCAAGGGAAGATGAACGGGAGCTCTAAGGAAATCAAGCCGAAGGATTTAGCCATACCTCATCTGGTTAAGGTACTGTGTGTTCTACTAAGTGTTCTTGGTATTTCCTATGTTTCTAAGTTATTTCAAGAAAGAATATGGCTTGCTAACTTTTTTCCCTTGTAGGATCTTAAGCTAGAACACAAGTTCTAGATACAACAATCAAGGAAAAACAAAGAGCTAAGCTTCTAAAGCTTTTGGCCAACAAAGGTTGGAAAAAGGTTTTGGTAAGGATTATGATACTTTGTTGAGTATTCCGGCCCTTGGGTGATGGATATTGGATGTAATATGATCCTAAGGTGCTATAAAGGGCTATGTTTTGTTGCTTAGGCAACTCTGTGCTACCTAGCTCCGTGCAAGCATTACGGCTAGGAATTGGGTTGGCCAACAGAATTCCCAAGCATAAAGAGATCTCAAATTAATATGGACTAATAAATGGTTAAACAAAATTAAAGAAAATATACTCATGCTTGCTTTGCCCTTCATGGGAATATGGTGTTAAGTGATGTGTGTGTGTTTGTGTGCTTTTATGTTTGGTCGTGCTTACTAACCCCAATTATTATTATATGCATATATCCTGTATTTTCTTTGTCTTAGTGTTTTCTTTGCAAGAGCTTGGATTATATTTTGCCAAGATATACTTGTGCTATGTTAAGCTCTATGATTTGTATGAAATCCTTACTGAGTTTTACTTCCCCGTCCTTCTCTACTTCATGTAGGAAAAGGAGGACTAGAACGGAACTAACATGAAGAGTATTTTATACTCTTTCTGTTGGTAAAAAGATTTGTTTGTGTACATATGTGTTTTCTCAATATTCTAAGTAATCTAAGTGTTATGGGTAGCTTGTGAAACAATCTAACTAAGTGTGGACTTTATGTGCAGGACTTGGAGTCCAGATTATGGGAACAAAGTCTAATAAGGTGGTTATGTGTGTTCTATGCCATATGCGCATTTGGCCTTGTCATGAAGGACTAAGAATATATTTTCAATGAACTTGTTAAATTCGGCCATATTGTGTTCTTGGCATATTTATGGACTTCTAAACTTTTGGATACTGAACAATTTCGGGCCTAAGTTATAAAGTTGATGGATATGCATGATTATATGGTTATAAGCCTATATTTGAAATATGGAAACATGCATGTTTAGTCTTGTTTGTGCATTAATGACCAACACTAAAGTGAGCATGAATTGGTATGGAAAAGCATGCTTGTAATGTGTTAAGTTGGTAACCAAATAGATAAAGCGCATGTACCTAATTACATGTACTTTTGAATTGAACTTGAGCATACGAAACATGTGCATAATAAACAAGTTTTCAAAACTTGAGTTGGTGTTTTTGTTGCCATGTAGGTACTTGGCTAGGTGAGTAAAGAAATGAACACACAAATTCGATATAAGTACTAGCTTGTTTCCGAGAACATGAAAAATGAGCCTTAAATAAGTAAGTAACGAACTAGTACTAGTAATGTCCTAGGAACATGCCCTTATGTTTGGTTTTGTTTAAATGCCCTTTATATGGAATTTCCCTGCATGGTTAAGTAATTGGGCCCGAATGAGCCAGGGGCTAGGCTGGGCATGACAAAATAAGGTCATTCCCAATTTGCCTGAAGTTCACCATGAGATGGTCTTTAGGATTCCAGTTTAGTCTTTCAGACAAAAAGGTCTCATTTCATTATTCCAGTTTAGTCTTTCAGACAACAAGGTCTCCTTTCTTGATTTCTTTAGGTCTGACATGCAAGTTCGTAGCAATGGCTACCCTTTACTAAAAAGGTTTTCTTCTAAGTTTGGCGATCTCCCTATGTTCATCAATTATATCTATCTTGGTTCTTAAACCAAGGTTGTTCCCTTTTTTGTCAAACACCTTGATGCCCGTTGGCATCTTCATTGTACGACATGGTAAGGCTGAAAAGGACTTCTAGTATGAAAAAACTGGTAGAAGAGACTTTCCTCGTGAGATTGCCTGAAATGCTCAAAAGAACAAGGGTTAGGAGGTCCCCGGAGTGTGTTTCCAGGGAAGGAGCCTCTGACGCCCAAGTTAGTATTTGGCAAGTGAGGAGTGGTGAATGAAGAGTAAAGAGTAAAATTCTCTTGAGAGTTCTGCCTGTGTCCTTTCTAAGGCTATTTCCCCAAGTATTTATAGGAGGACATTTGGGAAAAGCCCATTTGACACAGCCCGCTTAGATCATGACACGTGTTCGGCTAGATGCAGTCTGTACCTTCAGGGATGGGGATTTCCAGCTGGCCATAGGCCGTTCTGGCCAGAAGTCAAGGCCATGGAAAGCCTATGTGTCAAGGGCATGTGTGAGGTCTCTGTGTTAGAGGCTCATTAACCATTTTTCTCATGTTCACAACACCCCTTTGGTGAAAGAGACCTCTTCAGGATATGAGAGCTTTTAGCCAAGGTTGCTCCAGTAACTCAGAAGGCCCCTCGGCATAGAGGATCCCCTTCGGAGGATGTTTTCCCCTCCTGGAGATGGTGAGTCTACTCCTCCCGATGTTGGTCAGGTCATCTTACCAATGGTGGTAGTGTACCATGTTCCCGAGGTCAGTCCCGTTATTCCCCGAGGGTGATGGTGGATTACCGAGGTTAGGGGGTCAAGGACTGCAGACCCTCTTTCCCCGAGGTTGATGCTCTCATTCTCTGAAGGTGGTGCTTCATCAGAACTTGGGAGTTTGGAGTAATAGCCCTTTGGCTATCACATGCCCCCCTCAGAAGACCGAAGTAATATCTTCGGTTATTCGAGCAAATTATGGGAGTCTTCGTGGAAAGTGGTGGTTAGCTCAGTAATAATGACTGAATTTTTAGCCGAGGTTATTTTCTTCGGAGGGAGTTTCGGCAATCTGAGAGGCTTCTCCTAACTGAGGTAGTTCCTCTAGTACTCAGGTGGCTCTCCCAGTTTTTAGCCAAATTGCCGATGTTCCCAAAGTTTTCCGTCAGCTCGAGGTGGATATCCCTTTCTTTGGGGCCCATGTCATTTATCAGTGAATCGTTACGTCTTCCAATCAGACAGACCCGTCACTTCGGATAAGCTTGCCTAGGCCTTCGTACTATCAAGAGGCGTGCCCTCATTTCCTGTGTAAGGCAACACGTGTCATGTAGTAATTCGGGGACAGTTGCATCGGTTACGTCAATCCGCGTCTCTTTGCCTTCGATGGGTAATTATGGTGATGATTCGCCTACCCCCTTCGGCCTATATAAACCCTCCTCCCCTCAGACTTCCTACTTGCTTTCTTTTGCATTCGTTTTGCTCTCGTTTGCTCTCAAGCTTTTCTCCCTTTTCTGTGGCGGTGCAAGCAGTGAAGCAATTTCTGGCAAGTTTTTACGATGGCATTCTTAAATCCTGATTTTGGCAAGTGCTTTGGTGGGTTCTTCTTTCTGAGGTCCTTCGGTTTCTTGTGTTTCTATTTTTTCTATTGTTTCGAAGTCGTCTCCTTCTTCCGAAGTCATCCTTCGGCATTGTTTCCTTCTTTTATTTTCACCTTTCTGAGGTTAGGTTCCCTTCTTTGAATGGCTTCCCCCATTCCACTCATGTCTGTCCAAATTGTCCCCGAGAGATGGCTTCCTCTTAATTCTCATCCGAGTTGTACTACTTTGGAGAAATTAGCGACGTGGACAATTAAATTCTTTCTTCCTTCTTACGCAGTTACCAGACTACCTAAGCTTGGCTTGTTCAATTACGTGAAGGACTCTGACGAGGTTACCGTCTTTTGGGCCCAACTAAAGGCTGGACTTCAGCTTCCTCAGCCGAAGATGTTTTGCGACTTCTGCCAGTTTCATGGCATAGCCATGAATTACCTTCCTCCCAACTCTTACTCCTATTTCAACGTTTTCCTTTGTATGTGTGGGGTTTTTAAGATAGAGCCCCACTTCGTCATCTTCATGCAGTACTACAAGCTTTTTCCGATTCCAAATGGTGCCTTCTACTTTTTGCTACCTCGGGGATCTGGGAGCAAAAAGTATATGTTCACCTTCAGGACCAAGGACAGCTGGCGAGGGTGGCAGAAGAAATTATTCTTCCTAAAGGTGGTCGAGACGTGCTCATATGTGCTGACCAATTGGGCCCGGGGGACGCTAGAGATGAATGTCGTCGACACCAGGAAGTTCCTAACTCTTGAGTTGGTAGTGAAATTTGAGGAGTTCGACAGCCGCATCCGAGCTGTTGTGGACTGGGACCCTGAGGTCCCTCCAAGCTCCTTGTACCATTTTCCCATCAAGTAGAACCTTATAACTGAAAAGGTCCTTTGGGAGCTGGGGGTAATCAAAGAGCACAAGACTGACCTCAATATGTTGAAGCCTGCCTTTGACGGGAAAAAGGCGTGGCTGGTGATGCTCCTTCAGGGCAAGCTCACTTACGAAGGCCTTGTTGAGAGTAAGTCATCTTCCAAATTTTTTTATATGTACTCCTCTGGACTTACACTGATGTCTTTCCTTTTTCAGAGATGGGTGATCAGTCCATTGCATTTTACAAGTCTCTCTTCCTTGGTCAAGCTGAGAAGGGGGAGCAACAAAAGAAGAAGGCTGCCCCGAAGAGGAGGAAGACATCGGGAAGAGGGCCATCTTCGGCGAAGAAGTCAAAGAAGGACTATCTTCCTCCTCCTCCAGAAGGCGACATCAAGGTGTAGGATCAGTCATCAGTTTGCGCCAGCCCACCCTCAGAGTCGGCCATCAGCATAACTCCACGGAGCCCTGTCACCTTAAGGGATATCTTGGGAACTTCCGCAGGGGGCCTTTCCGCAAAAAAGCTCAAAGAGAGCCGAAGAAGGAAGGGCAAGTAGTTCCCTGCCGATGTAGAGGAGGTCGATGACTCCAAGGAGAATGTCACTGAGGTTCCGCCAGGTTTGTCCCTTAGCTATTTTTCTATGAATCTGAAATTTTTCAGCATTTTAGATCTTATAGATGTATGGCTGGGGGATATTGTGCTGATGGAACTTCGGTGTGTTTTTGCAGAGGAGCTGGCGTGCGCTAGGTGGATGGTGGAGCACGCCCGGAAGTGGGCCTTTCGGGACTCCCACGTCCCGAGGGACAAGGTGCAGAAGGAGCCTTTCTGGACCTTCACAGAGGACATGAACCTGTTCTCCGAGGACAGCTAGAAAATGGCTCCTCAGATGGCGAAGGGCATCCTCACCAACGCCACCTTTAAGTCCCTTGCTGAGGAGTGCCCAAACGAGGAGGTCCTCACTGCGATGATGTCCGAACACGTTGCCCAAGTAAATTCTAAGCTTTTTGGGACTTAGAATATTTTTCTAAGGTTTTATAGCCTCCTGACCCTTACTCGGAGTCTTTTTTTTTTTTCGCAGCTCTTGGCGTACAATGGATACTTCAGAGCATGGGCAGTAAAGCAATCTTCGATCCGATCTCAGACCGAAGAGTGCTTGTAGAGGGCCAAGGTATTTTGTGCCGGCTCGGTTGTTAAGTATGCCGAGTTGAACAAGATAGCCAAGGAGGAGGTGGGTAAAGTTTAGGAGGAATTCTTGAAGAGTTAGGAGGAACTCTTTCAAGATTTCTCCAAGAAAGTGTCTAACCTTAGGGAGAAGGTTATTATGTTAACTTCGGCAAACGAGGCCTACCAGAAGGAAAAGGAGGAAGACTCTGCACTCCTCATGAAGGCCCTCACAGGCAATGCTAAACTTCAAACCAAGGTCAGCACACTGAAGAAGGAGAAGAAGAAGAAGAAAACGAAGAAGCTGGAGAGGGAGGTCATTGAGTTGAGGAATGAGCTAGATGACTTGTTTGTCGAGAAAGACAAAGCCGATCACGCAACCATGGTTGCGTTCCAAGACAGCTTTTGTTTGGCTTGGCACCAAGTCCTGGCGAAGTACCCCGACCCCGACCTCTCCTTTCTGGCGGGCCTGGACATCCCCGAGAGGCCTCGCTGGGCATGGTCAAAGATTGAACATCTTGATCTTCCTTTCTTCCTACGGCGCCGAAGGTTGTGACAAAGGAGGTTGGCGATGGAGTAGCTCAAGATGAAGAGGTCCCCTAGGCGTCCAGGACTTCACTTCTTTTTCTTTGTGAACTTTTTCTTGTAAACTTCTTTTTGTTGTACCAAGGCACAAATTAAGAAAATCCCTTCTTTCCACCAAAATTTGGCTAAGTCTTAGGACATGTTTCTTCTATAGTATCTTCAGTACCAAGGGTTAGTTCGAAGTATCCTCCGCACATGTTATTCGGATAACCACTTTCGGAGTATATAGGACCAGTTTTGCCTAATATCTTTCACAAAGCTTTGCCCATTTTTATCAGCCATGTGTGGTTTAAAGCCTTTTCGGAGAAAATGTATCATTTTTGTACGTAGGCACTTACACCTTGTTCAGCTAGGCTCCTTTGGTGAGACTATTTTCCTTAGAAAAATTTCTAAGTGTAGAATTTTTTCAAATCATCTGAATGCCATGTATTCCTCAGTTCTCCACCTTCGGTATCACCGAGCTTGTACACTCCTGGCCAAACTTCATAAAGGACCAAATAAGGCCCTTCCTAGTTTGGCCAAAGCACTCCATGAGATGGTCTTCGGGGCTCAAACTCAGCCTTTCAGAGGACGAGATCCCCCTTCCTGATTCCTTTTCACTTGACATGCGAATTTGTAGCAACAACTACCTTTTGCTGAAAAGCTCTTCTTCTAAGCTCAGCCACTTCTCTATGTTCGTCAATTTGGTCCAGCTTGGTTTTCAACCCAAGGTCATTCCCCTCTTCATCGAACACTTGTATCCTTAATGATGGCTGAACCACTTCAATAAGAATAATGGCCTCCGTGCCGAATACGAGAGAGAAAGGTGTCTCACTTGTGGCCCTTCGGGGGGTTGTCCAATAGCTCCATAGCACACTAGGAAGTTCTCTTGGCCATTTTCCTTTTTCTTCCTTCAATCTCTTTTTCAAGCCATCCTTTATGGTTATGTTTGACACCTCTACCTGTCCATTGCTTTGAGGATGAGCTACCGGGGCGAAGTGCATTTTTATGCCGAGGTCAGTAGTGAATTCTTGGAACCCCTTGTCAATAAACTGGGAGCCATTATCAGCCACTATCACCCTTGGTATGCCGAATCTGTATACGATGTTCTTCCAAATGAATTTTTGTATGTCCTTCACTGATATGGTTGCCAGAGGCTCTGCCTCAATCCATTTAATGAAGTAATCTACTGCGACTACGTAGAACTTCACTCCCCCAGGTGAAGTTTGGAGAGGCCAGATGAGGTCAATACCCCATACTGTGAAGAAACAAGGGTAGTTAGCCGGAGTTACTGTTTCCAAGGGTAGCCGCTGGATGTTATTGTGTTTTTGGAAATTGTCACATTTATGGACAAATTGCCTCGCGTCATTCCTTAATGTGGGCCAGAAGTATCCTTGGCAAAGTGGTACTCTGCCAAAGTGTCAGTTCCTTTGTGGGAACCACAGGTCCCTTCATGGAATTCTTTGAGGACTGTCTCGACATCCTCTTCACCGACACACCTTTGCAGTGGACTCGCGTACCCTTGTCGGTATTACTCCTCCCCAATCAGGAAATATCATCCAGAACATCTTCGCACTTTTGTTGCTTCGTGAGGGTCTTCGGGAAGCTCCGAAGTCGTGAGGTACTTTTTTAAGGGATCTTTCCATCCTCTTTCCGAAGTTGCTATGCTCATTATTGTTATGCTCAGTTGCCTTAGCACTTCGGTGGACTTTTTCGACTTAGCCAAAGTATCTGCTTCAACATTGTCCCAATGAGGTACATTCTCGATGTGTACCGTGTCAAACTCCTAGATGAGCTTTGATACGAGGTCGTGATACTTTGCTAAGTTTGGGTCTTTCGCGTCATAGTCCCCTGCCATCTGTCGGACCACTAGTTGAGAACCACTGTGGGCCTTTAGGTTTCTCACACCAACTCTTCTGGTAAGGCGCAAGTCTGCTATGAGGGCTTCATATTCTACCAAATTGTTGGTGACATTAAACTCGAATTTGATGGCCTTCATGGCTTCCATACTTTCGGGACCATTAAGAATTACTCTAGCTCCTTGATGTTCAGAGCCGGAGGCCCCGTCAACAAATAGAGTCCACTCAAGTTCATCCTTTTCTGAGGTTAGGTGGACTATCCTCGGCAATGCGTACTTCGGCAATGAAATTTGCCAATGCCTGTGCTTTTATTGCCTTCCTCGGCTCATAGGTGATATCATACTCATTGAGCTCGATGCACCACTTCGAAAGCCTTCTTGAATGGTCTACCCTCTTCATGATATCCTGAAGATACAGGTTACTTCGCACGACAATGGGGTGTCCTTCGAAATAGGGTCATAACCTTCTACTTGCAAGTACTAGGGCATAAATGGCCTTTTGTAACAAGGGGTACCTGACTTCGGTGCCATGCAATGACTTGCTCACATAATAAACTGGCCACTGCTTTGTCCCGTCTTCCTTTACAAGGATCGAGCTAACCACCTTTTCGGTGACGATGAGGTGGAGTATGAGGGGTTTTCCTTCCCGTGGCTGCCGGAGTGTCGGTAGATGGGTTAGGTAGACTTTAAACTCTTCCTAGACCTTTTGGTAGTCTTCATTCCAAGGGTGCACCTCGGTGCTGAGGTTACCTCTATTTTTTGCTACTTTAGAGGACTTTAAAGAACGGTCAACAGTGATCCCCATATATGGAGATGAATCTGCTGAGGGACATTACTCTCCCCGTAAGTCTTTGCACACCCTTGGTCATTGTGGGAGTTTGGAATCCCAGCAGGGCCTTGACCTTTTAAGGATTGGCGTCAATACCTCTTTCCAACACCATGAATTCGAGGAATTTACAGGCATTTACCCCGAACATGCATTTTTCGGGGTTGAGACAAATTCCGAATGTCCTCAGTTGGTGGAATGTTTCCTCTAAGTCTATGATATGACTACTCGGCAGTTTGCTCTTAACTATCATATCATCGACATAGATTTTCATATTTCTCCCGATTTGGGAGCCGAAGACCCTATTCATCAACCTCTGGTACATTGCCCCTGCGTTCTTTAGCCCGAACGGAATTCTAATATAGCAGTATGTACCAACTTCGGTGATGAAGGCAATTTTTTCCTCATCTTCGGGGTCCATCCTGATTTGATGATACCCGCTGAAGGTGTCGAGGAAGCTAAGGAGGTCGTACTCGGCGGTTGAGTCTAACAACTGGTCTATTGGGGGCAGAGGATATGAATCCTTAGGGCAAGCATCATTCACATTTCGGAAGTCGATACACATTCGAAGTTTGTCACTCCCTTCTTTTGTGGCGATAACCACGTTATTAAGCCATTCGGGATGTTTGACTTCCCGTATTACGTTCGCCTTCATCAACCATTGGACTTCGGATTTGACAAAGTTATTTTTGTGTGCCGAAAGGCTTCTCTTTTTTTGGTGAATAGGCTTCACGTCAGGATGTATCTTAAGACTATGTTGAATTATGCGAGGGTCTACCCCAAGCATGTCCTTCGGCGAGTAGGCAAATAAATATTTGTTCATTAAAAGGAAAAACACAAGCTTTTGCTTGTCACCTTTGGCCAGCCGTTTCCCTACATTCTCAGTTTTGATTTTCTCTGAGTTGCTTCTCTCTCCCTCTGTAACCTCTTCGGTCGATATGCCCTTCTCTTCCGTGGTTTGCATGTGCACTTTCATCGGGCTTTGCCTCGCCCTTAGGAAGACCTTCTGAACCATCATTTGATCAACAAATATTTCTGCGTCCCCTTCCTTTGTCCCGAAGGTGACCGTCAGGTCACATCTGGTCAGATGTGAAAGTTCCCTTGAGTTTGCCTTCTGACGATTGCATTGTACGAAATAGGGGACGTCAATAACTATGAACCTGGTCATGGTTGACGCAAAGAGCTCTCCATTGTTCTGAACTGCAGCTCCCTTTATCATTAGAGGTAGGTCAATCCACCCAAGGACAGGGAGTTCGAAAGGACCTACCCTGAAGGTAGAGGATGTGACAGGTTTGAGCTCATTTTTCGCGATGCCCAAGCTTAGTAACAGGTGGGAGAATAGGACATCGGCATTAGACTTGTCATCCAAGAGCACCCTTTTCATGTCCCAACTCCTAATCCTTGCCATAATAAGGAGTGGGTCATCATGTGGGAATACTACGGTAGATCCATCTTTCTGAACGAGCTTGTGCGATGGGTCACGGAATTCCATCACCAAGATCTCCCTGGCTTTCCTCTTCCTCTTTGCCGAAGGTAGTCCCGTGGTGATCGTTTGGATTACTCCAGCCAGTGCTGGAGGATTCTTCTTGGGACTTCGGTTGCGACGTCGGTCCGAATCGTAGTCCTCATCTTCCTTTCTTTCCTCCTTCCTCCTTCCCCTAGGAGAGGGCATCCGTAGGTACCCGTGAAGTTGGCCCTGCTTGATCAGGGATTCGATGTACTTCCTGAGTTGGAAGCAACCCTCAGCGTCATGACCGTGATCCTGATGGAATTGACAGAATT
Organism: Aquilaria yunnanensis; assembly: GCA_039654915.1. Lineage (NCBI taxonomy): Eukaryota > Viridiplantae > Streptophyta > Magnoliopsida > Malvales > Thymelaeaceae > Aquilaria > Aquilaria yunnanensis. The sequence continues at coordinate 51,551,983 of CM077594.1, read as the reverse complement.
TCTTCATATTTTTCTTGTTTTCCGAGGTCATACCCTTCGGTCGCTAGATCTAGGTGCCTTGCCTTTCCATTACTAGTAGTATGTTCGTTCTCGTCGTGTTCAAAGGGTGAATGTCATTGGCTTCTTCCCTCTCTACTTCCATGGTCTCCCTCCACCTTCGATTAGATACCGAGGTTGGTTGTTCTGTCCTTCGGGGTGCATGTGCTCAGATTTGGCCGCCCCATCCTAAGCTCCTTAGCTGTCATGTCTTGCTCTGCCCTTCGGTAGAATTCTCTGAGGGTGTCCGGGGGGTCTTTAGAGAACTTGTAGAAGAGTTGTGAGTCTCTCCGAAGTCCCCTTATCATAGCGAGGATGCATATTTCGGGACGGAAGTATGGCACACTCAGGGCTTCACGATTGAACCTTTCAACATATTCGCGAATGGTCTCCCCATTCCTTTGCATTAAGTCAAACATCTGAACAGCTCTTGGAAACTCATTATAATTCCCGGGGTGAGGGAGTTGTACCACGTGGTTGCCGGACCGGAGAGGGTGACCTTAAGGCACTTGCAAAGGGTCGCATCATCGGCACTGTGTAGCACCATACTACGCCTATATTTGGTTAGGTGGGCTTGAGGGTCACTACACCCATCATAGGTTTCCAAGCGAGGCACCCGAAAATCACTTGGCATTGGTGCTTCCACTACCGTCCGGACGAGGGTGACTCTTCTCTGGTGAAGCTCTCAGATAACCTTGACTAGATAGGCTTTCGGGCGATCTGCCTCTCCACTTTTTCTAACCTCTTTAGGATCTTTTCCATGAGGATGGTGGCGTTGCACTCTTCTCACTCCTCGGAGGCCTCCGGCAACGGAGAACGACGCCTTCTTTTCAGGGAGTAACTTCGGTGGCAGGGGGATTGTGATCTCTTTTTCGGTGAAGAACTCCACCAGTGGGAAACCCTAGCCCCTTTGGACCCCGTTTCTCTAGTACATTAGCCTCTAGGGGGTACGCCCTCCATTGAGGACTCATCACGGAAGTCCCTACTCCCTAAACTCTGGTGAGTGGACTTCAGGCTTCTCTCCCGACGGGGAGTTGGTGAAAAGGCCCTTCAGCTTGAAAGTGGTTGTGACCACCTTTGGTCCAATTGTTGCATCATTTCAGCCACAACAGAGCGCTAAAAATCACGTAGAAAGCTCATCGTTATCGTTAGAGGACGTTCACCCTTAGGCGAAGAAGTCCCTATGGTGGGTTGTTCGATCGCCAGTTGATTCTCTAGCGTGGATGGGGACTTTGGGAGTCCCTTATCCTTAGAAGGCCTAGTCTCAACGACCTAAAGGTGAGTTCCCACAGATGGGGTCAAATGATTCCTGTTGGCATTTCATTGTACGACATGGTAAGGCTGAGAGGGACTTTTGGTATGAAGAGACTGGTAGAAAAGACTTCCGTCACAAGATTGCCTGAAATGGTCAAAAGAATAGGGGTTAGGAGGTCCTCGGAGTGTGTTTCTGGGGAAGGAGACTTCGACGCCCAAGTCAATATTTGGCAAGTGAAGAGTGGTGAATCGAGAGTAAAGAGTAGAATTCTCTTGAGAGTTTTGCCTGTGTCATTACCAAGTCCGTTTCCCTAAGTATTTGTAGGAGGACATTGGGAGAAGCCCATTTGACATAGCCTGCCTAGATCATGGCACCTGTTCGGCCGGATGCAGTCGTACCTTTGGGGATGGGGATCTCCAGCTGGCCATAAGCTATTTTGGCTAGAAGTCATGGCAGTGGGAGGCCTGTGTGTCAGGGGCATGTGCGAGGTCTATGTGTCAGAGGCTCCTTAACCGTTTTTGCCATGTTCACAATACCCCTCGGTGAAAGAGACCTCTTCGGGATATGAGAGCTTTTAGCCGAGGTTGGTCCAGTCACTCGAAAGGCCCCTCGGCACAGAGGATCCCCTTTGGAGGATGTTTTCCCCTGCCGGGGATGGTGTGTCTACTCCTCCCGAAGTTGGTCAGGTCATCTTACCGATGGTGGTAGTGTACCATGTTCCTGAGGTTAGTCCTGTTATTCCCCAAGGGTGATGATAGTTTACCGACGTTAGGGGTTCAAAGATTGCAGGCCCTCTTTTCTCAAGGTTGGTGCTCTCATTCTCCGAAGGCAGTGCTTCATCAGAACTTGGGAGTTTGGAGGGTAATAGCCCTTTGGCTATCACAGCTGTACTCTGATAGATGGTTGTATGACTTCAACAAGGATAATGGCCTTAGTGCCAAATACAAGTGAAAAAGGTGTTTTACCAGTAGCTCTTCTATGAGTTGTTTGATAACTCCATAGTACACTCGGGAGTTCTCCAGGCCATTTTCCTTTGCCTTCTTTCAACCTCTTCTTGAGACCATCTTTTATTGTCCTATTGGACACATCAACCTGTCCATTGCCTTGAGGATAGGCAACTGGGGCGAAGTGTAATTTTACCACGAGGTTGGTTGCAAATTCCTGAAACCCTTTATCAATGAATTGGGAACCATTATCTACTACTATGACTCTCGGTACATCGAATCAGCGTATGATGTTCTTCCAAATGAACTTCTATATGTCCTTTATCAAAATTGTTGCCAGGGGCTCTACCTCAATCCACATAGTGAAATAATCTACTACAACTATATAGAACTTTACTCATCTAGGAGCTGCCGAGAGAGGACAAATGAGGGTAATTCCCCAAACAGTGAATGGGCAAGGATAGTCAACCGAAGTTATCGCTTCTGAGGGTACTCCTTAGATGGATGTGTGTCACTGGCACTTATCGCATTTTTTGAAAAATTGCCTTACAGCCTTCCTAAAAGTAGGCCAGAAATATCCTTCCTGAACTAGTAGCCCAGCAAGGGCGTCAGTCCCGATGTGAGATCTACAGGCTCCTTCATGGACTTCTTTGAGCACTATCTCGATGGCCTCTTCACTGATACACCTTTTCAGTGGGTTTGCGTACCCTTGCCGGTACAATTCTTCCCCAATGATGAAGTACTTTCCAAAGCATCTACGCACCTTCACTACTTTCTTTGGATCCTGGGGTAAGGACAAACTGGCCAGGTATTCCTTTATAGGTTCTTTCCACCCTTTTTTTTGTGTGGTGAGTGCCATTATAACTATGCTTGGGTGGTCAAGTGCCTCAGTGGACTATTTTGACTTCGCCAATATTTCAGCTTCGACGTTCTCTTTCCAAGGTACCTTTTCTATGCTTACTTTGTCAAATTCTTGTATTAATTTTATGACGAGGTCATGGTATTTCTACAGGTTGGGATACTTGGCATTGTATTTCCCCGTTGTCTGTTGGACTACCAACTGTGAGTCAATATAAGCTTTCAGATTCTTTACACCAACTCTTTTTGCCAATCGTAATCCAGCCACAAGGGCTTCATAGTTAATGATGTTGTTAGTGACTTGGAATCTGAACTTAATAGCATTGGCCACTTCCATCCCTTCGAGACCTCAGAGTATTATCCTTGGCCCCTGGTGTTCTGATCATAAAGTGCCAGCTACATACAATGCCTATTCGAGTTCTCCATTTATGAGGTTATTGGGGGCATCCTTGGTTTTAGGCAGTTCAGTAATAAAGTCTACTAAAGCCTGACCTTTTATGGCCTTCCTTACTTTGTATGTGATGTCATATTCTCTAAGCTCAATACATCATTTTGCTGTCGCCCGGAATGATCCACCTTTTTCATGACGTTCTGAAGAGGTAGGTTACTTCAGACCGTGATAGAATGTCCTCAAAAATAGGGCCAGAGCCTTATAATTGCCATGACTAAGGAATAGATGGCTTTCTGTAGTAAAGCGTACCTGACTTTGGCACCATGCAAGGATTTGCTAACATAATATACCAGCCACTAGTTTCCTCTTTCTTCCTTTGCCAGTATCGAACTTACTACTCTCTCAATGACTGCAAGGTAGAGGATGAGAGGTTCCTCTTCCTGTGGATGTCAGAGTGTTGGCAAACAGGTTAAGTAGATTTTTAGTTCATCCCAAGCCTTTTGGCAATCTTCATTCCAAGGATGTTCCTCGGGGCTAAGGTTGCCTTCATTTTTTGTAACATTGGTGAGTACTTTAAAGAATGGTCGGCGGCGATCTCCATATCTAAAGATAAATTTGCTAAGTGCCGTTATCTGCCCTGTAAACCTCTGCACGTCCTTGGTAGTTTTGGAAGTTTGGAATCCTAATAAGGCCTTAGCCTTCTCTAGATTGGCATCTATACCTTTTTCGGATACCATGTAGCCAAGAAATTTACCCGTAGTCACCCCGTACACATACTTTTTGGGGTTAAGACGGATTCCGAATTTTAGAACTTCGTGGAATGCTTCCCCCAAGTCTATAATATGATTACTGCATATTTTACTCTTAACTATCATATAGTCAACATATACTCCATATTTTTCCCAATTTAGGAATCGAACATCCTATTCATCAGCCTTTGATATGTGGCTCCTACATTTTTAAGGCCAAAAGTGTTACCACCTCACAAAATGGGAGAATTACAAGTGTGTCACAATGGCTAAAAACCATTATATTGTGTAATTCTCACCATAGTGATTGAAGTGTGGGGGGTAAAAGGCAAGATCAACACCTCCTTAAAAGTTTTCCAAGTTAGTAACTTGGCCCCCAAGAAAATCCTTAAGGATTGCTTGTTTGTCAAGCAACCTATGGACTTTTTTGTAAGATTTTTGAAACTTGGGTACTCAATTGTAAAACTCTCAAGAAAGAGATTTGGAGAGTTATGAGAAGGATATGAAAGTGCTATTGGAGGACCTAATTGCTCATGAAGACAACTAAAGACAAAGAAAACACAAAAAGGCATAAAGGACCTAAGTGTCCTAGTGTAAGCCTTATGATGTGTACGGTTTTTACTTAAGTCAAATGGAGCAATTTGGAGTTTTCCCACCATGGGGGAGGCAGCCAAGGCTTGATAATTAGTCAACAATGGTGGGCACATGTGTACCAATGAGTTTAAGACAAAGAGACCATAATTAATGAGAAGGAAAATGACTTAAAGCAAGGTTAAGCTTGTTAAGTGTCTTTTGTGCCCTTAAGGTCATTTAAGGCCATTTAAGTGGCCAAATCACTTATCCCACTCAAGGGATGGTTGGCCAAAGCCTGGCAAGAAAGTCAAATGTGGGCCAAGAAATTAAGACTAAGAAGCCATGGTCTTGTAGCAAGGAAAATGACATAAAGCTTAATTAAGGCTATTAAGTGTGTTTTGTGCACTAAAGTCTTTATAAGTGCTTATCTTTGTCTTTATCTCCAACATTTGGTCTCTTCCAGCAGAAAAAATGGAGCATCTCCACCCCCACACTTCTTCCATAGCCACCATACCTCCAAGATTAAAATTGAAGGCAAAAGAAAGCAAGAAAGGGAAATTGGAAGCTATGTGGTGCTAAGACTTGGGTGCACCTAGGATCAAGCTCCAATTTCAGCATACACTCAAGGTAAGGGTTCTATTGCTCTCGTGGACTATTTTCTGTAATTTTCAAACATCCATGGAGCTAGGGCTAAGCTTGGAAGAGAGCCATGAGCTTGATGAACCAAGCTTAGTCAGGGGAGTGCACTTATTGAAGGTTTTGTGACCAAGTGTAAAGTGCACAAAGATGGCAGTGAAATATGAGTTTTCTAAAGTTTCCTGGATTGTTTACTGTATTTCCAAACATCCATGAACCTAAGATCATGCTTGGAAGAGAGCAAAAGGCTCTAGGAACCAAGTATGGGTTAAGAGGAAATAAGCATGGCAAGGTTTCGGCCTTAGTGTTACCATGCTAAAGATGGCAGCAAGAAAGAAGGGTTTCTAGAGCCGAAAGTTAGTACTAACTACTGTTAAAATCCTCCGAAGTCCAAGCATTAGCTTGAGGAGGGCTGCCATAGTGATTTATTTAAGTTTATTGCATGTTTTACGGACTAACATATGGTTATTGTTGTTGCTGCATTTCATGTGTTTGTTTGTTGTGAATGGCTGCTGCATTTGGTTGCTATATCTTGTATATATGCATTGTGGTTTTTTTGTTTTAGTGTCTTTGGATGTAGGTTTTAATGAGGATCACATTACCTTAAGAAACCAAGTGTTACCCTTACTAAGTTGCTCAATGAAACTTACTCCCCTCAATTCTGTCATTTCAGGCCCAGCTGAAAGATCACCATCAAACTAACCTTTTGGTTTGAGTTTTAATCTGAAATTTCAGGTACATGAACTTCCATGTGTCTAGTTATGATCTGGAAATTTTTGTGATTTTAGGAGTACATTTGTTATTTTTAATGGTGGTACTTATTGTGTTGTGCAGCAGCTGTCCAGCATCCTATTTTTGGAGTCCATTGTGTCTCAGGACCTCCTGTAACCTAGGGTGCATATTTAGCTGAGTTAAAACCATATTGTTGTGCATGTATGCATGTAAATGTAGTGTATGAAAAATGAGACAAGTATGTGAACATTTGAGTAATGTTTTGGCTATGTAAGTGATGTGGTGCAAAGCTGCCTAAGTGTGAATGATGGGCTGCTTACTTGTAAATTCTGTTTTGGCCACATAAAGTTGTTAAATGCAAGGGAATATATTTCCTATGTGCAATGGACATATATGGGGTAGCCTTGGAGTTCTTTTCCCTTGTGAATGAAGTGTTTGCACACCTATGAAATTTTCTATGGGCAAAGTGGCGATAAAGTGACCAGAATTCCGACTCTGGACTTAAAGTTCTATATCTCCCTGTGTGGAAGGAATATTTGTATGAAATTTTAACCACACCTAGAGAAAATCTAGAGGTTGAACTAGAATTTATAATTTCTGAATTTAGAGCCCTGTACCCAAAGATATGACGTTGCAAAGTTGGCTGAATTACTGTTCATTGGTCAGAATTTTGTAATCAACGCCAAAAATCCATAACTTGGTCCATAGGTGGGCTATTGATGTAAAAAAAAATTCCTTGGTTTTCTCTAAGCATCTACTTGATAATAGAGCAAATAAAACATGGGGGTATTTGGCTAGAATGATACAGTTTATTAGTGGAAGTTACAGGTGCAGCAGCTGGTCACTAGAACTTAACAAGATTGCCTAATGTGTGGAAGCCAAAACTAAGACTTGTGCTAGTGTTTTCGTTCTTTGCTTCCACGGTGTGCATGAAATGTGAATATGTGTGTGATGGTTGGACCAATATGCATGTGTTTACATAGTACCCAAGAGGGCCACTTGGGTATGCACACTAAGGGTAGTGTTCTAATGGCCTATAGAACATTACCAATCCTGGGAGTCTAAATGCACAGTTTTGGCACCATAACTGGACTACCCTGGAGTGGGTAACAAAAAGGCATTCTGATATCATAGTAGGTCCCGACTTTTGTGATTAAGGCAGTTTTTTCGTCATCTTTGGTATCCATTCGAATATGGTGGTATCCATTGGAATCATTGTGAAAGCTAAGTAGAACATATTTGGCAGTGAAGCCTACCAATTGGTCTATTGATGGCAAAGGATACAAGTTCTTTGGATAGGCATCATTAATATTTTGAAAGTTGATGCACATTCAAACTTTATTGCTCCCTTCCTTTGTGGCATTAACAACATTGCTAAGCCATTTAGCGTCCTTGACCTATCTTATTATGCCTACTTCTATTAGTCATTGGACTTCAATTTTAATGAAATTTCTCTTATGTGCCGAGAGGCTACGCTTTTTCTATCAAATGGGCTTTACCTCTGGGCTTACTTTAAGGCTGTGCTAAATTATACTTGGGTCTATCATGGGCATATTCTTCAAAGAGTCAACAAATAGATCTTTGTTCATTAATAAAAGGGATACAAGTTTTTTCTTGTCACTTTCGGCCAATCTTTTCCCTACTCGGCTAGGGACAATTTCTACATCATCTCTTTCTTTTTTTTCAAGATCATTGCTTTCCCTTTTTATTGCAGCTTTGCCAACCACGCTCTTCTCTCCTGAAGTCTGTAAATGAGCTTTCACTGGATTCTGCCTTGCTCTGACGAACACTTTCCTAACTTCGACCTGATTGATGAGTATTTCAACATCACCCTCCTTTACCTCGAATGTGAATGTTAGGTATTTCATATATATTTGAGGGTGAAGGTTGCTCTTCATCTGTCTGTATGAAGATAGGACATCTATGACGATGAACCTTGTCATAGTGGAAGCGAAGAGTTCTTTTGTAAACCAAGGTACTCATTGGAAGCTCCAAGGGACAAATGCCAAAGGTAGGTGAGGTAAAGGGTTTAAGATCACCCTAAAAAATACCCAACTTCAGCAAGAAGTAGGAGAACAGAACATCAACATTTGATCCATCATCGATGAGCACCCACTTTACATCCCAATTTCTGATTCTTGCCATGATTAAGAGCTGATCGTCATGTGGGAATTTCACAAATGACGCATCATTTCAGGAAAGATTGTTCATTGGGTTGTCAAACTCTGTCATTGCGATCTTCCTCACCTTCCTCTTTCTTTCAGCCGAGGGTAGTCCAGTGGTTTTGATTTTGATAACCCCAGTCGAAGGTGGTGGTACTTCCTGGGACTTTGGTTAGTTTGGCGCCTGTCGGAGTCATACTCCTCATATTCAACTTTTTTTTCTTCATCCGCTTTTTCTTGAGGCTTCGACAATGGCATCCACAAGTAGCACCAAAGTTGCCCTTATTTAATTAAGGACTCGATGTATTTTCTCAATTGGATGTAATCCTCAGTGTCATGCCCATGATCTTGGTGAAATTGGCAGTACTTCTTCATGTTCTTTTTGTTATTCGAGGTCATGGCCTTAGGACATTTGATTGAAGTTCCCTACCTTTCCAAGCCCAGGAGGATATTCATCCCTAAAGTGTTCAAGGGGGTGAATGCCACTGGATTCTTTCCCCTAGATTTCAAAGGTCTGCCTCCAACTTCAGATTGATACCGAGGTTGGTGAGTATTAACTTCGGACTGGTGATGCTTAGACTTCGGTGCTCATATTCTTAGTTCCTCAGTCGTCATATGTTGCTTTACCCTTCAGTAGAATTCTCCGAGGTCATCAGTGACACGATCCCCGTGCCCCTGCCCGGGATACCCTGTGAGCGTTTGTCTCACGGTGGATTGTAATTGGCTAGCTGGTTATGTGTGTGGATTAAATCCAATGCTACTAGTTGATTAACCTAGAAATGCAATATGTATGCACTTATGCTTTGACTTGGTTTATTAAAACCATAAAACATTTAATCATTTAGACATTTAGCCGGCTAGGTAAAATTCTATATAAATAAAAACGAAATGCCAAAGCATAGCAAAATCAACCTTTGAGTGATTAACTACACATACACCGCTCGTGAAAGCATTTATACATAAGTAACTAATGCTCTCACCCAGAGAACAATCCCCTGAGTCAAGGACTCTTTATAACATAAATACTGGAGGCAAAATAAAGTACTGTATCAAAATACAAGACTTTGCTGAGATCTTTTACCCTAGCTCCCACTTTGGACTCCTGTCCCAGTGGCGAGTCTCACAAGTCCTGTGCCAAGTGCTACTAGGCTCTGCAGCCAAAGGAAGAAGCAAGTTAGTACCACAGCCTGACCAACAGACCAATTAAACACTTAAGCAGGCTAGAAACTTAAAGTTTCTCTACTACCGTACCTTTACAGACAAAAAGGTACTACCGTGATAATCCTTAGCGATTATCCGGTCCTGCTACTCCAGACTCTGCATAACAAACAGGGAGTGAGAATTCAACATTCTCAGTAAGGGTCTTCGATGTACCTGCAAGAAAAAGCTAGGACTCTGGCTGCGAGCTCACACAGCATGAGGGTACTAGTCATATATATATATACTAGGCCGGTAGACCTCTCCTCAAGTAGTCCTCTGTATCAGGCCAAGTGCAATCACTTAGCAACCTGACACATATACAGGCCAAGCGCAATCACTTAGCAACCTGACATATAGGCCAAGCGCTATCACTTAGCAACCTATCATATGGCTCAAGGGCGAACCTTAGCAAGCCTCATTCAAACATAGAACCTCTCACCTAGTTGTTATGCAGGGGAATTTATGATGGGACTTGTAGACTAGGCCGCAGGGCCTCTTTGATGTAAACTAGATGAACAAGGTTTCGCCTCGTGGCCTCGTGGCTCCGGCACGGCTAGGCCGACGAGGGTTCTAAACCTCTCACCTGAGCTATTGATAGCTAATTAAGTTCAATTGCAACATTTGTTTCCTTACTTGTTGCCTAAGCAACTTACTTACCTCAAACAGTTCAAGAAAACTCATACTTCCGGTGGAACTTTCAGAAGTTTCGGAGTACCATCGGGATCCTCGGACCCTTAGGCACGTTCCGAGCCTTCCGTAGTCTCGGTCGGGTCAACGCAGCAAAAAGTCAAACCCTCCATTTTTAGGTGTTGGCGCCGCGTCGCCAAAGGCAAAAGGGATTGGCGACGCGTCGCCAACGAGCAGACGCTCTGTGAAGAAAAATTGAATTGGCGACGCGTCGCCAATTTTCGGGCCAATTGGCGCCGCGTCGCCAATTCTGCAGAAATGCAGAATTTGGCCGATTGCTGCTACGAACTTTGGCAACCAAATACATATAGCAAACATGCATCAAAAGTTACCAAATTTCATACACATGAAGTACATGTTGCAAGGAACAAAACCAACTATCAAAGCCAAACTATGATGCATTAGAAGCATCAAACCAATCCTTCGAATCTAGCTAGTCCATCATAATTCCCAAAAACGTTTCTTCACACCATACCCAAAAATTACTCAACTTTCTCAATCCATTTCAATCCAAAAGCAATCCAACAACTTAAAAACACTTTCTCCCTTACCTTAACACCAAGAACAAGCAAGAATTCGAACCCTTCCTCTTCCAAATAAGCTTCCAAAGTTCTACACAAATTCAAACCAAAACAAAGCTCCTAAACATCAAAAACACCTCTTTCAACCAAAACCCAAGCTTCCAATCAATCAAATAACACGAATTCAATCAAGAACATAACTCATACCTCGTTCAAAAACAGGGGATGGAGAAAAACGCCTCTCCAAGCTTCAAAAACATGGATTCAAGCTTGAAAATGCATCCTCCAAGCTTAAACACCCTTAATTGCACCTTTTGACACCAAGATCACTTGATTCCAAGTTCAATTTGAGAGAGAAATGAGTGAGGGAAGCTTAAGAACGTGTTAATGGTAGCTTCTCCCCCTCTTTCCCTTCTTAAACCCTCACTTAGCAACCAAGATCACCAAGGTTTCAAGTTAAGTGCAATTAGGTCCCCCATCTTTGTAACTTAACAGTTCTTGATTAAATTCTTGTCTATTTGTTGACTTTGAGTTAAGGTTAAAAGTTAAGTTCTAAAAATTCATTTTAAAACACTCGGGACTCGTCCCGGCCACTCAGGGTGCAAAATTACCATTTTGCCCCTGAACTTAGTTCAGAGCTTTATTCTTGTCGGAACTTAGTGAACTTTGGCAAACTTCTTAATTCTTGCTAGGCAAACTTAAATTAAACTTCTAAACTAAATTCTAAAGTCCTTACCTCCCTCTAGAAGGGCCGTAACATTCTCCCCTCCTTCTGGAATTTGGTCCCCCAAATTCCGTTGCAACTCTGGAAAAACACCAGGATATCTTTTCAGCATATCCTGCTCTGTCTCCCAGGTAGCTTCCTCCTCACTATGGTTAGACCAAAGGATCTTAACCATCGGAATCCACTTAGTCCGCAGTTTCTTGACTTGCCTATCCAAAATCTGCACTGGTTTCTCTTCATAAGTCAAGTCCTCCTGAATGGGTATCACTGAAGGATTTACTACCTGTCCGGGCTCAACTGTGCACTTCCTAAGTAAACTAACGTGAAACACGTTATGCACTTGAGAAAGGTTAGGCGGTAAAGCCAACCGATAAGCAACTTTCCCAACTTTCTCTAACACTTCATACGGTCCAATGAACCTTGGAGCTAACTTGCCCCTCTGTCCAAAACGACTAACTCCTCTCATGGGCGACACTTTCAGAAGTACTTTGTCACCAACCTCAAAACTCAATTCTCTTCTTCTTCTGTTTGCATACTTAGTCTGTCTGTCATTAGCTGTTTTGATTCTCTGCTGAATCAACTTAATCTTAGCTGTAGTGTCAGCTATGATCTCAGGTCCAATAACCACTCTGTCTGTTGGATCTGCCCAACAATGAGGTGTCATACATCGTCTCCCATACAAAGCTTCATAGGGCGCCATTCCAATAACAGATTGATGACTGTTATTATAGGCAAACTCGATCAGTGGTAAGTGCTGATCCCAATCACCTCTGAAATCAATGACACACATGCGTAGCATGTCCTCCAAAGTCTGAATCACCCTCTCTGACTATCCGTCAGTCTGCGGATGAAAAGCAGTACTGAGGCTAACTTTACTGCCCAATGCTTCCTGAAAAGCATTCCAAAACCGTGATGTAAATCGTGGATCTCTGTCTGATATGATCTGATCCGGTATCCCATGGAGTCTCACAATCTCCCTGAGATATAACTGAGCCAACCTCTCCAATGTATAGGTGACTCTGATCGGTATAAAGTGTGCCGACTTCGTCAATCTGTCAACCACTACCCAAATAGCATCATGCTGACTCCGGGTGGTCGGTAACCCCACTAGGAAATCCATAGTAACGGATCCCCACTTCCTCACTGGTAGAGATAAACTCTGAAGTGTGCCTGCTGGTTTCTGATGTTCAGCTTTCACCACCTGACATGTCAAACACTTTGCCACATGTCCTCGTACATCTCTCTTCAGTCCTGGCCACCAAAAATGTGTCTTCAGATCTTGATACATCTTACTAACACCAGGGTGAATACTCAATGTACTACTATGTGCCTCCTGTAGGACTTGCTGCCTAAGTCCCTCAACATTCGACACATAGAGTCGATCACCATAATGCAGTATTCCTTCTTTGTACTTGAACTCTTTCTTCAAAGCACCAGTCTTAGCTTCACCTGAAATCTTCTTCAACAATGGATCTTTCAACTGAGCTTCTCTGACTCTGGCTAACCAAGCTGTCTGAATCTCCAAAACGTAGACTAAGGATTTTTCTCGACTTTGCCATAATTCATGCAAAGCTAAGAAACAATCCTTCAATGCTCCTTCTGAAGAATCTGTAGCCTGATCCTTAGACAAGATTACTCCTGTGTACTTCCGGCTCAAAGCATCTGCTACCACATTCCCTTTACCAGCACAATACTCGATCGAACAATCATAGTCTTTAATGTACTCAATCCATCGCCGCTGTCTCATGTTCAGATCCTTCTGAGTAAACAAATACTTCAAACTCTTGTGATCAGTGAAGATTCTGAACGATCTTCCCATCAAATAATGTCTCCATAATTTCAGTGCAAAGATCACTGCTGCAAGCTCAAGATCATGAACAGGGTAGTTCAACTCATTAGGCCTCAGCTGTCTCGAACCATAAGCAATCACTTGACTGTCCTGATGTAGAACACAACCCAAACCTGAACCTGACGCATCAGTATAAACTGTAAAGGCTCTGTCCGGGTCTGGTAATACAAGTATGGGTGCACTGGTCAACTTTTCCTTCAGCTTCATGTAGGCTTCTTCACACTTCGGTGTCCACTCAAATTTCTGAGCTTTCCTGGTCAATGCTGTCAACGGCGTAGCTATCACAGAGAATTTCTCTATGAAGCGTCTGTAGTAACCTGGTAGACCCAAGAAACTCCTGACCTCTGTAACTGTAGTCGGTCTCTTCCAATCAACCACTGCTTGAACCTTTTCAGGATCAACTGACAAACCTTGAGCACTGATAATATGCCCCAAAAACTGAATCCTCTCAGACCAAAACTCACACTTAGAAAATTTTGCATAGTACTGATTATCCTTCAGCACTTGCAAAACCGTTCTAAGGTGCTCCTCATGCTCTGCTGTAGACTGTGAATAGATCAGAATATCATCGATGAAGACCTCAACAAACTGATCCAGAAATGGCTTAAAGATCCGATTCATAGCTTCCATAAACACTGCTGGAGCATTAGTCACACCGAAAGGCATAACCGTATACTCATAATGTCCGTACCTTGTCCTGAAGGCAGTCTTCGGAATGTCTTCCTCCTTAACTCTGATCTGAAAGTACCCAGACCGAAGATCAATCCTGGAAAACACTCTCGCTCCTCTGAGTCTGTCAAACAAATCATCAATTCTAGGAAGTGGATACTTATTCTTAACTGTCACTGCATTCAACTTCCTGTAATCGATGCACAACCTGAAAGTTCCATCTTTCTTCTTCACAAATAACACTGGAGCTCCCCACGGTGATACACTCGGTCTTATGAAACCTTTCCCTAGCAGTTCCTCCAACTGCTTCTTCAACTCATCCATCTCAGGAGCCGACATCCTATAAGGTGGTACTGAAATAGGCTCAACCCCTGGTTGCAGATGGATAGCAAACTCAGTATCCCTCCTAGGTGGTAACCCAGGTAACTCCACTGGAAACACCTCAGGAAACTGATTAGCTACAGGAATGCTTCCCAACTCTTCCTCTATAGCTACTCCATTCAACGAGTAATACTCCTCTTCACCAACTACCGGGATGGTATCTACAAGTCTAAGGTGTAAACTCTTAGCACTAGATGCCAACCCTCCTGTGCAAGTCACTCTAGCTCCATGAGCATCAATGATGTCAACTGAGTGATTCACACAGTTAATTTGTGCCTTGTGCTTACTCAACCAGTCCATTCCCAGCACCAGGTCATATGATTTCAACTCAATCACCCACAACTCACAACAAAAGTCATGATCACCTAACTGCAAAGGATACCTAGTAACCACTTCATTGGTCACAATAAAACCTCTCCCTGCAGTCCTGATGAGTCTCAACTCACCCGCAATTTCACGCTGTAAACTATGCTTATCTACCAAGGAAGAAGATATCACTGAAAGAGTAGCTCCCGTATCGAAAAGCACTCTAACACTACTGCTCAGAAAAGTAAAATTACCTCGTACAGCTGGCGGTTCTCTAGCCGCCTGGTTCGTCAAAGCGAAGACTCTTGGGTTCACTGCTGCAGCAACTACTCCAGGCCGGTTCCCAATGGCAAGCGGTACTGGAGGTAAAACCCGAGATGGACCTGTAACTGATCGAACTCTTGGGCAGTCCCTGGCCCAATGCCCTCTCTGACCACAGACATTACAAATATCTGTGCCCAGTGTACATGGTCTTCCACCATGGAACCGTCTGCACCTAGGACACACACCTGTCCTCCCCCTCTTAGATGGATCCTGGTTCCCTACCATTGGTCGCTTTCCAGCACTTTTCCCCAAGTTAGATGGCCCAGCTTCCACCTTTTTCACAGGTGCCCTGGAATCCTCGAATTCCCTTTCCAATGCCAATGCCTTCTGAACCATCTGGCGATAACTCCTGATGTCAACTGTCGCCATATACCTCCTGAAAATAGGCTTCAGGCCCTGGGAAAACTTCTTGGCTTTCAGCTCATCATTACCCAACATATATGGAGCATATCGGATAAGTGAATTGTAGCGCTGCTCATACTCTCGTACTGACATCTCTCCCTGTGTCAGATTCTCAAACTGGATCCTCCTCTGATCCTGTGCAGCTTCACTGATATACTCCTGTCTAAACTTCTTCTCGAAGTCTGACCACTTGAGCACCTTTTTCTTGTGCTCTGGACGAGTGCCATTACTCTCCCTCAATAACTCCATCACGTCGTCCCACCAAAGACTGGCTCTCCCTCTCAGAAAGAAAGGTACTAGAACCATCCTTTGCTCTGACTCATAGCCACCACAAGTAAAGAGGCGGTTCATAACAGACAACCAATCCTCTGCTCTGTCAGGATCTCCCGTCCCATCAAAGCTAGGTGGATCAACTGTCTTAAACTTTTCCAGCAACCTCATCTGATGTGGAGTGTCTCCCCTCCTTGGAGCCTCCATCATCTCTGGTTCCTCAACCTCCTCAAGAACTTGATTTCTAGGTTCCTGAGCTCTAGGCACTTGCTGTTGCTCAACATGCCTTTCCTGTTCCTGTTGTGGCTCAACTTCCTCCTGGGCAACATCTCTGTCCCCATAATCTCTGAACATCTCTGTTACAAGAGTGTTCATACCCTGTGCCACCCGAGACATAGTCTCAGTCAAACCCTGTAGCACTCTGGATATCTCATCCAACCTCGCCACAACTGGGTCACTAGAACCTTCACCAGGTTCCCTAGTCCCCCTCGAAGTTCCAGACCTCGTATCAACCATAATAACCTGCAACCACAACCAGACAACATTTCCCCAGATGTTGGTCAGTACTAACTTCCTAGCACTTGGACTTTACTACTAGATCTCAGTCTAAGCCTCCAATATCTATGAAATAAACCCTTAGCTCTGATACCAAGAACACTGACACGATCCCCGTGCCCCTGCCCGGGATACCCTGTGAGCGTTTGTCTCACGGTGGATTGTAATTGGCTAGCTGGTTATGTGTGTGGATTAAATCCAATGCTACTAGTTGATTAACCTAGAAATGCAATATGTATGCACTTATGCTTTGACTTGGTTTATTAAAACCATAAAACATTTAATCATTTAGACATTTAGCCGGCTAGGTAAAATTCTATATAAATAAAAACGAAATGCCAAAGCATAGCAAAATCAACCTTTGAGTGATTAACTACACATACACCGCTCGTGAAAGCATTTATACATAAGTAACTAATGCTCTCACCCAGAGAACAATCCCCTGAGTCAAGGACTCTTTATAACATAAATACTGGAGGCAAAATAAAGTACTGTATCAAAATACAAGACTTTGCTGAGATCTTTTACCCTAGCTCCCACTTTGGACTCCTGTCCCAGTGGCGAGTCTCACAAGTCCTGTGCCAAGTGCTACTAGGCTCTGCAGCCAAAGGAAGAAGCAAGTTAGTACCACAGCCTGACCAACAGACCAATTAAACACTTAAGCAGGCTAGAAACTTAAAGTTTCTCTACTACCGTACCTTTACAGACAAAAAGGTACTACCGTGATAATCCTTAGCGATTATCCGGTCCTGCTACTCCAGACTCTGTATAACAAACAGGGAGTGAGAATTCAACATTCTCAGTAAGGGTCTTCGATGTACCTGCAAGAAAAAGCTAGGACTCTGGCTGCGAGCTCACACAGCATGAGGGTACTAGTCATATATATATATACTAGGCCGGTAGACCTCTCCTCAAGTAGTCCTCTGTATCAGGCCAAGTGCAATCACTTAGCAACCTGACACATATACAGGCCAAGCGCAATCACTTAGCAACCTGACATATAGGCCAAGCGCTATCACTTAGCAACCTATCATATGGCTCAAGGGCGAACCTTAGCAAGCCTCATTCAAACATAGAACCTCTCACCTAGTTGTTATGCAGGGGAATTTATGATGGGACTTGTAGACTAGGCCGCAGGGCCTCTTTGATGTAAACTAGATGAACAAGGTTTCGCCTCGTGGCCTCGTGGCTCCGGCACGGCTAGGCCGACGAGGGTTCTAAACCTCTCACCTGAGCTATTGATAGCTAATTAAGTTCAATTGCAACATTTGTTTCCTTACTTGTTGCCTAAGCAACTTACTTACCTCAAACAGTTCAAGAAAACTCATACTTCCGGTGGAACTTTCGGAAGTTTCGGAGTACCATCGGGATCCTCGGACCCTTAGGCACGTTCCGAGCCTTCCGTAGTCTCGGTCGGGTCAACGCAGCAAAAAGTCAAACCCTCCATTTTTAGGTGTTGGCGCCGCGTCGCCAAAGGCAAAAGGGATTGGCGACGCGTCGCCAACGAGCAGACGCTCTGTGAAGAAAAATTGAATTGGCGACGCGTCGCCAATTTTCGGGCCAATTGGCGCCGCGTCGCCAATTCTGCAGAAATGCAGAATTTGGCCGATTGCTGCTACGAACTTTGGCAACCAAATACATATAGCAAACATGCATCAAAAGTTACCAAATTTCATACACATGAAGTACATGTTGCAAGGAACAAAACCAACTATCAAAGCCAAACTATGATGCATTAGAAGCATCAAACCAATCCTTCGAATCTAGCTAGTCCATCATAATTCCCAAAAACGTTTCTTCACACCATACCCAAAAATTACTCAACTTTCTCAATCCATTTCAATCCAAAAGCAATCCAACAACTTAAAAACACTTTCTCCCTTACCTTAACACCAAGAACAAGCAAGAATTCGAACCCTTCCTCTTCCAAATAAGCTTCCAAAGTTCTACACAAATTCAAACCAAAACAAAGCTCCTAAACATCAAAAACACCTCTTTCAACCAAAACCCAAGCTTCCAATCAATCAAATAACACGAATTCAATCAAGAACATAACTCATACCTCGTTCAAAAACAGGGGATGGAGAAAAACGCCTCTCCAAGCTTCAAAAACATGGATTCAAGCTTGAAAATGCATCCTCCAAGCTTAAACACCCTTAATTGCACCTTTTGACACCAAGATCACTTGATTCCAAGTTCAATTTGAGAGAGAAATGAGTGAGGGAAGCTTAAGAACGTGTTAATGGTAGCTTCTCCCCCTCTTTCCCTTCTTAAACCCTCACTTAGCAACCAAGATCACCAAGGTTTCAAGTTAAGTGCAATTAGGTCCCCCATCTTTGTAACTTAACAGTTCTTGATTAAATTCTTGTCTATTTGTTGAGTTTGAGTTAAGGTTAAAAGTTAAGTTCTAAAAATTCATTTTAAAACACTCGGGACTCGTCCCGGCCACTCAGGGTGCAAAATTACCATTTTGCCCCTGAACTTAGTTCAGAGCTTTATTCTTGTCGGAACTTAGTGAACTTTGGCAAACTTCTTAATTCTTGCTAGGCAAACTTAAATTAAACTTCTAAACTAAATTCTAAAGTCCTTACCTCCCTCTAGAAGGGCCGTAACAATCAGGGGGATCTTTTGAGAAATTGTAAAAAAGCTGTGTGTCCCTCCTCAGTCCTTCGATGATTGCGAGGATTTGGATCTTGAGGTGAAAGTCAGGAATGCTCAGTGCTTCTCGGTTGAATCTCTCGACATAATCCCGGATGGTCTTGCTATTCTTTTAGGCTATATCAAACATTTGGATGGGCATCTTCAGCATTGACCTGCTCCCTATGAATTGTTGGGTAAAGGCGGTAGATAATTCCTGGAAGCCCATTACGGTTCTGGGCACCAAGAAGCTATACCACACAGTTGCACTTGTAGAGGGTGGCATCATTGGCCTCGTGCAATACCATGCTCTTTCTATATTTTGTTAAGTGGGCCTAAACGTCACTTCAGCCACCATATATTTCCAAGTGTGGTACTCGAAAGTCATTGGGCATAGGGCCTTCCACTATCGCCCTAATAAAGCGAGACTCTTCTCTAGTGAAGGTCTTCAATAACCTTAACCAAACTGGTTTTCTAGAGACTTGTTTCTCCACCTTATCCAACCTTTCCAAAATTCTCTTCATTAAGGTGAAAGTACCATCCTCTCCTTGTTGTCTGGGTGCCATATGTAAAGGGGAATGACGTCTTCTTCTTGGTGAGTAACTTCAACGTCTTAGTGAGAGGGACTTTTCTGTTGGAGAAGTGCTCTGGCAATGAGAAGTTCTTGGCTCTTTTGATCTACACCTAGCCATGTACCTCCCATGAGATGGAGGGTTATCTGGCACGGACTCCTCATGGTAGCTCATATTCGGGGAGCTCCGGTGAGATACCTGGTACCCATTCTCTTGGTGGACCCTTGGTGCATGCCCGTGACCTTATTTGGTTGAGTTCCTACATCATCTTGGCTACTATGGAGCACTGGAAGTTGCACCGAAAGCCCATAGTGACCACCAAAGGACATTCATATTTTGGAAGAGAAGGCTCAAGGGGTGTTTGATCATCACCGGCAGAGGCTTAGGCATGTACTTGGACTTTGGAATGCCCCTATCCTTAGAACATTAAATCTCGACAATGGAAACTTAGGAACTGGTTCTCATAGATGGTGCCAAACGATGCTGTAGAACATCTTTGATGTAGGACATGTTGAGCCTCCAGTAAACCTTCATTTGAGTAATAGCTGCAACACTTGAAGAATAAGGGTTAGAAGCTCCCTAGAGTGTGTTTCCAAGGGAGGGATCTTTGATGCCCAAATGTGAAGGGAGAAGTCATTAGGACTTAAGAGTAAAGAATATAAAAAGGGGATACCTCTTGTTCTCTACCTAGGAGCCTCCCCTGAGTATTTATAAGAGGCCGGGAGGAAGAGGCCATTATGCCTAGCCTTAGTAGATCAGGACACGTGGTCAACTAGATTTGGTCAATACTTTCGGGGAGAGGTGTCTACAGTTGGCCATAGGGGGTCATGCCCAGAGGGTAGGGGCGTGTGCAAGGTTTTTGTTAGAGATCCCCCAATTGTATTTGTGATTTCTCCTTAAGACGCCTTAGGGATCTAAGACACTTTCAGATAAGGATTTCCCACGAGGCTGACTGGAGAAAGCCCTTTGGATGTGCGGACCATTTTTGGCCATTATTTCTTTTATCAAGGATGATTGACCTACGTTCCCGAGGTTGGTAATAAACACTCTCGAGGATGGCAAAGAGTCTTTTTCCCATAGTTGGTTGTTTATATTTCCAAGGTGGTGTAGATCCTTCTTCCAAAGTTGGTCATATAAATTCCTAAGAGTGAAGTCAGGTCTCCTAATAAGAAGGCCATATAGGTGATAGCCCTTCGCCTCTCACATGGTATATGTAGTCCTGCGACCTAAGATCATCAAGGTTCCCTACATTTGAGACATATTCTTTAATACTTCCTTTTGTTGCTCATAACTGAGTGAACATGAAGGTGGCTATTGGGTATATCACATATCATGAGGAGGGTTTTGTATGATCAAGATGGGATTTGTCTTTCCTATATAGCAGGAGTGATATCTTTGGGCCCCATGATAGAGTGAGACTAAGAAAATGCATGGTCATGCTCGGATGAGTTGATATAAGATATCAATGCGATCAGTTTAAGTTAGACTACTCGGTAATCAAGAAACCATAGGTTGGGGTATATGAGAGTGACACATTCCATGTCTCGTGCTTGGTCTTGATATCTTGGACAAAGGGACAATGGTATATACGGATAATGATCATAAAGGTTTAGTTAAATCACCGACTATCTTGTCACTTGGGTAGCAAAAATGTGTTGCTAGACACCACTCATTATTTATGATCATAAATGTGATTTATGATCATTGCCAATGTGATAGGAGCCTATTGGGTCGTACACAAAAGCCAATTGGGTTATTTGAGTGCATGGGCCAAATTTTTTGGGTTTTGATTTCATAATAATTTCAGATTAATAATTAGCCCAAATGTTGAGCCATTAATTAAGCATAAAATTAAGCCTAATTGGATTAGGGTTTTGAAACCCATTAGGCATAAGAGTTGAGTCTCACTATAAATAAATCATATAGTGAGAATTTCATGGCTCTTGTCCTAGCCTCCACAATGATGAAATTAGAAGGGTTTTGAAAGGTTCCAGCTGCACTATTCTCTTGCCATTCCTTGGAAGACATAAGCTAGCACTGCGAGTGCAAGAGGAACGCATCTACCGTGACGTGGTGGAGGTGTAGTGATCTTGAGAGGCTCGTGTGGATACCATAGAGAGCTTGAACACATCAACTATTCAAGTTTTGTGATTCAACTCAATAGTTGGGTAAAAGATCTTAACCGAATTAAGCATAAAATTTTTGAACACTCGACTTACCCCGTTTCACTTGGATCCTAGAGAGTTTTGGTTGTATTCTACTACATTTGTTTGGCTCCTGAAATCAAACAAAGGGACAACGAACCTTAAGAAATTCAAGAGCAAAAATGGCGCATCGAACCTGGAATATAACCTAAGTGGACACCACAAGATGTTATGGTTCTGGAGTCTGTTCTTATAGCAAGAGCTCACGTAGGTTTGATAGGATTCGGGGTGAGCCCAAGAGATATGGATTTCTCATCAATCACACTGATGATGTGATGTTCATGGATCAGGATGAGCCCACAACATACCAAAAAGCTATGTCAGGACCAGATTTTGAGAAGTGGCTAGAGGCCATGAAGTTTAAGATGGAAGCCATGTATAAGAACCAAGTATGGACTTTGGTTGATCCACCTAAAGGGGTAAAACTTGTAGGGTACAAATGGGTTTTTAAGAAGAAAATTGCCATAGGTGGTAATGTGATTACCTTTAATGGATGATTGGTTGCAAAATGGTTTTAAGCAAATTCATGGTATTTCCTTAATGGAAAGCTACATAAGGATGTGCACATGACACAACTTGAGGCATTTTTCACTCTAGAGAATGCCAATGAAGTGTGCAAGTTGCAAAGGTCCATTTATGGACTGAAGCAAGCTTATTAGAGTTGGAATCTTCTTGTTTGGTAAGGCAATCAAAGAGTTTGGTTTCACCAGAAATGAAGATGAACCTTTTGTTTACAATAAGGTTAGTGGGTGCATTATTGTATGCTTAGTGTTGTATGTAGATGACATACTACTCACTGGGAATGACATTCCTGAACTACAGTCTGTGAAGACTTGGCTAGGGAAATGTTTCTCTATAAAGGACTTTCATGAAGTAGGCTATGTGTTTGGCATTGGGATCTATAGTGATAGATCTAGAAAACTGCTCGGCTTAAGTCAAAGTATATATATTAACAAGGTGCTTAAGAGGTTTAGCATGCAAGACTCCAAAAAAGGATTCTTGCCCATGTCACATGGTATAATTGTTTATAGATCTTAGTGTTCAAATACACCTGAGGAGAGAGAGCGCATGAGTAAGATTTCATATGCCTCAACAATTGGATCTATCATGTATGCCACGATTTGTACTTGTCCCTGAGTCTTATATGCCTTGAGCATGATGAGTAGGTACCAATCAAACCCTGGTGAGAGTCACTAGACAGCTATTAAGAACATCCTTAATTACTTGCGAGGATTAAGGATGCATTTTTGGTCTTTGGAGGCAAAGATGAGCTCATTGTAAGCGGTTACACCGATGCAAGCTTCCAATCCAATAAGGATGATTTTAGGTCACAATTTGGTCATATGTTTTGCATTGGTGGTGGTGCTGTGAATTGGAAAAGTTCAAAGCAAAAGACAATAGCTGACTCTACAACATAATCTAAGTACATTAGTGCCTTTGATACTACGAAAGAGATTGTTTAGATCAAGAAGTTTGATATTGAACTTGGAGTGGTTCCAACCATTGCCAACCCAATAGAACTCTGTTTTGACAATAATGGAGCAATTGCACAGGCTAAGGAACCTCGATCTAACCGATGTTCCAAACACATACTCCAACGCTATCATCTCATCAGGGAGATCATCGAAAAGGCTGATGTGAGGATATGTAGGACTTTAATAGATAGCAACATTGCTAATCCACTAACAAATCCCCTTGTGCAGTAGAAGCATGATAATCATTCTAGGTTCATTGATATTAGATACATGGATGATTGGCTTTAGTGCAAGTGGGAGATTGTTAGTGTTGTGCCTAAAAGTCAATCATGAGATGATTGCATTTTGCACATTGAGTCATGATATGTTATTGATGCATCATTCTAATAATTGTGTTTGTTATTTGTTTCTATGTAACATAATCAAACATAATTATACCTCTAAAACAATTATATTATTAAACGTTCCTGGTCTAGTATTATTGTGAAGTAGGTTACAATAATAGATAAGACTAGCATATGTAGAGACTATGATGAGATATGTAGTCTATATATGGGTACAAGTTAGAGAACTTGTGTACTAGACCGACCCATGATGAGAATGCTACATGGATTGTTATATGAGTGTCATAAGTATGTCTCATAGTGATCATGGTATATGTAGTCCTTTGACTTAAGATCATCAAGGTTCCTTACATTTGAGTCATATACTTTGATACTTATCAAACTTTTGAATAAGTTCATTTATGAGGTCATGATAGTTTATCAACTTTGACTCCCTGACCTTGTATTCACCTTTTAACTATTGGACTAAGAGCTGTGAGTCATTGTAGGCAATTAGGGCTCCCCATTTTGACTTTTTCTGCTAAATGTAGGCCAACTAAAACTGCCTCATATTTGGCAACATTTTTTGTGACCTGAAAGCCAAATTTGATGGCTCTAAAGGCCTCCATTCTTTTGGGTCCTCTCAGCTATATTGCGGCATCGTGGTGCTCTGATCTTGATGCTCTATCAACGAAAAGTAACCATCTTGGCTCTTCATCCCCAGGAACATCTTCGACTTTGATGCATTTTGGAAGTTTGGCTACAATGTCTGCTGGTGCTTGGGCTTTATTGCCTTTCTTGGATCATACACAACATCATACTCACCAATCTCTATGCACCATCCAGATAACCACCTCAAATGGTCAACCGTTCTTACAACATCTCGTAGAGCCAAGTTGCTCCTCACTATGATAGTATGTCCTTGGGAGTAAGCCTGAAGTATTATGCTGGCTATAACCAACGCATATATAGCCTTTTGCAAGATTGGTTACCCCACTTCAGCTTTATGCAAAAACCTACTAACATAGTATACATGCCATTGTTTTCCTCCTACTTCTTCCCTAATAATGACAGGGCTTACAACTTTCCCACTTACAACAAGATATAATACGAGGGGATCACCCCTTTTTGGCTACCAAACTGTCGATAGCTTTGAAAAATAATTCTTTAGCTCTTTCGAGACATTTCAGCATTCCCTATTCCAAAAGGGTTGTTCGTTGTTACATCTGATGTCACTTTTGGGGCCTTAGCTAACACTTTGATGGATGGCAGACATTGGCCCCCATATCAAGATAAAAATCTGCTAAGTGCAAATATTCTTCCTATAAATCATTGGACATCTTTAATTGTTGTGGGGGCCCTCGACTAAAGTAAAGTCCTCACCTTTTTAGGATTAGATTCTATGCCTCACTTTAATACCATGAAGTTGACAAATTTTCCAGCAATTACCACGAATACATAGATTTTGGGGTTCAGGCAAATCCTAAAATTTTGAAGTTGCTAAAAGGTTTCCTGTAGGGCATTGATGTGGTCTTTCAGTTGCCTAACTTTGATGATCATATCATTAATGTATACTTCCATCTTCCTGCCAGTTTTTTGCTTGAAAACCTTATCCATCAATCGTTGGTATGTAGCTCCTACATTTTTAAGTTCAAAGGGAATCTTCATGGAGGAAAATGTTCCTTCACCAATTACGAATGTTGTTTTCTCCTCATCTGCAAGGTTCATCTAAATTTGGTGGTATCAACTGAAAGCATTGAGTAAGCTTAATAGCCTATACTTTCCAATGGAATCTATATGTTGATCTATGGAAGGCAAGGGGTATGAGTCCTTCAGACATGCATCATTTAGCCTTATAAAATAATGCACAATTGAAGCTTGTCACTCCTCTCCGTAGTTGCTATGATAATGTTGCTAAGCCAATTGGGATATTTGACTTCTCTTATCAGATCGACTTCTAAGAGTCATTGTATTTATTTTTTAATGAAATCTTTCTTATTTGGGGCTATGTTACATTTCTTTTTTCAAATAGGCTTAGCATCTGGACTTACTCTAAGACTATCCTGGATTATATTTGAGTTTATCTTGAGCATGTCACTTGGTGAATAAGCAAATCAATCTTTGTTTAACAGCAAGAAAGATACATGTTTAGCTCTTTCTTCCTCATCCATATATTTCCTTATTTGGGTAATATAGCCAAGAATCAACTCTAATTCTCAGTCCTTATCTTCTTATGGTCATACTAACCATCCTTCAACAGTTCTTCATTATCAATAATGACCTTTCCTATGTTCTAAGCATGAACTC
Source organism: Aquilaria yunnanensis (assembly GCA_039654915.1). NCBI lineage: Eukaryota > Viridiplantae > Streptophyta > Magnoliopsida > Malvales > Thymelaeaceae > Aquilaria > Aquilaria yunnanensis. The sequence continues at coordinate 51,526,241 of CM077594.1, read as the reverse complement.
TAGCAGAGCATGTCTTGCTCTAACAAACACCTTCCTTGTTTCGGCCTGATCAATGAATATTTCAGTGTCACCATGCTTGCTCTCAAAGGTTACTATCAAATATTTCACATTCACCTTCACATTTAAATTGCCCTGCATATGACTTCTGAGGATGGCATTATAGGTGAGGAAATGTTTGTGATGATAAATCTCATCATAGTGAAGGCAAATAGGTCCTTGACAGTTATTACAGAAGTTCCCTTCAGCATAAGGGACAAGTTGATTTAGCCAAGCATAAGATGTTATCTTGGCCTTAACCCAAATATGGCTAAGGTCATAGGCTTAAGCCTTTCCTCAGAAATCCTCAAGCTTGGAAGTAAATGGGTAAATAATACATTAGTGTTTGAGCCATCATCATAAAGCACCCTTTTCACATCCTAGTTCATAATCCTTGCAATGAGTAAGAGAGGGTCATCATGAAGGAATTTTACTACGGGGCCATCCCTTCAGGCTAGCTTGTTTGCTTGACTGTCAAACTTCATCAAGGTTATCTCCCTTTCCTTTCTCTTCCTCTCAACCAAGGGTATGCTAGTGCTGATTTTTTGGATGACTCCAATTATAGGAGGTGGATGACTTCTAGGACTTCAATTACTTTGGCATCTATCAAAGTTATAGTCCTCATTTTCACACCTCCTATCTTCATCCTCTCTTTTTTGGGACTTTGGGGAAGGCATATGTAGGCAGTGCTGAAGTTGCCCTTATTTGATTAAAGACTCGATATACTTCCTCAACTGGAAGTAGTCCTCAGCGTCAAACCCATGGGCTATATGAAATTGGCAATCCTACTTCATTTTTTTCTTGTTGTCCAAGGTCATGGGCTTTAGGCGCTATACAAGCATCACCTGTTTTTCCAAGGCAATCAAAAAATTAGCCTTAGTTGTGTTTAGGGGGCTAAATGTCATTTACCTTTTTCCTCGATTCCTCCAAGCTTGGTTTCCTCTTTCTCCCTGGTACTAAGGTTATGGCTGATCAACCTTGTGCAGGGTTTTGGGAGCCAAACAAGCACAGGAAAAAGTAACTGAACCCCCTACGATCCAAGTGAAATGGAGTAAATCAGGTGTTCAAAATTTTTACCAAGTTGCCCGAGATCTTTCGCCCAATTATTGAGCCGAATCACAAAGACTTGAACAATTGACATGTTCAAGATCTCTACGATATCCACACAAACCTCTCAAATCACAACACCTTCGCCACATCCTGGCTGATGTGTTTCTTTTGTTCCCATAATGCTAGCTTGTGTCCTCCAAGGAAGGCAAGAGCAGAGTGTGGCTGGACTTTTTGATTTCATCCTTCTTGGGAGGCTAGGGTTAGGGTACTAAAATCCTTACTATATGATGTATATATGTGAGGCTTAACTCCCAACACTAAAGAGTTTCAAAACCCTAACCCAATTAGGTTTAATTTTGGGCTTAATAATGGCTCAACCTTTAGGCCAATTATTAATCCAAAATTATCATGAAACCAAAACCAAACAATTCAACCCATGCACTAAAGTAATCCAATTGGCTATATCTACACAGCCTTATAGGCTTCTACCATGTTGGCAATGATCATAAATCACATTTATGATCATAAACAAGGAATGGTGTCTAGCAACACATCATTGCCACCCAAGTGACAAGATAGTTGGTGATTTGACTAAACCTCTAGGATCATTATTCATATATGCCATTGTCACTTTTCCCAAGATCTCAAGATCAAGCATGGGACATGGAATGTGTCACTCTTGCATAGCCCAATCTATGGTTTATTGATTCCCAAGTAAACTAACTAAAACTGATGACATTTATATCATATATCAACTTATCCGAGGATGGCGATGCATTTTATTAGTCTCACTCTGTCAAGGGGCCTAGAGATATCACTCTAATATATAGGATGGAAAAATTCCTTGACCAAACAAATCCCTCCACATGATATGTGACTTACCAATTACCACTTTCATGTTCACTTAGTTACGTGCAAGATACAGTAGTATCAAAGTATGTTACTCACATGTAGGGAACCTTGATGATTTCAAGTCAAAGGACTACATACACCATGATCAGTATGAGAAACACTTATGACACTCATGGAAAGATCCATGTAGCATTCTCTCGATGGGTCGGTCTAGTACACAAGTTCTCCAACTTGTACCCGTATGTAGACTACATATTTCCTATTAGTCTCCACATATGCTTGTCTTTATGTATTATTCCAACCCACTCCACAATAATACTAAACTAGGGACATTTAAGAATATCATTATTCAAGGGTTATAATTATGTTTGATTATGTTACATAAAAACAAACAACAAACACAATTCTTGAAATGATGCCTTAATAAAATATCACAACTCAATGTGAAAAACGCAATCATCTCATGATTAGCTTTGGGCAAAACACTAACACCTTGGATGATTGATAGTCAAACATTGGTCCCCTCATCCTTTGTTCTTCGGTCATTACATGTTGCTCGGCAATTCAGTAAAATTCTCCAAGCATTTTTGGAAGGTCTTTTAAGAACTCATAGAATAGCTAAGAATATCTTCTGAGCCCTCTAGCAGGATGAAAGTTTTGGACATTGAAGGCTTCTTGATTAAACCTTTCGACATAGTCTCGAAAGGTTTCTCTATTCTTTTGGGCTATGCCAAACATCTGCATTGGCATCTTCACCATCAACCTACTTCTTATGAACTATTGTGTGAATATCATGGACCGCTCCTGGAACCCAGTTATTGTTCCTAACGTTATAGAGTTCTACCATGCTATGGCAAGGACTGAGAGGGTTACTTCAAAGTAGTTGCAAATGGTGGCATCGTCGATGACACGACCATCCATGCACCCTGCCCCAAAAGTCTTTGAGAACTGGTCTCATGGTGGTTGCGATTGGCCAGTTGTATATGTGCACGGATTAAAACTCTGTGATGCTAGTTGATTAACCTAGAATATGCAGAATGCATGCTTTTCATGTTTTCACTTGGATTAGCAAAATCAATAAAGTATTGACTTGGCCAAGACATTTCCATAGAAAATAAATTCAAATAGCCAAAGCATACAAAATCAACATTTATATGAGTTTACTACACATAACAACTATGTGGGAGCATTCATAAATAAAGTAGACTAATGCCCTTACCCAAGAGCAGCCTTAGAGTCTAGGACTGCTCAAAACATTGACAATGGAGGCAACTAGCAATACTATGTATACAAGCCTTAACTAAGATCTTCTTGCACTAACTCCCACCTTGGATGCAAGTCCCAGTGGTGAGTCACAAAACTCCTTGTCCACGTGCTGCTAGGCTCTACGGCCAAAGAAACACTATAGTTAGTACTGTGTCTTAACCAACAAGTAACCTAAGTAAACTAGAATCATAAAGATTCTCAAGTGAAATTCTTACAACAAAAGCAAACTACCGCGACAACCCTCAGCAGTTGCCCAACCCAACAACTTCATCTACACAACATAACTAGAAAGTAAGAATTTAAACATTCTCAAAAAGGGCCTTCACTGTACCTGTAAGAAAAGTTACTAAGGACTCCACATATGAGAAAATATGTAACTTCCTGTGAGCTCATATAGCCTAAGGGTCTAATATATGCATATATCTAGGTCCCTTGAGACCTCTCATCTTTCTAGTCCTTGAGCTACAAGGCATAGCCTTGTCCTCTATCAAGCTTAGCTTGCCAACCAAACTAGTGATAAATCACCAGTTGAACCTCTCCCATTTATGTTAGACAGGGGCACCCTGGTGAGAGTATTGCAAACTAGGCCATAAAGTCCTTGTAGAGTAGGTGCACTAAGGTTTCACCCTGCAACCTTGTGGCTAATAGCACAACTAAGTCGCCAAGGGTTCTAAACCTTTCACACAAGCTAGTGATATTTAGCTGTGATCCTTAGTAAACTAGTTTTCTTGTTGATGGCCGAAATAACTATAAAACTTTATAAAAATCAAGAAAACTTTGAGGTCTTGAAGGACTTTTGAATGTCTGGGAGTACCCTAGGGATGCTCAGACCCCAAGGTACCCTAAGAACCCCCTTAGGTCTCCCTTCGACCCTTATAGCAAAATTTGGAAAATTCATCCAACATGCCTGTGGTGACACATCGCCACAGTTGTTGACGAACTGTCTATTTTGCAGCATTGGCGACATGTGATGGAAAAATGCTAAGGGTTGGCAACGCATCGCCAATCTTCAAAACCCAGAAAACTTTTCTAGTTTTGCTGCTATGAACTTTGGACACTTACCAAACATATTAAACATGCTTGGTTAGCCTCCAAACTTCACATACATGAAGAACATATTGAATAGATCACAACTAACTTTCACAAGCCTAACTATGATGCATTACAACATCATTTCAATTATCACAAACCTCATAGTCCACCATTAACTACTATCACCTCTAACAAATGCTATTGCTAAAACTACTTTAATTCATCAAGAAAACTCAAATGCAATAGCATCAGTTATGCTTGAAAACATGACTCCCTTACCTTAACTTCACTTCACAAGCAAGAAACAAGTAACTCTTCCTAAAAACTTCAAACTCTACCAAGCTCCACCTAGTTCCAAGCAAATCTGGGCGCAAAACATCAAGTTACTAACTTCTAACCAAAACCTAAGCTCCCAATCAACTAATAAACATGAAATCAATTAAGAACACATTGATTACCTCATACCAAAAATAGGGGATAGTGGAAAACATGATTCCAAGCTCCAAAACCATGATTTTATGCTTGAAATAAGCTTCCAATGGCCTATATACTTATAGTAACTCCTCTTTTCACTAAAAACTTTGTTTTGGGCTCCAATTGATGAAGAAATGATGGTGTGAAGGATGAACTCAGGTTATGGTCGCCATCCCCCACTTTACCATCTTATAAACCAAGTTTTAGACCCAAGCCACCAAAGTATTAGACATGGAACACGTAAAGCCCCTTCTTTTGATAACTATAGTAATTCTTGATCAATTTATGTTTATTTCAACTAAGTTTGAGTTAAATTTAAAATTTAGGTTATAAAAACTCATTTTTAACACTTGGCACCTAGCTCGACTACTCAGTTTACAAAATTACCATTTTGCATCTAAACCTTATTTAGTGCCTTAACCTCTTTGGAACTTAGTGAACTTTGATAAAGTTTCCTATTCTTGCTGTGTAGAATTGAATTAAGGTTTCAAACTTAATTTAAAGTACTTTACCTTCCTCAAATAAGCCTTTGACTAGAAGAGGCATAACATTCTCTCCTCAATTTAGAATTTGGTCCCCTAAATTCTGCTGCAACTCTGGAAAAACACTAGGATATCTTTTTAGCATATCATGTTGCATTTCGTAGGTAGCTTCCTCTTCACTATGGTTAGACAAAAGGATCTTAACCATTGGAATCCACTTAGTTCAGAGTTTCTTGACTTGCCCATCAAGTATTTGAACAGGTTTCTTTTCAAAGGTCAAGGCTTCCTGGATGGGCGCCGCTCAAAGATTAAATACCTGTCCCGGATCTTTTGTGCATTTTCTTACAAGACTAATGTGAAACACATTATGCACTCAGGATAGGTTAGGTGCTAATGCCAACTAATAAGCAACCTTCGCTATTTTCTACAAAATTTCATAAGGTCTAATGTATCTAGGGGCTAACTTACCCCTTTCCCAAAATGAGTAACTTCTTTCATGGGTGATACTCTAAGAAGTACTTTGTCCTCAAATTCAAAACTTAAATCTCTTTTTCTCAAATTTGCATACTTAGTCTGCCGGTCATTGGCTGCCTTAATCTGTTTCTAGATTAACTTGATCTGCAGGATCTGCCAAACAATGGGGCATCATACAATGCCTTCTATACAAAGCCTCGTATGGTGCCGAACTAATAACAGTTTAGTGATTTTTATTATAAGCAAACTCAATGAAGGGTAAATGTTGATCCCAATCACCTCTGAAATTAATAGCACACATACGTAACATATCTTCCAAAGTTTCAATTACTGTTTCAGACTAGCTATCAGTTTGAGGATGGAAAGCAATACTAAGACTAACCTTGCTTCCTGGAAAGCAGTCCAAAATCATAACCCAAACCGAGGATCTCTATCAGACATAATCTGATCCGGTATACCATTGAGTCTCACAATCTCCTTAAGGTACAGTTGAGCCAATGTCTCCAATGTATAAGTTATCTTGATAGGTATAAAATGTGCCGACTTTATCAGCCGATCAACCACTACCCATATAGTGTCATGTTGACTCCGGGTATTTGGAAATCCTACTAAGAAATCCATATTAATGGACCACCACTTCCTCACTGGAAAAGGTAAACTGTGAACTGTACCTACTAGTCTTTAATGTTTAGCTTTAACCATTTAGCTTGTCAGACACTTTGCAACATATCCTACTACACCCCTTTTGAGTCCTGGAAACCAGAAACACCTTTTCAGGTCATAATACATCTTACCAACACCAGGGTGAATGTGCAAAGTACTACTATGTGCCTCCTGTAGGACTTGCTACCTAAGCCCTTCCACATTCGGTACATAGAGATGATCTTTGTGGTATAGTATCCCATCCTTGTACTGGAATTCTTTCTTCACAGTACCAAGCTTTGCTTCTACTGAAATTTTCTTCAACAATGGATCTTTCATTTGAGCGTTCTTAACTTTTACTAACCAAGCTAATTGTATTTCTAAAACGTAGACTAAGGATTTCTCTTGGTTTTCCAAAAATTCATAAAAGGCCAAGAAACAATCACCAAAGCTCTTTCTAAGAAATTTGTAGCCTGATCCTTAGATAGGATCACTCTTGTATATTTTTGGCTCAATGCATCTGCTACAACATTCCCTTATCCAGCATAATACTCGATTGAGTAGTCATAATCTTTTACGTATTCAATCCATCAATGTTGCCTCATGTTTAAATCCATATGTGTGAACAAATACTTCAAACTCTTATGATCGGTAAAGATCTTGAAACAACCTTACCATCAAGTAATGCCTCCACACCTTGAGTGTAAAGATTATTGCGGCTAGCTCAAGATCATGAACGGGGTAGTTCAATTCATTAGGCCTTAATTGTCTTGAACCATAGGCGATCACTTGACTTTCCTGCATTAACACACACCCTAAACTAGAACTCGATACATCAGTGTATACCGTAAAAGCCTTGTTCGGATCTGGACGAATGAGTATCGGTGCACTAGTTAATCTTTTCTTCAACTCCATGTAAGCTTCCTCACACTTTGGTGTCCATTCAAACTTCTGAGTTTTATTGGTCAAGGCCATTAACGATGTAGATATCACAAAGAATTTCTCTATGAATTACCTGTAGTAGCCTACCAAGCCCAAGAAACTCCTCACATCTGTAACTTTAGTCAGCATTTTCCACTCAACTACCACCTAAAATTTTCAGGGTCAACTGATAGACCCTGAGCATTGATGATGTACCCCAAAAATTGAATCCTTTCGGACCAAAACTCACATTTAGACAACTTTGCATAGTATTGATTATCCTTCAGCACTTGCAAAATTGTCCTAAGGTGCTTCTCAAGTTCTAAGGTAGACTATGAGTAAACCAAAATGTCATTGATGTAAACTTTAACCAACTGATCTAGAAATGGTTTAAAGATTTGATTCATAGCTTCCATGAAAATTGCTGGAGCGTTAGCCACACCGAATGGCATAACTATATACTAATAGTGTCCATCCCCTGTTCTGAAGGCAGTTTTTGAGATACCTTCCTCCTTAACTCTGATATAAAAATAACCAAACCGGAGGTCAATCCTAGAAAACACCTTTGCTCCTCTAAGTTTATTAAACAAATCATCAATTCTAGGCAGCCGATACTTATTCTCGATTGTTACTGCATTCAACTTCTATAGTCGATGCACAGTATCAAAGTTCCATCCTTCTTTTTCACAAACAATATTGGGTTCTAGGAGCCAAACAAGCACAACAGAATTTAACCAAAACCCTTCAGGATCCAAGTGAAATGGGGTAAACCGGGTGTTCAAAATTTTTCAAACCTAATTTTTGGTTGAGATCTATCGCCCAACTGTAGAGTCGAATCACAAAACCTGAACAGTTGACGTGTTCAAGCTCTCTATGGTATCCACGCGAGCCTCTCGGGATCACCACACTTCCACAACGTCTCGGCAGATGCATTTTTTTGTGCTCGCAGTGCTAACCTGCGTCCTCCAAGGAATTGCAAGAGAAGAGTGCGGCTGTCCTTTTGGGAGGCTAGGGCAAGAAGCTACAAATTTCTCACCTAAAGTTGTATTTATAGTGATACTCAACTTCCATGCCTAATAGGTTTCAAAGTCCTAGTCCAATTAGGCTTTAATTTCGGCCTTAATAATGGCTCAACTCTTGAGCCCATTATTAATATGAAATTATTGTGAAACCATAACCCAAATAATTAGCCCATGCACTCTAATGATCCAAATAGCTCTATGTGTGTGACCTAATAGGCTCTTACCACGTTGGCAATGATCATAAATCACATTTATGATCATAAGCAATGAGCGGTGTCTAGCAACACATCATTGCTACCTAAGTGACAAGATTGTTAGTGATTCGACTAAACCTTTATGATCATTATTGATATATGTCATTGTCCCTTTTTCCAATATATCAAGACTAAGCACGAGACATGGAATGTGTCACTCTCATATAGCCCAATCTTTGGTTTCTTGATTACCGAGTAGACCAACTTAAACTGATGACATTGATATCGTATATCAACTCATCCGAGCATGGCCATGCATTTTCTAAGTCTCACTCTATCAAGAGGCCCGAAGATATCACTCCCATTATATAGGAGGGACAAATCTCATCTTGATCATATAAATCCCTCCGCATGATATATGACATACCCAATGACCTCCTTCAAGTTCACTTAGTCACGAGCAACAAAGGGAAGTATCAAAGTATGCGACTCACATGTAGGGAACCTTGATGATCTTAGGTCAAAGAACTACATATACCATCATCACTATGAGAATCACTTATGACACTCATATAACGATCCATGTAGTATTCTCATGCTGTGTCGGTCCAGTAACAAGTTCTCCAACTTGTACCCGTATGTAGACTACATATCTCATATTAGTCTCCACATATGCTAGTCGTTGTGTATCATTGAAACCCACTCCACAATAATACTAGACTGGGGAGATTTAAGAATATCATTATTCTAGGCTTACAATTATGTTTATTACGTTACGCAGAAACAAAACAACAAACATAATTGCTAGATTAGTGCCTTAACAAAATATCATGACTTAATGTGTAAAAAATACAATCATCTCATGATTGGCTTTTGGGCACAACACTAATAAACAACATCGAGGCTCCCCACGGTGATACATTAGGCCTTATAAAGCCTTTCTTTAGCAGTTCCTCTAACTACTTCTTTAATTCATCGATTTTAGGAGCTGACATTCTGTAAGGTGGTATTGAAATAGGTTCAACCCCAAGCTAAAGATGGATTGCAAACTAAGTGTCCCTCTTAGGTGGTAACCTAGGCAACTCTATTGGAAATATTTCAGGAAACTGATTGGCTACAGGAATTTTCTCAAGTTCTTCCTCTATGGCCACCCTATTCAATGAATAATACTCTTCTCTATTGACTATGGGTATGGTATGTTAGGCACCTCCTAAGTGCTTGGCTTAGGCCAAGGAAAAACAAAGAAAGTGAGAGAAAACAGAAAGGGAAGAAAGAGGAGTCATGGAGACTGGCACAGTGGCCTATGTGCAAAACAGGAGACTTTCAGGACTTAATTGCACATGGGAAATGTACATTGGGAAGACTGATAGAGAACAAAAAAAAAAGGGGGGGGGGGACTAAACTGTGCGCCAATTTAAGTGGTATAAGTGAAACCACAAGATTAAAGATGGCAATTATGGCCATGCAAACTTTTGTGATGGCTAGTGCAAGACTAGACCATTTTTGGGAGACATAAATGATTACTAGTCATATCCTTGTCTTCCACTAAGTACACTATTCACTAGTTAGCTAAACAAACTAACTAGTTGATTATTAGTTCATGGCCGGTTATGCCATGGTTTTATATGGCCTTGGTACTTGTGTTGTTTAATTGCTTGGAAATTTGAGCCATGGGTGGACTTAAGTGTCCATTTGAGTACAAGTTGGAGTGGCGGCTTTGTGCTCTAGTGGACTTAAGGGCTCTAATGCGCCATGCAAAGAAATGGAAGCCAAGTTAACATTTTGGCTAACTAAAAGCATTTGCGTTCGGCCGAAACAAGCTAAGTCTTTATTCATTTTGGGCTTCCCTTGTCTTTGCGAAACCGAGAGCACCTTTGAGAGTTCCTTCACAAATTGATTTTGAATTCCAAAGAAATTTGAAGGCTTTAGGAGATTCAAGCTTGAGAATGAGTGTTTTGGTTCTTGTTTGCTTGGAATCAAAGTTGGAACTTGGAGATTGAAGAAGAACCGAGCCAACCAAGCTAGGGTTCTTGAGGTAACTTCAATGTTTCCTTGAATTCATGGTAGTTCTTCCATGTACAAGGAACTTAAGTGTTTAATTGAAGCTATGTTAAGCTAAATGAGCAAAGTATGTCTCGGTTTGGAAGTGGATTGTTGGCCGAATGCGTTCTTGGTGTTCTTCTTGGAGTTCATGGAAATTAATCCATGTATGATGCTTGTTGATGCTTACTTAACCTTGTGATAGGTTATTGTGGTGAAGGACACCAAATTTGTGGAAGTTAGCGTGTTGGCCGAAAGGTGGATTTGAGGTAACCCATGTTCTATCTTTAATTACATGGCATTGATGCCATGAACCATGCTTATTGATGCATTGGTGTATGTATGTTGGCTTGGATTAAGTGAAGAACATGTGTATGTGAAGTGGGTATCATGGCCTAAAGTATGGAATGGTATAATTAAATGTCCATTACTTGAATACATGGTTTGGATGCCATGAGTAATGCTATTGGATGACTTGATGGTCATATGTTGGTTTGAATGGATGAGAAACATTATAATGGGAAGTTTAGTGTAAAGGCCGAGAGCATAATTGGGTATAATACGATGTGTTACCATGGATTACATGGTAGTTATGCCATGAGCATTGTTATTTGATGGCCATAAGATCATGGAATGTGTTAGTGGATAAATGACATCATTGTGCATAGTTGGGCAATGTGGCCGAGAACTTGGGCTAAAGTACTTGAGTATGCTTGCTTGGTTACATGGCATTTGTGCCATGAATAAGTTTAGTGGATGTTTACATGCTCATGTAGTAGACAAGAATGTTGGGTAATGTAACGATGTGAAAATGTGTACTTTGGCCGAGAGATTAATACATGGTAACATAGTACATTTCACTCGACGGCTTGGTAATACTACCATGGATATGACTTGTTGGTGACTTGAGTGTCATGTAATGTGTTGGAATTGTGGGCAGTACATGTATATGGAATAATGGCACTTTGGCCGAGAGCTTAAGTGTATATGTGGGTCATAGTGTTCTTCATATGGTCATTGTATTTTGGGTCCATGAGTTGTGTAATGATGCCTATATGTTGTCATGCTAGGCATTGGAATTGAAGAGCACTGCGACATTTGAAACTTGGTTGAGACCGAGAGCTAATTGAGGTAGGGTTCACTGACACTTGTTCTGCTTGGTACTGTATACCATGATACAAGTGTCTAGAGTGGCTAAGTGATGGTTAATTGTGCCATATGACCTTAGCTACTTGATGGGCATAATGTGGTTACTTATTTGGTTGTTGATTAGCTAATTAACTACGGTACATGTACTAGAAATGCAAGTAAATGTGGCCTATTTGCTTGGCATTTTGGGAGCTCCTAATGGAATTGGTATTTTTGTAAGTTTGTGTGCAAGAAATGCACATGAGTACATGTATGGATGGATATGGCCGAGAGCCACTTTGTGAAGTGTGTGTGTGTACTTGTGTGCTTTGGTGAATTTCTTGTGCATGCTGACCCTTAAGTGAGTTACTTCCTATAATTGTGTATTTTGGTATATGCCTATGCCTGTTTTCTTGTCTTTGTGTCTGTTTTGCAGGATGAGCTAATGAACTGGAGGTTAAGCTTGAGTGAACTCTCAGCTTAACTAAATAGACTCATTTGAGTTGTTTATATATAGATGTGAATCCTACTGAGTTATATGCTCACTACCCATTCTCTATTTTCAGGCAAAGATATTCGGCCTGAGTAGGACTAAGCTGCTTGTGTGTGTGCTTAGTGTTTATACTTGCTTGCTTTTCAAGGTATGTGCCAATGTGTGCTTGGCTTAGCAGTTGGTTTTCATTACAAGTCTTATTCTTTATTGGCCGAGACTTATGGTTAGAGTTTGCAGGCAGTAGTGCAGACTTGTCTAGGGGGAGCTATGGATATGTGGACTATGGCCTTGATCATAGTGTTTGCCTTTATGACCATGAACCAAGCCATTGGGCTAGTTTTGCAGTGTGTGCTCCTGTATGGCATACTTAAGGTCTTGTTTGACCATTAGGAGACATGGCTTGTAATAACTTGGCATATGTACTTTTGTATTCTCTTGGCTTGTAGCCATGTTTTGGACTACTAGGTAGACTACTCTTTTGGTGTAGATATGTGTAGTCATTTGTGCCTAGACTTATTATGTTTGGATGGGTTTTGTATGCCAAGTTATGTATGGATTATGGATGGCTTAATGCTTGCTTATGTTATGTGATTATGGGCCATTGTTTGGCATGTTCATGTGATGATGGGCTTTGTTTCATGAAGACTAATGGCATAAGCATATGTACAAGTGATGACCGAATGCATCATGTATATCTTGCATATGGTTTTCAAACCTCTAAACCAACCTTGTGGGCTTCTTGGCTGCCATATAGTTAGCACACATGATGCACACTATGTATGCACTAAAAATTGCATTAGGTGAATCCTTGCTTGTAGGGCAAGTTAAGGGTTTGGGCCTTGCCCTTGCTACAAGTTGTTATTGAAGTTTATTAAAGCCACCTGGGCCACCTCCCAGGCCTCTTAACTTAAGAAAATAAGACTTAAAAGTTGCCATTTCTTGCTTGGCCGAGAATTAGAAACCCAGTTTGAAGTTGGGCTGGTGGTTTTAAGCTAGTAACTTTTAGGCCAGGGCCTGAGTGAGGTGTGACATGGTATCCATAACTATGATCTATAAACTTTTAGCACTAGATACTAACCCTCTTATGCAAGTCATCCTAGCTCCCTGAGCATCAGTAATGTCAATTGAGTGATTTGCATAGTCAATCTATGCCTTATGCTTACTTAGCCAATCCATTCGCAAAACTAGGTCATAAGACCTCAACTCTATTACCCACAACTCACAATAAAAATCATGGTCACCTAACTGCAAGGGATACGTAGTAACCACCCCATTGGTCACAATAAAACTCCTCCCTGTAGTTCTGATGAGTCTTAATTCACCTGAGATTTCTCACTACAATTTAAACTTATCTACCAAGGCAGACGATATCATTGAAAAAGTAACTCCTATATCAAAAAGCACTCTAATACTACCATTCTAAAAATTAAAATTAACACGAACGGGGGCTGGTTCCTTGGTGACTTGACTCACCAGGGCAAAAACCCTCTGGTCAACTACTGCTGCGGCTACGCTAGCTCGATTTCCTATGGCAAGGGTACAGGGGATAGATTATGCGGCAAGCCTAGCAAAGGTCGAGCCCATGGGCATTCCATCACCTAATGTCCTCTTAAACCACACATATTGCAAATATCAGGCCTCAAGGTACATGGCCTCATGCCATGGAATCATCTACACTTACGGCATAAACCCATTTACTTTCTCTTAAAGGGACTTTGGCTTTTAACCATCGGTCGCTTCTCGGTGCCCTTTCCTAGGTTGGTTGGTCCAACCCCTACCTTTTTGCTGGATGCCTTCGAATACTCAAACTCCATTTCTAAGGCTAATGCCTTCTGCACCACTTGGTGATGACTCCTAATGTCCACTGTCACCATATACCTCTGAAGCACGAGTTTCAGACCTTGAAAGAATTTCTTGGCCTTCAACTCATCATTACCAACCATGTAAGGAACATACCAAATGAGTGAATTGTAACGCTACTCATACTCTAACACAGCTCTCCTTGCACTAGTTCTCAAACTACATCTCCTTTGATCCTGTGCAGCTTCACTAATATATTCCTGTCTGAACTTCTTCTCCGGTCGAGTGCCATTGCTTTTTCTCAGCATCTCCATCACATTATCCTACCAAAAACTAGCCATTCCTTTAAAAAACAAAGGTATTAAGGCCATCATTTTCTTTGACTCATAACTTCCACAAGTGAAAAGTTAATTCATCTTGGATAGCCAATCTTCTGCCTAATCAAGATCACCTATGCAATCAAAACTCAGTAGGTCTATAGTCTTAAACTTTTCAAACAACCTTTTCTGATGTGGGGTGTCTCCCTTCCTTGGAGCCTCCGTAACCTCTGGCTCTTCCTTCTCTTCATGAACATGATTTCTCTGTTCATGAGCCCTAGGCACTTGCTGCTGCTCAACATGCCTCTCCTAATCTTAGTGTGGATCATTCTCCTCTTGGATGACTTCTCTATCTTCATGATCTTGAAACAACTCAATCGTGATGGTTGTCATACCCTTTGCCACTTGGGTCATAGTCTAAGTTAACCCCTAAACAACCTTGCATATATCATCCAGCCTTACCACAACTAGGTCACTATAACCTTCACCAGGTTCTCTAGCTCCTCTTGAAGTTCCTGATCTAGTGTCAACAATAGTAACCTACAACGAAAGCCAAACAACAATCCCTAAATGTTGGTTAGTACTAACTATCCTAGCATGTGGACTTTCCAAAACTAGATCTCAGCCTTAGGCTCCAATATCTATGAAATGAGCTCTAAGCTCTGATACCAAAACTGACATAGCCGTCCTTTGCCCCTGCCTACGAAGCTTGTGAGAACTAGTCTCACAGTGCTTGTAATTGGCTAGTTGTATATGTGCATGGATTAAAACTCCGTGATATTAGTTGATTAATCTAGAATATGTAGACTGCATGCCCTTCATGCTTTGACTTCGATTAGCAAAATCCATAAAGTATTGACTTGGCCAAGACATTTTCATAGAAAATAAATTCAAATAACCAAAGCATACAAAATCAACATTTATATGAGTTTACTACACATAACAACTGTATGGGAGCATTTATACATAAAGTATACTAATTCCTTCTATTAGGACCACCGTTCAGTACCTAGCTAAGGCCAAGAAAAATAAGAAACATACAAATAAATACAAGAGGGACTCAATTGAGCATGGTAATGGTGATGTGAATGCAAGACTACAAAACTATGTGCCTTAAGTGCACTTAAATGGAAGACTATGTTGAGTTTGGCAAGAAATAAGGTTGGAGGACTGCATTGCACACTTAAACTAGTGGTGCAAGTGAAGCTGCAAACAAGGAATGGACAATTTCAGCCATGCATTTTTGTTGAAGGACTGGTGTAGAGTTAGGCCATTTTTATGGACTTTTGGTCCATGGCTGGTCATGTTTATCTATTAAACAATGGGGTTTTGGCTAGTGGAGGCATTATTATAATGGGATTCTTGGAGGAAGATATTAATTGTTTAAAGGGAAAGAATTGTTTAATGAAATGGTGGAAGGAAATTGAATTGTCTATTGATGAAAGAATGGAATGTTGGCCGGCCATTCTAGCACTTTGACATTCCTTTCATTTGGCATTTCTTGCACTTGCATGCCTTGGAGAACTCTTGGGTGAAACGTATTATTCTTCCTTGTTCATCATTGTTCTTGGCCGAAACTAGTTCTTGAGTGTTCTTGGCCAAAAGTTGCTTGTTCTTGAGAGTTCATGCGAGTTCATGGCCAAAAACTTGGAGATGGCTTGTCGTTCATGAAGATTGGAGCTTGTTCTTGAAGAATCCAAGCTTGGCCAAAATTCTTCTTGCCATGTTCATGAAGTGTTCTTGAAGTTCTTGAAGTTTCATGGTGTTCTTGAAGGTTCAAGGCAAAAACCGAGACAATCAAGCTTGTTCTTGAAGAAGTTTGGTTTGGAAGACACATTTTAGATTTGGATACTCAAGCATAATCGAAAGCTTGAGATTTGTAGTTGAGGTAGGAATTCACAAAAGTTACTTGTTTACTTGGTAAACATTCCATGAGCAACTAATTTTGAGGGCTAATTCATGAACAAATTATGCTAGGTAATTTCAGTTTGGAAGCTCAAGTTGAACTTGGAAGTTCAAGCAGTAACCGAGGAAACTCAAGCTTTGTTTGGAAAGGTAGGGTTCACAAATTACTTGTTTACTTGGTAATGTGCCATGATTTAAGTAGTTAGAGTGACTAAGTGATGGTTAAGAGTGCTAAATGACCTTAGTTACTTGATGGGCATTATTGAGGAGATTCGGTTTTATGAATTGGTTAGCTAATCAAATATGGGCATGTGCTAGAAACTCTAGTGAGTAAGGCCAACTTGCTAGCAGTTTTGGAGCTTTAGTGGATGGTGGACTAAAGTTGTGAAGAAGTATGTGCAATAATGCACATGGGCACATGCTTGGGTTTTGGCCAAATGATCTTTGTGGTGTGTGTGAGAGTTGTGTGCTTGATTGTTTGTTTATGTGTGCTAGCCAATTGTAGATAGCTTAGTTATGCTTATTATGTCTCAGTTACTATATGTGTACATTGTGTTTTTGTGTTTTCTATGTTTTCTTGCAAGACAAGTAAGCTATGGAGGTTAAGTCTTGGACTTAACCAAATAGACCAAATATGGTCGGCTGTGAATCCTACTGAGTAATTGTTACTCATTGCCCATATATATTTCTTGTTTCAGGAAAGGATATTCAGCTTGAGTAGGTTTTGCTTGAGTTGCTAGCTTTTGTGTGCTAGTGGTGCTTTTGTGCTTGAGGTATGTGTGCCAACTGAACTTGGCTTAATTGAGTTATTCTTACAAGTCTTATATTTATGGTTTATGCCCAAAACTTATGGTACAAGTTTTGCAGGCTGTGATTAGATTGTGGGACTTGTCTAGTAGAGGAGATGGATGTGTGTTGATGGGCTCTAGGGTGGTGGTTTGCTTTTATGACTATGAATTTGATCATAGGTTTAGTGCTTCAGACTATGGTCATGTATATAGTCTTTAAGATCCTTCTCGGGTACTATAGGTAACTTGTATGTAATGCATAACTTTGGCTGATTTTGGATAATGAGTACTCTTGGTAGGTTGCCAAGATATTAGTACTTGTATGTAGGCTACTTTTGTGTATATTAGCCTCGGATGAATTATGGTTTTGTGTAAGTACTTTGGATGCTTGAATGCCAAGTTATGCTAAGTTGTATGGAATGATGTATTTGATGTATGGAATCTCTTGTGTTTATGAATATGAAAATGATTTCCAAAACTTGATGAGATGGGCATCTTTGTAGACATGCATTGGAGTAGCACACTTGATTAACACACATCCTAGACACTTAACAGATTAAGTGTATGCCTTGCTTGTATTGCAAGTTATAGATTTATAGCCTTGCCGTGAGTTGCAAGTTAGTGGTTGGGCCTTACTGAAGCTGCAGGTAACCGTTCTAATTAACTCATAAGCCTCCTAGGGCACCTCCCAGCTCTCAGCTTAAGAAAATAAGACTTAAAACTACCTAACAAACAATAGCCAAAATAAAAGGTTGTTAATAACACCTGAACATAAGAGTATTTAGATAAGTCTTGGGTAGAAATGGTGAGTGGCACTGAGAGTGCACAGGCTGGGGCCTGTGTGGCGTGTGACACCCTCACCCATGAGTAACCCTAGAGTCTAGGACTCCTCAAAACATAGACAATGGAGGTAACTACGGGTACAATGTATACAAGCCTCAACTGAGATATTCTTGAACTAACTCCCACCTTGGATACATGTTCCAGTGGCGAGTCACAAAAGTCCTTGTGCACATGCTGCTAGGCTCTATGCCCTAAGGAAGACTATAGTTAGCACTGTGTCTTAACCAACAAGTAACCTAAGTAAACTAGAATCATAAAGATTTTAAGTGAAATACCTGCAACAAAAGCAAACTACCATGACAACCCTCAGCGGTTACCTAGCCCAACAACTTCAAAATCTGCACAACATGACTAGGGAATGAGAATGTAAACATTCTCTATAAGGGCGTTCACTATAACTACAAGAAAATTTTTGAAGGACTCCATAGATGAGAATATATGTAACCTGTTGTGAGCTCATACAACCTGAGGGTGTAATAAATGCATATATCTATGTCCCTTGAGACCTCTCATCTTTCTAGTCCTTGAACTACAAGGCATAGCCTTGTCCTCTAGCAAGCTTAGCTTGCCAGCCTAACTAGTGATAAATCACCAGTTGAACCTTTCCCGTTTATGTTGTACAGGGGCACCATGGTGGGACTATTGCAAACTAGGCCATAAAGACCTTGTAGACTTGGTGTACTAAGGTTTCACCTTGCAACCTCATGGCTAATAGGACGGCTAAGTTGCCAAGGGTTATAAACCTTTCACATAAGCTAGTGATACATAGTTGTGATCCTTAGTAAACTAGTTTTCTTGCTTATGGTAGAAGTAACCATCAAACTTTATAAAACTCAAGAAAACTATAATGTCTTAAAGGAATTTTGAAAGTCTCAAAGTACCCCAGGGATGCTCAAGGTACCCTAAGAACTCCATTAGGTCTCCCCTTGGCCCCTCTAGCAAAATTTGGAAAATTCAGCTAATATGCCTGTGGTGACGCATCGCCACAATTGTTGATGAACTATCTATTTTGCATCATTGGTGATGCATTATGGGAAAATAGTAAGCATTGATGACACATCGCCAATCTACAAAACCCATAAAACCTTTCCAGTTTTGTTGCTATGAACTTTGGACACTTACCAAACATATTAAACATGCTTGGTTAACCTCCAAACTTTACATACATGTAAAACATATTGCATAGATCACAACCAACTATCACAAGCCTAACTATGATGCATTATAACATCATTTCAGTCATCACAGACCTCATAGTCCACCATTAACTACTATGCCTTCTAACTAATGCTATTGCTAAAACTACTTCAATTCATCAAGCAAACTTAATGCAATAACATCAGTTATGTTTGAAAACATAACTCCCTTACCTTAACTTTACTTCACAAGCAAGAAACAAGTAACTCTTCCTAAAAAATTGAGTTCTACCAAGCTCTACCTAATTCCAAGCAAATATGGGCACAAAACATTAAGTTTGTTACCACTTCACAAAAATGGGAGAATTACAAGTGTGTCATAATGGCTAAAAACCATTATATTGTGTAATTCTCACCATAGTGATTGAAGTGTGGGGGTGAGGGGTAAAAGGCATGATCAACACCTTTTTAAAAGTGTTCTAAGTTGGTAACTTGGCCCCCAAGAAAAGCCTTAAAGATTGCTTGTTTGTCCAGCAACCTATGGATTTTTTTGCAAGGTTTTGGAAATTTGGATACTTAATTGCAAAACTCTCAAGAAAAAGACTTTGAAAGTTATGGGAAGGATAAGAATGGTATGAAAGTACTATTGGAGGACCAAACTGCTCATGGAAGACAAATTTGGACAAAGGAAACAATAAAGGAATTTGATGGCCTAAGGCCTCATCGTTGTGAGTCATGATGACTGTTGAGGAGACTTCTAGGAGGAAGAACGCCTGGAAGGTGGATCGCCCCAAGGAGAGTACCTGAAAAGCTGGTAAACAGGCTTAGGAGGCCCCCGGAGTGTTTTTCCGGGGGGGGGGAGCCTCCGACGCCCAAGTCAGTGGTGGCCGGAAGAAGGAGAAAGTCACTAGCTCAAAGAGAAAGGCAGAAAAGTCTCGCCTGGTATTTTCTCAGAGTGTGGGAGCTGTATATCCGGCCTGCCAACCTCCTGTCAAGTATTTATTTCCTGTATATATAGGAATACCTAGCCCGTTCAGATCATGACACGTGTGCGGTCGGATGCTCCTGAACGTCTGGGCGTAGGGGACAGATAGTTGGTAACTAGATGGCCTCGAGCCTTGTGCTGAGACGGGCCATGATATGATTCTGATGGCGTCTGCGCGTCAGGGCGACTTTTTACGTCTGTGGTGGGACGTGTCAGAGGCTTCCTTAAATGCTTCCATAAATGCTCCTGCCGTACTCCCGAGGTCCCTGGGCGAGGTCGTCCTCTAGTTCGGACAGAGCCTCTTCGGGAATCATACCCTCAGTTTGGGGGTTCCCAGTTCCAGGGAGTTCCGCCTTCGGGGATATCATGTTCGGGCAGCAATGTCTGGTGCCACTTTTCCGAAGGCGCGCTGTTCACAACCTTGGGGGGCGAATGGAGTCCTCAAGTTTTACTGGCGTGCCGAGGCTCGGAGCTCTCCGGCTATCTCCCGAGGTGCATGATTCCACCTGTTCCCGGGAAGCGCCAGTTCTTCTGGCCATTGTTGTGGCAGGGTGTTCGGCCAGATTGAGGCGATAGCCTTTGGCTATCACATGCCCCCCTCTGGAAAGCCGAAGTGAAGACTTCGGTTTGCATCTCTTTCCGAGGTTGTCATTGGGAGTCTTGTTTGGAAGCATAACCTGTTCCGAGGTCGCACCTTTTGCCCAAGGATCTGGGCTGTTCGGCCTTGGCCTATTCTTTGGTGTCTCCGAGGCAAAGCCTGTACCGAAGATACACCTCTTGCCCAAAAGTCATGGGCTGTTCAGCCATAGCCTGTCTCTTGGTGTCCTCGAGGTGGCCTGCTTTTTATTTCTGCAGGTCTGATGGCCAAGCATGTCAGACTGAGCGGCGCGTCTCCATTTCTCAGGGATGTCAAACGACGTGTCCCAATCAGGAGGCGTGTCCCGGTTTTCCAGGCACGTTTGCGGAGGCACGTCCCCCATTTCTGCGCAGCGGTTGACACGTGGCTTCTTGCCATTGGAGGAGAGGCGCGTCATTTACAGAGGGCGCGCCTTTTCGGGTGCAGCGGGCAGTTACGGCGACGGTTCGCCTCCAATGGGTACTTATGATGTTCTTTCGGTTACCCAGCTTTGGCCTATAAATAGCCCATTCCATCATAAGTCCCACTTACTGTTTTTCTGCTCTTTTTCTGCTCTGCCCTCTGTTCTTGCGTTTTATCTTGCTTTCTGTGGCGGAGCTTCTTTAATCAGAGCTTTTTCCTACCAACTTTCACGACGGCGTCCTCAGGCAAATCTTTTGGTGGGTTTTGATTTCCAGAGTACTTGATTCCTCTGTTTTTCTGAGTTTTTCTGGAAAACTGTTGTTTTTTCCAAACTCGTCTTCTGAGTTTTTTCTGGAAACTATTTTCTTTTCCATCTCAAACTCTTTTTCATGTCTGCGATGCCTGTTCCCGAGAGCTGGAAACCTCTTCTGGCCCATCCTTGCTGTACCACCCCCGAAAAACTAGAGAGGTGGAAGAAAAAATTCTTTCTTCCGTCTTACGCTGTGACCAGACTGCCTTGTTCTAGCCATTTTGCTTTTTCAAACCGTGGCGATGAGGTTACCGTCTTCCGAGCCCAACTGAAGGCCGGTCTTCGGTATCCTCCCCCGAAGGTGGTTTGCGAGTTCTGCCAATTCCATGGCATTGCTGTGAACCAGCTTCCCCCGAACGCGTACTGCTATTTTAACGCCTACCTCTGCATGTGTGGCGTGTTCGGGATAGAGCCCCACTTCATCATTTTCATGCAGTACTACAAGCTCTATGGGGTCCCGAAGGGTGGCTTCTATTTTCTGCTGCCTCGGGGATCCGGGAGCAAAAAATTCACCTTCACCTTCGACACGAAGGATAGCTGGCGGGGGTGGCAGCCTAAGTTCTTTTTCCTGAAGGTGGATAAGAACTGGTCTGGTGTCCCGACCAGATGGGCTCAGGGAGTGCTGAACGCAGACGTCGTTGATCCGAGGATGCTGCTGACCCCACCGTTGGCTTCCGTGTTCGCGGATTTCGACGCCCGCATTCGGGCAGTCGCTGACTGGGCTCCCGAGGTCTCTCCTCGTGCTCTTTACCCCTTTCCTATCAACTGGAGGTTGATGACCGAAGAAGTCCTTCGGGAGCTGAAAGTGGTTAAGGAGCACGTGACTGACCTCAATATGCCCGCTCCCGCCATTGCCGGGAAGGACTCCTGGCTGGTCAAGCTCCTTAAGGGGGAGACTTCTTTCGAAACTTTTGCCGAAAGTGAGTAATCTTCCATCCCTTTATACTTTTTCCTCGGACTTACGCTGATATTTCTTCTCTTTTTCAGAGATGGGCGATGGGGCTGCCGCTTATTACAAGGCCCTCTTTTCTGGCCAAGTGGAGAAGGGGGAGCAGACAAAGAAGGCGGCTTCCCGAAGAAGGAAGACGACAGGGGCGGGACCCTCGGTGAAGCGAGCTAGGAAGGCTCTCCAGCCTTCTCAGCCAGAGCGTTTGGAAGAAGAAGCTGGCGAAGACGCTGGTCTTGTTGAAATTCCACCGGCCGAGGTCCCCGCTACTTCCGCCGAGGTGCCTCCTCTCGACCTCGAGGCCCCTAGAAACACTGTAGTGGTAGAAGTACCCACCGCCGAGGAGCGGTACCGGCAGAAGGGTAAGGGTCTTTCTTCCGAGGGGCCCGAGGATCCCGAGGACACTGTCTCCGAGGTTCCTCCAGGTATGCCTTTAGGCGAAGTTCAGCTCCTTTTCCTTTCGCGAATTTTTCTTCTGCTCCTAACTTCCTTCTCACTTTCAGGGGAGCCTCTTACTGCTGGCTGGAGGGCCATTCATGAGAGGAAACGGGCCCTGCGCGATGCCACAATCCCTGAGGGGAAGATCCCCTTGGAGCCCTTTTGGGGAGGGCATCCGCAGGTATTTGCGAAGCTGGCCCTGTTTGATCAGCGACTCTATGTACTTCTTCAGCTGGAAGCAGTCTTCGGTGTCATGACCGTGGTCGCGATGAAACTGGCAGAACTTCTTGGCATTCTTCTTATTATCGGCAGCCATGGCCTTTGGCCGCCGAATCTGCGTCCCTTGCCTTTCCAGCGCCATGAGAAATGTTGGTCCGTGTCGTGCTCAAGGGTGTGAAACTTTGAGGTTTCTTTCCTCGCATTTGCCGTGGTCGACCTGTGTGTTCAAAAAGATGCCGAGCTTGCTGGCTGGACCCTTCGGCGCGGTGATGATCAGACTTCGGCCCCGCCATCCTCAATTCCTCGGCTGTCATGTGCTGCTCTGCCCTTCGGTAAAATTCTCCGAGGGTCTCCGGGGGGTCCTTTGAGAACTCGTAGAACAGCTGTGAGTCACGCCGAAGGCCCCGTGTCATAGCGAGGATGCGGATTTCGGGCCGGAAGTCCGGGACGCTGAGTGCTTCCCTGTTGAACCGTTCGACATAGTCTCGGATCGTCTCTCCGTTTCTCTGCTCTATGTCGAACATCTGCACAGGCATTTTGGCCGTCGGCCTGCTCCCAATGAACTGCTGGGTAAAGGCTGTGGACAACTCCTGAAACTCAGTGATAGTCCCTGGGGGCAAAGAATTGTACCATGCTGTTGCTGGGCCCGTGAGGGTGACTTCAAAGCATTTGCACATGGTAGCGTCATCAGCCCCGTGCATTATCATGCTCCGCCTGTACTTCGTCAGATGGGCCTGTGGATCAGTCCGGCCATCATAGATCTCCAGCCTAGGCACTCTGAAGTCGCCTGGCATAGCTGCCTCAACGACGGTGCGAATAAACGGGGAGCCATCTTCGCATAATGCCCCCGACAGCCTGTCCCAAACGGGTTTTCTGGTCACTTGCTTCTCCACTCTGTCCAGCCGTGCCAATATCCTTTCCATAAGCGCAGTGGCGCTAGGACCATTTTCGCGGGAGGGAGATCGACGGCGCCTTTTCGGGGAGCGAGTTCGGCGCGGAGGGGTCAAGGACCTCGCCTCGGGCGACGAACTGCTTCGCTGTGAGACTCTCGGTCGCTTGGACCCGGTTTGTCCCACAGGCCGTTTCCCGAGGGCTATATCTTCTGTGGATGATTCTCCACGAGGCTCTCCACTTCCTGAACTGCGGTGTGTAGACTTGGGGCTTCTCTCCCGAGGGCGTGCTGATGAGGAGGGTTTCTGGGCCCGTGACTGCTGTGGCCATCTTCGGTCGATCTGCTGAGTCATTTCAGCAACGACCGAGCACTGAAAGTCCCTCAAGAAGCTCATGGTGATTACCAGAGGGCGGTCCTCCTCGGGCGTAGAAGTCTCTGGGAGTGTCTGCTCAGCAGCCGGTTGTATCTCAGGCGCGGACGAGGACCTTGGGAGTCCCTTGTCCTTAGAACGCCGAGTCTCAACGACGGCAATCTGCGAGCGGGTTCCCACAGACGGCGCCAAATGATGGCCTAAGGCCTCATCGTTGTGAGTCATGATGACTGTTGAGGAGACTTCTAGGAGGAAGAACGCCTGGAAGGTGGATCGCCCCAACGAGAGTACCTGAAAAGCTGGTAAACAGGGTTAGGAGGCCCCCGGAGTGTTTTTCCGGGGGGGGAGCCTCCGACGCCCAAGTCAGTGGTGGCCGGAAGAAGGAGAAAGTCACTAGCTCAAAGAGAAAGGCAGAAAAGTCTCGCCTGGTATTTTCTCAGAGTGTGGGAGCTGTATATCCGGCCTGCCAACCTCCTGTCAAGTATTTATTTCCTGTATATATAGGAATACCTAGCCCGTTCAGATCATGACACGTGTGCGGTCGGATGCTCCTGAACGTCTGGGCGTAGGGGACAGATAGTTGGTAACTAGATGGCCTCGAGCCTTGTGCTGAGATGGGCCATGATATGATTTTGATGGCGTCTGCGCGTCAGGGCGACTTTTTACGTCTGTGGTGGGACGTGTCAGAGGCTTCCTTAAATGCTTCCATAAATGCTCCTGCCGTACTCCCGAGGTCCCTGGGCGAGGTCGTCCTCTAGTTCGGACAGAGCCTCTTCGGGAATCATACCCTCAGTTTGGGGGTTCCCAGTTCCAGGGAGTTCCGCCTTCGGGGATATCATGTTCGGGCAGCAATGTCTGGTGCCACTTTTCCGAAGGTGCGCTGTTCACAACCTTGGGGGGCGAATGGAGTCCTCAAGTTTTACTGGCGTGCCGAGGCTCGGAGCTCTCCGGCTATCTCCCGAGGTGCATGATTCCACCTGTTCCCGGGAAGCGCCAGTTCTTCTGGCCATTGTTGTGGTAGGGTGTTCGGCCAGATTGAGGCGATAGCCTTTGGCTATCAGAATTAAGGACCTAAATGTCTTAGTGTAAACCTTAAGGTGTTCAAGCTTTTGACTTAAGTTAAAGGGTGGAATTGTGGGGTTATCCCACCATGGGGGAGGTAGCCAAGGCTTGATAAATAGTCAAAATTGTTGGGCACATGTGTACCAATGAGTTTAAGACAATGAGACCGTAATTAGTGAGAAGGAAAATGAAATAAAGCATGGTTAAGCTTGTTTATGTGTGTTTTGTGCCCTTCAGCTCATTAAGGCCATTTAAGTGGCCAATTCACTTATCTCTCTCCCATTTTCGGCCTCCTCCAGCCCAAGAACATAGCCACACTTCCTCCATAGCCACCACATCTTCAAACTTGCAATTGATTGAAATTGAAGGCAAAAGGAAGCAATTGGAAGCAAACTAGAGCTATTGCTTGGATGCTTCAAGGATCAAGCTTCATTTTTGGCCTACCCACTTTGGTAAGGGTTCTCTTGCTCTCATGGGATGTTTTCTATATTTTAAAGAAACTATGGAGCTAAGGCTAAGCTTGCAAGAGAGCCATGATCTTGATGAACCAAGCTTAGTGAGGGGAGTGAACTTATTGAGGTTTTGTGACCTAGTGTGGAGTGCACAGTGCTGGCAGCTAAAATTAGGGTTTCTAAAGCCCAAAGTTTGTACTAAATACTGTTAAAAACCTTCTAAGGCCAAGCATTACCTTGAGGAGGGCTTCCACAGTGATTTATTTATATTTAGTTCATGTTTTATGGACTAACCTATGGTTATTGTTGCTGCTGCATTTCATGTGTTTGTTGGTTGTGAATGGCTGCTGCATTTGGTTGCTATATCTTGTATATATGCATTGCGGTTTTTGTGTTTTAGTGTCTTTGGATGCAGGTTTTGATGATGGTCACATGACCTATTGAATCCAAGTGCTGCCCTTGCTAAGTTTCTCAATGAAACTTACTCCCCTCAATTCTATCATTTCAGGTACAGCAGAAAGATGACATTCAAACTAAAATTTTTTGTTTGATTTTTTATTTGAAATTTCAGGTACATGAACTTCCATATGTCTAGTTATGATTTGGAAATTTTGGTGATTTTAGGAGTACATTTGGTATTTTCAATGGTGGTACTTATTGTGTTGTGCAGCAGTTGTTCAGCATCCTGTTCTGGAGTCCATTGTATCTCACGAACTCCTGTAACCTAGGGTGCATATTTAGCTGGGTTAAGACCATTTTGTAGTTCATGTATACTTTTGCATGTAGTGCATGTAAAATGGGAAAAGTATGTGAACATTTGAGTAGTGTTTTCACTATGTAAGTAATGTGGTGCAAAGCTTCCTAAGTGTTAATGATAGGCTGCTTACTTGTAAATTCTATTTTAGCCACATATGGTAGTTAAATGCAATAGAATGTATTTAATACATGCAATGGACATATGTGGTACAACCTTGGAGGGTTTTCACCTTGTCAATGAAGTGTTTGCACACTGATGAAATTTTGTATGGGCAAAATGGTCATAAAGTGACTAGAATTTTGACTCTGCACTTAAAGTTTTATATCTACCTGTGTAGAAGGAATCTTGGTTTGAGATTTTGACCACACCTAGAGAACATCTACAGGTTGAACTAGGATTTTGAATTTCTGAATTTGGAGCCCTGTAGTGAAATAGATGACATTAGAAAGTTGGCTAAGTTACTTTTCATTTGGTCAGAATTTTGTAACCAACTTCAAAAATTCATAACTTGGTCCATAGGTGGGCTATTGATGTAAAAAAAAAATTCCTTGGTTTGATATAAGTGTATACTTAATAGTGGAGCAAAGAAAATAGGGGGTACATGGATGGAATGATACAGTTTAATAGCGAAAGTTACAGGTGCAGTGGCTAATCACTAGAACTTAAGAAGATTGCCTAATGTGTGGTAGCCAAGATTAAGACTTGTGCTAGTTTTTTCCTTCTTTGCTGCCATGGTGGGCGTGAAATGTGAATAT
Organism: Aquilaria yunnanensis; assembly: GCA_039654915.1. NCBI lineage: Eukaryota > Viridiplantae > Streptophyta > Magnoliopsida > Malvales > Thymelaeaceae > Aquilaria > Aquilaria yunnanensis. The sequence goes on along the minus strand of CM077594.1, from coordinate 51,499,121 downwards.
GTGTGTGATGGTTGGACCAATATGCATGTGTTGACATAGTGCCCAAGAGGGCCACTTGGGTATGCACATTATGGGTAGTGTTCTGATAGCCTACAGAACATTACCAATCCTGGGAGTCTAAATGCACAATTTTGGCACCATAATTGGACTACCCTAGAGTGGGTAACAAAGTTACTAACTTCTAACCAAAACCCAAGCTCCTAATCAACTAATAAACAAGAAATCAATCAAGAACACAATGAATACTTCCTATAAAAAATAGGGGATAATGGAAAACATGCTTCCAAGCTCCAAAACCATGATTTTATGCTTGAAACAAGCTTCCAGTGGACTATATACTTATGGTAGGTCCTCTTTTTGCTAAAAAGTCTTGATTCTGGGCACCAATGGATGAACAAATGTTGGTGTGAAGCATGAACTCGGGTTATGGCAGCCATCCCCCACTTTACCATCTTATAAACCAAGTTTTAAACCCAAGCCACCAAACTATTAGACATGAAACACTTAAACCCCCTTCTTTTGATAACCTTAGTCATTCTTGACCAATTTTTGTTTATTTTAACTAAGTTTGGGTTAAATTTAAAAGTTAGGTTATAAAAAATGATTTTTAACACTCAGGACCTAGCTCGACTATTCAGGATACAAAATTACCATTTTGCCCCTAAAAGTTATTTAGTGCCTCAACCTCTTTGGAACTTAGTGAACTTTTAGAAACTTTTCTATCCTTGCTGTTTAAAATTGAATTAAGGTTTCAAAATTAATTTAAAGTACTTTACCTTCCTCAAATAAGCCTTCAACTAAAAGAGACATAACAGTTGACCTCGTGCAATACCATGCTCCTTCTATACTTGGTCGGGTGCGCTTAGCGGTCGCTCTGACTATTGTCGCTTTTGAGCAAAAGGTACCAAAAAGTCACTGGGCATGGGTGCCAGAGCTCTTGGTCGAACAAATGGGGATTTATCTCTAGTGAAGGTCTGAAATATTCTCTATTATACATGCTTTCAAAATACTTTGTTTCTACCTTATAAAGCCTATCAAAGAGTTTTTCCATCAGCGATGTAGTAGCACGTCCTTCCTATCGTCAAGAGTCTTTTGGTATGGGAGAGTAACACCTCCTTTTAGGTGAGTAACTTCTTCGACATGGAGAAGGAGTTTTCTCTTGAGGTAAAGGACTTCTTTGATGTAAATGCCTCTGCTTTTTCAAACATGACTGCCTAGTCCTGTGGCTCTAATGAGGTAGACTATCAATTGAAGACTCCTCTTGGGGACACACACTAGCTATGCTCTGACGACTTGATCTACGGTCTTGCTCAATGGGCCCTTCTAGACAAGGTGATTTACAGCTTAGATCAAATAGTCTTTCTAGAGAAGCCATCTATAGTGTGACGTAGCCTAAGATAGGTGTTGGTCTAGTTGTTTAATTGTTTTGGCCACATGGAGCATTGAAAGTCACGCGAGAACCCCATAATGATCATCGCTAGTTGTTCATCCTTTGGCAGTAAAGGCTTTAAAGGTGGGTTCGTGATGGCTTGGCGCCCTACCATGAACGATGGGTTAGGAACCCCTTTGTCCTTAAAGCGGCAGGTTTCCACCGTGGCAGTCTAGGACTAGGTTCTGATAGACTACACCAAATCATTCTCCAAGACATCTTATATGTAAGGCATCTTCAGCTATGGAGAAGTATCTATAAGAGAAGTGAAGTTGGGTAAATGGGTTCCTTGGAGTATTAGTGGGGTGGGGGACTGTGACACCCAAGTTACTAGCAGGAAAACATAAAGGAAAAGAACAAAAAGTGTGAGGTTTTTCTCTTGAATCTTTAATAGGAAGCCTACCAAGGGTATTTATTGGGTGATAGGGTAAAAAGCCGTTTGGCTAGGTAGAATAAGATCAGGACACATCGATGATCAAATCTGAGGGTCCCCATTCCATACTCTATAGAGGCTATTTCCAACTGGCCTATAGAGGATGGCAGGTGGTTGGGCTTTGACACCAGACTGAGGGGTGTGGAGGATGAATTTGCCAATAGTACTAGTAATCACAACTTGGCCTTACTCCCAGGGTTCTTTTAGAAATTTTTGAAGTTGCTATGAGTTTGAAGTGCCTAATTATCACTAAGGGTGTGGATAGCTCAATTTATAGGTCCATGCCCCCATGTTCATTTTGAAGTATCGAGGGCTTACACCCTTCGGCTACCATATGGGCTTACTATTTCTACAATATTTTTTAGTAGAAAGTGTTTGTTGCTCGAACTGGTGTATTTCTAGCGAAAGTATTTATCTCTAAAGGAAAAAGTGGGAAGAAATTAGAACTTGAATAAATTCAAGAACAACAATAGGACATTGAACTTAAGATAGGACCCAAGCAGGCAACACAAAAGTTTGTTGTTCAGGAGCCTATTCTTCTAGCATGAAGCCCATATAAGTCTAGTAGGATTTGATATGAGCCCAAGATATATGGATTTTTCATGACTCATACTGGTGATATGATGCTTATGGATCAAGATGAGCCCATAACCTACAACCATGCTATGTCATAACCAAATTCTGCGAAGTGCCTTGAGTCCTTGTAATACTAGATGGAATCCATGTATCATAGCCAAGCATGGACTTTGGTTGATCCACCTAAAAGGGTAAAACCCAAAGGGTGCAAATGGGTCTTCAAGAAGAAAACTGACATGGATGGTAATGCAATTACTTATAAGGGATGATTGGTTGCAAAAGGTTTGAAGCAAATTCATGGTATTGACTACAATGAGACATTTTTGCCTATTGCCATGCTTAAATGCATCTAAATTTTATTTGCTATTGTTGCACACTACAATTATGAGATATGTAAAATATTGGGTTTTGGGAGCCGAACAGCGCAACAGATATTAACCGAAATCCTCCAGGATCCAAGTGAAACGGGGTAAACCGGGTGTTCAAAAATTTTCATACCTAATTTTTGGTTGAGATCTCTCACTCAACGGTAGAGCCGAATCACAAAACCTAAACAGTTGACGTGTTCAAGCTCTCTATGGTATCCACATGAGCCTCTCGGGATCACCATGCTTCCACCACGTCCCGGTATATGCGTTTCTCTTGCGCTCGCAATGCTGGCTTGCGTCCTCCAAGGAATTGCAAGAGAAGAGTGCGACTGTCCTTTTAGGAGCCTGGGCAAGGAGACCTACGAATTTTTCACTAAAAGTTGTATTTATAGTGAGACTCAACTTCCATGCCTAATGGGTTTCAAAACCCTAATCCAATTACGCTTTAATTTCGGGCTTAATAATGGCTCAACTATTGGGCTCATTATTAATATGAAATTATTGTGAAACCAAAACCCAAATTATTAGCTCATGCACTCTAATGATCCAAATAGCTCTATGTGTATGACCCAATAGGCTCTTACCACGTTGGCAATGATCATAAATCACATTTATGGTCATAAGCAATGAGCAGTGTCTAGCAACACATCATTGCTTCCCAATTGACAAGATTGTCGGTGATTCAACTAAACCTTTATGATCATTACCGATATATGCCATTGTCCATTTGTCCAAGATATCAAGACTAAGCACGAGACATGGAATGTGTGACCCTTGTATAGCTCAATCTTTGGTTTCTTGATTATCGAGTAGATCAACTTAAATTGATGACATTGATATAATATATCAACTTATCCAAGCATGGCCATGCATTTTTCTAAGTCTTACTCTATCAAATGGCCCGAAGATATCACTCCCGCTACATAGGAGGGACAAATCCCATCTTGACCATAAAAAACCCTCCGCACGATATGTGACATATCCAATGACCTCCTTCAAGTTTACTCAGTTATGAGCAACAAAGAAAAGTATCAAAGTATGTCACTCACATGTAGGGAACCTTGATGATGTTAGGTCAAAGGACTGCATATACCATGATCACTATGAGAATCACTTATGACACTCATATAATGATCCATGTAGTGTTCTCATGGTGGGTCGGTCCAGTACACAAGTTCTCCAACTTGTACCCATATGTAGAGTACATATCTCATATTAGTCTCCACATATGCTAGTCGTTATGTATTATTGCAACCCACTCAACAATAATACTAGACTAGGGACGTTTGAGAATATCATTATTCTAGGGTTACAATTATGTTTGTTACGTTACGTAGAAACAAAACAATAAACATAATTGCTGGATTAATGCCTTAATAAAATATCATGACCCAATGTACAAAAATACAATCATCTCATGATTTTCTTTTGGGCACAACACTAACAATCTCCCATTTGCACTAAAGCCAATCATCCATGTATCTAATACCGATGGACCTAGAATGGCTATCATGCTTCTGCTGCGTAAGGGGCTTTGTGTCACACCTCACTCAGGCCCTGGCCTATCATTTACTAACTTATCTCCCAAACCCAATTTCTAATCTCAAAGTGTTTGGTTCGGCCAAGCAAGTAATGGCAACTTTTAAGTCTTATTTTCTTAAGTTAAGAGGCCTGGGAGGTGGCCCAGGTGGCTTTAACAAGACCCATTAACAACTTGCAGCAAGGGCAAGGCCCAAAACCCCTAACTTGCACAACAAGCAAGGTTTCAATTAATAACTTGCATAACAAGCAAGGCAACACTTAAATGCAATTTAAGTGCATACATGGTGTGCATCAAGTGTACTAACTATATGGCAACCAAGAAGCCCACAAGGTTGGTTTAGATTTCTGAAAACAACAAGTAAAAATGCATGATGCTCTCGGCCTACTAATGTACATGCCATTATGCACCATAGTTCCACATAAATAGGTCCATAACCACTCACATAAAAGTGGCAACTTTGGCCCATAATATCCAGCATACATAGGCAAGCATAATGCCATCCATAAGTCCATACATAACTTGGCATCCAAAATCCACAAAACATCCACAACTAGGTATCCAAGACTACATATATGTACAAATCAAAATGGTAGTCTACCTAGTATCTACAATGGCTATAAATGCCAAGCATCCATAGTTGTTCATGCCAAGTTACATACAACCCGAGACCATACTCCTAATGGTCAAACAAAACCTTGAGAATCCCATACAGAAGTACACACTGCAACACCAAACCTATGGCCATATTCATGGTCATAAAGGTGAATACCACAATCAGAGCTAAAGTCCAAGTATCCATGCTCTCCTAGACAGTTCCCACTCTACAGCCTGCAAACTTAAAACATAAGTCTCGGCCAACCATAGGTAAATAAGACTTGTATGAAACCAAACGCTACGCCAAGCACACATTGGCACATACCTTGGTAACTAAGCAAATAAACACTAAGCACACACACAAGGTAGCTTAGCACTACTTAGGCCAAATATCCTTGCCTGAAAAATAAAGGATGGGCAGTGAGCATATAACTCAGTAGGATTCACTTAAAACATATACAACTCATATTGAGTCTATTTAGTTAAGCTGAGTAATCACTCAAAGCTTAACCTCCCATTAGTTACCTCGACCTGCAAAACAAACACCAAGACAAGAAAAACAGGCATATACATATACAAGACAGATAAGTAAGTCAAATATTTCATAAGTGGGGTTAGCATGCACAAGGAAACACCAAAGCACACAAGTACACACACACACTCCACAATGTTGCTCTCGGCCATATAAGCCATACATGTACCCATGTGCATTTCTTGCACACAAACTTACCAATACACCATTTCCATTTGGAGCTCCCAAAATGCCAAGCAAATAGGCCACATTTACTTGCATTTCTAGTACATGTACCATAGTTAATTAGCTAATCAACAAAACAACCAAGTATAAGCATTAAGCCCATCAAGCAACTAAGGTCATATGGCACATTTAACCATCACTTAGCCACTCTAGACACTTGAATCATGGTGTACATTACCAAGCAAAGTCAAGTGCCAGTGAACCCTACCTCAATAGCTCTCGATCTCAAGCCAACTTCAAATGTCCAAGTGCCCTTCAACCACAATGCCTACCATAACAATACATAGGCATTAACAACACAACCCATGGATTAACTACCATGATTTCTATGAAGGACACTACATTGCACACATTTAAGCTCTCGGCCAAAAGGCCCAATATATCCATACATGTGCTGCCCATCATTCTAACATACCACATGCTATTCTAATCACCAATGAACATCATCCATGGCATTATTGCCAAGTAACCAAGTGAAATGCACCATTTCACTCTAAATCAAGCTTTCGGCCATGATGCTCACTTTCACATACGTATGGGTTACCCATCATTTTATTCACTATATTACCTTCCAATCATCTATAAGGCTCGCTCATGGTACAATTACCATGCATTAAGTAAAGAACATTTAACTTCAATAGTTCAGGCTCTCGGCCTAATGCCCCTTTTTCACATAACCATGTTCTTTATCAACTAACTCCACACATAAACATCAAATCATCAATGACTATGGTTTTATAGTACCATCACCATATATTCAAGTAATGTTCACTCTCGACCATATAGCTCAACTTCACATAACAATGCTCTCCACCCATTCAATCCAAGATATGATCACTATATCATCAATAATCAAATCTCATGGCATCAATGCCATGTAATTAGAGGTAGAACATGAATTACCTCAAATCCAACTTTCGTCCAACACACTAACTTTCACAAACTTGGTGTTCTTCACCCCAACAACCTAACACAAGGTGAAATAATCATTAACAAGCATCACACATGGATTAATTTCCATGAATTCCAAGAAGAACACCAAGAACACTTGTTCATCACATTCGGCCAACATTTCACTTTCATACCGAAACATTTCTTGCTCATTTAACTTAATACATCTTCAATTGAGCACTTAGGGTCCCTGTACGTGGAAGAACTACCATGAATTCAAGGAGATATGGACTTTACCTCAAACCCTAGCTCAATTGGCTCGGCCTTCCTTCAACCTTCAAGAACAAGCTTGATTTCCAAGTGAACTAAGGCCGAAACAAGTCTCCCCAAGCTTGAATTCTTCAAAAGCTTCCAAGATTAGCTTGATTTTGAGGAGAAATTTGGATGAGCACTCAAGGAAGAACTCTCGGCCAAACAAAGCATGGAAACCCAAAAATGAACTAAGTAAAATGGCCTTGGTAGTTTCAGCCGAATGTCTTTAAGTTTTGTTAGCTAAAATGCTAACTTTGGCCTTCCAATAAAATGCATGGTGCAAAGTAGTCTTCCAAGCTTACAAGCCGACAAAACCGCCATTAAATCCTTGATTCCAATGACACTTTTGTCCATTCTTGGCCCAAGATGCCAAGCAAATAAACAACACAAGTACCAAGGCATGACTAGATCACAAACTAGTTAGTTTGTTTAGTTAACTAGTGAATAGTACACTTAGTGGTAGACAAGAATGTGACTAGAAATCATTGCTGTCTCCCACAATTTGGCTTAGTACACCACTAGTCCACATAAATTTTGCATGGCCGAAACTTCCACTTTCCAAGTTTGTAGTTTTAATTGTATCACTTACGCAAGTGTACAATTTGATCCCCTTTCTTGGATTTCTGCCGGGTTTTCCATAGTTCCTTCCTATGTGCATTTAGGCCTTGAAAGTCTCCAGTTTTGCACATAATTCACTGAACTAATTTCATAGTCCCTCTTACTTCCTCTTTTCTATTTCCTCTCATTGTCCTTGGTTCTCCTTGGCCTAAGCCAAGCATTTAGGAGGTGCCTAACACTTTGTTAGCGGATCAGCAATGTTGCTGTCTGTCGAAGTCCAGCATATCCTTACATCACCCCTCTCGATGATCTCCCTGATGAGATGATAGCTTCAGAGTATATGTTTGGATCACTGGTGAGATCGAGGTTCCTTAGCCTGTGCGATTGCTCCATTGTTGTCACAATAGAGCTCTATCGGGTCAACAATGCTTGGAACCACTCCAAGTTCAGTGATGAACTTCTTGATTCAAACTGCCTCCTTCGCAGCATCAGAGGCGGCAATGTACTCAGATTCTGTTGTAGAGTCAGCTACTGTCTCTAGCTTTGAACTCTTCCAGCTCACAGCACCACCACCAATACAAAACACATAACCAGATTGCGATCTAAAATCATCCTTATCAGATTGGAAGCTTGCATCGGTGTAACTCATTACAATGAGCTCATCTTCACCTCCAAAGACCAAGAATGCATCCTTAGTCCTTCGTAAGTACTTAAGGATGTTCTTAACAGCTGTCTGGTGACTCTCACCGGGGTTCGATTGGTACCTACTCGTCATGCTCAAGGCATATGAGACATCGGGATGAGTACATATCATGGCATACATGATAGATCCAATTGCTGAGGCATATGAAATCTTACTCATGGGCTCTCTCTCCTTGGGTGTACTCGGACACTGAGATCTAGAAAGAGTTATACCATGTGACATGGGCAAGAATCCTTTCTTGGAATCTTGCATGCTAAACCTCTTTAGCACTTTGTCAATAGATATACTTTGACTTAGGCCAAGAAGCTTTCTAGATCTATGTCTATAGATCCTGATGCCTAACACATAGGTTGCTTCACCCAAGTCCTTTATAGAGAAACACTTCCCTAGCCAAGTCTTCATAGACTATAGCTCAAGAATGTCATTCCCAATGCGTAGTATGTCATCTACATACGACACCAAGAAGACAATAGTGCTCCCATTAACCTTCTTGTAGACACAAGGTTCATCTTCATTTTTGATAAAACCAAACTCTTTGATTGCTTCAACAAAATGAAGATTCCAACTTCGAGAAGCTTGCTTCAGCCATAAATGGACCTTTGCAACTTGCACACTTTATTGACATTCTCAGGAGTGACAAAACCCTGAGGTTGTGTCATGTACACATCCTCAAGTAGCTTTCCATTTCAGAATGCAATTTTGACATCCATTTGCCTTATCTCATAATCATAGTGTGCAGCAATAGCGAACAAAATTTGGATGGATTTAAGCATAGCAACTCGTGAAAAAGTTTCATCATAGTCAATACCATGAATTTGCTTGAAACCTTTTGCAACCAATCGTCCCTTAAAGGTAATCACATTACTATCCATGTCAGTTTTCTTCTTGAAAACCCATTTGCACCCTATGGGTTTTACCCCTTCAGGTGGGTCGACCAAAGTCCCTACTTGGTTTTCATACATGGATTCCATCTCGGATTTCATGGCCACTAGCCACTTCTCATAGTCAGGCCCCAACATAGCTTGTTGGCAGGTTGTGGGCTCATCTTGATCCATGAGCATTACATCATCAGTGTGAGTCATGAGAAATCCATATCTCACAGGCTCACGCCGAATCCTACCAGACTTACGTGGGCTCTATGCTACAAGAACAGACTCTTGAACCACAACATCTTGTGGTGTCTGTTCAAGTTCCATTTTAGGTTCGATGTCTCCTTGTTGTTCTTGAATTTCTTCAAGTTCTACTTTCCTCCCACTAGTTCCTTTAGAGATAAACTCTTTCTCTAAAAAGACACCAGTTCAAGCAGCAAACACTTTTTGCTCAAAAGGGTTGTAGAAATAATAACCCTTTGTTTGTTTGGGATACCCAGAAAAAAGGCATTTTTTAGATTTAGGACCTAGTTTGTCAGAGGATTGATGTTTCACATAAGCGTCACAGCCCCAAATCTTCATAAAAGACAAATTGGGACGCTTCCCACTCCATATCTCATATGGTGTCTTTTGAACCGATTTAGATGGAACTTGGTTAAGTGTAAAAGCGGCTATCTCTAGAGCATGTCCCCAAAAGCAGTTTGGAAGGTCAGCTTGACTCATCATAGAGTGAACCATGTCTAACAGAGTTTGATTTCTCCTTTGAGATACACCATTCCATTGAGGTGTACCTGGTAGAGTGAGTTGTGATACTACACCACACTCCTTCAGATAGTCAAACAATGTTAGTGTTGTGCCCAAAAGCCAATCATAAGATGATTGTATTTTTTGCACATTGAGTCATGATATTTTATTTAGGCATTAATCCAGCAATTATGTTTGTTGTTTTGTTTCTGCGTAACTTAACAAACACAATTGTAAGCCTAGAATAATGATATTCTTAAACATCCCTGGTCTAGTATTATTGTGGAGCGGGTTGCAATAATACATAACGACTAGCATATGTGGAGACTAATATGAGATATGTAGTCTACATATGGGTACAAGTTGGAGAACTTGTGTACTGGACTGACCCACCATGAGAACACTACATGGATCGTTATATGAGTGTCATAAGTGATTCTCATAGTGATCATGGTAGATGTAGTCCTTCGACCTAAGATCATCAAGGTTCCCTACATGTGAGTCACATACTTTGATACTTTCCTTTGTTGCTCGTAACTGAGTGAACTTGAAGGAGGTCATTGGGTATGTCACATATCATGCGGAGGGATTTGTTTGGTCAAGATGGGATTTGTCCCTCCTATGTAACGAGAGTGATATCTTCGGGCCCCTTGATAGAGTAAGACTTAGAAAAATGCATGGCCATGCTCAGATGAGTTGATATACGATATCAATTTCATCAGTTTAAGTTGGTCTACTCGGTAATCAAGAAACCAAAGATTGGGCTATACGAGAATGACACATTCCATGTCTCGTGCTTAGTCTTGATATCTTGGACAAAGGGACAATGGCATATATCGGTGATGATCATAAAGGTTTAGTCGAATCATCAACAATCTTGTCACTTGGGTAGCAATGATGTGTTGCTAGACACCGCTCATTGCTTATGATCATAAATGTGATTTGTGATCATTGCCAACGTGGTAAGAGCCTAATAGGTCACACACATAGAGCTATTTGGATCATTAGAGTGCATGCGCTAATAATTTGGGTTTTGGTTTCACAATAATTTCGTATTAATAATGGGCCCAATAGTTGAGCCATTATTAAGCCCGAAATTAAAGCCTAATTGGATTAGGGCTTTGAAACCTATTAGGCCTGGAAGTTGAGTCTCACTATAAATATAACTTCTAGTGAGAAATTCGCAGGTCTCCTTGCCCTAGCCTCCCAAAAGGACAGCCGCACTCTTCTCTTGCAATTCCTTGGAGGACGCAAGCTAGCACTGCGAGCGCAAGAGAAACACATCTGCCGGGACGTGGTGGAAGTGTGGTGATCCCGAGAGGATCTTGTGGATGCCATAGAGGGCCTGAACACGTCAACTGTTCAGGTTTTGTGATTCGACTCTACAGTTGAGTGAGAGATCTCAACCGAAAATTAGGTATGAAAATTTTTGAACACCCGGTTTACCCCGTTTCACTTGGGTCCTAGAGGGTTTCGGTTAAATTCCGCTGCGCTGTTCGGCTCCCGAAACCCATCAAAGTATTATCGATCCAAGTACTCTCCACCTTGATCTGATCGAAGCACTTTGATACTCTTCCCGAGTTGATTCTCTACTTCATTCTTGAATTCTTTGAACTTTTCAAAGGATTCTAACTTGTATCTCATAAGATACACATAGCCATATCTGCTGAAGTCATCAGTGAAAGTAATGAAGTATTGCAAACCTCCTCTAGCTTGTGTAGACATAAAGGCACATACATCACTATGTATGAGTCCTAGTAAGTCATTAGCCCTTTCACTTTGCCCTGTTAATGGGGCTTTGGTCATCTCGCCCAACAAACATGACTCATATGTCTCATATGATTCAAAATCAAATGAGTCCAATAGTCCATCCTTATGGAGCTTGGATATGCGGGTCTCATTTATATGGCCTAACGACAGTGCCAGAGATAGGTCGGTTTCGAATCATTTAATTTGACCTTCTTGGTATTCACATTATAGATTGGATCTTTGAGGTCTAGAACATACAACCTATTGCTAAGTTGAGCACTGCCATAAAAGATTTCATTCAAATAAATAGAACAACATTTGTCCTTTATTAGAAATGAAAAACCTTTCTCGTCCAAACAAGAAACATAAATCAAATTTCTACTAATAGTAGGCACAAAGTAGCAATTGTGTAATTCTAAAACTAATCCACTAGGTAAAGTGAGAACACAAGTCCCTATAGCTAAGGCAGCAACCCTTGCTCTATTTCCAACATGTAGGTCCACTTCACCTCGGGCTAATCTTCTAGTTCTACATAGATCCTGCACATTTGCACAAATGTGAGATCCATATCCAGTATCCAATACCCAAGATGAAGAAGTAGAAAATTTAACCTCTATAACAAAAATACCTGAAGTGGAAGTCTTACTTCCTTTTTCCTTAGCAAGTTCTTTAAGATAGAGCTTGTAGTTGCGCTTTTAGTGTCCAGGTTGCTTACAATGGGAGCACTCCCCTTCCATTGCCACACCACCCTTTGGTTTTAGTGCAGCTGAAGAAGAATTAGCATTGGACTTTCCATTAGCTTTATCCTTTTTCTTGTTGGCTTTTCCCTTTCCCTTGCCCTTTTGAACCATCAAAATGGGCTTAGCCTTCTTAAGGTTTTGCTCAGCAGTTCTCAACATGTTGAGCAATTCTGGAAGGGATTTGTCAAGGTCATTCATGTTATAGTTCATGATGAACTAACTGTAGCTTTCAGGCAATGATTGCAAGACTACATCAATAGCCAACTCTTTCTGAAGAGCAAATCCCAAACTCTCAAGATTCTCAATGTACCCAATCATCTTGAGCACATGAGGACTCATGGGACTTCCCATAGACATCTTGCACTGAAATAATGCCTTAGAGGTCTCAAACCTCTCATGCCTAGCTTGCTCTTAGAAAAGCATTTTGAGATGTTCAATCATATCGAACGCCCCAATGTTTTCATGTTGCTTCTGAAGCTTAGATTCCATGGTAATAAGCATGAGGCATGCAACATCCAAAGCATCATCAGAATGCCTCTTCTGAGCATCCCTTTCAGCTATTGGAGTAGTGGCAGTAGGCTCATTTGGAATGGGCTGCTTTAGGACATAAGCCTTTATCTCTTGCTTGAGGACTATCCTCAAGTTTCGGTACCATTTGAGAAACTTGGTCCCATTCAGTTTTTCCTTCTCAAGGATCGATCGCAACGAAAGTGTCGATGTGTTTTTTGCCATGGTTATCTACAATAGTAAATATGCAGTACAAGAGTCATGTATTTTAATTCATTTAATAACGACTTTTATTAAATGATACTCCCACTATTTTCCTCAAAATAATAACCCTTGATATTATTTCAGAACACCTCGGCGCTAAGGTATTCTAGCGGGCCAAGATCCATATTTTACCACAACCTGAGTCAACTTTGGCTTTTCTCTCAAGTTACAGCTATTTAGGTAAGCAACTCCTTGCCAATTGCATCTTATGCAACTCTTGGATAGTTGGGTGAACAACACTTGTCCAAGCTCATCTCATGAACTTAAGCCCAACTCTATGCCTCTAAGTCCCTAATCCTATTAGGATGACTTAGTTAAGTCGAACCCAAAGTTAGCAATTTGGGTATCACTATTATCCCATCGCGCCTTACAAAGAGGAACATAGGTGCTTTGCTTTGGCAAACCCACCTAATGTTGATCAAAGTCTTGACAAGTGCCAACATTTGGAAGGCATCACATTTAATGACTTAATATTTGTTTGAGGGATTTCTCTTTTGATCTCACCAATTTGTTATCTCTCGTTGTCTTATGCATGCATAACATACAAATACAAAACATGCATCTCATGCTTACAAGAAAGTAAACGTGACATGGTTATAGCCCAAACTATGTGATATTCTCAAGCCAATGAGAATATCATAAAAGCCTAAGAAAAGAAAAGGGTCTTCAGAAGCTTTTTCTCTTCCTTTGTTGGTTGCCCCTTTTGATGTCACCTCCTTAGACATACCACCTTGGATGATCCTATAATGTACCATTACATCAATAGTAGAAACCTCGAGTTACATTCAAGGGGAGTAAGGTAAGAAGAGAATGTACAATGAGGGTAACAAGAGAAGGCATGACTCGCAGGCCGTATTTACAAGTACAACCGATCAAGGGCTATAACCATGCACCATGCTTCAACCATCAATCAGCATAACATGCCAAATCTCATTCAACAAATACATGCCAATTTTCGTGAGTTGATTAACCAGTTTTTATTTATGTGGCACTTCACATACGGCAGTCTTGCTGGCTGGTCAGCGGGCGGTGGTTCCGCTGGCTGGTCAGCGGGCGGTGGTTCCGCTGACTGGTCAGTAAACGGGGTCAAGGGGGGCCGCCCTTGTGGGGGATTGCGAGGGGGCAGCACCCCCCAGTGGAAAAAATTGTCTTACAATTGCTTAGCCCGAGATCTTCTATTTCGAGCAAGTAGGCACCTAAGACTCCTCCATTCGTGCCACCAAAAATACCTTACTTTCAGTGCCCGAACAAGCCAAATCCAAACCAAGCTAGGGTTTTTGCAACTATTGCAAGAATCCTAATCCATATAGGTATCTCATACCAATCAATTTCGGGTTAATCTCCTTAACCAATTAGTGTCATTACTTCATCTATGTCATATGTTCATTACGAGTTCCAGTTTCATGCATCATGAATCAATCTAATTAATCATGGATGAAAGCAACCGAACACATAACATCATGTGATTCAACATTCAATCCCAATTTGGGGTTTCACCAGTAGCTCTGACACCACTATTGGACTTCGGGAGCCAAACAATGTAGCAAAATTTAACTAAAACACTCTAGGATCCAAGTGAAACAGGGTAAATTGGGTGTTAGAAAATTTTCGTACCTAATTTTCGGTTGAGATCTCTCACTCAACTGTAGAGTCAAATCACAAAACCTGAACAGTTGACGTGTTCAAGCTCTCTATGGTATCCACACGAGCCTCTCGGGATGACCACGCTTCCACCACATCCCGGTAGATGCATTTCTCTTACGCTCGTAGTGCTAGCTTGCGTCCTCCAAGGAATTGCAAGAGAAGAGTGTAGCTGTCCTTTTGGGTGGCTAGGGCAAGGAGACCTACAGATTTCTTACTAAAAGTTGTATTTATAGTGAGACTCAACTTCCAGGCCTAATGGGTTTCAAAGCCCTAATCCAATTAGGCTTTAATTTCGGGCTTAATAATGGCTCAACTACTGGGCTCATTATTAATACAAAATTATTGTGAAACCAAAACCCAAATTATTAGCTCATGCACTCTAATGATCCAAATAGCTCTATGTGTTCAACCCAAGAGGCTCTTACCACATTGGCAATGATCATAAATCACATTTATGATCATAAGCAATGAGCGGTGTCTAGCAACACATCATTGCTTCCCAAGTGACAAGATTTTCGGTGATTCGACTAAACTTTTATGATCATTACCGATATATGCCATTGTCCTTCTGTCCAATATATCAAGACTAAGCACGAGACATGGAATGTGTCACTCTCATATGGCTCAATCTTTGGTTTCTCCATTACCGAGTAGACCAACTTAAACTGATGACATTGATATCGTATATCAACTCATCCGACAATGGCCATGCATTTTTCTAAGTCTTACTCTATCAAGGGGCCTGAAGATATCACTCCTGTTACTTAGGAGGGACAAATCCCATCTTGATCATACAAATCCCTCTGCATGATATGTGGCATACCCAATGACCTCCTTCAAGTTCACTCAGTTACAAGCAACAAAGAAAAGTATCAAAGTATGTGACTCACATGTAGGGCACCTTGATGATCTTAGGTCGAAGGACTACATATACCATGATCATTATGAGAATCACTTATGACACTCATATAACGATCCATGTAGTGTTCTCATGGTGGGTTGGTCCAGTACACAAGTTCTCCAACTTGTACCGATATGTAGAGTACATATCTCATATTAGTCTCCACATATGCTAGTCGTTATGTATTATTGCAACCCGCTCCACAATAATACTATACTAGGGACATTTGAGAATATCATTATTCTTGGGTTACAATCATGTTTGTTACATTACGCAAAAACAAAACAACAAACATAATTGCTGGATTAATGCCTTAATAAAATATCATGACTCAATGTGCAAAAATACAATCATCTCATGATTGGCTTTTGGGCACAACACTAACAGAAAACGGATGTCAAAACTGCCTTTCTTATTGGAAAACTACTTGAGGATGTGTACATGATACAACAGAAAGGTTTGTTCATTCTAGATATTGCTGATAAGGTGTGAAAGTTGCAAAGGTCAATTTGTGAAAGAGTTTGGTTTCATAAAAAATGAAGATGAACCTTATATATGCAATAAGGCTAGCGGGAGCATTATTATATTCTTGTGTTGTACGTAGATGACATACTACTCATCAAGAGTGACATTGTGTCAATCCACCAAGACTTAGTTAAGGAAATGTTTCTCTATGATGGAATTGGCTGAAGTGGTCTATGTGTTAGGCATTAGGATCCATTAAGATAGATTAAGAAAACTGCTTGGCCAAAGTCAAAGTACATATATTAACATGGTGCTAAAGAGGTTTAGCGTGCAAAAGTCCAAGAAAGGATTCTTTCCCATGTCATAGGGTATAACTCTATCAGGATCTCAATGTTTGATTACACCTAAGGAGAGAGAATGCATGAGTGAGATTCCATATGGCTCAGTAATTAGATCTCCCATGTATGCCATGATATGTACTCATCTTGATGTTTTAAATGCCTAGAACATGACAAGTAGGTACCAATCAAATTCCAGTAAAAGTCATTGGACAGTTGTTAAGGACATCCTTAAGTACTTGGAAAGGACTTAGTATGCGTTCTTGGTCTATGAAGGTGAGGATGAGCTCATTGTAAGGGGTTACACCGATGCCAGCTTCTAATTCGATAAGGATGATTTTATATCACAATCCAGTTATGTGTTTTGCCTTAGTGGTGGTGTTGTGAGTTGTAAGAGTTCAAAGTAGGAAACAATAGCTGACTCTAAAATAAAAGTAGAGCATATTCTAGCCTCTGAAGCTTCAAATGATATAGTTAGGATCAAGTAGTTCTTCACAAAACTTCAAGTGGTTCCGAACGTTACTGACCCTGATGAAACTCTATTTTGATAATAATGGAGCAATCACTCAGGCTAAGGAAATGAGATCTCACCAGTGATACAAACACATACTTTGATGCTCATAGAAAAGGTTTTGCGAGGATATGCAAAAGCACAATAGATAGAAACATTGTTGAGCCACTGACAAAACCCCTTATGTAGTAGAACCATGATGGTCATTCTAGATCCATTGGTGATAGAAACATGGATGAATGGCTTTAATACAAGTTGGAGTTTCTTAGTATTGTACCCAAAAGACAATCATAAGATAATTGTATTTTACACATTGATTCATGTTATTTTATTGAAGCATTACTCCAATAATTGTGTTTGTTCTTTATTCCCACATAACATAATAAATATAATTATAACCCTAAAATAATAGTATTCTTAAATGTCCCAAGTCTAGCATTATTATGAGTCGGTTGCAATAATACATAAAGACTAGCATATGTGGAGACTAATATGAGATATGTAGTCTACTTATGAGTACAAGTTGGAAAACTTGTGTACTAGACCAACTTGCTAAGAGAACACCACATGGATCATTATATAAGTGTCATAAGTGGTTATCATAGTGATCATTATATACATAGTCCTTTGACCTGAAATCATTGAGGTTTCCTACATGTGAGTTGCATACTTTTATACTACTCTTTATTGCTCATAACTAAGTGAACATAAAGGTGGTCATTGAGTGTGTCACATATCATTCAAAGGGATTTATATGATTAAAATGGCATTTGTCCATCATATATAATGGGATGATATCTTTAGGCCCCTTAATTGAGTGAGACTAAGAAAATACATGGCCATGCTTAGATGACTTGTTATGGGATATCAATGTCATCAATTTTATTCAGTCTACTTGGAAATCAAGAAACCATACATGAGGATATATGAGGATGACATGTTTTATGTCTTATTCTAGGTCTTGATATCTTTGACAAAGGGACTATGCTATATATGGATAATGATCATAGGGGTTTGTCGAATCACTGACTATCTTGTCACTTGGGTAGCAATGACATGTTGCTAGACACTACTTATTTTTTATGATCATAAATGTGATTTATGATCATTGGTAATTTGATAGGAGCCTATAGGGTCATACACTTAAAGGCAATTGGGTTTTTTAAGTGCATGGGCTAAATTGTTAGGTTATAGTTTCATGTAATTTTTCTTAATTATTGACCCAAAAGTTGAGCCCAATATTGTGCTCAAAATTTGGCCTAATTGGATTAGAGTTTTGAAACCTAACTTGATTGGGATTTTCACATCACTATATATAGGGATCTATAGTGTCCAAAATTCAAGGTTTTTTGTGAGTACTCTTCTGGACAAAATCAGGAGGTTGTTTTAAAATCCTAGTTGCACTCCATTCTTCTTCTTCCTTGGAAGATGTAATCTGGCACCGCAAGCATAAGATGAATCATCATGTCAAAACCTAGAGGAGGTGTGGTGATCCAACTAGTTCATGTGGATAATGTAGAGACCGTAAGCATGTCAACTGTTCAAGCATTGTCATTCAGCTCAATAATTGGCCAAAAGTTCTCAACCAGATTGGTACAAAAATTTTAATCATCTGATTTACCTAGTTTTACATGGATTCTATAGTGTTTCTAATTAATTTATGGTACATTAATTTGGCTCCTAAAACCCTACAGTGCCTTCGGTGAATGGGTCTTTTAGGCCTCATAACCCTTGTTTAAAATGATGCAACTCTCATAAAATTCTCAATCATGTTTTGAATTAAACTTAAAACACTTTGTTGGCTTTCATCAAAAACCATCAATGCCCTTAACTTAAATTGACCAATGTTGGCAAAGTTTGAGCCCCTTGACTCAGGTTTGACTAGCTTTGACCATGCAAAATTATGAAAATGATATTCTTAGCTTCACTTGCAAGAAAAGACTTAAACTTGGTCATTGAACTTCAAACTTCACCAAAATTTACCAAATGGTTTCAAACACCATTTCCCACCTTTTTAAACCCATTTTGACAATGTTAAACCTAGAAATTAACATTTTTTTCCTTCCTCGCTTCTATACCAAGAGAAAGCTAATCTTTGGACAAATTAAGTTCAAATTTAATCGAGATGTTCATTTCACTACTCAAAAATAAAATTCATATTTTCTGGGCACATTTTGACCTTTTAATTTCCAAATTACCATTTTGTTCTTAGTTGCCCTTGTGGTCAATTTCGACTTTTTGACTCATTGACCTGACTTAAAAGTATCATGCATGTGTAGTCTAATCAGGGATCACACAAATAAAATAAATAAATAACCTAAAAAATTGTGGGTTCTCACATCTTCCCCTTCTTCAAAGAATTAGTCCTCTAATTCATGCTTTAACTTTAAGAACAGATTGGGATATTGAGTCTCCATATTCCTCTTTGTCTCCCATGTGGCCACATTAGAATAATTAAACCACTGGACCATAACAATGGGTATCCACTTGATCATTAACTTCCTTACTTGCTAGACAAGGAATCCAATTGGACGTTCCACATAGGTGAAGTCCTTGATCTCTAGCTTGATAGGAGAGGGTATCACTGATTTCCCATCAGGTGCATTACATTTCATGAACACAATAACATGGAATACATTATGTATGTGAGCTTGGCTCAGCGATAGCACCAATCTATAGGTAACCTTGGCAACTCGCTCAAGAATTGTATAGGTCTGATGTAACTAGGAGCCAACTTGACCCTTTGGCGAATTTATACCACTCCTTTTATTGGCAATATCTTGAGAAACATCACTTGACATCACTTGACATTGGCATGTTCCTACTACCGATCGTAGCTATCCTTAGTCAAGCTTGAATCCACCTAATCTTGGTTGTGGTCTCCTCCATAACTTGTGGTCCTACTTGGTGCACATCTACCTTATCGGCCCAGTAATGTTGTGTCATGCGTAACCAACCACAAAAAGCCTCATGTGGAGCTATCTGAATCAATTCCTGATAACTATTTTAATAAATAAATTCAATGAGTGGAAGATCATCATCCTAATCTTCTATGAAATCCAAGGAATAACTATAAATCATGTACTCTAAGGTCTCGATGGTTCTCTCTGACTTTCCATCCATCTAGCGGTGAGAAGCAATACTCAAATTTAGCTTTGTCCCTAAAGCCTATTTAAAGATATTCCAAAATCTAAAGATGATTCAAGGATCTTGATCAATGATATGCTCATATTTAGTCATATTTTCTATTGGTTTTTCCTTTATATTTACTTGTCTTTTTATGTGCTTTTGCTAGGATATGGCACTTAATTGGTTCCTATTTCATTTTTAGGTCATATTTCAACTTATGAGACATAAGAAGGGTTTTGCGGAAGTTTTGGAGCTGAATTATAATTTTTAGTACCAAGCATGCCCATGTTCTAAACTATGTTGAGAAAAAATTTAAAGTCCAAAGGAGTAACACAGCCTCTTACACAGTCATGTATCAGCCCATATTTGTTCAACTTTTAGGTTTTCTTAGGATTAATTCAAAAAAAGAAAGGCAAAAGGGAAGAGGCAGATACAGATAAAAAAAAAAGTTTTTCATGGAAGAAGGCTATCGAAGGCAATTTTGATGATCAACAATATTTTATGAGCATTGGATCAAAGGTTTCTAGGAGAAGAAGAAATTTTTCCATGGATAATTGTTTACTCAGTTTTCTTTTGATTATTTGGTGTTTATTTTACAGCACTATGACCAAAAAATTTTCCTACTCATGCTTAAAGTAAATGAACCCTAGGATGATTTTGCAGTTGCGATTATTAAAATATAGATATGAATTAAGGATCTTGATCAATGATATGCTCATATTTAGTCATACTTTCTATAGGTTTTTCCTTTATATTTGCTTGTCTTTTATGTATTTTAGCTTGGATATGGTGCTTAATTGGTTCATATTTCATTTTTACATCGTATTTCAACTTTATGAGAGATAAGAAGGATTTTGGTGAAGTTTTGGAGTTGAATTGCAAGTTTTGGCAAAGTTTTGGAGCTTACGTGCCCTTAAACACACCAACGTACTGCCAAACATGCCTTTGTCCCAAACTGTGTTGAATTAAGTAAAATTTTAAAGTCCAAAGGAGTACCACAGCCTCTAACACAGCCATGTATTAGCTCATATTTGTCAAATTTTTAGGTTTTCTCTGGATTAATTTAGAAAAGACAGGCAGAAGGGAGGATGCAGATGAAGACAGAAAAAAGAAGGGTTTTTCGTGAAAGAAGGCTGTCATAGGCAATTCTAATGATCAACACCATTTAATGAGCATTGGATCAATGATTTCTTGGAGAGGAAGAAATTCTGCCACGGATCATTCCTTTCTTAGTTTTCTTTTGATTCTTTGGTGTTTATTTTATGGCACTATAAGCTAAACTTTTCTTACTCATGCTTAAAGTAGATGAACCCTAGGATAATTTTGTGATTGTGATTATTTCTGGTTTAACATGATTATGTGCTTTTCTAATGATTTATCCAATGTCTTTTGTTGCATTGATTAATAGTAGCTAGCCTATTATTCCATCATAAGGTGATGAACATGTGTTAAGTAGTGTCCAGCATGTTTGTTGTGGATCATTATTGGATAAAAGGGATAGTATCATAATTGGGAGCAATAGGTGTGATATAATACCGCAGGACTTGGGTGAAACCTAGTAGTGGGTTGTAGGACCTGTAATGTGTTCTTAGGAAGCACTGTAGGCATAGACACCATATCGATGACTTAAGAATATGGTTAGTGTAACATGAACAATAGGGAGCTAATCTACATTAGGCAGCACATTATGGTCCAAGTTAATCACAATCCCATTAAACCAGAGTGAAAGTAATATAAAGGAAGATCTAGGGGGTCTATTCTAAGTATAAGGTTTCTTATTGGTGATTGTTTTGATTGTTTTTTTGCTATCTGCCAATAGTTAGTGGTTGACAATTTAGTTTAGTTCATTCATAGTAGTTAGTTAAACAATTCCTCTTAATTATGAGTTAAATAATAAAGAGATATTCATTATGGTTGACAATCTCTATTTCTTAGGAAAAATTTTCTTAGTACTTGCCACTGCAATACTTTGATGATAGGTGTGCTTGCCTGTGAGTTCACACGTTTGTTTAAGTATAGAGAGATGTGACGTATCCACACTGTTACTGGTGTAGTGGGAAAGGTTTGTTGTGTAATATGAACACACCAATCTTATATGATCAAATCTAGCACACCATAAAATGGAACAATCTATCTGACATATAGGTTTGCCGACCTTTCTAGTGGATAGGTGATCTCAATTAGTAGAAAATGGGCACTCTTAGTCAGCCTATCCATTATTACCCACATGGGGTCAAGTTGTTTCCTTGTGCTTGGGAAGCTTACCAAGAAATCTGTAATGATTGTCCCGCACTTCTTCTTTGGAAAGGGTAGGCCTTATAAGGTACCACCAGAATTTTGGTGTATTGCCTTTACTATTTGACAAGTAAGGCACTTGACCATATGATCCTTAATATCACATTGACCCTAGGCCACTAAAAATGTGTTCTCACATATTGGTACATTTTGGTGACCTCGGTGTGAATACTAAGGGGAAAACTAAGTGCCTCTTAGAGCACCTGCTCCTTCAACCCATTGACACTGGGCATATAGTGTCTTTTCCATAAGCATAGTAAATCATCCTAATACTCATACACTTCTTCGAGAGTTCCTTACTTAACCACCCTTAAAACCATACACATCTCAAGGTCCAATCCTGGGCCTCTCCAACCTTATCCAGCCATCCCGACTAAACCTATAACTCCAAGACTTGGTCTATCTCCCACTTGGATCAATACCCATGTAGGGCCACAAAACTCTCAGCCTTAAGATATTTCTCTTGATCACAAAGACTACTAATCCAATATATTTTTGGCTGAGGACATCAGCCACTACATTGACCTTTCCAGTATTGTGTGTAATGGTGCAGTCATAATCCATAATGTACTAAATCCACCTCATTTTCCTTGTATTTAGATCCTTTTGGGTGAATAAATACTTAAGTCTCTTATGATCTGTATATATTTGAAAGCATTAATACTTAAGTCTCTTATAATTTCTATATATTTAAAAGCATTGTCCTAACAAATAATGCCTTTAGGGTTTATAGGCAAAAACTATGGCTATTAGATATATATGATATGTAGGCCAATTTAGCTCATTTGGCCTTAATTTTCATCAAATACAGGCAACTACTTACCTACCTTGAATCATTGCACATCCCAAGCCCAATTTTGTTGCATCTATGTAGAAAGCATACATTTTGCTTGGGTCTAGCACTACCAAGATCAATGTTATGGTTAACGTCCATTTGAGTTCCTAAAAGGCCACTGAACACTCATCTGTTAAAACAAATTCTTATGCCATCTTGGTCAAGGTAGTTAATGGCTTATCTATTTAGTAGAATCCCTCAATGAATCTCTAGTAATAGCCTACTAGACCAAGAAAGCTTCTCACCTCAATGAGGTTAGTGGGTTGTTTCCATTCCATTACTACTTGTAACTTCCTTTACTCTACACTTACCCCTTTTTCACTAATCACATGACCAATAAAGGCTATCTCCTTCACCTAGTGCTTACACTTAAAAAGTTTTGCTTAGTATTAATTATCCTTTAGTATTTACAATACTATCTTATGATGTTCCTCATGCTGAGCAGGAGTTTGCCAGTATATGAATATAGCATCAATGAAACCTTTAACAAATTTATCCAAATATAGCATAAATATCTTATTCTTGGCCATCATAAATACCACAAGGCATTGCTTACTACAAATCGCATCATTGTATACTCAAAATGCCCATGTCATGTTCAGAAAATGAAGGTACATCGGGCCATGTGAAGCTTGAGGGGACTGTTGAAGCTAGGGGCCTAATTGGCCGAGGAACGTATTATGGACTTTGATATTTGAATCTAAGGCACATTTAGAATACTGACAAAAGCCCATAAGGGCACACAACATAGTGCATGCAAGGTGCTTGCTTAGGTTTGTGTTAGGGTAGCTGGTCGTAGAGGTTGTTGGAAATGAAATAGACCCCAGACATCATGTCTCACGCTTCATGTGGATGGTAGATCTGAATTATTGGCAATAAGCCTCAACCCTCTAGACCTAGTATAAAAAATGACATCTCTAAACTTCAGGTACACAACTCCTATTTAGCATTTCTCATACTCCCAGCTATATTACTTACTTACTTGGCTGCCAGACAGTCCCTCTCGACAAACATTCCATGGACTCCATTCTCCCTTTCTTCGTGACGTTCAGGTTCATAGCTATTTGGAGTAGATGTATCTAAAATATGTAACGCAAGATTCAAACAATGAACAATTCCAAGGACACTAAATGATGCCATCTGTGGGAACTCAAGCACACATCACCATGCTGACTACTCGGGCATCCATGAACAAGCTTTCCCAATATCCCCCTCTAGAAAACCCCTTCTTCGGCAAAAATCGAATAGGTGTCATGACCTTACCTTGTTTATGGCCAATGGCTAGGAGAAATAAGGAGAATAAAAGTGCTTGGGAAGTATAGGAGCCTAATAGTATGGGTTATTAGCCAAAAAATCCTAGATAGGCTAACCCAGGTCAAGGAAATGTGTGTCCAATAAGGTTTGGATGCGCATGAACTATTGGCAAGTTTAGGGACTTAATTGAAAAACTATTTAGGTGGAAAAATTAATGGAATTTGGGTCTATGGTAGGTACAATGTGCCATACAAAGAAGTAGGCTTACCTGAGCTAGTGTTTGAGCCAAGTTTCTTGCCATATGGCTTAACCGAGATTATGCGTGGCTCCACTCACTACTCTAGAGAGTAATTGGGTTTGAGGTTCCATTTCAATAGAACAAGGATGTTCTTGGTGAAAGAAGCTCAAATCCTAAGCAATTAAGTGACTAAAAGAGCAAAGAAGTAAAAATTGTGTGCATCAAAGGTGTTGGCATGTTCCTGCGACCATTGGAGGCTTATTGGTATGCATTGAAAGGCTTAAAAGTAACTAGCAGAAGCTTTACAATGGATAAGGATCATTCTACGTGAACTCACTTGATTTCTTGTGTTAATTAAATGATTCAAGTGAAAAACTAGGCACTTGGGAGACGACCACATAGTCAAATGAACCCAAGATGCTACTACGGCTAGGATCACTTTGGTGATTATTTTGCGCTAACTAGCCTAGTTCTGAGCAAGCATTAGGGCTCATATTTGGGTAGCGAAACTCAAATTCTAGAGCCTAGAGCTCTATGTTAGTATTAAGTTCACTAATGTGGCTAAATTGAAATGAATTAGCTTAAGGTTATGCTTGCTAAGCCTTAGACGATGTGTAGGTGTAGCTGGTGACATTTTTGTGCGTGCTACATGCTTTTCTGATCCTGGTTGTGCATGTTGACCTTACATAATTGTTTATCTATATATATAAGCTTGTGGTTTTTTTTTTCTTGTTTGCCTTCTACGCAGGTCCATTGAAGGTTATGGTATATTCTGTATGCACAATTATTACTAGTGTTTATGTGAGCTTTAAAAGTTGTATGATCCTTACTGAGTTTGTTGAAAACATGTGCTCTATCCTTGTTAAACTTTCAAGGAAAGGTATTGAGTAACGGACCTAAGAGGTGGTTAGTGTTTTAGAAGACTTTTATTATAGGTACCAATGTTTTGCTAATCTAACGCTCAATGTTTTAGTATTGCAACATAATTGCTTAGAAGTCAAGCTATTAGTTTTGGCTTACAGGCACTAAGATGTCGTGGAGTTGTGGAACTTTGCCATGTAGGAGTTGAGTTACTGCTAAAGAGTAATAATGTAAAGACTATGTATAAGAGTGTATATACCGAGCCAAAGTGTTAACAAAGGTAGGCATAACTAAACCTACCGAGTGTGTATAAACCTCTTCAACACTTGCATATGTATGTTAAATGCTCTTCCAAATGAAAACTTTGGTATTTTTTTTTGTACATGCATGTTACACATTAACAAATCTTGTGGTGATGTTAAGTGTGGAATTAATTACTTAGTTCAAGTATTATTGTGTAGCCCAAACCTCTAAGCACACGTAACCATGCCCTTAGACTATTACAACATCTTGGGTGCATGCCACTATGTCCTGGCTCTGCCTAGCCCTAGCGCAGCATGCCCTTTCTTATACCCTAGACATATGACTTGGCTATTTCCTAGACATACATCTTGCATAATGCAGTAATACCTTGTGGACATGCTCTGTGCACCTCAAATAATTTGTGATAATGTCCTCAGTAGCCCCAGTGGCCCTACCTTTACTTAGATTGTAATGCACATAGGTTGGGCTAGTTTTGGACATGACAAAAGGTGGTATCAAAGTAGGTGAGGCCACTAAGGTTTGAATAAGCAAGTTTCCTAATAAAGTCATTTAGACTTAAGAAATATTGAACATTAGCAGTACTACTTGCTTTTGTTGTAGAGTGAGAATAAGAGGCAAGGAAATTGAAGCCCTGGAGTAGGAGGAAAGTAGGGCAAGTCATCCAAAAGATGATCAGCCTAATGATAACCCTGAAAAAAGGGAAGACAGGGTGAAAGAGCCTAAGGTTAAGGTTGAAGTTCCTAGACCCAGCGGGGGTGGACAAGAAAGATGGAGTTATCCAATGTTGGTGGAAGAAATGACCGTCTTACTGAGGTCACTAGGAAAGGAAGGCCAGTAAGGGAAGGATCTAGAACCATTAAAATAAGGGGTAGGAGATAGAGTGGAGAAGGCTTAAGGGAGGCAAACTAAAAGGGTTCCTGGGCTTCAAACCCCTAATTTTTAGAGGATGTAGGGTTCGAGAGGAGGCTGAATACTGGATCTACCTACCAGAGAAAATCTTTGAGAGGCTAGAGGTTAATACACCTCAAAAGGTAATGTTACCCACCTTTAGGCTAGAAATGAGTGCTAAGATCTGGTGGAGGGTGATCTGGAAGGCCTAGTAGAGCGAGAATTAGAGAAAGCCAAAGGGTACAAGGAGGGCCATGAGGTGGGCTAAATTTCTTCAAGTGTTTCAATAACAATATGTTAGTGAAGCACTTAAAGATGAAAAATAAATGGAATTTGACCAATTGGGGCATGGGAACCTCATGCTGATAAAATATGAATAGAAATTCCATATCTTCATAAGATATACACCCTAATAAGATGGTTAGGAAGGGTTAAAGACCAAAAGATTTCTAAGAGGGCTAAGGACAGAACTAAGGCAAATACTAAGGGCAGCAGGTACAAATGATTACCATGAGGTTGTGCAAAGGGCTATAGCCTTGGAACAAGAGTTAAAAGACCAAGGGAAGGGTGTTTTAAGAGGCACTAAATGATAGACCTTAAACCCCCACTAATGAAGGCTAGAGAGGGCTAAAAAAAGGGCCGAAGAATAATAAACCCCTCGAGAACTAAGAAGGAAAGAAAAAAATGAGAGAAGGTCTGAGCAATTTGGCCCTTACTGCCACACCTATGGGAAATTTCATTGACATAAGCCTTGTTATAAGCTCATGGAAGGGTGTGTAAAGTGTGGCTCACAAGAGCCATGGGTGAGAGACTGCCCAATCAAGAAGGAAGAAAGGAGAATCTTGGGCAAATTTTGATCTTGATGGTCCAGACCACTTCCTCTAGATAGCAAGGCACCCCAAATGAATAAAGAAGCTGCTAAAGGACCAAGCCAACCTTAAGCTCAGAAAGGGAAAGTGCCCACTAGTGGGGGACTCTTCCAAACTGAGGCATCTAGAAGTGCTCAAAAGGCTAAACTTAAGGAGAGATAGATAGGCCCCAAGAGGCTAAAGAAGGACTAAAAGATACTCTTTACCTTAATAAAAAATTAGTTTCAATTATTTATGATACTAGTGCTTCTATGTCAATTATTTCTTCTAAGCTAGTGAACAAAATGAACTTAGAAGTAAGTACATTGTTTGATATGTACTTGGTAAGGACTGTTGGTCATGAAATTATGTGTACCTATCACATAGTCTAAGGTGTATGATAAGGCTTGGTGGGCTGATATTGAGCGTAGACTTAGTTGTTTTAGAAACCAGTAGCTATGACAAAATCTTGGGTATGGATTAGTTGAGCAAGAACCAAGTAATAATTGATTGCCAATGCATTAGGCTTTTATTGCATGGACTTGCACCTATTGACCTAGAAAATTCATTTGAGTTCATTAAAGATTGACAACTAGAAGTTGTTTATCAATTTCCCATAGTATTCATGGAAGAATATATGGGGTGATGCTCAAAGACATCTTCAGTGTAAAACATGATGGACCTTTATACATGCTTCCCCTGAGTGGAGTCTGGAACACTTGACGAACGTGGGTTAGAGGGTCCCCTAAATGCTCTTCCAAAGAGGGACCTCCAATGCCCAAGTTACTATGCAAAAGAGAAATTGTTAAGGGTAGAAAGCAGAACGGAAGGGCTCTTTCAAGTAATATTACCTGGGAGCCTCCCAAGTAGTTATAAGAGGCTCCTAGGGACAAGGCCGTTTTCCTCAGTCAAGCAGATTGGCACACATGGTTTGCCAGATTTGCTCACGTTTAATCCATACCTTGGAGAGAGGTGCACTTAGCTATTTGTAGATGGGTACGCTTAGGTAGGAGGCTAGGGGCATGTGGAGGTTCCTTGTCAGTGGTCTGCTTGCCGTTCATTTGGCATTTTTCTGTAGAACCCTTCGGGGACTTGAGAACCCTTTCGGAAGTAGAGCCTTTTCGGATGGTGGCTAGAAATAGCCTATTGGAGGCATAAACCATGTTCAGGAGAGACCTTTTCTACTGAGGGTGATAGACTTCCATCTCTGAGGTAGGTTAAGCTAGTACCCGAGGGTGGTGATTCACCATTTCCAAGGTTAGCTCTACTAGCATCCGAGGGTGGTGCTGGGCCTTCTTTTAAGGTTGGTCATATGACTTTCCAAAGGTGCTGTTGAGCCTTTTTCTGAGGTTGGTCGTATGACCTGCCTAGGATGGTGTCAGGCCTGCTACTTGAAAGGTTCAGTAAGTGATGGCCCTTCGGCCATCATGGGGCTTAATAGGAATGAAGCAGTTCTAAAGTTGAGTAAAATTCACATAGTTAGAGAGTTTCTTGAAGTGTTCCCTTTAGAATTTCCTAGACCCCTTCCTATTAGAAAGGTTGAGTTTGAAATCAGGCTACTACTAGGAGCTATTCTTATGCCAATTACCGCATATAGGATGGCCATCCCAAAAATGAATGAGCTAAAGAAGAAATTGGATGAGTTGCTTGAGAAGAGTTTCATTAGGCCTAAAATGTCTCCTTAGGGAGCACCTTGTTAGTGTTATGCCCAAAAATACAATCATGAGATGATTGTATTTTTGCACATTGAGTCATGATATTTTATTAAGGCATTAATCCAGCAATTATGTTCGTTGTTTTGTTTTTGCGTAATGTAATGAACATAATTATAACCCTAGAATAATGATATTCTTAAACGTCCCTAGTCTAGTATTATTGTGGAGCGGGTTGCAATAATACATAACGACTAGCATGTGAAGTACTCAACAAGGCCTATGTTAAAACAGCTAGTTATAAAGACAGTTGGAATAATGAAGACCACTATCCCCCGATCTAGCTTAACACATGTAAGGTAGATCTAGGAGCATTAGCACTGGGTGCTAGTACATAAGAGACCACTCCCGTGTATGTTAATCAGCTATTATATTGTGTTTAGTTAATACTCCCAGGTATATTACCTTCTTTCTTGGGCGTCGAAGAATCCCCCCCAAAAAATGCTCTGGAGACTCCCTTCACCCCCATTTTTTGGTGTCTTTGAAGTACTGTAGTTGACCGGAGTAACCGCATTTATAGATATCGATGCAAAGTTCAGATGATTGAGATCCCCAAGGACAACAAATGGCGCCATCAGTGGGAACCCAAGAGCACATTGCTGTCATGATGACTCGGGCATCCAAGAACAAACCTCTCTACAATACCCCACCAGAGAATACTGCATTTTCATTGGAAAAGCAAATAGGTGACCTAGTAAACCTGCCCAAGGATGAGCACCCAGTAACATTAATGATGGTTTCCTATAGGAATTACAGCGTACCATAGTGACAAAGATAGCCGAACATTTTGGATAGAATACTTCAAAGAGGCTTTCTAAGAGAAAACCTTCACCAGAAAAAACCCTAACTCTGGCAAAAAGTTCCCCTCTTACGTGGGAAAGTAGCATATGATGTGAATCCTGCATCAAAAGCTTGCTACCTCGTAGGCTAAAGCATAATTGTAGGGAGAAGGGTCAAGCCAATTCTGAACTAAAATCTACTCATTGGGCTTCTCTTTCCCATTGAAGGCATGATGATGACTAAATAGATCTTCTCTCAAAAAAATTGTTAGAGAGGATGGACAAAATGGAGGAGCAGATTACGGAAAAATAAGTTTGACTTGCTTAATCGGGACACTTATCAGTGATGACAGTCCCTTTGTTCCAGCCATTTAGAAAAGTGCAATCCTACTAGACATCAAGGTACCGTGGCTAGACTCATATGATGGGAGAGTTGATCCTTAAGCACGCCTGACCAAGTACTCAAAGAATATGGTTTTGAGCAAAGCAGATGAAGCAACCCTGTTCAACTGCATCAAGGTAACACTTTTAGGCCCAGCCACTACTTGGTATAATACCCTGTGCCCCTCTTTTATTGCATTTTTCCATGAGTTATATATTTCTTTTACACACCAATTCAACGAAAGTTGCCCTTTGGTGTAAAAATAGCCTAGGTGTTTAATGTACTTCAATGAGAAAGTGAGTCTATCAGGGAGTACATCAATAGGTTCAACTTGCAAGCCCTAAAATTTGTTGACTTATCTCTTGAGGTTCATCTCCTTATGATAATGATAGGCCTCCAAAAGGGTTCCAACTTAGCTTTTGAGCCCTCAAAGCAGATGTCGACCATAGTTGGAGAACTCTACCAACTTGATGAACAGTTCATGATCACCAAGGAAATGACAGCTAATGAAGAAATATTGGATACTCATCAAACAGAACATTGGTTCCAAAATGAACCCTATGAGGAAGGTGGAGGCAGCAAATAGTCCAAGAAGAGCAAAGGCAAACGAGAGATGCTGACCTACTCCCCCTTAAACACTTCCCGAGCCAATATCTTGGTAGCATTGGAAAACCAAGGAGGAGTTCAATGGCCTAAGCTAATGGTCCCCAACAACAAAAGGAATGTTCAATACCATCGGGACCATGGTCATGACATAGAAGACTACCATCAACTAAAGAAGTACATCAAAACTCTCATCAAGCAAGGCCAACTGAGAAGGTACTTTCATTTTTAGTCACCGAAGGTGGCAAGCAAGGATGATGAAACAAAGTATGATGAGGATGAGTATGACTCTGACTGATGAAGAAAACACCAAAGTTCTAAAAGGAGGCCTCCCCCTTGTATAAAAGCGATTCAAAATCACCATAGGACTTCCTTCATCTAAATAGAAAAGGAAGGCAAAAGAAATAGCTACCCTTAACTTTAGAAACGCACAAAATCTATTGTCAAGATCTAATGGAAGCACCATCAACTTCCCTCATGATGACCCCCTTCTAGTTACTACTAAAATAGTGAACTGGGATGTCGAAAGGGTCTTATGTGATGATGGATTAAATGCCAATGTGTTATTTGCTCACGTACTGCTGAAGTTGGGGATATCAGCGGAAGCTTTGAATGTCATGCCAGTGACTTGTATAGGCCATGGGCTATGCTTATGATGGGTATAAGATGTACATAATATGTGTATAGGCAATGCAAGTTACAAATGTGAACACTAGGCCTATAAAGAATAAGTGTTCCAATGAGGGCCCTAAGGATGGTCTAAGTGCATTTCAATGGAACCTGAGGGGAAGTGTATACTTTTTAGCAAAGAATGGCTCCAATTGTGTTCCAAGAAGGACTTTGAAATAGGAACTCAAAAGTAAACAAAAAAAGTGCCTAAAACTTTCGAGGCACTAAAAGGGGCACCAAAGAGGATACAAGATGACTCTTAAGCATACCCTTGTTTGCAACCATAACATAGTAAGGGCTCTAAAGCCTGGTTCTTGAGAAGAGATTGTATAAGATTGATGCTTAGCATTAAAATGAGACTGAAGGTTGCATTGGAGGGCAAGGAAATGTGATAAACAAATAGAAGCCATGGGAAGCACTCTAGAGTACACTAAAGAGCTGTAGAATGCACTTAAAGTGCATCTATGTTCAAATGGAAGTTTGAGGGCCTAATTGGCCAAACTAATGCACAAAGTGGGTGCTTAAAACACACCACTTAAATATTTAGGTAGGCCAATATAGTGTCCAAAATGACTTAGGAAAAATGGAGGGAGGTAGATCAAAAAGTGGTCAAAATTTCATGGCTACCAAGACCATTTTGGCTAAATGTTGCACTGCTTGACTAGCCTTCAATTAAGGCTGCTTCTTATCTATTTCTTGCTATAATCTTGACCTCTAAATTCTAGCCAAATGCTCTAGCAATTCCACCAAAAAGAAAGTTACAGCAAGGAGAAACAAAATGGAGCAAAATTGAAGCATGGTGGCGTATGGTCAGTCCATGGTGGTGCTTGTGGTGTTTGATGTATGTTCAAGCATTTTTACTACCATTTCAAACCTAGGTAAGGGTTCATATATGGCTTCTTCTCTTGGATTTTTTTTGGGGAAATTTGCCCTATGTGATGGCTATAGCCAAAGGAACCTAGAGGCTATGTTAATGGGATATATGTGAATTAAGCACTATGGTGAGCTAGCTAGTTTCCTTTGGCAAGCAATAGGGCTTTTGACATGCATGGCCAAACTTGCTCAATTACTTGGAGCTCTATGTTAAATTGAATCTAATTAAAGTGATCACTTTCTAAATTGGAAGAAAGTGCATGCTTGCTATGTTAAGTGAGGTCAGGTGTATGGTGTGTGTGTTTGCATGCTTCTCTGATTGTTTATGTATGCTAACATTTAAAGTATTCATATATGTATTTTTTATTATGTTATGCTTTATTGTTTTTTTTTTCTCCTTTGTCTTTGGATGTAGGTCATAAGGAGAATATGGAGGTTTACATATATAACAATGTTTACAACATTGTGAAGGCACTAGGTCCCAAATTAAATTCTTGTTGAGTACTTGTGTACTCATGCCCTTTTTTGCCCATTTCAGATGAGGAGGTGGAAGCATAAGGGCTAGAAACCTTTTAGAAAGGTTTATGTTCAAAAAGTATGATTTAGATCAATGACTTATGGAAGGAAGCTTGGAAAATTCATAAGATTGAATTAATGGTTGTGTTGTGTATGAGTTTGTAGGCCCTGATGGCTGTACTAGGATTTGCTGTGTTTGAATCCTTTTTTGTATGGGCTAGGACTAGAAGAATAATAAGGCAACTATGACCTAAGTGTCAAGTGAAAGTAGAGGTCAAAGTGACTGTGACCATAGAAACAGTTTAAACTATGCTATGTATCCTGCATGACATCTAGTGGACCAACTTTTAAGGGCTTAAAGTAGAACATGGCTGGTGCCTTATATGTACATATTAGGTTTAGGCAAGTCTTAAGGCAGTAAATGTGGTAAGTTAGGAGAAGTGCATGCATGGTTTATAACTAATTAATCTAGGTTGTATGTATGCATTAATGAGTACATGGTTTGCCAAATACACTACGTTGGCTCTAAAGAAGCCTCCTAAGGATACAAAACACACACATAAGTCACCTAGGCTTACTAAACCTCACATGTACTCACTAAACACCATGGTGAGTTCAACTGGGTAAAACTCAATCAATTAGATGAATTATGCAAAACTTAAAAATGCTTCCACAGTTTAAGAATCCTAGGTGTCATGGCCTAATGCACCATATGGTAGTAAATTAGCTAAACCTCCCAAAATGATTTAGGGTTGGGCTGAATTGGGCCCTGACACTTAAACCAATGGTATCCCTGACATATGAAGTGGGCCCCATTGAACTCTTGATCTTGGTTGTCATCAAACCACCATTCATGGTTCAAGGCAAAATTCATTGCTGCTGATGTTCCCTCACCATATAATGCCATCGTCAGAAGGTAGACCCAAAGGATGTTGCACATGGGGTCAAATGTAAAGTACCTAACTGTGACCTTTAAAGTTAACAAAGGTGACATAGTCATCTTCATTGATTTGGCTAAGGTTCGAAAGGTCTTTCTGAAGGTACCTTAGCCTCTAACAAAGGAAAGAGTTCATGTCTCAGTAGCAATAGTGTCAGAAGAGCCGCAGCCAAACATAAGGGATAGGGCTGAAATAGTGGATGTTGAAACGGAAAGTGTAGAGCTCATGAAAGGCCAAAGTACCAATATTGGGAAAAATACACCCAAGCCAAAGTACCAATATTGGGAAAAATACACCCAACAAAGGAAAGGCCAAACTTGTAGATTTCTTACAATCAAACAAAGATCTATTTGCCTACTCTCCGAAGGATATACTTGGAATAAACCCAAGCATAATTCAACATAGTTTAAATGTTGATCCCCTTACGAAGCCCATAAGGAAAAAGATGTGAAATATAGCCCCAAATAAGAGAGCCTTTACCAAGCAAGAGACACAACGGCTCCTTGAGGTAGGGGTGATAAAGGAGGTTGAGTACCTCGATTAGTTGAGCAATGTTGTGATTGCAATGAAATAGGGGAGTGAGAAAATTTGAATGTGCATTGACTTTACCAGAGTAAATGATGCATCCCTAAAAGACTCATATGCATCCCCAAAAGACTCATAGTCGTTGCCTGTGATAGATTAGTTGGTAGAGTCCACTTTGGGATACTGGTATTGAGTTTTTTGGATGCTTTGAATGGGCATTATCATATTCAAATGAGCCTAGCTGATGAGGAACAAACTTCATTCATCATCGATGAAGGCACATTCTGCTACATTCGAATGCCTTTCATGCTGAAGAATGCAGGAGCTACATATTAATGGTTAATGAACAAGGTATTCACAAAACTAATTGGCAATAATATGGCAATATGCATCAAAGATATGATAGTTAAAAGCTGAAGTGGCATAGATCACATTAAGGACTTTCGGGAGACTTTCCAACAACTCAAGAAGTTTGGCATATGTTTAAATCCTGAAAAATGTGCCTTTGGCATAAATTGAGGCCAATTCCAAGGAAAATGTTTTCGGAGAATAGTATAAAGGCAAATCCAAACAAGATAAAGGATATACTAAGGTTGATGGGGAAAAGAATGGCCTTGAGTTGCTTTATGTTGCATTATGGTGAAAATTGCAGGCCATTTTTCAAGATGCTTACAAAAAAGGAAAAAAAACGACATCAAAGCCGATGGTCTGTCAAATCCTTGGAACAAAAAATACCAAATGGCCTGGGCAAGAATCAAGGTCTGTCAAGCTGAGTTACTAACTCTCAAACAATTGAAAGAAGAGGAGCCCCTCATCCTATACTTGGTCGTCAATGAAAAAGCTGTAAGCTCCATCTTGGTGTATAAAGATGAGCTTGGACAAGAATGGCCTCTGTATTATGTGAGCAAATCACTCCATTGAGTGAAGGTAAACTACCTGATGTTGTAGAAGGCCATATGTGCTTTGATTTTGGTAGGACAACACCTTGAGCCTTATTTCCAAGGCTATTCGATCATCATCCGAAGCAGCCTTCCTCTCAGGGACATGATAAAGAAGGTAAACCACTCGAGGGAACTTTCAAAATGGTGCATAGCACTCGATGAGTATGAAATAAGTTATGATCCAGAAAAACAATCAAAGCACAAGCACTCACATAGTTCATTGCTAAACTACCCCAAATATTGAGAAGGATGATTTGGTTGAGGAAGACTACGAGCAGAAATGGGAGTTATTTGTCGATGGTGCATCAAGAATGGCACATCAAGGTGTCAGTATATTCTTAAGGGTACCTGAGGGAATAAAACCATCCAAGGCCATCAAGTTTGGCTTCCAAGTGACAAACAATGTAGCTAAATACAAACCCTTCATTGCGGGAGTGTGCCTCACCAGAAGGATAGGCATTAAGTCTCTCCAAGCTTGTAGCGACTCTTAGCTCCTAGTTTGGAAGAAAAAAGGGGAGTATGATGTTAGTGAGCAAAGACTCAAGAGATATTGTAATCTCACAAAAGAGATGATGGAGAAGTTTGATAAAGTACTCATAGAAAAGGTGCCCCGATGAGAGAATGCATAAGCAAATGCTTTAGCGAAGGCAGAAGGGTGCACTAAAGAGAAAAAGTGCCAAGCATAGATGGAAACTACATACTGAACATTCAGCAAGGGTGGAGAGCACCACTCTAGAGATATCTCATAGAAGGAAAGATGCCAAATGACCTGCTGGAAGCCTTGAAGGTCAAGAAAAGGGCTAGAAGGTGTTTTCTTATCGCCAAAGAACTTTATCGGCAAGGCTATTCCAGTCCCCTGCAGAAATGTGTCTGGGAGGTTGAAGTAGAGTTAGTCCTAATAGAAATACATGAAGGGAAATGTGCTACTCACATTAACACGGATGCTTTGGCTGGTGTGGTGCTTTGAATAGAATATTTCGGGCTGTCCCTAAGGCAGGACGCCCGATGAATCCTGAGAAGCTGTGACAAGTGCCAGTGATATGCTTCTAGGCAAAAGGTGCCATTCAAATTCGTAACATCAGCAAATTATCCTTGTCCTTTCACAGTCTAGGGCACAGACCTCATAGGCCTGCTAGCACCGCTCTAGGAGGGGTGAAGTACTGCGTATTGGTGGTAGACTATTTTACAAAATGGATAAAAGCAGAACTGTTGGCCTCTATATCAGTGAAGAAAGTCCAATAGTTTGTGTTGAAAAACATTATATGCAGATTTGGCTGCCTGAGGATATTGGTGGCTAACAACTGAACCTAGTTCATC
Source organism: Aquilaria yunnanensis (assembly GCA_039654915.1). Taxonomy (NCBI): domain Eukaryota; kingdom Viridiplantae; phylum Streptophyta; class Magnoliopsida; order Malvales; family Thymelaeaceae; genus Aquilaria; species Aquilaria yunnanensis. The sequence continues at coordinate 51,462,358 of CM077594.1, read as the reverse complement.
GATAAAGGATTCCATAATTTCATAACTCACTTTGGGATCAAGATGCATTAAGCTCTAGTAGCACATCCCCAGAGCAATGACCAAGTTGAAGTCTCCAACTGAACCATTAAAGATGGCCTGAAAAAAATAGCTAGGAGAAGCCAAAGGAAAATGGTCAATAAAGCTACCTAGTTTCATATGGAACTACTGAACTACTTTGAAAAAGGCAACTCAAGAAACCCCATTTGTTACCCACTATGGGGTAGTCTAGTTATGGTGCCAAAATTGTGCATTTCAACTCTCATGATTGACGTGTCCTGTAGGTTATTAGAACAACACCCCTAGTGTACATACTCAAGTGACCCTCTTGAGCACTATGTAAATACATGCATATTGGTCTAACCATGACACACTTATTTACATTTATGTACACTATGGCAGCTAAGAAGGAAAACACTAGCACAAGTATTAGTTTTGGCTTCCACACATTAGGCAATCTTGCTCAGTTCTAGCGGCCAGCCACTGTACCTATAACTTCCACTAATAAACTGTATCATTCTAGCCATGTAACCCCTTGTTTTATTTGCTCCGTTCTCAAGTAGAGGTTTATAGCAAACCAAGGAATTTTTTTCTTACATCAATAGCCCACCTATGGACCAAGTTATGGATTTTTTAAGTTGGTTACAAAATTCTGACCAAATGAACAGTAACTTAGCCAAGTTTACAACTTCATAACTTTGGCTACAAGGATCCAAATCCTGAAATTTTAAATTCCAGTTCAACCTCTAGATGTCCTCTAGGTGTGGTCAAAATTTGATACAAAGATTCATTTTACACGGGGAGACATAGAACTTTAAGTGCAAAGTCAAAATTCTGGTCACTTTATGACCATTTTGCTCATACAATTTTTCATAAGTGTGCAAACACTTCATTCACAAGGAGTAAGCCCTCCAAGGCTACCCCATACATGTCCAATACACATAAGAATTACATGCGGGCAAAACAGAATTTACAAATAAGCAGCCCATCATTCACACTTAGGCAGCTTTACACCACATCACTTACATAGCCAAAACATTACTCAAATGTTTACATACTTGTCTCATTTTACATACACTACATGTACATGCATACATGCACTACATAATGGTCTTAACTCAACTAAATATGCATCCTTAGTTACAAGAGTCCCTGAGATACAATGGACTCCCAAAACAGGATGCTGGACAGCTGCTGTAGAACACAATAAGTACCACCATTAAAAATACCAAATGTGCTCCTAAAATCACCAAACTTTCTACATCAGAATTAGACATATGGAAGTTCATGTTCTTAAAATTTTAGACCAAAACTCAAACCACCAATGTCAGTTAGATGAGATCTTTCTGCTAGACCTGAAATGACAGAATTGAGGGGAGTAAGTTTCATTGAGAAACTTAGTAAGGCTAACACTTGGATTCAATAGGCAATGTGACCATCATCAAAACCTGAATCCAAAAACACTAAAACAAAAAAAACACAATACATATATACAAGATATAGTAACCAAATGTAGTAGCCATTCACAACCATCAAACACATGAAATGCAGCAGCAACAATAACCATAGGTTAGTCCATAAAACATGCAATAAACATAAATAAATCACTATGGCAGCCTTCCTCAAGATAGTGCTTGGTCTTAGGAGGATTTTAAAACTAGTTAGTACTAACTTTGGGCTCTAGAAACCCTCAATTCACTACCATCATTGTGCACTTCACACTAGGTCACAAAACCTTCAATAAGTGCACTCCCCTCACTGAGCTTGGTTCATCAAGCTCATGGTTCTCCTCCAAGCTTATCCCTAGCTCCATGGTTGCCCAAAAATACAGAAAACAACCCATGAGAGCAAGAGATCCCTTACCAAAGTAGGTAGGCTGAATTTGAACCTTGATCCTTAGAGTACCCAAACAATAGCTCTAGTTTGCTTCTCATAGCTTCCTTCTGCCTTCAATTTCAATCAATTGCAAGTTTGAAGGTGTGGTGGCTATTAAGGAAGTGTGGCTGTGTTCTTGGGCTGGAGGAGGCCAAAAATAGGGGAGAGATAAGTGAATTGGCCACTTAAATGGCCCTAAATGAGCTTAAGGGCACAAAACACACTTAAACAAGCTTAACCTTTGCTTTATGTCATTTTCCTTCTCACTAACTATGGTCTTTTTGTCTTAAACTCATTCATACACATGTACCCAACATTTTTGGCTATTTATCAAGCCTTGGCTGTCTCCCCCGAGGTGGGATAACCCCATAATTCCACCCTTTGACTTAAGTCAAAAGCTTGAACACCTTAAGGTTTACACTAAGACAATTAGGTCCGTAACGCCTTTAGTATTTGCTTTCTCCAAACTTGTCTTCTATGAGCAATTTGGTCCTCCAATAGCATCTTCATACCATTCATATCCTTCCCATAACTCTCCAAGTCTCTTTCTTGAGAGTTTTTCAATTGAGTACCCGAATTTCCAAAACCTTACAAACGAACTTGGAACACTTTTAAGGAGGTGTTCATTCTACCTTTTACCCATCACACTTCAATCGGAAGAGAATTACACAATATAATGGTTTTTTGACCCTTATGCCACACTTGTAATTCTCCCATTTTTGTGTGGTGGTAACACCGTTTCACCTTCCCTATGGCATATAAGCATTATTTCCTATCGAGACAGTGCACTAATCCTTAAGAGTGTAGATCTTCGATAAATAATCCAATATTGAAGGTCTAAGGGCCAAACTGGATATGTTGGTGGAGCACAGAGAGTTAACAGAACTCCAAAGAAGGGTGTTTCAGCAAAGAGTGGCTGCTTCTACAAATCGAAAGATTAAATTGGGAGGAATCAAAGTTGGGGGCCTGGCACTCAGTACTGCCGATATCAAGCCCTGAAGGCTAGCACATGGTGTCAAAAAAGGCAAATTATGCAGTTACCACCAAAGTTAGGCCAAGGGTCTTCGAATTGGTGGATAACTTTTGACATGAACTAAAAAACACATGACAAATAGGTTGTCTAAAGAACTACTTCACTTAATTTGGTTGAAGTACAGTTTCAATAGAGACAAACACTGTGTGCAAAAATATATGGCAAAGAAAAACTTTCGTGGGAAAACCCAACCTGAAGTCATGAATTAAGTCTATGTAGTTAGAAAAATCATAGGAATATTGAAATCCACTACCATTGCTGAAAGAACAAGAGAAAAAAAAAGAACACCGATGTTCTAAAAAAACCTCAGTTATTCAGCCAAATCATAAAGTTAACCCTCAAACACTTGAAAAATATTTAGAACTCCAACAGGTATGCGAAAAAGTTGAAGGAACAATAGTGCATCACCAAAACAAGTGGGCGCGCTATTAGGGCCCAATTCATTCCCATCCTAAACCTTTTTTGGAGATTGGGCCTCAATCAGTTGTTTTTAACCACATAGTTGGTTTCACAGGATGAATTAGACTCTGAATCCCAAAATTCTCAACCCTAACTTAACACTGTAGATTAACAGATTAATAGGTTAAGTTGCTACTTTAACACATTAAGTTATCAGTCTAATGTGTTACTTTAGTGAATCTACTTACTTAACCAATTTCATTACCTTTCTTTTAATGCATATGAGGGGCATAAGTATAGGTGGGCTTATGAGTGTGTGTCTTAGTGTCTTTAGGGCTAACAAGGGCCTACCTAGTGCAAAACATGCACACACACCTAGGCACACATACATGCATACACATTATTTTAATAGGTTACAAACCATGCATGCATTTTTGAATCATACCATACTTAGTGCCTTACCGCTCTCTTAAGCCCAAAACACATACAAGGCATAGGTCACGCTTTATACTAAGTCCCATTGTCCTCAATTATATACAAATATATAGAAGCCAAAATTTGCAAAGAGGGACTACATGGCCCAAAAGTTATGTACATAAAAGTTTGGTTCACTGAGTGTCATGCATGGAGTAAATGAGGCTTAAACTGTCTGTAAGCCTACAGCCACTTTGACCAGACACTTAGGCCATAACTCTCTTACTACTTTCCTGGTCTTAGCCCATACTAGGATAGTGCCAAATGAGCAACTCCCATAGCAACCATTAGGCTCTACAAACACAGCAACATAACACAATCATTAGTTCAATTTTATGAACTTTTCCACGCATCTTTTTTATAAGCCATACATTTTAAAGTATACCTATCTGTACATAGAACTCTCCTAGACATTCCTTAGCCCTTCACTTTTCCACTTCTTTACCTAAAATGAGAAAAAGAGGGTGTGAGTACATAAGTACTTAGTAAAGACCTAATACAACACCTAGTGCCCTCACAATGTTTAAAACATTGCTATACATAAAAACCTCCACTTTTTCTTAATAATGTACATAAAAAAACATAGAAGACACCACAAACAAAATGTACAGAGTAATAAATAAAACATATATATACAAAATAAGGGCTAGCACATGCATATAAACAGAGAAGCACACAAACACACACACCACACACACACGATTTCATTAACATAGAAAACATGATTTTTCTTCAATTTTTTCATTTGATCACTTTGATTAGTGATAGTCGAAGGGCTATTACCCTTGGAGGTCTGCCAAACTGGCCTAATGAGCACCACCTAAGGGAAAGACAGGTGACCAACCTCGGGCAAAATGGGTTCGTCACTACGCTCGAAGAGGGCTTAGCACTGACCTCGGGGGACACTCACACCACCCTCGGAGGCGTGTCTTTCACCAGCCTCAGGTTTTACAAACACACCAACCTCGGAAAGATTACTCCCCATCCTCGGCAAAGGGAGAACGTCTCCTGAAGGTGCCTTGCTATGCCAAAGGACCTCTCCTAATGGCCCTTGGTTTTGATATCTAGCCGAAGGTAGCTATTGTTCCAAAGGAGCTTCATACCCCAAACAGGTCTCATTCCCCGAAGGGGTCTTACGAAGATAATACAAAAATGGTTAAGGAGCCTCTGACAAAAAGACCTCACACACGCCCCTACCCTTTGGACAGAATGGCCTACAGCCAACTGGAGATGCCTATCTTTGAAGGTATAGATCACATCTAGCCGAACACATGTCATGATCTGAACGGGCTGTGTCAAACGGCCTCCCCCCTTTGCCCTCCTTTAAATACTTTGGAAGGACCTTGGTAAAGAGAAAACACATAACTCTCGCTATTCTCATCACTCTCTACTCCTTACTACTATTACTCTCACAAACACTGATTTGGGCATCGGAGGCTCTTCCCCAGGAAACACATTCCGGGGAGTCTTTAACCCTTGTTCTTCAAAGTGGTGTAGGTGGCCTCATACCGGAAGTCTCTCCCTCAGGCCAGCATGTCATACAACGAGGATGCCACCAGGGATCATTTGGCGCCGTCTATGGGAAATCCCTCTTAGGCCGTCGTTGTTGAGACCCAGCATTCTAAGGACAAGGGACTCCCAAAGTCCTAGTCCGCGCCTGAAGCTCCAATAGTGACTGAACAACCTGTGGCAGAGACTTCTTTGCCTAAGGATGAACGTTCTCTGATGGTCACGATGAGCTTTCTGCAGGACTTTCAACACTCTATTGTGGCTGAAATGACCCAATAGCTCAACCAAAGCTGGTCACAACCACCTCCTGGGGGAAGGGCACCTTCTCCTAGCACCCGGCAAGAGAGGAGCCCAAAGTTACCCCGTCGAAGCTTTGGAAATAGTTCTCTCACGATGAGTCTTCAATGGAGAACATACCTTCCAAAGGACATCGCATGGGAGAAACGATGTCAAAAGAAGCCAGGACATCTCGCCGCTGAAGTCCATCCTTGTACGGGAGGAACCAGTCCCCGCGCCGATGAAGTTACTCTCCGAAAAAGAGACGTTGCTCTCCGTTGCCGACGACCACCAGGTAGCGAGTGGGAGACAGTGCTACTACCCTGATGGAGAAGATCCTAGAGAGGTTGGAAAAGGTAGAAAGATAGATCTCCCGAAAGCTTGTTTGGTCGAGATTGTCGGAGACGTTCACCGGAGAAGAGTCACCCTTGATCCGTGCAGTGGTAGAGGCACCTATACTGAGTGACTTCTAAGTATCGTGCTTGGAAACATATGATGGACGTAGTGACCCCCAAGCTCACTTGACGAAGCATAGGCACAGCATGGTGTTGCATGGGGCTGATGATGCCACCCTCTACAAATGATTTGAAGTCACCGTTTCAGGGCCCACAACTGCATGGTATAACTCCCTAGCTCCAAGGACCATAATTTGTTTCCAGGAGTTATCCGCCGCATTCACCTAGAAGTTCATCGGAAGTAGGTCAACGGTGAAGATGCCCGTCCAAATGTTTAACATAGCCTAAAAGAATGGGGAGACCATTCGGGACTATGTTGAAAGGTTCAACCGAGAAGCGCTGAGTGTGCATGACTTCTGCCCTAAAATTCGCATCCTTGCCATGATCAGGAGACTTCAGAGAGATTCACAACTCTTCTATGAGTTCTCCAAAGATCCTCCTAATACCCTCGGTGAACTCTACCGAAGGGCAGAACAGCACATGACAGCCGAAGAACTGCGGATGGGAGCGCCGAAGTTTGACCACAATCATCCCGATGGTCAGGTTCACCAACCTCGGTATCTGACCAAGGGTGGGGCTAGACCTCGGAAGCAGAGAAGGAAGAGGACAGTGTCATTCATTCCCTTGAACACGACAAGGAAAAACATACTGATGGCCATGGAGAGGCAAGGGACTACTATCCAACGTCTGAAGGCCATGACCTCAAAGAATAAGAAGAACATGAAGAAGTTTTGCTAGTTTCACTGAGACCATGGGCATGACACTGAGGACTGCTTCCAGCTGAAAAAGTACATTGAATCTCTGATAAAACAAGGCCAACTACGGCGATACCTTCGAATGTCATACCCCAAAGGAAGAAGAGAAGAACAAAGGGAAGGGGGAGATGAGGACTATGATTCCGACCGAGATCAGAACCGAAGTCCCAGAAAGCATCCACCACCTTCGATGGGAGTAATCCAGACAATCACTACTGGGATTCCCCCAGCCGAGAGAAAAAGGAAAGTCTAGGAAATCTCAATGATGGAGTTCGAAAACCCAGTGAACAAGCTTGTTCAGAAAGATAGGTTTACCGTGAAGTTCCCTCATGATGACCCCCTCCTAATCATTGCAAGGATAGGGAGTTAGGACATCAAAAAGTGCTCATTGATGATGTTTCCAATGCTGACGTTCTATTCTCCCACCTGTTACCAAACTTGGGCATCTCCAAGGGTGATCTCAAATCTGTTACTTCCCCTACATTTGGTGTAGGTCCCTCTGAACTCCCTGTGCTCGAGTGGATTGATCTACCCCTGATGCTAAGGGGAACTTCAGTTCAGGACAAGAAAGAGCTCTTCGGCTCCATAATGAAAAGGTTCATTGTCATAGATGTCCCCTCTTGATACAATGCCATCCTTGGAAGGCAGACACAAGGAAATCTCCACATTCGTCCAGATGTGAAATACCTAACAGTCACCTTTGGCACGAAGTAGGGGGACGCAGAGATATTCATTGATCAAGCTGAGGTGAGGAAAGTCTACGTGAAGGCAAGACAAAGTCCAATGGAAGTTCATGCACAGACTTTGGAAGAAAAGAGCATGCTCACTGAAGACACGACAAGAGAAGGAGTAGGTGACTTCAAAAAAATAGAAACAGAGGATGTAGCACTTGTCCCAGGCCGAAGTACCCGAGTGAGGAAACAACTGGCCAAAGGTGACAAGCAAAAGCTTGTATCATTTCTATTAATGAACAAAGATCTATTTGCCTACTCTCCGAATGACATGCCTGGGGTAGACCCTTGGATAATTCAACATAGCCCTAAAGTACACTTAGAGGTGAAGCCTGTTCGACAAAAAAAGCGCGGCCTCTTGGTGCATAAGAATAACTTTATCAGAGGTGAAGTCCAACAGTTAATGGAGGCAGGCATAATAAGTGAGGTCAAGTATCCCGAATGGCTTAGCAATGTTGTCATTGCCATAAAGGAAGGAAGTGATAAACTTTGAATGTGCATCGACTTTCAAAACATAAACGATGCCCATCCCAAGGATTCATATCCTTTGCCACCGATAGATCAATTGGTGGACTCAACTGCCGAATATGCTCTGCTTAGTTTCCTCGATGCCCTTAGTGGATACCACCAAATTCGGATGGATCCTGAAGATGAGGAGAAAACCGCCTTCATCACCGAAGTAAGGACCTACTGCTACATCAGAAAGCCCTTCAGCCTTAAGAATGGAAGGGCCACATACCAAAGGCTGATGAACATAGTGTTCAACTCCCAAATTGGGAGAAATATGGAAGTATACATCGATGATATGATAGTGAAGAGCAAACTGCCTAGTAGTCATATCCTAGACTTAAAGGAAACATTCCACCAACTTCGGGAATTTGGAATACGTCTCAACCCTGAAAATGTGTATTCGGAGTGAATGTGGGCAAGTTCCTCAAATTATCAGAAAGAGGTATTGATGCCAACCCAGAAAAGGTTAAGGCCCTGCTAGGGTTTCGAACTCTTACTATAACCAAGGACGTGCAAAGACTCATGGGAAAAATCATGGTCCTTAGCAGATTCATCTCTAGATACGGGGATAGGTGCCGACCATTCTTCAAAGTACTCACCAAAGCAGCAAAAAATGAGGATGACTTCAGTCCCAAAGAACACCCTTGGAATGAAGACTGCCAAGAAGGTTAGGATGAGCTCAAAAGCTACCTAACCTGTCTACCGATACTTTGGCAGCTGCGGGAGGGAGAACCCCTCATCCTCTACCTTGCCATCACTGAAAAGGTAGTAAGCTCGGTATTAGTAAAGAAAGAGGGAGGGAAGCAATGGCTAGTATACTATGTGAGTAAGTCCCTGAACGGTGCCGAAGTTAGGTACCCTCTTCTGCAGAAGGCCATCTATGCCCTAGTACTGGCAAGTAGAAGGTTGCGACCTTACTTCTAAGGGCACCCTATCATGGTTTGAAGCAAGTTACCTTTTCGAGATGTCATGAGAAAGGTAGACTACTCAGGAAGATTGTCAAAATGGTGCATTGAGCTCGGTGAATATGATATCACCTATGAGCCGAGAAAGGTAATAAAGGCCCAAGCATTGGCCGACTTCATTGCTGAGGTCCCAAAAACCGAGGATACCCCGAAAGACCTTAGAAATGATGAACTTGAGTGGACACTCTTTTTTTAAGGAGTCTTCAGTTCTGAACACCAAGGAGCTGGAGTAATCCTGTGCGGCCCCGAAGGTATAGAAGCCAGGAAGGCCATCAAATTCGGATTCATTGTCACCAACAATGTCACAAAATATGAAGCCCTTACTGTCATGCCCCACATAGGCCCTAGCCTATGCACTCTCAGTGCAACTCACCATACTACCCAAAAAGTTATTAAAACACTTGTATTCTTAAGTGTTATGGGTGATCAACAAATTTTGGCCAACTTTCTTTAGGATAGTTTAAGTCTTATTTTCTAAAGTTGAGAGCCTGGGAGGCGCCCCAGGAGGCTTATGAGGAGTTTAAGATAGATACTTGCAGCTTAAGGCAAGGCCCAAACCATTAACTTGCAATACAAGCAAGGCTATAAATCACTAACTTGCAATACAAGCAAGGCACACACTTACTTCATTAAGTGTTTAGGATGTGTGCTCATCAAGTATGCTAGTTTGATGCATGGCAACCAAGAAACCGATAACAGTTCAGGTTTGAAAACAAGATTACATGTCCATGCTTTCAGCCAAGTACAGTACACAAGAGGTTCACAACATAAATGAAACTATATGCATATATCCATAGCATAATTTGGTATCCAAACATCCAACATTGTACAACAAACCAAGTTCACCTGAGGCTATACATGTACACAAAAGAGCCTAGGTGAATGGCCCTAACTTGGCATCTTGCCAAGTTAGGGGCATTCACCTAGGCTCTTTTGTGTACATGTATAGCCTCAAGAACATCCTTTGTCCAAAACATAACCAAATTATGCATTACATCCCAAATGTCCTTACTCCCCGAGAAGATACCTAAGTGTGCAATGCAGTAGTACACACTGCAACACAAGCACTATGACCATATTCATGGTCATAAAGGTGAACACCGTAATCAATGCCATGGTCCACGCATCCATCCTGAGCCTAGACAAGTCCCACACTCTACTCAAGCCTGCAAAACTTAGCACATAAGTTTCGGCCATAAACCATAAGACTTGTAGATGTATTTATTCAGGCCAAGATTCAGTTGGCACATACCTTCGGCAATACATGTACTACCTAGCACACAAGCAAGCAAACAAGTACAAGCAACTCACTGAAGCTCAATATCCTTGCCTGAAGCACAAATAATATGGGCATGAGTAGTAAGACTCAGTAAGGTTCATAATGACCCATATAAGGTCTATTTAGTTAAGCCCGAGACTTAACCTCCTCAAGCTTAACTTGGCCTGCAAGAAGGACATAGAAAACACAAAAACACAATATATACACATACTAACTGAGGCATATAATCATAATAACACTACTTGTACTTGGTTAGCACACGCAAGAAAACAATCAAGCACACAAACTCACACACATACCACAATTTCACTTTGCTAAAGCCACTAGCAAGCACAAATATCATAATCTTTGTACTTCAAGCATTTCACATTAACTCCAATCCATTAGAGCTCCAAGTTCACTAGTAAGTTGGCCCAACTTACTAAGAAATCTAAGTGCTTGCCATTACTTGGATTAGCTAGCCAAACCAATAAGAACCCGAAAGTTCATCATGCCAATAAGAACCCGAAAGTTCACTTAACATGCCCAACTAGCAAACTAAGATCAATATAGCAATTTTAACCATCACTTAGCCGCCATTACTACTTGTTCATGGAAATATACCAAGAATTCAAGTAGACATGAACCTTACCTTAATTTAGCAAGCTTGAGTTCTTGGTTTGCACTTGATTGCCTAAGATCGAGCTTGAAAATGGAAGTGTGAGGTTGCCTAGTGCCGAAAACAAGTAATCCAAGCTTAATTCCTTCTTCAAGCTTCAATTCAACACCAATTTGGCAAGATTTTTGCAACAACTCACCAAGAACATAACCTTGGCTCAAGCACTCAGTTAAAACCCAAAACTATGACCTTCATTGGTTGAAATGATGGCTTAATTGTCTAGTGGAAGCATGCAAATTTCGATAATGAGCCACATGGCGTTAAAATGGCTTAATGCCTCTCTCAGCCTTGGTTAACTTTGCATGGTCTAATGCAAACAACCCATACTTCTTAGTGCCAAATTTAGTACCCGAAAGAGTACTCAAAGTAGTCCTTAACCTTTGTTTCATGACCTTAACAGCATAAACATTTTTCATGTGCAATATTTCACCAGAATGACAATTTTCACTCACATGTTCTCCATTTTGCACTTACACCCTTATTCTCATTTTCAATCAAGTCCCTCATGTTTATTTTGCATTTTCCTTGCATTCCTGAGCTAGGCCAAGTATTGAGGGATGGTCCTGACACTTATAGCGGGCTTGCGACTGGCAAAAAAAGTTGGTGTAAGGAATCTAAAGGCCCACAGTGATTCTCAGTTAGCAGTATGACAGATGGTGGGGGACTACGATGCAAGGGACCCAAACTTGGCAAAATACCATGAAGAAGCTCATCCAAGAGTTCAACATGGTACGTATAGAAAATGTACCTCTGTGAGATAATATGGAAGCAGATAGTTTGGCCAAATCAAAGTACTGTATCAGCCAAGTATAGCGATAATGTGCATGACAACCTCAGACGGAGGATGGAAAGTCCCTATCATGAAATACTTCATAACCTCGAAAGTTCCTGAAGATACTCTTGAAACCGTGAAAGTGTGAAAGCGCTTAGGAAGATACTTCCTGATTAGGGAAGAACTATACTGACAAGGGTACGCAAGTGCCTTATAGAGGTGTGTCAGTGAATAGGATGTTGAGACGGTCCTCAAAGAAGTCCATGAGGGGGCTTGCGGTTCTTACTTAGGAACTTATGCCCTTGCCGGGGTACTACTTCACCAAGGATGCTTCTGGCCTACCTTGAGGAAAGACGCAAGGCAGTTCATCCAGAAATGCGACGGCTGCCAGAGACACACTCCTATCCAGAGACTACCCTTGGAAGTCATAACTTTAGCAAACTACCCTTGCCCCTTCATTGTTTGGGGTATTGACTTCATCGGACCTCTCCCAATAGCTCCAAGAGGAGTCAAGTTCTGTGTAGTCGCAGTAGACTATTTCACCAAACGGATTGAGGCAAAGCCTTTAGTAGCAATATCGGAAAAGGACATAAAAAGATTCATTTGGAAGAACATCATATGCAGATTCGGCTTGCCGAGGGTGATAGTTGCCGATAATGGTTCCTAATTTACTGATAAAGGGTTCTAGGAATTCACAACCGAACTCGGGATAAAATTGCACTTTGCCCCCATGGCCCATCCTTAGAGCAATGGACAAGTTGAAGTATCGAACAGAACAATAAAAGATGGATTGAAAAAAAGGCTGAAGGAAGCAAAGAGGAAGTGGCTAGGAGAGCTCCCAAGTGTGCTATGGAGCTACCGAACAACTCCCCGAAGGGCCACCAGTGAGACACCCTTCTCACTCATCTTCGGCATGGAGGCCATTATCCTTGTCAAGGTCATACAGCCTAGTATAAGGATACAGGTAGTCGACGAAGAAGGGAACAACCTCGGTCTAACAACCAAGTTGGATCTCATTAACAAGCATAAAGAGATGGCCGAGCTCAGAAGAAAAGATTTTCAGCAGAGAGTAGCCGTTGCTACAAACTTGCATGTCAAGCATAAAGGAATCAAGAAAGGGGACCTCATCCTCCGAAGAGCTGAATTTGAAGCCCGAAGACCATCCCATGGAGTACTTCAAGCCAATTGGGATGGACCTTATTTGGTCCTCTATGAAGTTTGGTTAGGAGTCTACAAGCTCGATGATGTTGAAGGTGGAGAATGGAAAAACACATGGCATTCAGACTCTTTGAAAAAATTCTACACATAGAAAAAATTTCAAGAGAAAAATTGTACAAATCCTTACCGAAGGTGACTAACCGAACATGGCTGGTTCCGGAGGAGAAAATCAAAAATGGTTATTTTTTAAGGTGCAAGTATCAGATTATACATCTTTTTCAAAGGATTCCGACCAAACATGGTGGCTTCCGAGGGAGAAAACCGAACATGGTTATTTCCGAATGTGCATTTATGAAAATGGGCAATCCTTGGCAAAGATGGTAGCACACCCCCGAACATGGTTAAAAATGATGGAGGTTGTTTCCTAAAGTATATAAGCATGTATATTGTTACCCACTCTGGGGTAGTCCAGTTATGGTGCCAAAACTGTGCATTTAAACTCCCAGGTTTGGTGTGTCTTGTAGGTCATCAGAACAACACCCCTAGTGTACATACTCAAGTGACCCTCTTGAGCACTATGTAAATACATGCGTATTGGTCTAACCATAACACACATATTTACATTTATGCACACTGTGGTAGCTAAGAAGGAAAACACTAGCACAAGTCTTAGTTTTGGCTTCCACACATTAGGCAATCTTGTTAAGTTCTTGTGACCAGCTACTGTACCTGTAAATTCCACTAATAAACTGTATCATTATAGCATCATATTCTCTTTTTCCTATTTCCATTATCAATTAGAGACTTATATAAAACCAAGGAATTTTTTTTTACATCAATAGCCCACCTATGGACCAAGTTATGGATTTTTTAAGTTGGTTACAAAATTCTGACCATATGAACACTAACTCAGCCAATTTCACAATGTCATATCTTTGGCTACAGGGCTCTAAATCCAGAAATTCAAATTCCCAGTTAACCCTCTAGATGTCCTCTAGGTGTGGTCAAAATTTCATACCAATCTTCATTCTTCACACGGAGATATTAAACTTTAAGTCTAGAGTCAAAATTCTGGCAACTTTTGGACCATTTTGCCCATACAATTTTTCCAAACCATGCAAACACTTCTTTCACAAGGGGAAAGCCCTCCAAGGCTATCCCATATATGTCCATTACACATAGGAATTACATTCCTTTCTTTTAACAACTTTATGTGGCCAAAACAGGATTTACAATTAAGAAGCCCATCATTCACACTTAGGCAGCTTTGCACCACATCACTTACATAGCCAAAACATTACTCAAATGTTCACATACTTGTCTCATTTTACATACACTACATGTACATGCAAACTTTCACTACATAATGGTCTTAACACAGCTAAATATACACCCTAAGTTACAGGAGTTCCTGAGACACAATGGACTCCAGAACAGGATGCTGGACAGCTGCTGCACAACACAACATGTACCACCATTAAAAATACCAAATGTGCTCCTAAAATCACCAAAATTTCTAGATCATAACTAGACATCATGTACCTAAAATTTCAGATTAAAAATCAGACCAAAAAAGTTAATTTGAAGGTGATCTTTCAGTTGGACCTGAAATGACAAAATTAAGGGGAGTGAGTTTCGTTGAGAAACTTAGTAAGGCTAGCACTTGGATTCAATAGGCAATCTGACCATCATTAAAACCTACATCCAAAGACACTAAAATAACAAAAATCACAACACATATACACAAGATATAGCAACCAAATGCAGCAGGCAAACACAAACAACAAACACATGAAATGTGGCAGCAACATATACCATAGGTTAGTCCGTAAAACATGCAATAAACATAAATAAATCACTATGGCAGCCCACCTCAAGCTAATGCTTGGTCTTATGAACATTTTAAAAGTAGTTAGTACTAAATTTGGGCTCTAGAAACCCTCACTTTACCGCCATCATTGTGCACTTCACACTAGGTCACAAAACCCTCAATAAGTGCACTCCCCTCACTAAGCTTGGTTCATCAAGCACATGGCTCTCTTCCAAGCTTAGCCCTAGCTCCATGGATGTCTGAAAATTGTAGAACATAGTCCATGAGAGCAAGAGAACCCTTACCAAAGTGGGTAGGCCAAAAATCAAGCTTGATCCTTGAAGTATCTAAGAAATAGCTCTAGTTTCCTTCCAATTGCTTCCTTTTACCTTCAATTTCAATCAATTGCATGTTTGAAGGTGTGGTGGCTATGAAGGAGGTATGGTGGTGTTCATGGGCTGGGGAGGACGAAAATAAGGGAGGGATAAGTGATTTGGCCACTTAAGTGGCCTTAAATGAGCTTAAGGGCACAAAACACACTTAACAAGCTTAACCTTGCTTTATGTCATTTTCTTTCTCACTAATTATGGTTTATTTGTCTTAAACTCATTGATACACATGTGCCCAACATTTTTGACTGATTATCAAGTCTTGGACGCCTCCCCCATGGTGGGATAACCCCACAATTCCTTAAGGTTGAACACCTTAAGGTTTACACTAGGACATTTAGGTCCTTATTGCCTTTAGTGTTTCCTTTGTCCAAACTTGTCTACCATGAGTAACTTGATCCTCCAATTGCACTTTCATACCATTTATATCCTTCTCAAAACTCTCCAAGTCTCTTTCTTGAGAGTTTTGCAATTGAGTACCCGAATTTCCAAAAGCTTACAAAAAAGTCCATAGGTTGCTTGACAAACAAGCAATCTTAAGGCTTTTCTTGGGGGCCAAGTTACCAACATGGAACACTTTTAAGGAGGTTTTGATCATGCCTTTTACCCCCCACACTTCAATCACTATGGTGAGAATTACACAATATAATGGTTTTTAGCCATTATGACACACTTGTAATTCTCCCATTTTGTAAGGTGGTAACAATCCTCCCCCCCTTAAAAATTTTGATCCTCCAAAATTTCCTTTAACTTTGGGTATTCTTCAGGATACCTTTCCATAAGGTCTTTTTCAGTTTCCTAGGTTGCTTCTCTTTCAGAATGGTGTGACCACTGTACTTTAACCATGGGAATATGTTTGTTTCTTAACCTTCTGGTATCCTTGGCTAAGATAGCTATAGGTTTCTCTTCATATGTCAAGTTAGGTTCCAATTGTATGTCTTCCACTACAATAGCATGCTTTGTGTCCAATAGACACTGCTTAAGCATACTAATGTGAAAAACATTATGGACTCTTGACATGCTTGGCGATAGAGCTAACCTGTATGCTACCTTGCCAACTCTGTCCAATATCTCATAAGGACCTATGTATCCTAGAGCTAACTTCGTTGTTCTGTCAAATCTAACAGTGCCTTTGGTTGGTGCAACTTTCAGCCAAACATTGTCTCTAGCCTCAAATTTTAAGACTCTTCTTCTTTTATTCACATAGGCTGTGGTTCTTTAGGCATATAGATTTAGTGCTTGAAGTACAGTAATCCTTGCTTGTAGGCAAAAGATTGATACAAGGAACCTTTTTTCTCTCCTAAAATCCTTTTCACACTTCTCAGTCCACTCAAATCTTTGACCCTTCTTGGTCAGATGAGTAAGAACTAAGGCAATCATGGAAAAGCCTGATATAAATCTCCTGTAGTATCTAGCTAATACTAGGAAACTTTTGATTTCCTTCACAGTCTTTGGTCTTTCCCACTCTTGCGCTGCCTTAACCATTTCAGGGTCCGCCCTAAGGCCTTGTGCATCTATTATGTGTCCTAGGAAAGACAATTCCTTTATCCAGAATTCACACTTGGATAACTTAGCATAAAGCTAATGCTACAACAAAGTCTTTAAGACAATCTTCTGATGATGTTCATGTTCATTTTCATCCTTTGAATACACTAGGATGTCATCAATGAACACAACCACAAATTTGTCTAGATGTGGTCTAAACACCCTATTCATCAGGTCCATGGAAGCAACTGGGGCATTAGTCAAACCAAATGACATGACTGTCTACTAATAATGCCCATATCTGGTCCTAAATGCAGTCTTAGGAATTTCCTCTTCCTTTACTCTCAATTGGAAGTATCCAGATCTCAAATCTATCTTGGAGAAGATCTTAGCTCCCTTGAGTTGATCAAACAGATCCTCAATCCTAGGGAGTGGATACTTGTTCTTGATAGTCACTACATTAAGCTTCCTATAATCAATGCATAGTCTCAAAGATCCATCCTTCTTTTTCACAAAGAGAACAGGAGCTCCTCATGGTGAAACACTTGGCCTTATGAACCCTTTTTCAAGAAGTTCATCAAGTTGTTTCTTGAGCTCATTCATCTCTATGATTGGCATTCTGTAAGGAGGTATGGATATTGGACTAGCTTCTGGTTGTAGCTTGATTTTAAATTCAATCTCCCTTTGTGGAGGAATACCTGGTAGGTCTTTAGGAAAGACTTATGGAAAGTCTCTCACTATAGGTATTCTGTCCACTTCCTTATCACAGTTCAATCCATTCAATGCATAACAGTAATCATGCTCAGAAATCACAGGTATCTCATCTAATACCTCTAGCTTCATGCCATGCATTTCATACACTAATTCCTTAGAATTCACTAATGCATGCACTTCACCATCAGGCAATGTGATTTCCTTCTTAGCACAATCAATTCTTATGTTATGCATAGCAAGCCAATTCATACCCAGCACTAAATCATTCTTAGGAATGTCCAACACTAGCAGATTAGTCATAACCTTAGTCTTTCCTACTAGTAGCTCACAATCCTTAGCTAGGTCATTAGTGAAAAGAAATTGACTACCTGCTGTTTTCACTAAGGATATCTTAGGCATGATTTTAGTAGGCAATTTCATGGCATTAACAAATTTCCCAGACACTATAGACACAGATGCACCAGTATCAAACAGAACACTAACAAGCATACCCTTAAGGTAAATGTTACCTCTTAGTGCTCCTCCCTAATCTGATGTCTCTGGTCTCTCCACTTGGAAGACTCTGCCAGCTCTCTACACTGGAGGCCAAGGCACTGGAGAAACTGGCCTTTGCTGTCCCTCCCTTGGTGGTCTACCTCTAGGTCCTGCCCCAATGAGCCTTACTAGACCTTGGTCTTCTGGCCTCATTTGAGCCTATGGGCAGTCTTTGATCCAATGATCCATGGATCCACATCTTAGACATGCTTGGGTATCAAAGTAGCAAGGTTTCTGTCCATGAAACCTCCAACACTTAGGCACCTTAGGCCAGGGAACTTCCCCTTAACCTTGCCCTCACCACCAAAATGGGAACTCTTGGCAATTCGCTTGCCATGTGGTGGCTTTTTTTGCTTGCCTCCTGCCTGACTACTTTCCCTTGGTCCACTGGGAAAGTACTTAGTCTCATACTCCTCTTGCTCCACTCATAGAGCTTTCTACACTACTTGATAGTACATAACTTCTCCAAAAGGTATAGTAGCCTTTCTAATGTCTGACTTTAGGCCTCTGACAAATCTTTTGGCCTTAAACTCCTCCAGTCCATGATACTAAGGAGCATACATCACCAAGTGATTGAATTTGTGCTCATACTCTAGGACACAGAGGTTGTCCTACCTTAGAGCATCAAATTCAGCTTGCTTTTGATCCTTGATGGCATCACTGATGTACTGCTCCTGGAATAGCTGTGTGAACTCTAGCCAGCTCATCTCAATATCTCAAACTGGCCTGATGAGCACTACCTTCAGGAAGACAGGTGACCAACCTCGGGAAAAATGGGTCCCTCACTACCTTCAGTGTTACCCACTTCGGGGTAGTCCAGTTATGGTGCCAAAACTGTGCATTTAGACTCCCAGGATTGGTAATGTTCTGTAGGCCATCAAAACACTACCCTTAGTGTGCATACCCAAGTGGCCCTCTTGGGCACTATGTAAATACAAGCATATCGGTCCAACCATCACACACATATTCACATTTCATGCACACCATGACAGCAAAGAAGGAAAACACTAGCACAAGTCTTAGTTTTGCCTTCCACACATTAGGCAATCTTGTTAAGTTCTAGTGGCCAGCTACTGCACCTGTAACTTCCACTAATAAACTGTATCATTATAGCCTCATAGCCTCCTATTTTCTTTGCTCTATTATCAAGTAGAGACTTAGAGCAAACCAAGGAATTTTTTTTTACATCAATAGCCCACCTATGGACCAAGTTATGGATTTTTGAAGTTGCTTACAAAATTCTGACCAAATGAACAGTAACTCAGCCAATTTTGCAACGTCATATATTTGGGTACAAGGATCCAAATCCATAAATTCGAAATTCCAGTTCAACCTCTAGATGTTCTCTAGGTGTGGTCAAAATTTCATACGAAAATTCATTCTACACAGGGAGATATTAAACTTTAGGTACATGGTTGAAATTCTGGCAACTTTTGGACCATTTTGCCCATACAAATTTTCCAAACCATGCAAACACTTCATTCACAAGGGTAAAGCCCTCCAAGGCTATCCCATATATGTCCAATACACATAGGAATTAAATTCCATTTATTTTAACAACTTTATTTGGCCAAAACAGAATTTACAAGTAAGCAGCCCATCATTCACACTTAGGCAGCTTTGCACCACATCACTTACATAGCCAGAACATTACTCAAATGTTCACATACTTGTCACAATTTACATACACTACATGTACATGCACCCTAGGTTACAGGAGGTCCTGAGACACAATGGACTCCAAACACAGGATGCTGGACAGCTGCTTCACAACACAGTAAGTACCACCATTAAAAATACCAAGTGTGCTCCTAAAATCACCAAAATTTCCAGATCACAACTAGACATATGTAAGTTCATCTACCTGAAATTTCATATCAAAACACAAACCAAAAAGGTTAGTTTGAAGGTGATCTTTCAGATGGACCTGAAATGACAGAATTGAGGGGAGTCAGTTTCATTGAGAAACTTAGTAAGGGTAACACTTGCTTTCTTAAGATATTGTGATCCTCATTAAAACCTGCATCCAAAGACACTAAAACACAAAAACCACAATGCATATATACAAGATATAGCAACCAAATGCAGCAGCTAAACACAAACAACAAACACATGAGATGTGGCAGCAACATATACCATAGGTTAGTCCATAAAACATGTAATAAACATAAGTAAATCACTATGGCAGCCCTCCTCTAGCTAATGCTTGGTCTTAGGAGGATTTTAACAATAGTTAGTACTAACTTTGGGCTCTAGAAACCCTCATTTTACTGCCATCTTTGTGCACTTGACAATAGGTCACAAAACCTTCAATAAGTGCACTCCCCTCAATAAGCTTGGTTCATCTAGCTCATGGCTCTCTTCCAAGCTTAGCTATAGCTCCATGGATGCCAACCCATGAGAGCAAGAGAACCCTTACCAAATAGAGTAGGCCGAATTTGAAGCAAGAAATAGCTCTAGTTTGCTTCCAATTGCTTCCTTTTGCCTTCAATTTCAATCAATTGCAAGTTTGAAGGTGTGGTGGCTATGGAGGAAGTATGGCTGTGTTCTTGGGCTGGGGGAGGACGAAAATGAGAGTGGGATAAGTGATTTGGCCACTTAAATGGCCTTAAATAAGCTTAAGGGCACCAAAACACACTTAACAAGCTTAACCTTGCTTTATGTCATTTTCCTTCTCACTAATTATGGTTTCTTTGTCTGAAACTCATCAGTACACATGTGCCCAACATTTTTAACTAATTATCAAGCCTTGGCTACCTCCCCCATGGTGGGATAACCCCAAAATTCCACCCTTAGACTTAAGTCAAAAGCTTGAACACCTTAAGGTTTACACTAGGACATTTACGTCCTTATTGCCTTTAGTGTTTCCTTTGTCCAAACTTGTCTTCCATGAGTAATTTGGTCCTCCAATAGCACTTTCATACCATTTATATCCTTCTCATAACTCTCCAAGTCTCTTTCTTGAGAGTTTTGCAATTGAGTACCCGAATTTCCAAAATCTTACAAAAAAGTCCATAGGTTGCTTGACAAACAAGCAATCCTTAAGGCTTTTCTTGGGGGCCAAGTTACCAACTTGGAACACTTTTCAGGAGGTGTTGATCATGCCTTTTACCCCCCATACTTCAAACACTATGGTGAGAATTACACAATATAATGGTTTTTAGCCATTATGACACACTTGTAATTCTCCCATTTTATGAGGTGGTAACATTCAGAGGCTTAGCACTGACCTCAGGGGACACTCACACCACCCTCGAAGGGGTGTCTTTCACCACCATCGGGTTTTATGAACCCACCAACCTTGAAAAGATTACTCCCCATCCTCGGCAAAGGGAGAACGTTTCCCTAAGGTGCCCCGTTATGCCGAAAGATGTCTCCTAACGGCCATCGATTTTGATATCTAGCCAAAGGGGCCGGTTATTCCAAAGGAGCCTCATACCCCGAAGGGGTCTCATTCCCTGAAGGGGTCTTGCAAATATACAACAAAAATGGCTAAGAAGCCTTTGACAAAGAGGCCTCGCACATGCCCCTGGCTTTTAGACAGAACGGCCTATGGCCAGCTAGAGATACCTATCTCCGAAGGTACAGATCATATCTAGCCGAACACGTTTCATGATCTGAACGGGCTTTGTCAAATGGCCTCCCCCATTTGCTCTCTCATAAATACTTAGGAAAGACCTTGGTAAAGAGAAGACACAGAACTCTCACCATTCTCCTCACTTTCTGCTCCTTACTACTATTACTCTAACAAACATTGACTTAGGCTTCGGAGGCTTCTCCCTCGAAACACATTTCGGGGAGTCTCTAACCCTTGTTCTTCAAAGTCTTGCAGGCGCCCTCATACTGGAAGTCTCTCCCTCAGGCCAGCATGTCATACCACGAGGATGCTGCTGGGCATCAATTAGGTTCAATTAACATAGAGCTCCAAGTGGTTGACCAAGACTGGCCTAACTTGAACAAATCAAACTAGCTAGCTTACCATATTGCTCTATGCACACATAGCCCACTACATAGCCTCTAGGTTCCTTTGGCTTAAGCCATCACCTAGCGTAGCTTTTGTTGGGTTTTGGGAGCTAAACAAGTGCAGTGGAAGATAACCAAAATCCTCCAAGATCCAAGTGAAATGGAGTAAATTGGGTGTTCAAAAATTTTATACCTAGTCAGTTGAGATTTTTCACCCACCTATTGAGTCGAATCACAAATTTAAGCAGTTGATGTGTTCAAGCTCTCTATGGTATCAACATGAGCCTTTTAGGATCACCACACCTTTACCACATCCCAGTAGATGCGTTCCCCTTTACACTTGTAGTGCTAGCTTGCATACTCCAAGGAATGGCTAGAGAAAAGTGCGGCTAGAACTTTTCAGAAACCTTCTAATTTTGTCTTTAGAGAGGCTAGGGCAAGAGCTATGAAATTCTCACTATATGATGTATATATAATGGGACAAAACTCCCAAGCCTAATGGGTTTCAAAACCCTAATCCAATTAGGTTTAATTTTCGGCTTTATTAATGGCACAACCTTTGGGCCAATCATTAATTTGAAATTATTGTGAAACCAAACCCAAACAATTTGGTCCATGCACTCAAATAATCAAATTGGCTATATATGTGTGACCCAATAGGCTCTTACCATGTTGGCAATGATCATAAATCACATTTATGATCACAAACATTGAGCATTGTCTAGCAACACATCATTGCTACCCAAGTGACAAGATAGTCAGTGATTTGGTAAACCACTATGATCATAATCCGTATATGCCATTGTCCCTTTCTCCAAGATATCAAGACCAAGTACAAGACATGGAATGTGTCACTCTCGTATATCCCAATCTATGGTTTCTTGATTACCGAGTAGACTAACTTAAACTGATGACATTGATATCATATATCAACTCATGAGCATGGCAATGCATTTACTTAGTCTCACTCTTTTAATGGGCCTAAAGATATCCCTCTCATTACGTAAGAGGTACAAATCCTATATTGATCAGACAAAACCCTCTACATGATATGTGACATACCCAATGACCATCTTCATGTTCACTCAGTTACAAGCAACAAAAGGAAGTATCAAAGTAAGTAACTCACATGTAAGGAACCTTGATGACCTAAGGTCAAATGACTACTTATACCATGATCATTATGAAAATCACTTATGAAACTTATATAACAATCCACATAGTTTTCTCATGGTGGGTCAGTCTAGTACACAAGTCCTCCAACTTGTACCCATATGTAGACTACATATCTCATATTAGTCTCCATACATGCTAGCCTTTATGTATTGTTGCAACCACTCCACAATACTACTACACTAGGGATGTTTAAGAATACTATTATTCTAAGGTTATAATTATGTTTGATCATGTCACATAGAAACAAAATGACAAACATAATTACTGGATTAATGCCTCAGTAAAATAACATGACTTAATATACAAAATACAATCATATCACGATTGGCTTTTGGGTACAACACTAACAGCTTTTCCCTTAAAAAGATAGGAAAATAAGCTTCATATGGATACTTACCTATGGTCAAAATGGTAGCAAGGAAGCTTGATCACACATCATTGAACATAAGCATCAATCATAAACACCACCTTGAGCTAGTCTTGCACCATCATTCTTCAAATTTGCCTTGTTTTTGTCCTTTTATACCTCCTTTCCTTTTGGTAGCTCTAGGGTGTCTTGGTAAAGGTTTGGCCAAGAAGTAAACAGTAAGAAAATAGTAGTAAATCAAGAAGATAGGAGCTCATGAAGAGAGCTATAGTTGATATGCCATACTTAGTCTTAATTTTGGCTAACTTGCTTTGTCTTTTATTTTGCTTGTGTTTCGGTGTCTAACATGTCTTGGGTCTATGTTTGTTATATTTCCAAGCTACAAATAAGCTAATAAATATCTAGGAAAGATCTAAGAAGCTATAATGAAGTTGCCTTTGAAGACTACAAAGCAAATGGCGGGCAAAGGACCAAGCCGCCATGGACTCTTGACTAATTTCTGGTCAAATCCTCCTCCAACTAGCTGAATTCCTTTAAATATTTATTTTTTCCTACTTTAGTCTTCAACTGGAACATATTGAGCACCCGCTTCATCAATTAATTTGGCCAACTAGGCCCTCAAACTTTGCATTCAACATAAATGCACTTAAAGTGCATCTAAGAGCACTTTTGTGTTCTCTATGGTGTTTCCATAGGTTCTTTGTGTTTTCCATCTTCTATTGCCCCACATTGTAGCCTTCATTCTTATTTAAATGATAAAAATCAATCTCATTTAGTTCCATTCATGACATTAGCCTTTAGATCCATTATAAGCACATGGTTGCACATAAAGGTACACTTAAGAGTCCTCTAGTGCACTCTAGGGTGTTTTTGTTCTTTCTTATGTGTTTTTCACATTTCTTGCACTTATGTAGCTACCCTCACTTGTATCATGTCCTTAGGCATTGATTTTACACAATTCCTTTAGAGTTTTATGGTTTAGAGTCTTCAAGTTCACATAAAGGCACACAAGCGTGTGCTGAGAGACCCCCTTGTGGACCTTCTTAAATTTTTGCTCCTTAATGCTTCCAAGTTCTTCCAAACCATGAGTCTTTGTCTAAAATACCCTTCATAGCCATACTTTAATCACTTTTGGTTTAAGAATAGAGCATTTTTCTTCTCTTATTTTCCCCCTAATATGCCCTTAAGGTATCTAGTGAGTTTATTATCTCTTAATGTTTCATAACTTGAATTGTCTATTCATATCTCTGATGTATCATACTCACACAAGAGTCATAGCCCGTGTCCTATGCAAGTTACTGGTGTGACATGTGCTAATAAATCCTTCAAGGTGATAGTGTTGAACGGGCTAGATATGAAAGGAATAAATGTGAAGAAACTAAAGGACGCAACAAAATGGATAAGAGGGGAAGGGAAATAAACTAAGGATTGTCCAGTTTGACCAAAGAATCGACTTCACCAAAAGAAGGGATCTCAAATAAAGGATAGCCCAGACTCACTGAGGGTGGAACTTCAAAAGAAAAGAAAGACCTTCTCTAAAACCCAAGCTTAACAAAGGTATGACCTTAGCTAGAAATTTTTTTGACTAAGGACAATATAGGCAAGCCAAGTATGCAACTTCACCTCTTCAAGTGAGTGCATGTGATAGCTAAAGGGCTATCACCCATAGGACCTTTAGATAAGTGGGCCCGAGACCATACTCAGAAGACCACGGTAAACAACACCAGCCTTAGAAGTGATATCAAAACTAACCCTGAAAAAGATGTCTACCGCCCTCAAAAAGGAAGATGTCTCCTAAACACATTTGTGCCTTCAATAGGCTCCCCTAATCACCTTCAGGAATAAACACCACCTCTAGAAGGGTTCATTAGCTCTGGAGTAGTTCTAAGGGAGGATGACAAATACATAGTTTTTGGGGACCACTGACAAGAACCTTGCACATGCCTCTAACCTCTGAGCAAAACCACCTATGAATAGCTGGACATACCTCTCCCTGAGGTACGAACTGAATGTCCATCAAATCCAACCAATCACGTGTCCTAATCTGCTCAGCTCATAACACAGCCCCTCATGGGCTTGCCCAGAAATCCTATGGGAACTTCTCCCCTGCTAGTCACAATTGGCTAATTGATTACATGCATAATAGTTAAAATATTTATGCTTCTAGTTATTTAATCCTACTATGTATGAGTTTGTGGTTTGACTTGAATGATAAAATAAGTAATAAAATGATTAAATGATGCCTGGGCTTTTCACTAAAATCCAAGTTTCAAAGCAGTCAAAGCATATGATGCTTGGCGGCATCCTCATTTTGTGACATAATGGCCTGAAGTAGGGACTTTCGGCATGAAGGCGTTTGAATGAGAGACTTCCGGTATGAGGGTGGCTGCAAGACTCAGAAAAACAAGGGTTAGAGACTCCCCAGAGTGTGTTCCGGAGGGAAGAGCCTCCGATGCCCAAGTCAGTATTTGGCAAATAAGGAGCAGAAAGTGAAGAGCAAAGAGTAATGCATTCTCTCTTACCAAGGTTACTCCCAGGTATTTATAAGAAGGTGTAGGAATGAGGCCATTTGACACAACCCACTTAGATCATGACACATGTTCGGTCGGATGCGATCCGTACCTCTGTAGAAGGGTATCGCCTGCTAGCCCTAGCCCATTCTCACTAGAGGTTAGGGCCATGTGGGAGGTCTTCGTGTCAGGGGTGTGTGCGAGGTCCCTGTGTCAAAGGCTCCTTAACCATTTTTTTCGTGTCTTCATGAGACCCCTTCAGTGTATAAGACTTCTTCAGAACAGGAGGTCCTCTTCAGTCCGATATCAACACCAAGGGCCATCAGGATAAGATCTTCGGCGGACGGGGCACCTTCGGGAGACATTCTCCCTTGCCGAGGATGGGGAATTACTTTCCTGAGGTTGGTAGGTTCATAAAATCCGAGGGTGGTGAAAGACACTTCTCCCCGGAGTTGGTCGTGTCACCTTTCCGAGGATGGTGACGGCCCACTCTTCCCCGAGGTTAGTCACTTGTACGTTTCAAGGGTGGTGCTCATCAGACCAATTTGGGAGTTCTCCCAGGGTAATAGCCCTTTGGCTATCACATGCCCCCCTAGGAAAGGCGAAGTTGCATTTTTGGTACTCGAGCTTTTGCAAGTGTCTCGTGGGACTTTGGTAGATGATCTATGTCTCGGAAAATATTAGCTGACTTTTGACCGAGGCTACCTTCTTTGGCCAAGGTTCCTCTTTGGCTTAGAACACTTCTCCTAACCAAGGTTGTAGTAAGAGCTTTTGGTGTTCCCAAGATTACTTTTTCATCCGAAGCGTGTACTTATCTACTGGAGTTTTTTTCTTTTTTTGTTGCCTGCCAGTGAATCGTCACATCTTTTGGACAGATAGATGTGTCTCCTTGAGAAAGACTTGCCTAGGTCTGGCAGCTATTAGGAGGCGAGCCCTCATTTCCCGAATCAGGTGACGCATGTCACCTGGTGACTGGCAAACAGTCGCGTCCGTTACGTCAGTCGTGCTTCTTCGCCTTCGTGGGTCATTATGGCAATGCTTCGTCTGCCTCCGTTGGCCTATATAAACCCTTCCTCCTCAATTTTTCCACACTTCTGTTCTTTTCCTATCTTTTGCTCTCAAGTTTTCCTCCTCTCTTTCTTTTCCGGCGGCGGTGCTAGCAGCGGAGTGATTTCCGGCATTACTTACGGTGTCTTGCGAAGTCTTTTCCTTGTTTCGAGCTAGGTGGGTCTTCTTTCCGAAGTCATTCTTCAGTATTTTTTTTATCCCCCCCATTCTTTTTCACCTTCCCGAGGTTAGACTTCTTTTCACCGAACATGTTTACTCCAGTCCTGCTTATGTCTGTTCAACCTATCCCCAAGAGTTGGCTTCCCTTTAACTCTCATCCAAGTTGTGCTACTCTGGAGAAGTTAGAGAAGTGGACAGCTAAATTCTTCCTCCCCTCTTACGCTATTACTAGGCTACCTAGTCCCGGTATGCCTAGTTACATGTATCATTCGGATGAGGTTACCATCTTTTGGGCCCAGTTGAAGGTTGGACTTCGGTATCCTTTGCCGAAGATGGTTTGCGAGTTTTGCCAATTCCATGGCATAGCCTGTTGGGTTTCGAGACCGAACAGCGCAGCGGAATTTAACCGAAGCCCTCCAGGATCCAAGTGAAATGGGGTAAACCGGGTTACAATTGTGTTTATTACATTACGTAGAAACAAAACAACAAACATAATTGCTGGATTAATGCCTTAATAAAATATCATGACTCAATGTGCAAAAAATACAATCATCTCATGATTGGCTTTTGGGCACAACACTAACATAGCCATGAATCAACATCCTCTAAACTCCTATTCTTACTTCAATGCATTCCTCTACATATGTGGGGTCTTCAAGATAGAGCCTCACTTCATCTTCTTTATGCAATACTACAAACTCCACCCTATCCCGAAGGGTGGGTTCTACTTCTTGCTTCCTCGGGGATCTGGGAGCAGGAAGTGCACGTTCACCTTCGGGACGAAGGATAGCTGGTAAGGGTGGCAGAAGAAGATTTTCTTTTTGAAGGTCAATGAGAAGTGGAAGCATATGCCAACCCAATAGGCTTAGGGGACTTTCGATATAGACGTAGTCGATCCTCGGAAACTGCTAACCTTGGAGTTAGAAGCCTAGTTTGAGGAGTTCGATAGCTGCATTCGGGCTGTCGCTGACTGGGATCCCGAGGTCCCTCTGAGCACTTTGTACCCCTTTCCTATTAGATGGAACCTCATGACCGAAGAGGTCATTCGGGAGCTAGGGGTGATCAAGGAACATGTTACCGACCTCAACATGCTGAAGCCTCCTTTCGACGGGAAGAAGGCATGGTTGGTAATGCTCCTTCAGGGTGAACTCACATATCAGGCCCTTCAAGAGAGAAAGTTACTTCCCAGATTTTTCATATATCTCCTTTTGTACTTACACTAATATTCTTCTTTTTCCAAAGATGGGTGACAAATCTGCTATTTTCTACAAGTCTATCTTCCTCGATCAGGCGAAGAAAGGAGAGCAACAGAGAAAGAAGGCAATGGCAAAGAGAAAGAAGGCACCAGGGGGACCATCTTCGGCCCCAAGGTCGAAGAAGACTAAGGAGAGCCCCCTTCCCCCGCCCCCTGAGGATGAAGTGGTGGCTACAAATCAGACCCCCATTTGGGTGGACCCACCTTCGGAGCCCGCCATTTGTTCAACTCCCCTGAGTCTAAATACTGCCGTAGAGACCTTGGGGACCTCAGTTGGGGGGTTTTTGGCCGAGGAGCTTGAGGAGCACCGAAGGAGGAAAGGCAAACATGTTCCCGCAGAGGTCCTCGAGGTCAGTGACTCCGAGGGTAATGATGTCGAGTTTCCACCAGGTTTGTCCCTTAGCCATTCTTCTAAGACTTTGGCAATTTTTGGTATTTTAGACCATATAGATGAGTGGCTAAGGGATAATGTACTGATGAAACTTCGGCATGATTTTGCAGGCGAAGCAGTGTAGGCTCCTTGGGTGGAAGATCATGCCCAGAAAAGGGCACTTTAGGACGCCAAGATCCCAAAGGGGAAGGTTCCAAATGAGCCTTTCTGGACCTTCATAGAGGACATGAACTTCTTCTCCGAGGATACGCAGAAGATGGCTCCTCAGATGGCGATTGGTGTCATCACACACGCCACTTTTCAGTCTCTGATTGAGGAGTATCTGAATGAGGAGATCTTCACCGCGAGGATGAGTGAGCAGGCTGCCCAGGTGAACTCCTACCCTTTAATACTTAGGAATTTTCTGTGCTATTGTTTGCCTTTTGTTCCTTACTCGGGGGCAACTTTCCCTTTTGCATCTTTTGGTGTACATTGGGTACTTCTGAGCTTGGGCAACCAAGCAATCTTCGGTCCGCAGTCGGTCCGACGAGTCCTTGGAAAAGGCCAAGGAACTCTTGGCTAGCTCTATCAACAAGTACGATGAGTTGAATAAAATAGCCAAGAAGGGTCTGGCTAATCTTCAGGAGGAAATGCTCAAAAGCCAAGGTGAGCTCATCCAGGAATTTTTTGCAAAGATGTTAGACCTTGGTGGGAAGGTGATAGCTCTAACCTCTGCCAATGAGGTTCTTCAAAAGGAGAAGGAGGACACTATTGCTGAAGTGGCAAAGGCATTTGAGCTCAACTCCAAGCTTCAGGCCGAGGTTGATAAGCTAAACAAGGACAGAAAGGTGAAGAAGAAGAAGGTGGAGAAGAAGGTCGCGGAGCTCAAAAAAGAACTGGCGGACCTGGACGCGGAGAAGGCTATGTTCGATTAGGCAACCAAGAGGTCTTATCAGGACAGCTTCTACCTGGCCCATCACCAAGTCTTGTCCAGATTTCCCGACCTTGACCTCTCCTTTTTGGTGGCCTTAGACATCCCAGAAGGACCATCCTGGTAGTGGTCAAGGGCAGCGTTTCTGTCACACCTCACACAGGCCCTGGCCCAAAATTCTAAGTTTAACTCCCAAACCTAGAATTTAATTTCAAGTTCTTCAATTCGGCCAAACAAGCAGAGACACCATTAAGTCTTATTTTCTTAAGGTGGAAAGCCTGGGAGGTGGCCTGGGAGGTGGCCCAGGAGGCTTTAAAACAAATCCATAGTTTACTTGCAGCAGATGTAAGGCCCAACACCACTAACTTGCAAAACAAGCAAAGCTTTAGTAGTTTACTTGCATGACAAGCAAGGCAACACTTAATGAAAGTTAAGTGCTTATATGGTGTGCAATCAAGTGTGCTACTTAAATGGCAACCAAGAAGCCCACAATACCTACTTTGGTCTTGAGAACACATGTTGATATGCATATGATCTTCTCGGCCAACAAAAGTACACAAGGTGGTTCACAATATTTCATGCTTCACATTTACATAAACAAACATAAGTCCACAACTATTCACATAGGTGCCAAACCTTGACCCAAAGCATCCAACATATATATATCTCCAAAACCATCCATAAGGTCATACACATAACTTGGCACATAAGTCCAACAAAACCAACACAAAGCTAGGTATCCAAGACTACATATATAAACACAAAATGGTAGTCTACCTAGTATCCAACATGGCTACATGTCATGAACCCAAAAGTCTACCAAAGGCAAGTTATAGTACAACCCATGACCACTAATGGTCAAATAGTACCTTAAGGATCACATACAAAAGCACACACTACAACACCAACCCAATAGCCATGTTCATTGTCATAAAGGTGAACACTATGATTAGAGCCAAAGTCCAAGTGTCCATACTGCATTCCTAGACAGGTCCCAACACTACAAGCCTGCAAACTTAGCACATAAGTATCGGCCAACTTGTAAAACAAGACTTGTAATGCACAAAACCCATAAGCCAAGCACACATTGGCACATACCTTGACAACTAAGCAAGCTAGCACAAAACACAAGCACCAAAACAATTAAGCACTATTCAGGCCGAATGTCTTTTCCTGAAAAACAAGTAGGATGGGCAGTGAGTATAAAACTCAGTAGAGTTCACTTGATATACAACTCAATTAAGAGTTTATTTAGTTAAGCTGAGTAAACAACTCAAGCTTAACCTCCCATTAGCTCAACATAACCTGCAAAACAAACACAAAGACAAGGAAAACCAAATCTATACACATATACATATACATGATAGATAACCGAGGCATATAATCAACAATAACATAAATTGGGTTAGCAAGCACATAAAATTCACCAAAGCACACAATAACACACACACACACCACAAAGTGCTATCCGCCAATATTCCATAACATGTACCCATGTGCATTTTGCACACATAACTTCATCAAATACTCCACTTCCACTTAGAGCTGCAAAATGCCTAGCAAATAGACCAGATTTACTAGCATTTCTAGCACATGTACAATAGTTAATTAGCTAATCAACACATAACCAAATCCATTCTCAATAGCCCATCAAGAAACTAAGGTCATTTGGCAATTTTATCCATCACTTAGCTACTCTAAACACTTGAACCATGGTAATTCACCAAGCAAAGTCAAGTGTTAAGTGAACCCTACCTCAATATTGCTTTCGGCCACAATCCAACTTTCAATGCCCAAGTGTTCTTCACTCAAAATAGCCTACCATAACAACAATTAGGCATCAACAAGTCTTATTCATGGATTAATTACCATGTATTCAAAGAAGAACACCAAATTACTTTAATCCACACTCTCGGCCAAATACACATTTCCAAGCCGAAACTACATTTGCACAATTAGCCCATCAATATACCAATTTAGCATTACCATCTCTTGTTCATGGAACTAATACCATGTAATCAAAAGAAGAGCATGAGATTACTTCAAGTTAAGTTTTCGGCCAAACACCAAACTTCCAAGCCAAAGTGTTCTTCACCAATTTGGCCTAATATACCATCAATTCAACACTTTAAGTCCTTGTTCATGGAATTCAAACCATGTAATCACTGAAATATCAAGTTTACCTCAAAACCCTAGCTTGGTTGGCTCGGCCCTTCCTTGTTATTCAAGAACCAAAGCTTGAATCCAAGTGGTCTAGTGCCGTAACAAGCCTTGCTAGCTTGTCTCCTCCAATTGTCTCCAAATTTGCTTCAATTCCAGAGCAATTCCGGATGAACACTCAAGAACAAGCTCTCGGCCAAGAAATGAATGAACAAGCCCGAAATGGAGACAAGGAGAGCTTTAGTGGCTTTGACTAAGTCCAGCCATACGACACATGTGCATAAGTTGGCAATTATGCTAATTTTTAGCCTTAACTTAATTGCATGCATCAATGAAGCCCACACTTGCTCATGGTCACACATGCACCATTAAAACATGTATCTACTTGGGCACTTTAGTCACCTCATGGCCTATAATGCCATGCACATGCCAAACAGAAGTACCAAGGTGCCATTTCTTCCCAATAAAACCGGCCATGTAACTAGAAATAATTCTAGTTAGGTAAACTAGAATAATTATGGTATTTGCCTTAGTGGGAGACATGATGTGACTTGTTATCATTGTTGTCTCCTTAATTTGGCCTAGTATTGCACTAGTCACCATAAAAACTTGCATGGCTGAAAACATCATCCCACACTTAGTGGTTTTAATTATACCACCAAGCTAAGTGTGTAATTTAGTCCTCAAATTTTATTTTCTGTCATTTCTCCCATAGTCAAATTTCTGTGTGCAAATAGGCCCTCAAAGTTACCAGCCTTGCACATACATCACTGTACTAGTTTTCATAGTCCTTCACATCACTTTTTTTTATTCCTTGGCCTAAGCCAAGCACTTAGGAGGTGAGCCTAACAATTCCTCCCTCCTTAAAGAATTTGGTCCTCCAAATTCTTCACCAACTTACGGTACAGTTGAGTGTATTTAGTGGCAATCTCCTGTTCTACTTCCTAGGTTGCCTCTTCAGGAGTGTGGTTACTCCACTGCACCTTAATCATAGAAATCCACCTGCTCCTCAGTTTCCTGGTATCTCTGGCCAGGAACTGAATTGGCACTTCCTCATAAGTAAGGTCGGGTTTCACAATTGCAATAGTAGGTGTTTCTATCTACTTATAGCTTGGAACATAGTTCTTGAGTAAAGTCACATGAAACACATTGTGTCTGTTACCAAGTTCTGGTGGCAAATCCAACTGGTATGCCACATTCCCCACTTTGGCCAGTATTTGATATGGCCCGACATATCTAGGTGCTAGTTTCCCTCTTTTTCCCAAATCTAATTGCTCCTTTCATTGGAGAAACTTTGAGCCACACCCAGTCTCCTTCCTAGAATTCCAGGTCTCTTCTCTTTTTCAGGTTTGCATAGGCATGCTGCCTATCATTTGCAGTCTTGATCCTGGTTTGGATCAACTTAATTTTCTTAGTAGTTTCCTTAATAATGTCTGGCCCCAACTCTAGCTTGTCTTCTGGCTGATGCCAGCAATGAGGAGTAATACATCTCCTGCCATATAAGGCTTCATAAGGAGCCATTCCTATCACTGAATGATAGCCATTATTATAGGAAAACTCTATCAATGGAAGATGTACATCCTATTCACCCTGGAAGTCAATTACACAACACCACAACATATCCTCAGTGTCTGTATAGTTCTTGCTGTTTGTCCATTAGTCTGTGGATTGTAAGCAGAACTAAATTTGAGCTTGGTGCCCAATGCCTGATGTAGGGATTTCCAAAACCTAGAAACAAACCTAGGATCCATCTCTGATACTATGTCATCAGGTATTCCATGCAATCTCACTATTTCTCTTATATAGAGTTATGCCAATTTATCCAAAGAATCAGTAAGATTCATGGGAAGAAAATGGGTTGCCTTTGTCAATCTGTCTACAATGACCCACATGGCATTATGCCTCCTCCTTGTTAGTGGCATACCCACTACAAAATCTATTGAGATGGATCCCCATTTTCTTTCAGGTATGGGCAAGCTTTGTAGCTTCCCTCCTGGTTTCTGGTCCTCTACCTTCACTTGTTGGCATGTTTCACAACTAGCCACAAGTGTATTAATATCCTTCTTCATATATGGCCACAAAAAGTATGCTTTAAGAGTATGATACATCTTTGTGGCCCCTGGGTGCATACCCAGCTTGCTAGAGTGGGCCTGCTCCAGTATTTGAACTCTCAGGTTGTTATTTTCAGGCACATACAACCTATTTTGGAAATGTAGCACTCCTTGCTTAAAGGAAAAACCTTGATATAGTTCTCCCCTATTCCTGCCAGATATCAGTTCTAGCTCTTTATTACCAGCTTGAGCTTCTTTAATTAGCTCTTTCCACTCTGGTGTAATGATGAGTACTTTCAACTGCTCACTTTCTTCAGCTAGCCATTGGTTTGCCAGGTGAGTAATACTCAGGCTCTTTGCCTTATGTTCAATATCACCTCCTTTGAGGATTCCAGTATAGCTTCTACTCAAAGCATCTGCCACTACATTGGCTTTTCCAGCTGTGTATTCAATTACACAGTCAAAATCCTTCAAATATTCCAACCACCTTCTTTGTCTCATATTCAAGTCCTTTTTTGTAAACAGGTACTTAAGACTTTTGTGGTCTGTAAACACTTGGAATTTATTACCAAGAAGATATTGTCTCCATTGTTTAAGAGCAAAGACTACTGCTGCCAATTCTAGGTCATGCACTGGATATTTCTTCTCATGTGGCCTTAACTGTCTGGACCCAAAAGCAGTGGCTTGCTTTTCTTGCATTAGTACACACCCTAGTCCTACATCAGAGGCATCTGTAAATACCTCATATTCCTTTTCAGGGTCTGGCAGGACTAGTATAGGAGCTATAGTCAGTCTCCTCTTTAGCTCTTGAAAGCTTTCTTCATATTTGGTGTCCTAGAAAAATTTATGGTTTTTTCTGGTTAATTGAGTCATAGGAGCTGCTAGAACAAAAAATTTTGGCACAAACCTTCTGTAATAGCCAGCTAACCCCAGGAAGCTTCTGGCTTCCCTTACACTCTGGGGTTGCTTTCAATCCAGGATTGATCTTACCTTTTCAGGATCTACAGCCAATCCTTGATCATTTCTTATATGACCCAAAAACCCAATCTCTTGAGTCCAAAATTTACATTTACTCAGCTTTCCATAAAGCTGATGTTCTTAGAGCAAGCCAAACACTACCTTGAGGTGCTCTTTATGAGTTTCCTCATTCTTCGAATATACCAAGATATCATCAATAAACACCACAACAAAGTGGTCTAGGTGTGCTCTGAACACCCTCTGCATTAAGTCCATAAAGAAGGCAGGTGCATTAGTAAGCCCAAATGGCATTACTATGTACTCAAAATGTCCATACCTAGTCCTGAAAGCAGTCTTAGGTATGTCCTCCTCCCTTACCCTTAACTGAAAATATCCAGACCTCAAATCTATCTTGGAGGACACTTTTGCTCCCTTTAATTGATCAAACAAATCTTCTATCCTTGGGAGGGGATATTTATTTTTATGGTTAATGCATTTAGTTTTCTGTAATCAATACAGAGTCTAAGGGTTCCATCCTTCTTTTTGACAAACAACACAGGTGCTCCCCAAGGAGATACACTGGGTCTAATGAACCCTTTTTCTAGCAATTCATCCAATTGCTTCCTAAGTTCTACCATTTCAGGCACTGCCATTCTCTATGGAGCAGTAGACACTGGTGCTGCTCCTGGTACCAACTTTATTTCAAACTCCACCTCTCTCAAGGGTGGCAAACCAGGTAGGTCTGTAGGAAAGACTCTTGGGAAATCTTGAACTATAGGTATTTTCCTAAGTTCATCTGATGCTTCCTGGTCATTTAGTTCCAGGCATTCCTGTTCACTTTCTGGAGTTATCATCTCCAGCACTTTTAAATGACAGTCCATAGCTAATTCTAAGGACTTATTTAGATCATATGGTATTTCACCAGGCATTATTAATTGTCTACCTTGACAATCAATAACTACTTTGTTCTCCCCTAACCAGTTCATGCCTAAGATCACATCATAGTCATGTGTCTCTAGCACTATGAGATTTATTCTTAGTTTCAACTTGCCTATCTGTATTTCACAGTTTTCCACCATGTAACAGGCACATAATACTTCATTGCCAGCAGTTCTTACCAAATACATATTGGTCATATATTTTACTTCTAGATTCATGGCCTTAACCAAGCTACTAGATACTATGGACAATGAAGCTCCAGTATCAAACAGAACAGATACTAACTAGCCATTAAGGTAAATTGTACCTTTCAAGGCCCTCATGCTAGTCTTTTGTTGACTAGTTTCCCCTCTAGTATCCTCGGCCTCAGGTGTTTCTTGCCCTTTTCTGGAAGATTCCAGTTGGAACACCCTTCCTGGAAGTGTACCAGGCCTTCTTTATTCTTGAGGTACTCTAGGTGCTGGCATTCCTCCCTGGACTGACCCCTGAGTCCTCAACTAGGGCGTAGGCACTTGACCCCTAGGTCCCCTGGGATTAAAAGTTCCCAGCAATTTCTTGTTATCTTCACCCCTTTTTGGGCAATCTCTAACCTAGTGGTCTGGGGCTCCACACCTATGACAACCAGTGGAAGTCTTGAAGCATGGCTTATTGCCATGAAACTTTCAACAGATGTTGCACTGAGGACCATATTGTTGTGGTTGTGATCCTCTATCTTTCTTATTCCCTTTCCTGCTTCCTCCTGCATCATTCTCTTCTCTCGGCCTTTTTGAGTGCTGGCTCTTATGAGTTCCACTTCCACTTCCAGGCCCACTTTTGAACTATTCCTGGAATTCCTGCTCCAAAGCCAAGGCACTCTGCATGACTGTGTAGTAATCTCTAGCTCCTATTGCCCTAAGTATCTGTCTCAATTCAGGTCTCAGCCCCCTGATGAACCTCTTGGTTCTTAGCTCTTCTTGCCCTTCATACTGTGGGGCATACCTAATCAAGCTGTTGAATCTCTACTCATACTCCAGTACACTGAGATCCCCCTATTCTAGTTGGTCAAACTCCACTTATTTTTGGTCTTTCCGTGCCTCACTGACAAACTGTTGATGAAATACCTGGAGGAAGTCAGCCGATCTCATAGACCTCCTCCTGTTTGGGGGTCTCCTCTAATTTCTCTCCTGGTAGCTTCTCTGTACTGCCCTACACCAAAGTTCAGCATTTCCTTCTAGCCTGAAAGTGGCTAGCAGTACCTTCTGAGTGGAAGTGACTTCCATTCTTTCTAATATCTTCTCTATTTGATATACCCAAAACTCCTCCTCTTCTAGGTCACATCCTCCTCTAAAGACTGGAGGTCTCAATGCCAGGAACCCCTCCAACGGGCCCTCCTTTCTTGTACCTTCTCCTGCTCTCCTCCCTACCACTGGATCTATCTCTTGATGACCTGCTTCTCATTGTGGTCTCCTCAGTAAAGGCTTCAGTCCCTCTGGAGTATATGTATGCATCCCTCTCCTATATGTCTGGGCCATCATCTTCTTTCTCCTCACTTCTGGGCTCTTGCCTTACTTCTGATCTCATTCTCCTGGCCCTAGGATGCCTTCTCTCCTCATCTGGCTCTTCCTCTTTTTGATTCCCCCTAGCTCTACTGGATTGGTCATAACCTACTGGCTCTTTGCCAGGCCTCCTTCTTCTTCTTCTACCTTCAGTTTCTGCTGGTTCTAACTCCTCCTGATTCTGGGCTTAGCCTTTAGCCAAGGATTGCATTCCCAACACTAATTGAGCCACAGTAGCATGTAGTGACTCCATCATTACCTCCATTCTCTCCTGTCTGTCCCTGCTAGGTCCAGGTACTCGTAACCTGGCATTTGGCTCTTCGGCCAAACTATGTTCCATATCTTTTTCCTGTGTTTCAGGCATATTTTCTTGCAGTCCCTCTGTGTGATAGGCTGCAGTGTCTTCCCCTTATCTCAGGGAATCTCTGTCCCTGCCTCTTGTTCTCATCCTGCACTTTCAATTGCAGATATTCACATATATCCAATAATACAAGTCTTATATAAGTTAGACCTAAATGGGACACTGTCTAGGCTATGCTCTAATCATACTAAACCCAAGTGATAGCCAATGGGCTATCGCCTCTCTCACTACATACTTCCTGCCAGTAGCGTGGTTGGGAAACTTGGCATCACCCGAAGGAGGCGCTAACACTGACCTCGGAAGGAGCAAAGTCAAACTCCTCGAACTCAGGACTTCGGCTAGTACGTCAGGAATTTCAAAGATGTTGCCGGCTCCCTCAGAGGACCAAACGGATCGCCTTCGGGAATAAAGAACCAGCTATTGCAAGCAGGAGAGACTCTCCCCGAAGGCAGAACCCCCGAGCTAGAGAACTCCCCGAACTACGGGCATGATTCCCGAAGAAGGGCGCCCGTACCAAAGGACTATCTAGCCCGAAGGACCTTGGGAGTACGGCATGAGCATTTAAGGAGCCTCTGACATGTCACCCCCAGGCGCTACACGCTGCCTCAAACGGC
This sequence comes from Aquilaria yunnanensis, assembly GCA_039654915.1. Lineage (NCBI taxonomy): Eukaryota > Viridiplantae > Streptophyta > Magnoliopsida > Malvales > Thymelaeaceae > Aquilaria > Aquilaria yunnanensis. The sequence continues at coordinate 51,424,143 of CM077594.1, read as the reverse complement.
GGTCTGACACGCCGACACTGTCTGAGTCTTGTCACAACCTATCTCGGACCAAGATTCAAGGAGCCTACAAACAGCTACTTGTCCCCTACGCCCGAAAGTACAAAGAGCATCCGACCGAACACGTGTCGTGATCTGAACGGGCTAGGCACTCCTATGAATACCAGGAAACAAGCCCTGGCAAAGGATCCGACCCTCTCTGCCTGAGGAAAATAAAAACAGGCAAGGCCACTTAACCCCTTAGTGCTCCTCTTCTATCTTCCTTCAGGACACTAACTTGGGCGTCAGAGGCTCCTCCCCGGAAAAACATCCCGGGGACCTCCTAACCCTCTTCTCTTCAGCATTTCAGGCACACTCCCCTAGGAAATCTATGCTCCAGGCGTTCTCCCTCTCAGGAAGTCCCTCCCGAAGTCATAATGTCACCCGATGAAGATGCTGCTGGGCATCACCAAGCAGGCTCTGATACCAAACAAAGCCTGTCATACCTCACACAGGCCCTGGCCCAAAATTCTAAGTTTAACTTCCAAACCCAGAATTTAATTTCAATTTCTTCAATTCGGCCAAACAAGTAGAGACACCATTAAGTCTTATTTTCTTAAGGTGGAAAGCCTGGGAGGTGGCCCAGGAGGCTTTAAAACAAATCCATAGTTTACTTGCAGCAGATGTAAGGCCCAACACCACTAACTGGCAAAACAAGCAAGCCTTTAGTGTTTACTTGCATCACAAGCAAGGCAACACTTAATGAAAGTTAGGTGCTTATATGGTGTGCAATCAAGTGTGCTACTTAAATGGCAACCAAGAAGCCCACAGTACCTACTTTGGTTTTGAAAACACATGTTGATACGCATATGACCTTCTCGGCCAACAAAAGTACACAAGGTGGTTCACAACATTTCATGCTTCACATTTACATAAACAAACATAAGTCCATAACTATTCACGTAGGTGCCAAACCTTGGCCCAAAGCATCCAACATATATATATATGTCCAAAACCATCCATAAGGTCATACACATAACTTGGCACATAAGTCCAACAAAACCAACACAAAACTAGGTATCCAAGACTACATATATAAACACAAAATGGTAGTCTACCTAGTATCCAACATGGCTACATGCCATGAACCCAAAAGTCTACCAAAGCCAAGTTATAGTACAACCCATGACCACTAATGGTCAAATAGTACCTTAAGGATCCCATACAAAAGCACACACTGCAACACCAACCCAATAGCCATGTTCATTGTCATAAAGGTGAACACTAAGATCAGAGCCAAAGTCCAAGTATCCATATTGCACTCCTAGATAGGTCCCAACACTACAAGCCTGCAAACTTAGCACATAAGTCTCGGCCAACTTCTAAACTAAGAATTGTAATGCACAAAACCCATAAGCCAAGCACACATTGGCACATACCTTGACAACTAAGCAAGCTAGCACAAAACACAAGCACCAAAACAAGTAAGCACTATTCAGGCCGAATGTCTTTTCCTGAAAAACAAGTAGGATGGGCAGTGAGTATAAAACTCAGTAGAGTTCACTTGATATACAACTCAATTAAGAGTTTATTTAGTTAAGCTGAGTAAACAACTCAAGCTTAACCTCTCATTAGCTCAACATAACCTGCAAAACAAACACAAAGACAAGGAAAACCAAATATATACACATATACATATACATGATAGATAACCGAGGCTTATAATCAACAATAACATAAATTGGGTTAGCAAGCACATAAAGTTCACCAAAGCACACAATAACACACACACACACCACAAAGTGCTATCGGCCAATATTCCATAACATGTGCCCATGTGCATTTCGCACACATAACTTCATCAAATACTCCACTTCCACTTAGAGCTCCAAAATGCCTAGCAAATAGACCACATTTACTAGCATTTCTAGCACATGTACAATAGTTAATTAGCTAATCAACACATAACCAAATCCATTCTCAATAGCCCATCAAGAAACTAAGGTCATTTGGCAATTTTATCCATCACTTAGCTACTCTAAACACTTGAACCATGGTAATTCACCAAGCAAAGTCAAGTGTTAAGTGAACCCTACCTCAATATTGCTTTCGGCCACAATCCAACTTTCAATGCCCAAGTGTTCTTCACTCAAAATAGCCTACCATAACAACAATTAGGCATCAACAAGTCTTATTCATGGATTAATTACCATGTGTTCAAAGAAGAACACCAAATTACTTTAATTCACACTATCGGCCAAATACACATTTCCAAGCCGAAACTACATTTGCAAAATTAGCCCATCATTATACCAATTTAGCTTTACCATCTCTTGTTCATGGATCTAATACCATGTAATCAAGAGAAGAGCATGAGATTACCTCAAGTTAAGTTTTCGGCCAAACACCAAACTTTCAAGCCAAAGTGTTCTTCACCAATTTGGCCTAATATACCATCAATTCAACACTTTAAGTCCTTGTTCATGGAATTCAAACCATGTAATCACGGAAATATCAAGTTTACCTCAAAAACCTAGCTTGGTTGGCTTGGCCCTTCCTTGTTCTTCAAGAACCGAAGCTTGAATCCAAGTGGTCTAGTGCCGAAACAAACCTTGCTAGCTTGTCTCCTCCAATTGTCTCCAAATTTGCTTGAATTCAAGAGCAATTCCGGATGAACACTCAAGAACAAGCTCTCGGCCAAGAAATGAATGAACAAGCCCAAAATGAAGACAAGGAGAGCTTTAGTGGCTTTAACTAAGTCCGGCCATAGGACACATGTGCATAAGTTGGCAATTATGCTAATTCTTGGCCTCAACTTAATTGCATGCATCAATGAAGCCCACACTTGCTCACGGTCACACATGCACCATTAAAACATGTATCTACTTGGGCACTTTAGTCACCTCATGGCCTATAATGCCATGCACATGCCAAACACAAGTACCAAGGTGCCATTTCTTCCCAATAAAACCGGCCATGTAACTAGAAATAATTCTAGTTAGGCAAACTAGAATAATTATGGTTTATGCCTTAGTGGGAGACATGATGTGACTTGTTATCATTGTTGTCTCCTTAATTTGGCCTAGTATTGCACTAGTCACCATAAAAACTTGCATGGCCGAAAACATCATCCCACACTTAGTGGTTTTAATTATACCGCCAAGCTAAGTGTGTAATTTAGTCCTCAAATTTTATTTTCTGTCATTTCTCCCATAGTCAAATTTTTGTGTGCAAATAGGCCCTCAAAGTTACCAGCCTTGCACATACATCACTGTACTAGTTTCCATAGTCCTTCACATCACTTCTTTTTATTCCTTGGCCTAAGCCAAGCACTTAGGAGGTGAGCCTAACAGTTCCTCAATCTTCTTGCCATTCCACCTTCAGCGCCTAAAGCAGCTGTCACTGATAAAGACTCCGAAGGTGATGATGCCGAGGATGGTGAGGAGACGGCGGATGCCCAGGATCGTAAATAGGCCTTCTTTTTATTCTTTTTCTTTTGTAATCCATCTTTTGTACTCTTATCAGCGTATTAATGAAGTCTCTCTTTTCTTCAAAATTTTGGCTAAGGTCCCTAATGGACCATCTTCGGACGCAAAGGGTGTCACGACCATGTTCGGTCAGTATTCCTCCGAAAAACATCATCCTCTTTAAAATTTAACCCCTGTTCAAATCAGTCAAGTGCCTTTTGTGCCGATCATGTTTGATCAACGTCTTTCGGGCAAAGTTGCCCTTTGGTCATACCCTCATTCAGACAACCACTTTCGTCATACTTAGCATCCTTTTGTTTTTGAAAATTTTTCTAAGTTCCAGTCATGAATTTTAGAAAAGTATTCCTCTTCAGCAACCACGTTCGGGTGAAGGAGATATTCATCTTCGAAAGTAACCATCTTTGGTCATACTTCCTCGGTGTTTTTGCATGACTTTTTACTTGAAAATTTTTCTAAGTGCACACTTAGGCACTTTTAGGGGATGAGCAACTACGCTTGGTTGACCATCTTCGGTGGAACTTAACCTCCGTTGTAGTTTTATCCCTTTCTTAATCAACAATGTTCAGTTGGCGAAGACTGACCATTTTCACAAGTTTACTCATTCGGTGTGCCCATGTTCGGTCTTCCACCTCGAAATCGGGTGTTTTCAATTTTCTCGTTCGGAAGCGAACATTTTCGGTCAAATATGCCTTTGATAAAAAATGGAAATATTTTCACACAGGCATTTTCGGAAAAGACTTCATTTGGTTTTTTCACCATGTTCAGTCGGTCACCCTTGGCGAGAATTGTACAATTTTTCCTTAGAAGTTCTAAGTATAGAATTTTTTCAAGGAATCTGAATGCCATGTATTTTTCAATTCTCCACCTTCGGTGTCACCGAGCTTGTAGACTCCAGGATGAATTTCCTTGAGGACCAAATAGGGTCCATCCGAGTTTGCCTGAAGTACTCCGTGAGATGGTCTTCAAGGTTCAAACTCTGCTTTTCGGAGGATGAGATCCCCCTTTTTAATTCCTTTTCACTTTACACGTAGGTTGGTAGCGACGGCTACTCTATGCTGGAAAGCTTTTCTTCTGAGCTCAGCCATTTCTCTATGCTCATCAATGAGGTCCAACTTGATTCTCAAACCGAGGTTGTTCCCTTTTTCGTCGAATACTTGTATCCTGACCGATGGTTGTATAACCTCGACAGGAATAATGGCTTCCGAGCTGAACACAAGTGAGAAGGGTGTTTCACATGTGGCTCTCCTCGGAGTAGTCCGGTAGCTCCACAACACGCGCAAAAGCTCTCCTAGCCATTTTCCCTTTGCTTCCTTCAACCTTTTCTTTAGGCCACCTTTTATTGTTCTATTGGACACTTCAACTTGTCCATTGCTCTGAGGGTGGGCCACTGGAGCGAAGTGCAACTTTGTCCCGAGGTTGACTATGAATTCTTGGAAACCTTTATCGGTAAACTAGGAACCATTATCGACTACTATCACCCTCAATATGCCGAATCCACATATGATGTTCTTCCAGACAAACCTCTGTATATCCTTCACCGAGATTGTCACTAGAGCCTCTGGCTCAATCCACTTGGTGAAATAATCTACTACGACTATGCAGAACTTCATTCCTCCTAGAGCTGTTAGGAGAGGTCCAACATCATCAATACCCCATATGGCGAATGGGCAGGGGTAGTTGGCCGAAGTTATCATTTCTGAGGGTAGTCTCTGGGCAGGAGCGTGTCTTTGGCAATTGTCGCACTTTTGGATGAACTGCCTTGCGTCCTTCCTCGGAGTAGACCAGAAATATCCTGGCCGGAGGAGGACCCCGGCAAGGGCATCAGTTCCTATGTGCAAACCACAAGCTCCCTCATGGACTTCTTTGGGTATCATTTCAACATCCTCTTCCCTGATACACCTTTGTAATGGAGTTGCATATCCTTGCCGGTACAGCTCCTCCCCAATCAAGAAGTATATTCCTGAACGCTTTCACACTTTGGCTACTTCAAGAAGGTCCTTAGGAAGTTCTGAGGTTGAGAGCTATTTTTTGATAGGGTCCTTCCACCTTTGTCCTGAGGTTGTTACGCACATTACTGCTATACTCGGCTGATGTAGTACTTCAGTAGACTCTTTTGCGTTGGCCAGTGTGTCAGCCTCCGTATTATCTCGCCAAGGTACATTTTCTATATGCACCGTGTTGAACTCTTGGATGAGCTTTTTGACGAGGTCATGGTACTTTGGCAAGGTTGGGTCCTTTGTGCCATAGTCTCCCGCCGTTTATCGGACTACTAACTAGGAATCACTATGGGCCTTCAGATTTCTCACATCGACTCTTTTTGCCAGGCGCAAGCCTTTTATAAGGGCTTCATATTCAGTGACGTTGTTGGTGACATTGAATCCGAATTTAATGGCCTTCATGGCTTCTATACCTTCGGGACCATGAAGGATTACACCAGCTCCTTGATGTTCAGAACCAGAGGCACCATCAAAAAAGAGTGTCCACTCAAGTTTGTTCTTCCTGAGGTCCCTAGGGGTATCCTCAGCTTTTGGGACTTCAGTGATGAAGTCTGCCAGTGCTTGGGCCTTTATTGCCCTTCTTGGCTTGTAAGCAACGTCGTACTTGTTAGTGTTGTGCCCAAAAGCCAATCATAAGATGATTGTATTTTTGCACATTGAGTCATGATATTTTATTAAGGCATTAATCCAGCAATTATGTTTGTTGTTCTTTTTCTGTGTCACGCAATAAACATAATTGTACCCTTAGAATAATAATATTCTCAAACATCCCTAGTCTAGTATTATTGTGGAGCAGGTTGCAGTAATACATAATGACTAGCATATGTGGAGACTAATATGAGATATGCAGTCTACATATGGGTACAAGTTGGAGAACTTGTGTACTGGACCGACCCACTATGAGAACACTACATGGATCGTTATATGAGTGTCATAAGTGATTCTCATAGTGATCATGGTATATATAGTCCTTCGACCAAAGATCATCAAGGTTCCCTACATGTGAGTCACATACTTTGATACTTTCTTTTATTGCTCGTAACTGAGTGAACTTGAAGGAGGCCATTGGGTATGTCACATATCATGCGGAGGGATTTGTATGATCAAGATGGGATTTGTCCCTATTATGTAACGGGAGTAATATCTTCGGGCCCCTTGATAGAGTGAGACTTAGAAAATGCATGGCCATGCTCAGATGAGTTGACATACGATATCAATGTCATCAGTTTAAGTTGGTCTACTCGGTAATCAAGAAACCAAAGATTGGGCTATACGAGAGTGACACATTCCATGTCTCATGCTTAGTCTTGATATCTTGGACAAAGGGACAATAGCATATATCGGATGATCATAAAGGTTTAGTTGAATCACCGACAACCTTGTCACTTGGGTGGCAATGATGTGTTGCTAGACACCGCTCATTGCTTATGATCATAAATGTGATTTATGATCATTGCCAACGTGGTAAGAGCGTATTGGGTGGCACACATAGAGCTATTTGGATCATTAGAGTGCATGGGCTAATAATTTGGGTTTTGGTTTCACAATAGTTGAGCCCAATAATTGAGCCATTATTAAGCCCGGAATTAAAGCCTAATTCGATCAGGGCTTTGAAACCCATTAGGCCTAGAAGTTGAGTCTCACTATAAATACAACTTTTAGTGAAAAATTCGCAGGTCTCCTTACCCTACCCTCCCAAAAGGACAACTGCACTCTTTTCTTGCAATTCCTTGGAGGACGTAAGCTAGCAGTGCGAGTGCAAGAGAAACGCATCTGCCGGGACATGGTGGAACCGTGGTGATCCCGAGAGGCTCGTGTGGATACCATAGAGAGCTTGAACACGTCAACTGTTTAGGTTTTGTGATTCGACTCTACAGTTGAGTGAGAGATCTCAACCAAAAATTAGGTATGAAAATTTTCAAACACCCGGTTTACCCCGTTTCACTTGGATCCTGGAGGGTTTTGGTTAAATTCTGCTGTGCTATTTGGCTCCCGAAACCCAACAGTGGTATCAGAGCTACTGCTGAAACCCTAAATCGGGATTGAATGTTGAATCGCATGATGTTATGTGTTCGGTTGCTTTCGGCCATGATTAATTAGATTGATTCATGATGCATGAAACCGGAACTCGTATTGAACATATGACATATATGAAGAAATGACGCTAATTGGTTAATAAGATTAACCCAAAATTGATAGGTATGAGATACCTATATGCATTAGGATTCTTACAATAGTTACAAAAACCCTAGGTTTGTTCGTATTCGGCCTGTTCAGGCACCAAAAGTAATGTTTTTTTTTGTGGCTCGAATGGAGGAGTCTTGGGTGCCTACTTGCTGACCGGCCAGCGGGACCGCCGTATGCGAAGTGCCACATAAATAAAAATGGTTAATCAACTCGCGAAAATTGGCATGCATTTGTTGAATGAGATTTGACATGTTATGCTGATTAATGGTTGTAGCATGGTGCATGGTTATACCCCTTGATTGGTTGTATTTGTAAATATGGCCTGCGAGTCGTGCCTTCTCTTATTACTCTCATTGTACATTCTCTTCTCACCTTACTCCCCTCGAATGTAACTCGAGGTTTATATTATTAATGTAATGGTACATTATGGGATCATCCAAAGTGGTACGTCCAAGGAGGTGACAACAAAAGGGCAACCAAGAAAGAAGGAGAAGGAGCTTGTGAAGACCCTTTTCTTTTCTTAGGCTTTTATGATATTCTCATTGGCTTGAGAATATCGCATAGTTTGGGCTATAACCATGTCATGTTTATTTTCTTGTAAGCATGAGATGCATGTTTTATATTTGTATGTGGTGAATGTAAAAGACAACCAGAGATAACAAATTGGTGAGATCAAAAGAAAAAATCCCTCAAACAAATATTAAGTCATTAAATGTGATGCCTTCCAAATGTTGGCACTCGTCAAGACTTTGATCAACATTGGGTGGGTTTGCCAAAGTAAAGCACCTATGTTCATCTTGGTAAGGCGCGATGGGATAATAGTGATATCCAAATTGCTAACTTTGGGTTCGACTTAACTAAGTCACCCTAATAGGATTAGGGACTTAGAGGCGTAAAGTTGGGCTTAAGTTCATGAGATGAGCTTGGACAAGTATTGATTCACCTAACTATCCAAGAGTTGCATGAGATGCAATTGGCAAGGAGTTGCCTACCTAAATAGCTGTAACTTGAGAGAAAAGCCAAAGCTGACTCAGGTTGTGGTTAAATATGGATCTTGGCCCACTAGAATACCTTAACGCTGAGGTGTTCCGAAATAATATCGAGGATTATTATTTTGAGTAAAATAGTGGGAGTATCATTTAATAAAAGTCCTTATTAAATGAATTAAAATACATGACTCTCACACTACATATTTACTGTTGTAGATAACCATGACACAAAACACATCGACACTTTCGTTGCGATCGATGCTTGAGAAGGAAAAACTGAATGGGACCAACTTTGATCAAATGGTACCGAAACTTGAGGATAGTCCTCAAGCAAGAGAGAAAGGCTTATGTCCTAGAGCAGCCCATTCCGAATGAGCCTGCTGCCACTACTCCAAGAGCTGAAAGGGATGCTCACAAGAGGCATTCTGATGATTCTTTGGATGTTGCATGCCTCATGCTTATTACCATGGAATCTGAGCTTCATAAGCAACATGAGAACATGGGGGCATTCGATATAATCGAACATCTCAAAATGCTTTTCCAAGAGCAAGCTAGGCATGAGAGTTTGAAACCTCTAAGGCATTGTTTCAGTGCAAGATGTCTGAGGGAAGTCCCGTGGGTCTTCATGCGCTCAAGATAATTGGGTACATTGAGAATCTTGAGAGTTTGGGATTTGTTCTTTAGAAAGTGTTGGCTATTGATGTAGTCTTGCAATCGTTGCTTGAAAGCTATAGTCAGTTCGTCATGAACTATAACATGAACAGCCTTGACAAGTCCCTCCCTGAATTGCTTAACATGTTGAGAACTACTGATCAAAACCTTAAGAAGGCTAAGCCCATTTTGATGGTTCAAAAGGGCAAGGGAAATGGAAAAGCCAACAAAAAGAAGGATAAAGCTAATGGAAATTCCAATGTCAATTCTTCTTCAGCTGCATTGAAACCAAAGGGTGCTGTGGCAAAGGAAGGGTAGTGCTTCCATTGTAAGCAACCTGGACACTGGAAGTGCAACTGCAAGCTCTATCTTGAAGAACTTGCTAAGGAAAAGGGAAGGAAGACTTCCACTTTAGGTATTTTTGTTATAGAGGCTAACTTTTCTACTTCCTCATCTTGGGTATTGGATACTGGATGTGCATCTCACATTTGTGCAAATGTGCAGGATCTAAGTAGAAGTATAAGCTTGGACCGAGGTGAAGTGGACCTACATGTTGGAAATAGAGCAAGGGTTCCTGCCTTAGCCATAGGGACTTATGTTCTCACTTTACCTAGTGGATTAGTTTTAGAATTAGACAACTGCTACTTTGTGCCTACTATTAGTAGAAATTTGATTTCTGTTTCTTGTTTGGACAATAAAGGTTTTTCATTTATAATAAAGGATAAATGTTGTTCTATTTATTTGAATGAAATCTTTTATGGCAGTGCTCAACTTAGCAATAGGTTGTATGTTCTAGACCTCGAAGATCCAATCTATAATGTGAATACCAAGAAGGTCAAATTAAATGATAACCTATCTCTGGCACTGTCGCTTGCGCCATATAAACGAGACCCGCATATCAAATCTCCAAAAGGATGGACTTTTGGACTCATTTGATTTTGAATCATATGAGACATGTGAGTCATGTTTGTTGGGCAAAATGACCAAAACCCCATTCACAGGGCCAAGTGAAAGGGCTAATGACTTACTAGGACTCATACATAGTGATGTATGTGGTCCTATGTCTACACAAGCTAGAGGATGTTTCCAATACTTCATTACTTTAACTAATGACTTCAGTAAATATGGCTATGTGTATCTCATGAGACACCAGTCAGAATACTTTGAAAAGTTCAAAGAATTCAAGAATGAAGTAGAGAATCAACTCGGGAAGAGTATCAAAGTGCTTCGATTAGATCGAGGTGGAGAGTACTTGGATCGAGAATTCTTTGACTATCTGAAGGAGTACGGTATAGTATCACAACTCACTCCACCAGGTACACCTCAATGGAATGGTGTATCTAAAAGGAGAAATTGAACTTTGTTAGACATGGTTCGCTCTATGATGAGTCAGGCTGACCTTCCAAACTACTTTTGGGGACATGCTCTAAAGACAGTCACTTTTACACTAAATCGAGTTCCATCTAAATCGGTTCAAAAGACACCATATGAGATATGGAGTGGGAGGCATCCCAATTTGTCTTTTATGAAGATTTGGAGCTGTGACGCTTATGTGAAACGTTAATCCTTTGACAAACTAGGGCCCAAATCTCAAAAATGCCTTTTGTTGGGTATCCCAAACAAACAAAGGGTTACTATTTCTACAATCCTTTTGAGCAAAAAGTATTTGTTGCTCCAACTGGTGTCTCTTTAGAGAAAGAGTTTATCTCTAAAGAAACTAGTGGGAGGAAAGTAGAACTTGAAGAAATTCAAGAACAAAAAGAAGACATCAAAACTGAAATGGAACCTGAACAGGCACCACAAGATGTTGTGGTTCAAGAGTCTGTTCCTGTAGCATAGAGCCCACGTAGGTCTGGTAGGATTCGGTGTGAGCCTGAGAGATATGGATTTCTCATGACTCACACTAGTGATGTGATGCTCATGGATCAGGATGAGCCCATAACCTACCAACAAGCTATGTCGGGGCCTGACTTTAAGAAGTGGCTAGTGGCCACGAAATCTGAGATGGAATCTACGTATGAAAACCAAGTATCGACTTTGGTTGACCCAACTGAAGGGGTGAAACCCATAGGGTGCAAATGGGTTTTCAAGAAGAAAACTGACATGGATGGTAATGTGATTACCTTTAAGGGACGATTGGTTGCAAAAGGTTTCAGGCAAATTCATGGTATTGACTATGATGAAACTTTTTCACCGGTTGCTATGCTTAAATCCATCTAAATTTTGTTTGCTATTGCTGCAAACTATGATTATGACATATGGAAAATGGATGTCAAAACTGCATTCTTAAATGGAAAGCTACTTGAGAATGTGTACATGACACAACCTAAGAGTTTTATCACTCCTGAGAATGCCTATAAAGTGTGCAAGTTGCAAAGGTCCATTTTTGGACTGAAGCAAGCTTCTCAAAGTTGGAATCTTCATTTTGATAATGCAATCAAAGAGTTTGGTTTTATCAAAAATGAAGATGAACCTTGTGTTTACAAGAAGGTTAGTGGGAGCGCTATTGTCTTCTTGGTGTTGTATGTAGATGACATACTACTCATCGGGAATGACATTCCTAAGCTACAGTCTGTGAAGACTTGGCTAAGGAAATGTTTCTCTATGAAGGACTTGGGTGAAGCAGCCTATGTGTTAGGCATCAGGATCTATAGAGATAGATCTAGCAAGCTTCTTGGCCTAAGTCAAAGTACATATATTGATAAAGTGCTAAAGAGGTTTAGCATGCAAGACTCCAAGAAAGGATTCTTGCCCATGTCAGATGGTATAACTCTTTCTAGATCTCAGTGTCCGAGTACACCCGAGGAGAGAGAGTGCACGAGTAAGATTCCATATGCCTCAGCAATTGGATCTATCCTGTATGCCATGATAAGTACTCATCCCGATGTCTCATATGCTTTGAGCATGACGAGTAGGTACCAATCAAACCCTGGTGAGAGTCACTGGACAGCTGTTAAGAACACTCTTAAGTATTTACGAAGGACTAAGGATGCATTCTTGGTCTTTGGAGGTGAAGATGAGCTCGTTGTAAGGGGTTACACCGATGCAAGTTTCCAATCCGATAAGGATGATTTTAGATCACAATCTGGTTATGTGTTTTGTATTAGCAGTGGTGCTATGAGCTGGAAAAGTTCAAAGTAAGAGACAGTAGCTGACTCTACAACAGAATCTGAGTACATTGCTGCCTCTGATGCTGCGAAGAAGGCAGTTTGGATCAAGAAGTTCATCACTGAACTTGGAGTGGTTCCAAGCATTGCTGACCCGATAGAGCTCTTTTGTGACAACAATGGAGCAATCGCATAGGCTAAGGAACCTTAATCTCACCAGCAATCCAAACACATACTCCGATGCTATCATCTCATCAGGGAGAACATTAAGAGGGGTGATGTAAGGATATGCAGGACTTCGACAGATAGCAACGTTGCTAATCCACTGACAAAGCCCCTTACGCAGCTGAAGCATGATAGCCATTCTAGGTCCATTGGTATTAGATACATGGATGATTGGCTTTTAGTGCAAGTAGGAGATTGTTAGTGTTTTGCCCAAAATCCAATCATGAGATTATTGTATTTTTGCACATTGAGTCATGATATTTTATTAAGGCATTAATCCAGCAATTATGTTGTTCTTTTTCTGCGTAACGCAATAAACATAATTGTAACCCTAAATAATGATATTCTCAAACGTCCCTCGTCTAGTATTATTGTGGAGCGGGTTGCAATAATACATAACGACTAGTATATGTGGAGAGTAATATGAGATATGTAGTCTACATATGGGTACAAGTTGGAGAACTTGTGTACTAGACTGACCCACCATGAGAACACTACATGGATTGTTATATGAGTGTCATAAGTGATTCCCATAGTGATCATGGTATATGTAGTCCTTTGACCTAAGATCATCAAGGTTCCCTACATGTGAGTCACATACTTTGATACTTTCCTTTGTTGCTCGTAACTAAGTAAACTTGAAGGAGGTCATTAGGTATGTCACATATCATGTAGAGGGATTTGTATGATCAAGACGGGAATTGTCCTTCTCATGTAACGAGAGTGATATCTTTAGGCCCCTTGATAGAGTGAGTGTCACACCCCACACAGACCCCGGTCTGTGCACTCTTTGTGCCACTCACCCTTTCTACCCCAAGAGTTATTTGGATACTCTTAAGTTCAGGTGTTATTAACTACTTATTATTTTAGCTGCTGTTTATTAGGTAGTTTAAGTCTTATTTTCTTAAGTTGAAGGCTGGGAGGTGTCCTAGGAGGCTTATGAGTTATTTAGAACAATATCATGCAGCTTAAGTAGGGCCCAACCACTAACTTGCAACACAAGGCAAGGTTGAAAATCAATAACTTGCAATACAAGCAAGGCTGTAAATCAATAACTTGCAATACAAGCAAGGCATACACTTAATCAATTAAATGTCTAGGATGTGTGCTCATCAAGTGTGCTACTTTCATGAATGACAACCAAGAAACCCACATCTTTCTAGTTTTGAAAATCAAGATTTCCATGCACAAGTATATTCGGCCAAACAAAATATATCAAGAAATTTCTTACATGAAACATAACCATATGCTTATAAACTTAACATAAGTTGGCACATAAGCATCCCATATATGTACATACAAAACCATGTACAAACAAGGCTACATATATACACAAAATAGCCTAAGTACAAGCATCATTAGCTTAGAAACATTCCAAGGATGCTACAAGTCCAAAGTAGCCAAGGTTAAGTTTTACAAGCCATGTACCCTTACTCCCCAAGAAGATACCTAAGTGTGCAATACAACAGCACACACTAAAGCACCAACCTAATAACCGTATTCATGGTCATGAAAGTGAACACCACAATCAGAGCCATAGTCCACACATCCATCCTGCACCTAGACGTGTCCCACAAACTACTCAAGCCTGCAAAACTTAGGGCATAAGTTTTGGCCTAAAACCATAAGACTTGTAATGCAAGTAATCAAGCCAACATTGAGTTGGCACATACCTTGAGCAATATGTATACTACCTAGGACACAAACAAGCAACTCAAGCTGTTTATCCTTTCCTGAAACAAGAAATGTATATGGGCATGAGTGACAATCACTCAATAGGATTCACAAACAACCATACTTGGTTTATTTAGTTAAGTCCAAGACTTAACCTCCTAGCTTACTTGTCCTGCAAGAAAATATGGAAAACACATAAACACAATATACACATATAATAATTGAAACATAATGAGCATAACTAAGCTATCTACAATTGGTTAGCACACACAGAGAAACAATCAAGCATACAAAACACACACACACACCACAAGATACATTCGGCCATATTTACTAGCATGTGTCCATGTGCACTTTTTGCACTTCCATCTTCACAACATCACTCCCAATCCACTAGAGCCCCAAATTCACTAGTAAGTTGGCCTCCCTCACTAGGAATTCTAGCACATGCCCATAATTGATTAGCTAATCAAATCATCAACCGAATCTCCTCAATAATGCCCATCAAGTAACTAAGATCACATAGCACACCTTGACTATCACTTAGCTACTCATAATTACTTGGTCATGGAAAAATTACCAAGCAAGCAAGTAAAACATGAATCCTACCTTCTCAAACACAAACTTGAGCTCTCGGGCTTGCTTGAACACTTCAAGACCGCGAATGAACTTCACTATTTCCTTCCTTTTCCTTGCTTCCAAGCTTGATTACACCTTCAAGCCTTCATCCTTTCTCTTAAAACATTAAGGACATGATAGCAACATTCCAGAAACAACCATGAATGTCTCGGTTGCCCATATATATTCAAGACTATGCTTCAAGAAAAGGAAGAAGGAAGTCACCTTAGGCCGAAATCAAGGAAGACAAGCCTAATTCTTGCTTTCAATGCTTCAATTGCTTGTAAATGGCATCAATTCGGCAGCAAAATGGCAAGAACACTTCAAGAACAACTCAAAGCCTTCAAAACTCGGTCAAGAACACAAATGAAAGCCTTGGCCGAAAATACTAGTTTAATTCCTTAATGGGAGACAAGGCAGCTGGCCATGGACACATGTCCAACAAAATGCTATAATACTCCATTTAATCCCATGTTAACTTGCATGGTTCATTTCACCCCTCAAGTCTCCATGGTTTCATTTTGGTTACCATAATGTATGATCATTCCGGCACAAATCTTGATTCATGGCTTAGATTGCCAAGCTTTAATCAAATTGGCTAAAAATGGTCATTATCCCATGCATATTTTCGGCAATTACCAAGTTTATTTAAACCATATAAATAATGATATAAACCTTGGTGGAAGACAAACATGACCGGCCATCAAGTCACCAAAAACAATTTGGTCTAATTCTTCATTTCTCCTTGCACTTCTTTGCATGGCCGAAACTTCTAGTTTAAGTTTCATAGTTTCAATTTCATCACTAGTTCAAGTGTGTGTTGTGGTCCTCCAACTTTATTTCATGCCAGAAACATCATAGCTTAGGTTTCCATATTCACTTAAAACCCAAACTTTCTTAGGTTCACACTTACACCCTTATCCTCATTTTCAATCAAGTCCCTCATGTTTAATTGGTGATTTCTCTATATTCTTGGGTTAAGCCAAGTACTAAGGAATGGTCCTAACAGTGAGACTTAGAAAATGCATGGCCATGCTCGGATGAGTTGATATACGATATCAATGTCATCAGTTTAAGTTGGTCTACTCGGTAATCAAGAAACCAAAGATTAGGCTATACGAGAGTGACACATTCCATGTCTCGTGCTTAGTCTTGATATCTTGGACAAAGGGATAATAGCATATATTGGTAATGATCATAAAGGTTTAGTCGAATCACCGACAATCTTGTCACTTGGGTAGCAATGATGTGTTGCTAGACACCGCTCATTGCTTATGATCATAAATGTGATTTATGATCATTGCCAACGTGGTAAGAGCCTATTAGGTCACACACATAGAGCTATTTGGATCTTTAGAGTGCATGGGCTAATAATTTGGGTTTTGGTTTCACAATAATTTTGTATTAATAATGAGCCCAATAGTTGAGCCATTATTAAGCCTGAAATTAAAGCCTAATTGGAATAGGGCTTTGAAAGCCATTAGGCCTGGAAGTTGAGTGTCACTATAAATACAACTTTTAGTGAGAAATTCACAGGCCTCCTTGCCCTAGCCTCCCAAAAGGACAACCACACTTTTCTCTTGCAATTCTTTGGAAGACGCAAGCTAGCACTGCAAGCGCAAGAGAAATGCATATGTCGGGACGTGGTCGAAGCGTGGTGATCCCGAGAGCTTGAACACGTCAACTGTTCAGGTTTTGTGTTTCGACTCTACAGTTGTGTGAGAGATCTTAACCAAAAATTAGGTATGAAAATTTTCAAACACCCGGTTTACCCCATTTCACTTGGATCCTAGAGTGTTTCAGTTAAATTTCGCTGTGCTGTTTGGCTCCCGAAACCCAACAGTACTCACCAAGCTCAATGCACCACTTTGATAATCTTCCCAAGTGATCTACTCTCCTCATGACATCCCGAAGAGATAGGTTACTTCGGATAGTAATAGGGTGTCCTTGGAAGTAAGGTCACAACCTTCTGCTCGGCAATACTAAGGCATAAATAGCCTTCTATAGAAGAAGGTACCTAACTTCGGCGCCATGTAGGGATTTACTCACATAGTATGCTGGCCACTACCTTCCTCCCTCTTCCTTTATAAGCACCAAACTCACCGCTTTTTCATTGATGGTGAGGTAAAGGATGAGAGGTTCTCTTTCCTTCGGTTGTCGAAGCGTCGGCAGACAGGTTAGGTAACTTTTGAGCTCATCCCAAGCCTTTTGGCAATCTTTGGTCCAAGGATGTTCCTTTGAAACAAAGGTACCTTCATTTTTTGCTGCTTTGGCAAGCACTTTAAAGAACGGTCGGCACCAATCCCCATATCTGGAGATAAATCTACTAAAAGAAGTGATTCTCCCAGTCAGCCTTTACACATCCTTAATTGTTGTACGAGTTCAGAATCCCAATAGGGCCTTAACCTTTTCTAGGTTGGCGTCGATTCCTCTTTCAGATACCATGAATCCAAGGAACTTGCCCATATTCACCCTGAACATGCACTTCTCCAGGTTGAGACAGATTTTGAATTCCCGAAGGTAGTGGAATGTTTCCTTTAAGTCTAAGATATGACTACTAGGCAGTTTGCTCCTAACTATCATATCATCAACATACACTTCCATATTCCTCCCGATTTGGGTGTCAAATACCCTGTTCATCAGCCTTTGGTGCGTCACCCTTACATTTTGCAGACCAAAATGCATTCTGACATAACAGTAGGTCCTAACTTCAGTGATGAAGGCGGTTTTTCCCTTGTCTTTGGGATCCATCCAAATTTGGTGGTATCCACTGAAGGCGTTGAGAAACCTGAGCAGACCGTATTCGGCGGTGGAGTCCACAAATTGATCTATTGGTGGCAAGGGATAAAAATCCTTAGGACATGCATCATTTACGTTTCAAAACTTGATACATATTCGGAGCTTATCACTCCATTCTTTCATAGCAATGACTACATTGCTAAGTCATTCGGGGTACTTGGCCTTTCTTATTATGCCTGCTTGCATTAAACATTGAACTTCAATTTTAATGAAGTTGTTCTTATGCACCGAGAGGCTTCACTTTTTTTGTCGAAGAGGCTTCACCTCCGGGCGCACTTTAAGGCTATGTTGGATTATGCGAGGGTCTAGCCCAGGCATGTCCTTCAGAGAGTAGGCAAACAGGTCTTTGTTCATTAACAGAAAAGATACAAGCTTTTCCTTGTCACCTTCAGCTAGTTGTTTCCCCACTCAGGTACTTCAGCCTGGGACAAGTTCTACATCTTTTGTTTCTATTTTTCCAAGATCTTCTATTTCTTGCCCCCTTGCCCCTTCTCCAAGCATGGTCTTTCCTCCTAAAGTCTGTGCATGGATCTTCGTTGGGCCTTATCTTGCTTTCACAAAGACCTTCCGCACTTCAGCTTGGTTAATGAATATCTCAGTGTCCCCATCCTTCATCGTGAAGGTGATAGTTAGGTACTTCACATTTGGATGGATGTGGAGATTCCCTTGCGTCTGCCTACTGAGGATGGCATTGTATGATGAAGGTACATCTATAATGATGAACCTTGTCATTATGGAAGCGAAGAGCTCTTTCTTGCTCTGAACCAAAGTTCCTTTTAACATCAGAGGTAGGTCGATTCACCCGAGGACAGGTAGTTTGGATGGGCCTACCCCAAAGGTAGAGGAGGTGACAGGTTTGATATCACTTTTTGAGATTCCCAATTTCAGCAGGAGGTGTGAGAACAGTACATCGACATTGGAGCCATCATCGATGAGCACTCTTTTGATGTCCCAACTCCCTATCCTTGCCATGATTAGAAGAGGATCATCATGAGGGAATTTCACGGTAGGCCCATCTTTCCGAATGAGCTTCTTCGATGGGTTCCCGTACTCCATCATTGAGATTTCATGAACTTTTCTTTTCCTCTCGGCTGAGTGTATCCCGATAGTAATTGTTTGGATTACTTTAGCCAGAGGTGGTGGGTGCTTTCTAGGACTTCAGTTCTAATGTCAATCAGAATCGTAGTCCTTATCTTCTGGTTTTCTTTCCTGTTCCCTCCTCCCCTTTAGGAAGGGCATGCGTAGGTAATGCCGAAGTTGGCCCTGCTTTATCAGAGACTCGATGTACTTCTTCAACTGGAAGCAATCCTTAGTATCATGCCCATGGTCCCGATGGAACTGGCAGAACTTCTTCATGTTTTTCTTGTTTTCCGAGGTCATGGCCTTCGAACGTTAAATAGGGCTCCCTTGTCTTTCCATGGCTAGCAGTACATTTGTTCTGGTGCTGTTCAGAGGGGTTAACGTCATTGGCTTCTTGCCCCTTTGCTTCTGAGGTCTACCTCTAGCCTCCGCTGGATAGCGAGGTTGATGGCTTGGACCCTCGGAATGAATATGGTCGGACTTCGGCCCTCCCATCCTTAGTTTCTTAGCTGTCATATGTTGTTCCGCCCCTCGGTAGAATTCTCCGAGGGTGTCCAGGGGGTCTTTGGAGAACTTGTAGAAAAGCTATGAGTCCCTCCAAAGTCCCCTGATCATTGCAAGGATATGAATTTCGGGGCGGAAGTCCAGAACCCTCAGGGCTTCCCGATTGAACCTCTCGACATAGTCACGAATGGTTTCCCCATTCCTTTGCTCTATGTCGAACATCTGGACAGGCATCTTCGCCATCAGCTTATTTCCGATGAACTACTAAGTGAATGCAGTGGACAACTCCCAGAAACCCGCTATGGTTCCGGGGGTCAATGAGTTATATCACACAGTCGCCGACCTTGAGAGGGTGACCTCAAAGCACTTGCAGAGGGTGGCATCATCAGCACCATGCAGCACTATGTTATGTCTATACTTCGTGAGGTGGGCTTGAAGATCACTATGCCCTTCGTAACGTTTCCAAGCTTGGTACCTAAAAGTCACTTGGCATGGGTGCCTCTACTACTACATGGATGAAGGGCGACTTTTCTCCGGTGAAGGTCTCCGACAGCCTTGACTAGACAGGCTTCCAAGAAATCTGCCTCTGTACTTTCTCCAACCTCTCCAGGATCTTCTCTATGAAGGCGGTAGTACTGGTTTATTCTCGTTGCTTGGTGACTTTCGGCAATGGAGAGCGACATCTCCTTTTTGTGCAATAACTTCAATGGTGTGGGGATTCTGACCTCCTATTTAGTGATGAACTCCGCCAGCGGGAAGTTTTGGGTGCTTTTGATCCTGTTTCTCCAGCACGATGACCTCTGGGGTGTGCGTCCTCTGTTAAGGAATCGTCAAGGAAGTCCCCACTTCCTGAACTCTAATGAGTATATTTAGGACTTCTTTCTCGGTGAGCAGTTGGCAAAGAGCCCTTTCGGACCAAAGGTGGTTGAGACCACCTTTGGTCAAGTTGTTGTGTCATCTTAGCCACAACAGAGCGCTGGAAATCATGTAGGAAGCTCATCGTGACCATCAGCGGATGCTCATCCTCAGGCAAAGAAGTCCCTCTGGCGGGTTGTTCAGTCATCGATTAAGTTTCTGGCGCGAATGGGGACTTTGGGAGTCCTTTGTCCTTAGAACGTCGGACCTTAATGATGGTGACCTGGGAGTGAGTTCCCACAAACGGTGCCAAATGATGCCTAGCAGCATCCTCGTTTTGTGACATAGTGGCCTAAAGTAGGGACTTCCGGTATGAAGGCGTCTCAATGAGGGACTTCCGGTATGAGGCTGGTTGCAAGACTAGAAAAAACAAGGGTTAAAGACTCCCCGGAGTGTGTTTCCAGGGGAAGAGCCTCCGACTCCCAAGTTAGTATTTGGGAAATAAAGAGTAGAAAGTGGAGAGCAAAGAGTAGTGCATTCTCTCTTACCAAGGTTACTCCTAGGTATTTATAAGAGGGCATAGGAAGAAGGCCATTTGACACAACCCACTTAGATCATGACACGTGTTCAGTCGGATGTGATCCGTACCTCCGTAGACGGGTATCTCCTGCTAGCCCTAGCAGATTCTGGCCAGAGGTCAGGGCTGTGTTGGAGGTCTTCGTGTTAGGGGCGTGTGCGAGGTCCCTGTGTCAGAGGCTCCTTAACTATTTTTGTCACATCTTTTTGAGACCCCTTATGTGTATAAGACTTTTTCAGAACAGGAGGTCCCCTTCAGTCCGATATCATCACCAAGGGCCATCAGGATAACTTCTTTGGCGGAGCAGCGCACCTTCGGGAAACGTTCTCCCTTGCCGAGGATGGGGAATTACTTTTCCAAGGTTGGTAGGTTTGTAAAATCTGAGGGTGGTGAAAGACACCCTTCCCCAAAGTTGGTCGTGTCACCTTTCCAAGGATGGTGACGGCCCACTCTTCCCCGAGGTTCGTCACTTGTACTTTCTGAGGGTGGTGGTCATCAGACCAATTTGGGAGTTCTCCCAGGGTAATAGCCCTTTGGCTATCAGCATACAAAATAGTTATGGAATTAACTACACATAATCAATCGTGTGCAAGCATCCAAACAAGATTATGCTATGCTCACATCTAAGAGTGACTCTAAAGTAGACTACTCATACATGAACATTGGAGTTAAGTTAGTGTATGAGAACTATACACTAAACAACATTACTAAGATCCATAACTAAGTTTCCACCTTAGAGCAAACTCCCAGCGGCAAGCATCATAAGCCCTCCGATGTGCTTCACTATGCTTTACTAGCCAAAAAGGGAACTGTAGTTAGTACCATAGCTTAACCAGCAAATGAACCATAAACTAGAACCTTAAAGATTCAAATAAACTAAATACGTACTCTAGAGTCTAGCTCAACAACCCTCAATGGTTACGAGCTTAATGACACCCAAAACTTCACAACAAAAGCTAAGCGAGTAAGAATCAAAGATTCTCAGCAACAGGTCCTTCAACTTGCAAGAAAAATACTAAGGACACACATATACAAACATATGTAATCTACTGCATGCACTTGTAGTCTAAGGGTCTAATACATGCGCATATATCTTAGTCCCTTGGGACTCTTCCTTATACTAGTCCTTCCACGGGTGTCACTCCACGCCTAGCAAGTTCTAGCCACAACTCGTTCCTAGCAAGTATTAGCTTACTAACACAGTAACTTAACGTTGCCTTGGTTGTTATGCAGGTAAACATGGTGGATGCTCCTTGCTTGCACTATAAGAAACCCATTAGGTGTACTACGCCACCACGTAGTGACTCCTTAGACTTGGCTAGGTCACCTGCGTACTAAGCATCTACCCAAATAGTCACACTAGGTTCCCACTTGGTGTCTTGAGCTAATAAGCTCACTTAGACCACCAACGTATTAAGCCTCACCATTTAACCTACCAAGGATGTACTAGGCTTTCACTTGTGCCTCAAGGCACAGCTTGGCTAGGCAACAAGTGCACTAAGCATTCATCCATGGTGCTCCCCTATCCACCATTACTTGGTTCACACTAGTGACGTGGAAATGACCACAGTTGGACTTACTTATGAGGTTCTTTAGAACCCACCTAGGTGTGCTAAAGTTCCCACATTGGAGCCTCAAATAAACAGGCCCAACTAGGCATCCAATGGTACTAAACCTTGCACCCAACTAATGGTGTTCTATTGTGGCCAAACATGCCTTCACTTTAAACTATAACACCTTTAAACCTAGGAAATTCCAGGCTTGTAAAGTTATGCTAAATAAAGTAGCGAATGTCAATGTTGTCATGACAATGCATTGCCAATGATCGAAGACGTGTCACCATGGCACAAAACACGCTATGACTTTCATGAAAAGCTAGGCGATGCATCACAAGCCCTTGGCAATGCATCCCCAACTGTTTTATGCCTAGAATTTCTAGATTTTATGTCACAACTACTTTGGGACCTTCCAAGACCATCCAATGGTCTTAGGGATTTGTTGAAATGGCTTAAATTGTTAAGTACGCATGCACTAGACCACAATGCACCATTTAAAAAAAATCCTATGGTGTCCATAAACTCCACACAAATCATCAAAACTTCACTAGTCCAACATGTTCATCACCATCCACCAACTAATGCCATTCATCAAACTACTTGAATTTAACAAGCAAACAAGCTATGAATTGCATCAAATGAGCATCAATCATAAATCCCTTACCTCAATTAACCCTAAACTAGCAATAATTAACCACCACAAGCTAAGAACTTTATTCCAGAGGTTCCACTAACGTTCCTTAGTTTCCAAGAAAAATTTAAGGTATATGGCACTAAATTAACACCAATCCAACAAAACCCTAGCTCCACAAAGATTAAGAAATAAGAAATCAACTTGGGCAAGAAGGTACCTCATGAATTCAACCATGCCCAAGCTTGAAAAATGGCACTAAGCTCCAAAACCATGGAAAAACAAGCAAAACAAGCTTCATTTGACTTGGGCAATCCAAAAGCGTTCCAATTCCATGTAGAAATCATGATTTTGGTGAAGTTGGAGCAAGAATTAGAGAAGGCAAGAGAGAGCTGCGAAATTGTGTTGGGAGGGTGATGGAATACTGCAAAGGAACTATTCCTATAAGCCTTTTAAACTAACAAAGCCTCTATACCCTCAAACTTTTTTAAAAGTTGTGAAAATACCCCATCTCCATATGATAACTAGGTAATTACACACTTATGCAAAACTTTCTAACTTGGACTTTCAATTTTAGAAATGTCATTTTTACTCCTAAGACTTGTCCCGACCTTCTAAGGTGGAAAATCGTAATTTTGCCCCCGGGTAAAACTTAGTGCCATAAACCACTTGGAACGTACTAAACCTTTAATAACTTACTTGATTTTGTTAATTCACCTCTAAATCAAGTATTTAAGCTAGGTATTGATGAACTTACCTTACTCACCAAGCTTTCCGCTATGAGGGCTATAACAGCTCGGGTGTAATGGCCTTTTCCTCTAAGCCTCCTATAAATACCTAAAAGGCTCCCAGGTAATACACATGAGAGATATTTTTTCTTCTTACTACTCTTTATAATCTCTCCCTCATATACTAACTTAGGCATAGAAGGTCACTCCCCAAAAATCACACCAGGGAATCCCTAACCCCTATTCTTTAAGTGTTATAGACACCGCTTAGGTGAAGCTTCTCTAGAAGTCAACCATATCCTACATCAATGATGCCCTAAAGCATCAAATAGACCACTCAGGTAGGTTCTCTCAGCGGTGTATAGAACTCGGTGAATATGACATAAGTTATGAGCCAAGCAAAATGATAAAGGCACAGGCCCTGGCAGATTTTAATGTTAAACTACCACCAAATGCCAAATATGATGCCATCATTAATGAAAATCATGAGTCAAAATGGTTTCTACTCGTTGATGGAGCATCAGGAATGGACCACCAAGGAGCATGCATAGTTCTAAAAGAACCAGAAGGGATGGAAACATCGCTCATTGATGATTATCATTCAAGTCACAAATAATGTTGCTGAATATAGAGCCCTCATTGTTGGACTACAACTTGCTAGAAACATAGGCATAAGCCTCTTCGGGCCTATAGTGAGTCTCAATTATTTGTCCCACTATTAAAGATGGAGTAGAAGGTTAAGGAGTCGAGGCTCAAAAAATATTATGACCTCGTAAAAAGAATTATAGAGAAGTTCAATAGAGTTTTTATTGAAAAAGTTCCATTACAAGAAAATGCATAAGCTGACACTCTGGCCAAGTCAGATGAAAATACCAACGAGCAAAAAATGTCGAGCATAGACACTATCCAATTAATAAGCATCGAAGAAGTATGGAGAGCACCCATTTGGAAATTTTTTTCCGAAGGAAAGATGCCTGAGCATCTATTGGAAGCTTCGAAGGTCAAAAGGCAGCTTGGCAAATACTTTTTCATCAGCAAAGAACTCTATTGACAAGGTTACTCTAGTCCTTTACTAAAATGTATTAGAGGAGGAGAAACACAATCCATCTTAAGGGAAGTACATGAGGGAATGTGTGGTTTCCACGTTAGTACGGATGCTTTGGCTAGGGTCATCCTTCGATAGGGCTATTTCTGGCTGACCCTAAGGCAATATGCATAAAGGCTCGTTAGAAATTAGGACAAGTGCTAGAGGCATACACCAGTATAAAGGGTTATACTTGAGACGGTAGTGTCATGCCCAACAGAGCCCTTGGTCCATTTAGGAGGTTTAAAACTCAAAAGAATGATTAAGACACTTAAATATGTCTACTAGCTTTGGACTAGCAACTTAGTTCCTAAGTATTAAGGGTAAACTAGTCATATAAATTTAGGCACCCTAGGTGCACTAGGACATAGTGGTAAGGGCATTAGGGCACGTCTGAACACTGCTGGAGCACATAGGCATATACCAAAGACACATACAAGGCATAAGCTTGTTAGAAAAGTTATTTTGTGCTCTCTAAAGAAGCAAGTACCTAAATGGATTTATAAGTTCAATTCATCTCAAATGCCACTTCATCAATAAATTATGTGCATGGCAACCTAAACACCATTGTGTCTCAGGACCTCCTGTAACCTAGGGTGCATATTTAGCTGAGTTAAGACCATATTGTAGTGCATGTATGCATGTAAAACTAGTGTATGTAAAATGAGACAAGTATGTGAACATTTGAGTAATGTTTTGGCTATGTAAGTAATGTGGTGGAAAGCTGCCTAAGTGTGAATGATGGGCTGCTTGCTTGTAAATTCTGTTTTGGCCACATAAAGTTATTAAAAGAAAGGGAATGTAATTCATATGTGTAATGGACATATATGGGATAGCCTTGGAGGGATTTCCCTTTGTGAATGAAGTGTTTGCATGGTTTGGAAAAATTGTATGGGCAAAATGGTCCAAAAGTTGCCAGAATTTTGACTCTGGACCTAAAGTTTAATATCTCCCTGTGTAAAATGAATCTTGCTATGCAATTTTGACCACACCTAGAGGACATCTAGATGGTTAACATGAATTTGGAATTTCTGGATTTATAGTCCTGTAGCCAAAGATATGATGTTGAAAAGTTGGCTGAGTTACTGTTCGTTTGATTAGAATTTTGTAACCAACTTAAAAAATCCATAACTTGGTCCATAGGTGGGCTATTGATGTAAAAAAAAATTCCTTGGTTTTCTCTAAGTCTCTGCTTGATAATGGAGCAAATAAAATAGGGCAAATGTGGCTAGAATGATACATTTTATTAGTGGAAGTTATAGGTGCAGTAGCTGGCCACTAGAACTTAACAAGATTGCCTAATGTGTGGAAGCCAAAACTAAGACATATGCTAGTGTTTTCCTTCTTAGCTGCCATAGTGTGCATAAATGTAAATATGTGTGTTATGGTTAGACCAATATGCATGTATTTACATAGTTCTCAAGAGGGTCACTTGAGTATGTACACTAGGGGTGTTGTTCTGATGACCTACAGGACACACCAAACCTAAGAGTTTAAATGCACGATTTTGGCACCATAACTGGACTACCCCGGAGTGGGTAACACCCATATTCTGTTGGGTTTCGAGAGCCAATTAGCACAGCAGAATTTAACCGAAACCCTCCAGGATCCAAGTGAAATGGGGTAAACCGAGTGTTCAAAAATTTTCATACCTAATTTTCTGTTGAGATCTCTCACTCAACTGTAGAGTCTAATCACAAAACCTGAATAGTTGATGTGTTCAGGCTCTCTATGGTATCCACACAAGCCTCTCAGGATCACCACGCTTCCACCACGTCCCGGCAGATGCGTTTCTCTTGTGCTCGCAGTGCTAGCTTGCGTCTTCCAAGGAATTGCAAGAGAAGAGTGCGACTGTCCTTTTGGGAGGCTAGGGCAAGGAGACCTGCGAATTTCTCACTAGAAGTTGTATTTATAGTGAGACTCAACTTCCAGGCCTAATGGGTTTCAAAGCCCTAATTCAATTAGGATTTAATTTCGGGCTTAGTAATGGCTCAACTCTTGGGCCCATTATTAATACAAAATTAAAGTGAAACCATAACCCAAATAATTAGCCCATGCACTCTAATGATCCAAATAGCTCTACGTGTGTGACCCCATACGCTCTTATCACGTTGGCAATGATCATAAATCACATTTATGATCATAAGCAATGAGCGGTGTCTAGCAACACATCATTGCTACCCAAGTGACAAGATTGTCAATGATTCGACTAAACCTTTATGATCATCACCGATATATGCCATTGTCCCTTTGTCCAAGATATCAAGACTAAGCACGAGACATGGAATGTGTCACTCTCGTATAGCCCAATCTTTGGTTTCTTGATTATCGAGTAGACCAACTTAAACTGATGACATTGATATCGTATATCAACTCATCTGAGCATGGCCGTGCATTTTTCTAAGTCTTACTCTATCAAGGGGCCCGAAGATATCTCTCCCGTTACATAGGAGGGACAAATCCCATCTTGATCATACAAATCCCTCCGCATGATATATGACATACCCAATGACCTCCTTCAAGTTCACTCAGTTACGAGCAACAAAGGAAAGTATCAAAGTATGTGACTCACATGTAGGGAACCTTGATGATCTTAGCTCGAAGGACTACATATACCATGATCACTATGATAATCACTTATGACACTCATATAATGATCCATGTAGTGTTCTCATGGTAGATCGGTCCAGTACACAAGTTCTCCAACTTGTACCCATATGTAGACTACATATCTCATATTAGTCTCCACATATGCTAGTCGTTATGTATTATTGCAACCCGCTCCACAATAATACTAAACCAGGGACGTTTAAGAATATCATTATTCTAGGGTTACAATTATGTTTGTTAAGTTATGCAAAAACAACAAACATAATTGCTGGATTAATGCCTTAATAAAATATCATGACTCAATGTGCAAAAATACAATCATCTCATGATTGGCTTTTGGGCACAACACTAACATATTCAGGCAGTGGCTAACTCGTTAGACCAAGCTTCTTCACAACCACTGTACCCTTTCCTGATCAGATGGAATCGTATGACCAAAAAGGTACTTTGAGAGCTTAGGGTCGTCAAGGAGCATATCATTGACAAGAAAATGTCAAAATCGATAGTGGATGGGAAGAAGTCCTGGCTGGTCATGCTTATTCAGCATGAACTTACTTATTCAGCACTTGTAGAGAGTAAGCTTTCCTACCACTTTTTTTTTTTGGAATTTCTCTATACTTACACTGATGTTTTTCTCTTTGTAGAGATGGGCGATAAATCAGCGGTGATCTACAAGAGTCTCTTCCTCAGCCAAGTTGAGAAAGGGGAGCAAAAGAAGAAAGCTCCCAAAAGAAAGAAGGGGCCATTTGGGTAGTCTTCGGTGATGTCGAAGATGAAAAAGACAAAGGACGACTCTCTCCCTTCTTCTCCTGAATACCAGATTGTCCATCTGGACCAGTCAGCTAAAGGTGCTAATCCTTTGAAAGAGCCCACCATTTTATCCGTCCCGCTGAACCCTGATGTTGCCGAAGATACCCTCGGGACTTCGGTCGGGGAGGTTTCGATTGAGGAGGCTGAAGATATGTGAAGAAGGAAGGGCAAGGAGGTCTCTGCTAATGTGTTCAATGTTAGTGACTCTAATGGGGATGATGCCGAACTCCTACCAAGTTTATCTCTCAGCCATTCGTCTATGAATTTTGGCTTTTTCGGCATTTTAGACTTTCTAGAAGAATGGCTAAGAGACGATGTGATAAAGGATCTTTGGCATGATTTTGCAGAGGATTGAGCTTAGAGTGAGTGGATGATGGACCACCTTTGAAAGAAGGTTGTTCGGGATTTGAAGATCTTGAAGGACAAAGTGCCCAAGGAACCTTATGGACATTTACCAAAGACATGGACTTGTTTTCGTAAGATTGCCAGAAAATGGTCCCACAAATAGCGAGGATGCCACTTTCCAAACCCCAATAGAGGAGTGCTTGAATGAAGAGGTCCTTATTTCTTGAATTTTTGAGCACATATCTTAGGTAAACCTTAATTCCGTAATACTTAGAAAAAATTTTGAGTTTTGTATGTTGCCTGTAGCACACATTTCTTCCTTTTTTTTTTCTTGCGACTGTTGGCCGTTGAGGACTATTTTCAGGCTTAGGCATCCAAGCAATCCTCCATTAGAAGCTAGTCGGAGGAGAACTTGGCCAAGGCCAAAGAGATGTTCACGAGCTCATACATGAAATCAGCAAGCTCAACAAAATTGCAAATGAGGACCTGGCCAAGCTTCGGCAGGAAGTGCTAGAGAGCCAAATGTGTCATGCCCAGCCTAGCCCCTGGCCCATTCGAGCCCAATTACTTAATCATGCAGTGGAATTTCCATAGAAGAGGCATTTAATCCTTATCAAAACATACAGGCATGAACCCTAGGATATTACTAGCACTAGCTCATTAATTATATACTTAAAGATTGATATTGTGCTCTCAAAAACAAGCTAGTACTTAAGTGGAACTTGTGTTTTCATTTCAAGCTTATTATCAAACATAGCCAAGAACATGCATGGCAACCAAAACACTAGATTCCAGTTTTGGAAAACTTGTTTATAATGCATATTTCTTACATACTCGTATGTGTCTTGGTAACGCACTATTGTACATAAACACATATATGTCTTTAATACCACTGGTTACCATTTTAGCTCCTTATAGGCATGCATTTCCTTTCTAGTCCATCTTTACTTATTGTTCATCTTTAAACATATGTATAAGGCCTAGACATACATGATTCCATATTTCAAACACGGGCTTAGAACACATGATCATGCATATCTATCAACTTTTTACTTAGGCCTAAGGATAATTATCAACCAGAATGTCCAAGATTTCACACGTATGCCATAGACATACAACACGACCAAATATACTTAGATTTGATTTTAGCATGCCATTTTACTTAAGTACCTGAAAGGGTCCATAATTACTTAGAATTACAGATTTGGTTTTTTAAGGCAAACCAAAATACAAATCACATGTTTATACATGGCAAATCACACATGGAACAAATTTCCACCTTAGAGACTTTGTTCTGACAATCTAGACTCCAAGTCCCACACATAAAGTCCACACTTATTAGCTGGTTACACAAGCAGCCCATAATACTTAGAATACTTAGAATATTGAGCAAACACATATGTACACATACAAACCTTTTTACCAACAGAAAGAGTATAAAATAATCTTGATCTTAGTTCTATTCTAGTGTTTCTTTTCTTACATTAAGTAGAGAAAGGCGTGAGTAAAACTCAGTAAGGATTCCGTATAGCTCACAAAGCCTAACATAGCAAAAGTAAATCTTGGCAAAACATAATCCAAGCTCATACAAAGAAAACACTAAGACAAAGAAAATATAGGATATATGCATATAATAGTATTCGGGGTCAACAAGCACAACAAAACATAGAAGCACACAAACACACACAGACCACTTAACACCACATTCCCAAGAAGGGCAGAGTAAGCATGAGCATATTTTCTTTAATTTTGGTTAACTATTAATTAGTCCGTATAAATCTGAGATCCGTTTATGCTTGGGAATTAAGTTGGTCAACCCAATTCCTAGCCGTAATGCTTTCATGGAGCTAGCAAGCATAGAGTTGCCTAAGCAACAAAACATAGCCCTCTGTAGTACCTTAGGATCACATGGCATCTAATATCCATCACCCAAGGGTGAGAATACTCAAAAGAATATCAGAATCCTTACCAAACAATTTACAAACCCTCATTGCCCAAAACCTTTTAGTAGCTTGTATTTCTTACTTTTCTTTGCTTGTTGTAGCTAGAACTTGGTTTATAGCTTAAGAACCTCAACCAAAGGAGGTATGGCCAAATCCTTCGGCTTGATTTCCTTCAAGCTCCCGCTCATTTTCTGTTGAATCCACCACTTGATTCTTTGCCTTGGAAGGCCACAGAAGCTTATTCTCAACAAGGAAGCTTGCTTCACATTCAAGAACGCCAAGAACAATACTTGGCCGAAACTCCTTTGGCTTGATGGCTTCCAAAAATGTCTCCTCCTTTTAATCTGCATCTTGATTCTTTCTTGTGATGTTCTTAAGAGTTTGTAGACACCAGGAACACTTGGCAAAGCTCCAGGATTCTCAAGAATAAGTCTTGGCTAAATTTAGAAGGAAGAAGAATTTGGAAGAGTGTTTGAGAGCAAATGTAGAGAGGATTGAAAAGAGAGACTGAAATGTGTTGAATGAAGTTTGCAAGAGTGAATGGGAGTGTATTTTGGGTAGTATGGATGAATTTTGTGGGGAGGGAATGAGGGAGATCTTGTCATTCACAAGGGGGTGAGTGGGAGACAAAGTGGGAGACAAATTGGAAGACTTTGGTGAAAGTTGGGTTAATTTGTCAAAAATGGGGGACAAGTAGCTGGCGGAAGGAATCGTAAGTGATGAGTTGGATGGGAGGTAGATTAAAATAATGGGAAATGGGGGGAGGTGGCATCCATCACATCAAATGCCTTTAAAATTGGCAAATCCCCCCCTTAGTCCCTCAATTCCTCGCATTTAGGCAATTGAGCCCAATCACCAAAAATCCACTTTGTCTAATTGAGTCCTTCACCTTAAATTTCCATCATTTTGCTGGGCCTAAGCCAAGTTTAAATTCTAAGAGTGCCCAACACTCATAATACTCCTTGGTCCCACTTAATTTAGTGTCTCTCGAGCTCAATGAACTTAATTCCCAAATTAGGAAAAATTCTTAAGTGCTAAATCCTCGTAGCCCGAGGCTTAATTATTTAGAATTTTGTAGGCATTACAACACTCCCCTCCTTAATAAATTTCGTCCTCCAAATTTCCTAGAAGCTTAGGAAATTTGTGAGGATAGCATTTAAGCATTTTAGCTTCTATATCCCATGTGGCCTCCTTCCCATAATGGTTAGTCCGCTGGACTTTTACCATAGGTATCCATTTACTCCTAAGCTTCCTAGTATCTATTGCCAATGCCCGAATTGGTTCTACTTCATATGTAAGATTTTGGGTAATGGGAACATTAGTGAAATGTACCACTTGTTTAGGATCAGAGACACACTTCTTCAACAAGCTTACATGGAAGGTTTCATGTACATGTCCTAGTTCAAGGGGTAGCTTTAACTTGTATGCTACATTTCCTACTCTTGCGAGTATTAGGTATGGTCCCACATACCTCAGGGCTATCTTTCCTCTTTTTCGAAACCTCATTACTCCTTTCAGAAGAGACACTTTTAACCAAACTCGGTCTTCTACCTAGAACTCCAGGTCTCTTTTTTCTTGAGGTTGGCATATGATTCTTGCCTACTGTTGGTAGCCTTAATCCTTTCCTAGATTAACTTAATCTTCCCAGTAGTCTCCCTAATGAGCTTTGGTCCTATTTCAAATTTATCTCCCAGCTCATGCTAGCAATGTGGAGTTACTCACCTTCTTCCATAAAGTTCTTCATAAGGTGCCATGCCTATCCCTGAGTGATGGTTGTTGTTGTACGAAAACTCCACCAAAGGTAAATGTCTATCCCACTTTCCTTGGAAGTCAATGGCACAACATCTTAGCATATATTTCAAGGTTTGAATAGTTCTTTCAGTCTGTCCATCCGTTTGACGATGGTATGTAGAACTAGACTTTAACTTAGTGCCCAAGGCATGGTGCAAGGACTTCCAGAATCTAGACACAAATCTTCAATCTCTGTTTGAAACAATGTCATCTAGTACACTGTGTAATATTGCAATCTCCTTAACATATAACTGAGCCAATTTCTCCAGTGAGTCTGTAACGTTTATGGGCAAGAAGTGGGCTACCTTGGTCAATCTATCCACTATGATCCATAATGCATTACACTTCCTTCGGGTTAGCAGCATACCTACTACAAAATCCATGGATATGGATCCCCATTTCCTTTATGGTATAAGCAAGCTTTGTAGCATAGCACTAGGTCTCTAGTGCTCCACTTTGACTTGTTGACCAGTCATGCACTTAGCCATATAAGCACCATTCTCTTGTTTTTTATATGGCCACCAGAAATGGGATTTCAAATGTTTATACATTTTCTATGCTCAAGGATGCATACTGATCAAACTGGAGTGGGCTTCTAATGGGATTTGTTGCCTGATTCCATCATTATTTGGCACCTAAATCATATTTTGAAAGTATAATATTCCAGCCTTAAAGGAAAATCCTTCATACAATTTTCCTTGTTTCTACCCAAAGATCCTGAGGATCTCCTTTTCTTGAATTTGAGCTTCCTAAATTTGGTCTTTCTAGTCAAACCTAATACTTAGGACCTTTACCTAGTCCATTTTCCATTGTTCCCATCCTCGTGCTAACTTAGTTATACTAAGTACCTCTGCCTCAGTAGGCTCTCCAGTGGCTTTGAGTACTCCTATGTACTTCCTACTAAGAGCATCAGCTACTACATTAGCTTCCCCAGCTATATACTTGATGATGCACTTAAAATCCTCTAACTACTCAAGCCATGTTCTCTGTCTCATGTTCAAGTCTTTCTATGTGAACAGGTGTTTCAGACTCTTATGGTCTGTGAAGAGTTGAAATTTTCCTCCTAGCAGATAATGTTTCTAGTACTTAAGAGCAAATATCACTACTGCTAACTCCAGATTATGAACTGGATAATTCTTTTCATGAGGCCTCAATTGCCTTAATCCATAGGCTATGGCTTGTTTTCTTTGCATTAAGACATAGCCTAGCCCTACTCTAGAAGCATCAGTGAATACTTTATAGTTCTTTGTAGGGTCTGGTAAAACCAGTATTGGGGCTGAAGTCAATCTCTTTTTAAGTTCTTGGAAACTAGCCTCACATTGTTCACCCCACTCAAATTTATGGTCTTTTCTTGTTAATTGAGTGAGTGGAGCTGCTAATATAGAAAATTTGGGCACAAATCTCCTGCAGTAGCTAATAAGTCCTAGGAAGCTTCTTATTTGTCTCATAGTCTGAGGTTGTTTCCATTCCAAGACAGTCTTAATTTTCTCCGGATCAATAGCTAGACCATGCTTATTGGTCACATGTCCAAGAAATCCAATCTCCTTAACCTAGAATTGGCACTTACTTAGCTTGCCATACAACTTATGCTTCTTTACCAAGCTTAGTACCATTCTTAGGTGCTATTTATGGGCCTCTTCATCCTTTGAGTACACTAGTATATCATTAATAAATACCACAACAAAGTGGTCCAAATAAGCGTTGAACACTCTTTGCATATGGTCCATGAAAAAGGCTAGGGCATTTGTGAGCCCAAATGGCATCACCGTGTACTCAAAGTGACCATATCTGGTCTTGAAAGTTGTCTTTGGTATATCTTCTTCTTTGACTCTCAGATGGAAGTATCCAAATCTAAGGTTTATCTTGGAGAAAACCCTAGCCCCCTTTAACTGATCAAACCGATCCTCAATCCTTGGGAGGGGGTATTTATTTTTAATGGTTAGTGCATTGAGCTTTCTACAGTCAGTACACAACCTAAGGGTTCCATCCTTTTTCTTCACAAAAAGTACAGGTGCTCCCCAAAGAGATGTACTTGGCCTAATGAAACCCTTCTTAAGCAATTCATCCAATTGCTTTCCTGGCTCCACCATTTCAGGAATAGCCATCCTGTAAGGAGCAATGGACATAGGTGCAGCTCCTGGCACCAACCTGATCTCAAACTCAACCTTTCTTGTAGGAGGGAGTCCTAGGAGATCTATGGGGAACACTTCAGGAAATTCCTGGATTATGAGTGTATTCACCTTTAATTACCAAGGGTTTGCGCTCCACCACTTTTAACTAACTCTCTAGGACTAACCCAGATGATCCTTCCAGAAATTTGGGTTTGTGTCTAGGCAAACAAATTTGCCTGGCATGGCAGTCTCTGAATACTTTATTGGCACTAAGCTAGTTTATACCCAGTATGATATCATATCCATTTGCATCCAAGACTATCAGGTCTGCTTTAAGTTTTATTTCACCAAGCTTAAGCATGCAACTTTTTACCATATGGTATGCAAATAGGATTTCATTTCCCGTAGTCCTTACTAGGTACATTTCACCAGTAATGCATACTTTGAGATTTAAAGCTCTAACAAGTCCTGCAGATATGATAGACAATGATGCACCAGTATCATATAAAACTGATACTTCATAACCATCAAGTAAAATGGTACCTGTTAGAGTCTTCCTAACTAGCCTAGACTGGTTCATTTCTTCTTGTTCACTCTTTGCTCTTTTGGCCTCCTGGGCATCTTGGGCCCTTCTCGAGGTTTCTATATGGAACACTCTTCCAGGAGCTTGATTTTTTCTTCCTTTGTCCAGAGGCATGTTACAGCCCATATCTTTCCTTAATGAAGGTAGAATTATATTTCACCTCCTTAGGGGTGGTTGCCCTTGAGCCCATTTGTTTTTAAATCTCCCCATGTTCTTTTGTCCCTCACTCTTTACGGGATAATATTTTACCTAGTGGTCTTGGGAACCACACTTAAGGCAACTATCTATGAGTCTGTAGCATGGCTTTTGGCCATGGAATTTTCCACAAGTCTCATAGTGAGGTCCATAACGAGCTACCTTCTTTTCTCTATTGTTATCATTTCTTAGCTCATGTGCCAAGTGTTACCCACTCCGGGGCAGTCCAATTATGGTGCCAAAATTGTGCATTTAGACTCCCAGGAGTGGTAATGTTTTGTAGGCCATCAGAATACTACCCTTAGTGTGCATACCCAAGTGGCCCTCTTGGGCATTATGTAAACACATGAATATTGGCCCAACCATCACACACATATTCACATTTCATGCACATCATGGAAGCAAATAAGGAAAACACTAGCACAAATCTTAATCTTGGCTACCACACATTAGGCATCCTTGTTAAGCTCTACTGACCAGCCACTGTGCCTGTAACTTCCAGTAATAAAATGTATCATTCTAGCCACATACCCCCTTGTTTTCCTTGCTCCATTACCAAGTAAAGACTTAGATAAATCCAAGTAATTTTGTTCTACATCAATATCCCACCTATGGACCAAGTTATGCATTTTTTAAGTTGGTTACAAACTTCTGACCAAATGAATAGTAACTTAGCCAACTTTACAATGTCATATCTTTGGCTACAAGGATCCAAATTCATAACTTCCAAATCCTAGATCAACCTCTAAATGTTCTCTAGATGTGGCCAAAATTTCATACAAATATTCCTTCTACACATGGATATATAGAACTTTAAGTCCATAGTCAAAATTCTAGTCACTTTATTACCATTTTGCCCATAGAAAATTTCATAAGTGTGCAAACACTTCTTTCACAAGGAGAAACCCTCCAAAGTTATCCCATATATGTCCATTACACATAAGAATTACATTATCTTGCTTTTAACAACTTTATGTGGCAAAAACAAGATTTACAAGTACGCAGCCCATCGTTCACACTTAGGCAGCTTTGCACCACATCACTTACATAGCCAAAACATTACACAAATGTTCACATACTTGTCTCATTTTACACACACTACATGTAAATTCATACATGCACTAAAAGATGGTCTTAACTCAACTAAATATGCACCCTAGGTTATAGGAGTGCCTGAGACACAATGGACTCTAGAAACAGGATGCTGGACAGCTGCTGCACAACACAATAAGTACCATTACCAGAAATACCAAATGTGCTCCTAAAATCACCAAACTTTCCAAATCGTAACTAGACACATGGAAGTTCATGTAGCTAAAATTCTACGTCGAAAATCAAACCACAAAGGTTAGTTTGAATGTGATCTTTCTCCTGGACCTGAAATGACAGAATTGAAGGGAGTAAGTTTCATTGAGAAACTTAGTAATGGTAACACTTGAATTCAATACGCAATGTGACCATCATTAAAATGTGCATTCAAATACACTAAAACACAAAAAAAATAATGCATATATTTTACCCACTTCGTGGTAATCCAATTATGGTGTCAAAACTGTGCGTTTAAACTCCTAGGATTGGTGTGTCCTGTAGGTCATTAGAACAACACCCCTAGTGTACACACTCAAGTGACCCTCTTGAGCACTATGAAAATACATGCATATTGGCCTAACCATAACACACATATTCATATTTATGCACACCATGGAAGCTAAGAAGAAAAACACTAGCACAAGTCTTTGTTTTGGCTTCCACACATTAAGCATTCTTACTTGGTTCAAAAATTCCAGCCACTGCACCCAAACTTCCTCTAATAAACTATATCATTCTAGCCATGTACCCCCATATTTTCTTTGCTCCATTATCAAGTAGAGACTTAGAACAAACCAAGGAATTTTGTTTTACATCAATAGCCTACCAATGGACCAAGTTATGGATTTTTTAAGTTGGTTACAAAATTCTAACCAAATAAACAGTAACTTAGCCAAATTTGCAATGTCATATATTTGGCTACAGGGCTCTAACTCTAGAAATTATAGATCTAAATTAAATCTCTAGATGACCTCTAGGTTTAGTCAAAATTTCATACCAAGATTCATTCTACACAGGGAGATATTCAACTTTAGGTACAAGGTCAAAATTCTGGCAACTTTTGGACCATTTTGCCCATACAATTTTTCCAAACCATTCAAACACTTCATTCACAAAGATAAAGCCCTCCAAGGCTATCCCATACATGTCCAATACACATATGAATTACATTCTCTTGCATTTTACAAGTAAGCAACCTATCATTCACACTTAGGCAGCTTTGCACCACATCACATACATAGCCACAACATTACTAAAATGTTCACATACTTGTCTCATTTTACATACACTACACGTACATGCATACATGCACTAAATAATGGTCTTAACTTAGTTATATATGCACCCTAAGTTACAAGAGTGCCTGAAATGCAATGGACTCCATAAGCAGGATGTTGGACAGCTGCTGCACAACACAATAAGTACCATCACTAAAAATACCAAATGTGCTCCTAAAATCACCAAAATTTCCAAATCATAACTAGACACATGGCGTTCTTGTACCTGAAATTTTAGATCAAAACTCAAATGATAAAGGTCAGTTTGAATGTGATCTTTCTGGTGGACCTGAAGTGGACAGAAAGGGGGTAAGTTTCTTGAATGAAACTTAGTAAGGGCTTATCATTAGAAACTTGAATACCTAGAAACATAGCGAAAATCCAAAGACATAAAAACACAAAAAAAAATCACATATACAAAAATATAGCCATCCAAATGCATAAACAAACAGAACACAATCGAATGCAATGCTGGCAGCAATACATGATTAGGGTTAGTCCATAAACAATCAAATAAACAATATGTAATCACTATGGAAACCCTCCTCAAGCTAATGCTTGGTCTTAGGAGGTTAATTGGTCTTAGTTAGTACTAACTTGGGCTCTAGAAACCCCTGTAAACACTGCCATCTTAGTGCATTAAAAATAGTAAGGCTGGAACCTTGTTCATGCATTCCCCCTTAACCCATACTTGGTTCCTTGAGCTTTTTGCTCTCTTCCAAGCATGGTATTAGGTTCATGGATGCTTGATTATCATCTTAAGATAGTAAAAAACCATGAAACATGAAGATAAAACCCTTACCTAAGCTGTGAAAACTAAAATCTTCAAGAGATACACAACAAACTCGAAAATTAGGGGTTTTCTTGTTCCTGGTGCACCCTATTGCCTTCCTTTTTGATTTCTTGAGAGCTTGAGCTGTGGTGTCAATGGAAGCCTATGGAGGAGATAAGGAAGGAGGCTGTGGCTAGTTATGGCTAAAATGGGCAATGAAAGGCAAGAAATCAAGATATTTTACTTGATTTAATTAGTTTAACCTTAACCTTCACTTAGGTCACTATAAGTATGCCTTAAGCAAGGACTTTTTGGCTAATCTTTAGCCCAATTTTTTGACCTTAGAACCTAGAAACAAAAGGCTAGGATAATCCTTGAAATGACCATCATTGACTATTGTCAAAAGTTATCCCATCCTTAAGTTCTTTTTGGGAACAATTGTATACCTAGTTGTCCTAGGTTCTTGAGTCATTGCTTTTGTTTCCTTTTTGTAATTGAGCCTCCAAAAATTGCTTCCATAGCATTCAAATCCTTCCAAAAACTCTCTTTTAGAGTTGTACAATTGAGTACCCAAGTCTTGAAATCTTGCAATAAGACCCATAGATTACTTGTAAAACAAGCAATCTTCTAGGGTTTCCTTTAGCACCAAGTAACCATTGTAATCTTTTAAGGAGGTGTAGATTATTTAGTTTACCCCTCACATTTCATTCACTATGGTGAAAATTACACTATATAATGGTTTATAACCATTATGCCTTTATACTGTAATTTTCCACTTGTTGAGGTGGTAACAATATATACAAGATATAGCAACCAAATGCAACAGCCCTTCACAACCAACAAACACATGAAATGCAGCAACAATAATAGCCATGATTAGTCCGTAAAACATGCAATAAAATTCAATAAATCACTATGGTAGCCCTCCTCAAGCTAATGCTTGGCCTTAGTAGGATTTTAATTGTAGTTAGTACTAACTTTTGGGCTCTACAATCCCAGAAATTCACTGCCATCACTGTGCACTTCACACTAGGTCACAAAACCTTCAATAAGTGCACTCCCCTCACTAAGCTTGGTTCATCAAGCTGATGGCTCTCTTCCAAGCTTAACCCTAGCTCCATGGTTGCTTGAAAATACAGAAAATAACCAATGAGAGAAAGAGAACCCTTACCTTGATGGGTATGCTGAAATTGGAGCTTGATCCTAGGTGCACTCAAGTAATAGCACTAAATAGCTTCCAATTGTGCTTCCTTGACTTCAATTGCAAGTAGTTTTGAGTTTGAATGTATGGTGGCTATGCAGGAAGTGTGGAGAAGAGGGCTGGTTTCTGTTTTGCTGGTTTAAGCCAAAATTTGGAAGAAAATGACCAAGAATGGACCCTTATATGGTCTTAAGTGCACTAAACACACTTAACAAGCTTAACCAAGCTTTATGTCATTTTTGTTGCTACAACACCATGGTTTCTTTCCCTTAATTTCTTGGCCCACATTTGACCTCCTTATCCCATGTCATAGCCACCCTCCTTATGTGGGATAACTCCATAAAACTTCCATTTGACTTAAGTCATAAGCATGGACAACCAAAGGCACATAATAGGACACTTAAGTCCTTAAAGCCTTTTTGTGTTTTCCTTTGTCCATACTTGTCTTCTATAACCAATTTGGTCCTTCAATAGCACTTTTATACCATTCATATCCTTCCCATAACTCTCCAAATCTCTTTTGTGAATGTTTTGAAACTGAGTACCCGAATTTCCAAAATCTTACAAAAAAGTCCACAGATTGCTTGACAAACAAGCAATCCTTAAGGCTTTTCTTGAGTACTAAGTTACCAACTTGGACCACTTTTAAGGAGGTGTTGATCATGCCTTTTACCCCCCACACTTCAATCACTATGGTGAGAATTACACAATATAATGGTTTTTAGCCATTATGACACACTTGTAATTCTCCCATTTTTGTGGGGTGGTAAAAATCCTCCCCCCCTTAAAAATTTTGGTCCTCCAAAATAGTCTTTAACTTCAAGTATTCTTCAGGATACCTTTCCATAAGGTCTTTTTCAGTTTCCCAAGTTGCTTCTCTTTCAAAGTGGTGTGACCACTGAACTTTAACCATAGGAATGAGCTTGTTTCTTAACCTCCTGGTATCCTTGGCTAAGATAACTATAGGTTTCTCTTCATATGTCAAGTTAGGTTCCAACTGTATATCTTCCACTACAATAGCATTCTTTGTGTCTACTAGACACTTCTTAAGCATATTGATGTGGAAAACATTATGAACACTTGACATGCTTGGCGGTAGAGCTAACCTGTATGCTAGTTTGCCAACTTTATCCAAGATCTCATAAAGACCGTTGAATCTTGGAGCTAACTTGGTTCTTCTACCAAATCTAATAGTGCCTTTGGTTGGTGAAACTTTTAGCCAAACATTGTCACAAACCTCCAATTCCAAGTCTTTCATTCTTCTATTCACATAGGCTATGGTCCTTTCATTGGCTGCCTTTAATCTCTCTTGAATTTTCTTGATTTTGGCAGCAGTCTCTTCAATGATTTTGGGATCCAACTCTAGTCTATTTGAGGCTTCCACCCAACAGTGGGGTGTCATGCACCTTCTTCCATATAATGCTTCATAAGGTGACATGCCAATGGTGCTTTGGTAACTATTGTTATATCAGAATTCCACCAATGGCAAGGGTTGGTCCCATTCACCTTTGAAATCCAACACACAACTCCTGAGCATGTCTTCCAATATTTGTATCACCCTTTCAGATTGCCCATTTGTCTAAGGATGATAAGCAGTACTCAGGTGGATTTTGGTTCCTAGTGATTCATGAAAAGCACTCCAAAACTGATCTGTAATCTCTATCAGATACAATGGAGTCTGGCACTCCATGTAGTCTCTCAAGCTCCTGGACATACATCTCAGCTAACTTCTCCATGGAGTCTCAAAAGTATGTTCATAGGTAAAAAGTGGCACATTTGGTTAGCCTATCCACAATGACCCAGATTGTATCATGTCTTAATCTAGTCATAGGCAACCCAGTTAAAAAGTTCATGGTTATGTTGCCTCACGTCCTCACTACTATAGGTAGAGTCTGTTGGGTACCAGTTGGCTTCTGGTGCTCTACCTTTAC
This sequence comes from Aquilaria yunnanensis, assembly GCA_039654915.1. NCBI lineage: Eukaryota > Viridiplantae > Streptophyta > Magnoliopsida > Malvales > Thymelaeaceae > Aquilaria > Aquilaria yunnanensis. The sequence goes on along the minus strand of CM077594.1, from coordinate 51,382,759 downwards.
CCTATGGCATGTGGCACATTTGGAGACATAAGTAACTATGTCTCTTTCCATATTTGGCCACTAGAAGTGAGTCTTCAAATCTTTATACTTTTTCTCACTTCCTGGATGGATATTCAACTTGCTTGTGTGAGCTTTTTCAAGTATTTCATCGCTAAGCTTTGGTCCTTTAGGCACATAGATTCGGTCCTTGAAGTACAGTACCCTTTTCCTGTAGGTAAAGGTTTGATACAAGGAACCTTTTTCCTCTCCTAAAATCTTTTTCAGATTAGGATCTATCTCATGTACCTTTATGGCTTCTTCAATCCATCTAGATTGAATTGTCAATGTGTAAATTTGGGCTTCCTCCCACTTATGCCATTTATCCCATAGGCATAGCAGACTATTCTGCTCATCATGATCAGCTATGGATACTCATTTCAAAAGTCCTGTGTACTTCCTGCTCAAGGCATCTACTACTACATTGCCTTTGCCCTCTGTATGCTCTATACTGTAGTCATAGTCCTTGATGTACTCTAACCATCTCCTTTGCCTCATGTTCAACTTTTTCTAAGTGAACAAGTACTTTAGGCTCTTATGGTCAGTGTAGATCATAAAGGAACTTCCCATTAAGTAATGTCTTCATTGCTTCAAAGAAAAAATCACTACTCTCAGTTCTAGGTCATGGGTAGGATAATTTTGCTCATGGGGTCTCAACTGCTTTGATCCACAAGCAATGACATTTTTGTTTTGCATAAGCACACAACCTAACCCAGATCTAGATGCATCTATATATATGATGTAGAGCTTACTTGGATAAGGAAGAATCAAAACTGGAGCATCAATCAACCTCTACTTGAGCTCCTAAATACTCTTTTCACACTTTTTAGTCCACTCAAATCTTTGACCCTTCTTGGTCAGATGAGTAAGAAATGAGGCAATCATGGAAAAACCTGATACAAATCACCCGTAATATCCAGCTAATCCTAGGAAACTTCTGATTTTCATCATAGTCTTTGGTCTTTCCCACCCTTGCACTACCTTGACCTTTTCAGGGTCTGCCTTAAGGCCTTGTGCATCTATGATGTGTCCTAGGAAAGACACTTCCCTTATCTAGAATTCACACTTGGATAACTTGGCATAAAGCTGATGCTGCAACAGAGTCTTTAAGACAATCTTTAGATGATGTTCACCTTCATTTTCATCCTTGGAATACATTAGAATGTCATCAATGAACACAACCACAAATTTGTCTAGAAGTGGTCTGAACACCATGTTCATTAGGTCCATGAAAGTAGCTGGGGCATTAGTCAAACCAAATGGCATGACTTTGTACTCATAATGCCCACATCTAGTCCTGAATGTAGTCTTAGGAATGTTCTCTTCCTTTACTCTAAACTGGAAGTATCCAGATCTCAAATCTATCTAGGAGAAGATCGTAGCTCCCTTGAGTTGATCAAACAGGTCCTCAATCCTAGGGAGTGAATGCATAGTCTCAAAGATCCATCCTTCTTTTTCACAAAGAGAACATGAACTCCCCATGACGAAACACTTGGCCTTAAGAACCCTTTTTCAAGAAGTTCATCAAGTGGTTTTTTAAGCTCATTCATCTCTATGATTGACATTCTGTAAAGAGGTATGGATATTGGACTAGCTTCTGGTTGCAGCTTAATTTCAAATTCAATCTCCCTTTATGGAGGAATACCTGGCAGGTCTTTAGGAAAAACTTGTGGAAAGTCTCTCACTATAGGTATTCTATCCACTTCCTCATCACAATGCAATTCATTCAATGCATAACAGTAATCATGGTCAGAAATCACAAGTATCTCATCGAGTACCTCTAGTTCCATGCCATGCATTTCATACACTAATTCCTTAGAATTCACTAATGCATGCACTTCACCATCAGGCAATGTGACTTCCCTATTAACACAATGAATTCTTATGCTACGCATAGCATGCCAATTTATACGCAGTACTAAATTGACTACTAGCAAATTAATCATAACCTTAGTTTTTCCTACTACTAGCTTATAATCCTTAGCTAGGTCATTAGGAAAAGACATTGACTACCTGTTGTTTTCACTAAGGATATCCTAGGCATGATTTCAATAGGCAATTTCATGGCATCAACAAATTTCCTAGCCACTATAAACATAGATGCACCAGTATCAAACAGAACACTAATAGGCATACTATTAAGGTAAATGTTACCTTTTAGTGCTCCTCTTTACTCTGATGTCTCTAGCCTTTCCACTTGCAAGACTCTGCCAGCTCTCTGCACTGGAGGCCGAGGCACTGGAGGAACTGGCCTCTACTGTCCCTCCCTAGGTGCTCCCCCTCTAGGTCCTACTCCAATAAGCCTTACTGGACCTTGGTCTTCTGGCATCTTTTGAGCCTGTGGGCAGTCTTTTATCCAATGATCCATGGATCTACATCTTAGACACGCTTGGGTGTCAAAATAACAAGGTTTCTTTCCATGAAACTTCTTGCATTTAAGGAACCTTAGGCCAAGGAACTTCCCCTTAACCTTGCCCCCACCACCAAAATGAGAATTCTTGGCAATTCTCTTGTCATGTTATGGCTTCTTCTGCTTGCCTCCTGCCTGACTACTTTCCCCTGGTCCACTGGGAAAGTACTTAGTCTCCTACTCCTCTTACTCTACTAATAGAGCTTTCTACACGACTTCATAGTATGTAACTGCTCCAAAAGGTCAAACAGCCTTTCTAATGTCTGACTTTAGGCCTCTGACAAATCCTTTCACCTTTAACTCCTCTAGTCCATGATACTGAGGAGCATACCTCACCAACTGATTAAATTTGTGCTCATACTCTAGGACACTGAGGTTGTCCTGCCTTAGAACATCAAATTCAGCTTGCTTCATATCATTGATAGCATCAGTAATGTACTGCTCCTGGCACAGTTGGGTAAACTCTGGCCAAGTCATTTCCATGTCTTCTCATAGCCTTCTGCCCTTATGGATAGCATATTTATCTCTGGTGCTCCTCCACCATATCTCTACACTGTCTACTAGATTGTAGGTAGCCAGTGGCACTTTCTTCGTAGAGCCCTCTCAAACATTTTTTCAATGAAGATTAACCACTCCTCAACTTTCTCTAGCCCAGCTCTTCCATCAAATTGTGGAGGTCTTAGGCCTTGAAACCTCTCCAATAGTCTGACCTCATCTACGCCTTCTAGATCCTCTGATCTATGTATCCTGGATCTGTGAGAGTCCTCTGTATGGTGATGCTCTCTATGATCTCTCTGCCTCCTCCTGGATCTTCTCTCATGGCCATCCTTAATCTTATTCCTAGTGGAGGAATGCTCATAGACTAAGGGATTGGTCCTGGACACCTGAAAAATCTGAGACCTTAGTCTTCTTCCTCTTTGATTTCTCCTATCCTCATCTTCCTCCTGAATATTTTCATCATTTGTGTCTTTCAAGCTTCCGGAAGGAACATATTTAGTTGTGTCCCTAGAATCCTCTTCTGCTTGTTGCTGTGCATCTTGAACTAGTTCTGCTGGAGCTAGTTGGACTCTTTGCTATTATGCTTGAATCAGCCTCATTAAGTTTTCATTAATTAGAGCTAAGTTCCTTTAAAGCTCTAACCAAACCTAAGGCACTTCAGGGTTTGGTACCCCCTGTTGCCCCTGATTCCCTCTATTCTATCCATTTCCTTGTTACCCAGAATTAGTATGAGGCCTTTGGGGTGGTTCCCCTCTCCTTGAGGCAACCATGTTTACTTCCTACATTGATGATCCATCATAGAGCACATATAAAGATCATAGGTATTTCAATGGTACTTGACACTAGCAGCTAACCAAATTGAGTTCATATATGTAGGTTCGTGCAATGCAACTATATGCTATGTACATGTATAAACCATGCTCTTATACCAACTTCTGTTATCCACTCTAGGGCAGTCCAAATATGGTGCCAAAATTGTGCATTTAGACTCCCAGGATTGGTAATGTTTTCTAGGCCATCAGAATACTACCCTTCGTGTGCATACCCAAGTGGCCCTCTTGGACACTATGTAAACACATGCATATTGGTCCAACCATCACACACATATTCACATTTCATGCACACCATGGTACCAAAAAGGAAAACACTAGCATAACTCTTAATCTTGGCTACCACACTTTAGGCATTCTTGTTAAGTTCTAGTGACCAGCCAATCTGCCTGTAACTTCCCTTAACAAACTATATCATTCTAGCCACATACCCCCTATTTTCCTTGCTCCAGTACCAAGTAGAGACTTAGAGCAAACCAAGGAATTTTTTTTTACATCAATAGCCCACCTATAGACCAAGTTATGGATTTTTTAAGTTGGTTACAAAATTCTGACCAAATGAACAGTAACTTAGCCAAATTTGCAACGTCATATCTTTGGCTACATGACTCCAAATCCCAGCTCAACCTCTAAATTTTCTCTAGATGTTGTCAAAATTTCATACCAAAATTCCTTCTACACACGAAGATATAGAACTTTAAGTCCAGAGTCGAAATTGTAGTCACTTTATGACCATTTTGCCCATACAAAATTTCATAAGTGTGCAAACACTTCTTTCACAACAGAAAAACCCTCCAAAGTTATCCCATATATGTCCATTACACATAGGGATTACATTCCCTTGCTTTTAACAACTTTATGTGGCCAAACAAGATTTACAAATAAGCATCTCATCATTCACACTTAGGCAACTTTGCACCACATGACTTAGATAGGCAAAACATTACTCAAATGTTCACATACTTGTCTCATTTTACATACACTACATGTAAATGCATACATGCACTACAATATGCTCTTAACTCATATGCACCCTAGGTTACAGGAGTGCTTAACACACAATGGACTCCAGAAACAGGATGCTTGACAGCTACTGCACAACACAATAAGTACCATCACCAAAAATACCAAATGTGCTCCTAAAATCACCAAACTTTCCAGATCATAACTAGACACATGGAAGTTCATGTACCTAAAATTTTAGATCAAAACTAAAACCACAATGGTCAGTTTGCATGTGATCTTTCTACTGGACCTGAAATGACAGAATTGACGAGAGTAAGTTTCATTGAGAAACTTAGTAAGGGTAACATTTGAATTCAATAGGCAATGTGACCATTATTAAAACCTACATTCAAAGACACTAAAACAAAAAAAAACACAATGCATATATACAAGATATAGCAACCAAATGCAGCAGCCATTCACAACCAACAAACACATGAAATGCAGCAGCAACAATGGTTTTTAGCCATTATGACACACTTGTAATTCTCCCATTTTTGTGGAGTGGTAACACCTAGTTTTCTCTTCCTCTCTTTTTAGATGCATTTTGCATCCCACTAGCATTACCAAGGCCTTTTAGAGTTTGGCCTCTAAATTCTTGCTCCAGGGCCATAGCCCTTTGAACAATGTCATAATACTTATGGGCACCCACTGCCCTCAGTGTTTGACTCAGTTCAGACCTTAGTCATCTGAGGAACCTCTTAGCCTTCAAATCCTCTTGGCCATCATACTATCGGGCATAGCGGATGAGGTTATTTAACATCTGTTCATATTCCAGCACCAAAAGCTCTCCATGCTCAAGCAAGTCAAACTCGACTTGCGTCTGGTGTTTTAGGGCATCACTAATGTACTGCTGTTGAAGAACTTGGAGAAATTTAGCAAACCACATTGCCCTTCTTCTGGAAGTGGGTCTCCTAGCATTTTTACTAGCGTAAGTCCTGTGGACTGCTCTCTACCATAGTTTAGCATTGCATTCGAATCTTAAGGTATCAAGCAAAACCTTTTAAAAAGAGGAAACCTTCATTCTCTCGAAGATCTTCTCAACCTGGTTAATCTAGAATTCTGCTTCATCTGGACCACTGCTCCCTCTGAAAATTGGGGGTTTTAAGGCAAGAAACCCCTCTAGTTGACCTTCTCTTAGGCGTTCAGCATATCTTCTAAGGGCTTTTTCATCCCTATTAGTAAGGCATCCTCTAGGAGCCCTTACTACTCCAGTGGTGGCAGTGAGTTGGGTAGACCACTCCCTTTCTTCTATGTCTAGTTCCTTTGCTACTGGACTCATTTCCCGCTCAACTCGAGTCTCCTGTCTGATTTCAGACCTTACCCTTCTCACTCTTGGATTTCTCCTTTCATCATGATCATCTTCATCATTAAGCTCTTTCCCATTTCCACTAGCTTGATCACCAAGCATAGGTTCTTTTCCTGGCTTTTTTATGACTTCTGGTTTCTTTTCTTGCCTAGTAGGTTCTGGGACTTGTGCCTGACCTCTAGTCAAGGCCTGTATGCCAACTACAAGTTGGGTGATAGTAGCTTGTAATGTTGCCATCATGTGTTCCATTTTCCCTTGATCATTATTACTAGGTCCACCCACATTCCGGCTAATGGGGTCAATGGCCATAGCTTGTACTTCTACTTTGAAACCAGTTTGCTCACCCTCGTGATGGGTGGCTCTATTCTCATTTTGGCCTCTAGCCTCTTTATCCATATTCCTGGTTCTCATCCTGTACATAACAACAAGCAAGGTATAAATATGCTTAATATTCATATGTAGACACAACAGTGGACTTAACCTATGTGGGAACAAGTCTATGCTACAAAGAATCCATAGACCAAAAATTTTGGTTTTGAGAGCAACCATGCTCTGATACCAAGTTGTCATGCCCAACTTAGCCCCTGGCTCATTCCAGCCTAATTAGTTAATCATGCAATGGAATTTGCATATAAGGGGCATTTAATCCTTATCAAAACATACGGGCATGAACCCCAGGAAATTGCTAGCACTAGCTCATTAATTATTTACTTAAAGGTTGATATTGTGCTCTCAGAAACAAGCTAGTACTTATGTAGAACTTGTGTGTTCATTTCAAGTTTGTTATCAAACATAACCAAGAACATGCATGGCAACCAAAACACCAGATTCCAGTTGTGGAAAATTTGTTTATAATGCATATGTCTTAAATACTCATATGTCTCTTGGTAACCCACTATTGCACATAAACACATAAACGTCTTTAATTCCATTGGTTACCATTTTAGCTCATTATGGTCATGCATTTCCTTTATAGTTTATGTTTACTTAATGTTCATCTTTAAACAAACATATAAGGCCTAGACATTCATGATTCCATATTTCAAACATAGGCTTAAAGCACATGATCATGCATATCTATCAACTTTTTACTTAGGCCCAATGATAATTATCAACCAGAATGTCCAAGATTTCACATGTATGCAATAGACATACAACATGGTGGAATATATACTTAGATTTGATTTTAGCATGCCATTTTACTTAAGTACCCAAAAGGGTCTATAATTACTCATAGGCACATATTTGGTTTTTTAAGACAAACCAAAATACAAAGCACATGTTTATACACGGAAAATCACACATGGAACACATTTCCAACTTAGAGACTTTGTTCCCACAATCTAGACTCCAAGTCCTGCACATAAAGTCCACACTTATTAGCTTGTTACACAAGCAGCCCATAATACTTAGAATACTTAGAATATTGAGCAAACACATATGTACACACACAAACCTTTTTACCAACAGAAAGAGTATAAAATACTCTTGATCTTAGTCCCATTCTAGTGCTCCTTTTCCTACATTAAGTAGAGAAGGGCATGAGTAAAACTCAGTAAGGATTCCGTATTGCTCATAGAGCCTAACCTAGCACAAATATATCTTAGCCAAATATAATCCAAGCTCCTACAAAGAAAAAACTAAGACAAAGAAAATACAAGATATATGCATCTAATAGTAATCAAGGTTAGCAAGCACAAACAAACATAGAAGCATGCAAACACACACACCACTTAACACCATATTCAAAAGAAGGGCACAGCAAGCATGAGCATATTTTCTTTAATTTTGAGTAACCATTTTGATGGCCAGCAGCATCTTCGTCATATGACATGGTGAGACAGATAGGGACTTCCGGTATGGGAAAACACCTGAAATATAGATTCCCCAGGAAAACCTGCCTGAAATACTCAGAAAATAGGGGTTAGGAGGTCCCCGTTGTCTTTTTCCGGGGAGGAGCCTCCGACGCCCAAGTCAGTGCTTTGGGAGGTGGAGAGGGAGTAGTAAGGACCAAAGACTCTTACTTGTTACATTTTTTCTTTTAGGCGGGGAAAAAGGGGGTTCTTCCCTGAGACCATTCCCCTGATATATATAAGAGGGGTAACCCATTCAGATTGTGACACATGTTCGGTCGGATGCTATTCGTACTTCTGGGTGTGGGGGCCCTAGCCGCCTGCAGGCTCCTCGGGCCATGAGCTAAGGCAAGCATAGCCTTACATGACAAGACATAGGCAACACCGGCGTATCAGAGTGCATGTGAGGGCAGCATGCAGGGTGTACGGGCGACATGTCAAAGTCTCTTTGATTGCTCCTTCCGTACCACTGATGTCCCTTTGGTTGAGGTCTCCCTTCGGAGTGAGGGGCCTTTTCCCGGTGTTGTATCGGTAGTTCGGGGGACTCCCTAGCTCCAAAGTTACTCCTTCGGGGGGATTTTCTCCGGCCGAAGGTGGCTGGCCCTTCTCCCCCGAAGCTGGTTCGGTCGCCTTCCCGAGGGAGGCAATACGCTAGTTTCCCGAGGTTGGTACTGGTGGACTACCGAGATCATGTACCCAAGGTGTCTGACTCCCTCATTTCCAAGGTCAGCACTGCCATTCCTCGTGGGTGACGCCGGATTTTCCCGAGCATAATGTTTGGCCGAAGTCCTCTAGTGACCGGGTGATAGCACTTTGGCTCTCACATTTATTAGTCTGTATAAATCTGAGATCCCTTTATGATTGGGAATTGAGTTGGCTGACCCAATTCCTAGCCGTAACGCTTGCACGGAGCTAGCTAGTACATAGTTGCCTAAGCAACAAAACATAGCCCTTTGTAGCACCTTAGGATCACATGGCATCCAATATCCATCACCCAAGGGCCGAAATACTTAAAAGAGTAAAAGAATCCTTACCAAACTGTTTAGAACCCTCATTGCCCCAAAGCTTTTAGTAGCTTGTCTTTCTTCCTTTTCCTTGCTTGTTGTACCTAGAACTTGGTTTCTAGCTTAAGAAACTCAACCAAATGAGGTATGACCGAATCCTTCAGCTTAATTTCCTTCAGGCTCCCGCTCCTCTTTTCTTAAGTTCACCACTTGATTCCTTGCCTCGGAAGGCCTTAGAAGCTTATTCCCAAGAATGAAGCTTGCTTCACACTCAAGAATTCCAAGAACAATATTTGGCTGAAACTCCTTTGGCTTGATGGCTTCCAAAAAGGTCTATTCATTTTAATCCACTTCTTGATTCTTTCTTAGGATGTTCTTAAGAGTTTGTAGATACCAAGAACACATGGTAAAAGCTCAAGGATGCTCAAGAATGAGTCTTCACTGAATTTAGAAGGAAGAAGAATTTGGAAGAGTGTTTGAGAGCAAATGTAGATAGAGATTGAAGAGAGAGAGTGAAATGTGTTAAATGAAGTTTGGAGGAGTGAATGGGAGTGTATTTTGAGTAGTATGGATGAATTTTTAGGGGGGAGAATGAGGGAGATCATGTGATTCCCAAGGGGGTGAGTGGGAGACAAAGTGGGAGAGAAATTGGAAGACTTTGGTAAAGGTTGGGTGAATATGTCAAAAGTGGGGGACAAGTAGGTTGAGGAAGGAATCATAAGTGATGAGTTGGATGGGAGGTAGATTAAAATAATGGGAAATGGAGGGAGGTGGCATCCATGGCATCCAATGCCTTTAAAATTGGCTAATCCTCCCGTAGTCCCTCAATTCCTCGCATTTGGGCAATTGAGCCCAATCACCAAAAGTCCCCTTTGTCAAATTGTGTCCTTCACCTTAAATTTCCATCATTTTGCTTGGCCTAAGCCAAGTTTGAATTCTGAGAGTGCCCAACACTCATAATACTCTTCGGCCTCACTTAATTTAGTGTCTCTCGAGCTCATTGAACTTAATTCCCAAATTAGGAAAAATTCTTCAGGCCTATATCCTCATAGCCCAAGCCTTAATTACTTAGAATTTTGTAGGCGTTACAAGAGGGGGCCATTTTAGGAGTGCTCCAAAATCAATGACCTTTGGGCGAACATGGTGGAGTTGAGCTCGGAGAGGGAGGTCCTTTGACAAAAAAGGGAGGATGTTGTAGCCAATTTTACCAAGGCACTGAAGATCAACACTGAGCTCCTTGCTGAAATTGATCGACTGAAGAAGCAAAAGAAGAAAAAGAATATGGCTGAAAAGTAGTTGGAGTCGTTCAAAAAGGAAGTGGAGCATATGAAGGCCGAGAAGGCTAATGCAGAAGAGGCAGCAAAGTCCTCTTTTCAAGATGGCTTTTGCCTCGCTCACGATCATATGCTCCTTTGATATCTTGACCTTGATGTCTCCTCCCTCAATGGTCTCGATATTCCTGAAGGACACTCCTTGCCATGGTCAAAGATGGAATTCCTGAATCTCCCCGAGCTCCCTCCTTTGGCTAAAAACTTTGATGATGAGGATCAAGAGGATGCTGAGGACGTAGATGCTGAACAAACCAAAGATGGCCAAAATAACCAATAGGGCTTAGTTTCTTGTAGTTTTTTTGTTGTACTTTGCACCTTTTAACTGTCCACAATGGCATTATCTTTAGTGAGTCTTTCTTGTTTGTGAGCTTTTTGGCTGACCAACCACCTTCGCCTAGCTTACAACCTTCGGCTAGGTAAAACCCCTAGATTTGGTCATGTACTATCATGGACAAAAATACTATCAAGGATTCAAGAAATATTTTCTAAACGTTTGAATGTAACTCAAGCAAGGTTTTCCAAAAATTTGCTATGTACAAGAACACTTAGGTATTTTTGGAATCAATCGTATTTCGTGAAACTTGTATAGGATTACTTAAGTACCTTTGGTAACTACCATATTTGGTTATACCCTGTTGGAAGATTCTCATAATAAATATCCTTCAATTGAAATTTTCTAAGCGTAGAATTTTTTCAAAGAGTCTGAATGCCATGTGTTTTTCAACTCTTCTACTTCTGAATTTCCAAGCTTAAAGACTACGGGTTGAACTTCATCAAGGACCAAATAAGATCCTTCCCAATTTTCCCGAACTACTCCATGGGATGGTCTTCAAGGCCCTAGTTTTTCCTTTCGGAGAACAAGGTCTCCTTTCTTGATCCCTATAGGTTTGACATGCAAGTTTGTAGCAATGGCTACCCTTTCTTGAAAGGCTTTTCTCTTAAGTTTGGCCATCTCCCAATGCTCCTTAATCATATCTAACTTGGTTCTTAGACCGAGGTTGTTCCCTTCTTTGTAGAACACTTGTATTCTGATAGACAGTTGTACGACTTTGACAAGAATAATGGCCTCTGTGCCGAATATGAGTGAGAAAGGTGTTTCACTAGTAGCTTTTCTAAGAGTTGTTCGATAACTCCATAGTACACTCAAAAGTTCTCCAAGCCATTTTCCCTTAGCTTATTTTAACCTCTCCTTTAAACCATCTTTTATTGTCCTATTGGACACCTCAACTTGTCCATTACTCTAAGGATGACCAATTGGGGCAAAATGTAAATTTATGATGAGGTTGATGGCAAATTCCTAAAATCCTCTATCAATGAATTGGGATCCAATGTCTACTACTATCACCCTCGACACACCGAATCGACATATGATGTTTTTCTAGACAAGCTTCTGAATGTCTTTTGCCGAGATTGTTCCTAGAGGCTTTGCCTTAATCCACTTGCTGAAATAATCTATTGCACCTATGCAAAACTTCACTCCTCCATGGGCCGTCGAGAGAAGACCAATGCGGTCAATACCCCAAACTACGAAGAGGAAAGGATAGTTAGCTGATGTTATCACCTCCAAGGGTACTCTTTGGATAGGTGTGTGTCTCTAGCACCTATCACTTTTTTTGACAAATTGTCTTGCATCCTTCCTTAGAGTAAGCCAGAAATACCCTTGCTAAAGTAGTACCTCAACTAGGGCATCGATCCCGATGTGAGATCCATAAGCTCTTTCACGGACTTTGGTGAGAAATGCTTTGATGTCATCTTCATTCATACATCTTTGCAGTGGATTTGCATACCCATGTCAGTACAATTCTTCTCTGATCAAGAAGTATCTACCCGAGCGCTTTCGTACCTTCACGGCTTCTAGAGGGTCCTCAGGTAGTTCTGAAGTCGTGAGATATTTTTTGATAGGATCCTTCCATCCTTTGCCTGTGGTTGCAATGGACATTATTGCTATGCCTGGGTGATCGAGTACTTCGGTTTATTGCTTTGATTTGGCCAAAGTGCCCGCTTCCACATTATCTCGTCGGGGCACATTTCCTATCTGTACCCTGTCAAATTCTTGGATAAGCCCTTTTACCAAATTGAGGTATTTTCCATGTTCGGATCTTCCACACCATAATCCCTGGTCATCTACCAGACCACCTAATAGCCGAAGTGCTATCACCCACAAGAAATCATAAATGGCTAACCTAACACTACCCTCGAGTAGTCATAGCACCAACCTCGAAAGATTCTACTGCACCACCCTCGAAAGGTTGTTTGACCAACTTCGGGAAAAAGTCTCCTCGCCACCCTTGGACTTACAAGCTACCAACCTTGGCAAATAGGGCTATCCTCCTTGACAGAGAAAAAGGTCTCCTAAAGATGGTCCGCTCTTCCGAAAGGCCTTCTCTGGTAGCCCTCAGGGATAAATCTCTACCCAAATGGGTTTTACACCTCCAAACGGGTCCTATGGAGAAACGAAAAATATGGTTAGGGAACCTTTGACAAATAGGCCTTGTACACGGTTCAACCCTTTGGTCGGGACTACCTACAGCCAGCTGGAGATACCTGCCTCTGAAGGTACGGACTAGATCAAGTCGAACACGTGTCACAATTTGGGTAGGCTGCGCAAAATGGCCTTTCCCTCCACCCTCCTATAAATACTTAGGAGGATTTTTGGTAAGAAATATGGGACCCTCTCCTCTATACTCTCTACCCTTAAACAACTTCTCTCTTATATACTGACTTGGGCGTCGGAGGCTCCTCGCCCAGAAATACACTCCGAGGAGCCCCTAACCCGCTTTCTTCAAGATCTTGCAGATACCTTCTCATCGGAAGTCTCTCCCAGGCTCAACATGTCATACAATGAAGATGCCGTCGAGCATCATTTTGGCACCATCTGTGGGAACCTATTCCCAAGTGGTTCTTGTTGAGACTCGGTGTTCAAAGGAGAAGGGACTCCTGAGGTCTCAGTGTTACCCACTCCGGGGTGGTCCTTATGGTGCCAAAATTGTGCATATAAACTCCCAGGATTGGTAATGTTCTGTAGGCCATCAAAACACTACCCTTAGTGTACATACCCAAGTGGCCCTCTTGGGCATTATGTAAACACATGCATATTGGTCCAACCATCACACACATATTCACATTTCATGCACACCATTGCAGCAAAGAAGGAAAACACAGGAGCACCATACTAAAGGCTAATGAATAGGGTATTCAGCTCCCAAATTGAGAGAAATATGGAAGTATATGTCGATGATATGATAGTTAAGAGCAAACATCCTAGTTGTCATATCATAGACTTAAAGGAAACATTCCACCAATTTTGGGAATTCAGAATCTATCTTAACCCTGAGAAGTGTGTCTTTGGGGTGACTACTGAAAAATTCCTTGGGTTTATGGTATCCGAAAGTGGTATTAATGCCAACCTAGGAAAGGTTAAGGCCCTGCTAGGATTCTGAACTCCCACGATGACCAAGGATGTGCAAAGGCTTACGGGAAGAATCACGGTGCTTAGTAGATTCATCTTTAGATACGGGGACCGGTGCTAAGCATTCTTTAAAGTGCTCACCAAAGTAGCAAAAAATGAAGGCAACTTCAATTTCGAGGAACACCCTTGGAACGAAGATTGCCAAAAAGCTTGGGATGAACTCAATAGCTATTTAACCTATTTGCCAACACTTTGGCAGCTACTGGAAGAAGAACCTCTTATCCTCTACCTTGCTATCACTGAAAAGGCAATAAGTTCAGTACTTGTAAGGGAAGAAAGAGGAAAGTAATGGCCAGTGTACTATGTAAGCAAGTCCCTACACGGTGCTGAAGTTAGGTATCCACTGCTATAGAAAGCAATTTATGCCTTAGTACTGGTAGGAAGGAGATTTTGGCCATACTTCCAAGGATATCCCATCGCAGTTCGAAGTAACTTACCTTTTCGAGATATCATGAGGAAGGTAAACCACTCTGGAAGATTATCAAAGTGGTGCATTGATCTCGGTGAATATCATATCACCTATTGGCAACTCCAGTTCTAAACATCAAGGAGCCAGAATAATTCTACAGGGACTTGAAGGTATGTGAGCACCAACCTCAGGGAAATAGGGTCCGGCACCCTAACCCCCCGACCTCGGGGATCCACCATCACCCTTGGGGAATGGCAATGCTGGCCTCATGAGTATGGTGCATTACCACCCTCGCTAAGATGACCTGACCAGCTTCGAGAGATGTTGACTCACCATCTTCAGCAGGGGAAAACACCTGCGAAGGGGATCATCTGTGCCGAGGGGGCTCGCGAATAACTGGAGCAACCTCGGCAAGAACCCCTCTTACTCCAAAGAGGTCTCTTTCACTGAAGGGATCTCGAGAATATGACAAAAATGGTTAAGGAGCCTATGACACGCCGCCCTCACACATGTCCTGACACACCGCCCTCGCACACACCCTGACATGCAGACCTCCCATGGCCCTGACTTCTGGCCAAGATGGCCTAGAGCTAGCTAGAGGTCCCCGTTCCTGAAGGTACAAATCGCATCCGACCGAACATGTGTCATGATCTAAGCGGGCTACCTCAAACAGAAGTCCCTTACACCCTCCTATAAATACTTGGGAAATGACCTTAGTACGGGGGGGATTGAACTCTCAGGAGAAACACATTCTTCACTCTCGACTCACCATTCTTCATTTCACCAAATACTGACTTGGGCGTTGGAGGCTCCTCCCCAAAAAAAATGCTTCAGGGAACTCCTAACCCTTGTTCTTTGAGTGTTTCAGGCAATCTTTCCCTAGAAGTCTCTCATTCAGACGGTCTCATCATCGAAAGTCCCTTCCAGGCTTACCATGTCGTACAACGAAGATGCCAACAAGCATCATTTGGCACTGTCTGTGGCAACTTACTCTCAGGTAGCCATCGTTAAGACTCGGCGTTCTAAGGATAAAGGATTCCCGAAGTCCCCATATGTGCCAAAAACTCAACCGGCAACCGAACCCACTGCACACACTTCCTTGCCTAAGGATGAACGTCCTCTAACGATCACGATGAGCTTCCTACATGATTTTCAGCGCTTTGTTATGGCTGAAATGACGCAACAACTGGACCAAATGTGGTCACAACCACATTCGGGCTGAAGGCCCTTCACTAGCACCCCGTCGGGAGAGAAGCCCGAAATCTGCTCATCGGAGTTTAGGGGA
Organism: Aquilaria yunnanensis; assembly: GCA_039654915.1. Classification (NCBI taxonomy): domain Eukaryota; kingdom Viridiplantae; phylum Streptophyta; class Magnoliopsida; order Malvales; family Thymelaeaceae; genus Aquilaria; species Aquilaria yunnanensis. The sequence continues at coordinate 51,367,320 of CM077594.1, read as the reverse complement.
ACGGGGACCAACGTGATGAGTTCTCGACGGAGGACATACCCCCCAGAGTCCGACGTACTGGAGAAGCGGGGTCCAAAGGGGATAGGACTTCCCACTAGCGAAGTTCCTAACCAGAAGAAAGATCACAATCCCCCCGAAGCCGAAGTTACTCCCCGAAAAGGAGGCATTGCTCTCCGTTGCCAGAGGCCTCTAGGCAGCAAGAAGAGCCCAGGACCATCGTCCTCATGGAAAAAATCCTAAAGAGATTGGAGAGGGTGGAAAGGCAGGTGGCTTAGACACCCGTCTGGTCTAGGTTGTCAGAAACCTTCACGGGAGATGAGTCACCGTTTATCCGACCAATAATTGAGGCACATATGCCAAGCGACTTTCGGGTGCCTCATTTAGAAACCTATGGTGGGCGTAGTGACCCCCAAGCCCACCTGACCAAGTATAAGCGTAGCATGGTACTGCACGGTGCTGATGATGCCACCATTTGCAAGTGTTTTGAGGTCACCCTCTCCGACCCGGCAACCGCGTGTTACAACTCTCTCGCCCCTGGGACTATAATGAGTTTCCAAGAGCTGTCTACGGCATTTACACAGCAGTTCATCGGCAGTAGGCCGATGGCGAAGATGCCCGTTCAGATGTTCGACTTAGAACAAAGGAATGGCAAAACCATCCGTGACTATGTCGAAAGGTTTAACCAAGAGGCCCTGAGCATGCCAAACTTTCGTCCTGAAATATGCATCCTTGCCATGATACGGGGACTTCAGTGAGACTCGTAACTCTTTTACGAGATCTTGCAAGACCCTCCGGACACCTTTGGCAATTTCTACCGTAGAATCGAACAACACTTGACAGCCGAAAAGCTGAGAATGGGAGGACCGAAGTCTAATCACCATCATCCCAAAAGCCAAAGTCACCAACCCCGGTATCCAGCCGAGGGCAGGGGAAAAACTCAAAAGTAGAAGGGGAAAAGACCCATGTTATTTACTCCCCCGATGTTATGGCCCTTCCAGTGGGAAGCATGTTTGAGGAAGGTGAATTGTTCTAAATTAACTATAGAACCTTAATTCAAGTTTACATAGCAAGAATTGAGAAGTTTAGCAAAGTTCACTAAGTTCTGAGAAAAATAAAGCACTGAATGAAGTTCAGGGGCAAAATGGTAATTTTACATCCTGAATAGCCGGGACGAGTCCCAAGTGTTTCAAAATGAATTTTTATAACTTTACTTTCAACCTTAACTCAAACTTAAAGACTAGACAAGAATTTAATCAAGAATGACTAAGTTACAAAGATGGGGGGCTTAATTGCATTAAACTTGAAACCTTGGTGACCTTGATGCTAAGTAAGGCTTTAAGAAGGGAAAGAGAAGGGGGACGCTGCCATAACCACGTTTTCATCCTTCCCTCACTCATTTCTCTTTAAAATTAAGCTTGGAATCAAGTGATCTTGGTGTCAAGAGGTGCAATTCAAGGTGTATAAGCTTGGAGGAACCAATTTCAAGCTTGAAACCATGATTTTGAAGCTTGGAAAGGCATTTTTCCACATCCCCTATTTTTTAATGTGGTAAGAAATGTGTTCTTGATTGAATTCATGTTTATTAGTTAGTTTGAAGCTTGGGGTTTGGTTAGAGAATGAAGTTTTGGTGATTAGTGCTTTGTTTTTTGATTGGAATTGATGTAGAACTTTGGTGAGCTTGGTTGGTTGAAAGGGAGCTTGATTCTTGGAGTTGAGGTAAGGGGAGTATGTTTTCAAGTTCAAATAATGCTAATAGCTTGAATTTGCTTGAAGAATTCAAGTGGTTTTAGCTATAGCATGAGTTAAAATTTTTGGTTGAATTGTGGTGGACTAGAGGAATTGGGAGGATTGGATTGATGTTACAAGACATCAAAGCTTAGCTTATGATAGTTGGTTATGTTCTATGCAACATGTTCTATGTGTGTATCAAATTTGGAGGCATTCCATGCATGTTTGATATGTGAAGGAATCGTCCAAAGTTCATAGCAGCAAAATGTGACAAATTCTGCATTTCTACAAATTGGCAACGCGTCGCCAATTACAGGTCGACACCAGTGACGCGTCGCCAATCCAGGGAAAGTTCACAGAACGTTACCAACTGTGGCGATGCGTCACCACAGACAAAAATGGTGAATTTTTCACATTTTGCTAGTTTGATCCAAGTGAGACCTAAGGGGGTTCTTAGCGTACCTAGGGGTCTAAGGATTCCAGGGGTACTCCGAGACTTCCAAAAGTCCCACAAAATATAAGAGTTTCCTTGAGTTTTGTAGAGTTTTAAAGTTGCTTGCGCAACAAGCAAGCAAACTATGTTGTAAATGAGCATAACTAGGTACCACTAGCTCAGGTGAGAGGTTTAGGACCCTTGTTGGCCTAGTCGTGCCGTAGCCACGAGGTCGTAAGGTGAAATCTTGTTCATCTAGTCTACAACAAAAGGTCTTATGGCCTAGTCTACAAAGTTCCACCATAATTCCCTTGCATAATGACTGTGGGAAGGCTACATGATTGTATCCAGTAAGCTTCGGCTTGCTAGGAGCAGGTTAGTGATCAGAACTCACTCGGCACGGAATGATGCACCGTGAGGAGGACTAGTTTGAGGAGAGGTCTCAAAGGCCTAGTTATATGTGCATATATCAGACCCTCATGCTGTGTGAGCTCGCAGCAAGTTTACATATGTTCATCATATGTCTAGTCCTAGTAATTTTCTTGCAGGTACACTGAAGACCCCTTACTGAGAATTGTCAAATTCTCACTCCCTAGTTATGTTATGCAGAGACTGAAGTTCCTGGATCAGGTAATCATTGAGGATTATCGTAGTAATGTTTTTTTGTGCATACAAGTACGGCATTTGAGAATCCTAGTGATTCTAGTCTACATGGTGTATTTAGTTGGCTTGTTGGTTAAGTAACAATACTAACTAGTATCTTCCTTTGGCTGCAGAGCCTAGTAGCAATCGGCAAAGGACTTTTGAGATTCGCCACTAGGACGTGTATCCAAGGTGGGAGTTAAGTCAAAGAGATCTCAATAGAGGCATGTATTTATACAATACTTTTAGTTGCCTCCATAGTCTATGTTATAAGGAGTCCTTGACTCTAGGATTGCTCTTGGGTGAGGGCATTTTTCTACTTTATGTATGAATGTTCTCACGAGTTGTTATGTGTAGTAAACTCACACAAATGTTGATTTTGTATGCTTTGGCTATTTATACTTATTTTGTGTAGAAATTACTTTGCCAAGTTAATGTTTTATGATTTTAATAAACCAAGTCAAAGCATAAGAGCATGCATCTTGCATATTCTAGGTTAATCAACTAGTATCATGGGATTTAATCCGCACACATACACAACTAGCCAATTCTAATCCACCGTGAGGCCAGTTCTCACAGGGCTTCCTAGGCAGGGGCCAAGGATGGCCGTGTCACCCGAACAACTCCTGAACAAACATACTGCTAGCTATGGAAAGCCAAGGAAACCCAATCTAGCGCCCGAAGGCCATGACTTCATAAAACAAGAAAAATATGAAGAAGTTTTGCTAGTTCCATCGGGATCTTGGGCATGACAATGAGGATTGCTTCCAGTTGAGGAAATACATGGAGTCTTTGATAAAGTAGGGCCAACTTCGCTGCTACCTACGGATGCCCTCCCCGAAAGGGAGGAGGGAAGAGGAAAGGAAAGCAGATGATGAGGACTATGATTCCGACAGGCGCCGGAACCGAAGTCCCAAAAGACATCCGCCACCTTCTGCTGGAGCAATCCAGACGATCACCACTGGACTACCTTCAGAAAAAAGAAAGAGAAAAGACAGGGAAATCTCGGTGATGGAATTTGGTAGCCAATCGAACAAGCTTGTTCGGAAAAATGGGTCCACTATAGTATTCCCTCATGACGACCCACTTCTAATCATGGCTAGGATAAAGAGTTGGGATGGCAAAAGAGTACTCCTCGATGATGGTTCTAACGCTGACGTCTTATTCTATCACCTGCTGCCGAATTTGGGTATCTCAAAAGGTGATCTCAAGCTTGTCACTTCCCTTACCTTTGGGGTAGGTCCATCTGAACTCCCTGTCCTCGGGTGGATTGACCTACCTCTAATGATAAGGGTAACTTTGCCACAAAACAAGGGTGAGCTTTTTGCTTCCACAATGACAAGGTTCATCATCATAGATGTTCCTTCATCATACAATGCCATCCTTGGGAGGCAGATGCAAGGGAATCTCCACATTTACCTAGATATGAAGTACTTGATGTCACCTTCGTAACCAAGGACAAAGATGCTGAGATCTTCATCGACCAAGGGGAAGTAAGAAAGGTCTTTGTGAAAGCAAGACAGGGCCCAGAAAAGATCCACTCACAGACTTCGGGAGAAAAGGGCATGCTCGCAGGGGAGGCAAAGGGAGAAGAAACAGAAGACCCTGATAAAATAGAAACAGAAAACGTGGAACTTGTCCTAGGCTGAAGTACCCGAGTAGGGAAAAAACTAGCCGAAGGTGACAAGGAAAAACATGTATCTTTTCTGTTAATGAGGGAAACGCTTAATAGAAGCATGTGTAATATGGGAAGTCAAATACCCCGAATGGCTTAGTAACGTGGTTATCGCCAGAAAGGAAGTGGGTGATAAACTCCGAATGTGCATTGACTTCCGAAACGTGAATGATGCTTGCCCTAAAGATTCATATCCTCTGCCGCCAATAGATCAGTTGGTAGATTCAACCGCCGAGTATGGCCTCATTAGTTTCCTTGATGCCTTCAGCGGGTATTAACAAATCAGGATGGACCCCGAAGATGAGTGAAAAACTGCCTTCATCACCGAAGTTGGTACATACTGCTATATTAGGATGCCTTTTGGGCTTAAGAATGCAGGGGCCACCTACCAAAGGTTGATGAACAGGGTCTTCAACTCCCAAATTGGGAGAAACATGGAAGTCTACGTCAATGATATGATACTTAAGAGCAAACTGCCTTGTAGTCATATCACGCACTTAGAGGAAACATTCCACCAACTGAGGACCTTCAGAATCCATCTCAACCCTGAAAAATGCGTGTTCGGGGTAAATGCGGGTAAGTTCCTCGGATTCATGGTGTCAGAGAGAGGTATCGACGCCAATCTAGAAAAGGTGAAGGCCCTGCTGGGATTCTGAACTCCTATGCCGACTAAGGATGTACAAAGACTCACGGGGAGAATCTCATCCCTCAGCAGATTTATCTCCAGATATGGGGATCGCTGCCAACCATTCTTTAAGGTCCTCACCAAGGCAGCAAAAAATGGTGGTGACCTCAGAACCGAGGTGCGGCCTTGGAACGAAGACTGTCAAAAGGCCTAGGAAGAGCTTAAAGTCTACCTAACTCGTCTACCAACACTTCGGTAGCCACGAGAAGGAGAACCCCTCATGCTCTACCTCACTGTTACCGAAAAGGCAGCAAGTTCGATCTTTGTAAAGGAAGAAGTGGCAAAGCAATGGCCAGTATATTATGTGAGAAAATCCTTGCATGGTGCCAAAGTCAGGTACCCCTTGCTACAAAAGGCTATTTATGCCCTAGTACTTGCAAGCAGAAGGCTATGTCCTTATTTCCAAGGCCACCCCATTATCATCCAAAGTAACCTGCCCCTTTGGGATATCATGAAGAAGGTACACCACTCGGGAATGCTTTCGAAGTGGTGCATCGAGCTCGGTGAGTATGACATCACCTATGAGCCGAGGAAGGCTATAAAAGCTCAAGCATTGGCAGATTTCATTACCTAGGTACCCATTGCTGAAGAAAGTCAACCCAACCTCGGGAACAATGAACCTGAGTGGACTCTGTTTGTCGACGGTGACTTCGGCTCTAAACATCAAGGAGCTAGAGTAATTCTTTGTCGTCCCGAAGGTATGGAAGCTATGAAAGCCATCAAATTTGTGTTTAATGTCACCAACAATATGGCAGAATATGAAGCCCTCATAGCAGGTTTGTGCCTTGCTAGAAGAATTGGTGTGATAAACCTAAAGGCCCATAGCGATTCTCAGCTAGTGGTCCGATAGATGGCAGGGGACTATAGTGTGAAGGACCCAACTTTAGCAAAGTATCACAAGCTCGTATCAAAGCTCATCCAAGAGTTTGACGCAGTGCACATTGAGAACGTGCCTTGTCGAGACAATACTGAAGCAGATAATCTGGCTAAGTCAAAAAAGTCCACCGAAGTACTAAGTCACCCGAGCATAGCAACCTCAGAAAGAGGATGGAAAAATCCCATAAAAAAGTACCTGAGGAGCTTCTCGAATACCCTTTTGAGGTAGCAAAAGTACGAAGACGTTTTGGGCAATATTTCCTGATCGGGGAGGAGTTATATCGACAAGGGTACGCAAGCCTGCTAAAAAGGTGTGTCAGCGAAGAGGATGTTGAAACAGTCCTCAAAGAAGTCCATGAGGGGGCCTGTGGTTCCCACATAGGAACTGACGCCCTGGTAGTAGTACTACTCTACTAGGAGTACTTCTGGCCCACCTTAAGAAAGGACGCGAGGCAGTTTGTCTAGAAATGTGACAATTGCCAAAAACACGCCAACATCCAGAGGCTGCCCTCAGAAATGATAACTTCGGCTAACTACCCTTGTCCCTTCACAGTATGGGGTATTAACCTTATCGAGCCTCTCCCAACAGCAACCGGTGGAGTGAAGTTCTGCGTGGTCGCAGAAGATTATTTCACTAAATCGATAGAAGCGGAGCCCCTGGCAACCATTTCGGCGAAGGACATATAGAAATTCATATGGAAGAAGAACGTATGCAAATTCGGCATATCGAGGGTGATAGTGGCCAACAATGGTTCCCAGTTTACTGAAAAGGGATTCCAAGAATTCACCACCGACCTCGAGATAAAAATGTACTTCGCCCTGGTAGCTTATCCCCAGAGCAACGGACAAGTAGAGGTGTCTAACAGAACCATAAAGGATGGTTTAAAAAAGAGATTAAGGGAAGCAAAAGGAAAATGTCTAGGAGAACTTGCTAGTGTGCTATGGAGCTATCAGACAACACCCCGAAGAGCCACAGGTGAGACACCTTTCTTACTTGTCTTTGGCACAGGAGCCATTATTCCTATCGAGGTGGTCCAGCCATCAGTCAGGGTACAAGTGTTCAATGAAGAAGGGAATGATCTCGGGTTGAAGACTAAGCTCGACCTATTTGACGAACACAGAGAAGTGGCTGAGCTTAGAAGAAAAGCTTTTCAGCAAAGGGTACCTATAGCTGTGAACTTGCATGTCAGGCGAAAAGGAATCAGGAAGGGAGACCTTGTTCTCCGAAAGGCTGAGTTTGAGGCTTGAAGACCATCTCACGGAGTACTTCGGGCAAATTGGGAAGGGCCTTATTTGGGCCTTGATGAGGTTTGGCCAGGAGTCTATAAGCTCGATGATATCGAAGGTGGAGAACTGAAAAATACATGGTGTTCAAATGCTTTGAAGAAATTCTACACTTAGAAAATTTTCAAGAAATTTTACACTTAAATTTTTCTAAGTACGGAAAAGTTTTCTGGGAAAAATAGCCCCACTTAAGAAATCTAACCAAACAAGGTTAGAGCATCTACTTGTGAAAATCACACATTTTCTTCGAAGGCATGTCAATAAGAACACGCCCTGACATGCAAACCTCCCACGATCTTGACTTCTGGCCAAGATGGCCAAGAGCCAACTAGAGGTCCCCATTCCCGAAGGTACGGATCGCATCCGACAGAACACGTGTCATGATCTAAGCGGGTTACATCAAATGGAAGTCCCTAACACCCTCTTATAAATACTTGGGAAATGACCTTGGTAGCGGGGGATTGAACTCTCAGGAGAAACACATTCTTTACTCTCGACTCACCATTCTTCATTTCACCAAATACTGACTTGGGCGTCGGAGGCTCCTCCCTCAGAAAAATGCTCTGGGGACCTCCTAACCCTTGTTCTTTGAGTGTTTCAGGTAATCTCTCCTCGAAAGTCTCTCCTTCAGACGCCCTCGTCACTAGAAGTCCCTTCCAGGCTTACCATGTCATACAACGAAGATGCCAACAGGCATTAGCTTCGAAGTCCATCAAGTTCGGTTTCAGTGTCACCAATAATGTGGCCGAATATGAAGCCCTCATAGCAAGCTTATGATTGGCAAAAAAGCTGGTGTTAGAAATCTGAAGGCCCACAGTGGTTCTCAGCTAGTGGTCTGGCAAATGACAGGGGACTACAGGGTAAAAGACTCAAACTTGGTAACGTACCATAGTCTCGTAAAAACACTTATCCAAGAGTTTGACAGGGTGCAGATAAAAAACATACCCTAACGGGATAATATGGAAGCTGATACGTTGACCAAATTAAAGGAGTCCACTAAAGTATTGGATCAATCGAGCATAGCAATAATGTCCATAGCTACCTCGAACAGAGGATGGAAGGATCCTATCAAGAAATATCTCACAACTTCGGAACTCCCTGAAGAACCTCTTGAAGTTACGAAGGTACAAAAGTGCTTGGGTAGATACTTCCTGATTGGGGAAGAATTATACCAACAAGGGTACACCAACTCGCTACAAAGATGTATCAGTGAAGGTGACATTGAAGCAATTCTCACAAAAGTCCATGAAAGAGCCTGTGGGTCTCACATCAGGATTGACACCCTTGCTGGGGTACTTCTTCAGCAAGGATAATTTTGGCCTACTTTGAGGAAGGATGTGAGGTAGTTCATCAAAAAGTGTGATGGATGCCAAAGGCATGCGCCCATCCAAAGATTACCCTCAAAATCCATAACTTCAGCAAACTAACCTTGCCCCTTCATTGTTTGGGGTGTTGATTTCATTGGTCCTCTCTCGACAATTTTACGAGGAGTGAAATTCTGCATTGTTGCAGTTGATTATTTCACTAAGTGGATCGAGGCTAAGCCTTTGGCGGCAATTTTGATGAAGGAGATACAGAGATTTGTCTGGAAGAACATCATATGCAAATTTGGTGTGACGAGGGTGATTGTAGCGGATAATAGTTCCCAATTCACTGATAAAGGATTCTAGGAATTTGCAACCAACCTCGGCATAAAATTGCACTTCGCCTCAGTTGTGCATCTTCAGAGCAATGGACAAGTTGAAGTGCCTAATAGGACAATAAAAGATGGTCTGAAAAGGGATTGAAAAGGGCAAAGGGAAAATGGCCAGGGGAACTCCTGAGTATGCTATAGAGTTATAGAACAACCACTAGAAGAGCCACTAGAGAAACATCTTTCTCACTCGTCTTTGGCACCAAGGTCATTATTCCCGTGGAAGTCATACAACCGTCTATCAAAATATAGGTATTTGGAGAATAAAGGAACAACCTCAGTTTAAGAGCTAAATTAGACATGCTCGATGAACATAGAGAGATGGCTGAACTCAGATGAAAAGCCTTTCAACAAAGGGTAGCAATTGCTACGAACTTGCATGTTAAACCAAAAGTGATCAAGAAAAGAGACCTTGTTCTCTGAATAACTGAACTAGAATCCTGAAAACCATCTCATGGAGTACTTCAGGCAAATTGGGAAGGACTTTATTTAGTGACCAAGGAAATTCAGCCAGGAGTCTATAAGCTTAGAAAAGCCAAAGGAGAAGAGTTGAAAAACACATGGCATTCTGACTATTTGAAAAAATTTTACACTTATAAATTTTTGAAAAATTTCTACACTAACTGTTACCGAAGGTGGATGACCGAATATGGGTAATCTTGAAAGTACCTTAGTGTTTTTGTACAAATAAGGTCGACTCTGAATATGGTTAACCAAATATGGTGTCTGTCGAAAGTGCATGAGTAATACTAAACTAGTATTATCGAAGGTGGATGACCGAATATGGGTAATCCAAAAAATGCATGAGTGTTTTTGTACAAAGCAGGTTAAATCCGAATATGGTTGATTATATTCTTAAACACTTAGAAAAATATTTCAAAGTTCTTGATAGTATTTTCTTCATGGAAAGTACATGACTGAACATGGTTGGTTGGTACTGAATCGAAGTTTCCAAATCGCCCGAAGGTGGTCAACACCGAAGATGCGTCAAAGTCAAACAGTGCAGGTTGAAGATAGTGCCAATTTGGGATTTAGCCAAAACTTTGAAAAATGAAGGTAATTCCATTAGAAGGTGCAAAGAATAAGTACAAAAGTGAAAAAAAAAATAACAACAAAGGAATGTCCTAGAGGTCATCTTCCCTATCTACGGGCTCTTTGGCATTGACAGTCTTAGCATCATCATCAACTTTATCTTCATCATCCTCAGCCGAAGGGGGAAGCTCTAGGAGATTTAGGAACTCCACCTTTGACCATCGCAAGGAAGCTCCTTCAGGAATTTCAAGTGCCCAAAGACAAGAGACGTCGAGGTCAGGTACCAAAGCAGCATCTAATGGTGAGCGAGGCAGAAGCCATCTTGATACGATGACTTTGTCACCTTCTCTACCTTAGCCTTCTTGGCCTTCAGATGCTCCACTTCTTTTTTAAATGCCTTCGTCTCCTTCTCAACCTTCTTCTTCTTCATCTTCTGTTTCTTTAACGCATCTCTTTCAGCAAGGAGTTCAAAATTGATCTCCAAGGACTTGGTAAGGTCAGTTATGATGTCTTCTTTCTCCTTTTGAATAACTTCCCTCTCCGATGTTAGCTCGACTACTTTCTCCCTGAGGTCTGATATTTTTTAGGAGCACTCATCAAAGAGCCCCCTTTAACTCTCCAGCACCTCATGGGTAAGGTTGGCCAGGTTCTCCTTTGCAATCTTCTTGAGCTCACCGCATTTAACGTACGAGCTCCCAAACAATTCCTTGGCCTTGGCAAGGTCTCCTCTGACTGACTTCGGATGGAAAACTACTTGGTTGCCCATGCCCGAAAGTAGCCACCATACGCCAGCAGCTACAAGGGGAAAATACCTGATGTGACCCACAACAAGTTTGAAGACTATGCCAAATCAAAAATTTTCTAGGTACAACTGACTACCTAAGCAGCATGCTCGGTCATCCGAGCTATGAGGACCTCCTCATTTGGGCACACCTCGGTCAAAGTTTGGAAGGTCATGTTGGTCATGATGGCCCTCGCCATTTGAGGGACCATCTTCTGATAGTCTTCAGAGAACAGCTCCATGTCCTCGGTAAAGGTCCAGAAGGGCTCCCTCAGGACCTTGTCCTTCGGAATCTTCAACTCCCGAATGGCCCTATGTTAGTATTGTGCCCAAAAAGCCAATCATGAGATGATTGTATTTTTGCACATTGAGTCATGATATTTTATTGAGGCATTAATCCAGCAATTTTGTTTGTTGTTTTGTTTCTGCGTAACGTAATAAACATAATTGTAACCCTAGAATAATGATATTCTTAAACGTCCCTAGTCTAGTATTATTGTGTAGCGGGTTGCAATAATACATAATGACTAGCATATGTGGAGACTAATATGAGATATGTAGTCTACATATGGGTACAAGTTGGAGAACTTGTGTACTGGACCGACCCACCATGAGAACACTTCATGGATCGTTATATGAGTGTCATAAGTGATTCTCATAGTCATCATGGTATATGTAGTCCTTCGACCTAAGATCAGAAAGGTTCCCTACATGTGAGGCACATACTTTGATACTTTCCTTTGTTGCTCGTAACTGAGTGAACTTGAAGGAGGTCATTGGGTATGTCATATATCATGCGGAGGGATTTGTATGATCAAGATGGGATTTGTCCCTCCTATGTAACGGGAGTGATATCTTTGGGCCCCTTGATAGAGTGAGACTTAGAAAATGCATGGCCATGCTCCGATGAGTTGGTATATGATATCAATGTCGTCAGTTTAAGTTGGTCTACTCGGTAATCAAGAAACCAAAGATTGGGCTATACGAGAGTGACACATTCCATGTCTTGTGCTTAGTCTTGATATCTTGGACAAAGGGACAATGGCATATATCGGTGATGATCATAAAGGTTTAGTCGATTCACCGACAATCTTGTCGCTTGGGTAGCAATGATGTGTTGCTAGACACCGCTCATTGCTTATGATCATAAATGTGATTTATGATCATTGCCAACATGGCAAGAGCCTATTGGGTCGCACACATAGAGCTATTTGGATTATTAGAGTGCATGGGCTAATTATTTGGGTTATGGTTTCACTTTAATTTCGTATTAATAATGGGCCAAGGAGTTGAGCCATTATTAAGCCCGAAATTAAATCCTAATTGGATTAGGGCTTTGAAACCCATTAGGCCTGGAAGTTGAGTCTCACTATAAATACAACTTTTAAGTGAGAAATTCGTAGGTCTCCTTGCCCTAGCCTCCCAAAAGGACAGCCGCACTCTTCTCTTGCAATTCCTTGGAGCACGCAAGCTAGCACTGCGAGCGCAAGAGAAACACATCTGCCGGGACGTGGTGGAAGCGTGGTGATCCCGAGAGGCTCGTGTGGATACCATAGAGAGCCTGAACACGTCAACTGTTCAGGTTTTGTGATTCGACTCTACAGTTGAGTGAGAGATCTCAACCGAAAATTAGGTATGAAATTTTCGAACACCCGGTTTACCCCGTTTCACTTGGATCCTGGAGGGTTTCGGTTAAATTCCGCTGCGCTGTTTGGCTCCCGAAACCCAACACCCTACACTGAAGGTGGTCTGTCATCCACACCACTTAAGCTTTATCCTCTACAAAGTCATGCCGAAGATCCATTATTACGTTATCTCTTAGCCATTTGTCTACAAGGTCTAAAATTCCAAAAAATCCAAAGTGCAGAGATTAATGGTTGAGAGACAAACCTGGTACGAGTTCAGCGTCAAAATCACTAACATCGAGTACTTCGGCAGGGATCTCCTTCCCTTTGCAAATTCCAGCTCTCTTGGGCCTCCCTGGTAGAAATCTCCCCCAATGAAGTCCCTAACATTTCAGCAACAGTATGGGGACTTAGAATGGTTAACAAGATGGCCGCCTCCGAAGGTGGGTCAACACCCATAGATGTTTGGTTCAGCACCCTCGTATGGTTTTTGAGGGGAGGGGGAAGGGAGTCCTCTCTAGGCTTCTTTGACTTCAAGGCTGAAGATGGTCCAGTTGGCACTTTCTTTCTCTTGGGTGCCTTTTTCTTCTGCTGTTCCCCCTTCTCGGCTTGACTGAGGAACAAACTCTTGTAGAAGGCCATTGATTTGTCGCCCATCTCCACGAAGAGAAAAACATCAGTGTAAGTACGGAGAAGTTACAAAATGAAAAGTAGGAAAAAATCTTATTCTTTACAAGCGCCAAATACGTAAGTTCCCCCTGAAGGAACATGACTAACTAGGACGTCTTCCTATCCACTACCGGTTTTGACATATTTACGTCAGTGATGACGTCGAGCTCCTGAAGTAATTCTTCGGTCATAAGGTTCCATCTAATCCGGAAGGGGTACAGTGACGTAAAGAAGCTTGGTCTAACCAGTCGGTTACTGCCCAAATACAGTTGTCGAACTCCTCGAACTAAGACTCAAGTTTGAGGGTAAGCGGCTTCAGTTGTGCTCTGAAGATGGTAACCTCATCATGACAAGGAAGGTAGTTCAGCATAGTAGGTTCGGGAAGCCTCGTAATGCCGTAAGAGGAAGAAAAAATTTGGCCAACCACTTCTTTAGTTTCTCCAAAGTGGCACAGCTCAAATGAGAGTTGAGAGGAATCTAACTCTTGGGAATTGAATGAACCTCGGCATGAGAAGAAGACATTTTCGATGAATAAGACACTAACCTCACATGGATGGAGGAAAGACAGAAAAAAAATGGGCAGAAGAAGGGCGACTTTAGAAGGAAACCGACCTATTCAAAAAACAGAGGAATTTCATAGACGCCGCAAGCCTCACTGGAAATCGCTCTGCCGCTAACACCGCCGCAAAAGAAAGCTGGATGGTGAGAGGAAATCTGAGAGAAAAATAAGTGAAAGTTGAAGAATGGTGGAAACTCTAAATAAGAAATGCTTTATATAAACCGTAGGAGGCAGGCAAAGCGTCGCCATAATAACCCTTCATAAGTGAAGGGACGTAACCAATGTAACAGATGCGATGGGTCACCAATAAACTAAGGACATGTGTCACATGATGAGAAAAATGAGGGCATACCTTCTGACACTAGTAGGTCTATACTGCCTATTCCGAAGTGACATGATTACCTGGTCAGAATGCTAGACGGTTCATTGATAGAACGCATTAGCTCCTCACCCCTAAAAATGTAACCTCGATTAAGTCAAGAATTTAGATTGAGAACAGAACAGCCCCTCACCTCTGAAGGTACAACTTCACCAGAACTGAGTGTTCGGCTAAAAGATACAACCCGACTCCTTATGAATTGGAAGGTGTGACTTCAAGAAAAGAGGTAAGTTAATTTGGAGCAACGTCCTAATCAAGGGCCTAAATCCAAAGAATGGAACACAAATGAGGAACCCTAGGAAATGCTAGGAATACAACTTCAGCAAAAAGAAAGTATCTCAGTCTGAGGAGTTACCGGAAGCAAGTTGTTTCGCCAAGGACATATTTAGCTATCCAAAAAAGCAGGATTTCCATGACGTGCTCCTGAGTGATTAGTGCCGAAGACTCAGCTTCGGCTTCTCCAAGCGAGGCATGTGACAGCCAAAGGGCTATCGCCCATAAGAAATCCTAAATGGCTAACCTAAGACAACCCTCAGGTAGTCATAGCACCAACCTTGGAAGATTCTATCGTACCACCCTCGGAAGGTTGTTTGGCCAACTTTGGGAAAAAGTCTCATCGCCACCCTCAGACTTGCGAGCTACCAACCTTGGCGAATAAGGCTATCCTCCTTGACAAAGTCTCCTGAAGATGGTCTGCCCTTCCAAAGGGCCTTCTCTAGTAGCCTTCGGGAATAAATTTATACCTGAAGGGGTCTCACACATTCGAAGGGGTCTTACGTAGAAATGATAAATACGGTTAAGGAACCTCTAATAAGGAGGCCTCGCACACGCCCCTACCCTCTAGTCGGGACTACCGATGGCCAGCTAGAGATACTTGCCTCTAAATGTACGGACCAGATCTAGTCGAACATGTGTCATGATCTGGGTAGACTATGAAAAATGGCCTCCTACCTCCACCCTCATGTGAATACTTAGGAGGCTACTCGGTAAGAAACGGCCCTTTCCTCTATACTCTCTACCCTTAAACAACTTTTCTCCCACATATTGACTTTGGTATCGGAGGCCTTTCCCCTAGAAACACACTCTGGGCAGCCCCTAACCCGCTTTCTTCAAGATCTTGCAGATACCTTTTCAACGGAAGTCTCTCCCAGGCTTAGCCTGTCATACAACAAAGATGCTTTCAGGCATCACCACTACCTAAGAATCACTGTGGGCTTTCAGATTCTGATGTTGACTTTTTTTCCATTCATAACCCTGCTATGAGGGCTTCGTATTCAGCAACATTGTTGGTGACATTGAAACCGAATTTGATGGCCTTTGTTGGTACCGTACCTTTTGGGCGATGGAGAAGTACTAATGCTCCTTGGTGTTCAGATCCTGAGGTGCCATCGATGAATAACATCCATTTAGGTTCATCCCCTTTGAGGTCTTCTGGAGTACCTTTGGTTTTAGGCACCTCGGCAATGAAATTTGCCAAAGCTTGGGCTTTTATTGCCTTCTTTGCCTCATAAATGATATCAAACTTGCTAAGCTTGATGCACCACTTTGACAATCATCCCAAGTGGTCTATTTTCCTCATGATATCCTAGAGAGGTATGTTACTTAACACTGTGATAGGATGTCCTTGGAAATAAGGCCGAAGTCTCCTACTTGATAGTACTAAGGCATAAATGGCCTTTTACAGTAGAGAGTACCTAACTTCGGCACCATGCAAGGACTTACTTCAATAGTACATCGACCATTGCTTTCCTCCCTCTTCCCTTACCAGTACCCAACTTACTATTTTCTCAGTAACAGCGAGGTAGAGGACGAAAGGTTCACCTTCTAGTGGTTTCCATAGTGTCGGCAGACAAGTTAAGTAGCTTTTAAGTTCATCCCAAGCCTTTTGGCAATCATCATTCCAAAGATGTTCCTCGGAATGGAAATTACCTTCATTTTTTGCTACTATGGTGAGCACTTTAAAGAGTGGTTGTCATCGATCTCCATATCTGGAGATGAATCTGCTAAAGGCTATAATTCACCCCGTAAGCCTCTCTGTACATCTTTGGTCATTGTGGGAGTTCAGAATCCTAGTAGAGCATTAAGAATTTCTAGGTTGGCACCAATACCTCATTCAGATACCATAAACCCAAGGAATTTGCCAGCGGTCACTCCAAACACACAGTTTTTGGGGTTAAGAGAGATCCCAAATTTCTGAAGTTGGTGAAATGTTTACCCCAAGTCTATGATATGACTACTAGATTGTTTACTCTTAACTATCATATCATCGACATATACTTTCATATTTCTCCCAATTTGGGAGCTGAATACCGTGTTCATCAGTGCTTGGTATGTGGCTCCTGCATTTTTAAGGCCGAAGGACATTCTGACGTAGTCGTAGGTCTCAACTTTGGTAATGAAGGCAGTTTTTTTCCTCATCTTCGGGATCCATCCAAATTTGGTGGCATCCACTAAAAGCGTTGGGGAAGCTAGGTAGACCATATTCGACAATGAATTCTACCAATTGGTCTATTGGTGGTAGAAGATACGAGTCTTTTGGACAGGCATCATTTATATTTGAAAAGCTGATGCACATTTAGAGTTTATTGCTCCCTTCCTTGGTGGAAACAACAATGTTGCTAAGCCATTCGGCGTGCTTGACTTTCTTTATTACGCCTGCCTCTGTTAGTCATTGGACTTCAATTTTAATGAAATTGTTCTTGTGCACCAAGAGGCTACATTTTTTCTATCGAACAGGCTTCACCTCTAGGCATACTTTAAGACTGTGCTAAATTATACCCGAGTCTACTCTGGGCATATCCTTCAGAAAGTAAGCAAATAGATCTTTGTTCATTACTAAAAGGGATACAAGCTTTTCCTTGTCAAATTCAGCCAGTTTTTCCCCACTCAAGTACTTTGACCAAGGACAAGTTCAACATCCTCTGTTTCTATTTTTTCAAAATCACTTTTTCCACTCTCTATCTCATCTTTGCCTGATATGATCTTCTCTGTTCAAGTCTGAATGTGAACTTTCACTGGCCTCTATCTTGCTTTCATAAAAACTTTTTCTAGTTTGGCTTGATTAATGAATGTTTCTGCAACACCATCCTTCATGCCGAAGGTGATAGTTAGGTACTTCACATCTAGATGAATGTGAAGATTGCCCTATGTCTGCCTTCCAAGGATGGCATTATATGAAGATGGAACATCTATGACGATGTACCTTGTCAAAGTGGAAGCAAAGAGTTCTTCCTTCATTTGGACCGAGGTGCCATTTAGCATCAGGGGTAGGTCAATCCACCCAACTATTGGGAGTTCCGAGGGACTGATGCCAAAGGTAGGCAAGGTAATAAGGTTAAGATCACCCTTTGAAATACGGAAGTTTGGGAACAAATTGGAGAACAAAACATCGGTGTTTGACTCATCATCAATGACCACCCTTTTAACATCCCATCTTCCTATCCTTGCCATGATCAGAAGAGGGTCATCATTTGGAAACCTCACTATAGACCTGTGACAACTCTCTTAGTTAATGACGGGTCTTAACCAAGTAAGTATTATTTATTTATTTTATTTAAGTTTTTTAATTAAGTACCTCAAGTTAGCATCTTTTTAAGCAAGAAAGACAAGCTTAGCTAAGTAAGTGAGTTCCTAAGTGTGGTTTGGCACCTAAAAGTCAAAAAAGGGAAAAATGGTAATTTTGACCCAAGTGAAAAGCATGATATAATTTTGATGAAATTAGGGTCATGTAAGGAATTTGGCCTAGTTAAGTCAAGACCATTAGTTATCCTAGCTATTAGAACCATCTTTGAAGGAAAAGAGTAAAACGTTGCACTAAGTGTTTTATTTAGCCATTTATGTCTTAAGTGGCTTAAGTGTCCAAGAGGCCAAGTGTAAGAGGCTCTTAGGCATCCTTTAGGGAAAATGAAAGATGGTTTTGAGTGACGTTTGGTGACCAAAGTACAACAAATAAGAACTTGACGGTCAAGGAGCAAGAAAATGAAAAGTATGCCTTAGAGAGGGAGTTAGGATATTTTTGGATTAGTTGACTTCCTTTACCATTTGCTTTCTTTTCTAAAATTCATATCTTCCTCTCCCCACCAAAATTTTTGCTCCAAAGCTCCCGAATTCAACAAATTCCCATTGAATTCAAAGGCCCCAAGGTGATTACAAGAAGTCTCAAGCTCCATTTTGGTGTTCTTACTTCAATCTAGTTCTTTGGTGCTTGTTTTGGACTTGGAACCTTAGGTAGCTTCTTCATTTTGTTTGACCTGATTCTAAGTTCTTGGCATAGCTAGAAAGGGTCTTGATTTGAGGTTCTTGGTTCCATATCATGTTGGTTTTAAGACTGGAACTCAAGAGAGCTTGGTTGAGCTAAAGTGAGCATGTGCTTCGATTCTTGCTTCATGGCTGAGTTTGAGGTAAGTGTTCAAGTTAATTTAGCTTAAATAATGCATAGAAATGTAGTGTTATGTGTGGGAATGAAGTAGAAACAACACCCATGTGAATCAGACTTGGGATGAGAAAGTTTGAGCAAGTTTTGTGCAACTTCGCACGCGGTCGTACAATGCTGTAAATGCATTGGCAACGTGAATTGGAGAAGCATCGCCGTTAGACATTAGGATTCTAGAGTGCTGATACTTGTCACCGATGGCATTGCCAAGGCATTAGTCCCTTAAGCTTGGGGCATCCTAAGAATGCCTCAAACTCTCGATTATCATCCCTAGGCTAATTTAAGACATCCCGTAGCCTTGGTTGGGTCTTAGACTCATTCCTAAGTTAAGAATTATGGATTATTTAATAGGTAGCTAGGTAGGGTTGTTAAGTTAAAGCTAAGTGGAGTGGCTAAGGGCTAAAAGTGCTCAAGTTGTCAAGTGGGCACTAAGAGGGATTAAGTTGGTTCTAAAAGCTACATTGGCCTAGAAGAAAAAGGTCTCAAACCTAAAAGAATTGAATAAGAAACCTAAGAAGATCCCAACTAAACCATTTGGTATAGTAAATGAGCCACTAAGTAGCTTTTAGCCAAACTCTAAGAGTCTGGCTAGTTAAACAATATAAGATGGCTACCCTGTACAATAAATTAAGGGTAAGGTGGGTAAGTTTAAGAGGAGGTGATGACCTACTCTAGGACCCATAAGTGGGACTTAACGGAGGTGAAGTATTCAGGATACAAGGGCCAGTGTCTCAAGTACCTTTGCTATTTGGGCTCAGGGTAAGTATAAGGCACTTAGTGCACAAGAAGTCCCAAGGATTGTGTGAATTACATACCATACATTCATGCGTTGCATATCTTCCATGTTGTTGTCTTGAGTTGCTTGTTGGTTGGCTACTTGATTGTTTGTTTGTCATGGTTGCATCCTGGCTTGCTGCTATCTTCTTTGTAGGTACCCCAAGGGACCCTTACTGAGTACATTCATGCACTCTCTCCCTTAAGTTTATTGTGAAGGTTCTAACATTGGGCTTAACAACTAGTGGATAGTTGTGGGCTAAGCTTTCTCATTTTGTAGGTATTCTTCCTCCAGAATCCTTGTGATTCTAAGTTTACTTGTGGTCAAATGTACGTATTGACTAAGTTTTATGCCTTTACATTGTAGAGCCTAAGTGGTGCACAAAGACTAAGGAAATGCTTGCACTTGGAGCTTTGATAGCTCAGACGTGGGCTTAAGTAAATGATCTTAGTTAGGTTTTTGTATCATGTATATAGTACCTTAGGTACTAAGATGTTGCCTCTATTAGGATACATTGTGGTGTAAAACCATTGAGTTACTTTTGGGTACATGGTAGTGATGTTAAATGTGCACAGACTATTACTTGAAGCTGAAGTAACTAGCATTTCACTGTCTTGGCACGATTTAAGCATGTTTTAAATGAAATTCTCGAGCAATGTTTTTAACAAATAGTTTACTTATTCGTTTGCATTGCCAGGACAAAAGCATGCATTTTTTTTGCAGGGTAGGCTAAGAAACTAGTTATACGTAAATTGTTTTAATTTTACTAACGAGTAATAGTTAGCCAATAGTAACCTAATAGGATTCATAGTCCCTAAGGGCCTACAAGCCAAGAATAATAGGGCATTGGGACCCCGTTCCTTGACAGTTTGGTATCAGAGCGGGGCAATGGTCCTAGTATAGGCAATAAGTGAACTAAGATCTAAGTGTTCCTTGTGCTAAGTGTGGTTAGTACTGCTTATGAGTTGCTCTGGGTATGGTTTTTTGGCTTTGGTTGCAGGTATTATGGTCAATACTCAGTCAGGTGCTGCTGTTGAGGCTTAGGCTTTTGGTGTGGGAACTAGTGATCCCAATGGACAGGATGTTTCATAGGTTGGCTATCCTGCTTGAGGAGCGTGCTCAACCTCCAAATCATGGGGAGACCTTGGAAGACCCTAATGGGGTAACGGCCAACGTGCACCAAGGTCCAACGGTGCACCAAGGTTAGGGGAGAAATTGCTCACCCAAAGGGCAAGTGCAAGGTCAAAAGCAAGTTAATGGGCATGCTTCAGTGGACTTTGAAAAGGACAGCCAGGAAGAAGATGAGGAGGATATCTATCCATGAAGGAGAAGGAGGAAACCTATTATTTCGGACCATATGGGGCATGTTTTGATATGTTGAGATATCAACACTCCAAAGTTTAATGGTGTAGGAGATCCCAATACGACTGAAGGATGGTTGTATCAGATTAACGAAATCTTTAAGAACATGAAGTTGGATGACAAAGCCAAGATGGATTTGGTGCCTTTCCTCTTGGAAGGCAAGGCCTCCTTATGGTTGAAAGATGTCATTGAGAGACTTAACTCTTACAATGAAGGTAGACCCCGGCAAAGGCCTAAAGAACTTGATTGGACCAAATTTGAGAAGGAATTTCAGGATGAATTCAATATTGAGGCGTCCCAAGATCAAAAAAGGATTAAATTTGATGAATTAGTTCAAGGTAGATTGACGGTCCATAAGTTTGAGAGGAAGTTTAGTGCTCTTTTCTGATATGCTCCTTACTTGGCTGGGAAGGATGAACTGAAGGCAAAGAAGTTCATTCGTGGACTTAAGGTGGAGTTAAGGAGTTTCTTGATGGTGATCAAAGTTCGAACCTATCATGAGGCTATTCAAAAGGCCTTGGCAATAGAAAGGGAGTTGGTGGAAGCAAAACCCAAGGATAAGGCCATTGAGCCAAGGCTCCCAATGCACTCAAGATTGTCGGGCAAAAGGCTTAACCCGGGAGGAGACCAAGGTCCCTCCAAGAAAGTGAAGAAGGTTGGGAAAGGCCATTGTCCTAAGTGTCAAAGGTTTCACAGCAACAAACCTTGCACCCTCGGGACCGATCTCCGCAATTACTGCTGCCAGCCTGGACATTGGGCTAAGGAGTGCCCAACGCTTAGGCTAGACCAAGGTCAAGGAAGACCAGTGATGCCGGGCTTCGGGAGGTGCGGAGCTAGCATCTGATGCAGTCCGGTTAGGCGGAGCCAGCATCTCCACTATGTGCAGCGGTGTGGGCAGCAGGGGGTCCTGGAGGTGCAAGAAGGTACCCTAAGAAGGTCACCTTAAGTGGTGGCCGGCAGCTTCCTAGTACCGTGGTTGGTGAGGATGAGAAAGACTTCCGGTGCGGGAGAGAGTCTGGAGCGGAGATCCTTTATGGAGACCTGGCTGACACACTCAGAAAATAGGGGTTAGGAGGCCCCCGGGGTGGTTTTCCGGGGGGAAACCTCCGACGCCCAAGTCAATGCTCTGAGAAAGAGAGATACTCAATAATAAGCACAAGGGACTCTTGCCTTGGCGCTAGAGGAAGGGCTGAAGGGAGAGTATTCAGGCGAAGAGAGGAGAGCGTCCTCTTGTCCTTTTGGTCCTCCGAGCGGAGAACCCCCTGCCTGTGACCATTTCCCTGGTCTATAAGGGAGGAGGTGATCCCTACAGATTGTGACAAGTTTATGGACGGATGGTTTTCGTATTTTTTGGCATGGAGGCCCTTAGTCATCTACAGGCTCTTCGGGCCATGAGCCATAGTAGGTGTAGCCCTGTTTGACAAGATACATGCTGCGATGGTGTGTTAGAGTGTGTCTGGGGGTGGCGTGTCGGAGACATATATGAGCGAAGTTTCAGAGATTCCTTGATGGCTCTTGCCGTACAACCGAGGTCCCTTTGGTTGATGTCTCACTTCGGGGTGATGGGCCCATTTCTGGAGTCGGGTTGGAACTTCAGTGCCCACACCTTCGAGAGGGCTTTCTCCCGCAGAGGGTGGTTGGTCTTTCTCCCTCAAAGATGGTTTGGTCGCCCTCCAGAAGGATGCGCTACACTGGCTCCCAAAGTTTTCATTTGGTGATGTACCGACGTCGTGCGCCTCAGGTGTATGACTTCCTTCACTCCGGAGTCCTTTTCGAGGTCGTATGCCTCAGGTGTCTAGCGCCCTCTTTCCCGTGGTCGATAGGTGGTCAGAGCAATAGCACTTTGGCTATCACATGCCCCCTTGGAAAGGCTGAAGTGGAGACTTCAGCAAGTAGTCCTTTTGGTGTCCATCTATCGCTCAATTGGCAGTTTTGATAAGACGACGTCGTGGACTCCCGGAGGTCCACATGGTAGTATGTCCATTTAGGTTGAACAGGGCGGCACGGAGCCTTGAACCCCGGACCTTATGGATTTACACCCGGAGTATAAGGTCAGTTGGGGAGGCGCTTCGCCTCCTAGGTGATAAGCCTTGTTCGGACAGATGTCATCTATCCATCCTTTGGTGTTCTCGAGATACCCAACTTTCTTATTTTTCCCGCCATAGGCTAGTGAACCATCCTCATTTCTTGTGACGGGTGACACATGGTTGGCATCAGCTAGGACGGGCACACCTTTTCACGTGCGAGGGGCCATTATGGCGATGTTTCACTTTCGCGCAGCATTTATGACGCCCTTTTGGCTGCCCTTCCTCGATCTATATAAGCCTTCCTTCTGTCATACTCTTTATTTGTGTTTCTTTGCTCTCATTTTACTCTGTGCCTTTTTCTCCTCTTCTGTGGCGGTTTTAGCGACGGAGCAATCTCTGGTGATCTTTTACGACGGCGTCCTCAAACCCAGACTTCGCCAAGATTTTTGGTGGGTTCTGATTTCTAGAGTTCCGTCGGTTTCTACTTTTCTTTTCGCTTCTCAAAGTCATCTTTCCTCTTTCCGAAATCATTTTCCCCCCTTTTTCTGAAGTCATTTTTCGATCAACCATGCCTGTTCCCGAGAGCTGGCAACCTCTTATGTCTCACCCTTGTTGCACCACTCCTGAAAAATTAGAAAAATTGAAGACCAAATTTTTCCTTCCCTCGTATGCCATCACAAGGTTACCTCGCCTTAGCCAGTTTAGCTTTATGAATCGGGGTGACGAGGTTACCATTTTCTGAGCCTAACTGAAGGCCGGACTTCGGTTTCCTCCTGCGAAGATTATTTGCGAGTTTTGCCAATTTCATGGCATAGCCGTGAGTCAGCTTCCTCCCAACTCATTTTGCTATTTCAATGCCTTTCTCTACATGTGCGGGATCTTCGGGGTAGAACCCCATTTCATCC
Source organism: Aquilaria yunnanensis (assembly GCA_039654915.1). NCBI lineage: Eukaryota > Viridiplantae > Streptophyta > Magnoliopsida > Malvales > Thymelaeaceae > Aquilaria > Aquilaria yunnanensis. The sequence goes on along the minus strand of CM077594.1, from coordinate 51,343,758 downwards.
TATTCATGCAGTACTATAAGCTTTACAAGGTTCCGAAGGGTTGCTTTTATTTCATTCTGCCTCGGGGATCTGGGAGCAAGAAATTTATGTTCACCTTCGCTACCAAGGATAGCTGGCGAGGGTGGCAAAGGAAGTTCTTCTTCCTGAAGGTGGCGGAGGCCTGGTCGCACGTCCCGACTAAGTAGGTTCGGGGAAAGCTGGACGCAGATGTCATGGATCCCAGGAAGCTGCTAACTCCCGAGTTGGCGGCAAGGTTTAGGGACTTTGACAGACGAATCCGTGCTGTCGCTGACTGGGATGCCGAGGTCCCTTCAGGCTCTCCCTACCCTTTCCCGATCATGTGGAAACTCATGACCAAGGATGTCCTTCAGGAGTTGGGGGTGGTTATGGAGCACAAGACAGATCTCAGTATGCCACCTCCTGCTACCGAGGGGAAGAACTCTTGGCTGGTGAAGCTCCTTCGGAGCGAGCTTACTTACGAAGCCTTTTTTGAAAGTAAGTTTCTTTCAAAGTTTTTTCAGCCTAAGTGCCTGTGGACTTACACTGATTTCTTCCCTCTTTTTTCAGAGATGGGTGACGAGTCTGCCGCCTACTACAGGTCTCTCTTCCTTGGTCAGGCCGAGAAGGGAGAACAAAAGAAGAGGCGCAAGGCTTCTGAGAGTGGATCATCTTCAGCCAATACGGCCAAGAAGGACATCCCTCTTCCCCCTCCGGAGGATGTTTCGGAAGTCGGCGATGTCATTGCTACTTCCACCAAGGTTTGCGATGTCATTGCAACTTCTATGGAGGTTGCCACTTTGCCCCAGCCTGAAACTGCTTGGGGGGTTCTTGCCGAGGTGGTCGTTCCTGCCCTTCCGAGTCCCACCACGTCAGTGGATTTGTTGGGCTCTTTGGTGGATCTTTCTGCCGAAGATGTAGAAAGGCGCCGAAGGGCCAAGGGCAAACATGTTCCTGCCGACGTGGATGAGGTCGGTGACTCTTATGACGACTGTGCCGAGGTTGCGCCAGGTTTGTCTCTTTTTTTTTTTTTTTGCAATCAACTTACATTTTTTATAATCAAGGAATTTTTACCTAATAAGATGCATGTTTCTTTTTGCAGAGGATGTGGCGCCCCTGGCTTGGAAGATTGAGCACGCCCGAAGGAGGGATATTCGGGATTCTCGTGTCCCGAAGGACAAAATCCCAAGGGAGCCATTCTGGTCTTTCACGGAGGACATGAATCTGTTCTCCGAGGATTGTCGGGAAATGGCTCCCCAAATGGCGAGGGGCGTGCTTACTCAGGCATCCTTCAAGGCAGTCATCGACGAGTGTGCCTCCAAGGATGCCTTTGCTGCAAAAGTTTCCCAGCATGCTGCTCAGGTAACTCTTCAGGCTCTTCACTTTTCCTTCCCACTTTTTGCCTAAGTGTTTTTGGCTTTCCTTGTGCAAATTTCACTAAGTACCTTCTCTTTTTTTGCAGCTTTTGGGGTATAGTGGATACCTCCAAGCTTGGGCAGCAAAGCAGTCTTCGGCCTGAGCTTGGGCTGAAGACAAATTGGAGAACGCCAAAGTTTTTTGTGCCAACTCGGTGCTGACGAACACCAAGTTGAACCAAATATGCAAGAAGAAGATTGTCAGTCTTCAGGAGGAGTTCTTGAAGGGCCAAGAGGGGCTCTTGAAGGATTTTTCCAAGAAGATGTCTGACCTTGGCAACAAATTAATCAGCCTGACTTCGGCCAATGAGACCCTTCAAAAGGAAAAGGAAGGGGAGTCTGCCCTCCTGGCGAAGGCAATGGCTGAAAATGTCGAACTCCAGGCCAAGGTCGACTTGCTGAAGGATGGTTTGAAGAAGAAGAAGAAAATTGAGGAGCTAGAGAATGAGATTTCTGACCTTCAGCAGGAGGTTTTGGATCTTCAACATGAGGCGGACTAGTTGGACATTGAAAAAGGCAAAGCCGTCCAGACGTCCAAGGTTGATTTTCAGGACGGCTTCTGCCTAGCTCGTCATCAGTTTTTGAAGAAGTATCCAGACCTCGATCCTTCCTTTCTGGCTACCCTAGATATTCCCGTGGGGCCTCGGTGGATGTGGTTAAGAGTTTAGTTTCTTAACCTGCCGTTTCCTCCTCCTGCACCGAAGGTGGCAGCGAAAGATTCAGGAGCCGAAGCTTCCCATGACGCCGGGGTCCCTTAGATATTCTAGGACCTTCACCTTCTTCTTTTTCTTTGTACTCTTCTTCTTGTAATCTTCTCCTTGTATCAAGACCTTCTTCAATGAATTTTCCTTCATTATTTTCATTATTTTGGCTAAGTCTTTTTGAGCAATTTTTGTTTCCCATTTGTCCCGACCACTTTCGGTCAAGGGACTTCGGTACTCTTTTTGCTCATTTTCATCTGCCATTCCTCGGGAGGTCTTTCATAGTTGGCAAAGTTCCCTTAGGCAAAGTTTAGCCTACCCCTTGTCAGCCGTGTTCAGTAGACTTGCCCTCTTTTCGGTCTATAACCCAACTAACTTCGGAAGGAATAGAAGACTTTCGGGAGTCCATACTTCAGCTTTGTTCGGTGAACATTCTCAGACAGGGGAAAACTTTCTGTACTTAGACAAATTTCTGGCTTTCACCATTTCTTGTCCAAAAATTCTAAGTGTAGAATTTCTTTAAGGCGCCCGAGTGCCTTGTATTTTTCAGTTTTCCTTCTTCGGTGCTGCGGAGCTTGTATACTCCATTTCGAACCTCGTTTAGGACCAAATGCTGAAGTACCCCATAGGACAGCTTTCGGGGTTCTAATTTGGCCTTTCGGGGGTGAAGTCTTCTTTTCCTTATTCCTTTTGGCCTATCATGCAGGTTTGCACTTATAGCCACCTTGTGCCAGAAAGGCCTGCTTTCGGGCTTGGTTCGTCGGCCATCCTTCGTCAAACATCTGTATGATGGCCGAACTACTTCAAATGGATAGTGACTTCTGTACTGGAGATAAGTGACAACTCCTTAGTACAATGGGAAGTTCTCCTGGCCACTTTCCCTTTGCATCTCTTATAGTCCTTTTTTGTAGCTCTTTCGGCAACTCTACTTGGGGGCTGAGCTAGTGGGCTGAAGTGCCTTTTTATTCTAAGGTCGGTGACAGATTCTTGAAATCTTCTGTCCATAGACTGGAAATCATTACTGGCCGGTGTCACCGTCGGTATGCCAAATCAGGATACTATGTTCTTCCAGATGAACTTTTTGTGCACCTCTTTCCGGCATGGTTGCTAGGAATTCTGCCTTACCCCACTCAGTGAAGTAGTCGTCTGCTATAACATAGAACTTCACATCCTCGGGTGCTATCTGGAGTGGCTCGGTGCAATCTTTTCGAGGTTATCAGCTCCGAAGGCAGTCTTTGGGTGCTGGCGTGTCTCTGGCCATTTTCACACCTCTTGGATAAATTGTCCTGCACCCATTTTACCGATATATCTTAATAATTGAATTGCATACCTTTGCCTGTATAGCTTTTCCTTAATATCGTCCGGAATGTCTTCGCACTTCCTGCCTCTTAATGAGGATTTTCGGGACTTCTTGGTTGCGAGATTCCTCTTTGTAGGATCTTTCCGCCTTTTGTGCGAGGTTATTACACCTAGCGTTGCCATACTCGGATTGCCCAACACTTTTGGTAATCAAATTTCATTGTCTTGGTGGCCTCCTTGCCTTCGGGTCTCCGAGGGGGTATCCTAGCGCCCTGATGTTTTGCGCTTGGGGTTCCACTGACAAGGAGTTTTCACTCTGGATCTAGCTTCGCTCCGTCTCCTTTGTTCATTTCGGCGATCTAGTCTGCCAGTACCTGGGCGCTTACTGCCCTTCTAGGCTCATACGCGATGTAGTACTCTTTGAGTTCAATGCACCATTTTGATAGTCTTTTCCGAATGCTCTACTCTCTTTCACGGCGTTGCGCGAAGGCAGGTCACTTCAGACAGCGGTCGTGTCTTGGGAAGTAGAGTCGCGCCTTCTGCCCGCAGGTCAAGTCGTAAACGACGTCTCGGGGCAATAAGTTTTCACTTTGTTGCCGAGGAGATGCCGATTTTTTCCTTTGGTGCAGAACTCTTTCAGCGGGGATGTCTGGGTCATCCCGACCCTGCTTTTCCCGTAGGTCGTACTGCAGGGAGCATGGTTCCTGCCGAAGACTCATCCCGTTGATCTCCGTTTTCCCAATTCCTCTGGACTGGCATGGGACTCTCCACCTCACGATGTACTGATAAGGAGGGCCTTCGGCCCAAATTTTTGCTACGTCATTTTGACCATTCCATGAGGTGAGAATTCACGCAGGAAGCCTATGGTAATAGTCAGAGGACATTCACCCTCGGGTAGGGAAATCCCTGCTGCCATTATTTGGTTGCGCGTTGAATCTCTGTCACGGACGGGGACCTCGAGAGTCCCCTTACCTTAGAACGCCGAGCCTCAACTTTCGGCAACTTGGGAGTGATTTCCCACAGACGGCGCCAGATGATGCCGGGCTTCGGGAGGTGCGGAGCCAGCATCTGATGCGGTCCGGTTAGGCAGAGCCAGCATCTCCACTGTGTGCAACGGTGTGGGCAGCAGGTGGTCCTGGAGGTATAAGAAGGAACCTTGAGAAGGTCACCTTAAGTGGTGGCCGGCAGCTTCCTGGTACCGTGGTTGGTGAGGACGGGAAAGACTTCCGGTGTGGGAGAGAGTCCGGCGCGGAGATCCTTCAAGGAGACCTGGCTGAAACACTCAGAAAACAGGGGTTAGGAGGCCCCCGGGGTGGTTTTTTGGGGGCGAACCTTCGACGCCCAAGTCAGTGCTCCAAGAAAGAGAGATACTCAGTAATAAGCACAAGGGACTCTTGCCTTGGCACTAGAGGAAGGGCCAAAGGGAGAGTATTCAGGCGGAGAGAGGAGAGCGTCCTCTTGTCCTTTTGGTCCTCCGGGCGGAGAACCCCCTGCCTGTGACCATTTCCTTGGTCTATATGGGAGGAGGTGATCCCTTCAGATTGTGACACGTGTATGGACGGATGGTGTTCGTATTTTTTGGTGGGGAGGCCCCGAGTCATCTACAGGCTCCTCGGGCCGCGAGCCATAGTAGGTGTAGCCCTGTGTGACAGGACGCATGCTACGATAGCGTGTTAGAGTGTGTCTGGGGGTGGGGTGTCGGAGACATATATGAGCAGAGTGTCAGAGACTCATTGATGGCTCTTGCCGAACAACCGAGGTCCCTTTGGTTAATGTCTCACTTGGGGGTGATGGGTCCTTTTCCGAAGTCGGGCTGGAACTTTGGTGCCAACGCCTTCACGGGGCTTTCTCCCACAGGGGGTGGTTGGTCTTTCTCCCCCGAAGCTGGTTCGGTCACCCTCCTGAAGGAGGCGCTACACTGGCTCCCGAAGTTTTCATTTGGTGATGTACCGAGGTCGTGCGCCTCAGGTGTATCACTTCCTTCACTCCAGAGTCCTTTCCGAGGTCATATGCCTCAGGTGTCTGGCGCCCTCTTTCCCGTGGTCGGCAGGTGGTTAGGGCGATAGCACTTTGACTATCAACCAGGAGCCTCAGGAGTTGAAAATGCATCTGCCAGAGTCCCTGTTCAACCATGTGTCTTTGCTTTGACGGGCCAAGCACCTAGAGAGCCTATGGCTATGCAAGGTAACTTTAATGTTCATGATAGTAGTATTAGGATTCTCTTTGATACTGGTGCTACTATTTCTGTGATTTCCTTGAGCATGGTTGTCAAGTTTGAACTACAAAGAACTTTGATGGACGAGATGAGGTTTGTTAAGATAGTTGGAAGAAATAATATTTTCACCAATGAAATGTTTAAGGGGTACCTTTTGGAATTAGGAGGTCATAGGTTTTTGTGTGACCTTTGGGTTTTGACTTCGGTCCCTTATGATATTGTTCTTCAAATGGATTGGTTAAGTAGGTATAAGGCCCAAATTGATTGTGCAGGTTGTAAGGTCACCCTTGAGGATGCTTCAGGGTTAAATGCAACGTGCACGGGAGGTTTGGCAAGTAGTGCTAAGAGTTTACACCTCAAGTTGATGGAGTCTATTCCCATTACGAGTAAGGAAGTGACTTACTCACTGAATGGGTTGGCAGTCGATGAGCAACTTAGGGAAATTCCAATAACCAATCTATTTCTAGAAGTTTTTCCTGTAGACCTCCCAGGATTACCTCCAAGTAAGGAGGTTGAATTCTCCATACACTTACAGCTTGGGGTAGGACCGATTTCCATACCCCCATAAAGGATGTTAGCACCTGTAATGGATGAGATGAAAAAGCAGTTAGAAGAACTACTTGAGAAGGGCTTTATAAGGCCAAGTGTTTCCTTGTGGGGTGTCCCGTTGTTGTTTGTAAACAAAAAGGATGGAACCTTACGGTTGTGCATAGATTACAGGAAACAGAATGCAGTGACTGTAAAGAACAAATACCCATTGCCCAAAATTAATGACTTATTTGATAGGTTAAGAGGGGCAAAGGTCTTTTCCAAAATAGACCTAAGATTTGGATATTTCCATATAAGAGTGAGGGATGGAGATATCCTAAAGACTGCATTCAGGACTAGGTATGGACGTTATGAGTACATGGCTATGCCATTTGGAGTGACTAATGCTTCGGTAGTTTTTATGGATGCCATGAATCAGATTTTTAGGCCCTACCTAGATCAGTTTGTTAAGATGTTCATTGATGATATATTGGTGTACTCTCAAACTCCCGACGAACATGAGGAACATTTAAAGATGGCTTTGCAAGTGCTTCAGGATAACCAATATTATGCAAAACTATCTAAGTGCCAATTTTGGGTGAGTGAAATTCCTTTCCTTGGACATATCATAAATGCTCAGGGACTAAGTGTAGACCCGAAAAAGGTAAAGGCAGTGGTGGAGTGGAAACACCCAACGACTGTAACTAAAATTCAAAGTTTCTTGGGTTTGGTGGGCTATTACCGAAGGTTCATTGAAAAAATTTCTATAATAGCTTCATCATTGACTGCCTTGACAAAGAAGGCACAGAAGTTCATCTGGACTTCTAAGTGTGAGGAAAGTTTCCAGGACCTTAAGAAAAGGTTAATTTCTGCTCCCATCTTAATCCTACCAAATCCTCATAAGAGTTTTGTAGTGTACACTGATGCATCTGGGACAGGATTAGGATGCGTGTTGATGGAGGACAAGCAAGTGATTGCATATGGATCTAGGCAGTTAAGGCCTAACAAGTTGAACTACTTGGTGCATGATCTTGAGTTAGCGGCGGTTGTGTTTGCCTTAAAGCTTTGGAGACACTACCTTATGGGAAGGTCCTTTAAGATCTTTACGGACCATAAAAGTTTGAAGTATTTATTTACCCAAAAGGACCTACACATGAGGCAGTGAAGATGGATCGAGTATATCAAGGATTATGATTGCTCGATAGACTATTGTTCTGGTAAAGGCAATGTGGTTGCCGATGCTTTGAGCCACAAGTATTCTAGGGTGATTCTCCCCAAGGATCAAGTGGCAGTACCTCAAAAAATCCCATTGTAGAATAATTCATAGTTTTAATTGAAAGGTGGTGAGACTGGGAAATGGGTCAAGTCACAGTCCTTAAGATCTAGTCGGCATGGTTGGCCAAGGTTAAGGAAGCTCAGGACAATGACCCAAATTTGAAGAGAGTTTATGGGGAGGAAAGGCATGGTACTGTGCCGAAGGAATCTCAGTGCAAGGATGGGTTACTTTACTATGGTGACCGACTCTATGTGTCAAGTGACTTAAGGCAACAGGTGTTGCAGGAGGCACATACGAGTAAGCTCAACGTTCACCCTGGTGTGAATAAGATGTACCATGACCTTAGGACTCATTTCTGGTGGCCAAAGTTTAAGAAGGACATATATGAAGATGTGTCTAAGTGCTTCACCTGTCAAATGGTGAAGGCAGGCACCAAAAACCATCAGGAATGTTGCAAAGTTTGCCCATCCTAAAAAGAAAGTGGGGATCCATCACCATGGACTTTTGTCTTGGGTTTCCCAACACAAGAAGTCAGCATGATTCTGTTTGGGTGGTGGTGGATAGGTTGACAAAGTCTGCACACTTTATTCCCATTAAGATTACTTACACCATGGAGAAGTTGGCCCAGTTGTATATCCAGGAAGTGGTCAGACTCCATGGAATCCCCGATCAGATTATATCTCATAGAGATCCCCATTTTGTCTCAAGGTTTTGGAATGCCTATCAAAAGGCTATGGGTTCCGCTGTGAACCTAAGTACTGCTTATCACCCTTAAATCGATGGGAAAACTAAACGGGTCATCCAAACCTTAGAAGATATGTTACGAAGTTGTGTAATGGATTTTAGAGGGGATTGGGACCAACATCTGCCCTTGATTGAGTTTGCTTATAATAATAGCTATCTAGAAGCTATTAAGATGGCCCTTTGTGAAGCTTTGTATGGGCGTAAGTGTGTGACACCTCATTGTTGGGCAGATAAGGCTGATGAAGTAATTGTTGGTCCAGAAATCATTGCCAAGACCATGGAAAAGATTAAGTTGATCCAAGCAAGGATCAAGGCTGCCTCGGGCCAGCAAGCCAAGTATGCCAATGTGCGAAGGAAAGACTTAGAGTTTGAGGTAGGAGACAAAGTACTCCTTAAGGTTTCCCCGATGAAAGGTATGGCTAGGTTTGGCCAAAGGGGTAAGTTGGCTCCAAGATACATTAGTCCTTTTGAAATCCTTGAAAGGGTAGGAAAAGTGGCTTACCGGTTGGCTTTGCCACCAAGTTTGACCCATGTTCATAATGTATTCCATGTGAGTTCCTTAAGGAAATGCATTGTCAATCCCGGACAAGTGCTAACCCCACCCATCATTCCAATAAGAGAGGACCTGTGTTATGAAGAACGCCCCATTAAGTTTCTTGACCACCAAGTCTGGAAACTAAGAACAAAGCGGATCCCAATGGTCAAGGTACTATGGTCTAACCAAGGGGACGAAAAGGCCACTTGGGAGACTGAGCCGGATATGCTAAGGCAATATCCAAGTGAATTCGCCCAACTAAGTCAAAATTTGGACGACCAAATTTCTAAAGGAAGGGAGGATGTGATACTCCCTTTGTTAATGACGGGTCTTAACCAAGTAAGTATTTATTTATTTATTTTATTTAACTATTTTTAATTAAGTACTTCAAGTTAGCACCTTCTTAAACAAGAAAGACAAGCTTAGCTAAGTAAGTGAGTTCCTAAGGGTGGTTTGGCAGCTAAAAGTCAAAAAGGGACAGAATGGTAATTTTGACCCAAGTGAATAGCATGACTATAATTTTGGTGAAATTAGGGTCATGTAAGGAATTTGGCCTAGCTAAGTCAAGACCATTAGTTATCCTAGCTATTAGAACCGTCTTTGAAGGAAAAGAGTAAAAAGTTGCACTAAGTTTTTAATTGAGCCATTTATGTCCTAAGTGGCTTAAGTGTCCAAGAGGCCAAGTGTAAGAGGCTCTTAGGCATCCTTTAGGATAAAGGAAAGATGGTTTTGAGTGAGTGTTTGGTGACCAAAGTAAAACAAATCAAAACTTGAGGGTCAAGGAGCAAGAAAATAAGAAGTATGCCTTAGTGGATGAGTTAGGATATTTTAGGGTCAGTTGACTTCCTTTACCATTTGCTTTCTTTCCTAAAAATCATAGCTTCCTTTCCTCACCAGAATTTCTACTCCAAAGCTCCCAAATTCTACAAATTCCCATTGAGTTTGAAGCCCCCAAGGTCATTACAAGAAGCCTCAAGCTCCATTTTGGTGTTCTTGCTTCAATCTAGCTCTTTGATGCTTGTTTTGGACTTGAAACCTTAGGTAAGCTTATTGTTTTTATTTAGGCTAGTTCTAAGTTTTTGTTATACCTTGAAAGGGTCTTGATTTGAGGTTCTTGGTGCCATATCATGTTGGTTCTAGGATTGAAACTCAAGAGAGCTAAGTTGAGCTAAAGTGAGCATGTGCTTCGCTTGCTTTGTCGCTGAGTTTGAGATAAGGGTTCAAGTTAATTTAGTTTAAATAATGCATAGAAATGTATTGTTATGTGTGGGAATGAAGTAGAAACAAGACCCATGTGAATTGGACTTGGGATGAGAAAGTTGGAACAAGTTTCGTGCAACTTTGCACGCTGTCGCACAATGCTGTAAATGCATTGACAACGCGAATTGGAGACATGTCGCCGTTAGATGTTAGGATTCTAGAGTGTTGATATGCAACACCGACAGTATTGCCAAGGCATTAGTCCCTCAAGCTCAGGGCATCCTAAGAATCCTCAAACTCTCGGTTATCATCCCTAGCCTAATTTAAGACATCCCGTAGCCTTGGTTGGGTCTTAGACTCAGTCCTAAGTTAAGAATTATGCATTATTTAAGAGGTAGCTAAGTAAGGTGGTTAAGTTAGAACTAAGTAGAATGGCAAAGGACTAAAAGTGCTCAAGTTGTCAAGTGGGCACTAAGGGGGATTAAGTTGGTTTCAAAAGCTACATTGGTCAAGAAGAAAAAGGTGTCAAACGTAAGTGAATTGAATAAGAAACCTAAGAAGATCTCAACCGAACCATTTGGTTTGGTAAGTGAGCCATTAAGGGGCTTTTAGCCAAACTCTAAGAGTTTGGCTAGTTAAACCACATAAGATGGCTACCCTGTACAATAAATTAAGGGTAAGGCGGGTAAGTTGGAGAAGAGGTGGTGACCTACTCTAGGACCCATAAGTGGGACTTGAGGGTGGTGAAGTATTCGGGATAAGAGCGCCAGTGTCTCAAGTACCTCCGCCGCTTGGGCTCATGACAAGTATAAGGCACTTAGTGAGAAAGAAGTCCCAAGGATTGTGTGAATTACATACCATACATTCATGCATTGCATATCTTCCATGTTGTTGTCTTGAGTTGCTTGTTGGTTGGAAACTTGATTGTTTGTTTGTCATGGTTGCATGTTGGCTTGCTGCTATCTTCTTTGTAGGTACCCCAAAGGACCCTTACTGAGTACATTCATGTACTCACCCCCTTAAGTTTGTTGTGCAGGTTCTAACATCGGGCCTAACAACTAGTAGATAGTTATGGGCTAAGCTTTCTATTTTTATAGGTGTTCTTTCTCTAGAGTCCTTGTGAGTCTAAGTTTACTTATGGTCTAAGCTACGTATTGAGTAAGTTTTATTCCTTTACAATGTAGAGGCTAAGTGGTGCACAAGGACTAAGAAAGGGCTTGCACTTGGAGCTTTGGTAGCTCAAAGGTGGGGCTCAAGTAAAGGATGTTAGTTAGGTTTTTTTCTTATGTATATAGTACCTTGTGTACTAAGATGTTGCCTATATTAAGATACATTGTGGTGTAAAACCATTGAGTTACTTTTGGGTGCATGCTAGTGATGTTAAATATGCACAGACTATTAGTTGAAGCCGAAGTAACTAGCATTTCACTATACTGGCATGATTTAAGCATGTTTTAAATGAAATGCTTGAGCAATGTTTTTAACAAATAGTTTGCTTATTCGTTTTCATTACCAAGACAAAAGCACGCATTTTTTTGTAGGGTAGGCTAAGAAACTAGTTGCACGTAAGTTGTTTTAATTTTCTAACGAGTAATAGTTAGCCAATAGTAACCTAGTGGGATTCATAGTCCCTAAGGGCCTACAAGCCAAGAATAATGGGGCGCTAGGATCCCGTTCCATGACAAGACCCATCTTTCCGAACAAGCTTGTTCGTTGGGTTATTGAATTGAATCATCACAGTTTCCCGAGCTTTCCTTTTCCTCTCAGCCGATGGTATTCCAGTCATGATTGTTTGGATTATATCGGCTGGAGGTGGCGAGTATTTCCTGGGACTTCGGTTTTGATGTTGGTTAGAATCTTTATCCTCATCCTCTCCTTTTTTATCCTCTTCCTTTCTTTCTCGGGCTTTAGGCAATAGCATCCACAAGTAACGATGAAATTGCCCTTTCCTAATCAAGGATTCAATATGCTTTATTAGTTGAAATAAGTCCTCGATATCATGCCCATGGTCCCTATGAAATTGACAAAATTTCTTGATGTTCTTCTTGTTGTCCAAGGTCATGGCCTTCGAACCTTGGATTGTGGTTCTTTGCCTTTCCAGGGCCATCAGGATCTTTGTTCTTGTAGTATTTAGGGGAGTAAATGATACTGGCCTCATCCTTTTTGCTTTACGAGGTTTGCCCCCTCCATGATGGTGTTGAGTTTCAGGAGCCAAACAGCGCAGCAAAATTTAACTAAAACCCTTCAAGATCCAAGTGAAACGAGGTAAACCGGGTGTTCGAAAGTTTTCATACCTAATTTTTGGTTAAGATCTCTCACTCAACTATAGAGTCGAATCACAAAACCTGAACAGTTAACGTGTTCAAGCTCTCTATGGTATCCATATGAGCCTCTCGGGATCACCACGCTTCCACCGCATCCCCGCAGATGTGTTTCTCTTGCGATCGTAGTGCTAGCTTGCATCCTCCAAGGAATTGCAAGAGAAGAGTGCAGCTATCCTTTTCGGAGGCTAGGGCAAGGAGACCTGTGAATTTCTCACTAAAAGTTGTATTTATAGTGAGACTCAACTTCCAGGCCTAATGGGTTTCAAAGCCTTAATCCAGTTAGGCTTTAATTTCGAGCTTAATAATGGCTCAACTATTGGCTCATTATTAATATGAAATTATTGTGAAACCAAAACCCAAAATATTAGCCCATGCATTCTAATGATCCAAATAGCTCTATGTGTTCGACCCAATAGGCTCTTACCATGTTGGCAATGATCATAAATCACATTTATGATCATAAGTAATGAGCGGTGTCTAGCAACACATCATTGCTACCCAAGTGACAAGATTGTCGATGATTTGACTAAACCTTTATGATCATCATCGATATATGCTATTGTCCCTTTGTCCAATATATCAAATCTAAGCACGAGACATGGAATGTGTCACTCTCGTATAGCTCAATTTTTGGTATCTTGATTACCGAGTAGACCTACTTAAACTAATGACATTGATATTGTATATCAACTCATCCGAGCATGGCCATGCATTTTTCTAAGTCTTACTCTATCAAATGGCCTAAAGATATCACTCCCGTTATATAGGAGGGACAAATCCCATCTTGATCATACAAATCCCTCTGCATGATATGTGACATACCCAATGACCTCCTTCAAGTTCACTCAGCTACGAGCAACAAAAGAAAGTATCAAAGTATGTGACTCACATGTAGGGAACCTTGATGACCTTAGGTCGAAGGACTACATATACCATGATCACTATAAGAATCACTTATGAGACTCATATAACGATCCATGTAGTGTTCTCATGGTGGGTCGGTCTAGTACACAAGTTCTCCAACTTGTACCCATATGTGGACTACATATCTCATATTAGTCTCCACATATGCTAGTCGTTATGTACTATTGCAACCCGCTCCACAATAATACTAGACCAGGGACATTTGAGAATATCATTATTCTAGGGTTACAATTATGTTTATTACGTTACGCAGAAACAAAACAACAAACATAATTGCCGGATTAATGCCTTAATAAAATATCATGACTCAATGTGCAAAAATACAATCATCTCATGATTGGATTTTGGGCACAACACTAATAGATGGAATAACCGAGGTTGGTGACTCTGACCCTTAAAGTGACCGTGGTCGAACTTTGGGCCACCAATTCTAATCTCCTCGGCTACCATGTGTTGCTCGGCCCATTGATAGAATTCTCAAAGGGTGTCAGGGGGAACCTTGGAGAACTCATAGAAGAGTTGTGAGTCTCTCCTGAGTCCCCTGATCATAGCGAGGATTTAGATTTCAGGGTGGAAGTCTGGCACACTGTGGGCTTCTTGGTTGAACCTCTTGACATAATGTTTAATGGTCTCCCCATTCTTTTAGGCTTTGGCAAACATTTGGACTGGCATCTTTGCCATTGGTCAACTTCCGATGAACTACTGGGTGAAAATGGTGCACAACTCCTGGAAGCCCATTATGGTTCCGAATGCCAAAGAGTTGTACCACATAGTCACTGGTCCTGATAGAGTGACTTCAAAACATTTGCAAAGCATGGCATCATTGGCACCATGCAATACCATGCTCCACCTATACTTCATCAAATGGGCCTGGGCGTTACTGCGCTCATCATATGTCTCCAGATGTGATACTAAAAAATTACTAGGCATTGGTGCCCCTACAATGGTATGGATGAAGGGGGACTCTTCTCCGGTGAAGGTCTTCGATAGCCTTGACCAAACAGGCTTTTGAGAGACCTGTTTTTCCACCTTTTCCAACCTCTCCAATATTTTCTCCACCAGGATGGTAGTGCCCTAGTCTCCTTGCTGCCTGGGAACTGTCAGCAAATGAGAATAGCATCATCTTCTTTGTGAGTAACTTCACTCGTGTGGGGATTGGGACTTTTCATCTGAGGATGGACTTCGCCTGTAAGGATGGACTTTGCTCCTATAGTGCATCACCCTCGAGATGTTATGTTCTCCATTGGGGACTAATCATGAAGGCTTCCGCAATTGGAGCTCCAGCGAGGTGACCTATGACTTTCCTCTACACAGGCGTTTGGAGAAGGCGCCCTTTTTGAAGGTGCTTGTGACCACCTTTGGTCAAGTTGTGTCGTTTAAGCCACGATAGAGCACTGAAAGTTGCATAGGAAACCAATTGTGACCGTCAGAGGACATTCATCCTCCAGGAGGGAAGTCTCCATTGCAGGCTATTTAGCCGTTGCTTGAGTCCTTGGCATGGACTGGGACCTTGGGAGTCCCTTGTCCTTTGAACACTGAGTCTCAACTACAATGACTTGGGGGTGAGTTCCCACAAATGGCACCAAATGATGCCCGATGACATCCTCATTGTATGACATGCTGGGCCTGAGAGAGAGAGAGACTTCCAGCAAGAATATATCAACAAGACTTTGAAGAACGTGGGTTAGGAACTCCCCAAAGTATTTTTCTAAGGGAAGAGCCTCCAACGCCCAAGTTAGTATATGGGAGAGAAGTTGGTATGAGCCAAGAGTAGCAAAGAGAGAGTTCCGTGTCCTTACCTGGGAGCCTCCCGAGTATTTATAAGAGGACAAAGAAGAAGGCAGTTTTGCACAGCCCGCGTAGATTAGGACACGTGTTTGGCTAGATCTGGTCCATACCTTCAGAGACAGGTATCTCGAGCTAGCTGTAGGCAGTTCCAGCCAGTGGATAGGGGTGTGTGCAAGGCTTCTATGTAAGAGATCCCTCAACTGTGTTTTCCATTTTCCCGTAAGACCCCTTCGGGCAAGGATTTCCCCTGAGGGCTACTGGAGAAGGCCTTTTGGACTACCGAACAACCTTTGGGAGACATTTTGATCTGTTGAGGATGGTGAACCTATACACCCGAGGTTGGTAATGTGCCCCTCTAAAGGTGGCGAGGAGCCTTTTTCTCGGAGTCAGCTATGTATGTTACCGAGGGTGGTGGAGGGATTCCTCCCAAGTTTTGTGTTATAAGTGTCCATGGGTGGTGAGAGGTTCCATCACAGGAGAAGTTTTTTGTGAGTGATAGCCCTTCCGTTATCAGTAAGGGCATTCATGATCTTCAAGATTAAACTTAGGTTAAGCTTATGCTTAACCGAAACACATTCAATGAACATCCAAGCTCCTGCAATGAAAACATGAAAACAAAGAAGACTACAAACATATACATATCAAGATAATTGACTAGAATGGGTTAGCATGCATAATCAAGCATAGAGCACACATTAACACACACACTAGTAAACACCAACCGAAAAGGCCTAGCAAGCATATTCCAAGTTTTCTCATAGATTCGGATAACCTTCTAAGGATTTCTATCTAAGTTCAAGAGCTCCATAGCTTGGGAATTGAGTTGGCCTACTCAATTCCTAGTCCTAATGCTTGCCAATGTAGATAATTAGCATCAATCTCATAGTTGAATAGCAACCCTAGCCCTCATAGTTACTTAGGATCCCTTGGCTGAAACTACCACCACCTAAGCACACATAATTCACTAATACACATAGTCTAACTAAGAATTGATTAATGAATCTCTTAGTCCTTACCTGCACTTAGAAATCCTTGTTGGAGAAAGCTCACAAGCTTGAATTGTGCCCTTCTTAGCTTATTGTTGCTAGAACTTGCCTTCTTACCTCAAATGGTGCATGAATCTGCCAAGACCTACAAACTTTCACTTGATTCTCGCTTCAGTTGCTTTTAGAGGCTCAAGATCACCACAGAAGCTTCAAACTCGGCCTCAAGCTTTCATCCATGGAGTTAGCAACCAGTTGGAGAAGACACAAGTTAGTGGAAGCATATGTGTGGCTGGATGAGGCCAAGTGATGTAAAAAGTAGGCTAACACTAGCTTGGTAATAGCACAAGTTTGCATGGTGCGTTTGAGCCACTACAATAAAGATTCTTCCACTCAAACCTTGCAATAGATGTTCAATTAAGTCCTTAAACTTCCTAAATCATCATTTGCATCTCTTGCTTCTAGGCCAAGTTATCTCATGAACCTAAAAGGTTCAATTATTCAAACTTCATTTAGCCTCCCTTCAAAGCATTGCTTGAGCCCAAATCCTAGTCATTCACCTTTCTTAGGCATTTAATCCATATAGTCCATGGCTTAGTCCTTTAGGAATTTGAGGACATTACAGGTGGCGTTGACTAATTATCCTTGTTCCTTCATTATTTGGGGTATAGAGCTTATAGTTCCACTCCCCTAAAGTACTACGTGGTATCAGTATATTACTTCACAAAGTGGATAAAAATGGAGCCATTAGCAACCATATCAGCAAATGAATTCCAAAAGTTTGTGTGGAAAAACATTATTTATAGATTTAGTTGTCTAAAAATGCTAGTGGCTGATAATGGGGCACAATTTGTTGATAAAGGATTCTAGAAGTTTACCACTGATTACAACATTAAAATACACTTCACTCTCGTGGTGCATCCCCAATACAATGAGCAAGTAGAAGTGTCCAACCCGACCTTAAAATACTACCTAAAGAAGCAGCTCAGAGAAGCCAAAGGAAAATGGTAAGAAGAACTACCTAGCGTCCTATCGAGCTATAGGACAGCCCTAAGAATGGCAACCGAAGATACCCCATTTTCCGTCATGTATGGAATCAAAGCTGTGACTCGCGTTGAAATAACACATCCATCCTTGAGAGTACAAACATTCAACCAGAGGCTTAACGAAGTTAGCTTAATAGCTAAACTAGATATACCAGAAGAGCATAAGGAGTTGGCCACAGTTCATATAATAGCTTTCTAGCAAAGAGTATACACTTTTGCATACTAGAAGGTCAGGCCAAAAAGAATCAAGGTTGGAGACATGGTGGTCTAGAACACTAAAGTTGAACCTCGAAGGGCCTCACAAGGAGTGCTGAGGGAAAATTAGGAATGGCCCAATGTTGTTACAACCAAAGTCAGACCTAGAGTCTTCAAATTAGAAGATGCTTTTGGAGTAGGGTCAAAAAATACGTGTCATGCAAATTGCCTAAAGAAGGGCTTTGCTTAAGATAGTTGAGGTATTTCTTTGAAAAAGTAAAAGTTAGTGTAAAAACTGGGCCTTTTGTTATAGAATGCACTTGGCCAAAAAGGCTTTGGCAAAGAAAGCACTTTTGTAGGGAAAGCATCACCAAACTCATAAACAAAGTCTTGCTTGTTATGGCCCACTAGGTAGCAGACCTTAAATGGTCAGGAAAGACTTGTTAAACAAGTCAAAATACCTAACTCAAAACCTTAATTAGTTTGATTTAGCAAGTCAAGTAAGTCTATTAAGGGTTAGATGGTTGTTATGTCATTATTGCACCTAAGTGTCACTAAGGGCAGAAAGGTCATTTTGTACCCAAGGGGATAGTTTGGTATTTCAACTCATAAGTTGTTCTTTTGGACCTAAGTGGCAAAAAACCAAAGGGTTGGACTAATTTGCCAAGTCTTGCGGCACTATTTGCGCATAGGGTCTTTTTGGCAAAACTGAAAAAGTTGATGGACAAAAGTGAGAAGTTTGCTTTTTAAGCCATTTTAGGACATTTGAAAGCTACTATTAATCATCCCTAACCTCCAACTTTGGTAGCTCTCCCTCTTTTCTTCAATTCCAAAGCCAAATCTCACTCAAAACATCAATTCTTGGTGAAAATCAAAGCCTCATGAAGAACCCAAGTGGAAAGGAGCTTAGTTTTGCATGGGTTGCCTGATTTAAGCTCAAAATCACATTTTTGAGCTAGGTAAGCTCTAAATTTAGTTGGGACTAGTTTTATTATTATTATTATTGGTTTCTTAAGGTTCCATGAGCTTGGGTCTAGTGAGAATGAGCTTGAATTGGTGCCTTCTGTGTTGGTTTTTCCTAAAACCATAGGATACTAGCCTGATTTCTTGGTGTGGATTGTTGATTGCTTGCTTGTTCTTCTTAATTAAGGTAAGGGATTTAGTTTACATACTCCTATAATGCATGTCTTAGTTGCTTAGGTGTTGGTTTCAAATGGTTTATGAGATATGCATTGTTAAGGTGAGATATGGCTTATGGTGGACTAGTGTGGATCAAGCACTTGTGTAGATCATTTGGACACCTGATGCTTGGTTAGGTTAGCAAGTTTATGGCCTATTGTAGTAGTTTAGGAAATTGGAGCTTAGCAAGCCTTGGCATGAAGGTTTGGGTGGCTAGGGAAGCCTACAAACATACTATGGATGAAGATTGGTGCTACTAGGCTCGATGCCTTGGTGTCTTGGTGCCAATCGGTGCTACAGTGCCCAAAACCCAAACCTAGAACCTGAGAGAGTTGCTTATGGTGTTGGAGTTGACAACATTGAAAAGCTTTAGTATTTTTGCCATAACTTTTCACTCAGTTGTCCGATTGAGGTGATTCAACATTCCACGAATGCTAAGAGAAATATCTATAACTTTCATGCTTTCACTCAAGGCTAAATTGACCTACCTTTCATGTAAAGCTACCCTAGGTGATGGCTTAAGGTAAAGGAAACTAAAGGCCATATAATGGGCTATTTGTGCATAAAGCACTAACGTAAGTTAGCTAGTTTGCTTTTGGTAAGCATAGGGTTTTTGTTCAAGTTGGGCCAAGCTCAATCAATAACTTGAAGCTCTAGCTTAATTGAACCTAATCAAAGTGATCACATAAAGAAATTGATCAAAAATCATGCTTGCTATGTTAAGAAAACCATGTGTCTATGGTGTGTGGGTTTGTATGCTTCTCTATTTAGATGTGTGTACTAACCCCTATTTTATGTATATGTATCTTGTATATGTTGCTTTTAGTGCTTTATTTGTCTTTGGATGCAGGTTATTAAGCTAAATTTGAGATTTATATGTATAATAATGTTTTAAGCATTGTAAAGGCACTAGGCACTGTATTAGGGCTTTATAGAGTACCTATGTACTCACACCCTCTTTTGGCCATTTTCTGTAAAGAAGTGGAAGATTGAAGGGCTAGGGAACCTCTAGGAGCGGTCTATGTGTAGAGATGTATACTATGAAACTTATGGCTTATGAATAGGAAGCATGGAAATTTCCACAAATTGAACTACTGATTGTGCTATGTTGCTATGTTTGTAGGACCTAATGGCCACTTTTGGAGTTGCTTTATTTGGCTCCATCCTGGTATAGGCTAGGACTAGGAGGGTAATAAGAGAACTGTGGCCTAATGTCAGGTCAAAGTAGAAGCCAAGGTCACAGTGGCCCAAAAGATTGTTTGAACCAAATGATGAACCATGCAAGACACTTAGTACATCAAACTTTTGGTGTACATGGTTTTGGGCCCTATAGTCCGTATTTGCAAATTTTGATCATACATATTTGTATATACTAAGGGCAAGGGGACTGGACTTAGAATAAAGCATGGCATGTGCCTTGTATGTATTTTTTGGATTAAGTAAGGCATAAGGCACTAAGTATGTTAGCAAAAATGCATGCATAGTTTATAACCTATTAAACTAATATGCATGCATGTATGTATGCATGGGTGTGTGTGTATGTTTTACACTAGGTCAGCCCTAGTAAACCCATAAAGACACTAAGACACATTCTCATGCTTATGCACCCTATATGCATTAAGAGAAAGTGGTTAAGTAAATGCATTCACTAGATTAATACATCAAACTAAGAACTTAATGTGTTAGAGTGGTAACTTAACCCATTAAACTTGTAATCTAAAGCATTAAGTTGGGGTAAACAATCCTGCGAGTCAGAGTCTAATTCACCCTAGGAAAACCAACTGAGTGCTTAAAATCAACCAAGTGGCTAAAACCAACTGGTTGAACTCAAACCACTTAAGAAGGATTAGGGTGGGGTGAATTGGGCCCTGACAGAGTTTGTATCAAAGCTTAAGGTTTGTGTTTGTTTAGCACCTAAAGGGTCTGTTAGGCAAGTTCCCACTATGATACACAATCATTGTAATGTTTGCAAGACTAAATGGCCAGATGTAGAAACAGACGAATAAGAAACCAAATGCCTACTAAGGTTGATTAGGTACCTGATTAACAGCCTAAAAAATGAGGAGGTATCTTAAAGTGGGATAGGACCTCCTAATAGGACCACAAAGCCTGATCCCAGTGTACAGAATTAGCACAAAATGGAACATATGATTAAAATTATGCAAGCTACTACTGTTTAGCTTGTAGTAGGCACGTAAGCTCTTACTAGGGGCCAGACCTAGGTAGCTAGAGGCAATACTGCTGATAAAGGACAAGAAGCAAAAAGAAATAGTAGGCAAAAGGCTAGGCAAAGAACCAATGAGAGAAGACAAAGTAAGTAAACTTGTAGATGAAGAACAAGAATGTCATGAGGAAAGAAAAAATCTAAGAGGCAGAAGACTGAGATCAGAAATTAGGAGAAACATTGAGAATGGAGAAGGGGAGAAATTAAGAACTAATACTGGAAGGATGGAGCCAGTCTCATAAAGCTCAAAAGAGTTGGCTTCTTAGAGAAAGACCAGGACCCCTGAAAGAAGAAAAAAAATATCAATAAATAAGGGCCTTAGGAAAGGCCAGCTAGAAGGCTTTCTGGCACTTAAACCTCTAGTGTTTAAGAGAAGTGGTGATCGAGAAGAAGCTAAATTCTAGATTTACCAAATAGAGAAAGTATTTCAAAGAAGGAAAGTCACATCCAACCAGGATGTGTTATTAGCTACCTTTAAGCTGAAAGGTAGTGTAAAGCTTTGGTGGAGGATAGTAAAATGGGCATATATGAGCAAGAATGAGAAAAAACCCACACGGAAGAAAGAACCTATGTCGTGGGCTGAGTTCCTCCAGGTGTTTCAACAACAGTATGTCAATGAAGCTCTCAAAGATGAAAAACAAGTGGGTTTGATTTACTAGAGTCAGGAAACCTATCAGTCAAGGAGTATGAACATAGGTTCAGTAGTCTCCTTAGATATGCTCCACAATATGATGGACAAGAAGAATTGAGCATAAAAAGGTTCATCAAGGGACTGAGACTTGAATTGAGGCAGACATTGAGGGCTATTTGCATCAAAACATATTATAAAGCTATTCAAAGGGCTTTGACATTAGAGCAGGAATTTAAACATCCTAAGGTAGGAAACATTAAAGGGGCTATTATGGGACATTAGAGTGGAAGAAAAAGAGCTAGAGACAGGCAAGGAAAGACTAAAGTGGGCAGAAAACAAAAGAAGCCCAAGAAAGCTAAAAGGATTCAACCTCAATGCCAAACTTGCGGAAAGTATCATGGTTTTAAACCATGTTATAGACTCATTGAAGGGTGTTTGAAGTATGGTTCTTAGGACCACTGGGTGAGGGACTGCCTAGTTAGGAAGGAAGAAAGAAAAGTAGTGGGCAAGTTTGAAGCTCCTTGGTCAAGAAACCAACGAGGTAAAGGAAAAGGGATGACAGCACCTCAACTTCCCAGACAGATACAAAAGGGACCAGGGCAACCTATGCTAGTTAGAGCCCAACCACCAGCTGGAAGGGTATATCAGATTGAGGGAACAAAGAGAAAAGAGGAAACTAGCATTGAAGAAAAGGCTACATGCCATGGCAAGCTAAAGAATGATGCACTGAAAGTTAATCTTTACCTTTATGAGAAGCTTATTTCAGTGCCTTATGATACTGGTGCATCTATACCCATTATTTCAGCTAATTTAGTAAGAAAATTAAACTTAGAGGTCATAATACTACCTTAAATGTATTTGATCAGAACAACTAGAAATGAAATGATGTTCTCACATCACATAGTTAAAGACTGTGTGATTAGGCTAGATGAGCTGGAATTATAGGCTAATCTAATCATTCTGGAAACAACTTGTTATGATATGATATTGGCATGAATTGGCTAGCTAAAAATAATATGATCATAAATTCTCAGGATAAAAAATTGATATTACCAAGATCAATAGAACACTCTTTGAGGGACTCAATAAAATGTGATACTAGGCAAGTAAAGGTAATGGATTGCATACCTATACTTTCTGAAGAAGAATATATTGGCTTGAATGATAAAGAGTCTAAGACTGAGTTAGACAAACTTTTCGTTCTCAAAGAATTTTGATAGATATTTTCTTATAAGCTACCATGTTTACCTCTCCCAAGAGAAATAGAATTTGAGATTAAACTAACTCTAGGAGCAATTCTTGTATCTGCTACACCCTATAGGATGGCAATTCCTAAAATGAATGAGCTAAAAAAGCAACTCGATGAACTCCCTCAAAAAGGATTCATTAGGCCATGTGTGTCTCCTTGGGGGGCACAGTGCTATTTGTGAAAAGTAAGATGGAACTCTTAGGTTATGCATTGACTATAGAAAGCTCAATGTTATGAATATGAAGAACAAATACCTCTCCCTAGGATGGAAGACTTGTTTGATCAACTTAAGGGAGCCATAGTGTTCTGAAAGATTGATCTTAGATCGGGGTACATTCCATTGAAAGTTAAAGAAGCAGATAGCCCTAAAATTGCTTTTAGAACAAGATATGTTCTTTTTGAATATACTGTAATGCCCTTTGGGCTCATTAATGCTCTAGCTTTCTTCATGGACCTTATAAAAAATAATATTAAAAGACAAGAAGGAGCATTAAAAGCACTTGAGAATAGTGCTTAAGCCATAGGCGATGACCCATATGAAGTTCCTTCTCCCATATTTTGAAGGGGAAAAGCTACCCTAGGTGATGGCTTAAGCCAAAGGAACCTAGAGGCTATGTAATGGCCTATGTGTGCATATAGCACTATGGTAAGCTAGCTAGTTTGCTTTCGGCAATCACAAGGGTTTTGCTCAAGTTGGGCCAAGCTAGAGCTCTATGTTAATTGAACCTAATCAAAGTGATCACATGAAGAAATTAACTAGAAATCATGCTTGTTATGTTATGAAAACCATATGTATGTGGTGTGTGGGTTTGTGTGCTTCTCCATTTGGATGTGTGTGCGAACCCCTATTTTATGTACATGTATCTTGTGTATGTTGCTTTTTGTTACACCTTCACAAAATGAAAAAATTACAGCATAAGGACCTAAACTTATATGCTTTAATTTTCACCAATATGCATGATTTCTGAAGTGCAAAGTATTCAATATATACCCCTTAAAGTGGCAAAACCAATGATAGGTTGGCCCTTAAGAAAGCATTGGCACATCACCTAATTTTCAAGTAACCTATGGACTAAATTGTAAGGTTACAAAAGTTGGGTAGTCAATTGCACAAATTTCTAAAGATGGTATGGAAAGGACGTGGATGGAATAATGAAGAAAGGACATGGATGGAATTAAGGATATTGTTGGGGACCAAAGTGCTTAAGAAGGCAAAGTTGATCATTTATGGCATAATGCCAACTAAGGATCCAAGTGTCCACATTTTTGCCTAAAGTCAAAATGATTTTTTGACAAGGTTAAAAGAGGCCAAAATCTACCATTTTCCTAGCCAAAATGGCTGGAAATAATCTGTCCAAGTGTTGGCCAAAGTTTCAAAAATTTGCATATATGCCGCCTTAGTCAAAATGATGTACAACTAAAGAAAAATCTTATTTTCCTTAAATTTGGGTCTCTAGAAGCTAATACCTCTTCCTTAAGCTCTTCCATCATCCTCCATAGCTGCCATACCTTAAGAAAACAATAGGAAGTAAGAGAAAGCAAAGAAGACATCAAAGAGTGCAAGAAAACCTAATTTTGGTTCGATTTGGGTTTTCAGATTTCATAGCAAAGGTAAGGGTTTTCTAAAGTTTCCTGGATTGTTTATTATATTTCCAAACATCCATAAAGCTAAGAAAATGCTTGGAAGAGAGCAAAAAGATGAAGGAACCAAGTATGGGTTAAGGGGAAAGAAGCATGGCAAGGTTTCAGCCTTAGTGTTACCATGCTAAAGATGGTAGCAAGAAAGAAGGGTTTCTAGAGCCAAAGTTAGTACTAACTAAGACCTAAAAGACTCCTAAGACCAGGAAAAATCTTGAGGATGGCTGCCATAGAGTTACTAAAGTGACATCTTATTGTTTTATTGAATGATTATGGACTAACCCTAATGTGTTATTGCTGCCAGCATTACATGTATTTGTTGCTGTGTTTGTTGGTGCATATGGTTGTCAGAGTAGCATGTATGTATTGTTTTTGTATGTTTTTATGTCTTTGGATTTCAGGTGGTATGTTGCCATGGAAGGCTTTACATTAAAATCCCTTACTAAGTTCTTCACAAAGAGCTTACTCCCCTTTCTATCCATTTTCAGGAACACCTAAAAGAGACATTTAAACTAATAGTTTTAGTTTGATTTTTCCTGTCAAATTTTAGGTACACGAACTTCAATATGTCTAGTATTAAACTGGAGTGTTTCATGATTTTTAGATCACATTGCTAATTTTAGTGTGGGTACTTTCTACCTTATGCAGTAGCTGTCTTTTGAAGTTTTTGGAGTATATTATGGTTGTAAGGCTCTCCAAGAAGCTAGTGTACATAACCAAGTAAGCTAGGACATATTTATGATGCATATATGCATGTAAAGACACTACGGATGGTGTATGGATGATATATGAAGCAATAAAGTGAAGTTTGAGGTTGAATGTTCAACTCTGTCCGTTTTCCAACTCATTAGCTATACCAAAGAAAATTATGTTTAATGTTTATGGAATGCCTCTAAATTCATAGGAATTTCTTTCCCAAGTGTTTAAGACATGTAAGTGTTAGTGTTGTGCCCAAAAAGCCAATCATGAGATGATTGTATTTTTGCAAATTGAGTCATGATATTTTATTGAGGCACTAATCCAGCAATTTTGTTTGTTGTTTTGTTTCTGCGTAACGTAATAAACATAATTGTAACCCTAGAATAATGATATTCTTAAACGTCCCTAGTATAGTATTATTGTGGAGCGGGTTGCAATAATACATAATGACTAGCATATGTGGAGACTAATATGAGATATGTAGTCTACATATGGGTACAAGTTGGAGAACTTGTGTACTGGACCGACCCACCATGAGAACACTTCATGGATCGTTATATGAGTGTCATAAGTGATTCTCATAGTGATCATGGTATATGTAGTCCTTCGACCTAAGATCATCAAGGTTCCCTACATGTGAGTCACATACTTTGATACTTTGCTTTGTTGCTCGTAACTGAGTGAACTTGAAGGAGGTCATTGGGTATGTCACATATCATGCGGAGGGATTTGTATGATCAAGATGGGATTTGTCCCTCCTATGTAACGGGAGTGATATCTTTGGGCCCCTTGATAGAGTGAGACTTAGAAAATGCATGGCCATGCTCCGATGAGTTGATATATGATATCAATGTCATCAGTTTAAGTTAGTCTACTCGGTAATCAAGAAACCAAAGATTGGGCTATACGAGAGTGACACATTCCATGTCTCGTGCTTAGTCTTGATATCTTGGATAAAGGGACAATGGCATATATCGGTGATGATCATAAAGGTTTAGTCGATTCACCGACAATCTTGTCACTTGGGTAGCAATGATGTGTTGCTAGACACCGCTCATTGCTTATGATCATAAATGTGATTTATGATCATTGCCAACATGGCAAGAGCCTATTGGGTCGCACACATAGAGCTATTTGGATCATTAGAGTGCATGGGCTAATTATTTGGGTTATGGTTTCACTTTAATTTCGTATTAATAATGGGCCAAGGAGTTGAGCCATTATTAAGCCCGAAATTAAATCCTAATTGGATTAGGGCTTTGAAACCCATTAGGCCTGGAAGTTGAGTCTCACTATAAATACAACTTTTAAGTGAGAAATTCGTAGGTCTCCCTGCCCTAGCCTCCCAAAAGGACAGCCGCACTCTTCTCTTGCAATTCCTTGGAGGATGCAAGCTAGCACTGCGAGCGCAAGAGAAACGCATCTGCCGGGACGTGGTGGAAGCGTGGTGATCCCGAGAGGCTCGTGTGGATACCATAGAGAGCCTGAACACGTCAACTGTTCAGGTTTTGTGATTCGACTCTACAGTTGAGTGAGAGATCTCAACCGAAAATTAGGTATGAAATTTTCAAACACCCGGTTTACCCCGTTTCACTTGGATCCTGGAGGGTTTCGGTTAAATTCCGCTGCGCTGTTTGGCTCCCGAAACCCAACAGTGGTATCAGAGCTACTGGTGAAACCCTAAATCGGGATTGAGTGTTGAATCGCATGATGCTATGTCTTCGATTGGTTTTCGGCCATGATTAATTAGATTGATTCATGATGCATGAAACCGGAATTCGTAATGAACATATGAGATATATGAAGAAACAACACAAATTGGTTAATGAGATTAACCGAAATTGATAGGTATGAGATACCTATATGGATTAGGATTCTTGCAATAGTTGCAAAAACCCTAGGTTTGTTCGGATTCGGCCTGTTCGGGCACCGAATGTAAGGTATATTTGGTGGCTCGAATGGAGGAGTCTCGGGTGCCTACTTTCTCGAAATAGAATATTTCGGGCTAAGCAATTGTAAGACAATTTTTTGCGCCGGGGGGCGCTACCCCCCACGCCCCCCGCAAGGGCGGCTCCCCTTGACCCCGTCCGCTGACCGGTCAGCGGAACCACCGCCCGCTGACCGGCCAGCGGGACCGCCGTATGCGAAGCGCCACATAAATAAAAACTGGTTAATCAACACGTGAAAATTGGCATGCATCTTTGTTGAATGGGATTTGACATGATATGCTGATTGGTGTTTGAAGCATGGTGCATGGTTATAGCCCTTGATTGGTTGTACTTGTAAATACGGCCTGCGAGTCGTGCCTTTTCTTATCACTCTCATTGTACATTCTCTTCTCACCTTACTCCCCTCGAATGTAACTCGAGGTTTCTATTATTGATGTAATGGTGCATTATGGGATCGTCCAAGGTGGTATGTCCAAGGAGGTGACAACAAAAAGGCAGCCAAGAAAGGAAGAGAAGGAGCTTGTGAAGACTCTTTTCTTTTCTTAGGCTTTTATGATATTCTCATTGGCTTGAGAATATCGCATAGTTTGGGCTATAACCATGTCACGTTTATTTCTTGTAAGCATGAGATGCATGTTTTATATTTGTATGTGATGCATGTATAAAACAACCGGAGATAACAAATTGGTGAGATCAAAAGAAAAATCCCTCAAACAAATATTAAGTCATTAAATGTGATGCTTTCCAAATGTTGGCACTCGTCAAGACTTTGATCAACATTAGGTGGGTTTGCCAAAGCAAAGCACCTATGTTCATCTTGGTAAGGCGCGATGGGATAATAGTGATATCCAAACTGCTAACTTTGGGTTCGACTTAACTAAGTCATCCTAATAGGATTAGGGACTTAGAGGCATAGAGTTGGGCTTAAGTTCATGAGATGAGCTTGGACAAGTGTTGTTCACCCAACTATCCAAGAGTTGCATAAGATGCAATTGGCAATGAGTTGCCTACCTAAATAGCTGTAACTTGAGAGAAAAGCCAAAGCTGACTCAGGTTGTGGTCAAATATGGATCTTGGCCCGCTAGAATACCTTAGCGCCGAGGTGTTCCGAAATAATACCGAGGGTTATTATTTTGAGGAAAATAGTGGGAGTATCGTTTAATAAAAGTCCTTATTAAATGAATTAAAATACATGACTCTTACACTGCATATTTACTGTTGTAGATAACCATGGCACAAAACACATCGACACTTTCGTTGCGATCGATCCTTGAGAAGGAAAAACTTAATGGGACCAACTTTCTCAAATGGTACCGAAACTTGAGGATAGTCCTCAAACAAGAGAGAAAGGCATATGTCCTAGAGCAGCCCATTCCGAATGAGCCTGCTGCCACTGCTCCAAGAGCTGAAAGGGATGCTCACAAGAGGCATTCTGATGATGCTTTGGATGTTGCATGCCTCATGCTTATTACCATGGAATCTGAGCTTCAGAAGCAACATGAGAACATGGGGGCGTTCGATATGATCGAACATCTCAAAATGCTTTTCCAAGAGCAAGCTAGGCATGAGAGGTTTGAGACCTCTAAGGCATTGTTTCAGTGCAAGATGTCTGAGGGAAGTCCCGTGGGTCCTCATGTGCTCAATATGATTGGGTACATTGAGAATCTTGAGAATTTGGGATTTGCTCTTCAGAAAGAGTTGGCTATCGATGTAGTCTTGCAATCGTTGCCTGAAAGCTACAGTCAGTTCGTCATGAACTATAACATGAACGACCTTGACAAGTCCCTCCCTGAATTGCTCAACATGTTGAGAACTGCTAAGCAAAACCTTAAGAAGGCTAAGCCCATTTTGATGGTTCAAAAGGGCAAGGGAAAGGGAAAAGCCAACAAGAAGAAGGATAAAGCTAATGGAAAGTCCAATGCTAGTTCTTCTTCAGCTGCACTGAAACCAAAGGGTGGTGTGGCAAAGGAAGGGGAGTGCTTCCATTGTAAGCAACCTGGACACTGGAAGCGCAACTGCAAGCTCTATCTTGAAGAACTTGCTAAGGAAAAGGGAAGTAAGACTTCCACTTCAGGTATTTTTGTTATAGAGGCTAACTTTTCTACTTCCTCATCTTGGGTATTGGATACTGGATGTGGATCTCACATTTGTTCAAATGTGCAGGATCTAAGTAGAAGTAGAAGATTGGCCCGAGGTGAAGTGGACCTACGTGTTGGAAATGGAGCAAGGGTTGCTGCCTTAGCCGTAGGGACTTATGTTCTCACTTTACCTAGTGGATTAGTTTTAGAATTAGACAACTGCTACTTTGTGCCTACTATTAGTAGAAATTTGATTTCTGTTTCTTGTTTGGACAAGAAAGGTTTTTCATTTATAATAAAGGACAAATGTTGTTCTATTTATTTGAATGAAATCTTTTATGGTAGTGCTCAACTTAGCAATGGGTTGTATGTTCTAGACCTTGAAGATCCAGTCTATAATGTGAATACCAAGAAGGTCAGATTAAATGATTCAAACTTGACCTATCTCTGGCACTGTCGCTTGGGCCATATAAATGAGACCCGCATATCCAAGCTCCATAAGGATGGACTCTTGGACTCATTTGATTTTGAATCATATGAGACATGTGAGTCATGTTTGTTGGGCAAGATGACCAAAGCCCCATTCACAGGGCAAAGTGAAAGGGCTAATGACTTACTAGGACTCATACATAGTGATGTATGTGGCCCTATGTCTACACAAGCTAGAGGAGGTTCCCAATACTTCATTACTTTCACTGATGACTTCAGCAGATATGGCTATGTGTATCTTATGAGACACAAGTCAGAATCCTTTGAAAAGTTCAAAGAATTCAAGAATGAAGTAGAGAATCAACTCGGGAAGAGTATCAAAGTGCTTCGATCAGATCGAGGTGGAGAGTACTTGGATCGAGAATTCCTTGACTATCTGAAGGAGTGTGGTATAGTATCACAATTCACTCCACCAGGTACACCTCAATGGAATGGTGTTTCTGAAAGGAGAAATCGAACTCTGTTAGACATGGTTCGCTCCATGATGAGTCAAGCTGACCTTCCAAACTCCTTTTGGGGACATGCTCTAGAGATAGCCGCTTTTACACTAAACCGAGTTCCATCTAAATCGGTTCAAAAGACACCATATGAGATATGGAGTGGGAGGCGTCCTAATTTGTCTTTTATGAAGATTTGGGGCTGTGACGCTTATGTAAAACGTCAATCCTCTAACAAACTAGGGCCCAAATCTGAAAAATGTCTTTTTGTTGGGTATCCCAAAGAAACAAAGGGTTACTATTTCTACAATCCCTCTGAGCAAAAAGTGTTTGTTGCTCGAACTGGTGTCTTTTTGGAGAAAGAGTTTATCTCTAAAGGAACTAGTGGGAGGAAAGTAGAACTTGAAGAAATTCAAGAACAACAAGGAGACATTGAACCTAAAATGGAACCTGAACAGACACCACAAGATGTTGTGGTTCAAGAGTCTATTCCTGTAGCACAAAGCCCACGTAGGACTGGTAGGATTCGGCGTGAGCCCGAGAGATATGGATTTCTCGTGACTCACACCGGTGATGTGATGCTCATGGATCAAGATGAGCCCACAACCTACCAACAAGCTATGTCGGGGCCTGACTCTGAGAAGTGGCTAATGGCCATGAAATCCGAGATGGAATCCATGTATGAAAACCAAGTATGGACTTTGGTTGACCCACCTGAAGGAGTAAAACCTATAGGGTGCAAATGGGTTTTCAAGAAGAAAACTGACATGGATGGTAATGTGATTACCTTTAAGGGAAGATTGGTTGCAAAAGGTTTCAAGCAAATTCATGGTATTGACTATGATGAAACTTTTTCACCAGTTGCTATGCTTAAATCCATCCGAATTTTGTTTGCTATTGCTGCACACTATGATTATGAGATATGGCAAATGGATGTCAAAACTGCATTCCTAAATGGAAAGCTACTTGAGGATGTGTACATGACACAGCCTGAGGGTTTTGTCACTCCTGGGAATGCCAATAAAGTGTGCAAATTGCAAAGGTCCATTTATGGACTGAAGCAAGCTTCTCGAAGTTGGAATCTTCGTTTTGATGATGCAATCAAAGAGTTTGGTTTTATCAAAAATGAAGATGAACCTTGTGTCTACAAGAAGGTTAGTGGGAGCGCTATTGTCTTCTTGGTGTTGTATGTAGATGACATACTACTCATCGGGAATGACATTCCTGAGCTATAGTCTGTGAAGACTTGGCTAAGGAAATGTTTCTCTATGAAGGACTTGGGTGAAGCAGCCTATGTGTTAGGCATCAGGATCTATAGAGATAGATCCAGAAAGCTTCTTGGCCTAAGTCAAAGTACATATATTGACAAGGTGCTAAAGAGGTTTAGCATGCAAGATTCCAAGAAAGGATTCTTGCCCATGTCACATGGTATCACTATTTCTAGATCTCAGTGTCCGAGTACAACCGAGGAGAGAGAGCGCATGAGTAAGATTCCATATGCCTCAGTAATTGGATCTATCATGTATGCCATGATATGTACTCGTCCCGATGTCTCATATGCTTTGAGCATGACGAGTAGGTACCAATCGAACCCCGGTGAAAGTCACTGGACAACTGTTAAGAACATCCTTAAGTACTTACGAAGGACTAAGGATGCATTCTTGGTCTTTGGAGGTGAAGATCAGCTCGTTGTAAGGGGTTACACCGATGCAAGCTTCCAATCCGATAAGGATGATTTTAGATCACAATCTGGTTATGTGTTTTGTATTGGTGGTGGTGCTGTAAGCTGGAAGAGTTCAAAGCAAGAGACAGTAGCTGACTCTACAACAGAATCTGAGTACATTGCCGCCTCTGATGCTGCGAAGGAGGCAGTTTGGATCAAGAAGTTCATCACTGAACTTGGAGTGGTTCCAAGCATTGTTGACCCGATAGAGCTCTATTGTGACAACAATGGAGCAATCGCACAGGCTAAGGAACCTCGATCTCACCAGCGATCCAAACACATACTTCGATGCTATCATCTCATCAGGGAGATCATCGAGAGGGGTGATGTAAGGATATGCAGGACTTCGACAGACAGCAACATTGCTGATCCACTGACAAAGCCCCTTACGCAGCAGAAGCATGATAGCCATTCTAGATCCATCGGTATTAGATACATGGATGATTGGCTTTTAGTGCAAGTGGGAGATTGTTAGTGTTGTGCCCAAAAAGCCAATCATGAGATGATTGTATTTTTGCAAATTGAGTCATGATATTTTATTGAGGCATTAATCCAGCAATTTTGTTTGTTGTTTTGTTTCTGCGTAACGTAATAAACATAATTGTAACCCTAGAATAATGATATTCTTAAATGTCCCTAGTATAGTATTATTGTGGAGCGGGTTGCAATAATACATAATGACTAGCATATGTGGAGACTAATATGAGATATGTAGTCTACATATGGGTACAAGTTGGAGAACTTGTGTACTGGACCGACCCACCATGAGAACACTTCATGGATCGTTATATGAGTGTCATAAGTGATTCTCATAGTGATCATGGTATATGTAGTCCTTCGACCTAAGATCATCAAGGTTCCATACATGTGAGTCACATACTTTGATACTTTGCTTTGTTGCTCGTAACTGAGTGAACTTGAAGGAGGTCATTGGGTATGTCACATATCATGCGGAGGGATTTGTATGATCAAGATGGGATTTGTCCCTCCTATGTAACGGGAGTGATATCTTTGGGCCCCTTGATAGAGTGAGACTTCGAAAATGCATGGCCATGCTCCGATGAGTTGATATATGATATCAATGTCATCAGTTTAAGTTAGTCTACTCGGTAATCAAGAAACCAAAGATTGGGCTATACGAGAGTGACACATTCCATGTCTCGTGCTTAGTCTTGATATCTTGGATAAAGGGACAATGGCATATATCGGTGATGATCATAAAGGTTTAGTCGATTCACCGACAATCTTGTCACTTGGGTAGCAATGATGTGTTGCTAGACACCGCTCATTGCTTATGATCATAAATGTGATTTATGATCATTGCCAACATGGCAAGAGCCTATTGGGTCGCACACATAGAGCTATTTGGATCATTAGAGTGCATGGGCTAATTATTTGGGTTATGGTTTCACTTTAATTTCGTATTAATAATGGGCCAAGGAGTTGAGCCATTATTAAGCCCGAAATTAAATCCTAATTGGATTAGGGCTTTGAAACCCATTAGGCCTGGAAGTTGAGTCTCACTATAAATACAACTTTTAAGTGAGAAATTCGTAGGTCTCCCTGCCCTAGCCTCCCAAAAGGACAGCCGCACTCTTCTCTTGCAATTCCTTGGAGGACGCAAGCTAGCACTGCGAGCGCAAGAGAAACGCATCTGCCGGGACATGGTGGAAGCGTGGTGATCCCGAGAGGCTCGTGTGGATACCATAGAGAGCCTGAACACGTCAACTGTTCAGGTTTTGTGATTCGACTCTACAGTTGAGTGAGAGATCTCAACCGAAAATTAGGTATGAAATTTTCGAACACCCGGTTTACCCCGTTTCACTTGGATCCTGGAGGGTTTCGGTTAAATTCCGCTGCGCTGTTTGGCTCCCGAAACCCAACAGTAAGAACCTGCCCATGTTGGGTCTGCACATGGAAATAAAATGGATGAATCTTATGAAATTTTGCATGTGCAAAATGGTCATAAAGTGACCAGAATTTTGACTCTACACTTAAAGTTCCATTACTCCCTGTGTGGAAGGAATATCGATATAAAATTTTGGCCAAACCTAGAGCACATACAGAGGTTGAACTAGAATTTCAAATTTCTAAATTTGGGGCCTTGTACCCAAAGATATGACATTCCTAAATTGGATAAGTTACTGTTCATTTGGTCAAAATTTGGTAACCAACTTAAAAAATCAATAAGGTCCATAGGCGGGCTTTTGATGTAATAAAAATATTTATTGATTTGCTCTAAGTGTTTACTTGAAAATGGTCCAAATAAAATAGGGGGTTACATGGCTAGAATGATACAGTTTATTAGTCGAAATTATAGGTGCAGTGGCTGGTCACTAGAACGTAACAAGATTGCCTAATGTGTGGAAGCCAAAACTAAAAATTGTGCTAGCGTTTTCCTTCTTAGCTGCCATAGTGTGCGTAAATGTAAATATGTGTATTATGGTTCGACCAATATACATATATTTGCATAAAGACCAATAGGGCCAATTGGGCAATATGGTGAGCATTGTTCTGATGGCCTACAGAACATGTATAGCTCCTGGGAGATTGACACATTAAATATTGTCACTATATTTAAGCTCTCAAAGTGGTAGCAAAATTTGGTATCAGAGCAAGGTTTGAATTTGGTCTATGTGAATATGACATGATGCATATTGTTGCATACATATAGCTTAGTTGGGTGAGTTGCTAGTGTTAAGTACCTAAAACACAGTATATATTGTGCTCTTCTGATTTTCATGAAAAGGGAAAATGGTTGCCACAAGGAGAGGGGTTCAAGGACCCCTAAGACCACCTACTGAACGAAGGCAGGCCAGTAGAAATGGAAGGGGTGTAGAAGAGCAAGCAAGGGTTCAGGAAGTAGAAAACACAGCATCTGAAATGAACGTACCGTAGGTGTGGGTTGAACTACAAAGAAACCTAGCCCAGATAAATGAAAACTTAGTAAGGTTGTTACAAGCTCAACAACAAGGAGTCCAAGTAGCACAAGCATTGCCACAGGAGCAGAACTAGGAAGTTGTTGGGAATAACCCAATGAATGTTCCTTCTCATAAAAATCAAGAGAATGAAGACGCTGAAGATAAGGAAAGGAGACATCCCAAAAGGTAGAAGAATCATATCTGAGATAGGCCAAGTATCCAGAGTGAATAACTCAGCTTATGACCATTCCATTGGGGATGAAGATGAAAAACCTAGTGAGAGGAGAAGAAGAAGAAGACATAGAGACCATATGGACTCAAAAGATTCACACAGGTCAAGGAGACATATAGCTAATGATCTTGAAGGCTCTGATAATGTTAGATTGTTGGAGAGGTTTCAAGGCCTAAGAGCTCCACAATTTGATGGTAGAGCAGGACCAGAAAAAGCTAAGGAATGGCTAAGATTCATTGAGAAGATGTTTGAGATGATGCATTTAAGCTCCACCAAGAAAGTATCTCTGGCTACATACAATCTTGTTGGTAGTGCAGAAATGTGGTGGAAAAGTGTTAAAGATAGGCATGCTGCCTAGAGAGGCAAAAGAATAGATCATGAGCTGGAGATGACATGGCCTGAGTTCACAAGGTTGTTCCAAGACCAGTCTATAAGTGATGCCATCAAAGACCTAAAGCAAGCTAAGTTTGATGCACTACAACAAGACAACCTCAGTGTTCTGTAATATGAACACAAGTTCAACCAACTTGTGAGGTATGCACCACAGTACCATGGGTTGGAAGAACTTAAATCCAACAGGTTTGTTAAAGGTCTGAGACCTAATATTAGAAGAGCTGTTAGGCCTTTCAATCCTATTACATATCATGATGCTATTCAAAAGGATTTACTGGTAGAACAGGAAGAGTATGAAAGTAAATGGTTTCCTAGTAGACCAAAAGAGACCAGCCAAACTAGAAGACCATAGAAACCAATGAAAGGTAAGGACACTACAAAGGCTTGAAGACCTAGTATGGAGGGCAAGGCCAAAAGTAAGTTTGTTGGCCCAAGGTGTCCTTGATGCAAGAAGTTTCATGGTAAGAGGCCATGTTATTTTGAAACACAAGCATGTCTCAGAAGTGGATATTTGGATCACTGGATAAAGGACTGCCCTTTTGTCCAAAGAAGAAGGTGGGAGGACCAAGGCCAGAATAAGCCTAAGACGCCACCCGCTAGAGAGAATCAACCAAAGATTTCTTTTAGAGCTGAAAGGCCTCAAGTGCAAAGAGCTGGAAAAGTATTCCACATTGATAAGGGAAAGACATCTCAAGAAAGAGCACTTAGAGGTAACATTCATTTTAATGGTGTGCCAGTTAGTGTGTTATTTGATATTGGTGCTTCAATGTCTATTATGGCTAGAAAGTTAATTGAATCCATGAAATTGTTGATAGAATTCATGCCTAATATATCATTAGTAAAAATAGTAGGTAGTCAATGTCTTTTCACTAATGAACTGGCTAAGAATTTTGAGCTAGTAGTTGGAAAGACTAAGATTTTGAGTGATCTGCTAGTGTTAAATATTCTAAAGTATAATATTGTTCTTGGCATGGATTGGTTAGCAAAGCATGGAATCAATATTGATTGTGCTAAAAGAGAAATCACATTGCCTGGTAATGAACTGCATGCATTAGTGAATTCTAAGGAATTAGTGTATGAAATGCAAGGCATGGAACTAGAAGTTATGGATGAAATTTTTGTGATTTCTGCAGATGAATATTACACATTGAATGGTGTTGAAATTGATGATGAAGTTAATAGAATACCTGTAGTGAAAGACTTTCCATAAGTCTTTCCTAAAGACTTACTAGGTATTCCCCCTCCAAGAGAGATAGAATTTGAAATCAAGTTACAAATTGGCGCAGTACCGATATCCAT
This sequence comes from Aquilaria yunnanensis, assembly GCA_039654915.1. Classification (NCBI taxonomy): domain Eukaryota; kingdom Viridiplantae; phylum Streptophyta; class Magnoliopsida; order Malvales; family Thymelaeaceae; genus Aquilaria; species Aquilaria yunnanensis. The sequence goes on along the minus strand of CM077594.1, from coordinate 51,307,447 downwards.
ACCTCCTTATAGAATGCCAATCATAGAGATGACTGAGCTCAAGAAACAACTTGATGAACCTCTTCAAAAAGGGTTCATAAGACCAAGTGTTTCACTGTGGGGAGCTTCAGTTCTCTTTGTGAAAAAAAAGGATGGATCATTGAGATTGTGTATTGACCACAGAAAGCTGAATGCTGTAGCTATCAAAAACAATTATCCACTCCCTAAGATTGAGGATCTATTTGATCAACTTAAGGGGGCAAATATCTTCTCTAAGATTGATTTGAGATCTGGGTACTTTCAGTTAAGAGTAAAAGTGGAGGATATACCCTAGACAGCATTCCGAACAAGATATGGAGACTATGAGTATACAATTATGCCATTTGGCTTGACTAATGCCTTTGCTGCATTCATAGACCTAATGAACCGTGTGTTCAGACCTTACTTGGACAAGTTTGTAGTGGTGTTCATTAATAACATCCTAGTGTATTTTGAGGGTGAAAGTGAACATGAGCATCACTTAAGGACTATCTTGAACACACTATTGGACAGCCAACTGTATGCAAAATTTTACAAATCCTAGTTCTGGTTAAAGGAAGTGTCTTTCCTAGGACACATCATTGATGCACAAGGTCTTAGAACATACCCTGAAAAGGTTAAGGCTATGCAAGAGTGGGAAAGACCTAAGACTGTAAAGAAAGTTAGAAGCTTCCTAGGACTGGCAGGCTATTATAGAAGATTTGTGCCAAAATTTTCCATGATTGCCGTAGTTCTTCCTCAACTGACCAATAAAGGTCAAAGATTTGAGTGGACTGAGAAGTGTAAAAAGAGTTTTCAATAACTGAAGAACAGATTGACTCAAGCCCTAGTGTTGATCCTACTTGATCTAAGTAAGCCCTACATCATTTATACAGATGCATCTAGATCCGGGTTAGGATGTGTTCTGATGCAAGATAGAAATGTGATTGCTTATAGGTCAAGGCAATTAAGACCCCATGAGCAAAACTATCCTACCCATGACCTAGAGCTTACTGCGGTGATCTTTTCCCTAAAACAATGGAGGCATTACCTATTGGGAAGCTCATTTATCCTATACACTGATCATGAAAGCCTAAAGTACCTGTTCACTCAGAAAGAGTTGAACATGAGGCGAAGAATATGGTTGGAGTATGTCAAAGACTATGACTGCAACATTGAGTACACTAAAGGTAAAGGCAATCTAGTGGCAGATGCCTTAAGTAGAAAGTACATTAGTTTGCTCAAAGGTGGATCATTGGCAGATACTAGTGAAAAGAATAGTTTGATATGCCTTTGGCGTAAGTGGCAAGAGTGGGAAGAAGCACAAGTCTATACATTATCCATTCAGTATGGCTGGATTGAGGAGATAAAAAAGGCACAAGAAGTAGATCCAAACTTGAAGAAGATTTCAGGAGAAGACAAAGGGTCCTTGTATGAATCATTTGCCTACAAGCAAGGATTACTGTACTTCAAGGACAAAATATATGTGGCTAGCGAGAAAGAACTCAGAAATGAGATACTTGAAGAAGCTCACATGAGCAAACTAAATATCCATCCTGGAAGTGAAAAGATGTACAAAGACTTGAAGACACATTTTTGGTGGCCAAACATGAAGAAATACATAGCCACATATGTGTCTAAATGTGCAACATACCAAAGAGTGAAAGTAGAGCACCAGAAGCCAGCAGGAACACTACAAACTTTACCCATTCCAATTAGAAAGTGGGGTAACATAACAATGGACTTCTTAACTGGGTTGCCTTTGACTGCATTAAGACATGACACAATTTGGGTCATTGTGGATAGGTTAACTAAGTGTGCTCACTTTTTGCCAATAAAGATAACAAACTCATTGGAAAAATTGGCACAAATGTACATGAAAAAGATAGTAAGACTGCACGGAGTCCCAAACTCGATAGTGTCAGACAGAGATCCAAGGTTTAGAGCTGGATTTTGGAGTGTTTTTCACAAGGCACTAGGATCCAAAACCCACCTGAGCACTGCTCATCATCCTTAGACTGATGGACAGACTGAGAAGTGATTTAGATATTGGAAGACATGCTCAGGAGTTGTATATTGGATTTTAAATGGGAATGGAACCAACACTTACCTTTGGCAAAATTCTCTTATAACAACAGTTATCAAACCACCATTGGTATGGCACCTTATGAAGCCCTTTACAGGAGAAGGTGCATGATACCCCATTGTTGGGTGGAAGCCTCAAATAAGCTTGAGCTGGGTCTAGAAATTATTGAAGAGACAACAAGTAAAATCAAGAAGATACAGTAAAGGTTAAAAATAGCTAATGAAAGGACCACTGCTTATGTGAACAAAAGAATAAAAGACTTGGAGTTTCAGGTTGGTGACAAAGTGTGGCTTAAAGTAGCACCAACCAAAGGCACTATAAGGTTTGGCAAACATAGTATGCTATCTCCAAGGTACATTGGTCCTTATGAAATACTAGAAAGGGTTGGCAAGGTGGCTTATAAGTTGGCTTTACCGCCTAGTATGTCAAGCGTCTATAATGTTTTCCACATCAATATGCTTAAGAAGTGTTTTCTAGACACAAAGCATACTATAACAGTGGAAGACATACAGTTAGAGCGTAGTTTGACATATGAAGAAAAATCTATAGCTATCTTAGCTAAGGATACCAGAAGGCTAAGAAACAAGCTTATTCCCATGGTCAAAGTTCAATGTGTTAGTATTGTGCCCAAAAATCCAATCATGAGATGATTGTATTTTTGCACATTGAGTCGTGATATTTTATTGAGGCATTAATCCAGCAATTTTGTTTGTTGTTTTGTTTCTGCGTAACGTAATAAACATAATTGTAACCCTAGAATAATGATATTCTTAAACGTCCCTAGTCTAGTATTATTGTGGAGCGGGTTGCAATAATACATAATGACTAGCATATGTGGAGACTAATATGAGATATGTAGTCTACATACGGGTACAAGTTGGAGAACTTGTGTACTGGACCGACCCACCATGAGAACACTTCATGGATCATTATATGAGTGTCATAAGTGATTCTCATAGTGATCATGGTATATGTAGTCCTTCGACCTAAGATCAGCAAGGTTCCCTACATGTGAGTCACATACTTTGATACTTTCCTTTGTTGCTCGTAACTGAGTGAACTTGAAGGAGGTCATTGGGTATGTCACATATCATGCGGAGGGATTTGTATGATGAAGATGGGATTTGTCCCTCCTATGTAACGGGAGTGATATCTTTGGGCCCCTTGATAGAGTGAGACTTAGAAAATGCATGGCCATGCTCCGATGAGTTGATATATGATATCAATGTCGTCAGTTTAAGTTGGTCTACTCGGTAATCAAGAAACCAAAGATTGGGCTGTACGAGAGTGACACATTCCATGTCTTGTGCTTAGTCTTGATAACTTGGACAAAGGGACAATGGCATATATCGGTGATGATCATAAAGGTTTAGTCGATTCACCGACAATCTTGTCACTTGGGTAGCAATGATGTGTTGCTAGACACCGCTCATTGCTTATGATCATAAATGTGATTTATGATCATTGCCAACATGGCAAGAGCCTATTGGGTCACACACATAGAGCTATTTGGATCATTAGAATGCATGGGCTAATTATTTGGGTTATGGTTTCACTTTAATTTCGTATTAATAATGGGCCAAGGAGTTGAGCCATTATTAAGCCCGAAATTAAATCCTAATTGGATTAGGGCTTTGAAACCCATTAGGCCTGGAAGTTGAGTCTCACTATAAATACAACTTTTAAGTGAGAAATTCGCAGGTCTCCTTGCCCTAGCCTCCCAAAAAAAGGACAGCCGCACTCTTCTCTTGCAATTCCTTGGAGGACGCAAGCTAGCACTGCGAGCGCAAGAGAAACGCATCTGCCGGGACGTGGTGGAAGCGTGGTGATCCCGAGAGGCTCGTGTGGATACCATAGAGAGCCTGAACATGTCAACTATTCAGGTTTTGTGATTCGACTCTACAGTTGAGTGAGAGATCTCAACCGAAAATTAGGTATGAAATTTTTGAACACCCGGTTTACCCCGTTTCACTTGGATCCTGGAGGGTTTCGGTTAAATTCCGCTGCGCTGTTTGGCTCCCGAAACCCAACACAATGGTCACAGCATTCTGAAAGAAAGGTGACCTGGGAAACTGAGAAAGGAATGCAAGAGAGATATCCAGAAGACAACCCCAAGTTAAAGGCAATTTTGGAGGACCAAAATTTTTGAGGGGGGAAGAAATGTTACACCTTCACAAAATGGGAAAATTATAGCATAAGGACCTAAACATATATGCTTTGATTCTCACCATAGTGCATGATTTCTAAAGTGTAAAGTATTCAATATACACCCCTTGAAGTGGCAAAACCAATGGTAGCTTGGCCCTTAAGAAAGCATTAGCACATCTCTTAATTTTCAAGTAACCTATGGACTAAATTGTAAGGTTACAAACATTGGGTAGTCAATTGCACAAATTTCTAAAGATGGTATGGAAAGGACATGGATGGAATTAAGGATATTGTTGTGGACCAAAGTGCTTAAGAAGGCATAATGCCTTCTAAGGATCCAAGTGTCCACATTTTTTCCTACAGTCAAAATGATTTTTTAACAAGGTTAAAAGAGGCCAAAATCTCTCATTTTCCCAGCCAAAATGGCTGGAAATAATTTTTCCAAGTGTTGGCCAAAGTTTCAATAATTTGCATATATGCCACCTTGGTCAAAATGATGTATAAATGAAGAAAAATCTTCATTTCATTGGCATTTTCCTTAAATTTGGGTCTCCAAAAGCTAAGACCTCCTCCTTAAGCTTTTCCATCATCCTCCATAGCCACCATACCTTAAGAAAACAACAGGAAGTAAGAGAAAGCAAAGAAGACATCAAAGAGTGCAAGAAAACCTAATTTTGGTTCTATTTGGGTGTTCAGATTTCATAGCAAAGGTAAGGGTTTTCTAAAGTTTCCTGGATTGTTTACTGTATTTTCAAACATCCATGAAGCTAAGAAAATACTTGGAAGAGAGAAAAAATCTCAAGGAACCAAGTATGGGTTAAAGGGAAAGAAGCATGCAAGATTTTGGCCTTAGTGTTACCATGCTCAAGATGGTAGCAAGAAAGAAAGGTTTCTAGAGCCCAAGTTAGTGCTAACTAAGACCTAAAAGACTCCTAAGACCAAGAAAAATCTTGAGGAGGGCTGCCATAGAGTTACTAAAGTGACATCTTATTGTTTTATTGAATGATTATGGACTAACCCTAATGTGTTATTACTGCCAACATTACATGTGTTTCTTGCTATGTTTCTTGGTGCATATGGCTGCCATAGCTGTGTGTGTGTGTTGTTTTTGTATGTTTTCATGCATTTTTATTTCAGGTGGTACGTTGCTATGGGAGGCTTTACATTGAAAGCCCTTACTAAGTTCTTTACAAAGAGATTACTCCCCTTTCTGTCCATTTTCAGGAACACCTGGAAGAGAACGTTCAAACTAATAGTTTTAGTTTGATTTTTCCTGTGAAATTTTAGATAAATGATCTTAAATATGTCTAGTATGAAACTGGAGTGTTTCATGATTTTTAGAGCACATTTGATAATTTTAGTGTTGGTACTTTCTGCCTTACACAGCAGCTGTCTTTTGAAGTTTCTGGAGTGCATTGTGGTTGTAAGGCTCTCCAAGAAGCTAGTGTACATACCAAACTAAGGTAGGACATATGTATGATGCATCTATGCATGTAAAGACACTACGGATGGTGTATGGACGATATATAAAGCAATAATGTGAAGTTTGAGGTTGAATGTTCAACTCTATCCATTTTGTAACTCATTAGCTGTTCCAAAGAAAATTATGTTTAATGTTTATGGAATGCCTCTAAATTTAGGTGAATGTCTTTACCAAGTGTTTAAGACATGTAAGAACCTGCCCATGTTGGTTTTGCACCTAGAAATGAAGTGGATGAATCTTATGAAATTTTGTATGGCCAAAATGGTCGTAAACTGACCAGAATTTTGACTCTGCACTTAAAGTTCCATAACTCCCTATGTATAAGGAATTAGAAATTTTGAGCACACCTAGAGCACATATACAGGTTGAACAAGAATTTGGAATTTCTAAATTTGGAGCCCTGTAGCCAAAGATATGACATTCCAAAGTTGTCTAAGTTGCTGTTCATTTGGTCAGAATTTGGTAACCAACTTCAAAAATCCATAACTTGGTCCATAGGTGGGCTTTTGATGTAAAACAAAATTTATTGGTTTTATCTAAGTCTCTACTTGATAATGGAATAAAGAAAATAGGGGGTTACATGGCTAGAATGATATAGTTTATTAGTGAAAGTTAAAGGTGCAGTGGCTGATCACTAGAGCTTAACAAGATTGCCTAATGTGTAGAAGCCAAAACTAAGAATTGTGCTAGTGTTTTCATTCTTAGCTGCCATAGTGTGCATAAATGTACATATGTGTATTATGGTTTGACCAATATACATATATTTGCATAAAGACCAAGAGGGCCACTTGGGTAATATAGTGAGCATTGTTCTGATGGCCTATAGAACATGCATAGCTCTTGGGAGATTGACACATTAAATATTGTCACTGTATTTAAGCTCTCAGAGTGGTAACACTTTATGTGTTTTATTTGTCTTCGGATGCAGGTTATTAAGTGAAATTGAAGGTTTATATGTATAACAATTTTTTAAGCATTGTAATGACACTGGGTGCTGTATTGGGTCTTCACTGAATGCCTGTGTACTCACACCCTTTTTTGCCCATTTTAGGTACAAAAAATGGAAGATTGAAGGGCTAGGGCACCTCTAGGAAATGTCTATGTACAGAGAGGTATACTCTAAAGTTTAGAGCCTATGAAAAGGAAGCATAGAAAGTTCATCAAATTGAACTAATGCTTGTGCTTTATTGCTAGGTTTGTAGCCTTGATGGCTGCTATAGGAGTTGCTATATTTGGCTCATTCCTGGTAAGGGCCAGGACTAGGAAGGTAATAAGAGAACTGTGGCCTAAGTGTTAGGTCAAAGTATAAGTCAAGGGCATAGTGGTCCCAAAGATAGTTTGAACCAAATAACGTACCATGCATGGCACTTAGTACATCAAAGTTTTGGTGTATATGGTTTTGAGCCCTATAGTCTGTATTTACAAATTTTGGCCTGTACATATTTGTATATACTGAGGGCAAAGGGACTGGACTTAGAATAAAGCATGACCTGTGCCTTGTATTTATTTTTGGGCTTAAGTAAGCCATAAGGTGCTAAGTATGTTAGCAAAAATGCAAGCATGGTTTGTAACCTGATAGCCGAAGGGCTGTTGCCTATAATAAATCCTAAGTGGCTAACCTCAAAAAATTCTCCGCAACACCCTTAGAAGGTTGCATGGCTAACTTTGGGAAAAAGTCTCATTACCACCCTCGGACTTGCGAGCTACCAACCTTGGCGAAGAGGGCTATCCTCCTCAACAAAGGAAAAGGTCTCCCAAAGATGGTTCGCCCTTCTAAAGGGCCTCTTTCGGTAGCCCTCGGGGATAAATCTCTACCCGAAGGAGTCTCACACATCCGAAGGGGTTTTACGAAGAAACCACAAATATGGTTAAAGAACCTTTGACAAAAAGGACTCACACATCTCCCTACCCTCTAGCCGAGACTACTTTCGGCCAGTTGGAGACACCTACCACCGAAGGTACGGACCTGATCTAGCCGAACATATGTCACGATCAGGGTAGGCTATGCAAAATGTCATCCTCATTCCACCCTCTTATAAATACTTAGGATGCTTCTTAGTAAGAAAAATGGGACCCTCTCCTCTATATTCTCTAACCTTAAACAACTTCTCTACCATATACTAACTTGGGCATTGAAGGCTCCTCCCTCGAAAATGCACTTTGGGGAGCACCTAACCTGCTTTCTTCAAGATCATGTAGATACCTTATCACTGGAAGTCTTTCCCATGCTCAGCATGTCATACAACGAAGATGCCGTTGAGCATCAATTGGCATCGTCTGTGGAAACCCATTCTCAAGTCACTGTTGTTGAGACTCTATGTTCAAAGGACAAGGGAGTCTCGAGGTCTCAGTCTGTGTCGGAAAACTCAACCAATGACTGAACTGCCCGCGGTAGAGACTTCCCTACCAGAGGATGAGCGTCCTCTGACGGTCATGATGGGCTTTCTACGTGACTTTTAGCGGTCCATCGCGGCTGAAATGACACAATAGCTTGACCAAATGTGGTCACAAGCACCTTAAAAAAGAGCATCCTCTCCAGACGCACGCCTGGAGAAAAGTCATAAGTCACTTCATAGGAGCTCTGGAAGCGGAGGTTCTTTGGATGAATCCTCAACGGAGGACGTATGGTCTCGGGGACATTGCTATATAGGAACTGGATCAAAAGAGCCCAGAACTTCCCACTGATGAAGTCCATCCACAAATGGGAAGACCCTATCCCCATGCCAGAGAAGTTACTTTCCAAAAAGAAGATGTCATTCTCCATAAACCATAATGGGTTTCCAGGAGTTGTCCGTCACCTTCACCCAGAAATTCATTGGAAGCAAGTTGACAGTGAAGATGCCCACCCAAATGTTTGACATAGCCCAAAAGAACGGGGAGAACATTCTAGACTATGTCAAGAGGTTCAACCGAGAAGCACTCAGTGTGCCTAACTTCTGTCCTGAAAATCCACATCCTCGCCATGATCAGGGACTAAGAAGGGACTCATAACTCTTCTATGAGTTCTCCAAGGACCCCTCCTGACACCTTTGGAGAATTCTACTGAAGGGCCAAGCAGCACATGACAGCTAAAGAGCTAAGGATGGGTGGCCTAAAGTCTGAGCATAGTCACTTCAAAAGTCAGAGTGACCAACCTCGGTATTCAACTGGGGGAAGGGGCAGACCTCAAAAAACAAAGGGAAAGAAGCCAATATCATTCACTCCCCTAAATACTACAAGAACAAACATCCCGATGGCCATGGAAAGGCAAGGAATGAAAATCCAACCTCCGAAGGCCATGACCTCTGCCAATAGGAAGAACATGAAGAAATTCTATCAATTTCATTGGGACCACGGGCACAATACCAAAGATTGCTTCCAGTTGAGAAAGTATATTGAATCTTTAATCAAGCAAGGCCAACTTTGACGCTACCTGTGAATGCCGTCACCCAAAACCCGAGAAAGAAAGGAAAAATAGAGAAAAAGAAAGGATGAGTACTATGATTCTGACTGACATTGGAATCGAACCCCTAAAAGGCACCCACCACCTCCAGCAAGAATAATCCAGACAATCACAACTGGAATACCCTTGGCTGAGAGGAAAAGGAAAGCTCAGGAAATCTCGATGATGGAATTTGGGAACGTGGCTAATGCCTGTTGGCATCTTCGTTGTACAACATGGTAAGCCTGCAAGCGACTTCCAGTGAGGAGGGCATCTAAAGGAGAGACTTTCGGGGATAGATTGCCTGAAAGACTCAAAGAAAAAAGGTTAGGAGGTCCCCGGAGCGTTTTTCTGGGGGAGGAGCCTCCGATGCCTAAGTCAGTATTTGGTGAAATGAAGAATGGTGAGTCAACAGTGAAGAATGTGTTTCTCCTGAGAGTTCAATCCCCCCTACTAAGGTCCTTTCCCAAGTATTTATAGGAGGGTGTTAGGGACTTCTGTTTGACACAGCCCGCTTAGATCATGACATGTGTTCGGTCAGATGTGATCCGTACCTTTGGGAAATGGGGACCTCTAGATGGCTCTAGGCCATCTTGGCCAGAAGTCAGGGCCGTGGGAGCTCTACGTTTGAAGGCGTGTACGAGGGCGGCATGTCAAGACGTGTGCGAGGGCGGTGTGTCAAAGGCTCCTTAACCATTTTTGTCATATTCTCAAGATCCCTTCGGTGAAAGAGACCTCTTCGGGATAGGAGGCCTTCTTGCTGAGGTTGCTCCAGTTATTTGTGAGTCCCCTTGGCACGGATGATCCCCTTTAGAGGTGTTTTCCGCTGCTGAAGATGGTGAGTCAACCTCTCCCGAAGCTAGTCAGGTCATCTTACCGAGGGTGATAATGCACCATACTCCTGAGGCCAGTATTGCCATTCCCCAAGGGTGATTGTGGATCACCGAGGTCGGGGGGTCAAGCTGCCAGATCCTGTTTTCCCGAGGTTGGTGCTCACATTTTTTGAGGGTGATGCTCACCTTTACCGAGGGTGGCACTTCGTTAGAGCTCAGGGATTTGAAGGGCAATAGCCCTTTGGCTATCATATGCCCCCCTCGAAAGCCCGAAGTTATATCTTCAGTTAGTTGAGCAAATCATGGAAGTTTTCATGGAATGAGATGGCTAGCTCAGTCGTCATGACTAATTTTTTTTTTTTAGCCAAGGTTATCTCCTTTGGGGGGAGTTTCGGCAATGCGGGGTGCCTCTTCCTAACTGAGGTGGATCCCCTGGTACTCAAGTGGTTTTCCCAGTTTTGGCTGAATTTCCTACGTTCCCAAAGTTACTCCGTCAGCCCGAGGTGGAAATCCTTTTTCTTTGGGCCTACGTCGTTTGTCAGTCAGTGGTTACGTCTTTCGATCAGACAAACGCAGCACTTCAGATATGCTTGCCTAGGCATCCATGCTGTCAAAAAGTGTGCCCTTGTTTCCTGCATGGGTGACACGTGTCACGTGGTGACTGAGGGACAGTTGTGTCGGTTACATCAACCGTATCTCTTTGCCTTCAACAGCTAATTATAGCGACGATTCGCCTTCGAGGGGCAATTATGGCGATGACTCGCTTACCCCTTTCAACCTATATAAACCCTTCCCTTCTTCAAAGTTCCCACTTGCTTCCCATTACTTCTCCTTTTGCTCTCATTTGCTCTCAAGCTTTTCTCCCATTTTTGCGGCGGTGCAAGCGGCGGAGCAATTTTCAGTGAGCTTTTACAACGGCGTCAACCAATCCCGACTTCGGCAAAAACTTTGGTGGGTTTTCCTTTCTGAGGTCCCTCAGTTTCTTCCCTTTCTATTTTTTCTAGTTGTCCAAAGTTGTTTTCTTTTCCCGAAGTCCTTTGACTTTCTTTCCCAAAGTCATTTCTTCCCACCAAACATGTCTACTCTTATTCCACTCATGTCCATCCAAACTACTCCTGAGAGCTGGCTTCCTCTCATGTCTCATCTGAGTTGTACCACTTCAGAGAAGTTAACGAATTGGACAACTAAATTGTTTCTTCCTTCTTATGCTGTTGTTAGGCTACCCCGTCCTGGCCTGTTCAAATTCTTGAATAACTCGGATGAGGTTACTGTTTTCCGAGCCCAACTGAAGGTTGGAGTTCTGTTTCCTCCACCAAAGATGATTTGTGACTTTTGCCAATTCCATGGCATAGCCGTGAATTAGCTTCCTCCCAACTCCTATTTTTACTTCAATGCTTTTCTCTACATGTGTGGGGTTTCCAAGATAGAACCCCACTTCATCATCTTTATGCAGTATTACAAGCTCTATCCGGTCCCGAAGGGTGGCTTCTATTTCTTGCTACCTCGAGGATCTGGGAGCAAAAAATATATGTTCACCTTCGACACTAAGGACAGTTGGCGAGGGTGGCAAAAGAAATTCTTCTTCCTCTAGGTGGACAAGGCGTGGTCGTATGTACCGACTCGGTGGGCCCAGGGAACCTCAATGGCATGGTGTATCTAAAAGGAGAAATCAAACTTTGTCAGACATGGTTCGATCTATGATGAGTGAAGCTGACCTTCCAAACTCCTTTTAGGTACATGCTCTAAAGACAGTCCCTTTGACACTAAACTGAGTTCCATCTAAATCAGTTTAAAAGACACCAATGAGATATAATGTAGGAGGCATCCTAGTCTGTCTTTTTTGAAGATTTGGGGTTGTGACGCTTATGTGAAATGTCAATCCTCTGACAAAATAGGGCCCAATCTCGTAAATGCATCTTTGTTGGATATCCCAAAGAAACAAAAGGTTACTATTTCCACAATCCTTCTGAGCAAAAAGTGTTTGTTGCTCAAACTGGTGTCTTTGTCGTGAAAGAGTTTATCTCTAAAGGCACTAGTGGGAGGAAAGTAGAACTTGAAGAAATTCAAGAACAACAATGGGACATTGAACCTAAAATGGAACCTGAACAGACACCATAAGAAGTTGTGGTTCAAAAATCTATTCCTGTAGCATAGGGCCCACGTAAGTCTGGTAAGATTCGATGTGAGTCCGAGAGATATGGATTTCTCATAACTCACTAGTGATATGATGCTCATGGATCAGGATGAGCCCATAACCTACCAACAAGCTATGCTGGGGCCTGACTCTAAGAAGTGGCTAAAGGCGATGAAGTCTAAGATAGAATCCATGTATGAAAACCGAATATGGACTTTGGTTGATCCACTTGAAGGGGTAAAACCTATAGGGTGCAAATGGATTTTTGAGAAGAAAACTGACATGGACGATAATGTGATTACCTTTAAGGAACGATTGGTTGCAAAATGTTTCAAGCAAATTCATGCTATTGACTATGATCAAACTTTTTTACCAGTTGCCATACTTAAATCCATCTAAATTTTATTGGCTATTGTTGCACACTATCATTATGAGATATGGAAAATGGATGTAAAAACTACTTTCCTTAATAGAAAGTTACTTGAGGATGTGTACATGACAAAACCTAAGGGTTTTGTCACTCCAGAGAATCCCAATAAAGTGTGCAAGTTGCAAAGGTCCATTTATGGACCAAAGCAATCTTCTAGGAGCTGGAATCTTCATTTTGATGATGCAATTAAATAGTTTCATCTCATCAAAAATGAAGATGAACCTTGTGTATACAAGAAGGTTAGTGGGAGTGCTATTGTTTTCTTGGTGTTGTAAATAGATGGCATACTACTTATTGGGAATGACATTCCTAAGTTGCAATCTGTAAGGACTTAGGCTAAGGAATTGGATCTATCATATATGCCATGATATGTACACGTCCTGATGTCAAGTATGCCTTAAGCATGATGAGCAGGTACCAATCAAACCCTAGTGAGACTCACTGGACAGCTGTCAAGAACATCGCTAACTACTTATGAAGCACTAAGGATGCATTCTTGGTCTTTGCAGGCAAAGATGAGCTTGTTGTAAGGGGTTACCCCGATGCTAGCTTCCAATCTAATAAGGATGATTTCATATCGTAATCTGGTTATGTGTTTTGCATTGGTGGTGGTGCTATGAGCTAGAAGAGTTCTAAGTAAGAGATAGTAGTTGACTCTACAACAGAATATGAGTACATTGCCACCTCTGATGCTGCAAATGAGGCAGTTGAGATCAAGAAGTTCATCATAGAACTTGGAGTAGTTCCAAGCATTGTCGACTCGATAGAGCTCTATTATGACAACAATGAAGCAATCACATAGGCTAAGGAACCTCATTTTCACCAGCAATCCAAACACATACTCTGACACTATCATCTCATCAAGGAGATTATCGTGAGGGGTGATGTGAGAATCTACAGGACTTTGACAGACAACAACATTACTGATCTGCTGACAAAACCCCTTGCACAGCAGAGGCATGATAGCCATTCTGGGTCATTAGTATTAGATACATGGATGATTGGCTTTAGTGTAAGAGGGAGATTGTTATTGTTGTGCCCAAAATACAATCATGAGATGATTGCATTTTGGACATTGAGGCATGATATTTTGTTAAGGCATTAATCCAATAATTATGTTTGTTGTTCTATTTCTGTGTAATGTAATAAACATAATTATAACCCTAGAATCATGGTATTCTTAAATGTCCTTGGTTTAATATTATCGTGAAGCGAGTTACAATAATACATAACGACTAGCATATATGGAGACTAATATGAGATATGTAGTCTACATAGGGGTAGAAATTGGAGAACTTGTGTACTGGACCAACCCACCATAAGAATGCTACATGGATCGTTATATGAGTGTCATAAGTGATTCTCATAGTGATCATGGTATATGTAGTGCTTTGACTTAAGGTCATCAAGGTTCCCTACATGTGAGTCACATACTTTGATACTTTTCTTTGTTGCTCGTAACTGAGTGAACTTGAAGGAGGCCATTGGGTATGTCATATATCATGCGGAGGGTTTTGTATGATCAAAATGAGATTTGTCCCTCCTATGTAATGGGAGTGATATCTTTGGGCCCCTTGATAGAGTGAGACTAAGAAAATGCATGGTCATGCTTGGATGAGTTGATATACGATATCAATATCATCAATTTAAGTTAGTTTACTTAGTAATCAAGAAACCAAAGATTGGGCTATATGGGAGTGACACATTCTATGTCTCGTGCTTAGTCTTGATATCTTGGATGAAAGGACAATGGCATATACGAATAATGATCATAAAGGCTTCATCGAATCATTGACTATCTTGTCACTTGGGTGTCAATGATGTGTTGCTAGACACCACTCATTGCTTATGATCATAAATGTGATTTATGATCATTACGAACATGGAAAGAGCCTATCAGGTCGAGCACATAAAGCCTATTTGGATTATTTGAGTGTATGGACTAATTTATTTTGGTTATGGTTTCATCATAATTTCATATTAATAATTGGCCCAAAAGTTGAGCCATTATTAAGGTTGAAATTAAACCTAATTGGATTAGGGCTTTGAAACCCATTAGGCTTAGGAGTTTGAGTCACACTATAAATACATCATATAGTGAGAATTTTTCAGCTCTTGCCATAGCATCCCAAAAGGATGAAATTAGAAGAGTTCTGAAAACTAGCCGCACTCTTCTCTTGCCATTCCTTGGAGGACACAATCTAGTATTGTGGGCGCAAGAGAAATGCATTTACGAGGATGTGGTGGAGGCGTGGTGATCCCGAGAGGCTTGTGTGGATACCGTAGAAAGCTTGTACATGTCAACTGTTCAGGTTTTGTGATTCGACTCAACAGTTGGGTGAAAGATCTCAACCAAATTATGTATGAAAATTTTCAAACACCCAGTTCACCCCGTTTCACTTAGATCCTGGAAGGTTTTGGTTATATTTTGCTACACTTGTTTAGGTCCCAAAACCCTACAAATGCTTCCATATCATTCAAATCCCTTTAAAATCTCTCTTTTAAATTTCTACAATTGAGTACCCAAGTCTTGAAATCTTACAATAAAGTCCATAAATTACTTGTAAAACAAGCAATACTTTAAGACTTCCTCAAGGGCCAAGTAACCACTGTGTGAATCTTTTAAAGAGATGTAAATTATACTCTTTACCCCTCATATTTCATTATATATGGTGAAATTTATGTTATATAATGGTTTATAACCATTATGTCTTTATACTGAAATTTTCCCATTTTTGGAGGTGGTAACACATGGCCTCTTGCCTTCTGTGAGCAATTCATACCATTTGGTCTTGGACACTTTTTACTCTTAAGTTCTTGACTTGTGGGTCAAGAAAGCACTTAAGATTCTCCTCATAAAGGATCCTTCCTTAGAGACATAATTTATTAGTATTCTTTTGTCTCTTTGAGCTTTCTTACTTCTTTGGCCTTTCCCGTTTTGAAGGACATTCTTAGGAATACTTCACTTTTTACACCCATCCTGTATATAATTTATCTCTACCTTGTCAAGCTTCTTTAGCTTGACCTTTCCTGTCACCTTTGTGATAAAAAATGAATCTATGCAACAACTATTTCTTTAATCCTTTGTGAGACTTAACTTAGGCACCTACACCTATTAGGTGTAACTTAGTATTATTACCACTTAGTATCTTTAGGTACTTTACTTTATTTGAATATTTGCTAATGAGCTTTATTGGGTATGCTCCCAACATACTTGAAAACTTCCCTGCTTCAGGATCTTTTAGCCTCAAGATGTTCATAAACTTAACACCTTTAACTTGACCACAAGCACGCATGTCCGTATGCTCCCTTTAGCTTTTGGGTGTTCTTAGGTCTCACACTTGCCCAATATTCCTTCTTAACTTTTCTAGGTAATCCTTGGCATATCTTGGGTCTTTGGCTAATTACAAGCCACTTAGTCAACACTTGGCTTTTATCACTTCAGGTACCTTAGGCATGGTCATTAGCTATTTTTTTTCACCTACGAGTCTACTCAACCACTTTGATAAATCTTGACAATGAGGTCTTTGTCAAAAACCCTTGTGAACCACTTCGACTCTCAAGGTCTGTTAAACTATTATAGTACACAAAAATTTCATTATCGTTCCCACTTTGTGGGCACTTAATACCTTTAAGCCATTATAATTTTTAGGACCTTTTGTACCATTCCAACCTTGGTTCTTACAACCCTTAAGTTGTTCCTAGAGAAGTTTAACTTTTGGAATTCACCTTATGGCTTCAACTTCTCTATCTTACTTAGCATTTTCTCCTCTTGGAGTCCTTAAGTTTTCCTTAGCCACTTTGTTACTGAAGAGTCCTTTTGCCTAAACAAACTTTTACTCAAACTTTTAGGTAACATAATTACCTTACTTACCCCCTTAAAATAAAGAATTTGACATGAGCACTTAGGCTCTTCAAGCCTTTTTTAGATTTTAATGAAACTTTAGCCCTTAATGACCTTAAACTCTTGACTAGAAGTACAACTTAAGCCAAACTTGACTCTTTTTGGTGACTTAGGTTACTTGTAACTCTAGCCAAGCCTTATAAGTTGCATAAACTTCCAATGACCTTTCTTACTCTACTCGATATTTTCTCATGGGGGAGTACACTTGGGATTCTGACAATCTCTTCCTACAAACCCTTATAGCCCACCTAGGACTACGCTATTAAGCTTAATACCACAAGCTCCTTTTTGGTTCATCCATGTCCTGATTTAGGGAACATACTTTGTCTTGAAGTTTGGAAAAATTCTCTTGAAACCCCTACATCACTTGTTGTTTTGTGTGCCTCCCCTCCTTCAAAAAATATGAAGGTATGCTTACACTTAGTCTGATTATTATAGTGATTTTTTCCTACACTTAATGAGTATTTGATCCATATACTTCCTCTCACACTTATTATGTAAGATCAAACTTAGAGTGTTCATGATCACTTTCATCACACTTATAAAGCACTTAGCAAATCCTTAGACCACCACTTAGGCAATTAGGCATTCTTAAATGCATTTTGGTTTGGCTTAACTTAGGTACCTTTAGGGTAGCCATGTAATTCTGTTAGCATTCAACCCTTGACCTTTATAATTCATCCTTACTTACTCTAGGTATCATTTATACCTTGAGTCCCTTGGTCCTTTGGCCTCAGCCCTTAGTCCTTTGGACTCAATACAACCATTATGTTACCACCTCATAAAATGGGAGAATTACAAGTGTGTCATAATGGCTAAAAACCATTATATTGTGTAATTCTCACCATAGTGATTGAAGTGTGGGGGGTAAAAGGCATGATCAACACCTCCTTAAAAGTGTTCCCAAGTTGGTAGCTTGGCCCCTAAGAAAAGCCTAAAGGATTGCTTGTTTGCAAGCAACCTATGGACTTTTTTGTAAGGTTTTGGAAATTCGGGTACTCAATTGCAAAACTCTCAAGAAAGAGGCTTGGAGAGTTATGGGAAGGATATAAATAGTATGAAAGTGCTATTGAAGGTCCAAATTACTCATGGAAGACAAGTTTGGACAAAGGAAACACTAAAGGCAATAAGGACCTAAATGTCCTAGTGTAAACCTTAAGGTGTTCAAGCTTTTGACTTAAGTCTAAGGGTCGAATTGTGGGGTTATCCCACCATGGGGGAGGCAGCCAAGACTTGATAATTAGTCAAAAATGTTGGGCACATGTGTACCAATGATCTTGAGATAAAGAAACCATAATTAGTGAGAAGGAAAATGACATAAAGCAAGGTTAAGTTTGCTAAGTGTGTTTTGTGCCCTTAAGCTCATTTAAGGCCATTTAAGTGGCCAAATCACTTATCCCTCTCTCATTTTCATCCTCCCCCAGCCCAAGAACACAGCCATACTTCCTCCATAGCCACCACACCTTCAAACTTGCAATTGATTGAAATTGAAGGCAAAAGGAAGCAATTGGAAGCAGACTAGAGCTATTTCTTACATACTTCAAGGACCAAGCTTGATTTTTGACCTACCCACTTTGGTAAGGGTTCTCTTGCTCTCATGGGTTGTTTTCTGTATTTTCAAGCAACCATGGAGCTAGGGCTAAGCTTGGAAGAGAGCCATGAGCTTGATGAACCAAGCTTAGTGAGGGGAGTGCACTTATTGAAGGTTTTGTGACCTAGTGTGAAGTGCACAAAGATGGCAGTAAAATGAGGGTTTCTAGAGCCCAAATTTAGTACTAACTAGTTTTAAAATCCTCCTAAGACCAAGAATTAGCTTGAGGAGGGCTGCCATAGTGATTTGGTTATGTTTATTATGTGTTTTATGGACTAACCTACGGTATATGTTGCTCCCACATTTCATGTGTTTGTTGTTTGTGTTTGGCTGCTGCATTTGGTTGCTATATCTTGTATATATGCATTGTGATTTTTTTGTTTTAGTGTCTTTGGATGCAGGTTATAATGATGGTTACATTGCCTATTGAATCCAAGTGCTACCCTTACTAAGTTTCTCAATGAAACTTACTCCCCTCAATTCTGTCATTTCAGGTCCAGCTGAAAGATCACCTTGAAACTAACCTTTTTAGATTGATTTTTAATCTCAAATCTCAGGTACATGAACTTCCATATGTCTAGTTATGATCTGGAAATTTTGGTGATTTTAGGAGCACATTTGGTATTTTTTATGGTGGTACTTATTGTGTTGTGCAGTAGCTGTCCAGCATCCTGTTTTTGGAGTCTATTGTATCTCAGGACCTCCTGTAACCTAGGGTGCGTATTTAGCTGATTTAAGGCCATTTTTTAGTGCATGTATGCATTTACATTTAGTGTATGTAAAAAGACACAAGTATGTAAACATTTGAGTAATGTTTTGGCTATGTAAGTGATGTGGTGCAAAGCTGCCTAAGTGTGAATGATGGGCTGCTTACTTGTAAATTCTGTTTTGGCCACATAAAGTTGTTAAAAGAAATGGAATGTAATTCCTATGTGTAATGAACATATATTGGATAGCGTTGGAGCGCTTTCCCCTTGTGCATGAAGTGTTTGCATGGTTTGGAAAAATTGTATGGGCAAAATGGTCCAAAAGTTGCCAAAATTTTGACTCTGGACCTAAAGTTCAATATCTCCCTGTGTAGAATGAATATTGGTATTAAATTTTGACCACACCTAGAGGACATCTAGAGGGTTAACTGGGATTTTGAATTTCTGGATTTAGAGCCCTGTAGCCAAAGATATGACGTTGCAAAGTTGGCTAAGTTACTGTTCATTTGGTCAGAATTTTGTAACCAACTTGAAAAATTCATAACTTGGTCCATAGGTGGGCTATTGATGTAAAAAAAAATTCCTTGGTTTGCTATAAGTCTCTACTTGATAATGGAGCAAAGAAAACATGAGGGTATGTGGCTATATTGATACAGTTTATTAGTGGAATTTACAAGTGCAGTAGCTGGTCACTAGAACTTAACAAGATTGCCTAATGTGTGGAAGCCAAAACTAAGACTTGTGCTAGTGTTTTCCTTCTTAGCTGCCATAGTGTGCATAAATGTAAATATGTGTGTTATGGTTAGACCAATATGCACGTATTTACATAGTGCTCAAGAGGGTCACTTGAGTATGTACACTAGGGTTATTGTTCTGATGACCTACAGGACACACCAAACCTGGGAGTTTAAATGCACAATTTTGGCACCATAACTGGACTACCCCAGAGTGGGTAACACATTATGTCATTTTCAAACTACCACTAAATCTGGGCCTTTTAGGATTTTCCCCCACCTCGATTGGCCTATTTGGGACCCTTATAACTATGCCTTAGCAACCAAAACTTCCTAGGTAAAAGTAGTTTATTCGGTCACCTAGTTGCTACTTAGGTGCACCAAGTGTACCTAAGCATTATGGTCTTAAGCTCTTAAGATACTTCCAAAAGTCTTGGTCACTTAGGAATGTTTTCCCATATTCTTTAGCAACTTGGGGACTCTTAGAACCCTCACTTAGTACCCCAAACATTATAGATTGGGGTAGTTTATTAATGCACTAAACTTCTATTCCGAAATGGTAGTAAGTACACCACTTATGCCATACACGTCATAGCTTGCATGGGCACCATGACTTGCTTTCCCTTATATTTAAGCACATCTTTTACCTTTAGGATAACCTCTTAATCCACCCTTAATTATGCTTTATGATGTTCGCAATGCACCACATACTTACATAGTCTACATTTGTGCGTAGTTGAGTCTAGCGGCCCCATTATAACCATAGAATCCTCTCAGGTAATTATGTCAAGATACTTAGCCATCCCTCTCACTGTTAGGTACTTTACTTAGTTGTTTTGCAACCCCATGTGCAACATACCGCTTCCATTGGTGCACATAACCCCCAACAATAACATAGCACAAAGTGTTATTACATGACACTTAGTTCATCCACCTACTCTTAGGAACTTCACTGTGCTATCCAACACCTGAAACACTACTTACCATGTCTGGTTGGTGCTTGCAACACTCAGCCATGACATGGCTTACATACCTTAGCCATAATTCATGCACACACTTGAAGAAAATTAGGCACACTTAAGCACTTCCTTTATACGGATTAATAAGGCTCAATAACTTAATTTCTTACTTCTTTCTAGAAGCATTCTTGATTTCCAATGTAGGTCAATCACTTGGCAAGATTCATTGCCTTGGTTCTCATTCTTGCCTTTGGGTCAATATCATTCGTCGCATAGGTACACTTAACATGTGGTTCCCATTACCTCTTAACCCTTAGCTCTTACAGTTTTTTTTTATATCCACAAACTTTTGGTGCTTAACGTTGATGCCTATTGTAGTCTCAAGCACCCATACAACCTTTAGTGCACCTTGATGCTTAATCTTGTCTTCGATGTTAAACTCCCCTCTTTTGGGGCCTACTAAACCTCTACACTTCTTTGAAATTTCTTCCACTATGATTTTTTCTTACCTTTCATATAGAAATGTACTAATTTAAATTTTTCTCCTACATGGTGTACATCTTCTTCATTAATGTTTTCATCTTTAGAATATTTTTTGGGTTTTTCCTCCTTTTACCTAAGTGTTCAAGCTCACCTAACCCCTATATTGCTTGTTCACTTACCTAATTCCTTGGGCTATTAAGTCCTTGAATACTCTCATCTTATCCATCCTAGGTTCATTTACTACCTTTGTAGTAGCATTTAATTAGCTTAGGGTCTTTCATCCTTCATGGGTCACTTACCGAACAACAGGTTACCTACCTATTTTGAGTTACTTAACTTACCCTTAACAGGGTCCTTTGGATCTTTACTAAAATCACCAATGAAACCTATTCATATACACATTAATGTGCCTACAACCAAAATCAGAAGACATCGCCAAGCAGTATAAAACAACATTATTAATAATAATAATTAACCATACTTACCACCTACATTAAGCAACAAATAAGAAATAAAAATAACTTACTATACTTGGCACAATGATCTTTACATTGATCTCAGACCCTTAGCCTCTTATAACACACTTACAAGACTCCTAATGCCTTGCTCTGATACCACTATAAAGGATGCCTGCCCAAAATCACTTGCAAAAAACTTATTTGGGATTTAGTGGTCCCACACTAAGTCACAAATGGGTGGTTGAAACTCTTAATTCTTTAAAACTTATATAAGACTAGTTCATTACCTTAGCAAATGATCATGTATGCATAGATTTAGATCTTAGTAAAATAAATAAAGGGCAATAAACTTAAGAACATGCACACATTTTATAAAATACTTAAAAAAACATAAACCACAGCAAAAAAAAAAAGATAGATGAGAATTTGATTATCAACCATATGTACATTATTTAATAGCTTAAGATAAAACCAAAAGCAACTATGATTTTAAAATCCACTTAAGTCATTTCACCCTTGTCTATACTTGAGAGTCAACTTAGCACAATTAGACACTCAACTTTCTAAGGTGTCTAAGGTCACAAAACAACTTATCTCTAACTCGAGCTCAGTTACTCTG
Organism: Aquilaria yunnanensis; assembly: GCA_039654915.1. Classification (NCBI taxonomy): domain Eukaryota; kingdom Viridiplantae; phylum Streptophyta; class Magnoliopsida; order Malvales; family Thymelaeaceae; genus Aquilaria; species Aquilaria yunnanensis. The sequence continues at coordinate 51,285,460 of CM077594.1, read as the reverse complement.
AAGTAAAGAGTTGTTTACTTCCCTTATGCTCTTAATCACCTTGCCACTACCAAGGCTATAAAACAACTTAGTTAGTATAATAATGAACTAACTAAAACTAAGAACCAATTTTGATTCCATAAACATAAACCTGTAACAAGAAAAATCAAACTTAAGACTCATTCAATTGGTGTTAAGCAAAACATGATCATATCTGCACAATATGAACTTAAGGGGTGAGAATTCGATAATTCTCAGTAAAGGATTTCTTAACTTGCATGAAAATCTTAGGACCCATGTTTAAAATATTTATATACAACTTAATGCAAGCTCAAATGTCCTAAGGTATTATCTAGTGGCCACTAGGAAAGGTTTTATTATGTAAACCCTACCTCAACCTAGTCCTAACAACAAGAATAAATTCTTACCTTAAACTTAACTTGTTCTTTCTTACCCTTAATCATGTTGTATAGGAGTTTACTTAACTTGATGGCTTGACTTATTATGCTAAAATTGCTTAATCAAGGTCTTTAGGGGTTTAGGACCTTTCTTCGTAACTTAGCACCCATGATCTTGCTTAAGGCCCCCTTCTTTTCTTAGACCTCAAGTTACTTTTTTAACCATCCCTTAACTCTCATAAAAGATTATTTAATCTCACCTATGAAGTGATTTTAAGTCCCACTCAAAGGTCCTACAAATCTTAAAAAGGTCTAGGAAAACTAATTGAAACATTGGATAGCCTATTAGAAGCCCCGAACATTGGGCCCTAAGGGCCAGCGTTGTAGCACCAATGTCATGAACATTATGCCTAGCTCAACCCTCCTAGTGCTATAGTGCTAGGCCTGGTGCCTCGATGCCAATGGGTCTTGCCTGTGTGTTCTGTTTCATTAGTTTTATGCTCAGTTTGCCCTCTTTCACTTTTTACCCTAACCAAACAACTTAGCAACCATTTCCAATACTTCAACACATGCTAGATAACATGTAAATGCATCAATTTAACAATTGAAAACCTAAAAATCCCTTACCAAACAAAAGATCACAAGCTCTATACATCTTATGCACACATAAGCACAACAATGTCATCTCACTTATAAATCAATGTAGCTCTTGTTCTAGACTAGGAAATCAATTTCCAATACATCAAACACATTTAGTATGATCTAAATTTGAGTAATTTCAAGCTTAAACAAAACTAGAAACCCTTACCCCTTTTTGAGACATAAATCAACCCCCCTTAGGACCACATTGCACACATACCACAAAAGCTTGCAATTTAACCTTCACAAGCAAGATTTGAGCTTAAGGACCAACTATCTAGCTTACCTAAGCCTTAAATAACTAAAAAAAACTTGATTCAAGCTCCTTTAAGCTCAAACTAGCTATAAACACCTAGGAAATTGCTTTGGTAGCTTCAAGTTTGCAAGAATTTAGGTAGGATGAGATTATAAGTTTCTTGGCTCCAAAAATGGCATGGGTTGAAGAAGACAACCAAGTTTTCTTCTTATTTTCCCACATTTTCATTCTTTGGTCCCTTAACTTTCTATCTTGTGCTCACTTTGGTCCCATGTCTCACACTTGACTTTATTTTCTCACTTCACAGATGTAATTGAACTAGGAATCATTAAAACACTTTAAAACTTTTAATTCCATAGTTCAATCCCATTTATGGCATAAAAAATTATAGTTTCTCTACAAAATTACTACTTTTCCCTTTATGGCCAGACTTTGCTCAAATGATCACATTACTTACTTTATGATACATTAACTTACTTAATCCATTACTTAGTGTACAATTAAGTTTTATAAGCATAAAATTTACACTTACCTTAATGATCTTGGTCTAGGCCTGGAAGAGCAATAACAACCCACCTACAAAGGCTAGATTGACAAAAAAACACCGCCTGACTATTGAGATAAAGAGAATTTCAATAGTACAGGAAGAAGCTTTAAAGAAAAGTATAAGCAGAACTTAGACACTAAAAAAATTGTTAAGTGGGGAGTCTAATGCTAAGGATAAGGATATACAAGCCTAGGGACCAATTCCTAAGAAAAATCAATACACTAGGGATGAGACCTCAAAATGTGAAAATCTAGGGGAATTCCTAGTCAAGCATGAGAAGGTTAAACGTCACAAATGCCCAAATAATGATATTCTACACAGGTCCTCAGTCCTCATGAGAGTTTAAGACTTGGGGGGAGACATCTGATGGATGAAGGTACCTGTGTACCTCAGAAAGGCTGAAGAATATTTGCACACCTCAAACATAGAATAATTAGGAGTGACATGCTACCCAAAGCTATATTTAAAGTAGGGCATGTCTTTAATCGCCAAATTGGTGAATGCCCTTCTGGATAAAGACACGCCAAATGACTTCCTTCAAGGAAGTCTGTTGCAATAAAAAATATGAGAAGATGAACCTTAGTAAAGTATTATACGGGCCCTCCCGAGGAGCTCCCAAAGTATCTAGGATGGTTGAAAAAATTGCCCCCTTCAAGCTACTTCGGGTAGTCCCTGAAGTACCATAGTTAAACCCTAATATAGGGTCACATCACGATTCTTTAATAGCTGGACCACTCGGACATATGCCTAGCCACCACTGGAGTGTTGATCAATGGTTAGGGATGTCTATCCCTATAAAAAGAGGAGGGGCTCTCTTCATCAAGGAGGTAATATTACCCTATCTTCTTCCATTCATATTCTAATCCCAAACGTCACCTAACTTGAGCATTGAAAGTCCTTTCCTGGAAGACCTTCCAAGAACCCATTACCCTTCTGTTCTATAGGAGTAATTGCTGAGGCAACTTGAAAACCCTTTGTAGAAAATTGAAAAGGACAGCGGCTACCAATTTAGATATAGCATAAGCTATGGTCACTAGAACTTTGAAAAGTTACATGAGATAGATTAATAGCTATGATAATGTTGACTGAATCAAGATTCACTGCCCAACATTGTTAAGTAGCTCTATTTCTAACTTTCTAGATGTTGTTTAACCTTATTAACCAAGAACTAATAGGAAGATGATTTACTTTGTTATTGCTGTAAAAGATAATCTAAGACAATTAAGGATATCATTATTAATTTGGAAAAAAAATATCTAGCAAGCTTTGTCTTTAACAATGGATGGCACATTAATGTAGAACTTCAATTCAAACCTATGAAAGTTAATGCTCTATCCTACAAAAATTTAGTATAGATGTAAGTTTTCTTGAACTGATCAAAAAGCTACTATGATAGGTTTTGTGATGTCCTCCATCTTGTCTGCTAGATGAGGTCATCATGCTAAAGTTGGCATGATGGACATCTAGTGGATATCTCCTAAAATAGAAAATGAGCTAATAGGTTTCTAGAGTTTTCTTGATGGGAACCTTTAATGCTCAAGTTAAATGAAGTATCTTGGGAGATTTGAGAGAAGTAAAGCACAAGATAGTTAAGAAGAGCATATGTAACGTTTATGTGAAGAAGTCTTTCATATTTATAAGGTGGGAGGCGATAAGGTGATTGTATGATCTCTGAGGTTAGGTGCGATACATGTTCAACTAGATCTGGAATTCCAACGTTTGAACCTTGGCAAGTCTTCTGCCAGCAAGCCCTTTCACACTTATGGCCAAGACTCTTGCCATGCTGCTTAATGTACAATTGTAACAATAATGCCAAAGGACCTTAGTAGAGTAAGGCGTCAAGGTAACCTCTTGGTTGTTCTAAGTGAAGACCTTGGTCATCGATTACTGCAGAGTCTACCAACACATTCCGATGTAGGTGTTATGCTAGATTTGCTCATCTTGCTAAAGTTTCCTAGCATAGGTATCCTTCGAGCATAAAGTACTTAGCCAATTGTGATGTCTTAAGTGCGTTAGCTCTTTGGCCATCACATGCGCTGCCCTTTAAAGTTTGATGTTTACTAGGACTTTAGGCTGAAGAAATCATGGTCCAGGTGCTTTTAAGGTCACTTCTTCAGCTACTGTATTAGCGTGGTCCCTAGCATGGTACTTCTATCGAGGTTGCTTCTTCTTTTTAGGGCAAAGCCGATGTGAGATGTGCACAATTCTTTGTGGACCTTTTTTAAGACTTCTTTAGCATCCTTCTTTCCAATTCATCTTTGAAATAGGCTAAAGTAACCATGTCCATATATTTATTTACCTATCAGGAAGTACTTGCATGCCCTTTTCTTGAATTTGGTTGCTTCCTGAGGTTCTTCGTGTAGACATCCTTATACAAGGTAATTCTTCAGGGGAGCTCTCTACCTTTTTTTTAAGTTCATGATACACAAGCAACAAACACTTTGGGGTCCCTAACATCTGTGAATGTTCTGAAGATTTGGCTAATGCGTAACTTTCACATTGTCTTTCTAAGGTACCTCCTTTTATAGTGTTGGATATCCAACCTTGGCCCATGCAATGACTTGATGACATAATAAACAGGCCAATGTTCCATCTCTTTCCTCATGCACCATAATCAAACTTATGGCCTTGTTGCTTACTAATAGGTAAAGTATGAGAGGTTCCTCATCCTTCAGCTACTGAAGTGTGGACAGTTTGGCCAGGTAGGCCTTCAAATTTTCCCATGCCGTACTGGCATTTGTTATTCCAATAGAGTCTTTCTCTCTCAACCTTGGTACTAGACTTGGTAGATTTCTTAGAGTTCTTGGTAAGGATTTTAAAGAAGGTCAAAATATTGAGAAATGAATTGGCTTGTCATTATTCTCCATGTGAGCCTTTGTACGTCCTTGATGGACTTTGATGTTGGATGATGTTCGGACTTATTCTAAGCATATCCTTTAGCAAGTAGGCAAATAGATCTTTATTTGAAAGTAAAAAATATACAAGCTAGGCTTTTACCTCTCTAGGCATATGCTTCCCTATTTTGGTACTTCATCTTGAAACTAACTCTAGGCCCTCAGTTTCTACATTCTCACTCTTATCTTTAAGAACTTTAGAGGATAGCTTGTCAAATATATCCGAGGGTTGAGGGCCAAAATTTTGTAAGTAGATCTTCCCTAGTGCCTGCTAAACTTTGGTGAATACTTTCTTCACCTCAACTTGATCAATGTAGATGTAGGCAATAAAGTTTGTGAGTAGATCCTCCCTGTTTCTCTAAGGCCATTAGGATTTTGGCCCTCAATATGTTTAGTGGAGTGAAAAAAGACTTCTTTCCTCTGTGTTTTTGAGGTTGGTCCATTAGCACTTCGAACCCTTTCTCTTTATGCTTACATCAGTCATTGTAAGTTCCTCGGCAACCATGTATTTTTTGGCTATTTTGAAAAACTCCGCCAAAGTGTCTAATGGGTCCTTAGAGAACTGAAAAAATAGTTGAGAATCATGCCAAAGTCATCAGATCATTACATGAATGCATGTTCAGGGTGGAAGTCCCCCATATTTAGTGCCTTTCGATTCAAGTACTCAACATAGTCTCGAATGGACTTTTCATGCCTCTTAGTGATGTCAAACATTTGGACAACTATATTTTCCATTGGTCAGTTTCTGATGAGTTGTTGAGTGAACACCATAGAGAGCTCTTAAAAACTATAAAATGTGTCAGAGGAAAGAGAGTTATACCAAGTAATAGTAGAGCCAGAAAGTGTTACACCGAAGCATCTGCACAAGGTGACATCATTCGCTCGATACAGCATCATACTTTTCTTGTATATGGTAAAGTGTGCTTGAGTGTCACTTCTTCTACCATAGGTCTCCAAACACTGATATGTGAATTCACTAGGCATGATCACCTCTACTACTTCTTGATTTAAAGGTGTCTTATCACAGGTTAGTGCCCCTTTCAACCAAGCACCATACGAGCTTCCATGAGACTTGTTTCTCCACTCGATCTAGCCTTTCAAAGAGTTTCTTCATCAGGGTAACCATAGATGGTTCCTCTATTTGATGACTATCACTCAGCTTGCATGAGTAATATCACCTTTTTGATGTGTAACTTCTTCAACATAGAGATCTACATGTCCTTGAAATGGAATGCCTTTCTCTCTAGTTCTCTTTTTAACCACAAATACATACTTCCTTGAAGGAAGACTCCCTATGGGCACTCTTTCTTGAGTCATTCTTCTAGGGTGACTTCTTTGCCAGGCTGATATACACCTCTAATGAAGGATTTCTCCTAGCAAATTAGGTTCAGCTAAATGTTGCTTGAATTACTCGGTCATTTTCATGACAAGAGTGTGATGGAAATCACATAAAAAAAACCCATCATCACAATGATAGGTCACTCATATTTAGGAACTGAGACATGTGAAGAAATAAGGGGTTCACATCAAGGTGAATGTCTTTTACCCTAATCTTCTTAGACCGATGTTTATCAACCATAATAGCTAGAGCCTAGTTTCCGATAAATTGTGCCAAATGATTTCTTCCACCATATGTACTAAATGAGGTCACCATGCTGAAGTTAGTGTGGCAAACATCTGGTAGATAACTTCTAAAATAGTAAAGAAAAAACTAAAAGGTCCCTGGAGTTTTTCTGGGTAGGGGAGCACAAAAGAGTAATGAAGAGCATCTTTGACCTCTATGTAAAAAAGTATCATATTTATAGGGCAAAAAGCGATAACACCATTACGTGATATCCAAGGTTAAGTGAGATACATGTCCAAGTTGACCCAGAATACCAGAGTCCATGCCCTAGCATGCCTCATATCAACTAGCCCTTTAATAGCTATGGCCCATGCTTTTGTCATGCCACTTAATTTATAGTTTGTAACGGTCATGCCGAGCTCCCCCAAGGGTGTTCTGGCTAGGACCTTAATCATTTGTTACTGTCAAGGTACCTCCAAGGTGTTATGACGTAGCTCTTATGTTAGGGTCCTCCATCTTACTAAAGTCTACTTGGTTAGGTACTCTTCAGGCTTAAGGTACTTAACTGATTGTGAAATCTCTCAAGTGCGTCAGCACTTTATCCTTCAGTTTGAAAAACAAGAGACAATCATCAATAGAGAGTAAGTGACTGATTGAGGGGCCATTGCTACTAGCTTTTAATCCTACAAGAGAGCCTGTTGCCTAGATGTGAAGCAAATAGCTGGATAAGGCTTCAACACAAATAATGAATAGATAAAAAGAGAAAGGTCTCCTAAATAAATGCCAGTGGATGGATTAAAGCCATTCTCTGGTGTTCCCATTAACCAACACTAAATATGAGACTATGGTAATGCACTACATGATACCTAAATCTAATGGTCTGGAAATGCCAGAGTATAGGACCTTTTCTACAAACAGCCACTAAAGATGGCCATGGGCATAGGCTTTATAAATATCAAGTTTGAGAACTTTTTTGTAAGCTCTTGCCCCTACTTTGTCATCCATTTTTTGAATGGCAAGTAGAACTTCACGTATGATGATGATGTTGTCTCATATGGTTTTACTTGGAATAAAGGCATTCTGGAATGAAGAAACACTAAAGAATCTAGTATAAGCTTGATAAAATTAACTAAAACCTTGGTAATAATTTTGTACAAGGTGTTGCAAATGCCATGAGATTCATGTAGGCTCAAATTAATTAACTTACAAGCTCTTTGGGGTAGTGATCCCATTTAGTTATGATTGGCTAATTATTAGCCGTAGGTAAATTAAAATAATTTATATGCAACTAATTACTTAGCCTACCCTGCAAGTATATATGCATGCATTTGTCTTGGCAATGTAAATCAAATAACTAAACTAATTAAAGAAAACATCGTTGAAGCATTCCTTTTAAAAGATACTTAAAATGTGCTAAGACAATAAAACACAAGTTACTTGAACTTCACATAAGAGCTAGTGAACATTCTTTAACACTAACATGCACCCAAAAGTAACCCAATGGTCTTACACCATAATGCATCCTAATAAAGGTAATGACTTAGTACACAAGGTACCAAATATATAAAAGGCAAAATACTACTAAGATCATCTACTTGAGCTCTCACCATTGAGGTATCAAGTTCCTAGTTCAAAGCCCTTACTTGTTTTTATGCAACTCTTAACCTATAGACTGTCACAGCATAACACTTAGTTAGTACAGAACTTCACTCTCAAGCAACCTTAGAATATCAAGGATTCAAGTAATAAGTACCTATAAAAAAGAAAAACTTAGTCCACAATTAACCACCAAGTTACCAGGCTCAATGTTAGAACCTGCACAACAAACTTAAGGGAGTGAATACGTTATTATACTTAGTAAGTATCCCTTGGGGTACCTAAACAGAAGATAACAAGCAAGCATACAAATATGGCATACAAACAAGCAACAACCAACAAACAATCAACACAAAAGTAAACAAAATAAATATCCATACATTGATGCATGATATGTAACATGCACAATTCTTAGGATTTCTTACACCCGAGGTGTCTTATTCTTGCCGCAATCTCAATCAGCAAAGGTATTTCAGACACTATCTCATGAATCCTAATTCCTTTATCTCTATTAAGTCCTACTTATAGGCCATAGAGTAGGTCATCATCTCTTCTCAAAAGTTACCCATATTTCATTTAACTTATTATGCAAAGTAGTCATCTTATGTGATCCAACTTTCCAAGCTCTTAGAGCTTAGCTTAAGGCACCTTAGTGGCTTACTTACCAAACCACAAAGTTTGGCTGGGATTATCTTACGTTTCCTCTTCATTTCTTGAAAGGTGTAAGACCTCTCACTTAGGCCAACAAAGACTTTGAAACCTACCTTAATTCTCTTAGTGCTCCCTTAACAACTTAAGCACTTTAACCCCCTTAACCACCTACCTTGCCCTACATTAACAACACCACTTAGCTACCACTTAAATAATCATAATTACTAACTTAAGAATGAGTTTTAGACCTAACTGAAGTTATAGAACATCTTAGAATAACTTATGGATGATAACCGAGAAATTGAGACATTATTAGGGTGCCTTGAGCTTATGAGTATGAGGCTTGGACTTTGGCAACGTGGTGCCAAGTGTGTCACAAAAGGAAAAAGCTCCCAAGTTGCCTCAAGCACCCTTCATGACACGTCCTCACCATGGCCGATCCCCAGTGGTTTGTTCAGCATTTCGTGCTCTTGTGTTATCTTGCACAAATCATGCTTAATCTTTCAAATCCCAAAGCAAATCCAAATGGGTCTTGTTTCTACTTCATTCCCACATATAATACCACATTTATATGTATTATTTAAGCTAAATTAACTTGAACCCTTACCTTAAATCTAGCTACAAATCAAGAACAAAACACAAACACACTTAAGTTCAACTTAGCTTTCTTGAGTTCTAGACCTAAAACCAACATGATATGGCACCAAGAACTTGAAATCAAGACCATTTCAAGCTACACAATCAACTTAGAACTAGCTTAATCCAATCCAAGAAGCGTACCTTAAGGTTTATGCCCAAAACATGCAACAAAGAGCTTAAATGAAGCAAATGCACCAAAAATAAGCTAGAGGCCTTTTGTTTTCACTTTGGGACCTCCAAATTTGTTGGAAATTTGTGGAATTAGAAAAGCTTCCAGTAGTTGAACTATTGGTGAAGGATACACATGAAAATTGCAAATTGAAGAGATGAATAATTGGGTTAAAGTCTTGCAAAATATCTCACTACTCCACTAAGGCATTTTTCTTGTTTTCTTATAACTTGGCCCTCATGTTCTCTTTTGTTTCACTTTGGCCACTAGACTTACACTCAAAACCATTCCTCCTTGGTCCTAAAGATTATTTTTATGTCTCCCACACTTAGCCTCCTAGACACATAATCCACTTAAAACATAAATGGCTCATTTGAACACTTTGTGAAATTTTTACACTTTTTCTTCAAATAGTGGTTCTAATAGCTAGAATAACTTATGATCTTAACTTAATTACATAAAAATCTTTACATGACCCTAATTTCATCATAATTGTGCTCATGCCTCCCACTTAAGTTAAAATTATCATTTTGCCCTTATGACTCTTTGATGCCAAATCATACTTAGGAACTCATCTTTACTCTATTTAACTTGTCTTTCTTACTTAATATGAAACTAATATGAGGCATTTAAGTAAAAATACTTAAATAAAATAAACTTGCTGGGTCAAAGCCAAACGTTGATTAGGAGAGTTGTCACATTTCCTATTCAACTTCTATTGTTTTCTTTGGCAGATTGCCTATGATTGCCTTACTCCATATGTGGAAAGATGGAATAAATTGACCACACTTGGTGATGATATCGAACAATGGGAACCCGTGTAGTCTAGAAGACCAAATGGATTTAACAAATTGATCACATTCTGAGAACTGAAATGGTTGGATGGATACATGCCAAAAAGGATGAGTGCATGATATGATGTTTGGATTCCTAGGTTGAGCAGGCGCATGTTAGAAGCTAGGTTGAACCAAGATTGATTTGAAAAATCTTTATCTAATGCTTTACAGATAGATTTTTCACACTTTGAGAGTTTATCCTGTTGGGTTTCAGGAGCCAAACAGCGCAGCAGAATTTAACCGAAACCCACCAGGATCCAAGTGAAATGGGGTAAACCGGGTGTTCAAAAATTTCATACCTAATTTTCAGTTGAGATCTCTCACTCAACTGTAGAGTCTAATCACAAAACCTGAACAGTTGACGTGTTCAGGCTCTCTATGGTATCCACACGAGCCTCTCGGGATCACCACGCTTCCACCACGTCCCGGTAGATGCGTTTCTCTTGCGCTCGTAGTGCTAGCTTGCGTCCTCCAAGGAATTGCAAGAGAAGAGTGCGGCTGTCCTTTTGGGAGGCTAGGGCAAGGAGACCAGTGAATTTCTCACTTAAAAGTTGTATTTATAGTGAGACTCAACTTCCAGGCCTAATGGGTTTCAAAGCCCTAATCCAATTAGGATTTAATTTCGGGCTTAATAATGGCTCAACTCCTTGGCCCATTATTAATACGAAATTAAAGTGAAACCATAACCCAAATAATTAGCCCATGCACTCTAATGATCCAAATAGCTCTATGTGTACGACCCAATAGGCTCTTGCCATGTTGGCAATGATCATAAATCACATTTATGATCATAAGCAATGAGCGGTGTCTAGCAACACATCATTGCTACCCAAGTGACAAGATTGTCGGTGAATCGACTAAACCTTTATGATCATCACCGATATATGCCATTGTCCCTTTGTCCAAGATATCAAGACTAAGCACAAGACATGGAATGTGTCACTCTCGTATAGCCCAATCTTTGGTTTCTTGATTACCGAGTAGACTAACTTAAACTGATGACATTGATATCATATATCAACTCATCGGAGCATGGCCATGCATTTTCTAAGTCTCACTCTATCAAGGGGCCCAAAGATATCACTCCCGTTACATAGGAGGGACAAATCCCATCTTGATCATACAAATCCCTCCGCATGATATGTGACATACCCAATGACCTCCTTCAAGTTCACTCAGTTACGAGCAACAGAGGAAAGTATCAAAGTATGTGACTCACATGTAGGGAATCTTGATGATCTTAGGTCGAAGGACTACATATACCATGATCACTATGAGAATCACTTATGACACTCATATAACGATCCATGAAGTGTTCTCATGGTGGGTCGGTCCAGTACACAAGTTCTCCAACTTGTACCCATATGTAGACTACATATCTCATATTAGTCTCCACATATGCTAGTCATTATGTATTATTGCAACCCGCTCCACAATAATACTAGACTAGGGATGTTTAAGAATATCATTATTCTAGGGTTACAATTATGTTTATTACGTTACGCAGAAACAAAACAACAAACAAAATTGCTGGATTAATGCCTCAATAAAATATCATGACTCAATGCGCAAAAATACAATCATCTCATGATTGGCCTTTTTGGGCACAACACTAACATATCCAAGTAGACTTAAGACCTCTACAGAGAAGTTGAATGAGCTATAGCTCATTAATGAAGTAGTCTAAGTGTTCTACTTTTAGGAAATGATGAGAGTTAGCACCTTTTTTTTCAAATTCAAGGAAGACTTGGTTGAAATCAACAACTAGAAGGAAGGGTTCTTCACACAACTTAATAGCTTCCAATATATTCAACCAAGTGGCCCTTCTTTGCTGGGCATTAGGATGGCTATATAGACATGCTAATAACTATTGATGCACTCTAGCAAAATTTAGAACAAGAAAAATAAGATGAGAGCTACTAAAAACAATGCAATATACAATGAAGGAATGTCATCCTATCCATTATTTTACACTTCTACCTGCCACATCAACACAAAAGTGATTGTGGGAGCCTAAACATTGGAGGGTATTGTTTAGGATAGTAGACTAAGATTTCATTTCCATAAGGATCAAAAAATGGGTAGGCAATTATAGTTGATGACTTTGATGGTGACTCCAGATTTTACTGACAATCAAGACCCAAAAACCATTCTTATTGATGGCCAATTTAAGCTTATGAAAATGCAGATTCAAGTAGAAAAGCCAATCATGTAGTGAGGAATTTTTCATCATCATCCATTTTTTACTTCTAAAAAATAGATGAATGTGTTTGAATTAACTTTGGAAGAACGATAGTGGCAATGACCTTAAGCACTTTCCTGGGCAAGCCATTACATTGGGGTAATTTTGATTGGTAGCTTGGATTTGGATCAAGCTTATAGGAATAAGCATTAGGAACTTGCCCCACACTAGTCGCAATTGACTAATTAATTATACTTACACTTGTTAAAACTTTCATGCTTCTAGTTAACTAACCAACCATGCATCCATGCTTGAGTAATGCTTTGACATCAATAATAAATATCGGTAATAAAATATAAAATAATGCCTAGGAATTTCATAAGTTCCATGTTACAAAATAGTCAGAGTATAAAATAATCTCCCATAAAAACCGTCTCCCTTGTTGGAATTTAACACCACCCTCGGTGGATTCGTATCACCAACTTCAGGAAGAACCTTTCCACCATGCTCAGTAGTACACACAACCAACTTCAGGAAAAAGGCTCTTCGCCATTCTCAGAGTGGTAGACTACCAACCTCAGAAAAATAGATCCACCATCCTTGATTGAGGAAAAAGTTTCCCGAAGATGGTCCGCTCTTCCGAAAGGCCTTCCCCAGTAGCCCTCAGGGATAAATTTCTACCCGAAGGGGTCTCACATCTCCGAAGGGGTCTCATGGAGAAATGACAAAAATGGCTAAGAAGCCTCTGACAAAGAGACCTCGCACACGCCCCTACCCTCTGGCCAGAATGCCTATGGCCAGCTAGAGATACCTGCCTCCAAAGGTACATACCAGATCTAGCCGTACACGTGTCATGATCTAGATAGGCTATGTAAAACGGCCTCTTCCTCTACCTTCCTATAAATACTTAGGAGGGTCCTTGGTAAGAACGATGGTGACTTTCCCTCTTTCCTACTCTCTACTCTTAACCACTGCTCTCCTATATACTGACTTGGGCATCGGAGGCTCCTCCCCCATAAACATACTCCAGGGAGCTCCAAACCCACGTTTTTCAAAGTCTTGTAGATATCTTCTCATCGGAAGTCTCCCCTTCAGGCCAGCATGTCACATAACGTGGATGCCGCTGGGCATCATTTGGCATTGTCTGTGGGAACCCATTCTCAAATCCCTGTTGTTGAGACCCGATGTTCAAAGGACAAGGGACTCTTGAGGTCCTAGTCTGCGCCGGAAACTCAAGCAACGACTGAACAGCCTACAGCGGGCACTTCCCTACTGAAAGATGAACGTCCTCTAACGGTCACGATGGCTTTCTATGTGATTTTCAGTTCTCTATCATGGCTGAAATGATGCAACAGCTCGACCAAAGGTGGTCACAACCACTTCCATGAACAAGGGCATCCTCTACAGATGCCCATCAGGAGAAAAGCCCCAAGTCACCTCGCTGGAGCTCTAGAAGCGAAGGTTATCACAATGAGTCCTCAACGGAGAACATACCATCCAGGGGACGTCACACTAGAGGAACGGTGTCAAAAGGGCCCAAAACTTCCCACCAATGAAGTCTGTCCCCAAATGGGAAGTCCCAGTCCCCCCGCCAGTGAAGTTACTCACAAAAAGGAAGACGTCACTCTCCGTTGCCGGTGACTACCAGGCAACAAGGAGAGGGCAGTGCTACCATCCTCATTGAGAGAATCCTGGAAAGGTTGGAGATGGTGGGAAAAGAGGTTTCTCGAAAGCCTGTCTAATAAAGGTTGTCGGAGACTTTCACTAAAGAGAAGTCACCCTTCATCTGTACAATAGTAAAAGTACCAATGCCCAACAATTTTTGAGTACCACACCTGGAGACATATGATAAATGAAGTGACCCCCATGCCTATCTGACAAAATAGTGGTGTAGCATGGTGTTGCATGGTGCTGATGGCGCCACCCACTACAAGTGTTTCGAAGTCACCTTGTCAAGGCCAGCAACTACGTGGTATAACTCCCTAGCTCTCAGAACCATAATGGGTTTCCAGGAGTTATCAACTACATTCACCTAGCAGTTCAACCGAAGCATACCAACGGTGAAGATGTCTATCCAAATGTTTGACATAGCCCAAAAGGATGGGAAGACCATTTAGGACTACGTTGAGAGGTTCAACCGAGAAGCCCTCAGTGTGCCCGACTGCCACCCGAAAATCCGCATCCTCACCATGATCAAGGGTGTTACCCACTCCGAGGTAGTCCAGCTATGGTGTCAAAATTGTGCATTTAAACTCCTAGGTTTGGTGTGTCCTGTAGGTCATCAAAACAACACCCCTAGTGTACATACTCAAGTGACCCTCTTGAGAACTATGTAAATACATGCATATTGGTCTAACCATAACACACATATTTACATTTATGCACACTATGGCAGCTAAGAAGGAAAACACTAGCACAAGTCTTAGTTTTGGCTTCCACACATTAGGCAATCTTGTTAAGTTCTAGAGACCAGCTACTGCACCTGTAACTTCCACTAATAAACTGCATCATTCTAGCCACATACCACCCTATTTTGTTTGCTCCATTATCAAGTAGATACTTATAGCAAACCAAGGAATTTTTTTTACATCAATAGCCCACCTATGGACCAAGTTATGGATTTTTTAAGTTGGTTACAAAATTTTGACCAAATGAACAGTAACTACGCCAACTGTGGAACGTCATATCTTTGGCTAAAGGGCTCTAAATCTAGAAATTTCAAAGCCCAGTTAACCCTCTAGATGTCCTCTAGGTGTGGTAAAAATTTCATACCAAGATTCATTCTACAAGGGGACATATTAAACTTTAGGTCCAGAGTCAAAATTTTAGCAACTTTTGGACCATTTTGCCCATACAATTTTTCCAAACCATGCAAACACTTCATTCACAAGGGGGAAGCCCTCCAAGGCTATCCCATATATGTCCATTACACATAGTAATTACATTCCCTTTCTTTTAACAACTTTATGTGGCCAAAACAGAATTTACAAGTAAGCAGCCCATCATTCACACTTAGGCAGGTTTGCACCACATCACTTACATAGCCAAAACATTACTCAAATGTTCACATACTTGTCTCATTTTACATACACTACATGTACATGCATACATGAACTACAATATGGTCTTAAATCAGCTAAATACGAACCCTAGGTTACAGGAGGTCTTGAGATACAATGGACTCCAAAAACAGGATGCTGGACAGCTGCTGCACAACACAATAAGTACCAGCATTAAAAATAACAAATGTGCTCCTAAAATCACCAAAATTTGCAGATCATAACTAGATATATGGAAGTTCACGTTTGTGAAATTCAGATCAAAACTCAAACCACAAAGGTTAGTTTGAAGGTGATCTTTCTGTTGGACCTGAAATGACAGAATTGAGGAGAGTAAGTTTCATTGAGAAACTTTGTAAGGGTAGCACTTGGATTCAATAGGCAATGTAACCATCATTAAAACCTGCATCCAAAGACACTAAAACACAAAAACCACAATGCATATATATAAGATATAGCAACTAAATGCAGCAGCCAAACACAAACGACAAACACATGAAATGTGGCAGCAACATATACCATAGATTAGTCCATAAAACACATAATAAACATAACCAAATCACTATGGCAGCCCTCCTCAAGATAATACTTGGTCTTAGGAGGATTTTAACACTAGTTAGTAGTAACTTTTGGGCTCTAGAAACCCAGAAATTCGCTGCCATCACTGTGCACTTCACACTAGGTCACAAAACCTTCAATAAGTGCACTCCCCTCACTAAGCTTGGTTCATCAAGCTCATGGCTCTCTTCCAAGCTTAGCCCTAGCTCCATGGTTGCTTGAAAATATAGAAAATAACCCATGAGAGCAAGAGAACCCTTACCGAAGTGGGTAGGCTGAAAATCAAGCTTGATCTTTGCAGTATCCAAGAAATAGCTCTAGTTTGCTTCCAATTGCTTCCTTTTGCCTTCAATTTCAATCAATTGCAAGTTTGAAGGTGTGGTGGCTATAGAGGAAGTATGGCTGTGTTCTTAGGCTTGGGGCGGACGAAAATGAGAGAGGGATAAGTGATTTGGCCACTTAAATTGCCTTAAATGAGCTTAAGGGCACAAAACGCACTTAACAAGCTTAACCTTGCTTTATGTCATTTTCCTTCTTACTAATTATGGTTTCTTTGTCTTAAACTCATTGGTACACATGTGCCCAATATTTTGACTAATTATCAAGTCATGGCTGCCTCGCCCATGGTGGGATAACCCCAAAATTCTACCCTTAGACTTAAGTCAAAAGCTTGAACACCTTAAGGTTTACACTAGGACATTTAGGTCCTTATTGCCTTTAGTGTTTCCTTTGTCCAAACTTGTCTTCCATGAGTAATTTGGTCCTCCAATAGCACTTTCGTACCATTTATATCCTTCACATAACTCTCCAAGTCTCTTTCTTGAGAGTTTTGCAATTGAGTACCCGAATTTCAAAAACCTTACAAAAAAGTCCATAGATTGCTTGACAAACAAGCAATCCTTTAGGCTTTTCTTGGGGGCCAAGTTACCAACTTGGTGTGGGTTTCGAGAGCCAAACAGCACAGCGAAATTTAACCGAAACCCTCCAGGATCCAAGTGAAATGGGGCAAACCGGGTGTTCAAAAATTTTCATACCTAATTTTCGATTGAGATCTCTCACTCAATTGTAGAGTCGAATCACAAAACCTGAACAGTTGACGTGTTAAAGCTCTCTATGGTATCCACACGAGCCTCTTAGGATCACCACGCTTCCACCATGTCCCGGCAGATGCATTTCTCTTGCGCTCGCAGTACGAGCTTGCGTCCTCCAAGGAATTGCAAGAGAAGAGTGCGACTGTCCTTTTGAGAGGCTAGGGAAAGGAGACCTGCGAATTTCTCACTAAAAGTTGTATTTATAGTGAGACACAACTTCCAGGCCTAATGGCTTTTAAAGCCCTAATCCAATTAGGCTTTAATTTCGGGCTTAATAATGGCTCAACTATTTGGCCCATTATTAATACGAAATTATTGTGAAACCAAAACCCAAATTATTAGCCCATGCACTCTAATGATCCAAATAGCTCTATGTGTGTGACCCAATAGGCTCTTACCATGTTGGCAATGATCACAAATCACATTTATGATCATAAGCAATGAGCGGTGTCTAGCAACACATCATTGCTACCCAAGTGACAAGATTGTCGATGATTCGACTAAACCTTTATGATCATTACCGATATATGCCATTGTCCCTTTGTCCAAGATATCAAGACTAAGCACGAGACATGGAATGTGTCATTCTCATATAGCCCAATCTTTGGTTTCTTGATTACTGAGTAGACCAACTTAAACTGATAACATTGATATCGTATATCAACTCATCTGAGCATGGCCATGCATTTTTCTAAGTCTTACTCTATCAAGGGCCCGAATATATCACTCCCGTTATATAGGAGGGAAAAATGCCATCTTGATCATACAAATCCCTCCGCATGATATGTGACAGACCCAATGTCCTCCTTCAAGTTCACTGAGTTATGAGCAACAAAGGAAAGTATCAAAGTATGTGACTCACATGTAGGGAACCTTGATGATCTTAGGTCGAAGGACTACATATACCATGATCACTATAAGAATCACTTATGACACTCATATAACGATCCATCTAGTGTTCTCATGGTGGGTCGGTCCAGTACACAAGTTCTCCAACTTGTACCCATATGTAGACTACATATCTCATATTAGTCTCCATATATGCTAGTCGTTATGTATTATTGCAACCAGCTCCACAATAATACTAGACCAGGGACATTTGAGAATATCAATATTCTAGGTTACAATTATGTTTATTAAGTTACGCAGAATCAAAACAACAAACATAATTGCTGGATTAATGCCTTAATAAAATATCGTGACTCAATGTGCAAAAATACAATCATCTCATGATTGGCTTTTGGGCACAACACTAACATTTGGAACACTTTTAAGGAGGTGTTGGTCATGCCTTTTACCCCCCACACTTCAATCACTATGGTGAGAATTACACAATATAATGGTTTTTAGCCATTATGACACACTTATAATTCTCCCATTTTATGAGGTGGTAACAAGGGGACTCAGGAGGGACTCACAACTCTTCTATGACTTCTCCAAAGACCACCCTGACACCCTCGGAGAGTTCTACCGAAGGGCCGAGCAGCACATGACAGCCAAGGAGCTAAGGATGGGCTGCCTGACGTGTAAGCATAGTCACTTTGAGAGTCAGAGTCACCAACCTTGGTATTCTACCGAGGGAGGGGGCAGACCTCGAAAAACAAGGGGAAAGAAGCCAATATCATTCACTCCCCTAAATACAACAAGAATGAACATCCTGATGGCCATGGAAAGGCAAGAAACCGCAATCCAACGTCCAAAGGCCATGACCTCAGACAATAAGAAGAACATGAAGAAATTCTGTCAATTTCATTGGGACTACGGGCACAATACCGAAGATTGCTTCCAGCTAAGAAAGTATATTGAATCTTTAATCAAGCAAGGGCAACTTTGATGCTACCTACAGATGTCGTCGCCCAAAGCCTAGGAAAGAAAGGAAGAAGAGAGGAAAAGAGAGGATGAGGACTCTGATTCCGGCGATGTCGGAACCAAAGCCCCAGAAAGCACCCACCACCTCTAGTGGGAATAATCCAGACAATCACCACTGGAATACCCTCGGCTGAGAGGAAAAGGAAAGTCCGGGAAATCTCGATAATGGAATTCGGCAACCCGGAAGCTTGTTTGGAAAAATGGGTCTTCCGTGAAGTTTCCACACGATGACCCTCTCCTAATCATGGCAAGGATAGGAAACTAGGTGTCAAAAGGGTGCTCATTGATGATGGGCCGAATGCCGACGTTTTGTTCCCCCATTTGCTGCCGAACTTGGGCATCTCCAATGGTAACCTTAAACTCGTTACCTTTCCTACTTTCAGCGTAGGTCCCTTAGAACTCCCAGTACTTGGGTGGATCGATCTACCCTTGATGTTAAGGGGAACCTCATTTCAGACCAAGGAAGAGCTCTTTGGTTCCACTATGACGAGGTTCATTATCATAAACATCCTTTCTTCATACAACGCCATCCTTGGAAGGTAGACACAGGGTAATCTTCACATTCGCCCAGACATGGAATACCTAACGGTCACATTTGGCACAAATGAAGGTGACGCAAAAATATGCATCGATCAAGCCGAAGTAAGGAACGTTTTCGTGAAAGCAAGATAGAGCCCAATGAAAGTTCACACAAAGACTTCGGGAGAGAAAAGCACGGCCGACGAAGACGCAATAGAAAGAGAAAAAGTGACCTTAAAAAAATAGAAACAGAGGATGTAAACCTTGTCCTGGGCTGAAGTACCCGAGTGGGGAAAAAACTGGTCAAAAATGACAAGGAAAAGCTTGTATCTCTTCTATTAATGAACAAAGATCTGTTTGCCTACTCTCTGAAGGATATGCTCGGGGTAGACCCTGGTATAATTCAGCACTATCTTAAAGTATGCCCAAAGGTGAAGCCTATTCGACAGAAAAAATGTAGCCTCTCGGCACATAAGAACAATTTCATTAAAAATGAAGTCCAATAGTTAACATAGGTGGGCATAATAAGAGAGGTCAAGTCCCCCAAATGGCTCAGCAACGTTGTTGTTTCCACAAAGGAAGGGAGTGATAAAGTCTAGATGTGCATAGACTTTTGAAACATAAATGATGCATGTCTAAAGGACTCATATCCTTTGCCACCAATAGACCAATTAGTAGATTCTACTACCGAATACGGTCTACTTAGCTTCCTCGATGCTTTTAGCGAATATCACCAAATTTGAATGAATATCAAAGATGAGGAAAAAACTGCCTTCATTACCGAAGTTAAGACCTACTAATATGTCAGAATGCCCTTCAGCCTTAAAAATGCAAGAGCAACATACCAAAGGCTGATGAATAAAGTATTCAGCTCCTAAATCGAGAGAAATATGTAAATATATGTCGATGATATGATAGTTAAGAGCAAGCAGCCTAGTAGTCATATCGTAGACTTGAGGGAAACATTCCACCAACTTTGGGAATTCAAAATCCGTCTTAACCCCGAGAAGTGTGTGTTTGGGGTGACTGCTGCCAAATTCCTCAGGTTTATGGTATCCGAAAGAGGTATCGATGCCAACCTAGAAAAGGTTAAGGCCCTGCTAGGATTCCAAACCCCTACAATGACCAAGGATATGCAAAGGCTTATAGGAAGAATCATGGCCCTTAGCAGATTCATCTCCAGATACGAGGACCGGTGCCGACCATTCTTTAAAGTGCTTACCAAAGTAGCAAAAAATGAAGGCAACTTCAGTTTCGAGGAACACCCTTGGAACGAAGATTGCCAAAAAGCCTGGGATGAACTCAAGACCTACTTAACCCGTCTGCCGACACTTCGGCAGACGCTGGGAGGAGAACCTCTCATCATCTACCTCACCATCACCGAAAAGGCAGTAAGTTTGGTACTTGTAAGGGAAGAGGCAAGAAAGTAATGGCCAGTATACTATTTGAGCAAGTGCTTGCATGGTGCCGAAGTTAGGTACCCTATTCTACAAAAGGCCATCTATGCCCTAGTGTTGGCAAGCAAGAGGCTGTGGCCTTATTTCCAAGGATATCCCATCACTGTTCGAAGTAACTTACCTCTTAGGGATGTCAGGAGAAAGGTAGACCACTCTGGAAGATTATCCAAGTGGTGCATCGAGCTCAGTGAATACGATATCACCTA
The DNA here is from genome assembly GCA_039654915.1 of Aquilaria yunnanensis. Lineage (NCBI taxonomy): Eukaryota > Viridiplantae > Streptophyta > Magnoliopsida > Malvales > Thymelaeaceae > Aquilaria > Aquilaria yunnanensis. The sequence goes on along the minus strand of CM077594.1, from coordinate 51,264,351 downwards.
TGAGCCAAGACGGGCAAAAAAGGCCCAAGCATTAGTGGATTTCATTGCCGAAGTACCAAGAACCGAAGGTACTCCAGACGACCCCAAAAGTGACGGGCCTGAATGGACACTCTTCATCGATGGATCCTCCGGTTCTGGGCATTAAGGAGTTGACGTATTTCTACGGGGACCCGAAGGTATGGAAGCTTCAAAGTCCATCAAGTTCGGTTTCAGTGTTAACAATAACGTGGCCAAATATGAAGCCCTCATAGTAGGCTTACAATTGGCCAAAAGAGTTGGCGTGAGAAATCTGAAGGCCCACAGCGATTCTCAGCTGGTGGTCCGATGGATGGTAGGGGACTATGGGGCAAAAGACCCAAACTTGGCAAAGTAACATGATCTCGTAAAAAGGCTTATCCAAGAATTCGACAGGGTACAGATAGAAAACATACCCCGACGAGATAATATGGAAGCGGATACTTTGGCCAAGTTAAAGGAGTTCACCGAGGTACTAGATCAACCGAGCATAGCAATAATGTCCATAGCAACCTCAGGTAGAGGATGGAAGGATCCTATCAAGAAATATCTCACAATTTCGGAACTTCCCGAAGACCCTCTTGAAGCTGCGAAAGTGCGAAAGCACTCGGGTAGATATTTCCTGATCGGGGAAGAATTGTACCGACAAAGGTATGCCAACCCGCTACAAAGATGTATCGGTGAGGGTAGCATTGAAGCAGGTCTCACAAAAGTCCATGAAGGAGCCTATGGGTCTCACATTGAGACTAATGCCCTTGCTGGGGTATTACTTTGGCAAGGATATTTCTGGCCTATTTTAAGGAAAGATGTAAGGCAGTTTGTTAAGAAATGCGACAAGTGCCAAAGACACGCACCCATCCAGAGAATACCCTCAGAAGTGATAACTTCAGCAAACTATCCTTGACCCTTCACTGTTTGGCATATTGACCTCACTGGGCCCCTCCTAATGGCCCCAAGAGGAGTAAAGTTCTGTGTAGTTGCAATGGATTATTTCACTAAGTGGATCAAGGCAGAGCCCTTGGTAGCCATATTGTCGAAGAACATATAGAGATTCATCTGGAAGAGCATCATATGCAGATTCAACGTGTCGAGGGTGATAATAGCTGATAATGGTTCCCAATTCACTGATAAAGGTTTTCGGTAATTTGCAACCAACCTCGGAATAATATTGCACTTCACCCCAGTTGCACATCCCTAGAGAAATGGACAAGTTTAAGTGTCCAATAGAACGATAAAAGATGGTCTAAAGAATAGGTTGAAATAAGCAAAGGAAAAAATGGCCAGGAGAGCTTCCGAGTGTGCTGTGGAGTTACCGAACAACTCCTAGAAGGGCCACGGGTGAGACACATTTTTCACTGGTCTTCGGCATAAAGGCCATTATCCCTATCGAGGTTGTGCAACCATCTATCAGGGTATAGGTGTTCGATGAAGAAAGGAATAACCTCGGTTTAAGAACCAAGTTAGATATGACTGACGAACATAAACAGATGACCGAACTCAGAAGAAAATCTTTTCAGCAGAGGGTAGCCATCGCTACAAACTTGCATTTCAAGCCTAAAAGGATCAAGAAATGAGACCTTGTTCTCCGAAAGGCTGAGCTGGAACCCCGAAGACCATCTCATGAAGTACTTCAGGCAAACTTGGAGGGACCATATTTTGGTGCTTGGGGAAGTTTGGCCAGGGGTCTACAAGATCGCAAATACCGAATGAGAAGAGTTAAAAAACACATGGCATTCTGACTCTTTGAAAAAATTTTACACTTAGAAATTCAGAGAAATTAACCAGATGTGGTTGTTTTAGAAAATGCATAAGCAATATTGTGCAAATTTTACCAAATGAGGTTAACTGAACATGGTTGCTTCCGAAGGCACTTGAATGACATTGTATAAGACTCTGGCCAAAGGAGGTTGATCGAATATGGTTGATCCCAAAAGTACTTAAGTGTTTTTGGCAAAAAATTTTTGAATATGGTTAACTAAATGTGGTTCATTCCAAATATAGTTAACCAAGTATGGTCAATTTTGTTCCTAAAACACTTAAACTTATATCCATAACTAATCGAAGATAATTGGATGTTATCTTCATAAAAGGCTAAGGTTGAGAATCCTTGGTGGAATTTGTTAAGGATCGTACGTGACTGAAGATGCTGAGAATTATACTACCAAATATAGTGAAATAGTCAAATATGGTTAAACACCGAAGGTTGAAATAATACCACAAGTCACACCCATCATGGACTTGGCTAAAATTTTGAGAAAGAAGAAAAGTTTCACTGAAGAATGAAGTGAAGAATATATATAAAAAAACAAGGCCTATTGGTTGTCCTGCCCATCTTTAGGCACTTTGATATCAGCATCCTCGGTGCCAACACCCTCGGCATCATCATCTTCATCTTCGCAGCATCAATAGCCGAAGGAGGAAGAACAGGAAGGTTAAGAAACACAATCTTTGACCACGCCAAAGTTGGTCCTTCGGGGATATCAAGCGCTCGTAGGAAGGAAAGGTCTAGGTTAGGATATCGGGAGAAGACTTGATGACGGGCAAGGTAGAAGCCATCTTGAAATGAGGACTTGGTTGCCTCATCAGACTTAGCCTTTTCAGCCTTCAAGTCCTCCAGCTCCTTCTTCAAGGCCTCAACTTCCTTCTCTGCCTTCTTCTTCTTGTTCTTCTTTTCCTTCTTTAGCTGCTCAATGTCAACGAGAACGTTGGCATTGATCCCCAATACCGTCGTAAGATCACCAACAATGTCTTTCTTTTCCTTCTGAAGGGCCTCACCCTTCGAAGACAGCTCCACGATCTTCACACTGAATTCAGAAATTTTGGAGGTCAACTCCTCGACTAGGCCCTTCTATCTCTTTAGCACTTCCTGTAGAAGGTCGGCCAAGTCCTTTCTTGTGATCTTATTGAGCTTGCTGTATTTCACGCACGAGCTTGCAAACATTTCCTTGGCCTTTGCCAAATTCTCCTCTAATTAGCCTCGAATGGAAGACTGTTTGGATACCTAGGCCCGAAAGTATCCTCCGTACACTAATAGCTGCAAAAAAAAAAACCCTAAATATGGGTCGCAAGCAAATAAAGACTTAAAATTTTTTCTAAGTCCTAAGGGCTAAGGATTACCTGAGTAGCTTGCTCGGTCATCCGAGCTGCAAGGGTCTCCTCATTTGGGCACTCCTCAATCAGAGTTTAGAATGATGCATTGGTCATGATGCCCCTTGCCATATGAGGGACCATCTTCTGACAGTCTTTGGAGAATAAATCCATGTCCTCAGTGAAGGTCCAGAAAAGCTCTCTCGGGACCTTGTCCTTTTGAATCTTCGAGTCCCGAATGGCCTTCTATCGAACGTGGTCCATCATCCACACCGACCGGGCCCTATCCTCTACAAAGTCATGCCGAAGTTTCGTTATAACATTATCTCTTAGCCATTCATCTACAAGGTCTAAAATACCGAAAAATCCCAAACTCATAAATGAATGGCTAAGAGACAAACCTGGTGGAAGTTCGGTGCCCTCTCCATTAGACTCGTTGACGTCCAGCACTTTGATAGGAATATCCTTACCCTTCCTTCTTTGTCTCTCTTGGGCTTTTTCGGCTGAAATCTCCCCCAACGAAGTCCCCAATGTCTCGACAGCAGCATTGGGACTTAGAAAGGTTGAGTAGATGGCCGGCTCTGAGGCCAAGTTAGCACGCACAGGCATTTGATCAAGCACTTCAACTTGGTCTTCAGGGGGAGGGGGAAGGGAGTCCTCCTTTGTTTTCTTTAACTTTGGTGCCGAAGATGGTCCAGCTAGAACCTTCTTCCTTTTGGGTGCCTAATTCTTCTGCTGTTCCCCTCTTTCAGTTTGGCCGAGGAACAAGCTTTTGTAAAACGCTACTAACTTGTCGCCCATCTCTGCAATGAGAATAACATCAGTGTAAGTACTAAAAAATCCCAAACAACAAGGTCAATAGGAGCTTACTCTCTACAAGTGCCGAATAGGAGAGTTCATTCTGAAGAAGCTTGACAAGCCAGGACTTCTTCCCTTCCACTGCCGGTTTTGGCATGTCCAAGTCAATAACATGTTCTTTGATGACGCCAAGTTCGTGAAGTACCTCCTCAGTCGTAAAATTCCATCTGATTGGGAATGGGAATAGTGGATGCAAAGAAGCCTTTTCCAACCAGTTAGCTATCTCCCGAGTACAAGTGTCGAATTCCTCGAACTGAGACTCAAGTTCGAAGGTAAGCAACTTCGATAGATCCATCACGTCAATATCAAGGGTCCCCGAAGCCCACTTGATTAGCATGTCTTTCCACTGCTCGTCCACCTTCAGAACAAAGTACCTCTTTTTCCACCCTTGCCAACTGTCTTTTCTTCCAAATGTAAAGGTGAATTTTTTGCTCCCGGATCCTCAAGGGAGCAAGAAGTAGAACCCGCCCTTCAAAATGGGGTGAAGTTTGTAGCATTGCATGAAAAAGATGAAGTGGGGCTCTATTTTGATGACCTCACACATACAAAGAAAAGCATTAAAGTAGGAGTAGGAGTTCGAGGGAAGTTGGTTAACAGCTATGCCATGAAATTGGCAAAAGTCGCAAACCATCTTCAGTAGAGCATACTGAAGTCCCACCTTCAACAGCACCCTAAAGACAATGATCTCATTTTTACGAGGAGCGTAGCTAGGCATACCAGGATCGATGAGCCTAGTAATGGTGTAGGAAGAAAGAAAAAAATTGGCTAACCACTTCTTCAGTTTCTCCGAAGTGGCGCAGCTCGGATGAGAGTTGAGAGGAAGCCAACTTTCAGGAACCGAATGAACTTTGGCTTGGGAAAAAGACATGTTCAGAGAAAAAGAACCCTAACCTCAGTAGTGGAAAAGGAACAAGGGGACTAAAGAAGGAACCGACTTTGGAAATGCTAACCTATGAAAGCTGCCGTAAGAAGACTGCCAAAAATTGCTCTACCACTAACGCCGCCGCAAGAAAAGTTGGAAAGTAAGAGGAAATTCGAAAGCAAAAGGAATGAAGGTAGAAGAAGTGAGGGAACTCTGAAAGTGAAGGGCTTTATATAGACCGAGGGAGGTAGGCGAAGTGTTGCCATAATGACCCTTTGCAAGCAAAAGGATGTAATCGATGTAACGGACATGACTGTTCACCAATAACTTGGTGACACGTGTCACACGACGTGAGAAACAAGGGCACGCCTTCTGACATTAGCAGGCCTATATAGCCTAACCCAAAGTGACGCGACTACCTAGTGAAAAGACCTGATGATTCACTAGCAGGTGACAAGGAACAAGAAACTCGGGAGGGGAAATAACTCTTCGTATCCGAAGATACAACTTCGGATACATCGAGAACTCGGCTTGAGGACAGAACAACTCTTCATAATCCGAAGGAGGGGCCTCGCCAAAAGTAAGGAGCCCTATTGAATACTGAAGATACTACTTTGGTAGGGAGAAGCATCTTGAACCAAAAAGATGCCCACCCCGAAAGACGACCTCAGTCGAAAGGAAGGATTTTAGGTGATTAGTACCGAAGATACTGCCTCAGCACTTTAGAGGGGGGCATGTGATAGCCGAAGGGCTATTGCCCATAAAAACCTTTTCCCTCGGTGGAATTTAACACCACCCTCTTCAGATTCATAGAACCAACTTCGGGAAGAACCTCTCCACCACGCTCAATAGTACACATAACCAACTTCGGGAAAAAAGCTCCTCGCCATCCTCGGAGTGGCAAACTACCAACCTCGACAAAATAGATCCACCATGCTCGATAGAGGAAAAAGTCTCCCGAAGATAGTCCGCTCTTGCGAAGGGCCTTCCCCAGTAGCCCTCTAAGATAAATCTTTGCCCAAAAGGGGTCTTACATCTTCGAAGGGGTCTCACGGAGAAATGACAAAAATGACTAAGAAGCCTCTGACAAAGAGACCTCGCATATGCCCTACCCTTTGGCCAAAACGGCTTATAGCCAGCTGGAGATACCTGCCTCCAAAGGTATGGACCAGATCTAGCCGAACGCGTGTCATGATCTGGATAAGCTGTGTAAAACGGCCTCTCCCTCCACCCTCCTATAAATACTTAAAAGGGTCCTTGATAAGAACGACGGTGACTCTCCCTCTTTCCTACTCTCTGCTCTTAACCACTGCTCTCTCGTATACTGACTTAGGCGTCGGAGGCTCCTCCCCCGGAAACACACTCCGAGGAGCTCCTAACCCACGTTCTTCAAAGTCTTACAGATATCTTCTCATCGGAAGTCTCCCCTTTAGGCCAGCATGTCACACAACAAGGATGCCACCGGGCATCACTACATGTCATCAACCATGTGTGAGCATTAACACAAAAAAAGACTATTCTCACACCCAAGAGCGATCTCAAGTTTAGTACTCCACCCATGTACATCAGAGACAACTAGTGTACAACACATACACCGAGGCTATAAACTATTGAGATCAATATACTAGCCCCTGGTTGAGATTAAACTGTAAGTGTAAAAGCTCCAAAAGTCCTCCCTTGTGTCTCACTATTCTTTGTCAATTAAACAAGCAACTATAATTAGTACCATAACTTAACCTTAAGAAACCAGAATACTATAATCCCAAGCATTCAAATAAACAATTATCTACACCAAAAGACTAGCTCAATAATCCTTAACGGTCACCAGGCTCTACATAATCAAAATATGCATAATAAATACTACAAAGGAGTGAAAATCAACGATTCTCAATAAAGGATCTTTACACCTACACAAAAAATATTAGGGACATATGTATATAATCAATATAAGTAATCTACTGTAAGCTCAATATAGTCTGAGGTTGAACATATACATAGTTTGGTCTCATGGGACTTCCTCATCTACCTAGTCCTTAGCTACAAGGCTTAGCCTTGGCTACAAAGAAACTTAGATTACTAGCCACTAGTGAGGTTAGCTTGCCATTTACTTTCCTTTTGTTATTATACAGGTGGGCAAAGTGGATAATCCTTGCTTGAGTTTTAATGAACTCACTAGGTGTTCTAGACTCCCACATAGTGCCTCAAGCTATCAAGCTTACTTACGCCACTAGTGTATTAAGCTTCCACCTAGTGCACTAAGTCCTCACTTATGCCTTAAGTAAACTTACCTAGATCACAAGCACATTAACCTTCACCCAAGATGTTCACCTATCCACAAATTACTTGATTCACCCTACTACAGTAAGAATTGCAATGGTTGGATGCATACCTACTAAGTTCGATAGAATCTTAGGTACACTAAGGTTTCCACATTAGATACTTGATCTTAAAGGCCCAGCTAGGTTCCTGATGGTACTAAACCTTACACCTTCTCAGCCTCTCTAATGGTGCATTATTTATTGTCCTTTCCACTAGATTCTTTTATGCCCATACTTATAGAACAAACATAAGCTAAAACCACCTAGTTCCTACGAGAGTTTTGGGAGCCTTGGGAGGTACCCTAGGCACCTCTATTTAAGACCTCCCCTGAAGCCTCCCTTGTAGAAAAAGCAGCATTTTTAATTCCTGCATCTGGGGTTGCATGACATGGCTGCCCTTGGCCCTACCCAGGAAGCCTGTGAAAACGAATCTCACGATGGTTGCAATTGGCTAGTTATGTATATGGGAAAATTAAAATTTCATGAAACTAGTTGATTAATCTACAAAATGCAAGATGCATGCTCATTTACCTTTGACTTGAGTACATGGAAACCATAAAACATTCACTTGGCTAAAGCCCTTTTTATAGAAATCAACTTCAAATAACCAAAGCACACATGATAACATTTGTATTATCATTACTACACATAATAACCATGTGAGAGCATTCAATGAAAGTAGACTAATGACCATCACCCAAGAGCAACCCTAGATTCTAAAGCTCTAAACATAGACACGGGAGGCAACTAGGCATAAACATGTACAAGCCTCTATAGAGATCCTTCCAAATAACTCCCACCTTCCAAGAAAATACTATAGTTAGTACTATTACTTCACCGACAAGTAACTAAGAAAGCTAGAATCATAAAGATTCCCATAACATTATACCTGCAACAAAAGACTACCATGACAACCCTTAGCGGTTATCAGACTCAACACGATCAGAAACTGCACAACATAAGAAAAGGGAGTGAGAATTTGTAATTCTCAATAAGGGATCTTCACCAGCAAGGAAAATGCTGAGGACAACACATATATTAGCATATATAATCTGCTGTGAGCTTGTACAGGGTGAGGGTAAACCTATGCGTATACGTTTCAGTCCTTTAAGACCTGTCCTCTACCTAGTCCTTGAACTACAGGGCATTGCCTTGTCTTCTAGCAACCTTAACTTGCTAGCCTAACTAGTGATAAATCACTAGTTGAAACCCTCCCTTATGATGTACAGTGGCACAATGGTAGGACTATTGTAGCCTATGCCATAAAGACATTTTTCACTGGGTTCACTAAGGTTTCACCTTGCAACCTCGTGACTAACTGCACGGCTAAGTCACCAAGGGTACTAAACCTTTTCACCTAACCTTGTGATACCTAGTTGTGATCCATTGAAAACTAATTTCCTTGCTTATGGTGGAAGTAACCATAAGACTACATAAAACTCAAGAAAAATTCTAAGTCTTGGAGAAGTTTTGGAAGACTCAGAGTACCCCTGGGATCATTAGACCCCAAGGTACCCAAAGAACCCCCTTAAACCTCCTAGCAAAATTTGAAATTTTTAGTCACCATGCCTATGGCAATGCGTTGCCACAGTTGGTAATGAGCTGCCAATTTTCATGGTAACAGCAATGTGTCGCGAGTACTGGTGACAACCCAGAAAATTTCCAATTTCGCTACTACAAACTTTTGGCACTTTTCAAACATATCAAACATGCATGGATAGCCTTCAAACTTCACATACATGTAAAACATGTTGCATAGATCACAACCAATTATCACAAGCCAACCTATGATGCATTATAACATCATTCCAATCATCACAAATATTACCATCTCACAAAAATGGGAGAATTACAAGTGTGGCATAATGGTAAAAAAACCATTATATTGTATAATTCTTTTTATAGTGATTGAAGTATGAGGGGTAAAAGGTATAATGAACACCTCCTTAAAAGTGTTCTAAGTTGGTAACTTTGCCCCCAAGAAAAGCCTTAAAGATTGCTTATTTTTCAAGTAACTTATGGACCTTTTTGTAAGGTTTTGGAAATTTGGGTACTTAATTGCAAAACTCTCATGAAAGAGCTTTGGAGAGTTATGGGAAGGATATGAATGATATGAAAGTGCTATTGGAGGACCAAATTACTCATGGAATACAAGTTTGGACAAAGCAAACACTAAAGGCATTAAGGACCTAAATTTCTTAGTGTAAACCTTAATGTGTTCAAGCTTTTTTACTTAAGTCAAATGGTGGACTTGTCGAGTTATCCCACCATGGGGGAGGCGGCTATGGCTTGATAAATAGTCAAAAAAGTGGGAAAAACATGGACCAATAAGTTTAGGACAAAGAAATCATGCTTATGGGCAAAGAAAATGACATAAAGCATGATTAGGGCTAATAAGGATGTTTAGTGTCCTAAAGCTAATTTAAGAAGCCAAACTCAATTTTTCTTCTCTCATATTCGACCTAACCAGCCACCACCCTCCTCCACACTTCTTCCATAGCTCCTCCATAGCCACTATACCTCCAAGATTGAAATGGAAGGTAAAAGGAAGCAATTGGAAGAAAACTAGAGCTATTGCTTGAATACTTCAAGGATCAAGCTTCAAATTTGGCCTAGTCATCTTTGTAAGGGTTCTATTGCTCTCATGGATTGTTTACCATATTTTCAAGCATCCATGGATCTAGGACTAAGCTTGGAAGAGAGCTATGAGCTTCATGAACCAAGCTTAGTGATGGGAATGCACTTATTGAAGGTTTTGTGACCTAGTGTGAAGTGCACAATGATGGTGGTGAAGTGAGGGTTTCTAGAGCCCAAAGTGTTTACTAACTAGTGTTAAAATCCTCCTAAGACCAAGCATTATCTTGAGGAGGGCTGCCATAGTGATTTACTTAAGTTTATTTTATGTTTTATGGACAAACCTATGGTTTATGTTGCTGCTGCATTTCATGTGTTTGTTGGTTGTGAACGACTGCTGCATTTGGTTGCTATATCTTGTATATATGCATTGTGGTTTTGTGTTTTAGTGTCTTTGGATGCAGGTTTTAATGAGGATCACATTTCCTTAAGAAACCAAGTGTTTCCCTTACTAAGTTTCACAATGAAACTTACCTCCCTCAATTCTACCATTTCAAGTCCAACAGAAAGATCACATTCAAAATGACCTTTTTCATTTGAGTTTTGATATGAAATTTTAGTTATTTTAACTTCCCTGTATTTAGTTGTGATCTGGAAATTTTGGTGATTTTAGGAGCACATTTGGTATTTTTAGTGATGGTGCTTATTGTGTTATGTCGCAGCCGTCCAGCATCCTGTTTCTAAAGTCCATTGTGTCTCGGGCACTCCTGTAACTTAAGGTGCATATTTAGCTGGGTTAAGACCAATATGTAGTGCATGTATTCATGTACATGTAGTGTATATAAAATGAGACAAGTATGTGAACATTTGAGTAATGTTTTGGCTATGTATGTGATGTGCAAAGCTGTCTAAGTGTGAATGATAGGCTGTTTACTTGTAAATTCTGTTTTGGCTATATAAAGTTGCTAGATGGAAAAGCATGAAATTCCTATGTATATTGGATATGTATGGGATAGCCTTGGAGGGCCTACCCCTTGTGAATGAATTTTTTGCACATTTACAAAATTTTGTTTGGGCAAAATGGTCATAAAGTGATCAGAATTTTGTCTTTCTACTCAAAGTTTTATATCTCCCTGTATAGAAAGAATCTTGGCATGAAATTTTGACCACACCTAGAGCACATCTAGAGATTGAACTGGAATTTGAAATTTTTGAATTTGGAGCCCTGTATCCAAAGATATGATGTTGCAAAGTTGGCTAAGTTACTATTCATTTTGTCAGAATTTTGTAACCAACTTCAAAAATCCATAACTTGGTCCATAGGTGGGCTATTGATGTAAAACCAAATTCCTTGGTTTTCTTAAAGACTCTAATTGATAATGAGGCAAATAAAATAAGGGCTTACATGGCTAGATTAATACATTTTTTGGAAGAATTTTTAGGTGCAGTGGCTGGTCACTTATACTTAATAAGATTGCCTGACGTGTGGTAGCCAAGATTAAGACTTATGCTAGTGTTTTCCTTCCTTGCTGCCATGGTGTGCATAAAATGTGAATATGTGTGTAATGGTTGGACTAATATGCATTCATTTACATAGTGCCTACGAGGGCCACTTGGGCAGGCACACTAAAGGTATTATTTTGATGACTTACAAAACATACCAATCCTAAGAGTTTTAAATGCACAATTTTGGCACCATAACTGAACTACCCTAGAGTGGGTAACAAACCTTATCATCCACCATTAACTAACCTTGCCCAAAAACTAATGCTATTGCTAGAATTACTTGCATTCAGCAAACTCATTCCAATAGCATCAATTAAGCTTGAAAATATAACTCCCTTACCTCAAATTCAAGTCACAAGCAAGATTCAAGCTACTCTTCCACACAAACCAAGTTCCACAAGTTCTACCTAAGTTCCAAGTAATCAAAGACATATAACACCTAATTACTAACACTTAACCAAAACCCAAGCTCCCAAACAACTAATAAACAAGAAATCACCAAGAACACACTTGTTACCTTGTATAAAAAATAAGGGGTGGCTGGAAATGTGATTCCAAGCTTCAAAAACATAAAATTCCTCTTGAATCAAGCTCCCTTTAGCAAATGTACTCTTGGTAGCTTCAAATTTAACCAAGAACACTTGATTTTGGGCATGAATCCATGGAGAAATGCTAGAGGGAGGGATGAACTCGGGTTTGAAGATGGAAATAGCAGCCATCCCTCACCTTTACCAAGTTTTATGCCCCTTTTTAGAATTATTGAAAAAGTTACAAATAAACCCCCTTCTTTTAAGCAGCCTTTGTCACCTTGGTCAAATCTTGTTTATTCCAAATAAGTTTGGGTTAAAGTTCAAAGTTAGGTTATAAAACCTCATTTTTAACTCTCGGGACATGGCCTGACACTTTGGGATGCAAAATTACCATTTTGCCCATAACCTCTTTTTGGTGTCATAACTCCTCAGAACTTAATAAGCTTGTCTGAAATGCTTAATCTTGCTCAGTTAACTTGAAATAAGGCATTAAACCATGAATTTCATAAATTTTACCTCCTTCAGCTAAGTTTTCCACTAGGAGAGTCGTAACATTCTCCCCTCTTTCTGAAATTTGGTCATCCAAATTTCACTGCAATTAAGGAAAATCACTAGGATACCTTTTCAACATATCCTACTCCATCTCCCAAGTAGCTTCCTCCTCACTATGGTTTGACCAATGGATCTTAAACATTGGAATCCACTTGGTTCAGAGTTTCCTAACTTGCCTATCAAGGATTTTAATAGGCTTCTCTTCATAGGTCAAGTCCTCCTGGATAGGAACCATTGATTTTAACTTGTCCCTGATCAACTATGCACTTATTCAATAAAAAAATGTGAAACACGTTGTGCACTTGGGACAAGTTAGGTGGTAGCGCCAACCGATATGCAACTTTCCCTACTTTCTCCAAGATCTCATAGGGTCCAATACACCTAGGGGCCAGTTTACCCTTCTACCCAAACCGGGCTATTCCCTTCATAGATTCAAAACTCAAATCTCATCTCCTCAAATTTGCATACTTAGTTTGTTGGTCATTTGCTGTTCTAATTTGTTTCTAGATCAAACTAACCTTAGTTGTGGTTTCAGCTATGATCTTAGGACCGACGACTACCCTATCTGTAAGGTCAACCCAACAATGGGGCGTCATGCATCACCTACCATACAAAGGTTCGTATGGTGCCATACCTATAACAGTTTGATGACTATTATTGTAAGCAAACTCAATAAGTGGTGACTGTTGATCCCAATCCCTTCTGAAGTCTATGGCACACATACGTAACATGTCTTCCATGGTTTGTATCACTTTCTCATATTGCCCGTCAGTTAGAGGATGAAAGGCAGTACTAAAATTAACCTTATTTCCTAATGCCTCTTGGAAAGTATTCCAAAACCTTGATACAAATCGATGACCCTATCAAATATGATCTGATATGGTATGCCATGCGCCCTTACGATCACCTTAATATATAACTGAGCTAACCTCTCCAATGTATAAGTAATCTTTATGGGTATAAAGTGCGCCGATTTAGTCAACCTATCAACCACTACCCATATTGCATCATGCTGATTCCGAGTATTTGGTAACCCAACTAGGAAGTCCATCATGATGGATCCGCACTACCTCTTTGGTAGAAGTAGACTTTAGAGACCACTTACCGGCTTTTAATGCTCAGCTTTTACCATTTGGCATATCAAACACTTAGCTATGTGTCCAGCTACATCCCTCTTAAATCCCGGCCACCAAAAATGTGCCTTCATGTTATGGTACATCTTACTAACACCAGGATGGATACTTAGTCTACTACTATATGCCTTTTGCAAGACTTGCTACCTAAGTCCATCTACATTCGGCACATAAAGTCGATCCCCATGGTGTAATACGCCATCCTTATATCAGAACTCTTTCCTCATTACACCAAGTATCTTCTCTCCTGAAATCCTCTTCAATAATGGATCCTTACTTTGAGCCTCCTTGACCTTAGCCAACCAGGTTATCTGAATCTCCAAAGTATAGATTAGGGACCTTTCTCGATCTTGCCAAAACTCATGTAAGGTGGAGAAACAATCCCCCAATGTTCTTCCCAAAGGACTTGTAGCCTGATCCTTGGATAGGACCACTCCCATGTACTTCCAACTAAGAGTATCTGCCACCACATTCCCTTTCCCCATACAATACTCAATGGACCAATCATAATCCTTTATGTACTCAATCCACTGATGTTGCCTCATGTTCAACTCCTTCTGAGTGAACAAGTATTTCAAACTCTTATGGTCACTGAAAATCCTGAATGATCTCCCCATTAAATAATGCCTCCAAAGCTTGAGTGCGGAGACTACTAATGCTAGCTTAAGGTCATGAACTAGGTAGTTCAACTCGTTAGGCTCAACTGCCTTCAGCCATAAGCAATCACTTGATTTTCCTGCATCAATACACACCCCAGACCAGAACCTGATGCATCTTTGTACACTATAAAAGCCTTGTTCTGGTCTGGCAGAATGAGTATTGGTGCACTTGTCAACCTCTTCTTCAACTCCAAGTAAGCCTCCTCACAATTTGGTATCCAATCAAACTTCTGAGTTTTCTTGGTTAGGGCAATCAATGGTGTTGCTATCACAGAGAATTTCTCTATGAACCTCCTGTAGTAACCTGCCAAGCCCAAGAAGCTCCTAACCTCTATAACTGTCATCGGCCTCTTCCATTCAACTATCGCCTGAACCTTCTCAGGGTTAACTGATAAACCCTGAGCACTATTGATATGCCCCAAAAACTATATCCTTTTGGATCAAAACTCACACTTAGACAACTTTGCATAGTACTAATTATCCTTCAGCACTTGCAAAATTATCCTAAGCTTCTCATACTCCTAGATAGACTGCAAGTATACCAAGATATCATCAATGAAGACTTCAACAAACTGATCCAAGAATGGTCTGAAGATCATATTCATGGATTCCATGAATAGTATCAATGCATTGATCACACCAAATGGCATAACTGTATACTCATAGTGCCCGTATCTTATCCTGAAGGTGGTCTTCGAGATATCTTCTTCCTTAACTCTGATCTGGAAGTACCCAGACCGAAGGTCAATCTTGGAGAACACCTTCGCTCCCCTCACTCTGTCAAACAGATCATCAATCCTAGGAAGCGAATACTTATTCTTGACTGTTACTACATTCAACTTTCTGTAGTCAACGCACAGTTTCAAAGTTCCATCATTCTTCTTTACACACAACACCAGGGCTCCCCACAGTGACACACTATGCCTTATAAAGCCTTTCTTTATCAATTCCTTCAACTACTTCTTCAGCTCATCCATTTCAAGTGCTGACATTCGATAAGGAAGTATTGAAATTGGTTCTGCTCTAGGTTAAAGGTGAATGAAAAGCTTGGTGTCTCCCTTGGCTGGTAACCCAGGCAAATCCACTAGGAACACCTCAATAAACTAATTGGCTATTGGAATTTCCTTAAGTTCACCCTCTATGGCCACCCCATTCAAGGTATAATACACTTCTTCATCAACTATGGTGATGGAGTCCATAAGTCTAAGGTACAAACTTCTAGCACTACTTGCTAAGCCTCCTATGCAAGTCACTCTAGCTCCTTGAGCGTTAGTAATCTTGACTGAGTGATTAGCACAATCAATTTCCATCTTGTGCTTACTTAGCCAATCTATTCCCAACACTAGGTCGTATGACCTTAATTCTATAACCCATAATTCACAAGCAAAGTCGTGGTTGCCTAACTTCAAGGGATACCAGTAACCAACTTGTTGGTCACAATAAAACTCCTCCCAGTAGTTTTAATGAGTTTCAACTCATTGGAGATATCAAGCTATAATTTCAATCTATCTACCAAGGCAAGCGATATCATAGAAAGAGTAGCACCAGTATCAAATAGTACTCTAATATTACCATTCTAGAATGTAAAGTTACCTCAAATAGCTGCTAGCTGTCTGTTCACTTGACCATCCAAAGTGAAAACCCTCGGCTCAATCGCTGCTGTGGCCATACCAGGTCAATTTCCTATTGCAAGGGGTACAAGGGCAGATTTCTAGGCGGACCCGACAAGGGTCCAGCCCGTGGGCATTCCCTCGCCCAATGACCACTCTATCCATGGCTGTTACAAATGTTCATTCCCAAAGTACATGGCTTCGAGCCATGGAATCTCCTACACCTGGGGCAAAAGCCTCCTTTCTTACTCTTGGCCGACCATTGAGTCTTGGCTGCCTTTCCTTCCATTGGACCTTTTCCAGCACTCTTTCCTAGGTTGGATGCCCCAACCTCCACCTTCTTAGTTTGAATCTTTGAGTCTTCAAACTTCATCTCAAGAGCTAATGCCTTTTGAACCATTTGGTGATAGCTCTGAATGTTCACCGTTGCCATGTATCTCTAAAGCCCAGGCTTAAGGCCTTGGAGGAATTTTTTGGCCTTGAGCTCATCATTTCCAGCCATGTATGGAGTATAATGAATAAGCGAGTTGTAGTGCTGCTAATAGCCTTTTACAGACATCTCTCCATGGGTGAGATTTTCGAACTGAATCCTCATTTGTTCTTGAGCCACCTTGCTAATATACTCTTGTCAGAACTTCTTCTCAAAGTCCAACCACTTGAGCACCTTTCTCTCGTGCTCTAGTCGATTTCCATTACTTTCCTTTAGCATTTCTAGAACTTCATCCCCCCATAAGCTAACCCTCCCTCTAGAAAAGAAAAGTACTAAGGCCATCCTCTACTCTGACTTAGAACCTCCATAAGTAAAGAGGTGATTCATCCTTTCAACCAATTCTCTGCCTTATCGAGGTCACCTAACCCATCAAAGCTTCGTGGGTCAATTGTCTTGAATTTTTTGAGCAACCTCATCTGATGTGGGGTTTCTCCCTTCCTTGGAGCCTCCATAACTTCCTACTCCTCCTCATGCTCATAAGCATGGTCCTGCCTCTCATGAGAACTAGGCATTTGTCGATGGTTGACATGCCTCTCATAACCTTGGTGTGGGCCATTCCCTTGGTCATCATCCTCCTGTACAACCCCTCTATTCTCCTGGTCTTGAAATAAGTCATTCATTAAGGTGGTCATGCCTAGTGCCACTTGCACCAATGTCTGTGTCATCCCCTGAAGCACTATAGATATCTCCTCCAGCCTTGCTACAACTAGCTCACTCGAACCTTCACTAGATTCTCTACCTCCTCCAAAAGCTCCTAACCTTATGTCAACCATAGCAACCTGTGATCAAAGCCAGACGACATTCCACAAGTGTTGGTTAGTACTAACTATCCTAGCACATGGACATTAAACTAAATCTTAATCCTAGCCTCCAATGTCTATGAACTGGGCCCTGATACCAAACTGACATGGCTGACCTTGGTCCTGCCCAAGAAGCTTGTGAGAATGGATCTCACGGTGGTTGCAATTGGCTAGTTATGTATATGCGCGAATTAAAACTTCATTAAACTAGTTGATTAACCTAGAAAATGCACGATGCATGCTTATTTACCTTTGACTTAAGTACATGGAAATCATAAAACATTCCTTGGCCAAGGCTCTTTTTATAAAAATCAAGTTCAAATAATCAAAGCACACATAATCAACATTTGTATTATCATTACTATACATTATAACCAAGTGAGGGCGTTCAACAAAAGTAGACTAATGACCTTCATCCAAGAGCAACCCTAGAGTCTAAAACTCCAAACATAGACACGGGAGGCAACTAGGCATAAACCTGTACAAGCCTCTACTGAGACCCTTCCAACTAACTCCCACCTTGGAAATAAGTTCTAGTGGGGAGTTGCAAAAGTCTATCGACGTACTGCTAGCTTCTATGGCCAAGAAAAAACTATACTTAGTACTATTACTTCACTAACAAGTAACTAAAAAAACTAAAATCATAAATATTCTCATAACATTATACCTGCAATAAAAGACTACCACGACAACCCGAAACGGTTATCGGGCTCAACACGGTCAAAAACTGTACAACATAAGATAAAGGAGTGAGAATTTGTAATTCGTAGCAAGGAATCTTCACCAGCAAGGAAAATGCTAAGGACAACACATATATTATCATATGTAATCTATTGTGAGGTCGTACAACGTGAGGCTAAACCTATGCCCATACATTTCAGTCCCTTGGGACGTGTCTTCTACCTAGTCCTTGAACTACAGGGCATTGCCTTGTCCTCTAGCAAGCTTAGCTTGCCAGCCTAACTAGTGATAAATCACCAATTGAAACTCTCCTTTATGTTGTACAGGGGCATGATGGTGAGACTATTGTAGCCTAGGCCATAAAGACATTTTTGACTAGGTGCACTAAGGTTTTATCTTGCAACCTTGTGACTAACTGCATGGCTAGCTCACCAAGGGTACTAAACCTTTTCACCTAACCTAGTGATACCTAGTTGTGATCCATTGAAAACTAATTTCCTTGCTTATGGTGGAAGTAACCATAAGACTACATTAAATGCAAGAAAAATTTTAGGTCTTGGAAGAGTTTTGGAAGACTCAAAGTACCTTCGGGATGATTAGACCCCAAGGTACCCAAAGAACCCCTTTAGACCTCCCTTTGAACCTCCTAGCAAAATTTGAAATTTTCAGTCACCATGCCTATGGCGACACATTGCCACAGTTGGTAATGAGCTGCCAATTTTTATGTTATTGGAAATGCATCACGGGTACTGGTGACAATTAATGGTGGTTGCCAATACCTATGACAACCTAGAAAATTTCCAATTTCACTGCTATGAACTTTGGACACTTTCCAAACATACCAAACATGGATGGATAGCCTCCAAACTTCACATACATGTAAAACATGTTGCATAGACCACAACCAATTATCACAAGCCAACCTATGATGCATTATAACATCATTCCAGTCATCACAAATCTCATAGTCCACCATTAACTAACCTTACCCAAAAACTAATGCTATTGCTAGAATTACTTGCATTCATCAAGCAAACTCATTCCAATAGCATCAATTAAGCTTGAAAATATAGCTCCCTTATCTCAAATTCAAGTCACAAGCAAGATTCAAGCTACTCTTCCACACAAACCAGGTTCGACAAGTTTTACCTAAGTTCCAAGTAATCAAAGACATATAACACCCAATTACCAACTCTTAACCAAAACCCAAGCTCCCAAACAACTAATAAACAAGAAATCACCAAGAACACACTTGTTACCTCACATCAAAAATAGGGGGTGGCTAGAAACGTGATTCCAATCTTCAAAAACATAAAATTCCTCTTAAATCAAGCTCCATTTAGCAAATATATTCTTGGTAGCTTCAAATTTCACCAAGAACATTTGATTTTGGGCATGAATCCATGGACAAATGGTAGAAGGAAGGATGAACTCGGGTTTGAATATGGAAATGGCAACCATCCCTCACCTTTACCAAGTTTTATACCCCTTTTTAAAACTAAGCCACCAAAGTATTGAAAAAGTTACAAATAAACCCCCTTCTTTTAGGTAGCCCGAGTCAACCTTGGTCAAATCTTGTTTATTTCAACTAAGTTTGGGTTAAAGTTAAAAGTTAGGCTATAAACCTCATTTTTAACTCCTGAGACGTTGGTTGACACTTCAAGATGTAAAATTACCATTTTGCCCCCAACCTCTTTTTGGTGTCATAACTCCTCAGAACTTAGTGAGCTTGTCTAAAATGCTTAATCTTGCTAAGTTAACTTGAAATAAGGTATTAACCCATTAATTTAACAAATTTTACCTCCCTCAGCTGAGTTTTCCACTATGAGGGCCATAACATTGCAACACTAAAAAATAGGCGTTGTAGCATTTGCACCCTCGGGTACAACTGAGCATAGTAGTGAAAATGGGCCAGGCCAAGGCTGAGCCTACTAAGCTCAAGCTTAGCCCTTTTGTAGTTCAGCATTACCTGCGTTTGAGCTCGAATAGCTTAAGCCCAATTTTTTTAAGCTCAAGCTTGGCTCGAGCTCGACCCGAAAGCTTATTAGGCTCGAATGGCACATATAATTTAGATAAAATATGTGGACTAAATCTATAATTTTTTACATAGATCATTAGCAAAGGGAAAATTTTATAACCTGTCCCAAACTTTTTAATCCTTTGCTATTCTACCCTTATTTTGTAAATTTGATGAATAAGCCATCATCTTCCACAATACATCAACTGAGCCACTACAATCCTTCATCTATTGTCACATCAACTTCTGGGCTTAGGAAGACAACCCCAACTTCGTCCCTCAACCAACCCCAGTGCTACAAGGCTGAAGAATCTATGATTGAAAGATCCAACTGACTATTGAGTTAATTGTTTGATTGAGCTGCGATTGTTGGTGGCATCACCGGGGAGAAGCTGTTCAGAGTCTATGGTTCTAATTTTGAGTAGAAAAGTCCAGAAAAATGGAGGTGGTATCAATAGATCGAAGAGCAGATATTTCCATCACTAAAAACAAACATGTGGCCAGTGGAGGGTCGAATATCTTCATCGATCTTGGGGCCAGATATCTTCGTGAAGTTAGTGGAGATCATCGTTGATGTTTGGCCCCATCATCGTGCTTATTGCCATTGATCTTGGTGGTGTTGTGATGGCCGACTAGGTGGGTGGTTTGTTAAGGACTTAGGCTTGGCCACTTGGATACTTGGGGCAGTATAAAGGGAGCAAAGGTTAGGGACTTAAAACCTACTAGGCCAAACAAAGGACAAAGGGGCTGGAATATCATAAGGCTCTTGACCCCAAATGGCCCTCAAGCTCATAGGGCTGAATATCATGAGGCTCGAACTTGGCCCCAAATTTATTCAAGCCAATTTTTTGGCTCAAGCTCAAATAAGCCCGATTCAAAAAGCCTCAACTCTAGCTTGAGCTAAAGCTCGGGCTACTAAAAAAAAAACCTTTTCACCCTTAACTGAGCACCCTAGGACCAAGGCTCCTATTCCTGGGGCTGCGTCTCTACTAGAGCTCCCAAAGGTGTTGGTGCTGATGAGCCTAATGTTGCACCCTCAAGGTGTGAGAGAGGTAGGTCTAAGGTCTTAAAGCTCCTTACGAGCTCAAAGCTACATTGTGGACTTGCCAAGGATGCGTCTCTCCCTAGGCATCCAAAGTTACTAGTTCTATGAGCCCAAAGTTACATCCTTGACATGCTAGAGATGCATCTCTGGCTGTTCGGGCTTGATGTTGGCCCTAATGCCCTAGCTTATGTGCAAGCTCTCTGTCACGTCATAAAACCCACCCTAGGAGTCTTAAGACCATGACATACCACATACTCAAGAAAATAAATTTCCTTAATATTGAAAGGCTACACTACTATAAATCATTCCAAACTTCATATCTAATAATCCAGATTTATAAAATTCAACTCTTGATAATGAGTAATAGAGCACCTACAATCCTTGAAATTGAATCATAACCCATAAAATATCAGAGTTCTAAGAAATGAATAATGGTACTAACAAATTATTTCTAGCTATCTTGAATCACTGCTAGTCTTGTGGTTGCTCCCTCGCTAGCTAACTCAAACTACTCCTACTCCTTATCAGTGTGAGGGGGTGAAAACAAGGTGAGCGCTAATGCCCAACAAATGGCAGGTTTTGTACACATACATGCAATATACAAAACATATAGGGATCAAGTAGAAGTAATTCTTGTAAAATAATAACACAAATCTCATGTAAAAAAAATTTGAAGAGTTAGAAAATAATCAATGCAAAAGCAATTTTTAGAACCAACCAAATAATATTTGTGAATAAAAACAATTAACCAAATTCGAGCAATTCAAAGCATAAATAATAGGACAAAAGTTCAAAATAGAGTAGATGGGGTGATCATTGTTACTACACTTAAACTGCTATGATATGTCTAGAATCAACTAAGAATTGCTATCAGTTAACAACCCAAAAAGACTTGTCCTAAAAAACAGCACACTGCAAAATATAATAGAATAGAATACCCTATGTGGAGGGTTTAAATTTATAGTTTCATAGTGGTATGGGTACAGAACCAACATGCACTAGAATAGAGTATCTAAAATAGAATATACTTGAGACATAATTAAAATCAATAGATAAAATAATTTAAGCTAATTTCGATAAAAAAAATAATTCATGAGATAAAAATAAGAATAATGAAGCATATTTCAAATGCAAAGAGTATAATAAATCTGGTTGCAAAACTGAATTAATCAAACATACAAATAATTAGGGTAATCTTGAATACAAAATATAGAATATTTAATTTATGACATGTGAAGGAAAGTAAATATGAATCAAATATCTTGAACTCAAAGGTTCATAAAAATCATAAAATCATATTGGCATAAAAACATGAGTAAAATATACTTGATCCTATAACCATTGAAACATAACTTAGATACTTAGTAACATAGATAATGCATAAATAATTCTTTCCAATATATTTAAATGAAAAAACTTTATAATAAACTTTCAAATAATAAAGGTAAAATCAAGAGAAAAAGTCTTAAGATCAAATTATTCATACTTCAAAACTAACACCCAGTTCATTTTAGCTTAATACAAAGCCATTAATCCATTTTTTTGTCATGCCCATGACCCACTTGCAAATTATTTGTCAATTGCTCTTAAAGTTAAAAGTAATTACCGTCAACCCATCTTAAACTTTGCCCCAACTCCACTGATTCCTCCAGCCAATTCAGCTTACCTTAGACCTACCCACTCCTACCACCCACACTTCTTCATCATCCAACCACATCAGACCTTGTTCTGCTTCCCGCTAGCCCTTCTGCAAGTGCGATTCAGCCTCCCACTAGCCTTTGTTGACCTTTGCGACTTAATTGACCTTCGCGACCGTCAACTTTAGTGACTGTAGACCACCCCCACGTCTAAGATCGACCGCCGCCTTTATCGACCTTTGTGACTCCATTGAGCTTCAAGACCTAATCAACTCCAGCGACCTTCGCAACCATCGACCTTCCGCACCCTTGACCACCCCCACATCTGAGATCAATAGTCGCCAAGCCAAGCTTCTGAGATTGACCTAATAGTTGGTATAGGTCAGGTCATCGTCTCTATAGCAAGCTAGGCACAGCTGAGCACAAGGAAGTTTGCAAAAACAAAAAGTGGTGGTGAAAAGGAGTGGCGTAGGGGTCAATGGGTTTGGGCTAGGATGATAAGGGCAACTTTGTCTTTTTACAAATTGGGTCGTAGGTGTGACCCGACCCGAAACGTAAAAATGTGTTAACCCGACCTTGTTAATGCAAAATGATGTAGCTGTAAAGCTTCATTGAACTAAAATTCAATGTAATTTGATACTTTAAAATCAATAAACTTGATAGTAAAATAACAATATAAGTTTAGAATGGCAGATGATCACTTACTTCAAAATGCATTTTTGCAACTCCTAAAAGAATGGTTTAGTCACCTAAAATAATTATGCAAAAAATTTTGTCAAAATACAACCAATTTAAGGAATAACCCAAAAAAATTGTCTAACAACTGACAGTGATGTAAATGAGCATTTCTAAATTCTAGGAACTCACCAAACTAGTGCAAAAGCCTTAAGGTATTATGCCTATGACTTGTATAGGCCATGGGCTATGATGAAATACACACATAAGGTACATTATATAGATATGCGAACACTACAAGTCACAAGTGTGAAATAAGAACTAAATAGGACAAGTATCTTATGAGAATGCTCTAAAAGTGCTCAAGTATATCTCAGAGGCACTCGAGGCTAAGACCATGAGGAAGTGGCATAGTTATGGGCTAAACAAGGTTAAGCTCAAGTACTAAGTGCATTGTGAGAAGGGGGCTCAAATTTGAGAACAAACTTGGCCAAGAAACAAAGTAAACAAGGTGCTATAAGATAAGACACAAAAAGAGACCCTTAAGCACACCCTAGTGTGCATTCCTGTGGCCTTGAAGACTTTAAAGCCTAAAACACTAAAGGGAATTTGGTGAGCTTAATGCCTAAGATTAAGGTACCAATGAGGGAAGCTACATAAACTCAATAAATGTGATGGACTCATGAAAAATGACAAGGACACACTAGAGTGAACTAAAGAACTCTTAAGTGCACCTTTGTGTGCAACCATATGCTTATGAAAGCTCTAAAACCTAATGTCTTGAAGGGCACTATATGAGATTGCTACTTATTATTTAAATGAGAATGAGGGCTATAATTTGGAATAATAGAAGTTGGAAAACACAAGGAAACCATGGCGACACCTCAAAGAACACTAAGGTGCTCTCAAATGCACTCTAAATTGCACTCATGCTCAATGAAAAGTTTGAGGACCTAATTGGTCGAATAAATTGGTGAAGTGGTTACGAGAAGAGTAAATTAGGAAAAAACAAATTTTTAAAGGAGTTAAGCTGCTTGGAGGAAGATTTGACCAAAAAATTGTCAAAAGTCCATGGCGGCTTGGTCATTCAACCACTACCTATACTTGTGGTCTTCAAGGCTAATTCATTTTAGCTTCCTAGATATTTCTTGGCAGCTTCATGACCTCAACATGTTTGAATAAGGACTTGTAAAGAACTAAAACAAAAACAAAACAAAAGAAAGACTAAACTAGTCAAAAGACTTGGCAGCTTCGTCATTCAGTACCATTTGCTACCTAGCCTTCGAAGGCAGCTTCTTAGTCATTTCCAAGTAGGTTCTATTAGTGTTTTGCCCAAAAGCCAATCATGAGATGGTTGTATTTTTTACATTAGGGCATGATATTTTATTAAGGCATTAATCCAGTAATTATATTTGTTGTTCTGTTTCTACATAATGTAATAAACATAATTATAACCCTAGAATAATGATATTCTTAAATGTCCCTGGTCTAGTATTATCGTGGAGCGGGTTGCAATAATATATAAAGACTAGCATATGTAGACACTAATATAAGATATGTAGTCTACATATAGGTACAATTTGAAGAACTTGTGTACTAGACCGACCAACCATGAGAATGCTACATGGATCGTTATATGAGTGTCATAAGTGATTCTCATAGTAATCATGTATACGTAGTCCTTTGACCTAAGGTCATCAAGGTTCCCTATATGTAAGTCATATACTTTGATACTTCCCTTTGTTGCTTATAACTGAATGAACTTGAAGGAGGTCATTGGGTATGTCATATATCATGCAGAGGGTTTTGTATGATCAAGATGGGATTTGTTCCTCCTATGTAACGAAAGTGATATCTTCGAGCCCCTTGATAGAGTGAGACTAAGAAAATGCATATCCATGCTCGAATGAGTTGATATACGATATCAATGTCATCAGTTTAAATTAGTCTAATCGATAATCAAGAAACCATAGATCAGGTTATACAAAAGTGACACATTCCATGTCTCATGCTTGGTCTTGATATCTTGGACAAAGGGAAAATGGCATATACGGATAATGATCATAAAGGTCTAGTCGAATCACCAACAATCTTGTCACTTGGGTAACAATGATGTGTTGCTAGACACCGCTCATTGTTTATGGTCATAAATGTGATTTATGATCGTTGCCAATTTGATAAGAGCCTATTGGGTTGCGTACAAAAAGCCAATTGGATTATTTAAGTGCATGGGTCGAATTGTTTGGTTTTGGTTTCATAATAATTTCGTATTAATGATTGGCCCAAATTGTTGAGCCATTAATAGGCCTGAAATTAAAGCCTAATTGGATTAGGGCTTTAAAACCTATTAGGCTTAGGAGTTGAGTCTCACTACAAATAATCATATAGTAAGAAATTCACAGCTATTACCTTAGCCTCCTTAAGGGCGAAATCAGAAGAGTTCTAAAAGTTCCAACCGCACTCTTCTCTTGCCATTCCTTGGAGGACACAAGCTAGCACTACGAGCGCAAAAGGAACGCATCTACCGGGATGTGGTGGAGGCATGGTGATCCTAAAAGGCTCGTGTAGATATCATAAAGAGCTTAAACACATCAAATGTTCAAGTTTTGTGATTCGACTCAATAATTGGGTGAAAGATCCTAAACAAGCTAGGTATAAAATTTTCAGCACCCGATTTACCCCATTTCACTTGGATCTTGGAGGGTTTGAGTAATATTCTGCTACGCTTGCTTGGCTCCCGAAATCCAATAGTGGTATCAGACCTACTTGTGAAACCCTAAATCAGGATTAAATGTCAAATCGCATGACATGTTGTGTGTTCTAATTTTTTATCATGATTAATTAGATTGATTCATGATACATGAAACCGGAACTCGTAATGTATCTATGAGATATATGAAGAAATGACACAAATTGATTGGTACGAGATACCTATACAAGTTAAGATTCTTGCAATAGTTGTAAAACCCTAGCATGGATCGGATTAGAGCTATTCAGGCACCAAGAGTATAGTACTTTTGGTGGCTCGAATAAAAGTGGTCTCGGATCCTTAGTTGCTCGAAATAAAAGTTCTCGGGCAACATAACATCCCACAAAGGTGGCTCCCTTTGACCACCGCCCGTTGACAAACCAATGGGACCGCCGTATACGAAGCACCAAATTAATAAAAACTGGTTAATCAACGCCCATTAATTGGCATGCTATTTTGTTGAATTAGATTTGACATGATATGCTGATTGGTGTTTGAAACATGGTGCATGGTTATATCCCTCGTTGGTGCTACTTGTAAATATGGCCTGCAAGTCATGCCTTATTCTTGTTATTCTCATTGTACATTCTCTTCTTACCTTACTCCCCTTGAATGTAACTCGAGGTTTCTATTATTGATGTAATTGTACATTATGGGATCATCCAAGGTGGTGTGTCCAAGGAGGTGACAACAAAAAGGCAACCAAGCAATGAGGAGAATGAGCTTGTGAAGGTCTTTTTCTTTTCTTAGGCTTTTATGATATTCTCATTGCCTTGAGAATATCACATAGTTTGGGCAATAACTATGTCATGTTTACTTTGTTGTTAGCATGAGATGCATGTTTTATATTTGTATGTGATGCATGTATAAGACAACCAGAGATAATAATTGGTAAGATCAAAATGAAAAATCCCTCAAACAAAATATTAAGTCATTAATTGTGATGCCTTCCAAATGTTGGCACTCGTCAAGACTTTGATCAACATTGGGTGGGTTTGCCAAAGCAAAGCACCTATGTTCATCTTGGTAAGGTGCGATGGGATAATAGTGATATCCAAATTACTAACTTTGGGTCCGACTTAACTAAGTCATCCTAATATGATTAGGGACTTAAAGGCATAGGGTTGGGCTTAAGTTTATAAGATGAGCTTGGACAAGTGTTGTTCACCCAACTACCCAAAAGTTGCATCAGATGCAATTGGCAAGGAGTTGCCTACCTAAATAACTATAACTTGAGAGAAAAGCCCAAACTAACTCAGGTTGTGGTGAAATATGGATCTTGGCCCATTAGAATACCTTAGCGCCGATGTGTTCCAAAATAATATCATTTATTATTTTGAGTAAAATAATGGAAGTATCGTTTAATAAAAGTTCTTATTAAATGAATTAAAATGCATGACTCTTACACTGCATATTTACTGTTGTAGATTACCATTACACAAAACACAACAACACTTTCATTATGATCGATCCGTAAGAAGGAAAAACTGAATGGGACCAACTTTCTCAAATGGTACCAAAATTTTAGGACATTCCTCAAGCAAGAGAGAAAGACTTTTGTTCTAGAGCAGCCCATTCCGAATGAGCCTGCTGCCAATGTTCCAAGAGCTTAAATGGATGCTCACAAAAGGCATTCTAATGATGCTTTGGATGTTGCTTGCCTGATTCTGATAACTATGGATTCTAAGCTTCAGAAGCAACATGAGAACATGGGGGTGTTCGATATGATCGAGCATCTTAAAATGCTCTTCCAAGAGCAAGCTAGGCATTAGAGGTTTGAGACCCCTAAGGCAATGTTTTAGTGCAAAATGTCTGAAGGAAGTCTCATGGGTCCTCATGTACTCAAGATGATTGGGTAGATTGAGAATCTTGAAAATTTGGGATTTGTGCTTCAGAATGAGTTGGCTGTTGATGTAGTCCTACAATCATTGCCAAAAAGCTACAGTCAGTTCATCATGAACTATAACATGAACAACCTTGACAAGTCCCTCCCTGAATTGCTTAACATGTTGAGAACTGCTGAGCAAAACCTTAAGAAGGCTAAGCCCATTATGATGGTACAAAAGGGAAAAGGAAAGGGAAAAGCCAACAAGAAGAAGGATAAAGCCAAAGGGAAGTTCCAAGGCTAATTCTTCTTCAGCTACACTTAAACCATCTGCTGGCGTGGCTAAGGAAGGGAAGTGCTTC
Source organism: Aquilaria yunnanensis (assembly GCA_039654915.1). Classification (NCBI taxonomy): domain Eukaryota; kingdom Viridiplantae; phylum Streptophyta; class Magnoliopsida; order Malvales; family Thymelaeaceae; genus Aquilaria; species Aquilaria yunnanensis. The sequence continues at coordinate 51,236,366 of CM077594.1, read as the reverse complement.
CATTGTAAGCAGCCTGGACACTGGAAGCGCAATTGCAAACTCTATCTTGAAGAACTTGTTAATGAGAAAGGAAGTAAGACTTCCACTTCAAGTATTTTTGTTATAGAGGCTAACTTTTATACTTCCTCATCTTGGGTATTGGATACAGGATGTGGATCTCACATTTGTACAAATGTGCAGGATCTAAGTAGGAGTAGAAGATTGGCCCGAGGTGAAATGGACCTACGTGTTGGAAATGGAGCAAGGGTTGCTGCCTTAGCTGTAGGGACTTATGTTCTCACTTTGCCTAGTGGATTACTTTTAGAACCAGACAATTGCTACTTTGTGCCTACTATTAGTAGAAATTTGATTTCTATTTCTTATTTGGACAAGAAAGGTTTTTCATTGATAATAAAGGAAAAATGTTGTTCCATTTATTTGAATGAAATTTTTTATGGTAGTTCTCGACTTAACAATGGTTTCTATGTTCTAGAACTCAAAAATCCAATCTATAATGTGAATACCAAGAATGTCAGATTGAATGATTCAAACCTAACCTATTTCTAGCACTGTCATTTGGGTCATATAAATGAGACCTACATATCCAAGCTCTATAAGGATGGACTCTTGGACTCATTTGATTTTGAATCATATGAGACATATGAGCCATGTTTATTGGGCAAAATGACCAAAACCCCTTTCACTGGTCAAAGTGAAAGGGTTAATGGCTTATTAAGACTCATACATAGTGATGTATGTGACCCTATGTATACACACGCTAGACGAGGTTTCTAATACTTCATTACCTTTACTAATGACTTCATTAGATATGGCTACGTGTATCTTATGAGACACAAGTCAGAATCCTTTAAAAAGTTTAAAGAATTCAAGAATGAAGTATAGAATCAACTTGGGAAGAGTATCGAAGTATTTCGATTAGATTGAGGCACAGAATACTTGGATCGAGAATTCTTTGACTATCTAAATAAGTGTAGTTTAGTATCAGAACTCATTCCACCTAGTGCACCTCAATGGAATGGTGTATCTAAAAGGAAAAATTGAACTCTATTAGACATGGTTCGATCTATAATGAGTCAAGCTGACTTTCCAAACTCCTTTTAGGGACATGCTCTAGAGACAACCGCTTTTACACTAAACCGAGTTCCATCTAAATCGGTTCAAAATATACCATATGAGAAATGGAGTGGGAGGCATCTCAATCTATCTTTTATGAAGATTTGGGTCTATGACGCTTATGTGAAATGTCAATCCTCTAACAAGCTAGGGCCCAAACCTCATAAATGCCTCTTTGTTAGGTATCCCAAAGAAACAAAGGGTTACTATTTCTACAATCCTTTTGAGCAAAAAGTGTTTGTTGCTCGAACTAGTGTCTTTTTAGATAAAGAGTTTATCTCTAATGGAACTAGTGGGAAGAAAGTAGAACTTCAAGAAATTCAAGAACAACAAGAGGACATCGAACTTGAAATGGAACTTGAACAAACACTACAAGATGTTGTGATTCAAGAGCCTATTCCTATAGCACAAAGCCCACGTAGATCTAGTAGGATTTGGCGTGAACCCAAAAGATATGGATTTCTCGTGACTCATACTAGCAATGTGATGCTCATGGATCAGGATAAGCCTATAACCTACCAACAAGCTATGTTGGGGCCTGACTCTTAGAATTGGCTAGAGGCCATGAAGTCTGAGATGGAATCCATGTATGAAAACCAAGTGTGGACTTTGGTTGATCCACCTAAAGGGGTAAAACCTATAGGGTGCAAATGGGTTTTCAAGATGAAAACTGACGTGGATGGTAATGTGATTACCTTTAAAGGATGATTGGTTGTAAAAGGTTTCAAGCAAATTCATGGTATTGACTATGATGAAACTTTTTCACAAGTTGTCATGCTTAAATCCATATGAATTTTATTGGCTATTGCCGCACACTATGATTATAAGATATGGCAAATGGAAGTCAAAACTGCTTTCCTTAATAGAAAGCTACTTGATGATGTGTACATGACATAGCCAGAGGGTTTTGTCACTCTTGAGAATGCCAATAAAGTGTACAAGTTGCAAATATCCATTTATGGACTGAAGCAAGCTTCTCAGAGTTGGAATCTTCATTTTGATGAAGGAATCAAAGAGTTTGATTTTATCAAAAATGAAGATGAACCTTGTGTCTACCAGAAAATTAGTGGGAGTACTATTATTTCCCTGGTGTTGTATGTACATGACATACTACTTATTGGGGATGACATTCCTGAGCTGCAATCTGTAAAGACTTGGCTAAGGAAATGTTTCTCTATAAAGGACTTGGGTGAAGCAGCCAATGTGTTAGGCATCAGGATCTATAAAGATAGATCTAGAAAATTGCTCGGCCTAAGTCAAAATACATATATTGACAAGGTGCTAAAGAGGTTTAACATGCAAGACTCCAAGAAAGGATTCTTTCCCATGTCACATGGTATAACTCTTTCTAGATCTTAGCTTTTAAGTACACCTTAGGAAAGAGAGCACATAATATGTACTCGTCAATTGGATCTATCATGTATGCCATGATATGTACTCATCCCGATGCCTCGTATGCCTTGAGCATGACGAGTAGGTACCAATCAAACCCCGGTGAGAACCACTGGATAGCTATTAAGAACATCCTTAAGTACTTACGAAGGACTAAGGATGCATTCTTGGTCTTTGGAGGCAAAGATGAGCTCGTTGTAAGGGGTTACATCAATGCTAGCTTCTAATCTAATAAGGATGATTTCATATCACAATCCGGTTATGTGTTTTGCATTGGTGGTGGTGTTATAAGCTGGAAGAGTTCAAAGTAAGAAATAGTAGCCAACTCTACAACAGAATCTGAGTACATTGTCGTCTCTGATGCTGCAAATGAGGTAGTTTGGATCAAGAAGTTCATCACAGAACTTGGAGTGGTTCCAAGCATTGCCAACCCGATAGAGCTATATTGTGACAACAATGGAGCAATCGCACAGGCTAAGGAACCTCGATCTCACCAGCAGTGCAAACATATACTTCGACGCTATCATCTCATCAAGGAGATCATTGAGATGGGCGATGTGAGGATATGCAGGACTTTGACAGACAACAACACTGCTAATCTACTAACAAAACCCCTTACGTAGTAGAAGCATGATAGCCACTCTAGGTTTATCAGTATTAGATACATGGATGATTGGCTTTAATGCAAATAAGAGATTGTTAGTGTTGTGCCCAAAAGCCAATCACGAGATGATTGTATTTTGGACATTGAGGCATAATATTTTATTGAGGCATTAATCCGCTAATTATGTTTATTGTTCTATTTTTATGTAACGTAATAAACATAATTATAACCCTAGAATAATGATATTCTTAAATATGTCTGATCTAGTATTATCATGGAGCGGGTTGCCATAATACGTAAAGACTAGCATATGTGGAGACTAATATAAGATATGTAGCCTACATATGGGTACAAGTTTGATAACTTATGTACTGGATCGACCATCCATGATAATGCTCAATTTCCAACATGTAGGTCCACTTCACCTCGGGCTAATCTTCTACTCCTACTTAAATCTTGCACATTTGCACAAATGTGAAATCCATATCTAGTATCCAATATCCAATATCCAAGATGAGGAAGTAGAAAAGTTAGCCTCTATAACAAAAATACCTAAAGTGAAAGTTTTACTTCCCTTCTCCTTAACAAGTTCTTCAAGATAGAGCTTGTAGTTGCATTTCCAGTGTCTAGGTTGCTTACAATGAAAGCACTCCCCTTCTTTTGGCACACCACCATATGGTTTTAGTGCAACTGAAGAAGAATTAGCATTAGACTTTCCCTTAGCTTTATCCTTCTTCTTGTTGGCTTTTCCTTTTTCTTTGTCCTTTTGAACCATCATAATGAGCTTAGCCTTCTTAAGGTTTTCCTCAGAAGTTCTCAACATGTCGAGTAACTCGGGGAGGGACTTATCAAGGTTGTTCATGTTATAGTTCATGATGAACTGACTGTAGCTTTCGGGCAACGATTGCAAGACTACATCAACAGCAACTCTTTCTGAAGAGCAAATCCCAAACTCTTAAGATTCTCAATGTACCCAATCATCTTGAGCACATGAGGACCCACGGGACTTTCGTAAGACATTTTGCACTGAAACAATGCCTTAAAGGTCTCAAACCTCTCATGCCTAGCTTGCTTTTAGAAGAGCATTTTGGGATGTTCGATCATATCGAACGTCCCCATATTCTTATGTTGCTTCTGAAGCTCAGATTCCATGATAATAAGCATGAGACAAGCAACATCCAAAGCATTATCAGAATGCCTCTTGTGAGCATCCCTTTCAGCTTTTGGAGCAATGACAGCAGGCTTATTCGAAATGGGCTGCTCTAGGACATAAGCCTTTATCTCTTACTTGAGGATTATTCTCAAATTTCAGTACCATTTAGTTTTTCCTTCTCAAGGATCGATCACAACGAAAGTGTCGATGTGTTTTGTGCCATGGTTATCTACAACAGTAAGTATGTAGTTGTAAGAGTCATGTATTTTAATTCATTTAATAAGGACTTTTATTAAATGAGACTCCCACTATTTTACTCAAAATAATAACCCTTAATATCATTTTGGAACACCTTTGTTCTAAAGTATTCTAGTGGGCCAAGATCCATATTTCACCATAACCTGAGTCAGTTTTGGCTTTTCTCTCAAGTTACAGTTATTTAGGTAGGGAACTCCTTACTAATTTCATCTCATGCAACTCTTGGATAGTTGGGTGGACAACACTTGTCCAAGCTCATCTTATGAACTTAAGCCCAACTCTGTACCTCTAAGTTCCTAATCCTATTAGGATGACTTAGTTAAGTCGAACCCAAAGTTAGCAATTTGGATATCACTATTATCCCATTGTGCTTTATCAAGATGAACATAGGTACTTTGCTTTAGCAAACCCACCCAATGTTGATCAAAGTCTTGATGAGTGCCAACATTCGGAAGGCATCACATTTAATGACTTAATATTTGTTTGATGGATTTATCCTTTTGATCTCACCAATTTGTTATTTCTAGTTGTCTTATACATGCATCACATATAAATATAAAACATACATCTCATGCTAACAAGAAAGTAAATGTGACATGGTTATAGCCCAAACTATGCGATATTCTCAAACCAATGAGAGTATCATAAAAGCCTAAGAAAAAAAAAGGTCTTCACAAGCCCCTTCTCCTCCTTGCTTGGTTGCTCTTTTGTTGTCACCTCATTGGACATACTACCTTGGACGATCCTATAATGTACCATTACATCAATAGTAGAAACCTCAAGTTACATTTGAGGAGAGTAAGGTGAGAAGAGAATGTACAATGAGAATAGCAAGAACAAGGCGCGACTCGCAAGTCGTATTTACAAGTACAACCAATCAAGGGCTATAACCATGCATTATGCTTCAACCACCAGTCAACATAACATGTCAAATCTCATTCAACAAAAATGCATGTCAATTAACATGTATTCATTAACCAGTTTTTATTTATATGATGTTTCATATACGGCGGTCCCACTGGCGGTCAGTGGGTAGTGGTCTTCTATTTCAAATAAGTAGGCACCCAAGATCATCTCCATTCGAACCACCAAAAGTACTATACTTTCGATGCCCGAATAGGCCGAATCCGACCCATGTTAGGGTTTTGCAACTATTGCAAGAGTCCTAATCCATATAGGTGTCTCATACTAATCAATTTCGGGTTAATCTTATTAACCAATTTGTGTCGTTTCTTCATATATCTTATATATTCATTACGAGTTCCGGTTTCATGCATCATGAATCAATCTAATTAATCATGACCAAAAGCAACTGAACATACAATATCATGCAATTCGACATTCAATCCTGATTTAGGGCTTCACCATTAGCTCTGATACCACTGTAGAGTTTCGGGAACCAAACAAGCACAGTGGAATATAACCAAAACCCTCCAAGATCCAAGTGAAACGGGGTAACTTGGGTATTCAAAATTTTTCATACTAATTCGGTTGAGATCTTTTACTCAACTATAGAGTTGAATCACAAAACCTGAACAGTTAATGTGTTCAAGCTCTCTACGGTATCCACATGAGCCTCTCAAGATCATCACGCTTCCACCACATCCCGGTAGATGTGTTTCTTTTGCACTCGTAGTGCTAACTTGCGTCCTCCAAAGAATAGCAAGAGAAGAGTGCAACTATCTCTTTTTAGGAGGCTAGGGCAAGACTGCGAATTTCTCACTATATTTTATATTTATAGTGAGACTCAACTTTCAGGCCTAATGAGTTTCAAAGCCCTAATCCAATTAGACTTTAATTTCAGGCTAAATAATGGCTCAACTTTTGGGCCATTTATTAATATGAAATTATCATGAAACCATAACCCAAATAAATTAGCCTATGCACTCAAATAATCCAAATAGGCTTTATGTGTGTGACCCAATAGGCTCTTACCACATTGGCAATAATCATAAATCACATTTATGATCATAAGCAATGAGCGGTGTCTAGCAACACATCATTGCTACCCAAGTGACAAGATTATCGGTGATTCGACTAAACCTTTATAATCATTACTCATATATGTCATTGTCCCTTTGTCCAAGATATCAAGATTAAGCACGAAACATGGAATGTGTCACTCTCGTATAGCCTAATCTTTGTTTTCTTGATTACTGAGTAGACTAACTTAAACTGATGACATTGATATCGTATATCAACTCATCCGAGTATGCCCATGCATTTTCTAAGTCTCATTCTATCAAGGGGCCCGAAGATATCGCTCCCGTTACATAAAAGGGACAAATCCCATTTTGATCATACAAAACCCTCTACATGATATGTGACACACCCAATGACTTTCTTCAAGTTCACTTAATTACGAGCAACAAAATGAAGTATCAAAGTATGTGACTTACATGTACGGAACTTTGATGACCTTAGGTTAAAGGATTACATATACCATGATCACTATGAGAATCACTTATGACACTCATATAACGATCTATGTAGTGTTCTCATGGTGGGTCGGTCCAGTACATAAGTTCTCCAACTTGTAGCCATATATAGACTACATATCTCATATTAGTCTTCATATATGCTAGTCGTTATGTATTATTGTAACTCGCTCCACGATAATACTAGACCAGGGAAATTTAAGAATATCATTATTCTAGAGTTTCAATTATGTTTATTACATTACGCAAAAACAAAACAACAAACATAACTACTGGATTAATACCTTAATAAAATATCATGACTCAATATGCAAAAATACAATAATCTCATGATTAGGCTTTGGGTATAACACTAATAAGGAGGACATGGATTTAACTAATTCTACTTAACCTTACCTACACCCCTCCTAATTAGTATATTTATACTCAAAATATGATTTTATTTCAAAATAAAATTATAATTTAACATGAATTATCTTATATTTCTTTAGTTTATGATTTTTAAGTATTAATTAATTATAAATATACACATTCTTTTAAAAATATATGTAAATATATAAAAAGAAAGTCTAAAAAAATCAAACATATGCCTTAAAATGGGTTGGCGAGTGTTGCCTGAGTACTCATGGGGTAGGCACTACTCAAACCCGATTACTCGTGATAAGGGTTTGGGGTTGACTATACGTGGCCCAAACTTGGGCCGTTGATATCTCAAGGGGACATTCATGATATTTTATAGAATAAAATCTCTTTTATTGTTCCTATTGTAAATGACTCAAATCAATTTCAATTTCTCAATTTTGACATTAACTTTTAATATTCTAATCAATGTCGACGAACGCATAAATATTAACTAATTTATAAACCAACTCATATAATTAGACATTACAAAATCAGTTACAGACACTATGACAGCAGTACTAGACATTATAATAGAAAGGAAATTGAATGTGCATCCTATCCTTTATGTTTATATATATTGTATTCCAATACCACTCTTCATAGCATAAAACAAGTATGAACACATCAAATCTTGTGTTTGTGCAAAAAATGGAGATATGTACAAATTATATACCAAATATGTACAAACTCGATATATAAAGAAAATGAGGGATGTGTACAAATAATGTCTAGCATATATACAAATGACATCATAGATATGTTTTCAATAGTATGTACAGATTCAACCTCTTATAAAAATAGGTGTGAATGCGCCAAATCTGATTTCTCACCAAAATTAGATGTATGTAAACATTGAATGCTAGATATGTATAAAACTTGATGTGTAAAGCAAGTAATGGGTATATACAAAACATATGAATATATGTACAAATGAGATCAGATATATGTTACAGATATATAAGTGAATAAACTTTTACAGATGAATAATAATAATGTATTTGACATGATTTGTACAAATGAGTTTATTCTTTTGTACATATGTAATTATATGTTAGTACAAATCTATATTATAATGTGATATTGAAATTGTTCCTATATTATTGCGCATGAATATAATTTCATAATGTTGTTTGCATCAATTTTTTGCATGTATGGATGACCGAAAAAATATAAAGGATCAGTTTGAAAAAAAAAAGTAAAAAAATCCAGAAAAAAGATAGTTTCTCCCCCAAATCCTATTTCTAAATCTCTCAGCCGGCTTCTCCTAAATCTCTCCCTCCTAATCTCCTGAGCCCAACTCCCTACACAATACATATCCATTTCTTATCTCTCTTTGCAATGAAAACTACAACCTAGCTGTTGTTATAGTGTTAAATATTGCGGTATACCGTGGTATAGTGCACGGTATACCATTTACCACAGCTATGCAGTACGCGATATAAATATTTTCACATTTTATCATTTTACTGCAAAGTATACCGTGATATTTCATGTGTCACTCACCTTTTGTATGCATTTTGTAAAAAAAATGACAGTATACTGCAAATATTATTTGGTACATACTAAAGTATTTTAGTTTTTGTAGCTATTTTTTTTTATTTTTTTATTTTACATCAAAATATCATAAATATATAAAACATTAAAATATAAATAATACATATATCATAAAATAAACATATACTTTTATTTTTTTTACTTTTCTTAGTTAATATAAAAATTTAATGGATGGTATCAGCTTGAAGGTCCCAGCATGAGTTCAATTGTTGATAGTGACTCCATGATGCATGGATCATATGGATATTTATAACAAATGCCATAATCTTTTTGATTTGCACAAGTGAGTGGTACGTGAAAGCAATGTCATACTTTGAGCCACTTAGGAGAAAAGCATCATACTTTGAGCCACATTAGAACTCAATGTGGTATTAGAAAATGTATTGTTATTATTAAAGTATTATTTTTTTCTTTTATATCAATAAATTAGTTTTTTTTAGTATTATTTAGTTTGCTCTATATATAACATTTTTTTTATGTTTTGTATTAAAAAATATCTTCTCTCATATATATTTTATTTATATTTGACTAATTATGATGAGAAAATTAGAATACATATAAAATGTGTAAAAATAAATTATTGAAAAAATTATGTTATCTAAAATAATATTCTAACATTTAGTTTTTTTGTGAAAATGGTAATGGTATATGGTGCGATATACCTTAAAAATTCGGGGTGTGTTATATCTAGTGGTAACAGTAGTTAGCTCCTTGCCTGCTGCCCAACTTCCTCCAGCATGTCTTTGGCTCTCATCCTTATCTTCGCCACTTTCCTCTTCTCATTGTCTTTGAAATTTGACTTTGAAGGACCGTTGTGACAACATCATCGCTCTCCTCTTTGCCGGCACTTGTTTGGAGGTTGTTGCATTGTCCTATCGAGATCTAGCCCTTTGCCAATTTTGCCCATCATTGTCATCATGAATCAAAGAGAGAAGGAGAAGTTGAATCGTGGTGTAAGGGTAGGACATACTTGAGATTTTTTAATTTTAATGAGGGTAGAAAGATAATCATAGGGGTAGGACACATAAGGTAGGGAGTATATAAGATAATTCCCTAGAACAGCAGTCCTAGATATTGGACTAAATTTATACACCAATCCAATATAATTATACACCAAAAAAACATTAGTAGATACCATAATAATAATTTAAGATACTAGAACAATAGTATTAGACACCAGAATAGTAGTATTAGAAACTAGGCTAACTAATTTATATATCAATATAATATAATTAGACAAAAAAAAAACAGTTGTAAACACCTGAACAAACAACAATTCTAGACATAAGTTCAGCCAATATATGACATAAATTCCACCTATACTACGTACCAAATTGTGATTATGCTAGTATTTTTATTTGAAAATTAGAGATTTTTTTCCCATAGAAATAATTAAAACCTTAAAAATTATTTATTCCGTGATTACAAAAAATTATTTAAAATAGTAACTTTCTCACATAATAATAAATGTTTTATCTATTTCAAAATTACAGATATTTATTTAAACAGTTACTTTTGCTCTGATTATTAACTATCACTATTAGAGGCACCTCAGGGTGGCTTGGGGTCAAACCCAACCCATCCCAATCAAGGCTCGGCTCGGCACAGGAGGGGGTGCCCCGGATATGGGCCTAGGGCAAGAGGAGGTATTGTGTGGGCCCGGCTTAGCCTAGCCTACAATAGAGCTTAGGCCTAGTCGGATTTGCCTGAACAGTGTATTTTGAATTTCGTAAAAAGTGGGCAAATTAGACCCCATGGCCCTCCAACGACTCTAGCTTATGTTTTGATCTCAAATTATCATTTTACCTACTTTAACAACTAGTAACAACTAGATAAAGAAGTAACAAAGCCTTTCTTCTAGCCATACTAAGAAGCAGGAGAGACCCAATAAATCTTGGCAAAAAACAATAATGAGAAGAGGACTATGAAGAATTGAATGATTGGCTCTAAGGACTTGCTACCTTTGTCCGTTAGCTTTACAATTACTTTTGGGCATTTGGCCACAGTCGCATATGCTATGCTAGTTTGGGGTGTAAAAGGGTTGGCCCGAACTTGAACCCAAATCGATACTACTCGGGGCTAGAGCTCAAATTGCTCGAGCCTAAATTTTGAAGCTTGAGCTTAGCTCGAAGAGGGCTCAAGCTCGACTTGTGGGCCCGCTAGGCTCAAATTTACAATTATGACCCAAACAGAAGAATTTAACACTTGAGGCCTAATATGATAAAACCACAATCTCAAAGACTACACTTGTATTTATTCCTAAAGGTTTGTCATAGTTAAAAAAAAAAATCGCAAAATAGGAATGAGATCCTGCTGTCCAGCAACTATCGAATCCATTATCCAGTAGCTAGTGAATTCCAGCCGATGAAACTATGGTGACTTCGGTGTTAGACAATGGGGCGGAGATGGAGGGGAGATGAAAGAGACGTGGACAATAGTGGTGGACGAATTTGGAGCGACGTTGGGAACAGAGATGGAGGAAACATGGATGATGGCAGTGGGCAAAAGGAACAATTGGCAGGTAGGGGCAGGGCCAGTAGTGGTAAGGGAGGAGATGACTTGGGAGATACTAGGTGAGGAATGAGGTCAACAGAGGCAGGGGCTAGAGCTGAATAGCAGTGGGTAAGAGGATAGAGAAAAGTTTTTTGGGTCGGGCTTCTATAGAACTTATGAACTTATAGAAATTGAGTTTGGGTAGGAATAATATATGAAGATCCAATTGGACCTAATAAAAATTAGGGTTGAGCCTCATTAGACCGGGCTCGGCTTGTTTAAGTACCGAACGTGAAAATACGCTCGAGCTCATTAAGGCCCATTGAAAAGCTTTGAGCGGAGTTCGAGCTCTGATAGGCCGTTATGTTGGGACACAAGAATTGATATCATACAGCGTAGCAATGCTACGGAACCTTCGATCTCGGCGGCGCCCTGGCTATGGCGCCCAGCTCTGCGCCTTAGTTTGCGCTTTCCTACTCCTCCTATCCGTATCTCTCCTCCACACTCGCCTCTCCATCTCTTCAAAACCTCACATTTTCCGTCAGACCAACGACCTCGTCCTCCCCTCTAACCCCCTCCTCTCCGAGTCTGACGAAGATTCCGGCGTGGGCTCCTCTGATGACAAGATCGACGAGCTCGACATCATCGAGGAGAACGACCGCCTGCCCAACGAGGATGATGCGGAGCAGGATCAGCAAGAGGCAGCTGAAACCTCAGCTGGGCACTTCTATTTCGATCATGTAAGTGGGGTTATTCGAGGAACGCACAATAAGCGTTCGATTGAGGAGTGGGATTTCGATTATGTGGGTTTCAATGATGTTTTTCCGGGCAATGGGGGTTCTGAGGCAAAGATTAAGGAGGCGTTGGCGTCTGATGATATCCCCGTGGATGAGGAGATTAGAAAGCAGATGGCGGAAGTTGTGGGTGTTGAGGATGTGTTGTTGTTGAAGGCGGGAAAGAGGGTATCTCCATTGAGAGAGAAATGGGGGGATTGGTTTGATAAGAAAGGGGATTTTTTGAAGAAAGATAGGATGTTCAGATCCAAGATGGAGATCCTCAATCCCTTGAATAATCCTTTGTTGCAGGATCCAGATGGGGTTGGAGGAACTGGGTTGACAAGAGGAGATAAGATATTGCAGAAGTGGATTTTGAGTGAGTTCAAGAGGGTTCCTTTTACTGCAAAAAAGCGGCTGGAGGCTACTGATAGTTTTAGTGAAACAAGAAGTAAGAGCAAGATGCCAGAGAGGAGGGCTTTAGATGAAAACTCGAGGAATAGAGATCAAACTAAGAGTAAGAGCAGTGGTGTCAAGAATCTGAGTTCTACTCCAAGTGGAGAAGGTGAGAGTAGTACCATCTCTAGTAATGGGTTGGACAGTGAAAAAGTGAATGATGTTACTGAGAGTTTATCAAACGAGCGTAGCAATAAAGAAAGTGGTAGTAACCTGAAGATTGTAGATTCAGAGTCTCATCAAAGTAGGAATGAACTTTCAGGTCACATATATGCAGATGGTAAGAGATGGGGGTACTACCCTCAGTTGGATCCTATGCTTTCGTTCTCAGAGTTCATGGATGCCTTCTTCCTGAAAGGGAAATGTGATATGAGAGTTTTTATGATATGGAATTCTCCTCCTTGGATGTTTAGTGTTAAGCATCAAAGGGGCCTTGAGAGTCTTCTTGCTCAGCATCGGGATGCTTGTATAGTCTTGTTCTCTGAAACTGTCGACCTTGACTTTTTCAAGGACAGTTTTGTGAAAGATGGGTAAGTGCTACTTTGTGCTCATTCTAATATTTGGCTTTGTATCTGCTCTATTATGTCTAAGTAAGTTCTTGTTTCACAGTTTCAAAGTTGCTGTTGCAATGCCAAACCTGGATGAACTGTTGAATGGAACACTCACTCACGCATTTTCTTCTATCTGGTTCAAATGGAGGAAAACTGGGTTTTATTCCACCCATTATAGTGAGCTTGTGAGGCTTGCTGCTCTCTACAAGTAAGATATTTTACTTATGGACTTGATTTATAATCTATGGATTGGGTATTCTGAATTAACCTTTTTTACAAATCGGGTATTTTGAACCTATTCACATTGGGCGCTCATTGGAAATTTGACATACTTTGAGAATTGCATCTTGGTGCATTGGCATTGATCCCTCACATTCATCATCATCATCAGCACTTTAATCCCAATTATGTTGGGGTTGGTGGCGTGACATTTATAGTGTTAAGTAACTATTTAAAATTATTTAACACTACAAGTTCATACAAAGTTCATAGTGGCAACGGTTTATGCTGGATGCCCTTCCTGCCGCAATCCTCTAATGAGGAATTAATGAGATGACCTTTTTGCCATCATCATCGTAGGTTAAATTTATTTAACACTACAAGTTCATGCAAAGTTCATAGTGGCAACGGTTTATGCTGGATGCCCATCCTGCTGCAATCCTCTAATGAGGAATTAATGAGATGACCTTGTTACCGTCATCATCATAGGTTTTCTCCACTTGTGAAAAATACCATGAGACTGATGAATTGAGACAGTTTCTATGGTCATATTCCATTACAAGATTGATATTATGAAATCAACATGCAACTTATGGAACATGATGCTATTACGTCCACAAATTGCAAGTTGAAATTTTATTTGTGTTCTGTTGTTTGGTTTTTAACATACATTGTTATCTGAAAAAGTGGAGGCTGTGCATGCTCAATAAGGCTGAGAACTGTATTAAATTGACTGCTATTTATTCTTTCTGGAAGTTGAGAGAAAACCATCTGTACTGTTAGACTTTCTGAAGGTAGAATGCTAGACTATTTCTGTTGCTATATCAGAATAATCCTACTACTTGGTGCTACCAGATTATTCTGAAAAAAGCAAGATATTAGCTCTTGGTGGTAGTTTGTTTTTATTGTTTCAAAATTCACTTAAATATGGTGCAGTTGTACTGAAATTGATGAACTATGTGTGGCATTCTGGGTTCAACATTTGATTACTTGTTCATTACACTGCATTCATTCAGGTTAGTGTTTTACCCTTCTAGCAGTCAGGGTATCCTCATTCCTATTCCTTTTGTCTGTGTTTTGCAGATATGGTGGTACTTATCTTGATTTTGATGTCATAGTGTTAAAACCATTATCATCCCTCAATAACTCTGTTGGGCTGGAGGATAAGTTTTCTGGCAGCTCTTTGAATGGCGCTGTGATGGCATTTAGAAGGCACAGGTAAAAGCTGCTCCTTCATTTTGTTACTGGAATTGATTTTGGCTGAGAATCTCTGGATTCTGGTATGAATTTGCTTTTTTTTCTCTGTAGTTTAATTCTTCAATAGAAACAAGCCAATTTGGTTGAGGGGAGCAACAATTTTTGAAAATATAGTGTGCCCAGCTGGCTTGAGATCAAGCAATCATCGACTGTACTGGTATATAATTTTGTAGATTTTGAGATGCTCTGATATCTGTAGACAAGTCAACATGTCGAGTTTTGTTGGACAAACCCTACAATGTGGCTGAGTATTAGATAGGCCAAGCCAATTCAAAGTTGTTTATACCGTGTTTAAGGGTTTTGGAAGGGACAGAAGGAGCTTCTAATTGGAGGATGTTAGACAGGCTAACATTTGCAATGCGGGAAAAATGTTATGAAGAAAATTTCAAAATTGCATAGGGACTAGGATATTCTCCTCTTTAGGTTCAAATTTCTAGCTTTTCTGTGGGTTTTCAAAGGTGGGTTCTCTACGGGAGTTTTATGCTGATTTACAAAGAATTAGCTGGCTGTCTTGCTTAATCTCATGAGCATTTCTGATTCTGCTTGTTTATCATTATTCAGTCGATAAAATATTATTGGTACCAGAAAAATTTAGAGGACAAAGGCTAGTCATGCATAAGTAATCGCATGAGAGTGCTTCTTTAGTTTGACTTTGGTGATGTTTTTAATTTATGTAGATCTTTAGTTGACTGGCCCAGAGGTTTTACATATCTTTTTCTGCTTTAATTTTATTATAAAAGTCAAAGGACTTGGTTGGCTGCATGTTTGAGTTCTGAATTGCTTAGGGCTTTCAAGAAAAGCCTATCAAAAAGGCATATAACTTTGGGGTTATAGCATGATAAGTTTGTTTGGTGTGATTTAGTGTCAGGGCTTACGATAGATATAAAGGATTCAGAGGCTAAGGGTGAGTGCCATGCATAGGTTCCTTTTGCATCCTCGGCCCGTTGTGATTGTGACTGGTTGAGAGCTAAACCATGTAAAATCTTGGAATCCTAGTCCAATGTTTTAACGTGGATCAGTAATTTATTAGTTTCTGCTGTTTGGTATGGATGAGAAAATAAAGAGACCCAGTATTTTGCCATTTACTAATCTAATGGAAGTATCATTGGACTTCAGCTATTTTCTTGGCGTACTTGCTTTCTGCAACTACAATATCTTCTTTTTGGTTCCACCTGTATAGCTTGTAGAGTAGTTGTTAGAGCCAAAACAAAATTTAGAAAGGATGTATATTTGCTTAGGGGAGATGTATATGGATGTTGGAGGGTCAATCTCTGTCTCTCTGATTCTAGGGTAATGAAAGGTAGATGGGGAGATTATGGTGCTTTCATTTGCACCTCCCTAGTTGGCTCCCCCATGGGCTTTATTTGCTTGTGTCTAAAAGAGAGAGCATCTAGCCTTTTATGCAGTTGGTTATTTGGGAAATGTAGCAAAGACCTTTTTCTAGCTCTTAGTTTGTTTATGTATTTGTCTTTGTTCTCTTTGTTCTTTTCTGTCTTACTCTTCCAACTTCCCTCTTTGTCCTAATGTTTCAAAATACTCAACTAACTGAGCTAATTTGAGAGTGGCCACCTACGAGCCATTTTTTATATGATACTAGTAGATACCTAAAGTTTGTTCAAGCATCCAACTCAACAACAATTACAATGGACAATGAGTTATGGTGATACAAAATTTGAGGGAACCTGTAACATGATCTATGAGATCATACCACTTTCCCTTTGTCTGCAGGCGAAAAATGACCTATCCTTGTGACTCGAAAAAAACAGAACTGATAGACCAATGGGCTAAATGGGAACCTAAGCTATGATACAGTGTAAAGAAACAAATCCATGACTTTGGCTGTGGCTGGCCTCTTGACTGTGTAGAATTCAAGAAATGCATTTACCACTTGCCATCACACTACTTTACACTTCTACAAAAACAGATTGTACAATCAAGCCAAGGTAGAATCTTGATTTTCGTAAGTAGCACCCATATCTCATTTGATGCCCTTCGGCATCTCCTTCGTGTGTCATAGTGAAGGCGTCAGGGACTTATGGAAATGGAGAAAGATCCGGGACGAACGTGCTCTAAGAAGGTCACCTGAAAGTCACAGGAAGCAGAGGTTAGGAGGTCCCCGGAGTGGTTTTCCGGGGAGGAGCCTCCGACGCCCAAGTCAGTATCTTTTTAGGTAATCTCCTGATTTTTAGAGTAAGGAGGTATCTTAGCTTAAGTAACGTCCCCCCTTTACCTGGAATCCTTACCGAGTACATATAGAGGGGCGGATAGTGATAATTCTTCCCGTGTGGCCAGCCCAGATTGTAACACGTGTTCGGCGGGATGCGTTCCACGTCTTTTGGATGACAGGGGACTCCTAGCAGGGCATGGGCCTCTGAGCTAGGAGTCTAGTCAACCTGAGAGTGGCGTGCTAGGGTGTCCCTGCAAACGGCGTGTCAGGGCATGGCCGGGGCGGATTATCGGGTATGTGTCAGAGGCTCCTTAAATGCTGATGTCGTACTCCCGAGGTCCCCTTTGGGTAGAGGAGACCTCTTCGGAGAACTTGTCCTCCGAGGTCACTTTAATATAGCAGGAGTGTTTTTCCCGAGGGTGGCCTTTCTCGGAGGCACCCCTGCTTCCGAGGATGGCTTACTCGTTCTCCCGAGGTTGGCGTTGTTGTTTCCAGGAATGGGGAAACCCCGAGGTTGGACTTCGGGGGAGGGGTCGAGCATCCTTCTTTCCATGGCAGTGGTTTCCCTTCCGAGGTTGGTGCTTTGTCCGAACCAGTGGGTCCGGAGGGTGATCGGCACCTTGGCTATCATCATTAAAAGCTAAAAGTTAACATGAGATATGAAGCCTTAGATAGGCATCCTTAATCCTAAAACTAATCCCTAGAATAATTAATAGTAAAACTAATATTTATCAATAAGACCTAAAAATAGTCGTAAATAACCTAAGAGACACAGAATATTATATAATTCCTAAAATTACATAACTTCCCCAAAATTACACAAATTGTCCCTATCTCATAATATTAGAAACATCCTAAATAATAGTCTACTTTTACTGCATTAGATTTCCCTGAGAAAAATTTCCACCATCGCTTCATTCTCTAAAAAATTTATCTAGTGTTTTTTACATATTGAAACCTTCATGTCTTGTACATATAGCAGAAGTATCTTCCTTAGGTCTCCTTTTGTTGTTGTCAAGGCAGAGTTAAAATTTGAAAAATCGCTTTCAGTTCTTAGTTTGTTATTTCCCCTATAAGCATCACAGCCCGCGATATTCCATCACCTACACTAATCCCTAGATAGATGTCCTTGTTAGGACTATGTCATGTCATCTGCTTGTAGCACACACCATGAAGTAAGCTCATTTATCATTTGGTGAAAAGGTTCAAAGCAAATCCTCGCTACAAACATATAGTGATTGGGAATTCCTTTGTTTAGCACTCAGTAGTCAAACAGCTCCCTCATGCATGTACTTAGTAGCACTCATATGCCTAACTGAAGTTTGTCTTTTCTGCTAACACCCACACAAAAATACTCTCTGGGTACTTCATTGTATGCTTTTCAAAATCTAGGAAAACCATATGGAGTTGAACATCTTTCCATTTTTCTATGAGCTTTGTCATCAATCTCTGCAAAGAATAGATGGCTTTCGTGGTTGATCTCTTTGGCACAAAACCAAATTGGTTCCTGCCACACATCCATTACACCTCAATCTATGATCAACCTTTGCCATAACTTCATTGGTTGACTCATTAACTTAACTAGCAGAAGCCCCGTGCTTCACTATGACCCAGGTGAAATGTTTTTTGTATTGTTATTTTTGTACTAAGCTGCCGAGTTTCCACAATGGGAACCTCAACTGTAAGAAAATAAACTTCTCAATACGTTGATTTCAATTATTCCAATAAATACAACTCTTTACACACATCGCCCCCAACATTTTTCCCCTAACATATAAATCCACCTCAAATCCCAAATGAACATGATAAGGAGCAACCTACAGTGAACATACATTTCTAGCCCACAATACAAACACCTAGGAAGTCCTTAATAAAACCCACAACACTACAATTTTCATCAGGGATAAAATTGCAATATATTAGGAATTAATGTCCTAAATTGCAAAAGAACCAAATATGTAGGACTGCCATCTGAATTAGAACAGCAGAAGCAAGACACGTGTCATCATTCTAATCCGGATGGAATTGCCACCTCCCAAACTACAGTACCAACATGACACGACACAACCTTGAGGACCAAACTGAACATTTACCCCCCCCCCCCCATATCCCAAAACCCTTGGACAGTTGTCAGCTCCTCCTCCCTCCCTTGTCCTTTAATGTATTATATAGAATAGATACCATGCTCTTTAGATCTACCTTCTTCTTACAAATTTTGGGTGGCAACATAATAGGTATTTGGGATTCTATCCGGTCCTATTGCTTTTTGTGCATTCATTTTGTTGATAGCATTATTCGCATCCCTCAATATTGATGCTCTAACTCCCAAGTGCAGTTCAGTTTTCCCCATTCTTTGCTAGTAGTAAGGTTCCCTAGTTCTTTAGGGGGCTTCAAGCACTAGTTCTTTAATCATTTTTTTTCCATCTATCTTATACGTTCCAAAGACTACCATTTTGAAACTTCAGTGGGTTACTGTAGCATTCCCATATTGCCCTAATTGGCATCGACACCTTGTCATTTAACCACCAAGTTTCTCTTCTTGGTAGTCCCATATGCTTAGATTCTTTAGGAATCTTTATTCTATCTTATTGACCGTATTAGTCCTTGAATCTAAACATTGTTTTTATCATCATCCTCAACACCTTGATCCCAACTATGTCATTTAATACTACAAGTTTGTGCAAATTTTGTAGTGGCAAAGTTTTACGCTAGATATCCTTTATATCGGAACCTTCTTTTGAGGGAACAATGAGATGAGATTTCGAATACGTGATCATCATAGGTTTTTTTTTTCCCACTTGCCTGGAAAATTGTCATGAGATGGTGATGAGTTGAGTAGTCATTGTAGTCATGTTCCATTACAAGATTGATATTGTGAAATCAACATGCTTATCATGGAACTTGATGCAAAACATTGTTTTATCATCTCTAACTTAATTTGGTATTAATTTGTTCTGCACTCTTTTGACTTTACATTCTCTTGTTTTTAATGTGTGCACTAATTTGCACTTTTATTTGTCAAAGATCCAACTTCTGAAGTAGCCAACTCTCACCTTCCTACGTTGGACTACTTCTTGATCCCCATTCCTCTATATGAATGGAGGAACCCTCACGTATTTTTCACTGCATGGAACATTGATTTGGTTTGCCCTGGCTAACCCTTGCCCACTCTTCTCCACACTTGCAATCCAATTCAGTGCATCTCTAATGTATTGATTGGAATATGCACATGGCAAGTGTTCATGGATACGACAAGTTTCACATTGGATGTTAATCTATCACAAATCTCCTCCTTTATCTTGGCTTGGGGATGGCTTCACTGAGGTAAGCAGAGTTGAATTACCTTCATGTAAGAAGAAAAACTTGCCCTGGCTAACCCTTGCCGCTTTTCACCACTCTTGCAATATGATTTAGTGCATCTCCAATGGATTGATTGGAGTATGCACATGGTGAGTGTGCATGGATATGACAAGTTTCACATTTTGTGTTAATCTATCACAAATCTCCTCTTTTATCTTGGCTTGGGGATGACTACACTGAGGTAAGCAGAGTTGAATTACTTTCATGTAAGAAGAAGAACGAATTTGAGAAAGATGGTTGTGTATGAACTTCCGGTTTCATTATCTGAAGTGGCAAATGATGAGCCATTATAGTTAATATGTTGGGGAAAACCTAGAGAAGTGTCAAACAAGTAGTTTGAGACTGTTGATTAAGAAAACAGTAGTCTGAGACAAATTCTCTTTATTATATAAAAACCTCAGCTGACCTCTTGACCTAACCATGTGGGATTTTACCACCTAAAAATTTAGAATTGATTAAAGCTCAAAAACTAAATAACAGCGTAAATTATTCTATAAGTCGGTAACTGTTGCAGCAAATTATGTTCATCACCCATTCATTTTTCACTTCAGCTGTTGGTAGGACGGAGCTATTGGGAGCCCTTTGTCACCTTTTTGGCTTTTTTTTCCTATGATTTCCATAAGTCAAATGAGAGAGCTCTCTATTGCTTTATAGTGCTAAGGTTTCCTATAGGCTCTATAGCTTTCTTCATTGCAATTGCAAGGATTGTTAGCTGAGGTGCTTCTCTACTTTGTTTAAGGGTGTAAAAAGATGCATACAGTTGGAGCTGCTTGCTAGGGGCGTGTGTCTGCTCTGCTTCGCACAACATGAATACTCAAATGATTTGATTATATTGAAAGATTTTATAATTTGTTAACAGATGTGGAATCTGAAGGCTTATTTTTAGTTCTGTTATTCAAATTTTCTGTGTTTATGGTCTTCTTAAACTTGGATAGTTTTAGCATTCAAACAAACAAATGAAAGCATGTGAACATGTACTTGGTGCTTTTATTTATCACATATATTTGTTGCTTCTCCTTTGGAACAGTGCCTTTCTAATGGAGTGCCTGAAAGAGTTTTATTTAACATATGATGATAGCCGATTGAGATGGAATGGTGCTGATCTTCTGACAAGAGTTGCCAGGAAGTTTTATAGCGGAAAACTTAAACCCATCATGCAGCTGGAGTTGAATGTGCAGCCTTTTTTTATGTTTTTCCCTATAAGTTCTCAACACATCATCAGGTAATGTTACATTTCAAGAACCATATCTTGCGTGCTTCTCTGCATTCCTCTTGATGCATAAGATGTTATTTGTAAGTTAGTGCCACCCATTTGGAGAACACAAATGCATGCCCCTACTCTATTCTCTTTCCTCGTTTCTTTTTCGCTTTCTTCCTCTGATTGTGAATTCTGTAGCCGTATCTTGCTGCTAATACTGCTAAAACTTTTGTTCTATACTCCTTTACCTAGCCTCTAGATGCACAACTTGTATACTGCTTTCTGTTTGTTGATTCAGACATGTATATGTGAAAGTATAAAGCTCGGGATTTGAGAAGGAATTTTTAATGCAGAACCCCAATTACAAGTTATGATTTGTGACATGTGAGGATCCCTCATGACTTGACATTGGTCTTGTAATCACCAACTAGAAAGATGGAGAAATTTGGGTTTTGCATTTACAGTTCCTTGTTATATCCCAACCGCACTACTCTAAGACCGGTCAAAGCGGACATGAAGGGCTAGAGTCGGGAGAATCTAACAAACTCATTACTTTTTACATTTTGATCCAACAGATATTTCGTTGCACCAGCAACAGAGGCTGAGAAGGCACAACAAGATGTTTTGTTCAGGAAGATTCTAGATGAGTCTACGACAATTCATTACTGGAACAGCTTGACGTCTACCCTTGTCCCAGAGCCCGGAAGCCTTATAAGCAGGCTGGTTGATTATCCTTGTATCCGGTGCTCAGATGTGTTGTAAATGGAAATCTTCAGGCTTCGGTAAGAAAGGTGCAGTGAGGGAAGGTACATTTGTTCTTGATGGCCTCCAGCGCAGGGAAGTTTTATGTCCGAAACTTCGGAAGCAACATATTGAAGTTAATGTACAGCTTCCTTATTTTTACATTGAGTATGACACGTTTAGGGCCGAAGACAATCAGGCTACAAGCAGCAATGGGCCTAGTGCCATTGGATCAATACCGTTACAGAGGAAAAGTTCTAGAAAGATACATGCACGAGCTAGGTTGAAAGATTTCATTTAAGGGATATTCCTGCTGAGGTGTAATGATGCTAACTGTTTCCAGTTACTAGTTGCTATATTTTGGCTCAATGGAACGAACAGAGATAGAGAAGTTTTTCCTCATTTCCTCTTCTCTGCTCACATTCTCTTACCCATCTTTCTCTATCCCTAACAAAGCTCCTACGTCCTTAAGCGTTTTAGAAGAATCGTATCATTTAGTGCTCCCATTGAGATTTGGTTTGCTCGTGGGGGAAGGAATGACAACTCGTAACAAGGCTTTGGAGGAGAACGTCAGTAAGATTTTGGAGCAGCTCCAGCAACACTCGGCCACTCTTCAGCATGTAGAGGCCGTTTGTTCCACAGTCTAGCCATTGAGAAGACCCTTTCCATGGCTGAAACCTTCCAGAAAACCCTTGCGACCCAATAGGTTGTTCTTTCTGATATAGTACTTAAGCTTGCTCGCTTGGAAAAACAGCAGGCCTCTGCCCCTATAATTTCCACTGGCCACTTGAACCCAGTTCTTCCTCCCCTACTATAATGGTCGATTCCCCATCCTATCCTAACCAGAACCACAATGGCTCCTCCATCTCGGTTGAGCCTTCCCCACCCCGCCTCCCAAAGCTGGAGATTCCTTTATTTACAGGGGAGAATGTATTAGAGTGGCTTTTCTAGATTGAAAGGTTCTTCTCATACCACTGCACACCCCCGAATCAGAAACTAGAGATCGCCGCCTTCTACATGACAGGATCGACGTTAATGTGGTACTATTGGATGCACGCCACCAACCAGATCACTACTTGCGAAATCTTTTCCAGAGCCATGGAGCTGCAATTCGAACCCTCTATATATGTTAACCATGAGGCTGCCTTATATAAGCTTAAACAAACCTCCTCGGTGTCAAACTATATGGCGGAGGTTGAGCTTTTGGCCACACAGACTAGGGGGCTAACAAATCAAAATTTCTTAAATTGCTTCCTGTTAGGCTTAAATGATGAGATTTAGAGAGAGCTATTTGTGCTTCAGCCATTGTTGTTATCACATGCTATGGGGATGGCCAAGATCATAGAAGATAAGGTCAAGGCTTTGCGACAGCTAATCGGTTGCTTTACGGTGCCGAGATTCATCCAAGCTCCCTTAAATCCAACTTCCCAAGCTCCCAAGACACTTGGGCTGCTACGTTTACCGATCAAACGCTTAACTCTTACAGAGATGGCTGCACGACGAGAAAAAGGGCTATGTTACAACTGCGGCGAACGTTTTACACCGGGCACTGGTGTCAGCCTTTGCAATTTCTATGCATTGCTGTGGATGACGGGGAAGATGAACCATGCCAAGAATTGGAGCTTGAGCCCTTCTTAGAAACTGAAGGAACACAACCAGCGACTAGTAAGATGGAGGAACTGAAGGTTTCTCTTCATGCTATCGATGGACGGACCGCCATAACTACATTGAAATTTGAAGGGACTATCAAAAGCAAACGTGTCAGGATATTGATTGAAAATGGGTCAACCCATAACTTTGTTCAAACCAAATTAGCCAAACACCTGGGCTTTCTCATACAGACTGCCGGCTGGCTAAATGTGAGAGTGGGTGATGGGGCTTCTCTTGAATGTACTGGCAAATGCACACAAGTACCAATAAAATTGGGTCAGGCTGATTTCATTATAGACTTTTAGCTATTACCTATCTATGGGGCAGATTTAGTCTTGGGGGTCCAATCCAGTGGTTAGCAAGCCTTGGACCAGTGCTCTTTAACTATCAAAACCTAACAATGAGCTTAAATCATAAGCAAGAACAAGTGACCTTATAGGGAATTAAAGACGTGGACCTTTCTCCTATATCTTACAGCCAATTGGTCCATGGGCTAAAGAATGAATCAGTGGTGAGCCTGTTCACCTTGACTCTCAACTCAGAAGTAGCCCAGCTAGAAGTGAATTCAGATATCCCTTCCCTTACGAGGGAGCTTCAGGCGCTGCTTGAACAGTATGCGGTAGTCTTTGCAATTCTGGAAAGATTATACCGTGAGCCATCTATTGACCATCAGATTCCCCTTAAACTCGGCACGGAGGCCATAAATGTCAAACCCTATAGATATCCTCAGTCCCAGAAAGGTGAGATTGAGAAGCTGGTTCAACAGATGTTGGAGAATGACATAATCCATCCTAGTAATAGCCCTTACTCTTCGCCGGTGCTGCTTGTTCACAAGAAGGATGGCTCTTGGAGATTTTGCATGGATTACCTGTTACCCACTCTAGGGTAGTCCAGTTATTGTGCTAAAATTGTGTATTTAAAATCCCAGGATTGGTATGTCCTGTAGCTATCAGAATAACACCCTTAATGTGCATACCCAAGTGGCTCTCTTGGGCACTATGTGAATACATGCATATTGGTCAAACCATTACACATATATTCGCATTTTATGCACATCATGGCAACAACGAAGAAAAACACTAGCATAAGTCTTAATCTTGGCTACCATACATTGGGCAATCTTGTTAAGGTCATGTTTCCAGCCACTGCATCCGAACTTTTCTAAAAAAAACTGTATTAATCTAGCCATGTACCCCTATTTTATTTGCTCCATTATCAATTAGAAACTTAGACCAAACCAAGGAATTTGATTTTACATCAATAGCCCACCCATGGACCAAGTTATGGATTTTTTAAATTGGTTACAAACTTTTGACCAAATGAACAGTAAATTAGCCAAATTTGCAACATCATAACTTTTGGCTACAGGGATCCAAATGTATAAATTCCAAATCCTAGTTAAACCTCTAGATGTGCTCTAGGTGTGGTAAAAAATTTATACCAAGATTCACTGTACACAGGGAGATATAGAACTTTGAGTGCAGGGTCAAAATTCTGTCCACTTTATAACCATTATGCCCATACAAAATTTCATAAGTGTGCAAACACTTCATTCACAAGGAGTAAGCCCTCCAAGGCTATCCTATACATGTCCAATACACATAGGAATTATATGCTCTTGCATATAGCAACTTTATGTGGTCAAAACAAAATTTACAAACAAGCAGCCTATCCTTCACACTTAGATAGCTTTTGCACCACCTTCACATACATAGCAAAACCATCCTCAAATGTTCACATACTTGTTCCAACTTTACATGTTACACCTTCACAAAATGAGAAAATTATAGCATAAGGACCTAAACTTATATGCTTTAATTTTCACCATAGTGCATGATTTGTGAAGTGTAAAGTATTCAATATACACCCTCTTAAGTGGCAAAAACAATGATAGCTTGGTCCTTAAGAAAGCATTGGACTAAATTGTAAGGTTACAAAAGTTGGGTACTCAATTGCACAAATCTCTAAAGATGGCTATGGAAAGGACATGGATGGAATTGTGAGGAAAGGGCATGGATGGAATTATGAAGAAAGGACATGGAGGGAATTAATGACATTGTTGGGGACCAAAGTGCTCAAAGAGGCAAAGTTTACCAATTATGGCATAATGCCAACTAAGGTGCTTAAGTGTCCAGATTTTTGCCTAAAGTCAAAATGATTTTTTGACAAGGTTAAAAGATGCCAAAATCTATCATTTTCCCAGCCAAAATGGCTGGAAATAATCTGTCCAAGTGTTAGCCAAAGTTTCAAAAATTTGCATATATGCCACCTTGGTCAAAATGATGTATAAATGAAGAAAAATCTTCATTTCATTGGCATTTTCCTTAAATTTCAGTCTCCAACAGCTAAGACCTCTTCCTTAAGCTCTTCCATCATCCTCCATGGCCACCATACCTCAAGAAAACAAGAGGAAGCAAGAGAAAGCAAAGAAGACATCAAAGAGTGCAAGAAAACCTAATTTTGGTTCTATTTGGGTTTTCAGATTTCATAGCAAAGGTAAGGGTTTCCTAAAGCTTCTTGGATTGTTTACTGTATTTTCAAAAATCCATGAAGCTAAGACCATGCTTGGAAGAGAGCAAAAGGCTTAAGGAACCAAGTATGGGTTAAGGGGAAAGAAGCATGGCAAGGTTTCGGCCTTAGTGTTACCATGCTAAAGATGGCAGCAAGAAAGAAGGGTTTCTAGAGCCCAAGTTAGTACTAACTAAGACCTAAAAGACTCCTAAGACCAAGAAAAAGCTTGAGGAGGGCTGCCATAGTGTACTAAAGTGATATATTATTGTTTTATTGAATGATTATGGACTAACCCTAATGTGTTATTGCTGCCACCATTATATGTGTTTGTTGCTGTGTTTGTTGGTACATATGGTTACCATATTTGTATGTATGTGTTGTTTTTTTATGTTTTTATTTCTTTGGATTTCAGGTGGTACGTTTCTATGGAAGACTTACATTGAAAGCCCTTACTAAGTTCTTTACAAAGAGCTTACTCCCCTTTCTGTTTATTTTTAGGAACACCTGAAAGAGAACGTTCAAACTAATAGTTCTAGTTTGAATTTTCCCTTGAAATTTCAGGTACATGAAATTAAATATGTCTAGTATTAAACTGGAGTGTTTCATGATTTTTAGAGCAGATTCTCTAATTTTAGTGTTGGTACTTTCTGCCTTATGCAGCAACTGTCTTTTGAAGTTTCTGGAGTGCATTGTGGTTATAAGGCTCTCCAAGAAGCTAGTGTAGATACATAACTAAGATAGGAAATATGTATGATGCATATATTCATGTAAATACACTATGGATGGTGTATGGATGATATATGAAGCAATAAAGTGATGTTTGAGGTTGAATGTTCAATTCTGTCCATTTTGCAACTCATTAGCTGTTCCAAAGAAAATTATGTTTAATGTTTATAGAATTCCTCTAAATTCAGGGGAATGACTTTCCAAAGTGTTTAAGACATGTAAGAACCTTCCCATGTTAGTTTTGCACCTAGAAATGAAGTGTGTGAATCTTATGAAATTTTGTATGGGCAAAATGGTCATAAAGTGACCAGAATTTTGACTTTGCACTTAAAGTTCCATAACTCCTGTTTAGAAGGAATATAGATTTGAAATTTTGACCACACCTAGAGCACATATAGAGGTCGAACTGGAATTTGGAATTTATAAATTTGGACCCCTTTAGCCAAAGATATGACATTCCAAAGTTGGCTAAGTTACTGTCCATTTGGTCAAAATTTGGTAACCAACTTAAAAAATCCATAACTTGGTCCATAGGTGGGCTTTTGATATAAAAAAAAATTTATTAGTTTGATCTAAGTCTCTACTTAATAATGGAATGAATAAAACTGGGTGTTACATGGCTAGAATGATACAGTTTATTAGTGGAAGTTACAGGTGCAATGGCTAGTCACTAGAACTTAACAAGATTGCCTAATGTGTGGAAGCCAAAACTAAGAATTGTGCTAGTGTTTTCGTTCTTAGCTGCCATAATGTAAATAAATGTAAATATGTGTGCTATGGTTTGACCAATATACATATATTTGAATAAAGACCAAGAGGGCCACTTGGGTAATATAGTGAGCATTGTTCTAATGGCCTACAGAACATGCATAGCTCTTGGGAGATTGACACATTAATATTGTCACTGTATTTAAGCTCTCAGAGTTGTAACATTACATGCATTACATTTACCTACATCCATGCACTACATCATGGCCTTAACTCAGCTAAATACATGCGCCCAAGTCACAGGAAATGCTTGAGACACAATGCACTCCAAAACTGGATGCTGGACAGCTGCTGTGTAACACAATAAGCACCATCACTAAAAATACCACATGTGCTCCTAAAATCACCAAAATTTCCAGATCATAACTGGACACATGGAAGTTCATCTACCTGAAATTTCAGATCAAAACTAAAACAAAAATGGTCAGTTTGAATGTGATCTTTCTGCTGGATCTGAAATGGGCAGATTTGAGGGGAGGTAAGTTTCATGGAGAAACTTAGTAAAGAGAACACTTTAACACTAAGGTAATGTAACTTTATCAATCACCTGAATCCAAAGACACTAAAACACAAGAAAATACAATACAAATATCCAATATAAAGCATCCAAATGCAGCAAACAAACACAAACAACAAACACATGTATGCGGCAGCAACAACATTCATTGGTTAGTCCATAAAACATGTAATAAACATAAGTAGATCACCATGAAAGCCCTCCTCAAGCATAAGCTTGGCCTTAGGAGAGTTTTAACATTAGTTAGTACTAACTTTGGGCTCTAGAAACCCTTAAATTCGCTACCATCACTGTGCACTTCATACTAGGTTACAAAACCTTCACTAAGTGCACTCCCCTCAGTAAGCTTGGTTCATCAAGCTCATGGCTCTCTTCCAAGCTTAGCCCAAGCTCCATGGATGCTTGGAAAGGCAGTAAAAATCCCATGAGAGCAAGAGAATTCCTTACCTTTTTCTGGAAATCCAATAAACCTTAGATAAACCCAAAAACTAGGGTTTTTGGGTTTATGGTCTTTCTTGATGCTTTGGTTGTCTTCTCTTGCCTTCTCTTGATTGTTTGTAGTAAGGTGGCTATGGAGGGATGTGGAGGAGTTCAAGGAAGAACTCTAGCAGGTGGAGGTCAAATTTTTGGAAGAAAATGGGGAGAAAATAATTTTTTTTTCTAGCATTATTTCTTTCTTGGTATTTAGTAATGGCATGTTTGCAAATTTTGCAAACTTTAGGCCACACTTGGACTATGTTTTTACCAGTCATTTGGGATGAGAAAATGACAGTTTTTGACCTACTTTAACCTTGGTCAAGGGTTATTTTCACCTTTAGAGAAGTTTGGGACAATTAAGCCCTTAAGTGTCCTTAAGCATTAAATGACTAACTTTGCCTCCTTGAGCACTTTGGTCCCCAACAATATCCTTAATTACATCCATGTCCTTTCTTCATAATTCCATCCATGTCCTTTCCATAGCTATCTTTGAAAATTTTTGCAATTGAGTACCCAACTTTTGTAACATTACAATTTAGTCCATAGGTTACCTGAAAATTAGGCAATATGCCAATGCTTTCTTAAGGACCAAATTATCATTGTTTGTGTCACTTAGGGAAGTGTATATTGAATACTTCAGACTTCACAATTCATACACTATGGTGAAAATTAAAGTATACAAGTTTAGGTCCTTATGCTGTAATTTTTCCATTTTTGGAAGGTGGTAACATTACTAAGCCCTCAATTAGGCAACCATAAAGGATCAATTTCCAATCCCGATTGTGGATGAGTTATTGGATGAACTCCATGGAGCAAAATTTTTTACCAAAATGGATTTATGAGTAGGCTACCACCAACTTCGAATTCTTTTCGAGGATATAGAGAAAACAACTTTCTATACACACGAAGGACACTACAAGTTTCTGGTAATGCTCTTTGGACTCTCTAATGCCCTATCTTCTTTTCAAGCTCTGATGAATTCTATCTTTTTCTCGATGTTGTGGAAACATGTCTTGGTTTTTTTTTATGATATTCTGGTCTATAACATGACTTAGGATGATCATATTCTCCAATTAAGATAGGCGTTCAAAATTGTGGGACAACATTCTCTGTATGCAAAAAGGTCAAAATGCTATTTTAGGCAAACCACAGTCTCTTATTTAGACCACATAATTTCAGAATTAGGGTGCAAGTGGATCCTGAAAAGATTGCTGTGATTCAAAAGTGGCCTATTCCTAAATCAATTAGACGATTGCGGGGATTCCTGGGGCTAGCAAGTTATTATTGTAAATTTGTCCTTAATTTCACCTCCAAAGTTGCTCCACTAACACAATTGTTGTAGAAGGATGCCTTTGTTTGGTCACCACAGGTCGCTGAAGCATTCCACAGACTAAAGGATGCTTTAGGTACCACTCTTGTATTGTGACTACTCGCTTTCTCCAAGCCCTTCATCCTTCAAATTGATGCTTCTAGGTGTTGGGTTTCGGGAGCCAAACAGCGCAGCGGAATTTAACCGAAACCCTCTAGGATCCAAGTGAAACGGGGTAAACCGGGTGTTCGAAAATTTTCATACCTAATTTTCGGTTGAGATCTCTCACTCAACTGTAGAGTCGAATCACAAAACCTGAACAGTTGACGTGTTCAGGCTCTCCATGGTATCCTCACGAGCCTCTCGGGATCACCACGCTTCCACCACGTCCCGACAGATGCGTTTCTCTTGCGCTCGCAGTGCTAGCTTACGTCCTCCAAGGAATTGCAAGAGAAGAGTGCGGCTGTCCTTTTGGGAGGCTAGGGCAAGGAGACCTGTGAATTTCTCACTAGAAGTTGTATTTATAGTGAGACTCAACTTCCAGGCCTAATAGGTTTCAAAGCCCTAATCCAATTAGGCTTTAATTTCGGGCTTAATAATGGCTCAACTATTGGGCCCATTATTAATACGAAATTATTGTGAAACCAAAACCCAAATTATTAGCCCATGCACTCTAATGATCGAAATAGCTCTATGTGTACGACCCAATAGGCTCTTACCACGTTGGCAATGATCAGAAATCACATTTATGATCATAAGCAATGAGCGGTGTCTAGCAACACATCATTGCTACCCAAGTGACAAGATTGTCGATGATTCGACTAAACCTTTATGATCATCACCGATATATGCCATTGTCCCTTTGTCCAAGATATCAAGACTAAGCACGAGACATGGAATGTGCCACTCTCGTATAGCCCAATCTTTGGTTTCTTGATTATCGAGTAGACTAACATAAACTAATGACATTGATATCATATATCAACTCCTCAGAGCTTGGCCATGCATTTTCTAAGTCTCACTCTATCAAAGGGCCTGAAGATATCACTCCCGTTACATAGGAGGGACAAATCCCATCTTGATCATACAAATCCCTCCGCATGATATGTGACATACCCAATTACCTCCTTCCAGTTCACTCAGTTACAAGCAACAAAGGAAAGTATCAAAGTATGACTCACATGTAGGGAACCTTGATGATCTTAGGTCGAAGGACTACATATACCATGATCACTATGAGAATCACTTATGACACTCATATAACGATCCATGTAGTGTTCTCATGGTGGGTCGGTCCAGTACACAAGTTTTCCAACTTGTACCCATATGTAGACTACATATCTTATATTAGTCTCCACATATGCTAGTCGTTATGTATTATTGCAACCCGCTCCACAATAATACTAGACCAGGGACGTTTAAGAATATCATTATTCTAGGGTTACAATTATGTTTGTTATGTTACACAAAAACAAAACAACAAACATAATTGCTGGATTAATGCCTTAATAAAATATCATAACTCAATGTGCAAAAATACAATCATCTCATGATTGGCTTTTTGGGCACAACACTAACACTAGGGTGGGAGTTAGAGTCGTACTTTCACAAGATGGGCAGTTTGTTGCTTATTTCAGCAAACAGTTAAGCCCAGGTTGAAAGTAGCTTTCACATATGTACAAAAAATGTATGCTATCATTGAGTCAGTTCGGAAGTGGCAACAATACCTAGTTGGACAACCTTTCATAATTCAGACAGACCACCAGTGCTTGAGAAATATGTTGTCCCAAACCATCCACACACCTGAGCAACAACAGTGGATCTCTAAGCTTATTGGGTACGATTTTGAGATCCATTACAAACCAAGACATGAGAATGGCCCTGTAAATGCTTTATCCCGAGCTTATAAGGGTGCTTTTCAAGCTACATCGCCCTTGTCCAAGCCAGTTCCCATTCTGCTTGCCACACTGAAAATGTTCCTTACTCAACATGAACCATCAGTCAAGCTCCCATAGTCAATTCAGCCCCATCCTAAAGACCATCTTCACTTCTCGATTAAGGATGGACTGATTTTCTTTAGAGGATGACTTTTTGTTCTTTTCAAATTTGCACTTCAGCACCTCTGTTAGTGTTGTGCCCAAAAGCCAATCATGAGATGATTGTATTTTTTGCACATTGAGTCATGATATTTTATTAAGGCATTAATCCAGCAATTATGTTTGTTTTTTTGTTTCTGCGTAACTTAACAAACATAATTGTAACCCTAGAATAATGATATTCTTAAACATCCCTGATCTAGTATTATTGTGGAGCGGGTTGCAATAATACATAACGACTAGCATATGTGGAGACTAATATAAGATATGTAGTCTACATATGGGTACAAGTTGGAGAACTTGTGTACTAGACCGACCCACCATGAGAACACTACATGGATCGTTATATGAGTGTCATAAGTGATTCTCATAGTGATCATGGTATATGTAGTCCTTCGACCTAAAATCATCAAGGTTCCCTACATTTGAGTCACATACTTTGATACTTTCCTTTGTTGCTCGTAAATGAGTGAACTTGAAGGAGGTCATTGGGTATGTCACATATCATGCGGAGGGATTTGTATGATCAAGATGGGATTTGTCCCTCCTATGTAACAGGAGTGATATCTTCGGGCCCCTTGATAGAGTAAGACTTAGAAAAATGCATGGCCATGCTTAGATGAGTTGATATACGATATCAATGTCATCAGTTTAAGTTGGTCTACTCGGTAATTAAGAAACCAAAGATTGGGCTATACGAGAATGACACATTCCATGTCTCGTGCTTAGTCTTGATATCTTGGACAAAGGGACAATGGCATATATCGGTGATGATCATAAAGGTTTAGTCGAATCATCGACAATCTTGTCACTTGGGTAGCAATGATGTGTTGCTAGACACCGCTCATTACTTATGATCATAAATGTGATTTCTGATCATTGCCAACGTGGTAAGAGCCTATTGGGTCGCACACATAGAGCTATTTGGATCATTAGAGTGCATGGGCTAATAATTTGGATTTTGGTTTCATAATAATTTCGTATTAATAATGGGCCCAATAGTTGAGCCATTATTAAGCCAAAAATTAAAGCCTAATTGGATTAGGACTTTGAAACCTATTAGGCTTGGAAGTTGAGTCTCACTATAAATACAACTTCTAGTGAGAAATTGGTAGGTCTCCTTACCCTAGCCTCCCAAAAGGACAGCCACACTCTTCTCTTGCAATTCCTTGGAGGACGCAAGCTAGCACTGCGAGCGCAAGAGAAACGCATCTGTCGGGACGTGGTGGAAGCGTGGTGATCCCGAGAGGCTCGTGTGGATACCATAGAGAGCCTGAACACATCAACTGTTCAGGTTTTATGATTCGACTCTACAGTTGAGTGAGAGATCTCAACTGAAAATTAGGTATGAAAATTTTCGAACACCCGGTTTACCTCATTTCACTTGGATCCTGGAGGGTTTCGGTTAAATTCCGCTGTGCTGTTTGGCTCCCGAAATCTGTCAACCTCATCATTCTTGATTATCACAATTCTCCAGTAGGAGGCCATGCTGGGTGCCAGTGAACCTTTGCTCGAAGATCCACCAATTTTTTTTTGCCACAAATGTGGAAGCAAGTTAAGTAATTTGTATAGAAGTGCCACATTTGTCAACAATGCTCTCATAGTGGCATCCCTAGGGATTTTATAGCCCTTACCAGTTCTAGAAAAGGTATGGGATAATATTTCCATGGATTTTATAACACATCTACCTTCTTCTGCTGGGAAGACATCAATCTTGATTATTGTCGATCAATTCATGAAGTATGCACATTTTCATGTGTTGGGAAGCCATGTCAGTGCGGTACAACTTGCTGAGGTCTTTGTAAAAGAGATTACCTACCTACATGGTTTTCTTTCCAACATAGTATCTGACCATGACCTCATATTCATGAGCTCTTTTTGGAACGAACTTTTTCGATTGCAAGGAACAGTTTTAGCAGCCAGCAATGCTTACCATCCTCAAATGGATGACCAAACTGAAGTTGTAAATTGTTGTTTGGAGGAGTACCTATGTTGTTTCACTATTGACCAACCATAAGACTAGACTAAATTTTTACCATGAGCTGAATATTGCTACAACACTTCCTTAAATTCTTCCATTGGCCTGGCACCATTCGAGGCCTTATATGGAAGCCCTCCTCCTTCATTGATGGATCATGTACAAGGCTCCTCTCGGGTTGCTTCCATTGATGACTTGCTGGTAGTTCGCTTTGAAATCATAAACCAGCTGAAGATCAATCTTGGCCAAGCTCAGCTCTATATGAAGAACAAGGCTGATGCACATAGAACTGAGAAGCATTATGAAGTAAGGGATTGGGTGTTTGTTAAATTACAGCCTTCCTACCAAGGGTCAATGGCTCAAAGGCACTCCCAGAAGTTGGCAATGTGTTATTATGGTCTTTTTCAGATAATAGCCAAAATTGGAACAGTCGCCTACTGTTTGGCTCTTCCCACAAGCTCTAAAATTCATGCTGTTTTCCATGTCTCTTTTCTCAAGCAATGCCAAGCAGATCTAGTACCACAGCAAATTGAATTTCTTTCTAATTTTATAAGATCTAACCCATTTCTATAGCATTAACAAATGTTGGGATTTCAAAAAACCCTTCAGCAAGGACAGTTCATGGATTAGATCTTAGTGCAATGGAAAGGGCATAATCCTATAGAGGCCACTTGGGAAAACCAAACTGAATTTCCCAAGGACTTTTTAGGCTTCAACTTTGAGGGCAAGGTTGATGTGGAGGAGAGGGGCAATGATACGCTTAGGGCCGAAGACAATCAGGCTACAAGCAACAATGGGCCTAGTGCCATTGGATCAATACCGTTACAAAGGAAAAGTTCTAGAAAGGTACATGCACTAGCTAGGTTCAAAGATTTCATTTAAGGGATATTCCTGCTAAGGTGTAATGATGCTAACTATTTTTGGTTACTAGTTGCTATATTTTGGCTAAATGGAATGAATAGAGAAGTTTTTCCTCTTTTCCTTCTCTTTGCTCATAATCTCTTCCCCATCTTTCTCTTTCCCTAACAAATCTCCTACGTCCTTAAGCATTTTAGAAGAATCATATTATAGTATATGTAGATCGAGTCATTCTTAATGAAAAAGTTTTATTTTTTTCTACTCATCCTAAAAAAGGATGATACTTGGAAAAAAAACAAGAAACAAAGATACTCTACACACACACACATACACACACACACACACAATTCCAAGTTATAGTTGGTGGACATATTCCAGCCCTAAAAATTAAGAAAAATGCAAAGAAGATAAATTGTCATTTTAAGAGTCGAGTAGCTACATGATAAACTTAGTCTAAGAACTATACCAATGCGTTCACATTATTTATAAAACTATCACTATGTTTTATTTCTAATTCTTAAACAGTAGAAATAGAGAAATGAACACTACTCATCTTGAACATCATATCTTATAAAATGAAAAAAACTACATCGAATAACAGCTTTAGGTAAAAAGGACACTATATTACACTGAGTTGAACACTAATTTATACCTTGATATTTTCAAACTACAAACGCGCTATTACAAGACATTCACTGCATCTTGAACAACATATCTTACGAATTGAACACTATTATATTGAACAACACTATTCTATTAAACTGAATATTAATTTGTAGCATGACTTTTTCAAATTGCAATCATGCTATTATTGTCAGATTATTTGTAATATATTACATAATAATACATTTGTATGAACAGAACAACCCTTATCATAGATTAAAATAGCACATCTAATTAAATAGAATAACACTTATTATGAATAGTACATCTTATGAAATGAACAACATATTATAGAATAGCACATTTGTGTGAATGGAACAACAATTATTACTAAATGGAACAACATATTTAAGTGAATAGAACAATACATTTGTACAAATGAAACAACACATCTTACTAGATGAATACTATTGTATAGAATAGCACACTTGTGTTAACAAAACAACACTTTCTATTGAAAAGAACAGCAAAATTTACAAACAGCATATCTTATAAAATGAAAAACATATTACAAAACAATACATTATTTATAAAAATGCCACTGCTCTTGAACAATACATTATGTAAAATGAACAGTGATTCTTACTAAATGAAACAACATATTACAAAATAACACAATTGTTTGAATGGAACATCAATTTTTACTAAACAAAACAACATTATTTACAAATAATACATCTTACAAAATGAACATCATATTACAAAACAATACATCTGTGAACAATATTTCTTACGAAATAAACAGCATATTATTGAATATCACATTTGTGTAAATAGAACAGCACTTCGTGCTGAATAGAACAACATAATTTACAAATAATATTTCTTACCGAATGACACAATACTTCTTACTGGATGGAACAGTACAATAATCTTTTAAAATAAAATATGTATAATTTCTCTCTTATTCTCTTAATTATTGTTAAAATATATAAAAAAATTTGATAAAATATAAGCTGTGCAAAAAAAAAAACATAACAAATATGTAAGTGAATAGCTAAATAATCATTAAGAAGACAAATAACATTTCCCTGTTTTTGGGAAAATAAAAAATATGTTGTACTAAAAAAAACATGACAAATATATTAGTGAAATCTAATGAAAATATAAAAAAAAAACATTTCTATAGAGAATAATCGAGAAAAGTCAAAAAGCAGCGGTGTAGTGGAGAGATGATGTAAGACACTATAACCAATAATTGAGTAGAGAGAAAAGGGTGCGGTGGAAAAATTGTAAAAAATAGTAAAGTGTGGGAGTAGAGCATGGGCTAGGTGTATTTTAGCCCTAGTCCTATGAGTCTATTATCAGATCAAGGTTCATACATGTGACCCTTTTGAATTAGTCGTCACTTGATCGAACAACATGATTGATCAATTCAATTGTCTGTTGTACGGTGAAATCCATACTTTGTTGTAGGTTGACATATGAAGATATAAATTTTTTATGTTAGTTATATTTATAGAGAAAAAAGTATTTGTTACCACCTCAAAAAAATGGGAGAATTACAAGTGTGGCATAATGGCTAAAAACCATTATATTGTGTAATTCTCTTCATAGTGCTTGAAGTGTGAGGGGTAAAAGGTATATGAACACCTCCTTAAAAGTGTTCCATGTTGGTAACTTAGCCCCAAGAAAAGCCTTAAGGATTGCTTGTTTGTCAAGCAACCTATGGATTTTTTTGTAAGGTTTTGGAAATTCGGGTACTTAATTGTAAAACTCTCAAGAAAGAGCTTTTGAGAGTTATGGGAAGGATATGAATGGTATAAAAAGGCTATTGGAGGACCAAATTGCTCATGGAAGACAAGTTTGGACAAAGGAAACACTAAAGGCATCAAGGACCTAAATGTCCTACTGTAAACCTTGAGGTATTCAAGCTTTTGACTTAAGTCAAAGGGTGGAATAGTGGGGTTATCCCACCATGGGGGAGGCAGCCAAGGCTTGATAAATGGGTAAAAAATATTGGGCACATGTGTACCAATAATTTTAAGACAAAGAAACCATGCTTATGGGCAAAGAAAATGACATAAAGCATGATTAAGACTAATAAGGGTGTTTAGTGCTCTAAAGCTAATTTAAGAAGCCTAACTTGAATTTTCTTCTCCCATATTTGACCCACATAGCCACCACCCTCTTCCAAACTTCTTCCATAGCTCCTCTATAGCCACCATACCTACAACATTGAAATTGAAGGCAAAAGGAAGCAATTGGAAGCAAACTAGAGCTATTACTTGAGTACTTCAAGGATCAAGCTTGATTTTCGGCCTACCCACTTTGGTAAGGGTTCTGTACTCTCATGGGTTGTTTTTGTATTTTCAAGCAACCATGGAGCTAGGGCTAAGCTTGGAAGAGAGCCATGAGCTTGATGAACCAAGCTTAGTGAGGGGAGTGCACTTATTGAAGGTTTTGTGACCTAGTGTGAAGAACACAAAGATGGTAGTGAAATGATGGTTTCTAGAGCCCAAAGTTAGTACTAACTAGTGTTAAAATCCTCTTAAGATGAAGTATTAGCTTTAGGAGGACTTCCATAGTGATTTACTTAAGTTTATTGTATGTTTTATGGAATAACCTATGGTTTATGTTGCTGCTGCATTTCATGTGTTTGTTGGTTGTGAATGGCTGCTGCATTTGGTTGCTATATCTTGTATATATGTATTGTGATTTTGCATTTTAGTGTCTTTTTATGCAGGTTTTGATGATGGTTACATTGCCTATTGAATCCAAGTGCTACCCTTACTAAGTTTCTCAATGAAACTTAGTCCCCTCAATTCTATCATTTCAGGTCCGGCTGAAAGATTACCTTCAAACTAACCTTTTTCACTTGATTTTTTCCTTGAATTTTCAGGTACTTAAACTTCCATATGCTTAGTTGTGATCTATACATTTTGGCGATTTTAGGAGCACATTTGAAATTTTTAGTGATGGTGCTTATTGTGGTATGTAGCAGCTGCCCAGCATCCTATTCTAGAGTCCATTGTGTCTTAGGCACTCCTGTAACTTAGGGTGCATATTTAGCTGTGTTATAACCATTGTGTAGTTCATGTATGTATGTACATGTATTGTATTTAAAATGAGACAAGTATGTGAACATTTGAGTAGTGTTTTGGTTATGTATGCGATGTGGTGCAAATCTGCCTATGTGTGAATGATAAGCTGCTTACTTGTAAATTCTGTTTTGGCCACATAAAGTTGCTAGAAGCAAGAGAATGTATTTCCCATGTGTATTGAACATGTATGGGATAGCCTTGGAGGGCTTTTCCCTTGTGAATGAAGTGTTTGCACACTTATGAAATTTTGTATGGGCAAAATGGCCATAAAGTGACCAGAATTTTGACTCTACGCTTAAAATTCTATAACTCCCTATGTAGAAGGATTCTTGGTATGAAATTTTGACCACACCTAGATGCCATCTATAGGTTGAACTGGAATTTGAAATTTTTGAATTTGGAGCTCTGTAGCCAAAGATATGACATTGCAAAATTGGCTAAGTTACTGTTCATTTGGTCAGAATTTTGTAACCAACTTAAAAAATTCATAACTTGGTCCATAGGTGGGCTATTGATGTAAAAAAAAATTATTTGGTTTGATCTAAACCTCTAATTGATAATGGAGAAAATAAAATAGGGGGTTTTGTGGCTAGATTGATATAGTTTGTTAGTGGAAGTTACAGGTGCAGTGGCTAGTTACTAGAACTTAACGAGATTGTCTAATGAGTGGAGAGCAAAACTAGGACTTGTGCTAGTGTTTTCTTTCTTAGCTTCCATAGTGTGCATAAATGTAAATATATGTGTCATGGTTAGACCAATATGCATGTATTTACATAGTGCTCAAGATGGTCATTTGAGTATGTACACTAGGGGTGTTGTTCTGATGACCTACAGGACACACCAATCCTGGGAGTTTAAATGCACAGTTTGGCACCATACCTAGATTACCCTGGAGTGGGTAATAGTATTAAAAAGGATATGAACTCAGTTATGGTCAATTTAAAAGAGATAAAAAAATTTCAATGTTTGAGAGGTATTGGCAACAAAATTAGTAAGTAAAAAATATATATCATAAGACTAATGTTGTGAATTTGGTATTTTAGGAGAAATGAAGGCTTAAGTGTTACTTATGAAAGTTTGGGCCCTAAAACCTAAAAACCAAAAGATTTAAGACATTGTTGTAAAAATGCATATTTTCAAAGTTTAAGGGCTAAAAGACATCATAGCAGACAAATAAAGTACAAATTATGTAATTTACCATTTTTAGAAAAAAAGCATTTTCGGGCAAAACCAATGTCTGAAGAAAAAAGTACCACAGTTACCTTATTTTTGGGAAAAAAAAAGCTCAAAAAAGCATTTTCAGAAAAA
Source organism: Aquilaria yunnanensis (assembly GCA_039654915.1). Taxonomy (NCBI): domain Eukaryota; kingdom Viridiplantae; phylum Streptophyta; class Magnoliopsida; order Malvales; family Thymelaeaceae; genus Aquilaria; species Aquilaria yunnanensis. The sequence continues at coordinate 51,196,332 of CM077594.1, read as the reverse complement.
AAAATGACAAAAAAAAAATGCTTTAACAAACCGGCACTATTTACAAGAACAGTGTCATGCTTTACACACTTCGTATATATAGACTCCACTTAGAAACAACTTTTACAATTTCCATTAGAATTTTGTATAATTTAATAAAAATAAAGATCAAACCATTAAAACTAAATGCCAAAAGTTACTCTTAAATAATTTTTTTAAATCCTATAATGAATCAATAACAGTTAAAATCAAATAAGGCCATAACGATAAGAGGAATCCTACAACCTTTCGCCATTACCTTCTCTCTGTGAGGTTGCGACATATTGTTCGTTGTAGTAAAATTGACAACAGGGTATGTGATCTAGAGACAAGTGTTTTGTGCATTCCATAACCATTTGTAGGCCCCATGGTAATGACGTGGCAACACAATTGTTCTTAATTAATATTGTCAAAATACAAATAAATGACAAACATTTTTTGAATTACCCTGATTTACCAGATAAATATTTTTATAGGCCAAATAACCCACTAACATTTCTAAGTCAGCGGAAACCAGTCACTGTCATCACTTTAACCATTCAATTTGATGGGATTTTAGCATAAAATGCCAACTCTAGCCTCTGTACTTCCCTTTCTACTCCTAACGCATCTGAAGTTTGTGGATATAATATTTTAACCACCATCTCTTTGCATGGGCCCTCTTGGCCCTGCCCAAGAAGATTATGAGAACTAGTCTCATACTAGTTGTGATTGGCTAATTAATTATCTGCACCATTGTTAAAACTTCATGCTACTAGTTGTTTAACCTATAAATGCAAGTATGCACGCAAGTGTTGCTTTGACTTCGACAAGTAAAAATCCATAAAACATTTACTTGGCCTAGGCATTTTTCATAAATCCAACATTCAAAGAGTCAAAGCACATTAAACCATCATAGTGTCAATGACAATCCTACACATAATTAACCATGTGTGTGCATCTTAAACAAAAGAAGGCTATGCCTACACCCAAAGGCAACCATAGAGTCTATTTTTTTATCCATACACATTTGAGGCCTCTAACATACGTCATATGTACACAGGACTAGTACTACTAAGATCCAATCAACTAGCTTGCACCTTAGATGGAAAATCCCAGTGGCAAGCCTAAAAAGTCCTCCACGTGCTTACTAGCCTTTGTGGCCAAGAAGATTGTAGTTAGTAATATAGCTTAAATAGCAAGTAACCCATTAAGATAGAATCTCAAAGATTCTAATAATAGTGTACCCGCAATAATAACTACCTCGACAACCCTCAATGATTGTTAGGTTCATTATGTGCACCTTTGTTAAAACTTCATGCTACAAGTTGTTTAACCTATAAATGCAAGTATGCATGCAAGTAAAAATCCATAAAACATTTACATGGCCTATGCATTTTTCATAAATCCAACATTCAAAGAGTTAAAGCACATTAAACCATCATAGTGTCAATGACAATCCTACGTATAATTAACCATGTGTCAGCATCTTAAACAAAAGAAGGCTATGCCCACACCCAAAGGCAACCCTAGAGTCCATTACTCTATCCACACACATTAGAGGCTACTAGCATACGTCATACATACACAAGACTAGTACTACTGAGATCCAATCAACTAGCTCCTACCTTAGATGGGAAATCCTGATGGCAAGCCTCAAAAGTCCTCCACATGCTCACTAGCCACTGTGGCCAAGAAGATTGTAGTTAGTAATATAGCTTAACCAACAAGTAACCCATTAAGCTAGAATCTCAAAGATTCTCATAATAGTGTCCTTGCAATAATAACTACCTTAACAACACGCAATGATTATCAGGTTCAATAATCTCAGTATCTGCACAGCATGAAACTAAGATAGAGAGAATACCTGATTCTTAGTAAGAGATCTTCAACCTACAAAGAAAACACTAAGTATAACACACATATATGTATATGTAATCAACTATGAGCTCATATAGTGTGAGGCTAAACCTATGTGTATAGCATTTCAGTACCTTAGGACTTGTCTTTTTCCTAGTCTTTAACCACAACGCAAAGCCTCGCCCACTAGAAAGCATTGTTTACTAGACTAACTAGTAAAGTTCATCACTAGTTTCAACCTCCCTTTTAATGTACAAGTGAACATGGTGAATGTGTCTCACTTGAGATCCAAGGAACTCACTATATGTACTAAGAATCCACATAGTGCCTCAAGCTATTAAGTTTTCCTAGATAACTTATGTATCAAGCTTGCTCCTTAAAACCCTACCAAGAGTGCACTAGGTTCTCACTTGTGCCTCAAGTAAACTTGCCTGGGCTACAAGTAAACTAAACCTTTATTCATGGTGCTTACCTATACACCATTACTTCATTCACTCAAGTGGAATGGCAGTTGTCATGGATGAACTTATATTCACTAGGTTCCATGGAACCCAACTAAGTGTGCTAGGGTTCCCATAATGAAACTTCACACTAGAAGGTACGGCTAAGTCCTTAATGGTACCAAACCACACACCCAAGCTAGTAATGCTCCATTGTGGCCTACTTTTAACCCAACTTCCTTGATTGTGGTACATGTAACCAAAAAAACTCAAAAAAACTCTTAGGACTCGGAGGAGTTCCAGAAGTCTTGGAGTACCATCGAGACACCTTGACCCTTAGGTACGCCAAGTACCCCCTTGGCCCTCCCCTTGGACCTTCTAGGAAAAGTTGGGCATACTGCTGGTTATGCCCGCGCGATGCATCCTAAAGCTTGGTGATGCATCCCCACAATAAACAAAGCTCAGATGTAATTTTGAGGGCTTGGTAATGCGTCCCTAACCCTTCATTTCTAGCATCACCAACTTGTGCTCACAACATCTTGGGAGGCCTTTAAAGCTTACCAATCACGCATGAAATGGCTTCCTGTGAGGAACCGTCCCAATAAATGCCTATTTAGTACTTTAATTAGGCTAGATCACTTTGTTGCCTAATCCAAACTATTAATTAGGCTAGAATCATTCCTCATTTCCAGGATCTTTTGGCAAGATTTATTATGTAAATCATAGCCACTTGCCTAGTGATAGCGAAAGGGCTATTACCCTTAAAGAACTCCCAATTGGCTTGTTGAGCACTACCCTCGGTAAGTATGTGTGAACAACTTCGGAGTAGGGGTGCCTTCACTGTCCTTGGAGGAACACTGCTTGATAGCCGAAGGGTGATGGCCCTTGAGGTCTCCAGATTGGAAACCACCCTCGGTGAGAGCCTAGCCCCGACCTCGAGGAACACTCATATACCACCCTTGGTAAGGCAACATGACCAACTTCGGGAAAAGGTGCCTTTCACCACCCTTGGATCTATAAACCTACCGACCTCAGGAAAGTTGATCCACCACCCTTGAGGGAGGAAAATGTCTCCCGAAGGTGCCCTACTCTGCCAAAGGGCTTTCCCCAATAGTCCTCGGGGAAAATCTCTGCCCGAAGGGGTCTCACAAAGATACGACAAAAACGGTTAAGGAGCCTCTGAAAAAGAGACCTCGCACATGCCCCTGCCCTCTGGCCGGAATAGTCTACGGCCAGCTAGAGATACTTATCTCCTAAGGTATGGATCGGATCTGACCGAACACATGTCACGATCTGAACAGGCTGTGTCAAACGGCCTCATCTCTCCACCCTCTTATAAATACTTAGGAAGGACCTTGGTAAGCACAGGACACAGGACTCTTGCTATTTTTCCTACTCTCTGTTCCTTACTACCACTACTCTCACAAACACTGACTTGGGCGTCGGAGGCTCCTCCCCAAGAAACACACTTCAGGGAGCTCCTAACCCTTGTTCTTCTCAGTGTTTCAGGCACCTTCATACTAGAAGTCTCTCCTTCAGGCCAACATGTCATACAACGAGGATGCCACCGAGCATCATTTGGCGTCGTTTGTGGGAACTCATTCTCAGGTCATCGTCGTTGAGACTCGACATTCTAAGGACAAGGGAGTTTCGAGGTCACCGTCCATGCCGGAAGCTCAAACGGTGACTAAACAACCTGCAGTAAAGACTTCATTGCCTGAGGACGAGCGTCCTCTAACGGTCACAATGAGCTTTCTACGAGACTTTCAGCACTTTGTTGTGGCTGAGATGACCCAACAGCTTGACCGAAGGTGGTCTCAACCACCCTCGGGGGTAAGGGCCTCTTCCCTAGCTACCCACTGGGAGAAAAGTACTAAGTCACCACACCGGAGTTCAAGAAGTAGAGATTTCCATGATGAGTCCTCAACGGAAAACTTACCCCTCAGAGGACATCGTGCTGGAGAAGCGGTGTTAAAGGGGCCCAAAACTTCCCACCTGCAAAGTCCATCCCTGGACGTGAAGTCCCAATCACCACGCCGACGAAGTTACTCTCTAGAAAGAAGACGTTGCTCTTCATTGAGGGTGACTACCAGGCAACGGGGAGAAGACAGTACTACCACCCTCATAGAGAAGATCCTAGAGAGGTTGGAGAAGGTGGAAAAAAAGATTTCTTGGAAGCCTATTTGGTCAAGGTTGTCAGAGACCTTAACCAGAGAAGAGTCACCCTTCATCCGTGCAGTAGTAGAGGCACCTATGCCAAGTGACTTCCAAGTACCACGTTTGGAAATGTATGATGTGTGCAGCAATCCCCAAGCTCACCTGACGAAGTATAGGCGCAGCATGGTGTTGCACGGTGTTGATGATGCCACCCTTTGCAAGTGCTTTGAGGTCACCCTTTTAGGGCCAGCAACTGCGTGGTATAACTCCCTGGCTCCTGAAATAATAATGGGTTTCTAGGAGTTACCGCATTCACCCAGTAGTTCATCGGAAGTAGACTGACGGTGAAGATGCCAGTCCAAATGTTTGACATAGCCCAAAAGAATAGGGAGACCATTCGGGACTATGTCGAGAGGTTCAACCAAGAAGCCCTGAGCGTACCTGACTTTCACCCCAAGATCCGCATCCTTGCCATGATCAGGGGACTTAGGAGAGATTCACAACTCTTCTACGAGTTCTCCAAAGATCCCCTTGACACCCTCGGAGAATTCTACCGAAGGGCTGAACAGCATATGACAGTCAAAAAATTGAGGATGGGAGGGTCGAAGTCTGATCACAATCACTCCAATGGTCAGAGTCACCAACCTTGGTACCCAACCGAGGGCGGGGGCAGGCCTCAAAAACCAAGGGGGAAGAAACCGATATCTTTCACTCCCTTGAACACTACAAGGACTAACATAATCATGGCTATGGAAAGACAAGGAACCGTTATCCAGCACCCAAAGGCCATGACCTTGGAGAACAAAAAGAACATGAAGAAGTTCTGTCAGTTCCACTGGGACCACGGCCACGATACCAAGGATTGCTTTCAGCTGAAAAAGTACATTGAATCTTTAATCAAGCAGGGACAGCTCAGACACCACCTACGAATGCTGTCCCCGAAAGGAAGGAGGGAAGAAGAAAGAAAAGTGAAGATGAGGACTATGACTTGGACCGACATCGGAACCGAAGTCCCAGAAAGCATCCACCGCCTCCATTTAGTTATTGCCAAACTTGGGCATCTCAAAAGGGGATCTCAAACCTGTTACCTCCCCTATCTTCGGAGTGGGTCCATCCAAACTCCCTGTGCTCAGGTGGATCGATCTACCCTTGATGCTAAGGAGAACTTTGGCTCAGGACAAGAAAGAGCTCTTTGACTCCACAATGACGAGGTTCATTGTCATAAATGTTCCTTTTTCGTACAATGCCATCCTCGGAAGGCAAACGCAAGGGAATCTTCACGTTCGTCCAGACGTGAAGTACCTAATGGTCACCTTCGGCACGAAGGTGGGGGACGCAGAAATATTCATTGATCAGGCCGAAGTAAGGAAAGTTTTCGTGAAGTCAAGATAGAGCTCAGCGAAAGTTCACATGTAGACTTCGGAAGAAAAGACCATGGCTGGAGAAGAGGCAATAGGAGGAGAAAAAAGTGACTCTGAAAAAATAGAAACCGAGGATGTAGAGCTTATCCCTGGCCAAAGTACCCGAGTTGGAAAAAAACTGGCCGAAGGTGACAAGGAAAAGCTTGTATCCCTTCTATTAATGAACAATGATCTGTTTGCTTACTCTCCGAGTGATATGCCTAGGGTGGATCCGGGTATAATCCAACATAAATGATGCTTGCCCGAAGGACTCCTACCTTCTGCCACCAATAGACCAATTGGTGGACTCTAATACCGAATATGGTATGCTTAGCTTCCTTAACGCCTTCAGCGGGTATCACCAAATTCAGATGAATCTCGAAGATGAGGAAAAAATGCCTTCATAACCGAGGTCGGAACTTACTACTACGTGAGAATGCCCTTCGGTCTTAAAAATGTGGGAGTGACGTACCAAAGACTGATGAACAAGGTATTCAACTCCCAAATAGGGAAAAATGTAGAAGTATACATAGACGACATGGTAGGCAAGAGCAAACAACCTGGCAGTCATATTGTAGACTTGGGGGAAACATTCAAGCAACTTCAGAAATTCGAGATCCGTCTAAACCCCAAAAAATGTGTGTTTGGAGTGACGGCTGGCAAATTCCTTGGGTTTATGGTATCCGAGAGAGGTATTGATGCAAACCCAGTAAAGGTTAAGGCCCTGCTAGCATTCTAAACTCCCACGATGACCAAGGATGTGCAAAGGCTTACTAGGAGAATCACAGCCCTTAGCAGGTTCATCTCCAGGTACGGGGACCAGTGCCGACCATTTTTCAAAATTCTCACCAAAGCAACAAAGAATGAAGGCAACCTCGGCTCTGAGGAACATCCTTGGAACGAAAATTGCCAGAAGGCCTAGGCCAAACTCAAGAGCTACCTAGCCCGCTTGCCGACACTTCAGCAGCCGCTGGGAGGAGAACCCCTCATCCTCTACCTTGACGTTACAGGCCATAAGTTCGGTCCTGGTAAGGGAGGATGGAGGAAAACAGTGGCCAGTATACTATGTAAGTAAGTCCTTGCACAGTTCCAAAGTTAGGTACCCTCTCCTGCAAAAGGGCATCTATGCTTTAGTACTGGAAAGCAGAAGGCTGCGGCCTTACTTCCAAGGACACCCTATCATTGTCCGAAGTAACCTACCTCTTTGAGATGTCATGAGAAAGGTAGACTACTCGGGAAGGTTATCAAAGTGGTGCATTGAGCTCGGTGAACATGATATCACCTATGAGTTGAGAAGGGCAATAAAGGCCCAAGCATTGGTAGACTTCATTGCCGAACTACCAAAAACCAAAGATACCTCGGAGGACCTTAGAAATGATGAACCAGAGTGCACACTCTTTGTTGATGGAGCCTCTGGCTCCGAACATCAAGGAGCTAGAGTAATCCTCCGCGGGCTCGAGGGTATGGAAGCAATGAAGGCCATCAAATTTGGATTCAATGTCACCAACAATGTTGCCAAATATGAAGCCCTTAAAGCAGGCTTGCGGCTGGAAAAAAGAGTAGGTGTGAGGAATCTGAAGGCCCAGAGTGATTCTCAATTAGTGGTCTGACAGATGGTGGGGGACTACGGCGTGAAAGACCCAAACTTGGCAAAATACCATGACATCGTAAAAAAGCTCATCTAGGAGTTTGATTCAGTACATATAGAAAATGTACCGCAATGAGATAATATGGAGGCAGATACTCTGGCCAAATTGAAAGAATCCACCGAAGTGCTGTATCAACCAAGCATAGTAGTAATATGTATAGCAACCTCGGGGAAAGAGTGGAAAGATCCCATCAAGAAGTACCTCACAACTTTGGAACTTCCTGAAGACCCTCTTGAAGCTGCAAGGGTGCGAAAGCGTTGAAGAAGATACTTCATGATTGGAGAAGGGTTGTACCAACAAGGATATGCAAACCTATTGTAGAGGTGTGTCATCGAAGAGGAGGCTGAGATGGTTCTCAAAGAAGTCCATGAAGGAGTCTACAGTTCTCACATTGGAACTGATGCCCTTGCTGGGGCACTACTTCGCCAAGGATATTTCTGGCCTACCTTGAGGAAGGACGCGATGGAGTTCATCCAGAGATGCGACAACTGCTAGAGACACGCTCCCATCTAGAGACTACCCTCGGAAGTCATAACTTCGGCAAATTACCCTTGCCCCTTCGCTGTTTGGGGTATTGATCTCGTTGGGCATCTCCTAACAGCTCCAGGAGGAGTAAAGTTCTGCGTAGTCACAGTAGGCTATTTCACCAAGTGGATCAAGGTAGAGCCCTTAGCAGCTATAATGGTGAAGGACATACAAAGATTTGTTTGGAAGAAGATCATATGAAGATTTAGCGTGCCGAGGGTGGTAGTAGCTGACAATGGTTCATAGTTTACCGATAAAGGTTTCTAAGAATTTGCTGCTGACCTCGGGATAAAATTGAACTTCACCTCAGTTGCCCACCCTTAGAGCAATGGAAAAGTTGAAGTGTCCAATAAAACGATAAAAGATGGTCTGAAAAAAGGTTGAAAAAAGCAAAGGGAAAATGGCCAGGAGAGCTTCTGAGGGTGTTGTGGAGCTACCACACCACTCCTAGAAGGGCCACGAGTGAGACACCCTTCTCACTCATCTTCGGCACAGAGGCCATTATCCCTGTCAAGGATGTACAACCATCTGTTAGAATACAGGTGTTTGACAAAGAAGGGAACCACCTCGGATTATGAACCAAGTTGGACATGGTTGATGAACATAGAGAGATGGCCGAACTCAGAAGAAAAGCTTTTCAGGAAAGAGTAGCCGTTGCTACGAACCTGCATGTCAAGTGTAAAGGAATCAAGAAAGTAAACCTCATTCTCCGAAAGGCTGAATTCGAAGCCTGAAAACCATCTCACGGAGTACTTTGGGCAAATTGGGATGGACCTTATTTGGTCCTCGAGGAAGTTTGGCTAGGAGTCTAAAAGCTCAGTTATACCAAAGGTGGAGAACTGAAAAATACATGGCACTCAAACTCTTTGAAAAAATTCTACACTTAGAAAAATTTTCAAAGGAAAAATTGTACTGCTTCTATCGAAGGTACTTACTGAACATGGTTGACACTAAAAGGGGAAAAAACCAAATGTGGTTATTTCTGAAAGTGCATGAGTAAAATTGTACAATTTTCATCAAAGGTAGTCAACCGAACATGGCTTGTGCCTGATGCCCTTCCGCATCTTCGTTGTGCAACATGGTGAGCCAGAGGCAAGGACTTCCGGTGAGGGAACGCCTGGATGAGAGGTCTCTGGTGCGAGGAGGGCTACAAGGGCTTAGAAAAGCAAGGGTCAGAGTTCCCCGGAGTATTTTCCGGGGGAGGAACTTCCGACACCCAAGTTAGTGCTTGGAAATGGAGAATAAGTAGGGAGTGGAGAGGTTTTCCCTTTTTTTTTTAGTAGGATCCCCTTACTTGGGGCGTTTCCCAAATATTTATAGGGAGCTGTATAGAAGAAGTCCGTTTGCTAGAGCCTGCCCAAATCGTGACACATGTTCGGTCGGATGTGGTTCGTACCTCGGGAGAGAGGGGCCTCTAGCCGGCCATAGGCCGTCTGGCCAGGAGCTTAGGGCGGCGTGTCAGAGCGTGTCCGAGGGTGGCATGTCGGGGATCGTACGAGGGCGGCATGTCAGAGGCTCCTCAGCTATTTTTTTGTACGCCCATGTGGCCTTTTCGGGGGACCGAATTCCTTCGGAGTGCTGAGCTCATTCGGGGAGGTGAGCTCCTTTGGAGGGAGGTCCCTTGTTTGCACAAGGTACCTTTGGTTGGGCTCTCCTGAGGTCAGGCTTGGGTACCTGAAAATGGTACATCATGCGCGTGCCCCGAGGGTGGTGACTCCTTTTCACACCTCACTCAGGTCCTGGCCCATAAGTTCCAAGGTTTAACTGCCAAACCCACTTTAACACTAAAGACTTTAATTCGGCCAAACAAGCAATGGAAACCTTAAGTCTTATTTTCTTAAGGTGAGAAGCCTGGGAGGTGGCCCAGGAGGCTTTTAAACAAACCCAATAGTTACTTGCAGCAAAGGCAAGGCCCAATACCACTATCTTGCACAACAAGCAAGGCTTTAATTGATTACTTGCATCTCAAGCAAGGCAACACTTAATGGAGATTTAAGTGCATAATTGGTGTGCAATCATGTGTGCTACTTATATGACAACCAAAAAGCCACATTATTGGTTTAGATTTTGAAGACCACAAGTTACTATGCACATGATGCTCTCGGCCAACTCACAAGCATATAGTAGTGCACCACATTTCCATAAGTTTAGGCTCATAACTATTCACATAAAAATGTCAACATTGGCCCAAAACATTCAACATCCAAGTACAGGCATACTGCCATCCATAAGTCATACATAACTTGGCATACAAACCCAGCAAAACCAACACAAGTCTAGGCATCAAGGACTACATATATATACACAAAAGAGTAGTCTACTTAGTGGCCAACATGGCTACATGCCATGAATCCCAAGCTAAACATGCCAAGTTATTACATACCAAGACCACTAATGGTCAAACATAACCTTGAGTATGCCATACAAGAGTACACACTGCAACACCAGCCCAATTGCCTGGTTCATTGTCATGAAAGTAAATACTATGATTAGAGCCAAAGTCCAAGTATCCATAGCCTTCCTAGACAAGTCTCCAACTACAGCCTGCAAACTTAGCTCATAAGCCTCGGCTAACCATACATATAAGACTTGTAATGAACCTAAAACGATAAGCCAAGCACACATTGGCACATACCTTGGAAAGTAAGCAAATTAGTGCAAAACACAAGCAACAAGCAAGCTAGCACTACTCAGGCCGAATGTCCTTGCCTGAAATAAAAGGATGGGCAGTGAGTATAACTCAGTAGGATTCACTTAGGTATATTCAACTCTAAAAAGAGTCTATTTAGTTAAGCTGAGTATTCACTCAAAGCTTAACCTCCCATTAGCAAGCTTTACCTGCAAAACAAACACAAGACAAAGAAACCAAGCATATACATATACAAGATAATTAACCATAGCAAATAATCAATAGGTGGGGTTAGCAAGCACATGGAAGCACACAAGTACACACACACACTCCACATGTTTGCTCTCCGCCATAATGAACCATACATGTACCCATGTGCACAATGCACACAATTCACCATCAAACAACTTACTTCCACATAGAGCTCCAAAATGTCAAGCAAACAGGCCACATTTACTTGCATTTCTAGTACATGTACACTACTCGATTAGCTAATCAACAATTCAACCGAGTATAAACTTTAAAGCCCATCAAGCGACTAAGGTCATTTGGCAAATTTTAACCATCACTTAGCCACTCTAAACACTTGAACCATGGCACATTACCAAGCAACATCAAGTGTTAGTGAACCCTACCTCAATAGCTCTCGGTTACAACCAAGCTTCAAGTATCCAAGTGTTCCTCAATCACAATGCCTACCAAAACAATCACATAGGCATCAAGATATTCACTCATGGACTAACTACCATGATTCACATGAAGAACACTAAGTATACATACTTAAGCTCTCGGCCAAAAAGGCCCAATTTTATATACATGTGCTGCCCATCATCCTAACTCACCATATGATATTCTAATCATCAATGAACATCATCCATGGCATTATTACCAAGTAACCAAGTGAAATGCACCATTTCACACTAATCCAAGCTTTCGGCCGAAATTGCCCATCTCACATAACAATGTTCTTTATCAAATTAACTCAATCCTTGATCAAAACCATCACATGAAACTTGTTCATAGCACATTTACCATGTAATCAAGTGATCAACACCTAATTACACTAACTCATGCTCTCGGCCATAAAGCCCAACTTCACACACTATTGTTTTTCATCATTCTAATTCATCATATGCTCATTGAAGCATCATTAACCAATAATCATGGCACTAATACCATGTAATTCAATGAGGAACACACCATTACCTCAAAATGCACCTTTCAGCCAAAGTTCCACTTGTTCAACTTGATGTTCTTTACTCAAATTTTGCCTAGCACAACCATAAATAGGCAACAACAACACTTAGTCATGGATTAATTTCCATGGAATTCAAGAAGAACACCAAGATTACTTAACCATCACTCTCGGCCAAGACTAGGTTTTCCACATCAACATAAACAATGCTCAATTCACTTAGTTTAACAACATTTGAGCACTCAATATCCTTGTTCATGGAAGCAAATACCATGGATTCAAGGAAGATAACAAGATTACCTTAAACCTAGCTTAGTTTGGCTCGGCCTTTCTTCAATCTTCAAGAACAATGTTTGCTTCCAAGCAAACAAGAGCCGAAACACTCTTCTCCAAGCTTGAATCCTTCAACGCCCTCAATTCTCCTTGAATCCAAGACCAATTGTGAAGGAGCTCAAGAACAAGCTCTCGGCTAAACAAGAACAAAGGCAAGCCCAAAAAGAACAAAATGGTTTTGACTTGGATTCGGCCGAAAGACATAAGTCTTTAGTTAGGTAAAATGCCAACTTTTACTTCCATTTCTTTGCATGGTGTAATGTAGCCCTTAACTCCACATGTACACAAGGCCGCCACTTAAAATTGTGTTAAAATGGACACTTAAGCCCAACATGGCCCATAATGCCAAGCAAGTAACAAACACAAGTACCAAGATGTCATAAACACCCATGCATAACCGGCCATGTAACTAAAATAAAGACTAATTAGTTTAACTAGTAACTAGTGAATAGTACTTTAGTGGTAGACAAGATTTTGACTAGTAATCATTGTTGTCTCCCATATTTGGTCTAGTCTTGCACTTGCCACCAAAAAAGTTTGCATGGCCAAAAATGCCAACCTTAAGTTTATGGATTAAATTGCACCACCCATCTCAATGTACAATTTGATCCCCTTTTTCTGTTATCTGTCAGCTTTCCCATAGTCTAGTTTCTATGTGCAGTTAAGGTCTGAAGGTTTCCAGTTTTGCACATAGGTCACTGTACTAGTTTCCATAGTTCCCCTCACTCTTCCTTTTTATTTTTCCTTGTTTTCCTTTGTTCTCCTTGGCCTAAGCCAAGCACTTAGGAGGTGCCTAACACTCCTTCTGTCCGAAGTTGGTCCCTTGGGTTTCCTGAGGGTAGCGCCTATCCGGCTTGTCCGAAGGTGCTGTGGCCTTCTCTTTGTCGTAGTTTTGTCGTGTCTATTTCGACCGGAGGTGGTGCGTTGTCCAGGGGAGGCGCGCACACACGGAGTCTTTCAGGGCATGATAGCCCTTCGGCTAGCACATGCGCCCCTCAAAAAATCAAAGATGTTTCTTCGGTTTAGGGAGTTTTGGGAGCCTTTTTGTCGCATGTGGTGCTTGATCTTGTCGCCATGATGGGCTTCCATCCGAAGTCTCCTTCTTCCCAAGAGGGAACTCCGGCGAGCTAGGGTGTTCTACCGAGGTAATTCCTCTGGCGTTTGAGTGGTATCCCTGGCTCTTTTGCCGAGGTCATCGTCTGAGGTGCGTACTTCCACTGACCTTTCTGTCAGTGAATCATTTTGTCTTCCCATTACATATGGGTGTGTTACTTCGGAGAGGGTTATGTAGGCCTGCCAGTTGTCAGGGTCGTGCCCTCGTTTCTTGTGTTGGCTTACACGTGGTAGCTAATGAATGGCAAATGGTTATGTTGGTTACATCAATTGCGTCTCTTCGCCTTCGAGGGGCAATAATGATGACGTTTCGCCTGCCCTCTTTGGCATATATAAACCCCTTTTGCCTCAGACCTTCACACTCTTTTCCTTTGCTCTTATCTGCTCCAGATCTCCCTCTCGTATTTTTTCTCTTTCCGGCAGCGGTTCTAGCGGTGGAGCGATTTCCGGCAACCCTTCACGACGGCGTCCAGGAATCCAGATTTTGGCAAAAATTTTGGTGGGTCTTTCTTTCCAAAGTTCATCCTTCCTTCCAAAGTCATTTGTTCTGAAAACTCAAACACATAAGTTTGAGCAATAACTATAAGACTTGCACAATGTACTCATAAGCCAAGCTTTCGATTTTGGCACATACCTTGACAAAATGTGCACTACTTAGCACACAAGCAATACCCGAAATCACTCAAGCTCCAAGCCTTTTCCTGAAACACATACAATAAGGGGCGTGAGTTTATAAACTTAGTAAGGTTCACTACAGCTCCAAGGAGCTAACTTAGTTAAGCCCAAAAAATTAACCTCCATATAGCTTTACTTAACCTGCAAGGAAGACAAGAAAACACCAAAATAAAAGCATAAAGTTTTGTTTTTTTGAAGTCCTTCGGTTCTCTTTCCTTAGTTTTTCCGAAGTTACCTCTCTTCTCGTTGAGAAATGTCAAACCCGGCTCCTCTGATCTCCATCCGTCCTATTCCAGAGAGTTTTCTCCCCCTTGAGTCTCATCCATGCTGCACTACTTTGGAGAAAATGACGAAGTGGGTGGCAAAATTCTATCTCCCTACTTATGCATCCCAAGATTACCTACCTCGGGCATGTATGGTTACATGGACCATTTTGATGAGATCACTATTTACCAAGCCTAACTGAAGGTCGGTCTTCGATATCCTTCCCCGCGAATGGTGTGTGAGTTCTGCAGGTTTCATGGGATTGTCGTGAACCAGCTTCCTCCAAACTCTTATTCTTATTTCAATGCCTTTCTTTGCATGTGTGGGGTCTTTAAGATAAAGCCCCATTTTATTTTCTTTATGCAATATTACAAGCTCCACCCAGTTTTGAAAGGTGGCTTCTACTTCTTGCTTCCTCGAGGATCCAGGAGCAAGAAGTTCACCTTTACCTTCGGGATGAAGGACAGCTGGTAGGGGTGGCAAAAAAAGTTCTTTTTCCTGTCAGTTCTTGAAAGATGGAGCTACGTTCCGACCAGATGGACTTTGAGGGTGTTGGAGACTGACGTTGTTGACCCTCGGAAGCTACTGACCTCTGGGTTGGCCACGTAGTTTGACGAGTTTAACAAACGCATTCGGGCCATTGTGGATTGGGACCCCGAGGTCCCTCCGCGTTCCTTATACCCCTTTCCCATTAAGTAGGAACTTATGTCCGAAGAGGTCCTTTGGGAACTAGGGGTAATCCACGAGCACAAGTTCGACTTGAACCTGCCCGTGCCTGTTTTCCCAGGAAAGAAGGCATGGTTGGTGATGCTTCTTCGGGCCGAGATCTCCTACGAGGCTTTTGCCGAGAGTAAGTTATCTCAGAGGTTTTGCTGCCTGTATTCCTTTTGGACTTACGCTGATGTTTTTTCCTTTTGTAGAGATGGGTGATCAATCTGCCGAGTTTTATAAGTCCCCTTTTCTCCGTCAGGCTGAGAAGGGGGAGCAGACATGGAGGAAGGTGCTTGCGAAGAGGAAGAAGACTAGTGGGGGGCCGTCAAAGGCAAAGAAAGCCAAAGCAGACGTCCTTCCCCTTCCCCCCGAAGACATCGTAGAGGTGCAGGACCAGTCACCTGCCCAGTCTCTTGCCCACACCAACCCACCTTTGGATCCTGCCCTTATTGAGGTGCCTTTGAGTTTGGATGCTGAAAATAAGACTTCGGTCGAAGGTACTTCGACTTAGGAGCTCGAGGAGAGCCAGAGAAGGAGGGCAAAAACATTCCCGGTGAAGTCTGTTGGACGGATGAGGCTGAGATGCCGTCACTGAGGTTCCACTAGGTTCGTTCCTTAGCCGTCTCTCTATGAATTTTATTGTTTTTGGAATCTATGATTTTATAGATGAATGGATAAGGTGTTAGTATTGTGCCCAAAAAGCCAATCATGAGATGATTGTATTTTTGCACATTGAGTCATGATATTTTATTGAGGCATTAATCCAGCAATTTTGTTTGTTGTTTTGTTTCTGCGTAACATAATAAACATAATTGTAACCCTAGAATAATGATATTCTTAAACGTCCCTAGTCTAGTATTATTGTGGAGCGGGTTGCAATAATACATAATGACTAGCATATGTGGAGACTAATATGAGATATGTAGTCTACATATGGGTACAAGTTGGAGAACTTGTGTACTGGACCGACCCACCATGAGAACACTTCATGGATCGTTATATGAGTGTCATAAGTGATTCTCATAGTGATCATGGTATATGTAGTCCTTCGACCTAAGATCATCAAGGTTCCCTACATGTGAGTCACATACTTTGATACTTTCCTTTGTTGCTCGTAACTGAGTGAACTTGAAGGAGGTCATTGGGTATGTCACATATCATGCGGAGGGATTTGTATGATCAAGATGGGATTTGTCCCTCCTATGTAACGGGAGTGATATCTTTGGGCCCCTTGATAGAGTAAGACTTAGAAAATGCATGGCCATGCTTCGACGAGTTGATATATGATATCAATGTCGTCAGTTTAATTTGGTCTACTCGGTAATCAAGAAACCGAAGATTGGGCTATACGAGAGTGACACATTCCATGTCTTGTGCTTAGTCTTGATATCTTGGACAAAGGGACAATGGCATATATCGGTGTTGATCATAAAGGTTTAGTCGATTCACCGACAATCTTGTCACTTGGGTAGCAATGATGTGTTGCTAGACACCGCTCATTGCTTATGATCATAAATGTGATTTATGATCATTGCCAACATGGTAAGAGCCTATTGGGTCGCACACATAGAGCTATTTGGATCATTAGAGTGCATGGGCTAATTATTTGGGTTATGGTTTCACTTTAATTTCGTATTAATAATGGGCCAAGGAGTTGAGCCATTATTAAGCTCAAAATTAAATCCTAATTGGATTAGGTCTTTGAAACCCATTAGGCCTGGAAGTTGAGTCTCACTATAAATACAACTTTTAAGTGAGAAATTCGAAGGTCTCCTTGCCCTAGGCTCCCAAAAAGGACAGCCGCACTCTTCTCTTGCAGTTCCTTGGAGGACGCAAGCTAGCACTGCGAGTGCAAGAGAAACGCATCTGCCGGGACGTGGTGGAAGCGTGGTGATCTCGAGAGGCTCGTGTGGATACCATAGAGAGCCTGAACACGTCAACTGTTCAGGTTTTGTGATTCGACTCTACAGTTGAGTGAGAGATCTCAACCGAAAATTAGGTATGAAATTTTCGAACACCCGGTTTACCCCGTTTCACTTGGATCCTGGAGGGTTTCGGTTAAATTCCGCTGCGCTGTTTGGCTCCCGAAACCCAACAGTGGTATCAGAGCTACTGGTGAAACCCTAAATCGGGATTGATTGTTGAATCGCATGATGCTATGTGTTCGATAGGTTTTCGGCCATGATTAATTAGATTGATTCATGATGCATGAAACCGGAATTCGTAATGAACATATGAGATATATGAAGAAACGACACAAATTAGTTAATGAGATTAACCCGAAATTGACAGGTATGAGATACCTATATGGATTAGGATTCTTGCAATAGTTGCAAAAACCCTAGGTTTGTTCGGATTCGGCCTGTTCGGGCACCGAATGTAAGGTATTTTTGGTGGCTCGAATGGAGGAGTCTCGGG
Organism: Aquilaria yunnanensis; assembly: GCA_039654915.1. Lineage (NCBI taxonomy): Eukaryota > Viridiplantae > Streptophyta > Magnoliopsida > Malvales > Thymelaeaceae > Aquilaria > Aquilaria yunnanensis. The sequence goes on along the minus strand of CM077594.1, from coordinate 51,178,966 downwards.
TGCCTACTTTCTCGAATGTAAGCTCGAATGTAGGCAATTGTAAGACAATTTTTTGCGCCGGGGGGCGCTGCCCCCCACGCCCCCCGCAAGGGCGGCTCCCCTTGACCCCATCCGCTGACCGGTCAGCGGAACCACCGCCCGCTGACCGGCCAGCGGGACCGCCGTATGCGAAGCGCCACATAAATAAAAACTGGTTAATCAACACGCAAAAATTGGCATGCATCTTTGTTGAATGAGATTTGACATGATATGCTAATTGGTGTTTGAAGCATGGTGCATGGTTATAGCCCTTGATTGGTTGTACTTGTAAATACGGCCTACGAGTCGTGCCTTTTCTTATCACTCTCATTGTACATTCTCTTCTCACCTTACTCCCCTCGAATGTAACTCGAGGTTTCTATTATTGATGTAATGGTGCATTATGGGATCGTCCAAGGTGGTATGTCCAAGGAGGTGACAACAAAAAGGCAGCCAAGAAAGGAAGAAAAGGAGCTTGTGAAGACTCTTTTCTTTTCTTAGGCTTTTATGATATTCTCATTGGCTTGAGAATATCGCATAGTTTGGGCTATAACCATGTCACGTTTATTTCTTGTAAGCATGAGATGCATGTTTTATATTTGTATGTGATGCATGTATAAAACAACCGGAGATAACAAATTGGTGAGATCAAAAGAAAAAATCCCTCAAACAAATATTAAGTCATTAAATGTGATGCCTTCCAAATGTTGGCACTCGTCAAGACTTTGATCAACATTAGGTGGGTTTGCCAAAGCAAAGCACCTATGTTCATCTTGGTAAGGCGCGATGGGATAATAGTGATATCCAAACTGCTAACTTTGGGTTCGACTTAACTAAGTCATCCTAATAGGATTAGGGACTTAGAGGCATAGAGTTGGGCTTAAGTTCATGAGATGAGCTTGGACAAGTGTTGTTCACCCAACTATCCAAGAGTTGCATAAGATGCAATTGGCAATGAGTTGCCTACCTAAATAGCTGTAACTTGAGAGAAAAGCCAAAGCTGACTCAGGTTGTGGTCAAATATGGATCTTGGCCCACTAGAATACCTTAGCACCGAGGTGTTCCGAAATAATACCGAGGGTTATTATTTTGAGGAAAATAGTGGGAGTATCGTTTAATAAAAGTCCTTATTAAATGAATTAAAATACATGACTCTTACACTGCATATTTACTGTTGTAGATTACCATGGCACAAAACACATCGACACTTTCATTGCGATCGATCATTGAGAAGGAAAAACTGAATTGGACCAACTTTCTTAAATGGTACCGAAACTTGAGGATAGTCCTCAAACAAGAGAGAAAGGCATATGTCCTAGAGCAGCCCATTCCCAATGAGCCTGCTGCCACTGCTCCAAGAGCTGAAAGGGATGCTCACAAGAGGCATTCTGATGATGCTTTGGATGTTGCATGCCTGATGCTTATTACCATGGAATTTGAGCTTCAGAAGCAACATGAGAACATGGGGGCGTTCGATATGATCAAACATCTCAAAATGCTTTTCCAAGAGCAAGCTAGGCATGAGAGGTTTGAGACCTCTAAGGCATTGTTTCAGTGCAAGATGTCTGAGGGAAGTCCCGTGGGTCCTCATGTGCTCAAGATGATTGGGTACATTGAGAATCTTGAGAATTTGGGATTTGCTCTTCAGAAAGAGTTGGCTATCGATGTAGTCTTGCAATCGTTGCCTGAAAGCTACAGTCAGTTCGTCATGAACTATAACATGAACGACCTTGACAAGTCCCTCCCTGAATAGCTCAACATGTTGAGAACTGCTGAGCAAAACCTTAAGAAGGCTAAGCCCATTTTGATGGTTCAAAAGGGCAAGGGAAAGGGAAAAGCCAACAAGAAGAAGGATAAAGCTAATGGAAAGTCCAATGCTAGTTCTTCTTCAACTGCACTGAAACCAAAGGGTGGTGTGGCAAAGGAAGGGGAGTGCTTCCATTGTAAGCAACCTGGACACTGGAAGCGCAACTGCAAGCTCTATCTTGAAGAACTTGCTAAGGAAAAGGGAAGTAAGACTTCCACTTCAGGTATTTTTGTTATAGAGGCTAACTTTTCTACTTCCTCATCTTGGGTATTGGATACTGGATGTGGATCTCACATTTGTGCAAATGTGCAGGATCTAAGTAGAAGTAGAAGATTGGCCCGAGGTGAAGTGGACCTACGTGTTGGAAATGGAGCAAGGGTTGCTGCCTTAGCCATAGGGACTTATGTTCTCACTTTACCTAGTGGATTAGTTTTAGAATTAGACAACTGCTACTTTGTGCCTACTATTAGTAGAAATTTGATTTCTGTTTCTTGTTTGGGCAAGAAAGGTTTTTCATTTATAATAAAGGACAAATGTTGTTCTATTTATTTGAATGAAATCTTTTATGGTTGTGCTCAACTTAGCAATGGGTTGTATGTTCTAGACCTTGAAGATCCAATCTATAATGTGAATACCAAGAAGGTCAGATTAAATGATTCAAACTTGACCTATCTCTGGCACTGTCGCTTGGGCCATATAAATGAGACCCGCATATCCAAGCTCCATAAAGATGGACTCTTGGACTCATTTGATTTTGAATCATATGAGACATGTGAGTCATGTTTGTTGGGCAAGATGACCAAAGCCCCATTCACAGGGCAAAGTGAAAGGGCTAATGACTTACTAGGACTCATACATAGTGATGTATGTGGCCCTATGTCTACACAAGCTAGAGGAGGTTCCCAATACTTCATTACTTTCACTGATGACTTCAGCAGATATGGCTATGTGTATCTTATGAGACACAAGTCAGAATCCTTTGAAAAGTTCAAAGAATTCAAGAATGAAGTAGAGAATCAACTCGGGAAGAGTATCAAAGTGCTTCGATCAGATCGAGGTGGAGAGTACTTGGATCGAGAATTCCTTGACTATCTGAAGGAGTGTGGTATAGTATCACAACTCACTCCACCAGGTACACCTCAATGGAATGGTGTTTCTGAAAGGAGAAATCAAACTCTGTTAGACATGGTTCGCTCCATGATGAGTCAAGCTGACCTTCCAAACTCCTTTTGGGGACATGCTTTAGAGACAGCCGCTTTTACACTAAACCGAGTTCCATCTAAATCGGTTCAAAAGACACCATATGAGATATGAAGTGGGAGGCGTCCCAATTTGTCTTTTATGAAGATTTGGGGCTGTGACGCTTATGTAAAATGTCAATCCTCTAACAAACTAGGGCCCAAATCTCAAAAATGTCTTTTTGTTGGGTATCCCAAAGAAACAAAGGGTTACTATTTCTACAATCCCTCTGAGCAAAAAGCGTTTGTTGCTCGAACTGGTGTCTTTTTGGAGAAAGAGTTTATCTCTAAAGGAACTAGTGGGAGGAAAGTAGAACTTGAAGAAATTCAAGAACAACAAGAAGACATCGAACCTGAAATGGAACCTGAACAGACACCACAAGATGTTGTGGTTCAAGAGTCTGTTCCTGTAGCACAAAGCCCACGTAGGGCTGGTAGGATTCGGCGTGAGCCCGAGAGATATGGATTTCTCGTGACTCACACCGGTGATGTGATGCTCATGGATCAAGATGAGCCCACAACCTACCAACAAGCTATGTCGGGGCCTGACTCTGAGAAGTGGCTAATGGCCATGAAATCCGAGATGGAATCCATGTATGAAAACCAAGTATGGACTTTGGTTGACCCACCTGAAGGGGTAAAACCCATAGGGTGCAAATGGGTTTTCAAGAAGAAAACTGACATGGATGGTAATGTGATTACCTTTAAGGGACGATTGGTCGCAAAAGGTTTCAAGCAAATTCATGGTATTGACTATGATGAAACTTTTTCACCAGTTGCTATGCTTAAATCCATCCGAATTTTGTTTGCTATTGCTGCACACTATGATTATGAGATATGGCAAATGGATGTCAAAACTGCATTCCTAAATGGAAAGCTACTTGAGGATGTGTACATGACACAGCCTGAGGGTTTTGTCACTCCTGGGAATGCCAATAAAGTGTGCAAATTGCAAAGGTCCATTTATGGACTGAAGCAAGCTTCTCGAAGTTGGAATCTTCGTTTTGATGATGCAATCAAAGAGTTTGGTTTTATCAAAAATGAAGATGAACCTTGTGTCTACAAGAAGGTTAGTGGGAGCGCTATTGTCTTCTTGGTGTTGTATGTAGATGACATACTACTCATCGGGAATGACATTCCTGAGCTACAGTCTGTGAAGACTTGGCTAGGGAAATGTTTCTCTATGAAGGACTTGGGTGAAGCAGCCTATGTGTTAGGCATCAGGATCTATAGAGATAGATCTAGAAAGCTTCTTGGCCTAAGTCAAAGTACATATATTGACAAGGTGCTAAAGAGGTTTAGCATGCAAGATTCCAAGAAAGGATTCTTGCCCATGTCACATGGTAATACTCTTTCTAGATCTCAGTGTCCGAGTACAACCGAGGAGAGAGAGCGCATGAGTAAGATTCCATATGCCTCAGCAATTGGATCTATCATGTATGCCATGATATGTACTCGTCCCGATGTCTCATATGCTTTGAGCATGACGAGTAGGTACCAATCGAACCCCGGTGAAAGTCACTGGACAGCTGTTAAGAACATCCTTAAGTACTTACGAAGGACTAAGGATGCATTCTTGGTCTTTGGAGGTGAAGATGAGCTCGTTGTAAGGGGTTACACTGATGCAAGCTTCCAATCCGATAAGGATGATTTTAGATCGCAATCTGGTTATGTGTTTTGTATTGGTGGTGGTGCTGTAAGCTGGAAGAGTTCAAAGCAAGAGACAGTAGCTGACTCTACAACAGAATCTGAGTACATTGCCGCCTCTGATGCTGCGAAGGAGGCAGTTTGGATCAAGAAGTTCATCACTGAACTTGGAGTGGTTCCAAGCATTGTTGACCCGATAGAGCTCTATTGTGACAACAATGGAGCAATCGCACAGGCTAAGGAACCTTGATCTCACCAGCGATCCAAACACATACTTCGACGCTATCATCTCATCAGGGAGATCATCGAGAGGGGTGATGTAAGGATATGCAGGACTTCGACAGACAGCAACATTGCTAATCCACTGACAAAGCCCCTTACGCAGCAGAAGCATGATAGCCATTCTAGGTCCATCGGTATTAGATACATGGATGATTGGCTTTTAGTGCAAGTGGGAGATTGTTAGTATTGTGCCCAAAAAGCCAATCATGAGATGATTGTATTTTTGCACATTGAGTCATGATATTTTATTGAGGCATTAATCCAGCAATTTTGTTTGTTGTTTTGTTTCTGCGTAACATAATAAACATAATTGTAACCCTAGAATAATGATATTCTTAAACGTCCCTAGTCTAGTATTATTGTGGAGCGGGTTGCAATAATACATAATGACTAGCATATGTGGAGACTAATATGAGATATGTAGTCTACATATGGGTACAAGTTGGAGAACTTGTGTACTGGACCGACCCACCATGAGAACACTTCATGGATCGTTATATGAGTGTCATAAGTGATTCTCATAGTGATCATGGTATATGTAGTCCTTCGACCTAAGATCATCAAGGTTCCCTACATGTGAGTCACATACTTTGATACTTTCCTTTGTTGCTCGTAACTGAGTGAACTTGAAGGAGGTCATTGGGTATGTCACATATCATGCGGAGGGATTTGTATGATCAAGATGGGATTTGTCCCTCCTATGTAACGGGAGTGATATCTTTGGGCCCCTTGATAGAGTAAGACTTAGAAAATGCATGGCCATGCTCCGACGAGTTGATATATGATATCAATGTCGTCAGTTTAATTTGGTCTACTCGGTAATCAAGAAACCGAAGATTGGGCTATACGAGAGTGACACATTCCATGTCTTGTGCTTAGTCTTGATATCTTGGACAAAGGGACAATGGAATATATCGGTGATGATCATAAAGGTTTAGTCGATTCACCGACAATCTTGTCACTTGGGTAGCAATGATGTGTTGCTAGACACCGCTCATTGCTTATGATCATAAATGTGATTTATGATCATTGCCAACATGGCAAGAGCCTATTGGGTCGCACACATAGAGCTATTTGGATCATTAGAGTGCATGGGCTAATTATTTGGGTTATGGTTTCACTTTAATTTCGTATTAATAATGGGCCAAGGAGTTGAGCCATTATTAAGCCCGAAATTAAATCCTAATTGGATTAGGGCTTTGAAACCCATTAGGCCTGGAAGTTGAGTCTCACTATAAATACAACTTTTAAGTGAGAAATTCGAAGGTCTCCTTGCCCTAGGCTCCCAAAAAGGACAGCCGCACTCTTCTCTTGCAGTTCCTTGGAGGACGCAAGCTAGCACTGCGAGTGCAAGAGAAACGCATCTGCCGGGACGTGGTGGAAGCGTGGTGATCTCGAGAGGCTCGTGTGGATACCATAGAGAGCCTGAACACGTCAACTGTTCAGGTTTTGTGATTCGACTCTACAGTTGAGTGAGAGATCTCAACCGAAAATTAGGTATGAAATTTTCGAACACCCGGTTTACCCCGTTTCACTTGGATCCTGGAGGGTTTCGGTTAAATTCCGTTGCGCTGTTTGGCTCCCGAAACCCAACATAAGGGACATTGTACTAATGGAACTTCGACATGATCTTGCAGAGGAGGTGATACCTGCTCCTTGGGTGGAGGCTCATGCCGGGAAGAGGGCCCTTCGGGATAGCCATATCCCGAAGGACAAGGTATTGAGGGAGCCCTTCTGGTCTTTCACGGACGACATGAACTTGTTCTTCGAGGACAGCCAGTCGATGGCTCCCCAAATCGCGAAGGGTGTGCTAAGGAATGCAACCTTTCAGTCACTCATCGCCGAATGCCCAAATGAGGAGATCCTCGCGGCGAGGATGAGCTAACACGCCGCCTAGGTAGTTTTCTTCTTTCTTTCTTTGGAGACTTAGAAAATTTTTCTTCTGAGTTTTTGTTGCCCTCTGACTCTTACTCGGGGCTTTCTTTCCTGCAGCTCCTAGCGTACAGTGGATATTTCTGAGCTTAGGCGGCAAAGCAGACTGAGGCTCGTTCTCGGTTCGAGAATTCACTAAGGAGGGCGAGGGAATTCTATTCCGGATACGCCCTCAAGTACAGTGAATTGGACAAAATTTCCAAGGAAGAGGCGGAGAATCTTCGGGCCAAGCTCCGGGAGAGTAAGAAGGAGCTCCTTCTCGACTTTTCGGCCAAGGTTGAGGACCTCGGCGCAAAGTGTGTCGTTCTCTCTTCGAAGAACGTAGTCCTTCGGAAGGAAAAGGCAGATGACGCTGAAAACCTTACAAAGGCGCTTGTTTTGAACACCGATCTCCAAGCCGAGGTTGATCTGTTGAGGAAGAAGACCAAGAAGAAGAAGAAGAAGAAGAAGCTCAAGAGGGAGGTTGCTAAGCTCACTTCCGAACTAGCGACTTTGAGTGCCGAGAAGGACCAGTCTGACCAGATGATGAAAGTGACTTTCCAAGACGGTTTTTGTCTGGCGTGTCAGCAAGTCCTTTCTCGGCACCCCGAACTCGACCTCTCCTTCCTGGCTGCTTTGGATTTTACCAAAGAGCCTAGGTGGACGTTGTCAGAGTTGAAGTATCTCAACCTCTCGCCTGTTGCGCCCACGCCTTCAGATACTCCCATTCAAGAGAAAGATGCCAACGCCGAGGAGGTACCGGACACTCAGGCTTGTAATAGGCTTTTTCTTCTTTCTTTTTCTTGTAATCTGCTATCTTGTACCACTGCTTCCGAGCTATGAATGAATTTTTTTTTTCAAAGGTTTGGCTAAGTTTCCGCTCTTTTCTTTGATCACCATCCTTCTGGAGCTTGTATGATTTTATGTGTGCGTCTTCGGCAAACATCGACGTTTGAAATCGTGCCTTCGGGAGGCTTCGTATGTTCTTCTTTGAGCAAAATTTTTCCAATACGTGAACCATTTTCTCTTTTCCGAACGTATTTCGCCAAGCCTTAGGCTTCGCTAGGAGCCCTTTCCAGCAACGTGATGATATTCGTATGCTTTTATTTACTGGTGATTTCGGAGAGGAGTAATCACAAGCTTTTCTTTAGAAAAAATGTCTAAGTGTAGAATTTTTTCAAAGAATCTGAATGCCAAGTGTTTCTCAACTCTACTCTTTCGATGTCGCCTAATTTATAGACCCCTGGGCGGATCTCATCAAGGACCAGATAAGGCCCGTCCCAGTTTGCCCGAAGTACCCCATCTGATGCCTTCACGGCTCGAATTCGGCCTTTTGGAGGATGAGGTCCCCTTTCTTGATTCCTTTTTTCTTCACGTGCAAGTTAGTAGCATCAGCTACTCTTTGTTGAAAAGCCTTCCTCCTGAGTTCGGCCATTTCCCGGTGTTCTTCAGCAAGATCTAATTTTGCCCTCAAGCCAAGGTTGTTTCCATCTTCGTCGAACACTTGTATTCTTACTGAAGGCTATATGACCTCAATGGGAATAATGGCTTCTGTACCGAACACGAGCGAGAAAGGAGTTTCTCTGTGGCCCTTCGGGGAGTTGTGCGATAGCTCCATAGTACACTTGCGAGTTCCCTTGGCCATTTCCCCTTTGCCCCTTTTAGCCTTTTCTTCAGACCATCTTTTATTGTCCTATTGGATACCTCGACTTGCCCATTTCTTTGGGGATGGGCTACCAGGGCGAAGTGTAGTTTTATGTCGAGGTTAGTCACGAATTCTCGGAACCCTTTATCGGTGAACTGGGTACCATTGTCGGCCACTATTACCCTTGGTATGCCAAATCGACATATGATGTTCTTCCAGACGAACTTCTGGGTATCCTTCACCGAGATCGATGCCAAAGGCTCTGCTTTGATCCACTTAGTGAAGTAGTCTACTGTAACTATGCAGAACTTCACTCCCCCGGGGGCGCTTGGGAGAGGTCCGATGAGGTCAATACCCCAGACGGCGAAGGGGCAAGGGTAATTTGCCGAAGTTATCTTCTCCGAGGGTAACCTCTGGATGTTGGCGTGTCTTTGGCAATTGTCACATTTTTGAACAAATTGCCTTGCATCCTTTCTTATGGTAGGCCAAAAGTAACCTTTGCGAAGTAGTACTCCTGCAAGGGCATCTGTTCCTATGTGGGAACCACAGGCTCCCTCATGAACTGCTTTGAGGATTGTTTTGACATCTTCTTCACTTATGCACCTCTGCAAGGGGCTTGCATACCCTTGTCTGTATAGTTCCTCCCCGATGAGGAAGTATTTCCCAGAGCGTTTTCTCACTTTTGCGGCCTCGGTAAGGTCTTTGGGGGGTGCCGAAGTTGCAAGGTATTTCTTGATGGAATCTTGCCATCCTTCTCCCGAGGTTGCTACGCACATTATCTCTGTGCTGGGTTTACTCAGCACCTCGGTGTGTTCTTTGGACTTGGCCAAAGTGTCAGCTTTAGCATTATCTCTTCGAGGCACATTTTCTATATGTACCGAGTCAAACTCTTTAATGAGTTTCTTGATGAGGTCATGATATTTGGCCAAGGTTGGATCCTTTGCAACGTAATCTCCTGTCATTTTCCGGACTACTAGCTGTGAGTCGCTGTGGGCCTTAAGGTTTCTCACACCAACTTTTCTGGCCAATTCTAATCTTGCTATGAGGGCTTCATATTTGGCGATATTATTGGTGACATTGAAACCGAATTTGATGGCTTTGGTGGCTTCCATACCTTCGGGGCCTCGGAGAATCACTCTAGAGCCTTGGTGTTCGACGCCTGAGGCATCATCGACAAAGAGTTTCCATTCTGGTTCAATTCTTATCAGGTCTTCTGAGGTGATTTCAGCATTCTCGATTTCTAGAACTTCGGCGTTGAAGTCTGCCAATACTTGGGCTTTTATTGCCTTTCTTGGCTCGTAAGTGATGTCATATTCCCCGAGCTCGATACACCATTTTGACAGCCTTCCCGAATGCTCTACCTTCTTCATTATGTCACGAAGAGGTAGGCTACTTCGGACAATGATGGCATGTCCTTGAAAGTAGGGCCGTAGCCTCTTACCAGCGAGTACTAAGGCATAAATGGCTTTTTGGAGCAATGGGTACCTGACCTCGGCGCCATGTAAGGACTTGCTTACATAATATACCGGCCACTGCCTCCCACCCTCTTCTCTCACTAGGACTGAACTCACAGCTTTTTTAGTGACGGCAAGGTTAAGGATGAGAGGCTCTCCTTCCCGAGGTTGCTGAAATGTTGGTAATCAGGTTAGGTAGCTTTTAGGCTCATCCCAAGCTTTCTAACATTCTTGGTTCCAAGGGTGCTCCTCGGTTCCGGTGTTGCCTTCACTTTTGGTTGCTTTGGTAAGCACCTTGAAGAATGGTCAACATCGGTCGCCGTACCAGAAAATGAATCTACTAAGAGAAGTGATTCTTTCGGCAAGCCTTTGTATATCTTTAGTGGTTGCAGGTGTTCGGACTTCTAACAAGGCTTTGACCTTTTCAGGGTTGGCGTCTATTCCCCTTTCTGTCACCATGAACCCGAGGAACTTTCCTGCGTTTACTCCAAACACGCACTTCTCGGGGTTAAGGTGAATGCCAAACTCCTGAAGTCGTTGGAAGGTTTCGTCTAAGTCCAAGATATGATTACTAGGCATTCTGCTATTAACTATCATATCATCGACATATGCTTCCATGTTTCTCCCGATCTGGGAGTCAAACACTTTATTCATCAACCTCTGATAGGTAGCCCCTGCGCTCTTAAGCCAAAGGGCATCCTGACGTAGCAGTAGGTACCAACTTCGGTGATGAAGGTGATTTTTTCTTCATCTTCAGGGTTCATGCGAATTTGATGATACTCGCTGAAGGCATCGAGGAACTGAGAAGACCATACTTGGCGGTTGAATCCACCAATTGGTCTATGCCTGGCAAAGGGTAGGAGTCCTTTGGACAAGCATCATTCAGGTTCCGAAAATTGATGCACATTCGGAGCCTTTCACTCCCTTCTTTTGTGGCGATAACCACGTTGCAAAGCTATTCGGGGTATTTAACTTCTTTTATTACCCCTGCCTCCATCAGGCGCTTAACTTCCGTTTTAACGAAGGAGTTCTTATGAGCCGACAGGTTTCATTTTTTCTGCCAAACCGGCCTTACGTCAGGCCGTACTTTGAGACTATGGTGGATTATGCTGAGGTCAACCCCAGGCATGTCTTTCAGAGAGTAGACGAATAGATCTTTGTTCATTAGTAAGAAAGATACAAGCCTATCTTTGTCACCCTTGGCCAATTTTTTCCCCACTCGGGTCTTCCGGCCGGGGACCAACTCTACATCTTCTGTACCTGGACTTTCGCCGGGCTTTGTCTAGCCTTGGTGAGACCTTCCTGACCTTGGATTGGTCAATGAAGATCTCTGCATCTTCTTCTTTAGTTGCGAAGGTGACTGTTAGGTACTTTACATTCGGACAAATGTGGAGATTGCCTTGAGTTTGCCTTCCAAGGATGGCATTGTATGATGAGGGAACGTCAATGATGATGAACCTCGTCATAACGGAGGTGAACAGCTTCTCCTGACTCTGAGGTGAGGTCCCTTTCAGCATTAGGGGCAAATCGATATATCCGAGAACAGGGAGCTTGGATGGCCCAACCCTGATGGTAGGGGATTTGACTGTGTTGAGTTCGCCTTTTAAAATGCCTAGGTTAGGCAGTAGGTGCGAGAAGATGACGTCAGTGTTGGAGCCGTCGTCCAGAAGTACTCTTTTGACGTCCCAACTCCCTATCATTGCCATGACAAGGAGTGGGTCATCGTGGGGGAACTTCACAGTGGACCCATCTTCCGAAGAAGCCTTTTCGGCTAGTTCCCATACTCCATTATGGAGATTTCTCTTATCTTTCTTTTCCTTTCAGCGGAGGGTATCCCTGTAGTGATGGTTTGGATGACCCCTGCTGAAGGGGGCCTCTAACCGGCCATAGGCCGTCTGGTCAGGAGCTTAGGGTGGGGTGTCAGAGCGTGTCCAAAGTGGCGTGTCGGGGACCGTACAAGGGCGGCGTGTCGAGGATCCTCAGCTATTTTATCGTACGCCCACATGGCCTTTTAGGGGGACCAAATTCCTTCGGAGTGTTGAGCTCATTCAGGGAGGTAAGCTCCTTTGGAGGGAGGTCCTTTGTTTGCACGAGGCACCTTCAGTTGGGCTCTCCCGAGGTCAGGCTTAGGTACCTGATAATGGTACTTCATGCGCGCACCCCGAGGGTGGTGACTCCTTCTGTCCGAAGTTGGTCCCCTGGGTTTCCTGAGGGTAGCACTTATCCGGCTTGTCTGAGGGTGCTGTGGCCTTCTCTTTGCCGCAGTTTTGTCGTGTCTGTTTCGATCGGAGGTGGTGCGCTAGCCAGGGGAGGCGCACACACACGAAGTCCTTCAGGGGGCGATAGCCCTTCGGCTATCAGTGCCGAAGGTGGAAAGAAGAATATGGTTTTTCCTGAACATGGTTGATTCCGAAGGTGCTTGACTGTTTTTTGCACAAATTAATTTTAACTAAGGGTGCGCGACCGAATGCGGTTGGTGTCAAAGGTACTTAATTATTCTTAGAGGCCAAGTTTTCCAAAGAACGTTGACCAAAGATGGTCATCAAACCTTCAAAGGGACTAACTTTCTAAGTCTTTACGAGAATAGTATGACTCATTGCCGAAGATGGTTAAAATGCCGAAGGACGAAGACGGTGTCCAAGGTCCTATTAATCAGGGACTTAGCCAAAATTTTGAAGAAAGAAAAGTTCCATTTCATTAACATTTCATTTCATTACAAAAAGAACAAGAGCAAGGAAAAGGTGGCACCTATTACTGGTCTTGCCCATCTTCGAGGTTTTTAGCCTCTTCTGCTAGGTCATCTTTTGAGTTGGCCTCTTCATCTGCACCGACTTCGATAGCTGAAGGAGGAGGAATGGCAAGGTTGAGAAACTCTACGCTTAACCATTCTGAAGATTCTCCTTCAGGAATGTCTAGAGCTGCCAGGAAGGAAAGGTCAAGGTCGAGGTACTTGGACAAAACCTGGTGGCGAGCAAGGCAAAAATCGTCCTGATAAGAAGACTTAGTCGCCCCATCGGACTTAGCCTTCACCACCTTCATGTACTCCAGCTCTTCCTTGAGGACCTCGACCTCCTTCTCTAGCTTCTTCTTCTTCTTCTCATTCTTCAGCCTATTGACCTCGGCTTGGAGTTTGGCATTAAGCCGCAATGTCTTCAGAAGGTCAGCAACAACTTCCTCCTTCTCATTCTGAAAAGCCTTGTTCAACGAGGTCAGCGATATCACCTTCGCACCGAGGTCCGACACCTTGAAGGAAAAATCCTCCATGAGTTCACCTTGGCTCTTCAGTACTTCTTGCTGAAGGTTGGCCAACTCCTTTTTGGCAATTTTATTAAGCTCACCATATTTGATGACCGAGCTGGCCAAAAGTTCCTGGGCCTTGGTCAAGCTCTCCTTCGACCGACTTTGAACTGAAGACTACTTAGCTGCCCAAGCCCGAAGGTACCCACTGTACGCCAACAGTTACAAAAAAGGAAGATTTCGAATAAGGGTCAAAAGGCAACAAAGGCTCAGAAATTCTCTAAGTCCTAAAGCATTGAAGTCTACCTGGGTAGCTTGTTCACTCATCCTCGTGGTAAGGACCTCCTCATTTGGGCACTCCTTTGTTAGGGACTGAAAGGTTGCATTTGTCATAATGCCCCTCGCCATCTAAAGCGCCATCTTCTGGTTATCATCAAAGAACAAGTCCATGTCCTCTGTAAAAGTCTAGAAGGGCTCCCTTGGGATCTTGTCCGTTGGGATTTTGGAGTCTCGAAGTGCCCTCTTCCGAGCATGGTCCTCCAGCCATGGAGCCTACACTCCTTCATCTGCAAAGTCACGCCGAAGTTCCATCAGGACGTTATCCCTTAGCCATTCATCTATAAGGTCTAAAATACCAAAAATTACTAAACTCATAGAAGAATGACAACAGGACAAACTTGGGGGAAGTTCGGCGTTGTCTCCCTTGGAGTCGTTGACATCAAGGACCTTGGTAGGAATACCTTTGCCCTTTCGTCTTCAACCGAAAGCTCCCCGACCGAAGTCCCCAATACCTCAACAGCCGTATTGGGACTCAAAAGGGTAAAACTGATGGCCGGTTCCGAAGATGGGTCGGCATGAACAGGGGTCTGATTCAGCACCTCCACTTCCTTATCGAGCGGAGGGGGAAGGGAGTCCTCCTTGGCTTTCTTTGACCTCGATGCTGAAAAGGGACCACCGGGTACCTTATGTTGGGTTTCGAGAGCCAAACAGCGCAGTGGAATTTAACTGAAAGCCTCCAGGATCCAAGTGAAACAGGGTAAACCGGGTGTTCAAAAATTTTCATACCTAATTTTCGGTTGAGATCTCTCACTCAACTGTAGAGTCGAATCACAAAACCTGAACAATTGACATGTTCAAGCTCTTTATGGTATCCACACGACCCTCTCAGGATCACCACGCTTCCACCACATCCCGGCAGATGTGTTTCTCTTATGCTCGCATTGCTAGCTTGCGTCCTCCAAGGAATTGCAAGAGAAGAGTACGGCTGTCCTTTTGGGAGGCTAGGGCAAGGAGACCTGCGAATTTCTCACTAAAAGTTGTATTTATAGTGAGACTCAACTTCCAGGCCTAATGGGTTTCAAAGCCCTAATCCAATTAGGCCTTAATTTCGGGCTTAATAATGGCTCAATTATTGGGCCCATTATTAATACGAAATTATTGTGAAACCAAAACCCAAATTATTAGCCTATGCACTCTAATGATCCAAATAGCTCTATGTGTGCGACCCAATAGGCTCTTACCACGTTGGCAATGATCATAAATCACATTTATGATCATAAGCAATAAGCGGTGTCTAGCAACACATCATTGCTACCCAAGTGACAAGATTGTCGGTGATTCGACTAAACCTTTATGATCATTACCGATATATGTCATTGTCCCGTTGTACAAGATATCAAGACTAAGCATGAGACATGGAATGTGTCACTCTCGTATAGCCCAATCTTTGGTTTCTTGATTACCAAGTAGACCAACTTAAACTGATGACATTAATATCTTATATCAACTCATCCGAGCATGGCCATGCATTTTCTAAGTCTCACTCTATCAAGGGGCCCGAATATATCACTCCCGTTACATAGGAGGGACAAATCTCATCTTGATCATACAAATTCCTCTGCATGATATGTGACATACCCAATGACCTCCTTCAAGTTCACATAGTTACGAGCAACAAAGGAAAGTATCAAAGTATGTGACTCACATGTAGGGAACCTTGATGATCTTAGGTCAGAGGACTACATATACCATGATCACTATGTGTCACACCCCGAACTGCCCCTGGCCCATCTGGGCCTGATTATTAGAGTAGTACAACATAATTTATTCATACGGAAGGGGCTTTATTAACTATTATGAGCACCTACAGCGTGACTCCAGGATCTATTTTGGTACTAGCTGGATAATTAATTACTTCCTAGGTGATGTTACTGTGCTCTTTAGGTACAAGCTAGCACCTAAGTGGAATTTCTAGTGTTCCATTCATGATTTTATCCTACTTACATACATACTTTATTGCAATTCAACATAAGCTTCTCCTATAATATCTTCACATGCTCATTTCATCCAAGCTACATATAGCCATACACTTAATCCACTAAGTGCATCAGATATGTGTCCATCAAGTGTACTATTTCAATGCATGGCAACCAAGAAGCCCATATTCCATTTCAAGTTTGAAAACCATATTTCATATCCATGAGCATTCTACCAAATCTAGTACACATAACACAATCATCCATTAAGACATTCCACCTACATGAATTCAAGCATACTTCTCATATAATCATCCTTCAAAGTCATCAACATCATAAGTCATCATAATCATCCATCCAAGGAAAAATCATCATCATAAGTTATCCAGAGTTATGCCTATCCATAATGAGCAGCAAGCAAGCATCACCTACTTGGAAAGCATACCAAGGATGCTACATATCTAAAATTAGCCAAGTTCCAGTTTTACAAACCAAGTTCTCATAACTACTCAAACATCAACTCATAATGACATGGAACACATTCCACCTTAATAGACCTTGTTCCCACAACTTCTAGATTCCATAAGCCTGCACAAGTAAGTCCACAACATTAGCTTGATTCACAAGCAATCTATACCACATAAGTCACTTAGAATCATATGAATATATTGAGCAATACCATACACATACCCAACCCTTTAACATATCAGAAAGAGTATTCCAATACTCTTAGCTTGATCTTTCAAGCAATCCTTTTTCCTACAAAAGTAGAAAAGGCTGGGTGAGTTATAAAACTTAGTAAGGATCCTGACGGCATCCAATGCCTAGTGAGGTAATTATCTCATGACTTTCAAAGTCATCATACGGATTTTAAAGCCTAATTCTTGTGCCAAGAATGTAATGGCAATTATCCATGTTCTTGCAAAGGGAAACACTAAAACAAAGAAAACACAGATATAGCACAATAACAATAATAATAATAATTTGGGTCAGCATGCACAATCAATTCAAAGAAGCACACAACACAACACACATTTCCTCGTAACATCGTGTGCTGTGACACGGTGGGCATCGCAAGCATTAGCATTATTCCATATCTCTAATCCCTGCATACCATCTATTATTGTTTTTTTTAACCTACTGAACTCATTAGCTTGGGTCCGAGTTAGCCAAACTCGATGCCAAGCCCAAATGCTTGCATAACTACTCATGAGTAAACCATAGTTACCAAAGCAACACTACCTTGCCCACTATGCACTTATGTGCCCAAAAATCCAACTAAGAAAGTATCATGAGTCCACACAAAGCAACAACCACATAGCCCTGACATGCACACCTATGGTCACTTGGTTCTTTGACCATCAGATAGGGGCACTAATACTCACAATGAAAGGTCATGGAAAATATACCATGGAGAAAGTGAGTATAGGGATCCTTACCACAATCTATGTAACCTTTTGCTCATTGTCTTTGCCTTGCCTTGCTTTGTTTGTTGTTGGAACTTGTCTTTCCTTAATGGACCTCACTTAATGAGGTAAGAGCCCAAAACTTAACCTTTACCCTTTGTCCAAGTCTCAAGTCAATGTAGCCAATGTAGCCAATTTAGCCAATGTAGGAGTTTAGGAACACTATGCTCAAGTGTTTAGCTCATGGTATTTTTTTGTAATGGAGATGAACGAATATTTATCTTGACTTTTCTCTCAAGCTTTACTTGATTTTAAGCTTTCTTGCACTTAGAAGCTTCATATTTACCAAGCACACTTGGTTTTCCATTTAAGGACTTCAAGAACAATTCTTGGCCGAATATTGTTCTTTATTTCTTCTTTCTCATTTAAGTTCCATTTTTCACTAGGAACACATAAACACCAAGAACACTTGGTTTACGCACACATCCACAAAAATGGCACTAAGGCCGAAAGTGCTCTTCATTTTTTCTTGCTTATTTTGGTTTGACATGCAACTAGGAACTCATTAAATGTCAAGAACACATGGCTAAAATGCCAAGCCACAAAAATTACAACATGGCTGAAACTTTACTAGCTTCCTTAGTTTACAAAATTTATCTTTTTTTACATCCATCTTTTGGCCATTGCCTTGTACATTCACAAGGACTTTAATACTACCAAGAAGACTTGGTTTTATGCTCATGCATGCCAAGAAACCAACTTGGCCAAAAATCCATCTTTGCTTTTCTTCCATCCTTGGCTCGTTTCCTTGCTTGGGATGGCCACACAAGCTTCAAGGCACCAAGAACACTTGGTTTAAAGCCTTATAATGCCATGGACACTCATGGCTGAAACCTCCATGCATGAGCCTTCCTTGGTCTTTGCATGCATGGCTTCAAATGCTTCAAATCCACCAAGAAAAACTTGGTATCCTTCATAAAAATCCAAGGCTGAAAGCTCAACTTGCTTTTCTAGCATAAATCCAAAATGGCCGAAAGTTTAGTAAGCTTTATTTTAGCTCAAAAACACATAAAATCACCAAGGAAACTTGGTTTACTTACAACTCCTCACGTGGAGGAAAATGGCCAAAAATGAGCTTCACTTTTCCTCGGAGTTCTTCTTGATTTCCTTGCTCCCATGTCTTAAAAATCCCATGCATGTTCATGAGCTCTTGAGTTGAGCTCAAGAACACTAAAAATCCTCCATGGCTGAAACTTCAATAGAGCATTTCTTGGACCTTTCTCTTGATTTCTTGCTCTAGATGTGTTTAGAAGCTTGAAATCACTAAGAAAACATGTTTGCATGTGTAAGAATGAGTGTTTCTTGTGTAGGCCGAATGTAGGATGAAGGAAGAAGATGAAGCTTGAAGAAGTAACCATGGCCGAAAAAATGAGAGGAGTGAAGGATGGCCGGCTACCTTAGCTAAGTGGAGGGGAGACAATGGAAAATGGAGTGATTAAACAAATGGAAAGTGGAGACATAAGTGGGAGACAAAGGATGGGGAAATGTAATTAAATATGGTGAAGGTGGGGCACAAGTCTAAGTGGGACAATAAACAATTTTAGTGGAAGTGTAGTGGGACAATATTTAAATGATATTTTGGGGGTGGCCAGCCATGGAAAAATCTGCCATGCAAATTGGCCAAATCACCCACTTAGTCCTCCAACTTCTCAATTTGCGCAATTGAGCCCTTCCACAAAATTTTCCTTTGAGAATTAAGTCCCTCAACTTCAAATTCCACCATTTTTATCACCAATTCTCTTGGCCTTTGCCAAGTTTAATTCCAAGAGTGTCCAACACTCATTTATGCCCATTCCATAATTAATTCCATGTCTCCTCAATTTTAATTGAACTAAGTTTCCAGATTAGGAAACTTTTTATATCCTCAATCCACTTAACTCGGGACTTAATCATTTAGCATTTTTTTTTGGGTCATTAAACTATGAGAATCACTTATGACACTCATATAATGATCCATGTAGTGTTCTCATTGTGGGTCGGTCCAGTACACAAGTTCTCCAACTTGTACCCATATGTAGACTACATATCTCATATTAGTCTCCACATATGTTAGTCGTTATGTATTATTGCAACCCGCTCCACAATAATATTAGACTAGGAACATTTGAGAATATCATTGTTCTAGGGTTACAATTATGTTTATTATGTTACGCAGAAACAAAATCACAAACATAATTGCTGGATTAATGCCTTAATAAAATATCATGACTCAATGTGCAAAAATACAATCATCTCATGATTGGCCTTTTGGGCACAACACTAACACCTTATTCCTTTTAGGGGCTGCCTTCTTCCGTTGCTGCTCCCCCTTCTCAGCCTGGAAAAGGAAGAGACTTTTGTAAAAAGTAGCAGACTTGTCACCCATCTCTGCAAATAGAAGAACATCAGTGTAAGTACAGAATGGTACAGATGAAAAAATCTGAGAAGGAGCTTACTCTCTTGAAGGGCTGAATACGTGAGTTCTCCCCGAAGGAGCATCACCAACCACGCCTTTTTGCCATCAAATAAGGGCTTCAGCATACCCTTGTCGGTAAGGTGTTCCTTGATTACTCCGAGTTCCCGAAGTACCTCTTCGGTCATGAAGCTCCAACTAATCGGGAAGGGGTATAGAGAATGCGGAGGGACCTCGGGATTCCAATTTGCGACAGCCCGAATATGGCTGTGAAATTCCTCAAACTGGGACTCAAGCTCTAAGGTTAGTGGCTTCCTCGGATCCACTACATCAATATCGAGAGTTCCCGAAGCCCATTTGGTTGGCACATCCTTCCACTTCTCATCCACCTTCAGGAAGACGAACCTCTTTTGCCACCTTCACCAACTGTCCTTCATCCCGAAGATGAACGTATATTTCGTGCTCCCAGATCCCCGAGGAAGTAAGAAGGAGAACCTGCCCTTCGAAACGGGGTGGAGTTTGTAGTATTGCATGAAAAGAATGAAGTGGGGCTCTATATTGAAGACCCCACACATAAAAAGAAAAGTGTTGAAGTAGGAGTAGGAGTTCGGGGGAAGTTGGTTCACGGCTATGCCATGGAACTGGCAAAAGTCACAAACCGCCTTCGGAGAAAGATACCGAAGTTTGGCCTTCATCTGGGCCCTGAAGACGGTGACCTCATCTGAATGGGGAGCATAGCTAGGCAAACCGGGGCTGGGTGCCCTGGTGATGGCATAAGAAGGAAGAAAGAATTTAGCCGACCATTTCATCACTTTCTCCGAAGTGGCACAGCTCAGATGAGAGTTGAGTAGGAGCCAACTCTCAGGAACGGGATGAGCTTTAACTTGGGAAGAAGACATGTTCAGAAACTAGACCCTAACCTCGGAAAGAACAAGGGGAAATATTCAAAATAAAGAACAAGCACTTCAGAAAGGGACCCACATAGTTCAGATCGAAGATAGTAACCTCGAAAACCGCCACAAGATTGCTAGAAATTGCTCCGCCGCTAGCACCACCGCCAAAGAGGGAAAAAGACAAAAGGAAATTAGAGAGCAAAAGAGAGTGAAAGTTGAGAAGTATGGAGAAATCTGAAGGGAGAAGGGTTTATATAGACCGAAGGAGGCTGGTGAAGCATCACCATAATAACCCTTCACAGGCAAAAGGATGTAACCGATGTAACAGACACTACCATTTGCCAGTCACCTGGTGACATGTGTCACCTGATGAAAGAAACAAGGGCATGCCTTTTGACAGCTGGCGGACCTACGCCTATCTACCTCGAAGTGATGCGTCTACCTAGTCAAAAGATGTGACGATTCACTAGCAAGAATCTAAAAATGCAGAAGGGGAAGATGCTACTTCAGAAACGTCAAAAGTTTGATTAAAGATACTCCTTCGGCCAAAGGAGACATCTTAAACCAAAAATAGTGCCTATTCCGAAGAAGGTAACCTTGGCTAGCATTTGGCTATGCTGACTTGGACGTCTGCCACCTCCAACATAAATTTTCACATCATTCTCGTAATGGCTTAATGCCGAAGACACAACTTCGGCTTCCCGAAGGGGGCATGTGATAGCCAAAGGGCTATTACCCTTAAAGAACTCCCAATTGGCTTGTCGAGCACTACCCTCGGTAAGTATGTGCGAACAACTTCGGAGTAGGGGTGCCTTCACTGTCCTCGGAGGAACACTGCTTGATAGCCGAAGGGCAATGGCCCCCGAGGTCTCCTGATTAGAAACCAACTTCGGTGAGAGCCTAGCCCCGACCTTGGGGAACACTCATATGCCACCCTCAGCAAGGCAACATGACCAACTTCGGGAAAAGGTGCCTTTCACCACCCTCGGATCTATGAACCTACAGACTTCAGGAAAGTTGATCCACCACCCTTAAGGGAGGAAAACATCTCCTGAAGGCGCCCCACTCTACCGAAAGGCCTTCCCCAATAACCCTCGGGGAAAATCTTTGCATGAAGGGGTCACAAGCCCGAAAGGGTCTCGTGAAGATACTACAAAAATGGTTAAGGAGCCTCTAACAAAGAGACCTCATGCACGCCCCTGCCCTATGGTTGGAACGGCCTACGACCAGCTGGAGATACCTATCTCTAAAGGTACATATCAGATCTGACCAAACACGTGTCACGATCTGAATAGGCTGTGTCGAACGACCTCCTCCCTCCACCCTCCTATAAATACTTAGAAAGGACCTTGGTAAGCACAAGACGCAGGACTCTTGCTATTTTTCTTACTCTCTGTTCCTTACTACCACTACTCTCGCAAACACTAACTTGGACGTTGGAGGCTCCTCCCCTAGAAACACACTCTGGGGAGCTCTTAACCTTTGTTCTTCTAAGTGTTTTAGGCACCTTCATACCGGAAGTCTCTCTTTCAGGCCAACATGTCATACAAAAAGGATGCCATCGAGCATCACCGAGCATTTAGTATTTACTTAAGAGTTAAGAAAAACATTTACTTAGTTCCAATAAAACACTTAAGTTTATTAAACTAGGATAATGGCTTGGTAGGATTTAAAGAAAATGTTAATAAAATATGTGCGGTAGCATAAGAAAATGTTTTAATGCTCATGGATGCACAAGTAATATGTCATGCCAAACCATGGATGGAAACTATACCCATAGCAAGTAAATACTATGGTAACACAGTATCTAAGTGTTTTGCTTATCAACCTAAGCAAGCAATGTCATGGGTTGATAAGCCTAACCTGAATTAAAAATAATATATGCCATGGTTATGCTAAATCAAAGTCAATACCAATAAACCTCCTACTAGCTACTACCATCGTGCTACAAAATATTCATGACCCAAATAATCGATAAGCTCCTTTTTGCCCGATTGAGAAAAACCCAAGCAAAGAGTGACCTAAGAAGTCCTTGTTCAACTACCTTGCTGTACATGGTAAATAATTTTGGAGTTGGACTTTGACCATAAATGCATGCAACATATAAAAAATGAACATGTAGTGTAAGCAAAATGTACTTATGACAAATTAACAAACAAGTATGTAAAATTAACAAATAAGTTTGGCTTTTGCACAACATTATCTACACATTACCAATAAGGGTAAGTATGTAAAATACTTAGTAAGGCATCTTAAAATAGAAAATGCATAATAACATTACACATAATTGACCATATGCACACCTTTCCATCCATGCATGAACCTTGCCCATAAATTGTATGAGCTTGCCACAAGCTCTTATGGCGTGGGGTATTATATAATGATCATCATATCATGCCATTTTTGGTGCATGACTCTCATACTTTACACACCAGCAAACAAATAAACAAACAACCAAAACACCCATTGGTCCCTTTTTTCCCTTGATCATGCATCCTTGCATTTGCCCTTGAGTTGCTAGCTTTCGCTAGCTTAAAAACTCCCTTATTGTATGCAACATGGTTTGACCATAATTTGTGTGGGTCATAGTGACCATGGATGTGTCTTGCCCCTTTTAGGGCCTTTCATCCGGATAGGCCTATTTGTATGCTTACGTATGGCCTAAGTTATTTATTGGGCCTAAGTGTCATTTGGGCCATAGAGCTTTGCCTTGGGCTCCCACTTGTGTGTCATGCCAAAAGTGCAACCCAAGGCCCACAAAAAACCAAGGCCCATGGGATGTGCCCATGCGGCCCCTTAGCTAAGCACAGCCACGAGCCTGAGGGCGTAACCTTGGGTGCCCCTTGGGAATACATGGTTGTATGCCTACTTGGGCACATCTGTGTGCATCTCAACACACCGAACTTTCCATGCTCCTAGGCACCCCAAAATATATATGCACCTAGGAGACCTTATCGTGCACACACAGACACATACACTGGGCCCATGAACTTGGTCACAATATATACACATCCATAAGGAGGCACACCTCTCTTGTGCTTACCAAACCTTGAAGGATCAGCCACACTCATCTACCAAGCATCCAAGGCTTGGTCTATACACCATTTTACATCTCATGCACCAAGGAAACCACCTATTTCCTAAACAAAGAACTAGATCTAGCCTTAGTGCCACCCGAGTTCTTTTTGGCTTTATTAGTCACCCCATGCCCTTTTTGCCCAACCTTTTTCCCTAGTTTTAACCATGCTAAAACATGGCTAGAGCTTCTCAAAGAGAGAAGAGCTAGAACACCATAGCCTTGCGTACATTATCATCTTGCAAGCTCAAGTTTCAAGTACCACGAGTCCTTTCCTAGCCTCCTTGGAGTCCCTTAACTACTTAGTAAAATAACCACTTGAACAATCAACATTTTTTAGCCTAGGGTCAACATTTTTACTACACATAAACAAACTAAAATGACCACCTCACCTTGGTATAAATTCTTAAACCAAAACTCCTTTTCAAAGCTCCACGGTTCTCCTTCCTCTTACTAAGCTTAACCTCAACAACCAAGGGGTTTGTGAGCAAAAGGTTGTTGTTTAAAGAATAGGAAACATAGGTATAGTAAAATAAAGTTTCTCACCTAAAAAATAGCCAAAAACTATGCTCCCATGAAGCTAAATCAAGGCTCCTAACCTTTCCTTTGGCTTACCACTCAAATGCTCACTTTCTCTTTATTTTCCTTGGATTTTTTTGTGAGGGCTGAATGATTTGGAAGTAATTTGGATGAGAGGATGAAATGAAGTAGAGAAAAGAGTGATTTTCTTGGGTTAGGGATATTTGTTGGGTGAAAATGGATGAAAGAAGGATGGGGAGAACTAAAGTGGTATGGTTAAGGGTTTTACATGGTCTGTAGTGCTTTAGGACACTTATCTAAGGGTTATGGGGCTGCCTCCACATTTTATAGGCTGAAAAATCTGCTCCAATTAGGCCTTGGTTCATTCCCTAAATTTTCCAAGAGATGCTAAGTGAAAGAGCCTTTTAGGCCTTATAAACCTTGGTTAAAAGGATGTCGCCTCTACAAAGTTCTCAAATATGTCCCCATTTGAACTTAAAATTTTATATTTTCTGCCCTCCACTTCCAACCATGTGTTTTCCTACCCTTAACCAAGGTTGAATCTAGTTTACCAAGTTTGACCAACCAAAATTACCAAAATGCCTTATTAGCTTCTCTTGTAAGAAAAGTCTCAAACTTGGTAAATTTAACTCTTAACTTCACCGAATTTCACCAAATGGTTTCAAATACCATTTCTCACCTTCACAAACCCATTGTGACCATATTTGACCTAGAAATTACCATTTTGCCCTTTGTTGTTGCCTTAGTAAAAAAAAGGCTAATCTTTGGTCAAATTGAGTTCAAATTTCATTGAGATGCTCATTGCACCTGTAGAAGCTCAATTATATCTCTCTTGGTCATATTTTGACCTTTGACTTTCCAAATTACCATTTTACCCCTATTTGCCCTTATGGTCAATTTACTTTAGATATTTAACCCTATAAACTCCAAGGACTATTTGACTCAATAATTTGACTTAAACCTAGTTTACAAATGTAATCTGATCAAAGATCATGTAAATAAAATAAGTTAATTACCTGATAAAATGAGGGTTCTCACATCCTTCCACCTTTTTAGAGAATCGGTCATCCAATTAGACCACTTGACCTTGACCATGGGTATTGAGTCTTTATATCCTGCTTTGTCTTGCATGTGGCCTTGTTCTTTGAATGATTAGACCACTTGACCATGACCATGGGTATCCACTTAGTCTTAGCTTCCTGACTTGTTAGTCAAGGAATCTAATTGCACGTTCCGCATACATCAAGTCCTCACTTCCTAGCTTGATAGGAGGGGGTATCACCGATTGCCCGTCAAGTGCATTACATCTCTTTAATACACTTAAATGGAACACATTATTTATGTGAGTCAGGCTCAGTGGAAACGCCAATCTATATCCAACTTTGCCAACCCACTCCAGAATCTTATAGTGTCTAATGTACCTAGGAGCTAACTTGCCCCTTTGGCTGAATCGTACCACTTCTTTCATTGGTGAGACCTTGAGGAGCACCTTGTCCCTTACTTCAAGGTTCACTTCACATCGCTTGACATTGGCATGTGCCTGCTGCCTGCCAATAGTTACCCTTAATCAAGTTTGAATCTGCTTAATCTTGAATGTGCTCTCTTCCACAACCTGTGGACCTACTTGGTCCACATCTGCCTTATCAGCCCAGCAATACGGTGTCACGCATCACTAACCATACAAAGCCTCATATAGATCCATCTGAATTGATGCCTGATAACTATTGTGATAGGCAAATTTAATAAGTAGAACATGATCATCCCAATCTTTTCTGAAATCTAAGGCACTACTCTGCATCATGTCCTCTAGGGTCTGGATAGTCTTCTCTGACTGCCCATCTATCTGGGGGTGATAAGCAGTACTCAAGTTTACCTTTTACTCCACTGCCTGTTGATAGGCATTCCAAAACCTAGAGACAAACTGTGGATTTTGATCAGATATGATCAAATTTGGCACACCATGAAGTTGAACATTCTTTTTGATATACAGGTTTGCTAACTTTTTTAAAGGATATGTGGTCTTAATTGGTAAGAAATGGGCACTCTTAATCAACCTATAAATTATGACCCATATAGCATCATGTTATTTCCTTGTACTTGGCAAACCTACCAAGAAATCCATAGTGATTGCCCCATATTTCCCATCTGGAATGGGTAGGCTTTGTGAGGTACCACATGGCTTTTGGTGTTCTTCTTTTACCAGTTGATAGGTAAGGCATTTAGTCACATGATTCTTAATATCAACCTTGAACCTAGGCCATAAAAATGAGTTCTCAAGTCATGGTACATTTTGGTGACCTTAGGGTGGATACTAAGAGGACTACTATGTGCTTCTTGGAGCACTTGCTCTCTCAACCCATTTACACTGGGCACATAGAGTCTTTTCCTAATGAAAAGTAAACCATTCTGATACTCATACCCTTGTTGGGGGGTTCCATGCTTGGTCTCCCCTAAAAGTTGTCGCATTTCAGGGTTCAACCTCTAGGCCTCTCGGACTCTATCCAGCCATCCTGATTGAATTCCCAACTTAAAGATTTGGTCACTTTCCCATCTGGACCAATACCCATATATGGCCATAAAACTTTCAGCGTTAGGATCTCTCACTTCACCCTTGGAGACTACAACTGTAGTTACTTCTAGCTGAGGGCGTCAACCATAATATTGCCTTTCCCAGCTATGTACTCAATAGCACAATCATAATCCTTAATGTACTTTATCCACCTCATTTGCCTCACCTTCAAATCCTTCTAAGTGAATAGGTACTTAAGGCTCTTATGATCAGTATATATCTAAAAAGATCATCCTAATAGATAATGCCTCCAGAGTTCTAAAGCAAAGACTACAAATCCTAGTTCTAGATAGTGTGTTGACTAATTTAGCTCATTTAACCTTAGTTTCCTTCAAACCATAGGCAACTACTTGCCTATCTTGCAATTAGTACACAACCCAAGCCCGATCCTGATGCATCTATATAAATACCATAGGATTTGCCTGGGTTTGGCACTATTAAGATTTGCACCATGGTTAGCCTCCATTTGAGCTCTTGGAAGGCTACCTCACACTTTTCTGTCCAAACAAATTCTTGTGCCTTATTAGTTAAGGTAGTTAATGGCTTAGCTATTTGGGAGAATCCCTTAATGAATCTTTGGTAATAGCCCACTAGACCAAAAAAGCCCTTCACCTCTGTAGGGTTGATGGGTTGTTTCCAGTTCATCACTGCCTGTACCATCCCTTGGTCCACACTTACCCTTTTGTCACTAATCACATGACCAAGGAAAGGTACCTCCTTTGCCCAAAACTGACACTTAGATAATTTTGCATAGTGATGCTTGGTGACATCTTCATTGTATGACATGCTGGGCATGAGAGGGAGACTTCCAGCAAGATATCTGCAAGACCTTGAAGAATGTGGGTTAGGAGCTCCATGGAGTGTGCTTCCGGGGGAGAAATCTCCGATGCCCAAGTCAGTATATGGGAGATAAGCTACTAAGAGGAAAGAGTAGAAAGGAGAGAGTCTCGTGTGTTTACTTAGGAGCCTCCCAAGAATTTATAGGAGGATAGAAGAATAAGGCCGTTATGCCTAGGCTGAAGAGATCAGGACACATGTTCAGCTGGATCTGGTCCATACCTTCAGAGAGAGGTATCTCTAGCTAGACGTAGGTAGTTTTGGCCAGAGGTAGGGGCATTGTGCGAGGCTCTTTGTCAAAGATCCCTCAATTTTATTTTTTGTTTCTCTATAAAACCCCTTCGGGGATCTGATATCCCTTCGGATAGGAATCTTAACCGAGGGTGACTAGAGAAGGCCCTTCGGAAGGGCAGACCTATCTTCAGGAGTCATTTCCTTTGTCGAGGATGATAAACATATCTTTTCGAGGTTGGTAATGTACATTCCTGAGGATGGTAAGGAACCTTTTTACTGGAGTTGATTGTATATGCTTCCAAGGGTGGTATGAAGAATTCTCCTAAGGTTGGTCATATGAATTGCCGAAGGTGGTGCCAGGTCTACCAGTGGGAAGGTTTTGTGGGTGATAGCCCTTCGCCTTTCACATTCCCTATCTGAAAGAAGCGAAGTTACTTCTTCGGTTCCATCATGTTGTGTAGTATTAATTATCCTATAATAGGGTCTGGCTAGTTTTGTCGAAGTTACACCTTCGGACTAGGTTTATCATGTCAGGCCAAGATATTCCAAGGTCATACATATGGTGCTTAAAGTGGTGAATTTTTGCCTCCCAGGGTTTTTTGTTTCCTACCAATGAATGGTCGATAGGCCTGTTGCCTTGTTTTATGCGCCACCTAGACTTGGCATCTGGAGCGACGTGCCTTCATTTTTCATGGTTGGTAACATGTGTCACTGGATCATGGGGCAGCTTTATTGTGAGTTACATTGGGCATGTCTCTTCAACTTGATGGCCATGGGCCTCATCGTTTAGAGTCATGGTGACTGTTGGAAAGACTTCTAGGAGGAAGAACGCCTGGAGGATGGTGCGCCCAAGGGAGAGTACCTGAGATGCTCAGAAAAAGTGGGTTAGGAGGCCCCCGGATGTGTTTCCGGGGGGGGAGGCTCCGACGCCCAAGTCAGTGGTGGCTGAGAAAGGCAGAGGAAATAGCACAAAGGGCTGAAGAGTCTCGCCTGGTGATTTTCTCAGAGTCTGGGAGTCAGACCTTTTGCCAACCAACCTCCTGCCAAGTATTTATTACCTGGTATTTATAGGAGTGCCTAGCCCATTTAGATCGCGACACGTGTTCGGTCGGATGTTCCCTGAGTTTCTGGGCGTAGGGGACAAATAGCTGGTAGCAGGTTGCCTTGAGCCTTGTGCTGAGATGGGCCATGATGTGACCTTGATGGCGTCAGCGTGCCAGAGTGCCTATTGAGGCGGCTTTATGACGTCTGTGAAAGGACGTGTCAGAGGCTTCCTTAAATGCTTCCTTAAATGCTCCTGCCGTACTCCCGAGGTCCCTGGGCGAGGTCGTCCTTTGGTACGGACAATGCCTCATCGGGAAACACGCACCCAGTTCGGGGGTTCCCAGCTTCAGGGAGTTCCGCCTTCGGGGAGATCATGTTCGGCCCGCAATAGCTGGTGCCTCTTTTCCGAAGCCGATCTGTTCACAACCTTGGGGGGGCTAGTAGTATCCTGGTGTGCCGGGCTCGGAGCTCTTCGGCTATTTCCCGAGGTGTATGATCTCACCTTTTCTCGGGTAGCGCCAGTTTCTTCTGGCCATTCTTGTGGCAGGGAGTTCGGCCAGATAGAGGCGATAGACTTTGGCTATCACATGCCCCCCTTTGGAAAGCCGAAGTGAAGACTTCGGTTTTGCATCTCTTTCCGAGGTTGTTCTTGGGAGTCTCTTAGGAAGCTCAACCTATTCCGAGGATCCACCTCTTGCCCAAAGGTCATGGGCTGTTCGGCCTTGGCCTGTTCTTTGGTGTCTTCGAGGTGGAGCCTGTGCCGAAGATACACCTCTTGCCCGAACGTCATGGGCTGTTTGGCCATAGCCTGTCTCTTCGTGTCCTCGAGGTGGCCTGCTCTTTGTTTCTGCAGGTCTGATGGCCAAGCGGGTCAGTCTGAGCGATGCGTCCCAGCTTTTTAGGGATGTCAGAAGACGTGCTCCTTTTTTCCTAGGGATGTCAGGAGACGTGTCCCCGTTTGGCGCGGCGGCTGACACGTCGTGCTTTGCCGTTGGAGGAGAGTTTCGTCGGTTACAGGGGGTGCGCCTTTTCAGGTGCAGAGGGCAGTTACGGCGACGGTTCACCTCCAAAGGGTACTTATGACGACGTTTCGGTTACCCACCTCTGGCCTATAAATGGCTCGTTCCATCATAAGTTCCTTTTTCTTTTTCTTCTGCTCTTCTCTCTGCTTTGCCCCTGTTCTTGCACTTTCTTGCTTTCTGTGGCAGAGCTGCCTTAATCAGAGCTTTTTCCAGCCAACTTTCACGACGGCGTCCTCAGACTTTGGCAAATCTTTTGGTGGGTTTTTGTTTTCCAGAGTGTTTTGATCTCTCTGTTCTTTGGAGTTTTTTCTGGAAACTGTTTTCTTGTCTTTTCCAAACTCGTTTTCATGTCTACAATGCCTATCCCTGAGAGCTGGCAGCCTCTTTTAGCCCATCCTTGTTGCACCACCCCTGCAAAGTTAGAGAGGTGGAAGAAAAAGTTCTTTCTTC
Organism: Aquilaria yunnanensis; assembly: GCA_039654915.1. Lineage (NCBI taxonomy): Eukaryota > Viridiplantae > Streptophyta > Magnoliopsida > Malvales > Thymelaeaceae > Aquilaria > Aquilaria yunnanensis. The sequence continues at coordinate 51,148,949 of CM077594.1, read as the reverse complement.
CCTCTTACGCCATTACTAGGCTGCCTCGTTCTAGCCATTATGCTTTTTCAAACCATAGTAACGAGATTACCGTTTTCCGAGCCCAGCTGAAAGCCGGACTTCGGTATCCTCCCCCAAAGACGGTTTGCGAGTTCTGCCAATTTCATGGCATTGCTGTGAACCAGCTTCCCCCGAACTCGTTCTGCTATTTTAACGCCTACCTCTGCTTGTGTGGCGTGTTCGGGATAGAACCCCATTTTATAATCTTCATGCAGTACCACAAGCTCTTTGTGGTCCCGAAGGGTGGCTTCTATTTCATGCTACCTCGGGGATCCGGGAGCAAAAAATTCATGTTCACCTTCGCCACTAAGGACAGCTGGCGGGGGTGGCAACAGAAGTTCTTCTTCCTGAAGATGGATGAGGCCTGGTCGTACGTCCCGACCAAATGGGCTCAGGGAATACTGAATGTGGACGTCATTGATCCGAGGATGCTGCTGACTCCAGAGTTGGCTCCAGTGTTCACGGATTTCGACGCCCGCATTCGGGCTGTCTCTGACTAGACTCCCGAGGTCGCTCCGCGTGCCCTTTACCCTTTTCCTATCAACTGGAAGTTGATGACCGAAGAGGTCCTTCGGGAGCTAAAGGTGGTGAAGGAGCACGAGACTGACCTCAAGATGCCAGCTCCTGCCATCGCCGGGAAGGATTCCTGGTTGGTCAAGCTTCTTAAGGAGGAAATTTATTTCGAAACGCTTGTCGAAAGTGAGTTGTCTTCTACTCCCTTACTGTTTTTTCCTCGGACTTACGTTGATATTTCTCTTCTTTTTCAGAGATGGGCGACGGGACTGCCGCCTATTACAAGTCCCTTTTCTCCGGCCAAGTGGAGAAGGGGGAGCAGACAAAGAAGGCAACTTCCCGAAGGCGGAAGTCTGTTGGTGCTGGTCCTTCGGCTAAACGGGCGAAGAAGACTGTTCTTTCCTCCCCTTTGGAAAGTATTGGGGAGGAAAGTGAGGACGCTGAGGCCGCTGTCGCTTCGCTGCCCGATCCTTCGGCCGAGGTTCCTGCCGCCACTGACGTCCCTCATACCGACGCCCCTCCCCAAAGTCCTACCCCGTCGCAAGTCCTTCTGGACGCCGTGGTAGAGGCACCTTCTGCCGAGGAGCGGCGCAGGCAGAAGGGTAAGGGCCTTTCGACCGAGGAGGCTGAGGACTCCGAGGACGTCGTTGCCGAGGTCCCTCTAGGTTAGTTGCTTTCAGGACAAGTATGCTTCTTTTTCTTTTTCTAAATTTTCCTTTGTCTCTGACCCACTTCTCGTTTTCGCCGTGCAGGGGAGTTACTTACCCCGAACTGGGCGGCCAAACACGCAAAGGCGCGGGCCCTTCGTGACGCCAAAGTCCCGCAAGGGAAGGTTCCCAAAGAGCCTTTCTGGACATTCACGGAGGACATGAACTTGTAGTCCGAGGACTGTCCAGAAATGGCGAAGAAAATTTCGAAGGGGGTGCTTACAGAGGCCTCCTTCAAGGCTATTGCGGCGGCCCATCCGGATGATGACACCCTTGCCGCCAAAGTCACCGAGCACGTTGCTCAGGTATGTTCTTTGCATCTTTTTCCCTCCAATTTTTCCTAAGTGCCTGGCTCTTACTGACCTTGCGTTCATCTTTTTGCAGCTGCTGGAATACGCCGGCTTTCTCCAAGTTCGGGTGGCCAGGCAGGCGAAGTTTCGAGCTTTGGCCTTAGAGGCCTTAGAGAAGGCGAAGGCCACTCACTTGGCACTGATCACCAAGAACCAGCAGCTGTCAGATGCTGCGAAGGAAGAAGTTGCCGCCCTTCGAGAGGAGTTCCGAAAGGAGGAAGAAGAACTTGAGAAGGATTCCTCCCGGAAGATTGCTGACCTCGGTGAGCAGATTAATGGAATGCTGGCCGCCAACGAGGAGCTCCTAAAGGATAAGTCAGATTCTGACAAGCTCATACTGGCGCTGACAGCTGAGAAAAACATCCTTGCAGCCGAGGTCAAGTCTTTGAAGAAGGATCCGAAGGGGAAGAAGCAGATAAAGGCGCTGGAGGAGGAGATCGCGGATCTGAAGGACGAGCTTGACGACCTTGATCTTGACAAGAGCAAGTCTGATCAAATGGCCAAGGTCGCTTTTCAGGACGGCTTCTGCCTTGCTCGGCACCAAGTCCTCCAGAGGTTCCCGGATCTAGACCTCTCTTTCCTAGAGGCTCTAAACATTCCTGAGGGACCTCGGTGGGAATGGTCCAAGGTCGAACATTTGAACCTTCCTTCTTCAATTCCAACGCCGAAGGTGGTGGAAAAGGGTGGGCAAGCAAGTGGCTCTCGGGACGCTGCGAACCCTTAGGCTATTTTAGGGCCCCTTTTCCTTCCCTTCGATTTTGTGTTCCTTCTTATGGCACTTCTTCATTGTAAAGCAGCTTACTCTTTAATGAATACTTTTTGGCTAAGTCTTTTCCCAAGTTTCTTTATTTCCATTGCCCCGAATGCATTTGCTCAAGAGACTTCGGAAAACCTGCGATCAAAGAAACTTTATTACCTTCTCTTGGCCGAGCCTATTTGCTCTGGAGGCTTTTTTGGAAGGTCTGTAAAATTTGACTAAGTCTTTTTGCAGATTTTGCATTTCCATTTTGTCCCGAACACGTCTGCTCAAGGGACTTCGGAAAGCACTTAGTTAAAATTTTCCTTCTCTTCCTCCTGTCCCGAGCATGTTTGCTCAAGAGACTTAGGAAATCTTTCGAGAGTTTTTTCTGTTTTCCGTTTTTCCCGAGCGTGACGGCTCAAGAGACTTCGGAAAACTGTCTCTGCACTTATTTTGGAAAGTACTGCTGGGAGATTTTTCCATCTTTCCCGAGCGTGATGGCTCAAGGGACTTCGGAAAGTCATATCTGCGCTTGTGGTGAGCATCTTCGCGGAATTCTGTACAATTCTGCACTTAAGAAATTTTCTCAAGACACTTCTGTACTTAGAATATTCTTCGTACAACACGATTCCTCCGCTCAACCTTAGGCGTAGAATTTTTTCAAGGCATCTGAGTGCCAAGTGTTTTTCAATTCTACGCCTTCGGTGTTGCCAAGCTTGTACACGCCTTTTCGTACTTTGGCAAGAACCACATTTGGTCCTTCCCAGTTCGCGCGAAGTACTCCGTGGGACGCCCTTCGGGGTGCGAAGTTAGCCTTTCTGAGAACGAGGTCTCCTTTCTTGATTTCTTTCGGCCTGGCCCGTAAGTTTATAGCCGCGGCTACTCTTTGCTAAAAAGCTTTTCTCCTCAGCTCGGCTATTTCTCTGTGCTCGCCAACGAGGTCGAGCTTCGTTCTTAGGCCGAGGTCGTTTCCACCTTCATCAAATATTTGCACCCGTACTGAAGGTTGAACTATCTCTATTGGGATAATAGCCTCTGCACCGAAGACGAGTGAGAAGGGAGTCTCCCCTGTGGCTCTTTGGGGCATCGTTCGGTAACTCCATAATACGCTTTGGAGTTCTCCTGGCCATTTCCCTTTTGCTTCCCCCAGTCTCTTTTTTAGGCCATCTTTTATGGTCCTATTAGATACTTCCAGTTGCCCGTTGCTTTTGGGGTGAGCTACTGGGGCGAAGTGCATTTTTATTCCGAGGTCGCTAATAAATCCCTGGAATCCTTTGTCTGTGAATTGGGATCCATTATCAGCCACTAGTACCCTCGGTATGCCGAATCTGCATACGATGTTCTTCCATACAAACTTTTGCACTTCTTTTGTCGAGATAGTTGCTAATGGTTCTGCCTCGACCCATTTGGAGAAATAATCTACTGCTACCACGCAGAATTTCACGCCTCCGGGCGCTGAGGGGAGTGGCCCAATAAGGTCTATGCCCCAGACTGCGAAGGGCCAAGGATAGTCAGCCGAGGATACCATTTCCGAGGGTGCCCTCTGGATGTTCGTGTGTTTCTGGCAACTACCACATTTTCGGACGAACTGCCTTGCATCCTTTCTCAGGGTAGGCCAGAAGTATCCTTGGCGAAGTATCACCGCCGCAAGGGCATCAGTTCCAATATGTGAACCATACATGCCTTCGTGGACCTCTTCAAGGACCATTTCAGTATCCTCTTCATCCACGCATCTTTGCAGCGGGTTTGCATATCCCTGTCGGTATAATTCTTCACCAATCAGGAAGAATCAGCCTGAGCGTCTTCGCAGTTTTGCAGCATCGCCGGGGTCTTCGGGGAGCACATCTTCTGTGAGGTATCTTTTTATGGGATCTTTCCATCCCTTTCCCGAGGTCGCTATGCTCAGCACTGAGATGCTCGGGTGATCTAGCACTTCGGTGTATGTTTTTGACTTCGCCAAGCAATCTGCCTCTATGTTATTCTGCCGAGGTACATTTTCGATCCGTACGGCGTCAAACTCTTGGATGAGCTTTGCTACCAGCTCGTGGTATTTTGCCAAGATTGGGTCCTTCGCCCCATAATCTCCTGCCGTCTGCCGAACTACCAGCTAGGAATCGCTGTGGGCCTTTAAGTTTCTCACGCCAATCCTTCTGGCTAAGCGTAATCCCGCTATGAGGGCTTCATACTCTGCCACATTGTTAGTGACGCTGAAGCTGAACTTAATAGCCTTCTTTACCTCTAGGCCTTCGGGTCCTCTAATAATTACTCCAGCTCCCTGGTGTTCGGATCCCGAGGCTCCGTCAACATGTAAGGTCCACTCTGGCTCACCTCCGTTCGGATCCATGTGGCTTTCCTTAGTGCTGGGTACTTCGGCGATAAAGTCTGCCAGTGCTTGAGCTTTTATGGCCTTCCGAGGTTCATATATGATTTCGTGTTCGCCAAGCTCTATGCACCATTTGGAGAGCCTTCCCGAATGATCAACTTTCTTCATAACATCCCGTAGCGGTAGACTACTTCGAACGATGATGGGGTGAGCCTGAAAGTATGGTCGCAGCCTTCTCCCTGCAAGCACCAAGGCGTATATAGCTTTTTGAAGCAGAGGGTACCTGACTTCGGCGCCATGCAGGCATTTGCTGACGTAATAGACTGGCCATTGCTTTGGCCCTTCTTCTTTCATGAGGACCGAGCCTACAGCTTTCTCCGTGACGGCGAGGTACAAAATGAGGGGTTCTCCCTCCCGAGGTTGTCGTAGAGTCGGTAGGCTAGCCAAGTAGACTTTGAGTTCTTCCCAGGCCTTTTGGCAATCTTCACCCCAAGGGTGATCATTCCTTCCGAGGTCGCCTTCCATTTTTGCTGCCTTTGTGAGGACTTTGAAGAAAGGTCGACACCTATCTCCGTACCTGGAAATAAATCTGCTCAGGGAGGTTATTCTTCCGGTGAGCCTCTGCACATCTTTGACTGTGGCAGGAGTTCGGAACTCAAGCAGTGCCTTAATCTTCTCGGGGTTAGCGTCAATGCCTCTTTCGGATACCATGTACCCAAGGAATTTTCCCGAGGTTACCCCAAAGATGCACTTTTCAGGATTGAGCCAAATCCTGAAGGCTCTAAGCTTTTGGAAGGTTTCCTCTAGATCTGCAACGTGATAGCTAGTCAGTTTGCTCTTGACTATCATATCATCAACATACACCTCCATGTTTCTCCCCATTTGGTCTTTAAAGACCTTGTTCATCAACCTTTGGTAGGTGGCTCCTGCATTTTTGAGCCCGAAGGGCATCCTGACATAACAGTATGTTCCTCCCTCGGTGATGAAGGCGGTTTTTTCTTCATCTTCGGGGTCCATCCTTATTTGATGGTAGCCACTGAAGGCGTCGAGGAAACTTAGGCGCCCATATTCGGCAGTTGAATCTACCAGTTGATGTATTGGCGGCAGAGGGTATGAGTCTTTCGGGCAAGCATCGTTCAAATTTCTGAAGTCGATGCACATCCGGAGTTTGCTGCTACCTTCTTTTGTGGCAATGACCACGTTGCTTAACCATTCGGGGTACTTCACCTCCCTGATGACTTTGGCGTCTAACAGACGCTGGACCTCGGTTTTGACAAAGTTGCTTTTGTGGGCTGAGATGCTTCGTTTCTTTTGCCGGACAGGTTTTGCTTTCAGGCTTACTTTGAGGCTATGTTGTATTATGCCAGAGTTTACTCCTGGCATAACTTTCGGCGAGTAGGCAAACAGATCTTTATTTTTCAGCAGAAAAGATACAAGGTTTTCCTTCTCACCTTCGGCCAAGCTCTTACCTATTCAGGTAGATTGTCCTGGGATAAGTTCTACTGTTTCCATTTCTGCTTTTGCAAGATCTTCTTCTTTGCCTTTTTCTGACGCCTTTGCCTCCATCGTTTGTGCGAAGTTGCTCGCCGGGGCCTTTCGTGCTTTCACAAACACCTTTCTTACCTCGGCCTGGTCTATGAATATCTCTGCATCTCCATCCTTGTTGGCGAATGTGATAGTCAAGTACTTCACATCAGGATGAATGTGCAGGTTTCCCTGTGTCTGCCTTCCAAGGATGGCGTTGTACGAGGACGGGACGTCCATGACGATGAACCTCGCCATTGTTGAAGCGTACAACTCAGCTGCTCCGTCTACCAAAGTCCCTCTCATCATCAGTGGGAGGTCGATCCATCCGAGAACGGGCAGTTCGGATGGTCCCACCCCGAAGGTTGGTGAGGTGACTGCCTTAAGCTCGCTGCTGGAGATGCCCAAGCTCGGCAGTAAGTGCGAGAATAGAACGTCCGCATTTGATCCGTCATCAAGCAGCACACTTTTGACGTCCCAGTTCCCTATCCTCGCCATGATCAGCAGCGGATCGTCATGGGGAAAGACGACGGTGGATCCATCTTTGCGGGCCAGCTTCTTTGCTGGATTTTGATATTCCATGACTGCAATTTCTCTGGCCTTCCGCTTTCTTTCCGAGGATGGGAGCCCCGTGGTGATTGTTTGGATAACCCCTGTCGGAGGTGGAGGGCACCCTTTTGGACTTCGGTTTCTCCGTCTGTCAGAGTCATAGTCCTCATCTTCGGCCCTCTCTTCCTCCACTTTTCTGGCTTTCGGGGATGGCATCCGCAGGTATTTTCGAAGTTGGCCCTGCTTTATCAGCGACTCTATGTACTTCTTCAGTTGGAAGCAATCTTCGGTGTCATGACCGTGGTCGCGATGAAACTGGCAGAACTTCTTTGCATTCTTCTTATTATCGGCGGTCATGGCCCTTGGTCGCCGAATCTGCGTCCCTTGCCTTTCCAGCGCCATGAGGATGTTGGTCCGTTTAGTGCTTAGTGGTGTGAAACTTTGGGGTTTCCTTCCCCGCATCCTCCGAGGTCGTCCTGCCTGTTCGGTCGGATGCCGAGCTTGTTGATTGGACCCTTCGGCACGGTGGTGATCGGACTTCGGCCCAGCCATTCTTAGCTCCTCGGTGGTCATGTGCTGTTCCGCCCTTCGGTAAAATTCTCCGAGAGTCTCTGGGGGGTCTTTTGAGAACTCGTAGAACAGCTGTGAGTCTCGCCAAAGGCCCCGTATCATGGCAAGAATGCGGATTTCAGGCCGAAAGTCGGGGACACTAAGAGCTTCCCTGTTGAATCTTTCGACATAGTCTCGGATGGTTTCTCCGTTCCTCTGCTCTATTTCGAACATCTGGACAGGCATCTTCGCAGTAGGTCGACTCCCAATGAATTGCTGCGTGAAGGCCGTGGACAACTCCTGGAACTCAGTGATGGTCCCTGAAGGCAATGAATTGTACCATGCAGTTGCTGGCCCTGTGAGGGTGACTTCGAAGCACTTGCACATGGTAGCGTCGTCAGCACCGTGCATTATCATGCTGCGTCTGTACTTCATCAGATGGGCCTGTGGATCAGTACGGCCATCATAAATCTCCAACCGAGGTACTCTGAAGTCACCTGGCATGGCTGCCTCGGCCACGGTCCGGGTGAACGAGGACCCATCTTCACAGAAGGCTCCCGTGAGCCTGTCCCAAACGGGTTTTCTGGCCATTTGTTTCTCCACCCTATCTAGCCGTGCTAATATCCTCTCCATAAGCACGGTGGTGCTAGGCCCTTCTTCAGGGAAGGGAGATCATTGGCGCCTCTTCGGGGAGCGAGTTCGGCGCTGAGGGGATACGGACCTCACCTCAGGCGACGAACTCCTTCACCGTGAGACTTTTGGTCGTTTGGACCCAGTTTGTCCCACAGGCCGTTTCCCGAGGGGTATACTCTCCGTGGATGACTCTTCGCGCGGGTCTACGCTTCCCGAACTGCGATGGGTCGACCTCTGACTTTTCTCCCGAGGGCGTGCAGGTGAGGGAGGTCTTTGGGCCTGTGTCTGCTGTGACCACCTTCGGTCGATCTGCTGAGTCATTTCGGCCACGACCGAACGCTGAAACTCCCTCATAAAGGTCATAGTGATTACTAGAGGGCGATCTTCCTCGGATGCAGAAGTCCCTGGGAGTGTTTGCTCAGCAGCCGGTTGTGTCTCCGGCGCGGACGGGGACCTTGGGAGTCCCTTGTCCTTAGAACACCGAGTTTCAACGACGGTGATCTCAGAGCGGAATCCCACAGACGGCGCCAAATGATGGCCATTGGCCTCATCGTTTAGAGTCATGGTGACTGTTGGAGAGACTTCTAGGAGGAAGAACGCCTGGAGGATGGTGCGCCCAAGGGAGAGTACCTGAGATGCTCAGAAAAAGTGGGTTAGGAGGCCCCCGGATGTGTTTCCGGGGGGGGAGCCTCCGACGCCCAAGTCAGTGGTGGCTGAGAAAGGCAGAGGAAATAGCACAAAGGGCTGAAGAGTCTCGCCTGGTGATTTTCTCAGAGTCTGGGAGTCAGACCTTTTGCCAACCAACCTCTTGCCAAGTATTTATTACCTGGTATTTATAGGAGTGCCTAGCCCGTTCAGATCGCGACACGTGTTCGGTCGGATGTTCCCTGAGTTTCTGGGCGTAGGGGACAAATAGCTGGTAGCAGGTTGCCTTGAGCCCTGTGCTGAGATGGGCCATGATGTGACCTTGATGGCGTCAGCGTGCCAGAGCGCCTATTGAGGCGGCTTTATGACGTCTGTGAAAGGACGTGTCAGAGGCTTCCTTAAATGCGCCTGCCGTACTCCCGAGGTCCCTGGGCGAGGTCGTCCTTTGGTACGGACAATGCCTCCTCGGGAAACACGCACCTAGTTCGGGGGTTCCCAGCTTCAGGGAGTTTTGCCTTCGGGGAGATCATGTTCGGCCCGCAATAGCTGGTGCCTCTTTTCCGAAGGCGATCTGTTCACAACCTTGGGGGGGCTAGTAGTATCCTCAAGTATCCTGGCGTGCCGGGCTCGGAGCTCTTCGGCTATTTCCCGAGGTGTATGATCTCACCTTTTCTCGGGTAGCGCTAGTTTCTTCTGGCCATTCTTGTGGCAGGGAGTTTGGCCAGATAGAGGCGATAGACTTTGGCTATCACAACTGGAATTAGTCATTATGATTCCATTTTACCTGCCTCCTTCAGGCTATATAAGCATCATTCCTCATTAGAAGTTCTACCTCTCCCATTTACACTTCTTTCTCCCTTTCTGAGCTTTTTCCTTTCCTTTGGTTCTTCTCTATTTCTATGGCAGTTGTAGTGGTAGAGTGATTTTTGGCAAGTCTTGTGGTGTCCTACAAGGTTTCCTTCATTTCCCAAATAGGTGGGTTTTTGTATGAAGTTTCTTTTTCCCTTCTTTCTTCTATATTTCTGAGGTTAGGATCTTGGGTACCGAGGATGTTGGTTGAAAATGTCAAGGTCTCCTCTTTTCTTGAGAGTTGGATCCCTCTCAACTCTCATATGAATTGTGCGACCTCAAAGAAGCTGGAGAAGTGAAGGCTAAAATCCTTTCTTCCCTCTTATGCAAAAATTAGGCTGCCCAGTCACAATGAACCAAGCTACCTTCCTCAGGGGAAGGAGATTACTGTTTTCAAAGTGCAACTAAAGGCCAGTCTTCATTATCCACCCCTGAAGCTGGTTTCTAACTTTTGCTACTTCCATGGGATAGACATCAATCAAATGCCCCCAAACTCTTATGCCTATTTTAACGCTTTCTTATGCAGGTGTGGGGTTTTCAAAATTGTCCCGCACTTTATTTTCTTTCTTCAACACAATAAACTTCATCCTAAATGGGGGGTTTTACTTTGTGCTTCCTCAGGGTTCCGAAAGCAAGAAATTTACTTTTACCATTGACACTAAGGACAGTTGGAGAGGGTGGTAGAATAAGTACCTTTTTATGGAGATTGATGAAAAGTTAAAAGGCCTTCCGACTCAGTGGGCTTCGGGTACTCTGGTGACCGAAGTAGTGGATCCAAGGAAGTTGCTAACTCTAGAACTTGAGTCTTAGTTTGAAGAGTTCGACAGCCATATTCGAGCTGTCGTGGATTAGGATGTTCATGGGCCTTCACGCTCTTTCTACTTATTCCCCATTAGATTGAGCTTCATGATCGAGGAGGTTCTTCGGGAACTTGTGGTTATTATTGAGCATGTTACTAACAAGGAGATGCCAAAGCCATTAGTGGATGGAAAGAAGGTATGGCTCATTTGTCTCCTTCCAGGTGAACTCTTTTATTTTGACCTTGTAGAAAGTGAGCTATTCTTCTAACTGTAATGCTAGAATTTTTATACTTACACTGATATTTTCTCCTTTGCAGAGATAGGTGACAAGTTTGCAGCATTCTACAAGAGTCTGTTCCTCGGCCATGCTGAGAAGGGGGAGCAGCAGAAAGCCCCAAAAGAAAGAAGGGCTGGGCGGTCTTCGAGCTCCTTGAGGGCAAATAAGTCAAAGGGTGATGTACTTCCCCTTCCCCCCGAAGTTATTGCCGATGTAATAGACCTCGCTACCGATGTCACAGTTTCTTCTTCAAAACTAGCCATCTAGTCACTTGCACTGAGTCCAACCTCTGCAACTGAAGCCCTACGAACCAATTTAGGAGTGCTTTCAGCTGAGGAAGTTGCAAAGAGAAGGAGGAAAGGCAGTGAGCGATTAGGACAGACTGGATCCTGAAGTTCCCCCAGGTTTGTCTCTTAACCTTTCATCTATGAGCTATGGTATTGTTGGAATTCTTGATTTTATAGATGATTGGTTAAGGGACAATGTGGTGATGGAACTTCGGCGTGACCTTGCAGAGGAGACCGAATCACTCGATTGGGTGCTTGACCATGCTCAAAAGTGGGCTACTTGGAGCCATTCTAGACCTTTACAGGATACATAGACCTGTTCTCCAAGGACTTCCAGAGGATGGCGCCCTAGATGGCCAGGGGCGTTATTACAAATTTGACCTTCCAGGCTTTTACAGACTCCTACCCGAACAAGGAGATCTTGGCTGCTCGGATTTCTGAGCATGCAGCCCAGGTAATTCATGTTTCCAAGTTAGAAACATCTTCTCAAACTTGCTATCCCATCTCATAGAATCCTTTCTTTGCAGCTACTGGCTTATGCAAGCTATCTTCGGGCCTGGGTGATGAAGAATCTAGTGAAGGCGACGCAAGCTCGTACCTGAAGTTTGGCAGACCTAGCAAGATCACCAAGAAAGAGCTTGCCTAACTTTTCTAGGAGGTTTCAGAGATACAGAGGAAATTTTATTAGGAGTGTTCCTTAATAATTTCAAACTTCAGGGTGAGGTTGGCGAAGTAGACTTCTTTGGCCGAAGCACTTCAGATGGAGAAGGAAGGAGGTAGCTACTGGTCTGACCAAGGCCTTGGCCCTGAATGCTGATCTTGAGGCCTAGGTGAGTGATTTGATGAAGTGGAAAAAGAAAAAGAACAATAAAGATGAGAGAGAGGGGAAGAAGGATGTCGAGGTACTGAAGAAGGAGATGGAACTTTTTGATGGTAGAAAAGGCTAAGTCAGAAGAAGTGACGAAGTCATTGTTTCAAGACGGTTTCTATCTTGCCCGCCACCAAGTCCTTTCTTGATATCTTGACCCCGATCTTTGCTTTCTTCGGGCACTAGACATTCCTAAGGGGCCTTCTTCGCCATGGTCCAAGATTGAGTACCTCAACCTGCCCAAGCATTCTCCACCAACTGAAGAGGTGGATGGTGAAGATAAAGAAAACAAGAAGGTTCCAAAGATTGCGAAGATCCTGTTGGAGCAATTTAGGCATTTTTTTTTACTGCCTTTCTTAATGGGATAACTTTTTATTTCTAAAAATTTCGCTAAGTCCATAATGGGTACGACCTCTGATGTTATTCTGACCTTTGTTGTTTAAACATATTCGGTACTGAAAGTCTTCAGCACCTTCGGTTACGCACTATCCTTGCTAAAAATACTACCAAGGATTCACAATCGTAGTTAGGAACATCTTTCTAAGTGTTTAAGAATATAATCCAAGTAACATTTTTGGGAAACTTGCTATGTTACAAGAACATTTAGGTCCTTCCGGGATCAACCATATTCGGCTATCCTCCTTCGATAAAACTAATACAATATCTCCAAGATACTTTTGAAAGCAACCATATACGTCTAGCCTCCTCCAACAAAACTAGTACAATATCACTAAGATTCTTTTGGAAGCAACCATATTCAGTTAGCCTCGCTCAAAAAATCACCATATTTGGCTGATTTCCTTGTGGAGGCTTCTCATGATTAGGCTCATTCCTTCGAAATTTCTAAGTGTAGAATTTCTTCAAAGAGTCTGAATGCAATGTATTTTTCAACTTTTCCCCATCAATATTTCCAATTTTATAAACTCCTAGCCGAACTTCTTCGAGTACAAAATATGGTCCTTCCCAATTTGCCTGAAGTACGCCATGAGATGGTCTTCGAGATTCAATTCAGCACTTCAGAGAACCAGGTCTCCTTTCTTGATCCATTTAGGTTTGACATGCAAGTTCGCAGCAATGGCTACCATTTACTGGAAAGCTTTTCTTTTGAATTCGGCCATCTCCCTATGTTCGTCAATCATATCTAACTTGGTTCTTAAACCGACGTTGTTCCGTTCTTCATCAAATACCTACATTTTGATAGACAATTGTACAACTTCGACAGGGATAATAACCTTAATGTTGAATACGAGTGAAAAAGGTGTTTTGCCAGTAGCTCTTCTAGGAGTTGTTTGATAACTCCATAGTACACTTGAGAGTTCTCCTAGCCATTTTCCTTTGCTTCTTTCAACCTCTTCTTGAAACCATCTTTTATTTTCCTATTGGACACCTCCACTTGTCCATTGCTTTGAGGATGGGTAACTCCGGCGAAGTGTAACTTTACTTCGAGGTTGGTTGCAAATTCCTGAAATCCTCTATCAATGAATTGGGAACCATTATCTGCTATTATCACTCTCGGCACACCAAATCTGCATATGATGTTCTTCCAAATGAACTTCTAGGTGTCCTCTACTAAAATTATTGCCAGAGGCTCTGCCTCAATCAACTTAGTGAAATAATCCACTGCAACTACATAGAACTTCACTCCTCTAGGAGCCGTCGGGAGAGGGCCCATGAGGCCAATACCCCAAATAGCAAAGGGGCAAGGATAGTTAGTTGACATTATTGCCTCCGAGGGCACTCTTTGGATGGGTGCATATCGCTGGCACTCATCGCATTTTTTGACAAACTACCTTAAGCCATTCCTCAAAGTAGGCCAGAAATACCCTTGCTGAAGTAGTACCCCAACAAGGGCGTCAGTCCCAATGTGATATCCACAGGCTCCTTCTTGGACTTCTATGAGGACTGCCTCAATGTCCTCCTCACTGATACATCTTTGTAGTGGATTGGCATGCCCTTGCCAGCACAATTCTTCCCCGATGAAGAAGTATCTACTCGAGTGCTTTCTCACCTTCGCGGCTTCTAGAGGGTATTCGAGTAATTTTGAAGACATGAGATAATTTTTTACAAGATCCTTCCACCCTTTGCCTAATGTTTTGATAGCCATTATTGCTATGCTCAGGTAGTCAAACACTTCAGTGGACTGTTTTGATTTGGCCAAAGTATCCGCTTCCACATTATCTCGTTGGGGTACCTTTTCTATTTGTACCCTGTCAAACTCTTAGATAAGTCATTTGATGAGATTATGGTACTTTTCCAAGTTCGGATCTTTTGCCCCATAGTCCCCTGTCATTTATCGAACAATGAGTTAGGAGTCACTAAGGGCCTTCAAATTTCTCACACCAACTCTTTTTGCCAATCGTAAGCCTGCTATGAAGGCTTCGTATTTAGCAACGTTATTGGTAACATTAAAACCAAATTTGATGGCCTTCAAAGTTTCCACACCTTCAGGTCCACGGAGAATTACTCCAGCTCCTTCATGTTCAAATCCTAAGGCGCCATCAACGAATAATGTCCACTTAGGTTTGTGATTTTCAAGGTCCCCTGAAGTACCTTCGATTTTAGGTACCTTAGCAATGAATCCACTAGCGCTTGGGCTTTTGTTGCCCTCTTTGGTTCATAAGTGATATCGTACTCACTGAGCTCAATGCACCTCTTTGATAATCACTCTGAGCGGTCTACCTTCCTCATGACATCTCGAAGAGGTAAGTTACTTCGTGCTGTCATGGGATGTCCTTGGAAGTAAGGCCAAAGTCTTCTTTCTGCCAGTACTAGGGTATAGATGGCTTTTTGTAGCAAAGGATACCTAACTTCAACACCATGCAGGGATTTGCTTACATAGTACACCGGCCACTGCTTCCCTCTTTCCTCCCTTACTAGGACCAAACTCACGGCTTTTTCAGTTACTGCAAGGTAAAGAATAAGTGGTTCTCCTTCCCTCGGTTGCCAAGGTGTCGATAAATGGGTCAGGTAACTTTTGAGCTCCTCCCACGTGTTTTTCCATTCTTCATTCCAAGGGTTTTCCTCGGCTCTAAGGTTGCCTTCATTTTTGGCTGCTTTTGTAAGTACTTTGAAGAAGGCCTTTTATGAGTACTCAGTGGAAGTGACTACAAGACCGGTTCTAAAGAAGGAACTATGACATCGGTAGCGAGGTCTACTATGTTGCCAACAACTTTATAGGAAGGGGAAGTATATCACCCTTTGCCTTTTTTGGCTTCGAAAATGATTGTTAGGTATTTGACATCTATTCGCAGATAGAGATCACTTTGCATTTGCCTCCTGATGATGGCGTTGTACGATGATGATACATCTATGACTATGAATCTTGTCATGGTGGATGCGAAGAGTTATTCTCCCATTTTAGCGAAAGTGCCTTTCAGTATTAGCGGGAGATCAACCCATCCAAGTACGGAAGTTCAGCTGGTCCTACTTTGAACATGGGAGATGTCATCAGCTTGAGATCATTCTCTGTTATGCCTAGTTTCAGCAACACATGGGTGAAAAGGATGTTGACATTTGAGCCATCATCTAGGAGTACTCTCCTAACATCCCAGCTTCCTATGTTTGCCATAATTAGGATAGGGTCGTTGTGTGGAAACTTTACTGTAGACCCATCCTTCCAAAAAAGCTTGTTCATTGGGTTGTCAAATTCCATCATAGGAATTTCCTAAGCCTTCCTTTTCCTCCCAGCTGAGGGTATTCTAGTTGCGATTATTTGGATTATACTTTTTGGAGGTGGCGGGTGTTTCCTGGGACTTCAATTCTAACATCGGTCAGAATCATAGTCCTCATCCTCTCATTTCCTCTCATTTTCTTTTCTTTCTCGATTTTTGGGTGACGGCATCCACAAGTAGTGTCAAAGTTGCCCTTGCTTGTTCAAAGATTCAATGTGCTTTCTTAGTTGGAAGCAATCCTCGATATTGTGCTCGTGGTCCCGATGAAATTGACAGAATTTCTTCATGTTCTTCCTATTGTCTGAGGTCATGGCCTTCGGATGCTAGATTGTGGTTCCTTGCCTTTCCAGGGCCATTAGGATGTTCATTCTTGTAGTGTTTAGGAGGGTGAATGATATTGGCCTCTTCCTCCTTGCTTTCTAAGGTAAACTTTCTCCCTTGGTGGAATACCAAGGTTGGTGACCCTGACCATTGGAATGATTATGGTCGAACTTTGGCCCACCCATCCTTAGCTCCTCGGCTGCCTTGTGTTGCTTGGCCCTTTGGTATAACTCTCCAAGGGTGTCAGAAGGATCTTTGGAGAAATTTTAGAAGTGCTGTGAGTCCCTCCTTAGTCCTCTGTGATGCCCTGAGACATCTTCACTGGAAGGCATGGTGACTTCCGGGAGGACTTCCTGTGAGGGAGAGCGTCTGGAGTTGAGGTTTCCCAGGGGAATGTGCCTGAAAAGCTCAGAGAAGAGGGTTAGGAGGTCCCCGAGGTGCTTTTCTGGGGAGGAGCCTCCGACACCCAAGTCAGTTTCCTGAGAAGGTAAGGGGTAAGCACTAGAGTTTTTAGTGGGCTTGCCTGTATTTTCTCGAGGAGGAGGAGTCGAACCGTTTGCCAGGGTCTGTTCCTTGGTATTTATAGAGAAGCCCAGCCTATTCAGATGACGACAAGTGTTCGGTCGGATGTTCTCTGAGTTTCTGGGCGTAGGGGGCGAGTAACCGGTGACAGGCTCCTTGAGTCTTGAACCGAGACAGGTCGTGACAAGACCTGGACGGCATCGGCGTGTCAAATTGCCGTTTGAGGCGACATGTAGCGTCTGTGGGCGGCATGTCAGAGGCTCCTTAAATGCTCATGCCGTACTCCCGAGGTCCTTTAGGCGAGGTCGTTCTTTGACACGGTCGCCCTTCTTCGGGAGTTATGCTCGTGCTTTTGGGGGGTTCCCTTCTTCGGAGGTTCCACCTTTGGGGAGATTCCCTTCTGTTTGTGATAGCTAATTCTCTGCATCCGAAAGCGATCCGTTCGGTCCCCCGAGGGAGCCGGCACCATCTTTGCGATCCCTGGCGTTCCTGCCGAAGTTCCAAGTTCGGGGTGCTTGGCTTCGTTCCTTCCAAGGTCAGTGATGGTGTCTCTTTCGGGTGACGCCAGGCTTCCTGATCATACTTTCGGCAGGAAGTACGCACTGGGAGAGGAGATAGTCCTTCGGCTATCACAAGCCCTCCTCCAAAAAGTCGAAGTGGGAACTTCGGTTTGGCAGCTTTCAAAGGGAGTACTTCGAGGCCTTGGGTATAGCACTCTTGCCGAAGGTGCACCTTTTCTCCGAAGACACGGGTTGTTCAAACATAGCCCGTCTTTTGGTGTCCCCGGGGTAACCTACTTCTTTACTTTTGTAGGTCTGTGAAACGTCGCGTCTCATAACCAGACATGTCAGTCTGGAGCGGCGTGCCATCTGTCAGAAGGCGTGTCCCCCTTTTGGCGCGATGGCTGACACGTGGCAGCTTTTTATTGGCTGGGGTAGCATCGGTTACAGCGGGCGTGCCTTTTTATGCTTAGTAAGCAGTTATGGCGACACCTTGCCTTTGCGCAGCATTTATGACGCCGTTCGCTTATCCCCCCTCGGCCTATATATACTTTTGTTCCTTCATAACCTCTTTTGCTTCTCCTTTTGCTCTCCTCTATCTTTCAAGTGCTTCTGCCTTCTTCCTTGCTTTTCACGGCGGTGCTGTTTAACGGGGTTTTTTCCGGCCACCTTTCACGACGGCGTTTTCAAATCCAGATTTTGGCAAATCATTTTGTGGGTTTTTGATCTCCAGAGTCCTCTGATTTTTTCTTTTTCAAGCTTTTCCAAACTCATTTTTTGCCTTTTTTCGAACTCATTTTTCAGCCAATCATGCCTATTCCCGAGAGCTGGCAACCTCTTCTTTCTCACCCTCGTTGCACCACTCCTGCAAAACTAGAGAAATGGAAGAAGAAGTTCTTCCTTCCCTCCTATGCCACTACGAGGTTGCCACGTTCTGACTAATTCAGTTTTTCAAACCATAGTGACAAGGTTACCGTTTTCCAAGCCCAGCTGAAGGCCGGACTTCGGTACCCTCAGCCGAAGATGGTTTACGAGTTTTGCGATTTCCATGGCATTGCCGTAAACCAACTTCCACCGAACTCGTACTGCTACTTCAACGCCTTCCTTTGTATGTGTGGCATTTTCAAAATAGAACCCCACTTCATTCTTTTTCTTCAGTACTATAAGCTCTTCGTGGTCCCGAAGGGTGGCTTCTACTTTATGCTACCTCGGGGATCAGGGAGCAAAAAATATAAGTTCACCTTTGCCAACAAGGACAGCTAGCGAGGGTGGCAACAAAAGTTCTTTTTTCTGAAGAATGAGGAGGCCTGGTCGCATGTTCCGACCAAATGGGCTCAGGGAAAGCTGGAGATGGACGTCATTGACCCGAGGATATTGCTAACTCCCGAGTTGGCACCTATCTTCGCGGACTTCGACGGTAGGATCCGAGCAGTCTCCGACTGAGATTCCGAGGTCCCTTCGCGCCCTCTTTACCCCTTTCCCATTAACTGGAAGTTGATGACCGAAGAGGTCCTTCGGGAGCTAAAGGTGGTAAAGGAGCACAAGACGGACCTCGAGATGCCGGCTCCTGCCATTGCCGGGAAAGACTCCTGGCTGGTGAAGCTTCTTCGGAAGAAAGAGTCTTACGAAAGTTTTTATGAAAGGAAGTTATCTCCAAATCCCTTTTCTATATTTTCACCCTGGACTCACATTGATGTCTTCTTTCCTTTTCAAAGATGGGCGACGACACTGTTGCCTTCTACAAATTGCTTTTCCTCGGGCAATCCGAGAAAGCTGAGCAGACGAAGAAGGCCGTCTCCCAAAGACGGAAAATGTCTGGGGCTGGGCCATCTGTGGCCAAATGGGTGAAGAAGGATGCGCCCCTCCTCTCTCAGAGATTCCCGAGGAGGTGGGCGAAAAGCCCGAGGCTGCTGCTGTCCCGCCGGCCAAGGTCGTTGCTGACCTCACTGCTCAGAGTCCCACTCCTTCGGCGACTCTTCTGGATGCTTTGGTAGAGGCCCCTTCTGCTGAAGAGCGACGTAAAAGCAAGGGCAAGTGGATTTCTACCGAGGAGGCTCGGGCTTCCGATGATGACATCGCTGAGGTGCCAGTAGGTTCATTTTTCTAACAAACTGTGGTGCCTTCCTTTTTGTTGGCTTTGAGATTTTCTTGCCTTGACCAATTTTTTGTTTTTTCCATGCAGGGGAGATATCATCTCCGGGTTGGGTGGCCGAGCACGCCCAAAAGCGGGCCCTTCGGGATGCCCATATCCCGAAGGGGAAGGTCTCAAAGGAGCCTTTCTGGACGTTTACGAAGGACATGAATTTGTACTCCGGAGACTGCCAGCAAATGGCTAAGGAGATCTCAAAGGGGGTGCTTACTGAGGCCTCTTTCAAGGCCATTGCGGAGGCTTACCCTGACGATGAATCCTTTGCCGCGAAGGTCTCTGAGCACGCTGCCCAGGTACGCCTCTCGCCTTTGTGTTTTTCCTTTTGATTTCCTCTAAATGTCTGCCTCTTCTTCTTTGCCTTACTAACTTTGTCTTTGTTTCTCTGCAGCTGCTGGGGTACGCCGGTTTCCTTAGAGTTCGGGTGGTGAGGCAAGCGCTGTTTCGAGCCTCGGCCTTAGGCACCATAGACCAATATAAGGCCAAGTGCTCGGAACTGGCCACACGGAACGCGCAGCTGGCTGAAGCTGCAGAAAAGGAGGTTGCTGCCATTCGGGAGAAGTTCCTGAAGGAAAAGGAAGAACTTCTGAAGGACTCCTCCCAGAAGATTTTTGACCTCGGCTCCCAGGTGGCGGAGCTGATTTCGGTGAATGAGGCAATTCAAAAGGAGAAGTCAGAATCTGAGGCTCTTCTGGCGAAGGTGCTTGAAGAGAAAGCCACGCTTCAAGCCGAGGTCGAGTCTTTGAAAAAGGAGCCGGAGAAGAAGAAGATGAAGGTGCTGAAGAAGAAGGTCGCAGATCTGAAGGAGGACCTTGAAGACCTCGGTGTCGAGAAGGACAAATTCGACCAGATGACCAAAGTTGGTTTTCAGGACGGGTTTTGCCTCACTCGGTATCAAGTTCTTCAAAGGTTCCCAGACTTGGACCTTTCTTTTTTAGAGGCTCTGAACATTCCCGAGGGGCCTTAGTGGTCTTGGTCCAAGATTGAGCATCTGAACCTGCCCCCTTCGCTTTCGGCGCCGAAGGTTGTGGAGAAGGATGCAGGAGCTAGTGGCTCCCGGGACGCCGAGAATCCTTAGTTTGTTCTAGGGCCCTTTGCCTTATTTTCCTTTTCTTTTGTACTTCTTCTTTTGGCAATCTTCCTTCTTTGTAAGCAAATTTAGCTTAATAAAAGACTTTTTTAGAAAATTTGGCTAAGTATCTTTGCAAGATTTTTCGTTTCCCTTTGTTCCGAACTCATTCGCTCAAGAGACTTCGGAAAACCTTATCGGCGCTTAGCATGGCGACCTTCTTCGCGAAATCTTGACTTGTACAACTTATGCCCAAGAATTTTGGCTAAGTCTTTTGCCAGGTTTTCTCCATTGTCCCGAACACGTTCGCTCAAGAGACTTCGGAAAACCTTATCGGCGCTTAGCATGGCGACCTTCTTCGCGAAATCTTGACTTGTACAACTTATGCCCAAGAATTTTGGCTAAGTCTTTTGCCAGGTTTTCTCCATTGTCCCGAACACGTTCGCTCAAGAGACTTCGGAAAACCTTATATGGTCGGCCACTTTTGCGGAATTTGCACTTCTTATGCTTAAGACTTTTTGGCTAAGAAACTTTCGTACTTAGAGAATTTTTCTAACTTGTATAGCACAATCTTCTTCGCCGAGATCCTAAGTATAGAATTTTATCAAGGCGTCCGAATGCCACGTATTTTTTAATTCTATACCTTCGGAATCGCCGAGCTTGTACACCACTTTTCATACTTCGGCAAGGATCAGATAGGGACCTTCCCAGTTTGCGCAAAATACCCCGTGGGATGGCCTACGAGGTGCAAATTCATCCTTTCGGAGAACGAGGTCTCCTTTCTTTATTCCTTTTGGCCTGGCACGCAAGTTTATAGCTGTGGCCACTCTCTGCTGAAAAGCCTTTCTTCTCAGCTCCGCTATTTCTCTGTGTTCACCGACGAGGTCGAGCTTGGTTCTTAGGCCGAGGTCATTTCTACTTTCATCAAAAACTTGTACTCGGATTGATGGTTGCACTACCTCGATTGGGATGATGGCCTCTGATAGCCAAAGGCTATCGCCTCAATCTGGCCGAATACCCTGCCACAACAATGGCCAGAAGAACTGGCGCTTCCCGGGAACAGGTGGAATCATGCACCTCGGGAGATAGCCTGAGAGCTCCGAGCCTCGGCACGCCAGTAAAACTTGAGGACTCCATTCGCCCCCCAAGGTTGTGAACAGCGCGCCTTCGGAAAAGTGGCACCAGACATTGCTGCCCGAATATGATATCCCCGAAGGCGGAACCCCCTGGAATTGGGAACCCCCGAACTGAGGGTAGGCTTCCCGAAGAGGCTCTGTCCGAACTAGAGGACGACCTCGCCCAGGGACCTCGGGAGTACGGCAGGCGCATTTAAGGAAGCATTTAAGGAAGCCTCTGACACGTCCCACCACAGACGTAAAAAGTCGCCCTGACGCGCAGACGCCATCAGAATCATATCATGGCCCGTCTCAGCACAAGGCTCGAGGCCATCTAGTTACCAACTATCTGTCCCCTACGCCCAGACATTCAGGAGCATCCGACCGCACACGTGTCATGATCTGAACGGGCTAGGTATTCCTATATATATAGGAAATAAATACTTGACAGGAGGTTGGCAGGCCGGATATACAGCTCCCACACCCTGAGAAAATACCAGGCGAGACTTTTCTGCCTTTCTCTTTGAGCTAGTGACTTTCTCCTTCTTCCGGCCACCACTGACTTGGGCGTCGGAGGCTCCCCCCCCGGAAAAACACTCCGGGGGCCTCCTAACCCTGTTTACCAGCTTTTCAGGTACTCTCCTTGGGGCGATCCACCTTCCAGGCGTTCTTCCTCCTAGAAGTCTCCTCAACAGTCATCATGACTCACAACGATGAGGCCTTAGGCCATCAGCCTCTGTACCGAAAATGAGTGAAAAAGGCGTTTCCCCTGTTGCTCTTCGGGGTGTTGTTCGGTAGCTCCACAATACACTTTGGAGCTCTCCTGGCCATTTCCCTTTTACTTCCCCCAGCCTCTTTTTCAGACCATCTTTTATGGTACTGTTTGATACTTCTACCTGCCCATTGCTTTGGGGGTGAGCTACTAGGGCGAAGTGCATTTTTGTTCCGAGGTCACTGATAAATTCCTGGAACCCTTTGTCTATAAACTGGGATCCATTATCAGCTACTAGTACCCTTGGTATGCCAAATCTGCATACAATGTTCTTCCATACGAAGTTTTGCACTTCTTTTGCCGAGATAGTAGCCAACGGTTCCGCCTCGACCCATTTGGAGAAATAGTCTACTGCTACTACGCAGAATTTCATGCCTCCAGGCGCTGTTCGGAGTGGTCCTATGAGGTCTATGGCCCAGACTGCGAAGGGCCAGGGATAGTCAGCTGAAGTCACCATTTCCGAGGGTGTCCTCTGGATATTTGCGTGTTTTTGGCAGTTACCACATTTTCGGACAAACTGCCTAGCGTCCTTTCTCAAGGTAGGCCAAAAGTATCCTTGGCGCAGTATTACTGCCGCCAGGGCGTCGATTCCAATGTGTGAACCACAAGCGCCTTCGTGGACTTCTTCGAGGATCATTTCAGTATCCTCTTCGCCAACACACCTCTGTAAAGGATTTGCATATCCCTGCTGATACAGTTCTTCGCCTATTAGGAAGAATAACCCGGAGCATCTTCGCACTTTTGCAGCCTTGATGGGGTCTTTGGGGAGCGCGTTGTTCGCAAGATACCTTTTTATCAGGTCTTTCCAGCCTTTTTTCGAAGTTACTATGCTCAGTACTTCAATGCTCGGGCGGCTTAGTACCTCGCTGTATGTTTTTGACTTCAACAAGCAATCTGCTTCGACGTTATCCCGTCGAGGTACGTTTTCGATCCGTATGGTGTCGAACTCTCGAATGAGCTTTGTCATCAGTTCGTGATATTTTGCCAAGATTGGGTCCTTCGCCCCATAGTCTCCTGCCTGATAGCCAAAGGCTGTCGCCTCAATCTGGCCGAATACCCTGCCACAACAACGGCCGGAAGAACTGGCGCTTCCCGGGAATAGGTAGAATCATGCACCTCGGGAGATAGCCTGAGAGCTCCGAGCCTCGGCACGCCAGTAAAACTTGAGGACTCCATTCGCCCCCCAAGGTTGTGAACAACGCGCCTTCGGAAAAGTGGCACCAGACATTGGTGCCCGAACATGATATCCCCGAAGGCGGAACCCCCTGGAACTGGGAACCCCCGAACTGAGGGTAGGCTTCCCGAAGAGGCTCTGTCCGAACTAGAGGACGACCTCGCCCAGGGACCTCGGGAGTACGGCAGGCGCATTTAAGGAAGCATTTAAGGAAGCCTCTGACACGTCCCACCACAGACGTAAAAAGTCGCCCTGACGCGCAGACGCCATCAGAATCATATCATGGCCCGTCTCAGCACAAGGCTCGAGGCCATCTAGTTACCAACTATCTGTCCCCTACGCCCAGACGTTCAGGAGCATCCGACCGCACACGTGTCATGATCTGAACGGGCTAGGTATTCCTATATATACAGGAAATAAATACTTGACAGGAAGTTGGCAGGCCGGAGATACAGCTCCCATACTCTGAGAAAAGACCAGGCGAGACTTTTCTGCCTTTCTCTTTGAGCTAGTGACTTTCTCCTTCTTCCGGCCACCACTGACTTGGGCGTCGGAGGCTCCCCCCCCGGAAAAACACTCCGGGGGCCTCCTAACCCTGTTTACCAGCTTTTCAGGTACTCTCCTTGAGGCGATCCACCTTCCAGGCGTTCTTCCTCCTAGAAGTCTCCTCAACAGTCATCATGACTCACAACGATGAGGCCCTGGGCCATCATTTGGCGCCGTCTGTGGGAACCCGCTCGCAGATTGCCGTCGTTGAGACTCGGCGTTCTAAGGACAAGGGACTCCCAAGGTCCTCGTCCGCGCCTGAGATACAACCGGCTGCTGAGCAGACACTCCCAGAGACTTCTACGCCCGAGGAGGACCGCCCTCTGGTAATCACCATGAGCTTCTTGAGGGACTTTCAGCGCTCGGTCGTTGCTGAAATGACTCAGCAGATCGACCGAAGATGGCCACAGCAGTCGCAGGCTCAGAAACCCTCCTCATCAACACGCCCTCGGGAGAGAAGCCCCAAGTCTACACACCGCAGTTCAGAAAGTGGAGATCCTCGCGGAGAATCATCCACAGAAGATATAGCCCTCGGGAAACGGCCTGTGGGACAAACCGGGTCCAAGCGACCGAGAGTCTCACAGCGAAGCAGTTCGTCGCCGGAGGTGAGGGCCCTGACCCCTCCGCGCCGAACTCGCTCCCCGAAAAGGCGCCGTCGATCACCCTCCCGCGAAAATGGTCCTAGCGCCACTGCGCTTATGGAAAGGATATTGGCACGGCTGGACAGAGTGGAAAAGCAAGTGACCAGAAAACCCGTTTGGGACAGGCTGTCGGGGGCGTTATGCGAAGATGGCTCCCCGTTTATTCACACCGTCGTTGAGGCAGCTATGCCAGGCGACTTCAGAGTGCCTAGGCTGGAGATCTATGATGGCCGGACTGATCCACAGGCCCATCTGACGAAGTACAGGCGGAGCATGATAATGCACGGAGCTGATGACGCTACCATGTGCAAATGCTTTGAAGTCACCCTCACGGGCCCAGCAACAGCATGGTACAATTCGTTGCCCCCAGGGACTATCACTGAGTTTCAGGAGTTGTCCACAGCCTTCACCCAGCAGTTCATTGGGAGCAGGCCGACGGCCAAAATGCCTGTACAGATGTTCGACATAGAGCAGAGAAACGGAGAGACGATCCGAGACTATGTCGAACGATTCAACAGGGAAGCACTCAGCGTCCCGGACTTCCGGCCCGAAATCCGCATCCTCGCTATGACACGGGGCCTTCGGCGTGACTCACAGCTGTTCTACGAGTTCTCAAAGGACCCCCCGGAGACCCTCGGAGAATTTTACCGAAGGGCAGAGCAGCACATGACAGCCGAGGAATTGAGGATGGCGGGGCCGAAGTCTGATCATTACCGCGCCGAAGGGTCCAGCCAGCAAGCTCGGCATCTTTCTGAACACACAGGTCGACCACGGCGAATGCGAGGAAAGAAACCTCAAAGTTTCACACCCTTGAGCACGACACGGACCAACATTCTCATGGCGCTGGAGAGGCAAGGGACGCAGATTCGGCGGCCAAAGGCCATGGCCGCCGATAATAAGAAGAATGCCAAGAAGTTCTGCCAGTTTCATCGCGACCACGGTCATGACACCGAAGACTGCTTCCAGCTGAAGAAGTACATAGAGTCGCTGATCAAACAGGGCCAACTTCGCAAGTATCTGCGGATGCCCTCCCCTAAAGGCAGAAAAGAGGAGGAAGAGAGGGCCGAAAACGAGGACTATGACTCCGACAGGCGGAGAAACAGAAGTCCAAAAAGGCGCCTTCCACCTCCAGTAGGGGTCATCCAAACCATCACCACGGGGCTCCCATCCTCGGAAAGAAAGCGGAAGGCCAGAGAAATTGCTGTTATGGAGTATCAAAGTCCATCAAAGAAATTGGCTCGCAAAGATGGCTCCACTGTCGTCTTCCCCCACGACGACCCGCTGCTGATAATGGCGAGAATAGGGAACTGGGACGTCAAGAGAGTGTTGCTTGATGATGGCTCAAATGCTGACGTCCTATTCTCGCACTTACTGCCGAGCCTGGGCATCACCAGCAGCGAGCTGAAACCTGTCACCACGCCCACCTTCGGCGTTGGGCCATCCGAACTACCCGTCCTCGGATGGATCGACCTCCCTTTGATGATGAAAGGCACTTCGGTAGACGGAGCAGCTGAGTTGTACGCGTCCACAATGACAAGATTCATCGTCATGGATGTCCCGTCTTCGTACAACGCCATCCTTGGAAGGCAGACTCAGGGGAACCTGCACATTCGCCCCGATGTGAAGTACTTGACTGTCACATTCGCCACCAAGGATGGAGATGCAGAGGTCTTCATCGACCAAGCCGAGGTAAGAAAGGTGTTTGTAAAAACACGAAAGGCTCCGGCAAACAGCTCTACACAAACGGTGGAGGCAAAGGCGCAGGAGAAAGGCAAAGAAGGAGATCCCCCAGAAGCAGAAACGGAAGCAGTAGATCTTGTCCCAGGACAATCTACCCGAATAGGGAAGAGCTTGGCCAAAGGTGATAAGGAAAATCTTGTATCCTTTCTGCTAAAAAATAAAGATCTGTTTGCCTACTCGCCGAAAGACATGCCAGGAGTGAACCCTGGCATAATACAGCACAGCCTCAAAGTAAGCCCGGAAGCAAAACCTGTCAGGCAAAAGAAACGAAGCATCTCAGCCCACAAAAGCAACTTTGTGAAAACCGAAGTCCAGCGCCTATTGGATGCTGAAGTTATCAGGGAGGTCAAATACCCCGAATGGTTAAGCAACGTGGTCATCGCCACAAAAGAAGGTAGCAGCAAACTCCGGATGTGCATTGATTTCAGAAACTTGAACGATGCTTGCCCGAAAGACTCATTTCCCCTCCCGCCAATAGATCAACTGGTAGATTCAACGGCCGAATACGGGCTCCTGAGCTTCCTAGATGCCTTCAGCGGCTACCATCAGATAAGGATGGACCCGGAAGATGAAGAGAAAACTGCCTTCATCACCGAGGGAGGAACGTACTGCTATATAAGAATGCCCTTCGGGCTGAAAAATGCAGGAGCCACCTACCAGAGACTGATGAACAAGGTCTTTAAAGACCAAATGGGGAGAAACATGGAAGTATATGTTGACGATATGATAGTAAAAAGCAAGCTGCCCGGCTACCACGTTGCAGATTTGGAGGAAACCTTCCAAAAGCTCAGAGCCTTCGGGATTCGCCTTAACCCCGAGAAGTGTATGTTCGGGGTGACGTCGGGAAAATTCCTTGGGTACATAGTATCCGAAAGAGGCATCGACGCCAATCCTGAGAAGATTAAGGCTCTGCTTGAGTTCCGAACTCCTGCCACAGTGAAAGACGTGCAGAGACTAACCGGAAGAATAACCTCTCTGAGCAGGTTTATTTCCAGGTACGGAGATAGGTGTAGACCTTTCTTCAAAGTCCTCACAAAGGCAGCAAAGATGGAAGGCGACCTCGGAAGAAACAGTCATCCTTGGGATGAAGATTGCCAAAAGGCCTGGGAGGAACTCAAAGTCTACCTGGCCAGCCTGCCGACTCTGCGGCAACCTCGGGAGGGAGAACCCCTCGTACTATACCTCGCCGTCACAGAAAAGGCCGTGAGCTCGGTCCTGATAAAGGAAGAAGGGCCGAAACAATGGCCGGTCTACTATGTGAGCAAGTCCTTGCATGGCGCCGAAGTCAGGTACCCTTTGCTTCAAAAAGCTATATACGCCTTGGTGCTTGCAGGAAGAAGGCTGCGACCATATTTCCAGGCTCACCCCATCATCGTCCGAAGTAGTCTACCACTACGGGATGTCATGAAGAGAGTTGATCATTCGGGAAGGCTCTCCAAGTGGTGCATAGAGCTTGGCGAGCACGAAATCACGTATGAGCCTCGAAAGGCCATAAAAGCCCAAGCATTGGCAGATTTTATCGCCGAAATACCCACCACTGAGGAGAACCACTCAGATCCGAAAGAAGGGGAGCCAGAATGGACCTTGCATGTTGACGGAGCCTCGGGGTCCGAACACCAGGGAGCTGGAATAGTTATCAGAGGACCTGAAGGCCTAGAGGTGATGAAGGCTATCAAGTTCAGCTTCAACGTCACCAATAATGTGGCTGAGTATGAAGCCCTCATAGCGGGATTACGCTTGGCCAGAAAGATTGGCGTGAGAAGCTTAAGGGCTCACAGCGATTCCCAGCTGGTAGTTCGGCAGACGGCAGGAGATTATGGGGCGAAGGACCCCATCTTGGCAAAATACCACGAGCTGGTAAGAAATCTCATCCAAGAGTTTGACGCCGTACGGATCGAAAATGTACCCCGGCGGAATAACACTGAGGCAGATTGCTTAGCAAAGTCCAAAACATACACCGAGGTGCTAGACCATCCAAGCATCTCCGTGCTAAGCGTAACGACCTCGGGAATGGGATGGAAGGACCCCATAAAGAGATACCTCGCAGAGAATGAGCTTCCCGAAGACGCCGGCAATGCTGCAAGACTGCGAAGACGTGCCGGAAGATTCTTCCTGATTGGTGAAGAGTTATATCGGCAAGGATATGCAAACCCGCTGCAGAGATGTGTGGGCGAAGAGGATACTGAGATGGTCCTCGAAGAAGTCCACGAAGGCATGTGCGGCTCGCACGTTGGAACTGATGCCCTTGCAGCAGTGATACTCCGCCAAGGATACTTCTGGCCTACCCTGAGAAAGGACGCAAGACAGTTCGTCCAGAAGTGCGGTAGTTGCCAGAGACATGCAAAAATCCAGAGGATACCCTCGGAAATGGTAACGTCGGCAGACTATCCTTGGCCCTTCGCAGTCTGGGGTAAAGACCTCATTGGGCCACTCCCCACAGCGCCCGGAGGCGTGAAATTCTGCGTGGTAGCAGTGGACTATTTCTCAAAGTGGGTAGAGGCAGAACCACTAGCAACTATCTCGGCAAAAGAAGTGCAGAAGTTCGTGTGGAAAAACATCGTATGCAGATTTGGCATACCGAGGGTACTAGTAGCTGATAATGGATCCCAGTTTATAGACAAAGGATTCCAGGAATTCATCAGCGACCTCGGGATAAAGATGCACTTCGCCCCAGTAGCTCACCCCCAAAGCAATGGGCAGGTGGAAGTATCAAACAGGACCATAAAAGATGGCCTGAAAAAGAGACTTGGGGAAGCCAAGGGGAAATGGCCAGGAGAACTCCAAAGTGTATTGTGGAGCTACCGAACGACGCCACGAAGAGCCACAGGGGAAACTCCCTTCTCACTCGTCTTCGGAACAGAGGCCATTATCCCAATAGAGATAGTTCAGCCTTCAATACGGGTGCAAGTATTTGATGAAGGCGGAAACGACCTCGGTCTGAGAACCAAGCTCGACCTTGTGGCCGAACACAGAGAAATAGCCGAGCTGAGAAGAAAAGCTTTCCAGCAAAGAGTGGCCGCGGCTATCAACTTAAAAGCCAGGCCCAAAGAAATCAAAAAAGGAGACCTCGTTCTCCGAAAGGCCGACTTCGCACCCCGAAGGCCATCTCACGGAGTACTTCGCGCAAATTGGGAAGGACCTTATCTGGTTCTCGCCGAAGTACGAAAAGGCGTGTATAAGCTTGGCGACGCCGAAGGCGTAGAATTGAAAAACACTTGGCATTCAGATGCCTTGAAAAAATTCTACGCCTAAGGTTGAGCGGAAGAAGTATGTTGTACAAGAAATATTCTAAGTACAGAATGGTCTTGAGAAAAATTTTCAAGTATACCAAAATTGTCCAAGACAGATTTCCGCGAAGGTGCTCGCCACGAAAAAAGCGGTTGTGACTTCCCGAAGCCCCTTGAGCCACTATGCTCGGGAAAAATGGGAAACAAGAATCTTGCAAAGGTACTCAGCATAATCAGTGCAGAGAAAATTTTCCGAACACCCTTGAGCGAACATGCTCGGGAGAAAGGGAAAGCAAGAATCTCGCAAAAATACACGCCAAAACAAAAGCAGAGGTAATTTCCGAACACCCTTGAGCGAACGTGCTCGGGAAAAAGGGAATGAGCAATCTCGCGAAGATTTTCCTAAGTCCTTTTGAGCAAATATGCTCGGGACAATAGGAAGACAGAAAAATTTGGCTAAAGATTTTCCGAAGGCCCTTGAGCGAACATGTTCGGGATAAAAGGAAACAAAAAGCCTGCAAAAGACTTAGCCAAATTTTTGCAAATTTTCCAGAAAGTCTCTTGAGCGAGCCTGCTCGGGACAAAGGAAGGTAAAAAGTTTCTTTGGTTGCAGGTTTTCCGAAAGTCTCTTGGAGCGAACGTGTTCGGGACAATGGAAATAAAGAAACTTGCAAGAAAGGACTTAGCCGAAAAGATTGTTCATTTAGAGCAAAAGCTGCCTTACAAAAGAAGTGTCCAAAGAAGGAGCACGAAGGGGAAAAATAAGAGGAGCCCTAAAGCAAACTAGGGAGAGCCGGGTGGACGAAGACCAGGAAGCTTCAGATGCTCGACCCGGGACCACTGCCACCGAGGTCCCTCAGGAAAATTTAGGCCCTCCAGAAAAGAGAGGTCCAAATCTGGGAACCTCTGCAGCACCTGGTGCCGAGCGAGGCAGAAGCCGTCCTGAAAGGCGACCTTGGCCATGTCGTCAGAAGTACGTTTTTGAATGCCAAGGACATTGACCTCGTCCCTCAGCTCAGCAACCTCCTCCTCGAGCTCACTTATCCCCAGCATCTCTCCGGACTCCTTCTTCAGAGCCTCGACCTCGGCTTGAAGAGCAGCGTTCTCGTCCGTCAAACTCGACGCAAGACTGTCGGAAACAGCCTTGTCCTTGACAAGATCTTCATTGGCGGCAAGCAGCTCCTTTACTTGGTCGCCGAGGTCGGAAATCTTCCGGGAGGAGTCCTTTTCAAGTTCTTCTCTTTTCTTCGAGAACTCCTCCCGAACGGCAGCAAGTTGCTGAGAACAATCCGCTGTCAGCTGCTGGTTGCTGGCGATCACCTTCGCAAGAGAAGCCTTCGCTTCAGTGAGTTCCCGCGAAGTCGCATCCTTGGAGGCAGCCTGTCTGGCCACCCGAACTCGGAGATAACCAGCGTACTCCAGCAGCTACGGCAAGGCAAAAGTCCAGGTTAGTACAAGTCTAAACACTTAGAAAATTGAGGAAAAAAGTGTAAAGACTATACCTGAGCAGCATGCTCGGTGACTTTTGCGGCGAGGGTATTATCCCCCGGGTGAGCCGCCGCAATGGCCCGGAAGGAGGCATCAGTGGTCATCCCCTTCCAAATCTCTTTGGTCATCTTCGGACAATCGTCGGAGAACAGATTCATATCCTCCGTAATTGTCCAAAAGGGCTCCAAGGGGATCTTCCCCTCAGGGATTGTGGCATTACGCAGGGCCCGTTTCCTCTCATGAATGGCCCTCCAGCCAACAGTAAGAGATTCCCCTGAAAGTGAGAAGGAAGTTAGGAGCAAAAGAAAAATTCGCGAAAAGAAAAGGAGCTGAACTTCGGCTAAAGACATACCTGGAGGAACCTCGGAGACAGTGTCCTCGGAATCCTCGGGCCCCTCGGAAGAAAGACCCTTACCCTTCTGCCGGTAGCGCTCCTCGGCGGTGGGTACTTCTACCACTACAGTGTTTCTGGGGGCCTCGAGGTCGGGAAGAGGCACCTCGGCGGAAGTAGCGGGGACCTCGGCCGGTGGAATTTCAACAAGACCAGCGTCTTCGCCAGCTTCTTCTTCCAAAAGCTCTGGCTGAGGAGACTGGAGAGTTTTCCTAACTCGCTTCGCCGAGGGTCCCGCCCCTGTCGTCTTCCTTCTTCGGGAAGCCGCCTTCTTTGTTTGCTCCCCCTTCTCCACCTGGCCAGAAAAGAGGGCCTTGTAATAAGCGGCAGCCCCATCGCCCATCTCTGAAAAAGAGAAGAAATATCAGCGTAAGTCCGAGGAAAAAGTATAAAGGGATGGAAGATTACTCACTTTCGGCAAAAGTTTCGAAAGAAGTCTCCCCCTTAAGGAGCTTGACCAGCCAGGAGTCTTTCCCGGCGATGGCGGGAGCGGGCATATTGAGGTCAGTCACGTGCTCCTTAACCACTTTCAGCTCCCGAAGGACTTCTTCGGTCATCAACCTCCAGTTGATAGGAAAGGGGTAAAGAGCACGAGGAGAGACCTCGGGAGCCCAGTCAGCGACTGCCCGAATGCGGGCGTCGAAATCCGCGAACACGGAAGCCAACGGTGGGGTCAGCAGCATCCTCGGATCGACGACGTCTGCGTTCAGCACTCCCTGAGCCCACCTGGTCGGGACATCAGACCAGTTCTTATCCACCTTGAGGAAAAAGAACTTAGGCTGCCACCCCCGCCAGCTGTCCTTCGTGTCGAAGGTGAAGGTGAATTTTTTGCTCCCGGATCCTCGAGGTAGCAGGAAATAGAAGCCACCCTTCGGGACCACATAGAGCTTGTAGTACTGCATGAAAATGATGAAGTGGGGCTCTATCCCGAACACGCCACACATGCAGAGGTAGGCGTTAAAGTAGCAGTACGCGTTCGGGGGAAGCTGGTTCACAGCAATGC
Organism: Aquilaria yunnanensis; assembly: GCA_039654915.1. Classification (NCBI taxonomy): domain Eukaryota; kingdom Viridiplantae; phylum Streptophyta; class Magnoliopsida; order Malvales; family Thymelaeaceae; genus Aquilaria; species Aquilaria yunnanensis. Next base: position 51,116,971 of record CM077594.1, on the reverse strand, counting down.
CATGGAATTGGCAGAACTCGCAAACCACCTTCGGGGGAGGATACCGAAGACCGGCCTTCAGTTGGGCTCGGAAGACGGTAACCTCGTCGCCACGGTTTGAAAAAGCAAAATGGCTAGAACGAGGCAGTCTGGTCACAGCGTAAGACGGAAGAAAGAATTTTTTCTTCCACCTCTCTAGTTTTTCGGGGGTGGTACAGCAAGGATGGGCCAGAAGAGGTTTCCAGCTCTCGGGAACAGGCATCGCAGACATGAAAAAGAGTTTGAGATGGAAAAGAAAATAGTTTCCAGAAAAAACTCAGAAGACGAGTTTGGAAAAAACAGCAGTTTTCCAGAAAAACTCAGAAAAACAGAGGAATCAAGTACTCTGGAAATCAAAACCCACCAAAAGATTTGCCGGAGGACGCCGTCGTGAAAGTTGGTTGGAAAAAGCTCTGATTAAAGAAGCTCCGCCACAGAAAGCAAGATAAAACGCAAGAACAGAGGGCAGAGCAGAAAAAGAGCAGAAAAACAGTAAGTGGGACTTATGATAGAATGGGCTATTTATAGGCCAAAGGTGGGTAACCGAAAGAACATCATAAGTACCCATTGGAGGCGAACCGTCGCCGTAACTGCCCGCTGCACCCGAAAAGGCGCGCCCTCTGTAAATGACGCGCCTCTCCTCCAATGGCAAGAAGCCACGTGTCAACCGCTGCGCAGAAATGGGGGACGTGCCTCCCCAAACGTGCCTGGAAAACCGGGACACGGCTCCTGATTGGGACACGTCGTTTGACATCCCTGAGAAATGGAGACGCGCCGCTCAGTCTGACACGCTTGGCCATCAGACCTGCAGAAATAAAAAAGCAGGCCACCTCGAGGACACCAAGAGACAGGCTATGGCTGAACAGCCCATGACTTTTGGGCAAGAGGTGTATCTTCGGTACAGGCTTTGCCTCGGAGACACCAAAGAAAAGGCCAAGGCCGGACAGCCCAGACCCTCGGGCAAAAGGTGCGACCTCGGAACAGGTTATGCTTCCCAACGAGACTCCCAACGGCAACCTCGGAAAGAGATGCAAACCGAAGTCTTCACTTCGGCTTTCCAGAGGGGGGCATGTGATAGCCAAAGGCTGTCGCCTCAATCTGGCCGAATACCCTGCCACAACAACGGCCGGAAGAACTAGCGCTTCCCGGGAATAGGTGGAATCATGCACCTCGGGAGATAGCCTGAGAGCTCCGAGCCTCGGCACGCCAGTAAAACTTGAGGACTCCATTCGCCCCCCAAGGTTGTGAACAACGCGCCTTCGGAAAAGTGGCACCAGACATTGGTGCCCGAACATGATATCCCCGAAGGCGGAACCCCCTGGAACTGGGAACCCCCGAACTGAGGGTAGGCTTCCCGAAGAGGCTCTGTCCGAACTAGAGGACGACCTCGCCCAGGGACCTCGGGAGTACGGCAGGCGCATTTAAGGAAGCATTTAAGGAAGCCTCTGACACGTCCCACCACAGACGTAAAAAGTCGCCCTGACGCGCAGACGCCATCAGAATCATATCATGGCCCGTCTCAGCACAAGGCTCGAGGCCATCTAGTTACCAACTATCTGTCCCCTACGCCCAGACGTTCAGGAGCATCCGACCGCACACGTGTCATGATCTGAACGGGCTAGGTATTCCTATATATACAGGAAATAAATACTTGACAGGAAGTTGGCAGGCCGGAGATACAGCTCCCATACTCTGAGAAAAGACCAGGCGAGACTTTTCTGCCTTTCTCTTTGAGCTAGTGACTTTCTCCTTCTTCCGGCCACCACTGACTTGGGCGTCGGAGGCTCCCCCCCCGGAAAAACACTCCGGGGGCCTCCTAACCCTGTTTACCAGCTTTTCAGGTACTCTCCTTGAGGCGATCCACCTTCCAGGCGTTCTTCCTCCTAGAAGTCTCCTCAACAGTCATCATGACTCACAACGATGAGGCCCTGGGCCATCACTGCCGTTTGCCGAACTACTAGCTGGGAATCGCTGTGGGCTTTTAGATTTCGCATGCCAATTCTTCTGGCTAGGCGCAATCCTGCTATGAGGGCTTCATACTCAGCCACATTGTTGGTGACGTTAAAGCTGAACTTAATAACCTTCATTACTTCAAGGCCTTCGGGACCTCTGATAATTACCCTAGCTCCCTGGTGTTCGGATCCCGAGGCTACGTCGACGTACAAAGTCCACTCTGGCTCACCTTCGCTTGGATCTAGATGGCTATCTTCGGTGGTGGGTACTTCGGCAATGAAGTCTGCCAGAGCTTGAGCTTTTATGGCTTTTTGAGGTTCATAAGTGATGTCGTGTTCGCCAAGCTCTATGCACCATTTGGAAAGCCTTCCCGAATGATCAACTTTTCTCATGACATCGCGCAGAGGTAGACTGCTTCGGACGATGATAGGGTGAGCCTGAAAATATGGTCACAGCCTTCTTCCTGCTAGCACCAAGGCATATATAGCCTTTTGCAACAGAGGGTACCTAACTTCGACGCCATGCAGGGACTTGCTTACGTAGTAGACTGGCCATTGCTTCGCCCCCTCTTCTTTCACAAGGACCGAGCTTACGGCTTTTTCTGTGACAGCGAGGTATAACACGAGGGGCTCTCCCTCGCAAGGTTGCCGCAAAGTGGGCAGACCGGCTAAGTAGATTTTGAGTTCCTCCCAGGCCTTTTGGTAGTCTTCACCCCAAGGATGGTCATTACTCCAGAGGTTGTCCTCCTTTTTTGCTGCCTTAGTGAGGACTTTGAAGAATGGTCGACACCGGTCTCCATATCTGGAGATAAACCTGCTGAGGGAGGTTATCTTTCCGGTGAGCCTCTGCACATCTTTTATTGTGGCAGGAGTTCGGAACTCAAGTAGAGCCTTAATTTTTTCTGGGTTGGCATCAATGCCTCTTTCTGATACCATATACCCAAGGAACTTTCCCGAGGTTACTTCGAAGATGCACTTTTCAGGATTAAGGCGGATCCCGAGGGCTCTGAGCTGGTGGAAAGTTTCCTTTAGATCTGCGACATGGTCGCCAGGCAGTTTACTTTTGACTATCATGTCATCCACATATACTTCCATGTTTTTCCCTATTTGGTCGTTGAAGACCTTGCTCATCAACCTCTGGTAGGTGGCTCCTGCATTTTTGAGCCTGAAGGGCATCCTGATGTAGCAGTATGTTCCTCCTTCGGTGATGAAGGCGGTTTTTTCTTCATCTTCAGGGTCCATCCTTATTTGATGATACCCACTAAAGGCGTCTAAGAAAGTTAGGAGCCCGTATTCGGCAGTTGAGTCTACCAATTGGTCTATCGGTGGGAGAGGGTATGAATCTTTCGGGCAAGCGTCGTTCAAGTTTCTAAAGTCGATGCACATCCGGAGTTTGCCGCTTCCTTCTTTTGTGGCAACTACCACATTGCTTAACCATTCAGGGTACTTGAACTCCCTGATGACATCGGCTTCTAACAGTCGTTGGACTTCGGTTTTGACAAAGTTACTTTTATGAACTGAGATGCCTCGCTTCTTTTGTCGGACAGGCTTTGCTTCCGGACTTACTTTGAGGCTATGTTGAATTATATCAGGGTTTACCCCTGGCATGTCTCTCGGCGAGTAGGCAAACAGATCTTTATTTGTCAGTAGGAAAGATACAAGTTTTTCCTTGTCACCTTCGGCCAAGTTTTTCCCTATTCGGGTATTTTGGCCTGGGACAAGTTCTACTTCTTCCATTTCCGCCTTCGCGGGATTCTCTGCCTCGCCCTTTTTTGGTGCTTTTGCTTCCACAGTTTGCGCGAAGTTGTTTGCTGGAGCCTTTCGTGTTTTGACGAACACCTTCCTTACTTCGCCTTGATCTATGAAGATTTCCGCATCTCCATCCTTGGCGGTGAAAGTGACGGTTAAGTACTTGACATCAGGGAGAATGTGCAGGTTCCCCTGTGTCTGTCTTCCAAGGATGGCGTTGTACGATGAAGGGACATCCATAACGATGAACCTTGCCATTGTGGAGGCGTACAACTCTGCTGTCCCAATCACCGAAGTCCCTTTCAGCATCAAAGGGAGATCGATCCATCTAAGGACGGGCAGTTCAGACAGACCTACCTCGAAGCTAGGCGAGGTGACGGGCTTGAGGTCGCTGCCAGATACACCCAACCTCGGCAGCAAGTGTGAAAACAGGACGTCGGCTTTTGATCCGTCGTCAAGCAGCACTATCTTGACGTCCCAGTTTCCTATTCTCGCCATGATCAATAATGTGTCGTCATGGGGAAAAATGACAGCGGAACCATCCTTTCGGGCCAGCTTTTTTGTTGGACTTTGATACTCCATGACTGCTATTTCTCTGGCCTTCCTCTTTCTTTCCGAGGATGGCAGTCCCGTCGTAATTGTTTGTATGATTCCCGCTGGAGGTAGAGGGCACCTTTTCGGACTTCGGTTTGTCCGCCTGTCGGAGTCGTAGTCCTCATCTTCTGCCTTTCCTTCCTCCTCTTTTCTCCCTTTCGGGGAAGGCATGCGCAGATAACGCCGAAGTTGGCCCCGTTTTATCAGCGACTTTATGTACTTTTCCAATTGGAAGCAGTCTTCGGTGTCGTGGCCGTGGTCGTGATGAAACTGCCATGGCCCGTGGCCGCTGAACCTGATTTCCCTGCCTTTCCATTGTCATGAGGATGTTGGTCCTTGTGGTGTTCAGGGGTGTGAAAATGGGGAGTTTCCTTCATCGCGTTCTCCGAGGTCTGCCTGCCTGTTCGGGGGGATACCGGGTTTGCTGGCTGGACCCTTCGGCCTGGGTGTGATCGGACTTTGGTCCGCCCATTCTCAGTTCTTTGGCTATCATGTGCTTTTCGGCCCTTCGGTAAAATTCACCCAGCGTGTCCGTGGGGTCCTTGGAGAATTCGTAAAACAGCTGTGAGTCCCTCTGAAGGCCCCGTGTCATCGCGAGGATGCGTACTTTGGGCCGAAAGTCTGGGACACTCAAGGCCTCTCTGTTAAATCTCTCGACATAGTCGCAGATCGTCTCTCCAATTCTTTACGCTATGTCGAACATCTGAACCGGCATCTTCGCCGTTGGCCGACTTCCGATAAACTGCTGCATGAAGGCTGTGGATAACTCCTGGAACTCCGTGATGGTTCCTGGGGCCAATGAATTATACCACACTGTTGCTGGCCCAGTGAGAGTGACCTCAAAACATTTGAAAAGGTAGCGTCGTTGGCACCGTGCATCATCATGCTGCGTCTGTACTTGGTCAGATGGGCCTGTGGATCAGTACGGCCATCATAAGTTTCCAGCCGAGGTACTCTAAAAACACCTGGCATGGCTGCCTCAACTACATCTTGGGTGAATGGGGACTCATCCCCACAAAAGGTTCCAGACAGCCTAGCCCAGACGGGTTTGCGGGCCACCTGTTTCTCCACTCTGTCCAACCTCGCCAATATCTTCTCCATAAGGATCGTGGTGCTAGGTTCTTCTTCTGGGATGGGAGATTGTCGGTGCCTCTTCGGAGAGTGAGTGTGGCGCTGAGGGGATGGGGACCTCGCCTCAAGTGACTGGCTCCTCTTGTGTGTGATTTTGGGTCGTCTTGACCCCGCTTGTCCCGTGAGCCGTGCCCCGAGGGGCATGTTTTCCGTTGAAGACTCCTCTCATGGGTCTCCGCATCCCGAACTACAATGGGTTGGTTTGGGACTTTTTTCCCGAGGGTGTGCTGGCGAAGGAGGCCTTTGGGCTTGAGCTTGTTGCGGCCACCTTCGGTCTATCTGTTGTGTCATTTCAGCCATAACAGAACGTTGAAAGTCGCACAGAGAGCTCATGGTTATGACCAGAGGACGCTCTTCCTCAGGCGCAGAAGTCCTTGGGAGGGCTTACTCAATGGCTGGTTGGACTTCAGGCGCGGACGGGGACCTCGGGAGTCCCTTGTCCTTAGAACGCCGAGTCTCAACGACAGCGACCCGAGGATGCTTTCCCACAGACTGTGCCAAATGATGCCTTGAGATATCTTCACTGAAAGGCATGGTGACTTCCGGGAGGACTTCCTGTAAGGGAGAGCGTCTGGAGTTGAGGTTTCCCAGGGGAATGTGCCTGAAAAGCTCAGAGAAGAGGGTTAGGAGGTTCCCGGGGTGCTTTTCCGGGGAGGAGCCTCCGACGCCCAAGTTAGTTTCCTGAGAAGGTAAGGGGGAAGCACTAGAGTTTTTAGTGGGCTTGCCTGTATTTTCTTGAGGAGGAGGAGTCAAACCGTTTGCTAGGGTCTATTCCCTGGTATTTATAGAGAAGCCCAGCCCGTTCAGATGACGACACGTGTTCGGTCGGATGTTCTCTAAGTTTCTGGGCGTAGGGGGCGAGTAGCCGGTGACAGGCTCCTTGAGTCTTGAACCGAGACAGGCCATGACAAGACCTGGACGGTGTTGGCGTGTCAAATCACCGTTTGAGGTGACATGTAGCGTCTATGGGCGGCATGTCATAGGCTCCTTAAATGCTCATGTCGTACTCCTGAGGTCCTCTGGGCGAGGTTGTTCTTTGACACGGTCGCCCTTCTTCGGGAGTTATGCTCGTGCTTTTGGGGGGTTCCCTTGTTCGGAGGTTCCACCTTCGGGGAGATTCCCTTCTGTTTGCGATAGCTAATTCTCTGCATCCGAAGGTGATCCGTTCGGTCCCTCGAGGGAGCCGGCACCATCTTTGCGATCCCTGGCGTTCTTGCCGAAGTTCCAAGTTCGGGGTGTTTGGCTTCGTTCCTTCTGAGGTCAGTGATGGTGTCTCTTTCGGGTGACGCCAGGCTTCCTGATCATACTTTCAGCAGGAAGTACACACTGGGAGAGGAGATAGTCCTTCGGCTATCACTCTGGTCATAGCGAAGATTCAGATCTCGGGGCAAAAGTTCGACACACTGAGGGCTTCTCGATTAAACCTTTCAATGTAGTCCTAAATGGTCTCCCTAATAGCCTTGGCTAGATAGGCTTTTGAGAGACATGTTTTTCCACATTTTCCAACCTTTCTAGGATTTTCTCCATCAGGACAGTTGTACCATCCTCTCCTCATTGCCTAGCAGCCACAAGCAAGGGAGAATGATGTCTTTTTCTCAACGAGTAACTTCACTACCGAGGGGATAATAACTTATCCTCTGGGGATGGAGTTCGCCAACGGGAGTTCCTAGGGCTTTTCAACCCTCCTCCTGCAGTGCGACATCCCCGGGATGGTATGTTCTCTGTTGAGGGCTCATCATGAGGGCCCCCGCTGTTGGAGCTCCGACGAGGTGACTTATGGCTTTTCTCTGGATGGGCGTCTTAGGAAGGTGCCCTTCCTTTTGGAGGTGCTTGTGACCACCTTTGGTGCCTAAGGGCTCTCCTCTCTCATACCTGTCTTTGACACTGGCAGGGTTCATTGATCTATCTAACTATTATGCCTTTTGTACTACCTAAAAGTAAGTGCTAAAATTTCCAACTACCATAAATTTCAGCGTATAGGGCCTAAGCCCATCCAAAAACCAAGCTGTCTTAGTATGCTCTCGACCAAAAAAGTATGGTGCATGTCGTGCCTGTGCACTGAACCTCTTGGAGTACTTGGTCACAGTCATCTCACCCTGGGTGAGCCTTTCAAACTCTTGCCTCTTAAGGTCCCTGGTGGCCTCACTGATGTACTCCCCTAGGAACTTTTCTAGAAAATACTGCCAAGTCAAAGGCCTGGCTCTATACTCATGTTTGCCCTTATTTTCCTCCTCGAGAAGATCATGCTCATAATTCTACCAGATCTCTATGGTGCCCATTGGATATTAAGATGCCAGATGCACCTTGATGTCATCACTAGTTTGTTGGTCTAAAATATCTTATTCATTCAATTTAGCCAAAAGTCAGCATCATCGGCACCTCCCTTGCTGTTAGGCACGTCCTAAATGCTTGGCTTAGGCCAAGGAGAACCAAGGAAAATGAGAGGAAACAGAAAAGAGGAAGTAAGAGGGACTATGAAATTAGGTCAGTGATTTATGTGCAAAACTGGAGACTTTCAGGGCCTAAATGCACATAGGAAGGAACTATGGAAAACCCGGCAGAAATCCAAGAAAGGGGATCAAATTGTACACTTGCGTAAGTGATACAATTAAAACTACAAACTTGGAAAGTGGAAGTTTCGGCCATGCAAAATTTATGTGGACTAGTGTAATACTATGTCAAATTGTGGTAGACAACCATGATGACTATGTCACATCATGTCTGCCACTAATGGGAAATGTCATTTCCTAGTTGGTTTAACTAGTACTTAAACTAGTTACATTGGCCGGTTAGCGCTTGGAATTAATTGACTTTATGGCATCTTTGTTTTATGCTTGGCATTTAAAGCCATGAGAGGACTTAAGTGTCAAGGAAAACCATGTTTTAGTGGTGCATGTGTGATTGTGAGAGCTTGAGGACTCCTTTGAGCCATGCAAAATAGGTGAAGGCCGAGAGGGACAATATGGCTAGACTAATACTAGTTTTGTGCCCGAATTGCCTAAGTCATTTGGGTGCTTTTCGTTTCGGGCTTCTTTGCTCTCACTTGGCCGAGACCTTGCTCAAGAACTCCTCTCGCCATTTCCTCTTGAAAATCCAAGCAACCTTGAAGGAAATTGAAGAAGGCAAGCTTAGTTTCGGCGTTTGTTTCACTTGGAGTCAAGTTGTGTTCATGAGGAAAAGGTGAAGGGCCGAGCCATTCAAACTAGGTTTGAGGTAATCCCGTTATCTTCCTTGAATCCATGGTAATTGCTTCCATGAACAAGGATTTGAGGGCTCAAATGTTATTAAGTTGAATGAATTGAGCAAACGAGATGTTGTTGTGGAAACCTAGTTATGGCTGAAAGGATTAATGGTTGCAACTTGATGTTCTTTGTTGTGTACATGGAAATTAATCCATGTTTAAGGCTAATTGGTGCCTATGTGGTCTTATACTAGGTTGTTTTGAGCAAGTAACATCGAGTTGAGCAAATTTGAGCTTGGCCGAAAGGTTCATCTTTGAGGTAAATCATGTTCTTCTTGTGTTTACATGGCATTGATGCCATGAGTAATGTTAGTTGATGACTTGATGGTCATGTGTTGGTTTAGAATGATGAGAACATATGTATGTGAAGGTGTGCACTTTGACCGAGAACTTGACTTGGTATATCATGATGTACTTCAATGAGTTACATGGTAATTGTGCCATGAGCATTGTCATTTGATGGCCACTTGAGCATGTTTTGGGTTAGCTGGATGAGTGACAGAAATATGTGAAAATGTGTACTTTGGCCGAGAGCTTAATTATTGGTAACATAGTGCATTTCACTTGGTTACTTGGTAATACTACTATGGAAAATGTTCATTGGTGATTAGAGTACTATGTGGTATAACAGAATGATGGGCAGTACATATATGGACATATTGGACACTTTGGCCGAGAGCTAAAGTGTGTGCATTCTAGTGTTCTTCATTTGAATCATGGTAGTTTAATCCATGGATGTGTATGATAATGCCTATGTATTGTTATGCTAGGCATTGTGATTCAAGAGCACTTGGACATTTGAAACTTGTTTGAGACCGAGAGCTATCTGAGGTAAGGTTCACTGGCACTTGACTTTGCTTGGTAATGTACACCATGATTCAAGTGTCTAGAGTGGCTAAGTGATGGTTAAATGTGCCATATGACCTTATTTGCTTGATGGGCTTAATGCTTATACTTGGATGTTTTGTTGATTAGCTAATTAACTATGGTACATGTACTAGAAATGCAAGTAAATGTGGCCTATTTGCTTGGCATTTTGGGAGCTCTAAATGGAAATGGTGTATTGGTAAGTTTGTGTGCAAGAAATGCACATGGGTACATGTATGGCTTATATGGCCGAGAGCAACATTGTGGAGTGTGTGTGTGTACTTGTGTGCTTTGGTGTTTCCTTGTGCATGCTAACCCCACTTATGAAATATTTGACTTATTTATCTGTCTTGTATATGTATATGCCTGTTTTTCTTGTCTTGGTGTTTATTTTGCAGGTTGAGCTAACTAATGGGAGGTTAAGCTTTGAGTGATTACTCAGCTTAACTAAATAGACTCAATATGAGTTGTATATGTTTTAAGTGAATCCTACTGAGATATATGCTCACTGCCCATCCTTTATTTTTCAGGCAAGGATATTCGGCCTGAGTAGTGCTAAGCTGCCTTGTGTGTGTGCTTAGTGTTTATTTTCTTAGTTACCAAGGTATGTGCCAATGTGTGCTTGGCGTAGCATTTTGGTTTCATTACAAGTCTTATTTACCTATGGTTGGCCGAGACTTATGTTTTAAGTTTGCAGGCTGTAGAGTGGGAACTGTCTAGGAGAGCATGGATACTTGGACTTTAGCTCTGATTGTGGTATTCACCTTTATGACCATGAATATGGCCATAGGTTTGGTGTTGCAGTGTGTACTTCTGTATGGGATTCTCAAGATTTTGTTTGACCATTAGGAGTATGGTCTCGGGTTGTATGTAACTTGGCATGAACAACTTATGGATGCTTGGCATTTATAGCCATGGTAGATACTAGGTAGACTACCATTTTGATTTGTACATATATGTAGTCTTGGATACCTAGTTTGTGGATGTTTTGTGGATTTTGGATGCCAAGTTATGTATGGACTTATGGATGGCATTATGCTTGCCTATGTATGCTGGATATTATGGGCCAAAGTTGCCCCTTTTACGTGAATGGTTATGGACCTAGTTATGTGGAACTGTGGTGCATAATGGCATGTACATTAGTAGGCCGAGAGCATCATGCATTTTTACTTGTTGTTTTCAGAAATCTAAACCAACCTTGTGGGCTTCTTGGTTGCCATATAGTTAGTACACTTGATGCACACCATGTATGCACTTAAATTGCATTTAAGTGTTGCCTTGCTTGTTATGCAAGTTATTAATTGAAACCTTGCTTGTCGTGCAAGTTAGGGGTTTTGGGCCTTGCCCTTGCTGCAAGTTGTTAATGGGTCTTGTTAAAGCCACCTGGGCCACCTCCCAGGCCTCTTAACTTAAGAAAATAAGACTTAAAAGTTGCCATTACTTGCTTGGCCGAACCAAACACTTTGAGATTAAATATTGGGTTTGGGAGTTAAATTAGTAAATGATAGGCCAGGGCCTGAGTGAGGTGTGACACTTGCCGTCAAAGTAAGGCGGATCCAGCCCTTGGATCTGACTAAGCACAGAAACTAGAGATCCCTCTTCATGATGAGCCTTAGTAATATTAGACTCTCTATCTTGGCCATTACCACCTTTCTGGGCAGCTAGATTAGGATCCTGATGAACGGCCTTCAGTGGCTCCTCTTCCAAATCATCAATATCCTCAAGATCTTGCCCATTCGCCTTATGGTTTTGGGCCTAGGCCTGATCTATGGCATTCAGTGCCTATTTCAAGAGAGATAGTGTCTCATTTTGCCGATTCATACAATCTAGCATCTACAAGGTGAGAGCGTATAGAGCATCTAATGTGGTGCCTCTAGCATCCTACTTAACACCTTTACCCAAACCATCTTGGCCCGTATTAGTGGCGATGTTGTTCCTAGTGCAAACCATAACTAGACCTGCAAAGAATTTGCAAACACAAACAATGCAACAAACAATCAATACTCATGATCATTAGTCCAACTCTGACTTTATGCATAGAACTCCTATGGTGGTAGCAACCTAGACCTTTGCCCTTAATATAACCTAGGCTTTAATACCAACTATGAGGAACCATCCTAATAAATGCCCATTTAGTGCTTTACTTAGGCTAATTCATTCCATTGCCTAATTCAAACTCTTAATTAGGCCAGAATTATTCCTCATTTTTAGGATCTTTTGGCGAGATTTACTATGTAAATCCTAGCCACTTGCCTAGCATTTAGTATTTTCTTAAAAGTTAAGAAAAACATTTACTTAGTTCCAATAAAACACTTACATTTATTAAACTAAAATAGCGGTTTGGCAAGATTTAAAGAAAACATGAATAAAATGTGTACAACTGCATAAGAAAATATTTTAATGCCCATGCATGCACATCACGCCAAACCATGATGAAAACTACACTCATAGCAAGCAAATACTATGACAACAAAATAGCTATGTGTTTTGCTTATCAACCTAAGCAAGTAATGTCATGGGTTGATAAGCCTAACCCAAATTAATAATAATACATGCCACAGTTATGCTAAGTCAAAGTCAATACCAGTAGATCTTCTACTAGCTACTACCACCGTGCTGCAAAATATTCATGACCCAAATGGTCGATATGCCCATCTTTGCCAAGGAGAGAGAAACTGACCCGAGGAGCAACCCAAGAAGTCCATGCCCAACTACCTTGCGGTATAAGGTAAATAAGTTTGGAGCTAGAATTTGACCATAAATGCATGCAACATATGAAAAATGAACACGTAGTGTATGCAAAATGTACCTATAAGAAACTAACAAACAAGTATCAAATAATCACTATGGATTATTTGGCTCCTGGTCAACGTTATCTGCACATGAACAATAAGGGTAAATATATTAAATACTTTGTAAGGCATTCTAAAATAGATAATACATAGCATCATATATAATGGAGCATATGCACACACCGCCTTGCATGCATGAACCTTGCCCACAAACTATATGAGCATCCTGTGAGCTCTTGTGGTGTGAAGTATTATATAATGACTATCATATCATGCCCTTTTCAGTACATGTCTCCCCATACTTAAAACAGAAGCAAATAAACAAACAAACAAATAAATAAACAAAACACTCATTGGTCCATTTTTTCCCTTAAACATGCATCATTGCATTTGCCCTTGACCTTGCCAATTTTTGCTAACTTAAAAACTCCTTTATTGTATGCAGCAAGGTTTGACCATAATTTGTGTAGGTCATAGTGCCCATAGATGTGTCTTACCCCTTCTAGGGCCCTTTCGCTTGATAAGCCCATGTGTACGCTTAGTTATGGCCCAATATTTGGCATAAGTGTCACTTGGGCCTTTGAGCCTTGCCTTGTGCTCCCTCTAATGGATCATACCCAAAGTGCAACCCAAGGCCCATAATAAATCAAAGCCCCCAAGATGTGCCCGTGCGGCCCCCTATGTAAGCACGACCATGAGCCCGTGGGCGCATGAGCATACGCACCTTTGGTGCCCCTTGGCAATACATGGTTACGCGCCCACTTGGACACAGTCATATAAACCTCAACACACCAAACTCACCATGTTCCTAGGCACCCTAAAATATTCATGCACCTAGGAGTCTAAGTCACATGCGTACACATACATACCGAGCCCTTGAACTCAGTCATAACACATACATATCCATACCGAGGCACACCTCTCTTGTGCTTGCCAAACCTTCCACACTCATCTACCAAGCATCCAAGGCTTGGTCCATACACCATTTTATAGGCCATGCACCAAGGACACCACCTACTGCCCAAACTAAGAGCTAGGTCCGGCCTTAGTGCCACTTGAGCCCTTTTTGGCTCTATTGGTCACCTAGTGCCCTTTTTTCCTTACCATTTTCCCTAGATTTCACCAAGCTAAAATGTGGCTAGAGCTTCTCAAAGAAAGAAGGGCTAGAACACCTTACCCTTATATAGATTTCCACCTTAAAAGCTCAAGTTTCAAGCACCATGAGTCTTTTCCTAGTCTCCTTGAAGTCCCTTAACTACATAGTAAAATAACCACTTGAACAATCAACATTCTTTAGTCTAGGGGAAACATTTTTATTGCACATAAACAAACCAAAATGACCTCTTCACCTTGATAGAAAATCTAAAATGAAACTCCTCTTCGAAGCTCCGTGGTTCTCTTTCCTCTTACCAAGCTTAACCTCAACAACCAAGGATTTTTGTGAGCAAAAGGTTGTTGTTTAAAGAAAAGGAAACCCAGGTATAGTAAAATAAAGTTTAGCCCCAGGTCTAGCAAAATAAAGTTTTTTCACCTAAAAAAGTAGCAAAAAAACTATGCTCTAGTAAAGCTAAATCAAGCCTCCCAAGCTCTCCCTTTCTACATACTTATCTTTCCTTTGGCTTACCACTCAAATGAAAGAAAATGTTTTGGATGAGAGGATGAAATGAGACAAAGAGAAGAGTGATTTTCTAGAGTTAGGGACATTTGTTGGGTGAAAATGGGTGAAGGAAGGATGGGGATAACTAAAGTGATAATGGTAAAGGGCTTTTAATGATCATTAGTGTTATGGCTATCCTAGTTGAAGGCTTATTTGAGGAAGTTAATGTTCTCTAAATCAAGTTTGAAACCTTAGTTCAAGTTTACGTAGTAAGAATAGGAAAGTTTATCAAAGTTCACTAAGTTCCAAGAAGGTTAAAGCACTAAATAAGGTTTAGGAGCAAAATGGTAATTTACTTCTTGAAGAGTTAGGCTAGGTCCCGAATGTTAAAAATGAGTTTTTATAACCTAAATTTTAACTTTAACCCAAACTTAGTTGAAATAAACAAAAATTGATCAAGAATGACTAAGGTTATCAAAAGAAGGGGGTTTAAATGTTCCATGTCTAATACTTTGGTGGCTTGGGGTTTTAAAATTGGGTTATAAGATGAAAAGGTGGAGGTTGGACCAACCAACCTAGGAAATAGTGCCAGTAAGCGACTGATGGTTGAAATCCAAGGTCCCATTAAGAGAAAGAAAATGGGTTTATGCCTTAAGTGTAGACGTTTCCATGACATGAGGCCATGTACCTTGGGTACTGATAATTGTAATATCTGTGGCCAAAAAGGACATTAGCCAAGGGAATGCCCATGGGCTCAACCTTTGCCAGGTCTACCCATGAATCTACCCCCTACACCCCTTGCCATAAGAAATCGACCTAGTCTAGCCGCAGCACCAGTTGACCCGAGGGTTTGTACCTTGGTGAGTAAGGTGACCAAAGAGCCAGCCGCTGTTTGAGGTAATTTTACTTTTCAAAATGGTAATGTTAAAGTGCTTTTTGATATGGGAGCTACTATTTTAGTGATATCATCTGCCTTGGTAGATAAGTTTAAATTGTAGTGAGAAGTCTCAGGTGAGTTAAGACTCATCAGAACTATAGGGAAGATTTTTATTGTGACCAATGAGGTGGTTACTAAGTATCCCTTGGAGTTACGTGCCACAATTTCTGTTGTGAGTTGTGGGTGATAGAGTTAAGGTCTTATGACCTAGTGTTGAGAATGGATTGGCTAAGTAAGCATCAGGCACAAATTGACTATGTGAATCACTTAATCGACATTACTGATGCTCAGGGAGCTAGAGTGACTTACACAAAAGGATTAGCATCTAGTGCTAAAAGTTTACATCTTAGACTTATGGATACCATCCCTGTAGTCAACAAGGAAGGGTATTATTCGTTAAATGGGATGGCCATAGAGGAGGAGCTTAAGAAAATTTCTGTAGCCAATCAGTTTCCTAAAGTGTTTCCAATCGAGTTGCCCGGGTTACCACCCAAGAGAAATATGGAGTTTGCAATCCATCTTCAGCCTGGGGTTGAACCTATTTCAATACCACCTTATAGAATGTCAACTCCTGAGATGGATGAGTTAAAGAAACAGATGGAGAAACTACTAAAGAAAGGCTTTATAGGGCCTAATGTATCACCATAGGGAGTCCCAATGTTGTTTAGGAAGAAGAATGATGGAACTTTGAGACTATGCATCGACTATAGAAAGTTGAATGTAGTAACAATCAAGAATAAGTATCCGCTTCCTAGAATTGATGATCTATTTGATAGACTTAGAGGAGAAAAGGTGTTTTCTAGGATTGACCTCTGATCTGGATACTTTTAAATCAGAGTTAATGAGGAAGATATCCTGAAAACTGCCTTCAGGACCAGGTGTGGACACTATGAGTATGCAGTTATGCCGTTTGGTGTGACTAACACTCCAACAGTTTTCATGGAAGCTGTGAATCAAATTTTTAGACTACTTATGGATCAGTTTGTTGAAGTTTTCAAGGATGAAAATTTGGTGTACTCGCAGTCTACCTCAGAACATGAGGAACATCTTCGGACAATTTTGTAAGTGTGGAAGGATAATCAGTACTATGCAAAGTTGTCTAAGTGTGAGCTTTGGTCTGAAAGGATTCAATTTTTAGGGTACATCATCAGTGCTTAGGGTCTGTCAGTTGATCCTGAAAAAGTTCAGGCGGTAGGTGAGTGGAAGAGGCCGACTATAGTTACAAAAGTAAGGAGTTTCTTGGGCTTGGCAGGCTAATACAAGCGATTCATAGAGAAATTCTCTGTGATAGCTACACCGTTAATGGCCTTGACCAAGAAAACTCAGAAGTTTGAATGGACACCGAAGTGTGAGGAACCTTACATGGAGTTGAAGAAAAGATTAACTAATGCACCGATACTCATTCTTCCAAATTCGAACAAGGCTTTTACGGTATACACTGATGCATCGGGTTTTGGTTTATGGTGTTTATTAATGTAGGAGAGTCAAGTGAATGCCTATGGTTCAAGACAGTTAAGGCCTAATGAGTTGAACTACCCCATTCATGATCTTGAGCTAGCGGCAACAATTTTTGCACTCAAGCTGTGCAGACATTACTTGATGGGTAGGTCGTTCAGGATCTTCACCTATCATAAGAGTTTGAAGTATCTATTCACAAAGAAGGACTTAAACATGAGGCAATGTCAATGGATTGAATACATAAAAGATTATGATTGTTCAATCGAGCATTGTGCTGGAAAAGGGAATGTTTTAGCAGATGCGTTGAGCTGCAAATATACAGGAGTGATCCTATCTAAGGACCAGGCTACAAATTCCTCAAAAAGTGCTTTGGGGGATTATTTCTCGGCTTTGTATGAATTTTGGCAAAACCAAGAGAAATCCCTAGTCTATGTTCTAGAAATACAATCAGCTTGGTTAGTCAGAGTTAAGAATGCTCAAATGAAAGATCCATTGTTGAAGAAAATTTTAGGAGAAGCAAAGCTTGGTACTATGAAGAAGGAATTGCAGTAAAAGGATGGGACACTACACCAGGGAGATCATTTCTATGTACCAAATGTGGAAGGACTTAGGTAGCAAGTCCTACAGGAGGCACATAGTAGTACTTTTCACGTTCACCTTTGTGTTAGTAAGATGTATCATGATCTAAAGATGCATTTATGGTGGCCAGGACTCAAAAGGGATGTAGAAGGACATGTAGCAAAGTGTTTAACATGCCAAATGGTTAAAGCTGAACATCGGAAAATAGTAAGTACACTTCAGAGTTTACCTTTCCCAGGAAGGAAGTGGGGGTCCATTACTATTGATTTCCTAGTAGGATTTCCAAATACCTAGAGTTAGCATGATGCTATATGGGTAACGGTTGATCGGCTGATGAAGACGGCACACTTTATACCTATCAAGATTAATTATACATTGGAGAGATTGGCTCAGTTGTACCTCAAGGAGATTATGAGACTCCATGGTATACCGGATCAGATTATATCTGATAGAGATCCTTGGTTTGTGTCACGATTTTGGAATGCTTTCCAGGAGGCATTGGGAAGCAAGGTTAGTCTCAGTACCGCTTTCCATCCTCAAACTGATGGGTAGTCTGAGAGTGTGATCCAAACTTTGGAGGATATGTTACGTATGTGTGCTATTGATTTTATAGGTGATTGGGATCAGCATTTACCACTCATTGAGTTTGCTTATAATAACAGTCATCAAACTGTTATTGGTATGGCACCATATGATGCTTTATATGGAAGACGTTGTATGACGCCCCATTCCTAGGCAGACCTTGCAGGCAGAGTAGTTATCGGTCTTGAGATCATAGCTGATGCCATAGGTAAGATCAAGTTAATCCAAAAACGGATTAAGGCAGCCAACGACCTGTTACCACCTCACAAAAATGGGAGAATTACAAGTGTGTCATAATGGCTAAAAACCATTACATTGTGTAATTCTCGCCATAGTGATTAAAGTGTGGGGGGTAAAAGGCATAATCAAAACCTCCTTAAAAGTGTTCCATGTTAGTAACTTGGCCCAAAAGGAAAGCCTTAAGGATTGCTTGTTTGTCAAGCAACCAATGGATTTTTTTGTAAGATTTTAGAAATTCAGGTACTCAATTGTAAAAATTTCACAAAAAGAGATTTGGAGAGTTGTGGGAAGGATATGAATGGTATGAAAGTGCTATTGGAGGACCAAATTGCTTATAGAAGACAAGTATGGACAAAGGAAAACACAAAAAGGCTTTAGGGACTTAAGTGTCCTATTGTGTGCCTTTGGTTGTCCATGCTTATGACTTAAGTCAAATGGAATTTTTGTGGGGTTATCCAACATAAGGAGGGGCTGCTATGGCATGGGATAAGGAAGCCAAATGTGGGCCAAGAGATAAAGTTAAAGAAACCATGGTCTTGTAGCAAGGAAAATGACATAAAGCTTGGTTAAGCTTGTTAAGTGTGTTTAGTGCACTTAAGACCATATAAGTGTCCATTCTTGTCCTTATCTCCCAAATTTTGGCCTCCACCAGCAAAAAGGAAGCCAGCCCTCTCCTCCATACTTCCTCCATAGCCACCATACCTTCAAACTCCAAACTACTTGCAACTGAAGTCAAGGAAGCACAATTGGAAGCTATTTGGTGCTATTGCTTGAGTACACCTAGGATCAAGCTCCAATTTCAACATACCCATCAAGGTAAGGGTTCTCTTTCTCTCATGGGTTGTTTTCTAAATTTTCAAGCAACCATGGAGCTAGGGCTAAGCTTGGAAGAAAGCCATGACCTTGATGAACCAAGTTTTGTGAAGGGAGTGCACTTATTGAAGATTTTGTGACATAGTGTAAAGTGCACAGTGATGCCCGGCGGCATCCTTGTTGTATGACATGTTGGCCAAAAAATGCTAGCCTTCCTAATTATTTATAGGAGGGAAGAGGGACAAGGCCATTTGACACAGCCTATTCAGATCGTGACATGTGTTCGGTCAGATTTGATCCGTACCCTCGGAGATAGGTATCTCCAACTGGCCACAGGCCATTTCAGCCAGAGGGCAAGGACATGTGTGAGGTCTCTCTGTTAGAGACTCTTTAACCTTTTTTGTCATATCTCCATAAGACCCCTTCGGGGAACGAGACCCCTTCTGGGTATGAGAGCCCTTCAGATGCAAATTATCACCGAGGGTTATCAGGAAAGGTCCTTTGGCGGAGAAGATCACATTCAGAAGATGTTTTCCTCTACTGAGGATGGGGGATCTACTTTTCTAAGGTTGGTAGTTTCGTAAAAGCTGAGGGGGTGAAAGACACCATTCCCCAAAGTTTTTCGTGTCACCTTGCCAAGGGTGGTGTGAGTGTCCCCCGAGGTCGGTGCTAAGCCCTCTCCAAAAATGGTGAGGGCCCTCTTTTCCCGAGGTTGGTCGCTTGTGCCAACCAAGGGTGGTGCTCATCAGAGTGATTTTTGAGTTCTCCAGGGGTAATAGCCCTTTGACTATCACACGCCCCCATTGGAAAGCCAAAGTTGTATCTTCGGTGCTTGAGCTTTTGCAAACGTATCACGAAACTCTTTATCGCAGGTGATAGTCATCTTTTTATGACCAAATTTTTGTCCGAGGTTACCTTCTTCGAAAGACGGCACCTCTTTGGTCCAAGATGCCTCTCCTATCTGAGGTAGCTCCTTCGCGTTAGGTGGTACTCCTAGTTTCTTGGCCAAGCTTTTTATGTTCCCAAAGTTGTTTCTTCGGTCCGGAGGGCATATTCCCCTTCTAAGTTTTTTGTTGTCTGCTAGTGAATCGTCACATCTTTTGACCAGGTAGGCGCATCACTTCGGGCTAGACCTATGCCTGCCAGTGAATTGTCACATCTCCTGACCAGGTAGATGCATCACTTCAGGCTAGACTTGCATAGGTTCGCCAGCTGTTAGAAAGCGTGCCCTTATTTCTCGCGTCAAATGACACATGTCACCAGGTGACTGGAAAATGATCACATCCATTACGTCAGTTATGTCCCTTCACCTGCAAAGGCTCATTATGGCGACGCTTCGCCATCCTCCTTCGGTCTATGTAAACCCTTCTTCCTTTAGATTTCTCCACACTTCTCAACTTTCACTCTCTTTTGCTCTCTGATTTCCCCTTGTCCTTTTCCTTCTTTGGCAGTGGTGCTAGCAGCGGAGCAATTTCCGGCAAGCTTGTTGTGGTTTCCGAGGTTACTAACTTCAATCTGAACTAGGTGGGTTTACTTCTGACGTTATTCTTTTCCTTTTTTTTTTGTTTCAATTCCTTCCCCCTTCATTTTTTCAAGGTCAGGGTTTCCGTTTCTGAATATGTCTTCCTCCCAAGTTGAAGCTCAGCCCATCCCCGAGAGTTGGCACCTTCTTAACTCTCATCCTAGCTGTGCCACTTCAAAAAAAATGAAGAATTCGTCAGCTAAATTCTTCCTTCTTTCCTACGCTGTCACTAGGCTACCTAGTCCAAGTATGCCTAGCTATGCCCCTCGATCCAACGAGATCACTATCTTTTGGGCACAGCTGAATATGGGACTTCGGTATCCCCCCACCCCCCCTGAAGACAGTTTGCGACTTTTGCCAATTCCATCGCATAGCCGTGAACCAACTTCCCCCGAACTCCTATTCTTATTTCAATGCCTTCCTTTTCATGTGTGGGGTCATTAAGATAGAGCCCCACTTCATTTTTTTCATGCAATACTACAAACTCCACCCCGTTCTGAAGAACGGGTTCTACTTTTTACCTCCTTGAGGATCTGGGAGCAAGAAATATACGTTCACCTTCAGAATGAAGGACAGTTGGCAAGGGTGGCAAAAGAAGTTCTTCTTTCTAAAGGTGGATGAGAAGTTGAAGGATGTGCCAACCAAATGGGCTTCGGGAACTCTCAGTATTGATGTAGTAGATCCCAGGAAGCTACTAACTTTGGAGTTAGAAGCCTAATTCGAAGAATTTGATAGCCGTATTTAGGCTGTCGCGGATTAGGATCCCGAGGTCCCTCTGCGTTCCTTATGCCCCTTCCCCATTAGGTGGAATTTTATGACTGAAGAGGTCTTTCGGGAGCTGGGGATAGTCAAGGAACACATTACTGACAAGGATATGCCGAATCCCCTTTTTGATGGCAAGCAGGCGTGGTTGGTAAGGCTCTTTTAGGGGGAACTCACATATCTGGCTCTTGAAGAGAGTAAGTCCCTTCCCAGATTTTTTCATATATACCCTTCTATACTTACACTGATGTTCTTCTTTTTTCATAGATGAGTGACAAGTCTGCTGCTTTCTACAAGAGTCTTTTCCTCGGCCAGGCCGAGAAGGGGGAATAGTATAGAAAGAAGGTGGCACCGAAGAGGAAGAAGGCACTCAGGAGACCGTCTTTGGTGTCGAAGTCGAAGAAGGCCAAGGAGGACTCCCTTCCACCTCCACCCAAAGGAAAAGTGGATGTGATGGACCAGACTCCTGTTCGCGCCGATCCATCTTTGGAGCCGGCCATCTTCTCGACTCCTCTAAGTCCCAGTATAGCGGTGGAGACTTTGGGGACCTCGGTTGGGGGAATTTCGGCCGAAAAGCTCAAGGAATGCCAAAAGAGGAAAGGCAAAGGTGTTCCTGCCGAGGTCCTCAATGTCAATGATTCCAAAGGAGAAGATGCCGAACTCTCTCCAGGTTTGTCCCTCAGCCATTCTTCTATGAGTTTGGGAATTTTTGGTATTTTAGATGTTATAGATAATTGGCTAAGGGATAACGTTCTAAAGGAACTTCGGTGTGACTTTGCAGGTGAAAGAGTGCAGGCTCCTTGGGCAGAGGACCACACTCGGAAGAGGGCTATTCGGGACTCCAAAATCCTAAGGGACAAGATTCCGAAAGAGCCCTTCTAGACTTTCACGGAGGACATGGACTTCTTCTCCGAGGATAGCCAGAAGATGGCTCCCCAAATGGCAAAGGGCATTATCACGAATGCCACATTCCAGTCCCTCACAGAGGAGTGTCCAAATGAAGAGGTCCTCACCGCGAGGATGAGTGAACATGCTGCCCAAGTAAGCCCTGAACCCTTTAGGGCTTAGTAAAAGAACCTAAGTTTTTTCTGGTTTTTGAATCTCATTCAGAGTCTTTCCCTTTGCAGCTCTTAGCATATAGTGGATATTTCTGAGCTTGGTCAGCCAAGCAATCTTTCGTCCGAACTCAGTCCGAGGAGTCCTTGGTCAAGGCCAAGAAATTCTTTGCTAGCTCAGTCGTCAAGTACAGCAAGCTTAATAAGATAGCCAAGGAAGAGCTGGCCAACCTTCGGGAGGAGATGCTGAAGACCCATTGGAGCTTATTCAAGATTTTTCTTCGAAGATGTCTAACCTTGGCACGAAGGTGATATCTCTGACCTCAGCAAATGAGGCTTTCCAAAAGGAGAAGGATGAAGCCATTGCCAATCTCTCAAAGGCATTTTGTCTCAACTCCTAACTTCAAGCCGAGGTCTATCGGCTAAGGGAAGAGAAGAAGAAGAAGAAGAAGAAATTGGAGAAGGAGGTCGAGGTCCTCAAGAAGGAGCTGGAGGACTTGAAGATAGACTAGGTGAAGTCTGATGAGGCGACTAAGTCCTCTTATCAGGACGGCTTTTGCCTTGCTCGCCACCAAGTCCTGTCCAAGTTTCCTGACCTTGACCTTTCCTTTCTGGAAGCTCTTAACATTCCCGAAAGGCCTTCTTCGGAATGGTCAAAGGTAGAGTTTCTCAACCTTCCCACCCCTCCTCCTCCGACGTCCAAGGTTAGTGAAGACGAGGATGATGAGGCCAGAGGTGTTCAAACAGAGGATGCTGAGGTCCCCAAAGGTGATCAAGCCCAGCAATATGCTCCTTCTTCTTCACTTTTTCTCCCCTTTTTATTGTAACTCGTTCCTTGTACTTTGTGCTGAAGTGTCAATGAAAATTTTCTTTCTTTGAAATTTTGGCTAAGTCCTTGATTGACCTTCGAGTATTATTTTCATTCTTTGGTACTTAACTATCTTCGGACTGAGGGATTTCTTGACCATCTTTGGTCAAGCTGAGTTAGCACAAAAAATGGTTAAGTACCTTTGGCATCGACCGTGTTCGGTCGACTACCTTTGGTGAACTTGTGCTTTTAGTTTCCCTTTATCGGCTCGAACCATGTTTGGCTAATATACCTTAGGCAAACTTGTACAAGTTACTCGTGGTCCTTCGGAAGTGATGGCATTTGGTTTGCCATCTTCGGTATTTTGCATAATTTTTCCTTTGAAATTTTTTCTAAGTATACACACTTATATACTTTAGGAAACAACCCCCATCGTCATTAACCATGTTCGAGGTGTGCAACCATCTTCGGCAAAGACTGCCTATTTTCTCAAATGCACCTATGGAAATAACCATGTTCAGTTTTCTCCCTCGGAACCGTCATTGTTTGGTTTGCTCCCTCGGAATCAACCATGTTCAGTAAATACCCTCCGGTGAAAATGTATATCTTTACACATGTACCTTCAAAAAAAACCACATTTGGTTGCCAACCTTCAATGTCTTTTGCACAATTTTCTCTTGAAAATCTTTCTAAGTTTAGAATTTTTTCAAATAGTGTAAATGCCATGTATTTTTCAATTCTCCACCTTCGTTATCATCGAGCTTGTAGACTCCTGGGCGAACCTCCTCAAGGACCAAGTAAGGTCAATCCCAGTTTGCCCGAAGTACTCCATGAGATGGCCTTTGGGCTTCAAATTCAGCCTTTTTGGAGAACGAGGTCCCTTTTCTTAATCCCTTTACACTTGACATGCAAGTTTGTAGCAACGGCTATTCTCTGCTGAAAAGCCTTTCTTCTGACCTCAGCCATCTCTCTATGCTCCTCAATAAGATCCAACTTGGTTGTTAAACTGAGGTTGTTCCCTTCTTCATCGAATACCTGTACCCTCACCGATGGTTGTACTACCTCGACAGGGAAAATGGCCTCCTTCCTAAAGACGAGTGAGAATCATGTCTCACCATTGGCCCTTCGGGGAGTTGTTCGGTAGCTTCATAGCATACTCGAGAGCTCTCCTGGCCATTTCCCCTTTGCTTCCTTAAGCCTCTTTTTCAAGCGATCTTTTATCATTTTGTTGGATACTTTAACTTGTCCATTACTCTGAGGATGAGCCACCAGGGTGAAGTGCAATTTTATCCTAAGGTCGGTTGTGAATTCTTGGAACCTCTTATCAGTAAACTGGGAGCCATTATTAGCTACTATCACCCTCAGCATGCCAAATCTACACATGATGTTCTTCCAGACAAATTTTTGTATGTCCTTCGCTGATATTGCTGCTAAGGCTCTGCCTCGATCCATTTGGTGAAATAGTCTACTGCGACTACACAGAACTTGACTCCTTTTGGAGCTGTTAAGAGAGGTCCGATGAGGTTAATACCCCAAACAACAAAAGGGCAAGGGTAGTTTGCCGAAGTTTTGACTTTGGAAGGTAGTTTCTGGATAGGAGTGTGTCTTTGGCAGTTATCGCATTTTTGGATGAACTTGCATACCCTTCATTGACACACCTCTGTAACGAACTTGCATACCCTTGTCGGTACAACTCTTCCCTAATCAGAAAGTATCTTCTTGAGCACTTTGTCACTTTCGCAACTTCAAGAGGATCTACAGGAAGTTCCGAAGTTGTGAGGTATTTCTTGATAGGATCTTTCCACCCTTTGCCCGAGGTTGTTATGCACATTATCGCTATGCTTGGCTGATACAGTACTTCAATGGACCTTTTTGATTTGGCCAAAGTATCTGCTTCCATATTATCTCATCGAGGTACATTTCTATACGTACTATGTCGTACTCTTGGATGAGCTTCTTTATGAGGTCATGGTATTTTGCCAAGTTTGGGTCCTTTGCGCCGTAGTCCCCTACCATTTGTTGTACCACTAACTGAGAATCGCTGTGGGCCTTCAGATTCCTTACGCCAACTCTTTTTGCCAACCGCAAGCCTGCTATAAGGGCTTCATATTCCGCGACATTGTTGGTGACATTGAATCCGAATTTGATGCCCTTCCGGGCTTCCATGCCTTCTGGCCCACGGAAGATTACTCCAGCTCCTTGGTGTTCAAAACCGGAGACTCCATCAACAAATAGTGTCAACTCAGGTTCATCTTTTCTAAGGTATTCTGGGGCATCCTCAGTTTTTTGGGACTTTGGCAATGAAGTCTGCCAATGCTTGGGCCTTTATTGCCCTTCTTGGCTCATAGGTGATGTCGTATTCACCGAGCTCAATGCACCATTTTGACAATCTTCCTGAGTGGTCTACCTTTCTCATGACATCTTAAAGAGGTAGGTTACTTCATACCATGATAGGGTGCCCTTGGAAGTAAGGTCGCAACCTTCTACTTACCAGTACTAGGGCATAGATGGCCTTCTGTAGAATAGGGTACCTAACTTCAGCACCATCCAGGGACTTACTCACA
Organism: Aquilaria yunnanensis; assembly: GCA_039654915.1. Classification (NCBI taxonomy): domain Eukaryota; kingdom Viridiplantae; phylum Streptophyta; class Magnoliopsida; order Malvales; family Thymelaeaceae; genus Aquilaria; species Aquilaria yunnanensis. Next base: position 51,091,710 of record CM077594.1, on the reverse strand, counting down.
TCATACACTGGCCATTGCTTTCCTCCCTCTTCCTTTACTAGGACTGAGCTTATTGCCTTTTCAGTAACGGCGAGGTAAAGGATGAGGGGTTCTCCCTCCCACGACTGCCAAAGTGTCGGCAGACAGATTAGGTAGTTTTTGAGCTCATCCTAAGCCTTTTGGTAGTCTTCATTCCAAGGGTGTTCCTGGGGACCAAATTCACCTTCATTTTTTACTGCTTTGGTAAGCACTTTGAAGATTGGTCGGCACCTATCCCCGTATCTGGAGATGAATCTGCTAAGGGCCGTGATTCTCCCCGTGAGTCTTTGCACGTCCATGGTTGTAGTGAGAGTTCAGAATCCCAGCAAAGCCTTGACCTTTTTTGGGTTGGCATCGATACCTCTTTCTGATACCATGAATCTAAGGAACTTGCTCGCATTCACCCCGAATACGCACTTCTCAGGGTTGAGACGGATTCCGAATTCCCAAAGTTAGTGGAATGTTTCCTTTAAGTCTAAGATATGATTACTAGGCAGTTTCCTCTTAACTATCATATCGTCGATGTATACTTCCATATTTCTCCCAATTTGGGAGTCGAACACCCTGTTCATCAGCCTTTCGGTACGTGGCCCATGCATTCGTAAGGCTTAAGGGCATTCTGCTGTAGCAGTACGTCCCGACTTTGGTGATGAAGGCGGTTTTCTCCTTGTCTTCGGGATCCATCCGGATTTGGTGGTATCCACTGAAGGTGTTGAGGAAGCTAAGCAGACCATATTCGGCAGTTGAGTCCACGAATTGATCTATAGGTGGTAGAGGTTAAGAATCCTTGGGACAGGCATCTTTTACGTTTCAGAAGTTGATGCACATTCAGAGCTTATCACTCCCTTCCTTCGTGGCAATAACAACATTGCTAAGTCATTCGGGGTACTTGACTTCTCTTACTACACCTACCTCCGCTAACCGTTGGACTTCGGTTTTGACAAAATTGCTCTTATAGGCTGAGAGGCTGCACTTTTTCTGTCGAACGAGTTTTACCTTTGGCCGTACTTTAAGACTATGATGAATTATACCAGGGTCTACCCTAGGCATGTCCTTCGAAGAGTAGGCAAATAGATCTTTGTTCATTAACAGAAAATATACAAGCTTTTCCTTGTCACCTTCGGCCAGTTTTTTTCCCACTCCGGTACCTCGGCCTGGGACAAATTCTACATCCTCTATTTCTATTTTTTTGAAGTCACTTTTTCCTCCTCATATTGCCTCTTCAGCAAGTATGCTCTTTTCTTCCGAAGTCTGTGCAAGAACTTTTATTGGCCTTTGTCTTGCCTTCACGAAGACTTTCCTAACTTTGGCCTGATCAATGAATATTTCTGCGTCCCCTTCCTTCATGCTGAAGGTGACCGTTAGGTACTTCACATCTAGAAAAACGTGAAGATTTTCTTGTGTCTGCCTTTCGAGGATGGCGTTATACGAATAAGGAACATCTATGACAATGAACCTCATCATTGTGGAACCAAAGAGCTCTTTCTTGTCTTGAACTGAAGTTCCCCTTAACATCAAGGGTAGATCGATCCACCCGAGCACAGGGAGTTCAGACGGACCTACGCCAAAGGTAGGCGCAGTAATAGGTTTAAGATCCCCTTTTGAGATGCCCAAGTTTGGCAGCAAGTGGGAGAATAGAACGTCGGCATTGGAGATGTCATCGATGAGCACTCTTTTGACGTCCCAACTCCCTATCCTTTCGATGATCAGGAGAGGGTCATCCTGAGGGAACTTCACGATCAACCCATCTTTCTGAACAAGCCTGTTCGCTGGGTTTCTGAACTCCATCATCGATATTTCCTAGACTTTTATTTTCCCCTCGGCCAAGGGTATCCCAGTAGTGATCGTCTGGATTACTCCTGCCAGAAGTGGGGGATGCTTTTTGGGACTTCAATTCTGATGTCAGTCATAATCGTAGTCCTCATCTTCCCCTTTCCTTTCCTCTTCCCTTCTTCCTTCGGGGGACGGCATCCGCAGGTATCGCAGAAGTTGCCCTTGCTTGATCAGAGATTTGATGTACCTTTTTAGCTGTAAGCAGTCCTTAGTGTCGTGCCCATGGTTTCTATGGAACTGGCAAAACTTCTTCATGTTCTTCTTGTTTTCTGAGGTCATGGCCTTCGGACGCTGGATAACGGTTCCTTGTTTTTCCATGGCCTTGAGTATGTTCATCCTTGTAGTGTTCAAGGGCGTGAAGGACATCGGTTTCTTCCCCCTTTACTTCCGAGGTCTGCCCCCGCCCTCGGTTGGGTACCGAGGTTGGTGACCCATACCCTCGTTATGATTGTGATCAGACTTCGGCCCTCCCATCCTTAGTTCTTTGGCCATCATGTGTTGTTCTGCCCTTCGATAAACTTCACCGAGGGTGTCAAGGGGATCTTTGGAGAACTCATAGAAAAGCTGTGAATCACTCCGAAGTCCCTTGATCATGGCAAGGATGCGGTTTTCAGGGTGAAAGTCAAGCACACTCAAAGCTTCTCGATTAAACCTTTCAACATAGTCCCAAATGGTCTCCCCATTCTTTTGGGCTATGTCAAACATTTGGACGGGCATCTTCACCGTCGGTCTACTTTCGATGAACTGCTGAGTGAATGCGGCGGATAACTCCTAAAAACACATTATGGTTCCTGGAGCTAGGGAGTTATACCACACAGTTGCGGGCCCTGAAAGAGTGACTTCGAAGCATTTGCAGAGGGTGGCATCATCTGCCATATGCAACACCATACTGGGCCTATACTTCGTCAGGTGAGCCTGGGGGTCACTATGTCCATCATATGTTCCCAAGCATGGTACTCAGAAGTCACTCGGCATAGGTGCCTCTACCACTGCACGGATGAAGGGTGACTCTTCTCCGGTGAATGTCTACGATAACCTCGACCAAACAGGCTTTCGGGAAATCTCTCTTTCTACCTTTCCAACCTCTCTAGGATCTTCTCCACAAGGGTGGTAGCACTATCTTCCGCTCGCTGTCCAGTGGTTGTCGGCAACGGAGAGCAACGTCTCCTTTCCAGAGAGTAACTTCGTTGACGGGGGGACTGGGACCTCCCGTATAGGGATGGACTTCACCGATGAGAAGTCCTGGGTTCTTTTAACCCTGTTTCTCCCGTACGACATCCTCTAGAGGGTACGTTCTCCTTTGAATACTCATCATAAGAGCCCCCGCTTACGGAGGTCCAACGGGGTAACTTTGGGCTCGTCTCTTGCCGGGTGCTAGAAGAAGGCGCCCTTCCCCTGGTAGGTGGTTGTGACCACCTTTGGTTAAGATGTTGGCTCATTTCAGCCACAACAGAGTGCTAAAAGTCTTATAGAAAGCTCATCATGATCGTCAGAGGACGTTCATCCTTAGACAATAAAGTCTCTACTGCAGGTTGTTCAGTTGCCGATTAAGCTTTTGATGCGGACGGGGACTTCAGGAGTCCCTTGTCCTTAGGGCGTCGGGTCTCAATGACGGCAACCTGAGAATGAGTTCCCACAGACGACGCCAAATGATGCCCGGCGGCATCCTCGTTGTATGACATGTTGGCCTGAAAGAAAGACTTCCAGTGTGAAGGTGCCTGAAACACTCAAAAGAATAAGGGTTATGACCTCCGATGCCCAAGTCAGTGTTTGTGAGAGTAGTAGTCATAAGGAACAGAGAGTGAGGAAAATAGCAAGAGTTCTGTGTCCTATGCTTACCAAGGTCCTTCCTAAGTATTTATAGGAGGGCAAAGGGACTAGGCTGTTTGACACAGCCTATTTAGATCGTGACACGTGTTCGGTCAGATTTGATTTGTACCCTCAGAGATAGGTATCTCCAGCTAGCTGTAGGTCATTTCAGCTAGAGGGCAGGGACATGTGCGAGGTCTCTCTGTCAGAGGCTCCTTAATCATTTTTGTCGTATCTCTACAAGACCCCTTCGGGGAATGAGACCCCTTCGGGTTATGAGACTCCTTCGGGATAGGAGACCCCTTCAGATGCAGATTATCACCAAGGGTTATCAAGAAAGGTCCTTCAGTGGAGAGGATCATCTTTGGAAGATGTTTTCCTCTGCCGAGGATGGGGGATTTACTTTTCTAAGGTTGGTAGTTTCATAAAATCCAAGGGGGTGAAAGACACCATTCCCCGAAGCTGTTCATGTCACCTTCCCAAGGGTGGTGTTAATGTCCCCCGAGGCCAGTGCTAAGCCCTCTCCAAGAATGATAAAGGTCCCTTTTCCTGAGGTTGGTCGCTTATGCCAACCGAGGGTGGTGCTCATCAGACCGATTTGGGAGTTCTCCAGGGGTAATATCCCTTCGGCTATCACACAATGATGGCAGAAAAAATTGGGGTTTCTAGAGCCCAAAGTTAGTACTACCTAGTGTCAAAATCCTCCTAAGACCAAGAATTAGCTTGAGGAAGGCTTTCATAGTGATTTAATTAAGTTTATTGCATGTTTTATGGACTAACCTATGGTATCTGTAGCTGCCACATTTCATGTGTTTGTTGGTTGTGAATGGCTGCTGCATTTGGTTTCTATATCTTGTATATATGCATTGTGGTTTTTGTGTTTTAGTATCTTTGGATGTAGGTTTTAATGATGATTACATTGCCTATTGAATCCAAGTGCTACCCTTACTAAGTTCCTCAATTAAACTTACTCCCCTCAATTCTATCATTTTAGGTCCAACTGAAACATCACCTTTGAAGTAACCTTTGTGGTTTGAGTTTTACCCTAAATTTTTAGTTACTTTAACTTCCATATGTCTAGTTGTGATCTGGAAAGTTTGGTGATTGTAGGAGCACATTTGGTATTTTTAGTGATGGTATTTATTATGTTCTACAGTAGTTGTCCAGCATCTTGTTCTGGAGTCCATTGTGTCTTAGGCACTCCTGTAACGTAGGGTGCGTATTTAGCTAAGTTAAGAGAATTTTGTAGTGCATGTATGCATGTAAATGTAGTGTATGTAAAATGAGAGAAGTATGTGAACATTTTAGTACTGTTTTGGCTATGTAAGTGATGTGGTGCAAAGCTGCCTAAGTGTGAATGATGGGTTGCTTACTTGTAAATTCTGTTCTAGCCACATATGATTGTTAAATGCAAGGGAATGTATTTCCTATGTGTAATGGGCATATATGGGGTAGGCTTGGAGGGCTTTCCCCTTGTGAATGAAGTGTTTGCACACTTATGAAATTTTGTATGGTCAAAATAGTCATAAAGTGACCAGAATTTTGACTCTGCACTTAAAGTTATATATTTCCCTGTGTAGATGGAATATTTATATGGAATTTTGACCACATCTAGATAACATCTAGAGGTTGAATTGGGATTTATAATTTCTAAATTTGGATCCCTGTAGCCAAAGATATGACGTTGCAAAGTTGGCTAAGTTACTGTTTATTTGGTCAGAATTTTGTAACCAATTCAAAAAATCCATAACGTGGTCCATAGGTGGGCTATTGATGTAAAACAAAATTCCTTGGTTTTCTCTAAGTCTCTACTTTATAATGGAGCAAATAAAACTAGGGGTACATGGCTAGAATGATACATTTTATTAGTGGAAGTTACAGGTGCAGTGGTTGGTCACTAGAACTTAACAAGATTGCATAATGTGTGGTAGCCAAGATTAAGACTTGTTCTAGTGTTTTCCTTCTTTTCTGCCATAGTGTGCATGAAATATGAATATGTGTGTGATGGTTGGACCAATATTATTGTGTTTGCATAGTGCCCAAGAGGGCCACTTGGGTATGCACACTAAGGGTAGTGTTCTGATGGCCTACAGAACATTACCAATTGTGGGAGTCTAAATGAACACTAAGGGAACTTTTTAACATATGGCCTATGAAAGGAGTTACCTATTTTGGGCAAAGGGGTAAGTTAGCCCCTAGGTGCATTGGACCTTATGAAGTTTTGGGGAAGATAGGAAAGGTTGCTTATCGGTTGGCCTTACCACCTAACCTATCTTAAGTGCATAACATGTTTCACATTAGTCTTCTAAGGAAATGCACAGTAGATTCGGGACAGGTAGTTAATCCTTCAGTGGAACCCATCTAGGAAGACTTGACCTATGAAGAGAAGCCCGTTCAGATACTAGGTAAGCAAGTCAAGAAACTTTGAACTAAGTGGATTCCAATAGTTAAGATCCTTTGGTCAAACCATAGTGAAAAAGAAGCTACCTAGGAAACAGAGTAAGATACGTTGAAAAGATATCCTAGTGTTTTTTCAGAGTTATAGTGGAATTTGGGAGACCAAATTCCAGAATGAGGGGAGAATGTTATGGCTCTCCTAGTTGAAGGCTTATTTGAGGAAGGTAAAGTGCTCTAAATCAAGTTTGGAACCTTAGTTCATGTTTACATAGCAAGAATGGGAAAGTTTATCAAAGTTCACTAAGTTCCTAGGAAGTTAAAGCACTAAATGAGGTTCAGGGGTAAAATGGTAATTTTGCATCCTAAATAGTTGGGCTAGGTCTCAAGTGTTAAAAATGAGTTTTTATAACCTAAATTTTAACTTTAACCCAAACTTGGATGAGATAAACAAAAATTGATCAAGAATGACTAAGGTTATCAAAAGAAGGGGGTTTAAATGTTCCATGTCTAATACTTTGGTGGCTTGGGGTTTTAAACTGGGGTTATAAGATGGTAAAGTGGGGGATGGATGCCATAACCCGAGTTCATCCTTCACACCATCATTTCTTCATCTAATTGAGCTCAAAAATCAAGAGTTGTTAGTAAAAAGAGAAGCTACCATAAGTACATAGGCCATTAGAAGCTCATTTCAAGTATGAAATCATGGTTTTGAAGCTTGAAGCTATGTTTTCCACTATCCCCTATTTTTTATACGAGGTAATCAATGTCTTTTTTATTGATTTCATGTTTATTAGTTGATTGGAAGCATGGGTTTTTGTTAGAAGTTAGTAACTTGATGTTTTGTGCCCATATTTGATTGGAACTTAGGTTGGAGTTTGTAGAACCTGGTTGGTGCAAAAGAGTTGTATAATTCTTGCTTGTTACTTGGAGTTGAGGTAAGGGAGTTGTGTTTTCGACTTCAATTAATGCTATTGGAATGAGTTTGCTTGATGAATTCAAGTAGTTCTAGCAATAGCATTAGTTAGTGGGCAAGGTTGAATCATGGTGGACTATGAGGTTTGTGATGATTGGAATGATGTTATAATGCATCATAGTTAGGCTTGTGATAGTTGGTTGTGATCTATACAACATGTTTTACATGTATGTGAAGTTTGGAGGCTAACCAAGCATGTTTGATATGTTTGGTAAGTGTCCAAAGTTCATAGCAGCAAAATTGGAAAAGTTTTCTGGGTTTTGCAGATTGGCGACACATCACCAACCCTTACCATTTCCCATGATGCATCGCCAATGCTGCAAAACAGACAGTTCATCGGCAACTATGGTGATGTCTGTAGAAGGCATTATGGCTAAAATTTTCCAATTTTTCTAGGAAGGTCAAGGGGAGACCTAAGGCGGTTCTTAGGGTACCTTGGGGTCTAAGCACTCTGGGGGGTACTCTGAGACTTTCAAAAGTCCTTCGAGACCTAGGAGTTTTCTTGAGTTTTGTAAAGTTTTATTGTTACTTCTATTATAAGCAAGAAAACTAGTTCACTAAAAATCACAACTAAGTATCACTAGCTTGGGTGAAAGGTTTAGAACCCTTTGTAACCAAACCATGCCATTAGCCACGAGGTTCCAAGGTGAAACCTTAGTGCACCTAGTCTATAAGGCCTTTGTGGCCTAGTTACAATAGTCCCACCATAGTGCCCTTGTACAACATAAATTGGAGAGGTTCAACTAGTGATTTATCACTAGTTAGGCTAGCAAGCTAAGCTTGCTAGCAGACAAGGCTATGCCTTGTAGTTCAAGGACTAGGGACCTAGGTATATGCATATATTAGACCCTCAAGTTGTATGAGCTCACAGCAGGTTACATATGTTTTCATATGTGGAGTCCTCAGTAACTTTTCTTGTAGGTACGGTGAAGACCCTTACTAAGAATGTTTAAGTTCTCACTCCCTATTTATGTTGTGCAGATTTTGAAGTTGTTGGGCCGGGTAACCGCTGAGGATTATCACAGTAGTTAGCTTTTGTTGCAGGTATTTCACTTGAGAATCTTTATGATTCTAGTATACTTGGGTTACATGTTGGTTAAGTCACAGCGTTAACTATAGTCTTCCTTTGGCCATAGAGCCTAGTAGCACGTGGACAACGACTTTTGTGACTCGCCACTGGGATTTGCATCCAATGTGGGAGTTAGTTCAAGAATATCTTAGTTGAAGCTTGTATACATAGTACTCCTAGTTGCCTTCATTGTCTATGTTTTGAGGAGTCCTAGACTCTAGGGTTACTCTTGGGTGAGGGCATTAGTCTACTTTATGTATCAATGCTCCCACACAGTTGTTATGTGTAGTAAACTCATATAAATGTTGATTTTGTATGCTTTGGCTATTTGAACTTGTTTTCTATGGAAATCTTTTGGCCAAGTCAATGTTTTACGGTTTTTGTTAATCCAAGTCAAAGCATGAAGAGCATGCATTCTGCATATTTTAGGTTAATCAACTAACATCACAAAGTTTTAATCCGCGCACATATACAACTAGCCAATTACAACCACCGTAAGACCAGCTATCACAGGCTTCCTGGACAAAGGCCAAGGACGGGCATCTCAGTTAGTGCTTTAGGACACTTATCTAAGGGTTATGGGGCAACCTCCACATTTTTTAGGCTGAAAAATCTGCTCCAATCAGGCCTTGCTTCATTCCCTAAAGTTTCCAAGAGGTGCTTTGGGTTAAAGAGCCTTTTAGGCCTCATAACCATTAGTTAAAAATGATGTCACCTCCATAAAATTTTCAAATATGTTTCCAATTGAACTTAATGTTGGGTTTTAGGAGCCAAACAGCGCAGCGGAATTTAACCGAAACCCTCCAGGATCCAAGTGAAACGGGGTAAACCGGGTGTTTGAAAATTTCATACCTAATTTTCGGTTGAGATCTCTCACTCAACTGTAGAGTTGAATCACAAAACCTGAACAGTTGACGTGTTCAGGCTCTCTATGGTATCCACACGAGCCTCTCGGGATCACCACGCTTCCACCACGTCCCGGCAGATGCGTATCTCTTGCGCTCGCAGTGCTAGCTTGCGTCCTCCAAGGAATTGCAAGAGAAGAGTGCGGCTGTCCTTTTGGGAAGCTAGGGCAAGGAGACCTGCGAATTTCTCACTTAAAAGTTGTATTTATAGTGAGACTCAACTTCCAGGCCTAATGGGTTTCCAAGCCCTAATCCAATTAGGATTTAATTTCGGGCTTAATAATGGCTCAACTCCTTGGCCCATTATTAATATGAAATTAAAGTGAAACCATAACCCAAATAATTAGCCCATGCACTCTAATGATCCAAATAGCTCTATGTGTGCGACCCAATAAGCTCTTGCCATGTTGGCAATGATCATAAATCACATTTATGATCATAAGCAATGAGCGGTGTCTAGCAACACATCATTGCTACCCAAGTGACAAGATTGTCGGTGAATCGACTAAACCTTTATGATCATCACCGATATATGCCATTGTCCCTTTGTCCAAGATATCAAGACTAAGTACGAGACATGGAATGTGTCACTCTCGTATAGCCCAATCTTTGGTTTCTTAATTACCGAGTAGACCAACTTAAACTGACGACATTGATATCATATATCAACTCATCGGAGCATGGCCATGCATTTTCTAAGTCTCACTCTATCAAGGGGCCCAAAGATATCACTCCCGTTACATAGGAGGGACAAATCCCATCTTGATCATACAAATCCCTCCGCATGATATGTGACATACCCAATGACCTCCTTCAAGTTCACTCAGTTACGAGCAACAAAGGAAAGTATCAAAGTATGTGACTCACATGTAGGGAACCTTGCTGATCTTAGGTCGAAGGACTACATATACCATGATCACTATGAGAATCACTTATGACACTCATATAACGATCCATGAAGTGTTCTCATGGTGGGTCGGTCCAGTACACAAGTTCTCCAACTTGTACCCATATGTAGACTACATATCTCATATTAGTCTCCACATATGCTAGTCATTATGTATTATTGCAACCTGCTCCACAATAATACTAGACTAGGGACGTTTAAGAATATCATTATTCTAGGGTTACAATTATGTTTATTACGTTACGCAGAAACAAAACAACAAACAAAATTGTTGGATTAATGCCTCAATAAAATATCATGACTCAATGTGCAAAAATACAATCATCTCATGATTGGCTTTTTTTGGGCACAACACTAACACTTAAAATCTTAGATTTTTTTAGATTTTCTCCCTTCCACTTTTATCCATGTATTTTCCAGCTCTTAACAGAGGTTAAATCTGGTTTGCCAGGTTTGACTCAGGTTTGACCAAGTTTGAACAACCAAAATTATAAAAATGCCCTTCTTAGCTTTTCTTGCAAGAAAAATCTCAAATTTGGTCAATTTAACTCTAAACTCTACCAAATTTCACCAAATGGTTTCAAATACCATTTCTCACCTTCCTAGACCCATTTTGACCATATTTGACCTAAAAATTATCATTTTTCCCTTCTTTGCTTCCTTAGCGAGAAAAGGCCAATCTTTAGTCAAATTGAGTTCAAATTTCATCGAGATGCTCATTTCACCTCTAGAAGCTCAATTCTATCTCTCTTGGGCACATTTTGACCTTCGACTTACCAAATTACTAATTTGCTCCAATTTACCCCTAGTTGCCCTGATGGTCAATTTACTTTAAATTTTTAATCCTATGAACTCAAAGGACTATTTGACTCATTGGCTTGACTTAAACCTAGCTTGCAAAGGTAATCCTATCAAGGATCATGTAAATAAAATTAATTAATTACCTGATAAAATTAGGGTTCTCACAATTCCCACTCCTCATAACTATAAAACAGGTTGCCTAAGCAACAATGCAACAAACACATTTGTAATGGTTCAATGCATCATGCCAAGCTCAAACACACACCTAGTCCACCATCATCAACCATGCCCTCTAAGCAATGCTATCAATTAAACTAAGTTTGCATTAGTTACAAGCAATCCAAGGTTCATGGCATCAAAACAAGACCAATTAAACAAAAGCCTTGCTTCAAAAGGCCAAACAAATAAGAAATCATCAATGAATTGGGCTTACCTCACGTACATATTAAGCCCAAGCAAGAAAAATGTGAAAACAGCCTTCCAATGAACAAAAACCCCTTAAAATGAGCTATGTAACACTTATGCACCATTGGAACCTTCAATTTCCACCAAGAAAATTTGAAATTGAGAAGGATGAGCTCGGGTTTGAAAAGAAGAAGTAGTGAATAGTGGCAGCCATCCCCTTCTTTACCAAGTTGTAAAGCCTTTAATTCCATAAACCCTCAAACTTTCATTAGTTTGTCTAAAACCCCCTTCCCAAATTAGTAACCCATGGTCAAAACTTGGTCAAACCTTATAACAATTAATCAAAACTTTAGGTGCTAAGCACGGTTCAAATTTTAAAACACATTTTAAAAACCTGGGACTCATCCCAACACCTCAAGATGTAAAATTACCATTTTCCCCTGACCTCTTTTGATGCCATAAACTCCTCAAAACCTAGTAAACCATGCCCAACTTACTTGACCTTCCTAAGTAAACTTGAAATAAGGTTTTAAACTAGGAATTTAATTAACTTATCTCCCTCAGCTAAGCATCCTCCTAGGTTGCTCACAACCTTTCCACATTATTCTCCTCCCACCTTTGCAGTCACCAAAAGTAACCCCTCCCTCTTCGAGAGCATTCGTTAGGATAGATCCACTATCCCTATTGGATTTTGCTCTATCCATGATTAAGTCTTATTCTAAAATTTCAATTTGTTTGTTGGTGTCCTTGTCACTAGCCCATCTATGATTGTGTAGTGAAATTTTGAAACCATTATCCACAAGTGCATGGGTCATGTGTAGATAGGGTGAATGAGTATCGTTCCCAGGAGAATTGATCATTTACTTGCCAAGTATCACTACTTTAAGCTAACTTTAGCTAAACAATCAAGGTTGAAAGATAATGTAGGAAAATCTACAAGTGACTAAGACTAACTAATTGAAACTCCATTACCCTCAAATGCAAAAATGCTAGAACGTAATATACATTTGTGATTTTATCAAATTATGAAAGGGCACTTTCTATAGGTTTACTACTTGTCTTGGTTAGTTGGTGAACTTAGGTGAGTGAGTTAATCTCCGATGTATGTTGGTAAAGTTACTCAATTGAATTCTTACTTTTCCAAGTGAAAGAATTAATCTCTCTAATCTAAACTTAATAAGGATTTTCATCCAATTACAAGCTTAGAAAGAGCCATTAGAGCTCAATTTACCTTTACCTAATGACTTAGACTAACTTCCCAACAAGCCCATAGCCATTAAATTCTTCTCCTAGGTCCTATAGCTTCTAATATTTTCCAAGAGTTTAGAGGCAATTTATAGTGCAACTAATTGTGGCCATCAACTAACTAACACAACATTAAGCTCAAGAGAAGAATAAAAATACATTTAGTAAAAAACCAACATCACATAACCATAAATTCATCCACCATAATCAATCCAAGTAGCTACCTCCATAAAAAATGCTAAGAGAGACTAATCCATAACTAAATAAGACATAACCATGAAAATACATAAAAGAGCATTCATATCTAAATACAAGAAGAAGGAAAGAAAGCAAGAGACTCTAGATGCTTGATTCCTCAAGGCTCTGACAAGTCTTCAAGTCCTCCAAGCCTTTTCCAAGAAAGAATCCACAAGTGCTCCCAAGGAAGATGAAGAAAAATGCAAGAAAATGGTGTTGAAAACTAAATCTAAGATGTCAATATGAAGATGAGAATGGGTTTCTTTGCTAGGCTCTAGGTTTTTCTTCTCTTAGAGATCTCCTTTTCATCCCACCAACCCATGTGGATAGAAATCCTTGGCCAATAGAAAGCTTGGGTTCAAAATTGAGGTGGAGGACGACTTTCCCAGGTACAGGGGTGCCTAGGCCTCCAGGATAGGGTTTTCTGGCGCCTAGGCCTCAGGAGGGGGTGTTCTGGCGCCTAGGCCTCCAGGCTCACGGGTGCCTAAGGCCTAGGCCTCAACTAGCACCTAGGCCTCCAAAGTGCATTTTTCAGGCCTTTTGAACTGTGGCGCCTAGGCCTCACTTCTGGGGCCTATACCTCATAGTTATAAATCCACTTTAACTTTCGCATGCCCATTTTTTGTTCCATTCATCCTGATGCCATTCCAATGCTACAATCCACTTCTCCATCCTACAAAAGGAAAGATCAAAGCAAGAATTGGCCAAAAACGTTTAGTGGTGAGGTAGAAAATGGTGGTCAAAGTTGAAAAAAAGTCAACATATTTGACCACAAAATTAACATTTATCAAACTCCCCCAAACTTAGAAAAATGCTAGTCCCTAGCATTTGCTAACCTAAAAACATAAAACAACCAAAACATAGAAGTTAACAACACATACTCAACATGTCATACCCCACACAGGCCCCAGCCTATGAACTCTCAGTGCCACTCACCATTTCTACCTAAGAGTTAATTGAATACTCTTATGTTCAGGTGTTATTAACTACCTTTTATTTTGGCCATTGTTTGTTAGGAAGTTTTAAGTCTTATTTTCTTAACCTAAGGGTCTAGGAGGTGCCCCAGGAGGCTTATGAACTGATTAGAACAATTACTTCCAGCTTAAGTAAGGCCCAACCACTAACTTGCAACTCAAGGCAAGGCTGTAAATCTATAACTTGCAATACAAGCAAGGCATACACTTAATCTATTAAGTGTCTAGGATGTGTGCTCATCAAGTGTGCTACTCCAATGCATGTCAACAAAGAAGCCCATCTCATCAAGTTTTGGAAATCAATTTTCATGTGCATGAACATTAGGTCAAGTAAGAAACATAAGAGATTCCATACATCAAACTCATCCTTCCATATAACATAGCATAACTTGGCACTCCAGCATCCAAAATACTTACACAAAACCATAATTCAACCAAGGCTAATATACACAAAAGTAACCTACGTAACTAACTTGGCAACATACCAAGAGTACCCATTATCCAAAATTCAGCCAAAGTTATGCATTACATACAAGTTTACCTCTAGTACCCGAGAAGGATCTTAAAGACTACATACATGACCATAGTCTGAAGCACTAAACCTATGATCAAGTTCATAGTCATAAAGGCAAACCACCACATTAGACCCCAAGAACACACATCCATCTCCTCTGCTAGACAAGTCCCACAATCTAATCACAACCTGCAAAACCTGTACCATAAGTTTTGGGCATAAACCATAAACATAAGACTTGTAAGAATAATTCAATTAAGCCAAGTACAACATTGGCATATACCTTAAGCACAAAAGCACCACTAGCACACAAAAGCTAGCAACTCAAGCAAAATTACTCAAGCTGAATATCCTTTCCTGAAACAAGAAATATATATGGGCAATGAGTAACAATTACTCAGTAGGATTCACAAACGACCATATAAGGTCTATTTAGTTAAGTCCAAGACTTAACCTCCAATAGCTTAGCTTGTCCTGCAAGAAAGACATTGAAAACACAAGAACACAATATACACATATAGTAACCAAGGCATATTAAGCATAATTAAGCTACCTACAATTGGTTAGCACACACAAACAAACAATCAAGCACACAACTTACACACACACCACAATGACCATTCGGCCGAAACCCAAGCATATGCCCTTGTGCACTATTGCACATACTTCTTCAAAGCTTTAGTCCACCATCCACTAGAACTCCAAAACTCCTAGCAAGTTGGCCTTACTCACTAGAGTTTCTAGCACATGCCCATATTTGATTAGCTAACCAATTCATAAAAACTGAATCACCTCAATAATGCCCATCAAGTAACTAAGATCATTTAGCACTCTTAACCATATCTTAGTCACTCTAACTACTTGAATCATGGCACATTACCAAGCAAACAAGTAATTTGTGAACCCTACCTTTGCAAACAAAGCTTGAGTCTCCTCGGTTAGTGCTTGAACATCCAAGTTCAACTTGAGCTTCCAAACCGAAATTACCTAGCATAATTTGTTCATGAATTAGCCATCAAAATTACTTGCTCATGGAATCCTTACCAAGTAAACAAGTAACTTTTGTGAATTCCTACCTCAACTACAAAGCTCAAACTTTCGGTTATAATTAAGCATCCAAAATCGAAACCACTCTTCCAAAATAAAGTGGCTAAACACAACAATGCCTTCAATTAGCTATCATAATCACTTGATCATGGATTATTACCAAGAAAACAAGTGAATTTATGAATCTATACCTCAAGAACTAGCTTGGATGTCTCGGCCTCCTCTTGCAACTTCAAAATCCAACTTTGACTTGAACTTCTTGGTTGCCTAATGCCAAAAGTGAGTAGACCAAGCTTGATTCTTGCTTTCAAGCTTCAATTGCACCACAATTTGGCATTAATTCGGCAGCAAACATCCAAGAACACCAAGAACCATTTTGGTTTTAGCTATCAAAACAAAACACACACAATGGCTGAAAATACTAGTTTAATTCCTTAGTGGAAGACATGGACAGCCGGCCATGGACACATGTCCAAAAATTGGCTTAATGCTCCACTTAACCTTATACTAGTTTGCGTGGTTCATTTAGCCCTTCAAGAATCCATGGCTTCATTTTAGTCACTAAAACACATGTTCATTTCGGCATTAACATTGTTTGATGGCCTACATTGCCAAGCATTCTTTAAAATGGATGAAAATGGCCATTATCCCATGCATGTTTCGGCCAAGTACCAAGGCAATTGTTCATTAAAAAAATCAAAAAATGATGGCAATATTCTTAGTGGAGACAAGACTTGACCGGCCATAAAAAAAATCACCAAAAGTTGGTCTAATTCCCCATTTTTCCTTGTACTTATTTGCATGGCCAAAATTGCTAGTTTAAGTTTTATAGTTTCACTTGTAGCACTAGTTTAAGTGTACAATATGGCCTCTACACTTTGTTTCATGCCATCGACATCATAGTCTAATTTTTCATGTACACTTAAAACCCAAACTTTCTTAGGTTTGCACTTACACCCTTATCCTCATTTTCAATCAAGTCCCTCATGTTTAATTGGTGTTTTCTCTATATTCTTGGCCTAAGCCAAGTACTAAGGGATGGTCTTAACACAACATCGTATCATAAAGTCATTCAAAGTACAAGCTCAACTCAAGAAAAATTAAGGTAAGTAATGAAAGAAGAACCTTGTCATTAATGATAGGTAATAACTCACTAAGTGTTTCACTCCCTAATCTGTGGTTGCTTAGTGTATCTAAGGCTTATAATGCCACTTCATCCGCAAATTTGTAACAGGACCCAAACTACCCATCAATTGTCCCTAAGGAGTATGCATGCAAATTCAAGTCCAATGACATATATATAAGGTTGTACCGTTGTTGGGCTTGGTATGGACAAAAATCGAATGGAGGCCTTTTAAGGTGGGGCTAAAGAAGTAAGTAAAGCATAAACACCATGGGCAATCCTAATAATCAAATCTAAAGTCCCACCTAAGATATTCCAATTTAAGAAAAATGTTTTTCTTGCCTTCCAAGAAACAATTCAAGTAACCCCCATATGCACAATTTTGACAAAAGATATGAGTGAACTCCTTTCAAATTAATGAAGTACTTCTACCTTTCCCCCCTTTTTAATTATTCTCTTTTTGTTTAGGGATTTTTCATGTTGACTCGTTTTGCCTTTTTCATGAGGGAAAGATAGTTTTTTTTTAGAACTAGAAATTCACCCAATCTTTAGAGTTCAAACAAATGTGCATGATTTATGCAAAGTATACTCAAACCATAACTACATAAACTCAAGAAGAAGTTCATAACCCAACATTTTTCCCCTAAACTTATTTATTGCTCACTCACATAACTCACAAATTTTTACCCTTCCCAAGCCCATATATGCAATGCTCAACTTACTTCAAGGACAAGAGATGAAAAATAATAATGGATATGGCTCAATTATGTGGGTTAAATAACAAACATGGTTTAAAGGCTCAAAGGGGTTAACTAAGGATTATAATGAAGGGTTAGCCATTTAGGTATGTAGTTAGCCCTAAGTTGTCATTTTCATCCTCTATTTGCATGCATCAATTCGAATACGAAGAGGTCCAAAAGTAAATCAAGGAATCTATAAGCAAAACAAGCACCACTCCAATGAATGAAATCATTTATAATGCAAGTGTGTGACACAAGGCCCAAAGACTCACCGGGTATGGTTTATACCATTAATGACAAGTGAAAATCTTTCCTTACTTAACAAAATTTACAATCAAGTTGAACTTGTAAATGAATTCCTCTAATCATGATAAAGAGTATGCATTGGGTCCCTCAATGCACACAACCTAAATACAACAACATGTTTCTACATTCAACTCTAATGTTCATGCTAGGAATTAAAATGTGCAATTAACTAGGCTAAATGCCATGCAAGGGAAACAAAAAAATCAACCAAGCAACTATCATGCAAAGAATTAGGCAAGTACTCATCCACAAGCAATCCCCCCAAACTTAAGCAAAAAATTGTCCTCAATGTGAAAAGAAAGGAAAAGCCAAAGAAAGAGCGTTAAGAATCGTACACGGGGAGGTGGATGTTCCCGCCTCCAACTAATCCTCATGCATGTCAGGTGCATCAAACGACTCTTCGGCCGGTGGATGAGAAGGAGGAATGGTGGATCTGTCCTGTGGAGCAGACTGAGAGAAGTAAGGGTAAAAAGGTGGAGGGTGGTTGAGCAGGTGAGGGGTATACCATGGGTGGGCGAAAAGGTGGAGGTGAAACGAAATAGTCAAGAGGAAAATCGGGGTTTTCTTGCATGGCCCCCCACTTGACTTAGGCTGAAATCATCTCTGCACACCCGGCCAAAAGTGAGTATCCCTCCTATGCCTCAATAGCAAAATAGGGGAATCTCCCCTCCAAGTGATCAACACATGAAATCACATCATCCCAAAGCCCACTAATAGTAAGATGGATCTTGTTGAGGGTGATGGTGAATGCTTTATTGGAATCATGGGCGGGATCGATGAGTGGTTCCTCTTGAGGTGGTGCTTCTTCCTCTAGACCTAGCGGGTCATAGGCCTCTTCATCTTCTTCTTGGTAGTCCTCGGCCTCTTCGTCCCTCGCTAACTCATAACCATGTAGCTTGCTCAAGGAGATATCCATAGGTGATAGAGCAAAGATGAGTGGGTCCTCCAAGTAATGAACTCCAGCCTCCGCCAAAAGCTCCATGATCAATTGTGGGAATGGGAGGTTACCTCTCTTTGTTCTTGCTGCCCTGCTTATGTTTTCTGCTATGGGTGCTCCCACGTCAACTTGGTAGTTGGAGGTAATGTAAAAGAGGACTTGACCCCGGTCCGGAGTCACATAAGATGGATGAGTGGATGGTATGAGTCGAGAGTTAATGAAGTAATGTCACACCTTCATTTCCAGCTTGAGGAAGGAAGCAGTAAAATGAATCTTTCGCTCAAGGTTGTCCTTGCTATGAGTCCAAGGCACAACTCTCACACATATCCTACTCATCATCCAATCAAAACCACTATCATGAGGAGGGTTTCCGATTTCGGGATTGATCCTAAGGTGGTTGTTGATGTCACTTTGTGCAATATTCACGATCTTCCCTCGAACCATCACCATCTTAGCCGAATGGAGTTTGGGTTGGGTGGCACTCAAGTTGGCATAGGACTCCACCACAAGTGTTTAGGAGACCATGGTGCGTGGTGTGGTGCACCATGTCCTCCAAGCTCTCCATTCCACCACCGCTAAGATTTTGGCATTTTCTGGTGCTCCAAAATCAAAGCCTCTCTTGATTGTGAACTTCATTTTCACAAACCCATCAAATAAATCCTCGGCCTTCTTGTTGACAAAGTGAGGATATTCCATGGTCGGGTCTTGGGAGTGCTCCTCCCTTGCCCTCTTGTCTTTTCCTTTGTCGGCCCCCCTCCCCTTGAAAATTCTTGGTGCCATTGTTCCTACACCAAGCAACAACATATATATATAATTCTCATAATTAAAATGAAAGGCACATATAATCAATTAAATATTTCCACCCTCCAAGATAAAAGTCTACACCATTACACACATCCACAAGCAATCACTTTGGACAAATTACAAGCCTCAAGGCATGAATTTATTTAGGCAAAAAGGCTTACATGACCTTGTTGCAAGATATGTGATAGCCGAAGTGCTATCGCCCTGGTCCACTGACTTCAGAGAAAGAGGGAGCCAAAAACCTGAGGTATACGACCTCGGAAGCCCCATCATACCAACCTCGGAAAACTACCATATCACCTCTCCAGCAGAGGACGAATGAACCGACTTCGGAAGAATAAGAACACCCTGAAGAAACGGTATCACCCTGGGGAGAAGTCCTTGCTCATCCCCCTAAAAGGTAACGTCGGCCGAAGGGACCTCGGAGGAGCGATGGGTTCCACGAAGGAGTCTCTGACATTTTCGCCCGTACGCACTAGACGTCGACCTCAAGCACTTTGACAGGCCACTGCAGTCTGCGCTCTGACACACAGAGACACGCTTCTCGACAAACCACTGCCCGAGAAAGCCTGCAGGCAGCTGGCCACTCTTCTCCTCAGAGGTACGGACAGCATCCATCCATACACGTGTCACAATCCGAGGGGCTCATTTTCTCCTATTTACAGTAGGGGAGGCTCTCGGTAAAAGCGGGCCAGGCTGGGGCTGGACAGGGGCTTTTGGGCTCCAAGTTCTAGCTTCCCCTCCTCTTTCCTCTGGACATGCCAGAAAAACACCTCCGGGGAGATTCTTTCCCTTCTGTGCATACCAGAGAAACACTCCCGGCAAGTCTATTTTGTGCTTACTCTTCATCATTTAGAGGCACTGACTTGGGCGTCGGAGGCTCCTCCCCGGAAAACCATTCCGGGGACCTCCTAACCCCTATTTTCTGCATGTTTCAGGCCGGACTACATGGGGGCATCCCCATTTCAGGCTCTCTCCAGCACCGGAAACCCTTCTCGGCCACCGCTATCCATCACCGGACGGCCACACACAACATTCCTCAGGAGGTCCCTGTTACCCCCGTCGTGGAGCCACGGCGGGAACATCTACGATGGCTAACACAATGCCATCATTTGGCACCGTCTGTGGGAACTTTCAAGGCAGCCGTGGTCAAAAACTCGTCGTTCTAAGGACAAAGGCTCCCTGAGGCCCCCGTCCGTGCCGGAGACTTGCCCGACGGCCGAACAATTAAGGGCAGGGAGTTCCCATCCCGAGGACGATCCTCCTACAGATATCGCCGTGGTCGAAGTAGTGCAGCGGGTAGACCGAAGATGGTCGTGTGCAAATTCGAGCCGAAGTCTCCTCCCTCAATCCTTTCGACTAGAGAAGTAGTGGTGACCCAAGAGTTCAGGGGGAAAACAAAGATTAGTGGGATGAGTACTGATAGCTGAAGTGCTATCCCCTTGTCCACTGACTTCGAAGAAAGAGGGAGCCAAACATATGAGGTATACGACCTCGGAAACCCCATCATACCAACCTCAGGAAATTACCATATCGCCTCTCCATCGGAGGATGAATGAACCGACTTCGGAAGAACAAGAACACCCCGAAGAAACAGTATCACCCCGGGCAGAGGCCCTTGTTCGTCCCCCTAAAAGGTAACGTCGGCCGAAGGGACCTCGGAGGAGCAATGGGTGCCACGAAGGAGTCTCTGACATATTCGCCCGTACGCAATAGACGTCGACCTCAAGCACTCTGACATGCTGCGACACACTTCTCGATAAGCCACGGCCCGAGAAAGCTTGCAGGCGGCTGGCCACTCTTCTGGTCAGAGGTACGGGCGGTATCCGTCCATACACGTGTCACAATCCCAGGGGCTCATTTTCTCCTATTTACAGTAGGGGAGTTTTTTGGGGCTCCAGAAGCTAGCTTCCACCCTTTTTTCCTCTAGACATGCCGGAAAAATGCCTCCGGCGAGATGCTTTCCCTTCTATGCGTACCAGAGAAACACTCCTGGCAAGTCTATTTTGTGCCTACTCTTCATCACCATTTAGAGGCACTGACTTGGGCGTCGGAGGCTCCTCCCCGGAAAACCACTCCGGGGACCTCCTAACCCCTGTTTTCTGCATGTTTCAGGCCGGACTACCTGGGGACATCCCCGTTTCAGGCTCTTTCCAGTGCCGGAGAGCTTCCTCGGCCACCGCTATCCATCACCAGACGGCCCCACGCGACACTCCTCAGGAGGTCCCTATTATACGATGGCCACCCAAGGCCATCATTTGGACATCTACGATGGCCACCCAAGGCCATCATTTGGCGCCGTCTGTGGGAAAGCCGTGGTTGAAAACTCAGCGTTCTAAGGACAAAGGCTCCCTGAGGCCCCCGTCCGCGCCGGAGATTCGCCCGGCGGCCGAACAATTAAGCGCAGGGACTTCCCGTCCCGAAGATTATTCCTCCTCTAGATATCGCCGTGGTTTTCCTACATAGTTTCCCACACATCGCCGTGGTCGAAGTAATGCAGCAGGTAGACCAAAGATGGTCGTGTACAAATTCGAGCCGAAGTCTCCTCTCTCAATCCTTTCGACGAGAGAAGTAGTGGTGACCCAAGAGTTCAGGGGTAGAAACAAAGAGTAGTGGGATGAGTACCCAAAGGATGTGCTTCACTGCGGATCATGATGGATGGGAAAAAGCAGGGTCGCTACTATCCAGACCTCCCCGTCGAAAGAGTTCGGGCCAAAGAAAGGTTGTTGTTCCTCCAGCAGCAACACCGAATCCACTACCCTGAGAAGACGCCTACGCTTTGATATTAAATAGGCAAAAGGCTATGATCCTACTCCAACGGACACATTACCATCGTCCAAAAATGAGCCACCCTCATGCGACGTCAGAGGGAATAGGGTAATCGGGCAACTGCACCAAACTCCAAAGATATTACATCGCGCACAAGCCCAGAGGGGCAATATAACCCCAGGCACTAGCAGACTATTGCCGAAATTTTAGAAATAGAAAAAGGGAAATCCAACGAGGACCGAATATAGATGAAATCCAAAAGAAGGAACCCTTAGCCGAAGAAATCCCAGGCGCAAAAACAATGCGGCGAGGGAACAGTACCTCGGAGGCCCGAGGATAGGGAAGTCACCTAAGTTACCATATTCGGTTAATGAAGTGTTGGACCACCCAAGCTCGGCATTTGCTAGGAATGAAAACATAGGACAAGAGAAGGAAGAACCCCACAAAAAGGCATCTCCCAAGAGTCCCGAAAAACCCTCGCGAAGTGGTGAAGAATGCAAAAAATGCCCCGCAAAGTGGCATCTCCCAGGAAGCCTGAAAAATCTTCATGAAATGGCAGAAAGTACAGAAAATGTTCCAAACAGTCTTCCTTGATTGAAGAGGAAGGATATCGGTAGGGAAGCTCAGGCCCGCTATAGAAAGGCATCGGCAGAAAGAGGTGCAGAATAGCGCGCAAAAAAAGAGGTGCGAGCAAAAATGCGTCCAAAAAAGGACGAGAATGGCCAAAAATGCACCAGCACCCGAAAGACTGCCTTCGGAATAAAATACCCGAAAGACTCCCGTCGGAGTGGGTAACCCCGAGAGACTGCCCTCAGCCCTCTACAAAAAAGGACAAATACGGTCCACTGCCAACAACGCCTGAAGTATAACGCTATGAGAAAGCAGTAAACTACTCCATTTCGCGAGATAAGACAGGACCCCTACTGATTAAGCAGGCAAAAGGTATACAAAAGCCTGCTTAAAGGAACATGACGTACGAAGATGGCATATTATTGCCGCTAGCATAATAGCTTCAGTCCTTAGACGAATGAGGCCAAAAAGTTCGCCATTAGCCCCGGAGTGGAATGACATTTCGGTCCACCAGCTTAGTTCTGAAGTAACAAGCAAGTGGAGCCCCTGAATAGAATTGTACACGAGGGACTACGAAAAAATTGGGTGAAGCAAAGGGGAGAAGGTCCAGAATGGCCGAGAAAATTCCTTGTGGGAATAATCAGACAAACTTCCCGAAAAACCACAGGGAGAAAAAACCTTCCTTACTCGCCTGTAAAGACCAGTGCCCACTTGGAGCAATACAGCTACCGAGTGAAGCGCAAGTATTCGGTCGAAGGAAGAACGAGCTCGGGAGGGATGCTCGGTAAAGGAAGAAATAGCCTCATATTGGGGAACCAAACTCGAGCCACTCCCCGAAGCATGAACGAGCTCAGGAGAAGTGTTTTCTCCGTAAAAGGTGGCCGTGAGCACAAAATTGCGCCGAACGCCAAAAGGAGATCTCATTCTCCGAAAGGCCAAGACAGAACCCCGAGAACTACCTTAAGGGAGAACTTTGGCCACTAGGAAATAGGACCTCGCTTCTCGGTTTGACGACTGAGATCGACCGGTTAGCCAAACATCAAAGGAAGAACGAGCTCGGGAGGGATGCTCGCTAAAGGAAGAAATAGCCTCGTATTGGGGAACCAAACTTGAGCCACTCCCCGAAGCATGAACGAGCTCAGGAGAAGTGTTTTCTCCATAAAAGGTGGCCGTGAGCGCAAAATTGCATCGAACGCCAAAAGGAGATCTTGTTCTCCGAAAGGCCAAGACAGAACCCCGAGAACTACCTCAGGGGAGAACTTCGGCCACTACAAAAAAAGGACCTCGCTTGATTCAGGGCGAGGTCCGAAAGAGAGGATTATCAGCTTGGCAGCATCGATGGGAGAAAATTGAGAAATATCCTAGAATAATTCTATACTTAGAATTTTATTCTATACTTAGAATTTTTAGATGAACAAGCTATACTTAGAAAAATTTCTCTTTTCTCATGTACAGGTTACCCGCTGAACAAAGTTGAAGCACATGTGCTCGAAGGATATGATATGTTTTCCTTCTAAAAAAAAAAAAAGAAGCACAAAGTCCATCAAAGGCAATCAACGAGGACAGACTAGTGTTCGCTTGAAAAGTCTTTGTCAAATCAGGGTGGCCGAGAAAGCGAGATCGGCCAGCAGAAAGGGCAAGGATGGGCTTTCCGAAATCCCCTAGCCGAAAGTAGCCAGGGCAACTGGAAAACAAAAAATTGCTCAAGTAAGACAGAGCGAAGAAATGAAGAAGAATCCATTAAAGAAGGACTTTTCATACAAGAGGAGTACAAGAGAAGCACGAAAATGAAAAAGCCTAGGATGTCTAAGGATCCCCAGCGACGCGAGAAGTTCCGGCTCCCATGTCTCTAGCCGCCGCCTTCGGCGCAAGTAGAGGAACAGGTGGCAGGTTAAGGTGATCAGCTTTCGACCAAGTCCACCGAGGACCCTCAGGAATATCCAGGGCCGCAAGAAAGGAGGACTCGAGGTCTGGGTATCATTGCAGAAATTGATGACGAGCTAGACAGAAGCCGTCCTGAAAGGACACCTTCGACATTTGGACGACTTTGTCCTTTTCCACGTCGAGCAAGTC
Organism: Aquilaria yunnanensis; assembly: GCA_039654915.1. Classification (NCBI taxonomy): domain Eukaryota; kingdom Viridiplantae; phylum Streptophyta; class Magnoliopsida; order Malvales; family Thymelaeaceae; genus Aquilaria; species Aquilaria yunnanensis. The sequence goes on along the minus strand of CM077594.1, from coordinate 51,067,254 downwards.
CGCCTCATTCTCAAGACCAGCAACCTCTTTCTTGAGACCCAGGACCTCCTCCTTAAGATCAGCAATCCTCCTCACCAGTCCTTTTACGTTCCTTCTCTTCATCGCACTCCTCCTCAGAAAATAGACCCTGGCTTGAAGAGCCGCTTTTTCGGCAAGAGTTTTATTCAGAAGGGCTTCTTTCTCCTTTTGAATAACCTCATTGGCCGAAGTCAAGCACACAACCTCCTCGCCAAGGTCCCGCATTTTGCGGGAAAAGTCCTTCAAGAGGTCCGATTGGCCTATCAGGAACTCATCTCGAAGCTGAGCCACCTTCTCCCTGGCTATGCGCCTCAACTCGACATTAGCTATGTCTGAGTTAATACAGAAGAGCCTGGCCTTCTCCAATTCACTGTCAGCCCAAGCTCGGGCAGAAGACTGCTCTGCCGCCCAAACTCGGAGGTGCTCACTATACCCCAAAAGCTGCGAAGAAGAAGGAGAAAATCCTCAGTGAAAGCAGCATAAGGGAAGGCAAAACACTTGGGCAAAAAAGAGAAGGCCAAAAGGATCACCTGAGCGGCGCGCTCAGAAACTCTAGCGGCGAAGATATCCCTAGAAGCACACTCCTCGGCAATTGTCTTAGAAGAAGCCTCGGTAAGAACACCCCTCGCCATCTACGGAGCCATCTCTTGGCAATCCCTGGAGAACAAGTTCATGTCCTCCGTGAAAGACCAAAACGGCTCCCTCGGAACCTTGTCTTTCGGGAGAAGGGAGTCCCGGAGAGCCCGTCTTCGGGCATGGTCAACCATCCATACTGTGGCCGCGCGGTCCTCTGAAAAATGGAGGGGCGCAAGTCAGGAAGGGCTCCCTGAAAACACAAGTTATGAGGGAGGAGGTGTCAAAAAAAGAATTTGACGCAAACCTGGCGCAACCTCGGTACCCTCCTCCACAAAGGCCGGAATATGCTTGCCTTTGTCCTTGCGACATCTCTCCAGCTTTTTAATAGTAGGACTCTCAGGCAAAGAGCCTAAAAGCTCCACCGACGAGATAGGACTCGACAGAGTGAAAAGGGTGACTACTCCGGCCGGCACCTCGGCTGCAGCAGTATCAGCCTCAGAAGATGTCGCAACTACTTCGGAGAGGGCAGCAACCCTGGTGGATATCGGAATGACATCAACCATGGCGAAGGTCGCAGTAGCATCGATGGAAGTGGCTATAGCATTAGTTGAGATAGCAACCTTGGTGGAAGTAGCAATAACTTCATCGACCTCCACCACATCCTCCGAGGGTGGAGTAAGGGCCCTCTTCTTTGACTTCTTGGCCGAAGACGGTCCACTCCCAGTAGACTTACGTCTTTTGGAGCCACTTTTGTTTGCTTGTTCTCCCTTCTCTACCTGACCAAGGAAGAGACTCTTGTAGTAGGCGGCAGAATCGTCAGCCATCTTTGAAAAGGGGGAAAAGCATCAGTATGAGTCCAAAAAGGCACTGAAGCTGAAAATGTGAGTCCAAAAATGGTTAGCCAAAAAAAAAGGAGCTTCGGGAAGAAAGGAAAACTTCAGCAAAAATTGAAAAAATACGACTTCGGGAGGCTGAGAAGTTAACAAAAGTCGAACGATTCCTGAGAAAGGCACTCACGAAAAGCCTTGCCAAAGTCAAGATTCCTGGATGCCGTCATAAATAATGGCCGAAAATCGCTTCGCCGTGCAGACCATCGCTGAAAGAGATGGAAAAGGCGAGAGAAAACGAGAGCAAGGGCGAGAGCAAAGAAAAAAGAAAGGAGAAGAATGGCAGGAGGAGGATTATATAGAGTAGGTAAGGGCAATTGAAAAGGTGTCATAACTGCTGCGTGGGAATGAAAAGTCACCGTAATTACCCTTCCCGCGCAAAAAGACGTGCCATCCCAATTGATGCTTGCCATGTGTCGACCATCGCGAGAAACTAGGGCATGTTTTCTGACATCCTAAAGATTTGGGTGCATCCCCAGATTGACACGCCCAGTTTCAAGGCATGACAGTCCACTAATTTAAGACAGAAAAAATAAGATTGGAAATCTCAAGGACGCCGAAAAGCAAGAGTGCGACATCCGCCCGAACAAACTACGCGCTTAAAATGGTAAAGTACCTTCCTTGCAAACGATATAAGCCGGATCCTCTGAAAGTGCTCCTGAAAGGGCTACAAGCCGAAGTTACCCTCTGGCTTTCCAAAGGAGGGCCTGTGATAGCCGAAGTGCTATCGCCCTGTCCACTGACTTCGGAGAAAGAGGGAGCCAAACACATGAGGTATACGACCTCGGAAACCCCATCATACCAACCTCGGGAAATTACCATATCGCCTCTCCATTGGAGGACGGATGAACCGACTTCGGAAGAATAAGAACACCCCGAAGAAACAGTATCACCCCGGGGAGAGGCCCTTGTTCGTCCCCCTAAAAGGTAACGTCGGCCGAAGGGACCTCGGAGGAGCGATGGGTGCAACAAAGGAGTCTCTGACATATTCGCCCGTATGCACTAGACGTCGACCTCAAGCACTCTGACACGCTACGACACACTTCTCGATAAGCCACGGCCCGAGAAAGCCTGCAAGCGGCTGGCCACTCTTCTGGTCAGAGGTACGGGCGGCATCCGTCCATACACGTGTCACAATCCCAGGGGCTCATTTTCTCCTATTTATGGTAGGGGAGTTTTTTGGGGCTCCAGGGGCTAGCTTCCACCCTTTTTTCCTCTAGACATGCCGGAAAAATGCCTCCGGCGAGATGCTTTCCCTTCTGTGCGTACCAGAGAAACACTCCCGGCAAGTCTATTTTGTGCCTACTCTTCGTCACCATTTAGAGGCACCGACTTGGGCGTCGGAGGATCCTCCCCGGAAAACCACTCCGGGGACCTCCTAACCCCTGTTTTCTGCATGTTTCAGGCCGGACTACCTGGGGACATCCCCGTTTCAGGTTCTTTCCAGCGCCGGAGAGCTTCCTCGGCCACCACTATCCATCACCAGACGGCCCCGCGCGACACTCCTCAGGAGGTCCCTGTTACTCTCGTCGTGGAGCCACGGCGGGAACATCTACGATGGCCACCCAAGGCCATCATTTGGACATCTACGATGGCCACCCAAGGCCATCAAGTACCCAAAGGACGTGCTTCCCTTTGGAGCATGATGGACGGGAAAAGTAGAGTCGGTGCTATCCAGACCTCCCCGTCGAAAGAGTTCGGGCCAAAGAAAGGTTGCTGTTCCTCCGGCAGCAACACCGAATCCACTACCCTGAGAAGATGCCTACGCTTTGATATTAATCAAGCAAAAGGCTACGATCCTACTCCAATGGACACACTACCATCGTCCAAAAATGAGTCACCCCCGCGCGACGTCATAAGAGGGAATAGGGTAATCGGGCAAGTGCACCGAACTCCAAAGATATTACATCGCGCACGAGCCCAAAGGGGCAATATAACCCCAGGCGCTAGCAGACTATTGCCGAAATTCCAGAAACAAAAAAAGGGAAATCCAACGAGGGCCGAATATAGGTGAAATCCAAAAGAAGGAACTCCCAGCCGAAGAAATCCCAGGCACAAAAACACTGCGGCGCGGGAACGGTACCTCGGAGGCCCGAAGATAGGGAAGTCACCTGAGTTAGCATATTCGGTTAATAAAGTGTTGGACCACCCAAGCTCGGCATTGCTAGGAATAAAAACCTAGGACAAGGGAAGGAAGAACGCCACAAAGAGGCTTCTCCCAATAGTCCCGAAAAACCCTCGCGAAGTGGTGAAGAATGCAAAAAATGCCCCGCAAAGAGGCATATCCCAAGAATCCTAAAAATCTTTATGAAATGGCGAAAAGTACAGAAAATGTTCCAGACAGTCTTCCTTGATTGAAGAGGAATGACATCGGTAGGGAAGCCCAGGCCCGTTATAGAAAGGCATCGGCAGAAAGAGGTGCAGAACAGTGCGCAAAAAGAGGTGCGAACAAATGCGTCCAAAAAGGACGAGAATGGCCAAAAATGCACCAGCACCCAAAAGACTGCCTTCGGAATAAAATACCCGAAAGACTCCCGTCGGAGTGGGTAACCCCGAGAGACTGCCCTCAGCCCTCTACAAAAAAGAGCAAATACGGTCCACTGCCAACAACGCCTGAAGTGAAATGCTATGAGAAAGCAGTAAACTACTTCGTTTGGCGAGACATGACAGAACCCCTACTGATCAAGCAGGCAAAAGGTATACAAAAGCCTGCTTAAAGGAACATGATGCACGAAGATGGCATATTATTGCCGGTAGCATAATGGCTTCAGTCTTTAGACGAATGAGGCCAAAAAGTTTGCCATTAACTTCGGAGTGAAATGACATTTCGGTCCACCATCTTAGTTCTGAAGCAACAAACAAGTGGAGCCCCCAAATAGAATTATACACAAGGGACTACGGAAAAGTTGGGAAAAGCAAAGGGGAAAAGGTCCAAAATGGCCGAGAAAATTCCTTGATAAATTTGGGAATTATCAAACAAACTTCCCGAAAAACCACATGGAGAAAAACCTTTCCTTACTCGCCTGCAAAGACCAGTGCCTACTTGGAGCAATACAGCTACCAAGTGAAGCGCGAGTGTTCGGCGGAAAGAGGAAATAACCTCGGTTTGATGACTGAACTCAATCGATTAGCCAAACATCGAAGGAAGAACGAGCTCGGAAGGAATGCTCGGCAAAGGAAAAAATAGCCTCGGATTGGGGAACCGAACTCGAGCCACCCGCCGAAGCATGAACGAGCTCAGGAGAAGTGATTTATCCGCAAAAGGTGGCCGTGAGCGCAAAATTGCGCCGAACGCCAAAAGGAGATCTCATCCTCCGAAAGGCCAAGACAGAACCCCGAGAACTACCTCAGGGGAGAACTTCGGCCGCTAGGAAAAAGGACCTCGCTTGATCCAGGGCGAGGTCCGAAAGAGAGGATTATCAGCTTGGCAGCGTCAAAGGGAGAAAATCGAGAAATACCCTAGAAGAATTCTATACTTAGAATTTCATTCTATACTTAGAATTTTTAGATGAACAAGCTATACTTAGAGAAATTTCTCTTTTCTCCTGTACAGGTTAACCACCGAACAAAGCTGAAGCACACGTGCCCGAAGGCTATGTTTTCCTTCTAAAACAAAAAAAAAAAAAAGCACGAAGTCCATCAAAGGCAATCAACGAGGACAGACTAGTGTTCGCCTGAAAAGTCTTTGTCAAATCAGGGTGGCCGAGAAAGTGAGATCGGCCAGCAGAAAGGGCAAGGAACGGCTTTTCGAAATCCCCTAGCCGAAAGTAACTAGGGCAACTGGAAAACAAAAATTGCTCAAGCCAGACAGAGCGAAGAAATGAAGAAGAATCCATTAAAGAAGGTCTTTTGTACAAGAGGAGTACAAGAGAAGCACGAAAATGAAAAACCCTAGAATGTCTAAGGATCCCCAGCGACGCGAGAAGTTTCGGCTCCCGTGTCTCTAGCCGTCACCTTCGGCGCAAGTAAAGGAACAGGTGGCAAGTTGAGGTGATTAGCTTTCGACCAAGTCCACCGAGGACCCTCGGGAATATCCAGGGCCGCAAGAAAGGAGGTCTCGAGGTCCGGGTATCATTGCAGAAATTGATGACGAGCTAGACAGAAGCCGTCCTGAAAGGACACCTTCGACATTTGGACGACTTTGTCCTTTTCTACGTTGAGCGACTCCGCCTCATTCTCAAGACCAACAACCTCTTTCTTGAGACCCAGGACCTCCTCCTTAAGATCGGCAATCCTCCTCACCAATTCCTTTACGTTCTTTTTCTTCATCGCACTCCCCCTCAGAAAATACACCCTGGCTTGAAGAGCCGCTTTTTCGGCAAGAGTTTTCTTCAGAAGGGCAGCTTCTTCTTCTTTCTCCTTCTGAATAACCTCATTGGCCAAATTAAAGCGCACAACCTCCTCACCAAGGTCGCGCATTTTGCAGGAAAATTCCTTCAAGAGGTCCGATTGGCCTATCAGGAACTCATCCCGGAGCTGGGCCACCTTCTCCCTGGCTATGCGCCTCAACTCGACATTAGCTATGTCTGAGTTAATACAGAAGAGCCTGGCCTTTTCCAGTTCACTTTCAGCCTGAGCTCAGGTAGAAGACTGCTCTGCCGCCCAAACTCGGAGGTGCTCACTGTACCCCAAAAGCTGCAAAGAAGAAGGAGAAAATCCTTAGTGAAAGCAGCATAAGGGAAGGCAAAACACTTGGGCAAAAAATATAAGGCCAAAAGGATCACCTGAGCGGCGCGGTCAGAAACTCTAGCGGCGAGGATATCCCCAGAAGCACACTCCTCGGCAACTGCCTTAGAAGAAGCCTTCGTAAGAACACCCCTCGCCATCTAGGGAGCCATCTCTTGGCAATCCCCGGAGAACAAGTTCATGTCCTCCGTGAAAGACCAAAATGGCTCCCTCGGAACTTTGTCTTTCGGGAAAATGGAGTCCCGAAGAGCCCGTCTTCGGGCATGGTCAACCATCCATACTGGGGCCGCTCGGTCCTCTATAAAATGGAGGGGCGCGAGTCAAGAAGGGCTCCCTGAAAACACAAGTTATGAAGGAGCAGGTGTCAAAAAAGAATTCAACACAAACCTGGCGTAACCCCGGTAGCCTCCTCCACAAAGGCCGGAATGTGCTTGCCTTTATCCTTGCGACGTCTCTCGAGCTTTTTAACAGTAGGACTTTCGGGCAAAGAGCCTAAAAGCTCCACCGACGAGGTATGACTCGACGGAGTGAAAAGGGTGACTACTCCGGCGGGCACCTCGGCTGCAGCAGTATCAGCCTCAGAAGATGTTGCAGCTACTTCAGAGGGGGCAGCAATCCTGGTGGATATCGGAGTGACATCAACCATGGCGAAGGTTGCAATAGCGTCGGTGGAAGTGGCTATCGCATCGGTTGAGATAGCAACCTTGGTGGAAGTAGCAATAACTTCATCGACCTCCACCACATCCTCCGAAGGTGGAGTAAGGGCCCTCTTCTTTGACTTCTTGGCTGAAGACGGTCCGCTCCCAGTAGACTTACGTCTTTTGGAGCCACTTTTCTTTGCTTGTTCTCCCTTCTCTACCTGACCAAGGAAGAGACTCTTGTAGTAGGTGGCAGAATCATCAGCCATCTCTGAAAAAGGGCAAAAAGCATCAGTATGAGTCCAAAAAGGCACTAAAGCTGAAGATGTGAGTCCATAAATGGTTAGCCAAAAAATGAGCTTCGGGAAGAAAGGAAAATGTCAGCAAAAACCAAAAAAATACGAATTCGGGAGGCTGAGAAGTTAGCAGAAGTCGAACGATTCCCGAGGAAGGCACTCACGAAAAGCCTTGCCGAAGTCAAGATTCCTGGATGCCGTCGTAAATAATGGCCGAAAACCGCTCCGCCGTGCAAACCATCGCTAAAAAAGATGGAAAAGGCGAGAGAAAACGAGAGCAAGGGTGAGAGCAAAGAAAAAACAAATGAGAAGAATGGCAGGAGGAGGCTTATATGGAGCAAGGAAGGGCAATTAAGAAGGCATCATAACTGCTGCGTGGGAGTGAAACGTCACCGTAATTACTCTTCCCGCGCAAAAAGATGTGCCATCCCAATTGACGCTTACCACGTGTCGACCATCGCGATAAACTAGGGCATGTTTTCTGACATCCTGAAGATTTGGGTGCATCCCCAGATTGACACGCCCAGTTTCAAGGCATGACAGTCCACTAATTTAAGACAGAAAAAATAAGATTGGAAATCTCGAGGACTCCGAAAGGCAGGTATGCGACATCCGCCCGAACAAAATATGCCCTTAAAAATGGCGAAGTACCTTCTTTGCAAATGATATAAGCCGGATCCTCTGAAAAGTGCTCCTGAAAGGGCTACAAGCTGAAGTTACACTCCAGCTTTCTGAAGGAGGGCATGTGATAGCCGAAGTGCTATCGCCCTGGTCCACTGACTTTGGAGAAAGAGGGAGCCAAAAACCTGAGGTATACGACCTCAGAAGCCCCATCGTACCAACCTCGGAAAACTACCATATCGCCTCTCCAGCAGAGGATGAATGAACCGACTTCGAAAGAATAAGAACACCCCGAAGAAATGGTATCACCTCGGGGAGAGGTCCTTGCTCGTCCCCCTAAAAGGTAACGTCGGCCGAAGGGACCTCGGAGGAGCGATGGGTGCCACGAAGGAGTCTCTGACATTTTCGCCCATACGCACTAGACGTTGACCTCAAGCACTCTGACAGGCCAATGCAGTCTGCGCTCTCACACACAGAGACACGATTCTCGACAAACCACTGCCCGAGAAAGCCTGCAAGCGGCTGGCCATTCTTCTGCTCAGAAGTACGGACGGCATCCGTCCATACACGTGTCACAATCCGAGGGGCTCATTTTCTCCTATTTACAGTAAGGGAGGCTCTCGATAAAAGGGGGCGGGGCTGGGGCTGGATAGGGGCTTTTGGGCTCCAGGTTCTAGCTTCCCCTCCTCTTTCCTCTGGACATGCCAGAAAAATGCCTCCGGCGAGATTCTTTCCCTTCTGTGCATACTAGAGAAACACTCCCGGCAAGTCTATTTTGTGCTTACTCTTCATCATTTAGAGGCACTAACTTGGGCGTTGGAGGCTCCTCCCCGGAAAACCACTCCGGGGACCTTCTAACCCCTGTTTTTTGCATGTTTCAGGCCGGACTACTTGGGGGCATCCCCGTTTCAGGCTCTCTCCAGCACCGGAAACCTTTCTCGGCCACCGCTATCCATCACCGGACGGCCACGCACGACATTCCTCAGGAGATCCCTGTTACCCCCGTCGTGGAGCCACGACGGGAACATCTACGATGGCTAACCCAACGCCATCAATATGGCATACTAATTTCACGAAGCTATTGGCACTAACAATTGTGCATCTAAGCAAGAATGAGAGCATAAACCATCATCTATGCACTACCTAGATGCTACTTATATCAATATGTATAGCCAACTAAGCACACATGTGAAGAGGTAAGTCCATGAACATGCTATCAAAAAAACAAGTCATGATGGCATAGCAAAAGTTCCATGATTTTCCCATAATCAAACAAGCATCCAGGTGCAAAATGGACGATTTAATCATGTAGTATGCAACACCTAGATGCAATAGAAGCAAAGAACTAATGCCAAGAACACTCACACAAAGCTACATTATGCTTCCAAGACCCATATGGTGAAATAACCCATGAATGGGTCTAACAAGAATTGTGGGTAATTTGTGCTACATTATGCTTCCAAGACCCATATGGTGAAATAACCCAAATTCATGTTCTTGAGTTTCCAGAAAACTTGCAAGCTCAAATTCTTACAATGTAGAACAAATTTCTCACAATTCTTGTTAGACCCATTCATTATAAGGTAGAAGCAAGCAATTATAACAACCAATTATCAATAACACGCATCAAACAAGAGTCACCATTGAAATTTCGTGGGTCTCCATGGGTGGGGTTTTCAAGTCATGATTTTGGTGCTAAATTGTTGTTTTTAAGCATAAAATCACTTTCCCATCAACAACAATCCAAAAACAAGCAAGAATCCACACAAAATAATCACAAACCGCCACTTTTTCCCAAATTCACACATACACCAATCCACATTATTTCAAGAATTTCGAGCAAGAAAATTGAAGGGAGAATGATGAAAATCACTTACTTGATCTTTGTTTGTGCAAAAATTGACAAGAAAATTTAGCCATGGAGTGCACGAAAAGAGTAGGGTTCGAAGGTGGAAGGGTTTAGAGAAGATGAGTGTTTTGTGTGTGTAGGGGAATTGGGAGAAAAAGGGGTTTAAAGTGGCTATCGTGTGTCTAGCACCTAGGCACCGGGAATGGTGTCCCTGGCGCCACGGTGTCCATCAAAATTTTTCTCCTATGTGTTTTTTCGCATCTTGGAGCCTAGGCACCGAGCGGCGCTATGGCACTCACACTTGTGCACAAACTCTTCCTTTTTCCCTTCAATTTTTATATTTTGTTCAATCTTACCCTCAAGTTTACCTTTTACCAAAATTCATGCTCAAAACATTTCCAAAGTGTTGCTTCTTTCTACCTACAAAAATCACACAATTGCTTCCCATTATTCAAGATAAACATGAAACAACTCTTAAATTAACAAAACACTATCTAAATGCAAATAAAATATTCGGGTGCCTCCCAAAAAGCACTAAATTTAACATCTTTAGCTAGACGACTTCCCTTTTTGTGGTGCATCAAGTGGTTGGATCTGCCAAGCAAAGCTTGCCAGAAATTTGAGGCTCCTCTCTATAGTAGTCCTTCAATCTTTGCCCATTCACTTGAAATGTCCTTCCATCATTCATCCTCAAGTCAATAACTCCATAAGGCGAGACCTTTTCCACCACAAATGGGCCCAACCATCTTGATTTTAATTTACCGGAAATAACTTGAGCCTTGAATTGAATAAAAGCACATTTTAACCCGGAACAAATTCTCTCCTCATAATGAGCTTGTCATGCCATATCTTTGTCCTCTCCTTGTACAACTTGGCACTCTCATAAGCTTCCCGATGAAACTCATCAAGCTCATTCAATTGGAGAAGTCACTTTTCACTGACTTCCTTCAAATCAAAGTTGAGCTTCTTGATTGCCCAATATGCACGATATTCAAGCTCCACCAATAAGTGACAAGGCTTGTCAAACACAAGCCTATAAGGAGACATTTCGATCGGTGTCTTGTAGGCTGTCCAATAAGCCCAAAGAGCATCATCCAACTTCCTTGGCCAATCTTTTCTTGTTCCATTGGCCATCTTCTCAAGAATTTTCTTGACTTCTTAATTGGAAACCTCTGCTTGGCCATTTGATTGTAGGTGATAAGGAAGAGCCATCTTGTGTCTCACACCATACTTGGCCATCAATTGTGCAAAGATCTTGTTGTAAAAATGAGACCCTCCATCACTCAATAAGGCTCTTGGAGTACCAAAGTGAGAGAGTATGTTCTTTTGGAGGAATTTGACCACTACCTTGGCATCATTTGTAGGTGTTGCAATGGCTTCAACCCACCTGGAGATGTAATCCACTGCCAATAATATATAAGAGCAACCAAAGGAAGGTGGAAACAATCCCATGAAGTTGATACCCCACACATCAAATACCTCAACTTCCAAAATATTAGTAAGTGGCAACTCATGTCTTGTAGAGATATTTCCCACTCTTTGACAATTGTCACAAGTCTTTACAAAAACATAGCAATCCTTGAAAAGATAAGGCCAATAAAAACCTGATTAAAGTACCTTAGCGGCAGTTCTTGTTGGTCCAAAATGCCCACCATAAGGAGATGAATGGAAACGGTGAATGATATTCGACACTTCCTCCTTAGGAACACACCTCTTAATGACTTGATTGGCACACCTCTTGAATAGCAAAGGCTCATCCCACAAATAATATTTCACATCCACTGAGAACTTTTTCTTTTATTGGGAACTCAACTCCAGAGGTAATACTCCACACACCAAATAATTCACATAATCGACAAACCAAGAAGTGCTCACTTTTACCTCTAGAAGATGTTCATCTAGGAATGACTTTTTGATGGGTAATGAATGTTGCTCATTCTCCAACTCAAGTCTGGAAAGGTGATCCACCACTACATTATCACTTCCTTTCTTGTCTCTAATCTCAACATCGAAATCTTATAGAAGCAAAATCCACTGAATCAACCTTAGTTTTATGTCCTTCTTGGTGAAGAGATACCGAATAGCCACATGGTCGGTGAACACTATCACTTTTGTGTCAGGAATGTATTGCCAGAATTTATCAAGAGAAAACACCACCGCCAACATTTCTTTCTCCGTGGTGGTGTAGTTTTGTCATGCCGGGTCCAAGGTCTTGCTTGCATAGTAAATGGCCCGAAAAATCTTCTCCCTTCTTTGGTCAAGCACCACTCCCACCACAAAGTCACTTGCATCACACATAATCTCAAATGGTTGACTCCAATCCAGAGAGACAACAACGGGTGCTTTGACAAGCTTCTTTTTAATCAACCCAAATGCCTCCAAGCAATACTTATCGAACTCAAACTCGGTATCCTTCTCCAATAATGAGCAAATGGGCTTCACATTCTTGGAGAAATCCTTAATGAATCTTCTATAAAAGCCTGCATGTCCAAGGAAGCTTATCACACCTTTCACATTCTTTGGTGGAGGCAATTTTTCTATGGCCACAATTTTTTCTTTGTCTACCTCAATACCCTTGGAAGAAATTTTGTGTCCAAGAACAATGCTGGATTTTACCATGAAATGGTATTTCTCCCAATTGAGAACAAGGTTGGCCTCTTCACATCTTTTCAATACCTTAACTAAATTTTTCAAACAATCATCAATGGAAGAGCCAAAAAATGAAATGTCATCCATGAATACCTCCATAATCTTCTCTACCATATTGGCAAAGATGGCCATCATGCACCTTTGAAATGTGGCCGGTGTATTACACAACCCAAATGGCATTCTCCTAAAAACATATGTCATAAGGACAACTGAAGGTTGTTTTTTCTTGGTCCTCCAGTGCAATGGCTATTTGGTTGTACCCGGAATACCCATCAAGAAAACAATAGAATTCATGACTAGCCAACCTATCAAATATTTGATCAATGAAAGTGATGCCCAGAAGCATCTTCGTTGTATGACATGGTGGGCCTATAAGGGACTTCTTGTGTGTAGGTGCTGGTAAAAGAGACTTTCGTCGTGAAACTGCTTGAAACACTCAAAAGAGAAGGGGTTAGGAGGTCCCCGGAGTGTGTTTCCAGGGGAGGAGCCTCCAACGTCCAAGTCAGGATTTTAGCCATGAAGAGTAGTGAACAGAAAGTGAAGAATATAGTTCTTTTGAGAGTCTCTTTTGTATTGTGTGTCTTCCAAGGTTGTTTCCCCAAGTATTTATAGGAGGGTCATGGGGAGAAGTCCGTTTGACATAGACCGCTCAGATCATGACACGTGTTCGGTCGAATACAATCCGTACCTTCAGAGATGGGAATCTCCAGCTGGCCATAGGCTATTATGGCCAGAAGTCAGGGCCGTGGAAGGCCTGTGTGTCAGGGGTGTGTGCAAGGTCTCTGTGTCAAAGGCTCCTTAACCATTTTTTTCGTGTTCACAAGACCCCTTCGGTGAAAACGACCTCTTTGGGATACTAGAGCTTCTAGCCAAGGTTGCCCCCATTACTCAGAAGGCCCTTCGGCACAGAGGATTCCCTTCGGAGTGTGTTTTGCCCTGCCGAGGATGGTGAGTCTACTTTTCTCAAAGTTGGTCAAGTCATTTTACCGATGGTGGTAGCGGACCTTTTTCCCGAGGTCAGTCCTATTATTCCCAAGGGTAATGGTGGATTACCGAGGTCTGAGGGTCAAGGACTGTGGTCCCTCTTTTTTTAAGGTTGGTCCTTGCATTCTTTAAGGGTGATGCTCGCCTTTCCCGAGGGCGGTGCTTTGTCAGAGTTTGCAAGCTTGGAGTGTGATAGACCTTTGGCTATCACATGCCCCCCTCGGAAGGCCGAAGTTATATCTTTGGTTATTTGAGCAAATCATGGAGGTCTTCGTGGAAGGAGGTGGCTAGCTCAGTCATCATGACTGAATTTTTAGCCAAGGTTATCTTCTTTGGAAGGAGTTTTGGCAATGTGGGATGCCTCTTCTTAACCGAGGTGGCTCCTCTGGTACTCAAGTGGTTTTCCCAGTTTTTGGCTGAATATCCTACGTTCCCGAAGTTATTCCAACAGCCCGAGGTGGAAATCCTCTTTCTTTGGACCTACGTCGTTTGTCAGTGAGTTGTTACGTCTTCTGATCAAACAAACGCGTCACTTTGGATATGCTTGCCTAGGCATCCGTGCTGTCAGGAGGCGTGCCCTTGTTTCCTGTGCTAGGTGACACGTGTCACGCGATGACTGGGGGACAGTTGCATCGGTTACATCAACCGCGTCTCTTCGCCTTCAACAGTTAATTATAGTGACGATTCACCTTCGAGGGGCAATTATGCCAACTATTCGCCTACCCCCTTCGGCCTATATAAACCCTTTCCCTCTTCAAAGTTCCCACTTACTTTCTTTTGCTTCTCCTTTTGCTCTCGTTTGCTCTCAAGCTTTTCTCCCTTTTCTGCAGTGGTGCAAGTGGCGGAGTGATTTCTGGCGAGCTTTTATGACAGCGTCCACCAATCCCAACTTCGGCAAAAGCTTTGGTGGGTTTTTCTTTCCAAGGTCCCTCAATTTCTTCTATTTCCATTGTCAGAAGTTGTTTTCTTTTCCTGAAGTCCTTTGACATTCTTTCCTGAAGTCATTTCTTTTTACCGAACATGTCTTCTCCGACCCCACTTTTGACTGTTCATCCTATTCCTGAGAGTTAGGCTTCTCTCGACTCTCATCCATGCTTCACCACCTCAAAAAAAATGGAGAGATGGGTAGCTTAATTCTACCTCCTGTCTTACGCTGTGACTAGGCTTCTGATGCCCTTCGGCATCTCCTTCGTGTGTCATAGTGAAGGCGTCAGGGACTTATGGAAATGGAGAAAGATCCAGGATGAACGTACTCTGAGAAGGTCACCTAAAAGTCACAGGAAGCAGAGGTTAGGAGGTCCCCGGAGTGGTTTTTCGGGGAGGAGCCTCTGACGTCCAAGTCAGTATCTTTTTAGGTAATCTCCTGATTTTTAGAGTAAGGAAGTATCTTAGCTTAAGTAACGTCCCCCCTTTACCTAGAATCCTTACCGAGTACATATAGAGGGGCGGATAATGATAATTCTTCCCGTGTGGCCAGCCCAGATCGTGACATGTGTTCGGCGGGATGCATTCCACGTCTTTTGGTCAACAGGAGACTCCTAGCAGGGCATGGGCCTCTGGGCTAGGAGTCTAATCAATCTGAGAGTGACGTGCTAGAGTGCCCCTGCAAACGGCGTGTCAGGGCATGGCCGGGGCGGATTATCGGGGATGTGTCAAATGCTCCTTAAATGCTGATGTCGTACTCCCGAGGTCCCCTTTGGGTAGAGGAGACCTCTTCGGAGAACTTGTCCTCCGAGGTCACTTTAATATAGCAGGAGTGTTTTTCCCGAGGGTGGCCTTTCTCGGAGGCACCCCTGCTTCCGAGGATGGCTTACTCATTTTCCCGAGGTTGGCGTTGTTGCTTCCAGGAATGGGGAAACCCTGAGGCTGGACTTCGGGGGAGGGGTCGAGCATCCTTCTTTCCATGGTAGGTGGTTTCCCTTCCAAGGTTGGTACTTTGTCCGAACCAGTGGGTCCGGAGGGTGATCGGCACCTTGGCTATCAGCTTCCTACCGCAGGTCTGCTTAGTTACATGTATCATTCAGATGAGGTTACTATTTTTCGAGCCCAACTGAAGGCCAGACTTCGGTTTCTTCTGCCGAAGATGACTGTCGAAGATGATTTGCAACTTTTGCCAATTCCATGGCATAGTCATGAATCAGCTTCCTCCCAATTCTTACTCTTACTTCAATGCTTTTCTCTACATGTGTGGGGTTTTCAAGATAGAACCCTGTTGGGTTTCGGGAGCCAAACAGCGCAGCGGAATTTAACCGAAACCCTCCAGGATCCAAGTGAAACGGGGTAAACCGGGTGTTCGAAAATTTCATACCTAATTTTCGGTTGAGATCTCTCACTCAACTGTAAAGTCGAATCACAAAACCTGAACAGTTGACGTGTTCAGGCTCTCTATGGTATCCACACGAGCCTCTCGGGATCACCACGCTTCCACCACGTCCCGGCAGATGCGTTTCTCTTGCGCTCGCAGTGCTAGCTTGCGTCCTCCAAGGAATTGCAAGAGAAGAGTGTGGCTGTCCTTTTGGGAGGCTAGGGCAAGGAGACCTGCGAATTTCTCACTTAAAAGTTGTATTTATAGTGAGACTCAACTTCCAGGCCTAATGGGTTTCAAAGCCCTAATCCAATTAGGATTTAATTTCGGGCTTAATAATGGCTCAACTCCTTGGCCCATTATTAATACGAAATTAAAGTGAAACCATAGCCCAAATAATTAGCCCATGCACTCTAATGATCCAAACAGCTCTATGTGTGCGACCCAATAGGCTCTTGCCATGTTGGCAATGATCATAAATCACATTTATGATCATAAGCAATGAGCGGTGTCTAGCAACACATCATTGCTACCCAAGTGACAAGATTGTCGGTGAATCGACTAAACCTTTATGATCATCACCGATATATGCCATTGTCCCTTTGTCCAAGATATCAAGACTAAGCACGAGACATGGAATGTGTCACTCTCGTATAGCCCAATCTTTGGTTTCTTGATTACCGAGTAGACTAACTTAAACTGATGACATTGATATCATATATCAACTCATCGGAGCATGGCCATGCATTTTCTAAGTCTCACTCTATCAAGGGGCCCAAAGATATCACTCCCGTTACATAGGAGGGACAAATCCCATCTTGATCATACAAATCCCTCCGCATGATATGTGACATACCCAATGACCTCCTTCAAGTTCACTCAGTTACGAGCAACAAAGGAAAGTATCAAAGTATGTGACTCACATGTAGGGAACCTTGATGATCTTAGGTCGAAGGACTACATATACCATGATCACTATGAGAATCACTTATGACACTCATATAACGATCCATGAAGTGTTCTCATGGTGGGTCGGTCCAGTACACAAGTTCTCCAACTTGTACCCATATGTAGACTACATATCTCATATTAGTCTCCACATATGCTAGTCATTATGTATTATTGCAACCCGCTCCACAATAATACTATACTAGGGACGTTTAAGAATATCATTATTCTAGGGTTACAATTATGTTTATTACGTTACGCAGAAACAAAACAACAAACAAAATTGCTGGATTAATGCCTCAATAAAATATCATGACTCAATTTGCAAAAATACAATCATCTCATGATTGGCTTTTTGGGCACAACACTAACAATCTCCCACTTGCACTAAAAGCCAATCATCCATGTATCTAATACCGATGGATCTAGAATGGCTATCATGCTTCTGCTGCGTAAGGGGCTTTGTCAGTGGATCAGCAATGTTGCTGTCTGTCGAAGTCCTGCATATCCTTACATCACCCCTCTCGATGATCTCCCTGATGAGATGATAGCGTCGGAGTATGTGTTTGGATCGCTGGTGAGATCGAGGTTCCTTAGCCTGTGCGATTGCTCCATTGTTGTCACAATAGAGCTCTATCGGGTCAACAATGCTTGGAACCACTCCAAGTTCAATGATGAACTTCTTGATCCAAACTGCCTCCTTCGCAGCATCAGAGGCGGCAATGTACTCAGATTCTGTTGTAGAGTCAGCTACTGTCTCTTGCTTTGAACTCTTCCAGCTTACAGCACCACCACCAATACAAAACACATAACCAGATTGCGATCTAAAATCATCCTTATCGGATTGGAAGCTTGCATCGGTGTAACCCCTTACAACGAGCTGATCTTCACCTCCAAAGACCAAGAATGCATCCTTAGTCCTTCGTAAGTACTTAAGGATGTTCTTAACAGCTGTCCAGTGACTTTCACCGGGGTTCGATTGGTACCTACTCGTCATGCTCAAAGCATATGAGACATCGGGACGAGTACATATCATGGCATACATGATAGATCCAATTGCTGAGGCATATGGAATCTTACTCATGCGCTCTCTCTCCTCGGTTGTACTCGGACATTGAGATCTAGAAAGAGTGATACCATGTGACATGGGCAAGAATCCTTTCTTGGAATCTTGCATGCTAAACCTCTTTAGCACCTTGTCAATATATGTACTTTGACTTAGGCCAAGAAGCTTTCTAGATCTATCTCTATAGATCCTGATGCCTAACACATAGGCTGCTTCACCCAAGTCCTTCATAGAGAAACATTTCCCTAGCCAAGTCTTCACAGACTGTAGCTCAGGAATGTCATTCCCGATGAGTAGTATGTCATCTACATACAACACCAAGAAGACAATAGCGCTCCCACTAACCTTCTTGTAGACACAAGGTTCATCTTCATTTTTGATAAAACCAAACTCTTTGATTGCATCATCAAAACGAAGATTCCAACTTCGAGAAGCTTGCTTCAGTCCATAAATGGACCTTTGTAATTTGCACACTTTATTGGCATTCCCAGGAGTGACAAAACCCTCAGGTTGTGTCATGTACACATCCTCAAGTAGCTTTCCATTTAGGAATGCAGTTTTGACATCCATTTGCCATATCTCATAATCATAGTGTGCAGCAATAGCAAACAAAATTCGGATGGATTTAAGCATAGCAACTGGTGAAAAAGTTTCATCATAGTCAATACCATGAATTTGCTTGAAACCTTTTGCAACCAATCTTCCCTTAAAGGTAATCACATTACCATCCATGTCAGTTTTCTTCTTGAAAACCCATTTGCACCCTATAGGTTTTACCCCTTCAGGTGGGTCAACCAAAGTCCATACTTGGTTTTCATACATGGATTCCATCTCGGATTTCATGGCCATTAGCCACTTCTCAGAGTCAGGCCCCGACATAGCTTGTTGGTAGGTTGTGGGCTCATCTTGATCCATGAGCATCACATCACCGGTGTGAGTCACGAGAAATCCATATCTCTCAGGCTCACGCCGAATCCTACCAGTCCTACGTGGGCTTTGTGCTACAGGAACAGACTCTTGAGCCACAACATCTTGTGGTGTCTGTTCAGGTTCCATTTCAGGTTCGATGTCTTCTTGTTGTTCTTGAATTTCTTCAAGTTCTACTTTCCTCCCACTAGTTCCTTTAGAGATAAACTCTTTCTCCAAAAAGACACCAGTTCGAGCAACAAACACTTTTTGCTCAGAGGGATTGTAGAAATAGTAACCCTTTGTTTCTTTGGGATACCCAACAAAAAGACATTTTTGAGATTTGGGCCCTAGTTTGTTAGAGGATTGACGTTTTACATAAACATCACAGCCCCAAATCTTCATAAAAGACAAATTAGGACGCCTCCCACTCCATATCTCATATGGTGTCTTTTGAACCGATTTAGATGGAACTCGGTTTAGTGTAAAAGCGGCTGTCTCTAGAGCATGTCCCCAAAAGGAGTTTGGAAGGTCAGCTTGACTCATCATGGAGCGAACCATGTCTAACAGAGTTCGATTTCTCCTTTCAGAAACACCATTCCATTGAGGTGTACCTGACGGAGTGAGTTGTGATATTATACCACACTCTTTCAGATAGTCAAGGAATTCTCGATCCAAGTACTCTCCACCTCGATCTGATCGAAGCACTTTGATACTCTTCCCGAGTTGATTCTCTACTTCATTCTTGAATTCTTTGAACTTTTCAAAGGATTCTGACTTGTGTCTCATAAGATACACATAGCCATATCTGCTGAAGTCATCAGTGAAAGTAATGAAGTATTGGGAACCTTCTCTAGCTTGTGTAGACATAGGGCCACATACATCACTATGTATGAGTCCTAGTAAGACATTAGCCCTTTCACTTTGCCCTGTGAATGGGGCTTTGGTCATCTTGCCCAACAAACATGACTCACATGTCTCATATGATTCAAAATCAAATGAGTCCAAGAGTCCATCCTTATGGAGCTTGGATATGCGGGTCTCATTTATACGGCCCAAGCGACAGTGCCAGAGATAGGTCAAGTTTGAATCATTTAATCTGACCTTCTTGGTATTCACATTATAGATTGGATCTTCAAGGTCTAGAACATACAACCCATTGCTAAGTTGAGCACTACCATAAAAGATTTCATTCAAATAAATAGAACAACATTTGTCCTTTATTATAAATGAAAAACCTTTCTTGTCCAAACAAGAAACAGAAATCAAATTTCTACTAATAGTAGGCACAAAGTAGCAGTTGTCTAATTCTAAAACTAATCCACTAGGTAAAGTGAGAACATAAGTCCCTACGGCTAAGGCAGCAACCCTTGCTCCATTTCCAACACGTAGGTCCACTTCACCTCGGGCCAATCTTCTACTTCTACTTAGATCCTGCACATTTGCACAAATGTGAGATCCACATCCAGTATCCAATACCCAAGATGAGGAAGTAGAAAAGTTAGCCTCTATAACAAAAATACCTGAAGTGGAAGTCTTACTTCCCTTTTCCTTAGCAAGTTCTTCAAGATAGAGCTTGCAGTTGCGCTTCCAGTGTCCAGGTTGCTTACAATGGAAGCACTCCCCTTCCTTTGCCACACCACCCTTTGGTTTCAGTGCAGCTGAAGAAGAACTAGCATTGGAATTTCCATTAGCTTTATCCTTCTTCTTGTTGGCTTTTCCTTTTCCCTTGCCCTTTTGAACCATCAAAATGGGCTTAGCCTTCTTAAGGTTTTGCTCAGCAGTTCTCAACATGTTGAGCAATTCAGGAAGGGACTTGTCTAGGTCGTTCATGTTATAGTTCATGACGAACTGACTGTAGCTTTCAGGCAACGATTGCAAGACTACATCGATAGCCAACTCTTTCTGAAGAGCAAATCCCAAATTCTCAAGATTCTCAATGTACCCAATCATCTTGAGCACATGAGGACCCACGGGACTTCCCTCAGACATCTTGCACTGAAACAATGCCTTAGAGGTCTCAAACCTCTCATGCCTAGCTTGCTCTTGGAAAAGCATTTTGAGATGTTCGATCATATCGAACGCCCCCATGTTCTCATGTTGCTTCTGAAGCTCAGATTCCATGGTAATAAGCATGAGGCATGCAACATCCAAAGCATCATCAGAATGCCTCTTGTGAGCATCCCTTTCAGCTCTTGGAGCAGTGGCAGCAGGCTCATTCGGAATGGGCTGCTCTAGGACATATGCCTTTCTCTCTTGTTTGAGGACTATCCTCAAGTTTCGGTACCATTTGAGAAAGTTGGTCCCATTAAGTTTTTCCTTCTCAAGGATCGATCGCAACGAAAGTGTCGATGTGTTTTGTGCCATGGTTATCTACAACAGTAAATATGCAGTGTAAGAGTCATGTATTTTAATTCATTTAATAAGGTCTTTTATTAAACGATACTCCCACTATTTTCCTCAAAATAATAACCCTCAATATTATTTCGGAACACCTCGGCGCTAAGGTATTCTAGTGGGCCAAGATCCATATTTGACCACAACCTGAGTCAGCTTTGGCTTTTCTCTCAAGTTATAGCTATTTAGGTAGGCAACTCCTTGCCAATTGCATCTTATGCAACTCTTGGATAGTTGGGTGAACAACACTTGTCCAAGCTCATCTCATGAACTTAAGCCCAACTCTATGCCTCTAAGTCCCTAATCCTATTAGGATGACTTAGTTAAGTCAAACCCAAAGTTAGCAGTTTGGATATCACTATTATCCCATCGCGCCTTACCAAGATGAACATAGGTACTTTGCTTTGGCAAACCCACCTAATGTTGATCAAAGTCTTGACGAGTGCCAACATTTGGAAGGCATCACATTTAATGACTTAATATTTGTTTGAGGGATTTTTCTTTTGATCTCACCAATTTGTTATCTCCGGTTGTTTTATACATGCATCACATACAAATATAAAACATGCATCTCATGCTTACAAGAAATAAACGTGACATGGTTATAGCCCAAACTATGCGATATTCTCAAGCCAATGAGAATATCATAAAAGCCTAAGAAAAGAAAAGAGTCTTTACAAGCTCCTTCTCTTCCTTTCTTGGCTGCCCTTTTGTTGTCACCTCCTTGGACATACCTCCTTGCATGAGCCCATAATGCACCATTACATCAATAATAGAAACCTCGAGTTACATTCGAGGGGAGTAAGGTGAGAAGAGAATGTACAATGAGAGTGATAAGAAAAGGCACGACTCGCAGGCCGTATTTACAAGTACAACCAATCAAGGGCTATAACCATGCACCATGCTTCAAACACTAATCAGCATATCATGTCAAATCTTATTCAACAAAGATGCATGCCAAATTTCGCGTGTTGATTAACCAGTTTTTATTTATGTGGCGCTTCGCATACGGCGGTCCCGCTGGCCGGTCAACGGGCGGTGGTTCCGCTGACCGGTCAGCGGACGGGGTCAAGGGGAGCCGCCCTTGCGGGGGGCGTGGGGGACAGCGCCCCCCGGCGCAAAAAATTGTCTTACAATTGCTTAGCCCGAAATATTCTATTTCGAGAAAGTAGGCACCCGAGACTCCTCCATTCGAGCCACCAAATATACCTTACATTCGGTGCCCGAACAGGCCGAATCCGAACAAACCTAGGGTTTTTGCAACTATTGCAAGAATCCTAATCCATATAGGTATCTCATACCTATCAATTTCGGGTTAATCTCATTAACCAATTTGTGTCGTTTCTTCATATATCTCATATGTTCATTACGAATTCCGGTTTCATGCATCATGAATCAATCTAATTAATCATGGCCGAAAACCAATCGAACACATAGCATCATGCGATTCAACACTCAATCCCGATTTAGGGTTTCACCAGTAGCTCTGATACCACTGTTGGGTTTCGGGAGCCAAACAGCGCAGCGGAATTTAACCGAAACCCTCCAGGATCCAAGTGAAACGGGGTAAACCGGGTGTTCGAAAATTTCATACCTAATTTTCGGTTGAGATCTCTCACTCAACTATAGAGTCGAATCACAAAACCTGAACAGTTGACGTGTTCAGGCTCTCTATGGTATCCACACGAGCCTCTCGGGATCACCACGCTTCCACCACGTCCCGGCAGATGCGTTTCTCTTGCGCTCGCAGTGCTAGCTTGCGTCCTCCAAGGAATTGCAAGAGAAGAGTGTGGCTGTCCTTTTGGGAGGCTAGGGCAAGGAGACCTGTGAATTTCTCACTTAAAAGTTGTATTTATAGTGAGACTCAACTTCCAGGCCTAATGGGTTTCAAAGCCCTAATCCAATTAGGATTTAATTTCGGGCTTAATAATGGCTCAACTCCTTGGCCCATTATTAATACGAAATTAAAGTGAAACCATAGCCCAAATAATTAGCCCATGCACTCTAATGATCCAAATAGCTCTATGTGTGCGACCCAATAGGCTCTTGCCATGTTGGCAATGATCATAAATCACATTTATGATCATAAGCAATGAGCGGTGTCTAGCAACACATCATTGCTACCCAAGTGACAAGATTGTCGGTGAATCGACTAAACCTTTATGATCATCACCGATATATGCCATTGTCCCTTTGTCCAAGATATCAAGACTAAGCACGAGACATGGAATGTGTCACTCTCGTATAGCCCAATCTTTGGTTTCTTGATTACCGAGTAGACTAACTTAAACTGATGACATTGATATCATATATCAACTCATCGGAGCATGGCCATGCATTTTCTAAGTCTCACTCTATCAAGGGGCCCAAAGATATCACTCCCGTTACATAGGAGGGACAAATCCCATCTTGATCATACAAATCCCTCCGCATGATATGTGACATACCCAATGACCTCCTTCAAGTTCACTCAGTTACGAGCAACAAAGGAAAGTATCAAAGTATGTGACTCACATGTAGGGAACCTTGATGATCTTAGGTCGAAGGACTACATATACCATGATCACTATGAGAATCACTTATGACACTCATATAACGATCCATGAAGTGTTCTCATGGTGGGTCGGTCCAGTACACAAGTTCTCCAACTTGTACCCATATGTAGACTACATATCTCATATTAGTCTCCACATATGCTAGTCATTATGTATTATTGCAACCCGCTCCACAATAATACTATACTAGGGACGTTTAAGAATATCATTATTCTAGGGTTACAATTATGTTTATTACGTTACGCAGAAACAAAACAACAAACAAAATTGCTGGATTAATGCCTCAATAAAATATCATGACTCAATTTGCAAAAATACAATCATCTCATGATTGGCTTTTTGGGCACAACACTAACACTTAGGTCGAAGGACTACATATACCATGATCACTATGAGAATCACTTATGACACTCATATAACGATCCATGAAGTGTTCTCATGGTGGGTCGGTCCAGTACACAAGTTCTCCAACTTGTACCCATATGTAGACTACATATCTCATATTAGTCTCCACATATGCTAGTCATTATGTATTATTGCAACCCGCTCCACAATAATACTAGACTAGGGACGTTTAAGAATATCATTATTCTAGGGTTACAATTATGTTTATTATGTTACGCAGAAACAAAACAACAAACAAAATTGCTGGATTAATGCCTCAATAAAATATCATGACTCAATGTGCAAAAATACAATCATCTCATGATTGGCTTTTTGGGCACAATACTAACAAACCCCACTTCATCATTTTCATGCAGTATTACAAGCTTTATCCGGTCCTGAAGGGTGGCTTCTATTTCTTGCTACCTCGGGGATCTGGGAGCAAAAAATACATATTCACCTTTGCCACCAAGGATAGCTGGCGAGGGTGGCAAAAGAAATTCTTCTTCCTCAAGGTGGACAAGGTGTGGTCGTATATGCCGACTCGGTGGGCCCAGCGAACGCTGGAGACGGATGTTGTTGCTCCCAAAAAGTTGCTAACTCCTGAGTTAGCAGTGAAGTTTGAGGACTTTGACAGCCGTATCCGAGCTGTCGCCAACTGGGATGCCAAGGTCTCACCACGCTCCTTATATCCCTTCCCCATCAAGTAGGACCTCATGACTGAAGAGGTTCTTCGGGAGTTAGGGGTGATCAAGGAGCACAAAACCGACCTCCACATGCTAGCGCCTGCCATCGAAGGGAAGAAGGCGTGGCTGGTGATGCTCCTTCGGACTTACACTGATATTTTCTTCCTTTTTCAGAGATGGGCGATCAATCAGCTGCCTTCTATAAGTCCCTCTTCCTCAGTCAAGCCAAGAAGAGGGAACAGAAGAAGAAAGCCGCCCCAAAAAGGTGGAAGACGTCCGTAGGGGGGCCATCTTCGGCTAAGAAAGTGAAGAAGGACCTTCTTCCCCCTCCCTCGGAGGACGTCATAGAGGTCGGGGACTAGCCTTCAATCCGCACCGACCCGCCATCGAAGGTGGCCGTCATCTCCACTCCCCAGAGTCCTGTCACTTCGGCAGACATCTTGGGCACTTTGGCATGAGGCCCTTTTACTGAAGAGCTTGAGGAGCGAAGACAAAGGAAAGGCAAATAGGTCCCTGCCGAAGTGGAGGAGGTCCACAACTCCGACGATGATGTTGCCGAGGTTCCACCAGGTTTGCCCCTTAGCCATTTTCTTATAAATTCAGACATTTTTAGCATTTTCAATCTTATAGACGTATGGCTAAGGGACAATGTACTGATGGAACTTCAGCGTGACTTTGCAGAGGAACTGGCACCCTTAGCGTGGATGGTGGAGCATGCCCGGAAGTGGGCCCTTTAAGACTCCCATATCCAGAAGGATAAGATTCCGAGGGAGCCTTTCTGGTCTTTCATGGAGGACATGAACTTGTTCTCCGAAGACAGCCAGCAAATGGCTCCCCAAATGGCGAAGGGCGTGCTCACCCAAGCCACGTTCAAATCTCTGGCAGATGAGTGCCCGAATGAGGAGGTCCTCGCTGCAAGAATGTTCGAACACGCTGCCCAGGTATTCTTCAGACCCTTTATCCTTTCTCCAAATTTTTCTAAATGTTTGCTTTTCTTTGTAAAACTTCACCAAATGTCCTTCTTTTTACAGCTCTTGGCGTACAGTGGATACTTTCGAGCTTGGGCAGAAAAGCAATCTTCGATCCGATCTCGGATCGAAGAGCACTTGGAGAAGGCCAAGGTATTTTGTGCCAGCTCGTTCGTTAAGTACACTGAGCTGAACAAGATAGCCAAAGAGGAGACGGCCAAACTTCGGGAGGAGTTCTTGAAGAGTCAGGAGGAACTCTTAAAGGATTTCTCCCAAAAGATGTCTGACCTCAGCGTGAAGGTCGTTAAGCTAACTTTGGCTAACGAGGAGAGAGACTCTACTCTCCTGACGAAGGCCCTCACTAACAATGCCGATGTTCAGGCCGAGGTCAAGGCGCTGAAGAAGGAGACGAAGAAGAAGAAGAAGATGAAGAAGCTCGAGAGGGAGGTCGCCGAGTTGAGAAACGAGCTGGACAACTTGTCCGTCGAGAAAGACAAGGCCGATCAAGCAACCAAGGTTGCTTTCCAAGATGGCTTTTGTCTGGCTCAGCATCAAGTCTTGGCAAAGTACCCCGGCCTCAACCTCTCCTTTCTAGCTGCTTTGGACATCCCCAAGGGGCCTCGCTAGGCCTGGTCAAAGATAGATCATCTTAACCTGCCATTTGCTCCTCCTTCGACACTGAAGGTCGCGACAAAGGATGTTGGCAACGGAGCTTCTCATGATGGCGAGGTCCCTTAGGTGTCCAGGGCTTCACTTTTTCTTTTTCTTTTTCTTTGTAATCTTCTTCTTGTAATACTCCTCCTTGTAATAAGGCTCCTTTAAATAAAATTCCTCCTTTCCTCCAAAATTTGGCTAACTTTGAAGACAAGTTTCTCCTTAAATAATCTTCGGTTCCAAGGGTTAGTTTGACTACTTTTGGTCTAGTACCCTCGGGAAGATATTTTTCGTGCTTTTTATCAACATTTATTCAGTATAACACCGATTTCGGTGAATGTCTTTTGGCAAAGCTTTGCCTGTTTTTATCAGCCATGTTCGGTTGACGCGCCTTCGGAGAAAATGTGTGATTTTTGCAAGTAAATACTCACACCTTGTTCGGTTAGATTTTTTAGGTGGGGCTATTTTTCCGAGAAAACTTTTCTATACTTAGAAAATTTTCTAAGTGTAAAATTCCTGAAAAATTTCTAAGTGTAGAATTTCTTCAAAGCATCTGAATGCCATGTATTTTTCAGTTCTCCACCTTCGGTATCACCGAGCTTATAGACTCCTGGCCGAACCTCGTCAAGGACCAAATAAAGCCCTTCCCAGTTTTCCCGAAGTACTCCGTGATATGGTCTTCAGGGCTCAAACTCAGCCTTTCATAGAACAAGGTCTCCCTTCTTGATTTCTTTTCGCCTGACATGCAAGTTCACAGCTATAGCTACCCTTTGCTGAAAAGCTTTTCTTCTAAGCTCAGCCACTTCTCTGTGGAACTTAGTTCTCAACTCGAGATCATTCCCTTCTTCGTCGAACACTTGTAATTTGACCAATGGCTGGGCCACCTCAATAAGAATAATGGCCTCTGTGCCGAAGACGAGTGAGAAAGGTATCTCACCTGTGGCTCTTCGGGGTGTTGTCCGATAGCTCCATAGCACACTAGGGAGTTCTCCTGGCCATTTTCCTTTTGCTTCCCTCAATCTCTTTTTCAAACCATCCTTTATGGTTCTGTTAGACACCTCTACCTATCCGTTGCTCTAAGGATGAGCTACCAGAGCGAAGTGCATTTTTATCCCAAGGTCAATGGTGAATTCTTGGAATCCCTTGTCAATAAACTAGGAACCATTGTCGGCCACTATCACCCTCAGTATGCTGAACCTCTATATAATGTTCTTTCAGATGAATTTTTGTATGTCCTTCACCAAAATGGTTGCCAGGGGCTCTACCTCTATCCATTTAGTGAAGTAATATACTGCGACCACGCAGAACTTCACTCCTCCAGGTGTAGTTGGGAGAGGCCCAATAAGGTCAATACCCTATACTACGAAAGGACAAGGCTAGCTAGCCGAACTTATCATTTCTGAGGGCAGCCTCTAGACGTTGGCGTGTCTTTGGCAATTGTCACATTCCTAGACAAACTGCCTTGTGTCCTTTCTTAGGGTGGGCCAGAAGTACCCCTGGCGGAGTAGTACTCCTACCAGGGCGTCAGTTCCTATGTGGGAACCACAGGCACCCTCATGGACTTCTTTGAGCACTGTCTCTACATCCTCTTCGCTGACACACCTTTGCAGCGGGCTTGTTTACCCTTGTCGGTATAACTCTTCTCCATTTAGGATATATCGTCCGGAACATCTTTGCACTTTTGCCACTTCGTGAGGGTCTTCAAGAAGCTCCGACGTTGTAAGATACTTTTTTATGGGGTTTTTCCATCCTCTTTCCGAGGTTGCTATGCTCATTATTGCTATGCTCAGGTGACTTAGTACTTTGGTGGACTTTTTTGACTTGGCCAGAGTATATGCTTCAGTATTGTCTCAATGAGGCACGTTCTCAATGTGCACTGCGTTGAACTCTTGGATGAGCTTTGATATGAGCTCGTGATACTTTGCCAAAGTTGGGTCCTTCATGCTATAGTCCCCTGCCATCTGTCGGACCACTAGCTAAGAATCGCTGTGGGCCTTTAGGTTTCTCACACCAATTCTTCTAGCAAGGCGCAAACCTGCTATGAGGGCTTCATATTCTGCCATATTGTTGGTGACATTAAACCCAAATTTGATGGCTTTCATAGCTTCAATACCTTCGGGACCACGAAGAATTACTCCAACTCCTTGATGTTCGGAGCCAAAGGCCCCGTCAACAAACAGAGTCCACTCAGGTTCATTATTCCCGAGGTTGGGTTGACTTTCTTCAGCAATGGGTACCTCGGCAATGAAATCTGCCAATTCTTGAGCTTTTATAGCCCTCCTCGGCTCATAGGTGATGTCATACTCACCGAGCTCGATGCACCACTTTGAAAGCCTTCCCGAGTGGTCTACCTTCTTCATGATATCCCGAAGGGACAGGTTCCTTCGGACGATAATGGGGTGGCCTTGGAAATAAGGACGTAGCCTTCTGCTTGCAAGTATCAAGGCATAAATAGCCCTTTTTAGCAAGGGGTACCTGACTTCGGCACCACGCAGGGACTTGCTCACATAAATACTAGCCATTGCTTTGCCCCTTCTTCCATTACAAGGACCGAACTTACTGCCTTTTCGATAATGATGAGGTAGAGCATGAGGGGTTCTCCTTCCTGTGGCTACCGAAGTGTCGGTAGACGAGTTCAGTAGACTTTAAGCTCTTCCCAGGCCTTTTGACAGTCTTCATTCCAAGGCCCCACCTCAGTTTTGAGGTTGCCACCATTTTTTGCTGCCTTAGTGAAGACCTTGAAGAACGGTCAGCAGCGATCCTCATATCTGGAGATAAATCTGCTGAGGGACGTGATTCTCCCTATGAGTCTTTGCACATCCTTAGTCATCGTGGGAGTTCGAAATCCCAGCAGGGCCTTGACCTTTTCTGGATTGGCGTCGATACCTCTCTCCGACACCATGAATCCAAGGAACTTACCCACATTTACCACGAATGTGCATTTTTTGGGGTTGAGACGGATTCTGAAGGTCCTCAGTTGGTGGAATGTTTCCTCTAAGTCCGTGATATGACTACTAGGTAGTTTGCTCTTAACTATCATATCATCGATGTAGACTTCCATGTTTCTCCCAATTTGGGAGTTGAAGACCTTGTTCATCAACCTTTGGTACGTGGCCTCTGCATTCTTAAGCCTGAAGGGCATTCTAATATAGCAGTATGTACCAACTTCGGTGATGAAGGCGGTTTTTTCCTCGTCTTCAAGGTCCATCCTGATTTGATGATACCTGCTGAAGGCGTCAAGGAAACTAAGGAGGCCATACTCGGCAGTTGAATCTACTAACTGATCTATTGGCGGCAAAGGATATGAATCTTTAGGGCAAGCATCATTCGTGTTTCGGAAGTCGATGCACATTTGGAGTTTGTCACTCCCTTCCTTTGTGGCGATAACCACTTTACTAAGCCATTCGGGGTATTTGACTTCCCTTATTACACCTGCTTCCATTAAGCATTGAACTTCAGTTTTGACGAAGTTGTTCTTATGCGCTGAGAGGCTTCGCTTTTTTTGTCAGACAGGCTTTGCCTCTGGGCACACCTTAAGGCTATGTTGGATTATGCGTGGGTCTACCGCATGCATGTCCTTCGGCGAGTAGGCAAACAGATCTTTGCTCATTAACAAGTTCCACATCTTCTGTTTCTATTTTCTCGGGGTCTTCTATTTCTTCTCCCTTTGCCTCCCCTGCGAGCATGACCTTTGTTCCTGAAGTCTGTGTGTGGATCTTTGCTGGGCCCTGTCTTACTTTCACAAAGACCTTTCTTACTTCCCCTTGGTCAATGAAGGTCTCAGCATCTCCGTCCTTGGTTGCGAAGGTGGCAGTCAAGTACTTCACATCTGGTTGAATGTGGAGATTTCCTTGTGTCTGCCTCCCAAGGATGGCATTGTATGACGAAGGAACATCTATGACGATGAACCTTGTCATTGTGGAAGCAAAGAGCTCACCCTTGTTTTGTGGCAAAGTTCCCCTTAACATTAGAGGTAGGTCAATCCACCCGAGGACAGGGAGTTCAAACAGACGTACCCCAAAGGTGGGGGAAGTGACAAGCTTGAGATCCCCTTTTGAGATACCCAAATTCGGTAGCAGATGAGAGAATAAGACGTCAGCATTAGAACCATCGTTGAAGAATACTCTTTTGACATCCCAACTCCCTATCCTTACCATGATTAGAAGTGGGTCATCATAAGGGAATACTACGGTGGACCTATTTTTCCGAATAAGCTTATTCGATCGACTACCGAATTCCATCACCGAGATCTCCCTGGCTTTCCTCTTTCTCTCTACCGAAGCTAGTCCAGTGGTGATCGTCTGGATCACCCCAGCCGGAGGTGGTGGGTGCCTTTTGGGACTTCGATTCCGTCATCTGTCGGAATCATAGTCCTCATCATCTCATTTCCTTTCCTCTTCCCCCCTCCATTTCGAGGAGGGCATCCGTAGGTAGCGTCAAAGTTGGCCTACTTTATCAAAGACTCGATGTACTTCCTCAACTGGAAGCAATCTTTAGTGTCATGCCCATGGTCCCGATGGAACTGGCAGAACTTCTTCATATTTTTTTTGTTTTCTGAAGTCAAGGCCTTCGGACGCTGGATTGGGTTGCCTTGGCTTTCCATGGCCAGCAGTATGTTTGTTCTAAAGGCGTTTAGGGGAGTAAATGACATGGGTCTTTTCCCCTTTTGCTTCGGAGTTCTCCCCCCGCCTTCGACCGGATACCGAGGTTGGTGACTATG
This sequence comes from Aquilaria yunnanensis, assembly GCA_039654915.1. Lineage (NCBI taxonomy): Eukaryota > Viridiplantae > Streptophyta > Magnoliopsida > Malvales > Thymelaeaceae > Aquilaria > Aquilaria yunnanensis. The sequence continues at coordinate 51,036,461 of CM077594.1, read as the reverse complement.
GCCTTCGGGATGATGCTGATCAGACTTTGGTCCTCCCATTCTCAGTTCTTCGGCTGTCATGTGCTGTTCAGCTCTTTGGTAGAACTCACCAAGGGTGTCCAGAGGAACCTTCGAGAACTCATAAAAGAGTTGTGAGTCTCGCCAAAGTCCCCATATCATGGCGAGGATGCGTATTTCGGGACAGAAGTTCGGCACGCTTAGGGCCTCTCGGTTAAACCTTTCGACATAGTCGCAGATGGTTTCACCATTCCTTTGCGCTAAGTCGAACATCTGAACGGGCATCTTCGCCGTCGGCCTACTGCCGATGAACTATTGTGTAAATGTCGTGGACAGCTCAACATCAATCAATGCCTTGTCGGTAGCCAAGAAAGGCCTTCCAAGGATTAAAGGAATGTCCCAGTCCTCCTCCATATCAAGTACAATGAAATGCAGCGGAAAAATAAATTTTCCAACCTTCACAAGCACATCCTCCACCACTCCTTTTGGATATGTCAATGATTGATCGGCAAGTTGAAGACATATGGTGGATGGCTTAACTTCACCTAACTCTAATTTCCTAAAAAATAACAATGGCATAAGATTAATGCTTGCACCAAGATCACACAATGCCATATTATGAGAGGATGGGCCAATAGAACAAGGTACTATGAAACTTCCCGAGTCTTTGAGCTTTTGAGGAAGCTTCCTTTGGAGAATCACACTACACTCTTCACTAAGCTTGACAGTCTCATAATCTTCAAATTTTGTTTTCTTGGCAATGATGTCCTTCAAGAACTTGGCATTGTTGGGCATTTGAGTCAATGCTTCCAAGAAAGGAATATTTATGTAAAGCTTCTTGAAGGATTCCAAGAATTTCCCATATTGCTCCTCAAGCTTCTTGTTTTGAAATCTTTATGGGAATGGCAAAGGGTGGTTGGGTGGGGCTTGTTCAACTTTAGATGGTTACTCTTGAGGCATCTCTACCACTTGTTCACTTTCCATTTACTCTTCATTTTCAACCATAGGAGTGACTTGAAAAGGTCTATTCTTGTATGGATATCCAAGTTGCTTGCCTCCTCTAAGTGTGATGGCTTGACAATGTTCTCTTGGATTTATTTTGGTATCACTAGGAAATTTCCCTTTTTGAGATGTCTTCACCGCCAAAGCCAGTTGCCCAATTTCATTCTCCATGTTCTTGATGCATGCACTCACATTTGCCTCCATACTAGCAAAGTTAGCACTCAAGCTAGCCATCTTGGCTTTATTCTTCTCCATTCTATCTCTTGTCTCTTTCATGAATTGCGACATAATTTCTTCCATAGAGGGCTTCTTCTCCATTGAGACTTGGTTGAAACTGGGAGGTGGTGGTGGTTGTTGCACACTCCTTGTGTTGCATAAGAGAAATTTTCATGGTTCCTCCAACTTAGGTTATATTGATTTTCCATTTGGTTGCCTCTAAACCCAAAATTCTAGTTGCCCATAAAATTTGCTTCTTCAAGCTCCATATCCATATGTCCACCATATGTATTGGAGGTAGATGCGATTGCTTGCTTAATAGTTGGCTCCTTTTTGTTGGTCAACTTGGACACTTGATTTATGAGAGAAGCCTTTTGTGCTGACAAGGCAGTCAATTGATCAACCTCAAGTACCCCTCTTCTTGGTTGAACACTTTCTCCCAGCCATTGCTCTCTATTTAGTACCAATTGCTCTAGAATTTGGAAAAGCATCACTGGCGGTCTTTGACATCAAGGATCCACCAATCGAACCATCAATCATAAATCTTGAAGTGGGCACCAAGCCTTCATAGAAAAGTTGGATTTGTTGCCAATCCAAAAATCCATGTTATGGGAACTTCCTAAGCAACTCTTTGAATCTCTCTCAAGCTTCTGAAATGGACTCCATCTCATGTTGTTTCAATGTCACAATTGAAGCTCCCAAGTGGGTGGCCTTGGATGGAGGGAAAAACTTGCTCAAGAATTTCTCGGCCATTTCATTCTAAGTAGCAATGCTTCCCGATAGAAGTGATTGATACCATCCTTTAGCCTTGTCCCGTAGTGAGAAAGGAAACAATAGAAGTCTAATAGCATCGGTGGAGACTCCATTAGCCTTGAATGTGTCATAAGCTTCCTCGAAGTCCACTATGTGAGTGTTAGGATCCTCCGAGACCAAGCCTCCAAATTGGTTTTGTTGGATGAGAGAAATCAAGGCCGACTTCAACTCAAAGTTGTTGGCTTGAACCGGTGGCCTCACAATACCTTAATAATTCTCCGTTACCAATGGTCGAATGTACTTCCTAATAGGCCTTTGTGGATTCCTTAGATAGACTCCATCTCGATGATCCATCCCTCCATTTCCTCCATTGCCACCATTATACCCATTACCATTGAGATTATCACCTCCACCTTCCATGAATGTAGACGTGGAGCTTGATTCTCCTAAGTGTGATATTGCTCTAAGCTCTCTAAGGTGTCTTTCAATCTCCGGAATGAATGGCAACAAAGTTGAGTGTTGGGAACAAGTCATACACCAATGGTACCCATCAAAGAAATATCCAAGTACAAAGGCAACAAATAAGTAAGGAAATAAAGGTCTAGTCTAGAGTCAATCTCCTAGCAATGATAGTGAACAAATCAATGCAATCAATCCCCAGCAACGACACCAAAAACTTATAGTGAAATTTTGAAACCACTATCCATAAGTGCACGGATCACATGTAGATAGGGTGAATGAGTATCGTTCCCATGAGGATTGATCAATTTACTTGCCAAGTATCACTACTTTAAGCTAACTCTAGCTAAACAATCAAGGTTTAATGATAATGTAGGCAAATCTACAAGTGACTAAGACTAACTAATTAAAACTCTATTACCTTAGAATGCAAGAATGCAATATAAATTTGTGATTTTATCAAATTATGAAAGGGCATTTCCTATGGGTTCACTACTTGTCTTGGTTAGTTGGTGAACTTAGGTGAATGAGTTAATCTCCAATGTATGTTGGTAAAGTTACTTAATTGAATTCTTGCTTTTCCAACTGAAAGAATTAATCTTTCTAATCTAAAATTAATAAGGATTTTCATCCAATTACAAGCTTAGAAAGAGCCATTAGAGCTCAATTTACCTTTACCTAATGACTTAGATTAATTTCCCAACAAGCCTATAGCCATTAACTTCTTCTCTTAGGTCCAATAGCTTCTAATCTTTTCCAAGAGTTTAAAGGCAATTTATAGTGCAACTAATTACGGCCATCAACTAGCTAACAAAACATTAAGCTCAGGAGAAGAATAAACATACATTTAGTCAAAAACCAACATAACATAACCATAAATTCATCCAACATAATCAATCCAAGTAACTACCTCCATAGAAAGTGCCAAGAAAGACTACTCTATAACTAAATAAAACAAAACCATGAACACACATAAAAGAGCATCCATGTCTAAATACAAGAAGAAGGAAGGAAAGAAGAAACCTAAGAAACTCTAGATGCTTGATTCTTCAAGGCTCTGACAAGTCTTCAAGTCCTCCAAGCCTTCTCCAAGCAAGAATCCACAAGTGCTCCCAAGGAAGATGAAGAAAAATGCAAGAAAATGGTGTTGAAAACTAAATCTAAGATGTCAATATGAAGATGAGAATGGGTTTCTTTGATAGGTTCCAGGCTTTTCTCTTCTTAGAGATGTCCTTTTTATCCCACCAACCCATTTGGATAGAAATCCTTGACCAATAGCAAGCTTAGGTTCAAAATTGAGGTGGGGGACCACTTTCCTGGGTACAAGGGCACCTAGGCCTCCATGAGAGGGTCTTCTGGTGCCTAGGCCTCGAGGCTCAGAAATGCCTGGCACCTAGGCCTCAGGAGGGGGTGTTCTAATGCTTATGCCTCCAAGCTCGCGAATGCTTGGGGCCTAGGCCTCAACTGATGCCTGGCCTCCAGAGTGCATTTTTCAAGCAACCACCTTTTGAGCTGTGGCACCTAGGCCTCACAGTCATAAATCCGCTTTGACTTTTGCATGCCCATTTTTTGTTCTGCTTGTCCTGGTGTCATTCCAATGCAAGGGTCTACTTCTCCAACCTACAAAATGAAAGATCAAAGCAAGAATCGGCCAAAAATGTTGACTGGTGAGGTAGAAAATGATAGTCAAAGTTGACAAAAAGTCAACATGTTTGACCATGAAATTAACATTTATCAGATTGCTTTCACTTTTCCTCTTTTATTGTCGTCCGCTTCGTTGTTGCTTTCGATCCCTCCCACTACTTTAGTCCACCAACACCTGCTTTAAAGTCCAGTAGCCTACATGCTCGACTCTAATGCTTCTGCCCATCACTTTCTCCCTCACTTTACTATTTTTCACATTATCTATAATAATCTCTTCAAATTTCTCTACAAAATAAGGTGTAAGAGAAGTGCCAATCATGTTTCCAACGAGTCTTATGTTGTGAAATGGACGGATGGTGGCAGTGCAGAAGATGGGTCATTGAGTAAATTCACCCAGGTAGAGTTAATTGGAGCCACCATGACGTTGAGGGAGGCATTTGGGACAATCAGTGACTAGTGAGGATGAGATAGATGGTGGTGGCATAAATGAGGTTGGGACTAAAAGGTTTATGATATGGAAACTATCAAGTGCAATGCACGATGGTGTATTCGTAGTTCACAACAAACCTTTCCCACTATACTAATAAATAATGTGGATCTGTGAAATCTCTCTATACTAAAAAAATTTGAACTCACAAATAAGTGTACATATCATCAAAGTATAGTAATGACAAGTACCAAGATTGATTTTCCCAAGGAACAAAAATTGTCAACCTTGTTCAACTTCTCTCTATTATTTAACCGCTAATTAAATATGTTTGTTTAACTAACAACTATAAATTAGCTAAACTAAACTAATGCAGCAAAAGAAAATTACTAACTATCTGAGGCAACAAAAAATAACTAAGACAATCAATAATAAGAAATCTTACTTAGAATCAAATATTCCTAGAACTTTCTTTGTGTTGATTTTACTTTGGTTTAACAGGATTATGATTAACTTGGACTATAGAGTATTATCTAATGTATATTAGCTCTCTATTATTCCCGTTACACTAACCCTAACCCTATTATTAAGTCACTGATAGAGTGTCTAGGCTTACCGTGCTTCCTAAGAACGCATTACAAGTCCTACGGCCCATTACCCGATTTCACCTTAATTCGAAGGTATTATATTGCTCCTATTACTTCCGGTTACGATAATATCCATTTTATCCAATGGTGATCCACAACAAACATACTAGATATTGCCTGATGCATGTTCATCATCTCACATTGAATTAATAAGCTAGCTATTATTAATCAACACATTAAAGAACATTGGATAAATTGCAAGAAAAATTCAAAATCATATTAAACCAAACCAATCATAATCACAAAATCATCCTAGGGTCATCTACTCTAAGCATGAGTTGGAAAAGTTTAGCTCATAGTGCCATAAAATAAACACAACAAAATCAAAAGGAAACTAGAAAAAAAGAATTATCAATTGCTGAATTTCTTCTTCTCCAAAAAATCTTTAATCCGATGTTCATAAAATGGTGTCAATCATGAAAACTATCTCCGGCAGCCTTTCTCCACAAGAAACCCTTTTTTCTCTATGTATTTTTGCCTTCTTTGCATGTTTTTCTTTTTTTCCTAAAATAACCCGAAAAACCCTAAAAAAAAAGGAAAACACAGTCTAGTACATGGCCATGTTGAAGGTCATGTTACTCCTTTAGAACTTAAAATTTGGTCAAATTAAACATGGTTTCGAACATGGGCATATAACTCAAACACAGTCGTGTAATAGGGTGTGTAACGAGGCATGTCTGATCCAAAACTTGCAATTTAGCTCTAAAACTTTGTAGAAATCCTTCCTAACTCAAATAAAGTTAAAACATGACCTGAAAACAAAATATGAACCTATTATGTACCAAATCCTAGCTTAAACATATCAAAAGATAAGAAAATACAAGGGAAAAACATATAAAAAACATGACTAAATATAAGCATATCACACGATACCCTTAGACACATGCTAGCCTGCAGTCAAAGACAAGATTAAAAAACCCCAAGGTTGTGTGCCTTGGAAAGACCTTCTAATGCTTAAATCAGTAGTGGCTTGTGAGAGATGAGAAAACATTTATAGTGCATTCCTCATCCTGCTTAGTGGAAGGCCTTTTATAGGCTCCATAATGCTATTATCCAAGAGAAAGCTCCTCGCATGGTGTGAATAGCTACGCAATCATGAGGATCTTTCTTAATGTGTCATCCTCATCTTTACCCATTAGCTCCTTTGATTGTAAGCACCATTCTAGTGGGCCATTCAACTACTAATCCAAGGCCTAGTCATAAGTTGAACCTTATAGAGTCCTAGTCTTTGGCCTTAGTGGGTCTTATCCCACTAATGGACTTGAGCCCATTTGGCTATCAATGGGCCTCCATGAAGTATAAATAAAGGGAATTGGGTTCTTTTCATTTTGGGCTAATTTAATGACAATGGCCATATGGTGCCTTACACTGCAAGGAAGTTTCACTTCCTAAGAAGGACTATTTGCCTTGAAGGATCTTAGTTACAGTTTTTTGCTCGACTTTCCAATTTTCTGTTCTCAATGCCCTAGAGTTCTTGTGCCTCTTTTGCTTATTTGTTTATACATCAAAGTTGACCTTCAAGCTTACACACGTTCTCCAGCACCATTTGTTGTCTTTTGTCAAGGTACGTAGAAAGGTTGACGAACCCATTTTTTGCTACTATTCACATACTACTATTCACATGTCATTTGTGGTTCTTCTCCCATTTTTTTGAAGTCACTGGTCATTCATTTTGCGGCACATATCAACCTTGTTAGTAAAATTGATTTTGAATTCATTATTTGCATATGTTTGGCATTAAGAGTAATTCATCTACCTTTTTCATGGTAACTGCTCCCATTAAGGTGTAGGCCTTGGATCTTGGGGTGGTTCACAATGTGAGGAGCATTCAATCTTTGGATGCAATATTAGGGCTTCAAAAGGACCACTTTCTTCCCATGACTTTTAACATCTGCATTCTAGATAAGGACAAAAGGCTAACCATCCTAAGAGAAGTAGATGATCATCTATGTTGATCGAATCCAAGCATGTTTCCATTTCCCCATCCACCATTTGATCTTTCAGTTATGCACCAACAACTTTCTACACATCAGTGTCTTTCTTGTGGTGTGCCATTTCATAGGGTTCAAGTACTACTTGAAATCCCTTTTTTTCTTTTATTCTCTAATCCTGACAAAGTATTCCTACTACTTCTTCAACCTCTGACGTAACTCTTTTGATCGTAACTGTCCTTTATCTTCACCATCACCCAAAAAAGCTGGAAGGGTTATAAGGAAAAATTCTTCTTTGTGCCAGTAGAATAGAATTGGGACTTCTCTTATTAATGGATGGACAACCCTGTCCACAAGATGATCAAGCCCCTCCCCTCACTACTGGTTTTAAGGCCTTCACTACAACAAAGAAAATAGTCCCCTACCTACTAAAGGTGGTGAAAGATAAGATAAAGGGGAAACTCTTCCCATTTCCTCGACAACTTTTGACTAAGACCACTCTTAAAGGTCTGCAAGATTTGTCCCCTACACAGGAAAGCCCAATCTGTAGCCTTGGTTTGAGAGGATAAGTAGTAAAGTTCTAAACTCTTTGGAGAGTGGGCTCATCTTAAATAATGAGTCCTCCCATATTCGTCATGCTATTTGTTGGTTGTTAAGACTCCTGTACTATTATGGTTGTGTACATTTACTTTTTAGAGCTTTGCAGCTACTTTCAAGATGCTGCAATAAAGCATCCTACTATTATTAAGGCTATCCAAGGGCTAAGAGCTCTTAACACCCTAGAGATAATGTAGAGAATGTCGTAGCTTTGGGACCCTTCTACTTAGTATAGACTCACTTTGGTTGTCAAAGAATCCTGCACATAGGCTGCCCCTCACAATGAAGGGGATGAAAAGGAGAAAATAAGATGGAGAATCAATAAGATCCAATAAAAATCCATTTATTTAGGATTTAGGATTTAGGATTTAGGGAAAAAACTAATATAGAATAATTATTGATAGTTTTGTAATTTTACATTTTATTTAAACAATGTATATTTTTATTAATTATTTGAAATTTGGGTATTTTAATTATAGATGTTTAATTCATGGAATTATTATTATTATTATTATTATTATTATTAAGTTTTAGTAAAAACTAAAATACAATTAATTATGTGTTTAATTAAATTTATAATATAGGAACAATCACTAAATAAACAATTATGGTATGACAACCAACTATTGGACGTGTCGACCAATCATAAAATCAGTTGCCATCTGGTTACATTTATAATCTCAGTGACTATTTCATGATCACTTTTTTCACTCTCTAAAAGTAAATTGTGACCGATTAGGCGAATCTGATCGTGTTTTTACATTTCTAAACAACCTTGGGTTTGACGTAAATTCATTGTTCAAGTTTCCGTATAAAAACATATATGCACAAATTGCACACAAGTGCACAAAAAAAAAATTCATGTACTCACAAAAGCTTGACATTGTTTAGCAACAACTAGAAACTTTGTCGAGAAGCAATTTTAAACTCACAAAACTAAATTTCGTTCTAATCACATGGAAGCCCAGAGAGTGAGCTTCTAATCCATAGCATTAGGCCCAAAACATCTCCTCCTCGCTGGATCCCAAACCCATTGGACCAAAAACCTCCTCCCTCTCACACCATTCACATTATACCCATCTCCCCAATGATCCTTGTAAACCCTCCCCACATATCCCCCTCCCCCCCCCGACCCGTAAACCCCCACGCACAGATCAGCAATCTCCGCCGGTGCCGTCGGGTCGTCGCCGGCGTACCACGCGTTCACCAGCGGATTACTTGATACCTCCGCCAGTTCGTGCGCCAGAACACTCAGCATCCCGTCGACGCCCGCGTCTCCGTTCGGCGGGCGCATCGCTCCGCCGACGCCCGCTTCCGGCGGCGGATTCCCCGGGTAGCTCGGCGTCGCGAATGGGTAAGCACACATGCCGGGACATTGCGTGCCGCTGTAACCCACCCAGGCGTATGGGACCGTGACGCCGACGATTGTTGGGAAGGTGAAGTAGTGGAACCCGCAGACTTCTCTGCAGAAATCTTGGACCTGGACGTCGGAGGAGGTGAGGATTAAGTAGAGCCCGTTGTTGGGGTTCAGAGGCAGCGGTTTTGGGTATTTGGAGGAGGTAGCTTCTTTGATGATGGATTGCATCGCCAACCGTTCGAGGAAATGCCCCTGAGAATATCCAGAGTCATAGAACTCTTCTGATAGATCAAATTTCGCTGTGATGTTGGAGCCAGTTTGGTCAGTATACAGCCTCACCGTTTTCCACCAGTCGGCTAAAGAAGGGAAGGTGGCTGAGGCGGAGAGGGAATATACGAAGTCTCTTATGGTTTCTTGCTGCCTTGGGCTCCAATGGCCATACCAGATAATGTAAATGTTAACAACCGGAGATGCAAGAACAGGACCCATGTGATATTGAAGGTTCACAGAATCTGAAGAACCCTCATAGCCGTTGGCTTGCCTGAAGTTGGGTTGTATGTTATGGTTCCACGAGAGACACGGTGGCACCAAGTGGAGACATAGCAGGAGATAAGAGAAAAGCCGGATTTTCTGCATAATTTTCTGGTGAGTTTGGAGGAGAGGAGAGGACAGACTCTTCTTATAAGCCAGAAGGTGTGTGCTTAAAGTAAAGCAAAGGACAAAGGTGAGACAGTTTCCTCCCTCATTGTTATGCATTTTTCTTGCGATTCATACTACCTTAGAGTCAATTCGCTTAATTTTTAATTTTATTTATAAGTCAATATTACGTAGAATAAATTTTTATAATATTATTAAATTTTTATAAATTTTTTTATTTTAAGATATTAAAAATTGAACTATTTTGAATTAAGTCAACTTAATTTAGTAAGTGTATATATATGCACATTAGAGCCTACAAACATAGATGCAAAGCTCTTATTGGTCCGTTTCAATTTAAATTGATCATGTACACATGTCTGCTTTGATCACTGTCCATCAGATTTGTTCAAGTATAACCACCTTTGAACAATTGTTTCCAACTTTAGCCTTATCACTTGATATTTGCATACTTATAACATTTAAGAGCTCATCATTGCGCTCTTTATAATCAAGTGTATGGTCTACCCCTTGTCTGTTCTACCAATTATTCTTATTCCAATACATACTTGTTAGACCAGAACGTATAGTACATGTGGCCTAGATATGAATTCTCATACCTCTGTTTTGTTCTTTTGTTACTATCTGATTAAAAAAAATCGAGGGAGATTGACATCGTGGTACGTTAGGCGCTTAAAATATATAAAAGTCATGTACACTTGGCTTCTCATGGCATAGGTTGATTTTTTATAGTGCTTCATTCTTTATGCCAAAATCCTCCTTGGTGCCATATGTTTTAAGAATAGAAACATGTAAATGACTTCATATTTCTTTCACAAATTATTATTAAATATCATTTCCTTAATACTTGTAAAGATAAAGATGTTTCTGAGTTAGAAAAGAAAGTACAATAGAAGCATGGTTTGAATTAAACCCAAGGCTAAAAGCTGAGAGGTGAATTATGATGCCTTCTCTGTCTTTGACCGAGAAAAAGTGTTCCTTATATACACACACATACACAAGGTTTTTAAAATCAGGATTTTACCTAAAGTTGTTTTAAATTTCTAAAGTCGTAAAGTTATAAAAAGTCATAAAATTCTACAAAAAGGATAAAAAAAACTTAAAAAAAATTTATAAAAAAATATAATCATTTAAATATATTAAGAAATTCATATTTCACAATACTATCATTTATTAGAACTTTGACAATACCATATTTCATAATATTATTATTTATTAAAAAATTCATATTTTACAATATTATCACTTTTTACAAAGAGTCATATTGTCATTCATACATGAACATACAAATAAGGAAATCAAGTTTCACAATCAAGCATCCATGCATTACCACTACTTGGTATTAGTGAGATTGAAAAGATATTTGAAAGATGAATGGCAGAACATAAGAAGCAGCTACAACAGATGAAGAATCAGGGCAAAAAAATAAAAGAAAATAGAGAAATGGGTCATTATGTGTTAAAGAGAGCTAATGCGATGAGAGAGGTTGAGAGGGTTTTTTTATCTTTTTGGGTTTGGCAACTTAGGCTGAAAAACTTGGAAGATTCTTAGTTCCATTCATTTTTTAACCCAAACAACTCAAAAAGGTAGAGTCTTAAAGTCTAAATGTTTTTACGTTTCTACGACCAGAATCGTGTTTCTACACGTTTCTACTTATCTTCCATTGCTATTGCATTTTAACATGATTTTCATCTCTAGAATCAAAATCGTACATTTCTATGACTCAAAATATGTTTTTAATAACTATGTATGCACGCGCGCACACACACACATATATATAGATGACTGTGAATGGAAATTTGTAGGAAAGGTAAATTTTGGACACTCTCTAACTGAAAATCATATTTACTCCCTACTATTTTTATTTTATCCTAAATCCCTAACTTTTGAGATGATGTTCTAAATAGTTTTATTCTATCGCTTTCACTGTTAATTTTTATAGATTTACTAGTGGAAAAATAGCATATGTTTTTGCTTAATAATCACATAGTGAGTTTTATAAAAATTGAAACCATTTACCAATAGGATAAATAATTCTTATACAAGATAAGAAAACGCCGAGTACAATTTTTTTCTCAAATGATTTCGTACAATTCTCGTCTAAGATTGGTGCAAGAATCCATGCAGCATTCACGTTTCGAATAATAACAATGTAGCCCCGAAAATTTCAAAGTTTACAATTTAGTCGTTAAACTTTCACCTTTTACAAATTAATCATTGAAAATACATCTTTGGTCAATTTGTTTTAATTTAATTTAATTTAATCTAAAATGGTTTGTTTTTATTTTCATACATTTTTTTGCTCCAAATCAATCTCATTTGCAAATTAATATTATGTACGTATAATAATTTATTTAAAATAAAATTTTTGCAATATTGTTACTTTTTTAGAATTTTTTTTATATTTAATGCCTAAAAAATAATGATTCATAAAAATTTAATAATATTATAAAAATTTTACCGTAAAAGAATTATTGTACCTAATAATATTGGCTTTAAATGAAATTGGTTCTAGGTAAACAAAATATGAGAATAAAAATAAGTTATTCTGGATTAAATTATCTTAAGTTAAAATAAATTGACTATTTTTTTGAAACTTACAAAATTGTCCTTAAAAAGCTACAGATTTTTTCCTAAACTTTTGTGAGGTTAACGTATACACCCCACTTGTGTTTGAAGAGAGATTTTTCATCATTGTCCTAAAAGTTAAAAGAATACAAAATACCTCAACTAAATATTGGAAAATAACTTTTTTCATTCTTTGTGAAACAAAAATTGGGAATCCAGATTATATTCTTATAGATTTTTTCTTTCTATAACCTTGCTTCCAGCAACCCCACTCTTCTAAGATTTTCAGAAAATGTATGTAAACGTTTTATAATACAGATTATAGTCTGTATGTAAACGTTTCAAATGCAAAAATGTGTTCGTGTTATATTTTTTTGTAAAATGGTTATTGATTTTGTTGATAAATAATTTCAATTCTTACAAAAAAAAAATAGTTTTAGATATGAAATCTCTTTCCTCCAATTGAAAAGTTGTGGGTTTATTTATTTATTACAACTAATAGGAAATAGAGCTTATGTGCTGTTTTTTCAGTGAACCCGTCAGATGTAATGATAAATATGAAAGGAATGAATCCTTTTAGAAGATGATTTTACAAGTTAGATATTTAATAGGACAAAAATTATATTTCATACCCGTTTAGGTCAAAATGAATTACGGATTAAATTTGAAATTTACCCTTTTTAAACCTATTAAAATTGTTTCATTTGTTCCACACTAAATATAATTTATTAATTTAAAGTATTATTTTGACATCAACTTTTAAAATCTTAATTTCAACTTTTTATTGGCAATCTTACAATAAATTTGAATAATTTCATGATTTTTTTAATAATTAATTGACAATTTAAATTAATAATTTTTTCCTCCATGAAGAATTAAACCTTGCACGTCTTTGTAAAAAACAAAAGCCTCAAATTATTAGGTCAAGGCTTTATTTTTAGTATTGTATAGTTTAAATTTAATCAAAGGTAGTTACCGAGTTATAGTTTGAGTTAAGATTCCATATGATGGGAAACCAAAACATAACATTTTAAAAAGGTTTATGACTAAAATTATATGATCAATAGGTTTAAGAATGTGTTATGGAAATGAAACGATAATACCAGCAAGTAGGACAGACAAAAGCTTGGAAAGAAACAAAAATAGAGACGGAAAGTGATTACAGCGGAGGAAAGATATATAGAAGATCTGAAACTGAATGTTCTTAATTTAACAAATTTATCTCTTAGCATATGTTTATATATATATATATATATATATATATATATAGAACACCTAAGTCAATCAAACCATTTTCAGCTGACGCAATTGGATGGAAACAGAACTCCGGAAAGGAGAACTTGAAACCCTGTTGCCCTATTGTAGGAAGCCCAATTGAGAGCAAAGACTTTCAAGTTTGAACATTGAAAAATAGAGCCTGGAGGTTTTTTTTGGCCCTTTCGAACAAACAATTATTTCGGGTAAAATCCAAATTTGGTCCCCTAACTTTAAAGGTCGTCCTAATGTGGTCCCTTAACTCAAAAAGTGACTATTAAAGTCCCATAACTCAACTCACCTGTCCTATTTTAGTCCCTACAGTCAATTCAAGTGTTATTTCAGACGGAAATTGCCTACGTGGCACCTAAACTGTCACATGGCATCCTATTTTATGGCAATAAGTGATGAGACTAAAAGAATAATAAACCTTAGGTTAGATTTGACACAACAAATAATTTCAGGGACTTAAAAAGTTGATAACCCTAATTTCATCTTCTTCCCCAACTCTCATCGTCCGCCGCCAATGTCTACGCCCGCTACCATCTCGCCGTCTCTCCATCCCTTATATCTTCGCCGACGCATTCGTCCTCATCGATCCTCGTCCCACCATCCTCGTTGATCCTCGTCCGTCCTCGTAGATCCTTGTCCCACCATCTTCGTCGATCCTCATCCTTCCTCGACAGTCCACGTTTGTTCAATCCGCCCGTCCGCATCCATCTCTCTATCTCCCAATCGCCGCCACATCCATCCTTGTCAGTTCATTTGGTTCAATCTTCCCCAAAATCTTCTTCGATTATGGCCAACTAGATCGTGGGTTTATTTAGTTCACCAACTCTTCCTCAACTCTCACGATTCTCCGCCGCTGTCGCCACTAGCGTCTATCCGTCTCCTATCTCTCAATCTACGCATCTGTCCTCGTCCGCCCTCGTCGTTGTTATCCATCCTTGTCCATCGTCGACCCTAAGCCTAGCAAGAACACCGATGTGTCCGACGCAAAAAGCCGTCGACCGCAGTGCCGAATCTCTGCAGCTGTCGCCACCGCCCCTGCTAGCTCTATTCAATCGCTGCCCTCCCTACTACATCCCTCTTTTTGGGCAGCGCTGCCTCCCATCGTCTACCACTCCCTCCGGTTCGCTTCCGTCGGCAAAGATTTGGGGAAGAAGATGGATTGTTGGCTAATATACATTTAAGTTCCTAAGGTTATTAGTTTGGGTCAATTCTAACATAAAGTTTTGTATTCTTCCAATGTAGTCATTTATTGCCATAAAATATGATGCCATGTGGCAGTTTAGGTGCCATGTAGGCAATTTTCATATAAAATAATGCCTGAACTGACAGTAGGGACTAAAATAGGACAGGTGAGTTGAGTTATGGGACTTTAATAGTCACTTTTTGAGTTAAGGGACCACATTAGGACGACCTTTAAAGTTAGGGGACCAAATTTGCATTTTACCCCAATTATTTCCACCAATCCCAAACTGCATCTCCACCAGTTGCACACGACTCCTGGCAGCTGCTGCGCCAACCTGCACCCGACCACGACTTGCTCTGCCCATCCATCACTATCATAAGCTTATAATATTTTTTTATTGGACAAATGTGTAAATAAAGCAATTTTAACATAGGTTAACTTAATCTAAAATATTTTATTTTATTTTTATAAATTTTTTTTTTCTTGCAACCAATTTTACTTGAAAGTGGCTAAGGGACAGTATTAAGTTTGACCCTGGCCTCCAACACTTCCTTATATAATATCAATAAATATTGGTCTAAGTGTCATCCATGTCCTAGAAAGGTAAGAATTTCTCATCCTCTTATGCTATAAGATATATATAATTGTAAACATGTTTTTGTATTAAAAATAAAAAAAAGGAAAACGAACTTCGGTCCCGTTACCTGGAAGAAGATGATAGATATATATTAGACAATTTGGCATGTTTTATGTTAAACAATCAATTTTTTTTTTCAGTTTTGCATCAAATAAATTGAAGGAATAACACGATTTTCATGACTTCTTTTTCTTGATTCGTAAAATAGGGATAGGTACCAGTTTCCACCCTAAAATTTACATCGGCTCGGGCTGATTTACACCTTTTACTTACTAATAACTCGGTTACAAGTTGGAAGGTGTGCGCTTAATGTAAGATGCCTTCGTCATTGTTAAGCAATTTTCTTGTGGGCTTCTCACATGCTAATCATAATTGCAGCTTTCTATTTTATTTTCTACCAATTATTCAGATTCCAATATATATGTTCTACGTCAGACAGTAAAACACATGAGGGGCTAGGTATCTATTCTCTTTCTTATGTCTTGTTCCTTTATCGGAGGCTGAAGTTGTTGTATTTCAGACATAAGAAAGAAATCATGTACGTTGAGATTTCTTGTGTGGAACAGATTATTTGTTATCTCAAAATCCCCATATCCTCATTGTTGGGGGAGCATCCATGGTTGTTCGTATTCTGGGAATAGAGGCATGATGGAAGTCAAAACAGGCATGTGAATTTTTCTTTTTTTATTGCTTCCTATCTGTAAGTCGTATCTTTTTTCTTTTTTTTTTTTTTACTAACATCTTATACTTTTTCTTTTTTATCATCTTTCTGCACATTATTCCTAAATTTGTAAGAGTCTGTGGCATGAAGCTGGAAATGTAAAAATGGTTTTTAATCAATTTAATTAACACTAGAAATTCAAAGTAACACTCTTATGAGGGAATAATGAGATAAAACTTTAAAATAATCGCCATTATAATTTTCTTTTCACTTTTATGGAAAAGTATTATGAGACTGTCTAAAATTGAGATACTCATTAGGTATGTTCTTTTACAAATTGGTATTGTGAAATCAATATTCACAATACTGAATAGGAGCTCTTGATTTACATTATATTTAGGGCATAGATAAGACTCATTTTATTTATATGATAGTATTTGGTTCACTTTAGTTACTCGGATGTATATCAGTGCGTTATGTCTGTGGAGACCTCCTTTTGGGCTTTTCGCTTGGTCCCTTCTTCTCCAGCATTCACCCTGCTTTTTCTTCTTTATTCTTCTTCTTTTCTTGAGCTCTACCCTAACGCTTCATAGCATCCTAACATCTTTTAAAAGGCAAAATTTCTTTTAAAATACTTTTCTCTTTTCAAATTTAAAAAACTTTATCATTCACACTGGTTTTTCGGTAAGAAAAATGCTAAACTGTACTAATACTCTTACAAAAATTTAGGCTAAAGTGTACCAATAGCCCTCCAACTTGGCTAACTGGCACAAATTAGTCCCTCAACTACAAGTCAATATATTCAAGTCCTCAAACTTTGAGAAATGATACCAGTTAGTCCGAGAAACCTCATGGAATTTAATTATATCTTAAAAATCTTTAACAAGTATACCATAAGCTAGTGTTAGTCAATGTTTGAGAGAAAGATTATTTCATAATAATAGAAATAACATGTACTAAAATAAATTTTACCTATTGTGTACTAGATCAATCTAAATGAACTAAAATTACCTATATATATATATATATATATATATATATATATATATATATATATATATATATATATATATATATAAAGAGACATTAATGATTAATTTCAAATTTTTTTAATAACACCATGAGTTGGATTGGACCAACTTGCGTCATTTTCTAAAGTTTGAGGACTCAAATATACTGATTCTATGCTGAAGGACTAATTCATGCGAGTTAGTGAAGTTAAAGGGCTCATAGTGCACTTAGGCCAAACATTTTCTTACTAAAGGATGTAATAGAAAATAATTGGATATGGAATACTATGCAGGACCTATTTTCATTGAAATTGTCCGGTAATTAATTAATATGTTTTTTAGTGCAAGGAAAATTTATAAAAGTGGTACTACATACACTTCTCTAAAATGAAAGTATTTGGTAGCAGTAAAAGCATTTTAGAACTGTATCATTTTTGAATTTCCCTTCAAGATTTTGTACTTATGAATTGTGATTATCGTCCATTTTATATAGTTATGGAGTGGAGTAGATGTTTAGACTTCATTTTAGATTTTATTGTATGATATTTTTGTGAAGTCCTGGTCTATGGCCATAAAATTAGGTAGCTTCATGATATGCATTTTGCATGTTCTTTTATTGTGGAGCAACTCTCCTTGGTTCTTTTTACATCTTTCTTGTTGTACTATACCCCGTTGGGAGAATCTCAACTAGAGATTGCTTGGAACAGTGAAGCTACTTCAGTGAACTTGCACAATACACAGAAGAGAAAAAGTGAAGGATGGGGTCCCAGGGTATTGTCTTGGGGGTAGCTAAGATAATCTCTGATGCTTAAGCTGGTTTTTTGGTGAATTGTTTGAAAGCTAAGCTCAATCAGTGGTCATGTGACCATACCTTAGGAAGGTCCAAACTAGAGTGTTAAAGACTATCCCCCCCCCCCCCCCCCCCCAAATCTGGAGACAACACCCCAAGTCCTAAACTTAGATTTTTTGCTTCTCACATCCTACACCTGAACCATCGCCCTACACTTTTGCTTCAGTCACCATTTTTTGTTCCCATCACCATTCTCCTGAAGGTATTTTACTTTCTCATCCTTTTTGCCTCCATTTTTCTTGTTATTTTGTGAATCTCCAATAAGGTTCTCTGGAATCTAGATTCTTCGGAAAATCTCACACCATTTGATAGCCATTTTAGGTTTTTGGGCCTTATCAAGGGTGTCTCGTTAATACTGCTATCTCCAGCAAGTGGATATATTGCTACTTTGTTGAAGGATGTCCCATTTTCAAGCTATTACATCATTTTAGCTTGTAGGCGATGCACAGTGGTTCTCGTCTTTCCTTATCATTTTGCCAGAATTCCCATACCATTTTTCTTGACACTTGTTTTTTCTATGGTTTCCAAGACATGGCATCTAGAACTTTTGGCAATACATAACAAGGGCTTCTGCTTTGAATGCCAACACGTGTATAAACAAAACAACTACTCGGCAATCTATAGGGTGGCCCAAAGGGCTCTAGCTTAAGATCCATGAGTATGCTTCTCGAGTGTCTACTTTTGATCTTGGGTAGTTCCGAAGAAAGTTTTACCTTTCATTGAAATTGGTGATAAAGGCTATAGACCTCGAGGAAAGAAGGGATTCTCCTTGGATGAGGGAGCTAGTAGTGTACTCACGTTAGCTTAAGCTTGGTTTACGGCTTTTTCTTCTCAAGTTCTTGTTAACCTTTGCTAATCTTCTTGGGGTCTACATTAGTTAGCTCAATCCAAACAGCTATAAACATATCAATGAATTCCTGATCTTCTGGGTGAACTCCATCTTCTATCCACATTTCTTCAGCATTAGAGCATTAGTCCTACTCCATCAAGGGTGTTCTACCAGATTTGGGGTTCGAATTTCCTCTATTTGGTGTGGTGGTTCTTAAACTCGTGGAAGGGATGGCATGAACATTTTTTCTTTATTAACTCCCTAGCAGACTGGATGCTGGGAGTCGTCTTATATATGAATTGTCTAGACACATCCACACTTGTTTTCTATTCCAGGATGTTGGGGTGTCCTGTGAAGGAGAATGAGGAGTATGACATTTGGAAGGGTTATGTACAAGTTTTGCTCGACTATACTCATCCCAAATTTCTAGGTGTCCCATTCCCCCTCCCTTATAAACTCTTCATAGAAGATTTGTTTATGGAGTATAAGGTGTTGCAGTTGGAGGTTCTTTTTGCCCGAGGTCAAGTTAGGGAAAAAGCTCAAATTGGACTGCTAAAGGAGACCATCAATATGGCCCATATTCTAGAACCTCATAAGGTTTTTCTTTCCCAAGCCATTACTCCTTCCTTACCCCTTTATTGTGATTTGTTTCTTTTTTTTTTTTATGATGACACTCTAGCTTTTCTATAGTTTACTCCATAAAGTGGTCAGATATTTAGAAACAGTAAGTTGAAGAGGTCAATAGAAGAGAGTCTAGGTAGGTCAGGAAAAGTAAAGGCCTGAACAGGCATGGCTCTTCTACTTCGCCCAAGTACCAAAGAGGCTTAAGGAGAGAGGTATTAACATTCAGAAGCCATCCCTACTTTTTCATCCCACTTTCATCACTTAGCCTATTCCTCCTGCTTGGGTTATTCTTCTACCAAACTAGCACTAGCCAACCTAGCTTCTACTGGTCCAACCCCTTCTAGCTAAGCTCTTAATCATTAAGAACCTGACCCTATGTCTATTGAGGGTTAGAGGATCAAGGTAAAAGGGTAAAGTTTGTTACACCATCTTCATCAAATGATAACTATGAGCTAGTGGTGCGGTCAACATTGTAACTACAGTGGAAAAGCTTTTTGGGCCCGCGGGGAGCACGCAAAGTTGTCACCTCCTTACTCCTAAGATGTGTTCCACATTGTTAATAGCTCTAGAATGAAGCCTTTAATGCTGCACACATAGTTGCTGACACCTCCTTTACTCCTACCTTCTCACTTTGCCTTTCCTCAAGAGCTCAGACACTACTTACCTGAGAAATTCCTAAATGTTGTAACTTTTCTGCTAGCACTTATCCTTTTTGTTTGCATGTGCTTCACATTTTTACTTCAAATTCTATCTCTATTAAGGCCTTCCTCTTAAGCCCACGGGTTCCAACCCTCACGAAAGTATATTAGAAGCTTACATGTTACCAAGATGAGCGTAATACCCTAGAGGCTTAGTGGGCCACTTTACAAGCTGAGGTCCAGGAGCTCAGGGAGTCCTTTCAAGTGTCTGAGCATGATTATTGGGCTAAGGCTAAGAATGTTGAGAAAACGCAAGCCAAAGTTGAGGTACTTGAGTTTGAAGGCATGAAAGGTTTAACGCAATGTTTTTCCTTGTCTAGATCGATCTTTTGATCTTTTCTTGACCTTACTCAGTGGGTTGTTATGATCCCTGCTACTCAGCAATGAGTGGTGCCATAATGAGTTCCTAAAATGTTCTAGTGAGTAGGTGCATTTTGACGAGCCTAACACTATCGTGGCCATTTTTGACAAAAAGGTGGGAGGGTTTGTTCCAGCTCAAGTGAAGACCATTCATAAGCAAGAGACTAAATGTGCTGACATCAAGCCTCTCATTTCTCAAACAGTGTTTTGTGGCATTTCTTTACTTCTTAGGCTAGGGAGGCAAGGAATACATCCTTTAAAGGAGAGTACCTATAGACCTCTGATGCCATTATGCAACTGATCGCTGATATTATAAAGGAGTTATAGGGTACTATGCCTTCTTTCTCCTTATTGAAGGATAGCTTCGACTCTTTAAAGGTTTTTTAACCCTTTGTACAATGCTTGACTACACTATGTAATTGTACTTCTTAAGGTATTTCCTGACATAGTAACTGCATTTACTTTGACAATATAATATTTCATTTTTTTCTGCCAAGTTTTTCTTTTCTTATTGGCACTATAAGAATATTCCTTTTTTTTAGTTTTTCTTTCTAGCTTCACAAAGATATTTTCTTTAGCTGAATTCTATTGTTTTTCTTACCCTTTGTATTTTAATATGCAGGTATACCTATTCAAGGTTTTTCCTTCATAATGTTTACTTTGGCAGTACTACTTTTCCAATTTTTCCTAAGTTTTCTTCAGAGATATTTTTGGGTTTAGCTTCTTGCCTGGTCTCCTAACCCCTATTTTCAGCACTCTTTCCCATGCTACTCCTATACTTATGAGATATTTAATCTCGACATACTTTTGGATCCATTTTATTTTTCTAGTGTTGATTTGCCAGGGTACCTGTATCATTATATCACTATGTGCAATCACAAGTTCAGGTAGGTTATTTGAACCCATAAGCTTTTTGGATACTTAACTCAATCTTTCAGAGCAAATGCCGAGTTTATATTTTGGCTTTTCTCAATGGTAGCGTCCCACCATGTTTTGAGTACCTTGCCAAAGTTATTTAAGACCAAAATGCTTTTGAGAATAAAATAAATTTAGGCCTTTTATAAGAAAGCCCTCCACAAAAATAATATTCCTTACTCT
This sequence comes from Aquilaria yunnanensis, assembly GCA_039654915.1. Classification (NCBI taxonomy): domain Eukaryota; kingdom Viridiplantae; phylum Streptophyta; class Magnoliopsida; order Malvales; family Thymelaeaceae; genus Aquilaria; species Aquilaria yunnanensis. The sequence continues at coordinate 51,014,990 of CM077594.1, read as the reverse complement.
TCGTGAGAGCCTTTAATGACAATTCTCACCCTTTACATAAATATTTTTTTATCACATTCAAGTATAAGTGCCAATGCCTTTAGCTTGATTTGAGCTCTTTATGATCCTTTCTAAATCCAAAAAATGGCTTCTTTGGTTTTTTCTCCTCCATGATCTCAAATATCATCTCCTCTGCCTTTTCTTCATCAAGCACTTTCTCAAACACTTCTTTGGATGCATTGTTTGGTTTCCTTTTCTACTCTAGGGTGATTCTTTCCATGTGTACAAGGTCAAACTTTTCATCAACATTTTTTTAAGTCAAAATTTTGCCATATTTTAGGCTTTATGACTTTATATTGCCTCTTTTACTATTAGACTAATACTAGTGGGTCATTCCATGTCTCAATGGTTTTTCAATGACTTTCCTTGCTAGTTTAAAGCCAATTACCTAGTCCTCATATTAAGCCATTTTCATATGGGAACATTACGGGTTTTTCTACCTTCCCCCATTTTGGCTGAATGGGATTATGCTTGCAACTAGTGGCTCTTTCCCAATACTACACCAATATATTTCTTAGGCAGACTCCTTTAGTTTGTTCATTCTTTCGCCTAGGATTTCCATGAGTATAAAGTAGGCGAGTGTCCAAGTTATACCTATCTAGGCTTTGTGTGGTATATCATACTCCCCTATTTATGCTAATTTATCAGTGGTTGTCTCAGCTATAAAGTCGACATGCGCCTGAATTATAGCTTTTCGGGCTTTGTATGTTAAGTCACACTCCCCCATCTTTATGCAACATTTTGGCAGTATTCTTATTCCCTGATTGGGTAAACTAGTCTAAGTGATTTTGGGCTCTCTTTTTGCTTGTTGGTGTTTTCAACCCTAGTATTGCGCAAAGCCCTACTGATAATGTGTCATCCACTACTTCCTGCCCATAACTTATTTTTTGGTTTCGAGATTAATGCTTGGGTTTTTTCAGGATATATATGTGCTTTCTTCAGGTTATACTTTATCACTCATGGTTCTTTGCCTTTTTGCACCCACTCATCTATCTAAAGACCTTTATGGGTGCTCCTAGTTGATTTTTTAAGGTCTGGGTGATAGCATTCCGATCTTGGACCTCTTTACCTCTTTAGTATTGGTGTTTATTTTCTCTAGACACCACGTACCCAAGTTATTTCTTAGTATTTTTCAAATTGTAATTAGGTACGCAATAAATAGGCAAAATGTTAAATTTCAATAAAGTTGGTTATCATATGTTTTAATTTTAAAGATCAGAAGGTGTAAAACACTAAGGCATGAAGGCGGGGTTAGTTGTTAGTTTTGTAAGATATGGAGCAACGTGTAAGTTACATTGACCATAGGGGAGATGTTGTCATTAACCCTTAAATGATAGGACCCTGTTATTAAATTTCCCCAACCCCCTTTGGATTTTTACACCTACCTCTTGTAACTCCATTATTTAATGTTCCTCCATTCTTCTTTCCTCCCATTGCCCTCAGGTCCATCTCTCCCTCTTCTCACCTTCCATATTCCTACCTCTCATCCGCAAACAATGTCCCATAGTGCTGTTGGAGACTATGTGAAGGAATTACCGTACGATTTCAGGACATCCATGATCAAAAGACTAACGTCTTAGAAGAAATTACAACCCTCAATGATTATCTACTTAGACTCGGAGTCCCACGTTTCTCACCTATTATAGCCTGTATGTTTGGATTTTAACTGCTAAATTTGTTGGGGGATTTTATATGTAGGATGTTAGATAAACAAAAAATATTTTAAAAATGCGATCAATATTTTTAAAAAATGATAAAATAAAAATTTTAAAAAACATTAATATTATTTAAACAAGCAAAATAAAAGTAGAAAAGGCTTAAAGAAATTTAAAAATGCGATAAAAATTTGAAATAAGAGATAATAACTATTAAAAGGTGATTAAAAATTAAAAAAGGTGATAAATACTAAAAAAATTATAAATATTTTAAAAAAGTGATTATAAACCAAAAAAACTATATGATTTGTGAAAAAAGTGATAATAGTTATTAAAAGGTGATAATAATTCAAAAAAGTAATAAATATTTTAAAAAATTGATTAAATATAAAAAAAAAAGTGATGACTAATTCAAAAATGAAATAAATATTTTTAAAAAGTGATTAAATATAAAAAAAACTAATAAATAATTCAAAAAACTAATAAATATTTTAGAAAAGTAATTAAAAACCAAAAAAAAATGACCATTTAAAAAAAAATGATAATACTTATTAAAAGGATTTTTAAAATTAAAAAATATGATAAATATTTAAAAAGTGATAAATATTTTAAAAATGATTAAAAAAAAGTGATATAATTTGTAAAAAAAATGATAATAATTATTAAAAGATGATTTAAAATTAAAAAGTTGATAATAATTTAAAAAAGTGATAAATATTTTAAAAAATCAATTAAAACCTAAAAAAAGTGATATAATTTGTCAAAAATGTGATAATAATTATTAAAAGGTGATTAGAAATAAAAAAATGTGATAGTAATTAAAGAAAGTGATAAATTTTTAAAAAGGTGATAAAAAAATAAAAAATGTGATAAATATGAAAAAAAAAGGTGATAAAATACAAATTGCAAAAACTCATTAATATTATTTAAAAAATCAAAATAAAAGTAGAAAAGCCTTCAATAGTTTTAAAAAGGTGATAAAAATTATAAATAGTCGATAAGAATTAGTAATAAGTGATTGAAAACAAAAAAAAATGATAATAATTCAAAAAAGGAATAAAGATTTAAAAAAGGTGATAAAAGAAAAAAAAAGCGATAAATATGTAAAAAAATTGATAAAATAAAAAATTGCTAAGATGCATTAATATTATTTAAAAAGTAAAAGAAAAGTAGAAAATGGTTAAAGAATTTAAAAAAGGTGATAAAAAAATGTAAACAGTCGATAATAATTATTAATAAGCGAATAAAAATTAAAAAAAAAGCTATAATAATTCAAAAAAGTGATACAAATTTTAAAAATATGATTAAAAATGTGATAACTATTAAAAAAATTAAACAATAAGAAAGCAAAAAAAGGCTATAATATTATTTTAAAAAGCACAAAAAAATTGAAAAGAAGACAAGTCTGTTATAAAAACAACTAAAATTTAACAAAAGTGATAATAATTTTAAAAAGTTAAAAAGCTATTAAAAGCGATTAATATTGTAAAAACACGCTAAAAATTCAAATAATGCGATATGTAATTCAATACAGCGATTGTATAATTTAAAAAAAAATATTGTTAACAAAACGCTATTATTGTGAAAAAAATTTCATTGTCTGTGAAACTATTGCCCATTTTATGTTAGATTTTAGGTTACATTCAGTTTTCATACTGTAACATGTAATTTGATATGTACAAAAAGGCTCAGTGCATACCGTGGACATGGTAACGTGAAATCGCTATTAGAGTGGTTTAATGGTTTCCAAAGACTATGAAAGATATGATTAGAGCAACAGATATGTTCAACGTAGCCAAAGCACTGAAGTCCACCTACTGCGACAGACACTTAGTTTGTGCAATTAGCCACTTTTGGTGGGATACGACACACATGTTTCACTTCCCAACTATAGGAGAGATGACCATGGCACCTGTAGATTTTGCGGCAACAACTGGCTTGCGTTGCAGTGGCGATCGAATACCTATTGATGTTGAAATATACAAATATGCCTCTTGCCTGCAATTGCTAGTCGGTGATGGTTGGGAGATATTCCATCAAAAGAGAAATGTGAGTTTTAAGATAGTACTTGACACGTATAGAAGCTACCGCTCAAATACTATAAAGAGAAAGAACCACTTGGTTCGTGTTTTCCTAGCAACCTTTCTTGGCACCACCATATTCTGTGACACAAGCACAAGTAGCTTTTATACATGGTGGATTTCAACTATAGCAGACACATCCCGACTGGCAAAGTATAATTGAGGAAGCGCTGCATTGACTAATTTGTACCTGTATATGGATGGTCTGAGCAGGGGTGCTCAAGGGAGTAGTGGCTTTTCAATAGACTCAAAGTCTATCTCATGAAAATCTTTTATCCCCCAAAGTGCAACTGGTTTATTTATCTTCATAACCATTACATTCTATTCATTCCCTGCTGGAATTTCATCTACCTCCTCATGTGATTCCTGAGTCAAACCAATTTGATCATCACTATGTACGTTCTCACCATGATCACTCTCCACTTCCTGTGAACAAATCTCATGGAATCCACTTATTCTTACTACTATCTTACTTGGTATTCCTTTCGTTTACCATGTTCTATGTCCATCTGATTCTTCCTCTTCGTACATCGATTGCCCACCAAGTTCACTATAGTTGTACATTTCTATCACCTGCATAATAGTTGCAAATTTCTATCACTCGCATATCACACGTGAATGTATTAACATTTAATAGTTTTTTAAAACAACAAATGCTTTCATGATATACTCCCACAACAGTGTTTACTCTCATTTCTTTTACAACATGTATCCACAACGGTCGTTTTTTGCTCACAAATATCGACTTTCCTGCTTCATAATCATTTTTTTACATAGTTAAACGCTCATATGTTGGTATAGTCACTTTTTTTTTATGTCTTTATTGAGGTAATTTCTTTTTTTGGTATAAACATATAATCGCATGTTCATCAATTTCTTTTTTTGGTATAAGTATATAATCACATGTTCATCTGCTTTATTGCCTAAATAACGCTAATTAACTGATCAACCAATACCTCATAAACCAACACCTCAATTGAAACACGACTTATGAAAAAAACAAATTGGACTTTTATCAAATGTGATTAGTTTGTTTTTAAAAGCTGTTTGAATAGGTTGCTCTTCTCTAAGCTCTTCCCAAACCCTTAAAAAACATATGTAAAATATATAGATTAATTATCACTACTTACCTGATACCTTGATGTGCCCTCTCACAAACACTTACGTATTTAATCATTCACACATTCGCCAGTGATGATTCGCACTTATCACTTCATGATTCACGTATGCTCTATATTCACATTCCCTTCTTGCATTGTTCCTCCATTCATCTTCTTTAGACTTAAGAAATATGAAAAACAATAAACAAAGCCAAATTAACCTTACTTTACATTAACTCCTACTTCCAAATTTCCTCGAGCCACCCATCTACCTTCCTTCATTGTATTAACTCTTTATCAGCAAACATAACACTGCTACGACATTTATTCCCATCTCCGTGTCAAATCAAATTCTTCACAATAACTTTTATTTCTTTTTCCTTTGCACCAACTCAGTTCTAAGTTAATATTACTATTTCACTTAACCTTATAAATGCGATTTTATTTTCTCCTCCTATATGACATTAAATCAAATTGATCACATTCGGCTCACTTTTTTTTTTCAAACTCTTTAATGACATTTTTAATGCCAACAATTATATTTACAAAAGTCTGTAATATAATATTACATATTATTTCATATTTATAGTATTTATTCCATTCATAAATTAAACTTATAAGTGGGAAACTTATAACTACATTTTGTATTTTAAAAATCATAAACACAAAAAAAAAAGCGATTAACATCATAAATGAATGATAGAATAAAATAAAAGCGATAAAAACAAAAAAAAAAGTGATTACTAGTATGAAAAGGTGACAAAAAAAAAGTGATAATAGTCTAAACAAACCGATAATGTCTAGAAACCAATTGACTGACCTAAAATGTGATAAGGGATCAAAAAATGTGTTTGCCTGAGAAATAAACCGCCATAGAACTCTAATTGCAAATTAGAACAATTGTGGTTAAAAATCAGGTGACCTGAAGTTAAACAACTAACACCCAAATTATGAACTACTAACTCTGTAGTTTACAATTAAATATGTAGTTTCCAATAAGGGATCCTGAATATACATCACACATTTAGTGATTTAAGATCACGGTCCGCTGTTGTATAAAAAAAAGACAATAAATAACATAAAAAGCATTTAAAAACAAATAAAAGTGACAAAAAATTTAAGGCGAACAATAATTTTTCAAAAATAAAAAAAAACTGATAATGAGCCAGAAAAAGTCATTACTTTTACGCAAAAATGCTTGATTATTAGTTTATCAACTTTTTACTTTTGTTATCTCCTTTTTCTGTCAATTGTCACCTATATAGCGTTCCATCGCTTTTCTTATAAATTAATCATTTTGTTTATACTTATCTTGTTCATCGCCTTTATATGTAACATAATGCTAACTCATCATCGCCTTTTTATTATTAATAAAGACATCTCATTCACAAAGAAAGTGACTTAGTAAAAACAAAAGCCATTTAGTCCAAACAAATTCATTTTAGTTAGAAAGGCTTTTACTTTTAACTCTTTTACTACGCACTTGGCAAACTTTCAAAATTAAATATTCACAAATAAATTAACTATCACTACTGAGCTAATCCATCATAAACTCTTTCTAATTCACACATCCTCCATTTATGATTTTACCTATAATTGACACTTACATTCTCTTCTCACATGTCTACATTAATCTTATATATGTTAAGATACAAATATGGAAAATATGCACTTCAAACTTCTGAACTTCTACTTCTACATTTACTCCTCTCCACCTATCTACCTTCATTAGTAGTATTAACTCCCTCTTTCTAACAAACATAAACTACTACTCCTACATTAATTTACTTCTCCTTATTAATTCAAATTTCTCACATTAATCCTCATTCCTTTTTCATTCCAGCTACCATCTTCTTATTCTATTAATACATGATGCTCATTCTCTCAACTTCTTTAAAACTATTTTTTTTTAACTTTTATCCCACATTAAATCAAACTCATGACATTTCCTCTCTTTCTCTCAAACTATTTAATACAATTTTTCTTATTTCTACCTAAATTATTTACCACTAATAAATATTTTAATATAATATTACAAATTATTTTACCTATCTAATCTTTATTCCCTTTATAAATAAAATTTATTATTACATTTACATCCGAAACAAACCAGTTAATAGGTAAAACTCTTTCATAACTTACTTTTTACTTTTGAAAACCATGTTACTAGATATGTAATACTAGTACATAAAATGGAAAATACGATGATAAATAAATTTTAAAAAATAGGACATAAGTTGTAACCATTTTGATATATATTACTAAATAATTTATTGACTGTTGAAATTAAAAAATAATTAAATTTGGTGAATTAATAATTACATTTAATAAAAAGCGTTTCAAAAATAGAAAAAGTGTTTAGGAGGGAACAACAGCGTTTATTAGAGAAAAAAAAAATTTAGTTAGAGAAAAAAGCGTTACCACCAACCATTTGGCCTAAAATGACACTTTCAGGCATAAAAATTTTAGTGTTTTATCAACTTACTCCTAAAACTTATGAACTTTCTAATTGAGTCCTAAAAAATGTTTCAGAAGACAAAATTAGTAGTTGACTTTTTGAGGCCATAATATTAACCACTTTTTTGTGGTGTACTTTTTGGGCCCTTGTGGTTTAATTTAAGATGTCACTTTATACAATTGTTGCATTTGTGGTGAGTTTTTTTTTAGCTATAATATGAACTGCATTTTTTTGTGGTACAAATTGTGAGGTTTTGTGGTTCAATTTGAGGGGCCTGAGTCAAAACCGTAGGCACACAATTAGGGCTCATTTTTTTAACTGCTTTACTCAAAATTTATATCACTGGTATGTATTTAGGAGCCACTTTGTGAAGCACATTCATCAGAAAATAAATCGCTAAATTAGTGGTTCACTTTTCGGGACCAGAATATTAACCGCTTTTTGTGGTGCACTTTCTAGGCCCTTGTGGTTTAATTTGAGGGGGCACTTTATGCAACCACTGCATTTGTGGTGAGCTTTTTGGGGGCCATAATATGAACTGCATTTTTTTTGTAGTACAAATTGTGGGGTTTTGTAATTCAATTTTAGGGGCCTGAGTTGAAACTGCCGGTACACGGTTAAGGACCAATTTTTTAACCACTTTATCCAGAATTTATACTGCTGATATGTATTTAGAGGCCATTTTGTGAACCACATTTCCCATAAAATTACCTACTAAATTAGTGGTTGACTTATTTATTCTTGTATATCTTTTTTTTTTTGTAAAATCATTTTAATATTTTTTGAAGCTCAATTAGCTACAAAATAAATATGAAAAATCTTAAAATTAATAAAATTTAGTCATTAGATGTTTCAATTTCGGATGTTAGAAGTTGTTGTAAAACACTACAAATAAAGTCGGGGTAAAGTATTCGTTTTTAAAGATAGGGGGTAAAGCGTAAGTTAAATTAGGTCATAGGGGGATGTTGTCATTAACCCTTAAAGGATATGAAAAGGCAATAAACATCTATAAAAGGCCACAATAGTTTTAAAAAACTGATACAATTTTAAAAAAATTATAAATATTTTTAAGAAAATGATAAAAATTTAGGAAAAGATGCTAAAATTTATGAAAAGGTGAATTTTTTTTTAAAAAGGTGATAACATGTTTTAAAATATTTTAAAAAGGGATAAAATTTTAAAAACTATTAAATTTAGTAAAACGTGATAAAAATTATTAAAAGGTGATAAAATTTTTTAGAAAGGCTATAATATTATTTAAAATATGATAAATTTTTAAAAATATGTAAAATTTAAAAAGTCATACAATTTTTTAAAAGACCATAATATTATTTTGAAGGCGATAACAATTTAATATTAGTGAGAAAAACAAAAAAAAAGTAATTTACAATAAAAAAAGTGATAAACAGAAAAAAAATTGATAAAAGTCCTAAAAAAGTGATTAAAAAAAATGAGAAATCAAGCATATCAGTATTTTTTTAAGTTCGATTAGCTACAAAAAAAATATAAAAAATTTTAAAAGTGCTGTGAAATGTGGTTATCATATGGTTTAATTTGCCCTCATTTGCTGTATTAACTTCTTCTTACCAACAAACACAACTACTACTCCTACATTAATTCATTTCTCTATATTAAATCAAAAATTTCACATTAATTCTCATTCTTTTTTTTCATTCAACCCACCATCTTCTTATTCTGTTAATACATACTGCTATTTCTCTCAAATTATTTAATATTATTTTTTTTACTTTTATCTCGTCTTCAATCAAACTCATCATATTAACTCTCTTTCTCTCAAAGTATTTACCACTATTTAATACCATTTTTCTTACTTCTAGCTAAATTATTTACCACTAACATGTTAACAATTATATTTACTAAATTTTTTAAATATAATATTATATATTATTTTATTTTTGTACACTTTATTTCCTTTATAAATTAAACTTATTTATATTTACAATCGAAACAAGTAGATAATCGGTAAAAATCTTTTACACATATTATTTTATTTTTTGTTATTTTCTTCAATAGCAGCTTTGACAACTTGCCGCAACGGCAATTCATAATCTTCCTAGGATTAGGGGCACGTGAAACGACATGGTAGGCTTACCCGTCAAATGTCACTCTTTCCTGGATCAGAGGGTTGATTGATATGTCCAGCTAACCACCATTAAAAGTCTGTAGTGGCCGTTCCGGCGTTCATCAAGGAGTAAAGCCCCATGAAATTGAACAATCAATTTTGGTTGGTGAATTAAAGTAGCACATGGCCTGGTTGGCCTGTTACATAATTATGAAGAAAAAAGGTGAATCCTTTAGAATCAGTTTCCTTGCGCACTTTAAGCTGGTCATTTCTGCTAAAATAACTAATTAGCAATGCCTTTCTTAGTTAGATTCTTAATTTTCGTTAAATTCTTAGTGTTTTTTATAGATAGAATTAATTACTCTTTTTATCCCAATTTAGATGAAATATTTTTTTTATGTCCCAAAAATATGTAGAAACGTTTTCTCTTTTAAAAAATTTTAAACAATCAATTTATCCTTTTACCTCCATTTAAACTTTCACTATACAAAAACAAATAAAGAATTTTTTTTTTTTAATCTTCACTCAATCTCTCACTGAATAAAACCCAAAAAAAAAAAAAATTTTAATCATTATTTAAACTCTCATTACACAAAATCAAAAAAATAATAATTTTAGTTTCATGAGTAAAATTAAAAAAAATAACATAAATTATATATACCTTAATCTTCATACCCAAAGAAATATTTCATTTATTATAAGATAGAGAGAGTATCTTACAAGATTTAAGGATTTAGGGGCAAAGAAAGAAAAGAGAGAGTGCCTCAAACCCGAGTTTGTGATGTGGAAGGACCACCAAGAGTTTAGAGATGTAAAATTCTTAATATTAATGATTGTGTTCGTATTCCAACATTTCCACAAAATTAGACACTGCTAAAGTAATGTTGGAATCCAATAATATTATTTCATAACTATCCAACACTCCTCACTCCCAAGTTTTTGCACAATTTACTATTTACAAAAATTGATCTATTATTTTTTTTATGTTTAACATTTTATTATATAAATGTAACATTTTTATATATAAATGATAAATAAAGAGTTATAGTTTATAAATATTTTTTAAAAAAATATAATAAAATAATAATATGAATAAATTCAAGTCAAACTTAAGTAAAAAAAAGTGATATGTATTAAAGAATATAGGACAGGGAAAATATTATTTTATGAATATTTAATTTTATTTTATGAACTTATTAAATATTATAGAGCCTAAATTTATTTCTCTAATTTTGTTTCACTGATATCTAATTATATTTTACAAATGTCTAATTTCAAAAACTGTGCGAGTACATATAGAGGGTAGGCATTATTTTATCTCGGTTTCGGAAACCTGTTGGAAATGAAATATATTTTTCTAAAGTAGGAGGGGCACTAAGTAAGTTGGAACAAATATTAGGAGATTATTGCCAATCTTACCCTAAATTGTTGTATACTTTATAGTGTTTGTGAAATTTACCCTTAATAAAACCTGCAATCCTATGGGTTTTCAAGACCCTAACCATCCAGCATTCCCAACTTAGCTGCCATTGTAATAGAACATATGTAGAAGATCTGAGTTTGCGTGGCACCACAAGTCAAAATACCAAACATCCAGAAATGAGCAAATTACAATATAAGTCTTCCAAAGTTTCAAATAGCAGATATTTTAGGGCCAATTCGTTTCGTCTAAAGTCAACTGACTTTTTTTAACTTTTTCATCTTTTTTACGTGAAACCAATTTCATTTGAAAGTCAATGTTATGTAAATGCAATAATCAATTTAAAAGTAAATTTTTAGGATGTTGTTAAATTTTTATGAATTTTTCTTTTTTAATACTTGAAACTAGAAAAATTCATAAAAATTTAGTAAGATTATAAAAATTATATTTTTAATTGATTATTGTAGCTATATAATATTGGCTTTTAATTAAAATTAGTTTCAAGTAAAAAAGATGTAAAAATAAAAAAAAATTATTTTGTAGTCAATTGGCTAAAGTTGAAACGAATTGGCCCTTACTCCTTAACTTTTTTATAATACCGACGTTTGTTCTTGTAATCAAGTTTGTCAAAATCAAAGATTTTACATGAAATCGTTTTTTGTCTTTTGTAAATAGTAGTCATAAAATTGGATCATAATCATAATTGTAAGTGATTATAATCATAAAATCTAATCAAATTATTTTTTCTATTTCATATCATAAAATCAGATGCTAGAATTCGAATAAAAATTTTGGTAGCCTTACTTGTAATGATTCTAGTACAAAAAAAAAAAAAAAACCCTACTGGTCCCCAACTGACTTCTGTCTGCCTCTCCTTAATTTGGTCTGTAGGGATGTCAAAATCAGACCCGACCCGATGACTTGGCCCAATCCACCTAAACCCAAGCCCGAATTGACCCGAATTGACTAAAAAAGTCAACGACCTGAATCCGAACCCAAATGACCCAAACCCGAAATACCCGAACTTGAAACGACCCGAACCTGAATTGACCCGAACTCAAAATGACCCAAACCTGAGACTGACCTGACCTGACCTGAACCCAAGATGACCTGATAACTAAACCCGACAATACCCGATTTTAACCTTCACCCTAAACCTTAACTTTCTTTTTTCATTATTTTTCATATTAACTCAGTCCTAAATATGGAGGTTTCCATGTTTAGTAACTTCCGTTTTTTTAGACTTTCATATTTAGTATATCTTATATTTTGGAATGGTGACTTCCGTTATTAGTAACTTCCATTTTTTTGTACTTCCATATTTAGTAAGTCTCATATTTGGAGATGAGACTTTCATATTTAGTAGTTTTATTTCTTTTTTTAAGATATTCATGTTTAATAATTTTCATATTTTGAGAAAGGATTTTCATATTTAGTAACTTCTATTTTTTTAGGGCTTCTATATATTGTAAATATCTTATTTGGGGAAGAAATATCTATATTTAGTGAATCCCATATTTGAATTTTTCCAACAGAAGTAATTTTTATATTTAGTAAATTTAATGAACTTAATAGGTAATTATTAAAATTACAACATTCATCCTTATACTTTTAAGTATAGTGCAATAAGGTACCTAAATTTTAAAAAATTTTATTTTAGTCACCCATAATAATTACAACATCGATCCTAAAATTTTTGAAATCTTTGCACTTTTATCCAAAATTTTTTAAATTTTACAATTTAGTCACTGATAATGAACTTGATTTGCATTTCATTGTAATTTCAAAGAAAATTCATTGATACATAAGCATAACAAAATTGTCATTGTGTATGTCTGAGTGATAGCTGGGTGAAGATCTGAATAATCTGTACAATGATAGTTAAAGGGTATGGGTTTAGAAAAACAATCAAATATTACTAATAATGTTAAATTACTTAAATATGTACTAAACTATAATGAAGAAAATTTTTAAGAATATTTTAATTAAATATACTAAAAAATAAGAATTTAATTTAAATTAAATCAAACAAAAAATCAAATTATTTGATTTAAATTTAAAAAAAAATTGAATAGATTCAATCGTTTTGACTTCACACTAAGAACTCACGTGAACACAAAAGTTGATCCGAATTTGACCCGAAAGTTGGCCTGAAGTTATCTGAGACTAAAATTGACCCGACCTAAAGTGAATCCGAACCCAAATAAACCCAGCCCAACCCAACCCGAACTCGAAATCAACCCAACTTGAAATCAACCCGAACCCAAATGACCTAACCTGAACCTGACCTGAACTCGAATTTTTGCTAACTTGAATGACCTGACCCGACCCACCCAATTACTATATCTATTTGTCTGGCGAGCAGTAGTCTACCAGTGTTATATTTCTTGGTTCACCTCGATCCTAACAACCATGACGCCTATATTTAATTCTTCAACACTTCCTTTCACCATTTTTTTAAAAAAATTAATATTCCATAAATTACTTATATAAATTTGATCAAACTCGTTAAGTGCTTAGATTAGTCCTCGAAGTTTAATTTTTGTTTACAAAATTGGATTCAGAATGTAAAAAGAATTTTAAATTATAATTTAGATATTAAATTAAGTGTGTTAATGGTGCTAAAATGTTTAAGCTTAGAGAGAGATATTAAGGAAAAAAGTACGTAAGACTGAACCTAGTAATGATTAAGTCAATCTATTCTCTATCTAATACTTATAAGTGTATATTTTGACCACAAATTCTAAAAAAATATAGATTCTTTCAGATTTTTTTAAACTAAACGTAAATTAAGACAAAAAGTCAAAACAAAAAATTTTGTTTAGGTGCTAAAATGGTCTCAACAATAATTTTTCAAATGTTTTTGAGTATATCATGTTACTTTATATTGATCTTATGCTTAACAAAATGATTCCAACTAATGCTCAGCAATGACTAATAGAAAGCATAAATTTGTAAGTGATTACATCAATATAAAAAGGCATTGTTACTATATATTAAAGCGCTTAGGGTTATTTACTATTCATTAAATAGTAACTAAACATACGGTTTGTTGCCTTTACTTTCTTTTTCCAAGATTATGATCAAACTCCTCTTTTAGTCTTTAGGTATGTTATTTCTTCTTTTTTGGTCCCTAAGATACTCCATTTGATGTTTTGTTCCTTGGTTTGTAGGGGTGAGCATGGGTCGATTTGGGTCAGTTATCTGGTGGAACCGAACCAACCTATAATAGACTTAGTTAAAATTTTTTTTTACCTAACCCGAGAACTGAGAATCAAAAGGAAACATAACCATGGTTCTGGGTTTTTCGGTTCTAGTTCTCAGATTTTTCGGCTTATATCATATACACCTATAACAACATTTAAATTCAATCAAATTGCATTTACAACTAATTTATGAAATATTTAAAATAATATACAACTAAATCCATATTTAAATACACACGTTCTTAATAATATTTAAAGAGTTTAACATGCTATTACATAATGCAACAAAAAAAAACAATATTCAATCTAATACATACCTTCTTGCTACTTAAACTAAACTAACCACCATGTCATTATAATTTCTTACAATATGAAAATGTAAACAATTTTCTATCTCTTGTTCCAATTTAGATTCAAGATTAGGAATATTAGTTTTAGGATTTAATATAAAAGACTAAAATATTCTGACAATTATTTATTTTTTAATACATAAATATATGAATAATTTAGTAATATTATAACTTCGGCTCATTTCCACCTCGAGTTTGTTCCATGTGGAATCAGAACTAACTTAAAAACCGTCAATTCTCACATATGTTGAACCAACTCGTGAACCATGGTCAATTTTTACCCAATTCAACCGAACCTAATAGGGTGGTTTGGGTTAAATTTTGATTTTATCTAACCCATACTCACCAGAACTTGTTTGGTCAAATGTAGTGCCTGAAACTAAGGACTAAATCACCAAATGAACTAGTTCAGGAACCAAAACAGCAGCTGAGACATAATTAGGGACTAAAATAAGAATTTCTTAATTCATCGGTGAAAGACAAAAGAAAACAAAAACAAACGAAGGCCAAGGAATTTGTAGAGATGGCAACGGGGCGAATCGGGCATGGATTCGCCTCACTCGTCTTTCACCCATGAAAGCCAACAGATGAAAAATGCCACCCATATCCGCCACTTGTGGGTTACGGCTACCCGCGGATTACCCATGAACTCTGACAAATGCTGGAGAATAAAGCAACAAAGCTAGAGAATAAAGCAGCGATGGTGGAGAATGAAGGAAACAAGGTGGAGAATGAAGTAGCAGAGTTGGAGAATGAAGCAACGATGATGGTGATGGAGGTTGGAGGCATAAAGAAAATGAAGTGCAAGTGGCAGTGGACCTAATGTGGGTAGAACTAGGATAAATTTGGGTTAAGTGTATTCTTAGTCCTCCAATTTTATTAGTTTTTACACAAAATGTTAATTAGACTGAAATTTAAAAAGTAAGTCACTACTGATTAAAAAGAAATCTCGCAGGTCACGAGTTCGCGGGCGTGGATAGCTCTAAATCCATACCTGCCCGTACCCACCAGACGGGTAAATTTTCTACTAAAAATCTACAACTCACGGGCAGATATCCGCGGTTAGCGGGTTTTACCCAATCCACTGCCACCCCTAGGAATTTGGCCAAAAGCGTATTTTTTTTTTAAGCTTTTTCTAGTAAAACTTCTCCTTTGATCCCTAAATATTTAACCTCTACTGTAGTGGTCCCCAACTTTTGTCAACTAGAGCTAAGATAAGGTTAAAACTGTGGGGACCCAATCATCAGGTGGATTAGTCAGAGGACTAAATGGCCAAAAATGAAAAAATTTTGGATTGAATGTGGAATTCTACCATCCCCCAAATTCCCATGCTAAATTGAGAACGAAGATGTATGAAAACTTCACAATTTAAAAAATTACATAAAGTTTTTTAAATTTTAAATTTTAAGGTATATAGAAATTTCAATTCCTAGCTTTTGTATCCTAAAATGAGAATTAAGATGTATAAATAATTTAAAATTTAAAATAAAAATATATAATAGTATTTTTAAATGTTAAGGCATATAGAAATCTTAACTCTCAGTTATTTAACATTACAATTACAAGATAAAGCTTCTCATCTTTCTCATCTATAACTATAATAATGACATGTTTGCAAAAAGATACTATTCTAATTGTTTGTTTGTCTAAATATGATCTCCTTGGACATATACATATATTATTTCTTTGCATAGACCTCTATTTTTTGCATGTTAATTTCGCACCATAATCCCATGGCAATATGTAGCTTTCATAACTAGTGTTCTTAAAAGAATGTACTACCTAGAAGAATATTTTTTTTTTCAATTCCTCTATTCTTTTACTCAGGACATATTGAATAAGTTGTTTAGAACTTTGTAGCTTTATAGTTCTTATAGGTTATTTTTTCGCTAGAATTATAGGTTACTATATAAGTGATAAATCATTTTTTATTATAAAAATAATATTCCCAATATGTACTTCCTCATTTTCATTTTTATAATCTTTTTCACAGATAAACAAATTAATAAGTTTTGATAGTTAATGGGATCATACGGACTTAGCCCCACAGCTTGGTGAACTTTAGATTGGGTTCATACGCACAAAGACAGCATTAGAGCCTCAAGATGTTTTATCTGGAAAAACCCTCCGACGATCAAATCAGCCCTCTGGTGTGCAGAGAAAAGTAAAGAGAAGTGTGATGTGAAAATGCCATACCTCAGGATTGGCAATTAGGTTGGTTTATATGGTTGAGGGCAGATCCGAAGGACTCGCTCCCAGATGGAAATCCTTTATCTAATATTGTAATTTCGGGATCTCATTCCTATTTAGAAAGGGGTTTCCCTTGTTGGTCTTTTATCCTTAATCTTCAAAACGCGAATTCATTTATTATGGGCCTCATGTTGGGCCATTGCCCTACCAATAACTCCCCCATCTTTTGAGGAAATGTGGGTTGTGGCCCGGCATTTTCCAGGGTGCCATCACAGTTGCTGGGATATTCCTCTCCAAGAAGAATGTGACTCCTTCTTTTCCATTGTTAAACCTCTTAGCTTTATGCGGCACCATTTTTAGGGGCTTTCGCCGCTTTCCTAGGGTGATTCCAAGGAAAGTTTCGAACACGTCATCGCTTGGTATTTCGCCTCTATCGTTATTGCGCATAGCCAATCCAACGGTTGGGGGAAGTTGAAGTGACAACCATTTAATGCTCTTTAGTGGAGTGACTAAACATACCCATTTGACGGTTGTTTGTGGTCGCGCATCCTCTTCTTAGTAAGTGACAAATCCATCATGATGATAATGGTAGTTTTCAAGGAGATAATTATAAGAGTCATGGATTTCCCTATATATATGTAATTTTTCACCCTTCCTTTTCACCGTTTGATTGCTTCTTATTGTTTCCTACTTTGTTTCTTCTGTTCTTCATTGTTGCTAAGTTTCCTTCACCATTCAAGTTTTTCAAAGTCTCTTCAAGCTTTAATAATCAGGTAATAGTTTCAGTTTTTGTTTTTGCTTCTATAGAGTTCGTAAGGGTGATTTTTGGTATTTTGAGTGGGGTTTTCTCTTCTACTATTTTGGGTTTCCTCTTTTGCTATTTTGGTCATTCTTTGGCCATTCTTTTACCGTCTGCCACATGCTGGCGGCAGCCGTAACATGTTGTGCTATAGTTTTTCCAGATAGCATCCTCGAGATCGTTGTCTAGGGCTACCGTCGAAAAGGCCGATTATTTGAAAATATAATTTTCTCCTAATATGGGAGTATTAAGGGGGTGCCAAGACGGAGATCACCAATGAGACCCTTCCGATGTACCTGTGAAGGTGCTTTTTGGCCTAATGGTGAGGTGGCCGCTATTTCCCATGACCAAACACTGAAGGATGAGAAACCCAAGAATGGTGATAAGAGGGCTAATGTTCTCACTATCTTTATTGACCAACTATAAGCAAGGCTCCATTTTCCTTTCTACCTATTGGTGGAGTAATTTTACAGTCATTACAAAATACCGCATTCGTAGTTGACCCCAAACTCCTTCATACACATCAACGGGTTCATTCTTTGTTGTAAGATGGTGATGGTGACCTCTCTGCTGGAAGTCTTTCTCTAATTCTATATCCTAGATTTAGGGAAGGATTCATTTTTTTTCCACATCACCCCTGTCAACCGAGAAGGAAATTAAATCATTCATATTCGTGTCATGCAAAGACTCATGGGAAGCCTGGAATAGTCATTTTTTCTTCACCTTGAAGGAGCCAGCATGGAGCTTCCTTTTTTAGTTTGCTGAGATTCCCCAATAGGATTTAGTCTAGCGAATATCAATATACGAGAGGTCAAAGGGCCACCGTGCATACTTTGGGTTGGTCACCTAGTTGG
Organism: Aquilaria yunnanensis; assembly: GCA_039654915.1. Lineage (NCBI taxonomy): Eukaryota > Viridiplantae > Streptophyta > Magnoliopsida > Malvales > Thymelaeaceae > Aquilaria > Aquilaria yunnanensis. Next base: position 50,996,755 of record CM077594.1, on the reverse strand, counting down.
AGTCAATGGTGGAGAATGACAATTTTTAGGATTTGTTCCCTATCCATTATACGGATATTAAGGATATGTTGCTCAGGTGAGTGAGGATCAGTAGGGCCCACTTGAGTTACACAAATGTGTTAAACCCATCTCTCGGCTCCATATCAGAAAAGGAAGTTGGTGGATGAGTTTGGGATCATTTTCCAAGCTTAGTAAGCCCCCATGGACACCAAGAGTTATTCTTTATGTAGATGCTTAATCTTCTTTATTTTTGTACATTTGGCTAGTCCTAACTTTTTGGTTCTTTTTTTGTAGAAATGGGTGGCTGAGCTTAGGAGTTCATTAAATGGCGCAAGAGCATCACCAATGCCTTGGCTGATGCTAAAAAAATCCACATCCTACCAGCCAGGGCGGCTCATTCTTCAGGGGTGTCCAAGAAGTCTCTAAGAGCTCCCTCTTCCTAATCAGTACCTTCGATGGTGGATTTATCCGAGTCTCCTCTAAAGGCTCAGTTGGTGTATAAGAGATTGCACTCTTTAGCTTCCAAGGAGGCCGATGCCAGGCAAAGCAAGAGTGACGATAGGATTTTTATAGACAAAATTTCCTTCTGTAGTGTTGGTTTTATTGACCTGATGTCATTCTATGCTAATTGTGGCTCTTTTCATCCAGCCCCTCTTATGAAGCGTTTGAAGATCCCTAATCTTACTTTTGCTATAGACCCCAAGTAACTGGTGGTGTCGTAGAAGCAGAAGTTAATCGGTGAGGCATCATAAAAATAGAAGGCTGTGGGTTCTTCTCTTCTTCCTTTTCCCACAAAGATTCCAGCAGGGGTTATTCCCGAGAGGGTGCCACCCACTCGTAGGGGTCCTCCTGAGCTGGCTATTGACAAGTGCCTTTAGCCCCATAACTTGATACTTGAGTGTAGTCAGGCTAAAAAACATAACTTAGTGCTGAAGGAGATTACACTGGGCCAGTTTTTTGTCCCTCTATATGCATTAAGTGTTGGCGAATCAATCATTGAAGATCAAACAGACATTACTCACCGTATCCTTGAGGGGTTGAGGACTTCTAAGGATCGGCACCATTTTGCTCACCCGCATCGGGGGGATGGCAGCCAACTGATGAGCATAGGGTGAGCTTACTCCAGGTACATTCTTGGATGGTTGAAAATGTTTTATCCTTTGCTTGGTTCTAACAGATTTGGTTTAGTAAAAGGCCATTTTTTTATGGCACTAAAGAACGGTGCGTAGCCCGGGAAAGGGCCATGTAGTCCCTCTCTTTGCAGGTTAAAGGCCTATAAACAGCTAAGGACTCCCTAAGGACAGAGCTAGAAAATGACTACACTACTTGGAATGCCCTGGCAAAGGACCTCTAAGTGATGAAAAAGGCCAAGGAGAAAGTGGAGACATGTGCCTAAGAGCTTGAATAGGAGCTACAAAAGATGGCGGAGGCTCTTAAACCATACTAGAAAAGGGGAGACTAGACTACCAAGGAGGTCGATTGCCAAGTGTCACTTTTGAAGGCTGTCGAAGGGAAAATTTGTAAGGTCAAGGCTACCTTTCCCATGGACCAGGTTACACCTATGGACCCAAGGACTATTCAAGCGAGGCCAGTACTGCCTCCGCCACTTCTACGATGCTTCTCGTGGAGTGAATTGTGCAACTTGGTTTCGTTGGATGTGAAGGCCACGTGGTATAGCAAAGCCTTGGTATAAAAGCCAACTCATGGGGTGAAGGAGCTTGGCTTACTCCTTTGAAAGGCAGAGAATGGGCTAGGTAAATAAGCCTTTGATGAATTGAATAAGGGCTTCATTTTCTACCATTTCTAGGTTAGGCGAACCTATCCAAACCTTGATCTTTTCTTCCTATTAGCTTACAAGGATCTAGGTTCAAACTTCGAGCCGTGGCCTAGGGAAATGAAGGCTAGGAAGCTTACCTTTGATAAGGACACACTGGTGATAGGTACTGAGGACGCTTCCATTCCAGATGAGTTTTGAGAAGTTTTGTTGCTCATCCCCTCCGCCTCTTCCACGGGCTCCTTTCATTAGGGGTCATGTTATCTTTCTAAATTTTGTAATTTTTGTAATTAACTTTCAAATTAATGAAATATGAATTTTTATTTAGCTATTGCTTTTATTTGATGCCTGCGGTGTGTGTTTAGCAAATTTTCCATCAATATTTTTGAAGTCTTTATTATCCTTTCTTTGCACATAGAAATAGTTGTTGTGTCTGTCTTCCTTTGCTGATGACCTTCGCTTACTTACAAATAAAGTAGGTTTTAGAGAAATTATTCAACGTCAATGTTTTAGTTATGGACCTGTCTTTACTTCCTTCTTTTGGGTGATAGATCATGAAAATCATAGGTCATTTAGGAGGAGTGCCTTCACTTTATTTTGAAAAAAAAAAAGTGCAGTACATTATCTAAAGCAAATTTCTCATAGTGCAATTATTATGCAAAGTAAGGTAATAGATCATCTGAGTGATAGTTTCTAGGTTGCTTCCTCCCTTCAGGGCTTGATAACTCGTAGACCTCATCTCTGACTTTTTTTATGACAAAGTAGGGTTCATCCTAGTTAGGTCTCAATGCTCCATGTCCCTGGGTTTCTCCCAATCAACTCTGCTTGAACAAGGGCCATACCTCTGACTTGTAGACTCCTCTTCTTGGTCCTTGCTTCATGGGCCAGGGCGGTTTGCTGTTTGAAAGCTCTCATACAGACCTTTGTATCCTCTCTTAGTTTTTTCAATAGATCAAGGTTTCCTTCTAGCACCTTTTTATTCTCATTTGTATGGTATGCTTAGGTCCTTAAAGTAAAAAACCAAAAAACTTTTACTGGGATGAAGGTGTTGGTCCTATAAACCATTGTAAAAAGAGATTCTCCAGTAGGCCTTCAAGGTGTCATTTTGTAATCCTATAAGATGCTTAGCAATTCTTCCACCAATTTTCTTTTGGCTTCTCCCAACCTTTTCTTTAGGCCTTCTTTGATAGTTCTATTAGTTACCCCTACTTGTCCATTTGACTGAGGATGGACCATGGGCACAAAATATAGGTAGATGCCTTTTGCCTTTGCGAATTAGTGCACTTGTTGCTTATCAAATTACTTGCCATTATCAGTGATAATAACTTAAGGGAAACCGAACCGATAGATGATATTCTTCCAAAAGAATTTAATGATTTGAGAGACTATGATGGAAGCTAGGGGCTCTACTTCTAGCCACATGGTGAAATAATCTACTTCCATGATGCAGTATTTAACCTGTCCTTAGGCCATGGGTAGTGCCCTAATCAAGTCTAGCCCCCTCATAGCAAAAAGCCAAGGATCAGCAGTTAGGGAAGCATCGGAGGAGGGTAGCTTCTGTATTCACGAGTTGATTTGGCAGGCATTGCATCCTTGAATAAATGTCCTAAAGTCCGCCCGGATCATGGGCTAGAAGTAACCTTGTCGCAAGGTCTTATGGGCCAAGGAGTTGATGTCAATATATGCTCCATAATCTCCTTAATGGATATTTCAGAGAACATGTTACCCTTCTTGAGGCATTGGGCATCACTGTAAGGGAAAAGCCCTCGCCTATATAGTTCTTTGGAAAATTACGAAAGGCCCCTGTGGTTTAATGTAACCTACACTTTGCTTCATCTATTTTTTAAAACTTATATTTTACCCCTACTTTCTTTACAATGTTCAACAACAGTTTCTGAAATCATAATTTAAATTGTCTAATAATCATATTCTAGTAATTTCAAGATTTTTGATATTTTTTTTTCGTATGTAGTTGACATTTAAAAAATACTAATGTATTTACAGAGAGGAAAATAAATTTACAGAAAAAAATTGATAATTTAAAATATCTATTAACTATAAAAAAAATATTATAGAGAATAAAATTACTAAAAGATGACTACTGTATAGTTTAAATTACAGTTTCAGAAGTTATTATCAGATAACATAAAAAAAATAAAGGGCAAAGTGTAGGTTTTTAAAAATAAAGGGAGCAACCTATAGGTTAGGGCAAACCTCAAGGGAGTAATTGTAAGTTTCCCATAGTTCTCCTCCAATGATGACAAACCTTCTAGATCGAATTTGGGTCCTTCCTTTCTCCTTAGGTGTTCTGTTTAGGGTTTCGATTTTGAGGTAAAGTTTGTTCGGTTTCCTCCAATCATTTTTTAGGGATGTATATTCTAGCTGGTTAATTAAGGGTTTTGCAAGTTCCTTTGTTAAAGCCAGGCCTCTTCTTGGTCTTTCGAGAGGGCATTTGCCATTGTATTCTAGGACCTCAGGATCTTCTGAACCCACACAAGGTTAACATCTTCATCAAATCTTTTTCCATGTTCAAATATTTACAAAGAGTAGGGTCCTTGGCCCTTGCCATTCCTGTAGTTTGGTTTAATAATAGCTGTGAGTTACTGTATATCTGTAAACATCCCCTTACCCACCAGCCATCCATAGCTTTACTAGCAGGGCTTTGTATTCAATAACATTATTTGTGACGGGAAATTGAAACTTACTTCTAAGAGCTGCTTCCATGCCCATTGGCCTTTTCAGCACGATCATTGACCCTTGGTTTTCTGGTCTTAAGGCTCTGTCAATGTACATTTTCTAAAGTGGCTTTCTTCCCATCATTTTTCTTCACCTTTTGCTTGTGGTGTCATTTCAGCAATAAAGTCTACTAGTGCTTGTGTTTTTGTGGCCCTCCTAGGCTCATATTGAATGTTTCATTCTCCTAATTCAATGTACCATTTAGCGAGCCTTCTTGATTTATCTGGCTTTTGGATGATGTCTCATAAGGTCAACTCTGCTCACACAATAATGTAGTGTGCCTGAAAGTATGGTCATAACTTTTGAGAAGTCATTATGAAGGCTACAATTACCTTCTGTATAGTGGGATATCAAGATTCTGCACCTTGGAGGGTCCAACTGACATAGTACACTGGTCATTGTTTGGATCTGTGCTCTCTCACAAGTACAGTGCTGATAGAGCCTTCTATCACAGTTAGGTAAAGGATGAGGGGTTCATCAGGCTTCAGCTGCTCTAGTGTCGAAAGGCGTCAAAGGCAATCTTTAATGGGCTTTAAAGCTTCACGACATTCATCGGTCCATTCAAACATTCACAGACCATGTAGCCAAGGAATTTTCCAGGACCAACCTGAAAGGTACATTTTCTAGGGTTAAGCCTTATGTTAAATTGGCACATTATCTAAAAGGTTTCTCATATATCATCAAAGTGATGTTCTAGTACCCTACTCTTGACAATCATGTTGCTATGTAAATGTCCACGTTTCTCCTTGGTTGTTTTATAAAGATCCAGTTATGAGTCTTTGATAGGTTGCTCCCGCATTCTTTAAACCAAAGGACATTCGTTGGCAATAATATACTGCTTCTCTAGTGGTAAAAGTCATTTTTTCTTCATCTTCAGCATCCATATGAATTTGGTAGTAATCACTGAAGGCTTCCATAAAGGACAGGATTTTGTATTTCGAGGTAGCATCGACCAACTGGTCTATATGTAACAACAAGTACGAGTCTTTTGGGCGGACATCGTTCAAATTTATGTAATTAATGCACATGCACCACTCACCATTTTCCTTTTTTACTAGAACAATATTAGCAAGCCATTCCGGGTATCGTACATCTTGGATGATGCTTACTTTTAGCAATCTTTCAATTTATTCTCTAATGAATTCTCTTCTTTTAGGTGCCATATTGCATTTTTTCTACTGTACCGATCAAGGGAAGGGATTACTTGTAATTTCTTTATGAATGATTGTTTTACCTTATGGGGGAGGTCATGTAACTCCATCGCACCGAGGCTTGGTGAATAAAAATAGTGGTGGCCTTAATAAGGGTTTTGAAAAGCATCATTAGCCACCTAACATCATATCTAATATGGAATTGTACTTGGGTAGTTCTTTCAAGGATAGCATTATATGGTGATGGAATTTCTAGGACTAGGAACTCCAATGTAAGGGAGTCATAGGCAACCTTTCCTTCATTGTTTGCACCTATCAACATGAGTAGTAACTTGATAGTTCTAAGCATAGGGACTTCACCTCTTCCCACTCCAAAGGTAGGCCTCGATATAAGAGATTGAGGATTTTCGGAGCTTTATTTTTTCTAATAAGTCAATAAAGATAATATTAACATTGGCCTTGGTATCCAAATATATCCTTTCTACATCAAAGTTGTTAATTCTAGCTATGAATACCAGTAGGTCCATGTGAAGGACGAACACCCGGGATCCATCTTACCATTTTTAAGCTGTAGAAGACTCTCATTTGGTAATCATGTGAATGACTTTTGCTGGGGGGCCCAAATTCTTATGGTCCCTCAATGGGGATCATTGCCTTTCTAGTTGTCATCTTTCATCACAGTTCTCTTCATCATCCCTTCTACGGGGCCTTTCATCCTACCTTCGACAAGGGGATAACTGCCTGAACAAGTATTCCTTCAGCTTTGTTACTTGGATCATCTCTTTGATAAGTTTCTTTAGTTGCTAGCATTCCTTAGTGTCATGCCCTTTGTCCTTATGTTATCTACAATATTTCCTCATGTTTTTCTTGTTTGAGGGTGGCATTGGCAGTGGCAACCTAGGAACTTTATTTTCCCTCTTCAAGGCATAAAGGATATTTCACCTTGTTTCATTTAGAGGTGGGAGTATTGGATCTATCTACGAGCGTTTCCCGCCCCTGTTCCACTTTTTGGGTCCATTTTCTCTAGTCTTCAGTTGCTCCATTGGCACTGATGGCTCGTTAAGATCCTCCACATGCATGTACCGAGTAACCTGATCAAGGAATTCTTTTATGTCCCTTACAGGGTTTTCATGAAGGTCCTAAGCTAGCCTCAAGTCCCACGTCAGTCCTTGAGTGATAGCAAACAAATGTAATTCCAAAGATAGTCCCTATACCTATACTGCCTTAGCATTAAATCTTTGAACAAAGAACCTTAAGGACTCATTGTGGCCTTGCCAAATTTTTAGGAGATGAGCCACCGTCTTCAGGGTTAGTCAGCTCCTTAAGAAGTGGTGGAAGAACACTTGGGAGAGATCCTTAAAGAAGGCAAGACGATGCCCTCGATTAGTTTTGAACCAAGAAGCAGCGGCTCCCGTCAACATTGAGCTGAAGGCTTTACACATGACCACATTAGAGGCCCTTTCCAACCTCGTGGTTGTGGCGTATCTTTGCAGGTGGTTAACTAGATCAGTAAGGTCATCGTATAGGTTAATTTTGGGCATATGAAACTCCTCGGGAGTAGTTCGTTGATTATCTCATGTGTGAAAGGTTGGAGCCACATGTATTTGACATCGATGCCAATATCAAGACCTTCATTCGAGGGCCCAGGGATCCACATGTGTTGTTCCATCTGGTTAAGCCTTTGCAAGATTGTGCTAATATCACTACCAGTGGGGCCATCAGACCGTTCAAAGGATATCGACAGCTTATGAATTCGTGCCCTCAGAGGTGGGTTTTAAAGGGCTTGACGGGGCTCCCTAGGTGCCAAGTGGCTCTTGAGAGCTTCTTCTGGGGCCTTTGGTAGGGCTTTCCGAACCTCTTGTTGCAATGTCATTTTTAGTTGCTCAAATAAAATGTATTTGCAGGGCTTGAAACTGATCATCATCCAGGGTGCGAGGCCTTTCCCTTTACAAGTGTCTTTCTGGGGTACTAAGGGGTCCTCTAGGTTAGCTCCTTGATCGATCTCTTCGCCTTTAGGTCTTGTGCCCTAATAGGGCTATCTCTCTCGTGCTTATTTCCTGGTTGGTCTTGGTTCTCCATGTGGGACCTTCGAGGGTTCATTATGGTTCCCACAGATGGCACCAAATTGATAGTTAATGGGATCATATGGGCTTGGGCCCCACAGGTTAGTGAACTTTAGATTAGGATCCTACGTACAAAGACAATGTTGGAGTCCCAGGGAAATCCTCCGATGATCAAGTCAGTCCTCTGGTGAGCAGAGAAAAGTAAAAGAAGTGCAATGTGAGAATGTCATGCCTCCGGATTGGCAATTAGGCTAGTTTATATAGTTGATGGTGGATCTGAGGGAATTGCTCTTAGATGAAAATCCTTTCAGCTAAATCTATAATTCTGGGATCTCATTTCCATTTAGAAAGGGGTTTCCCTTGTTGGCCTTTTGGGCCTTTTATCCTTAATCTTCAAAATACGGATACATTTATTATGGGTCTCGCATTGGGCCTTTTCCTCACGAAGTTTAAAAAAGTTTTTAATTTTTTTTTCTTACCAAATTACTTTGTTATGTTAAATTTCAAGAGCCAAAATATGTGTCTTTGAAAAATCTAAAAATTATTAAAAAAATGAGAAAAAATAATATATATATATATATATATATATATATATATATATATATATATATATATATATGTATATATGTATATACTTTTTTAGCATACTAGCTTTATATTTTTTTTCAAGAAAAAGGTTACTAGAAAAATTGAATAATGTTTATGGTTAAAATAGTTCGCCCTTTGAATTTTGAATGAAAATACAATTTACCCATCTATTTTAGAATTCTACACTTTATAATCTAGATATGACATTTTTATACAATATCTGACATCATTGTTTTTAATTATAATGTAAACTATACAATACTATTCCTCAATCAATTTAAGGCATAAAGTGTAGGCTTTTCAAATAAAATAAGGAAAAGTGTAATTTAATCAAATATCAAAGGGCAAACTATAATTACCTTAATATTTAAAACTCGATTCTTTTCTTTATGTGTTAAGTTTTATCACATGAAAAAATCAAATATATATCCTTATTTACTTAAATGTCTCAAAAGTACATTGAAAATTACTATTAATTTAGAACAAATTGGATGTCTACCATATTTATTTTAATACCTTTAGTTTGACACTTATCTTTCATAATATTTTTTTTATCCTTGTTGTATTCATATTCCAATAATTTGAATTATACTATTATAGATTTCATGGACTATACTTTCCAGCAATGCATGTTCAAAGTTACTAGAATGTATAAGTGGAGGTGTTTGTTCAATTAGTTGGATTTGGAATCAATTCGAATATAGCATTCTGATCAGCTTCATACGAGTATATAGATCCAAACAAACCAAATTATATGTAGAATTGATTTGAACCATCCAAATTAGATTTGAGTTTTTTTGGTTTTTGGAATTTGATTCTTCTTCCTTGGAGCTAAGCATATAATAATAATAATAATAATAATAATAATTCATAATTTTACATTTTATACTCAAAGTTACAGTTGACAATGACAATAAATGATCATCTAATCAAAGTGAAATTTAGTTTTAGACTTATCTTGGCAAACAAAGAAACAGAAACATTCATTTGGATTTTTGTTTGGCTTTTTTAATTTTATCAGAATAATAAGGCTAAATTGTATGATCTGCCTTTAAAAAATACCCCAAATTGTCGAATGTTGCAATTGTAGGTTTAAATTTACAGTTTGTAGCAATACTGCTCCTGCCGTCTGTGACTTCCGTTAATGTTGACAGAAATAGAGGAGAAAACCTAAATTTAGCCCTTGAATACAAGAGAAACGGACAAAAGACCCCAAAACATAAAATTTGGACAATTCAGGCATTAGTTAGTACTAAAATAAATGTAGAATAACAATTTTGATACTCAAATTTTCTAATCAATAATTTTAATCGTTAAACTTCTAAAAAAGACCAACTATATTCATTTCAAACCTCATCTCTTCTGTTTTCTCCACCCAACCTCAATCAAACCCAAAATTCCTTTCAACCAGGTCTTGCCTCTTCCTTCCCCCCTCTTTCTGCGATCACCATCGCCGCTGCTTCACCGACCTCAATATCCGCCCATTCTCTTCTTTTTTGAATTGATTCTCTTACCGGCCCCAGCGGCCTTTACGTCATCTCGATTGTATCCCCGTCGACGCACGTATGAAGCTGTACCATTGACACGACGGCACAAGGTGCATGGGCAAAGATGAGGCATTCGGCAATCAATCGACGCTCTTCCATAAGCTAGAGGGGTGTGGGAAGTGAATTGCCGCCAGTTCTCTTGGTACATCAACGATTTGTCGCGATTCCTCATTCTCTCGGTACATCGCCGATTCGCCTCCACCGCGCACAATTCGACTTCGTGTGAATCGCCAAATAGCTTCATGATCGGGATTCTGACGAGCACAGCAATCAGACCTTTTGGCTTTCAACTGTAGTCAAATGGCAAGGAAACAATCAGTCAAAGGGAGCGGCACCGACAAGTGTGAAGGAGAGAGAAAATCATGTAGCGGTGCACTCGTTTGTTTCGTGAATTGATTCGGTGATCCAGCTCCACTTCAGCGCAACATGAGGATTATAAAGAAGAACAAAGAAATCGAGGTGAGAACGAGTGAGTCAAAGTGGCATTTCATGGCGGCGGAGGTTTATTGTTGATGTTTGTTTTCTGAGTTTGATTGAGGTTGGATTGTCTCGAAAGGTCAAGATTGGAGACAGGTGAGATTTCATTGTTGTTCAGTATGATTCTCAGCTGTGAATGGTCGAAAGGGTTGCTACAGAAAATGGTATTAATTGCCCATGAATCTGGCGACGCAAGGGTTCAAAAAGAGGGAAAATTAATGCTAAAGTTTTTGGGTTTGATTGAGGTTGGAAAGAGAAAATAGAAGAGATGAGGCTGGAAATGAATATAGCTGATCTTTTTTAGAAGTTTAAGGGTTAAAATTATTGATTAGAAAAATTTGAGTATCAAAATTGTTAATTTTACATTTATTTTAATATTAATTAATGCCTAAATTGTCCCAAATTTATGTTTGGGGGTCTTGTGTCTGTTTTTCTTGTGTTCAAGGGCAAATTTTAGATTTTCCCCTCTATTTCTGTCAGCATTGACGGAGGTTGTTGACGGCATGGGCATTATTGCTACAAACAATAAGTTTAAACCTACAATTGCAACATTCGATAAGTCTGGGGTAAATATGCGAAATGGGGTATATTTTAAGGGTAGATCGTGCAATTTAGCAGAATAATAAACACGCCAATATATAAAAGGCCTAAACCCCTTTTCACCACTTGAACTTAATTCGCCCCTCAAATTTGGAAATTAGTACCTTTTACATCATTCATTCACTGAAATGATTGTTTACGTTATATGATAATTGAAAGAAAGATAAAACGAAAGATAAATGACTAACTAGCAATTTTACCCACCTAAATCTCTAGTTCTATGAATGAGTTAGGTACTAAAGTTACATAAATCATATTTGGTGCAGAATACTAATTTGATTATGTAAATTATACAGTGTTGGTGGTTCTCTAAATTGTTTGAAATATAAAGATCGAAGCCAATAATTGAAATAATGTAAAAGTCTAAATCAAATGGTTAGGTAGCCTCTTATCTTTCGTTTTATCCTCATTTTGGTCCTCGTATAACTTAGACATTTAAGTGGGTCGAGGGGGTAAAATGTACCAAGTTTAAAAGTTTGAAAAGCAAGTGAATTGGAATCAAAGTTCAAGGGGTAAAAGGTCTAAGTTGGCAAAGTTCAAGAGGTGAAAGAGACTTTAGGTTTATATAAAAATATGTTATTACACGGTTATCTTGTCTAAAAGACCCTTTTATTACTTCTTAGATAGTGGCAATTCAGTCTGTTACCGAACCACACCTAGTCCTCCACATAGCACACACCATAAACACTTTTGAGTCAGAAATTGGCGTTTTCCAGACAATTTACTTGAGAATGAGATTACTGCTTGCAATTGCTGAAACTAAAAACTATTATTATTAGCTAGATTTTTCTTACCTTTTAACACTAATCGCTAGATTAGTTACCAACTAAAGCCTTTCCCCCTACATTTCAAGCATCGAAGTACGAGAGCCCGTTCAAGGATCAGTAAGGTTGGTCAGCTGTAACAATTTGAAATAAGAAACTCTCCAACCACCGACCTTCTATGTATTCACCGAAGATAAAAAAGGGCAAAATAAAATTGAACATGTTACTTGGGGCAATATACAACCTTTTACATGCAAATCTTTTAGATAAACAATCCCAGGAATATAAAAATTCTTTACGCATGACACTATAAACACACTGAATATCACCCGAAAACTAATAAACTTGGGTCCTAAGTCATTGATACAATCTAAACAGTGGGCAGATACGTTCAGCTTCAAAAGTTCCAGTTCAGGTGTTCTGAAGAAGAATCCTAACATACATGTTGGTAAAGCATACTAGGAAGAGAAAGTATGGGGCAAACAACAATGTACATCAGGCCATGGACACATTCCTTGATATCTGAGATAGAGCATCCTCAAAGTGGTCATCATCAAGCTTCTCGAAGCTCAGGCTCGAGGGAATGAAGGAGCGGAAAATATCCTCCATGTTCGGGGTTTCTTTGAGTTCACGACAGGCAACTTCCAGGGCTGTGTGGCAGAAAGCAGGATAGAATTTTTTGTGGCAGACAAAGGCGAAAAGCAAAGAGAGAATGGGAAGAGGGATGAGTATTGGGGTGTAGTAAAATTCCTTCACACCCAAGTAACCAAGCATTGTGACTTGGAATAACAGGAGAGAAGCTAGGACCCGTGCATGCAAGTGAGGCCACATCCTCCCGTAGCTCTCGAATGATGGAACATAAACTTTGAGCGTCTGCAAGTACATATACATTCATACATATATCATCCGTTCAATATGATATGGTGGTAAGCAATCAAGACAACAGTTCTAGCTCAAAAACTCTCTTTACAGCTAAGAAGAGGTGGGTTTTACCTGATTCCGGAGAATAAGCCACCCAAGGCCAAAGTAGAGTATGCCAAATGGAATAATCACAGGAGCAATTATCGAGTAACAGAGGGCAATTATCAGAACAAGCAAGTCTCCTGGAACTCTAGTTGCATAACCCAGGTCACCAGGAAACCAAGCTTCTTTGATTTCAGCTTCTGTCTTGCAAAGGTACTTCTTCTTCAGATGAAATATTATTAGGGGAACAATTCGGGATAGCTCAAGTCCATAACCAATAAAAAACCTGCAATAAGCAGCAAAAATTTGAGCATGAGGCAAGGAGAGGCTGTTTAAAGATATCAGCTTTCATTTCAGACTTACTTTAGCGCCACATAGGTGAGGAAGAACGTTGCATTTCCAGGGAGGCTTTTTGCCAACATGGGAACTAGAGTGTTTGGATGTTTCTCAATGGTCTTGAATGCACTGAACAGAGTTCCACCAATAGTGACACCAATGAAGACATTCAACACAGTGAAGTAAAAGTACTTCCCAGAGGCAGCCCTTACTATATGGCTCTGGGATGGAATTCCTTCAGTCTTGGAGAGAAACAAAAGAAGCTTCGGTAACAGTGCCAAGAATATAATGAGCGCAAGCTGTGGAAGATAAGCCTCTAGAATAGTTTTAATGGCTTTCTTATCAACTATAGGCTTCAAAAAGGGTAGAAGTTTCCGCAGATTATCAAGTGTTGTGAATGCCGAAATGAAAGCGATAGGAATCATATAAAACACAATTATCAAGAATATGATTACGTAAATAACATACTGCCGTATCTCTCTTTCAAAAACCTTGATACTCAGATTGCTCCATATCAGCTGACGAGATTCAGGAGCATCTATAACTGACCATGTGTCAACAATCTGAGCATGCAGACTCTGACCTGCACTTGCAGCAGTCACCCTATTTGTGAAGAACACCAATGCGGAACATTGTTGCTTCTCTCGAAGAGTGACCTTTTGCTCGGCTTCAAGTTTTTGGGTCAGTTCGTTTATCTTCTCATTGTAGTACCCTATGCTATCTACCTTTTTACCAATTAGACCAAGGGTGCCAGTTCTGTTTGTTGGCCTAGTTCCTAGGCCACCTTTTTGCTTTGACTGATCAAATATAGCCTCTGCTCGAGCAAGCTTCTTCTTGCATCCTTCTAATTCTTTCCATACTTTATCAACCTTCAACAAATGTGAAAGAAGCTTAAATCAGCGAAACAGTTGACCGATCCAGTATGAACCTGTGCAGGAATATTCATCAAGAAAAGCACAAGGTAGCAACAAGCAAGCATATGTCCAGCAGCACCTAGATTACTTGTTGGCCAATTTAGTTTAATAATCGTGTGAGAAATGATAACCACCGCAAACATTTTTGCTAACTTAATAGATAAGATGTGAAGTAGCTAGGCATGCTCAAGTCTAGTTGGGGATGATCTGGAAACAGTGCAAAATGCATAACAAAATATACAGAACACTTGACCGTTGCTATGCAGCATGTATACCTGTTTGTTGTTTGTGATGATCATCGACCTGTAGAATGTATCAGGATAAATGGATTTAAAATATGCATCAACTTGTTCCTTTCTTGATTGACCTTTAGGAATGTCTGGCAAGTCTCTAACCAGAGCAACAAATTGCTCAGGTTTCACTTCAGGAGACATGAGAGCATTTGCTCTAAGGGCAGAAACATGCTTATATGCCTTCCATAACAGGTAATAGGTGACAAAAGAAACCCAGTAAACAGCTATTAGGAATGCCCACAGCCTTGGACTCTTCTCCTGCAAACAAAGCATTGATGAACTAGTGTTACAAACTTACAGGAAGGCGTCCAACGAGCACTGCCATCAAAATGTTGGTGAGTACTTGAACAGCACAACTCATTAAAGCTAACCCTTGAACCTTACAAGTGCTAATGAACTAGGAACAGTTGAAAGCAGGGTAGGATTGTTGAAATCTACGTAAACTAGTACTATCATCCACATACAGAGTGAAAAGCTGGACTAGCTTACTTTGATATTTGCCATTGACAACTTGTCAAGGTCATTGAAAGCTCCTTTGCCGGTTGTATTTGCGTCAGAATTCAACTTCAGTCCATTGTCAGTTGCAGCAATTGGTAGAAGAACCGGAAGCAGGATTATGCCAGACAATACCAGTATGCCCAACACTGGAAAATCAATGGCAAAATAAGAACATAAGGTATCGTGTACTTCAGGTCTTTGACCTTCCTTGGGATGTTCGTGGAAACTTATATACGCAAAATTATTTTGGCTTATCATCTACTTTCACTATGCCATTTAAAAATATTTAACCTGTAATTCAAAATTTTCAAGATAACAATTTCGGCCAGCAAAAGGGAATATATAAAGGTAATATCTTTTAAATAACAGTAGGTCTGTATGAAGCTACTCTAAGGTTACATATATAGAAAAAGATTTACACAGTTCAAAACTTTAAATAATAAAATAAGGGGAATTTTTCCAGAAAGCAACTAGGTTAGATCTAGAAGCAAGTAAAAAACTTTCTGAACTAAAAGAATCCTCCAAACCTTCAAATCAAATTCCATTCAGGAAAAAACACAAGCAGATCTCATACACGACACAACAAAAAACAAGACAAAAAGAGAAACACAAAGTAACCAAACCCAGCAACACTTGGGATACAAACCTGTGCTGAGGAAAACAAAGTAGACGGCTGTGTCAACCCCAGACATCTCAATAACGTCCTGTTCAGTGGAGGACAGAGCTTCCCAGATCCAGGAAACCAGGTTCCGGGTCCTGGACCCGCCTTCCCACGGATCCAGACCCTTCAAGATACGGTTCGGGTAATAGACCACCGTATTGCCCGGTTTTCGTGAAAGCCAAACGAAAAGCAACATCAAAACGACGAAGATCAACAAGGACGTCCCTAAGGACGTTAGAAACGAATGAAAATCCATCTGGGTATTTCAGAAATCTCTCCAAGATCTAACCTTTTTGCACCAGAAGTATCTTCCTGGGCTGTTCCCTCTCTTTTTCTTTTCTTTTTTGGTTGCTTCTGGTTTCAGTAGCTCTGTGACTGTGATGAAATGATGAGTAGCCGTTAAGATAAAGATAAAGGGACTTAAGGTGACATAACGGTAAAGACAAAAGAGGCAGGATTGAGGAATGGAAGATGGTTTTTGATCGGTTGGTGGCCGTTACTGATGTGAATGGGATAAGGAAAATATCTGCAGGGATTTGTGTTCTAGAGTTCGGTTCTGCGTGTCGGCAAGATTTACCGGCTTCCTTCGTCTTCCCCGCTTAACTGAAAGGTGTTTCAACGTTGTCTTTTTAATAATTGGCTCACGTCTTTAAATCAGAGATCATTTTTTTGTCACTCTCCTCCTATTAAATACTTTTTTTTGAAAGGAAAGATATGTTCAGAACCTATTTCAACTATACTTCTACTTAAAAAATAATGATAAGTATTTTTTCCCACTATTTAAGGAAGGATGAGTTATTTCCTTTTAGGAAAATTTTAGGATAAATGGCATTCATCGTCCTTAAATTAAGGCTTATGTTACAAATTCGTCCTGAAATTAAAAAATATTACATTGTTCATTCTCTAACTATGAAAATATTGCACTATTCGTCTTGTCGTCAAATTTTCCATTAAAATGGGAAAAAAAAAGGAAAAACAAAACTTACCTTTGAAAAACTTTTCATTTGCCTTAAAAAACCTTAAAACTTTTACATTTTGTAGTCAAACTATCTTCTCCACTTTCTTTTAAACACTTAACCCGAACCCATAGTTTTTCTTCACCCATTCTCACTGTCCATCTCCGCTCTGCTCACCTCCACCATCGACCCAATTGCCAATAACCTAATCAACGACCTTTGCCTCGCGTCGCTACTCCGTTACCTCTGTCACCCGAATCTATCATATCTGTTTTAGGATTCAACATCATCATCATTGCCGATGAAAAGATAGCACATCTCGTCGGTGATTTGTCGAACAAGCCAAAGGGATGAAAGCCTAGAAGCTGAAAGGACAAAAGTTCTAGATTTGATATGCTCCTCTGCCATTGTTTGATTGCTTGATTTGCTGATCTTGAAGTTCCTTTTCCTCCCTGAATGCACAATTGCCAATCCGATTGCTCAATTTCTTGATATAAACATCCCTTTTCCATCCCGATTGCCTACTCACTCATAAATCCGATGACCGATCATGATGATTGCTTGGTCATGAACATGCTGGCGGTGGCTAGTAGAGAGATCCGAGAAGCTAGACAGAGCAAAATGAATCAAAGTAAAGTTAAGGAGATGAGGCATAATTGTAAAGTTATGTGGCGAAACTTACTAAAAAAAGGAAATGATATAAAAAATTAAGACATCCCAAAATGACAAATGAAGCATAAAACTTGAAATAGATGAAGTATCTAAGAGGAAAAGGTAAACAAAAAGTAAAGTATTATTTTATTTTGGTGACATGGTCATATGTTTCTATGCACTCCAGTAGTATCCATCCTCATAAAGCTATAAAAAGTGATCATAAAGACAATGAGAAACCAATAGCAACAACAACATTTCAATCCATGCATTAGTGTTGGTAGCCTTTGTTCTTATATCCACTGTTGCTATTGATCGAAATACATATATAAATGTAAGAAAATAATACGCCTATTTAGTTTTTAATATTTTTATACTATGTATTATTTTCACCTTTCTAGTTTTTTTTCAAAAAAATTAATATTATTTGAAATTTAATACTATATATTTTTAATAACTACTTGAATAATATTTTAAAGTGTAAAGTTTTAATTAAGTTTTTTATTTGAAAAAATATAGATCAGATACTATAAAAACTAAATGCTTTCAATATATTATTAATTATACTTAAAATGAACAGACACTAAGTTGTTTAATCCTACACCCTTTAGATAGTGATTATATCCAATTAATAAAAAATAAATATATTCCGGACAAGGTTTTGGTGGGAAAAAGAAGAAAATTGTTGAAGGAAAACTATGAGTTCGGGTTAAATGGTTGAAAGAAAGTGGAGAAGGTAATTTAATTGCAAGATATAAAAGTTTTGAGGTTTCTAAAGCAAATGCAAAGTTTTTTTAGGGTTAAAACTTGTTTTTCATGTTTTTTTTCTATCTATTTTAATGGAAAATTTGATGGCAGAACGAATAGTGCAACATTTTCATAGTTAAAGGATGAATGGTGTAACATTTTTTACTTTTAGGACAAATCCGTAATATGGGTTTTAGTTCAACGACGATAGGTGTTATTTACCCAAAATTTTAACATCTAACTTATCTTATTACTCTTATTTAAATTATCTTTACACAAAATTTAAAAATTGCACAAAAACTAAATTTTTTTTTCTAATTATTATTTAAACTATTATTATAAAAAATTTTAAAAAATTAATCTTAATTTCAGTGATAAAACTGAAAATAATAATATAAATTATACACATTTTAATCTTCATTACAAAAAAAAAAAAATTAAATGAGATGGAGGTAGTACATTTAGATGTCAAATGCTCACTCATATTTATCCAATGCCCATGAACAGTTCGTTGATTCATTAGTTTTAGAATGAAGTATTTGGTAGATATTTTCCATTTTTCAAGGATTTTCTCTGTTTCGATTGCGGCGGAATCCACAACTGAAAAATCTCGTCCGTGTCGGCATAATAGAAAATTGGACTGATAGGAGATGGTAATGGCAAAACTTGTAGGCAAATTAATGACGTAGGGACAGCAGACGACTTTTTGCAATCAGGGAGGGTGAGTTGTAAGGCCTGAGGGTGAGTTGAAATGGCGTATGGGCCCTTTTGCCTTCAAAGTACCCCAACCATGTTTTGATTTCTGATGGGGCAAATGTCAGCAGTTGTCCATAAACTATCATTTATATTGCATACTCATCCATAAATTAAAAAATATTGCACTATTATTATGAAATTATTGATGATGTTGTAATATTTGTCCTCTATGACTAAACTGAAAATTTAAACCAAACTAAAAATCTAAGAAAAAAATTTGACCATAAATATAAAATTAAAATTGATGAAACTTATTATATTTCTTCCTAGAGTTAAGATTGTCTTGCATTCATACAAAGAAAACAATTGGTAAAATAAATTATTTGTTGACTGTAAATTTTTTTTTGACTGTAAATTTTTTGACACTTATTAAGAGACAATTATCAGACAGATGAAATTTTATATTTGTGGTTCCATCACCATCCTGGAACTATTAATATTGTTGTTATATCAATATATAGCAACTTAGGCAATAACATAGGCAATAGTTTAGGGATGATTTGTGCTATTTATCCATTTTTAGTTGGAAATTAGAGATGGCAATCAGGTGTGTAAACGGGTAAGGCTTTAATCGAGCCACCTAAGCTTGAGCTCAGCTTAAGCCTTATCAAGTAGAGCCGCATCGGGCTTAAGTTTATTTTCGGGCTCGATACTTAAACAAGCTGAGCTCGGCCCTGGTGAGGCTCGGCCGTTATCCTTATCAAGCCTCATTTGGCCTTCACATATTATCCCTCCCCTAGCCTAATTCCCATTAATTTATAAAACCCTAGAGTGAGCCCAACCTAAAAATACGTTCCTTCTCTTCTAGGTGCTTGCCCTGCCACTAGTCAACCACGCCTGTTACTCACTCTGGGGTAGTCCAATTATGGTGCCAAAGTTGTGCATTTAGACTCCTAGAATTGGTAATGTTCTGTAGGCCATCAAAACACTACCTTTAGTGTGTATACCCAAGTGGCCCTCTTGGGCACTATGTAAACACATGCATATTTGTCCAACCATCACATACATATTCACATTTCATGCACACTATGGCAGAAAAAGAAGAAAAACACTAGCACAGGTCTTAATCTTGGCTACCACATATTAGGCAATCTTGTTAAGTTCTAGTGACCAGCCACTGCACCTATAACTTCCACTAATAAATTGTATCATTCTAGCCATGTACCCCCAATTTTCTTTACTCCATTATCAAGTAAAGGCTTAGAGCAAACCAAGGAATTTTGTTTTACATCAACAGCCCAGCTATGGACCAAGTTATGGATTTTTTAAGTTGGTTATAAAATTCTGACCAAATGAACAGTAACTTAGCCAACTTTGTAACATCATATCTTTGGCTACGGGGCTCCAAATTCAGAAATTCCAAATCCCAATTTAGCCTCTAGATGTTATTTAGGTGTGATTAAAATTTCATACCAATATTCCTTCTACATAGGGAGATATAGAACTTTAAGTGCAGAGTCAAGATTCTGGTCACTTTATGACTATTTTGCCCATACAAAATTTCATAAGTGTGCAAACACTTCATTCACAAGGGCAAAGCCCTCCAAAGTTATCCTATATATGTCCATTACACATAGGAATTATATTCGCTTGCTTTTAACAACTTTATGTGGCCAAAATAGAATTTACAAGTAAGCAGCCCATCATTCACACTTAGGCAGTTTTGCACCACATCACTTACATAGTCAAAACATTACACAAATGTTCACATACTTGTCTCATTTTACACATACTACATGTACATGCATACATGCACTACAAAATGGTCTTAACTTAGTTAAATACACACCCTAAGTTACAGGAGTGCCTGAGACACAATGAACTCCAAAACAGGATGCTGGACAGCTGCTTCACAACACAATAAGTACCACCATTAAAAATACCAAATGTACTCCTAAAATCACCAAAATTTCCAGATTACAACTAGATATATGGAAGTTAATGCACCTGAAATTTCAATTCAAAACTTAAACCACAAATGTCAGTTTGAATGAGATCTTTTTACTGGACCTGAAATGACAGAATTGAGGGGAGTAAGTTTCATTGAGAAACTTAGTAAGGGTAACACTTGGATTCAATAGGCAATGTGACCATCATTAGAACCTGCATAAAAAAAAACTAAAACACAAAAATTACAATGCATATATACAAGATATAGCAACCAAATGCAGCAGCCATTCACAACTAACAAACACATGAAATGCAGCAGCAACAATAACCATAGATTAGTCCATAAAACACATAATAAACATAACCAAATCACTATGGCAGCCTTCCTCAAGCTAATGTTTGGTCTTAGGAGGATTTTAACACTAGTTAGTACTAACTTTGGGCTCTAGAAACCCTCACTTTACTGCCATCATTGTGCACTTCACACTAGGTTACAAAACCTTCAATAAGTGTACTCCCCTCACTACGCTTGGTTCATCAAGCTCATAACTCTTTTCCAAGCTTAGCCCTAGTTCCATGATTGCTTGAAAATACATAAAACAACCCATGAGAGCAAGA
Organism: Aquilaria yunnanensis; assembly: GCA_039654915.1. Taxonomy (NCBI): domain Eukaryota; kingdom Viridiplantae; phylum Streptophyta; class Magnoliopsida; order Malvales; family Thymelaeaceae; genus Aquilaria; species Aquilaria yunnanensis. Next base: position 50,975,772 of record CM077594.1, on the reverse strand, counting down.
GAACCCTTACCTTGATAGGTATGCTAAAATTGGAGCTTGATCCTAGATGCACTTAAGCAATAACACCAAATAGCTTCCAATTGTGCTTCCTTGACTTCAATTGCAAGTAGTTTTGAGTTTGAAGGTATGGTGGTTATGGAGGAAGTGTGGTTGTGTTATTGGGCTAGATGAGGACGAAAATGAGAGGGAGATAAGTGATTTGGCCACTTAAATAGCCTTAAATGGGCGTAAGGGCACAAAACACACTTAACAAGCTTAACCTTGCTTTATGTCATTTTTCTTCTCACTAATTATGGTTTCTTTGTCTTAAACTCATTGGTACACATGTGCCCAACATTTTTGACTATTTATCAAGTCTTTGCTGCCTCCCCCATGGTGGGATAATTCCACAATATCACATTTTGACTTAAGTCAAAGGCTTGAACACCTTAAGGTTTACACTACGACATTTAGGTCCTTAATGCCTTTAGTGTTTCCTTTGTCTAAACTTGTCTTCCATGAGCAATTTGGTTCTCCAATAGCACTTTTCTATCATTCATATCATTCCCATAACTCTCCAAAGCTCTTTTTTTAAAGTTTTGCAATTGAGTACCCGAATTTTCAAAACCTTATAAAAAAGTCCATAGGTTGCTTAACAAACAAGCAATCCTTAAGGCTTTTCTTGGGGGCCAAGTTACCAACTTGGAATGTTTTTTAGGAGGTGTTGATCATGCCTTTTACCCCACACACTTCAATCACTATGGTAAGAATTACACAATATAATGGTTTTTAGCCATTATGACACACTTGTAATTCTCCCATTTTTGTGTGGTGGTAACAACGCCTCTGTTAGTCCTCCATTATTTTCATTCCTCACGTCTCCCTAATCCTTAACTTATTCACCCCTATCACCATCAACCCTACCCCTACCTCTTTTTCCACTACAAATTCTATCTATAGTTCTTCCACCCCTACTTATGAAGTCGTGGAGTTTGATTGCTAGACCAGACTCGGAATGAAAATTCCACTAATTTTGGGTCCGTTTTTTCTTCGCCGTTGCAAATGAGGACTGCTAGATGATTGCTAGATCAGGGAGATCCCATCACCACCAAAAGAGAAGAAGGGGAGGTTGTGTACATTGGAGAGGGAGGTATGATTAAGCACTAGGAAAATTTAATGACTTAAGTGAAAATGATCCAATTCTAAGAGACTACTCATAGGTTTGTACTTTTTCTTTTTCCTCGTGTGATATCATGAAGTTGTGTGATTAAGAATTTCTTGCTGATCCTTTAACCCAGATTCTCATAAATATGTTAGGAACTTCAAGCTCCACACTCACTCCTACTGCCTCATTTAGATCAACTCCATCCTCACACTTAGATTCTCTCTATGAATTCAAGTATCTTTCTGACGATAAAAAGATCCCCCTCATAGATCTCTCTCATTAATCCGTACAAAGCACTTACTAAGCCATCTCACTCTCTTACAAAGATGGTTAAGATTATTGTCTCTCCTTCGTGGAAGCATGTCAAAGAGTATGTTTAAGCCACAAAGTTTGATCAACATGCTCTTCTTATAACATCTAAAGAACATTATGTCACTTTGGAGACCCATTCTCACTTTCGTTGCAAATGGATAGCAGAAGGATATACCCATCTCCATTTCGGAGTTGTTCGTTTGGCTCTCACATATCACGAAAGAAAAAGGTTACCAGTTACTGCTCGATTGGCTCTTCTTGATTCTCGGTACAAGAAGTATAAGCAAGCCTGCATCAGCATAGTTGAGACCACTCTTAATGCTAGCACCATCCTTACAACTTTCTTCCCTAATTTTTGTATGGTTCTTCAAGACCCACATTTTTTATCAACATTAAAGATCCAATTACAGATTACTGCAGTAGAACAGATCTTCTCAACTTTAGAGGCAACCCTCAATTATAAGATGGAATATAGAGTCCAAAATCATGCCCTTGATTTCTCTATGCCCAACATGAATAACGATGCTTTGTATCTCTCTGTAAATACAATTAATGTTCCAAACGAGACATATATTCCAAAACAAATTCCTCATGAAGAACTCCAACGGCTCATTCCTGCCTCCTAGATAACTGCATATGAATCCCTTCATCAATAGACAGAACCGGTCTAGTCCAAGAAGCCTTTATTCCTTGATATAGGAGAAGGAAAAACTGAGATGTTCTTCCAGAAAGAAGAACCACCCACTAAAGCTGATGTTTTCTCCACACAAGTAGTTCTGTCTATAATTAGAGAACCACAAGAACCTCTCCAGATTCCTATCAAGTCTTTTGACTCAAATGGTTCTCTTATCTACTCATTTCAGGATAACAATGGCCATAAATATTTTGATATTTGTGATTGCTTGAACTGTTACTAATCCCTTTATGATGATGAAGAAACTACCAAGAAGATTAACAAGAAATCAAAAAAGAAACCTTCACAGCAGCTTCTTCGTCAATGGTATGAAGATGGTGGTCCCTAAGTTAGATTACTTGGAGAACTTTCTAGCAAGTATGACTATTATGTTCTTTACTCCCAAAAGGATGAGTCCTCTACCATTTTCTCGACTCCTGCAGAACCATTTGAACTTCCTCCTCCATCTCCAGAATAAAATGGCATCTCATTCATATTACAGGCAAGCTCTTAAACAACTCAAGAAGGAACAACCTCCTATTATTTCTCCTGAGATCAACATATTTGAGCTAAAGAGTGAGGAGTTCCTTCCTCTTAAGTTTGAAGACCCTTCTACATCAACAAAGCATGTCTGGAAAATCCCTTAACCTACATCAGTTGATTTAGAAGGTAAAAGAAAAGAAAATCCTATAGTAGAACAAGTTATGGATTGGCAATTAGAGAACATGATGTCTCAAAACAAAGTTTTCAGTAGAATAAAGCACAATCAAGTTAGACTGGAGCAAAAGATGGATTAGATGATAATTGATCCCTTGGCAAAATGCCAGCAATGGATTAATTATCTTCATCAAGAAATATTAAGGCTGATTGCAAGATAAGATAATTTCTCAGCCCAATAATGAGAAATATGTTAGTATTGTGCCCAAAAAGTCAATCATGAGATGATTGTATTTTTGCACATTGAGTAATGATATTTTATTGAGGCATTAATCCAGCAATTTTGTTTGTTGTTTTGTTTCTGCGTAACGTAATAAACATAATTGTAACCCTAGAATAATGATATTCTTAAATGTCCCTAGTCTAGTATTATTGTGGAGCGGGTTGCAATAATACATAATGACTAGCATATGTGGAGACTAATATGAGATATGTAGTCTACATATGGGTACAAGTTGGAGAACTTGTGTACTGGACCGACCCACCATGAGAACACTTCATGGATCGTTATATGAGTGTCATAAGTGATTCTCATAGTGATCATGGTATATGTAGTCCTTCGACCTAAGATCAGCAAGGTTCCCTACATGTGAGTCACATACTTTGATACTTTCCTTTGTTGCTCGTAACTGAGTGAACTTGAAGGAGGTCATTGGGTATGTCACATATCATGCGGAGGGATTTGTATGATCAAGATGGGATTTGTCCCTCCTATGTAACGGGAGTGATATCTTTGGGCCCCTTGATAGAGTGAGACTTAGAAAATGCATGGCCATGCTCCGATGAGTTGATATATGATATCAATGTCGTCAGTTTAAGTTGGTCTACTCGGTAATCAAGAAACCAAAGATTGGGCTATACGAGAGTGACACATTCCATGTCTCGTGCTTAGTCTTGATATCTTGGACAAAGGGACAATGGCATATATCGGTGATGATCATAAAGGTTTAGTCGATTCACCGACAATCTTGTCACTTGGGTAGCAATGATGTGTTGCTAGACACCGCTCATTGCTTATGATCATAAATGTGATTGATGATCATTGCCAACATGGAAAGAGCCTATTGGGTCGCACACATAGAGCTATTTGGATCATTAGAGTGCATGGGGTAATTATTTGGGTTATGGTTTCACTTTAATTTCGTATTGATAATGGGCCAAGGAGTTGAGCCATTATTAAGCCCGAAATTAAATCCTAATTGGATTAGGGCTTTGAAACCCATTAGGCCTGAAAGTTGAGTCTCACTATAAATACAACTTTTAAGTGAGAAATTCGCAGGTCTCCTTGCCCTAGCCTCCCAAAAAGGACAGCCGCACTGTTCTCTTGCAATTCCTTGGAGGACGCAAGCTAGCACTGCGAGCGCAAGAGAAACGCATCTGCCGGGACGTGGTGGAAGCGTGGTGATCCCGAGAGGCTCGTGTGGATACCATAGAGAGCCTGAACACGTCAACTGTTCAGGTTTTGTGATTCGACTCTACAGTTGAGTGAGAGATCTCAACCGAAAATTAGGTATGAAATTTTCGAACACCTAGTTTACCCCGTTTCACTTGGATCCTGGAGGGTTTCGGTTAAATTCCGCTGCGCTGTTTGGCTCCCGAAACCCAACAAAATAAACCACCTGAAGCAACAACTCAAATATCTTCAGAACCAACAACAGCCCAATGTTCCAGATTCATTTGCTTCTATGTTCAAAATAGCTGATCCATTCAGCCCAACTCCAAGCCCAGTCTATCACCCTTCGGCTATGAGCAATTCATTCTTTACATCATTGCGACAAATACCATCAAAGCCAGTTTATACAGCACCAATTCTTACTACTGATTATTCTAAGCCTATAAGGCCTAGTCAGCCAGTCATGCCTAGTCTTCCCTAGGACCAAAAGATGAAAGGCCTAATGCATCCACAAAGGCCTCCTTATCGTCTGATAAAAATCTAGGAACCTTCTCATGAAGATTGGACACTCCAATCTAATCTAATCACAAGTTTCCTTGATCAACAACTTTAACAAGGCTAAGATACTCCTGCTATCTTAGCAGTAATTCAAGATTTGAGTTTCAATCCATCCAGCGACATAAAATGATCTGACAATGATACTTTGTCAACTTCCTCCTTATTAGGACTCCAAGTCTATATGGCTTAAGGTTCTACAAGTCAAACCCAGCTAGCTAAATCTGTTACTATAGATGCAGAATCAAATCATGCTTCTCCACAACCAGAACCTCAGTAGCAACAACCTCCACCTGCTGCACCATCATCGCCATTAGAACCTCAACCCCATGTGGCCATGGAAGAAGATGTTCCTTTCATGAACATCAATCTAACTTGGAATCCTTATTCATTCTCGATCACCTTATCACTAGTTGGTGTTCCACCAGCAAAATAACATGAAAAATTCCTTGAATTTCATGCTTGGTGTTTCACACAAATGTAAAAGGAAGGAGCTACCCATTAGAAGGTTATTGTAGCCTTTATTGCCAGCTTGACGGGTATTCTCAAACATTGGTTCATAAGTATTGGAGAGTATCTGTTAGTATTGTGCCCAAAAAGCCAATCATGAGATGATTGTATTTTTGCACATTGAGTAATGATATTTTATTGAGGCATTAATCCAGCAATTTTGTTTGTTGTTTTGTTTCTGCGTAACGTAATAAACATAATTGTAACCCTAGAATAATGATATTCTTAAATGTCCCTAGTCTAGTATTATTGTGGAGCAGGTTGCAATAATACATAATGACTAGCATATGTGGAGACTAATATGAGATATGTAGTCTACATATGGGTACAAGTTGGAGAACTTGTGTACTGGACCGACCCACCATGAGAACACTTCATGGATCGTTATATGAGTGTCATAAGTGATTCTCATAGTGATCATGGTATATGTAGTCCTTCGACCTAAGATCAGCAAGGTTCCCTACATGTGAGTCACATACTTTGATACTTTCCTTTGTTGCTCGTAACTGAGTGAACGTGAAGGAGGTCATTGGGTATGTCACATATCATGCGGAGGGATTTGTATGATCAAGATGGGATTTGTCCCTCCTATGTAACGGGAGTGATATCTTTGGGCTCCTTGATAGAGTGAGACTTAGAAAATGCATGGCCATGCTCCGATGAGTTGATATATGATATCAATGTCGTCAGTTTAAGTTGGTCTACTCGGTAATCAAGAAACCAAAGATTGGGCTATACGAGAGTGACACATTCCATGTCTCGTGCTTAGTCTTGATATCTTGGACAAAGGGACAATGGCATATATCGGTGATGATCATAAAGGTTTAGTCGATTCACCGACAATCTTGTCACTTGGGTAGCAATGATGTGTTGCTAGACACCGCTCATTGCTTATGATCATAAATGTGATTGATGATCATTGCCAACATGGCAAGAGCCTATTGGGTCGCACACATAGAGCTATTTGGATCATTAGTGTGCATGGGCTAATTATTTGGGTTATGGTTTCACTTTAATTTCATATTAATAATGGGCTAAGGAGTTGAGCCATTATTAAGCCCGAAATTAAATCCTAATTGGATTAGGGCTTTGAAACCCATTAGGCCTGGAAGTTGAGTCTCAATATAAATACAACTTTTAAGCGAGAAATTCGTAGGTCTCCTTGCCCTAGCCTCCCAAAAGGACATCCGCACTATTCTCTTGCAATTCCTTGGAGGACGCAAGCTAGCACTGCGAGCGCAAGAGAAACGCATCTGCCAGGACATGGTGGAAGCGTGGTGATCCCGAGAGGCTCGTGTGGATACCATAGAGAGCCTGAACATGTCAACTGTTCAGGTTTTGTGATTCGACTCTACAGTTGAGTGAGAGATCTCAACCGAAAATTAGGTATGAAATTTTCGAACACCCGGTTTACCCCGTTTCACTTGGATCCTGGAGGGTTTCGGTTAAATTCCGCCGCGCTGTTTCGCTCCCGAAACCCAACATTATTAACACGAAATTATTATGAAACCATAACCCAAATATTTAGCTCATGCACTTTAATAATCCAAATAGCTCTATGTGTGCGACCCAATAGGCTCTTACCACATTGGCAATGATCATAAATCACATTTATGATCATAAGCAATGAGCGGTATCTAGCAACACATCATTGCTACCCAAGTGACAAGATTGTCGATGATTCGACTAAACCTTTATGATCATTACAAATATATGCCATTGTCCATTTGTTCAAGATATCAAGACTAGGCACGAGACATGGAATGTGTCACTGTCGTATAGCATAATCTTTGGTTTCTTGATTACAGAGTAGACTAACTTAAATTGATGACATTGATATCGTATATCAACTCATCCAAGCATGGCCATGCATTTTTTAGGTCTCACTCTATCATGGGGCCCGAAGATATCACTCCCGTTACATAGGAGGGACAAATCCCATCTTGATCATACAAATCCCTCCGCATAATATGTGACATACCCAATGACCTCCTTAAAGTTCACTGAGTTACGAGCAACAAAGGGAAGTATCAAAGTATGACTTACATGTAGGGAACCTTGATGACCTTAGGTCAAAGGACTACATATACCGTGATCACTATGAGAATCACTTATGACACTCATATAACGATCCATGTAGCATTCTCATGGTGGGTCAATCCAGTACACAAGTTCTCCAACTTGTACCCATATGTAGACTACATATCTCATATTAGTCACCACATATGCTAGTTGTTATGTATTATTGTAACTTGCTCCACAAAAATACTAGACTAGGGACATTTGAGAATATCATTATTCTAGGGTTACAGTTATGTTTATTACGTTACGCAAAAATAAAACAACAAACATAATTGCTGGATTAATGCCTTAATAAAATATCATGACTCAATGTGCAAAAATACAATCATCTCATGATTGGCTTTTGGGCATAACACTAACATTTGTCATGTCTTTAAAAGGAATTTGGAGGGCCATATTTGAGGTGCCCAAGTCAAGGCAAGTTGGATGGAGTACCATGGGTACTTTAGGTGAGGTAGTCTTGGATTGGGGGTCCAAGGTACCTTTTTCACAATGTAGGGCTACCTCTTTAAGGTACACTCCCTTTGCATTAGGCAGGGTTACTTCTAGTAGGATGGTGAATGTACCCTGCATTATGTCTCTAGGGTTATGGCTGATGTTGTGTCCAAGGTACCTTAGCACCTTTGTCCATCACATGCCCCTAGGGTAAAGTGACTTCAGATTTAGAAGAAAAGGGTGTTGGGTAGCCTTTGTATAGAGGTATCATTTTCCCCAAATTATTTAGGCTGAAGCCTAGCTTTATGCTCCTTATGACCTAGCTTCATACCATATTTTTTTGTGGGTTTGGCCTTTTAAATTTTGTATTTTGACTTCGAAGATAGCTCTTCCAAGTATCCATCTAAGCATCAAACTAGCATTGGACTCCCCATTTTTCTGAGATTGTAACCTTAGATACTTGTTTTGGTCCTAATGCCAAATATCTCAGATATTTGTGGCATTTAATCTTCCTCTGATGGTTCAGGTGGTTTGTTCGTAGTTCCCAACAAACCTTTTCCACTACGCTAGTAAATAGTGTGGATGCTTCAAATCTCTCTATACTCAAACAAATATGTGAACTCTAGGGCAAGTGTACCTATTATCAAAGTATAGTAGCGGCAAGTACTAAGATTATTTTTCCTTAGGAACGGAGATTGTCTATCGTACTCAATATCTCCATATTATCTAATAGGCAATTAAAGAAGAATTGTCTAACTAACTACTATGAATTAACTAAACTAAATGAATGCAGTAAAATAAACTACTAACTATTGTCAGATAATGGAAAACAATTAAAGCAATCAATGATTAGAAACCTCACACTTAGAATTGAATCCCTATAGAACTTTCCATGTGTTACTTTTACTCTAGTTTAACAGGATTATGATTAACATAGACCATGAAGTACTACCTAATGTAGATTAGCTCCTTATCATTCTCATTGCACTACCCTATTCTTAAGTCATCGGTAGGTGTCTAAGCCTACCACGCTTCCTAAGAATGCATTATAAGTTTTACAACCAACTACTAGGTTTCACCCTAGTCCAAAGGTATTATATCGCACCTATTACTCCCCGGTTAAGATAATATCTAACAGTGATCCATAACAAATATATTGGATACTACTTGACGCATGTTCATCATCCCATAATGAATTAATAATCTTGCTACTTTTAATCAACACAACAAAGCACATTGGATAAATTACAAGAAAAACATATAATCATATTAAAATAGAAATAATCAAATCACAAAATCATCCTAGGGTTCATATACTCTAAGCATGAGTAGGAAAAGTGTTATGGCTCTCCTAGTGGGAAGCATGTTTGAGGAAGGTAAAATACTCTAAATTAAGTTTGGAACCTTAATTCAGGTTTACATAGAAAGAATAGGAAAGTTTAGCAAAGTTCACTAAGTTCCAAGAAGGTTAAGGCGCTAAATGAGGTTCAGGGGTAAAATGGTAATTTGCATCCTAAATAGTCAGCCTAGGTCCTGAGTGATTAAAAATGAGTTTTTATAACCTAAGTTTCAACTTTAACCCAAACTTGATGAAATAAACAAGGATTAATCAAGAATAGCTAATGTTACCAAAAGATGGGGACTTAAGTGTATCATGTCTATACTTTGGTGGCTAAAGTGTTAAATGATAAATGTAAATTTTTTGGTCAAACTTGTTGACTTTTTGTCAACTTTGACCATAATTTTCTACCTTAGCATTCAATATTTTTGGCTGATTCTTGCTTTGATCCTTTATTTTGTAGGTTAGAGAAGTGGACTGTTCATTGGAATGGCATTGGGACGAGCGGAACGAAAAATGAGAATGCAAAAGTTAAGGAAATTTATAATTGTGAGGCCTAGGTCCTAGGAGTGAGGTCTAGGCGCCACGGTTCAAAAGCTTCCTACTTGAAAAATGCACCTTGGAAGCCTAGGCGCCACCTGAGGCCTAGGCCCCAGGGACCTGCGAGCCTGGAGGCCTAGGTGCCTAAGCACCCCCTCTTGGGGCCTAGGCGCTAGAGCACCCTCGAGCCTGGAGGCCTAGGTGCCCAAGCACCCCTTACTGAGGCCTAGGCGCTAGTCACCTGGGAAAGTGGCTCCCTACCTCAAATTTGAACTCAAGCTTGCTATTGGCCAAGGATTTCTATCCAAATGGTTTGGTGAGTGAAAGGGACACCTCCAAGGGGTAGAAGAACCTGGACCCTAGCAAAAGAAAGGAGGTTCATCTTTATCTTCTCATCTTAGACTTAGGTTTTTTATCACCATTTCTTACATTTCTTCATCTTCCTTGGGAACACTTGTGGATTCTTGCTTGGAGAAGGTTTGGAGGACTTGAAGACTTGTAGGAGCCTTGAGGAATCAAGCATCTAGAGTCTATTGGGTTCCTTCTTTCCTTCTTTTATCTTGTATTTAGACATGAATGCTCTTTTATGTATTTTCATGTTTATGTTTAGTTTGATTATGGAGTAGTTTTCTTTACACTTTCTATGGTTATAGCTACTTGAATTGGTTATGTTGGTTGGATTAATGGCTATTTGACTTTGGTTTTCCTCCATTTATTGTTTACTCTTCTCCTTGAGTTTATTTTTGTGTTGATTGATTAAGGGCCCTAGTCAATTGCACTTAGATTTCTTTTAAACTCTTGGAAAAGATTAAAAGGAATTAGAATTAGGAGAAGAGTATAGTGGCTATGAGCTTGTTGGGAGACTAGTCTAGGACACTAGGTGAAGGTAAATTGAACTTGTAATGCCCCACTTGAACTAGTAATTTGGATGGGAGTCCATTCTAGTATAAGCTTAGGAGAGTGACCCTTTCACTTGGGAGAGTAAGGGCCCAATTAGTTAACTTCACCAACAAGTACAAAAACCAAACTATTAGCCTTAATTCATTAGCTAACCAAATGAAAACCATAGGAAGTGTGTTTTGTTAATTCACTAGAAAACCTCTAATTTGCATTGTGTTTGTTGTTCTTGTTTAGTAGTAATTTAAGTAGAGTTGCAAACTTAGTTATTTTCATAGTGAGTAAATCATCAATTGTTGCTTGTTTAGCTAAAGTGAGTCTTAAGGTAGTGGTAATTAGCAAACAATATAAATCAATCCTCGTGGGATCGATACTCATTCACCCTATCTGCACACGTCCCGTGCGCTTGCGGATTAGGGTTGGAAAACTCACAACATTAAACATGGTTTATAAGATGGTAAAGTGGGGGGGGGGGGGTGGCTGCCATAAACCCGAGTTCATCCTCTCCACCCTCATTTTCCCACCCAATTAAGCTTGAAATCAAAGTTTCTTGGTGGAACAAGAAGCCATCATAAGTATATAGACCATTGGGAGCTCATTTCAAGCATAAAACCATGGTTTTGGAGCTTGGAAGCATGTTTTCTCTCATCCCCTATTTTTAGTACGAGGTAACCAATGTGTTCTTGATTGATTTCATGTTTATTGGTTAGTTAGGAGCTTGGGTTTTGGTTAGAAAGCAAGAATTTGATGTTTGGTGCATATGTTTTGCTTGGAACTTAGGTGGTGCTTTGGTGAGCTTAGTGGATTGGAAAAGTGCTTGATTCTTGCTTGTTACTTGGAATTGAGGTAAGGGAGTTGTGTTTTTGAGTTCAATTATGCTATTGGAATGAGTTTGCTTGAAGAATTCAAATAGTTCTAGTAATAGCATTAGTTAGTGGGTAAGGTTGAATAATGGTGGACTATGAGGTTTGTGATGATCAGAATGATGTTATAATGCATCATAGATTGGCTTGTAATAGTTGCTTGTAACCTATGCAACATGTTTTACATGTATGTGAAGTTTGGAGGCTAACCAAGCATGTTTGATATGTTTGATAAGTTTACAAAGTTCATAGCAGGAAAATCTATGAAAATTCTACAGATTCCAGATTGGCGACGCGTCGCTAGTTTTGTACCATTACCCACGACGCATCGCCAGTGCTGGAAAGTTGGGTCACCATAGTTGGTGACGCATCGCCATAAGCATGTTGGCTGAATTTTTCAAGTTTTTCTAGGAAGGTAAAGGGGAAACCTAAGGGGGGTTCCTAGGGCACATTGGGGTCTAAGCATTCTAGAGGTACTCCGAGACTTTCAAAAGTCCTTCAAGATCTAGGAGTTTTCTTGTGTTTTATAAAGCTTTATGATTACTTGTACCATAAGCAAGAAAACTAGTTTACAAAGGATCACAACTAGGTATCATTAGCTTGGGTGAGAGGTTTAGAACCCTTGGTGACCTAGCCGTGCCATTAGCCACGAGGTTGCAAGATGAAACCTTAGTGCACCTAGTCTACAAGGTCTTTATGGTCTAGTCTCCAATAGTCCTACCATAATACCCCTGTACAACATAAATGGGAGAGGTTCAATTGGTGATTTATCACTAGTTAGGCTGGCAAGCTAAGCTTGCTAGAGGACAAGGCAATGCCTTGTAGTTCAAGGACCAGGATGGGGGGAGGTTTCAAGGGACCTTGGTGTATGCTTATACTAGACCCTCAAGCTGTAGGAGCTCACAGTAGGTTACATATGTTATCATATGTAGAGTCCTTAATAATTTTCTTGCAAGTACAGTGAAGACCCTTACTGAGAATTTCTAAATGCTCACTCCCTAGTTATGTTGTGCAGATTCTGAAGTTTTTGGGCCGGGTAACTGTTGAGTGTTAGCACGGTAGTTAGCTCTTGTTGCAAGTATTGTACTTGAGAATCTCTATGATTCTAGCCTACATAGGTAACTTGTTGGTTAAGTAACAGTACCAATTACAGTCTTCTTTTGGCTACAGAGCCTAGCACCACGTGGACAAAGACTTTTGTGACTCGCTGTTACCACCTCAACAAATGGGAAAATTACAGTATAAAGGCATAATGGTTATAAACCATTATATAGCATAATTTTCACCATAGTGAATGAAATGTGAGGGGTAAAGTGGATAACCTACACCTCCCTAAAAGATTACAATGGTTACTTGGTACTAAAGGAAGCCTTAAAGGATTGCTTGTTTTACAAGTGATCTATGGGTCTTATTGCAAGATTTCAAGACTTGGGTACTCAATTGTACAACTCTAAAAGAAAGATTTGGAAGGATTTGAATTGTATGGAAGTGATTTTTGGAGGCTGAATTGCATAAAGGAAAGAAAAGCCATTATTTAAGAACCTAGGACAACTATGTGTACAATTGTTCACAAAAATAACTTAAGGATGGGATGATTTTTGACAAGAGTCAAAGGTGGCCATTTCTAGCATTATCCCAGCCTTTTATTTCCAGGTTATAAGGTCAAAAAGGTGGGCTAAAGATTAGCCAAAAAGTCTTTGTTTAAAATATATTTATAGTGACCTAAGTGAGGGTTAAGGTTAAACTAATCAAGTCAAGTAAAATATCTTGATTTCTTTCCATTTCCTGCCCATTTTTGTCCCCCACTAGGCACAACCTGTTCCTTAGCTCCTCCATAAGCTTCCATAGCCACCATAGCTCAATCTCCTAAGAAATCACAAAGGAAGGCAATCGGATGCAACAAGAAAGAGAAAAACCCTAGTTTTCGGGCTTATTGTGTATCTCTTGAAGATTTCAGCCTTCACAGCTTAGGCAAGGGTTTTATCTTCATGTTTCATAGTTGTTTACTATCTTAAGATGATAATCAAGCATCCATGAAGCTATGACCATGCTTGGAAGAGAGCAAAAAGCTCAAGGAACCAAGTATGGGTTAATGGGGAGTGTATGAACAAGGTTCCAGCCTTACTGTTTTTCATGCACTAAGATGACAGTGTTTACAGGGGCTTCTAGAGCCCAAGTTAGTACTAACTAAGACCAATTAACCTCCTAAGACCAAGCATTAGCTTGAGGAGGGCTGCCATAGTGATTACATATTGTTTACTTGATTGTTTATGGACTAACCCTAATGATGTATTGCTGCCAGCACTGCATTTGATTGTGTTCTGTTTGTTTGTGCATTTGGATGGCTATAGTTTTGTATATGTGCTTTGTTGTTTTTTGTGTCTTTATTTCTTTGGATTTCAGGTATGTTTCTGGGAATTCAAGTTTCTAATGATAAGCCCTTACTAAGTTTCTTCAAAGAGACTTACCCCCTTTCTATCCATTTCAGGAGCACCTGAAAGAGAGCCTTCAAAATAATAGCTGTCGTGTGAATTTCTTTGTGAAATTTCAAGTATATTAACTCCCATATGTTTAGTTGTAAACTGGAAATTTTCATCATTTTTGGAGTAGATAGCTATTTTTAGTAATGGTACTTTCTGCCTTACGCAGCAGCTGGTCCCTACAAGTTTCTGGAGTGTTTAGTGCTTTTGAAGTTCTCCAAGAATCTTAGTGTACATATTAACTAAGTTATTGTCATGTATGTAGTGCATCAATGAATGTAAATGATCTGGGTATGTTGTATGTGTAATGTGGGAAGGATATATGGATCAATGGAGTGTGGTTTGAACTGTGTATACAATGCTGTCCATATGGTGTTTATGGGTTGTTTTGATGGCATTTTTATGAATGGTGGTTAGAAGCACTCTAAATTTAGGGGAATGGTTTTCCCATGTGTGTACAACATATATGGACACTACCAAGTGGGTTTTGCACCTGGAAATGAAGTGTATGAATATTATGAAATTTTGTATGGGCATAATGGTCAATAGTGGCTAAAGTTTGGTACCCTATACTCCAGCTGCCATAACTTTCTGTACATAACGAATTTGGCTATGAATTTTTGACCACACTTAGAAAACTTAAATATGAATAACTTGGCCTTTGAATCACTGGATTTGGTGCCCTGTAGCTAGAGTTATGGGCTGTCAAAATTGGCTGATTTTGCTAAGCACTGTTCATATGGTCATTTTTACCCGGTTAAGTGTAAGATCCATAATTGTAAACTTAGATGGATTTAATGTCTCAAACCTATTTCTCTATGAAGGTTTAATGGTTTTAAAGGGTTTAAAACCTTTAGGGCATAGGAGAACATAGGTAGAATTTAAGTTGGACACGGTGTGAAAGTTTGGAAAAAAAGATGCGCACCAATAGCATTCATGTGTGCATATGATTGTACATGCACTTGGGGATTTTACTCAAATTTCATATTGGCCAGGAATAAAGAATTTCATTGTCATCATCACTTCTAGATGAAATTGTATGTGAATATGTGTGTGTTAGTGTTGTGCCCAAAAGCCAATCATGAGATGATTGTATTTTTTGCACATTGAGTCATGATATTTTATTAAGGCATTAATCCAGCAATTATATTTGTTGTTTTGTTTCTCGTAATGTTATAAACATAATTGTAACCCTAGAATAATGATATTCTCAAACGCCCCTGGTCTAGTATTATTGTGGAGCGGGTTGCAATAATACATAATGACTAGCATATGTGGAGACTAATATGAGATATGTAGTTTACATATGGGTACAAGTTGGAGAACTTGTGTACTGGACCGACCCACCATGAGAACACTGCATGGATCGTTATATGAGTGTCATAAGTGATTCTCATAGTGATCATGGTATATGTAGCCCTTTGACCTAAGGTCATTAAGGTTCCCCATATGTGAGTCACATACTTTGATACTTTCCGTTGTTACTCGTAACTGAGTGAACTTGAAGGAGGTCATTGGGTATGTCACATATCATGTGGAGGGATTAGTATGATCAAGATGGGATTTGTCCCTCCTATGTAACAGGAGTGATATCTTTGGGCCCCTTGATAGAGTAAGACTTAGAAAATGCATGGCCATGCTCGGATGAGTTGATATATGATATCAATGTCATCAGTTTAAGTTGGTCTACTCGGTAATCAAGAAACCAAAGATTAGGCTATACGAGAGTGACACATTCCATGTCTCATCGTAGTCTTGATATCTTGGACAAAGGGACAATGACATATATCGGTAATGATCGTAAAGGTTTAGTCGAATCACCAACAATCTTGTCACTTGGGTAGCAATGATGTGTTGCTAGACACCGTTCATTGCTTATGATCATAAATGTGATTTATAATCATTGCCAACGTGGTAAGAGCCTATTGGGTCGCACACATAGAGCTATTTGGATCATTAGAGTGCATGGGCTAATTATTTGGGTTATGGTTTCACAATAATTTCATATTAATAATGGGCCCAAGAGTTGAGCCATTATTAAGCCCAAAATTAAAGCCTAATTGGATTAGGGCTTTGAAACCCATTAGGCCTGGAAGTTGAGTCTCACTATAAATACAACTTTTAGTGAGAAATATGTAGCTTTTTGTCCTAGCCTCCCAAAAGAACAACTGCACTCTTCTCTTGCAATTCCTTGGAGGACACATGCTAGCACTACGAGCGCAAGAGAAACGCATTTGTCGGGACGTGGTGGAAGTGTGGTGATCCCGAGAGGCTCGTGTGGATACCATAGAGAGCTTGAACACATCAACTGATAAGGTTTTGTGATTCGACTCTACAATTGGGTGAGAGATCTAAACTGAAAATTAGGTATGAAAATTTTTTAACACCCGGTTTACCCCGTTTCACTTGGATCTTGGAGGATTTCAGTTAAATTCCGCTGTGCTTGTTTGGCTCCCAAAACCCAACAGTGTGTGATGGTTGGACCAATATACACATTTTTGCATAATGACCAAGAGGGCCACTTGGATAAACATAGTGCACATGTTCTGCTTGGCTTACAGGACATGGACTGCCTAGGGCTTGAGTTAACTAAAATTGATCACTATATTTAAATGCTTAAAGTGGTAACACTCACCACCAGGACTTGCATCCTAGGTGGGAGTCAGTTTAAGAAGATCTCAGTTGAGGCTTGTGTATATAGTATTCTTCGCTGCCTCCATTGTGTATATTTTGAGGAGTCCTAGACTCTAGGGTTATTCTTGGGTGAGGGCATTAGTCTACTTTATGTATGAATGCTCCCATATAGTTGTTTTGTGCAGTAAACTTACATAAGTGTTTATTTTGTATGCTTTGGCTATTTGAACTTATTTTCTTTGGAAATGTTTTGGCCAAGTCAATGTCTTATGAAATTTTGTTAATCTAAGTTAAATCATGAGGAGCATGCATTTTGCATATTTTAGGTTAATCAACTAGTATAACGGGATTTTAATCCGCACACATATACAACTAGACAATTGTAACCACTGTGATACTAGCTTTCACAGGCTTCTTGGGCAGGGGCCAAGGACGGCCGTGTCAAAAAGTTTAGCTTATAGTGGTGTAAAATAAACACAACGAAATCAAAAGAAAACTAAGAAAAGAATGATCCATGGCTGAATTTGTTCTTCTCCAAGAAATCTTCGATCTGAACCTCATAAAATGGTGTTCATCATAAGAATTTCCTCTAGCAACCTTCCTCCATGAAAACTCTCTTTCTCCCTATTAATCCCTACCTCTCTCTTTAGCTCTCATCCTTTTTTGAATTAACCTGAGAGACCCTAAAATTTAGGCAAACACGGGTTGGTACACGGCCATGTAACAAGCCATGTTACCCCTCTAGAACTTAAAATCTCACTTGTTGCAACATGGTTTTTGAACATGGACATGTAAGGCACTACATGGGCATGTAAGCTCTAAAACATTGCCAAAACTTGTAATTTGGCTCCAAAACTTCACCAAATAACTCACAGGAAGTTGAAACATGGCCTGAGAACAAAATATGAACCAATAAGTGCCATATCCTAGAAAAAGCACATCAGAAGACAAGCAAATACAAGGAAAAAAACCTGTAGAAAAAAATAACTAAATATGGGCATATTATGTTTTTTTCCCCACACTTGAACTTATGCTTTCCCTCAAACCAAACTCAAGAAGAGAAGTCTAAAGATTTTTTAAAACCTTAAATACAATGGAAATGTAGAATCATTTCCTTGAGCAAAGAGATATAGAGAGAATTGAGACTCTAACTATCTTGAGAAATTAATGAGACTACCGAGCATGTAGTTCCTTCTATCTAGAAGTTCCAAAATAAAATAATTTTATTGGTAACAATTCATTCTCAACCTAGCAACCCATATCTCTCAAAATTGAAAGGAATAACATCAAATTTTCATGCAAAGTAGAAAGCATAAACTACACTAAGCCAGAGCTAACTATGCACAACCATTCAAACCACAAACCATGGATTGCACAATTAATCAACTTTTCAATATCATTTCTTTCTTTTCTTTTCCTCTAAAAAACTTTTCTTTCTTGTCATGTGTCAAAAACTTTTGTAGCAAGTGTATACTACAGGAGATTTGTCTATACCCAAGCTAATTCTCAAAAAAATCCAAGATGATCTTTGATCATTTTCATGCTCTTAGTATCTTTATAAGCTGTGATTGACTCTTGCCTTAGGTGAAAACTCTAACCTACTTCAACATTAAAAATAGCGAAGTAGCATACTTTGATACTTCACCTTACTTTCTCAACAATCAACCACAAATCCATCAACCAAATGTTCCATCAATCTAACATAGAAACTCAAAAGTTAGCATGTTTTAAATGGTGCATTAAACACAAAAACTTGATGTAAAAATTAACACAAAAGCTCGCTAATGAATTGCAAAAACATTTTAAAACAGATTAAGCACTTGAAGTGAAAGATTAGGAATCACTTACTTGGTCTTTAAGTTAAGAACTTAAGACATTAAATTAAGAATCACTCTTTAATAAGCACATGCTCAGTAAAATGATTCAAAACAAATAAGCTCTAAAAATTGAAAAAAACATTAAAAAATTACCAAAAATATAAATTCAAGAATAATTATAATAAATAAGGGCAAAAATTAAAATATACTCCCTTACACTTAAATTGTAAATTGCCCTCAATGTACTAGCATGGAAAATAAAGTGAAAAAGAATGAGTGATAGAAACTAATACCACCCTTGAAAAGAGAAAATTCAGTTGCTTGTCTCACAAGTTGGCATTCCAAAAAGTAGTTTCATAAAGAATGTTGAATTAGGCTTCTAATAAAAAATTTGAAGGCTTCTAGAGAAAGAAAACAAAGATGATCAATCACAAAATATAGCAAAAGAACATAAGTAGAGATAGGAACTAAAACATCATAGTACGAAAACTAAACATAAGAGCAATTGATGCTTGAAAGACAACTACAGGTATCTAACAAACATAACATGGTAGAAAGTTTGTGATAACTGAGAAAATGGATAATGTCATAAGGAAAGTAACAGTTCTAGGCTAGAGCAAGGTTGGCTATAGTGTTGGCAAGGGCATCCTTCTTAGCATCGTTCAAAGCGTCACCATTCTTTTGTAGGCATGGTGGAAAGACCAATAAAAGTGCTCCAGCAGGGCAAATGATATGCTATGCTATTAGAAGCTCTGTAATCAATTTCAAGAAAACCATGGGCAACGTTAGGTCATGGACAGCTCTCGCAATAGCCCTCAGGATCACACGAGCAGTGCTCACTAAAAGATTAGTGAGAATGGCATGTAGCAGAACAGCTTGCTCCTTGGTGACCGAATCGGCACATGGCTGACAGTAGAGGAACTCAATTAGAAAGATGAACCATGGACAAACAGTAGGCAGTAGCTGCAATGGCAAAAGAAAAGGGCTACACCCTGGCATGGAAGTCCAAGCCACTGAGTGACTGCACAATATCTGTGTCAACTCTGCTTGAGCAGGTTGTGGGAAGTGATCCAGAAATAGGGTGATACCAAAATGGTGCTCTATATCATTTGTATACACATGGAGCTCCACGTGCTAGATGAACCCCCATAAGGAAATTTCATAACAATGGCCCTTGAAAGTGCCATTAGCATAAAACTCTCACACCAGGGTCATGGAAGCAAATGTCAGTGGCTCACATAAATGTGTCCAACCATGTCAGACCATGGTATCCTATGTCTTAGGGTTGATGAAGTAATCAAAATATGGTTGAAAAATTATCACTCGGTCCCTAGAGGCCTCATGGAGTGAGTATGCCTTAATGGAAACAAATTTTGTGGAGATCTCCTATGGTAGTTCATCCATTTCATCATAAGGTCAGACCATAATCCTAAAACTTAGCAAAACCATTAGAATAGCTTGCACAACCCATTAAGAACAAATATTGAACACTTATTAAACTAAATTACTTGGGTTGTAAGTAAGAACGTTTGACACATATAGATCATTGCAAAATTAACTGCTTAAAAACAACAATCAATAGCCCAAAAGATAGGTATACCATAGCTTGATTGCATTCAAATAAACTAGATCATGGCCCTAAGAACAGAAAGAACAATAGCAAAAAAATAGCCTTAATCTAGTGTACTTCCATCAATTTCTTGGATAAGGAAACATAGAAAACATAAAGAATCAAAACAAACTTGAATCAAAGAGAAAAGGGAGATGAATCATACCTTGGAAAGCTCGCAAGCAAAGGAAATTGTTGGTTCTAAGTGCCTTGGGTTGCAAGAAAACAAAAATTTGCATTTAAGATCGCGACAAAGGGTAAACTTTCATTTTTAAGTTGTTTAGGTCAAACACGGTTATGTATATAGGCGTGTACATGATCTTGTTACATAAAAATTATTTGTGAACACTTTTATTAAAAGGGGTGTGTTAGAGACCGTGTTAAGGTGCCGATCTTATTCTGAGTGCGATCAATTTACGACACACGGTTTTTATACACGGTCGTGTTATGCATGATGTATGGTCTACACTGGCTATTCCATGAGCATGTTCGGGAACGTGTTTGGCTACTGGAAGTTAAAATGCTTTTGTGTAGAGGGTAAACTCGGGCTCAAATTTGGGTGTGTAGTTGACCATGTGTATGAAACAAGCCTTCAAACACTAGTGTGTTACAGCTTGTGTTTGGGTTCTGAAAGCCCAGAATATTTATGAAATCAGAAAAAACAATAAGGAGGCAAACATAGGCGTGTTCAAATCTATGTTCTTGAACACAGGTGGCTACGTAGGCATGTTAACAATTGTGTCTGTGTTCTAAAGATCAAAATTGAACCAACTCAAAAGAGGAACATGCTTCTAGACATGGGCCTATGTGAGACCGCGTCAAATAAACACACTTTTATACATGGTCGTGTATATGCACATGTTTGAGTTCTAAAAGTTTAAGGTTTTGAAAAACATGGGTAAGAACATGGGCATTTACAAGACTGTGTTATGCAATAAGCCTTAATACATGGTTTAGGCACAAATTGTCTTCCAATACTATAGGTAAACTAAAAATGTTTCATGAAAAAATCAATTTAGACAATCAAATATGGTTGTGCTTGAAACTGTGTTGGTTGACACGGCCTTGAACACAGGCATGTTTAAGGGCATGTCTGGCTCCTAGACTTCAAAATATTGTGCAAACTTACTTGGAATTAAACTGAACCTTTTTTCCTTCACTTTGAATACAATTTGTTCCCAAAAAAAATTCTAGATTCTTGCATCAACAACATAGATTATGAGATCACAGGTCCAACCAAGGATAATTAACCTACCTAAAAAATAGCAATTAACAAGCAAAGCAAAAGACTCAATGCTTGGTTTGCCTCCCAAGAAGCACTTGGCCTAACATCATCAGCCAGATGTCATGGATGCCCTAATCAAAACTGGGCTCGGGGTGGTTGAGCATGGTATCCTCATGATCGAATTTGGGAATCTCACCTCCAAAATATCACTTAAGTTGGTGGCCATTTACTTTGAATGTTCCTTTTTTAGGATGTTTGATTTCTACAACACTAAAAGGAAAATCCTTTGTTACTATAAATGGCGCAGAACAGTGTGATTTAAGCTTACCTGGAAAGAGTTAGAGTTAAGCATTATAGATTAGCACTTGGTCGCCCACGCTTGAAACTCATTTCCTTGCTTGATCCTTTTATCATGCCATTTCTTCACTTTCTCTTTATAAAGTCTAGAGTTCTTGTAGGCGACATTCCTCCACTTGTTGAGCTCATTTTACTACAAAAAATATTTCTCACCTGCATGCTCAAAATCATTGTTAATATTCTTTATAGACCAATATGCCTTATGTTCTAACTTTACCAGGAAGTGGCAGGCTTTCCCATAAACTAAACGATATGAGGTAGTTCCAATGGGTGTCTTCTACGCCATTCGATATGCCCATAGCACATCATCTAACTTAAGAGACCAATATTTCCTATACATGGACACTAATTTTTCTAGGATTCGCTTAATCTCTTTATTAGATGATTCGGCTTGACCACTGGCTTGTGGATGATAAGTGGTGGTTGTTCTATAGGTGACTCCAAATCTACTGACCACTTTCTCGAATTAAGAGTTACAAAAGTATGTGCCCCTATCGCTAATGATGGCCCTAAGAGTTCTAAATCAGGTAAACAATTTTCTTAAGAATTTAACCACATCCCTTGCATCATTCATAGGTAAGGCTTGTGCTTATACTTGTTTAGAGACATAATCCACAGCTACTAAAATATACTTATTCCCTATAGAAAATAGAAAAGGACTCATAAAATCAATGCCCCATATGTTAAATACTTCACATTCCTAGATTCCATGTTGATGCATCTCATTTTTTTCAAAATGCTGCCAGACCTTTGACAACTGTCACACAATGCTACATATCACCTCGTATGATCGAACAAGGTTGGCCAATAAAAGCCTGACTCTAACTCTTTTCTTGCTGTAGCATTCCCTTGAAAGTGACCTTCTGCTGGGCCTTTATGACAATGCTCCAATATTTTCTCTATACCTGGGAAAGATACACATCGTCAAATGATTTGATCTACACAAATTATTTAAATTAGAAAAGAACTGCTTTTGTTAGCACATTATATCTCGAGCTAGCTCCCTACATAAAATAAAATTGGCATAGTCAGCAAACCAAGGTTCATCTGTATGTTTATAATCAAGTAATAAAGATGTTCATCAGGAAATGATTCGTTAATATCCTTCTCATTCGCAGACACTCTTGCTGGATTCTTTAGCCTGGAAAGGTGATATGTAGCTAGATTCTTTGCTTTCTTTTTGTCTAAGATTTCTAAATCAAACTCTTGTAATAAAAGAATCCATTTGATTAGCCTTGGCTTTGCATCATTCTTATTCAAAAGGTACTTCAAATCAGAGTGGTCAGTGTTATGGCTCTCCTAGTTGAAGGCTTGTTTGAGGAAGGTAAAGTACTCTAAATCAAATTTGGAACCTTAATTCGAGTCCACATAGCAAGAATGAGTAAGTTTATCAAAGATCACTAAATTCTGAGGAGATTAAGGCACTAAATAAGGTTCAGGGGCAAAATGGTAATTTTTGCATCTTGAATAGTTGGGCTAGGTCCCAAGTGTTTAAAATGAGTTTTTATGACTTAACTTTTAACTTTAACCCAAACTTAGTTCAAATAAACAATAATTGACCAAGAATGACTAAGGTTACCAAAAGAAGGGGGTTTAAGTGTTCAATGTCTAAACTTTGGTGGCTTAGGTTTTAAACTTGGGTTATAAGATGGTAAAGTGGGGGATGGCTGCCATAACCCGAGTTCATCCTTCACACCATCATTTTTTCATCCATTTGAGCCTGAAATCAAGATTTTTTAGTGAAAAGAGAAGTTATCATAAGTATATAGGCCATTGGAAGCTTATTTCAAGCATTAAATCATGGTTTTGAAGCTTGGAACTGAGTTTTCCACTATCCCTTATTTTTGATACGAGGTAATCAATATGTTCTTGATTGATTTCATGTTTATTAGTTGATTGGGAGCTTGTGTTTTGGTTAGAAGTTAGTAACTTGATGTTTTGTGCCCATATTTGCTTGGAACTTAGGTTGGACTTTATTGAACTTGGTTGGTGCAAAAAAGTTGCATAATTCTTGCTTGTTACTTGGAGTTGAGATAAGGGAGTTGTGTTTTCAAACTTAATTGATTCTATTAGAATGAGTTTGCTTGATGAATTCAAGTAGTTCTAGGAATAGCATTAGTTAGTGGGCATGGTTGAATCATGGTGGACTATGAGGTTTGTGATGATTGGAATGATGTTATTGATAGCCAAAGGCTATCGCCTCCTCGGTAGTAACTCCCTGCCAGAATATTGGCCGAGGAGTCTGACGTCACCCAAGAGAGGATCTTTTCATTGACCTCGGAAGGTGCGAAGTCAAACACTATGAGCTCGAGACTTTGGCTAGCTCGTCAGGAATTCCGAGGACAACACCGTCTCCATCGAGGGGCCAAGCTGATCGTCTTCGGGTAAGAGAGCCATCTCTCTGAAGCAAGGGAGAATCTCCCCGAAGGCAGAGGCCCCGAAGAGGTCTTCCCCGAACAAGAAACACCTGAACAAGGGAATCCCCGAACTATGGGTGTGAGTCCCGAAGAGGGTGTCCACCAAGGGAACTCCCAGAACTGTGGGATAGATCCCGAAGGAGGTGCTTGCACGAAAGGACGGATAGAATCCGAAGAGGGTGCACGCACCGAAGGGCGACCTCGCCCAGGGGACCTCGGGAGTACGGTATGAGCATTTAAGGAGCCTCTAACATGTCGCCTACAAGCCCTACACGTCACATCTGAACGGCGAACTAACACGCCGCAGCCGCCCCAGTCCTGACGCAACCTGTCTGGGTCCAGGGCTAAAGGAGGCTGCAAACGGCTGCCTGTCCCCTAGGTCCAAAAGTATAGATCAAATCTGACCGAACGCGTGTCATGATCTGAATGGACCAGCTACTCCTATAAATACTAGGAAATGGGACTGGGCAAAGGATGGGGCATTTTTCCTCCCTCTGAGAAAACACAAAACAGGCAAGACACTTGATCCCCTAGTGTTCTTCCTCCACTTTCACTCGGAAAACTGACTTGGGCGTCGGAGGGTCCTCCCCAGAAAAGCAAACTGGGGACCTCCTAACCTCTTCTTTGAGCTTTTCAGGCACACTCAGCTGGGAAACCAGAGCTCCAGGCGCTCGCCTCCTCAGGAAGTCTCTCCACCTGTCAACATGGCAGCAAACGAAGATGCCTTGGGCCATCATTTGGCGCCGTCTGTGGGAAACTACTCCCAGGTAGCGGTCGTCGAAACTCGGCGTTCGAAGGACAAAGGACTGCCGAAGTCCCCGTCCGCGCCTGAGACCCAACCAGCTACCGAACAAAGTCCCCCAGAGACTTCCTTGCCTGAAGAGGAACGCCCTCTTATCATCACCATGGGTTTTTTACGAGACTTTCAGAGGTCGGTTGTGGCTGAAATGACACAACAGATAGACCGAAGGTGGCCGCAACCAGCCCAGGCGCAAAAACCCACTTCGCCAGCACGACCTCGGGAGAAAAGCCCTAGGGCAACCCGTCATAGCTCGGGAAGTGGGGAGCCACGAGAAGAGTCCTCGACAGATAACTTACCTCTCGGAGCACGGCTGGCAGAAAGAGCGAGGTCTGAACGACCCGAAGTCCCGTCCAGAAGAAGTTTGTCGTCAGAGGCAAGGTCCCCCTCACCTCGGTACCGAAGTCGCTCCCCGAAGAGACGGCAACAGTCCTCTTACCAAAGAACCTCAGAGCACCAGGAAAAGGAGCCCAGTGCTGCGCTCCTCCTGGAGAAAGTCTTGGCAAGACTGGAGAGAGTGGAACAGCAGGTGGCACGCAAGCCTGTTTGGGCCAGGCTAACTGAAACCGTCTCTGGAGATGAAACTCCTTTCGCCCGAACGGTGGTCGAGGCGGCCATGCCAAGTGACTTCAGGCTACCTCGGCTAGAGACCTATGAGGGTCGGACTGATCCCCAGGCCCACCTAACAAAGTACAAACGCAGCATGGTGCTACATGGGGCTGATGATGCTACACTCTGCAAGTGCTTTGAAGTCACCCTCGCAGGACCAGCAACTGCCTGGTACAATTCCCTGCCTCCCGGAAACATCAGGGGGTTCCAGGAGCTGTCCACAGCGTTCACCCAACAGTTCATTGGGAGCAAGCCGACGGCGAAGATGCCCGTCCAGATGTTTGACATAGCACAAAGAAACGGAGAGACCATCCGTGACTATGTCGAGAGGTTCAACAGAGAGGCCCTCAGTGTTCCGGACTTTCGTCCCGAAATTCGCATCCTCGCCATGACAAGGGGCCTCCGGAGGGATTCGCACCTGTTTTATGAATTCTCCAAAGACCCCCCGGACACGCTGGGAGAGTTCTACCGAAGGGCTGAACAACATATGATAGCCGAAGAGCTGAGAATGACTGGACCGAAGGCTGACCATATTCACGCACGTGGCGAAGGATCCGGCCAGCAAGCCCGGTGTCCAACGGAACAGTTAGGCCGACCTCGGAGAATGCGAGTCGGAGGAAGGAAGCCCCAAAACTTTACACCTCTGAGCACCACGAGGGCTAACGTCCTCATGGCGTTGGAAAAACAGGGGGCTCAAATCCAACGACCGAGGGGCATGACTGCTGACAACAGAAGGAACATGAAGAAGTTCTGTCAGTTCCACCGTGATCACGGTCATGACACCGAAGACTGCTTTCAGCTGAAAAAGTACATCGAATCACTGATAAAGCAGGGCCAGCTTCAGCGTTATTTGAGAATGCCTTCCCCGAAGGGGAAAAAGGAGGAAGAAGGAAAGCCCGATGACGAGGATTACGATTCAGACAGGCGAAGGAACCGAAGTCCGAGAAGGCGTCCTCCACCTTCGGCAGGAGTAATACAGACGATCACAACCGGACTTCCATCCTCGGAAAGAAAAAGAAGGGCCAGAGAGATAGCGGTGATGGAATATCAGAGCCCAACGAAAAAATTGGCCCGCGAGGATGGCTCCACCATCGTATTTCCCCATGACGATCCATTGCTGATAATGGTGAGGATAGGAAACTGGGACGTCAAGAGGGTACTGCTGGACGATGGGTCAAACGCAGACGTCTTGTTCTCACATTTGCTGCCAAGCTTGGGCGTATCCAGCAGTGACCTCAAGGCTGTTACTTCACCCACGTTCGGCGTAGGACCATCTGAGCTACCTGTCCTCGGGTGGATGATGATGAAAGGAACTTCGGAGAAAGGAACTGCTGAGTTGTTCGCCTCTACCATGGCAAGATTCATAGTCATGGATGTCCCTTCATCATACAACGCCATCCTCGGCAGACAGACATAGGGAAATTTGCACATTCGCCCTGATGTAAAGTACTTGACCGTCACCTTCGCAACCAAAGGAGGAGACGCAAAGATCTTCATTGATCAAGGCAAGGTAAGAAAGGTGTTCGTCAGAGCACGAAAGGCTCCAGCAAGCAACTTAGCACTTGCTGTAGAAGAAAAAGAGCTGGAAAGGGGCGAGGCAGAAGATCCCACAAAAGCGGAAACAGAAGAAGTAGAGCTTGTCCCAGGCCATAATACCCGAATAGGGAAAAGCATGGCCGAAGGAGACAAGGAAAAACTTGTATCTTTTCTGCTTGCAAATAAAGATCTGTTCGCCTACTCGCCGAAGGACATGCCAGGGGTAAACCCTTGCGTAATCCAGCATAGTCTCAAAGCGAGTCCGGAAGTAAAACCTGTCCGGCAAAAGAAACGGAGCATCTCGGCTCACAAAAATGACTTCGTCAAGACCGAAGTCCAGCGTCTAATAGACGCTAGCGTTATCCGGGAGGTAAACTACCTCGAATGGCTAAGCAACGTGGTAATTGCCACAAAAGAAGGAAGTAGTAAGCTCCGGATGTGCATCGACTTCAGAAATTTGAACGATGCTTGCCCGAAAGATTCATATCCTCTTCCGCCGATAGACCAACTGGTAGACTCAACTGCCGAGTACGGGCTCCTAAGTTTCCTGGATGCTTTCAGTGGGTATCATCAGATAAGGATGAACCCCGAAGATGAAGAGAAGACTGCCTTCATCACTGAGGGAGGAACATATTGCTATATCAGGATGCCCTTCGGACTAAAAAATGCAGGAGCCACATACCAGAGGCTGATGAACAAAGTCTTCGAAGACCAAATGGGGAGGAACATGGAGGTGTATGTTGATGATATGATAGTCAAAAGCAAACTGCCTGGCTACCACGTTGAAGATTTAGAGGAAACCTTCCAAAAACTCAGAGCCTTCGGGATCCGCCTTAATCCGGAGAAATGCATCTTCGGGGTGACCTCGGGAAAGTTCCTTGGGTACATGGTATCCGAAAGAGGCATCGATGCTAACCCCGAGAAGATTAAGGCTCTGCTCGAATTCCGAACTCCTGCCACGGTCAAAGACGTGCAAAGACTCACCGGAAGAATAACCTCTCTGAGCAGGTTTATTTCCAGGTACGGAGATAGGTGTCGACCCTTCTTCAAAGTGCTCACAAAGGTAGCAAAGATGGAAGGCGACCTCGGAAGGAATGGTCATCCTTGGGATGAAGATTGCCAAAAAGCCTGGGAAGAACTCAGAGTCTACTTGGCCGGCCTGCCGACTCTGCGGCAACCTCGGGAGGGAGAGCCCATCGTATTATACCTCGCCGTCACAGAAAAAGCTGTGAGCTCGGTCCTCGTGAAAGAAGAAGGGCCAAAGCAATGGCCGGTCTACTATGTCAGCAAGTCCCTGCATGGCGCCGAAGTCAGGTACCCTTTGCTTCAAAAAGCTATATACGCCTTAGTGCTTGCAGGGAGAAGGCTGCGGCCATACTTTCAGGCTCACCCCATTATCGTCCGAAGTACCCTGCCTCTACGGGATGTTATGAGGAAAGTTGATCACTCGGGAAGGCTTTCCAAGTGGTGTATAGAGCTTGGCGAACACGACATCACGTATGAACCCCGGAAAGCTATAAAAGCTCAAGCTTTGGCAGACTTCATCGCCGAAGTACCAAACACCGAGGAGGGACATTCGTTCTCTGGTGAAGATGAGCCAGAATGGACGTTACATGTTGACGGGGCCTCAGGATCCGAACACCAGGGAGCTGGAGTGATTATCAGAGGCCCCGAAGGCCTAGAAGTAATGAAGGCCATCAAGTTCAGTTTCAACGCCACCAACAATATGGCCGAGTATGAGGCCCTCATAGTAGGATTACGCATGGCTAGAAAGATTGGCGTGAGAAACCTGAAAGCCCACAGTGACTCCCAGCTGGTGGTCCGGCAAATGGCAGGGGACTATGGCGCGAAAGACCTGACCTTGGGGAAATACCATGAGTTGGTAACAAAGCTTATTCAGGAGTTCGACGTCGTGAAAATCGAGAACGTACCCCGACGAGAAAATGCTGAGGCAGACTGTTTGGCGAAGTCCAAAACTTGCACCGAAGTGCTAAGCCACCCCAGCATCGCGGTGTTAAGCATAGCGACCTCGGGGAAAGGATGGAAAGAACCAATCAAAACGTATCTCGCAACCAACACACTCCCCGAAGACCCCAGCGAAGCCGAAAAAGTGCGAAGGCGCTCCGGACGTTTCTTCCTAATTGGAGAAGAACTATATCGGCAGGGATATGCAAATCCACTACAGAGGTGCGTTAGTGAAGAGGATACTGAAATGATCCTTGAAGAAGTTCACGAAGGTGCCTGTGGTTCGCACATCGGAACCGACGCCCTGGCAGCAGTGATACTTCGCCAAGGATAGTTCTGGCCTACCCTGAGAAAGGACGCGAAGCAGTTCGTCCGGAAATGTGGTAGTTGCCAGAGACATGCGAACATCCAAAGAACACCCTCGGAGTTCGTGACTTCGGCAGACTATCCTTGGCCCTTCGCAGTTTGGGGCATAGATCTCATTGGGCCACTCCCAACGGCGCCTGGAGGCGTAAAGTTCTGCGTAGTAGCAGTTGACTATTTCTCTAAGTGGGTCGAGGCAGAACCTCTGACAACTATCTCGGCAAAAGAAGTACAGAAGCTCGTATGGAAAAACATCGTATGCAGATTTGGCATACCGAGGGTGCTCGTAGCGGACAATGGATCCCAGTTCATAGACAAAGGATTCCAAGAGTTCATTGGCGACCTCGGGACAAAAATGCACTTCGCCCCAGTAGCTCACCCCCAAAGTAATGGGCAGGTAGAAGTATCTAACAGGACCATAAAAGATGGTCTGAAAAAGAGATTGGGAGAAGCAAAAGGGAAATGGCTAGGAGAACTCCAAAGCGTGTTATGGAGTTACCGAACAACACCCCGAAGAGCCACAGGGGAAACGCCCTTTTCACTCGTCTTCGGTACAGAGGCCATCATCCCTGTCGAGGTAGTACAACCGTCAATACGCGTCCAACTGTTCGATGAAAAAGGAAATGACCTCGGCCTGAGAACCAAGCTCGACCTCGTCAGCGAACACAGAGAAGTAGCTGAGCTGAGAAGAAAAACTTTCCAGCAAAGAATGGCAGTAGCCATAAACTTACGCGCCAGGCCAAAGGGAATAAAGAAGGGAGATCTCGTTCTCCGAAAGGCTGAATTCGCACCCCGAAAGCTGTCCCACGGGGTACTTCGTGCAAATTGGGAAGGACCGTACCTGGTACTTGCCGAAGTACGAAAAGGAGTTTATAAGCTCGGTGATGCCGAAGGCATAGAATTAAAAAACACTTGGCACTCAGAGGCCTTGAAAAAATTCTATGCCTAAAAAGTTTGGTGGGAAAGTTGTATTGCACAAGTTGGACAAATTTGTCTAAGTAAAAAGTTCTGAAGAAGTACAAAACAAGAGTCTCACGAAAGCAATAGCCGAGGAAAGCAAGAGTATGGTTTTCCGAAGTCCCTTGAGCGAATATGTTCGGGACAAAGGGAAGCAAGAGTATGGTTTTCCGAAGTCCCTTGAGCGAAAATGTTCGGGACAAAGGAAGGCAAGAGTATGGCTTTCCGAAGTCCCTTGAGCGAATATGTTCGGGACAAAGGATAGCAAAAGTATGGTTTTCCGAAGTCCCTTGAGCGAATATGTTCGGGACAAAGGAAAGCAAGAATATGGTTCTCCGAGGTCTCTCGAGCGAATTATGTTCGGGACAAAGGGAAACAAAGGGATCTGGCAAAAAATACTTAGCCAAATTTTTATCTATTGAGCCAAAGAGTGCTTACAGAGAAGAAAAGTTGCTGAAAGACTACAAAAAAGAAGAAGAAAATGAAGACAAAAGGCCCTAGTACAAACTAAGGAACCTCGGCGTCTTGAGAACTGCCAGCCTCTGTGCTTTTGTCAGCAGCCTTCGGCGCCGAGAAAGAAGGAGGCAGTTTCAAGTGCTTGATCTTGGACCAAGTCCACCGAGGCTCCTTCGGGATGTTCATGCCTTCGAGGAAGGAGAAGTCGAAATCTGGGAACTTCTGCAGAATTTGGTGCCGAGCAAGACAGAAGCCGTCTTGAAAGCCCAACTTCGTCATATCGTCGGACTCCCGCTTCTTGACCGCCAAATCTGCATAGTCCTTCTCCAGATCCGCGTAATCCTTCTCCAGATCCCTATGCTTTTTCTTCAATGCCTTCATCTTCTTTTTCTCTTCTGAAGGCTTCTTCAGAGATGCGACCTCGGCTTCGAGCTGGGCCTTTTCCTCGAGCGTCTTCGCAAGGATTGCGTCACTTTCTGACTTATCCTTTTGAATCGCTTCTACGGTCGAAGTCAGCTCCGCCACCAGAGAGCCGAGGTCGGAAAGTTTCTGGGAGGAGCCTTTCTCAAGTTCCTCTTTCTCTTTTATGAACCCCTCCCGAAGTTCAGCAATTTCCTTCTCCGAAGACTGCTTTAGCTGGGCATTGTCAGCAGCCAACGCCGAACACTGGGCCTTTGTCTTGGTGTAAAGGTCCCAGAGTGACGCCCTCCGTTCTGTCTCTCGCGCTACCCGAACACGGAGCAACGCGGCATACCCCATCAGCTGCAAAAAAGGCAAAACAAAGGGAAAATGATGCTAAGTAAAAAGCAAAGGCGAAATCAGCACTAAGGAAACAGAGAAGCATACCTGGGCGGCATGTTCAGTGAGTTTGGTGGCCAAAGAGATGTCGCCAGGGTAAGCCTCCGTAAGGGCCTTGTAAGAGGCCTCAGTAAAAACCCCTTTGCACATCTGCATGGCCATTTCGGGACAGTCCTCGGAGTACATATTCATGTCCTCCGTGAACGTCCAGAAGGGCTCATTCGGAACTTTCCCTGCCGGGACTTGGGCATCCCGAAGGGCCCTCTTGCGGGCGTGTTCGGCAACCCAGTTAGGAGCGGCCACCTCTGCTGCACAACAAGGCAGGAAAATTGGTTAAGGCCAGAAAAGTCTTAAGGATCTACAAGAGAAAAAAGGTTCTTCGACAAAATACAAACCTGCTGGCACCTCGGTAACGTCATCGTCAAGAATCGACGTCACCTCAGTAGAGACCCCCTTGCCTCTTATTCGGTGCTGTTCCTCGGCAGAAGGGGTCTCCTCCCCATCGCCCTCCAGAAGAGCATGCGAAGGCGTGGGGCTTTGAGGAAGGACGTCGGAAGAAGGGACGTCGGCAGAAGGTACCTCGGGCAAAGGGGCAGCAGGGTCTTCGGGCTCCTCGCCTACCTCCTCCGGAATTTGCGGAAGAGAGGAAGGAGCAGCTTTCTTTGCCCGTTTGGAAGGAGGGCCGCCCGAAGTCTGCTTCCGCCTCCGAGAGGCGGCCTTCTTTGTCTGTTCACCCCTCTGGGCCTGCCCGGTAAAAAGAGCCTTGTAAAAGGCAGCCGCGTCGTCGCCCATCTCTGAAAAGAGAAAAAAGAAGATCAGTGTAAGTCCAAGATGAAGTTATGAAGGAAAAAATGAGAAAGTAACTTACTCTCGTAAAAAGACTCATAAGTCTCCTTCCTCCGAAGGAGTTTCACGAGCCAGGAGTCCTTCCCCGAAGAAGCCGGTTTCGGCATATTGAGGTCTGTCATGTGCTCCTTTACCACCTTAAGTTCCCGAAGGACCTCTTCGGTCATGAGCCTCTAGTTGATCGGAAAGGGGTAAAGGGCACGAGGAGAGACCTCGGCAGCCCAGTCAGAGACGGCCCGGATGCGCCTGTCGAAGTCCTCAAAGATAGGTGCTACGTCGGCGTCTAGCAGTATCTTCGGGTCAACAACATCCATCTTGAGCCTCCCCTGAGCCCACTTGGTCGGGACGTGTTAGTATTGTGCCCAAAAAGCCAATCATGAGATGATTGTATTTTTACACATTGAGTCATGATATTTTATTGAGGCATTAATCCAGCAATTTTGTTTGTTGTTTTGTTTCTGCGTAACATAATAAACATAATTGTAACCCTAGAATAATGATATTCTTAAACGTCCCTAGTCTAGTATTATTGTGGAGCGGGTTGCAATAATACATAATGACTAGCATATGTGGAGACTAATATGAGATATGTAGTCTACATATGGGTGCAAGTTGGAGAACTTGTGTACTGGACCGACCCACCATGAGAACACTTCATGGATCGTTATATGAGTGTCATAAGTGATTCTCATAGTGATCATGGTATATGTAGTCCTTCGACCTAAGATCATCAAGGTTCCCTACATGTGAGTCACATACTTTGATACTTTCCTTTGTTGCTCGTAACTGAGTGAACTTGAAGGAGGTCATTGGGTATGTCACATATCATGCGGAGGGATTTGTATGATCAAGATGGGATTTGTCCCTCCTATGTAACGGGAGTGATATCTTTGGGCCCCTTGATAGAGTGAGACTTAGAAAATGCATGGCCATGCTCCGATGAGTTGATATATGATATCAATGTCGTCAGTTTAAGTTAGTCTACTCGGTAATCAAGAAACCAAAGATTGGGCTATACGAGAGTGACACATTCCATGTCTCGTGCTTAGTCTTGATATCTTGGACAAAGGGACAATGGCATATATCGGTGATGATCATAAAGGTTTAGTCGATTCACCGACAATCTTGTCACTTGGGTAGCAATGATGTGTTGCTAGACACCGCTCATTGCTTATGATCATAAATGTGATTTATGATCATTGCCAACATGGCAAGAGCCTATTGGGTCGCACACATAGAGCTATTTGGATCATTAGAGTGCATGGGCTAATTATTTGGGTTATGGTTTCACTTTAATTTCGTATTAATAATGGGCCAAGGAGTTGAGCCATTATTAAGCCCGAAATTAAATCCTAATTGGATTAGGGCTTTGAAACCCATTAGGCCTGGAAGTTGAGTCTCACTATAAATACAACTTTTAAGTGAGAAATTCGCAGGTCTCCTTGCCCTAGCCTCCCAAAAGGACAGCCACACTCTTCTCTTGCAATTCCTTGGAGGACGCAAGTTAGCACTGCGAGCGCAAGAGAAACACATCTGCCGGGACGTGGTGGAAGCGTGGTGATCCCGAGAGGCTCGTGTGGATACCATAGAGAGCCTGAACACGTCAACTGTTCAGGTTTTGTGATTCGACTCTACAGTTGAGTGAGAGATCTCAACCGAAAATTAGGTATGAAATTTTCGAACACCCGGTTTACCCCGTTTCACTTGGATCCTGTAGGGTTTCGGTTAAATTCCGCTGCGCTGTTTGGCTCCCGAAACCCAACAGGACGTGCGACCAAGCCTCTGACTTCTTCAGGAAAAAGAATTTTTGTTGCCACCCTCGCCAGCTGTCTTTGGTGGCGAAGGTGAACGTATACTTTTTGCTCCCGGATCCCCGAGGCAGCATGAAGTAGAAGCCACCCTTTGGGACCACGAAGAGCTTGTAGTACTGAAGAAAAACTACAAAGTGAGGTTTTATTTTGAAAACGCCACACATACAGAGAAAGGCATTGAAATAGCAGTACGAGTTCGGCGGGAGTTGGTTAACGGCAATGCCATGGAAGTTGCAGAACGCGCTAACCATCTCCGGGGGGGAATACCGAAGTTCGGCCTTCAGTTGAGCTCGGAAAACAGTGATTTCATCACTTCGGTTGGAGAAAGGAAATTGGTCAGGATGGGGCAACCTCGTCACAGAGTAAGAGGGTAAGAAAAACTTTTTCTTCCACTTCGCTAGTTTTGCCGCAGTAGTGCAGCAAGGGTGAGAAAGAAGAGGTTGCCAACTCTCGGGAACAGGCATGATGAAAACGAGTTCGGGAAAAACAAGGAAAACGAGTTCGGGAAAATCAAAGAAAAATCTTTGAGAAAAGCAGAAGGACTAAAACCCACCAAATATCTTGCCGGAATCTGGATTCCTGGAAGCCGTCGTGAAAAGTGGTCGGAAAAACGCCTGAAAAAGGAGAACCGCCGCGGAAAATCGGGAGAGAATTAGAAGGCAAAAGAAAGCAAAAGCAGAAGAAGAAAGAGGGTTATGACAGGACTGATATATATAGGCCGAGAAGGCCAGAAGAACCGTCGCCATTAGTACCCCTCGGAAGGCGAAGCGTCGCCATAACTGCTATGAGCGCCTGAAAAGTCGCGCCAGCCGTACTCAGTGCATTCTTACCCAATAAAAGTGTGCCATGTGTCGGCCATCGCGCAGCAAACGTGCCACGTGTCGTCCATCACGTCGAGCACGCCCTTTGACACCGTTTGGTCTAGAGGCGCCGCCCTAGACTGACTCTGCTGGATACAGGATGCGACGCATGAGCAGACCTATAAAGGCAAAAGAGTAGGTTACCTCGAAGAAACCAAAAGACAGCCTGTGACTTCGGGCAAAACGTCTATCTTCGGTACAAGGTTATCCTATTTCCCCTTGCCACGAGGACACCAAGAGACAGCCTGTGACTTCGGGCAGAAGGTGTATCTTCGGCAGAGGGACAGCCTATCTTCTCGCGCTTCGAGGACGCAAAAAAGGCTGCCCATCGCTCCAGGCAGAAGAAGGCGTCTTCGGCGCAGACATCACAACCACAGGACCCAAAAACCGAT
This sequence comes from Aquilaria yunnanensis, assembly GCA_039654915.1. Lineage (NCBI taxonomy): Eukaryota > Viridiplantae > Streptophyta > Magnoliopsida > Malvales > Thymelaeaceae > Aquilaria > Aquilaria yunnanensis. The sequence continues at coordinate 50,940,381 of CM077594.1, read as the reverse complement.
GAACCGAAGTTTCTCACTTCGGCTTTTCGGAGGGGGGCCTGTGATAGCCAAAGGCTATCGCCTCCTCGGTAGTAACTCCCCGCCAGAATATTGGCCGAGGAGTCTGACGTCACCCAAGAGAGGGTCTTTTCATTGACCTCGGAAGGTGTGAAGTCAAACACTATGAGCTCGAGACTTTGGTTAGCTCGTCAGGAATTCTGAGGACAACACCATCTCCATCGAGGGGCCAAGCTGATCGTCTTCGGGTAAGAGAGCCATCTCTCTGAAGCAAGGGAGAATCTCCCCGAAGGCAGAGGCCCTGAAGAGGTCTTCCCCGAACAAGAAACACCTGAACAAGGGAATCCCCGAACTATGGGTGTGAGTCCCGAAGAGGGTGTCCACCAAGGGAACTCCCAGAACTGTGGGATAGATCCGAAGAGGGTGCATGCACCGAAGGGCGACCTCGCCCAGGGGACCTCGGGAGTACGGTATGAGCATTTAAGGAGCCTCTGACATGTCGCCTACAAGCCCTACACGTCACATCTGAACGGCGAACTGACACGCCGCAGCCGCCCCAGTCCTGACGCAACCTGTCTGGGTCCAGGGCTAAAGGAGGCTGCAAACGGCTGCCTGTCCCCTAGGTCCAAAAGTATAGATCAAATCTGACCGAACGCGTGTCATGATCTGAACGGACCAGCTACTCCTATAAATACTAGGAAATGGGACTGGGCAAAGGATGGGGCATTTTTCCTCCCTCTGAGAAAACACAAAACAGGCAAGACACTTGATCCCCTAGTGTTCTTCCTCCACTTTCACTCAGAAAACTGACTTGGGCGTCGGAGGGTCCTCCCCGGAAAAGCAAACCGGGGACCTCCTAACCTTTTCTTTGAGCTTTTCAGGCACACTCAGCTGGGAAACCAGAGCTCCAGGCGCTCGCCTCCTCAGGAAGTCTCTCCACCTGTCAACATGGCAGCAAACGAAGATGCCTTGGGGCATCAGTTATACTGCATCATAGATTGGCTTGCAATAGTTGGTTGTGATCTATGCAAAATGTTTTACATGTATGTGAAGTTTGGAGGCTATCCATGCATATTTGATATGTTTGGAGAGTGTGCAAAGTTCATACCAACAAAACTAGAATTTTTTGGGCATTTCACAGGATTGGTGATGCATTGCCAGTTCTTGCGACGCATCATTGTTATAGCAAGAGTTCACAACCCATCAACAATTGTGTTGATGCATCGGCACAGGTATGGTGCCTGAAATTTCCAGTTTTTGTTAGGAAGGTTGAGCTAAAGAGGTTCTTAGGGTACCTTGGGGTCTAAGCATTCCGAGGTACTCAAAGTCTTACAAAATTCTTTTGAAACATAGGAGTTTCCTTGAGTTTTATAGTTGCTTTTACCATAAGCAAGGAAACTAGTTTTAAGAGATCACAACTAAGTATCACTAGCTTGGGTGAGAGGTTTATAACCCTTGGTGACCTAGCCGTGCTGTTAGCCACAAGGTTGTAAGGTGAAACCTTAGCGCACCTAGTTTACAAGGCCTTTATTGCCTAGTTTACAATAGTCCTACCATAGTGCCCCTACACATCATAAAAGGGAAAGGTTCTACTGGTGGTTTATCACTAGTTAGGCTTGTTAGAGGATAAGGCTACGCCTTGTAGTTCAAGGACCAGGATTAGGAGTGGTCCTAAGGGACCTAGGTACATGCATATCTTAGACCCTAAAGCTGTATAGGCTCACAGCAAGTTACATATGTTTTTATATGTGGAGTTCTTAGTAGCTTTTCTTGCAGGTAAAGTAAAGACCTTTACTGAGAATTTCTGAATTCTCACTCCCTAGTTATGTTGTGCAAATTCTGAAGTTGTTGGGCTGGGTAACTGTTGAGGGTTATCATGGTAGTTGGCTTTTGTTGTAGGTATTTCATTGAAGAATCTTTATGATTCTAGTCTACTTAGGTTACTTGTTGGTTAAGTCATAGTGCTAACTATAGTCTTCCTTTGGTCGCAGAGCCTCGCAGCACGTGGACAAGGACTATTGTGACTTACTATTAGGACTTGCGTCCAAGGTGGGAGTTAGTTCAAGAAGATCTGAGTTGAGGCTTGTACACATAGTACTCCTAGTTGCCTCCGTTGTCTAAGTTGTGAGGAGTCCTAGTCTTTAGGGTTGCTTTTGGGTGAGGGCATTAGTTTACTTTATGTATGAATGCTCCCACATAGTTGTTATATGTAGTAAACTCACATAAATGTTGATTTTGTGTGCTTTGGCTAGTTGAACTTGTTTTCTATGGAAATATTTTGACCAAGTCAATGTTTTATGGATTTTGTTAATCTAAGTTGTAGCATGAAGAGCATGCATTTTACATATCAGAGCCTAGAGGTCACTTTATAGATATTGGATGTTACCATCTCACAAAATGGGAGAATTACAAGTGTGTCATAATGGCTAAAAGCCATTATATTGTGTAATTATCACCATAGTGATTGAAGTGTGGGGGGATAAAAGGCATGATTAACACCTCCTTAAAAGTGTTCCAAGTTGGTAACTTGGTCCCCAAGAAAATCCTTAAGGATTGCTTGTTTTTCAAGCAACCTATGGACTTTTTTGTAAGGTTTTGGAAATTTGGGTACTCAATTGAAAAACTCTCAAGAAAGAGACTTGGAGAGTTATGGGAAGGATATGAATGGTACAAAAGTGCTATTGGAGGACCAAATTGCTCATGGAAGACAAGTTTGGGCAAAGGAAACACTAAAGGCAATAAGGACCTAAATGTCCTAGTGTAAACCTTAAGGTGTTCAAGCTTTTGACTTAAGTCTAAGGGTGGAATTGTGGGGTTATCCCACCATGGGGGGAGGCATCCAAGACTTGATAATTAGTCCAAAATGTTGGGCACATGTGTACCAATGAGTTTAAGACAAAGAAACCATAATTAGTGAGAAGGAAAATGACATAAAGCAAGGTTAAGCTTGCTAAGTGTGTTTTGGTGCCCTTAAGCTCATTTAAGGCCATTTAAGTGGCCAAATCACTTATCCCACTCTCATTTTCGTCCTCCCCCAGCCGAAGAAGACAGCCATACTTCCTCCATATCCACCACACCTTCAAACTTGCAATTGATTGAAATTGAAGGCAAAAGGAAGCAATTGGAAGCAAACTAGAGCTATTTCTTGCATACTTCAAGGATTAAGCTTCAAATTCGGCCTATTCTCTTTGGTAAGGGTTCCCTTGCTCTCATGGGTTGTTTTCTGTATTTTCAAGCATCCATGGAGCTATGGCTAAGCTTGGAAGAGAGCCATGAGCTAGATGAACCAAGCTTATTGAGGGGAGTGCACTTATTGAAGGTTTTGTGACCTATTGTCAAGTGCTCAAAGATGGCAGTAAAATGAGGGTTTCTAGAGCCCAAAGTTAGTACTAACTATTGTTAAAATCATCCTAAGACCAAGCATTAGCTTGAGGAGGGCTGCCATAGTGATTTACTTATGTTTATTACATGTTTTATGGACTAACCTATGGTATATGTTGCTGCCACATTTCATGTGTTTGTTGTTTGTGTTTAGCTGCTGCATTTGGTTGCTATATCTTGTATATATGCATTGTGGTTTTTGTGTTTTAGTGTCTTTGGATGCAGGTTTTAATGAGGATCACATTACCTTAAGAAACCAATTGTTACCCTTACTAAGTTTCTCAATGAAACTTACTCCCCTCGATTCTGTCATTTCAGGTCCAGCTGAAAGATCACCTTCAAAATAACCTTTGTCGTTTGAGTTTTGATCTGAAATTTCAGGTACATAAACTTCCATATGTCTAGTTGTGATCTGGAAATTTTGGTGATTTTAGGAGCACATTTCGTATTTTTAATGGTGGTACTTACTGTGTTGTGCAGTAGCTGTCTAGCATCCTGTTTTTGGAGTCCGTTGTGTCTCAGGACCTCCTGTAACCTAGGGTGCGTATTTAGCTGAGTTAAGACCATATTATAGTGCATGTATACATGTACATGTAGTGTATGTAAAATGAGACAAGTATGAGAACATTTGAGTAATGTTTTGGCTATGTAAGTGATGTGGTGCAGAGCTGCATAAGTGTGAATGATGGGCTGCTTACTTGTAAATTCTGTTTTGGCCATATAAAGTTGTTAAAATAAAGGGAATGTAATTCCTATGTGTAATGGACATATATGGGATAGCCTTGGAGGGCTTTCCCCTTGTGAATGAAGTGTTTGCATGGTTTGGAAAAATTGTATGGGCAAAATGGTCCAAAAGTTGCCAGAATTTCGACTCTGGACCTAAAGTTTAATAACTCCCTGTGTAGATTGAATCGTGGTATGAAATTTTGACCAAACCTAGATGACATATAGAGGGTTAATTTGGATTTGGAATTTATGGATTTAGAGCCCTGTATAAAAAGATATGATGTTGCAAATTTTGCTGAGTTACTGTTCATTTGATCAGAATTTTGTAACCAACTTAAAAAATCCATAACTTGGTCCATAGGTGGGCTATTGATGTAGAAAAAAAATTTCTTGGTTTTATCTAAGTCTCTACTTGATAATGGAGCAAAAAAAAATAGGGGGCTATGTGGCTAGAATGATACAGTTTATTAGTGGAAGTTACAGGTGCGGTAGCTGGCCACTAGAACTTAACAAAGATTGCCTAATGTGTGGAAGCCAAAACTAAGACTTGTGCTAGTGTTTTCCTTCTTTGCTGCCATAGTGTGCATGCAATGTGAATATGTGTGTGATGGCTGGACCAATATGCATGTATTTACATTGTGCCCAAGAGGGCCACTTGGGTATGCACACTAAGGGTAGTGTTTTGATGGCCTACAGAACATTACCAATCCTGGGAGTCTAAATGCACAGTTTTGGCACCATAACTGGACTACCTCGGAGTGGGTAACATTGGAGGCTAAGGCTGAGATCTAGTTTTGGGAAGTCCATGTGCTACGATAGTTAGTACTGACCAACATCTGGGAAATGTCTTCTAGCTTTGGTTGCAGGTTGCTATTGTTGACACTAGGTTAGGAGCTTCAAGAGGAGTTAGAAAACCTGGTGAAGGTTCTAGTGACCCAGTTGTGGCAAGGATGGATGAGATATCCAGGGTACTTTAGGGGTTAACTCAGACTATGACCAAAGTGACACAGGGTATGGCTACCATCATGACTGAGTTGTTTTAGGATCATGAGGATAGAGAAGTTATCAAATAGGAGAATGATCCACACCAGGATCAGGAGAGGCATGCTGAGCAGTAACAAGTGCCTAGGGCTCATGAACGGAGAAATCATGTTCATAAGGAGAATGAGGAGCCAGAAGTTATGGAGGCTCCAAGGAGGGGAGACACCCCACATCAAATAAGGTTGCCGGAAGAGTTTAAGACTGTTGACTTGTTACCACTTTGAGAGCTTAAATACAGTGACAATATTTAATGTGGCAATCTCTCAGGAGCTATGCATGTTCTGTAGGCCATCAGAAAATGCTCACTATATTACCCAAGTGGCCTTCTTGGTCTTTATGCAAATATATGTATATTGGTCAAACCATAACACACATTTACATTTATGCACACTATGGCAGCTAAGATGGAAAACACTAGCATAATTCTTTGTTTTGGCTTCCACACATTAGGCAATCTTGTTAAGTTCTAGTGACTAGCCACTGCACTTGTAACTTCCACTAATAAACTGTATCATTCTAGCCATGTAATGCCCTGTTTTCTTTGTTCCATTATCAAGTAGAGACTTAGAACAAACCAATAAATTTTGTTTTACATCAAAAGCCCACCTATGGACCAAGTTATGGATTTTTGAAGTTAGTTACCAAATTCTGACCAAATGAACAGTAACTTAACCAAATTTGGAATGTCATATCTTTGGCTACAAGGCTCCAAATTTATAAATTCCAAATTCCAGTTCAACCTCTGTATGTGCTCTAGGTGTGGTCAAAATTCACACCGATATTCCTTCTACACAGGGAGTTATGGAACTTTAAGTGTAGAGTTAAAATTCTGGTCACTTTATGTGACCATTTTGCCCATGCAAAATTTCATAAGATTCATACACTTCATTTCCAGGTGCAAAACCAACATGAGTGAGCATGTGATTCACATGGGTAGGAGACAAGTGGGGGATAAATTGGAAGACTTTGGTGAAAGTTGGGTAAATTTGTCAAAAATGGGGGACAAGTAGGTGGAGGAAGAAATCCTAAGTGATGAGTTGGATGAGAGGTAGATTAAAATAATGGGAAATGGAGGGAGGTGGCAGCCATGGTATCCAATGCCTTTAAAATTGGCTAATCTCCCCCTTAGTCACTCAATTCCTCGTATTTGGGTAATTGAGCCCAATCACCAAAAGTCCCTTTTTGTGCAATTGAGTCCCTCACCTTAAATTTCCATCATTTTACTTGGCCTAAGCCAAGTTTAAATTTTGAGAGTATCCAACACTAATCATACTCCTCGGTCCCACTTAATTTATTGTCTCCCGAACTCAATGAACTTAATTCCCAATTTAGGAAAAATTCTTCATATCCCGAGGCTTAATTACTTAAGATTTTGCGGGCATTACACTTAGTGAGTGATTTTGCTATCTTAGAGAAATCTTTAATAAACCATCTATAGAAACTCGCATGACAAAGAAAACTTATAATTGCCTTAACTGAAGATGGCAGCGGTAGTTTTAAAATAGTTTCAATCTTCACCTTGTCTACTTTTATGCCCTTACTAGATATCTTGTGTCCTAGAACTCTACCTTCTTGAGTTGTGAAGTGAAATTTTTTCCAATTTAAAACTAAATTTGTTTCCTCATACCTTTCTAACACTTTATCCAAATTATGAAGAGATCTACCAAATGAATCACCATGAACAGAAAAATCATCGATAAATACCTTCATGATATCTTCCACCAAGTCATAAAAAATTGCTAGCATGTATCTCTAAAAGGTGGTAGGGGCATTACATAAATTGAAAGGCATTCTACGGTAAGTAAATGTACCATAAGGACAAGTGAATGTGGCCTTCTCTTAATCATTTGGTGCAATTGGGATTTGAAAGTAACCTGGCATACCATCCAGAAAAAAATAGTAAGCGTGACCTACTAACCATTCTAACATTAAATCAATAAAAGGAAAAAGGAAGTGATTTTTCTAATGGCATCATTTAGTTTCCTATAATCAACGCATAGCCTCTATTCGGTGATCATTTAAGTGGGAATAAGCTCATTATTCTTGTTTTGAACAATGGTCATCGCTCATTTCTTGGGCACAACTTAAGCTGGGCTCTCCATAGACTATTTGAGATGGGGTAGATTACTCCAGCATCCAACAACTTAATTACTTCAGCCTTCACTACCTCTTTGACATTTGTGTTCAATCTTCGTTGTGGCTGCACTACCAGTTTATGATTGTCCTCCATCAAAATCTTATGGGTACAATAGGATGGATTTATCCTTTTTATAGTTACAATAGACCAAGCTATTGCTCCTTTTAGCTTTTGCAACATTTCCAACAGTTTCCTTTTCTCTTCCGTGCTTAACAAAGCAGAAGCAATCATTGGTAACTTAGAATCTAGTGCTAACAATGTGTGCTCCAAATGATCAGGTAAATTTTTCTACTCCAAATCTGGTTGTTCCTTAGTCAATGTCTTCCTCTTTGTTATGCTTGGAGCAATCTGTTTTTCCTTTTCTCCATGGTGAGAAACTCCATCAATATCCAACTAGACTACTACTCTTTCTTTTTCTGGGTATCAGCTTCAAATTCATTCCCTTGAATGATACACACCTCCAACTGATCCTTTGAGATGCATTCCTTAAAACAACGAGCAACTTTAGTATTTATTGAATCTAAAGAATAACAAGTGTCATCCTTATCAAGATTATTTTTCATGGTATCTGAAAAATGAAAAGTAGCCTCTTCTATCCCTATCTTCAAAACCAATTTACCATTTTGAACATCAATTAACATTCATGGAGTAGCTAAAAATGGTCATCCTAGAATCATAGGTATATGTGCATCCATATCCATGTCTAATATGACCAAATTAATGGGAATAATAAACTTATCGACTTTCACCAAAACATCTTCAAGCATTCCCTAGGATATTTAATCAATCTCTTAGCTAACTGAATACTCATCCTAATTGGTTTAGGCCCTCCTAAATCTAGTTTTTAAACAAAGTATAAGGCATTAGATTTATACTAGCACCTAAATCCACTAATGCTCTACCAATTGACAAAGGACCAATAGCGTAAGGAATAGTAACACTCCTTAGATCAGCAATCTTTCTTGACAAGTCATTCTAAATGATAGTCGAACATTGTCCATTCAGGGTTACTAAGGACAATTTTTCTAGCTTTTTCTTTTTGGCCAAAATATCCTTCCAAAACTTTGGATAATGCAGCATTTGTTCTAAAGCTTCTGCAAAAGGAATGTTAATACAGAGTTGTTTAAACATAGCAAAAAATTTAGCAAATTGTTCTTCATCCTTATCTTTTGATAAATGAGAAGAATACGATAATGGTGGATGATACTCCTTCACTTCCTTTTTCTTCCTTGGCGGTTCTGACGGTTCTTTCTCTTTGTGTTGAGTAATGACTTCTTGCTGGGGCTTTTGATGTGGGTTCTCCACTTCTATCTACCTCTTTCTCTTAACACTTTTTCTACTAGGCAGCTCCTTCCCACTGTGAAGAATGATAGCTTCTAGTTGCCTAGCCGCCAACGTCGTGATTGCCTTGTTAGTTTCCATCATAGATTGCAATATCCTTTCCCTTTGCTTCTAAAATACTGATTGTTGCCTCTCCATAGTGTCCTTCAAAATTTGACATTGTGCTTGAATATTGCTAATAAATCCCGTCACTGCTTCTTCAAAATTTCTAGAATAAGGAGGTTATTGTAAATTCATGCCCATTCCTCGAACATTCTAGCTATCCATAGGGCAACTCTCCTATCTTGGTCTAAAATAGTTATTTCAAGGCAGACTTAAAAAATTTTCAACGAGGTTAACATACTTGTTCTTGCTCCTCCAATTCATTACCTGACACTCCTAGGTTGGATTTTCTCCATGGAAATTATCACAAAGCATTGGTACAGTGTTACCCACTCCGAGATAGTCCAATTATGGTGCCAAAACTGTGCATTTAAACTCCCAGGTTTGGTATGTCCTGTTGGTCATCAGAACAACACCCCTAGTGTACATACTCAAGTGACCCTCTTGAGCACTATGTCAATACATGCATATTGGTCTAACCATAATACACATATTTACATTTATGCACACTATGGCAGCTAAGAAGGAAAATACTAGCACAAGTCTTAGTTTTGTCTTCCACACATTAGGAAATCTTGTTAAGTTCTAGTGACTAGCTAATGCACCTGTAACTTCCATTGATAAACTAAATCATTCTAGCCACATACCCCCATGTTTTCTTTGCTCCATAACCAAGTAGAGACTTAGAGAAAACCAAGGAATTTTATTTTAGATCAATAGCCCACCTATGGACCAAGTTATGGATTTTTGAAATTGGTTATAAAATTCTGACAGAATAAACAGTAACTTAGCCAACTTTGCAATGTCATATCTTTTGATACAGAGCTCTAAAGTCAGAAATTCTAAATCCCAGTTCAACCTCTAGGTGTTATCTAGGTGTGGTCAAAATTTCATACTAATATTCTTTCTACACAGGGAGATATAGAACTTTAAGTGTAGAGTCAAAATTCTGGTCACTTTATGACCATTTTGCGCATACAAAATTTCATAAGTATGCAAACACGTCATTCACAAGGGGAAAATGTTAGGGCCATCCCTTAGGACTTGGCCCAGGCCATGAATGTATGAGAAAATCTGAGGGACTTGATAAAAAGGTCATGGGATACATTTTCATTCGGGTGAACAATATTCACTTGAGTGAAGTACACATACCTTTGGGTGAAATATCTTCATTCGGGTGAAATGCACATTCATTCGGATGAACTTTGATCACTCGGGTGAAACGTTGCACATGGAGAACGTTTATATTGCTAACGACGTGAAGTAACGTTAAGGACTAAATTGTACCATATATGAGTGCTATTAGTGAAACAATGAGGCATTTAAGGGTTAATGGTGCCATGCAAATTAGTGCAAGGCAAAGTGGAGCATTAAGGCCGAATTATGGAACATGTGGCATGTAACCGGCTAATGCATGCTCCCACTCAAACTTAGCACTCATTACCTTTCTTAGTCTCGGATTAACCGAGTTCCTAGTGTTCTTGAAAGTCAAGAGGGAGGTGCCACCGAATTCATGCCAAATTCATGTTGAATGGGAGCTTGAACGAGAAAATAAGCTTGACATCTCCATTCTCAGCACTAGGCGACCTAGGAATTCAAGTTTAAGCCTTGGTTTTGGAAGTTCCAAGGGAGGCCAAGACGTTCAAGCTTGGGATTGAGGTAACTATTTGTGATTTCCTTGAATACATGGTATAGATTCCATGAACAAGGGGTATTGGTGCCTAATTGGTAGTTGAAATGTGTTAGGCCATCTTTGTTGAGGAACATTCGGTCTTGGATGTTTAAGCATCAACCGAGAAGAACTCAAGCTTTTGAATTGAGGTAGGGTTTCACGTTTACTTGAATTCTTGGTACTTTTTCCATGATCAAGTAATAATGGCAGCTAAGTGATGGTTATATATTGCTATATGATTTTAGTTTGCTAGATGGGAATATTGAGGAGATTCGGTTTTATGTTAATTGGCTAGCTAGTCAAGGTTTAATGGCAAGCACGTAAAGTTCTTAGTAAGTTAGGCCAACTTACTAGTGAACTTGGAGCTCTAGTGGATTGGAGGGGAATTGGAAGGCTTGAAGTGCAAGGATTTGATGTTGTGCTTGCTAGTGGATTTCAACCGAGTGATTGTTTCATTCGAGTGAAATATTTTTAACCGAGTGAATAATTCATTCGGGTGGATATTTCAACCGAATGAACATTGTGTGTGTGCGTGAGTTGTGTGCTTGTTTGATTTGTTTGTGCGTGCTAACCAATGTAGATAGTGTTTAATCTTATATATATATATATATCTCGGTTAATATTGAATATGTATTATATGCCTTATATCTTGGTGTTTTCATGTCTTCCTTGCAAGACAGGCAAGCTTGAGGAGGTTAAGTCTTGGGCTTAACTAAAGAGACCTTATATGGTCATTTGTCAATCCTTACTGAGTAATTGTTACTCATTGCCTATATATTTTGTTTTAGGAAAGGATATACAGCTTGAGTAGTTTGCTTGAGTAGCTTGTTTGTGTACTAGGTAGTACACTTATTGCTCAAGGTATGTGCCAACTCGATCTTGGCTTGATTACTTGCATTACAAGTCTTATGGGTTAAGGCCCAAAACTTATATTCTAAGTTTTGCAGGCTTGTGTAGTTTGTGGGAGACGTCTAGGTGCAGGATGGATGTGTGGACTAGGGCTCTGATTGTAGTGTTCACTTTCATGACCATGAATATGGTCATTGGGTTGGTGCTTCAGTGTGTGCTACTGTATTGCACACTTAGGTACCTTCTTGGGGACTAATGAAAACTTAGTTTATAAAACTTAACCTTGGCTATTTTGTACTTGTAGCATCCTTGGTATGTTTCCAAGCTAGTGATGCTTGTACTTGGGCTATTTTTTGTATGTATGTAGCCTGGATTGTACATGGCCTTGTATGTACATATGTGGGATGCTTTTGTGCCAAGTTATGTTAAGTCTATGAACTTATGGTTATGTTTCATGTAAGAAACCTCTTGAGATACTTGTTTGACCGAATATACATGTGCATGGAAACCATGATTTTCAAAGCTACAAAGATGTGGGCTTCTTGGTTGTCATTCATGAAAGTAGCACACTTGATTGCACACATCCTAGACACTTATCTATATGAGTGTATGCCTTGCTTGTCATGCAAGTTATCAAATTACAGCCTTGCTTGTTTTGCAAGATAGTAGTATTGGGCCTTGCTTCTGTTGCAAGAAACTGAACATGTACCCCCAAAAGCCTCCTGGGCCACCTCCCAGGCCCATTACCTTAAGAAAATAAGACTTAAAGTCCAGTAACAAAGGTTGGCCGAGTAGTCAGTGAAGGACAACACTTAAGAAACTTGATAGTTGACAGCCTTAAGTGAGTTATTGGTGAGTGGTACAGAGTGTACTTAGGCCAGGGCCTGTGTGGGGTGTGACAGAAAACCCTCCGAAGCTATCCCATATGTGTCCATTACACATAGGAATTACATTCCCTTGCTTTTAACAACTTTATGTGGCCAAAACAGAATTTACAAGTAAGCAGCCCATGATTCACACTTAGGCAGCTTTGCACCACATCACTTACGTAGCCAAAACATTGCTCAAATGTTCACATACTCGTCTCATTTTACATACACTACATGTACATGCATACATGCACTAAAAAATGGTCTTAACTCAATTAAATACACACCCTAGGTTACAAGAGTGCCTGGGACACAATGGACTCCAGAACAGGATGCTGGACAGTTGTTGCACAACATAATAAGTACCACTATTAAAAATACCAAATGTGCTCCAAAAATCAGCAAACTTTCCAGATCATAACTAGACATATGGAAGTTCATGTACCTGAAATTTCAGGTCAAAAATTAAAAAAAAAATTATCAGTTTGAATGTGATCTTTCTGCTGGACCTGAAATGACAGAATTGAGGGGAGTAAGTTTTATTGAGAAACTTAGTAAGGGTAACACTTGAATTCAATAGGCAATGTGTCCATCATTAAAACCTGCATCCAAAGACACTAAGACACAAAAAACACAATGCATATATACAAGATATAGCAACCAAATGCAGCAGCCATTCACAACCAACAAACACATGAAATGCAGCAGCAACATATACCATAGGTTAGTCCATAAAACACATAATAAACATAACCAAATCACTGTGGAATCCCTCCTCAAGCTAATGCTTGGTCGTAGGAGGATTTTAACAATAGTTAGTACTAAATTTTGGGCTCTGGAAACCCAGAAATTCGCTGCCATCACTTTGCACTTCACACTAGGTCACAAAACCTTCAATAAGTGCACTCTCCTCACTAAGCTTGGTTCATCAAGCTCATGGCTCTCTTCCAAGCTTAGCCCTAGCTCCATGGTTCCTTGAAAATATAGAAAACAACCCATGAGAGCTAGAGAACCCTTACCTTGATGGGTATGTTGAAATTGGAGCTTGATCCTAGGTGCACTCAAGCAATAGCACTAAATACCTTCCAATTGTGCTTCCTTGACTTCAATTGCAAGTAGTTTTGAGTTTGAAGGTATGGTGGCTATGGAGGAAGTGTGGCTATGTTCTTGGGCTGGAGGAGGACAAAAATGAGAGAGAAATAAGTGATTTGGCCACTTAAATGGCCTTAAATGAGCTTAAGGGCACAAAACACACTTAACAAGCTTAACCTTGCTTTATGTCATTTTCCTTGCTACAAGACCATGGTTTCTTAGTCCCTTTGACCATCCTTATCTTGCTTTAGCAGCCCCTCCTTAGGTGGGATAACCCCACAATCTCACCATTTGACTTAAGTCAAAGACATACACATTTTAAGGCCTACATTAGAACATTTAGGTACCTTATGCCTTTTTGTGTTTTCTTTGGCCTTAGTTATCTTCCATAAGAAATTTAGTCCTCCAATAGCACTTTCATACCATTTATATCCTTCACATAACTCTCCAAATCTCTTTTGTGAAAGTTTTGCTATTGAGTACCTGAATTTCCAAAATCTTACAAAAAAGTCCATAGGTTGCTTGCCAAACAAGTAATCCTTAAGGCTTTTCTTGAGGACCAAGTTACCAACTTGGAACACTTTTAAAGAGGTGTTGATCATTCCTTTTACCCCCCACACTTCAATCACTATGGTGAGAATTACATAATATAATGATTTTTAGCCATTATGGCACACTTGTAATTCTCCCATTTTTGTGAGGTGGTAACATACAGGTTATTTCTGATTTGCTAAAAAATTCCTAAACTCTCTTAGTAAGGCTTCAACATGACTTGCTCGAGCTGAATAAGTGTTAGAATTTTGAATTGCAACTACTTTATTCAACTTGATCCTAGATGATGATTGTCATGGATATCATGGATAATTGTTCAATGCCATCTCCTTAATTAACTCGTGGGCTGCTTCAGGTATCTTTTCATTCAAAGTACCACCCGTTATTGCGTTAATCATCTACTTGGAAGCATAACTCAAACCATTATAAAATATTTGCATTTGCATCCATGTAGGTAATCCATGATGTGGACACATTCTTAATAAGTCCTTGAATCTTTCCTAAGCTTCATGTAATGTTTCTAAATCCATTGGACTGAAAGTAAAAGTATCATTATTGAACTTCACAGTCTTGGCTAGAGGAAAATACTTCAAAAAAAACTTCTTAACAAGAGCATTCCAAGTGGAAATAGAACCTCTTGGAAATGAAGCCACTCAACGCTTAACTTTTCCTTTCAATGAAAATGAAAATAATATCAATCAAATTGTATCCTCACTAGCTTTATTAATTCTGAATTTATCGCTTATCTTTATAAAATTGGCAATATAAGCATTAGGATCCTCATCCACCAACCAATCAAACTGAACACAATTCTACACCATTTGAACAATATTTTGCCTAATTTTAACATTGTTGGCACTGACAAGAGGTTTAACAATACTTGATTCCATCCCTTCAAGAGAAGGTTTAGCATATTCTGGCATAGTCCTTTGCTTGATTGTAGTCATCCATGATTAGCCATTCCTACTTCTTTCTTCACTGCTGCAACTTAAAATGTGATGGTTATGACTTGAGACCTTTCGAAGACAAGAGTTTCCTCAAAGTTCTCTTAATTTTCCGATCCGCTTCAACAACTTCACATGGATGGCTAGGAGTCATACACTGAATAATCTTGAAAGAAAAGAAAAATAAATCAATTACTAAAAAAACTAAAAATCTAAAGAAAAATACTGCAATAAAATAAATGGCTAGATTAATAAAGATAAATTTTTCAACTACCAAGCTCAATAGATGTTCCCCGACAATGGTGCCAAAAATATGGTATCTTCGTAGTTCATAACAAACCTTTCCCACTACTTTAGTAAATAGTGTGGATGCGAAAAATCTCTTTATACTGAAACAAATATGTGAACTAACAGGCAAGTGCACCTATCGTCAAAGTCTAGCAGTGGTAAGTACCAAGATCATTTTTCTTTAGGAACAAAGATTGTCTACAATACTTAGTATGTCCATATTATTTAACTAGTAAGTAAAGATGAATTGTTTAACTAACTACTATGAATAAAATAAACAAAATTGATGCAGTAAAATAAGATACTAACTATTGTCAGGTAGTGGAAAATAATTAAAATAATCAAAAATTAAAAACCTCATATTTTGAATTGTATCCCCCTATAACTTCCCTTGTATTGTTTTTGCTCTAGTATAACAGGATTATGATTAACTTGGACCGTGGAGTACTACTTAATGTAGATTAGCTCCATATTATTCATGTTATACTAACCCTATTCTTAAGTCACCGATAGGGTGTCTAGGCCTATTGTGCTTCTTAAGAATACATTACAAGTCCTATAAGCCACTACTAGGTTTCACCTTAGTCTAGAGCTATTATATCGCAGCTATTACTCCTAGTTACAATAATATCTCTTTTATCTAATGGTGATCCACAACAAACACATCAGATATTACCTAACTCATGTTCATCATCTCACACTAAATTAATAGGTTAGCTACTCTTAATCAACACAACAAAGCACATTGGATAAATTGTAAGAAAAACACATAATCATATTAAACAATAAACAATCATAATCATAAAATCATCCTAGGGTTCATCTACTCTAAGCATGAGTAGGAAAAGTTTAGCTCATGGTGCCATAAAATAAACACACAAAAAATCAAAAGAAAACTAAGAAAAGAATTATCCATGGCTAAATTTCTTTTTCTCCAAGAAATCTTTGATCCGATACGCATAAAATGGTGTTGATCATTAGAATTGCCTCCTCCAACCTTCCTCCAAGAAAAACTTTATTTTTCCCTGTTAATCTTTACCTCTTTTTTTTGTTCTCAAATTTTTTTGAGTTAACTTGAGAAACCACAAAATTTAGACAAATATAGGTTGGTACACAACCATGTAACAGGCCATGTTACCTCTCTAGAACTTAAAATGATGCTTACTGCAATAGAATTTAGAACATAGGTGTGTAAGGCACTACATGGGCATGTACAAGGGCATGTAAGCTATTAAAGTTTCCCAAAACTTGCAATTCAGCTCCAATATTTCACCAAAATCCTTCCTAACTCACATGAAGTTGAAATATGACCTGAAAACAAAATATGAACCAATTAAGCACCATATCTAAGCAAAAACACATCAAAGACAAGCAAATACAGTGGAAAAACCTATAGAAAACATAAATAAATATGAGCATATCATCAAGCTTTTCCTATATTCTTGTGTGATTATTATGATTGATGGGTTTGTCAATCAAATTAACATATATACATGCCTCCGTTAGGTTCCCTAGGCCACCTATTGTGTTTTTCTAGGCTTTTCCTTCCCTTGAAAAGTCAGTTCATTTCAGAAGGGCAGAATGGTCATTTAAGGATGGCAATAATTACATTCATTAAGATTCCATCCTCGAGCTACATATACACCTCCCTTTAAGAGAAGTTCCTCACTTTTGTTATTTTCTTTTTACTGTTTCATTTCATTCTTTCGCTCTCTATTCTTTTAGCCTTATTTCTCTTTGGCTAGCATTTTTTGTAGTGGAGCCTCTTTCTCTAGCACTCAGACAGTCATCAATGGCATTTTTTGTAGCTGATTGGTAGAAGGTTGGTTGTGATCTTTGTTTTTTTTTTATTTTACTTTTTCTCTATTCCCTGGCCAAACTAGGTTAGTGTCTCAGTGAAGCACCTTTTTTAGTTGTCAAAGTCATTCCCTCATCTTCATTTAACCCGATGTAGCTCAAGCCCCTCCACTTCCTAAGGTCCAACCTACTCATTTAGAAAACCTCTTGAGCTCCCTAAATGACTATCCTTGCTATGCCACTTTGTCAGATTTGGCAAAGTGGAAGCAAAAGAACTATCTTCCTTCTGATGTTATCCTTCATCTTTCCCTATGTTAGCTGACTTTTGCCACTTCCATGGTATTGCCATTAATTAGCTCCCCCCAAACAGTTGTGCCCACATCAATGCCTTGCTCTACATGTAAGATGTTTTCAAGGTCAAGCCCCATTTTTTTTCATGCAATATTGCAAATTGCATCCTTAGTGAAAGGCTCATTTTACTATTTTCTCACCTAGGGCACCATGGAAAAAAGTACCTTTTCACCTATGGGACCAAGGATAGTTGGAGGGGTTGGTAGAGTAAGTACTGCTTCATGACTATCCAACCATTTTAGAAGATATCAGGCAAATAGGCATTAGGGGTCCTAAATATAAGGGTCAAGGATTTGTACAATCTTTTGGAGGGGACAAAGCTAAAGTTGTTCTATAACTTTAATAGACAAGTCCAACAGGTTGCTGAATAAGTGAAGGTGAAAGAGGCCGAAGACCTCTTTCCTTTTTTGATAAAATATGATCAAATGATGGAGCATGTCCTTTGGCATCTGAAGATGATTACATATTAGAAGGATGATACAAACTCACTTAAGCCTCTACTTTATTCTGAAGTCCACTTTTTAGTGAAGTTACTCTTAAAGGAATATAAGTTTGCCTACGTCATTAGGCATAAGTATAGTTCATATTATCTACTTGTTCGCCAGACAACTTGTTGATTCATTTTTTCTTTTTAGATGAAATGGATTTTGTCGAGTCCTATAAGAGAAAGTTCAGTGAGGATAAGAAAGAGGTGAAGGAGGAAGGCAAGAGGCCCTTGGAAAGGAAGAAGTCTAAAAGGCTTCCGAGTGTCCCCAGTAGAAGAAGGCTACATCTTATGCTTGTGACTTGTATAGGCCATGGGTTGTGATGAAATGTACATATAATGTACATTATGTGGATATATGAACAATACAAGTCACAAGTATGAAATAAAGACTAAATAGAACAAGTATCCTATGAGAGTGCCCCAAAAGTATTCTAAATGTACCAAGGGAACCTAAGGAAAGTGGTGTGGTTGTAAACCAAACAAGGCTAAACCCATTTTGAGAAGGGGACTTAAATTTGAAGATAAACTTGACCAAGAAGCCAAGTGAATAAGGTGCTCCAAGACGGGGTACAGAAGGGGCCCTCTAACACACCTTTGTGTGCATTCATATGAACTAAGGACTTAAAAGTCTAAAACACTAAAGGGAATTGTGTGGGCTCAATGCCTAAGGTTGAGATACAAGTGAGGGTAGCCACATAAACCCAAGAAATGTGAAGAACACATAAGAAAAAACAAAGGCACCCTAGAATGCACTGGTGGACCCTTAAGTGCACTTTTATGTGCAACCATGTGCTTATGAAGGCTCTAAAGCCTAATGTCTTCAAGAGAATCATATAAGAATGATACTCATCATTCAAATAAGAATGAGGGCTACTATGTGGGGTAAGAGAAAGTGGAAAATGCAAGGGACCTATGGAAACACCTTAAAGAACACTAAGGACCACTCGGATGCACTTTTAGTGTACCACTTGAAGAGTAAATTAGGATGAAATTAAGTATTAAAAGAATTGAGTTGCTTGCAAGGAGTTTGGACCAAGAACTAGCCAAAGTCCTTGGCGGCTAAATCATTGAGCCACCGTTTGGTCTTGTAGACTTTAAGGCAGCTTCAATGTAGCTTCTTAGCTATTTCCTAGCTCATTTACAACCTAAAAACATGGACCAAATCTTGGTAAAATCCACCAAAAGGAAAGAAGAACAAAAAGAAACAAAACTGAAGCTAAGTATCAAGATATATGGCAAGCCAATGATGGTGCCCTTTGTGAGTTGATGTCTTCTTTTTTTCTTGCTATCTTTTGCTCCTATACAACCTAGCTAAGCACCTAGAAAAACCTCCTAAAGCCACAAAAAGAAGGAAGGCAATAAAGGACAAGAACAAGCCAAAACCGAAGCATGGCAGTGTAAAACTAGCTCATGGTGGTGTCTATGTTGATGTTTATGCTACATGATGTGTGATCAAGCTTCCTTGATGACATTTTAGCCATTGGTTAGGACCCATATGAAGCTTTTTCTCCTGTATTTTGAAGGGGAATAGCTGTTGGGTTTTGGGAGCCAAACAGCGCAGCGGAATTTAACCGAAACCCTCCAGGACCCAAGTGAAACGGGGTAAACCGGGTGTTCGAAAATTTCATACCTAATTTTCGGTTGAGATCTCTCACTCAACTGTAGAGTCGAATCACAAAACCTGAACAGTTGACGTGTTCAGGCTCTCTACGGTATCCACACGAGCCTCTCGGGATCACCACGCTTCCACCACGTCCCGGCAGATGCGTTTCTCTTGCGCTCGCAGTGCTAGCTTGCGTCCTCCAAGGAATTGCAAGAGAAGAGTGCGGCTGTCCTTTTGGGAGGCTAGGGCAAGGAGACCTGCGAATTTCTCACTTAAAAGTTGTATTTATAGTGAGACTCAACTTCCAGGCCTAATGGGTTTCAAAGCCCTAATCCAATTAGGATTTAATTTCGGGCTTAATAATGGCTCAACTCCTTGGCCCATTATTAATACGAAATTAAAGTGAAACCATAACCCAAATAATTAGCCCATGCACTCTAATGATCCAAATAGCTCTATGTGTGCGACCCAATAGGCTCTTGCCATGTTGGCAATGATCATAAATCACATTTATGATCATAAGCAATGAGCGGTGTCTAGCAACACATCATTGCTACCCAAGTGACAAGATTGTCGGTGAATCGACTAAACCTTTATGATCATCACCGATATATGCCATTGTCCTTTTGTCCAAGATATCAAGACTAAGCACGAGACATGGAATGTGTCACTCTCGTATAGCCCAATCTTTGGTTTCTTGATTACCGAGTAGACTAACTTAAACTGATGACATTGATATCATATATCAACTCATCGGAGCATGGCCATGCATTTTCTAAGTCTCACTCTATCAAGGGGCCCAAAGATATCACTCCCGTTACATAGGAGGGACAAATCCCATCTTGATCATACAAATCCCTCCGCATGATATGTGACATACCCAATGACCTCCTTCAAGTTCACTCAGTTACGAGCAACAAAGGAAAGTATCAAAGTATGTGACTCACATGTAGGGAACCTTGATGATCTTAGGTCGAAGGACTACATATACCATGATCACTATGAGAATCACTTATGACACTCATATAACGATCCATGAAGTGTTCTCATGGTGGGTCGGTCCAGTACACAAGTTCTCCAACTTGTACCCATATGTAGACTACATATCTCATATTAGTCTCCACATATGCTAGTCATTATGTATTATTGCAACCCGCTCCACAATAATACTAGACTAGGGACGTTTAAGAATATCATTATTCTAGGGTTACAATTATGTTTATTACGTTACGCAGAAACAAAACAACAAACAAAATTGCTGGATTAATGCCTCAATAAAATATCATGACTCAATGTGCAAAAATACAATCATCTCATGATTGGCTTTTGGGCACAATACTAACAATAGCTACCCTAGGGGATGGCTAAAGGCCAAAGGAACCTAACGTCTATATAATGGGCTATGTGTGCATTAAGCACTATGGTAAGCTAGCTAGTTTGATTTCGGTAGGCATAGGGTTTTTGTTCAAGTTAGGCCAAGCTTAATCAATCACCTATAGCTTTATGTTAATTGGACCTAATCAAAGTGATCGCATGAAGAAATTGGAAGAAAATCATGCTTGCAATGCTAAGGAAACCATGGGCATGTGGTGTGTATGTTTGTGTGCTTCTCTAATTGGATGTGTGTGCTAACACCTATTATATATATGTATATGCACCTTGTATTATCTTTTATATACTACTTTTTGGTATTTTCTTTGTCTTTGGATGTAGGTTATTAAGCAAAATTGGAGGTTTATATGTATAGAAATGTTATAAACATTGTGAAGGCACTAGGTGCTGTATTTAGGTTCTTACTGAGTACCTATGTACTCATGCCCTCTTTTTCCCATTTTAGGTAAAGAAGTACAAGATTGAAGGGCTAGGGAACCTCTGGAAAAGATCTATGTATAGAGAGGTATACTATGAATTAATGGCTTATGGAAAGGAAGCATGCAAAAGTTCATAAAAAAGAACTAATGGCTGTGTTATGTTGCTATGTTTGTAGGCCCTGATGGCTACTGTGGGGCTAGCTGTGTTTGGATCCATGCTTGTATGGATTAGAATAAGAAGAGTAAAAAGGCAGTTATGGCCTAAATATCACGTCAAAGTGGAGGTCAAAGTAACTGTGGGCTTAGAAATAGTTTAAGCCTGGCTATTTATCATGCATGACACTTAGTGGAAAAAAATTTTATTGTACGTAACTTTGGGCCATGTAGTCCCTGTTTGCTAAATTTTGGCCCGTAAATAGTTATATGTAACTAATGGAAAAGGGACTTGAGCAAAATATGGCCTATGCCTTGTTTGTACTTATTGGGCTTGAGTGAGCCTTAAAGCACAAAGTATGGCATGATAAGAGAAATGCACGCATGGTTTCTAATCTAGTGTGTATGCATGTTTGTTTGCTTGGATATGTGCATGTGCTCACATGGCAAATGCACTAGGTAGGCCTTAGGTAAGCCTCCTAAATTCACAAAGACACACACACATGCTCATGCGACCCATATGCATTAAAAAAGGAAGGTAATAAGATTGACTAAGTAAGTGCATTCATTAGTATAACACATTAAATTGATGACTTAATGTGTTATTATACCAACTTAACTTATCAATCAATTACTCCTACCTAAGTTCTGGTTAAGAATCCTAAGAGTCATGACCTAATCCACCATATGTTAGATAAGCAACTCAACCTCCAAAAAAGGTTTAGGGTGGGGGTGAATTAGGTCCTGACACTAGGGAGGATGTAGTCCTCAGCCGGATGTAGGCCTTAGCCTTTCTTCTACTCCACTAATCAAAGTTCCGATAGAGGTACTCCATTCTGAGATCCCTTATTTGGCTATTGAGGCATATTCCCTTCCAAACCTTGTTAGTGCATTGGCAACATTGGGGGACGTCCTACAGCTTTCGAGATCCCTATCTCATTTTCAAGAGAATGTTCTTGATGCTCTCTAAGAAAAATGAAAAGGCAAGGGGAACATTAGTCTTGGCATTACCAATGAAATTTTGGACTCTAAAGTCCCCTAATTTCATACCACTGAGGTTCCCCCATGTTTGATTCCAAACTTCCCATCAATTAGTCTAGGATTTTTTTAATTGTACAGATTAATAGATGAGTGATTAGGAACCAACTCTCTAACTAAGCTTCATCATGATTATCTAGGGGAGAGCTCATTACTAGATTAAGTGGCTGATCATGAATAGAGGAGGCAGAGGAGGAACACGAAGGTTTGGAATAGCAAAGAGCTGAGGCCACCTATCTAGCACATCACTGAGGATATGGACCCCTTTGATTCAAATCACTGTGAGGCCATGATTCCGTAGCTTCCTCAAGGTATCTGATAGCCAAAGGCTATTGCCTCCTCGGTAGTAACTCCCTGCCAGAATATTGGCCAAGGAGTCTGACGTCACCCAAGAGAGGATCTTTTTACTGACCTCGGAAGGTGCGAAGTCAAACACTATGAGCTCGAGACTTCGGTTAGCTCGTCAGGAATTCCGAGGATAACACCATCTCCATCGAGGGGCCAAACTGACCGTTTTCGGGTAAGAAAGCCATCTCTCTGAAGCAAGGAAGAATCTCCCCGAAGGCAGAAGCCCCGAAGAGGATCTTCCCCGAACAAGAAACACCTGAACAAGGGAATCACCGGACTATGGGTGTAAGTCCTGAAGAAGGTGTTCATCAAGGGAACTCCCAGAACTATGGGATAGATCCCGAAGGAGGTGCTCGCATCGAAAGATGGATAGAATCCGAAGAGGGTGCACGCACCGAAGGGCGACCTCGCCCAGGGGACCTCGGGAGTACGATATGAGCATTTAAGGAGCCTCTGACATGTCGCCCACAAGCCCTACACGTCACATCAGAACGGCGAACTGACACGCCGCAGCTGCCCCAGTCCTGACACAACCTGTCCGGGTCTAGGGCTAAAGGAGGCTGCAAACGGCTGCCTGTCCCCTAGGTCCAAAAGCACAGATCAAATCCGACCGAACACGTGTCATGATCTGAACGGACCATCTACTCCTATAAATACTAGGAAATGGGACTGGGCAAAGGATGGGCATTTTCCTCCCTCTGAGAAAACACAAAACAGGCAAGACACTTGATCCCTTAGTGTTCTTCCTCCACTTTCACTCAGAAAACTGACTTGGGCATCGGAGGGTCCTCCCTGGAAAAGCAAACCGGGGACCTCCTAACCTCTTCTTTAAGCTTTTCAGGCACACTCAGCTGGGAAACCAGAGCTCCAGGCACTCGCCTCCTCAGGAAGTCTCTCCACCTGTCAACATGACAGCAAACAAAGATGCTTTGGGGCATCATTTGGCGCCGTCTGTGGGAACCTACTCCCAGGTAGCTGTTGTCGAAACTCGGCGTTCAAAGGACAAAGGACTCCCGAAGTCCCCATCTGCGCCTGAGACCCAACCAGCTACCGAACAAAGTCCCCCAGAGACTTCCTTGCCTGAAGAGGAACGCCCTCTTGTCATCACCATGGGTTTTTTACGAGACTTTCAGAGGTCTGTTGTGGCTGAAATGACACAACAGATAGACCGAAGGTGGCCACAACCAGCCCAGGCGCAAAAACCCACTTCGCCAGCACGACCTCGGGAGAAAAGCCCAAGGGCAACCCATCATAGCTTGGGAAGTGGGGAGCCACGGGAAGAGTCCTCGACAGATAACCTGCCCCTCGGAGCATGGCTGGCGGAAAGAGCAAGGTCTGAACGACCCAAAGTCCCGTCCAGAAGAAGTTTGTTGCCAGAGGCAAGGTCCCCCTCACCTTGGTACCAAAGTCGCTCCCCGAAGAGACGGCAACAGTCCTTTTACCGGAGAACCTCCAAGCACCAGGAAGAGGAGCCCAGTGCTACGCTCCTCCTGGAGAAAGTCTTGGCAAGACTGGAGAGAGTGGAACAGCAGGTGGCACGCAAGCCTGTTTGGGCCAGGCTAACTGAAACCGTCTCTAGAGATGAAACTCCTTTCGCCCGAACAGTGGTGGAGGCGGCCATGCCAAGTGACTCCAGGCTACCTCGGCTAGAGACCTATGAGGGTCGGACTGATCCCCAGGCCCACCTAACAAAGTACAAACGCAGCATGGTGCTACATGGGGCTGATGATGCTACACTCTGCAAGTGCTTTGAAGTCACCCTCGCAGGACCAGCAACTGCCTGGTACAATTCCCTGCCTCCCAGAAACATCAGGGGGTTCCAGGAGCTGTCCACAGCGTTCACCCAACAGTTCATGGGGAGCAAACCGACGGCGAAGATGCCCGTCCAGATGTTTGACATAGCACAAAGAAACGGGGAGACCATCCGTGACTATGTCGAGAGGTTCAACAGAGAGGCCCTCAGTGTTCCGGACTTTCGTCCTGAAATCCGCATCCTCGCCATGACGAGGGGCCTCCGGAGGGATTCGCACTTGTTTTATGAATTCTCCAAAGATCCCCCGGACACGCTGGGAGAATTCTACCGAAGGGCTGAACAACATATGACAGCCGAAGAGCTGAGAATGACCGGATCGAAGGCTGACCATATTCACGCTCGTGGCGAAGGGTCCAGCCAGCAAGCCCGGTGTCCAACGGAACAGTTAGGCCGACCTCGGAGAATGCGAGTAGGAGGAAGGAAGCCCCAAAACTTTACACCTCTGAGCACCACGAGGGCTAACGTCCTCATGGCGTTGGAAAAACAGGGGGCTCAAATCCAACGACCGAGGGGCATGACTGCTGACAACAGAAGGAACATGAAGAAGTTCTGTCAGTTCCACCGTGATCACGGTCATGACACCGAAGACTGCTTTCAGTTGAAAAAGTACATTGAATCACTGATAAAGCAGGGCCAGCTTCGGCGTTATTTGAGAATGCCTTCCCCGAAGGGGAAAAAAGAGGAAGAAGGAAAACCCGATGACGAGGATTACGATTCAGACAGGCGAAAGAACCGAAGTCCGAGAAGGCGTCCTCCACCTTCGGCAGGAGTAATACAGACGATCACAATCGGACTTCCATCCTCGGAAAGAAAAAGAAGGGCCAGAGAGATAGCGGTGATGGAATATCAGAGCCCAACCAAAAAATTGGCCCGCGAGGATGGCTCCACCATCGTATTTCCCCATGACGATCCATTGCTGATAATGGCGAGGATAGGAAACTGGGACGTCAAGAGGGTACTGCTGGACGATGGGTCAAACGCAGACGTCTTGTTCTCACATTTGCTGCCAAGCTTGGGCGTATCCAGGAGTGACCTCAAGGCTGTTACTTCACCCACGTTCGGCGTAGGACCATCTGATCTTCCTTACCTCGGGTGGATCGACCTCCCCTTGATGATGAAAGGAACTTCAGAGAAAGGAACTACTGAGTTGTTCGCCTCTACCATGGCAAGATTCATAGTCATGGACATTCCTTCGTCATACAACGCCATCCTCGGCAGACAGACACAGGGAAATTTGCACATTCGCCCTGATGTAAAGTACTTGACCGTCACCTTCGCCACAAAAGAAGGAGACGCAAAGATCTTCATTGATCAAGGCGAGGTGAGAAAGGTGTTCGTGAGAGCACGAAAGGCTCCAGCAAGCAACTTAGCACATGCTGTAGAAGCAAAAGAGCTGGAAAGGGGCGAAGCAGAAGATCCCACAAAAGCGGAAACAGAAGAAGTAGAGCTTGTCCCAGGCCATAGTACCCGAATAGGGAAAAGCATGGCTGAAGGAGACAAGGAAAAACTTGTACCTTTTCTGCTTGCAAATAAAAATCTGTTCGCCTACCCGCCGAAGAACATGCCAGGGGTAAACCCTCGCGTAATCCAGCATAGCCTCAAAGCGAGTCCGGAAATAAAACCTGTCCGGCAAAAGAAACGGAGCATCTCAGCTCACAAAAGTGACTTCATCAAGACCGAAGTCCAGCGTCTGATAGACGCTAGCGTTATCCGGGAGGTAAACTACCCCGAATGGCTAAGCAACGTGGTAATTGCCACAAAAGAAGGAAGTAGTAAGCTCCGGATGTGCATCGACTTCAGAAATTTGAACGATGCTTGCCCGAAAGATTCATATCCTCTTCCGCCAATAGACCAACTGGTAGACTCAACTGCCGAGTACGGGCTCCTAAGTTTCCTGGACGCTTTCAGTGGGTATCATCAGATAAGGATGGACCCCGAAGATGAAGAGAAGACTGCCTTCATCACTGAAGGAGGAACATATTGCTATATCAGGATGCCCTTCGGACTAAAAAATGCAGGAGCCACCTACCAGAGGCTGATGAACAAGGTCTTCAAAGACCAAATGGGGAGGAACATGGAGGTGTATGTTGATGATATGATAGTCAAAAGCAAACTTCCTGGCTACCACGTTGCAGATTTAGAGGAAACCTTCCAAAAACTCAGAGCCTTCGGGATCCGCCTTAATCCGGAGAAATGCATCTTCGGGGTGACCTCGGGAAAGTTCCTTGGGTACATGGTATCTGAAAGAGGCATCGATGCTAACCCCGAGAAGATTAAGGCTCTGCTTGAATTCCAAACTCCTGCCACAGTCAAAGACGTGCAAAGACTCACCGGAAGAATAACCTCTCTGAGCAGGTTTATTTCCAGGTACGGAGATAGGTGTCGACCCTTCTTCAAAGTGCTCACAAAGGCAGCAAAGATGGAAGGCGACCTCGGAAGGAATGGTCATCCTTGGGATGAAGATTGCCAAAAAGCCTGGGAAGAACTCAAAGTCTACTTGGCCAGCCTGCCGACTCTGCGGCAACCTCGGGAGGGAGAGCCCCTCGTATTATACCTCGCCGTCACAAAAAAAAAAGCTGTGAGCTCGGTCCTCGTGAAAGAAGAAGGGCCAAAGCAATGGCCGGTCTACTATGTCAGCAAGTCCCTGCATGGCGCCGAAGTCAGGTACCCTTTGCTTCAAAAAGCTATATATGCCTTAGTGCTTGCAGGGAGAAGGCTGCGGCCATACTTTCAGGCTCATCCCATTATCGTCCGAAGTACCCTGCCTCTACGGGATGTTATGAGGAAAGTTGATCACTCGGGAAGGCTTTCCAAGTGGTGTATAGAGCTTGGTGAACACGACATCACGTATGAACCTCGGAAAGCTATAAAAGCTGAAGCTTTGGCAGACTTCATTGCCGAAGTACCAAACACCGAGGAGGGACATTCGTTTTCGGGCGAAGACGAGCCAGAATGGACGTTATATGTTGACGGGGCCTCAGGATCCGAACACCAGGGAGCTGGAGTGATTATCAGAGGCCCCAAAGGCCTAGAAGTAATGAAGGCCATCAAATTCAGTTTCAACGCCACCAACAATATGGCCGAGTATGAGGCCCTCATAGCAGGATTACGCCTGGCCAGAAAAATTGGCGTGAGAAACTTGAAAGCCCATAGTGATTCCCAGCTGGTGGTCCGGCATATGGCAGGGGACTATGGCGCGAAAGACACGACCTTGGCGAAATACCATGAGTTGGTAACAAAGCTTATTCGGGAGTTCGACGTCGTGAAAATCGAGAACGTACCCCGACGAGAAAATGCTGAGGCAGACTGTTTGGCGAAGTCCAAAACTTGCACCGAAGTGCTAAGCCACCCCAGCATCGCGGTGTTAAGCATAGAGACCTCGGGGAAAGGATGGAAAGAACCAATCAAAATGTATCTCGCAACCAACACACTCCCCGAAGACCCCAGCGAAGTCGCAAAAGTTCGAAGGCGCTCCGGACGTTTCTTCTTAATTGGAGAAGAACTATATCGGCAAGGATATGCAAATCCACTATAAAGGTGTGTTAGTGAAGAGGATACTGAAATGATCCTCGAAGAAGTTCACGAAGGTGCCTGTGGTTCGCACATCGGAACCGACGCCCTGGCAGCAGTGATACTTCGCCAAGGATACTTCTGGCCTACCCTGAGAAAGGACGCCAAGCAGTTCGTCCGGAAATGTGGTAGTTGCCAGAGACATGCGAACATCCAAAGAACACCCTCGGAGTTCGTGACTTCAGCAGACTATCCTTGGCCCTTCGCAGTTTGGGGCATAGATCTCATTGGGCCACTCCCAACGGCGCCTGGAGGCGTAAAGTTCTGCGTAGTAGCAGTAGACTATTTCTCTAAGTGGGTCGAGGCAGAACCTCTGACAACTATCTCGGCAAAAGAAGTGCAGAAGTTCGTATGGAAAAACATCGTATGCAGATTTGGCATACCGAGGGTGCTCGTAGCGGACAGTGGATCCCAGTTCATAGACAAAGGATTCCAAGAGTTCATTAGCGACCTTGGGACAAAAATGCACTTCGCCCCAGTAGCTCACCCCCAAAGTAATGGGCAGGTGGAAGTATCTAACAGGACCATAAAAGATGGTCTGAAAAAGAGACTGAGGGAAGCAAAAGGGAAATGGCCAGGAGAACTCCAAAGCGTGTTATGGAGTTACCGAACAACACCCCGAAGAGCCACAGGGGAAACGCCCTTTTCACTCGTCTTCGGTACAGAGGCCATCATCCCTGTCGAGGTAGTACAACCGTCAATACGAGTCCAAGTGTTCGACGAAAAAGGAAATGACCTCGGCCTGAGAACCAAGCTCGACCTCGTTGGCGAACACAGAGAAGTAGCCGAGCTGAGAAGAAAAGCTTTCCAACAAAGAGTAGCAGCAGCCATAAACCTATGCGCCAGGCCAAAGGGAATAAAGCAGGGAGACCTCGTTCTCCGAAAGGCTGAATTTGCACCCCGAAAGCCGTCCCACGGGGTACTTCGCGCAAATTGGGAAGGACCCTACCTGGTACTTGCCGAAGTACGAAAAGGAGTTTATAAGCTCGGCGATGCCGAAGGCATAGAATTAAAAAACACTTGGCACTCAGAGGCCTTGAAAAAATTCTATGCCTAAAAAGTTTGGTGGGAAAGTTGTATTGCACAAGTTGGACAAATTTGTCTAAGTAAAAAGTTCTGCAGAAGTACAAAACAAGAGTCTCACGAAAGCAATCGCCGAGGAAAGCAAATGTAAGTTTTCCGAAGTCTCTTGAGCAAATATGTTCGGGACAAAGGAAAGCAAGAGTATGGTTTTCCGAAGTCTCTTGAGCGAATATGTTCGGGACAAAGGAAAGCAAGAGTATGGTTTTCCGAAGTCTCTTGAGCGAATATGTTCGGGACAAAGGAAAGCAAAAGTATGGTTTTCCGAAGTTTCTCGAGCGAATTATGTTCGGGACAATGGGAAACAAAGGAATCTGGCAAAAATACTTAGCCAAATTTTTATCTATTGAGCCAAAGAGTGCTTACAGAGAAGAAAGTTGCTGAAAGACTACAAAAAAGAAGAAGAAAATGAAGACAAAAGGCCCTAGTACAAACTAAGGAACCTCGGCGTCTTGAGAACTGCCAGCCTCTGTGCTTTTGTCGGTAGTCTTAGGCGCCGGGAGAGAAGGAGGCAGTTTCAAGTGCTCGATCTTGGACCAAGTCCACTGAGGCTCCTTGGGGATGTTCATGCCTTCCAGGAAGGAGAGGTCAAAATCTGGGAACTTCTGCAGAATTTGGTGCCGAACAAGACAGAAGCCGTCTTGAAAGCCCAACTTCGTCATATCATTGGACTCCCGCTTCTTGACCACCAAATCTGCATAGTCCTTCTCCAGATCCACGTAATCCTTCTCCAGATCCTTGAGCTTTCTCTTCAATGCCTTCATCTTCTTTTTCTCTTCTGAAGGCTTCTTCAGAGATGCGACCTCGGCTTCGAGCTGGGCCTTTTCCTCGAGCGTCTTCGCAAGGATTGCGTCACTTTCTGACTTATCCTTTTGAATCGTTTCTACGATCGAAGTTAGCTCCGCCATCCGAGAGCCGATGTCGGAAAGTTTCTGGGAGGTGCCTTTCTCAAGTTCCTCTTTCTCTTTTATGAACCCCTCCCGAAGTTCAGCAATTTCCTTCTCTGAAGACTGCTTCAGCTGAGCATTATCGGCAGCCAACGCCGAACACTAGGCCTTCGTCTTGGTGTAAAGGTCTCAGAGTGACGCCATCCTTTCTGACTCTCGCGCCACCCGAACACGGAGCAACCCGGCATACCCCATCAGCTGCAAAAAAAGCAAACAAAGGGAAAATGATGCTAAGTAAAAAGCAAAGGCAAAATTGGCACTGAGGAAACAGTGAAGCGTACCTGGGCGGCATGTTCAGTGAGTTTGGCGGCCAAAGAGATGTCGCCTGGGTAAGCCGCCGTAAGGGCCTTGTAAGAGGCCTCAGTGAACACCCCTTTGCACATCTGCCTGGCCATCTCGGGACAGTCCTCGGAGTACATATTCATGTCCTCTGTGAACGTCCAGAAGGGTTCCTTCGGAACTTTCCCTGCTGGGACTTGGGCATCCCGAAGGGCCCTCTTGCGGGCGTGTTGCAACCCAGTCAGGAGCGGCCACCTCCGCTGCACAACAAGGCAGAAAAATTGGTGAAGGCCAGAAAACCCTTAAGGATTTACAAGAGAAAAAAAGGTTCTTCGACAAAGTACAAACCTGCCGGCACCTCGGTAACGTCATCGTCAAGAATCGACGTCGCCTCAGTAGAGATCCCCTTGCCTTTTATTTGGCGCCGTTCCTCGGCAGAAGGGGTCTCCTCCCCATCGCCCTCCAGAAGAGCATGTGAAGGCGTGGGGCTTTGAGGAAGGACGTCGGAAGGAGGGACGTCGACAGAAGGAACCTCGGGCAAAGGGGCAGTAGGGTGTTCGGGCTCCTCGCCTACCTCCTCCGGAATTTGCGGAAGAGAGGAAGGAGCAGCTTTCTTTGCCCGTTTGGAAGGAGGGCCGGCCGAAGTCTGCTTCCGCGTCTGAGAGGCGGCCTTCTTTGTCTGTTCGCCCCTCTCGGCCTGCCCGGTAAAAAGAGCCTTGTAGAAGGCAGCCGCGTCGTCGCCCATCTCTGAAAAAAGAAAAAGAAGATCAGTGTAAGTCCAAGATGAAGTTATGAAGGAAAAAATGAGAAAGTAACTTACTCTCGTAAAAAGACTCATAAGTCTCTTTCCCCCGAAGGAGTTTCACGAGCCAGGAGTCCTTCCCCGAAGAAGCCGGTTTCGGCATGTTGAGGTTTGTCTCATGCTCCTTTACCACCTTGAGTTCCCGAAGGACCTCGTTGGTCATGAGCCTCCAGTTGATCGGAAAGGGGTAAAGGGCATGAGGAGAGACCTCGGCAGCCCAGTCAGAGATAGCCCGGATGCGCCTGTCGAAGTCCTCAAAGATAGGTGCTACGTCGGCGTCTAGCAGTATCTTCGGGTCAACAACATCCATCTTGAGCCTCCCCTGAGCCCACTTGGTCGGGACGTGCGACCAAGTCTCCGACTTGTTCAGGAAAAAGAATTTTTGTTGCCACCCTCGCCAGCTGTCTTTGGTGGCGAAGGTGAACGTATACTTTTTGCTCCCGGATCCCCGAGGTAGCATAAAGTAGAAGCCACCCTTCGGGACCATGAAGAGCTTGTAGTACTGAAGAAAAACTACAAAGTGAGGTTTTATTTTGAAAACGCCGCACATACAGAGGAAGGCGTTGAAATAGCAGTACGAGTTCGGTGGGAGTTGGTTAACGGCAATGCCATGGAAGTTGCAGAACGCGCTAACCATCTCCGGGGGGGGATACCGAAGTTCGGCCTTCAGTTGGGCTCGGAAAACGGTGATTTCATCACTTCGGTTGGAGAAAGGAAATTGGTCAGGATAGGGCAACCTTGTCACAGAGTAAGAGGGTAAGAAAATTTTTTTCTTCCACTTCGCTAGTTTTGCCGGAGTAGTGCAGCAAGGGTGAGAAAGAAGAGGTTGCCAACTCTCGGGAACAGGCATGATGAAAATGAGTTCGGGAAAAACAAGGAAAACGAGTTCGGGAAAAACAAAGAAGAAGCTTTGAAAAAAGCAAAAGGACTAAAACCCACCAAAGGTCTTGCCGGAATCTGGATTTCTGGAAGCCGTCATGAAAAGTGGTCGGAAAAATGCCTGAAAAAGGAGAACTGTCGCGGAAAATCGGGAGAGAATTAGAAGGCAAAAGAAAGCAAAAGCAGAAGCAGAAAGAGGGTTATGACAGGACTGATATATATAGGCCGAGAAGGCCAGGAGAGCCGTCGTCATTAGTACCCCCCGGAAGGCGAAGCGTCGCCATAACTGCTAAGAGCGCCTGAAAAGTCATGCCTGCCGTACTCAGTGCATTCTTACCCAATAAAAGTGCGCCATGTGTCAGCCATCGCGTAGCAAACGTGCCACGTGTCGTCCATCACATCGAGCACGCCCTCTGACACCATTTGGTCTAGAGGTGCCGCCCTAGACTGACTCTGCTGGACACAGGACGCGACGCATGAGCAGACCTATAAAGGCAAAAAGTAGGTTGCCTCGAAGACACCAAAAGACAGCCTGTGACTTCGGGCAAAAGGTCTATCTTCGGTACAAGGTTATCCTATTTTCCCTCGCCACGAGGACACCAAGAGATAGCCTGTGACTTCGGGCAGAAGGTGTATCTTCGGCGCAGGGACAGCCTATCTTCTCGCGCCTCGGGGACGCAAGAAGGGCTACCCATCGCTTCAGGCAGAAGAAGGCATCTTCGGCGCAGATATCACAACCACAGGACCCGAAAACCGATGAACCGAAGTTTCTCACTTCGGCTTTTCGGAGGGGGGCCTGTGATAGCCAAAGGCTATTGCCTCCTCGGTAGTAACTCCCTGCCAGAATATTGGCCAAGGTGTCTGACGTCACCCAAGAGAGGATCTTTTTACTGACCTCGGAAGGTGCGAAGTCAAACACTATGAGCTCGAGACTTCGGTTAGCTCGTCAGGAATTCCGAGGATAACACCATCTCCATCGAGGGGCCAAACTGACCGTCTTCGGGTAAGAAAGCCATCTCTCTGAAGCAAAGAAGAATCTCCCCGAAGGCAGAAGCCCCGAAGAGGATCTTCCCCGAACAAGAAACACCTGAACAAGGGAATCACCGGACTATGGGTGTAAGTCCTGAAGAAGGTGTTCATCAAGGGAACTCCCAGAACTATGGGATAGATCCCGAAGGAGGTGCTCGCACCGAAAGACGGATAGAATCCGAAGAGGGTGCACGCACCGAAGGGCGACCTCGCCCAGGGGACCTCGGGAGTACGATATGAGCATTTAAGGAGCCTTTTACATGTCGCCCACAAGCCCTACACGTAACATCAGAACGGCGAACTGACACGCTGCAGCCGCCCTAGTCCTGACACAACCTGTCCGGGTCCAGGGCTAAAGGAGGCTGCAAACGGCTGCCTGTCCCCTAGGTCCAAAAGCACAGATCAAATCCGACCGAACACGTGTCATGATCTGAACGGACCATCCACTCCTATAAATACTAGGAAATGGGACTGGGCAAAGGATGGGCATTTTCCTCCCTCTGAGAAAACACAAAACAGGCAAGACACTTGATCCCTTAGTGTTCTTCCTCCACTTTCACTCAGAAAACTGACTTGGGCGTCGGAGGGTCCTCCTTGGAAAAGCAAACCGGGGACCTCCTAACCTCTTCTTTGAGCTTTTCAGGCACACTCAGCTGGGAAACCAGAGCTCCAGGCGCTCGTCTCCTCAGGAAGTCTCTCCACCTGTCAACATGACAGCAAACAAAGATGCTTTGGGGCATCAGTATCATTATCAGGGCAATGCTATAGTCCCTGTCATTTAAGGTACCAAATGAGGAAATGGCAGTAACCTCTTTACCCATTATTTGGTGAAGGTCAGTTTTTTTTTTTTGGTAATTATTACTCCATTTGGCCTTCATCTTATCATCTTCTCCCTATTTTCTTCAACTACTTATTATTGCAAGATATTACTAAGGCTTTTTGGTGAAGCAGAGGGTCTTAGGACCCAGACCAAGCAGTATATTGAAAAGGCCAACAAGGAATTAGCTTTGGTCTCATTGAAGGCTAAAAAGATTAAGAAGATCTATAAGCTTGAGCTTGCCAAATTGAAGGCACTGATGGCTAATCAGATCCTAGGTTTTATGAGGATTGTGTGGCCATGATAAGGGACCTTGATAATAGGCTTGAGGCAGAATGTTGCAAAGTTGTAGAGGAGAAGAAAGCCAAGCAAAAAATTTGAGGCTAAGGTGGTAAATCTTATTGAGGAAAAGAAGAATCTCGTCTTTACCCTTGAAGAAGCCAAGAAAAAGATTAAAGCCTTTGAGAATGATAACTCAAAGGTTGCCAAGGATAAGGAAAACATGAAGGATGTGGCAGTCATCAAATTTCATGACTGGTGGTGCCTTTTCTAACATCATGTCTTGGAAAAACACCCCAACCTCAATGTATCTGGCATTGATGCCTTCTTCCATCCTAGGAGTTCTCATCTTGTGTGGTACAAGAAGAAGTATCTTAACTTGGCTCTATCTTCAAAGTCTAGGTGGGAAAAGAAGAAGAAGAAGAAGAAGATGATTTCGAGGAAGAGCCCAAGCAAGAGGCCCATGATCCTCAGGCTTATGACCTAGCTTTCTCTTCCTATTTAGTCATATTTCTCTTTTTACTACTTTAGCTATATTATTTATTTCCTTCAATGAAGTCTATTTTTCCAATGTTTATTTTTTGAAGTCGTGTTTCGATTGGACTATGTTTGTTTACTTAACATCTTTCAAATGAAGTATCTCTTGAATAGGGTATATGTATGGGTATTTCCGCAATTTTAGATTTTCTATTTTGACAATGTTCTTTCAAACAATGTTTTAGGATCTTTGGATTTTACATGATTATTTAGGAACTCCTAAAAACTTCTAAGATCAACTTTGAGCTTCACTTTGGAAGCCCAGTCCAAAGTCCTATGTTAGGCTTCTTTCTAAAGTCAGATTTTCACGACCTCGTACATGCAATTGGAAAAGGGGTGCCTTTTTAGTGTAGATGCTTGAAGTACCTATACTAAGGGTACTTCAGCTAGTGTTCTAGATTTTTGGTTGTCCAGTACACTGATTTTTCTGCTTTGGTATTTATTGAAGATGTTCGATCTTTTGACACTTTGGTCATTTTTGCCTTGGTCATTTGTCTGAAGTGTGAAGTTCTTGGCCCTTCATCTTTAGTCATAATAATTTTTTAGATTGTTCCCTTGCCAAGTGTTATTTTTTGTTTACTGTAGATCATTTTCTAGTTTGAATACTCTCGGCCTTTCCTTTATCGTGACAAGGTAAGGCCATTCCCAATCAGCCTGAAGTACCCACTGTGAGGGTCTTTAGGTCTCAAGTTTGGTCTTCTGCAGGATACGGTCCCCAGTCTTTATGGTTTTGGGCATCACTTTCTAGTGTGCAAACAAAGTGACCCTTTGCTGGAAGGCCTTTCTTTGCAGTTTGACCATTTCCCTATGTTCTCCAATTAGGACAAGCTTAGCTCTTAAACCAACATCATTCTTTTCCTAATTGAAAATATGTACTCTTCTTAAAGGATATATTACTGTGATTGGTAAGAATGCTTCTGCCCTGTAGGTGAGGGAAAAAGGGTTCTTTTGTTAACTTTCTTGGTGTCATGGAGTAACTTCATAACACACTTTGTAGTTCTCTAGGACATTTTCTTTTAGCTTCACCCAACCTTTTCTTCATCCCATCTTTTAGGGTCCAATTAGATACCTCTACTTGCCCATCACTTTGGGAATGCACTACATGAGAAAAGTGCATCTTGATCAAATTTTTGGAATCCTTTATTAATAAATTATGTTCCGCTATCTCCTATATGTACCCTTACACATCCAAACCTGCAAATAATATTCTTCCAAATGAATTTCTAAATTTCTTTGGTCGATATACCAGCTAGTGATTTGGTCTTAATCCACTTTGTGA
This sequence comes from Aquilaria yunnanensis, assembly GCA_039654915.1. Taxonomy (NCBI): domain Eukaryota; kingdom Viridiplantae; phylum Streptophyta; class Magnoliopsida; order Malvales; family Thymelaeaceae; genus Aquilaria; species Aquilaria yunnanensis. The sequence goes on along the minus strand of CM077594.1, from coordinate 50,904,491 downwards.
AGAAGTCAATGGCTACTACATAGTACCTCACCCTTCATGTGACTGTGGGGAGAGGTCCAATGAGGTCGATTCTCCACATGACGAATGGAGAAGGTTAGTCAATTGAATTTACTGCTTCTGAAGGTGCTTTTATATCAAGACATGCCTTTGGCATTTGTCATAAACTTTGACCATCTTCAGGCATCCTGCCTAAGAATGACCCATAAGTTCCCCCACCAGAGAATTACTCCAGTAAAGGCATCAGTGCCTATATGAGATCTGAATACTCCTTCATGAACCTTTTCAAGAATACTTTTGATGTCCTCTTCCCCGATGCAGTTTTGTAATGGATTTGAGCATCCTTTCATACACAACTTATCATCGATAAAAAAAACATCTCTCACCTCTCGTTTTCACTTTTGTGGCCTTACAAGGATCCTCGAACTAGTGTCCTTCTGCTAAGAAGTTCCATATTTGGGGCATACCAACCTGTGTAAGTTTGCATGATGTACAGACTATTGATGCTCAGATTTTCCAAGGTTACCCTGTATTCAGATGATTTTGCCAATGCATTAGCCTAAGTGTTTTCCTTTTGAGGTACCTTTTTCTATCTGTATTTGGCCAAATCTCTCTATTAGTTTTCTTGTAAGGTCAAAGTACTTCTTCAGTCTTGATTCTTTAACTTTCATATTGTCCCTTCAACTACTGAACTAGTAGTTAGGAATCACAACACAATTAAAAGGTTTTGGTACTGATGCTTCAGGCCAACTAAAGTCTAGCAATCAAGGCCTTATATTTAGTGACATTTTTTGTTACTGGGAACCTAAATTTGGCCCTATCGGCAAAGAGAATCCACTTTGGCTCTTCATTTTTTATAGCAGACACCACTCCTTTGGCACATTTTAAAACCTCAGCAATGAAATCAACCAGAGCATATGCCTTTATTGCCTTTCTTAGCTCATACATGATGTTATATTCTCAAAGCTTGATGTACCATTTGGACAGGTGCCCTAAATGATCGACCTTCTTAATGACATCTCTCCATGGGAGACTACTTCGGACAATAATGTTATAACCCTAGAAATATGGTTGAAGTCTCTGCCTTACTAACACCAAGGTGTATAGTACCTTTCACAAGATTAGATAGTTGACTTTGCCACTGTTATCCAGTCTTTTCTTAATGAACCAATACAGAGCTTATTGCCTTTTCACTTATAGAGAGGTAAAGTATAAGGGTTCCCCTTCATTTGGGTATTGAAGGGTTGGGAGTTTGACTAGGTACTCCTTTAACTTTTCCCAAAGCTTGCTAACATTCCTCATCCTAACAAGGCTACTCTCCACTTACCAAGTCTTCCCTTTTTTGTCTTCTTAGTTAGGATCTTAAAGAAGAGGTGACATCAGTTGCCATAGCGGGAGATAAAATGAATGAGTGCCGTTATTCTTCCAGTGGCTTTTGTACATCCTTGGTTGAATTCGGAGTATGAGAATCAAGGAGTGGCCTATTTTTTTCTGGGTTTACATCTATTGCTCTTTGAAAAACCATAAAGTCGAGGAACTTGCCAACCTTTATGCCGAACACGTATTTTTCAAGGATTAGATAAACACTAAACTTCCTCAATTGTAGAGAGGTTTCTTTTAGGTCCTCAATGTGATCTCTAGGATTCCTATTTTTGATGATCATGTCATCGATATAAAATTTCATGTTCCTCCCAATTTGTTCGATAAATAATTTTTCAATTAAGCACTAGTATGTCACCCCAGCACCTTTCTGCCCAAAAGGCATTTGCACGTACTAGAATGTTCCTTCATCAATTATGAAGGATTCCTTTGCCTCATCCTTTAGGTTCATCTAGATTTGGTGATACCTTTGAAGGCATTCAGGAAACTTAACATCTTAAATTTAGCCATCGAATCTAGTAAGCAATCGATCGAAGGCAATAGGTAGCAATTCTTCGAGCAGGCATCATTGATCTTAATGAAGTCAATGCACATCTAAAACTTATCACTCTCTTATTTTATAGTAATCACTACATTCCTCCGCCATTCTGGGTACTTTACTTCTCTTATCACTCCGGCTTCTAAGAGTTGTTGAACTTCTTGTTTAATAAAGGCTCTTTAGGAGGGTGTGATATTACACTTTTTCTACCATATTGGTCATGTGTTAGGATCTACTCTAAGGCTATGTTGTATGATGTCCAAACTAATTTCTAGTATATCTTTGAGTGAGTAGGCAAATAAGTCTTCATTCGAGAGAAAGAAAGACACAAGTTTAGCATTTTCCTCTTCAGGTATGTACTTCTCGACCTTGGTATTTCACCTAGGAATCAACTCCATGCTCTCAGTTTCAAATCCTTTGCCCTTGTTTTTATTGACCGTAATGCATGGCTTCAATGGTCTATTAATCTTGCCCGAGGACTTTATTTTCGATGTATGTGCACAAATCTTGCTTGGTGCTCAGTGAGCCTTTGTGAACACGTTGTTTACTTTTGCTTGGTCAATGTAGATGCACGTATCCCCTAATTCAGCCTCAAATGCCACATTCAAGTGTTTAACATCTGACCTCAAACGAAGGTTCCCTTGAGTCTACCTATGGAAGATGGCATTGTAGGGGAATGGTACTTCTACGATGATGAATCTCATCATTGTAGAGGTGAAGAGTTTAGCACCATCCTTCATAGACCTCCCTCACAACATTAAAGGGAGGTCAATCCATTTAAGGATGGGTACTTTACTAATATTGACCCTATATGTGGGTGACAACATTAGTTTGAGCATCTGTAGGGGAAGTGTAAGCTTGTAAGTAGGTGAGCGAACAGAACATCAACATTGGAGCCATTATCACATTTAACCCTCTTTATATCCTAGTTCTATCTGACCTATGATTAATAGAGGATTGTCTGACGAAAATTTGGCACTTGACCCATTATTCCTCAACAGCTTGTTCCTTGGGCTGTCAAACTCCATTAGTATGGCCTTGCACCTTTTCTCTTCCTTTAAACCAAAGGGCATCTAGTGGTTATAGAGTGAATGACCCTAATAAAAGAAGAAAGTGGTCTATGATCGACATTCCTATAAAACTATTCTAAAGTGTCTAGAGGATCCTTCGAGCAGTTATAAAATGGTTAAGAGTTATGCCTAAGTCCCCATCCCCATATTATTGCCAATATACATACTTCAACATTGAGGTCTGGGGCACTTACTACTTCCTTATTGAAACACTCGATGCTATTTCATAGGGACTCATCATTTCGTTAAGTCAAGTCAGATATTTGTACGGCTATCTTCACCATTGGTTGACTTTGGATGAACTTAAGGTATTTGCACAACACCACATTATTCCCACCATTGCAATATCATACTGGTTTTGAAATTGACAAGGTGCGCTTGAGGGTCACCTCTATATCCATAGTATCCAGGCATGGAAACTTGAAATCACTTGGTTTATGGGCACTAACTATTGCTCGAATAAATAGAGACCAATTGCTAGCAAGGACTCCTAAAGCCTAGACCAAACAGGCTTTTTGGTCAATTGCTTCTACACCTTTCCATGCCTTTCAAGAAGTTTCTCCATGAGATTGTCACACAAAGATGATTTTTTCCTCAACAGTGAGTGTCCGGCTCAGGTGAGTAATGCTGCCATTTCAGTTAGTAACTCCTTTGATGAGGAGAAGGATCCCTATGCCTAGGAGACCGATTTTCTCTAGGAGGAAAACACCTTTCCTTTTGTTCACATTTTTACTGCGAGGAGGAAATTCTTTAAAGGAAGATGACTCATGAGTACTATTTTTTTAGTCATCCTTACTATGGGAAAACTTGGCCTGTCATAACCTTCATTTCCCTACTAGGCTTATGTGAAAAGTTTGAATAAAATTAAAGTGGAAGACTAATTCATGTGCATGATTGAAGGGTGCATGTGATAAGCCTAGTGAGTACATGTGAGTACATTGAAATTTTGTCTGCCGAGAGCACAAGAACAATTATTTTAATGACTTACAGTTGTAATGGTGATTTTTTAAACTTGGGGACCACTTTGCACACAGATTTGGGTGGCTTAAATGAAGTAAATGTATCTTGAAGGACCAAAAGGAGCCATACAAGAAGTGAGGGCCCTAACACTAACATTTTGCCCATTTTCACACCAAGTGGCACACCACCGGTTATGCATTCTTCTACTTAGTCAAAACTCTTCCATTTTTGGGTGAAGGCTCTTAGTTGAGCTAGTCATGTCTTCTTGGCCTTAAGAGCTTAGCTTCTTGCAAAATTGGTGATGCATTGTGGTTGAATTAAAGATTAAAGCTTGATTAAGAGTGATTAGGACATAGGTGACCTTGGAGGTTGCATTTGAAGCTTGATTCTTTGCTTTGGGTGCTTGGCTGAGAGCTAATGGCAAGGATTTTGTAAGGTTTTCATTATACTCCACATGATTTTTGGTTGCATTCTATATTCACGTGAGTATTAGGCTTCTAAGTGATGGTTATTGAGCTAAATGACCTTAGAACGCTATAAGGGCTATGCTTTACCTTCGGGTTTATGTGATATGTGTGCTAGCTAGCTAAGTACTGGCAAGTACTAGAGTTCTTACATGGATCGGCCAACCTATGAAAGAACTTGGAGCTCTATGTGAATTAGTGATCAAAAGAAGTATGACATGGTTGTGTTATGGTGTGTACTTGCTAGTGTACTTGTTGGCCGAGACCAATGCCTAAGTGTGTGGTGTGTGAGTTGTGTGCTTTTGTGCTTTGGATATGCATGCTAACCTTTATTACATGGATAGTTGTTATATTATTGTTTATATCATGTGTTTTCATGTTTTCATTTCTTAATGCAAGTTAAGCTAATGGATGGGAGGTTAAGCTCTCAGGCTTAACTAAATAGGCTTATAAGAGTTGTGTTAACCTTACTGAGTTATGGATATAACTCATGCCCCATAACTACGTGTTTTTAGGAAAGGATATTGACATTAAGTAGCTTGTGTACCAAGGAATTGTGTTCGGGTACCTTGGAGGTATGGTTACTATCTTGTAGTTTCTAGCTCAATAAGTGTAAGTGCAAGTCTATGTGAATGTGCAAGCTTATATTTTTTATGTTGCTTGTAGGATTTGTGTTTAGTGTTATGGGAACAGTCTAGAGTCATGGATGTGTGCTCATGGGCTTTAACCTTGTGGATGGCACTTTTGATTATGGGAGTAGTGGTGGGACGTGTTTTGAAAACCACCATTATTTATTATGTGTTTATGGTGGCTTCCGGGTACTATTAAGTACAATGGCATGTATTATGTATTTCAAATATGTTTTGTATGAATGTTCTTGGTAGTGTTCTATGGAACCCTGTACTAGTTTTATGTATGCTGTAAGGTGGGCTTTAGTTAAGCTACCTAAACTTATGTATAAACTTGAAGTTGTGCATGTTTGATATGAAGGTTGTGTGAACTTGGTGGTGGAGTTATGCTTATATAGTTTTGGTTGCGTGCATATGTGTGGTATGGCTTGTGCAAAATTAGCCGAATGCATCTAGTTAACCTTATTTGCAAATAAAAAATGGTTTTCAAAACTTGAGAATGGGCATTTTGGTTGATATGAATGGTGTATGCACACTTGATATGCATAAGAGCACATCACTTGAAAATTTGTATTAGATCCTTGCTTGCGCCTAAGTTTGATTTAAGGTTAGTTTAGTAGGCTCCTAGGGTACTTCCTAGTGTCCTGCAGATGCTTGTAGTTGAAAATGTGACTAGTGCCCCTAGGTGCTTAGTTCGTACCTAGATAAGCACATCTTTTGGTAGTTAGGTTAAGGCCTGTGTGGAGCATGACAACTTTGTTGGCATCATAGTAGGTTAGGACCTAAGGGTCTGTTTAGACTTGTTCCCACTTAAGTTTAATTAAACTTATACTTATTGAGCATATGTGTGTGTATCGGATCTATTGTGGAGGATGAGAACCCAAGGCAGGGATAGAAGAGTTCTTGAGCAGGATGAGAGTAGGGCAAGCCATTTAAAGGATGGTCCACCTACTTATGACCTGAAAGGTAACAAGAGGTTGTGGAGCCTATTGTGGCCGAGAGCCCTAATGCTAGGGATAACTTACTTGGACCCAGTAGGGGTAGACAAGAGAAGATAGAACAAATGATGGAAGCTATGCAAGCCACCATTGCTCAGTTAGTAGTAGGCATGCAAGCCTTGGCTAGAGGCCAAGCTCAAGCACAAGACAGTGCTGGATAAGTTAGGGTAGCTAAAGAAGGGCAAAGAGGCAGGATACCTAACAAAGAGCCAGTGCATTATGACCAAGCAAGCAAGAATAGGAAAGATGGAGATGAAGATGAAGGTGAGGAGGAAAGGAGGCACCCAAGAACATGGAAAGTTAGATCTAAAGTGAGGTAGGAAACAAGAGTAAAGGTGGAAGAAAGTCCAAGGGTGGAAGAACTAAACATTGTTATGGTTCCAAGGAAGACTAAGCTTCTTACAGAGGCTAATGCAAGAAAAGAGCCACTAAGAAGTAAAACCCAAGACACTGAAGTAGAAAGAAGAATACCTGGAAGTGGTGGACTTAGGGAGGGCCAATTAGAAGGATTCTTGGCATTAAAACCTCTTGTATTTAAGGGTGGGTGTGAACCTGAAGAAGCAGAGTTTTAGGTTTACCAGTCGGAGAAAATGTTTGAGAGGATGGAGGTGTCCTCTACACAGAAAGTCCTACTGGCTAGCTTCAGACTTGAAGGGAATGCAGAACTCTAGTAGAGAGCTGTATAGAGGACTTATCAGAGTAAGAACCAAAGGAAGCCACCTACTAGGAGAAGGTCTATGAGATGGGTTGAATTTCTCCAAGTCTTCCAACAACAATATGTCAGTGAGGCCCTGAAATATCAGAAGTAAGTGGAGTTTAATCAACTTGAGCAGGGAAGCCTCAGTGTGATGGAGTATAGGCAGAAGTTTAATAACTTAATAAGATATGCTCCATAGTATGATGGGCAAGAGGAGCTTAGAACTAAGAGGTTCTTAAGGGGCTTGAGGCTTGAGCTGAGGCAAATCCTCAGAGCTGTGGGTGCTAAAGAGTACTACCAAATAGTGCAAAGTGCCATAGCACTTGAGAAGGAGTTTAAGGGGTAGGCAAAAGGTGGCGCAGGAAGTATGAGTGGTACACACAATGGGCATAAGAAGAGGATCAGGGAGGAGGCTGAATCTTTAAATTGGAGAATGAACACCAAAAGAGAAAAGGGGCCTCAATAATTTGGACCCTAGTGCACCACTTGTTGGAAGTTCCATGGCAACAAGCCATGCTTTAGACTTTCCAATGGTTGCCTCAAGTGTGGATCTTAGGACCATTGGGTGAAGGACTACCCAGCTAAGAAAGATGACAGGAAGATGGCAAGGGTCTTTAACCCCAAGGTCTTTAACATCCAAGAGGGTGTAGGATGCACTACAAGTAGAGGCAGCAGAGAAGGAAGCTAGCCACCAAAGGCTGAGTAGAAAAGCCTTAAAAGGTACCATTTACCTTAATGGCCATCTAGTTTTTGAATTGTTTGATATTAGAGCTTCATTGTCTATCATTTCTTTTAAGCATTTTGCCCATTTTCACACCAAGTGGCACACCACCGGTTATGCATGCTTCCACTTACTAAAAAATATTTCATTTTCAAGTTAAGGCTCCCAGTTGATCTAGTCATGTGTTCATGGCCTTAAGAGCTTGGGTTCTTGCAAAATTAGTGATGCATTGAGGTTGAATTGTAGATTCAAGCTTGATTAAGAGTGATTCGGACATAGGTGACCTTGGAGGTTGCATTTGAAGCTTGATTCTTTGCTTTAAATGCTTGGCCGAGAGCTAAGGGCAAGGTTAAGGTAAAGATTTCACTATACTCTACTTGATTTTTAGTTAAATTTCATGTTCAAGTGAGTATTAGGCTTCTAAGTGATGGTTATTGAGCTAAATGGCCTTAGAACACTATAGGGGGTATGCTTTACCTTTGGGTTTATGTGATATGTGTGCTAGCTAGCTAAGTACTGGCAAGTACTAGAGTTCTTACATAGGTCAGCCAACCTATGAAAGAACTTGGAGCTCTATGTGAATTAGTGATCAAAAGAAGTATGACATGGTTGTGTTATGGTGTGTACTTGCTAGTGTACTTGTTGGCCTAGGCCAATGTCTAAGTGTAGGGTGTGTGAGTTGTGTGCTTTCGTGCTTTGGATATGCATGCTAACCTTTATTACATAGCTAGTTGTTATATTATTGTTTATAGCATGTGTTTCGTGTTTTCATGTCTTAATGTAGGTTAAGCTAATGGATGGGAGGTTAAGCTCTTGAGCTTAACTAAATAGGCTCATAAGAGCTGTTTGAACCTTACTGAGTATTGTATATGACTCATGCCCCATAACTATGTGTTTTCAGGAAAGGATATTGAGCTTGAGTAGCTTGTGGACCAAGGAATTGTGTTCGGGTACCTTGGAAGTATGGTTACTATCTTGTAGTTTCTAGCTCAATAAGTGCAAGTGCAAGTATATGTGAATGTGCAAGCTCATATGTTTTATGTTGCTTGCAGGATTTGTTTTTAATGTTGTGGGAACAGTCTAGAGTCATGGATGTGTGCTTGTGGGCTTTAACCTTGTTGACAACACTTTTGATTATGGGAGTATTGATGGGACTTGTTTTGCAAACCACCATTATATATTATGTGTTTAAGGTGGCTTTCAGGTACTATTAAGTATAATGGCATGTATTATGTATCTCAGATGTGTTTTTTATGAGTGTTCTTGGTAGTGTTTGAAGGAACCATGCACTAGTTTTGTGTATGTTGTAAGGTGGGCTTTAGATAAGCTACCTAACCTTATATATAAACTTGAAATAGTTCATGCTTGAGACGGAGGTTGTGTGAACTTGGTGGTGGAGTTATGCTTATATAGTTTCAGTTGTGTGCATATGTGTGGTATGGCTTGTCCAAAATTAGCTAGATGCATCTAGTTAACCTTATTTGTATATAAAAAATGGTTTTCAAAACTTGAGAATGGGCATCTTGGTTGATATAAATGGTGTATGCACACTTGATATGCGCAAGGCACATCACTTGAAAAGTTGTATTAGATCCTTCTTTGCAGCTGAATTTAAATGTGTGAATAGTGCCCCTAGGTGCTCAGTGGGTACCTAGATAAGCACATTTTTTGGTACAGTTAGGGTAAGACCTATGTGGGGCATGACATGGCCTGGCCAAGATACTGGTTCAGTTTTTATGTTATTTCTACAACGATGCAGGACTAGAAGTTGCACAAGAGTCCCATGACCCTGGTGAGTATCTGCATGTCTTTTGCGATAGAGGTACCTATAGGAGGAGTGAGATCTACCTTCATTTGAAGGTTGAAGAGCCCCTTGGCCTTGGAGCTTCGTGTGTTGACTATAGTAATATGTGGTTGGGTTCCTACGAACAACACCAAATGGTGTTTGTCATCCTTTCCACCAAATGTAGTTGTCATTTTCTGTGTCGTTACAGTGATCATCTCATGAAGAAGGCTTAAAATAGGAAACAAAGAGAGCTATGGGGCCCCCCCAAATTTTTCTAGGGGGAAGCCTCCGATGCTCAAGTCAGCCAAAGTTTGAGGAGAGGAGTAAAGTAAAGAATTTGAGCAGTAGAACTTAGTTATCCTAGAGTGGGAGAGTCACCTCACATTTTGTATGGTTTTAGGAGCCAAACAACACAGTGAAATTAATGAAAGCCCTATAAGGATCCAAGTGAAACGGTATAAATCAAGTGTTCAAAAATTTTATACCTAATAGGTTGAGATCTTTCACCCAACTATTGAGCCAAGTCACAAAACTTGAACAATTCAAGCTCTTTATGGTATCCACACAAACCTCTCAGATCACCACACCTCTTTCAAGTTCTAATAGAAGCATTCCTCTTGTGCCTGCAGTGCTAGCTTTCGTCCTCCGAGGAAAGATAATAGGGGAATGCGCCTGGAGATTTTCAGAACACTTTCTAAATTTTTTCCTTGGGAGGTTACCACAAAAATAACACTATATAACATATATTTAGTGAAGCAAAACTCCCAAGCCTAATAGGTTTCATAACTATAATTTGATTAGCCTAATTTCTGGCTTAACAATGGCTCAACTATTGGGCCAATAATTAATCTAAAATTATCATGAAACCAAGACCAAACAATTTCGCCCATGCATTCTAATAATCATATCATGATTGGCTTTTGGGCACAACACTAACAAACTCCCACTTGCACTAAAGCCAATCATCCATGTATCCAATACCAATGGATCTAGAATGACTATAATGCTTCTGCTGTGTAAAGGGTTTTGTTAGTGGATCAACAATGATGCTATATATCGAGGTCTTGTATATCCTCATATAATCCTTTTCATGATCTCCTTAATGAGATCATACCGTTTGAGTTTGTGTTTGGATTACTAGTGAGATCGAGGTTCCTTAGCCTATGTAATTACTCTATTATTGTCACAATAATGCTCTATTGAGTCAGTAATGCTCATAACCACTCCAAGTTCTGCGGTGAACTTCTTGATCCAAATTGCCATTTTTACAACATCAGAAGCTGCAATGTACTTAGATTCTATTGTAAACTCAAGTATTGTCACTTGCTTTGAACACTTTTAGTTCACAGCACTGCCACCAATGTAAAAAAAATAACTGGATTGCAATATGAAATCATCCTTATCAGATTGGAAGCTAGCATCAATGTAACTTCTTACAATGAGCTCATCTTCTCCTCTATAGTTCAAGAATGCATCTTTAGTCCTTCTCAAGTACTTAAGGATATTCATAACAACTTTCTAGTGAGTCTTACCTGGGTTTGATTGTTACTTGCTCATCATGCTGAAAGCATACTAGACATCAGGATGAGTAGATATCATGGCATACATGATATATCCAATTGCTGAGGCATATGAAATCTTACTAATGTGCTATATTTCCTAAAGTGCACTAGGACACTGAGATCTGGAGAGAGTTATACCATGTGACATGGGCAAGAATCCTTTCTTGGAGTCTTGCATACTAAACCTCTTTAGTACCTTGTCAATGTATGTACTTTGATTTAGGCCAACCAGTTTGCTAGATCTATCTCCATAGATCCTAATGCCTAACACATAAGCCACTTCACCCAAGTCCTTCATATAGAAACATTTCCCCAACCAAGTCTTCATAGACTATAGCTCAAGAATGTCATTCCCAATGAGTAGTACCTCATCTACATATAACACCAAGAAGACAATAGCGTTCCCACTAACCTTATTATAGACAAAAGGTTCATCTTCATTTATGATAAAACCAAACTCTTTGATTGCTTCATTAAAATGAAGATTCCAGCTCCGAGAAGCTTGCTTAAGTCCATAAACAAACCATTGCAATTTGCATACTTTATTGGCATTATCTATAGTGATAAACCATCAGGTTGTGTTATGTACACATCCTCAAGTACTTTTACACTAAGGAAGGTGGTTTTGACATCCATTTTCTATATCTCATAATCATAGTGTGCAATAATAGCCAAGAAAATTTGAATTGATTTAAGCATGGCAATTGGTGAAGAAGTTTCATCATATTCAATACCATGAATTTGCTTCAAAATTTTTGCAACCAATCATCCTTTAAACATAATCACATTTGTTACCCACTTCGGGGTAGTCCAATTATGGTGCCAAAATTGTGCATTTAGACTCCCAGGATTGATAATGTTCTGTAGCCATTAGAGCACTAACCTTAGTATGCAAACCCAAGTGGCCCTGTTGGGCACTATGTAAGCACATGCATATTGGTCCAACCATCACACACATATTCAAATTTAATGCACACGATGGCAGCAAAGAAGGAAAACACTAGCACAAGCCTTAATCTTGGCTACCACACATTAGGCAATCTTGTTAAGTTCTAGTGACAAACCACCGCACCTCTAACTTCCACCAATAAACTATATCATTCTAGCCATGTACCCCATATTTTATTTTCTCCATTATCAAGTAGTGGCTTAGAGAAACTCAAGGAATTTTGTTTTACATCAATAGCCCACCTATGGACTAAGTTATGGATTTTTTAAGTTGGTTATAAAATTCTGACCAAATGAACAGTAACTTAGCCAACTTTGCAACATCATATCTTTGGCTACAAGGCTCCAAATTCAGAAATTCCAAATCCCAATTCAACCTTTAGATGTTTCTAGGTGTGGTCAAAATCTCATACCAAGATTCCTTCTACACAGGGAGATATAGAACTTTAAGCATAGAGTCAAAATTCTAGTCACTTTAAGACCATTTTGCCCAAACAAAATTTCATAAGTGTGCAAACGCTTCATTCACAAAGGAAAAGCCCTCCAAGTCTACCCCATATATGTCCATTACATGTGGGAAATAATTCTCTTGAATTTAACAACCATATGTGGCTAAAATAGAATTTACAAGTAAGCGGCCCATCATTCACACTTAGGCAGCTTTGCACCACATCACTTACATAGCCAAAACATTATTCAAATGTTCACATACTCATCTCATTTTACATACACTACATGTACATGCATACATACACTAAAAAATGGTCTTAACTCAGCTAAATATGGACCCTAGGTTACAGGAGTGCCTGAGACACAATGGACTCCCGAACAGCATGCTGGACAGCTACCGCACAACACAATAAGTACCATCACTAAAAATACCAAATGTGCTCCTAAAATCACAAAACTTTCCAGATCATAACTAGACATATGGAAGTTTATGTTTCTGGAATTTCAGATCAAAAATCAAACTATAAATGTCTATTTGAATGAGATCTTTCTGCTGGACCTGAAATGACAGAATTGAGGGGAGTAAGTTTCATTGAGAAACTTAGTAAGGGTAGCACTTGGATTCAATAGGAAATGTAACCATCGTTAAAACCTGCATCCAAAGACACTAAAACATAAAAACCAAAATGCATATATACAAGATATAGCAACCAAATGCAGCAGCTATTCACAACCAACAAACACATGAAATGCGGCAGCAACAAAACCGTAGGTTAGTCCATAAAACACATAATAAACATAACCAAATCATTATGGAAGCCCTCCTCTAGCTAATGCTTGGTCTTAGGAAGATTTTAACATTGGTTAGTACTAACTTTGGGCTCTAGAAACCCTCATTTCACTGCCATCTTTGTGCACTTGACAATAGGTCATAAAACCTTCAATAAGTGCACTCCCCTCACTAAGCTTGGTTCATCAAGCTCATGGCTCTCTTCCAAGCTTAGCCCTAGCTCCATGGTTGCTTGAAAATATAGAAAACAACCCATGAGAGCAAGAGAACCCTTACCAAAGTGGGTAGTCTGAAACTCAAGCTTGATCTTTGAAGTATCCAAGAAATAGCTCTATTTTGCTTCCAATTGCTTCATTTTGCCTTCAATTTCAATCAATTGCAAGTTTGAAGGTGTGGTGGCTATGGAGGAATTATGGATGTGGTCTTGGGCTGGAGGAGGCTGAAAATGGGAGAGAGATAAGTGAATTGGCCACTTAAATGGACTTAAATGAGCTTAAGAGCACAAAACACACTTAAACAAGCTTAAGCTTGCTTTATGTCATTTTCCTTCTCACTAATTATGGTTTCTTTGTGTTAAACTCATTAGTACACATGTGCCCAAGATTTTTGACCTATTTACAACCCATAGCCACCCTTCCCTAGATGGGAAAATTCCAAATAGCTTCCTTTGACTTAAGTCAAAGACATACACATCCTAAGGCCGACATTAGAACACTTAGGTCCTTTATGCTTTTTTGTATTTTCCTTGTCCTTAGTTGTCTTCCATAATCAATTTGGTCCTCCAATAGCACTTTCATATCATTCATATCCTTCTCATAACTCTCCAAATCTCTTTCTTGAGAGTTTTCCAATTGAGTACCCGAATTTCCAAAACCTTACAAAAAAGTCCATAGGTTGCTTGACAAATAAGCAACCCTTAAGGCTTTTCTTGGGGGCCAAGTTACCAACTTGGAACACTTTTAAGGAAGTGTTCATTATACCTTTTGCCCCTCGCACTTCAATCACTATGACAAGAATTACACAATATAATGGCTTTTTGACCATTATGCTACACTTGTAATTCTCCCATTTTTGTGTGGTGGTAACAACATCACCATCCATGTTGGTGCCCATTTGCACCCTATGGGTTTTTCCCCTTTAGGTGGATCAACCAAAGTCCATACTTTGTTTTCATACATGGATTCCATCTCAGGCTTCATGGCCTTAAGCCATTTCTTAAAGTTTAGTTCTGACATAGCTACTTGGTAGGCTGTAGGCTCATCTTGATCCACGAGCCTCATATTATCAGTATAAGTCATAAGAAATCAATATCTCTTGGGTTCACATTGAATCCTACTAGACCTACATAGGCTATGTGCTACAGGAATAGACTCTTGAACCACAACATATTGTGGTGTCTGGTTAGGTTCTATCTTTGGTTTACTATCCTCTTATTGTTCTCGAATTTCTTCTAGTTCTACTTTCCTCCTACTAGTTCCTTTAGAGATACACTCTTTCTCTACACTAGTCGAAGCAACAAACACATTTATGAGATTTAGGCCCTAGTTTGTTTGAGGATTGATGTTTCATGTAAGTCCTAAATCTTCAGAAATGACAGACTGAGATACCTCCCACTCCATATCTTATATGGCATCTTTTGAACTGAATTAGATGAAACTTGATTTAGTGTCAAAGCAACTATCTCCAAAGCATATCCCCAAAAAGAGTTTCGAAGAGTGCTAGGTGGAATGAGTTGTGATACTATACCACACTCTTTAAGATAGTCAAAGGATTTCTTGGTCCATGTATTCTCCACCCCAATCTAGTCAAACTACTTTGATACTTTTCCCGAGTTGATTTTGTACTTCATTGTTGAATTCTTTGAACTTTTCAAAGGATTCTAACTTGTGTTTCATTAGATACACATAGCAATATCTACTAAAGTCATCAGTAAAAGTAATAAGGTGAACTTTTCAAAGGATTCTAACTTGTGTTTCATTAGATACACATAGCCATATCTACTGAAGTCATCAGTAAAAGTAGTGAGGTATTGAATCCCTCCTCTAGCTTGTGTAGTCATAGGTCCACATACATCACTACATATGAGTCCTAGTAAGTCATTGGCTCTTTCACTTTGCCTAGTGAAAGGAGTTTCGGTCATCTTGCCCGATAAACATGACTCACATGTCTCATATGATTCAAAATCAAATGAGTCCAAGGGTCCATCTTTGTGGAGCTTGGATATACGGATCTCATTTATATGGCCCAAACAATAATGCCAGAGATAGGTCAAGTTCAAATCATTCAATATGACATTCTTGGCATTCACATTATAGATTGGATTTTTGAGTTCTAAAATATACAAACCATTGCTAAGTTGAAAACTACTATAAAAGATTTCATTCAAATGAATGGAATAACACTTGCCCTTTATTATAAATGAAAAGCCCCATTTTCTAAGCGAGAAACGAAAATCAAATTTCTACTAATAGTAGGAACATAAGTGAGAACATAAGTCCCTATGGCTAATGAAGGAACTCTTGCGCCATTTCCCATTTGTAGATCCACTTCATCTCGTGCTAATCTTGTACTTTTATTTAAATCTTACACATTTAAACAAATGTGGGATCTATACCCAGTATCAAATAGCCAAGATGAAGAAGTAGAAAAATTAGCCTCTATAACAAAAATACAAGAAGTGGAAGTCTTACTTCCCTTCTCCTTATCAAGTTCTTCAAGATAGAGCTTGCAGTTGCACTTCCAATGTCCAAGTTTCTTACAATGGAAGTATTCCCCTTCCTTAGCCACACCACCAGAGGGCTTCAATGTACTAAAGTAGAATTGGCACTGGACTTTTCTTTAGCTTTATTCTTTTTCTAGTTGGCCTTTCCCTTTCCCTGGCCCGTCTGAACCATCATAATGGCCTTAGCATTCTTAAGGTTTTGCTCAATAGTTCTCAACATGTTAAGCAATTCAGGGAGGGACTTGTCAAGATCGTTCATGTTGTAGTTCATGATGAACTAACTGTAGCTTTCTAGCAATGATTACAAGACTACACAAACATCCAACTCCTTCTGAACATTAAATCCCAAACTCTTAAGATTCTCAATGTACCTAATCATCTTGAACACCTAAGGACTCACGAGAATTCCTTCAAAGATTTTGCATTGAAACAATGCTTTAGAGGTCTCAAACCTTTCATGCCGAGCTTATTCTTGAAAAAGCATTTTCAGATGTTTGATCATATCGAATGCCCCCATGTTCTCATGTTGCCTCTAAAGCTCAAATTCCATGGTTATCAGCTTGAGACAAGCAACATCAAGAGCATCATCAAATTGCTTCTTGTAAGCATCCCTTTTAGCTCTTGGAGCATTGACAGTAGGCTCAGTTGGAATAGGTTGCTCTAAGACATAAATCTTTCTTAGTTGCTTGAGGACTATCCTGAAATTTTGGTGCCATTTGAGAAAGTTGGTCCTGTTCAACTTTTCCTTCCCAAGGATTGATCCCAATGAAAGTACTAATATGTTTTTTCCAATGGTAATCTACAACAGTAAATATGTAATATAAGAGTCATGTATTTTAATTCATTTAATAAAGACTTTTATTAAATGATTCTCCTACTATTTTACTAAAAATAATAACCCTTGATATTATTTCTAAACACCTCGGCGATAAGATATTCTAGTGGGCTACGATCAATATTTCACCACAACTAGAGTTAGCTTTGGCTTTTCTCTCAAGTTATAGCTACTTAGGCAGGCAACTTTTTGCCATTTGCATCTCATGCAACTCTTGGATGGTTGGGTGAGCAACACTTGTCTAAGCTCATCTTAAGAACTTAAGCCTAAATCTATGCCTCTAAGTCCCCATTCTTATTAGGATGACTTAGTTAAGTTGGACCCAAAGTTTGCAATTTGGATATCACTCTTATCCTATTACTTCTTACCAAGATGAACATAGGTACTTGGATTTGACAAACCCACCCAATGTTGATCAAAGTCTTGACAAGTGCCAGCATTTGGAAGGCCTCACATTTAATGACTTAATATTTTGATAAAGGGATTTTCCTTTGATCTCACCAATTATTATCTTCAGTTGTCTTATATATACATCACTTACAAATATAAAACGTGCATCTTATGCCAACAACTAATTAAATGTGACACGACTGTAGTCCAAACTATGTGATATTCTTAAGCCAATGAAAATATCATGAAAGACTAAGAAAAGGAAAAATCTTCATAAGTTTCTTTTCCTCATTGCTTAGTTGTCTCCTTATAGCCACCTCCTCAGACACACCATCTTGGATGCACCCAAGAGTTATAGTTACATCAATAATAGAAACCTCAATTTACATTCAAGGAGAGTAAGGTGAAAAGAGAAAGTATAATGAAAACAATAAAGAAAGGCATGACAAGCAAACCATATTTACAAGTACAACTAACCAACGATATAGCCATGCAACATGCTTCAACCAACAGTTAGTATATCTTGTCAAATCTTATGCAACAAGAAAATGCAATTAATGTGGTATTGTTAACCAGTTTATTAATGTGGAGCTTCATAGCCCTAATTGATGGTCTTCTTAACCAGGTAGCAGGTGGGGTCATGGGGTGCCATTCTTGCACGGGGGGCGGGGGGTTGTTGGCAGGGGCAGTGCCCTTAGACCAAAAAATCGTATTCAAAATATGTTTCCCAAGATCACTATATTCAAGCAACAAACCACCCAAGAACTCCTCTATCCAAGAAACCAAAAGTATTCTACCCAAGGTGCTCGAACAACACATAACTGATGCCTGCAAGGATTATGGAAACTATTGCAACATTCTTGAAATAGATAGATATCTCATATCCATTAAACTAGGGTTAATGTGATTAACCAGTTTCAACCATATCTTCATATATCTCATATATATTACGAGTTCTTGTTTATGCTCAATACAATTAATCATGATTGAAAACATCAGAACATACAATAGATCATGCGATTTGGCACACATTTCCTATTTAGAGTTTCACAAGTAGCTCTAATGCCATTGTACGATTTTGGGAGCCAAACAACATAGTGAAATTAATTGAAACCCTCCAGGGATCCAAGTGGAATGAGGTAAATTGGGTGTTCAAAATTTTTATACCTAGTAGGTTATCATTCACCCAATTGTTGAGCCAAATCACAAAACTTGAATAGTTGACATGTTCAAGCTCTCTATGGTATTTAGACGAACATCTCGAATCACCACCATACCTCTTCTAGGCTCCGATAAAAGCATTCCTCTTATGCCCCATAGCACTAGCTTGCAGCGTCCAAAGAAAAAAAAAAAGGGAGTGTAGTTGGAGAATTTCAGAATCCTTTTTGAATTTCATCCCAGGGAGGTAGCCACAAAAATAACACTAGATAACATATATATAATGAATCAAAACTCCCAAGCCTAATAGGTTTCATATCCATAATCTAATTAGGCTTAATTTTGGGCTTAACAATGGCTCAACTATTAGGCCAATAATTAATCCAAAAATATCATGAAACCAAGACCAAACAATTTGGCCTATGAACTCTAATAATCCAATTGGCTCTAAATGTGCAACTCTATAAGCTCCTATCATGTTGGAAATAATCAAAGATCACATTTATGATCATAAACAATGACCAGTATCTAGCAACACATCAATGCTACCCAAGTAACAAGATAGTGATTTGACTACACCTCTATTATCATTATTTTTACATGCCATCATCCTTTTTTCCAAAGATATCAAGACTAAGCACAAGATATGGGATGTGTCACGCTTAAATAGCCTAATTTTTGGTTTCTTGATTCCCAAGCAAAGTGACTTAAATTGGTGACATTGCTATTCTGTATCAACTCATCAGAGCATGGCCATGTATTTCCTCCGCCTCACTCAATCAAAGGGCCTGAAGATATTAATTCTGTTACATAGGAGGGACAAATCCCATCTGGATCAAACAAATCTCTCTTCATAATATGTGATATACCTAATGATCATCTTCATGTTCACTCAATTATGAGTAACAAAGGGAAGTATCGAAGTATGTGACTCACATGTAGAGAACTTTGATGATCTCAGGTCAAAGGACTACATATACTATAATCATTATGAGAATCACTTTGACACTATAATGATACATGTAGCGTTCTCATGGTGGGTTAGTTTAGTACACAAGTTCTCAAATTTGTACCCATATGTAGACTACATATCTCATATTAGTCACCACATATGCTAGTCTTTATGTATGATTGCAACCTATTCCACAATAATACTAGACTAGGGACATTTAAGAATACTATTATCCTACGGTTATAATTATGTTTGATTATGTTACACAAAAACAATAAACACAATTATTGGAATAATGCCTCAATAACATATCACCACTCGATGTGCAAAAAATAATCATCTAATGACTGGATTTAGGGCACAATACTAACATATTCATAGGGAAAGGGTTAAGTATCCCATTGCCCTACTCTTTATACTAGGTGGGAGACATGTCCAACTAGATCCATATTTTTGGACGCCATACCCAAACAAGCTATCCATAAGCCGTTATTTTGACACTTAAGGTCATTGCTTTGTTAGCACTATTCAATGTACAAGAGTACCGATCTTTGTCATGCTCCCAGTGGGACTTTGGAAGGCCATATCCAAGGTGTACTAGTTAGGGCCAATTTGATGTGGTACCAGATGTGCTTCAGACAAGATAGTCCCAGACCCTTGTCTAAGGTACCTCTTTGATAAGGCAACGCTACCTCTTCGGGGTGAAGGTCCTGTCATTTTAGGCGGGGTCACTCCAAGCGAGACAGCTAAGGTTGCCTGGGGAAAGTTAAGGACAATCGAGGTGGCCTTTGTCCAGTGTTCCTTTTGAGCGACATTATCTAATGTTCCCCGAATGAGTTCCCCGGGACTGCTATGGCCGACATTGTGTTTGAGGTAACTTGGCACCTTTAAACACAATATAGACACACACACACACACACACATAATTTTTTCAGTTAGTTATGCAATTGTCATTTTAGTAAAATTCATCTACAAGTTGGGTCTAAAGGAAGTTTTTGAACCTTATGGGCTTTTTGTATAAATATACTAAGGTTTTAGTTTTTGCTAATAAATGAGGAACTAACTCACACAATTTTACAAAATTAAATGAAAATCATACATGGTGAAAATTGATTGAAAACTTATGTAAGTTAACAAAATGAACGAACTAACTATGCAGTTAAACAAAGTAATTTTTATACACTATCAAGAAATGCAGCACTCTAACTATATGTATAGGTAATGTGTTTCTGTACAAAAATAGAAATAAAAAACCCATGACATGGAGAAATATGGCCTTGGTTGGAATCATCTATATAGTACATTAAAAGGGATGGGGGGATGGGAATGGGGACACCTATCAATTTTTTTAGGGGTTAATGACAATTTTTTTCCTCAGGCTATGGTATTGGTTATGAAGGAGGCGCTGTGGTCTAAATGTTTGTAATTGTAAATTTGCTGCTATGAAGCCAAATGTGCTCGTGTTTGTGGCTTAACTCAATAGTAATCAATGCGGTTTTTCTGCTTTTACGTTTAGCCCATTCATTCTCCAAATGTTGCAATCATACTCCTATTATAAAGTACTTGTTTTGACGAAAATATTCCCCTTTCTCTGTGGTGTAGAAGTTGCATTAGGTTAGTATTATAAGGCTAGAGCTTTTGCTAATTGTTGGTGCTCCATTATTAGGTGGGAATTGTGTGATATAATATGGATGTATTTGTCATTTGGAAAACTTGTGGGATTCATGAGATGATAAAAAATGTCCTTTTTGGGGTATTTCAAACAAAGTTATTAGCAAGTTTGTTTGGTTTTGATTGAGGGTCAGTGTATGTGACGTGGATAGTTTAGCCTTATAGGGTTTTGGGAGCCAAGCAAGCACAATAAAAGATAATTGAAACTCTCCAGGATCCAAGTGAAACGGGGTAAAACGGGTGTTTGAAAACTTATTTTAATACCTAGTCGGTTGAGATCTTTCACCTAACTATTGAGTTAAATCACAAAACTTGAAAAGTTGATGTGTTCAAGCTCTCTACGGTATCCACACGAGCCTCTCAGGATCGCCATGCCTCCACCACGTCCTGACAGATGCATTCTTCTTACACCCGCAGTGCTAGCTTGCGTCCTTTAAGAAATGGCAAAAGAATAGTGTGGTTGGAACTTTTAGAACTCTTTTGATTTTGTCCCTAGGGAGGCTAGGGCAAGAGTTACAAAATTCTTACTATATAATGTATATATAGTGAGACTCAACTCCCAAGCCCAATGGGTTTCAAAACCCTAATCCAATTAGGTTTAATTTCGGGCTTCATTAATGGCTCAACCTTTGGGCCAATTATTAATCCAAAATTATTATGAAACCAAAACCCAAACAATTTGGCCCATGCACTCAAATAATCTAATTAGCTTTATGTATGCAACCTAATAGGGTCCTATCATGTTAGTAATGATCATAAATCACATTTATGATTAGAAACAATGAGCGGTGTCTAGCAACACATCATTGCTACCCAGGTGACAAGACAGTCGGTGATTCGACTAAACCTCTATGATCATTATCCGTATATGCCATTGTCCCTTTGTCCAAGATATCAAGACCAACCACGAGACATGGAATGTGTCACTCTCGTATAGCCCAATCTATGGTTTCTTGATTACCGAGTCGACTAACTTAAACTGATGACATTGATATTGTATATCTACTCATCTGAGCATGACCATACATTTTCTTAGTCTCACTTTATCAAAGGGCCCAAAGATATCACTCTTATTACATGGAAGGGACAAATCCCATCTTGATCATACAAAACCCTCCGCATGATATGTGACATACCCAATGACCACCTTCTTGTTCACTCAGTTACGAGCAACAAAAGGAAGTATCAAAGTATATGACTCACATGTAGGGAGCCTTGATGACCTCAGGTCAAAAGTCTACATATAGCATGATCACTATGAGCATCACTTATGATACTCATATAACGATCCACGTAGCATTCCCATGGTGGGTTAGTCCAGTACACAAGTTCTCCAACTTGTACTCATATGTAGACTACATATCTCATATTAGTCTCCACATATGCTAGTCTTTATGTATTATTACGACCCACTTCACAATAATACTAGACCAGGGACATTTAGGAATACTATTATTCTAAGGTTATAATTACATTTGATTATGTCACACAGAAACAATACAACAAATACAATTACTGGATTAATGCCTTAATAAAAATAAAATATCATTACCCAATGTGCAAAATACAATCATCTCATGATTGGCTTTTGGGCACAACACTAACAAGCCCTTGGAGAATGTCAACTATGCTTTGCCAGAAAGACGAGATTAGGTGTCAAAGGTTCTGCTCTCTGGCTAGAGCTTGAAAGATGAAGCCATTACCAGATTATTTAACTTCCCTAAACCCTTATTTTTTATGAAACTTTCAATGTGGAACTCACGACCCAGAACTGTTATTTCCATTAAGGCCTCATTGGATACACTGAATTTCACTTCTTTGACAACAAGTGTCAAGGAAGTGAAGAAAAACCAGATGCTCAACCTTCTGCTTTGGTGACAATTGTTGCTTATAAAAATTTCGAGCCAAGAGAGCCCAAAGCATTCAAGATTAGACCTGACAACATGTGGACATGTTTGAGGCATTGCTTAGGCTCTTCCTCTAGTTAGGGACAGGTGTTTTTTGTTTTGGGTATGGCTGCCTCTTTCAGCTTGTCCTATGGATTCAATTTTTTAGCTTCACATGGTTACAATTGAGCAAGAGATTGTTATACGTAAGAAGTAGGGATACTATTAGTCTTTTTTTTCCAATCCCTTCAGGAGTTGAATTAATTGGGTTTTAGTTGTTTACCTTTCTCTTGTTGATGTCTGGAAGGACCTCGGTTGTCTGATCTTGACATCAGCTATAGTGGATGGATGTTCTCCGGTCTGGTGATGTCCCTGTAACACACCAAGAAAAAAGGTGCAAGGGGATCCCCAGAGAATTTTTTGGGGGATCCTCCAACACCCAAGTAAGTAGGTAATATAACTAATGATATTGTGCAGGCTCAAAGTAATTCCCCCTTGTACATACTTGGGAGCGACTCCTTATATACTAGCTCCCAAGGGTGGAACTCCCTAGATCTGCCTCACACATGTTCGGTTAGATCGAGAATAGTGGTCTACATCATCTCAATTGTCTCTGCCACCAGCAACTCTAACACAGGCATTGGTGGGTGCTTTGCACACACCTAGGAGTAGTGCTATAATGGTATTTGTCTGTATTGTGGTTACGTCTGTTACCAGCTCACAAAAATGGGAGAATTACAAAGTGTGGCATAATGGTCAAAAAATGATTATATTGTGTAATTCTCCTTGTAGTGACTGAAGTGTGAAGGGTAAAAGGTAAGACCAACACCTCCTTAAGATTTTTCCAAGTTGGTAACTTGGCCTCCAAGAGAAGCCTTAAGGATTGCTTGTTTCTCATGCAACTTATGGACTTTTTGTAAGATTTTGGAAATTTGGAACTCAATTCCAAAACTCTCAAAAGAGAGCTAAGGAGAGTTATGATAAGGATATGGATGGTATGAAAGTACTATTGGAGGACTAATGGAGGACTAATTGGCTTGTAGAAGACAATTTTGGGCAAAGAAAACATAAAGGGCTATAAGGACCAAAATGTCCTAGTGTAGGCCTTTGGATGTCTATGCTTGTCACATTTTGGAGTTACGCCATCATGGGAAGGTCGGCTAAGGCATGGTAAGGAAGTAAAAAATGTGGGCCAAGAGATTAAGGCTAAGAAACCATGGTCTTGTAGCAAGGAAAATGACATAAAGCGTGGTTAAGGCTTGTTAAGGTTATTTATGCACCTAAGTCCATATAAGTGGCCATCTTTATCTTATCTCTCCCACATTTGGCCTTTTCTAGCAGCCAAAAACGTGGCCCTGCACCTCTACACTTCCACCATACCCACCATACCTTCAAGCTTGCAATTACTTGTAATTGAAGTAAAGAAAACACAATTGGAGGTGCACTAGTGCTACTACTTGGGTGCACCTATAGTCAAGCTCAAATTCAGCCTACCCAATAAGGTAAGGAGTTCTCTTGCTCTCATGGACTATTTATTGTATTATTCAAGCATCAATGTGTTGGGTTTCGGGAGCCAAACAGCGCAGCGGAATTTAACCGAAACCCTCCAGGATCCAAGTGAAATGGGGTAAACCGGGTGTTGAAAAATTTCATACCTAATTTTCGGTTGAGATCTCTCACTCAACTGTAGAGTCGAATAACAAAACCTAAACAGTTGATGTGTTCAGGCTTTCTATGGTATCCACACGAGCCTCTCGGGATCACCACGCTTCCACCACGTCCCGGCAGATGCGTTTCTCTTGCGCTCGTAGTGCTAGCTTGCGTCCTCCAAGGAATTGCAAGAGAAGAGTGCGGCTGTCCTTTTGGGAGGCTAGGGCAAGGAGACCTGTGAATTTCTCACTTAAAAGTTGTATTTATAGTGAGACTCAACTTCCAGGCCTAATGGGTTTCAAAGCCCTAATCCAATTAGGATTTAATTTCAAGCTTAATAATGGCTCAACTCCTTGGCCCATTATTAATACGAAATTAAAGTGAAACCATAACCCAAATTGATAGCCAAAGGCTATCGCCTCAATCTGGCCGAATACCCTGCCACAGTAATGGCCAGAAGAACTGGCGCTTCCCAGGAACAGGTGGAATCATGCACCTCGGGAGATAGCCGGAGAGCTCCGAGCCTCGGCACGCCAGTAAAACTTGAGGACTCCATTCGCCCCCCAAGGTTGTGAACAGCGCGCCTTCGGAAAAGTGGCACCAGACATTGCTGCCCGAACATGATATCCCCGAAGGTGGAACCCCCTGGAACTGGGAACCCCCTGGAACTGGGAACCCCCGAACTGAGGGTATGCTTCCCGAAGAGGCTCTGTCGGAACTAGAGGACGACCTCGCCCAGGGACCTCGGGAGTACGGCAGGCGCATTTAAGGAAGCATTTAAGGAAGCCTCTGACACGTCCCACCACAGACGTAAAAAGTCACCCTGACGCGCAGACGCCATCAGAATCATATCATGGCCCGTCTCAGCACAAGGCTCGAGGCCATCTAGTTACCAACTATCTGTCCCCTACGCCCGGACGTTCAGGAGCATCCGACCGCACACGTGTCATGATCTGAACGGGCTAGGTATTCCTATATATACAGGAAATAAATACTTGACAGGAGGTTGGCAGGCCGGAGATACAGCTCCCACACCCTGAGAAAATACCAGGCGAGACTTTTCTGCCTTTCTCTTTGAGCTAGTGACTTTCTCCTTCTTCCGGCCACCACTGACTTGGGCGTCGGAGGCTCCCCCCCCGGAAAAACACTCCGGGGGCCTCCTAACCCTGTTTACCAGCTTTTCAAGTACTCTCCTTGGGGCGATCCACCTTCCAGGCGTTCTTCCTCCTAGAAGTCTCCTCAACAGTCATCATGACTCACAACGATGAGGCCCAAGGCCATCATTTGGTGCCGTCTGTGGGAACCCGCTCGCAGATTGCCGTCGTTAAGACTCGGCGTTCTAAGGACAAGGGACTCCCAAGGTCCTCGTCTGCGCCTGAGATACAACCGGCTGCTGAGCAGACATTCCCAGAGACTTCTACGCCCGAGGAGGACCGCCCTCTGGTAATCACCATGAGCTTCTTGAGGGACTTTCAGCGCTCGGTCGTTGCTGAAATGACTCAGCAGATCGACCGAAGATGGCCACAGCAGTCACAGGCCCAGAAACCCTCCTCATCAGCACGCCCTCGGGAGAGAAGCCCCAAGTCTACACACCGCAGTTCAGGAAGTGGAGAGCCTCGCGGAGAATCATCCACAGAAGATATAGCCCTCGGGAAACGGCCTGTGGGACAAACCGGGTCCAAGCGACCGAGAGTCTCACAGCGAAGCAGTTCGTCGCCCGAGGCGAGGTCCCTAACCCCTCCGCGCCGAACTCGCTCCCCGAAAAGGCGCCGTCGATCTCCCTCCCGTGAAAATGGTCCTAGCGCCACTGCGCTTATGGAAAGGATATTGGCACGGCTGGACAGAGTGGAGAAGCAAGTGACCAGAAAACCCGTTTGGGGCAGGCTGTCGGGGGCATTATGCGAAGATGGCTCCCCGTTTATTCGCACCGTCGTTGAGGCAGCTATGCCAGGCGACTTCAGAGTGGCTAGGCTGGAGATCTATGATGGCCGGACTGATCCACAGGCCCATCTGACGAAGTACAGGCGGAGCATGATAATGCACGAAGCTGATGACGCTACCATGTGCAAATGCTTTGAAGTCACCCTCACGGGCCCAGCAACAGCATGGTACAATTCTTTGCCCCCAGGGACTATCACTGAGTTTCAGGAGTTGTCCACAGCCTTCACCCAGCAGTGCATTGGGAGTAGGCCGATGGCCAAAATGCCTGTGCAGATGTTCGACATAGAGCAGAGAAACGG
This sequence comes from Aquilaria yunnanensis, assembly GCA_039654915.1. Classification (NCBI taxonomy): domain Eukaryota; kingdom Viridiplantae; phylum Streptophyta; class Magnoliopsida; order Malvales; family Thymelaeaceae; genus Aquilaria; species Aquilaria yunnanensis. Next base: position 50,877,997 of record CM077594.1, on the reverse strand, counting down.
AGAGACGATCCGAGACTATGTCGAACGATTCAACAGGGAAGCACTCAGCGTCCCGGACTTCCGGCCCGAAATCCGCATCCTCGCTATGACACGGGGCCTTCGGCGTGACTCACAGCTGTTCTACGAGTTCTCAAAGGACCCCCCGGAGACCCTCGGAGAATTTTACCAAAGGGCAGAGCAGCACATGACAGCCGAGGAATTGAGGATGGCGGGGCCGAAGTCTGATCATCACCGCGCCGAAGGGTCCAGCCAGCAAGCTCGGCATCTTTCTAAACACATAGGTCGACCACGGCGAATGCGAGGAAAGAAACCTCAAAGTTTCACACCCTTGAGCACGACACGGACCAACATTCTCATGGCGCTGGAAAGGCAAGGGACGCAGATTCGGCGGCCAAAGGCCATGGCCACCGATAATAAGAAGAATGCCAAGAAGTTCTGCCAGTTTCATCGCGACCACGGTCATGACACCGAAGACTGCTTCCAGCTGAAGAAGTACATAGAGTCGCTGATCAAATAGGGCCAGCTTCGCAAATACCTGCGGATGCCCTCCCCAAAAGGCAGAAAAGAGGAGGAAGAGAGGGCCGAAAACGAGGACTATGACTCAGGCAGGCGGAGAAACAGAAGTCCAAAAAGGCGCCTTCCACCTCCAGTAGGGGTCATCCAAACCATTACCACGGGGCTCCCATCCTCGGAAAGAAAGCGGAAGGCCAGAGAAATTGCAGTTATGGAGTATCAAAGTCCATCAAAGAAATTGGCTCGCAAAGATGGCTCCACCGTCGTCTTCCCCCACGACGACCCGCTGCTGATAATGGCGAGAATAGGGAACTGGGACGTCAAAAGAGTGTTGGTTGATGATGGCTCAAATACTGACGTCCTATTCTCGCACTTACTGCCGAGCTTGGGCATCTCCAGCAGCGAGCTTAAACCTGTCACCACGCCCACCTTCGGCGTTGGAGCATCGGAACTACCCGTCCTCGGATGGATCGACCTCCCTTTAATGATAAAAGGCACTTCGGTAGACGGAGCAGCTGAGTTGTACACGTCCACAATGGCAAGATTCATCATCATGGACGTCCCGTCTTCGTACAACGCCATCCTTGGAAGGCAGACTCAGGGGAACCTGCACATTCGCCCCGATGTGAAGTACTTGACTGTCATATTCGCCACCAAGGATGGAGATGCAGAGGTCTTTATCGACCAAGCCGAGGTAAGAAAGGTGTTTGTAAAAGCACGAAAGGCTCCGGCAGACAACTCTACACAAATAGTGGAGGCAAGGGCGCAGGAGAAAGGCAAAGAAAGAGATCCCGCAGAAGCAGAAATGGAAGCAGTAGATCTTGTCCCAGGACAATCTACCCGAATAGGGAAGAGCTTGGCCAAAGGTGATAAGGAAATTCTTGTATCCTTTCTGCTGAAAAATAAAGATCTGTTTGCCTACTCGCCGAAAGACATGCCAGGAGTGAACCCTGGCATAATACAGCACAGCCTCAAAGTAAGCCCGGAAGCAAAACCTATTAGGCAAAAGAAACGAAGCATCTCAGCCCAGAAAAGCAACTTCGTGAGAACCGAAGTCCAGCGCCTATTGGATGCTGAAGTTATCAGGGAGGTAAAATACCCCGAATGGTTAAGCAACGTGGTCATCGCCACAAAAGAAGGTAGCAGCAAACTCCGGATGTGCATTGATTTCAGAAACTTGAACGATGCTTGCCCGAAAGACTCATTTCCCCTCCCGCCAATAGATCAACTGGTAGATTCAATGGCCGAATACGGGCTCCTGAGCTTCCTAGATGCCTTCAGCGGCTACCATCAGATAAGGATGGACCCCGAAGATGAAGAGAAAACTGCCTTCATCACCGAGGGAGGAACGTACTGCTATATCAGAATGCCCTTCGGGCTGAAAAATGCAGGAGCCACCTACCAGAGACTGATGAACAAGGTCTTCAAGGACCAAATGGGGAGAAACATGGAAGTATATGTTGATGATATGATAGTCAAAAGCAAGCTGCCCGGCTACCACGTTGCAGATTTGGAGGAAACCTTCCAAAAGCTCAGAGCCTTCGGGATTCGCCTTAACCCCGAGAAGTGTATCTTCGGCGTGACATCGGGAAAATTCCTTGGGTACATGGTATCCGAAAGAGGCATCGACGCCAATCCTGAGAAGATTAAGGCTCTGCTTGAGTTCCGAACTCCTGCCACAGTCAAAGACGTGCAGAGACTAACCGGAAGAATAACCTCTCTGAGCAGGTTTATTTCCAGGTACGGAGATAGGTGTAGACCTTTCTTCAAAGTCCTCACAAAGGCAGCAAAGATGGAAGGCGACCTCGGAAGAAACAATCATCCCTGGGATGAAGATTGCCAAAAGGCCTGGGAAGAACTCAAAGTCTACCTGGCCAGCCTGCCGACTCTGCGACAACCTTAGGAGGTAGAACCCCTCGTACTGTACCTCGCCGTCACAGAAAAGGCCGTGAGCTCGGTCCTGATAAAAGAAGAAGGGCCGAAACAATGGCCGGTCTACTACGTCAGCAAGTCCCCGCATGGCGCCGAGGTCAGGTACCCTTTGCTTCAAAAAGCTATATACGCCTTGGTGCTTGCAGGAAGAAGACTGCGACCATATTTCCAGGCTCACCCCATCATCGTCCGAAGTAGTCTACCACTACGGGATGTTATGAAGAGAGTTGATCATTCGGGAAGGCTCTCCAAGTGGTGCATAGAGCTTGGCGAACACGAAATCACGTATGAGCCTCGGAAGGCCATAAAAGCCCAAGCATTGGCAGATTTTATCGCCGAAATACCCACCACTGAGGAGAACCACTCAGATCCGAAAGAAGGTGAGCCAGAATGGACCTTGCATGTTGACGGAGCCTCAGGGTCCGAACACCAGGGAGCTGGAATAGTTATCAGAGGACCCGAAGGCCTAGAGGTGATGAAGGCTATCAAGTTCAGCTTCAACGTCACCAATAATGTGGCTGAGTATGAAGCCCTCATAGCGGGATTACGCTTGGCCAGAAAGATTGGCATGAGAAACTTAAGGGCTCACAGCGATTCCCAGCTGGTAGTTCGGCAGACGGCAGGAGATTATGGGGCGAAGGACCCAATCTTGGCAAAATACCACGAGCTGGTAACAAAACTCATCCAAGAGTTTGACGCCGTGCGGATCGAAAGTGTACCCCGGCGGAATAACACTGAGGCAGATTGCTTAGCGAAGTCCAAAACATACACCGGGTGCTAGACCATCCAAGCATCTCCGTGCTAAGCGTATCGTCCTCGGGAACAGGGTGGAAAGACCCCATAAAGAAATACCTCGCAGAGAATGAGCTTCCCGAAGATGCTGGCAATGCTGCAAGACTGCGAAGACGCGCCGGAAGATTCTTCCTGATTGGTGAAGAGTTATATCGGCAAGGATATGCAAATCCGCTGCAGAGATGTGTGGGCGAAGAGGATACTGAGATGGTCCTCGAAGAAGTTCACGAAGGCATGTGCGGCTCGCACATTGGAACTGATGCCCTTGCAGCAGTGATACTCCGCCAAGGATACTTCTGGCCTACCCTGAGAAAGGACGCAAGGCAGTTCGTCCTGAAGTGCGGTAGTTGCCAGAGACATGCAAAAATCCAGAGGATACCCTCAGAAATGGTAACATCGGCAGACTATCCTTGGCCCTTCGCAGTCTGGGGTATAGACCTCATTGGGCCACTCCCCACAGCACCGGGAGGCGTGAAATTCTGCGTGGTAGCAGTGGACTATTTCTCAAAGTGGGTAGAGGCAGAACCACTAGCAACTATCTCGGCAAAAGAAGTGCAGAAGTTCGTATGGAAAAACATCGTATGCAGATTTGGCATACCGAGGGTACTAGTAGCTGATAATGGATCCCAGTTCATAGACAAAGGATTCCAGGAATTCATCAGCGACCTCGGAATAAAGATGCACTTCGCCCCAGTAGCTCACCCCCAAAGCAATGGGCAGGTGGAAATATCAAACAGGACCATAAAAGATGGCCTGAAAAAGAGACTTGGGGAAGCCAAGGGGAAATGGCCAGGAGAACTCCAAAGTGTATTGTGGAGCTACCGAACGACGCCACGAAGAGCCACAGGGGAAACTCCCTTCTCACTCGTCTTCGGAACAGAGGCCATTATCCCAATAGAGATAGTTCAGCCTTCAATACGGGTGCAAGTATTTGATGAAGGCGGAAACGACCTCGGTCTGAGAACTAAGCTTGACCTTGTGACCGAACACAGAGAAATAGCCGAGCTGAGAAGAAAAGCTTTCCAGCAAAGAGTGGCCGCGGCTATCAACCTAAAAGCCAGGCCAAAAGAAATCAAAAAAGGAGACCTCGTTCTCCGAAAGGCCGACTTTGCACCCCGAAGGCCATCTTACGGCGTACTTCACGCAAATTGGGAAGGACCTTATCTGGTTCTCGCCGAAGTACGGAAAGGCGTGTATAGGCTTGGCGACGCCGAAGGCATAGAATTGAAAAACACTTGGCATTCAGACACCTTGAAAAAATTCTACGCCTAAGGTTGAGCGGAAGAGATATATTGTACAAGAAATATTCTAAGTACAGAATGGTCTGGAGAAGAATGGTCTTGAGAAAAATTCTTAAGTATACCAGATTGTCCCAGACAGAGTTCCGCGTAGGTGATCGCCACGAAAAAAGCAGATGTGATTTCCCGAAGTCCCTTGAGCCACTATGCCCGGGAAAAATGGGAAATAGGAATCTTGCAAAGGTACTCGGCATAATCAATGCAGAGAAAATTTTCCGAACACCCTTGAGCGTACATGCTCGGAAAAAAGGGAAAGCAAGAATCTCGCAATAGTGCACGCCAAAACAAAAGCAGAGATAATTTCCAAACACCCTTGAGCGTACATGCTCGGGAAAGAGGGAAATGAGCAATCTCGTGAGAATTTTCCTAAGTCCCTTGAGCAAATATGCTCGGGACAATAGGATGACAGAAAAATTTGGCTGAAACTTTTCCGAAGTCCCTTGAGCAAACATGTTCGGGATAAAAGGAAACAAAAAGCCTGCAAAAGACTTAGCCAAATTTTTGCAAACTTTCCAGAAAGTCTCTTGAGCGAGCACACTCGGGACAAAGGAAGGTAAAAAGTTTCTTTGGTCGCAGGTTTTCCGAAGTCCCTTGAGCAAACATGTTCGGGATAAAAGGAAACAAAAAGCATGCAAAAGACTTAGCCAAATTTTTGCAAACTTTCCAGAAAGTCTCTTGAGCGAGCACACTCGGGACAAAGGAAGGTAAAAAGTTTCTTTGGTTACAGGTTTTCCGAAAGTCTCTTGAGCAAACGTGTTCGGGACAGTGGAAATAAAGAAACTTGCAAGAAAGGACTTAGCCGAAAAGATTGTTCATTTAGAGCAAACGCTGCCTTACAAAAGAAGTGTCCAAAGAAGGAGCACGAAGGAGAAAAATAAGAGGAGCCCTAAAACAAACTAGGGAGAGCCGGGCGGACGAAGACCAGGAAGCTTCAGATGCTCGACCTTGGACCACTGCCACCGAGGTCCCTCAGGGATATTTAGGCCCTCCAGAAAAGAGAGGTCCAAATCTGGGAACCTCTGCAGCACCTGGTGCCGGGCAAGGCAGAAGCCGTCCTGAAAGGCGACCTTGGCCATGTCATCAGAAGTACGTTTTTGAACGCCAAGGACATTGACCTCGTCCCTCAGCTCAGCAACCTCCTCTTCGAGCTCGCTTATCCCCAGCGTCTCTCCGGACTCCTTCTTCAGAGCCTCGACCTCGGCTTGAAGAGCACTGTTCTCGTCCGTCAACCTCGACGCAAGACTGTCAGAAACAGCCTTGTCCTTAACAAGATCTTCGTTGGCGGCGAGCAGCCCCTTTACTTGGTCGCCGAGGTCCGCAATCTTCCGGGAGGAGTCCTTTTCAAGTTCTTCTCTTTTCTTCGAGAACTCCTCCCGAACGGCGGCGAGTTGCTGAGAACAATCCGCTGTCAGCTGCTGGTTGCTGGCAATCACCTTCGCAAGCGAAGCCTTCGCTTCACTAAGTTCCCGCGAAGTCGCATCCTTGGAGGCAGCCTGTCTGGCCACCCGAACTCGGAGATAACCAGCGTACTCCAGCAGCTACGGCAAGGCAAAAGTCCAGGTTAGTACAAGTCTAAACACTTAGAAAATTGAGGAAAAAGAGTGTAAAGACTATACCTGAGCAGCGTGCTCGGTGACTTTTGCGGCGAGGGTATTATCCCCCGGGTGAGCCGCCGCAATGGCCCGGAAGGAGGCGTCAGTGGTGATCCCCTTCCAAATCTCCTTTGTCATTTTTGGACAATCGTCGGAGAGCAGATTCATATCCTCCGTGATTGTCCAAAAGGGCTCCAAGGGGATCTTCCCCTCAGGGATCATGGCATCACGGAGGGCTCGTTTCCTCTCATGAATGGCCCTCCAGCCAGCAGCAAGGGGCTCCTCTGAGAGTAAGAAGGAAGTTAGGAGCAGAAAAAAATTCGCGAAAGGAAAAGGAGCTGAACTTCGCCTGAAGGCATACCTGGAGGAACCTCGGAGACAGTGTCCTCGGGACCCTCGGGCCCCTCGGAAGAAAGACCCTTACCCTTCTGCCGGTACCGCTCCTTGGCAGTGGGTACTTCTACCACTACAGTGTTTCTGGGGGCCTCGAGGTCGAGAGGAAGCACCTCGGCGGAAGTAGCGGGGACCTCGGCCGGTGGAATTTCAACAAGACCAGCCTCTTCGCCAGCTTCTTCTTCCAAAAGCTTTGGCTGAGAAGGCTGGAGAGCCTTCCTAGCTCGCTTCGCCGAGGGTCCTGCCCTTGTCGTCTTCCTTCTTCGGGAAGCCGCCTTCTTTGTCTGCTCCCCCTTCTCCACTTGGCCAGAAAAGAGGGCCTTGTAATAAGCGGCAGCCCCATCGCCCATTTCTGAAAAAGAGAAGAAATATCAGCGTAAGTCCGAGGAAAAAGTATAAAGGGATGGAAGATTACTCACTTTCGGCAAAAGTTTCGAAAGAAGTCTCCCCCTTAAGGAGCTTGACCAGCCAGGAGTCTTTCCCGGCGATGGCGGGAGCGGGCATATTGAGGTCAGTCACGTGCTCCTTAACCACTTTCAGCTCCCGAAGGACTTCTTCGGTCATCAACCTCCAGTTGATAGGAAAGGGGTAAAGAGCACGAGGAGAGACCTCGGGAGCCCAGTCAGCGACTGCCCGAATGCGGGCGTCGAAATCCGCGAACACGGAAGCCAACGATGGGGTCAGCAGCATCCTCGGATCAACGACGTCTGCGTTCAGCACTCCCTGAGCCCACCTGGTCGGGACATCAGACCAGTTCTTATCCACCTTGAGGAAAAAGAACTTAGGCTGCCACCCCCGCCAGCTATCCTTCGTGTCGAAGGTGAAGGTGAATTTTTTGCTCCCGGATCCCCGAGGCAACAGGAAATAGAAGCCACCCTTCGGGACCACATAGAGCTTGTAGTACTGCATGAAAATGATGAAGTGGGGCTCTATCCCGAACACGCCACACATGCAGAGGTAGGCATTAAAATAGCAGTACGCGTTCGGGGGAAGCTGGTTCACAGCAATGCCATGGAATTGGCAGAACTCGCAAACCACCTTCGGGGGAGGATACCGAAGTCCGGCCTTCAGTTGGGCTCGGAAGACGGTAACCTCGTCGCCACGGTTTGAAAAAGCAAAATGGCTAGAACGAGGCAGTCTGGTCACAGCGTAAGACGGAAGAAAGAATTTTTTCTTCCACCTCTCTAGTTTTTCGGGGGTGGTACAGCAAGGATGGGCCAGAAGAGGTTTCCAGCTCTCGGGAACAGGCATCGCAGACATGAAAAAGAGTTTGAGATGGAAAAGAAAATAGTTTCCAGAAAAAACTCAGAAGACGAGTTTGAAAAAAACAACAGTTTTCCAGAAAAACTCAGAAAAACAGAGGAATCAGAGTACTCTGGAAATCAAAACCCACCAAAAGATTTGCCTGAGGACGCCGTCGTGAAAGTTGGTAGGAAAAGCTCTGATTAAAGAAGCTCCGCCACAGAAAGCAAGATAAAACCCAAGAACAGAGGGCAAAGCAGAAAGAGAGTAGAAAAACAGTAAGTGGGACTTATGATGGAATGGGCTATTTATAGGCCAAAGGTGGGTAACCGAAAGAACATCATAAGTACCCATTGGAGGCGAACCGTCGCCGTAACTGCCCGCTGCACCCGAAAAGGCGCGCCCTTTGTAAATGACGCGCCTCTCCTCCAATGGCAAGAAGCCGCGTGTCAACCGCTGCGCAGAAATGGGGGACGTGCCTCCCCAAACGTGCCTGGAAAACCGGGACACGCCTCCTGATTGGGACACGTCGTTTGACATCCCTGAGAAATGGAGACGCGCCGCTCAGTCTGACACGCTTGGCCATCAGACCTGCAGAAATAAAAAGCAGGCCACCTCGAGGACACCAAGAGACAGGCTATGGCTGAACAGCCCATGACTTTTGGGCAAGAGGTGTATCTTCGGTACAGGCTTTGCCTCGGAGACACCAAAGAATAGGCCAAGGCCGAACAGCCCAGACCCTCGGGCAAAAGGTGCGACCTCGGAACAGGTTATGCTTCCCAACAAGACTCCCAACGGCAACCTCGAAAAGAGATGCAAACCGAAGTCTTCACTTCGGCTTTCCAGAGGGGGGCATGTGATAGCCAAAGGCTATCGCCTCAATCTGGCCGAATACCCTGCCACAGTAATGGCCAGAAGAACTGGCGCTTCCCGGGAACAGGTGGAATCATGCACCTCGGGAGATAGCCGGAGAGCTCCGAGCCTCGGCATGCCAGTAAAACTTGAGGACTCCATTCGCCCCCCAAGGTTGTGAACAGCGCGCCTTCGGAAAAGTGGCACCAGACATTGCTGCCCAAACATGATATCCCCGAAGGCGGAACCCCCTGGAACTGGGAACCCCCGAACTGAGGGTATGCTTCCCGAAGAGGCTCTGTCCGAACTAGAGGACGACCTCGCCCAGGGACCTCGGGTGTACGGCAGGCGCATTTAAGGAAACATTTAAGGAAGCCTCTGACACATCCCACCACAGACGTAAAAAGTCGCCCTGACGCGCAGACGCCATCAGAATCATATCATGGCCCGTCTCAGCACAAGGCTCGAGGCCATCTAGTTACCAACTATCTGTCCCCTACGCCTAGACGTTCAGGAGCATCCGACCGCACACGTGTCATGATCTGAACGGGCTAGGTATTCCTATATATACAGGAAATAAATACTTGACAGGAGGTTGGCAGGCCGGAGATACAGCTCCCACACCCTGAGAAAATACCAGGCGAGACTTTTCTGCCTTTCTCTTTGAGCTAGTGACTTTCTCCTTCTTCCGGCCACCACTGACTTGGGCGTCGGAGGCTCCCCCCCCGGAAAAACACTCCGGGGGCCTCCTAACCCTGTTTACCAGCTTTTCAGGTACTCTCCTTGGGGCGATCCACCTTCCAGGCATTCTTCCTCCTAGAAGTCTCCTCAACAGTCATCATGACTCATAACGATGAGGCCCAAGGCCATCACAAATAATTAGCCCATGCACTCTAATGATCCAAATAGCTCTATGTGTGCGACCCAATAGGCTCTTGCCATGTTGGCAATGATCATAAATCACATTTATGATCATAAGCAATGAGCGGTGTCTAGCAACACATCATTGCTACCCAAGTGACAAGATTGTCGGTGAATCGACTAAACCTTTATGATCATCACCGATATATGCCATTGCCCCTTTGTCCAAGATATCAAGACTAAGCACGAGACATGGAATGTGTCTCTCTCGTATAGCCCAATCTTTGGTTTCTTGATTACCGAGTAGACCAACTTAAACTGACGACATTGATATCATATATCAACTCATCGGAGCATGGCCATGCATTTTCTAAGTCTTACTCTATCAAGGGGCCCAAAGATATCACTTCCGTTACATAGGAGGGACAAATCCCATCTTGATCATACAAATCCCTCTGCACGATATGTGACATACCCAATGACCTCCTTCAAGTTCACTCAGTTCCGAGCAACAAAGGAAAGCATCAAAGTATGTGACTCACATGTAGGGAACCTTCATGATCTTAGGTCAAAGGACTACGTATACCATGATCACTATAAGAATCACTTATGACACTCTTATAATGATCCATGAAGTGTTCTCATGGTGGGTCGGTCCAGTACACAAGTTCTCCAACTTGTACCCATATGTAGACTACATATCTCATATTAGTCTCCACATATGCTAGTCATTATGTATTATTGCAACCCGCTACACAATAATACTAGACTAGGGACATTTAAGAATATCATTATTCTAGGGTTACAATTATGTTTATTACGTTACGCAGAAACAAAACAACAAACAAAATTGCTAGATTAATGCCTCAATAAAATATCATGACTCAATGTGCAAAAATACAATCATCTCATGATTGGCTTTTTGGGCACAACACTAACACAATGGAGCTAAGGCTAGGGTTGGAAGAGAGCCAAGAGCTTGATGAGCCAAGCTTAGTGAAGGTTTTAGCCTTAATGTGAAGTGCACAGTGATGGTAGTGAAAATTAGGGTTTCTAAAGCCCAAAGTTAGTACTACCTAGTGTTAAAACTCTCCTAATTCCAAGATTAAGCTTGAAGAGGGCTGCCATAGTGAATTGCATGTGTTTATTGCATGTTTTATGGACTAACAAATGATGTTTATTGCTGCAACATACGTATGTTTGTTGTTTGTCTTTGGCTGTTGCATTTGGTTACTTTTTGTTGGATATTTCCATTGTGTTTCATAAGTCTTTTTTATTTGAATGTAGGTAACATCATGGGTGGTATAACCTTAAGTACCGAAGTGTGGTCCTTACTAAGTTTCCAAGTGAAACTTACCTCCCCTCAAATCTGTCCATTTCAGGTGCTGCAAATAGATCTCATTCAAACTGACCTGAAATTGTAGGTACTTGAACTTGTATGTATCTAGTTATTATATGGAGTGTTTGGTGATTTTAGGAGTACATTTGGTATTTTTAATGATGGTGCTTAATGTACTATGTAGTAGCTGTCCGGCATCCTGTTTTTTGGAGTGCATTGTGTCTGAAGCTCTCCTGTAACTAGGGTGTGTATTTTAGCTAAGTTAAGAACATTATGTAGTGCATGGATGCATGCACATGTAGGACATGTAAATTTTGGACAACGTATGTGAACATTTGTGGGCTGTTTTGTTATGTATGAGGATGCTATGCATAGGCTGCCTAAGTGTGCAATATAGGCTGCTTGTTTGTAAATTTTGGTATTGGCTATGTAAAGATGCTAGCTATAGTGGAATTTATTTCTTATGAGTCTTGGACATGTATAGAATAGCCTTAGGGGGCTTACCCCTTGTGAATGAAGTGTTTTCATGCTTATAAAATTTCATATGGGCAAAATGGTCATAAAGTGACCAGAATTTTGACCCTGCACTCTAAGTACTATAACTCCTTGTATAGAATGAATCTTGGTATGAAATTTTTACCACACCTAGAGAACATCTAGAGGTTTGAATTGGTTTTGGAATTTCTACATTTGGAGTCTTGTAGCCAAATATATGAAGTTGTAAACTTGGCTAAGTTACTGTTCATTTGGTCAGAATTTTGTAACCAACTTAAAAAATCCATAACTTGGTCCATAGGTGGGCTATTGATGTAAAACCAATTTCCTTTCTTTTTCTAAAGACTTTAATTGATAATGGCATCAAGAAAACATAGGGTACATGGCTAGATTAATACAGGTTTTTGGAGGAAGATTCAGGTGCAATGGCCGGACACATGAATCTGGTAAGATTGCATAATGTGTGGTAGCCAAGATTAAGACTTGTGCTAGTGTTTTTATTCCTTGCTACCATAGTGTTCATAAAATGGGAATATGTGTGTAATGGTTGGACCAATATGCATGTATTTACATAGTGCCCAAGAGGGCCACTTGGGTATGCGCACTAAGGGTATTATTCTAATGGCCTACAAGACATACCAAACCTAGGGGTTTAAATGCACAATTTTGGCACAATAACTAGACTACCCTAGAATGGGTAACATTGTCGGCACCAAGGCATGTCGAGTGTACTTCGGTCTGGTTGATCTCTAAAGTGCCAGAAGCCCAACTCTTTCAACTCCAAGGTCATAGTGTTTGTCCGGACTCCTCAATCAATACACGGACCTCAGGCAAACCTCAAGGCCTAAGGCCTTTAGTCATCATATGCCCTTCCCAACAACTGATGAGCATATTGTTGCATCAGCAAAGTGTTATGTGGCGTTACTTACTTCAGAATCCCTTTTATGCTTATTGATGCGTCACTTAATTTCCTTCGAAGTGATGGTTGTTTTTTTCCAGGGTACGTCAAGTCACTTCATTTTATGGGCAAAAATTACGTCACTTCAACTGGCGTGCCTAATGCCGATTCTTGAGTAAGTAGCTTCATGTCTTTTCACAAATCATTGCCTCGATTCAAGGTTTTGAGGCACATGTGTCATCCAACAATTGGCAAGGCATACCTAAAAGCCGCAGAAGGGCATTTTCATCTTTTCACGTTTGCATTCAATATGACATTTGGTCACACTACTTCAGAGCTTATATATATCCCTTCCCTCCAACAGGAAATCCATCCTTTGCTCTCTACTCATCCTTGTTTTCTTTTGCTCTTCCAGTGCTCCAAGTTTTTTGGCAAACTTTTGGTGACTTTCTTCCAGTCTTAGGTGGGTTTGATTCTTGATCCTTCCTTTTTCTCTTTCACCAAAGCAAGCCAGTGGCCAAGGCATCTTCCACTTCTAGGGGCAACTAGGAGTCTTCACATGCTCACCCTAGTAGTGCGATGCCAAGGAAGAAATACTCTCTTCCTGTCAATGTCACTATTCGGGTGCTGGCTAAATGGGAAATAAGCTACCAACCTCGGGAGGGGGAGATTATAGTTTTCAAGACCCAACTGAACGTTGGACTTCGATTCCCTCCCTATCCTATGGTCAAGGACTTTTGTGAGTTCCATGGGATTGCTGTCGACCATCTCCCTCCAAACTCTTATGCTCATTTCAATGCGTAATTATGCATGAGTAGTGTGTTCAAGCTTACACCCCACTTTCTGATCTTCTTGCAGTACTACAAGCTGCTCACTACACCAAAGTGGTCCTTCCATTTCATGCTTCCATGAGGTTCCGAAAGCAAAAAGTACTCCTTTGTGTTGGGCACCAACGACGGTTGGCGTAACTGGTAGAAATATTTTTTCATGACCATACTAGAGTCCTGGGGGATCTCAGGCAAGTGGCCTTCTGGAGTTTGGAGGTGGATGTGGATGATCCCCCCCAGCTCTTAGACAAGAAGATGAAGAAGTGCTTCCATGATTTTGATGCTCGAACTCAGGCGGTGGCAAACTAGGGGTGTTACCACATCACAAAAATGAGAGAATTACAAAGTGTGACATAATGGTCAAAAACCATTATATTGTGTAATTCTCATCATAGTGATTGAAGTGTGGGGGGTAAAAGGCATGATCAACACCTCACTAAAAGTTTTCCAAGATGGTAACTTAGCCCCCAAGAAAAGCCTTAAGGATTGCTTGTTTGTTAAGCAACTTATGGACTTTTTTTTAAGATTTTGGAAATTCAGGTACTTAATTGTAAAACTTTCACAAAAGAGATTTGGAGAGTTATGAGAAGGATATCAATGGTATGAAAGTGCTATTAGAGGACCAAATTGCTTATGGAAGGCAACTAAGGACAAAGAAAACACAAAAGGCATAAAGGACCTAAGTGTTCTAATGTAGGCCTTAAGATGTGTATGTCTTTGACTTAAGTCAAATGGTGAAATTGTGGGTTATCCCACCTAAGGAGGGGCTACGATGGCAAAATAAAGACGTAAAAAATGTGGGCCATGAGTTTAAGACTAAGAAACCATGGTTTGGAAGTAAGGAAAATGACAAAAAGCAAGGTTAAGACTACTTAAGTGTGTTTAGTGTGCTTCCATTTAAGCAGTCAAGACCACCTTTTCTTCTCTCATATTCAACCATACCAGCCAAGGGATGCAGCCCACCCTCCTCCACACTTCCTCCATAGCCACCATGCCTTCAAACTTAAAGCTACTTGAAATTGAAGGCAAAAGCAAGCAATTGGAAGCAAACTAGAGCTATTGCTTAGGTGCTTCAAGGATCAAACTTAAAATTTGGCCTACCCATCTTGATAAGGGTTCTCTTGCTTTCATGGATTTTTTAATGAATTTTAAAGCCTCCATGGAGCTAGGGCTAAGCTTGGAATAGAGCCATGATCTTGATGAACCAAGCTTTGTGAGGAGAGTGCACTTATTGAAGGTTTTGTGACCTAGTGTGAAGTGCACAGTGATGGCAACGAATTCAAGGGTTTCTAGAGCCTAAATTTGGTACTAACTAGTGTTAAAACTCTTCCAAGACTAAGCTTATGCTTGAGGAGGGCTACCATAGTGATTTGTATATGTTTATTTCATGTTTTATGGACTAACCAATGTTAATTGTTGCTGCCACATACATGAGTTTGTTGTTTGTGTTTGGCTACTGCATTTGACTACTATTTGTTAGATATTTGCATTGTGTTTCTTGTGTTTTATTGTATTTGGATGCAGGTGATACCAAGGGCACCATTACCTTATGAATATAAGTGTTCTCTTTACTAAGTTCCACAATGAAACTTACTCCCCTCAAGTATGCCCATTCCAGGTTCAGCAGAAAGATCACATTCAAATTGACCTTTTTGGTTTGAGTCTTGATCTGAAATTTCAGGCATTTGAACTTAAATGCATCTAGTTATGATATGGAAATTTTGGTGATTTTTGGAGCACATTTGGTATTTTCAGTGATGGTGCTTATTGTGTTACGCAGCAGCTGTCCAGCATCCTGTTTCTGGAATACATTGTGTCTAAAGCTCTCCTGTAACTTGGGTGCATGTTTTAGCTGAGTTAAGGCCATTATGTAGTGCATGGATGCATGTAAATATAATACATGTAAATTTGAAATGAGTATGTGAACATTTGAGGACTGTTTTGCTATGTAATTAAATGTGGTCTACAAGCTGTCTAAGTGTGAATGATAGGCTGCTTGTTTGTAAATTCTATTTTGGCCACATAAAGTTACTAGATGCAAGATCATGTAATTCTTATGTGTATTGGACGTATATGGGATAGCCTTGGAGGGCCTACTCCTTGTGAATGAATTTTTTGCACACTTATGAAATTTTGTGTGGGCAAAATGGTCATAAAGTGACCTGAATTTTGACCCTGCACTCAAAGTTCTATATCTCCTTGGGTAGAATGAATTTTGGTATGAAAGTTTGACCACACCTACATCACATCTAGAGGTTTAATTGGGCTTTGGAATTTCTACATTTGGAGCCCTATAGCCAAAGTATTGTTGGGTTTCGGGAGCCAAACAAGAATAGCGAAATTTAACCGAAATCCTTTAGGATCCAAGTGAAACGGAGTAAACCGGGTGTTCAAAAATTTTCATACCTAATTTTTGGTTGAGATCTCTCACCCAACTGTAGAGTCAAATCATAAAACCTGAACAGTTAATCTGTTTAAGCTCTCTATGGTTTCCACACGAGCCTCTCAGGATCACCACGCTTCCACCACGTCCCGGCAGATGCATTTCTCTTGCACTCGCAGTGCTAGCTTGCATCCTCCAAGGAATTACAAGACAAGAGTGCGGCCATCCTTTTGGGAGGCTAGGGCAAGAAGCTGCAAATTTCTCACTAAAAGTTGTATTTATAGTGAGACCCAACTTGCAAGCCTAATGGGTTTCAAAGCCCTAATCCAATTACGCTTCTAATTGCGATGAGGGCCATCAGTATCTCCACTGTGTGTCGTGCAGAATGCAGTAGGAGTTTCTGGAGGTGTAGGCGAGCCCTGAAAAAGGTACTCTATGTGGATTGCTTGTGATGGCCGGCAGCATCTTCGCATGGCAGGCACGGTGAGGCCGAGAAGGACTTCCGGTGTGAGAGAGGTCCGAAACGGGGATTCCTCAGGAGGACTGGCCTGAAACACTCAGAAAACAGGGGTTAGGAGGTCCCCGGAGTGATTTTCCGGGGAGGAGCCTTCGACACCCAAGTTAGTGCTTAGAGAGAGGTCGAGAGAGGTCCCTGGCCTGTGACCATTCCCCTGGTATATATAGGAGGGGGTGAGCCCTTTAGATGGCAGCACGTGTATGGACAAACACAATCCGTACTTCTGGGCGTGAGGGGCCCCTAGCTGCCTGCAGGCTCCTCGAGCCACGAGCTGCGATAATCACAGCCCTACATGATAGGACGTAGGCAGCGGCGACGCGTTAGAGTGCCTGCGAAGACAGCGTGTAGGGTGTAAGGGCGTAATGTCAGAGGCTTCTTGATGGCTCCTACCGTACCTCCGAGGTCCCCTTGGTTGATGTCTCACTTCGGAGTGAGGGACCTTTTCCCGGAGTCGCAGTGGTACTTCGGGGCATTCCCTGGCTCCGAAGTTAGACCTTCGGGGGACTTTCACCTGCCGAAGGTTGCTGGCACTTCTCCCCGAAGCTGACTCGGTCACTCTCCCGGTGGAGGCGATACGGTAGTTTCCCGAGGTAGGTATTGGCGGGCTGCCTAGGTCGTGTGCCTCAGGCGTGTTTGGCTCCCTCCTTTCCGGGGTACTTAGGTGTTCAGGGCGATAGCACTTTGGCTATCACATGCCCCCCTCGGGAAGCCGAAGTGGAGACTTCGGCTAGAGGTCCTCTTGTGGGGGCTTTTCAGGACTTAGGGTACATCGTTCGCAGGGGAGGCATTTCGCCACTTGGGGGCATGGTTTGTTCGAATAGGTGTCACCTGTCTGCCCTTTGGTGTCCTCGAGATCCCCAACCTCTTTATTCCTTTCTGCCATAGGTTAGTGGACCGTCATGTTTTGAAACTAGGCGTGTCAGTCTGGGGCGGTGCACTTTAGTTTTGAAGATGTCAGAAAACGTGTGCTAGTTTCTTATGACGGGCGACACATGGTAGGTGCTGGTTAGGATGGGTACATCTTTTCACGCGTGTGGGGCAATTATGGCAACGTTTCGCCTTCGCGCAGCAATTATAATGCCCTTTCGGCTTCCCTTCCTTGATCTATATAAGCCTCCTCCTATCATTCTCCTCATTTGTTTTTCTTTGCTCTTACTTTGCTCTCATTTGCTCTTGTGTCTTCTCTTGCCTTTTTCCTTTTTCCGGTGATGATTTTTACGGCGGAGCGATTCTCAGTATTTTGCACGACGGCGTCCAAGAATCCTGATTTTGGCAAGACTTTTGGTGGGTTCTTCCTTTGGTTTCTGCTTTTCTTTTAGCTTCCCGAAGTCATTTTTCTTCTTTCCGAAGTTTCTCTTTTGGTCAGCCATGTCTTCGGCTATTCTCGAGAGCTGGCAGTCTCTTATGTCTCACCCTTGTTGTTCGACTTCTGAAAAATTAGAGAAGTGGACAGCTAAATTTTTTCTTCCCTCCTACGCCACCATGAGGTTACCCTCCTTCGGTCATTTCAGATTTATGAATCGGGACGACGAGGTAACCATTTTCCGAGCCCAACTGAAGGCCGGACTTCGGTATCCTCTAGCGAGGATGATTTGTGACTTTTCCAATTTCATGGCATAGCCGTAAATCAGCTTCCTCCCAACTCATACTACTATTTCAATGCCTTTCTCCGCATGTGCGGGGTCTTCGAGGTAGAACCCCATTTTATCCTGTTGATGCAGTATTATAAGCTCTATCCGGTCCCGAAGGGTGGCTTTTATTTCACGCTACCTTGGGGATCTGGGAGCAAGAAATTTATGTTCACCTTCGCTACTAAGGATAGCTGGCGAGGGTGGCAAAGGAAGTTCTTCTTCCTAAAAGTGGCGGAGGCCTGGTCGTATGTTTCGACCAAGTGGGCTCGAGGAAAGCTGGAGACGAATGTTGTGGATCCCAAGAAGTTGCTAACTCCTGAGTTGGCGGTGAGTTTGTGGACTTCGATAGACGTATCCGTGCTGTCGTCGACTGGGATGCCGAGGTCCCTCCACGTTCCCTCTACCCTTTCCCGATCATGTGGAAACTCATGACCGAGGAGGTTCTTCGGGAGTTGGGGGTGGTTACGGAGCACAAGACGGATCTTGGCATGCCAGCTCCTGCTACCGAGGGGAAGGACTCTTGGCTGGTGAAGCTCCTTCGGAGCGAGCTCACTTATAAGGCCTTTTTTGAAAGTAAGTTTTCTTTCAAAGTTTTCAGCATAAGTGCCTGTCTGTACTCACGCTGATGTTTTCCTTCTTTTTCAGAGATGGGCGACGAGTCCGCTGCCTACTATAAGTCTCTCTTCCTTGGTCAGGTCGAGAAGGGAGAGCAAACGAAGAACGGCATTTCCAAGAGGCGCAAGACTACTGGGAGCGGAACGTCTTCAGCCAAGAATGTGAAGAAGGACATCCTTCTTCCACCCCCGGAGGATGTGGCAGGAGTTGGTGTCATTGCAACTTCTACCGAGGTTGGTGACATCATTGCTACTTCCATTAAGGTTGGCGATGTCATTGCAACTTCCACCAAGGTTGCAACTCTTGCCGAGCCGGAAACTATGGCCGAGGTTCATGCCGGGGTGATTGCCCTTCCTGCTTCTTTGAGTCCCGCCACGTCGGCAGATGTTGTAGGCTCTTTGGCAGGGAGTTCCTCTGCCGAGGAGCTGGAAAAATGCCGAAGGGACAAAGGCAAACATGTTCCTACCGACATGGAGGAGGTCCGGGACTCCAATGACGACGTCGCTGAGGTTGTGCTAGGTTTGTCTCTTATCTCCTTTTTAGTACTCGCAATCCCGTAGTCTTTCCCAGTCAAGAAATTTTGATGGGGCGTATGCTTTTTTCTTTTTGTAGAGGACCTGGCGCCCTCAGCTTGGATGGTCGAGCATGCCCGAAGGTGGGCTCTTCGGGATTCCCACGTCCCAAAAGACAAAGTTCCGAGGTAGCCGTTCTGGTCTTTCACGGAGGACATGAATCTGTTCTCCGAGGATTGCCGGGAAATGGCTCCCCAGATGGCGAGGGGCGTACTTACTCAGCCTTCCTTCAAGGCAGTTGCCGAGGAGTGTGCCTCTGAGGATTCCCTTGTCGCTAGAGTTTCCGAGCACGCCGCTCAGGTAATTCTTCAGGCTTCTTCATTTTTCCTCCCACTTTTTTGTCTAAGTGTTTTGGCTTTCCTTGTGTGACTTTTACTAAGTACTTTCTCTTTTTTCTTTGGAGCTTCTGGGGTACAGTGGATACCTTCGAGCTTGGGCGGCAAAGCAGTCTTCAGTCCGAGCTTGGGCTGAAGATAAATTGGAGAAGGACAAGGTTTTCTGTGCTAACTCGGTTGTGACGAACACCGAGTTGAGCCGTATAGCCAAGCAGAGGGTTGCCCAACTTTGGGAGGAGTTCTTGAAGGGCCAAGAGGATCTCTTGAAGGACTTCTCCAAGAAGATGTACGACCTTAGTGAGAAGGTTATGAGCCTAACCTCGGCCAATGAGGCTATTCAGAAGGAGAGAGAAGAAGAAGCTGCTCTTCTGACGAAGGCTCTTGTCGACAAAGCCGAAGTTCAAGCCAAGGTCGACTCGTTGAAGAAGGATTTGAAGAAGAAGAAGATAAAGGAGTTGGAGAAGGAGGTTGCCAATCTTCAGAAGGAGGTTTCAGATCTTCAGAATGAAGAAGACGATTTGGACATAGAAAAAGACAAAGCCGTCCAGGCGACGAAGGTTGCCTTTCAGGACGGCTTCTGCCTAGCTCGCCACGAATTTCTGAAGAAATATCCTAACCTCGATCCTTCCTTCTTGGCTGCCCTGGATATTCCCAAGGGTCCTCGGTGGACTTGGTCAAAAGTTTAGTTCCTCAATCTGCCATTTGCCCCTCTTCCTGCGCTGAAGGCGACGGCCAAAGACACAGGAGTCGAAGCTTCCCGCGATGCTGAGGACCCTTAGATATTCTAGGGCCTTTGCCTTCTTCTTGTTCTTTGTATTTTTCTTCTTGTAACCTTCTCCTTATATTAAGACCTTCTTTAATGAATTTTCCTTCATAAGTTGGTTAAGTCTTTTGAGCAATTTTTCCCTGTTGTCCCGACCACTTTCGCTCAAGGGACTTCGGAAAGGTACGAGAAATTTTTGTTTCCCAATTGTCCAGACCTCTTTCGGTCAAGGGACTTCGAAAAGGTACATTTTGCTCGTTTCATCGGCCAACCTTCGGGTAAACTCTCTTTGTTTCTGAAGTTTACTTAGGCAAGTTTTAGCCTGTCTTTGTTGGCCGTACTCGATGGGCTTCACCTTTTTTGGGCATATAACCCAACCATCTTTGGAAGGAAAATAGGACATTCAGGATTCAATGGACTTCACCTTTTCTGGGCAGATAACCCAACCATCTTTGGAAGGAAAATAGGACTTTCGGGAGTCAATGGACTTCACCTTTTCTGGGCATATAACCCAACCATCTTTGAAAGGAAAATAGGACTTTTGGGAGTTAATGGACTTCACCTTTTTTGGGCATATAACCCAACCATCTTTGGAAGGAAAATAGGACTTTCAGGAGTCAATGGACTTCACCTTTTCTGGGCATATAACCCAACCATCTTTGGAAGGAAAATAGGACTTTCGGGAGCGTGTGCTTCAGCTTTGTTCGGCGAGTACATTCAGATATGGGAAAACTTCTGTACTTAGAGAAATTTCTCATCTAAAATTCTAAGTATTTCTTTAAGGCATCTGAGTGCTATGCATTTTCCAGTTTTCCTCCTTCGGCGTCACCAAGCTTGTATACTCCCTTTCGGACCTCGTCTGGGACCAAATAAAGCAACTTCCCGTTTGGCCGAAGTACCCCATGGGATGATTTTTGGGGTTCAGACTCGGCCTTTCGGAGGAAGAGGTCTTCTTTCATTATTCCTTTTGGCCTATCATGCAGGTTTGCATTTATGGCCACCTTTTGCTGAAAAGCCTATCTTCTGAGCTCGGCCATTTCTCAGTGTTCGACAACTAGTTCGAGCTTAGTCGTCAACCCGAGGCCGTTTCCTCTTTCGTCGAACACCTATATTCTAACTGATGGCCGTACTACTCCGATGGGGATGATGGCCTTTGTTCTGGATGATGGCCATGGCCCCTCGGGGAGTTGTCCGAAGACTCCTTAGTATAGTAGGAAGTTTTCCTAGTCCTTTCCCCTTGCTTCCCCCAACCTCTTTTGTAGTCCTTCTTTTATAGCTGTGTTGGCTATGTCCACTTATTTGTTGCTCTGGGGCTGAGCTAGTGGGTCGAAGTGCGTTTTTATTCCGAAGTCAGTGACGAATTCTT
Organism: Aquilaria yunnanensis; assembly: GCA_039654915.1. Classification (NCBI taxonomy): domain Eukaryota; kingdom Viridiplantae; phylum Streptophyta; class Magnoliopsida; order Malvales; family Thymelaeaceae; genus Aquilaria; species Aquilaria yunnanensis. The sequence goes on along the minus strand of CM077594.1, from coordinate 50,856,781 downwards.
GGAATCCTTCATCCATAGACTAGGAACCATTATCGGTCATTATCATCGTCGGTATGCTAAATCTGCATATCATGTTCTTCCAGATGAACTTTTGTATATCTTTTGCCGGGGTAGTTGCCAGGGGCTCTGCCTCCACCCATTTAGTGAAGTAGTCTGCTGCTACCACGCAGAATTTCACTCCTTCGGGTGTTATCAGGAGTGGCCCAGTGAGGTCTATGCCCCATACTGCCAAGGGGCAAAGGTAATCTTCCGAGGTTATCCACTCCGAAGGTAGCCTTTGTGATGGCGAAGGGTTAGGCCTCTGCCGACTTGGGACGGACCCTGGTAGTATTGTCCCTTGTGGCGCATTAATGGCCTGATGGTTAGATGCGACTCCCCCTGAGGGAGTGTAAATCCCTGAGGTCTTGGGTTCAAGGATCCGCTCCGCCCATTAATGCGCCACAAGGGACAATACTACCTGGGTCCGTCCCAGGTCGGCAGAGGCCTAACCCTCCACCATCACTTTGGGTGCTGGTGTGTCTCTTGGCAATTTTCACACCTTCTGGACGAATTGTCCTGCACCCTTTTTACCGGTACATCTTTGTAGCAGACTTGCGTAACCCTGCCGGTATAATTCCTCCTTAATTAGGGGACATAGTCCGGAATATCTTCACATTTTTCGCCACTTTATGAGGATTTTTAGGACTTTTTGGTTGCGAGATACCTCTTTGTAGGGTCTTTCCACCCTTTGTCCGAGGTTGCTATACTCAGCGTTGCCATGCTCGAATGGCCCAACACTTTGGTGACCACATTTGATTGCTCCGGTGGCCCCTCTACCCTCAGGCTCCCGAGGGCCTACTCAAGCGCCCAAATGTTCTGCACTCGGGGTTCCACAGAGTTTCCACTCTAGATCTACCTTTCCTCAGTTTCTCTCGTTGGTTTCAGCATTTTCTACTCCTGGTATTTCGGCAACGAAGTTTGCCAGTGCCAAGTCTTTCATTGCCCTTCTTGGCTCGTACGTGCTACAGTATTCTCCGAGCTCGATGCACCATTTTGATGATCTTCACTAAATGCTCTACCCTTTTCATGACGTCGCCCAGAGGTGAGTTGCTCCAGACAGTGGTAGTGTGACCTTGGAAGTAGAGTCATAGCCTTCTCCCAGCAAATAGCAAGGCGTAGATGGCATCTTTTTTTTTTTTGGGTAATGGGCATGTGCCCTTGTTGCCGAGGAGACGGCAAGTTTTCTTTGGGTGTAGAACTCATTCGATAGGGAGGTCTGGGTCATCTTGACCCCGTTTTTCCCGTAGATAGCGTTCCGAGGGGCATGCTTCTCGTTGAGGACTCATCTTTGCTGACCTCTCCTTCCGAACTCCCATGAGTTGACGTGGGACCTTTCTCCAGATGAGGTACTAGTCAGGAGGGCCTGTTAGTGTTGTGCCCAAAAAGCCAATCATGAGATGATTGTATTTTTGCACATTGAGTCATGATATTTTATTAAGGCATTAATCCAGCAATTATGTTTGTTGTTTTGTTTCTGTGTAACTTAACAAACATAATTGTAACCCTAGAATAATGATATTCTTAAACGTCCCTGGTCTAGTATTATTGTGGAGCGGGTTGCAATAATACATAACGACTAGCATATGTGGAGACTAATATGAGATATGTAGTCTACATGTGGGTACAAGTTGGAGAACTTGTGTACTGGATCGACCCACCATGAGAACACTACATGGATCGTTATATGAGAGTCATAAGTGATTCTCATAGTGATCATGGTATATATTTTCCTTCGACCTAAGATCATCAAGGTTCCCTACATGTGAGTCACATACTTTGATACTTTCTTTTGTTGCTCGTAACTGAGTGGACTTGAAGGAGGTCATTGGGTATGTCACATATTATGCGGAGGGATTTGTATGATCAAGATGGGATTTGTCCCTCCTATGTAACGGGAGTGTTATCTTCGGGCCCCTTGATAGAGTGAGACTTAGAAAATGCATGGCCATGCTCGGATGAGTTGATATACGATATCAATGTCATCAGTTTAAGTTACTTTACTCGGTAATCAAGAAACCAAAGATTGGGCTATACGAGAGTGACACATTCCATGTCTCGTGCTTAGTCTTGATATCTTGGACAAAGGGACAATGGCATATATCGGTGATGATCATAAAGGTTTAGTCAAATCATCGACAATCTTGTCACTTGGGTAGCAATGATGTGTTGCTAGACACCGCTCATTGCTTATGATCATAAATGTGATTTATGATCATTGCCAACGTGATAAGAGCCTATTGGGTCGTACACATAGAGCTATTTGGATCATTAGAGTGCATGGGCTAATTATTTGGGTCATGGTTTCAATTTAATTTCGTATTAATAATGGGCCCAAAAGTTGAGCCATTATTAAGCCCGAAATTAAATCCTAATTGGATTAGGGCTTTGAAACCCATTAGGCCTGGAAGTTCAGTCTCACTATAAATACAACTTCTAGTGAGAAATTCGCCGGGACGTGGTGGAAGCGTGGTGATCCCGACAGGCTCGTGTGAATACCATAGAGAGCTTGAACACGTCAACTGTTCAGGTTTTGTGATTCGACTCTACAGTTGAGTGAGACATCTCAACCGAAAATTAGGTATGAAAATTTTTTAACACCCGGTTTACCCCGTTTCACTTGGATCCTAGAGGGTTTCGGTTAAATTCCGCTGCGCTGTTTGGCTCTTGAAACCCAACACGGCCATCCTCGGTCTAACTCCCGTGTCGCTCCAGCCACAACAAGGCGTGAGAACTCGCACAGGAAGCCTATGGTAGTAGTTAGAGGATGTTCGTCCTTGGTCATGGAAGTCCCTGCTGCAGTCATTTGGTTGCCGGTTGAACCTCTGGCGCGGACGGGGACCTCGAAAGTCCTTTGTCCTTAGAACACCGGGTTTTCAACGATGGTGACCTGAGGGCGAATTTCCCACAGACAGCGCCAAATGATGGCAATGAGGGCCATCAGTGTCAAAACTGTGTGTCGTGGAGAATGCAGCAGGAGTTTCCGGAGGTGTAGGCGAGCCCTGAAAAAGGTGCTCTGTGTGGACTGCCTGTGATGGCCGGCAGCATCTTTGCATGGCAGGCACGGTGAGGCCGAGAAGGACTTCCAGTGTGAGAGAGGTCCGAAACTGGGATTCCTCAAGAGGACTGGCCTGAAACACTTAGAAAATAGGGGTTAGGAGGTCCCCGGAGTGATTTTTCGGGGAGGAGCCTCCGACGCCCAAGTCAGTGCTTAGAGAGAGGTCGAGAGAGGTCAAGAGAGGTCCCTGGCCTGTGACCATTCCCCTGGTATATATGGGAGGGGGTGAGCCCTTTAGATGGCAGCACGTGTATGGACGAATACCATTTGTACTTCTGGGCGTGAGGGGCCCCTAGCTGCTTGCAGGCACCTCGAGCCACGAGCTGCGATAATTATAGCCCTACATGATAGGACGTAGGCAGCGGCGACGCGTCAGAGTGCCTGCGAGGACGGCGTGTAGGGTGTACGGGTGTAATGTCAGAGGCTTCTTGATGGCTCCTGCCGTACCTCTGAGGTCCCCTTGGTTGATGTCTCACTTCGGGGCGAGGAACCTTTTCCCGGAGTCGTAGTGGTACTTCGCGGCATTCCCTGGCTCCGAAGTTAGACCTTCGGGGGACTTTCACCTACCGAAGGTGGCTGGCACTTCTGCCCGAAGCTGACTCGGTCGCTCTCCCGGTGGAGGCGATACGGTAGTTTCCTGAGGTAGGTATTGGCGGGTTGCCGAGGTCGCGTGCCTCAGGTGTTTGGCTCCCTCCTTTCTGGGGTCCTTAGGTGTTCGAGGCGATAGCACTTTGGCTATCAGCTTCAATTTCGGGCTTAATAATGGCTCAACTTTCGGGCCCATTATTAATTTGAAATTATTATGAAAACATAACCCAAATAATTAGCCCATGCACTCTAATGATCCAAATAGCTCTATGTGTGCGACCCAATAGGCTCTTACCACGCTAGCAATGATCATAAATAACATTTATGATCATAAGCAATGAGCAGTGTCTAGCAACACATCATTGCTACCCAAGTGACAAGATTGTCGGTGTTTTGACTAAACCTTTATGATCATCACCAATATATGCCATTGTCCCTTTGTCCAAGATAGCAAGACTAAGCACGAGACATGAAATGTGTCACTCTCGTATAGCCCTATCTTTGGTTTCTTGATTACCGAGTAAACCAACTTAAACTGATGACATTGATATCGTATATCAACTTATCCGAGCATGACCATGCATTTTTCTAAGTCTTACTCTATCAAGGGGTCCAAAGATATCACTCCCGTTACATAGGAGGGACAAATCCCATCTTGATCATACAAATCCCTCCGCATGATATGTGACATACCAAATGATGTCCTTCAAGTTCACTCAGTTACAAGCAACAAAATGAAGTATCAAAGTAGTGACTCACATGTAGGAAACATTAATGATCTTAGGTCGAAGGACTACATATACCATGATCATTATGAGAATCACTTATGACACTCATATAACGATCCATGTAGTGTTCTCATGGTGGGTCATTCCAGTACACAAGTTCTCCAACTTGTACCCATATGTAGACTACATATCTCATATTAGTCTCCATATATGCTAGTCGTTATGTATTATTGCAACCCGCTCCATAATAATACTTGACTAGGGACATTTGAGAATGTCATTATTCTAGGCCTATAATTATGTTTATTACGTTAAGCAAAAACAAAACAACAAACATAATTGCTGGATTAATGCCTTAATAAAATATCATGACTCAATGTGCAAAAATACAATCATCTCATGATTGGCTTTTGGGCACAATACTAACAAGTATGACATTGCAAAGTTGGCTAAGTACTATTCATTTTGTCAAAATTTTGTAACCAACTTAAAAAATCTATAACATGGTACATAGGTGGGTTGTTAATGTAAAACCAAATTCCGTGGTTTGGTTTAAGTCTCTACTTGATAATGAAGTAAATAAAATATAGGCATACACGGCTAGATTAGTACAGTTTATTAGAAGAAGTTTCAGGTGCTGTGGCTGGTTACTAAAACTTAACAAGATTGCCTAACGTGTGGTAGCCAAGATTAAGACTTGTGCTAGTGTTTTCCTTCCTTGCTGCGATGGTGTGCATAAAATGTGAATATGTGTGTAATGTTTGGACCAATATGCATGCATTTACATAGTGCCCAAGAGGGCCACTTGGGTATGCAAATTAAGGGTATTGTTCTGATGGCCTATACAACATACCAACCCTGGGAGTTTAAATGCATAATTTTGGCACAATAACTGGACTACCCTGGAGTGGGTAACAAGGGGGCCATGGTTGAAGTAGCTGATCCTTTTCCTTTCCCCATTAGGTGGGACTTGATGACAGTAGAGCTGCTACGCGTCTTGTAGGTTTAGCCCCTCCCTCAGCCAAGGCAGAGTTGATTGCCAAAATGGCCATGAAGGCTCCCAAAAAGAACCCCACTACCGAAGACCCTTAGGAGGACCCTTAAGACCCCAACCTTGGTCCAATTTCTTCAGGGGGATTTCTCCTATTCTTCCTTCATTTCCTATAGGTGATGTTCTTTTTATAACTTATCTTTTTTTGGAAACTCACATTGATGCCTTCTTCTTGGCATAGATGGGTAACAACTTTAGCGCTAAATTCTATTGGAAGGATTTCTTCACCAAGGCTCAAAAGGAGGACGGCAGGAAAATGACCAATAGGAAGCCCAGGAAGATGGCCTCTGGCAACCCTCCTCCAAAGAAGGCCCGTGTCGCTTCCTTGTCAACCAACATCTCTGTCATGGAGGTCGTCCCTGAACCAAGGGTTCCTCTAAACACCGAGATCCCTTTTTTGGAGGACTCGGAGGTAGTCAAGCAAGAGGAACTTGAAATGGAGGTTTCCACCCCTCCTTCAACTCCATGCACCACTGTGGCTCCGCCAAGAACGGTGACCGAGGAAGCCCTCAAAGTGGTGGTTGAGGATGCTGTCAAAATTTCCTACAGCGAGGGAAGTTCAAGGCAGGCCGAGGTCCCTCCCCAAGGTTCTTTCACTTCAACTCCCATCTGTCTCAGCTACTTTTTGGCTTATGATTGGATTGAAGATTGGTTGGGTACTGATGTAATAAATGAACTTTGTCGTGACCATCCTAGGGACATTTTTGCGCTTGAGAGGTTGGCCGAGCATGAAGGCTATCGTGCCGTGAAAAATGTGCGCTTGCCGAAAGAGGCTATTTTAAGGTTGCCTATTTTAGATGTGACTGAGGACATGTTCCTCTTCAACCATGATGTTTCCAAGAGGATGATGCTATAGTTCTACTTGGGGGTAACTACCAATGCCACATTTTAGGAGCTTACCAAGGACCTCCCGAACAAGAAGCACATTGCGGTGGCTCTAGCAGACTACTCTACCAAGGTTAGCGTCTTCATCCTTTGGTTATTTCCACTTTTAATTTTTCTTGATTGATCTTTTGCCACTGATGATCTTATTTCCCTATTGTGCCTTCAAGATAGTTCTTCATCATCTCTAGATACTTCAAGGATTTCATCATGAAGCAAACAGAGATTTGGAACAAGGTGAAGGAAAGTCTAGGTAAGGCAAAAGGGGCTCTCACCGACATGGCCTTCAAGTTCAGTGAAGTGAAGTACAAGGCTACTGATGAGCTTGCCGAGCTCAAGAGGTAGGTTAGAAAGGAAGGCCATCACTCGGGAGGGCAACTCCCACATCGAAGACCTTGGCTACCATCTTTCCTTAATGTCCATTGATCGTAACATCATCAAGACTAACCATGATGATCTTGACCAAAAGGTGAAGATATATGCAAAGGACAGGAAGGACCTTCGAAAAAAGCTTCGTAAAGCTAAGCTGAAGATCATGGGGCTAGAGTTGGATAAGAAGGAAATCTCCTTAACCTCAAATTTCAATCAATTTTTCAAATTCGGTCAACTTTTCTTCAACGATAGGAGAGCTCCTATCGTAGAGGTTCTAAGGAAATCTCCTTAACCTCAAACACAATCAATTTTTCTTCAATGATAGGAGTGTTCCTGTAGTAGAGGTTCTAAGGAAATCTCCTTAACCTCAAACTTCAATTAACTTTTCAAACAAAGTCAATTTTCTCAAACGATTGGAGAGTTCCGGTCGTAGAGGTTCTAAAGAAATCTCCTCAACCTCAAACTTCAATCAGTTTTTGGAACACAGTCAATTTTTCTCCAACGATAAGAGAGTTCCTGTCGTCGAGGTTCTAAGTAAATCTCCTTAATCTCAAACTTCAATTAATTTTTCAAACACAGTTAATTTTATCCAACGATAAGAGAGTTCCTGTCGTACAGGTTCTAAGGAAATCTCCTTAACCTCAAACTTCAATTAATTTTTCAAACACAGTCAATTTTTCTCCAACGATAGAAGAGTTCCTATTGTAGAGGTTCTAAGGAAATTTCCTTAACCTCAAACTTCAATCAATTTTTCAAACACAGTCAATTTTCTCAAATGATAAGAGAGTTCCTGTCGTACAGGTTCTAAGGAAATCTCCTTAACCTCAAACTTCAAACAATTTTTCAAACATAGTCAATTTTTCTTCAACGATAGGAGAGTTCCTGTCCTACAGGTTCTAAGGAAATCTCCTCAACCTCAAACTTCGATCAATTTTTCAAACACAGTCAATTTTTCTCCAAGGATAGGAGAGTTCCTGTTGTAGAGGTTATAAGGAAATCTCCTTAACCTCAAACTTAAATCAAATTTTCAAACACAGTCAATTTTCTGCAATGATAGGAGAGTTCCTGTCGTACAGGTTCTAAGGAAATCTCTTTAACCTCAAACTTTAATCAATTTTTCAAACACAGTTAATTTTTCTGCAACGATGGGAGAGTTCCTGTCGCAGAGGTTATAAGGAAATTTCCTTAACCTCAAACTTTAATCAGTTTTTCAAACACAGTGAATTTTTCTCCAAGGATAGAAGAGTTCCTGTCGTAGAGGTTATAAAGAAATCTCCTTAACCTCAAACTTCAAACAATTTTTCACACACGGTCAATTTTCTCCAACAATAGGAAAGTTCGTGTCGTACAGGTTCTAAGGAAATCTTTTTAACCTCAAACTTCAATCAATTTTTCTCCAACGATAGGAGAGTTCCTATCGTAGAAGTTCTAAGGAAATCACCTTAACCTTAAACTTCAATCAATTTTTCCAACACTGTTAATTTTCTCTAATGATAGTAGAGTTCCTGTTATAGAGGTTATAAGGAAATCTCCTGAATCTGAAACTTTAATCAATTTTTCAAAGGCAGTCAATTTTTTGGGATTAAAGGAGAGTTCTTGTCGGAGAGGTTCTAAGGAAATCTCCTTAACCTCAAACTTCAATCAATTTTTCCAACACAGTCAATTTTCTCTAACGATAGGCAAGTTCCTGGCGGAGAGGTTCTAAGTAAATCTCCTTAACCACAAACTTCAATCAATTTTTGAAACATAGTCAATTTTTCCGCAACAATAGGACAGTTCCTGTCGTACAGGTTCTAAGGAAATCTCCTTAATCTCAAACTTGAATAAATTTTTCAAACACAGTCAATTTTTCTCCAACGATAGAAGAGTTCCTGTCGTACAGGTTCTAAGGAAATCTCCTTAACTTCCAACTTCAATCAATTTTTCAAACAAAGTCAATTTTCTCCAACGATCGGAGAGTTCCTGTCGTACAGGTTCTAAGGAAATCTCCTTAACCTCAAATTTCAATCAATTTTTCAACCACAGTTAACAATAAGAGAGTTCCTGTCGTAGAGGTTATAAGGAAATCTCCTTAACCTCAAACTTTAATCAATTTTTCAAGCACAGTCAATTTTTTCCAACGATTGGAGAGTTCCTGTCGTAGAGGTTCTAAGGAAATCTCTTGAACCTTAAACTTCAATCAATTTTTCAAACACAGTCAATTTTTAATCAACGATAGAAGAGTACCATTCATAGAGGCTCTAAGGAAATCTCCTTAACCTCAAACTTCAATCAATTTTTCAAATACAGTCAATTTTTCTTTAACAATAGGAGAGTTCCTATCGTAGAGGTTCTAAGGAAATCTCCTTAACCTCAAACTCAATCAATTTTTCTTCAATGATAGGTGAGTTCCTATCGTAGAGGTTCTAAGGAAATCTCCTGAAACTCAAACTTCAATCAATTTTTCAAACAAAGTCAATTTCTCGAACGGTAGGAGAGTTCTTGTCGTAGAGGTTCCTCGAAAATCTCCTTAACCTCAAACTTGAATCAATTTTTCAAACAAAGTTAATTTTCTCAAACGATAGGAGAGTTCCTGTCGTAGAGGTTCTAAGGAAATCTCCTTAACCTAAAACCTCAATCAATTTTTCAAACACAGTCAATTTTCTCTAACGATAGGAGAGTTCCTGTCGTAGAGGTTCGAAGGAAAGGATAAGGAACTCCAATCGTAGAGTTGGATAAGGAAAGGATGGGACAGAAGTTGCAGAAGATAACCAACATCACCATTTTTGGACTTGAGGATGGGTTCTGCCTAGCTCATTATTAAGTCCTGGAAAGGCACCCCCATCTTGACCATTCTTATTCGAATGCCTTCTGGAGTCCTAAAGGGTAGATGTCAACGTGGTCAAGGGACGAGTACCTTGGGGAGCCTAATGGCCTCCCTAACAATGAAGGGACCGAAGAGGAGGGGGACAAGAAGAAGGAAGATGAGGAAGAAGAATTTGGAGACAATGCGGGTGCCGACCCTTGAATTCATTGCTCCTTTGTATTGCTGTCTTCCTTCTCTTTTTATTTCATTGTTTTTTGTAGCAAATGTACTTTGTGTCATTCCTGTGACTTGTATAGGCCATGGGCTATGATGAAATGTACACATAAAGTACATTATATGGATATGTGAGCAAAACAAGTCACAAGTATGAGATAAGAACTAAACAGGACAAGTATCTTATGAGAATGCTCTAAAAGTGCTCTAGGTGTATCTCAGAGGCACTTAAGACTAAGACCATGAGGAAGTGGCATGGTTATGGGCTAAACAAGGCTAAGCCTAAGCACTAAGTGCATTATGAGAAGCGGGCTCAAATTTGAGAACAAACTTGGCCAAGAAACCAAGTAAATAAGGTGTTCTAAGAAAAGACAAAAAAAGAGACCCGTAAGCACACCTTAGTGCGCATTCATGTGGACTTGAGGGCTTTAAAGCCTAAAACAGAAAAGGGAATTATGTTAGCTCAATGCCTAAGATTAAGGTACCAAAGAAGATAGCCACATATACTCAATAAATGTGGTGGACTCATGAAAAATCACAAGGACACACTAGAGAACTCTTAAGTGCACCTCTGTGTGCAACCATGTGCTTCTAAAGGCTCTAAAGCCTAATGTCTTGAAGGGAACTACATAAGATTGATACCAATCATTTAAATGAGAATTAGGGCTACAATGTGGACTAAGATAAGGTGGAAAACACAAAGAAATCATGGAGACACCCCAAAGAACACAAAAATGGACTCGGATGAACTCTAAAGTGCATCTATGTTCAATGCAAAGTTTAAGGGCCTAATTGGCTGAATTAATTGATAAAGCGGGTGCTTAATATGTTCCACTTGAAGATTAAAGTAGGACAAAATTTTTTGAAGGAATTGAGCTGCTTAGAGTAGGATTTGACCAAAATTTTGTCAAAGTCCATGGTGACTTGGTTATTCGGCCACTGTTTGGACTTATGGTTTTCAAGGCTATTTTAGTGCAGCTTCCTAGCTATTTCTTGGTATCTTCATGGGGTCAACAAGTCTAGCTAAAGGCCTGTAAATAGCCAAAACACAATTAAAGCCAAATGGAAAGCTAAACTAGTCAAAATGCTTCATAGCTAATTCATTGGCCACCGTTTGGTTCCTATTCTCCAATGGCAACTTTATTACAGATTCTTAGCTATTTCCAAACTAGTTCCTAGCTTATTTACTACCTTTAATCCTAGACTAACTCTAGCCAAACTAACCAAAAAGAAAAGAAAGGTAAACCGAAGGCAAAAACACAAACTAGTTCAAAACCAAAGCTAAGTTAGCATACCAACTTTGGCGTTCTTCATGAGCTACTATATTCATACTTTCTTCCTATTTTATTGCCCTCTTCTACCTAGAATAACCTATACCTAAACACCCTAAAGCTACTAGGAAGAAAGGAGGTAAGGAAGGACAAAAAATAAGGTGAATCTAAAGCATGATGGTGTAAGACTAGCTCATGATGGTGTCTACGTTTGATGGTTGTGTTCAAGGATGTGTGATCAAGATTCCTTACTACCATTTCAACCATAGGTGAGGACCTATATGAATCTTCTTCTCCTATATTTTGAAGGGGAAAAGCTACCCTAGATGATGGCTTAAGCCAAAGGAACCTAAAGGCTATGTAATAGGCTATGTGTGCATAAAGCACTATGGTAAGCTAGCTAGTTTGCTTTCAGCAAACATAGGGGTTTTGTTTAAGTTGGGCCAAGCTTGATCAATCAACTAGATCTCTATGTTAATTGAACCAAATAAAAGTGATTACATGAAAAAATTGATAAGAAGTCATGCTTTCTATGTTAAGAAAACCATGTGTATGTGGTGTGTGTGTTTGTGTGCTTTTTTGTTTGTATGCGTGTGCTAACCCCTTACTTGCATATATATGTATCATGTATTATTTTTTGTATGATTTTTTTGGTGTTTTTCTTGTCTTTTGATGTAAGCTATTAAACAAAATTGGAGGTTTATATGTATAACAATGTTTTAAGCATTGTAAAGGCACTCGGTGCTGTATCGGGTCTTTACTAAGTAACTATGTGCTCATGCCCTCTTTTGCCCATTTCAAGTAAAGAAGTGTAAGATTGAAGGGCTAGGGAACTTTTTGAAAAGGTCTACGTACAGAGAGTTATACTCTGAAACTATGGCTTATGAAATGGAAGCATGGAAAGTTCATCAAATTGAACAAATGATTGTGTTCTAGTACTGTGTTTGTAGGCCCTGATGGCTACTGTGGGAGTTGCTATATTTGGCTCTATCCTGGTATAAGATAGGTCCAAAAGGGTAATAAAAGAAATGGGGCCCAAGTGTCAAATCAAAGTAAAAGTCAAGGTCACTGTGGTCCTAGAGACAGTTTGAACCAAATGATGTATTATGCATGACACTTAGTACATCAAACTTTTGGTGTATATGGTTTTGGGCCATGTAGTCCCTATTTACAAAGTTTGGCCTGTACATATTTGTATATACTAAGGGCAAAGGGACTGGGCTTAGAATACAACATGACCTATACCTTGTATGTATTTTTGGGCTTCAGTAAGCCATAAGGCACTAATTATGGTATGTTAGCAAAAATGCATGCGTGGTTGGTAACCTATTAAACCAATGTGTATGCATGTATGTATGCTTGGGTATATGTGTATGTTTTACACTAGGCAAGCCCTAGTAATCCTATAAAGACACTAAGACATGCTCTCATGCTTAGGTAGCCCATATCCATTAAAAGAAAGTGGTTAAGTAAATGCGTTCACTAGAATAATGCATTGAACTGAGAACTTAATGTGTTAAAGTAGTAGCTTAACCTATTAAACTCTTAGTTTAAAGTGTTAAGTTAGGGTTAAGAATCCTGGGAGTCAGAGTCTAATTCACCCTAAGAAAACCAACTGAGTGCTTAAAATCAACTGAATAATTAAAACCAACTGGTTGTCCTCAAACCTCTTAAGAAGGTTTAGGGTAGGGGTGAATTGGGCCCTGACAGAGTTGGTATTGGAGATTAAGGTTTGAGTTTTTTTAGGACATGAAAGGTCTGTTAGGTAGGTTCCCACTATGACACACACTCATTGTTATGTTGCAGGACTAAATGACCAGAGGTAAAAATAGAGTAATGAGAAACCAAATGACTACTAAGGCTAATCAACAGCTTGAAAATGAGGAGGTAGCTGAAAGCAGGATAGGAGCTCCTGATAAGGCCATGAGCCTAAAACTGGTGTACATAATCAGCATAGGATGGAACATATGATGGAAATTATGCAGGCTACTATTGCTCAGCTTGTAGTTGGCATGCAAGCTCTTAATAGAGGCCAAGCCCAGGCACCTAGAGGTAATACTGCTGATGAAGAACAAGAAGAAGAAGAAAGAATAGGTAGAAAGCCAAGTAAAGAACCAATAAGAGAAAAGCAAGCAACCAGACTTGTAAAAGAAGAGCCTAAGCCTGATGATGTCAGAAGACATCCAAGAAACAAAAGACTAAGGTCAGAAATTAGGACAAGCAAGAATGACAAAGAAGGGAAGCAGTTAGGCACTAATGCTAGAAGGATGAAGCTAGTCTTAGAGAGCTCAAAAGAGTTGGCTTCTTAGAGAAAGATCGGGACCCCTAAAAAAGGAAAATAAGGATCAAGAAAGCAAGGCTTAAGGGAAGGCTAGCTAGAAGTCTTTCTGGCACTTAAACCTCTAGTGTTTAAGGTTAGTGGTGATCTGGAGGAAGCTGAATTCTGGATTTACCAGATAGAGAAAGTATTTGAAAGAATCAAAGCCATACCCACTCAGAAGGTGTTATTAGCTACCATTAAGCTATTAGGTAGTATAGAGCTTTGGTGGAGGACAATACAAAGGGCATATATGAGCAGGAATGAGAGGAAATCCACAAGGAAGGGAGAACCTATGACATGGGCTGAATTCCTCAAGGTGTTTTAACAATAGTATGTTAGTGAAGCTCTCAAAGATCAGAAACAAGTAGAGTTTGATTTACTAGAGCAGGGAAACCTATCAATGAGGGAGTATGAACACAGGTTCAGAAGTCTCCTCAGATATGCTTCACAATATGGTGGACAAGAAGAATTGAGCACAAAAACATTCATTAAGTGACTGAGACCTAAACTAAGGTAGATATTGAAGGCCATTGGGATCAAAACTTACTATGAAGCTGTTCAAAGGGCTCTAATTTTGGAGTAGGAATTTCAACATCCTATGGTAAGAAACATTAAGAGGGCTTCTATGGGACATTAGGGTGGAAGAAAAAGAGCTAGAGATAGGCTAAGAAAGATTAAAGTGGCAGAGAACAAAAAAGGCCCAAAGAAGCTCAAAAGTTTGGACCTCATTCCTGAACCTGTGTAAAGTACCATGGTTTTAAACCATGTTACAGACTCACTGAAGGGTGTTTGAAGTCTGGTTCTCAGGACCATTAGATGAAGGATTGCCCAATTAAGAACAAAGAAAGAAAAGTACTGGTCAAGTTTGAAGCTCCTTGGCCAAGAAACTAAGAAGGAAAAGGAAAAGGGACGATAATGCCTCAGCCTTACAAACAAATACAAAAGGGGCTAGGCCAACCTGTGCCAATTAGAGTCCAACCACTAGCTGGAAGGGTATATTAAATTGAGGGATCAAGGAGAAAAGAGGAAACTCACCTTGCAGAAAAGGCAACAAGCCATGGCAAGCTAAGGAAAGAAGCACTGAAAGGTAACTTTTACCTTTATGATTGTTACCCACTCTAAGATAGTCTAGTTATGGTGCCCAAATTGTGCATTTAAAACTCCTAGGGTTGGTATGTTCTGTAGGCCATCAGAACAATACCCTTAGTGTGCATACCCAAGTTGACCTCTTGGGCACTTTTGTAAATGCATGCATATTAGTCTAAACATTACACACATATTCACATTTTATGCACACCATGGCAACAAGGAAGGAAAACACTACCACAAGTCTTAATCTTGGCTACCACACATTAGGCAATCTTCTTAAGTTTAATTAATCAGCCACTCCACGTGAAACTTCCTCCAAAAAACTATATTAATCTAGCCATGTACACCCCTATTTTGTTTACTTCATTATCAAGTAGAGACTTAAACCAAACCATGGAATTTGGTTATACATCAATAGCCCACCTATGGACCAACTTATAGATTTTTTAAGTTGGTTACAAAATTCTGACCAAATGAACAATAACTCAGCCAAATTTGCAACGTCATAACTTTGGATATAGGGCTCCAGATGAAGAAATTCCAAATCCTAGTTAAACCTCTAGATATTATCAAGAGGTGATCAAAATTTTATACCAATATTCATTCGACACAGGGAGATATAGAACTTTGAGTGCAGGGTCAAAATTCTATCCACCTTATGACCAATTTGCCCATACAAAATTTCATAAGTGTGTAAACACTTCATTCACATGGGGTAAGCCCTCCAAGGCAATCCCATACATGTCAAATATAAATATGAATTACTTTCTCTTGCATCTAGCAACTTTATGTGGTCAAAATAGAATTTACAAACAAGCAGCCTATCATTCACACTTAGATAGCTTGTGAACCGCATTCACATACATAGCAAAATAGTCGTCAAATGTTCATATACTTGTTTTAAATTTACATGTATTACATGTACATGCATCCATGCACTACATAATAGCCTTAACTCAACTAAAACACCTACCAAATTTACAGGAGAGCTTTAGACACAATGCACTCCAGAAACAGGATTCTGGACAACTACTGCATTGTATAGTAAGCACCATCACTAAAAATACCAAATGTGATCTTAAAATCACCAAAATTTCCAGATCACAACTAGCTATATGAAAGTTCAAGTACATGAAATTTTAGATCAAAACTCAAACCACAAAGGTAAGTTTGAATATGATCTTTCTGTTGGACCTAAAATGGGCAGATTTGAGGGGAGTAAGTTTCATTGTGAAACTTAGTAAGGAGAACACTTATACTCTTAAGGTAATGTAACCCATAGTATTACCTACATTCAAATACACTAGAACACACAAAAAAAATGCAAATATCCAATAGAGAGCATCCAAATGCAGCAACCAAACAAAAAGAACAACCTTATGAATGTGGCAGCAAGAATATGCATTGGTTTGTCCATAAAACATGTAATAAACATATGCAAATAACTATGGCAGCCCCCCTCAAGCTTAACCTTGGCCTTAGGAGAGTTTTAAAACTATTTAGTACTAACTTTGGGCTCTAGAAACCCTTAAATTCGCTGCCATCACTGTGCACTTCACACTAGGTCACAAAACCTTCACTAAGTGCACTCCCCTCACTAAGCTTGGTTCATCAAGCTCATGGCTCTCTTCCAAGCCTCGCCCTAGCTCCATGGATGCTTGAAAATACATTAAACATTACATGAGAGCAAGAGAACTCCTTACCCTATGTGTATGCCAAAATTAGAGCTTGATCCTAGGTGCACTCAAGTCTTAGCACCAAATGGCTTCCAATTGCCTTTTCCTGCTTTCAATTGCTTCTAGCTTCAAGCTTGGAGGTTTGGTGGCTATGGAGGAGCTATGGAGGTGAAGGTTGCTAGTGTGGGTCAAATATGGGAGAAGTAAAGAAGAAATTGGCTACTTTAAGAGGCTTAACCAAGCTTTAGTGCACTAAACACCCTTAATAGCCTTAACCATGCTTTATGTCATTTTCCTTGCTTCTAAACCATGGTTTCTTAAGCTTAATCACTTGGCCCATGCTTGACCATCCTTATCTTCCTTTGGCTGCCTTTTCTTGGCTCAGATAACTCCAAAATGCTTCCATTTGACTTAAGTCATAAGCATAAACAACCAAAGGCTTACACTAGGACACTTTAAGTCCTTAAAGCCCTTTATGCTTTTTCTTTGTCCACAATTGTCTTCCATCAGCATTTTGGTGCTCCAATAGCACTTTCATACCATTCATATCCTTCCCATAACTCTCTACAACTCTTTCTTAACAGTTTTGTAATTAAGTACCCAAATTTCCAAAACCTTACAAAAAAGTGCATAGGTTGCCTGATAAATAAGCAATACTTAAGGCTTTTCTTGGGGGCCATGTTACCAACTTAGAACACTTTTAAGAAGATGTTGATCATGCCTTTTACCCCTCACACTTCAGTCACTATGGTGAGAATTACATAATATAATGGTTTTTCACCATTATTCCATACTTTGTAATTCTCCCATTTTTGTGAGGTGGTAACAATCCTCCCTCGTTAAAAATTTTGGTCCTCTAAAATTGCCTTTAGCTTCGGGTATTTTGTAGGTTACCTTTCCATAAAGTCTTTTTCAATTTCCCAAGTTGCTTTCCTTTCATAGTGGTGTGACCATTGAACTTTAACCATGGGAAAGAGCTTGTTCCTTAACCTTTTTGTATCCTTCGCTAACATAGCTATAGGTTTCTCTTCATATGTCAAGTTACATTCCAACTATAAGTCTTCCACTACATTAGCATGCTTTGTGTCCAATAGACACTTCTTAAGCATACTAATGTGAAAAACATTATGAACACTTGACATGCTTGGCAGTAGAGCTAACCTGTTTGCTACCTTGCCAACTCTGTCCAAGATCTTAGAAGGACCTATATGTCTTGGAGCTAACTTGGTTCTTCTTCCAAATCTGACAGTGCCTTTGATTACTGCAACTTTTAGCCAAACATTGTTACTAACTTCAAACTCCAAGTCTATCTTTCTTTTATTCACATAGGTTGTGGTTCTTTCATTGTCTCCCTTTAATCTTTCTTGAATCTTCTCAATCTTGGTAGTAGTTTCTTCAATGATTTTGGGACCCAACTTTAGCCTATCTGAGCCTTCCACCTAACAGTGGGGTGTCATGCACCTTCTTCCATATAATGCTTCATAAGGTGCCATGCCAATGGTGCTTTGATAACTATTGTTATAAGAAAATTCCACAAATGGCAATTGTTGGTCCCATTCACCTTTAAAATCCAATACACAACTCTTGAGCATGTTTTCTAGCATCTGTATCACCCTTTCAGTTTGCCCATCAGTCTGAGGGTGATAAGCAATATTCAGGTAGATTTTGGTGCCTAGTGCTTCATGAAAACCACTCCAAAACTGAGCTATAAATCTTGGATCTCTATCAGATACAATGGAATCTGGTATTCCATGTAGTCTCATTATCTCTTGGATATACATCTGAGCCAACTTCTCCAGAGGATCTGTGAGTTTCATTGGCAAGAAGTGGGCACATTTGGTTAGCCAATCCACAATAACCCAAATTGTATCATGCCTTAATCTGGTCATAGGCAACCCAGTAAAGATTTCCATGGTTATGTTGCCCCACTTCCTCACTGGTATAGGTAGAGTCTCTAGAGTACCAACTGGCTTCTGGTGCTTTACCTTTACCCTCTAGCATGTGGCACATTTGGAGACATAAGTAGCTATGTCGCTCCCCATGTTTGGCCACCAGAAGTGGGTCTTCAAGTCTTTACACATTTTCTCACTTCCAAGATGGATGTTCAACTTGTATGTATGAGCGTCTTCAAGTATTTCATCCTAGAGTTTTGGTCCTTAAGGCACATAGATTCAGTCTTTAAAGTACAGTAATCCTTGCTTGTAGGCAAAGGATTCATACAAGGAACCTTTTTCCTCTCCTGATATCATTTTCAATTTAGAATCTGTCTCCTAAGCCTTGCTGTCCTCTTCAATTGGATTGTCAATGTGTAGATTTGGTTTTTCCCCCACTTATGCCACTTATGCCATAGGCATATCAGACTAATCTACACATCATGATCCATAGGCATTGTAGACTAATTTTCTCATCATGATTAGCTATGGATTTTCCTTTTAGAAGACCCGTGTTACACCTTCACAAAATGACAAAATGGGAAAATTATAGCATAAGGACCTAAACTTATATGCTTTAATTTTCACCATAGTCTATGATTCGTGAAGTGTAAAGTATTCAATATACACCCCCTTCAATGGAAAAAACAATGATAGCTTGGTCATTATGAAAGCATTGGCATACCGCCTAATTTTCAAGTAACCTATGGGCTAAATTGTAAGGTTACAAAAGTTGAGTACACAATTGCACAAATCTCTAATATGGCTATGGAAAGGACATGAATGGAATTATGAAGAAAGGACATGGATGGAATTAAGGATATTGTTGGGGACCAACGTGCTTAAGAACGCAAAGTTGATCATTTATGGCATAATGCCAACTAAGGATCCAAGTGTCCACCTTTTTGTCAAAAGATTATAATGACCTTTGAAAAGGTTAAAGGTGGTCAAAACATCATTTTCCTAGCCAAAATAGCTGGATATAATCTGTCCAAGTGTTGGCCAAATTTTCAAAAATTTGCATATGTCACCTTGGTCAAAATTATGTATAAATAAAGAAAAATCTTCATTTCATTGCCATTTTCCTTAAATTTCGGCCTCCAGAAGCTAAGAACTCTTCCTTAAGTTCTTTCATCATCCTCCATAGCCACCATACCTTAAGAAAACAAGAGGAAGCAAGAGAAAGCAAAGAAGACATCAAAGAGTGCAAGAAAACCTAATTTTTGTTCTATTTGGGTTTTCAGATTTCATAGCAAAGGTAAGGGTTTTCTAAAGTTTCCTGGATTGTTTACTACATTTCCAAACATCCATGAAGCTAAGGCCATGCTTGGAAGAGAGCAAAAAGCTCAAGGAACCATGTATGGGTTAAGGGGAAAAAAGCATGGCAAGGTTGCCGCTGTAGTGTTACCATGCCAAAGATGGCAGCAAGAAAGAAGGGTTTCTAGAGCCCAAGTTAGTACCAACTAAGACCTAAAAGGCTCCTAAGACCAAGAAAAAGCTTGCGGAGGGCTTCCATAGTGTTGCTAAAGTGATATCTTATTGTTTTATTGAATGATTGTGGACTAACCCTATTGTGTTATTGCTGCCAGCAATACATGTGTTTGTTGGTGCATATGGTTTTCATATTTGTGTGTATGTGTTATTTTTGTATGTTTTTATGTCTTGATATTTTAGGTGGTACGTTGCTATAGAAGACTTTACATTGAAAGCCTTTACGAAGTTCCTTACAAAGAGCTTACTTCCCTTTCTGTCCATTTTCAGGAACACCTGAAAGAGAACATTCAAACTAATAGTTCTAGTCTGAGTTTTCTTGTGCAATTTTACGTAGATGAACTTCAATATGTCTAGTATTAAAATGGATTTTTTCATGATTTTTAGAGTGCAGTTACTAATTTTAGTGTTGGTACTTTCTGCCTCTTGAAACAACTGCCTTTTGAAGTTTCTAGAGTGCATTGTGGTTGTAAGGCTCTCCAAGAAGCTAGTGCACATACCTAACTAAGATAGGACATATGTATGATACATATATGCATTTAAATACACTATAGATGGTGTATAGATGATATATGGAGCAATAAAGTGATGTTTGAGGTTGAATGTTCAATTCTGTCCATTTTGCAACTCATTAGCTGTTCCAAAGAAAATCATGTTTAATGCTTATGGAATGCCTCTAAATTCATGGGAATCACTTTACTAAGTGTTTAATACATGTAAGAACCTACCCATGTTGGTTTTGAACCTGGAAATGAAGTGTATGAATTTTATGAAATTTTGTACGGGCATTATGGTCATTGGTTGTATAGATTTGGTACCCTGTACTCCAAGAGCCATAACTTACTGTACATAATGAGTTTGGCTATGAAATTTTGACCACACTTAGAACACTTCAAAATGAAGAATTTGACTTTTGATTCATAGGATTTGGTGCCCTGTAGCAAGAGTTATAACCTATCAAAGTTAGCTGATTTTGCTGAGTACTGTTCATATGGTCAATTTTACCCAATTAAGTATTAAATCCATAATTGCAAACTTGTATAGATTAAATGCCTCAAATTTATTTCCCTATGAAGGTTTAAGTGTATTAAAGGGTTTAAGACCTTTGAGGCATAGGAGAACATGGGTAGAATTTGAGTTGGACATGGTGTGAATGTTTGGACATGTGAAATGGGCACCAATGGTACCAAGTGTGCATATGATTGTACATGCACTTGGGGATTTTACTCAAATCTCATATTGACAAGGAATAAAGAATTGATTGTCATCATCATTACTACTAGCTCAAATTGTATGTGAATATGTGTGTGATGGTTGGGCCAATATACATATATTTGCATAAAGACCAAGAGGGCCACTTGGGTAATATAGTAAGCATTGTTCTGATGGCCTACAGAACATACATAGCTCCTGGGAAATTGACACATTAAATATCATCATTATATTTAAGCTCTTAGAGTGGTAACAGCCCGTGTACTTTTTTCTCAAGGCATCTGCTACCACATTACCTTTGGCCTCTGTGTACTCTATACTGCAGTGTATATCACAAAGGAATTACCATCAAGTAATGCCTCCATTGCTTCAAAGCAAAAATCATTACTGCTAGTTCTAGGTCATTGGTACGATAATTTTGCTCATGAAGTCTCAACCGCCTTGACCCATAAGTAATGGCATTTCTATCTTGCATAAGTACACAACCTAACCCAGATCTAGATGCATCTTTATCGATGGTGTAGGGCTTGCTTAGATCAGGAAGAATCAATACTGGAGCTTCAATCAACCTCTTCTTGAGCTCCTGGAAACTCTTTTCACATTTCTCAGTCAACTCAAATCTTTGACCCTTCTTGGTCAGATGAGTAAGAACTGAAGCAATCATGGAAAAGTCTGATACAAATCTTCTGTAGTATCCAATTAATCCTAGGAAACTTCTAATTTCCTTTCTAGTCTTTTTTATTTCCCATTCTTACACTACCTTGACCTTTTCAAGGTCTACCTTAAGACCTTGTGCATCTATGATATGTCCTAGGAAAGACACTTCCTTTATCCAGAATTGGCACTTAGATAACTTAGCATAAAAATGATGTTCCAATAGAGTCTTTACGACAATCTTCAAATGATGTTCATGTTCATTTTCATCCTTGGAATACACTAGGATGTCATCAACAAACACAACCACAAATTTTTCCAGATGTGGTCTGAACACCCTATTCATCAGGTCCATGAAAGCAACTAGGGCATTAGTCAAACCAAATGGCATGATTGTGTACTTATAATGCCCATATGCAGTCTAAGGAATATCCTCTTCCTTTACTCTTAACTGGAAGTATCCATATCTTAAATCTATTTTGGAGAAGATCTTAACTCCCTTGAGTTGATCAAAAAGATCCTTAATCCTAGGGAGTGGATACTTGTTCTTGACTGTCACTGAATTAAGCTTCCTATAGTCAATGCATAATCTTAATGATCCATCCTTCTTCTTCACAAAAAGTACTAGAGTTCTCCACGGTGAAACACTTGGCCTTATGAACCCTTTTTCAAGAAGTTCATCAAGTTGTTTTTTGAGCTCATTCATCTCTATGATAGGCATTCTATAAGGAGGAATGGATATTAGACTAGCTCCTAGTTGCAGCTCGATCTCAAACTCAATCTCTCTTGGTGGAGGAATACCTAGCAGGTCTTTAGGAAAGACTTGTGCAAAGTCTCTCACTACAGGTATTATATCCACTTCCTCATCACAATGCAATTCATTCAATGCATAACAGTAATCATGCTCAGAAATCACAGGTATCTCATCTAGTACCTATAGTTTCATGCCATGCATTTCATACACTAATTCCCTAGAATTCACTAATGCATGCACTTCACCATCAAGCAATGTGATTTCCCTCTTAACATAATCAATTCTTATGTTCTGTGTAGCAATCCAATTCATACCTAGCATTATATCATACTTAGGAATGTCAAACACTAGTAGATTAGTCATAACCTTAGTCTTTCCTACTACTAGCTCATAGTCCTTAGCTAGTTCATTAGTGAAAAGACATTAAGTACCTGTTGTTTTCACTAAGGATGTACTAGGCATGATTTCAATAGGCAAATTCATGGCATCAATGAATTTCCTAGCCATTATGGATACAGATGCACTGATATCAAACAGAACACTGACAGGTGCACCATTTAGGTAAATGTTACCTCTTAGTGTTCCTCCCTACTGTGATGTCTCTGGCCTTTCCACTTGGAACACTCTGCCATCTCTTTATACTGGAGGCCTTGCCACTAAAGGAACTGGTCTCTGATGTCCCTCCCTGGGTGCTCCCTCTCTAGGTCCTACTCCAATAGGCCTCACTCGACCTTAGTCTTCTGGCCTTCTTCTTTAAACATGTGGGCAATCCCTAACACAATGATCCATCGCACCACAGGTCAGACATGATTAAGTGTCAAAGTAGCAAGAATTTTTTTCATGAAACTTCTTGCACTTTGGGCACCTTAGGCCAGCGAACTTCCCCTTAACCTTTCTATCACCACCAGAATGGGAATTCTTGGCAATTCCCTTGCCATGTGGTGTCATTTTTTGCTTGCTTCTTATCTGACTACTTTCCCTTGGTCCACTAGGAAAGTACCTAGTCTCATTCTCCTCTTGCTCTACTAATAGAGCCTTATACACTACTTCATAATATGTCACTGCCCCAAATGGCCTTACAGCCTTTCTGATGCCTGATCTTATGCCTCTAACAAATCTCTTGGCTTTAAACTTCTCAAATCCATGATACTGAGGAGCATATCTCACTAACTAATTGAATTTGTGCTCATACTCCAGGACACTTAAGTTGTCTTACCTTAAAGCATCAAATTCAACTTACTTCATGTCTTTGATAGCATCATTGGTATAATGCTCCTGAAAAAGCTGAGTGAACTCTAGCCATCTCATCTCTATATCTCTTCTTGGCCTTCTGCGCTTCTAGGCAGCATATCTATCCTTGGTGGAGCTGAGTGGCATCCTCTCAAACATCTTTGCTATGAAGATTAACCACTCCTCAGCTTTTTCTGGTCATGCTCTTCCATCAAACTGTGGAAACCTTACTCCTTAGAACCTCTCTAGCAGTCTGACCTCATCTAGGCCTTCCAGATCCTTTCCTCTCTGTCTCTTGAATCTGTGAAACTCCTCAACATGGTGATGCTCTCTATGCCTTCACCTACCCCTTATCTCATGATCTTCCTCAATCTCATTCCTGGTGGTGGAATGGTCATAGACTAAGGGATTGGCCCTAGACACCTAACCAATCTCATATCTCACTTTTCTCTCTCTAGGATTTCTCCTATCTTCATCTTCCACTTCATCAGCTTCATCATTTCTATTTCTTAATCTTCCAAAAGGAACATGTTTAGATGTGTTCCCAGCCTCCTCCTCTGGTTGTTATGGCGCACTCTAAACTGCTACAGCTAGAGCTACATGGACTCATTGATGTTGTTTTTGAATCAGTCTTACTAAGTTTTCGTTGATTAGACCTAAGTTTCTCTAAAGCTCTAGCCAAACCTGAGGCACTTCAGGGTTTGGTGCCCTCTATTGGCCTCGATTCCCTGTTACCCACTATGGGGTAATCTAGTTATGGTGCCAAAATTGTGCATTTAAACTCCCAGAATTGATGTGTCCTGTAGATCATCAAAACAACACCCCTAGTGTACATACTCAAGTGACCCTCTTGAGCACCATGTAAATACATGCATATTGGTCTAACCATAACACACATATTCACATTTATGCACACTATGGCAGCTAAGAAGGAAAACACTAGCACAAGTCTTAGTTTTGGCTTCCACACATTCAGCATTCTCACTAGGTTAAAAAATTCCAGCCACTGCACCCAAAATTCCTCCAATAAACTGTATCATTATAGCCATGTAACCCCATGTTTTCTTTTCTCCATTATCGAGTAGAGACTTACAAAAAACCAATAAATTTTGTTTTACATCAATAGACCACCTATGGACTAAGTTATGGATTTTTTAAGTTGGTTACACACATATTCACATTTTATGCACACCCTAGCAGCAAGGAAGGAAAACGCTATCACCAAGGAAGGAAAACACTAGCACAAGTCTTATTCTTAGCTACCACACATTAGGCAATCTTGTTAAGTTTAACTAACCAGCCACTGCACCTAAAACTTCCTCCAAAAAAATATATTAATCTAGCCATGTACCCCCTATTTTCATTGCTTCATTATTAAGTAGAGACTTAAACCAAACCAGGGAATTTGGTTTTACATCAATAGCCCACCTATGGACCATGTCATGGATTTTTTAAGCTGGTTACAAAATTAGGACCAAATGAACAGTAACTCAGCCAACTTTGCAACATCATAACTTTGGCTACAATGCTGCAAATGTAGAAATTCCAAATCCTTGTTTAACCACTAAATGTTCTCTAGGTGTGATCAAAATTTGATACCAAGATTCATTCTACACAGGAAGATATAGAACTTTGAGTGTA
Source organism: Aquilaria yunnanensis (assembly GCA_039654915.1). Taxonomy (NCBI): domain Eukaryota; kingdom Viridiplantae; phylum Streptophyta; class Magnoliopsida; order Malvales; family Thymelaeaceae; genus Aquilaria; species Aquilaria yunnanensis. Next base: position 50,831,778 of record CM077594.1, on the reverse strand, counting down.
GGGTCAAAATTCTATCCACTTTATGACCATTTTGCCCATACAAAATTTCATAAGTGTGCAAACACTTCATTCACAAGGGGTAAGCCCTCTAAGGCTATCCCATACTTGTCCAATATACATAGGAATTACATTCTCTTGCATCTAGCAACTTTATATGGTCAAAACAGAATTTACAAATAAGCAGCCCATCATTCACACTTAGACAGCTTGTATACCACCTTCACATATATAGCAAAACCATCCTCAGATGTTCACATACTTGTTCCAAATTTACATGCCTTACATGTACATGCATCAATTCGCTACAACATGGCCCTAACTCAGCTAAAGACATGCACCCAAGTCACAGGATATGCTTGAGATACAATGCAGTCTGAAACAGGATGCTGGACAGCTCCTGCATAACACAATAAGCACCATCATTAAAAATACCAAATGTGCTCCTAAAAGCAACCTATCATTCACACTTAGGCAGCATGTGGACCACATTCACATACATACCAAAGCAATCCTCAAATGTTCACATACTTTTTTCAAATTTACATGTCTTACATGTACATGCATACATGCACTACATAATGGCCTTAACTAAGCTAGAACACATACCCAAGTTACAATAGAGCTTTACACACAGTGCACTCCAGAAACAGGATGCTAGACAGCTGCTACATAGTACAGTAAGCACCATCACTAAAAGTCCCAAATGTGCTCCTAAAATCACTAAAGTTTCTAGATCACAACTAGATACATGGAATTTCAAGTACCTAAAATTACAGATCAAAACTCAAACCACAAAGGTCATTTTCAATATTATCTTTCTATTGGACCTGAAATGGGCAGATTTGAGGGGAGTAAGTTTCATTGTGAAACTTAGTAAGGAGAACACTTATACTCTTAAGGTAATGTAACACATAGTATTACCTTCATCCAAAGACACTACAACACAAGAAAACACAATGCAAATATCCAATATAGAGCAACCAAATCTAGCAACCAAACACAAAGAACAACCATATGAATCCGACAGCAACAATATACATTGGTTAGTCCATAAAACATGTAATAAACATATGAAAATAACTATGCAAGCCCTCCTCAAAGTTAATCTTGGCCTTAGGAGAAGTGTAACACTAGTTAGCACTTACTTTAGGCTCTAGAAACCTTTAAATTCATTGCCATCACTCTGCACTTCACACTAGGTCACAAAACCTTCACTAAGTGCACTTCGCTCACTAAGCTTGGTTCATCAAGCTCATGGATATTTTCTAAGTGTAGCCCTAGCTCCATGGATTCTTGAAAATACAGTAAGTATTCCATTAGACCAATATAACTCCTTGCCTTATGTGTATGCCGAAATTCGAGCTAGATCCTAGGTGCACTCAAGTCTTAGCACCAAATAGCTTCCAATTGCCCTTTCTTGCTTTCAATTGCTTCTAGCTTTAAGCTTGGAGGTATGGTGGCTATAGAGGAGCTATGGAGGTGAACGTTGCTGGTGTGGGTCAAATATAAGAGAATCAAAGAAGAAATTGGCTACTTTAAAAGGCTTAAACAAGCTTTAGTGCACTAAACACCCTTAATAGCCTTAACCATGCTTTATGTCATTTTCCTTGCTTCTAAATCATGGTTTATTAAGCTTAATCAATTGGCCCACACTTGACCATCCTTATCTTGCATTGGCTGCCTTTTCTTGGGTCGAATAACTCCAAAATGCTTCCATTTGACTTAAGTCATAAGCATAAACAACCAAAGGCTTACACTATGACACTTAAGTCCTTAAAGCCGTTTATGCTTTTCTTCGTCCACAATTATCTTCCATTAGCATTTTTGTCCTCCAATAGCACTTTCATACCATTCATATCTTTCCCATAACTTTCCAGAGCTCTGTCTTGAGATTTTTACAATTTAGTTCCCGAATTTCCAAAACCTTGCAAAAAAGTCTATAGGTTGCTTGACAAACAAGCAATCCTTAAGACTTTACTTAGGGGCCAAGTTACCAACTTAGAACACTTTTAAGGAGGTGTTGATCATGCCTTTTACCCTTCACACTTCAATCACTATTATGAGAATTACATAATATAATTGTTTTTGACCATTATGCCACACTTTGTAATTCTCCCATTTTTGTGAGGTGGTAAAATGACAAGCTTATTTTAGTGCTCTATGATACTGATGCATCTTTATCCATTATTTCAGCTAATTTAGTGAGAGAATTAAACTTAAAGGTCACAACACTACCTCAAATGTATATGATCAGAACAGTTGGAAATGAAATGATGTTCTCACATCACATAGTTAAAGACTGTGTGATTTGGCTAAATGAGCTAGAATTAAAGGCTAATTCGATCATTCTGGAAACAAATAGTTATGATATGATATTGGGCATGAATTGGTAGCTAAAAATAATGTGATCATAAATTGTAAAGATAGAAAATTGATATTGCCAAGATCAGTAGAACACTTATAGGATATGGGTTTGAATGACAAAGAGTGTAAGATTAAGTTAGACAAAATTCCTGTTGTAAAACAATTCCTAGAGGTATTTCCTTTTAAGCTACCAAGTTTACCTCCCCTGAGGGAGATAGAGTTTGAGATTAAACTAACTGTAGGAGCAATTCCTGTATCTGCTGCACCTTATAGGATGGCAATTCTATAAATGACTGAGCTGAAAAAGCAACTAGATGAACTCCTTGAAAAAGGATTCATTAGGCCAAGCGTGTCTCCTTGAGGGGCACTAGTGCTATTTATGAAAAAGAAAGATGGAACTCTTAGGTTGTACAATGACTATAGAAAGCTCAATGCTATGACTGTAAAAAATAAGTATTCTTTCCCTAGGATTGAGGACTTGTTTGATCAACTTAAGGGAGCCACAGTGTTCTCAAAGGTTGCTCTCAGATCAAGATATTTCCAACTGAGAGTCAAAGAAGCAAACATTCCTAAGGCTATTTTTAGAACAAGATATGGTCATTTTGAATATACAGTAATGCCATTTGGGCTTACTAATGCAACAACTTTCTTTATGGACATTATGCAAAGAATATTCAAACCATATCTAGATCATTTTGTAATGATCTTTATAGATGACATCCTGGTATACTCAAAAGATAAGGAGCATGAAAAGCACTTGAGAACAGTGTTGGATGTGTTAAAAGAACACCAACTATATGGCAAAGTGAACAAATGCCATTTTTGGACTAATAAAATTGAATTTTTAGGCCATGTGATCAATTGGAAAAGAATGGCTATAGACTTAGCAAAAATTAAAGTTATCTTACAGTGGAAGCAACCATAGAATGTCTGAGAAATAATAAGCATTTTGGGTCTACCTGGCTATTATAGAAGGTTTGTGCCAAAATTTTATGTAACAGTAGCTCCTTAACCTAGTTGACAAGAAAAGAGAAAAAATTTGAATGGTCTGAGGAGTGTGAAAGAAGCTTTCAGGGGCTTAAAGACAAACTTACTTCCACTCCTGTGTTAATACTGCCTAATCCACTAAACCTTTTGAAGTTTTTACAAACGCATCTATTGTGGGATTATGATGTGTATTGATTCAAGATAAACAAGCTATAGCCTATGGATCGAGGCAATTAAGACCACATGAGAAGAATTATCTAGTGTATGATATGGAACTTACAGTTGTAATTTTTGCCTTGAAATAGTGGAGACATTACCTACTGGGTAATAAATTTCAAATCTTCGCTGACCATAAGAGTCTCCAGTATCTCTTCACTCAAAAGGAGTTGAATATGAGACAAAGAAGATGACTTGAGTATCCTAAAGATTTTGACTGTACCATTGAGTACACTAAAGGCAAGGCTAATAAGGTAGCTAATGCCTTAAGCAAAAAATACACAGGCATCATGAAACTTGGAGAACAATAGCCTAATGAACTTAACAGCCTGACTTGTTTGGCTAACAAGTGTCTAAGATGGGAACAAGCCTAGTTAAGGGTAGTGACTATTCAAACAACCTAGAAAGCTGAAATACTAAAGGCACAACAACAAGATGAAGATCTTACTAGAATATCTGGGAAAAGACATGGAATGTTATTCCAATGGTTTTCTTATAGGTAAGGGTTGCTGTACTTCCAAGATAGAATTTATGTACCCAATGGGTATGGTTTAAGAAAAAAAAATTTAAAGGAAGCCCACTCTAGTAAGATTAGCATACACCCTGGAACTATGAAGATATATCAAGATTTGAAAAAAAAACTTTTGGTGGCCCAATATGAAAAGGGAAATTTATACATTTGTGTCCAAATGTGCGATATGCCAACAACTGAAAGTTAAGCATCAAAAACCAGGGGGCAAGCTACAAAGTTTGTGAATACTTGAAAGAAAATGGGGTTCCAAATCTATGGATTTCTTGGTAAGCACACCCATGACAAGAAGAAAGCATGATACTATTTAGGTAATTGTGGATAGACTTACAAAGTCAACACACTTTTTGCCTATTAATCTCATATATCCTTTGGATAGGATAGCACAGCTATACATTAAAGAAATAGTGTGACTGCATGGCATCCCAGATGACATAGTTTCAGACAGAGACCCAAGGTTTGCATCTAGATTTTGGAAATCACTACATCAGGCGCTGGTCACTCAATTGAAACTAAGTTCAACTTACCACCCCCAAATTAGTGGACAAATAAAAAAAACCATATAGATTCTGGAAGATATGTTAAAGTGCTGTATACTAGACTTTAAAGGAGAATAGGACCAACTCCTTCCCTTAATAGAATTATCCTACAATAACAGTTATCACTCAGTGATAAAAATGGCACCTTATGAGGCTCTGTATGGGAAGAAGTGCTTAACACTCCATTGTTGGCAAGATCCTAAGGATACAGTTGAGATAGGACCAGAACTGATCCATGACACCACTGAAAAGATCAAGATGATCCAAGAAAGGATCAAGGCTACCAATGATAGGGAGCAAGCCTATGCCATCAAAGAAGGAGAAGAGACTTAGAGTTCCAAGTAGGGGGCTATGTGTGGATTAAAGTCTCTCCTATGAAAAGAGTTATGAGATTTGGAAAGAACGGTAAACTAGATCCAAAATACATTGGACCATTCCCAATAGTGGCCAAAATTGGTAATATGGCATATAAGCTGGATTTACCTTCAAAGTTAGGTCACATACATGATACCTTTCATGTTAGTATGCTTAAGAGATATCTATCTAACCCACAACAAGCTATACTAGCATCTGATATCTCAATGACGCCCAACCTCTCTTATGAAGAGGAACCTGTAAAGTTTCTAGCTATGGATGTGAAAAAGTTGAGGAGTAAGTGGATAAACATGGTGAAAGTCCAATGGTCTCACCATTCTGAGCAAGAAGCTAAATAGGAATAGAGGTTGAGATGCTCAAAAGGTACCCAAGGAAATTCCCTACATTACTCGAGAATTTGAAGCACCAAATTCATTAAGGGGGAAAGAATGTCATGCCTGTGACTTGTATAGGCCATGGGCTATAATGAAATGTATACATAAGGTACATTATGTGAATATGTGAGAAAAATAAGTAACAAGTGTGAGATAAGAACTAAACAGGACAATTATCTTATCAAAATGCTCTAAAAGTGCTTTAGGTGTATCTAAGAGGCATTTAAGATTGAGACCATGAGGAAGTGGCATGGTTATAGGCTAAACAAGGCTAAGCTTAAGCACTAACTAAATTATGAGAAAGGGCTCAAATTTGAGAACAAACTTGGCCAAGAAAGCAAGTAAACAAGGTGTTCTATAAAAAGACACAAAAAGATACCCTTAAGCATACCTTAGTGTGCATTCATGTGCACCTAAGGGCTTTAAAGCCTAAAACACAAAAGGGAATTATGTGAGCTCAATACCAAAGATTAAGGTACCAATGAAGGCAGCCACATAAAATCAATAAATTTGATGGACTCATGAAAAATGACGAGGACACACTAGAGTGCACTAGAGAACTCTTAAGTGCACATTTATGTGCAACCATGTGCTTCTGAAGGCTCTAAAGCCTAATGTTTTGAAGCGCGTTACATGATATTTTTAATTATCATTTAAATGATAATGAGGGCTACAATGTGGACTAAAAGAAGGTGGAAAACACAAAGAAACCATGGAGACACTTCAAAGAACACAAAAGTACTCTAGGATGCACTCTAAAGTGCACCTATGTTCAATGCAAAGTTTGAGGGCCCAATTGGCCAAATTAATTGATGAATTGGGTACTTAATATGTACCACTTGAAGATTAAAGTAGAATAAAACAAATTTTTAAAGGAATTGGGCTACTTGGAGGAGGATTTGACCAAAATTTTGTCAAAGTCCATCACAGTTTGGTCATTCGGCCACCATTTGGAATTATGTCCTCAAGGCTAATTTAATGCAGCTTCCTAGCTATTTCTTGGTAGCTTCATGGGTTCAAAAACTCTAGCTAAAAACCTATAAACATCCAAAACACAATTAAATCAAAATGGAAAGCAAAACTAGTCAAAATACTTGGCAGCTAAGTCATTAGCCACCATTTGGTTCCAAGTCTCTAAAGGCAACTTTTTTGCAGCTTCTTAGATATTTCCAAGCTAGTTCCTAGCTCATTTATTACTATAATGCTAGACTAAGTCTGGCCAAACTTACCAAAAAAAAAAAGAAAGGTTAACCAAAGGCAAAAACACAAACTAGTTCAAAACCAAAGCTAAGTTAGCATACCAACTTTGGCGTTCTTCATGAGTTGTTATCTTTTTACTTTGTTCCTATTTTCTTACCCTTTTCTACCTATTCTAACATCTACCTAAATTCCCTAGAGCTACTAGAAAGAAAAGAGGCAAGGAAGGACAAAAAACAAGGTGAATCCAAAGCCTGATGGTGCAAGACTAGCTCATGATGTTGTCTATGATTGATGCTTGTGTTCAAGGATCTGTGATGAAGCTTCCTTACTAACACCTCAGCCATAGGTAAGGACCTATATGAAGCTTCTTATCCTATATTTTGAAGGGGAAAAGCTACCCTAGGTGATGGATTAAGCCAAAGGAACCTAGAGGCTGCGTAATTGGCTATGTGTGCATAAAGCATTATGGTAAGCAAGCTAGTTTGCTTTCAGCAAGCATAGGATTTTTTTTCAAGTTGGGCCAAGCTTGATCAATCACTTGAAGCTTTATGTTAATTGAACCTAATTAAAGTGATCACATGAAGAAATTGACAAGAAATCATGCTTGCTATGTTAAGAAAACCATGTGTATGTGATGTGTGTGTTTGTATGCTTCTTTGTTTGTATGCGCGTGCTAACCCTTTATTTGCATATATATGTATCATGTATAATTTTTTATACATTTTTTTTGGTGTTTTCTTGTCTTTTGATGCAGGTTATTAAAAAAAATTGGAGGTTTATAAGTATAACAATGTTTTAAGCATTGTAAAGGCATTGGGTGTTGCATCAGGTCTTCACTGAGTGCCTATGTACTCGCGCCCTCTTTTGCCCATTTTAAGTAAAAAAATGGAAGACTGAAGGGCTAGGGAACCTTTGGAAAGGGTCTATGTACAAAGAGGTATACTCTAAAATTATGGCTTATGAAAAGGAAGCATGGAAAGTTCATCAAATTAAGCTAATGATTGTGTTCTGCTGCTGTGTTTGTAAGCCCTGATGGCTACTGTGGGAGTTGTTGTATTTGGCTCTATCCTAGTATGAGCTAGGACCAAGAGGGTAAAAAAAGAATTGTGGCCCAAGTCTTAAGTCAAAGTAGAATTCAAGGTCACTGTGGTCCTAGAGGCAGTTTGAACCAAGCGATGTACTATGCATGACACTTAGTACATCAAACTTTTGGTGTATATGGTTTTAGGCCATGTAGTCCCTATTTGCAAACTTTGGCTTGTACTTATTTGTATATACTAAAGGCAAGGGGACTGCACTTAGAATAAAACATGGCCTATGCCTTGTATGTATTTTTGGGCTTAGGTAAGCCATAAAGCACTAAGTATGCTATGTTAGCAAAAATGCATGCATGGTTGGTAACCTATTAAACTAATGTGCATGCATGTATGTATGCTTGGGTGTGTGTGTATGTTTTACACTAGCTAAGCCCTAGTAAACCCATAATGACACTAAGACACGCTCTCATGCTTCTGCACCCCATATGCATTAAAAAAATGGTTAAGTAAACGCATTCACTGGAATAATGCATTAAACTGAGAACTTAATGTGTTAAAGTAATAGCTTAACCTATTAAACTGTTAGTCTAAAATGTTAAGCTAGGGTTAAGAATCTTGGGAGTCAAAGTTCAATTCACCCTAAGAAAACTAACTGAGTGCTTAAAATCAACTGAGTAACTAAAACCAACCAGTTGATCTCAAACCTCTTAAGAAGGTTTAAGGTGGGGCTGAATTGGGCCCTGACACTTTGGTCATTTATTAGCTTTCTTTTAAATGTACTTTGGCCACATATCGACCTTTTTTGGGTAAACCTTTATTTTCTTCCTCTCTTTTTATCTTCCCCTTCAGTCTTTCCTTGTCTATTGCTTTCGCATTTTTCTTTTTTACTATTATCATTTTGAATGATCTATCGGTGTATTCACTTGTTCTTATGATGTGATTTTGTTCCTTCAATTAACCCTTTGGAGTTAGAAAGATTTTCCAAGTGTTAGAGGTTTAACTCCATTATTTGGCCAAATTGCCGAGATTTCCTTAGCATTTTGGCTCATTTCTTTTTATGTCCTACTCCTTTAGCAAGGATATTGGCTTTCATTATTCTCATGATTTTTCTTAGTTCATAGACTTAACTCATGAGTTCGGGTGAAGTTTCCCCATGAAAATTCTTTTCTTGCCACATATGTTTTGCACATAGTCTCTTTATTGACACTGTACTTTAGCAAATTCAGGCGAAGTATTTCTTTAGAAAATATGCATGCCATGTGTTTTTTAGTTCATTTCCAAAGTCATCTGCCAATTTGAAGACTCCTAGCATAACTTCGGTGGTAACCACATATGGGCCTTCTCAATTTGCCCTTAGCATTCCTTGTGCTAGCCTTCAAGGCTCAACCACAATAGTTTGGAGGACCAGGTCTCCAATTTTAATTCTGTTTGGCTTTACATTTTTATTTGCAAAAGTGACTGCCCTTTGCTGAAATGCCCTCCTTGGAGTTTTGCACATTCCCTGTGCTCTTCCAGTAGATCTAGTCTGGCCTTTAGGCCTTCATTGTTGGATCGTTCATCAAAGGTCTACACTCTCAAGGATGGGCAAACTATTTCAACTAGAGTCGATGCTTCGATGTCATAGGCTAAGGAGAAGGGGGTTTCCTGGGTATCCTTTCTTGGAGTAGTTCGATAGCTCCATAGAACACTAAGTAGCTCTCCTTACCATTTTCCTTTGGCTTCCCTAGTAATTTTTTGAGGCCATCTTTGATGGTTCGGTTGGAGACTTCAACCTGGCTGTTGCTTTAGGGACATGTGACTAGGGCAAAATGTATCTTAATGCCAAAGCCAGTAATGAACTTCTAGAATCCTTTATCGGTGAACTAAGTTCCGTTGTCGGCTACCAATATCCTCAAGGAGCCGAACCTGTATACAATCTTTTCCCATATAAAATTTTGGATTTCTTTGGCCAATATAAATGCTAACAGCTCTACTTCTATCCATTTTGTAAAATAATCCACTACCACTATGCAGTACTTTACCCCTGGTGCGCTAGGGAAAGGGCCTATGAGGTCTATGCCCCAAACTCCAAAAAGACAAGGGTAATTTGCCAAAGTCACTTCTTCATATGGCACATTTTGCCTAGGGGCATAGCGCTGGCACTTATCACAGCTTCTTACAAGTTTACGTGCATCCTGCCTTAAGGACAGCCAGAAGTACCCTTGCCGAAGTACTATACAGCCAAAGCATCAGAACCAATGTGAAAACCACATTGCCCCTTATGTACTTCCCTTACGATAGACTTTGCTTCATCCTCTCCTACGCACTTTTGCAGGGGACTAGAGTAGCCTTACCAGTAAAGTCCTTCACCTATTAGGAAACACCTTCCTGCCCTTCTCTTGACTTTCAATGCTACTATCGGATCATCAGGTACCTTTCCTTAGCAAGGTACCATAGTGGGGCTCGCCAACCCTCCTGGATGACGAGTACATGTTTTTCCTTTACACAGTGCTCATTTTGTTCTTCGGTGCTCCCATTCATTTTCACCAAAGCATCTGCTTGGGCATTCTCACATCAAGGAACCTTCTCTATGAGCACTTTGTCAAACTTTTCCATCATCTATTTTGTGAGGTCAAAATATTTCTTATCTCTAGGTTCCCTAACCTCATACTCCTCTTTCAATTGCCAAACTAGGAACTGCGAGTCGCTGCAAGCTCGAAGGGACTTGATGCCTATGCTTCCAGCAAGTAGTAGTCCGATGATGAAGGCTTCATATTTGGCCACATTATTCATTACTTGGAAACTGAATTTGATGGCTTTGGGTGTTCTCATTCCCATTGGTCCCCTTAGGATTATACTGGTGCCTTGATGTTCTACTCCTAAGGCACCATCAACAAATAATTCCCATTTCGGCTCATCATTCTCATCAATCAGGGTTAGCTCCCCAAAATTATGGGGTAGTTCGGCAATAAAATTTGTGAGTGCTTGTGCCTTGATTGCTTTCCTCAATTCATAGATTATGTTGTATACTCTCAGCTCTATGCAGCACTTTAAAAGCCTTCCTGAATGGTCTAGTTTCTTCATCATATCTCTGAGAGAGAGATTGCCTCTGATGACAATTGAATGGCCCTGAGAATATGGCCGAAGGTGTCATCCTATGAGAACCAAAGCATATATAGCCTTTTGCAACATTGGGTAGTTCACCTCTGCTCCATGGAGTGACTTGCTTATGTAATACACTGGCCATTGTTTCCCCAATTCGTCCTCATACACTAGGACAAAGCTTACCACTTTTTCGCTAACGGCCAGGAATAGGATGAAGGGTTCCCCCTCTTTTGGTTGTTTGAGGGTGGGTAATTCGTCAAGACCAGCTTTGATTCCTTCCCATGTTGCCTGGCATTCTTTGTTCCAGGGGTTTTGGGGATGATCAGCCTTGACGTTATTTTTCACCACTTTTGTGAGTTCCTTGAAAAATGGCTTACACTTGTTGCCATATCGTGAGATAAAATGGCTCAAGGATATTATTTTTTCCATCAACCTTTGTATATCTTTGACCGAGCTAGGAGTTCGAGACTCAACGAGGGACTTCACCTTACTCGGGTTTGCCTCTATACCTCACTCCAAAACCATCAATCTAAGGAATTTTCTTCCATTTATGCTGAAGGTAAATTTATCTAAGTTCAAACGTATGCCAAACTTCCTAAGTTGTTGGAAGGTTTCTCACAAATCCTCAATGTGATTTGTGCAGCTTCAGCTTTTAACTATCATGTCATCGATGTACACTTCCATATTTTGATCAATCTACTTTGTGAACACCTTATCCATCAACCATTCATAGGTGGCACCTACATTTTTTAGTCCGAAAGGCATTCGGATATAGCAAAAGGTGCCTTTATCAGTGATGAACAAGGTTTTTTCCTCATCAACTGGATTCATTCTTATTTGGTGATATCCATTGAAAGCACCCAGGAAACTCAATACTCTGTACCCCAAAGTAGAATCCACTAGCTGATCTATTACGGGTAATGGGTATGAGTCTTTTGTGCATGCATCATTCATTTTGGTAAAGTCAATGCACATTCAGAGTTTATCACTCCCTTCTTTTGTGGCAATCACCACATTGCTCAACCAATCAGTGTAATTGACCTCCCTAATCACTCATGCCTCAAGGAGTCATCATATCTCCTACTTGATAAAGGCTCTGTTCTTTGAGGCCATATTTCACTTCTTTTTCCTTATTAACCTTGCGAGGGAGTCAACATTTAAACTATGTTGAATTATGCTCGGGTTTATCTTGAGCATGTCTTTCAGCAAGTAGGCAAAGAAATGTTTGTTTAATTTTAAGAAATCTACAAGTTTAGCTTTTTCCCCATTGGGCAACTTTTTCCCGACTTTGGTACTTCGGTCCTCTATGAGCTCTAAGCTCTTTATCTCAATGTCCACTCCCCCAATCTTATCCCCTACATTTGTCTATGTATCTTTTGGAGCTGTCGTTGTTCAGGCATGAACTCTCTTCTTCACTGAAGGCTAGCGTGCCTTTAGAAAGACCTTTCGAACCTCGGCCTGATCAATAAAGATAACTACATCACCTTTGTTGGCTTCAAAGGTCATAGTCAGGTATTTCACGTTCAACCTCATGTGCAACCTTCCTTGGGTCTACCTTCCGATGATGGCATTGTATGCTGAGGGGGCATCAACGATGATAAATTTTTCCATGACTAATGCATATAGCTCCTCATCATTCCCCACACATTTTCCCCTAACCATGAACGACAGCTCAATGGTACGTAAAACTAGGAGTTCGTCGGGGCCAACTCCATACATCGGGGATACCATTGGCTTAAGGGTTTCTACCAATATCTCCAACTTTGGTAATACGTGAGCAAACAGAACATCGGTTTTTGATCCATCATCGTAGAAGACCTTTTTAACATCCCAGTTTGCTATTCGGGCGATTATTAATAGAGGGTCATCATGAGGGAAGTTGATAGTGCTCCCATTGGATCTTGCTAACAAATTTTGCGCCTTACTGAAGGTAAAGGTGGCTACCTTCTTTGCTTTCCTTCTCCTCTCCGATAAAGGAAGTCCCATAGTGATAGTTTGAATTATGCCCACAGGAGGTGGCATCAATCTCTTGGGACTTCAATGATTTTCTTATCGGTCGGAGTCACATTCATCTTCGTCATACTTGGTTTCGTCATCCTTGCCTCCCACCTTTGGCAACTGAAATCAAAGGTACCTTCTCAGGTGACCCTGCTTGATGAGAGTTTTGATGTACTTTTTCAGTTGATGGTTGTCTTTGGTGTCATAGCCATGGTCCCGGTGGTACTAGTAGTACTTCTTCATGTTCTTTTTGTTGTTAAGGACCATCGGCTTGGGTCTCTGAACTCCTCCCTTGTCGCAGCCCTAGGCCGCCTGTGGCTGCTTGCTGCCTAGGATTGCTATAAATTCATGGAATTCCTAAGTTTTGGTTTGTAATTGTTGGTTTATGTGCTTGTGATAAAAAGTAATGCACGTGGCCTAAACTTACTAACCTAGATACTAGCATTAAATAATGCATGATTCATTTTGGCAAGTAAATTAAAGCCAAAGATAAAATATTCAAAACATTTGTGGATCCGCACTTAAAACAATAGTAAAACTAGCCAAAGCCATAAACACATTTCCTACAAGCATCAACCCTATGTACATTATTCAGTTATGTACATGAATCACAAACCAAAACACAAAACTAACCAATGTTGCTAGAGGCATCTAGTACAATTAAGTACTCAAGCATATCCTACTAAGATGATCCTACTAGGCTAGCCACCCAAACTCTACCTCTCAAGTGCTGATAGCCTCAACCTGCCTTTATGCTTCTCGATCAACCACTGCTCAAGGTTAATCCAACATAGTTAGTATGTAAAGTAACCAATAAACCAACTAGAAAATACAAGCTAGCAAGTATAACTTGTACCTGCTCAACTAGCTTAACAACCATCTTAAGATTGCTGGCCAAACCACCCAAACCTGCACATAAAAATTAAAGGAATGAGAAACATAGATTCCCAGTAAGGGGTCTTCAAGGTACCTGCAAAACAAATGTGGAGGACACTGGGCGATAACTGTCACAAATCTACCGTGAGCTCAAAATGATCTGAAGCCTAACATATGTGCATATATTTGGGTCCCTTGGGACCTTTCCTCATCCTAGTCCTCCTACAAGACTTTGTCTCATGACTAATGAGTTCCGGCCCCTAACTCACTCTAGCAAGCCTTGGTTTTCCACTATGCTAGGTCATCACCTAAGGGCATAAGGACTTCCCCTTGAATACTATGTGTAGGAGTAATCCAAGTCTACTTAGTGAAGCCAAGTCAAGTGCACTAAGATCCCACACTAGTGCCTCAGGTCTAGGACCTAACTAGGTCACTAGGTGTTACTAACCTTTCACCTTTTCTATGGTGAACCTTGACTAGCACATGGCTAATCTAGTTTTGGTGTACTAGGTTCCTACTCTAGCTCCTCAAGCCTAAAGCCCAGCTAGGTAACCAGGTGTACTAAACCTCCACCCCTAGATGCACTAGGCTTTCACTTTAGTCCCTCAGGTCCTAGACCCGACTAGGTGACCAAATGTTACTAAGCCTTCACCTTCCTAGGTGAACCTTTAATGATTCCATTTTGTAGCACATACTAGGGTCCCAAATCCACTAAGGTAGCCTAACTACCTTGTGCCTCCAAGGCCCTTCAAAGTGCACTAGTAACTTACCTTGAGTTCTAAGTTACTTACCTACTTAGATCTCTTGATGTTACTTTTGATTCCCTAGGGTAGCTTGCACTTACTTGGGTGTTAAGCAACTTCCAATCCATGTGAAGCACCCACTTTATCCATTTTAGGCCTCCCATGGGCCCTAGAGCTCACATTGCGCTCAAAGGTGCTTATGTGTCCCTATTAGCCTCATAGTGCCTTCTTTGGCCCTTAGGTGTTTTCCTTAACTTCTTGCAGCTCTTGTGCCTCTTAAACCAATCTAGGGTCATTGAAATACTAACCCAAAACATCTGACAAACTACAGCAAGTTGTGCCACAAGTTGCCCACACTAACCATGCCTTAGTGCACATGCACTACACTTAGTTAACTAGGCCAAGGTTCTAGTTCACCAATGCTAGTTCACCATGCTCCTTACTTAAACTACTTGGTTACTCACTTTTAATGCTTTAAAACTAACTTAGGAACAAGTACAAGCCTTAACTAGACCACCCAAGTACCCCCAAAGTCACCCAAGGTCACATTGTGCACTATTTGCTTTGTAGGCCATGATGCGAACGCACCACACCATTGCTTGCTGGAATTCATGCAAATGCATCATCTCATGGTGTGCTCGCATCTCAAGATTTTTTGCCCCCATCTGGCGCGATGCGAATGCACCATTCTGTGGTGCATACACACTACCTGGAAATGTGTTCTTTTTCTTCTTTGTGCACAATGGCATCCTACCTTGGTTCTAATCATCCTAGACTTGCCAATACTCATTCCCAAGGCCACAATAAACACAAATGCATTAATGAAACATGTATAAAACTAAATCCCCTTACCTTAAACACATCGAAAGTAAAATCAAGCAAGTTGAACACCAAAGCTTCCAAGGCTCCACAAAGGGTGTCCTATGGTTCCAAGACAAATTCATCATAAATGGCACCAATTCTAGCTCAATTAAGCTTGACCCAACCTCAAGGACACTCAAGAAACCAAGAATACGAAAGGGAAAAATGTACCTAAGCTCCCAAGAACCAAAAATGTCCCTCCAAAGCTCAACACACCAAAACTAAGCAAGAAAAAGCTTGCTTTTAGTTGGGTACTCCATAGGGCTTCCAATTTCACCAAGAATTCAAGGAATGAGTGAGATTTGGCCATGGCTTTTGAAGGTAAAGAGAGAACTATGAGTTTGAGAGAGGAAGATGATGAATAGTGGCATTCAAGCTACCCAAAATGGTTTAAAACCAACCCCTTCCTCCATGACTCCTCCAACAACTTTAATTTTTTCCAAAAGAACCCCACCTCCAAATATGCCACTAACTTAGGCAATTTTATCCCCACTTTGGTTTCTTGTCACCTAGGTCCAAAAGAATTACTTTGAGCTTTAAAACCAATCTTATCACCTCAAGATACAAAATGACCATTTTGCCCCTGGTGACACTAAGGTGCCAAACAACCTAGGAACCATCAAACCTTTGAAGAACTTGCTTGAATTACTAAATTAAACTAGGGATTTCTTATCTCATAACCAATTCTTGCCCTTAAAGGGCCATAATATCCCTGTTTCTCTAGTGCTACCAAGACATTGGTTCGGGAAATGATCAGGGGGAAGTAAGTCAGCGCCTCTCTCTTGCCTTTGTTTCTCTTGGGTTGCTTGCTATTACCACCTTCCCTGCGGGGTTTTGGAACCAACTACTGGTATCCAATCTTTCTTCATCAGCCGTCATTTCTTCGGCAATCATGTACTGCTAGGCAAGCTAATAAAGTTCTCCAACTGTGGTCAGCATCTGCTTTGAAATTTCAAATTCCAAGTTGGAACCTTTTTGAAGGCCCCTTGTTATTGCTAGGATACAAACCTCAAGAGATAAGTCAATGACTTTTAGGGCCCCCTAGTTGAACCTGTTAATGTAGTCTCGGAGAGACTCACTTTCCCTCTAAACAACATTAAACAACTGAGCTGCTTTTTTCACCAAAGGGTGACTACTAATGAATTGGTGGGTGAAAGCAACAAATAACTCATGGAAAGATGCAATAGAAAAAAAGGATAGAGTGTTATACCAAGTAGTTGCTAGACCTGAAAGGGCTACCGCAAAGCATTTGCACAGGGTAGCTTCATTGGCTCCGCTTAAAACCATGTTCTTCCGGTATTTGGTGAGATGTGCTTGAGGATTACCCCTCCCATCATAGGATTCTAGCCGAGGTACCCTAAAGTCGAGCGGGATTGAGGCATTTCCAACGGTCAGTATGAAGGGAGCCTCGTCGCCAATGGAAGTTCTAGTCAAACAAGTACACACAAGCTTTCCCATGATTTGTTCTTCCACCTTATCTATTCTTTCCAATAATTTTTTTCAGGAGGAGGTCTAATCGCTCCTCACCATGCGTTCATGGAGAAAAAGAAGTTCAACAGGTATATTTCTGTTAGGAAATGGCCATACCATTCTCCTTCCAATCATGTTTTAGGCTACGGTGTGGTAAGCTCCCAGTGTGAGAATATCTTCACCGGAGTTATTCACCGGAGTTGAGGATTTCTTTGGAAAAAGTTCCCTCCTGGAAGGCCTCCTTGAGGTATTCTATTCAAAATGTTAGGCAATTTCTGCGACTATGGTGCACTAGAATTCACGCAGGAACCTCATTGTTAAAGTCATTAGGCGATCGTTGTCAAGTTGATTTGTTGGGTCGCCTACTTGCTCCTCCGGTGGAAGGGGAGTTTCCTCCAGCAGGAATTGTGGCAAGGCTTGCTTTTAGATGCCTAAGTCATCACCATAGCTATGTGTGGCTGAGTTCCCACAGACAGTGCCATTTGGTGTCGGGAAGGACCTCGGTCATCTGAGCTTGAAATTAGCTGTGATGGATGAATGCTCTTTGGTCGAGTAATGTCCCTATAAGAAACCAAGAAAAAAAGGGGAAGGGGATCCTCGGAGTAGTTTCTGGGGGCAATCCTCCCAAGTAAGTAGGTAATATAACTGAAGATATTGTGTAGGCTCAAAATAAGTCACCCATGTACATACTTGGGAATGACTCCTTATATACTGGCTCCCAAGGGTGGAACTCCCCAGATCTACTTTACACATGTTTGGCTAGATCCATATCTAATTCTAAATGGATTTTTGGTTATATCTAATTCCTTTACTCTCAACTGAAAGTCACCTAACCATAAACAAATCTTAGAAAATACCATTGCCCCTTTTAACTGGTCAAATAAATCCTCAATACTTGGCAAAGGATATTTGTCCTTATTGGTCATAGCATTTAGCCTTCTATAAACTTTGCACAGCTTTAGTGTTCCATTCTTCTTCTTAAAAAATAAAATAGGTGCTTCCCAAGGAAAAACACTAGGCCTAATATACCCTTTTTGAAATAATTCATCAAGTTGCTTCTTAAATTCTTGTTCAAAGTATTAACTTTTTCATCCATTATAGGAAATTTGTCCACTAACTCCAAGCTCATACTTTGAACTTGTTTAGAACTTGTAGGGTAATCTGTTATTTTGAATCTCAGAGAATCAAATTAAGAGTAGTCTATATGAACTCAACTTTTAGCCAATGAGTACACACTAGTATGATATCATGCTTGTTTACATTCAGAACAATTAGATCTAAACTTATTTTTTTATTCTTTAATTATAAACCTAGAATTCTTTACTATATTATTTGACATTAACCACAGGGTTCTAGAAGTTCTCACCATCATTATCTCTAGTAAACTATGTCATGGCATTTGCTCTTTCATTGCTAACTGATTGGACACCACAGAGATACTATCTCCAATATAAAACAAGGAAAAAATAGGCTTATTGTTTAATTATACCTCTAAGTGCCTCTTGGAGTCTTCCAACTTTTGGTGCCCCTCTAACTTGTTGCTCTACAAAAAATCCTTACTAATGCCATTAGCATTAGCCTTGGGTTCCTTCCAACTTAGGCTTGTGCTTGCCCCCTGGGTTGGGCCCTAGGTACCCGATTAAGTGGTTGGACTTGTTCTTGCATTTTATTCTTTCCCTTTCTAGGGCTATGCTTTGCCTAATACTCCAATGAGCCATGCCTTAGACAAGTGATGCCCATCGGCATCCTCATTATATGACATGTTGGCCTGAAGGAGAGACTTCCGGTGTGAAGATGTCTGAAACACTTAGAAAAATAAGGGTTAGGAGCTCCCCAGAGTGTGTTTCCAGGGGAGGAGCCTTCAGCGCCCAAGTCAGTATTTGTGTGAGTGGAAGTAAGGAGCAGAGAACAAAGAGTAAAGAATGTCTCACATGTTCTTACCAAGGTCACTCCCAAGTATTTATAGGAGGGTGGAGGGATGAGGCCGTTTGACACAGTTAGCCCAGATCATGACACGTGTTCGGTCAGATCCGATCCGTACCTTCGGAGGTAGGCATCTCCAACTGGCCGTAGGCCGTTCTGGCTAAAGGGCAAGGGCATGTGCGAGGTCTCTCTGTCAGAGGCTTTTTAACTGTTTTTGTCGTATCACCATAAGACCCCTTTGGGGTATGAAACCCCTTCGGGTAAAGACTTCCCCGAGGGCTATTGTGGAAGGCCCTTCGGCAGAGTGGGTCACCTTCAGAAGACATTTTCCTCTATTGAGGATGGTGTATCTCCTTTTTCGAGGTCAGTAGGTTCATAAATCCGAGGGTGGTGAAAGACACCTTTTCCCGAAGTTGGTCATGTTACCTTTCCGAGGGTCGTGTTGAGGGTGCCCCGAGGTTGGGGCTAAGCTAACACCGAAGGTGATTTCTGAATAGCTGATCAGGAGATCTTGAGGCCCATAGCCCTTCAGCTATCAACAAGCATTTGTGGCATAGTAACATAACTTATTACCATGAAACTTGTGGCATTCAGGACATCTTGATGCGAACCCTAATGGTATAAAGACCATGAAATATACCCAAGATGTTTTTCAAGCTCCACAAGACATCAAAGAGACTGGATTTGAAGACCCCCACCCGTAATCAACCTGTGACTAGAAACGAGAAGTATAAGAACACCAAGAACGCAAGCACACTTGTGCACCAAGGTAGTCCACAAAGAACCAAAGAGAAATTCTCTCCAAAGTAGCAATATTATTTCATGTCAAGGCTGTTGTTTTACAACCAGAATATGTGCCTATTTATAGGCCTAAACTAGGGTCAAAGACTCAGCAAAATTCGCAGCCCAAGTCACCTAGGAAACCTAATTACAAAGGACTCAAGAAAACCTAGTCAAACTAGGATTCCTACACCTTTTTAACACATGTTTAAGGTGTGCAGCGAATTCCATTTATTCTAAGTGACCTAAATCACTTCCATGGCCCTAATAACATCCTAAATAATTTAAATAAACAGGAAAATAAAATAAAATACGTTACAACACAAGATTGGCCATAAAAGTCCCAAAATAGTCTTCTCGGGTGGTTCTTGCTTCTGTCTTCAACTTCAAGCTGAAACTCGACCTTGATACAGCCATGATTTCTCAAAATGCAAAGTATGAAAGTTGCATATCTCTTTCTTAGCTTCGAAACAACACCTGAATCACACAAAACGGACATCTAAAGTCAAAGATATGCCCAAAATACTGCAACTGCTTCTGAACCAGCGATGACTCGCAAATCGTGACTTTGAAGCTAAATTGGACCCCATTAACGTGCAAATTGGATCTCATGGTCTTCATATGATTTGTATCTCCAGATATTAGCTTTCCAATGAATCAAGAATTACTCAATTCTGATCTTTTTAGCTCAAGATATGATTTTTCTACCAGAACATCACAAATCTGTCAAAATCCAAGCTTGACCATCATCTCCATATGTTCCAGCAGCTCCTTGCGAAATTCCAAGCCCATTATCCATGAAGAAGCTTGAAAAAAAGTCTTGTAGTGCACTTGAGAGCTCCTTAGATTTCTTCCTTGTCATTGGTCCACTAGAAACGTTCAATGGGTCCTTGCCTTCTTTGATTGTGCCTTCTTTGATCATATTAGCTCCCCCCTCCTTAGAAGGATTCGTCCTCAAATCAAAACCTGCATTAGAAAAGGGAATTGAATCAATAACAATGAAATAATCAACACATATGCACTTACCTTTCACATAAGCACTAATAGAATGGAATGCTTGTGTATGGAGCTTTAATCTTGTGAAAAACCTGAACCAATATCCAAATTCAATGATAATTTTGATACCTCCAGGTTCAAAAACAAAATTAGAAGCAATTACCACAAAAAATCTGAAAGTTAGCACAATTTTCATCTTAACTCTAGGCATCACTTTTATTGACTTTGCCATCTCAAAAACATTATTCCCATAACTAGGAAAGGTGTTGGAAGAATTTACCTTAGGGATGTTGTATGCACTTAAAAAAAAATGGACCTACACTCAAATAAGTGTCATGGTTATGAAAAACACAAGTTTTGCATGTCAAGACAATTGTTTGCATAGGCCATTTAAGCAAACAAAAGTTGAACACAATGTGGCCTATAAAAATAACAAAACTAGGATGCATGAATTTCATAAAAATCCTAAGCATTTTAAATGAAACAAGATCAAACTCATTTTTGTATGTATATGCACCACAATGCATGAAAATTGTGAATATGTATGAAATATGACACAAAAAAAAGGACTCAACATACCTCCTTAAAAGGCTGAATTTAAAACCAGAATTTTCACTCAAAATAAAAACTTTCAGGTTTGGACATAAAGTAAAAACATCAATGCTCAAAAGTTTGGATAATGCATGTGTCAAGATAAAGAAATGCTTACTGGAAATTAAACATTGACACACAAAAATGGGCTGAACATGAATGGAAATCAAAGAAGTATGTAATGCATGTGTAAGAACAAATTTATGCATGAAAAATTCCAAAGAAGTAGATTTAACTTGAGGCAAAACAAAATAATGTGAGATGGATGCAAAACAAACAAATTCAAAAACCAAAGACACCAAAACAGATTTTTCTCTAGAGAAACTCATGGAATTCAAAAGATGATTTGACAAAACCAAAGAATTAGAAAGCTTAAAACCATATTTTGTCAAATTTTCATGCTTACTTCATTCTCTTAATCTAGTTTCATGAAAACCATTTTTCAAAATAACATTGCATGCAAACACACATTGTTTGAGATTTTCATGCAAAACCACATCATATCTAGGTGTAAGGAAGAAATACATTACAGTGGATGGACTTAGTCTCCAAGTATCTTCCTTTGGTGTAGGAACCACAAAATTTTCATCTTTGCACTCTATGACTTCGGGTAGAGTTGCAACAATTTCATCCCCTTGAATCATAGGATAAGAAACAATGTTAGGCAAGCTTTCGCATATGAAATCACTAGGCCTTGCCTCAAATTGTTCCTTCTCAACCTCTTTTTTGGGTTTGATCTTCCTTTGGTGTAGGAACCACAAAATTTTCACCTTTGCACTCTATGACTTCTGGTACAGTTGCAACAATTTCATCCCCTTGAATCATAGGATAAGAAACAATGTTAGGCAAGCTTTTGCATATGAAATCACTAGGCCTTGCCTCAAATTGTTCCTTCTCAACCTCTTTTTTTGGTTTGATGCATGGGACATGACTTAGAATATTAGGAACACCAACTTCTTTAATGGGCAGAAACTCACTTGATTCTTAAAGTTCATATTCACTTAATTCCTGAAAAGAAGACAACACAACACTAGAAGAAGACTCCATTATGTTAGATGAAAGTTTGGCTTCTCTGTAGGTTTTTCTCTCTTCACTCGGCTTGGGTTCATTGCACTCTTGTCTTCTCTCAACTTCACACTCAATTTCTTCTCTTGGGAACTCTCCACTCTTCTTCCCCTCATGTTCACTATTCTCACTCAATCTCTCGGTTGTTCTCTTGACTTTCCCCTCATCACTCTTGCCTTCAACTTTCCCCTCCTTTTCTTTTCTCTCAAGCTCACTTTGAAGTTTTCTTTCATCTTCCAAGACTTGTTGTGGTGAAAGTGGTACAAGCATGATTGACTTTTCTTGTTGAGGCCGAGACAAGTCTCCTTTTGTGGCCTTCACTTTTGGCTTGGGTACTTCTCTCACATCCTTACTCCATGCTCCTCTCCATGTGGAAATTCCTCCTTGAGACATCTTGGATGCCTTGGAACTTTTGATGATCCTCTCGGCCTTAATGGCATGATGAAGCAAATCCTCCATGTTGAAATAAGGCACCATTTCCACTTTGTTGGTATTCTCAGGATTAAGACCATTAATGAATCTAGCAATGGTGGTCTCCTCATCCTCCATGATGTTGGCTCGGGTCAAGGTTATCTCCAAGTCTTTGTGGTAGTCCTCCACACTCCTTTGGCCTTGCACTAGCTTTTGAAGCTTGAGGTGTTGATCCCTAGTGTAGTAGTTAGGCACAAATCTCCTCCTCATTAATGCTTTAAGGGCTTTCCATGTGTGTATGGGCTCCTCCTCATTCCTCCTCCTAGAAATAACATCCTGATTCCACCATACAAGAGCATAATTAGTGAACTTTATGGTAGCCAATTTAACCTTCTTTTCCTCGGGGTAATGATGGCAATCAAACACCATCTCAATCTTTTGCTCCCACTCCCAATATGCATCAAGATCACTCCTCCCTTGGAAGGATGGAATGGTAAGTTTGATGGAATTAAGGTTATTGTCCTCCCTTTGCTCAGACCTCCTTGGAAACCCATGGTCATGCTAAACTCTTTCTTCCTCCTTGGGTTCTTCTCTCCTTGGACCTTTCCTTGGTTGCAAGATGGGATTAGGTCTCCTTGGCAACCTCAAATCTATGTCCTCAATCCTCCCCACAAGTCTATTGAGAGTTTCTTGAAGCTCTCTCATGGTTGGCTCCTCATTGTTTCTAACTTCCATCCTCCTATCCTCCTGGCCCTCTATACTCCTGAAAATAACAAAGAAAACTGTCCTCAAAGCACACAAGAAAGCTTGAATTTTTGAAGAACTATTTTGACTCCAAAAGAGGTGGGCTAAACAAGGTTTAAAAGACTCTAGGAAGCCCTTGCAATTGATGATCAAAAGAACCACAAAGAAAGCTTTTTGGCTAAAAAACAATGGGATAGGTTTTGGGGCGCAAAATTTTTCAATACTTTGTGAAAACTTCTTTTTGCAAGCTCTTTTCTTTGTTTTCTTTGTTCTTTCTTTTTCTTTTCTTTTTTTTTCTTTTTTTTCCTTGCTTTTTTTATGCTAAAACAAATTTCTCCTTGAAGTTCCTTGCTGCCAAAGACAAAAAGTTAGATTTCTTTTCGGCCAAGACAAGAAACTATGAAAACATGCACAATTTGAAACAACTTTTTTGATACCAAACTTCCTCAACTTGGATCCTTCTTTTTCTTTTTGAGTTTTCTTGACTCTAGGATGCTGGAAACAATGAAAACAAAATATATTAATAGGGCTGGACACGAAACAGAAAGATAAGAAACAAACAAGAACAAACGAATTGAAACCAAGAACACAAGGTAACACTAGTTGACTTCTTTTTGTTGTTTCTGGGTTGTTTGATTGGAAATAAGGCTGGAAACAAAGGACACAGACCTGAAACAAGATGAAAAAGAATTAAAACAGAGAATTAAACACACGAATTTACTGAACAAAATTGAAGGAAAAATGAAGAGAAACAAGAACACAAAGATATGTCCTTCAATGGAACTTGTGGCTCTGATACCAACTGATGCGAACCCCGATGGTATAAAGATCATGAAACGTGCCCAAGATGTTTTTCAAGCTCCACAAGACATCAAAGAGATTGGATTTGAAGACCCCCACCCCTAATCAACCTATGACTAGAAACGAGAAGTATAAGAACACCAAGAACACAAGCACACTTGTGCACCAAGGTAGTCCACAAAGAACCAAAGAGAAATTCTCTCCAAAGTTGCAATATTATTTCATGTCAAGGCTGTTGTTTAATAACCAGAATATGTGCCTATTTATAGGCCTAAACTAGGGTAAAATACTCAACAAAATTCGCAGCCCAAGTCACCTAGGAAACCTAATTACAAAGGACTCAAGAAAACCTAGTCAAACTAGGATTTCTACACCCTTTTAACACATGTTTAAGGTGTGCAGCGAATTCTATTTATCCTAAGTGACCTAAATCACTTTGATGACCCTAATAACATCCTAAATAATGTAAATAAACAAGCAAATAAAATAAAATACGTTACAACACAAGATTGGCCATAAAAACCCCAAAATAGTCTTCTCGGGTGGTTCTTGCTTCTGTCTTCAACTTCAAGCTAAAATTCGACCTTGATACAGCCATGATTTCTCAAAATTCAAAGCATGAAAGTTATAGATCTCTTTCTTAGCTTCGAAACAACACATGAATCACACAAAACAGACATCTAAAGCCAAAATATGCCCAAAATACTGTAACTGCTTCCGAACCAGCGATGACTCGCAAATCGTGACTTTGAAGCTAAATTGGACCCCCTTAACGTGAAAATTGGGTTTCATGGTCTTCATATGATTTGTATCTCCAGATGTTAGCTTTGCAATGAATCAAGAATTACTCAATTCCAATCTGTTTACCTCAAGATATGATTTTTCTACCAGAACATCGCCAATCTGTCAAAATCCAAGCTTGGCCATCATCTCCATATGTTCCAGCAGCTCCTTGCGAAATTCCAAGTCCATTCTCCATGAAGAAGCTTGAAACAAAGTCTTGTAATGCACTTGAGAGCTCCTTAGCTTTCTTCCTTGTCATTGGTCCACTAGAAACGTTCAATGGGTCCTTGCCTTCCTTGATTGTGCCTTCTTTGATCGTATCACATCTAGATCCTGATGCCCATTTCCTCTTGAGCTTTTTTTTGTCCTGGGCCTTGTGTGAACCCTTTCTTGCCTTTCCTTTTCTCTAATTTATCTCCATTACTCTTTCTAGGTCCTTATTTCTTTACTTAATCCCCAACTAATCTTTCTCTACAAGTGATGCTCGGTGCACCACTTTGTAATAACTTTTCAAGTGAAAGGTCTTATGAATTGTCTGACTTTAGTGTTAAGGGAATGCAAGAACTTTTTTGCCTTTAACACTTCATCTTTCTCCATTTATGGTGCATATTTGACCAAGGGATTAAAGCTTTGCTCATAATCTAGCACTAGCAAGTTTTCCTGGACAAATTGTTCAAACTTCAATTACTTTTTATCCTTGATGGCTTTATTTACGTATTGGTACTAAAAACTTAACAAACTCTAACCCTTCCATTCCCTTATTCTATGCTATTTTTTCCTAGTTCGAAAGTCATCAAAACATCTTTTAATGGCCCTCCACCATACTTTGGCTTTGCCCACCAGGTTAAATGTATCTAGAGGGACTTTAATGCAAGGATCCACATACTTTAGCCTCTCAAATACTATTTCTGCTTGATAAAGCCAATTCTTAGCTTTTTCTGGCTCAACACGTTCATTAAACATTGGTGGTCCTAAGCCTTTGTACCTTTTTAATGATTTGATGTTCTTTTTAACCTAGCCCCTATGCCTTCTATGACTTCTTCTATCCCCTGACCTTTCTTTTTGCCTTCGTGGCTCCCTTTCTCACTTGTGAACATACTTTGGTCTACCCCTTTGCTCATTATGAACCTCCACAGTGATCTTAAGGTTTTAGTGAATCTGTGATCTAACTTTTCTTCTGTGTTTGGGCTTCTTTCTTCTTCTTTATCACTAGGTTCATATCTTTGAAACTGACTGCTATCAACCTTTCCATTCCTCTGAAGGATTTTTCTTGCTCCAAATTCCTAAACTAAAGGCTCTTGATGCTCACCATATCTTAAACCATTCCCCTCATGAGTTTCATTCCCCTTTCCTTGGCTATGCTCTTGCCCAGCAAGTGCATGCATTTGTTGTCTAGCAAGTGGGGGAACTTGTTGCCCTTAGGTCAGCAACAGAAAGTTTTGATTAATTTGAGCCATTAATGCTATCAAGTTCTACAACATTGGAGCTAACTATTCATTAGGTTCTACCCTCCCATTTTGAGTATTTTTAGCCTCAACAACCTAGTTACTCATGGGTGGCACTTTAGAACCTTGAGGATTGTCTGCACTTAGCTGCCTCCTTCTTCTGGTATTTACCATACTAGATTGCTACACTAAGAAAGTACCATAAGAATTTTTTTTTAATTACTTTTTGTTTAACCACTATGGTGATCAACTCATTCCACATTCTAAGCTACTCTAATGAACTCAGCTTTAATATTAAACTAACACAACCTACCTAGATTCTTTGCTAGGGAAATCGACATAAGTCTCAAACAGTAAAGCCTTAGGACTCAAGTTATTTAAGTGTTCTCAAGTTACAGTTGCTAGCCTAGGTTAGAATTGGATTTTTAATGGCTTAAAAAACCAAAACTATGCCCTAAACCCTTATCTGAGAACAAATTATCATGTTTAGCCAAGAAATTTAACTTCTATTGTTGACTATCTAGGAATTAACCAATTCTGTGAACAATATTCCTACATTTTCAACATCTTCTAGTCATATATTGGGAACATAGGGAAAACCATAATATGGCATCTAGCAAGGTCTTCCTAGCTCAATCTAGAACATTAAAAAAGGATCTATCCTAGGCCAGGATCATGCACCACACTTGGTGTCACTTGAACCCTTAAACCCTCAATCACATAGTGATCCATCCAATCCAAGCTAGAATCACTCATATTCAAAACAAAATAGATTTTTTTGTGTATTCTTACCCAATACCCAAAACCTCAAACCTCAAGGTAACAAGACCAAGCCACAAATTCTGAGCCTTCTTCTATGGGGAAACTTAATTTTCAACCCAAAGCCTCAAAATGAAGCCTTTTGCTCCAAATTTTGTAGTTCTTTGGTGAGTTTCAAAGGTTGTTTCAAATGTGCTCAAGGTCAAGGATGAAGGCTTTGTGATTTTGAGGGGTAAAATCAACTGGATGCCAAATCTGTTCAAACATGTGTGAGTCGGATTCAAATGCTAGCTTAGTCCCCCAACTTGCATGTATGGTTTGATTGTGTTCTACATTCTGAAGCAACTAACAATTTGATTACTGTTGGCTTTTCTTGAGGTTTCTCTTTAGCACCTTAAGTGCCAATTGTGACAATCTAGTCATTGGTCATCAAGTGACCCGAGAGGTGTGTGACATAAACACTCATGTCTACCATTCTCTAGTGCCCTCCACCATTTGTGGTTTCCCACAAAAATCATATCTAGGCTATACTAAGGTCTCCTAATAGCCAAACTAACATATAATCTATGGATTTATATGTTTTTTCTCATTTACACTATTAGCAATAATGCACATTAAGCAATACTTATTTATGTACATTGCCCAATAGCTAGTGAGGATTTCACATCTAATGCAAATCATCAGTGATAAAGACCTTACATTTCTTAGTATCTATTGGGAGATATTCAAAATGTAAGGATTGGAGCAGAACATGCCTTTAGCATATTAGCCTCAACCTGACATTCAGCTAATGGAGGTAGTTAATTGATGTTTAAAGACTTATCGAAGATGTTTGGTGCCTAAAAATTAGAAGGACTGATTGGATTAGTTACCACTAGTTGAATTGTGTTACAACATGAATTGACATTCCGCCATGTAGGTTAGCCCCTATAAAGTCTTATATGGATGAAAGCGTTATGTCCACATTCCATACGTACCAGGAGACTTAGTGGTGGAGTTAGTAGATTGTAGTCTCTAGGCCTAGGAGGAGAAGCAAACAAGTTGAAGTTAACTTATGTAAATCCCAGTAGCATATAAAGCAACAAGTAGATAAACACAGGACTAAAATGGCTATCAATAAGAGATTAGATAAAAATGAAATTACAAAAGTATAGACAAACCACCTTGAACAACCGTATTAACTAGAAGCATCGAGCCAGCTTTGTGGTCCATTTCAGGTGATGGAGAGAGTAGGAAAGGTTGCTTATATGTTGAACTTGCCTCTGGAAGCCCGCATCCATAATATGTTCCTTGTTTTCTTACTAAAAAGGAGAATCAAGGCAGCCCTAGTTATAGCCACACTTCCGAACCCTGAGCATGAAGCCTATAAGATTCCAGATGACATTTTGAAGAAGAACATACACAAGCATGGAAACAAAGCTATGATTGAGGTCCTGGCCCATTAGTCTAACTCCAAGGTAGAGGATGCGACCTTGGAAGATTACAATAGCCTTACCAATAGATTTACTAAGCTTTGTGACTCTTGAGGGCAAGAATCTTTCAAAAGGGAAGGCTTGTTACTATGCATAGCTGAAGTGGAATCCAGTTGTGCGATGTCTATATGTGAAGAAGGCTAGATAACACCATGCAAGTTCTAGATTTCTTAGCTATCAACTTTGTTGCAATTTTTTCATTCTCGTTGCCATCTAGAGAGTATTTTTTTGTGTATTTAGGAGGCTACCTTTTAGTGAAAGAATCATTGAGGAATTATCCTTCATTTTATTCTTTTTTTCTTATTTATTCTTTTTCTTATTGCATCTTGAGCTATTAGCTTCCAAAACCCAATTTTCGTATATTTCCCAAGCTACGAGAGTATGAGCAAACTTGTTATCACAAAGCTGTATAAAAATCCATTGAGATCATTACTCTTGTTCTTACATTAACTGACAATGGTCATTACATCCTACCTGTTGGCCACTACCATAAAGCAAATGTACCTTTACCTTATCTTTCTTGGTCTCTTATCACTTCTATTCATCTCATTCCTATTCTCTTCATCATTTCACCTTGTTCTGTTCTCGTTATTGTTTCACTTCCTAAGTGCTTATTTATATATGGTATTATAGCTTGTTATGTTCTCTTTATTGTTTCATCTTGTCTTGTTATACTTATAGTTTCACATAGCTTGAGAATTATGAATGCCAAAGATAGACATATAGGTGTTATAATAAAAAAATATATGTTATTTGTTTATATTATTACATAATCATGCTTCCATGTGGTTGTGTTTAGCATTTGACACCATCTACATGAAGTATATACTCCATGTTATGTTTTTGTTAAGTCACTATTAATTTAGTGAAAGGAAATCATGGAAATAAGGTGTGATTATAATAAGTCAATGGATTTGGGAGATTTTGTTTTAAAAGTCCATGTAACTTCTTCTTTTTTAAAAAAAATGATAAATATGGTAATTATAAAAAGGTAGACCTTTAAAACCACGCTAATAATAAAAAGGATATTATTTATTTTATTTCTTGCTTTAAACAATCATATTGCTAGAGTTATCACAGGAAACTTATTGCAATATTCATTTTCATAAACTAGAAACTTATGTTTGTTATAGTAGGAAACCAGTTTTGTAGAAATAGGTGTAAGATTCACCTCTCCCTTAGGACTTTATTACTTTGATTAAGAGTAACTTCCCATGATCAATGGGTATTTCAAGTCATTCAAGAAGTTATTCCCCTCACTTGTACTCATTTTATGAGATTACTTGTGGTGAAAGAAATCATGCATACACTTAGCTTTTAGCCTAGCACTAGCAAAAGCAGTGTGCATGTGTCACTTTGATCCAGATTAAAGCCTTTAACATACATTTATAAACATGGCACACTTTATTGAAACCAAAACAAGAACCAAATTCATTATACATTATACATTATGGATATACAAGCCAAGTTACTTAGTTCACACATGTGTAGTTTTGCTAAAGGCATGCCAGCATTCATTCATACATATGAGCTACATAATAGTACAAGGCTATACAAGGGTTCATTCTAAGTACCTTTAATACAAAGACTGTATGGACCCGTTGAAATGCTTCCCATGCTCCCCAGTTCAAGATTGTTGTAAGAGAAAAGTGCTACAATTAGTCCCATACTTGTCAATAAAACCATCCCTTTTGATATAGGAATTCCTTCCATTATATAAAAGCTAATTACAAGGGCTACGAATCAGCCATTACATCACTATTTGATTATTGCCTAATATTTACAGAGTATCAAGAGCAAAAGTACATGGAAGATTCCATAGTTAGATAGATTAAGTATGGAAGTACACTCAATATATCTAGCTAACATGCCCCCTCAAATTGATGTTGGATGATCAAGAAGCAACAATTTGCTGATGGGAAAGCAATAACACTGGTGAGTCAAGATCTTGGTTAAAATATCAGGTACTTGGAAGTCTATGGACACTTGAGGTAAGGAAATGCCATGAGTATCAATGACCTCACAAGTAAAATGGAAGTCTACCTGAACATGCTTCGTATGTTCAAGATTCACAGAATTAGTTGCTATATGTATGCACTTGTGTTGTTAGCATGTAGAGCTTTAGGTTCTGCCTAAATGAAGCCAAGACCATGAACCAAAATAATCTTTGAGCAAGCAGCAGACATAGGTCAATATTCAAATTCAATGGAAGATTAAGCAATATGATCCTATTTTTTATTCTTCCACATAATAAAAAAATCACCAAAAAGCATACACCATTTATAACAAAAAGCCAAGTATTAGGGCACCCACCCCAATTAGCATCACTAAAGGTGACTAGTTGAAATGGAGAGCTAGCAAGAAAGAATAGGCCATGATGTAGGGTACCTAGAAGATACCAAATAACATGCTAAATAGTTGCGAGATGAAGGTGATAAGGAGATTGTAGGAACTAACTAACTTGCCGAACAGCAAAAGATATTTTCAGGTTATGTTATTAAGTAGTTTAAATTGCCTATGTGCTATCCATACATAGTGGGATTAGAAGGAAGATCACCCTCCTCATGGCAATACTTTACATTTAGTTCTAGTAAAGTATCCACAAACAGAGAATCCTGAAGTTCATCTAGGTTAATGAAGTATTGTGTTTATTTGTATTGGTTCACAACTATACCTAAGCAATTTGTATACACCTCTAAACTAAGAAAATATGTGAGGGGTAAAATTCATCACATCGATAGAGTCTTAAAGCTGCTGCTAAGGCTAAGTGATTGATGCTGAATCTGTACTAGTGATGACAATGTCATAGACATAGACTAGTAGAAGAACAATACCCATGGAAGTGTTGCAAAGGAATAGAGAGGAATCATATTGGATTTGAACAAAGGAAAACTATAACAAAATAGAATGAAACTTCTCAAACCATGCACGAGGAGCTTGTTTCAAGCCATAAATAAATTGCTATAATTTACACATAGTAGAATAAGGAGAAAACAATCCTAATGGTGGTGTCATGTAAATATCCTTTTTAAGGTCACCATGAATAAAAGCATTTTTTACATCCATCTGATGAATAGACTAGCCCTGTGAAGTTGCAATAGTGAGAGCAATTCTCAGTGTTGTCATTTTGGTTGTTGGAACAAATGTGTCATCATAATCTATCCCATAGTCCTGATTAATACTAAGAGCAACCAGTCAACCCTTTCAATGTCCTAGATTCCCATTAAAATGTTACTTAACTGAGTAAACCCATCTTCATCCAACTGCATTAACATCTGATGAATAGGGAACAAGATCCCATGCATAATTATGCTACAGAGCACAAAGTCCCTCATCCATAGCTTTCTACCAATGCTCATATTTTACAGCTTCAAAACAACATGATGGAATGGGGATAAAAGATGAAGTAGCATTAAGAGAAGTGTGAGGAAAACTATACCAATTAAAGGGATGAAAACATGAGTTGATTGTTGCAAATTTGGCTCTAGATTTGGCAGAGTAAATTCAAATGTTGACATAGGCTCAGGAGAAGATGTATGAACATGCTTAGGTGTTGGAAGAGGCTCAAAAGGGGGCAAAAGTGGTCGACATCACTTATACACAAGTCTAAGAGTAAACCATTTAGGAGAAGAAGACAAGTCTTCAAAGGAAGGCAGGATACTTACTTCCTGTGAGGACTCGCCATCTGTAAGAATGAAAGCTAGATTTTAAAAGAAAATGACATGATGAGATATACAACATCTATTAATATTGGATGTTAGCAAACATAATCCTTATGTCAGACACTTGCTAACTCTATGGCCATGAAGTTGCTAACTAGGACTTGAATAAACTAGTTTTTACACTTAGTTTCATCATTGAGCTAGAAGTTAAGATTTTTTTTTTGTTACTAGTAGATTTTTTAAAGCTTTTATGGAGTTTTTAAGCTAATTTTTAGCATTTTGTTGCTTTCATGGTTGTATAAACTACTGCTCTATGAATCAATGAAAATTCCTATTATTTTCAACCTTCTCTTGCTCTTCTATACTTGGTTTCTTACCTTAATACCCAACAAAAGTGGTATTAGAGCCCTCTTGATCTTGAGGGACATGAAAACCAACCCATACACCTACCTTATAACAAAATGAAGCCTTACAACCATGAATTCATAACCATCATTCACTGTACTAGCAACACTAGTGTTTAATGGCACAAAGTATCAAGGATGGGTTGTTCATGTGGAAGCCTTCCTTGAAGCAAATGACTTGTGGGAAGTTGTAGAAGAGGACTATGAAATCCCTCCTTTGCCATCCAATCCTATAATTTCTCAAATCAAGAGTCACAAAGAGAATAAGGAAAAAAGGTCAAAGGCCAAAAGTTTGTTTATAGTTGTTTCTTCTGCCATTTTTAACAAAATAATGGCACTAAAGACAAGCAAGGAAATTTAGGATTTTTTGAGGCAAGAACATGAAGGCAATGAAAGAATCAAAGGGATGCAAGTGTTGAATTTGATTCAATAGTTTGACTTGTAGAGGATGAAGGAATTAGAAATAATCAAAATTTCATTGACAAAATTTTCAACATTGCTAATAAAGTAAGTCTTCTTTGTTCTAAATTTGAAGAATCTAAATTGTGCAAAAAATTCTTGTACTATTTCAAAAAGGGTTTAAGCTACTCTTTCATCCATTGATAATACCAAAGATCTGTCAAGTGTTACCTTGGCAAATTTGTTGGATAGATTATAGGCTCAAGAGCAAATGAGGCTTATGAGGCAAGGAAGACTTGTTGAAGGCTCTTCAAGTTAAAATGAAGAAAAACAACAATAGCAAGGACAAGGAAATGAAGAAGATATTTAGTAAGTCTAGAAGTTTAGGCAACAATAAATAAAACAACAGTAGTTCTGAGAAATTTCACTACGTCCGTACTGTTGGAAGACCGTACTTCATAAGGTAGATGTTGGTCGAAGCTTGATGTAAAATGCAACAAATGTGGATAGATGTGGCACAAACTAGCCACATTGAGAATATTTGCAAGTTTTAGTAGCACATAGAACAAGCCAAGCAGGTTGAAAGTCGAGAGTCAATCTAAGGAGGAGCAACTGTTCACTATAGCTTGTTCAGTCACCTATTGCTAAACTAAAGATTGGTTGATTGACAGTGGTTGTAAAAACCTTATAACATATAATCATGAAATTCAAAATTGAAAATGAAGATTTATTGATGCTAAAGGAAAAAAAACTATTGCAATCACTGGAAACTCAGGTTTGAAGCAAATCTCTAATGTGTTATATGTTCCTGAAATTAAATAGAACTTGTTGAGTGTTATTTTGCTACTAGAGAAAGGTTTTAAGGTGAATTTTGTTTAAGGTGATTTTTGAAGAAAAGAATTGTATAATTAAAGATGCAACATAAGTGGAGCTGTTCTAAGTCAAAATGAAAAATAAAAGTTTTGCGTTGGACTTCATGAGAGAGGAATAAGATGCTGTACACAAGGATGATTCAAATGTCATTCTGTGGCATAATAGATTAAGGAACTTCCATCATGGTGCTCTATTATACATGGAGAAAAATAATCTACTAAAGGGCTTGCCTGAACTTGTCAATGAGCCTTTTACATGTGTGGGCTATCAATATAGGAAGCAAACAAGGCTTTCTTTCCCTTAGAACAAAGCATGGAGAGCTTCATGAAAGCTACAGTTACTTCACATTGATGCTAGTAGGCCTCAAAAAACACCATTTTGAGTGGTAGTAAGTATTATATTTCTTTGATTGATGACTGCACAAAAATGTGATGGATTTATTTACTAACAAAAAATGTGAGGTTGCTAACATTTTTTGAAAGTTTAAAGATTGGGAAAAACTCAAAGTAGTTGTGAAGAAGCAGCCATAGAACATTAGCTGACAACACCATTTACTCCTTAGCAAAACGGTGTCGTGGAAAGGAAAAATGGAGCAATCATGAAGGTGACAAGATGCTTTGTTCATGAAAAAGAACTCTTGAAAAAATTCTAGGCTAAAGCTACTCGCACAACTGTCTTTCTACTGAATAGATTGCCAACAAAGGCTATTATGAAAAAAACTCCCTTTGAAACTTAATATGGTTGCAAACTAGGACTGCTTAATCTAAAGACATTTGGTTGTTTGTGTTTCTCTTATGTTCCATAGGTTAAGAGAGACAAGCTTGATAGAGAAGCAGAAATGTTCAATTTTTTTGAAACAACATACTAGAATTAGGAAGAGGACAAGCTGATTGAGCTGTAAGATGACAGTTATGATATTGATGATGTCCCTATCTAAGGTACCAGATCACTTGCTGAAATCTATGAGAGGTGCAATGTTGCTATACTAGAGCCTGCTCGATAAGGAGAAGCTACAACAAACCAAGAATGGGTGGATGCAATGAAGGAAGAGCTCAAAATCATTACAAAGAATCAAACTTAGGAGTTGGTGAATAGGCGTACACACAAAAAAGCTATATGAGTCAAATGGGTCTATGGAACCAAGCTAAATCCTGATGGTTCAATATGCTCAAATGTTTGGAGTTGATGTTTTTGAAACTCTTGACCCAGTTGTAAGATTGGATACCACAAGGATGCTGATGGCTCTTATTACACAAAAGAGCTAGATTATACGCCAGTTTAACAAGAAGTCTGCTTTTCTGAATGGGAATCTGGGGGAAGAAATCTTTGTATAACAACCTGAATGATTTATTGTTCAAGGATAGGAGAAGAATATTTATCTACTAAAAAAGGCTCTCTGTGGTTTAAACAAGCTTCAAGTGCCTGGTACAGCAGAATTGATACATACTTGATGAACTTAGGCTTTGAAAAAAAGTCTAAGTGAATTTACTCGATATATAAGGAAAGTTGATGATGAAATACTTGTGCTGTCTTTATATGTTGATGACCTACTTGTTAGAGGAAGCAATGATAAGTTAGTTGGATGGTTTAAAGAAAGCATGAAAGACATGATCAATATGACAAACCTTGGGAAGATGTCATTCCTCCTTAGTATGTAGCTGAAGCAAAAACAACATGAAATCTTTGTGCACCAGCAAAACAATGCCTACGGGAATTCTCAAAAAATTTAAAATGAATGAGTGCAAGCCAACTGCTACCCCAATGAAACTGAAAGGGAAATTTTCCAAAGAAATTTGAGCCAAGATGGTTGATGAAACACTTTACAAAAGCCTAATAGATTATCTAATGTACTTAACTGCAACCAGTCTAGATATCATGCAAGCTATAACTCATTTTCCAAGGTGCATGCATTGTGGTAGCAATATTCATTTACAATTAGCAAACAAATTGTTATATATGTCAATGGCACAAATAATTATGGCTTAAAATTTATCCAAGTCAAGGATTTTGGTCTTTAAATTTTTTCAAATAATGATTGGGGAAGATGTGTTGATGATATGAGGAGCATTTATGGTTACTATTTTAGCTTTGGCTATGGCATTTTTTTCCTTGTCTTCCATGAACAAAAGAGTCATAGCTCAATCCATAACTGAGATAGAATATGTAGTAGCCAGTACTACTACAAATCAGTTGGATCAAAAAACTCATGGTTGATTTGCAAATGAAGCATGAACAAGGTATGAACATTTTTGTGAAAAACCAAGCTTCAATTTTGATTGCTAATATCCTGATATTCCATGGCAAGACAAAACATTTCCAAGTTAAGCTCTATTTTCTAAGAGAAATGTAGAAGGATGGAGAAATGTTGCTGGTTTAGTAAAAAATTGAAGATCAAAATGCTAATATATTTACAAAGGCACTGCCTAAAGGTCATTTAAATATTTGAGGCAAAAGCTGAAAGTATGCAGCTCTAAAGTCAAGGAGGAGTGTTAATTCTATGACCATGAAGTTGCTGACTAGGACTTGAATAAACTAGTTGTTACAATAAGTTTCAACACTAAGCTAGAAGTTAATATTTGTTTTATTAGCATATTTTCTAAATATTTTATGGAATTTGTTAACTAATTTTTAGCATTTTTATTGCTTTCATGGTTGTATATATTACTACTCTATGAATCAATAAAAATTGTGTGGTTTTTAGCCTACTCATGCTCTCTCTCCTAAACTTAATAACCAACAACACTATAACCAAGAAATGCACATTGAACAGACTAAGTGGAAAGCTTGTTTCATTCATGTGAAGGTAAATAAACAAAATAAAGAAAACCAAAAATATGTAGATCAATGTAAGTAGGTTGTTGATGATGAAGATGATAGGATGGTCAGTCCAAGATTAGAACCTGAGAAGGCAATCTATTAGTTAAATAAACTGCAGCAGATAATGACTCAACCCAGAATTTAGGAGGTAAAGAAATTTCAAGCAGTAACGTATGAGTAACATCTAAGAGATATTTTTTTTTCTCATTTTGTCACCCCATTCTATTGTAGAATTTCAGGACAACATCATTGAGAGACAATACATTTTTGGTGTAGAAAGTTTTGGAAATCATAAGATCACATGACTCAAATGTTTGTAACAAATTGAGTTTCAGCATAGGCCACAAAGGTCTTGAAGACTGAAAAGACCTTTGATTTAGATTAAAGGAAATAAACCAATGTATAGTGCCTGAACTCATTAATAAATTAATGCCAAAAAGTATTTATAATGATCATGAGAAATGACTGGAGTGATACCCCACACATCACTATATATGGTATCAAAGCAATTCTTTGCACGACAATCATGAAAGGGAAAAAGGAAATGCCTTACTCTTGCCCAATTTGCAAGTAGAACAATCAAAAGTAGTAGGCTTAGCACAATGTTCTTTTATTCCCCAACAAACTAGAGTTCAACAGATAGATAGAATGATGGAACTTGGTTGGCCAAAACATTTGTGCCATATTCAGTCATATTGTTAACAGCCATACAAATGAACGATAAATATCTAGGAGAAGAGAAAGATGAGGAAATAGAAATCACAAGAGAAATTGACATTTCAATCACTTTCAATTAATTCATAGATAGAAATTAAACTAGTTGATGGACACTTGGGTCCAATTAAAGTCAGGTCATCATTCTTAGGCTCGGATGTGCTCTTCTTGGATAATTCCATGGTTAAAGCTCCATCAATGTCTTTATGTTGAACGGATTCCTCTACTTTATCTTCAGTTGGAACTTCCTCCTTCTTGGAACTTGATTTAACTCCTTTTGGTTCTCTTTGACTTGAAGGCATTAACTTTGCCAAGCCATTCTTGATAAGAGCTGCATTCATATAGCACGGCTCCTAAATAATCCAAGAGCATAGGTTTATGCGTATGATCTTTGGTAAGTTGTAGGAGGGCGTCCTTGGTAGGGCAGGTGGGGTTAGAAAAGGAAGCTTATTTTAGGTAGTTTGGGTAATGAGGTTTTAAGTATAAACACGTTCAGAAGCTTAGGTTAGGCTAGGAATGGAGGGGTTAGTGGTCTTATAGGGGGCTAGCATCGTTAAACACTTCTCCTTAAGTGCCCTCATGTAAGGCTTCTAGTGGTTCTCCTTTCATGCCATAGTAGTCATGACTAGATCTCTTTTCATAGTAGCTTGATTCTCCTTTTAGCCTCCTACTTTGTTCCCCAAATTGAACTTTCCTTGCTTGGCAAAAATTCTCCATAAATTAATCAAGTTCAACCATCCTCTTGTTCATTCTCTACTTAAGACTTTGACTCATCTAGAGCATGCGGTTTTTAAATTCCCTTAAAAGTTCATCCATGGTAAAGGAAATTTGCAATAAAAAACCTCTCACACTCCCTCACTTGTTCCACAAAGAAAAAAAAATCTCTCTTACTTTTGTTAGTGGAAAAGATTTTAAACTTGTGAGACAATCAATCTTCTTAAACTCAACTTTTCCCAAACAAAAGCAATTTGAAAATCTTAGTGAAAACAAGAAGTGGAGTTGCTTGGAAAGAAGAAAAAATGAAAGACAATAGGACAAAGGATGTAGAAAGGTACCATTGGAAACAATAAAAGTAAGATTAATTGAAAGAAACCTCACTTTCAAGAAAACTAGTATGCTATGGGCCTATTAAAGCACATGAGACAAATCCTTGGTAAATTTTTATTTGTTAAGTTCATAGTAAACAAGAGGTAAAATTCACGTTTGATTTGGCTTTGCTGACCAAGTGAAATTGGCAAGAATAAAACAAAAATACAAATCAATTAATTCTTGTCGGAAAAGAAACAAAAGGATGACTAAAGCAAAAAGACAAAAATGATTAGCACATTTTTTTTCTTTGAGTTGCTGCAAGAAAACAAGATCAAACTGATTAGTTTGTAGCAAAAGACAAGGCATAAAAATGAATTTTGAAGGAGACAAACAAATGGGATGATACTTGCTAGACAAGAAATAAAAGAAACATAATGATTGTTTTGGTATGAAAGATCAAGAACAAAGGAAAATCTAGATGGAACACAACCTGGAATTTTTTTTCCTTTTTTTTTTAATATTTTGTTACAATGGAAACAACAACAAAATAAATTGTAGCAAAAGAAACAAAAAAAAATAAAAAGAACATAATTAAAAAAGGATAGATTTGTCCAGATTAAAGCTTGTAGCTCTGATACCAAACTAATGAACTCATGGTTCCAACTGAAGTTAGGTCATCACTACTAGGCTCGATATACTCTCCAGGGATAATTCTATGGATAAAGCTCCATCAATGTCCTTGGGTTGAATGGACTCCTTTACTTTCTCTTTTGTTGGAACTTCCTCTTTCTTGGAACTTGATTAAACTTCCTTTGACTTGAAGGCATTAACTTTATCAAGTGATTCTTGATAAGAGTTACATTGATAATGCAAGTCTCACGAATTTTGCAAGAGTGTAGGATTATGGGCATGATCTTTGGTAGGTTGTGGGAGGGTGTCTCTGTTAGTTTTGTGCCCAAAAGCTAATCTTGAGATACTTTTATATCACATATTAAGTCACGATATTTTATTGAGGCTTACGTAAATCACCGACAATCTTGTCACTTGGATAGCAATGATATGTTGCTAGACACCACTCATTGTTTACACCACTCATGGTTTATGGTTATAAATGTGGTTTATGATCATTGCCAACATGATAAAAGCTTATAGGGTCACTAACTTTGAGCCAATTAGATTATTTGAGTTCATGGTCCAATTGTTTGGTTTTCATTTTATCATAATTTTGGATTAATTATTGGGCTAAAAATTGTTACTGTTGTGCCCAAAAGCCAATCATGAGATGATTGTATTTTTGCACAATGAGTCATGATATTTTATTAAGGCATTAATCCAGCAATTATGTTTGTTGTTTTGTTTCTGCGTAACTTAACAAACATAATTGTAACCCTAGAATAATGATATTCTTAAATGTCCCTAGTCTAGTATTATTGTGGAGCGGGTTGCAATAATACATAATGACTAGCATATGTGGAGACTAATATGAGATATGTAGTCTACATATGGGTACAACTTGGAGAACTTGTGTCCTGGACCGACCCACCATGAGAACACTTCATAGATCATTATATGAGTGTCATAAGTGATTCTCATAATGATCATGGTATATGTAGTCCTTCGACCTAAAATCATCAAGGTTCCCTACATGTGAGTCACATACTTTAATACTTTCCTTTGTTGCTTGTAACTGAGTGAACTTGAAGGGGGTCATTGGGTATGTCACATATCATGCGGAGGGATTTGTATGATCGAGATGGGATTTGTCCCTCCTATGTAACGGGAGTGATATCTTCGGGCCCCTTGATAGAGTATGACTTAGAAAAATGCATGGCCATGCTCGGATGAGTTGATATACGATACCAATGTCATCAGTTTAAGTTGGTCTACTTGGTAATCAAGAAACCAAAGATTGGGCTATACGAGAGTGACACATTCCATGTCTCGTGCTTAGTCTTGATATCTTGGACAAAGGGACAATGGCATATATCGGTGATGATCATAAGGGTTGAGTCAAATCATCGACAATCTTGTCACTTGGGTAGCAATGATGTGTTGCTAGACACCGCTCATTGTTTATGATCATAAATGTGATTTATGATCATTGCCAACGTGATAAGAGCCTATTAGGTCGCACACATAAAGCTATTTGGATCATTAGAGTGCATGGGCTAATTATTTGGGTTATGGTTTCACTTTAATTTTGTATTAATAATGGGCCCAAGAGTTGAGCCATTATTAAGCTCGAAATTAAATCCTAATTGGATTAGGGCTTTGAAACCCATTAGGCCTGGAAGTTGAGTCTCACTATAAATACAACTTCTAGTGAGAAATTCGCAGGTCTCCTTACCCTAGCCTCCCAAAAGGACAGCCGCACTCTTCTCTTGCAATTCCTTGGAGGACGCAAGCTAGCACTGCGAGGGCAAGAGAAACGCATCTGCCAGGACGTGGTGGAAGTGTGGTGATCCTGAGAGGCTCGTGTGGATACCATAGAGAGCTTGAACACGTCAACTGTTCAGGTTTTGTGATTCGACTCTACAGTTGAGTGAGAGATCTCAACCGAAAATTAGGTATGAAAATTTTTGAACACCCGGTTTACCCCGTTTCACTTGGATCCTGGAGGGTTTCAGTTAAATTTCGCTGCGCTGTTTGGCTCCCGAAACCCAACAAAAATTGAGCCACTATTAAGCTCGAAATTAGGCATAATTGGATTAAGGTTATGAAACCTATTCTGCTTGGGAGTTTTGAATCACTATATATATGTTATACAATGCTATTTTCATAGTGAGCCTCCCTAGATGAAACTGAAAAAGGGTTCTGAGATTTCCAGCCACACTCCCTTATTATCTTTCCTTCAAGAACGCAAGCTAGCAGGACGAGCAAAAGAAGAATGCTCCTGCTGGAACCTGGAGAGGGCATGGTGATCCAAGTGGTTTGTGTGGATATTGTAGAAAGCTTGAACATGCCAACTTTTCAACTTTTGTTATTTGGCACAACAGTTGGGTGAAAGATCTCAATCTACTACTTATAAAAATTTCAAACACCAAATTTGCCTCATTTCACTTGGATCCTTGAGGGTTTTGGTTAATTCCAGTGCATTGTTTGGCTCCCAAAACCCTACAACCTTGGGTAGGACAAGTGGGGTTAGGAAAGGAAGCTTGTGTTGGGGTAGCTTAAGCAATAGACTTTCAGGTATAAACAAGTTTAGAAGCCCAAGTTAGTCTAGGAATAAAAGGGTTAGGTGTCCTATAGGGGGGTTACTGTTGTGAAACACTTCTCCTTCAGTTCCCTGATGTAAGGCCTCAAGTTGTGCTCCTTAATCTCGCCATAGTAGTCATGACTAGGCCTCCTTTCATAGTAGATTGATTCTCCTCTTGGCCTCTGACTTTGGTTTCATAGTTGAACATTCCTTGCTTGGCAAAAATTCTCCATGAATTGATCAAGGTCATCTCATCTTTGTTTCTAGCTTCCTTTCTTTATTCTTTAATCAATTTTTTATTCTTGCATTGAATTTGGAGAAGGCTGCAAGGTTCTTAAGGAGCTTAAAGATTACTTAGAACATAAGGCTTCCACCACTAGTAGTTAAGTTAGGAGATACAAATACATCTTTGATAGAAGAGTTAACATCTCTTATAGCTGTAATGGCTAAATGAATCCCATTAGCAATATAAAATTGAGATATACCAAGGTATTTTCATTTATTGGATAGCGTATCAAAGAAATTTTTCATATAGTTAGATGTAGCATAATCAACATGCTAAGTCTGTGAGGTGTTAGAATGATTACCTTGAAGTTGTAATGCAGAGAAAGCAGAAGTAATCATTTCCTAAACCATTTGGGTAGCAAAATCTGTTGGCAAACAATGGAAGCAATTGTGGAATGACTAGCTACTTTAGAACTAATATCAGCCTAATACATTTGGGCTTGAAATTTTGGAGGATGATTGGGACACTCCTTGATAATATATCCTAGTTTACTCAAATAGTTACATGTTTTGTGTGAGTAGTAAGCATCAATAGAGCCAAACCCTTTATAGCTAAAACATTGAACTGTGCTCATGACTTTGCCTTTCCTTTTCCATAGCAGCTTATGCAATAGGTGTAGTAGTATTAAGTAGATGGCTTTGTAGGAATTGAGCCTACATCTAGAGACACTACTCCTCAGAAAGTACTTGACCAAGCAGACATCCAAGGATAAAAGAGGCTCTTAACTCTTCAAGTTTGATCGGATAGACTCAAATTCAGTCTGTAGCTTCATTAAGACTAAACTTATTAATGCTCCTCATGAATGGTTAGCATAAATCACGTCAAAATATTCAGCCCATAAATTGTGAAAGCCT
The DNA here is from genome assembly GCA_039654915.1 of Aquilaria yunnanensis. NCBI lineage: Eukaryota > Viridiplantae > Streptophyta > Magnoliopsida > Malvales > Thymelaeaceae > Aquilaria > Aquilaria yunnanensis. The sequence continues at coordinate 50,789,121 of CM077594.1, read as the reverse complement.
AATAAATTATCCTAAACGTAGATATTTCCATGAGTGTAGTTATTAATCTTATATTCTAGTTGATATTGTCTCATATTATTTTTTTTAGTGTATACCTTTTGCAAATATTCCCACATGGATTTTTCTGTTCTACATGGCCTCAAATTGACTGCAAGAAGAAGGTCAACAAAAATCATAATCCAAGGCATAACCCATGCATCCTTAGTTTTCCATTCTACTACTTTGGTAGTATAATTGAGAGCAAGCTCACTCCCATTGTCACCCCATAATCCATTTCCCACAATAAAACATTGAAATTGAAACTCCTAGGTGAATTGATTCTTACCGTTAAAGCAAATTCCCAAAGATTAAAATTGTTCCTAAACATAATTAAAACAAAAATCACCACAAGAGAAAATGCAATGACACATATGGATTAGAAACCGAAAAATGGTTACTTCAACATGGCCAACGGTGACAAACAAAGCACTTAACAAGCCATAAGTGACTGGTTAGTCGACGAGCAACACAAAGCATCAAATTTAACCACCAAGAACACCTGAGGAATGGTTGGCCAGCCAACGATAAGAAAAACCCAGTAAGTTTAGTATCCCTTAGAGAAAATTGAAGAGAAAATGAGAGAAGAACTAGAAAACCCAATTAAATGGCTCTAATACAATATGAATAAAACCACCCCTTTTGATGTGGGGATCCCTTCCATTATATAGAAGCTAATTACATGCTAATTACAAGGCCCGTAAATTAGCCATTACATCACTATTTGATTCTTTCCTAATATTTATAGAATATCAATAGCTAAGGTACAAGGAAGATTCCATAGTTAGATAGATCAAGTATGGAAGTCCACTTAACATCTCTGGCTAACAATACTAACCATCTACATAGAACCTAACTTATACCATAAGTAGGCTTATAATTATTACATGCAATCAAACTTGGCAAACACACCTCTGCTAGTTACTTGGCCCTCAATTAGCTTAGTGCCTACACAAAAATAATAAGCATGACCATTCCATGGAATACCTAGTAAGGTCTTCAACTTGCAAGTAAACACCATATGATTCTATGCACAACAAAGTTATACACATAGTTATGACACTATACCCATTCATTTTTTAGAGCATTCTGGCAGTGATCATCCTATGTTAGAGGTCCCTGCAAGCTACTTACCTCCTTAATGGTGAGGTCATAAAAACTAGTCCTCAAAATGTTTGATCACCACATCCAAGGGTCACATTGGCGAGCCATGCTCTAATACCCCTTAGTCCCATGTACAGGAGACCACCCAGTCTCTATGCTCATTATGAATACATACTTGGTCCTTATTCTCTTTAGAATTACTAGCTCATAGCCAGCAATACATTATTAGACTTGTTAGTATTCCACTAGAATCCAATTTACCTTTCCATTTTACATGGAAGAGTAGGTATGTTGGCTTACAAGCCAATTTGTGCTAGATATGGTATAGTGCCCCTTATGACTCCATAAACCACTGAAGATACCTTTGACTCTATGAGCCATCCTAAAAATCCCTTAGGTCTCCCAAGGTTGTTAGACTAACACCCTTTTGGCATCCTATAGTGATTTGCACAACTAAGAGCACCCACCCAGCATATGCACATGCCCAGTAGGCATGTGCCACAAGGTGCAGCCCTAGGAGGCCAACCTTATGTGTATTCAACATATTCTTGGAGTGGCTATTCATATACAAAAACATGAAAGCACTTACCACATTGGAAACCTTTTATCTAGAAACAGTGGTCTATGTCATCCCAACTATCTCTTCCACCAGCAGCTTTGATGCAGGCCTTGGTGGGCACTTTGCATGCACCTGGGAGTAGTCCTGTAATGGTATTTGTCTATATTGTCGTTACGTCAGTGCCGAGGCACATCAGGTGTACTTCGATCAGGTCGATCTCTAAAGTAACATAGACCGAACTCATTTGGCTCCAAGGTCACAACATTTATCCAAACTCCTTAGTCCATACACGGACTTTGGGCAAACCTCGAGGCCTAAGGCCTTCGGCCATCACATGTCTAAATTACTCACTACTCATTTGACCCTCTAGGCTGCCATTTAGCATTTCAATATTTGTATAACTAAGGTATCATGCTGATGATATTAGAAGTTATGTTTTGTTTTAATGATGGCAATTTTCTATTGTTTTTAATCATTATATCATCTAACATACACATTTTACCTCTAATACCAAGAAAATCTCCGATATCTCAGATAATTCCTCCACAAGCCAACAAGAAATTAAGTCAAATCCAAAATACCTTAGACAAAAATTGTAAGTCATATGCTATATAATCCTCCTCCCATCCATTAAGAGTTATTAATTTCAAATCTTATATTTACTTAACCTTTTCCTACTACATTAATTTCAAATTTGAGGTACCGCAATTTTTTCTAATTCCTTCTCTATCATTGTAAAATTGTGAATTGACTAGATTGTCCATAGGTAATTTAAGTGTACCCTTAAAAACATTAGGAATAAACTGCATGTTCTTAGAAGCTAAGGACTAGATGTATAATTAAATAGCAGAAGGGGGTGCAACTTAAATCCAGGTTTGTTCCTATTGTTTATAGTGTGTTGCATACTGGTGCCAGATTTTGTAAAGTAACCACTTAAGGCACCAAGTGTGTGGTAAAAACAAGTTTGGTGGTGGTGTGGTGACAAACCCACTTGGTCACCTTCTCCTTCATTTATCCTACCAGAAACCTCTCTCCCCACCATGATCAAACCCCTGAAGCTCCAGCCAAGCTAAAACCAACCATGTTCCACTAAATTAAGCACCAAAATCAATAAGATTTAGGTTAGAATTTAGGAGCAACTGGAACTATGACCTTTGGAACAAGGGAAGGTTCGGCCCTTTTGTTTCTAGCCATAATTTCATGCTTCAGTAGTCTTGGTAGCCAACTAATATTATTTCCCTACTTATTAACTAGTATTTAAGGGCCAAGAAGTGAGAAAACAATAGATGAGCAATGAATTCACAATTGAAAACAAAAAAGGGTGCATTGAGGTGAGAGTTCAGTTTTAATTCTGTTCCAGCTAGAAGCTACCAGTTCTAATGGATTAAATTGGTTGTAGATGTTGTTATCTTGCCTATAATTTAGTGTACAAAAGCTAGAAATCAAGAGAATATTTATTTGGAGGTGTATTAACCATAGAAATTCTAAGTGTGCTTTAAGGTGAGATTTTGATGTTACTGCAGTTTTAGTAAATTTTAGGAATAAACTTATTTATTCTAGATGTTTAATGGGCTATGTGTTGATGTAGTCTTGCATATAAACTAGTAGACAACATCTAAAAAAATAAGAAAATAAGGTTTGAGCTATGTTTGTACCATTAAAACGATAAGGAAGCACAAGCTAGGCAAAATTTGGATAGAAAAACATGAATTGTTAGTGCTTGATTTTGGCACTATTCTTATGTGTTAAAATGGCTAAATTATGCTTAAAATGATCAATATAGGTCCTAAGCATAAGATACCAAGAGGGATCCTAAGTTTGGCTTGAAACCGAGACAAAAATGCCAAGTACTTTGAGCTTGCAAACTAAGTTATCTAAGGTAAGGGTTATTTGATGTGTATGATTTTATGTTAAATAAATTTGGCTAAGATACTTGTCTATCAATTGGCTGAATTATTGATGAATTTAACAAGAATATAATTTGAGTATTGAATGGCTATTTAAAAAGCTTATAAGGTTGAGTTTGATAGAAAACTAAACTATGGAGCACATATGTGGTGCATATGTGCATATGTGTGACCATGGGTGTACAAGCAAAAAGGATCTCGAAAAGGTCTAGTTTATAGTGAGTATGATGGATTAGGAACTAAAGACACCTAAGGTTATCATGATGGGCCAAGCCCTAGGTGGAAGAAGGGGAGGTGTCCTTAACCACTTATGAAACCTTACAATGCTAACACTAACACATGCACTAAATAAGCAAATAGTCAGGTCCTATGCATAAAATAAGAGATCTTGGCCAATACTAAGATGCTTTAAAAGTAGTATTTTCATGGAAATTTTGAACTTGTCAATTGTAGGACTAACGGGTAAAGGAATTGTGGAAATTAGCTACTTCCATAATTATTAGCCAATAATACAAGTTCCTAGCACTATGATTTAAGCTCAAGTGCATGAGGCATATATTAATATCTTTATGGATAAAATGCATGGTTCTATGAGAATACTTTTCTTGCAGGTTTATAATCCTTACTAGGAACCTTTGGTTCTCACATCCCATATTTTGTGTGCAAATACTAGTATATCTGGGGCTAACAACCAATAGAAGGAAAGGTTCTTAGTATTTTGATAGTAGCTCTACATAAGTTAATTACTATGGTATATTGTTGTTAAGCTTCTTTATTGCAAGTTCCTAATTACTTGGAATACCAACTTACTAGCCTTTGTTGTACACAGGCAAAGAGCAAGGGATACCTAGACACTATAGTGATCCTTTTGGGCATTATAATTTAGGTGTAATTGGATCCTAGGATTCTTAGTGTTTAACATATGTACAACACATTTGTGTATAACGTATATGTGTATATAGAACTTATGCCTCTGGTAAATGCTACAAAACTGTTGGTTATGTTCCCTAGTAGCTTGTATAAATCCACAATGAAAAACAGTATGTTTTATACAAATACATATTTTTTAAATGCTGGCCAGTTGCACTACATGTATATTATTTTATGGTTTTCGACCTATAGCCATAGGAAGGTGTCATATAAAAAGTATTGTATTAAAGATTTAACCAACTAACATGCCCACTAAGGGACAATTTACATAAGCCTAACACCAAGTTAGTGTCAGGTTCCTAAGGCCCAATATGATATATATGGGATTAAGGGTAAAGGCCTGTGACACCCTATCCCTTGTGTTTATATATATATATGGTATAAAACAAGTGTTAACGCATCAAATCCCATATCTATCTAAAATGGGAGATATTACAAATCAGATACTAGATATGTACAAACTTGATATACAAAGAAAGTGAGGGATCTATTCAAATAATATATGGAATATGTATAAATGAAATGTACAAATCAAATGATAGAGATGTATGAAACTCGATATTTAAAGTAAGTGATGGATATGCATAAAATATGTGACACGTATGTGCAAATGAGATCAGAAATAAGTTATAGACATCTAAGTAACTTTTACATATAAATATGGCCTAAATGCACCATTAGTCCTCAAACTTTGCAACTCATACAAGTAGGTCCCTTAACTTTAACTCAATATGACTTAGTCCTCAAACTTTGCAAAATCTTGTGACTCAAACTTTTTAAATGGTACGACTTAGTCCTTCAGCCATTAGGATAAACCACTAGGGGTGTAAAACAAATCAAGCCTTATCAAATAGTTCTAGTTTGAGCTCATTTTTTTCATTTTTGAATCGAGCATAATGAACTTCATGATCAAACTTGAGCCATATTTTAGGTTTGAACCCTTAATGAATCGAGCTCGAACCCAAATTTGTTTGGCTCGAACTCTTATCGAGCTTAATGAGCCTAGTATAATATTTATGTAATATAATTTATTTAATAAATTAAAACATATATCCTAAAATTTTAATTACTATATATGGATTATGGACCCGGCCTAAAGACCCGCAGCGACCTGCCCCTACCTCAAAGCTCAAACTCTTGCTTCTCACCCTGTCACACAACCTCCTTCACCCTCTTGACTCTCCTTTTCCATTTTCTCTCTATCATCTGCCGCCTAGCCGTCTTGTCACTGCCCCACCGTCGATTCCCGCATTTGTCGACTGTCATCATCTCGCCCCTTCTAGCCCTATCGATGCCACATCTTCTCGCCATCGTGCCATCAATTAGCTAGTCGTCGAGCCTTCTCTCCATCATTCGTCATCATGCTGTCGATCCTTCTCTTCATCGTGCCGTCATCATGTCGTCGCCACCCACCATCCAGTAGGTCAACATCAGCTTTGATTATTACGATTCTTGGTTAGTATATGTGTTTTTCTTCTAAAATTTTGATGATTTTGTGTTAAAATTGTGATGATTTCGTATAATAGGGTTAGTAGATGTGTTTTGCTTGCTTGATTTTAGTTTCTCTAGTTTTAGTTTCTGTATAATAGGGTGCTATTTCTACATAATTTGGTGCATTTGTAACTAGATAAATGCATGAGATGTATGAAACATAATCTGGTTTTAGAACTAATGAGTGATCAGTTTATTATAAGTATTTGTCTCAAATTAGTTGATTTAGTATAACTGCTAGTCCATATTGTGCTAAAATATAATGTGTAGCTGACGAACTTGCTGTTGCCAATGGCTAGAGTTGAAAATGCAAGGTTTAAAATTTTCCAAAACTATAAGAAAAGGGATGAGTTGAAAAGAGGTGATCAACTAGTAAAAGTGTTGTTTAATATTTTTTTGAGATGTTATCCATAAGTTGCTAGATTTTGTAATCATTGATCAGGTCTCAGCTGCTAAATAGAGAAATACTTGCAACAAAAAGTGATCCAAATGCTTAAAGCTTTAGTTGTTCTACTTTTTCCATTAATAGGAACAAAAAAATTATTCATCTTTTTCTCTATAGTTGAAGCCATCACTGAATACCCTTTATGATACAACATCTTGCAGCCTGCATTAGCACCTGTATGTGCTATTATTTCTAATTTTAAATTGATTAGGAGTATTCCCGATAACAAATTTGGTAAATTTTGTACAATTCTATGATTAGAGGTTATATTGTAGTTAGGCTCCTCCCATGCATCATTGAAAACTACATAGAATGAAATGAGCACTCAATGATATTCCTTATTTATTTAGTTACTTTTGGGTATACCCAATGATATTCTTTGGATGCAATGGAAAGGGCTTCATCTTGAAGCTGGTACATTTCATGCTTTTCTCTGGTTACTAATTCTTTACTTGTTTCATATGTTTTAAACTCCTACAATTTTTTCAAGGACTAAAACAACCAATGATAATCAATCTACCAATCTAGGATATGGCGATATGTTTTGCTATGTATGTTTCTTTTGTGATTTAGCATGCACGTGAGCTATACATTGTTTGCTGGAAAATGGCGATATGCTACTCATGGCTATGTTTATTTTTGTAGCTTGGACTAAAACTACGGCCACCAATAGGAGCAAAATTCTTAGGAAATGGTTCGTAGCAAATTTTGTGGCTTCACTCTAAGGCTTCAAGAATAGTTAACAGTGGTGACGCATGTTCCATGACCTCTTGCTCATGTTGTTTGTCTAGATGCAAAGTAGTGAACATTTAAGACAAATTTTTATAATTTGTTATTGCTAAATATTTCATGAGCTTGGTTGTTTTTTATTGTTTATAACTTATTTTGAACTCAGATGAATGTCCTTGGTTATGTGCTTGATGGGATGCACCTTGATCATATAGGTTTCATGTTATTTTTTCATGTACAATTACGTAATTCAAATCGAGCTCAAATTTTTTGAGCTCGAACCGAGCTCCATTATTCGAGCTCATGAACCAAGAGCATTAAGCCTCTCGAGCTAACGAATCGAGCCCGAGCCTACTACAAGCTGAGCTCGAACCTTATTTATGAAGCTCGTCAAGCTCCAGCTCGAGCTCGAGCCTACTTCAACATGAAATGAGCCAAACTTGAGCCTAGCCTGTTTGAGCTCGGTTCGCCTCGTTTGCACCCCTAGTCCCAACTTCTAATGTTTTAGCAAAATGATTTTTTTGTTTAAGAACTTCCATCATCACCAAACTCGTGAATTAATAAACTTTACGAAATCATTAAGTACATTATTAACTAATTAAATAACTTACAAAATGATGATTCAAAAAAATTATATACAATAATTTGAGAAATTTCTAATTATTTAATAATTTATATTTTACTTATTTTAAAAAAAAAAACTACTTTGATTGGCTTATTGGAAAGAAAAAAATATTTTTATGCACTCCACTTCTATGTTGATCAATTATTTTTTCTAAATATTTTTTTCTCACTTTTTTTTTACAAAATATGCAACATTAGGGACTTATGAATTTAGTGATGATTTTATAGGAGTTTTTCTTTAAGTAGATTTAGTTTTCAAACAATTTTCCAAATTAATATTTTTGGTATTAAGATTTTGTGATTTAGAATTAGTAGATCACATCATCTTGAAATTAATTCATCCGTCGCACTTCTCATTCTAATGAAGATGGTACGTGCTACAACTTCCTTGGCCTTTTATCATTTGGGGTAAACTCCACTAGTCATCCCTAAACTATGAAATGTTGCTTATTCATCCCTAAACTACGAAATGTCGCTTAATCATCCCTAAACCATATCCGATGTTGCTTAATTGTTCTACTGTCCATCATAGTTGTTAAGGATGAACGGAAAAATGATGTGCCATGGAAAAATGATGTGGCTACTAATGTAGCATCACTTTATCATCCATCTTTAATGGTATAATAGACGGTAGAACAATTAAGCAATATTAGATATAGTTCAAGGAAGATTAAGCAACATTTGATAATAAGCAACATTGAATATAGTTTAGGAACAACAGGCGAAATTTACCCTATCATTTGTTTATGAAGAAAATTTTGGGGAAGAAAAACTAATGAAGATGGTACGTACTATCATTTGTTATCAACTCTAGCTAGATATAAATAAGAGTAGAGAATTTGGGGAAAAATAAAAATTTTAACCAATTAATTAGAATATTGACTACTAGTTTTTTCTTTTGATTGATTGCAACTAGTAATTATATTTGAAAAAAAAAAGATTCAAATTAAACATAAAGAAGCCATTAATTTGCAAGAAATTGAAGAAATAAAGAAGGTAAAGAAGATAAATCATCCCAAAGTAAATGGTTGGATTGTTTTTTTTTTTTTTGTATCTTTTCCCAAATTTTTCTTTGGAAACAAATGATAAAAAGCCAAGGAAGTTATAGTAGGTACCATCTTTATTAGCATAAGAATAGCAATGGATGAATTAGTTTCAAGATGACGTAGTATACTAATTCTAAATCACAAACTATTAATACCAAGAATATTAATTTGAAAAATTGTTTGAAAACTAAATCTACTTAAAGTAAAACTCTCTAGAATGATCTCCCAATTCATAGGTCCCTAATATTGTATATTTTGTGTGAAAAAGGTGAGAAAAATATTTAGAAAAAATAATTGATCACATAATAGTAGAATGCATAAAAAATAGTATTTTTTCCAACAAGTCAACCAAAGTAGTTTTTTAAAAAATAAGCAAAATATAAATTATTAAATAATTAAAAATTTTTTAAGTTATTGTATATAATTTTTTGACTTATCATTTTATAAGTTATTTAATTATTTAATTGTGTATTTAAAAATTTAGTAAATTTTATTAACCCACGAGTTTGGTGATAATAAAAGTTCCTAAATAGAATGGTCATTTTTCTAAAAGATTGGAAGTTAGGACTTAAAGTTGTAGCTTATCCTGATGGCTGGACTAAGCCGCACCATTTAAAAAGTTTGACTAAGTTGCATGATGTTGCAAAATTTGATGACTAAGTTATACTGAGTCAAAGTTAAAGGCCCAACTCATGCAAGTTGGCAAAGTTGGAGGACTAATTATGCATTTAAGCCTATTGTACATATGTGATTATATGTTAGTACGATACTGTTTATTTATTTATCTATATTATACAGTGATATTAAAATTGTACATATGGTATAAAAAAACTTGATGCAAATTTGGTTAAAATTGACTAAATAAAAAAACATGAAAATTTTGGCCAAATTGACTCAAAAACATCCAAAAGTATTAAAAAAACAAGGTACTATCAACAAGGCTATAAATGAATCAAACGAACACAAACAAGCTATGTTCACATTTGTTCATTTAACTTTTAATGAACAAGAACATGAACAATAAATGAACGGAACTTCTCTGTACGTATTTATTCATTTATTACTAAACAAACACAAACACCAACAATTAAAGCTGATGGTTGCCTCCAATTTGAATTACAATGAGTCTAACAAAGGCTAACTAGGCAAAAGGCGATTATGGGAGATATTATGAATTAGCGCTATGGGGTTTGATTTGATATGACAACAAATTCAGGGTGTGAAAGGAATGTCCAAAACAAAGGCAATAGATTAATTTTAGGGAGATTTGGGCATAATCATATGTATGTGCAGTAGATGAACACTAATAAAAATATATGGTATATAAAATATATATAATAATAAATGTACAACTAGTATATAAATAAACAAATAAATGCATAAATGAACAAATAAATAAATAAATATAAATAAATAATAACCAAACTGTTTGTGAATGTAGCTGAACAAACGAGACATTGCTTGTGTTCATTCATTTAACTAAATAAACAAATATAAATGAACTCCCACTAAATGTTCTATTCTTTTACACCTCTAACTATCAATTGGTGACTAAATTGCACAAAAATAAAACTGTACTCCATCAACCTAACTGCAAAGAAAAAAACAAACATTAGTGACTTAAATGAAGAGGGCAAAAACAGACGGAGATCTGGTCTGCAAGCGGGTTTTAACAAAACTGCTCTTGGTTGCTTTTTTCGAACCCGCTGGGCCGAGGTTAGAGAGTTGGGTTGGAATTCACTCGCTTTGTGTTCTATTAATCGTTGCCGCTAGTTGGGCGTCACTAAGGGGTGGTCAGAGGGGTCGCTGTCGATTGGGCTTTCGAGAACCGCCTCCCACAGCACCGCTAAAGAAAGGAGGAAGAGAAGCTAGCCATGAAAGGGGAAGGACATGCTTGAGATTTTTATTTTTAATTTTAATGAAGGTAGAAAGGCAATACGGAGATAGAGTACACATAAGGTATGAAGTATTTTTTTAACAATGCTTATTCAAGTCCAGTCTCAACTCGTCATTTCTAACTAGGGATGACAATTGGGTGGGTCGGGTCAAGTTTGGGTCAGGTCATTTAGGTTCGGGTCTAATCAGGTTAGCATGAATTCAAGTCCAGGTCGGGTTCAGGTCAGGTCATTTTGATTCGGGTTGAGTTGGGCCGGGTTTATTTGGGTTCGGGTTCACTTCAGGGCGGGTCAATTTTAGTCTCGGGTAACTTCAGACCAACTTTCGGGTCAAATTTAGGTCAACCTTTGTGTTCAGTGAATTATTAGTGTGAAGTCAAAATGATTGAATTTATTCAATTTTTTAAAAAAATTTAAATCAAATAATTTAATTTTTTGTGTGATTTAATTTAAATTAAATTCTCATTGTTTAGTATATTTAATTAAAATATTCATAAAAATCTTCTTCATTATAGTTTAGTACATATTTAAGTAATTTAACATTATTAGTAATATTTAGTTGTTTTTTTAAACCCATACCCTTTAACTATCATCGTACAGATTATTCAGATCTTCACTCAGCTATCACTCAGACATACACAATGACAATTTTGTTATACTTATGTTTCAATGAATTTCCTTTGAAATTACAATGAAATGCAAATCAAGTTCATTATCAGTGACTAAATTGTAAAATTTAAAACATTTTAAGTGAAAGTGCAAAGATTTCAAAAATTTTAGGATCGATGTTGTAATTATTATGGGTGACTAAAATAAAATTTTTTAAAATTTAGGTACTTTATTGCACTATACTTAAAAGTATAAGGATAAATGTTGTAATTTTAATAATTGCCTATTAAGATCGTTAAACTTTCTAAATATAAAAATTACTTCTGTTGGAAAAATTCAAATATGAAATTCACTAAATATAGATGTTTCTTCCCCAAATAAGATACTTATAATATATAGAAGTCCTAAAAAAAATAGAAGTTACTAAATATGGAAATCCTTTCTCAAAATATGAAAATTATTAAACATGAATATCTTAAAAAAAAAAATAAAACTACTAAATATGAAAATCTCATCTCCAAATATGAGACTTACTAAATATGGAAGTACCAAAAAATGGAAGTTACTAATAACGGAAGTCACCATTCCTAAATATAAAACATACTGAATATGAAAGTCTCAAAAAACGGAAGTTACTAAACATGAAAACCTCCATATTTAGGACCGAGTTAATATGAAAAATAATGAAATAGGAAAGTTAAGGTTTAGGGTGATGGTTAAAATCGGATATTGTAAGGTTTAGTTATCGGGTCATCTCAGGTTCAGATCAGGTCAGTCTCGAGTTTGGGTCATTTGGGTTCTAGTTTTCTCGGGTTTCCCTTTAATCGGATTCAAGTTCAGGTCGGATTGGGCACAGTCGAATTCAAGTCATCGACTTTTTTAGTCAAATCGGGTCAAGTCGGGCTTGAGTTCGGGTGAGTTGGGCCAGGTCATTGGGTCGGGTCCGATTTTGCCATCCCTATTTCTAACCCATAAATTAGGTAAAGAGTCAATTCCACTTCCCTGGAGTGGATAATAAATTCCGCATAAATTATTAAAAAAGCTCTGTAGAAATTTGAAAAACAAAAAAGATAGGCAATCTAACTAAATTGTTAAGTTAACAATCTAAATTTTAAAGGCGTTGAACAGGAACACGAACTTATAAAGAAATCAACAATTGAAAGCATGGAGGGAGGGATCAGATAGGCATTTATAAAGAAATCATCAACTGAAGAGTAGTGCAAACAAAAAATTATACAAAACGCATCAACTACTATACTCTTACAAAAACGTACTCCTACAGGCTACAATCGGAGTCCCCCCTTTTTTTTTTTTAAGTTCCCGGTGCGTGTGAGACTTGCATGTTACAACCATGAAACGACTCCCTTTTCAACAGAAAACAGGATAGGACCAGCCAAAAACTTGCAGCAAGTCTAAAATGATGATTCAAGGGCAGTTGGTCTACCTGAGATGTTAGCAACCAACGTATCCAGTTACTTGGGGTCATCATCTAAAGTTACAGCAACCTGCCCGACCCCTCGCGAGCTTGTCCCAGAGGCAAAACATCTGCCTTGGCGATTGGTAATGGGCTGTGAAGTAGTTCTCCATGCATCCATACTGACAGAACTTCCAGCTGTGTGAGTACTGAACTGTCTTGGTACTGTTGAATTGTTCAACCCACATTCCCATGCTCACATCCTCCATCTTAAAGAGCTGCCGTGAAAATAAAAGATATCGATAGCTGTTCAGCTTAATGAACCAGTGATGCCATCCAGATGAAAGACAATGAATCTGATTTTCTGAAAGGAGAGGTCACTAACCCTTAATCTTCGATTGCCATGCTGTGAGACAACAAATTTTGCAACGTCACTTGAAATGATATAACCAGGTCCGTTCGCATAAGGAGGATAAACTGCTTCTGGCCATTCCTGTTACATCAGACAACGTATAACATGAGATTTTTATTGATTCATATGCGGTCCTAAAATTCGGAAGCATCAAATCTGAAAGCATAGGTACTATTAAGAAAATTTTTTAAGATCTTAAGCAAGGGCATTTTTCTGTCATCATTATTCAATTTCAATGCAACAGAAGCAGAACAAGGCCATTTTCACATATAATGAACGTCATGGATCAATTGATAAATCCTAGTTGCTGTTCAAGGGATAACTGCAAGGAGCGCTGGTTTAGGTGATTAGCAATTGGATTTTCCTTCATTTAGAAGAAACAGCTGAAATATTGGCAGGAGAAAAAATCTATCACATTCTGCCTCAATTCAAATGCCTAGCTTAAGATACTATGACCATCTCCCACAGAATCTACAAGATGTGTTATTTTTGTTGCATTCACCAAAATAGTGTCATCCAGTGCATAAGTTTAGACATATCCAGTGTACTAATCCAAAAATTACCTCAATAATTCTTCTTACAAATAGATTAAGATCTTCAGAAGTTGCTGTTTTTTCGTACACATAGCTAGAAGCTCCCTGTACTACATTATAATGCGACACACCAAATGCAAAGCTGAAGACACTAATATCACTATTTCCAGAATGCCCAACTATTAAAAAGTTCATTCCCAATACAACCGCATCATAGTATACAAATATGTCTGAGATGCAGGTTTGACGACCTTGTGTATATTATATATACTTCTTTTTCTGATGAAAGTCACAGGTTGACTTACCAATTCATCATCCGACAGAAGCAAAACAAGAAAGTATATGACAATGTTCTTAAATCACCAAGAACCTCTGTAACAGGATATAAAGAATTCAACTCTTGTCCACTTACATACCTGATAGGTAACTGCCCATTTCCCACTTCTCAAAGGACGATGCAGGAGATTGAGATTACCCATATAGAGAGACTTTTGGGAAGAAATGCCCTCAATCTCTTTTAGGACAGTATCCACTCTAACAAATGTGTCATCGTCACATTTCATGATATAAGGAGCAGTCACATTTTGAATCTGAAAAGTATAACAAGCACTTTATGGGGGAGAACAAAATTCCAAAGCATAACATACGAACATTTACCACAAACATTTTCCATACGTTGGAGATAACAGGCAACCTCAAAAAATTTTCTGATAAAATCGAAAACTCACCCCAAACTCACAAATGGAAATTGTTTTAAGAACAACAAGCTCATAGTGATCCATAAATGGCAAAATGACAATATCCCCAAAATAAGCAGCCTCTTTCTTCAGTATGGCATTCACCTCCTTCCTAGGATTCTGCACTTCGATTTAAAAAATATGAGAAGCCAAACAGGAAGCAAGATGAATGATACAGGCATGGTTAGTGTCTAAGATATAACAGGATAGGAGGGAGACAGTAGAAGCGAGAACCAGAGACATCAGGGGCTACATCTTGTATTGCTCGATTGATTCAATAAGCTGAGTATAATTCATGTTATGGACTCATAATCACTAATTACTGCAGCAATTACTCAGTTAATCACTCTCCATAAATCACTCAATCCATCACCACAATTATTAATGCTCACTATAATAACTCACTACTCACAATATCTATAATCTCTGAAACATCCTTACTCTCAGTAAAACGAAGCCTTCTAACTGCATCTTGTACATCTGACTTCATCTGTAACAGGCAACAATCTTGAGCTCCTTGCCTTATTTGCACCCTTTCAACAACCATTCTGTAGGTGACATTTACGTAACCTTATTTTGACATCAGGGCTTCATATATCTCCAACATCCCCTCTCAAACTTAAGGAAATGGTGAAACAATGAACTTTAAGTTTGCAAACAAGACTGAGATTGTCTTCACAAAGAAAAAAATAGCCCAAGATTTGTTGGTAGAGTTAGCATCATCTCTCCAACTGTTTGACTGATTTGATCATGGAGAACTTATTGACATCATCAATCTCTGATGATTTAAACAAAACTCTATGAAAGTATTTGTCAGCTACTTCAGTCAACTATTATGCTGGTACTTCCCCTCAGTAAACTCACTGCTCAGTGAAAACAATTGATACATGGTGCTCAACTTCAACAAAACATCTTGACTCGAAATGCTAAGACTCACAGCAATATGGGCTTCGAGAACTGGAATATCAACTTCTGGTCAAAATTGAATTATCTAAGACCAAACACATATTCAGGAAATGGGGCTATTTACATTGATAGCCATCAATCATGGCTGAGTCCTGAGTCCAATAATGGCCTCTGTTTTTGGTTTGGCTGAGTGCAAATAGGTGAACTTGGAATGGCATGCAGCTAGGCCAAAGGTTTTGTGGCTGCTTCCGGCAACAAGGTTGTATTCTGTACAGACAGGTCTTAAGAATGACGGAAGGACAAAATATGTTGCAGCAAAATCTCCAGGAATATTTGTCAGTGCTGATACCATGTCAGAAACTGGAGAGAATCAGCAGATGAAAGGATGCAGAAGGCTTGAATCAATCAGCAGCCTCTCATCCAATTTATATTAGAGTGATTAAGTTGTACAAGGTAGATTGCACTAAGTGCATTTACAATCAATCAGGGCAATACATTGATTGCTAAAATCATTCCCAATCACAATCAGAATGAAGCAAACCCCTACATCTCACAAATCATATCATGATTCTGACTGTTAGGAGAACTAAAAAGTCACCCCATACCTGTGACTTTTTAGTTCTATTCCAAAAACTCCAACAAGTTTACCAATTAGTTGCTTCCATGCATATATTTCAAAGTTCAAAATTTCATGTACATAATAAATTAACTCACTTAATTATGTTTGACAAACTTATATCTTCTCGAAGATGACTTTCATGATTATAACATTCAGTCCAACAGTTGAATGTACTACAAATTACATATTATGCATATAACAAGTTACTAAAAGGTCTAAAAGTTTGGAATGCTTACAGTGGATTAAGCTGACCCTTAAACCAGGTATTTGTTCAGAATCATCAATGCTTAAAAAGGAGAAGTCAAAATGGCGAAAGAAAAAGGCATTTTCTTAATGTGAAAAGAATGCTCTTTCAGAGGACTTACCAATGCAACAAAGAAGCGGACTGCCACATTTGAAGACTTGATTGCTGAAGACTGCATCCAGGTTTTTCTAATCGCCATGCGCTCCGCGAAGTGATTAGTAGCAGAAAGAATCCCTATAAAAAGTTTAATAGGGATTTGAGGCAATAGTTGAGCCTTCCACTGCGGTGACATTTCTAATACTTTTTGCGGGGAGAAACTTGGATGAGAGGCAGGAAGAGCTGTTGCATAAACTGAGTGAACATCAACATCTCCTTTTATTGCTAAACCAGTTGCATCTTGAAGCAAGAAACCCTAACATTATAGGCACATGCACAAGCTTCATGTCAAAAGTTTTCAAACTAAACCCAAGGGGAGACAGATAAATACTTCAATTGAACAACTAATTCAATCAGAAACACTACCATAATGCAAGGAAATAACCCTTAAAACACAAAATGGCAACTATCTACATAAACAGTTGATCGAAGTAGTATCTTATTGGAAAGTGGTTTCTTCCTCCAAAATGAAGAGTCATATATCATGTCTTCATTTTCCAAAGCACAAAGGTGCCATTTTGTTACTATTTTCAGATGCATTAAAGGAAACGTTCAGAGGCAACATACCATTCTATATGGAAATGAAGTCACATGTCGACCTCCAACTATTATATGGTATCCATCAACACCAGCACGTAGGGTAAGGATAAACATTCTTCCCTCTGCAAAAGGAAATGGCCAGGTCACCTCCGGTTTCTGCTCCCTGCCGATGAAACGCTGGAACCAAGAGGTTGTCTTGGACTCTTTATAATCTTGTAGATCATTCTGCATCCATTTTTCACATCTTTGAAAGCCATCCACTGCCAGAACAAAGTCAAACTCAACAATTATACCCAACAGTGATATAACCTCAATAAACAAAAAAGATTTTCCCCCTCGACCAGAAAAATTAAAGTAGGTATATCATGAAGACTCTAAATTTTCACCAAGTTGAAATACTGGAGAATTGCAGTCCATGCTTCATGATCAATGTTCCAAATGCTTCGCATAAGATACAGATTAACACATATACACTGATTCCCTGGAGACTGACAATTTTCTAGACTCATAAGCTCCATATTAACCAAGTTTTTGGTAATTTATACAAATTCTGTTGATCATGGACCAAAACTTATATTGGCCTATTCTATCAAATCAAGTTAAGTAAGCAAGTAATGAAAATGTCATAAAAGGGGATCAATTATAAAATTAGGACATGCCACCCGTAAGTTTGTGCTGACCTTTCAGTAAATTTGATGTAATTTAGTACATATTGACATGGGGAGAAGAAACCCAAGATAATGACCTTTTTCCAGATGCATGAGGTTCAGGTGAACCAAGCTTTCATATTCTATTTCACTAATAACTTCATCACCACAATTGATGACAGATTACAAACAGAAAAGATATTCCTACAGACAAGTTAAAGAAACAATTCAATCCTCCTTCTAGCTTAAAAGCACGATAAATTTGTGACTAGCTAAATAATCATAGAATTATGTGATCTGCAACCTTACTTGCTCACTCAATTTCACTTCCTAATGGTTCGAAAGTCATTCTATAATTCATAATCTCTTTCCTAATACTAGGAAAAAGAATATTCACAAAACTAAAAAAATTAAGAAACACAACATGTGATGAGACTTTACCAAGGATGTCTTCGTCATTCCTGGACGGCATCCCATCACACCTTTGAGCTGTACCCCACTGCATCCTGTAGCAAGTATTGTGCTCAATGACTGGCCGGTTGCTCCAATCACCTCTTAGTCTTGGATTTAAGTGTAAAATCTTTGGGGGATCCTCTCCATCAACAGATTTCAACCCCTGTAGTTCAACCATAAACTGTGAAACCATAACCAAGCCATCACCAAACCTCAATCTAGCAAGTTGCGGAACAAACTCCTTGTGGGCAAACTTAGGTGTCCCCACAATAGTTATAGAAGAACCAGCAGCCAGGCCACAAGGAAGGAACACTAACCTGTCCCCACTTTCCAAATCTTTTCCACTCACTGACAACCAAGAAGGACAGCTCTCAGGCTTCCCACCATAAATAGAAGTCTGTTCAATATCCTTCACGTCAAACTTATCTACCTCTTCCCAAGCCTTTAATCCCAAGGTCCACGCTTCATCAGCCAGTCTCTCAAGTACTGATAAATCAATAGTTCTATTCCTTCTTTGCAAAATCTCACCTGTTATTCGACCATATCGGTGCTGAAGTGGCCTTATCAGCGTTTTCCTCCCTTTCTCCTCCAAAGGTTCCTTGTTTGGCATCATGGGCGTATTTTGGTTTTGGTTATCTTCCAATTTGCGATGAAATGCATCCTTGTAAACAGAACTAAACAATGGCTTGCTGAAATCTGCATCAGCAGAATTTCCCAAAAGCTTCCCATTCAATCCGGCGTAGCTGTCATCTCCACTCAACATTGAAGCTATCTCCAGAAAGTGTGGAAACTTGGACGCAATGAAGATCAAGTACAATGCTGCTACAACCAGCAACAGATGGGACAACTTGAACCTCCGAACTCCAGGAGGTTCAGCTTTAAACTTCTTCATCTTATACGACAGGAACACTTCATAAAAGCAAAACTTCCAGCAGACAACCTTTCACCAAATCGGAGCAACAACCCAGAAACAAGTTATAAACCCCAAAGGGAGCAAAATCGAAGAGCACCCGAATGTCGAACACAAAATGCTTAACGAAATTTGACAAGCAAAAAACCCTAAGCAGAAGAAGTAAAAATGCAGAACGTATAAGCAAGATTCTCAGAGAACTTGAACCTTCGGCAGAATTGAAGGCGATCAGGTTCAACAATCAACCGATGTCGCAGAAAAGCAACATCTCTAGGAGCAAGATTTGAAACATCGAGAACTTTAAGCTCCTAAAGATATTACCAGCATTCTTCAGCCTCTACCAAGCGCCACCATTAATGGATATCGGAACAAAATCGAAAACCGAACAGCGGGCTAGAATCTTATAAACTGAAGCTGAACAAATATTTGTTACTGAGGAAAATAAAAGCGGGATTAAGTTACAAAAAATTGTTTTCTTAAACCTGAAGACCAAAGGCAACGGGAGGACAAGAGACGCAAACTGACCCGGGATGTGCAGGGTCTAATCTGTAACGTGTGTAAGGAATTGTGCCGTGGTGACTGGTCTGTAGAGAGGTGTGTGAAGTTAGCTTGTAACAGTAAGGGAGCACAACGGAGGATGGTACAAAGTATAGGTGGTAAATTGTAAGAAGATATGTTTCTTTTTTTTTTTTTTTTTGCCCTTTTTTTGTAGTAAAAATTTTAAGATGAGGGGTAAGTGTTTTTTTTTTTTTTTTTTAAACTCAGACTCATTGTAAGTATAAGGTGATACTCTAACACATCTTTGATATAGGATATGTTGAACCTCCAGTAGACCTTCGCCTGAGTTGTTACGGCCCTTCTAGGGGAAGGTAAGGACTTTAGAATTTAGTGTAGAAGTTTAATTTAAGTTGCCTAGCAAGAATTAAGAAGTTTGCCAAAGTTCACTAAGTTCCGACAAGAATAAAGCTCTGAACTAAGTTCAGGGGCAAAATGGTAATTTTGCACCCTGAGTGGCCGGGACGAGTCCCGAGTGTTTTAAAATGAATTTTTAGAACTTAACTTTTAACCTTAACTCAAACTCAACAAATAGACAAGAATTTAATCAAGAACTGTCAAGTTACAAAGATGGGGGACCTAATTGTACAAAACTTGAAACCTTGGTGGTTTGAGGGGTTAAGTGGGGTTTAAGAAGAGGGAAGAAGGGTTTGGAGCTCCATAACCCGTTTTCCAGCTTCTCAACTCCATTTCTCTCTCAAATTAAGCTTGGAATCAAAAGCTTTTGGTGCCAAAAGGTGTGGTTTGAAGTGTTCAAGCTTGGAGAAGTGATTTTCAAGCTTGAATCCATGTTTTTGAGGCGTGGAAGAGTGCTTTTCTCCATCCCCTGTTTTTGAACGAGGTATGATTCATGTTCTTGATTGAATTCGTGTTATTTGGTTGATTGGAAGCTTGGGTTTTGGTTGAAAGATGTGTTTTTGATGTTTAGGAGCTTTGTTTTGGTTTGAATTTGTGTTGAACTTTGGAAGCTTATTTGGAAGAGGAAGGGTTCGAATTCTTGCTTGTTCTTGGTGTTAAGGTAAGGGAGAAAGTGTTTTTAAGTTGTTGGATTGCTTTTGGATTGAAATGGATTGAGAAAGTTGAGTAATTTTTGGGTTTGGTGTGAAGAAACGTTTTTGGGAATTATGATGGACTAGCTATGTTCGAAGGATTGGTTTGATGTTTCTAATGCATCATAGTTTGGCTTTGATAGTTGGTTTTGTTCCTTGCAACATGTACTTCATGTGTATGAAATTTGGTAACTTTTGATGCATGTTTGCTATATGTATTTGGTTGCCAAAGTTCGTAGCAGCAATCGGCCAAATTCTGCATTTCTGCAGAATTGGCGACGCGGCGCCAATTGGCCCGAAAATTGGCGACGCGTCGCCAATTCAATTTTTCTTCACAGAGCGTCTGCTCGTTGGCGACGCGTCGCCAATCCCTTTTGCCTTTGGCGACGCGGCGCCAACACCTAAAAATGGAGGGTTTGACTTTTTGCTGCGTTGACCCGACCGAGACTACGGAAGGTTCGGAACGTGCCTAAGGGTCCGAGGATCCCGATGGTACTCCGAAACTTCCGAAAGTTCCACCGGAAGTATGAGTTTTCTTGAACTGTTTGAGGTAAGTAAGTTGCTTAGGCAACAAGTAAGGAAACAAATGTTGCAATTGAACTTAATTAGCTATCAATAGCTCAGGTGAGAGGTTTAGAACCCTCGTCGGCCTAGCCGTGCCGGAGCCACGAGGCCACGAGGCGAAACCTTGTTCATCTAGTTTACATCAAAGAGGCCCTGCGGCCTAGTCTACAAGTCCCATCATAAATTCCCCTGCATAACAACTAGGTGAGAGGTTCTATGTTTGAATGAGGCTTGCTAAGGTTCGCCCTTGAGCCATATGATAAGTTGCTAAGTGATAGCGCTTGGCCTATATGTCAGGTTGCTAAGTGATGGCGCTTGGCCTGTATATGTGTCAGGTTGCTAAGTGATTGCACTTGGCCTGATACAGAGGACTACTTGAGGAGAGGTCTACCGGCCTAGTATATATATATATGACTAGTACCCTCATGCTGTGTGAGCTCGCAGCCAGAGTCCTAGCTTTTTCTTGCAGGTACATCGAAGACCCTTACTGAGAATGTTGAATTCTCACTCCCTGTTTGTTATGCAGAGTCTGGAGTAGCAGGACCGGATAATCGCTGAGGATTATCACGGTAGTACCTTTTTGTCTGTAAAGGTACGGTAGTTGAGAAACTTTAAGTTTCTAGCCTGCTTAAGTGTTTAATTGGTCTGTTGGTCAGGCTGTGGTACTAACTTGCTTCTTCCTTTGGCTGCAGAGCCTAGTAGCACTTGGCAAAGGACTTGTGAGACTCGCCACTGGGACAGGAGTCCAAAGTGGGAGCTAGGGTAAAGGTCTCAGCAAAGTCTTGTATTTTGATACAGTACTTTATTTTGCCTCCGGTATTTATGTTATAAAGAGTCCTTGACTCAAGGGATTGTTCTCTGGGTGAGAGCATTAGTTACTTATGTATAAATGCTTTCACGAGCGGTGTATGTGTAGTTAATCACTCAAAGGTTGATTTTGCTATGCTTTGGCATTTTGTATTTATTTATATAGAATTTTACCTAGCCGGCTAAATGTCTAAATGATTAAATGTTTTATGGTTTTAATAAACCAAGTCAAAGCATAAGTGCATACATATTGCATTTCTAGGTTAATCAACTAGTAGCATTGGATTTAATCCACACACATAACCAGCTAGCCAATTACAATCCACCGTGAGACAAACGCTCACAGGGTATCCCGGGCAGGGGCACGGGGATCGTGTCATGAGTAGTAGCTGCAGCACTTAAAGAATAATGGTTAGGAGCTCTCAAGAGTGTGTTTCCAAGGAAGGGATCTTCAACGCCCAAGTCAGTATAGGAGGGGAAAGGTCGTTAGGAGTTAAAAGTAGAGAACAAGAAAGGAGGATATCTCTTGTGTCTTACTTGGGAGCCTCCCTCAAGTATTTATAGAAAGCCGATAGGAGGAGGCCGTTATGCCCAACCTAAGTAGATCAGGATACGTGTTCAGCCGGATTTAGTCCGTACCTTCGGAGAGAGGTGTCTACAACTGGACATAGGCGGTTATGCCCGGAGGGTAAGGGCATGTGCGAGGTTTCTATCAGAGATCCCCCAACTATATTTGTCGTTTCTCCCTGAGACCCCTCTGGAATCTGAGACCCTTTCGAACAAGGATTTCCCTTAAGGTAGCTAGAGAAAGCCCCTCGGATGCACGGACCGTTTACGGGAGGCATTTCTTCTATCGATGATGATAGACCTATATTTCCCAGGTCGATCATATACACTCCTGAGGATGGCAAAGTTTCTTTTTCCCGAAATCGGTAGTATACCTTCCTAAGGGTGGTGTATGTTAGTGTTGTGCCCAAAAGTCAATCATGAGATGATTGTATTTTTGCACATTGAGTCATGATATTTTGTTAAGGCATTAATCCAGCAACTATGTTTGTTGTTTTGTTTCTGCATAACATAATTAACATAATTGTAACCCTAGAATAATGATATTCTCAAATGTCCCTGGTCTAGTATTATTGTGGAGCGGGTTACAATAATACATAACGACTAGTATATGTGGAGACTAATATGATATATACAGTCTACATATGGGTACAAGTTAGACAACTTATGTACTAGACTGACCCACAATGAGAACGCTACATAGATCATTATATGAGTGTCATAAGTGATTCTCATAGTAATCATGGTATATGTAGTCCTTTAACCTAAGGTCATCAAGGTTCCCTACATGTGAGTCACATACTTTGATACTTCCCTTTGTTGCTCGTAACTGAGTGAACTTAAAAGAGGTCATTGGGTATGTCATATATCATGCGGAGGGATTTGTATAATCAAGATAGGATTTGTCACCCCTATGTAACGGGAGTGATATCTTCGGACCCCTTGATAGAGTAAGACTTAGAAAATGCATGGTCATGCTCAAATGAGTTGATATACGATATCAATGTCATCAATTTAAGTTAGTCTACTAGGTAATCAAGAAACCAAATATTGGGCTATATAAGAGTGGCACATTCCATGTATCATGCCTAGTCTTGATATCTTGGACAAAGGAAAAATGGCATATATGGGTAATGATCATAAAAGTTTAGTCGAATCACCGACAATCTTGTCATTTGAGTAATAATGATGTGTTGCTAGACACTACTCATTGCTTATGATCATAAATGTGATTTATGATCATTGTTAACGTGGTAAGAGCCTATTAGGTCACACACATAAAGCTATTTTTATTATTAGAGTGTATGGGCTAATTATTTGGGTTATGGTTTCATGATAATTTTGGTTAATAATTGGCCCAAAAGTTAAGCCATTATTAAGCCTCAAATTAAAGCCTAATTGGATTAAGGCTTTGAAACCCATTAGGCCTGAAAGTTGAGTCTCACTATAAATATAACTTTTAATGAGAAATTCGCAGCCTTGCCCTAGCCTTCCAAAAAGGACAGCCTCACTCTTCTCTTGCAATTTCTTGAAGGATGCAAGCTAGCACTGCAAGCGCAAGAAAAACGCATCTGCCGGAACGTGGTGGAAGCGTGGTGATCTTGAGAGGCTCGTGTGGATACCATAGAGAGCTTGAACACGTCAACTGTTCAAGTTTTGTGATTCGACTCTACAGTTGGATGAAAGATCTCAACCGAAATTAAGTATGAAAATTTTCGAACACCCAGTTTACCCTATTTCATTTAGATCTTAGAAGGTTTCGGTTAAATTCCATTGCACTTATTTGGCTCCTGAAACCCTACAGTATAGATCCTTCTCTCAAGGTTGGTCATATAAATTCTCAAGGGTTATGTCAGGTCTGCCAATAAGAAGGTCATGTTGGCTATAACCCTTCGATTATCACATGCCCACTCCGAAAGACCGAAGTTGTATCTTCGATAATAATCAATTGAGAACATGTTACAAAAATCCTGCCTTTGGGAAGTTGAGGCTGTCCTTGATAAAAGAACTTCCTTTTGCCGAGGTTGCCCCTTCGGCCTAACTAGCTTTTTGGTCCAAGATCCTTTCTTTCGCCAATGTTGTACTCTTGGCATATTTTTTGGAGCCTTTTTTTTTTGGTTCCATTTTTCAGATTTAAACCCTTGATAAGGATGTTACTTCAAGCCAAATTCTTATTTTTTACGAGGTCACATCTTCGACACATACGGAGTTATTTTTTCCTTATGGTTTTTATTCCCATCTTCTACAAATGGATCATCCTATCTTTTGAAGGAGCAGTCATGTCACCTCGGGTCACGCAACAAGATTTACTAGATCAGAAGGCGTGCCCTTGTTTTTCGCACCGTATGCATGTTTCATCAGGTCATTGGCTATCCTTCACATCTGTTACATCAGTTATGTTTCTTCTCCTATAGAGGTTCATTATGGTGTCATTTCACCTGCCTTATTTGAGTTATATAAAGGCATTTCTCTCCAAGGCTTCCTCACTCATCTACCTTTAGCTCTCCTTTGTTTTCCAGCTTTCTTATTTCTTGCTTCAATGTCTCAGTAGCAAAGCGATTTCCAGCCACCACTTATGTTGGTTTTCTTAGGTTCAATAAGTTGGTATTTTCTAAAGTTGGCTTTTTTTTTCTTTGATCCCTCTTCCCTTAGCAATTTTGAGGTTAAGGTCCTAGTTTACTGAAGATGTCTTCTTCTCACACCAAAATCTAACCCACTTCCGAGCGTTGGACTCCACTCAACTCTCATTTGAGCTGTGCCACTTCAAAAAAGCTAAAAAAGTGGTCAGTGAAATTCTTCTTTCCTTTTTATGCCGTGATTAGGCTTATTGGTCCTGGCAAACCGAACTACATTCCTCGGCATAACAAGGTTACTGTCTTGAGAACACAGCTAAAGGCAGGTCTTCGGTATCCACCATCAAAGATGGTGAGTGACTTCTGCCAATTTCATGGCATAGCCATTAACTAGCTACAACCAAACTCTTATTCTTATTTCAATGTTTTTCTCTGCATGTGTGGGGTCTTCAAGATAGACCCTCACTTCATCTTTTTCATGCAATATTACAAGCTTCATCCCATCCCAAAAGGCAGGTTTTACTTCTTGCTCCCTTGGGGATCCAGGAGCAAAAAATTCACTTTCACCTTCGGCACCAAGGATAGTTGGTGAGGATGGCAGAAGAAGTACTTCTTCATGGAAGTGGACAAAAAATGGAAAAACATGCCTATGAAGTGGGCTTTTAGGACCCTTGATATCGATGTGATGGATCCGTCGAAGTTGCTTACCCTCAAATTGGAGTCTTAATTCGAGCAATTCAATAGCTGTATTTGGGCAGTAGCTGATTGGATGAATCAAGCTCCTTTCACGTCCACTGTACCCTTTTCCAATCAATGGAACTTCATGACTGAAGAGGTATTTCGGGAGATTGGGGTCATCAAGGAGCATGTTACTGACAAGAACATACCAGAACCAATAATGGACAGGAAGAAGTCATGGCTAGTCATGCTCATTCACGGCGAACTTTCTTATTCAGCCCTTGTAAAGAGTAAGCTTCTTTCCAACTTGTCTTTTTAGAGTTTTCAGTACTTACACTGATATTTTCCTTTTTGCAGAGATGGGCAACAAATCAACAGCCTTCTACAAGAGTTTGTTCCTCAGCCAAGACAAGAAAGAGAAGTAGAAGAAGGCATAGAAAAGAAAGAAATGACCAGTTGGACAGTTTTTTGGGACTCCAAAAACTAAGAAAACAAAGGAGGACTTTCTCCCTCATCCCCCTGAAGATCTAACGGAAGCCTGGGATCATTCTGCTGAAAGCGTAGATCCTTCATTGGGGGTGGCCATCATTTCCATTCCTCTGAGCCCCAACGCTGCTGCAGAGACCCTGGGGACTTTGCTGGGGGTAGTCTCGACTAAAGAGGTGGAAGAGATATGGAGGAGGAATGGCAAGGAGGTCTTTGCCAAGGTCCTTGACGTTAGTGACTTTGACGGGGAAGACGTCAAAGTCCGACCAGGTTTGCCTCTTAGTCATTCATCTATAAATTTTAGCTTTTTCGACATTTTAGATTTTGTAGATGAATGACTAAGAAACAATGTGATAAGAGAACTTCATCGTGATTTTGCAAAAAACTAGACTCAGATAAGGTGGATGATGGACCACACTTGGAAAAGGGTTGCTCGGGATTCGAAGATCCCAAAGGACAAGGTGCCGAGGGAACCCTTCTAGACTTTCACCGAAAACATAGACTTGTTTAAGGATGACTGCCAAAAAATGGTCCCTCAAATGGCAAGGGGCATCATCACAAATGTCACCTTTCAATCTTTGACAAACGATTGTCCAAATGAGGAGATTCTTGCTGCTTAGATTTCCAAGCATGCTACCTAGGTAACCCTTCATCCCTTTGTACTTAGAATTTTAGGCCTTTAAACTATTGTATTTCACATCAGGCCTTCTTTCCTTGTAGCTATTAGTGTACGGAGGCTACCTTCGGGGCTGGGTGTCCAAGCAGTCCTCCATCCAAAGTCAGTCGGAGGAAAACTTGGCCAAAGCTAAGGAGATGTTTGCGAGCTCGTGCATGAAGTATGGCAAGCTCAACAAGATCACTAAGGAGGATCTAGCCAAGCTTCACCATGAGGTACTGGAGAGTCAGAGGGGGCTCCTCAACGAGTGCTCCTCCAAGATATCTGACCTCAGGGGAAAGGTGGTAGAGCTGAGTTCAATGGGGGAGGTCCTTCGGAATAAGAAAGAGGATGCCATAAATGATTTTATTAAGGCATTGAAAATCAATACTAAGCTTATTGCTAAGATTGATCAGCTGAAGAAGTGGAAAAAAAAAAAAGTAGGCAGAGAAATAGATGGATGCGCTGAAGAAAGAGGTGGAGCATCTGAAAACTGAGAAGGCCAGGGTAGATGAGGCAACGAAGTCCTCTTTTCAAGATGGTTTCTACCTTGCTCGCCATCAGATTCTTTCACGGTTTCTCAACCTCGACATCTCCTTCCTTAGAGCCCTTGATATCCTTAAATGATCGTCTTCGCCATGGTCGAAGAGGGAGTTCCTCAACCTTCCTGAGCATCCTCCTTTGGCCAAAGATGTTGGCGATGATGATGATGAGGATAATGCCAAGGATATTGCTGCTAAGGAACGCAAAGATAGGCAAAATAACCTTTAGGGCTTTTTTTTTCTTCTTTTTTTTCTTTTTTGTGTTCCTTCCCTTTTACTTTGTCCTTTTGAATGGAATAACTTTATTTCTCAAATTTTTGGCTAAGTCCATGATTAGTACAATCTTTGAAGCCTTTTCAGCATTCAGCATATTAATTACTTCAGCTAGCATTGATTGTTCAGAAAGCTTTTCGGTTGATTCACCATCTTCAGTTGATTTACCATCTTCGGTACTGCAAGGCTCAACACATTCAGCCATGTACTATCCTTGATAAAAATATTATCAAGTATTCAAAACCTTCATTATTTTAAAAGTAATATCTTATCATTTTTAGAGAGTTATGAATATTTTCCTAAAGTGTTTTACAATGGAATTAAAGCAATGTTTTCGGGAAATTTGCCATGCACAAAAACACTTAGGTACTTTCGGAAACAACCACATTCGATTAACCTCCTTTGGTATTCTCATGATAAGACTCCTAACACTTTAGGCAACTTAGGAGACCACCACATTCAGTTGGTCTCTTTAGGGAGGCTTCTCATAATAAGGCTAGTCCCTTGGAAATTTCTAAGTATAGAATTTTTTCAAAAAGTCTGAATACCATGTGTTTTTCAACTCTTCTCCTTCAGTATTTCTAAGTTTATAGACTCTTGGCTGAACTTCTTCGAGGACCAAATACGGTCCTTCCTAATTTGCCCGAAGTACGCCATGAGATGGTTTTCGGGATCCCAGTTCAGCCTTTCAAAGAACAAAGCCTCCTTTCTTAATCCCTTTAGGTCTGACATGTAAAGTTCACAGCAATGGCTACCCTTTGCTGGAAAGCTTTTCTTCTGAGTTCAGCCATCTCCCTATGTTCGTCAATGATATCTAATTTGGTTCTTAAAACAATGTTGTTCCCCTTTTCATCAAAGACCTATACTCTAATGGATGGTTGTACAAATTCGACAGGGATAATGGCTTCAGTGCCAAATACGAGTGAAAAAGGTGTTTAACTAGTAGCTCTTCTAGGAGTTGTTCGATAACTCCATAGTACACTCAAAAATTGTCTAGGCCATTTTCCCTTGGCTTGTTTCAACCTCTTCTTAAGACCATTTTTATTATCCTATTGGACACCTCAACTTGTCCATTGCTTTGAGGATAAGCAATTGGGGCGAAGTGTAATTTTACCCCGAGGTTGGATGCAAATTCTTGAAATCCTTTATCAATGAATTAAGAACCATTATCCGTTACTATCTTTATAAATGAATTAAGAACCATTATCTGTTACTATCACTCTTGGCACACCAAATCTGCATATGATGTTCTTCCAAATGAACTTCTGGATGTCCTTTGCCAAATTTCTTGCTAGAGGCTCTGCCTCAATCCACTTAGTGAAATAATCTACTACAATTACGTAGAACTTCACTCCTCCAGGATATGCCAGAAGAGGACCAATGAGGTCAATACCCCAAACGGTGAAGGGGCAAGGATAGTCAGCCGAAGTTATTGTTAGTGTTGTGCCCAAAAAGCCAATCATGAGATGATTGTATTTTTGCAAATTGAGTCATGATATTTTATTGAGGCATTAATCCAGCAATTTTGTTTGTTGTTTTGTTTCTGCGTAACGTAATAAACATAATTGTAACCCTAGAATAATGATATTCTTAAACGTCCCTAGTCTAGTATTATTGTGGAGCGGGTTGCAATAATACATAATGACTAGCATATGTGGAGACTAATATGAGATATGTAGTCTACATATGGGTACAAGTTGGAGAACTTGTGTACTGGACCGACCCACCATGAGAACACTTCATGGATCGTTATATGAGTGTCATAAGTGATTCTCATAGTGATCATGGTATATGTAGTCCTTCGACCTAAGATCATCAAGGTTCCCTACATGTGAGTCACATACTTTGATACTTTCCTTTGTTGCTCGTAACTGAGTGAACTTGAAGGAGGTCATTGGGTATGTCACATATCATGCGGAGGGATTTGTATGATCAAGATGGGATTTGTCCCTCCTATGTAACGGGAGTGATATCTTTGGGCCCCTTGATAGAGTGAGACTTAGAAAATGCATGGCCATGCTCCGATGAGTTGATATATGATATCAATGTCATCAGTTTAAGTTAGTCTACTCGGTAATCAAGAAACCAAAGATTGGGCTATACGAGAGTGACACATTCCATGTCTCGTGCTTAGTCTTGATATCTTGGACAAAGGGACAATGGCATATATCGGTGATGATCATAAAGGTTTAGTCGATTCACCGACAATCTTGTCACTTGGGTAGCAATGATGTGTTGCTAGACACCGCTCATTGCTTATGATCATAAATGTGATTTATGATCATTGCCAACATGGCAAGAGCCTATTGGGTCGCACACATAGAGCTATTTGGATCATTAGAGTGCATGGGCTAATTATTTGGGTTATGGTTTCACTTTAATTTCGTATTAATAATGGGCCAAGGAGTTGAGCCATTATTAAGCCCGAAATTAAATCCTAATTGGATTAGGGCTTTGAAACCCATTAGGCCTGGAAGTTGAGTCTCACTATAAATACAACTTTTAGGTGAGAAATTCGTAGGTCTCCTTGCCCTAGCCTCCCAAAAGGACAGCCACACTCTTCTCTTGCAATTCCTTGGAGGACGCAAGCTAGCACTGCGAGCGCAAGAGAAACGCATCTGCCGGGACGTGGTGGAAGCGTGGTGATCCCGAGAGGCTCGTGTGGATACCATAGAGAGCCTGAACACGTCAACTGTTCAGGTTTTGTGATTCGACTCTACAGTTGAGTGAGAGATCTCAACCGAAAATTAGGTATGAAATTTTCGAACACCCGGTTTACCCCGTTTCACTTGGATCCTGGAGGGTTTCGGTTAAATTCCGCTGCGCTGTTTGGCTCCCGAAACCCAACAGTTATTGCTTCCGATGGTGCTCTTTGGATGGGTGCCTGTCGCTGGCAATTATCGCATTTTTTTACGAACTACCTTGCATCCTTCCTTAAAGTAGGCCAAAAATATCCTTGCCAAAATAGTACCCTAGCAAGGGCGTCAGTCCCGATGTGAGATCCGCAGGCTTCTTTATGGACTTCTTTCAGGATTGTCTCGATGACCTTTTCACTGATATACCTTTGTAGTGGGTTTGCATACCCTTGCCAGTACAATTCCTCCCTAATCATGAAATACCTTCCTGAGCACCTACGCACCTTCGCTGTTTCCTTGGGATCCTGGGTAAGGACAAACTGACCAAATATTCCTTTATAGGCTTTTTCCACCCCTTTTTTGGTGTGGTGAGTGCCATTATGGCTATGCTCGGGTGGTTAAATACCTCAATGGGCTGTTTTAACTTTGCCAGTACATCAGCTTTGATCTTCTCTTTCTGAGGTACCTTTTCTATCCTTACTTTGTCAAATTCTTGAATTAATTTTTTGACAAGGTCATGGTATTTTTCAAGGCTGGGATCCTTCACACTGTATTCTCACGTTGTTTGGCGGACAACCAACTGCGAGTCACTGTAAGCCTTTAGATTCTTTACACCAACTATTTTTTACAATCATAATCCAACCACGAGGGCTTCATATTCAACGATGTTGTTGGTGACTTGGAATCCGAACTTAATAGCTTTGGCCCCTTCCTTCCCTTCGAGACCTTGTAGTATTATCCCAGCCCCTTGGTGTTCTGATCCTGAAGCACCATCTACATGTAATGCCTATTCAAGCTCTTCATTTTTTAGGTTATTGGGGCTGTCCTCGATTTTAGGCAGTTCAGCAATAAGTCTACTAAAGCCTGACCTTTTATGGCCTTTCTTGGTTCATATGCAATGTCATACTCTCTGAGCTCGATACATTATTTTGACAGCCGGTCGGAATGATCCACCTTCTTCATGACATCCCAAAGAGGTAGGTTACTTCGAACAATAATAGAATGTCCTTGGAAGTAGGGCTGGAGCTTCTTACTTGCCATAACCAAAACGTAGATGGCTTTCTGTAGTAGAGGGCACCTAACTTCAGCACCGTGAAAGGATTTGTTGACATAATATACCGGCCACTATTTCCCTCCTTCTTTTTCCCTCACTAGTACCAAACTTACTGCCTTCTTGGTAACTGCGAGGTAGAGGATTAGAGGTTCTCCTTCCTTTGGTTGTCGAAGTGTCAGCAAGCGGGTTAAGTAACTTTTAAGTTCATCCCAAGCCTTTTGGCACTCTTTGTTCCAAGGATATTCCTCGGAGCCGAGGTTGCCTTCATTTTTCACAGCTTTGGTGAGCACTTTAAAGAACGGTCGGCAACGATCTCCATATCTAGATATGAATCTGCCGAGGGCCGTTATTTGCCCTGTAAGCCTCTACACGTCCTTGGTTGTTGTGGGAGTTCAGAATCTTAGTATGGTCTTAACCTTCTCTAGATTGGAATCTATACCTCTTTTAGATACCATGAAGCCAAGGAATTTGCCCGCAGTCACCCTGAACACACACTTTTCAGGGTTAAGGCGGATTCTGAATTTTCAAAGTTGGTGGAATGTTTCCCTTAAGTCTATGACATGATTACTAGGTATTTTACTCTTAACTATCATATCATCAACGTACACTTCTATATTTCTCCCAATTTGGGAACCAAACACCTTATTCATCAGCCTTTGATATGTGGCTCATGTATTTTTAAGGCCAAAAGTCATTCTGACATAATAGTAGGTCCTAGCTTCAATAATGAATGCAGTTTTTTCCTCATTTTTGGAATCCATCCAAATCTGGTGGTATCTGCTAAAAGCGTCAAGGAAGCTAAGTAGACCATATTCGATAATAGAGTCTACCAATTAGTCTATTGATGGTAGAGGATATGAATCCTTTGGACAAGCGTCATTAATATTTCAAAAGTTGATGTACATTCGGAGTTTATCACTCCCTTCCTTTGTGGCAACAACAACATTGCTAAGCCATTTGGGGTATTTAACCTCCCTTATTGTGCTTGCTTCCGTTAGTTGCTGGACTTTAGTTTTAACAAAATTGTTCTTATATGCCGAAAGGCTACATTTTTTTCCTGCCGAATAGGCCTTACCTCAGGGCATACTTTAAGGCTATGTTGAATTATACCTAGGTCTATTCTAGGCATATCCTTCAAAGAGTAAGTAAATAGATCTTTGTTCATTAATATAAAGGATGAAAAATTTTCCTCGTCACCTTCGACCAGTTTTTTCCTCACTCGGGTACTTTGACCAGGGACAAGTTCTACATCCTCTATTTCTATTTTTTCAAGATCACTCATTTCCCTTTCTATTACATCTTCGCCAATCATGTTCTTCTTTCCTGAAGTCTACATGTTCACTTTTGCCGGATTTTGCCTTGCTTTGATGAACACTTTCCTAACTTCGACTTGATCGATGAGTATTTTTGTGTCACCTTTCTTCATTTTGAATGTGACAGTAAGGTATTTCACATTTGCTCGAAGGTGAAAATTGTTAGTGTTGTGCCCAAAAGCCAATCATGAGATGATTGTACTTTTTGCACATTGAGTCATGATATTTTATTAAGGCATTAATCCAGCAATTATGTTTGTTGTTCTTTTTTTGCATAATGTAATAAACATAATTGTAACCCTAGAATAATGATATTTTCAAACGTCCCTGGTCTAGTATTATTGTGGATCGGGTTGCAATAATACATAACAATTAGCATATGTGGAGACTAATATGAGATATGTAGTCTACATATAGATACAAGTTGGAGAACTTGTGTACTGGACCGACCCACCATGAGAATACTACATGGATTGTTATATGAGTGTCATAAGTGATTCTCATAGTGATCATGGTATATGTAGTCCTTCGACCTAAAATCATCAAGGTTCCCTACATGTGAGTCATATACTTTGATACTTTCCTTTGTTGCTCATAACTGAGTGAACTTGAAGGAGGTCATTGGGTATGTCACATATCATGTGCAGAGATTTGTATGATAAAGACGGGATTTGTCCCTCCTATGTAACGGGAGTGATATCTTCGAGCCCCTTGATAGAGTGAGACTTAGAAAATGCATGGTCATGCTCGGATGAGTTGATATACGATATCAATGTCATCAGTTTAAGTTGGTCTACTCGGTAATCAAGAAACCAAAGATTGGGCTATACGAGAGTGACACATTCCATGTCTCGTGCTTAGTCTTGATATCTTGGACAAAGGGACAATAGCATATATCAGTGATGGTCATAAAGGTTTAGTCGAATCATCGACAATCTTGTCAGTTGGGTAGCAATGATGTGTTGCTAGACACCGTTCATTGCTTATGATCATAAATGTGATTTATGATCATTGCCAACGTGGTAAGAGCCTATTGGGTCGCACACTTAGAGTTATTTGGATCATTAGAGCGCATGGGCTAATAATTTGGGTTTTGGTTTCACAATAATTTCGTATTAATAATGAGCCCAATAGTTGAGCCATTATTAAGCTCGAAATTAAAGCCTAATTGATTAGGGCTTTGAAACCAATTAGGCCTGGAAGTTGAGTCTCACTATAAATACAACTTTTAGTGAGAAATTTGCAGGTCTCCTTGCCCTAGCCTCCCAAAAGGACAGCCACACTCTTCTCTTGCAATTCCTTGGAGGACGCAAGCTAGCACTGCGAGCATAAGAGAAACGCATCTGCCAGGACGCAGTAGAAGCGTGGTGATCCCGAGAGGCTCGTGTGGATACCATAGAGAGCTTGAACATGTCAACTATTCAGGTTTTGTGATTCGACTCTACAGTTGAGTGAGAGATCCCAACCGAAAAAATTAGGTATGAAAATTTTTGAACACCCGGTTTACCCCGTTTCACTTGGATCCTGGAAGGTTTCGGTTAAATTCCGCTGCGCTGTTTGGCTCCCGAAACCCAACAAAAATTGCCCTACATCTTTCTTCCAAGAATGGCATTGTATGAAGATGGGGCATCTATGACAATGAATCTTGTCATAGTGGAAGCAAAAAGTTCTTCCTTGGTGTGGAACGAGGTACTCCTTAGCATCAAGGGTAGATCAATCCACCCGAGTACTAGGAGTTTCAAGGGACCAACGCCGAAGGTAGGCGAGGTCACTGGTTTCAGATCACCCTCGAAAATACCTAAGTTTGGCAACAAGTGGGAGAACAAGATGTCAGTATTAGATCTGTCATCAATGAGCACCCTCTTCACATCCCAACTTCTAATCCTTGCCATGATTAGGAAAGGATCGTCATGTGGAAACTTTACAATTGACCCACACTTCAAGTTAGCTTGTTCATCCAGTTGTTTAACTCCATCATTGCAATCTCTCTTACTTTCCTCTTTCTTTCAGCCGAGGGTAGTCCAGTGGTTATGGTTTGGATAACCCTAGCCAAAGGTGGGGGGTGCTTTTTGGGGCTTCGATTGGTTTGGCGCCCGTCAGAGTTATACTCCTCATCTTCTACTTTTCTTTCATCATCCGCTTTTTTGCTAGCCTTTGGTGATGGCATCCGCAAGTAGTGCCGAAGTTGCCCTTGTTTAATTAAGGACTCGATATGCTTCCTAAATTGGAAGCAACCCTCGATGTCATGCCCGTGATCTTAGTGAAATTGGTAATACTTCTTCATGTTTTTTCTGTTATCCGAGGTCATGGCCTTTGAATGTTTGATTGAAGTTCACTACCTTTCTAAGGCCATGAGGATATTCGTCCTTGAAGTGTTCAGGGGTTGAATGTCACTGGCTTCTTTCCCCTAGATTTTTGAGGTCTACCTCCACCCTCAGAGAATGTTTGGACTGGTGATGTTCAGACTTCGGCACTCCCATTCTTAGTTCCTCAACTGTGACATGTTGCTCTGCCATTTGGTAGAATTCACCAAGGGTGTCAAGGGGATCTTTTGAGAAATCATAGAAAAGCTGCGAGTCCCTCCCCAATTCTCTGATCATTGCAAGGATTCGGATCTCTAAGTGGAAGTCAGGAACACTCAGTGCTTCTCTGTTGAATCTCTCGACATAGTCCCGAATGGTCTCCCCATTCTTTTGGGCTATATCGAACATTTGGACAAGAATCTTCACTGTCGGCCTACTCCCTATGAATTGTTGGGTAAAGACGGTATATAATTCCTAGAAGCCCATTATGGTTCCAGGTGCCAAGGAGTTGTGTCATGCCATTGTTGGCCCAAATAAGATGACCTCGAAGCACTTGCAGAGGGTGGCGTCATCAGCCCCGTGCAACACCATGCTCATTTTATATTTTGTTAAGTGGGCCCAAAGGTCACTTCGCTCATTATACGTTTCCAAGCGTGTTACTTGGAAGTCACTGGGTATAAGGGCTTCCACTATTGCCCTAATGAAGAGGGATTCCTTTTTGGTGAAGGTCTCTAATAGCCTCGACCAAACTGGTTTTCAGGAGACTTGTTTCTCTACCTTATCCAACATTTCCAAAATTTTCTCCATTAGGATGGAAGTACCGTCCTCTCCCTGTTGTTTAGGGGCCATAAGCAAGGGAGAATGACATCTTCTTCTTGGAAAGTAACTTCAACGTTATGGTGAGAGGGACTTCTCTGGCAGAGAAAGGCTCCGACGGTGGGAAGTCCTTGCCTTTTTTTATCTAGACCCTGCCACATACCATCCACGAGATAGAGGGTTCTCTGTCGATGACTCTCCATGGAAGCTTCTATTTGAGGAACTCCGACGAGATGATCAGTGCCCCTTCTCCTGGTGGACCTCTAGTGAAGGGGTCCTTACATGAGAACATACGCATGACCATTTTTGGTCAAGTTGTTGCATCATTTTGGCCACTATGGAGCACTGGAAGTCACACAGAAAGCCTATAATATGATATACTTAAAGTTGCTTGTCTTTTTATGACTACGATACCATTTGATAGCCTAACCTAAAGGTATCTGCACGCTAACTAATAAAGATGGCTGCCAATGACATTATTTTTTTTAAACATAAAAGATAAGTTGTTATTGGACCTTGGATCTCGCTGTAACAACCAAAAGTTTTAATCATTAGTACACAACTTTGATTGTTGGATGAAGAGAATATATATATATATACTGAAACATCGTTGAAAATCACAAATTCACATATTTTTGCTTTAAAAATGAATTGTAACAACCTAATCCAGGAAGATGTGTAGAAAAGAGACAAGGTTAAATTAGGGAAAATATCCCTTAATTCTAACACTTCACTTTACTAGTTCTCAAACTTTACTCTTTTTTTATTTTCCCAATTTGCAGAATTTAAGTCCTCAAACTATTGTTCTTTGTCCTTTTGGTACCTAACCTTGCTTCTTTTAAGTCAGTCTCTTGAACAATGAGTTGCTATACCAATGCAAGGCTGATTCAACTGGTATATATATGAATTAGGAGTTGTTAATACAACTAGTCAATACGACATATGAAAAACAAATAAAAATAAGCAACACAAAACAAAACAAAGTAAACTAAACCATTTGGCTCACTCACAAAGTTCCATAGTAAAGTTGCCAAGCTGTAGCAACATGTTTTTAGGAGTTGCCGCCAATCCATTTGCACCTTAATTGATTGGACATAGTAAAATGGTCTATAAGTGTTTAAGAGATTTGGAAGTATGGGTATGCTAAATAGTTTTATTTTATTACCCAATATTTGGTACATTAGTTTGATTTAACTTATCTTGTGCACTTTGAAAGTATTACTCCCTTCATCTCATATATTTTACTTCATTTTCCTTATTGGGTAGTCTTATAACTTTTACACCATTTCATTTTTTAGTAACCTTTTTATTGTCAATTTACCATACCACCCTTACTTCAACTCTTACTTTAAAATTAGTCTATACCAAAATTACCATCCTAAATTTCATCATTCAAAATCCCTAACTTATAGTAAACCAAAAACCTATCCCTACACAACTTGTGCAATCTACTCACCGGTGGAGTTGAGCCTTATCAAAATCCTCCAAGATAGTCCTGTAATTGGCAGGCCCATCTTTCCTTGTTTGTGCTCCACCTTACGTTCAACTGCTCATCTTTACTTCGATGCGCTTGAATTTTCCTCTTTTTGAATTTCACATATTACTATGATTCCTCTTAGCTAAACTCATATCATCCCTTTGGATTTTATTTCATGAGGTAAAATTCCACATTTAATTTTCCAATTAATTCTATTTGGTTTTGAGTGGTTTTACAATACGTGTAGAAAGGGAATATAAAAGGAGTAAGATCCTTGTTTGTTTTTCCTTCCAATCTTTTTTATCAATGAAGAACTTTTTAGCATGAGTTTGTTTTCATCTTTCAGTTTGTTTTTTCTAAGTATGAATTTCTAAATTGATCTTCAATGTTTCAGGCTATTTGATCTATTCCCCTAGTTCTGTATCCTAAATTTAATTCTAAAGGGACGTCTTGATTTTAGTTATGATCCGGGATCCTTTCAAGGCAAGTCTACCCTGTAATGTTCTGAACCAAATTCATCCATTTTGAAATTTCAACGGTTAATGTTGGGCAAACTACACACACATTTCACAAATAAATTCTATAGAAATCATTTTATAGTACTTCTTGTATAAAAAAAATTAATTTTATAGAAACGCTTGGATAAACTTACTAGGATTATTGTTTTCTTTGACCATGTTAAAAATGTTTGGATATTTTTTTTCTTCAACTAATCATGGACTAAGACAATTTCTAAAGTAAAGGGGTGACATTTTAATTCATTTACTATGGGAATGGTTAGTTGCAAATTGATTAGTATATCCACTCTGATAGGTCTTGAGTCTCATAGTAGACTGGTGGAACCTGTTGGCACCATCAAGTGGTCGACCAAGACTACTGGTACCTATGTGTTGATCTAAGTTGAAGGGCTGATACTAAAGGGCTAATGTTATAAGCCGCAAAATCTTACTTGGCTTACAAAAGAGACATTGTAGGTGCTTATATGTTCCTGGGCACCTTTACCTCAACAATAGGGATGTCAACAGGTAGGGTTTGGGTCGGGTATAACTAATCTCAAACCTCCCCTCAGACAATCGGGGTTTGGGTAGTGAGCAAGTGGGTACTTCCCACTAACCCATTTTAAGGTGTATGTTTTTCCTTTGTATATATTTACATATATTTTCAAAAGAATGTGTATATTTACAATTAATTAATACTTAAAAAAAATCATAAACTAAAGTAATATAAGATAATTTATGTTAAATTATAATTTTATTTTTTAAATAAAATATACTAATTTAAGAGGAGTGCAGGTAGGGTCAGGTTGAATAAGTTAAACTCATACCCTCCCTATGGCTTTGTGGTTAGGGTCAGGTTCGAGTTTGGGTAGCCGGTTTGGGGAGGGTAGGGCTGCGTAAGGTATTTTTTTGACATCTCTACTCAACACACTACCGTTTGGGGAAAAGTTCTACCCAAATGGTGTGTTAGTTGACTCCTATTCAAAGGTTTGATCCTGAGTTTCCTATTAGTTTGGTATCAGAGTTTGGGTCATGGGTTTGAGCCCTACTTATTGGAAACAGGTTTGAGGACAAACCCCTCTTAAAAGGGAAGGAATGATAGGTCCCAGGTCTAAAATGCATGGATTGAGTTCGGCCAAGTGGATCCACATAGTCGTAGTAGACTAGTGGAACCCGTGGCACTAGTAAATGGTTGGCCAAGACTGCTAGCATCCATGTCTAATTTGAGTTGAAAGTGTTAGTATTGTGCCCAAAAAGCCAATCATGAGATGATTGTATTTTTGCACATTGAGTCATGATATTTTATTGAGGCATTAATCCAGCAATTTTGTTTGTTGTTTTGTTTCTGCGTAACGTAATAAACATAATTGTAACCCTAGAATAATGATATTCTTAAACGTCCCTAGTCTAGTATTATTGTGGAGTGGGTTGCAATAATACATAATGACTAGCATATGTGGAGACTAATATGAGATATGTAGTCTACATATGGGTACAAGTTGGAGAACTTGTGTACTGGACCGACCCACCATGAGAACACTTCATGAATCGTTATATGAGTGTCATAAGTGATTCTCATAGTGATCATGGTATATGTAGTCCTTCGACCTAAGATCAGCAAGGTTCCCTACATGTGAGTCACATACTTTGATACTTTCCTTTGTTGCTCGTAACTGAGTGAACTTGAAGGAGGTCATTGGGTATGTCACATATCATGCGGAGGGATTTGTATGATCAAGATGGGATTTGTCCCTCCTATGTAACGGGAGTGATATCTTTGGGCCCCTTGATAGAGTGAGACTTAGAAAATGCATGGCCATGCTCCGATGAGTTGATATATGATATCAATGTCGTCAGTTTAAGTTGGTCTACTCGGTAATCAAGAAACCAAAGATTGGGCTATACGAGAGTGACACATTCCATGTCTCGTGCTTAGTCTTGATATCTTGGACAAAGGGACAATGGCATATATCGGTGATGATCATAAAGGTTTAGTCGATTCACCGACAATCTTGTCACTTGGGTAGCAATGATGTGTTGCTAGACACCGCTCATTGCTTATGATCATAAATGTGATTTATGATCATTGCCAACATGGCAAGAGCCTATTGGGTCGCACACATAGAGCTATTTGGATCATTAGAGTGCATGGGCTAATTATTTGGGTTATAGTTTCACTTTAATTTCGTATTAATAATGGGCCAAGGAGTTGAGCCATTATTAAGCTCGAAATTAAATCCTAATTGGATTAGGGCTTTGAAACCCATTAGGCCTGGAAGTTGAGTCTCATTATAAATACAACTTTTAAGTGAGAAATTCGCAGGTCTCCTTGCCCTAGCCTCCCAAAAGGACAGCCGCACTCTTCTCTTGCAATTCCTTGGAGGATGCAAACTAGCACTGCGAGTGCAAGAGAAACGCATCTGCCGGGACGTGGTGGAAGCGTGGTGATCCCGAGAGGCTCGTGTGGATACCATAGAGAGCCTGAACACGTCAACTGTTCAGGTTTTTTGATTCGACTCTATAGTTGAGTGAGAGATCTCAACCGAAAATTAGGTATGAAATTTTTGAACACCCGGTTTACCCCGTTTCACTTGGATCCTGGAGGGTTTCGGTTAAATTCTGCTGCGCTGTTTGGCTCCCGAAACCCAACAGAAAGGACGACAGGAGATGGTTAATGATATGAGCCATAAATCCCACATGGCTTATGAAAAAGTTGTATAGGTGCTTGTATATTCTTGGGCTCCATCATCTCAACAAGCTAACTTTTGGGGATGAATTCTACCCAAAGGGTGTGTAAGTTGGCTTCTATTTAAAGGTTTGATCCTGAGGTCCCTATCACTTTTTTTTTTTGCTTTTACTATTTATAGTTGTCCTAATAGTATAGTTTTATGCATTTTGAGTTATCATTTGTATGTGGTTGTCATGGTAGGTTAAATACCATCATGACTACCCAAAAAAAGTCAACATCTACTATGGAAGTAAATGATGAAACCTACAGTCAAGCAGTTGAAAAAGTTGCTTGAGATTTCTCGATAGAGTTACTGAGATTTTTTTAGAGTAACCGATAAAGTTGATTGCAGTTTCTTCTTCAGACTAGTCAACAAAATTACTTGAGATTTCTTTAGAGAAATCAATAGAGGTGGTTATAGTTTCTTTTTTGCTGTAGTCAACAAAGTTGCTTATGATTTTTCGGAGCAGTATGTACCCCAATGGGCCTTCCTCCCTCTTCTCACTAGAGGTTTCTTCTATCATACATTATTATAAAGTGACAAACACATGATTCAGACTATTGGATGGTAAATCATTGGAGGCTTTCTTAACAACACTAACTAATTCATCGATATTTTTCTTGAGATTCTTGCTATAGTAAAGCTTGTATTGCTCGAAAAAATCTAAAATCTAGCACATTCATGTCAAGGCTATTAGGAGGCTAGTAGGCCAATTCAATATTGAGTCCATTCTTTATTGTAGCTTCTTAGAAATCAAGATCATCAACACATGTATGATGTTTTGTATTGTCCTATTGAATATATATTGTACTCCTTAGAGTTGTGTGAGGCCATTTTTGTTAAATTGCATGAATAATCATTTCAATCAAGTAGGCTTTACATACTTCCTTTGTCACAGAAACTATAGACCTAGTTTCCATTGTTCTAGTTTGCCTATTTGTTGCTCTTCCTCTTTGTATACTCTTATACACAAATGGAAAAATTTCAAGTTTCCCAAAAAACACTGTCCCTGCTATTGGATCAAATCTTGGCCTACCAATAGCATCCAAAAACATAGCTTTCATTACAAATCATTTACTTTTATAAGTGCGCAATGGCACCGGCTCGTTAAGTAGCATATAATACTTCTCTATTTTTTTCCCTCAAGTGAAACCATTTTTCTTCTATGTGGACATAATCATACATATCAAGAAACATGGAATTATGCATAAGAAAGCTTCTTTCAATCATTGATAAGCAGAACCTTAATCTCCCTTTCTTATTTTCCTCTATCAAGCATGGCTTTATACAATTTTTGTTCCACCTTATAACCCCATCTTTGATTCAATTGTGAAGATTGTATTTTGGCAGGTTAAGCGCCTTTGCCATTGATCTGATATTGGTTTGATGGTGTAAAGGGAGTTCAGCTACTTTGCTCAATCAAGCTCAACTCATTTGCGTTGCACATTGCTGGCATGTTTTGTTGTAAAATCAACAATGTCATTACTGGCAATTTAAAGGTTTGCATCCTTCCAAATCTTTGTAACAATATGCCAAGAGATGGAGAACTGAGAAGTAACAGTTGATTCAAATCCATGCTTCAGTTCCATTGCTTTTGTAATTCTTTATCAAAGCCAGAATAATTGTGAGCTTCTCTTGCTTACCCAAGACCTTGTGATGCTTCCTTTCAATACACAAATTTGATAAAGAAATCATAATTAAAAGCTGGTCAATGTGGGGAAAACGAAGAATAAATTTCAAAGAAAGAAATTGTAATTTAGTGTATTTGAGAGATTAAGATAGTGAAGTGGCTCCTTAGCTCTAAAAGTTTTTAATCACACTACAAATTGTTCGTGCATTCAAATGTTGCTCTTTTACCGCCAACAAAAAACCACTTTTTTCTATTCTTTTTTTTTTTTCAATTTCATCACACCTTAAAACTCCATCCTACATCAAATGGAGTAAAAGATTTGGGATGGATAGAGTATTTAGTTTTACTTGTTTTGTGTTTTTTCTTAAGCACAAAAGCATATTTACTGGTTTATAAAGGGTAAAAATACTGCATAATAAAGAAAAGGGTAGTACCTACTTTTTTGGGACCCAAACGGTTATCAAACTAGCAATTTGGCATTACAAGGGAAAAATGGTAGAGGCCGAAGTCAAACACCGAACCTCCACCTTGTGTCTTTTACCATTGCACCGAAATGATGGGGACATTTTTGGTATTTTAATTATATATCCAAACCATGAATTCAATCAAACCAAAGAGATACAAATTTACAAATTTAATTTTTTTTTAATTTTCTTTTGAATATTTTAAATTAATTATCTAAACCATAGATCCTATTGGTTCAGTCGGATATGGATCTTTAAATTAATCATAAATTGTACCCCTAAATCCACCCTAAGTTTCCAATAAACTCATCCAAAGTTGAATTTTTTAGGATGATTTTTGTAAGAACCTTCAGTTTTTCATGTAATTAATTTATTTTATTTACATGATCCTAGATTAAATTAGAATTGTAAGTTAGTTTTAAGTCAAGTCAATGAGTCAAATAATCTTTGGAGTTCATAAGATTAAAATGGGAAGTAAATTGACCATAAGGGCAACTAGAGGCAAAGGGCAATTTAGCAAGTCAAAGGTCAAAATGTGACCAAGAAATATGGATTTAAGTTTCAAGAAGTGAAATGAACATTTTGATGAAATTTGAACTCAAATTGACAAAAAATTGGCTCTTTTTGCTAAAGAAGCAAGGAAAGATAAAACGGTGATTTCTAGGTCAAACATGATCAAAATGGGTTTGGAAAATTACCTAGATCCTCGTGAGGTATAGCCAAACATGCACTTGTGTCCTCCTTATTTCAAATATCTACACTTATTTCTTAAAAATTAACTCTGTCATTCATTGTTAACACAAAAAAAAAAAAGGAATATTTCTAACTTTGCCCTCATAGCCTTTATCCACATAAACTTTACCCCTAACTTCTGAACCTAAACAACAACAAAACGTAACAAATTAGACCTTAGTGAGATTATAAGGAAAAGTACCAAAAAACTCATTATAGTTATGAGTTAGTACCGATCTAGTCACAATAATTTTGGAAGGTTCTGATGTCATTACCAATGTCATAATTTGACACCAAATTAGCTATTAATGCTACAGTTTGGCACCAAATACGTCACCAACCATTAAAAACCTAATGGCAAAAGTGAAACATTGTTGTTTTTTAAATTTTAGGGCACTAATGCAACTTTTAATAAAGTTTGTGAACTCTATGTAATTTATCATTTTCTTTTTCTTATATGTCAGCCATTGCATCAATTACCACTGGAGCCACCACTGGTAACAGAGGCAATGCCGAATGAGGTAGTG
The DNA here is from genome assembly GCA_039654915.1 of Aquilaria yunnanensis. Classification (NCBI taxonomy): domain Eukaryota; kingdom Viridiplantae; phylum Streptophyta; class Magnoliopsida; order Malvales; family Thymelaeaceae; genus Aquilaria; species Aquilaria yunnanensis. Next base: position 50,745,029 of record CM077594.1, on the reverse strand, counting down.
TTGGACAACACTATTATAGATTATAAAAACTGTCACTCTAGGAAATAGATGTTCAGAAATATATCAATATTAAATGAATGAGTTCCATTTGATTAGGGTTTGAGTTATTTGTAGTACCATAATGTGGTGAATAATTTGAATATCATTTCTAGAGGGACCAATAACAAACCTGGAGAAAGATAGAAGTGGTTGTTGCACAAAAAATAAAAATGATAAATTATACACAGTTCTTAAAGTTTATTAAAAGTTATATAAGCACCTCAAGATTTGAAAACTAAATACTTTTCATGTTTTCCGTTAGGTTTTAACATTCGGACATATTCGGTACAAAACTGTAACATTAATGACCAATTTAAGTCCAAGTTAGTGATGACATTGAAACCATTAAAAAGTATTATGATCAGATCAATACTAGCTCATCACTACGATGAGTTTTTTCGTGCTTTTCCTCGAGATTATAGTATTTTGATTCTGACCGAACAAAACCAAACAAATCGCTCCACTTACCGAGCAGGAAAACGCGTCCCTATCGAGCCTTTTTCTAGGTTGTTTTCTTCTAGTCCTTTGAATTCATTCTGTGTCTCACCAATGTTTGAGACAATTGCTTCCTCTGCTTGTTTTCGATTCTCACCAAAACGAAACGTCCAACACTATGGCAGATCTGGAACGATTAACCGGAAATGATTTTGAGCAATCAGAGAAGATCGCTGACATTAAGCCAGAAAAGAATAGTGGCAGGGGCGGTGGCGTAATGCATCGCGTATGGCAGGGACAAGACAAGGTGATGTATCAGTTAAAGTGGGGATGAGACGGTGCGATGTATCAGGTATGGCGGGAACGAGACAGGGCGATATCGGCGATGGGGCTTCACTCGCAAGCGTCCTAGGCTTGGGCGAACCTTCTCTGCCATTGACGTGCCTGGAAGCCAAATCTGACAGAAGGCAGAACTTGGCTGTGAAATCGGGGACCAGCAATTTGATGGCTCCGATGGTTGATTGAGGAATCAAGGATCTTAGTTCTCAAGGAGCCGGTGAGGGTTTGTATGAAGGCTCGCTTGAAGGAGAAAAAGATCAAGGCAGTGGGAAGTTGATGAGACCTTGCTCACGCTTGATGGTGGTGGCAGACATAAGAGACGGCAAAAGGCGAGTGGGAAGAAGAATCAAATGAACAAGCTCTTATCATTTTTTTTAATCAAAATCTTCAGTATTTGTTTGGAAGAAGTAGAAGAAAATGATGAATTGATTGATTGAATCATTTTGTTGGGAAAGGAATTGTATCATATAGTGTTGTTTAGCGGCGATGATGGCCGGCGATTGTGAACGGCTGGGATGATTGTGATTGGTGAGACAGGGAGGGATAAAGGTGACGAGATGCAAATTTTGGAGGTGAAGTTATCGAATGAACATGTTAAGGAGGATAAAATGATTTTTTTTTTTCTTAATGATTATTGATAGAGTTAGTTTTGTGAGGGTAAGTGTGGGTGTTTGAAACAGGGGACATAACTTTTTGCATGTACCTCTGAGAGTTCTAGTCATTTTCCTAGGTTGGTTTAAGAAGGTGATAAATGGTGTTTAAAACCATGCCAAGTATATTACTAACCTTAAGGCAAGGGCGGTGTTAGGGCAAAACTCGAACAAGAAATTATGAAATGATAGGGACTAAAAGTTCTTACCGAAAAAAGTAAGAAAATTTAAGCTAAATATGCTCCATTAATGCCTATACGTGGGATGCTTGGTTATGTTCAAGCTACCTTAAGAGTACGCAATAATGGTTGCTAAGTCATGTAAGCCAAGTTGTGGGAACAACTAAATTTGTCAGCTATGCTCCTTGTATATGTGTTTGATGCCTAAGTAAGCATGGTAAATGATGGAATGGTGTGAGGTGATACCTAAGTGAAGTGCCAAGATGTATAAGGGATGCCCAAGAGCAAGGGCACAAGTGTTTAAGAGAATCCTGTAGACATAAGAGACAACAAGGGCTACTTAGTAACAAGTATGTACCATGTGTGCAAGTAGTACCTTGTGAGCACCATAAGGCATGTTTGGGAGTGAACCAAGGACTCACGATGTAGCTAAATGGTGCCTGATTATATGGGGAAGTAGGGCATAGTGCCTATGAAAGCCTATGAAGTTACCAAGGGCTGTGAGATACGTTTGGCCTAAGTGGTGCTAATGCTACAGCCCAGAGCAACAGTGAAGTGCATAGGTAAACTGTACTCATACACAAGGTCTAGAGCACTACGGGAAGTTTTGTAGGGTTTCTGAGATACCAGAGTATGCGTATAAAAATTATCAAATGGTTAGGACTTGTAAAAGCATATTAAAGACTCAAAGCTACAACACTAAGGAGCATGGAGTTACATCTGGACAGTGGTTGAATGTTGGAATAAACTGATTTAGTTTAGTGGGTTTGGGGATGTCTTTAAGGGTCCCTAATAGACTAACGAAGGAGTAGAAAAAATTCCCAAATGCCCAGACCAAGTGGAAGAATGAAAATGATCAAAAAACTTTCTTGGTAACCATATCTAAGACAAGCAAATGGTGCCTTGAGTCCAAGGGTGAAGAAGCCAAGTGCAAGGGATCCTGGACATTAAGAGGCCTTGGATAAGGCAAGAATGACCTAGAGGAGTTATGAAACAAATCCTAGACAAGTCATATAGTTGCCCGTTGGTGCCTAATTGAAGAGAAATCGAAAGACATCTAAGAAGATTTCTGAAGGAAGGGAGAAACCCTAAGAAAAATGGAAATTAGGATTCAAGAAAATTGTTTCGGACTCAATGTGAAGTTTGTTTCCTCATAGGAATTATTATGTACCAAAGGAAATGCAAGAAGAATCAAGGGGTCTTTAATTATGAAGTTTAAGAAGGGTGGCATTAAGTGGACCATAAGAATATTCCTTTTTTTTTTAAAAAAAAAAAAAGAGATTCGTGAGATTCAAGTATACTCTACTAAAGGTAAGCCTTAGTCGAGTAAGAAACTTTGGCAGGAGAGCATGTAGCACCAATTGCCAAGCTTTGGAGTTACCAACGACATAAGTTACTTGATAAAAGTTAAGCAAGGCTTGAAGTGGAACTCCTAGTCAAGTGGTTCAAGGAACTTATGACCTTGTATGGAACTCTCCATCTTGAGGGGTAAGTAAGGTACCTTTGTGCGCAAGAGGTTAAGTAAATACCCTAAAATGGCCGAAGGAACTCTTGGGAAGTAGGGTAACTAAGAAATAAATTTATTACCCAAGTATGGGAGGTTAAATGAGCTATGTGAGATTCTAAGAGCTCATTTATTGTTTAATAAGTGGAAAGTTCTAAATGCCTAAGCACATAGAAAACCTTGAGCATTTAAGAGCAAGGGTAAGTTAAAGAAGGCATTGAGTAAGTCTTCTACAAGGCATTAAGGTGTGCGAATGCATATGAAAGGAACACTGAAGAGATGCCAAGTAATTTGGTATAATCCAATATACCGAATAGAAATTGAAAAGACTATGCCTAAGTGTCCAAAAAGGACCAAGGGAAGTAAAGAAAGTTCCCTAAGAGCATAAATGCTAAAGGTAAATCAAAGTAATCTAAAGTTCCCAAGGTAAACCATATGGAGCAAGACAAGCGCGAATAGGAATGAAGTAGTTGAGGATTGGGCAACATGAAGTGCCTAAGGGTACTTAAACAAGTGGTGATTTTGGGCACCAAGAAAATGAATCCTAAAAGATTTATGTGACCTGAGGGAAAGACTATGAGATCATAAAGAATCTTGCAATCAGGGAAGATCGTAATAGTCAAGGAAATTCTAGGTAAAGAAAGTCATCGGGCAAATCTAGAGAATCTAGAAGCAAAGGCCAAAATTATTGTTAAGTAACTTGAGAATAGTCAAGACCTTTAGAGATGCTAAGGACTACCTAGAGGAGTTGAAGTACGACGGCACTCGAGTGCTAAAAAGGCCATATGGATAAGGGTGCTTATGATAAGATTAAGGGTGTTAAGTCGTGAACACCAGTAAGGTTAAGAAGATGCAAGGTAGTAAGAACATTGAAAATGTTAAAGACTACCCTAAGAAAGTTAAAAGTAAGATTCCAAAAGGGTATGTTCTCAAGATCTTCGTAAGGCAGTAAGACCAACAACACACCAACAAAAGGTGAAGTAACTAAGCTAAGTGTAAGAAATCATTAAGATTTTGTTAAACCATCAAGGGTTAGACGGTGGTTACCCAATTTTATTCTTACATATAAGAATGAAAAGAGGTGGTAAGCTAATAATCTTATTAAAGTGAAGACAAGTTCTCAACAAGTTAGGAGTGAAGGATAAAGTACTTCAAAAGGTATTCCTTGTACAGGGAAAAAGATTTATTAGAGCAAGGGAGCTCTAAAGGATATAAGGGCCAAATATGGGCTAAGTGTAAGAAAAAGCGTTGAAAATTGAGGCTAAGTATTATTTCCACAAGTGATGTCTCTAATAAAGGATCTTTTTCAAAGAGAATTCTAAGTGGTTTCTTGTCTTGTAAGACAATAAGCCAAAAGTAAAAAGTGCCTTTGGTCAAGTGCTATGGTTTAACTATAGTAAAAAGAAAGTCATGAAGAAACTAAGCAAGATACTTGAGGAAAGCATATAAGAATAATACTTAGGTTAGTTGGAATTTAGAGGGCCAAATTTCAGAAGGAGAGGAGAATGTAATTGCTCTTCAAAACCTATGGCAAGATCACTAAGGTCAGTATGAGTTTTCATGCTTAGAAACTCATTTTTTGTACACTAAGTAAGTAGGTTGATGTTGCATAAAGTAAATAATGTGAACATTTGAGCAAATTTAACTATAAAGGGTAAATTGGTAATTTTTCCATAAAAAACCCCAAAATTTTATACCATAAATGAGATTGAACCAAGGAATGAAAGATTTTCAAGTGTTTAATCACTCCTAGTTCAATTTCATTTGTGAAGTAAGGAATAAAAATTATTGTGAGACTTATGGGCCATTTTGTGTACAAGTAAAAGATTAAGGGACCAAGGAGTAAAAAAGGAGGAGGTAAGAGATAAGAGACTATGGTCTTATTCTCTAGCCATAAACCATGCCATTCTCGCTCCAAGGAGCTCCTAAAATCAGCCCCAAATGTTTCAAGCCAAGGAGAAGCTTCCAAACCAAGATTCTTGTTGCTTTGGGCTTAATTAAGCTTGTTTGAACAAGAAGCCACATTTTCCTCTTTGGTAAGCTTTAAGTTCATGTTTTGTGTTGATATTGGAAGCATAATTATGTAGAATAAGGCTTGGGTAAGTTAGAAGATTCGTCCCTAAGCTTGAATCTTACTTTTGAAGGGTGAATTGTAAGTTTGATCAACTTTGTTGTGCATGTGGTTCGAAGAGAAGAGTTTTGGGTCTTACAAAATGGGGTAAGGGTTTATAGCTATAACCAAGCTTTGTTATGCTCAAATTCTAGTTATACTATGTGTTCTTGATGCATTACAATGGATTTTCTAAGATAGAACAAGAAATGCTACATTAATTTGCAAAGGATATGCAAGTGAGCTTATGTGTGCTTTGATATTTCAAGTGTGTGATCTTCAATTAGGTAAGGGATTTTTATGATTTCAAGTGTTTAATGGATTCTTTTATATTTTATTTATCAAGTAGAAGTGGTTATAAGTGTTTTTGTAAGTGGATTGGGGCAAGACAAGAGAGGGAAGTGCAAGAAAGGGGCAAGGAGCATGAAATAGGGCACCTGGTGCACCACATTGGCATCATGGCGCCAAGCTTAGTGCTGTAGCATGAGGAGTTTGAGTGTAGCAATGTGTTTTTAGGAGTCACCATCAATTGGTTTATACCTAGGTCGATAGGAAACCTTAAAATGGTCTACAAGAGTTCGAAGGGTTTAAGAGTACGATTATGCTAAAATAACCTTATTATAGTGCTAAAAAATTGACACATTAGTTTGGTTTAAATTTAATTTTTATTGATTTTAAAAATTTTAATTAATTTTCCAAACCATGAATCCTAATGAAATCACCCAGATATGGACTTCTAAACCTTATTACTTGATTTTATTTATTATATGAAATTTGATATTTCCAAATTATGAATCCTATTAGACCACCCAAATATGAAACCTGAAAACTTAATCAATTTTTATTTATCTTTTAAATATTTTAGTTAATTCTTAATCTGAACCATAAATCTTATCGAATCATCCAGATATGTATATTAGAACTTAACTTGTTTATATTTGTATTTATTTTCTTTATTACTTTAAAGATTTTAAATAATTATTCAAACCATAGATCTTATCGGACCACCTAGATGTGAATTTTAAAATTTATTATTATCCTAAATTCATCTTAGGTTTTATTAAATTCATGTGGAATTGAATTTTTTTAACTGTGATATTTGGATGTATTATGTGAATTAAATGACTATTAAAATTATATAAGTTATATAAAAATATCTACCTATCCTAAACGTACAATCTTGCCTAATGTTGGTGACCAAATTAATTCATGACTTCAATAAACAAAACAAGCAAACAAAGAAAGAGATAAACAAAAACAATGCTGTTAGTGGCTTTTTCTGCAAAGTGAAAGTACGTTAGTGACTTGGATGACATAAATTAAGAGTTTAGTGGTTAAAAGGGGGTTATACCACAATCGTGGGTCAGACAAGTTGAAGAACGGGTCGAGTCGCGGGTTCGAAACGGGTTGTTTCTCAATTCTCCGTCGACCAGCGACGAGAGAATGGCGGCTGGGCTTGGGCTTCAACGGCGGTGGGGCGACGATCTCCGTAGAGATGGGTGGCTAGCGACGACAATGTGGCACGGCAGGTGAAGAGGAACCGAATCTGCGACGTTTATGTTGATGGCGGCGGATGGCCTTCTCTTCTTGCGTTCGGTGCAACGGGGGATGGTGGTGGACTGATGGCGTCTGGGCATGCGGCTTTGAGGATGACTGGTGGTGGCAACGGACTGACGACGGGAGGCGTCGGGTAGCTGGAACAGCTCCAGGGGCTGTGGAAGAAGAAAGGAAAAGCTAGGGTATCGGGGGGAAGGGCTGCGAGAAAGTAGGGGCTTAGGCTACAGTGTTCCCAAGCTTAGGGTTTTTACCAATTTCTAGCTTTTTCTCTTCAAATGGTGATTCCTATTTATAGGAGTAGAGTTATTGGTGAGATTAAAAGTAATTGGAGAGATTTAAATCTTATCAAAATCAATTTTGAAGTAATTTAAATCTATTAGAATATAATGTGGTAAAAACATCAATGTAAGTCAAATAAAACTCTTAAGCTGCTGATTAAGCCCTAAATTCTGAGAGAAATTCAATTTGACCCAAAACTTTGAGAATTTATCAAATTAGCCCAAAGCTTCACAAATTTGTGCAAACTCACAATTTCATAATTTTGCTAGATTTCCCTCAAACTCATAGGATCCCAAATTTTTCAATTTTGCCTAAAACTTTCCAAAAAGCCCTATTTTCCACCCAAACTTTTCCCTTTTGCCTAAATTGACCTCAAAACCTTTAGGACTCCAAATTAGTACCTTAGCCAAATTACTTCTTATTTTAACCCTAAATGACTAATCTAAATTCTTAAAAATGTATAACACTAAATAATCTAAATGCGCCTAATCGTAACAACTTTATAAGCTATAAAAATGATCAAATTGCCCCTAAAATAAATTTTCTAACCTAAAACATAAACAAAAGTCAGTGCCTGAATAAATATTGAGTGTTAACAGCTACCCCCCTTTGCATGTTTCATGGAACATGATGCATGCACAGCCATTATCAAATTTTAGCCGACCTTTCATTGGACAATGAGAACCTTCTCACTGCAAAAAATCTTGAGGAAAAAAACTTTTTCCTCCTCTTTGAGGATAAGGAATCTTTTTTATTACCTCCACTGTAGGAACCTTCCTATCATTTAAGAATCTAAGGAAAAAAAACTCTTTCCTCCTTGTTTACGAGGCTTAGGAACTTTCCTAACATTTTGCAATAAGAACCTTCCTGTTATTTCCAAACTAGAAAGGAAAATTCTTTCCTTTTTTCTTGAGGGGTTAAGAAACCTTCCTTACCCCTTTTGAATAGAAACCTTCCTTACCCCTTTTGGATAGGAACCTTCCTATTGTTATGTAGAAGAGAGAAACTTTTTTCTTATTCTGTTTATATTTGGTAGAGAACCCTTTCTTACCATGATTTATGAGGCAAAGAGCTCTTTCTTTACCACCTCTTATTGCCTTTGAGGTAGAGAACTCTGTCTCTTTATAACCTTTGAATTCTTTTAAAGTAGAGCACTTTGACTCTATACCACATCTGATGACCTTTGAGGTAAAGAATCTTGTCTTTTTACCACCTCTAAATTCCTTTGAGGTAGAGCATCCCGACTCTTTACCACCTTTGATGACTTTTGAGGTAGAGAACCATGCCTCTTTACAATCTCTAAATTTTTTTAAGGTTGAGCACCCTAACTCTTTACAACTTCTAATAACCTTTGAGGTAAAAAAATCCATCTTTTTACCACCTTTAAATTCCTTTGAGGTAAAGCACTTTGACTTTTACCATATTTGATAATCTTTGAGGTAAAGAACCCTATCTCTTTATAACCTCTAAATTCCTTTTAGGTAGAGCATCCTAACTCTTTGCCACCTCTAATTTAACCCATATTATGAGAAAGAGAATTAATTTGCCTTTGAAAACTTGGTTTAATATTGTCGTGGGTGTAATGAGGTAGAAAAACCTTTCTAATTTAAAACCTCAATTTAACCCAAATTACGGGGAGAGAATTACCTTCTCTTTAGAACCTTAGTTTAGCTTTTTCTTTAAATGTGTAAAACCTTTCTCATTTAAAACCTCGGTTTGGCTCAAATTATGAGGAAGAGAATTACATTCTCTTTGAAACCTCGATTTAGCTTTGTATTGAGATAAAGGAGCCCTCCTTGTTATCTAAAGTAAAAATTTCCAAGAAATCATTTGAACTTTGAATAATTCCATCAAAAGTGTGAATTTTCAAAATTGGTGAATTCAAAACTTGAAATTCCATGAAATGAGTGAATTTAAAGAAGGCCAAAGATTCTACAAAATGAGTAAATATTAAAAGTAAGAAATTTCACAAAATGAGTGAATTTTGAGAAAGTTAAAGATTCCAAAAAATAAGTGAATCTTAAAAATGAGAAATTTCACAAAAATGAATGAATTTTAAAAAGCTGAAAATTCTAAAAAATGAGTGAATCTTGAAGGTAAAAAATTGTAGACAAAAGAAACTTTAACCCTTAAGAGTTGAAAGTGTTTTGAGATACCTTTAGAATGTCTCAAAATGAGCTTTGAGAAAAAAAAATACCTTAAGAAAATAACTTCTCAAACATTTCTTTATGATGATGGTTGTTTTGGAAAATGGTATGACAACCCATGGATGTCATCCTTTAAATGTGCCCCCCAATCATGAAAATAAGCCACGATTTTTTTTTAGTGAAAAAATTACCTCAACTTTGATCTTGAAAGCTTATAACTGGATGTCCATGTTGGCATCTTTTGTTCATACTATAATTGAACTCACCTTGAATTGTTACTACCTTTGAGCATCAAAATTGAAGCATTTCTTAGTAACCAAGCTTATCTGTGCACCAAAATGCCATAGTGCCACTAACCCTTATCTCTTAAGACCTGTCTTCAAAATTGTTTTAAAAAGAATATGCATTATGCATGATAGTCATGGTGCTCATGATGAATGTCTTAAAAAATGAGAACCTCAATAAGTGAAATGAACAGATTTTATGAAAACCATGATGCATGAGTGGTGAATATCTTCTATCTTAAATTAAATTACTTTACTCTTATGAATTATCTTTCTTGAAACTATTCCTTCAAAAATGTGCATCTCCCTTGCTCCTTCCCAGTCAAATCATATGAATTGCTTGCCAAAGATCCAAGTATATCTTGAGTTGATTATACAAAGATGCCTCTCATTGATTATGGCATCGCCTCCCTTCAAGTGGATGATGGTTGGTCAATTATGCCTTATGAAATCACATCTTCTTAAAGAAATACTCAAGCTAGCTCCATCTTTTGAATCTAAACACGTTGAAAAATAACTGTATTTCCTTAAAAAGACTATCATCAATTTGCAAAGCTTGACAAAATAACTTACGGTCTTTATATTTGATTTAAATGTTCGGTTATTCTTTCACTTCCTAACTCAAAGACGCAAAATGCACAAGGTGGAAAGGTAGAAATATGTTTTCGAGTGATAGCCTTTTAAATGGATAAGGATTATATCAAGAGGGAAGTGTTAGGTTGAGGAACGTTAAGTTTGAATAGTGTGAAAGAAGGGCTTTTTAATGCTATTCGTGAGCAGATCTAATTACCTTGAAAAACTTGATAGTCACAACCTCAAACCTACCACATTTTCCAGAAAGTTAGACCCCATCTATTGTCCCTCAACTATCACAATCTACTTGTAAACTTGCTTTAAAGATTGTTTTTATTTTTTAAACTGCCTTTGTATGTTGTCAGTATAGAATCCATAGCTGATTTTTTTTTCTTTTCTCTATTTTTTTTCATTCATTTTCTTTCCTTTGCTATAATTTTTGCCTAGGTTGTGTTGGAGATTAACAACCTAGCAAGTCCTTATCCTTTTTATTTCTTTCTTTTTGTGAGCTATAGTTTTAATAGGTAATGTGCTAGATAGCCCTCATTGTAGTATTCCTTAAGCAAAATGACTTAAGTAGCATTAATTGTTCATGCTTACTCCCAGTCTTTTCATTCTTTTGAATTTCCTTTGTTGTCTTTTGATGGAAGGGATGAATTTCTTTCCTTTTTGAAATTTACGTTGTAAAGAATTGAGAACTTTTTCTTGTATTGAACATTCATGGGAATAGGGATACTATTGAAGCCGTTTATCATAAGGACTCGATTCTCCAAAAAAAATTTACAATGACATTGATAACCACTGCAGACTTCCTTTTTCTCTTGTATGATGAAAGTTAAGGTGCAACATTTAAATTCTTGCTTACTAGATTAGGTGGCTTTTTTAAGATTAGCACTATTAACTCTCCTTTAGCTTTCATTTTCACTCATGAGTAACATTGTCAGGTTTGTCTTTCTTTACGAAAGAAAGTATAATGGAAAGATGGGTAAAATGGATGGTATAATAGTGAAAATGGTGAAATAAAATTAAAATGTGGATTTTTATTAAAAGGCGGCGCAATGCACATGTTATATCTTCTTATTGAAATAGAAAAGAATAATAAATGTCCATTTAACAAAGACTACACTTTAGATTCTTGACATAATCCAAGAGATTTTTACTATTAAATTACTTTGGTGAGCTCTCAAATATACAAGTCACTTCAAGACATTCTAATTATTTAAAAATGTACCAAAACCTAAAGGTTGACTTAACTTAAAATAACCTCTTAAGTTGATGCTCATTCTCAGGGTATTTTAGTGAAATCCAACAACTTCGCCTTAAGTAGTTGTTGCACCTTCCTCTTGAGAGCAAAACAATTTTCAAGTGAATGACCAACTACTGCACCACCATGGTATTTGCAAATGCCACTCACATCATAACACTTTGGATAAGGAGGTCAAATTTGCTTCGCCGGGATAAGCTGTATTAGTTGACCTTCAATAAACTTAGGATAAAACTCAGTGTATGAAATGGGGATAGGATCAAATTCTTCTTTATTTTTCGATGATGCTCCTTAAGGCTTGTGATCTTGAATCAATGATGAAGTGGAGTGAGGAAATGACCCCGGGGCTATTTGCCCCATTAGGGTTTGTAAAATCTCCCAGTTGACGGATTGACCAGCTTCCTTGTTTTGATTCCAAATTCGATCTTTTCTCCAGACAATACCATATTTGAAAAGCTACTTGGAGTGTTCTCGAATAGCTTTTCATAAAATAGTCATTTCAATGTTTGGATAAACAGAGTGATCATTTTTCTTTCTATCATATGTGGTTGAACTTTGTACGGTTAAGTTCCTCATTCTCTAATCATATTCCTTAAAGGTTTCTTGTTTCCTTTTCTCCATATTCTGAAGAGTTTGGTGATCAAGGGCCAAATCCACAACATGCTTGTTATTATTAATGCAAGCTTGAGCGAGATCATTCCATGTCTTAAAGTTCTTTGGGCCTTGGTTGAAGTACCACTATAATGGAGACTTTGTCAAACTATCTTGAAAAAAAGCCATCCATATCCTTTATGAACGGTTGTATCTTTATTAGGAAAAGTGTTATATGAGTGATAGGGCAACTTGTCCCATCATATTTCACAAACTTTGGTACCTTGAAGTCCGAGGGAATCATAACATCTGGCACCAAGCAAAGATCGTCCACTAACAGGGATCCAAATAAAGTGCCACCTTCAATGGCCCTAAGCCTTTTCTCTATAGTCTTGAGCTTTTGAGCATCCCAATCTTCCTTAACCAGTGGCTTCTTTTCCTTATAGAATGGATTATGCGTTAAATGAATGCCATTAGTTGGGCTTGAGTCTTGAAAGAGCTTCTGTTGGACTAAGACTCGTTGTTGAGTGAATCCAGGAGGGTAAATCAGATCCTGTGGGTCTCTGATGGAGGTTTGCATCGCCTTCCCCCTTGATTGATTCTATTAATCATTTCATTTGTTCTGCCATGCTCTCTATCTTTGACTCCAAATCAGTGAGACATCCTTCCACTTGCTCTGCCATAAGTCTTGTTTAAAGCTGAGTTGGATATCAATGTTGAGTACCATTCTTTTACCTTTTGTAAAGTGAGATTCATTGTATTAGACTTTATGTGCACATGATTGATGTAATGCATGCATGCAATGAATGAGCTTGATTGTTCACTATCATGAAACTTCAAGACTTCTTGTTGACATAAGAAAGACAAGAGTTAGTATACTTTGATGTGTGATTTTGATGCATGAACGAAAAAGTATGCTGAAAAATCAAGAGGAAAACAAAAGAAAAATGAGGTTAATAACAAGTTAAATGTTTTATTTGCTAAACTTGGAGCAATTAATGTTAGCGAATAACATATGAGCTATTATAAGAAAGGAGTCAGAACCATGAAATAAATACAAACACAAAGAAAGCAAATCATTGAAGTAATTGAAGCAAAAATGTATGAACAAGGCTATAAAATGGTGTAACAACATGCCTATGGTGTTGATAAATGGTAGGAATTCTATGACTAGTTCTATGGTTAAGTGAGGTATTTTATATGCATGCGGGTGGTTTAACAAGAGGCTTAGGGTCATTCCCGAATCCCATCTCTACATTAATTGATATAATGACAACCTAATTTCTTACCCATAAGGGTTTATATAAGGAGATGATTAATTCGAGTTGCAGCATTTCATGGGCCCATTCAGATACTACCATCTTAGGAGGCACATACACTACTTTACTACTTGAAATTAGTGAAGGATTGGAGACCATGGTCTCACAAGGATAACAACACTAATTCCGCTCTAAAATAATATGGTTTAGTTAAGGAAGCTTAGGCGTAGAGCTTCATGTCATGAATGCATATTGTAGACCTACAACAAGTAAAATACAAAACAAAAGTTACACAAGAATAAGTAAAGCAAAACTAAACAAATCAAACTTTTAGGCTTGACTCACAAATGCTCCTATCGGAGTTCCCAAGTTGTAGCAATGTATTTTTAGGAGTTGCCACCAATCGATTTATACCTAGGTCGATTGAAAACCTTAAAATGGTTTAAGAGAGTTTGAGAGGTTCGGGAGTATGGTTACGCTAAAATAATCTTATTATAATGCTAAAAAATTGGCAATTTAGTTTGATTTAAATTTAATTCTACTTGCTTTCAAAAATTTTAATTAATTTTTCAAACCATAGATCATAATCGAATCACCCGAATATGGATTTCTAAACCATACTACTTGATTTTATTTGTTATATGAAAATTTGATATTTTCAAACCATATATCCTATTGGACCACCCAGATGTGAAACCTAAAAACTTAATCTATTTTCATTTATTTTTATTTATCTTTTAAATATTTTAATTAATTATTAATCCGAACCATAAATCCTATCAGATTAGTCAGATATGGATATTAGAACTTAACTTGTTTATAATTGTATTTATTTTCTTTGTTACTTTTAATGATTTTAAATAATTATCCAAACCAAGGATCTTATCAGACCATCTAGAAGTGAATTTTAAAATTTATTATTATCCTAAATTCATTATAAGATTTTATTAAACCTACGTGATAGCCGAAGGCTATAGCCTCTATCTAACCCGAACCCGGAGCGACAGGAAGCTTTTAGCCCCCCTAGGTACGAAACAAATCGCCTTCGGAAACAGAGAATCAGCTATTGCAAGCCGAATGAGATCTCCCCGAAGGCGGAACCTGAAACAGGGAACTCCCCCGAACTGCGGGCATATTTCCCGAAGGGCATCGTCCGTACCAAAGGACGACCTCGGCCATGGACTTCGGGAGTACGGCATGAGCATTTAATGAGCATTTAAGGAGCCTCTGACAGGAAACCCACACGTCGCCTGAAACGGCGACTTGACACACTGACGTCGTCCAAGTCCCATCTCAGCCACAAAACCAGGAGCCTGAAGATGGCTACCTGTCCCCTACGCCCTGAAAGGATCCAGCCGAACACATGTCAGGATCTGAACGGGCCGGGCATTTCTATAAATACTGGGAAAAAGGACTTGGCAAGGGATCCCCATCCCCTCTCCCTGGGCAGCCCTCACCCATAGCTGAAAATATATGCAGGCTAACTCTCGCACCTTTCTAGCTGGCATACTTTATTCATTATCAGAGTACTAACTTGGGCGTCGGAGGCTCCTCCTCGGAAAACCATCCCGGGGACCTCCTAACCTTTTTTTTTCTGAGCTTTTCAGGCATTTTCCCACCTAGGGAATATCTCCGCAAGACGTCCTTCCCCGCCGGAAGCTCCCTCGGAATTCACCATGTCACTGGACAGAGATGCCGGAGGGCATCATTTGGCGCCGTCTGTGGGAAACCACCCTCAGGTTGCCGTTGTTGAGACTTGGCGTTCTAGGGACAAAGGACTCCCGAAGTCCCCGTCCGCGCCTGAAGTCCAACCGGCTGCTGAGCAAACTCTTCCAGGGACTTCCACGCCCGAGGAAGAACGTCCTCTGGTCATAACCATGAGCTTCCTCCGTGACTTCCAGCGCTCTGTTGTGGCTGAGATGACACAACAGATAGACAGAAGATGGCCACAACAAGCTCAAACCCAAAGGTCTCCTTCACCGATACGGCCTTGAGAGAAGAGCCCCAAAGCAGTCCACCGCAGTTCGGGGAGTGAAGACCCACGTGAGGAGTCTTCAACAGAAAATATGCCCCTCGGGGCACACCTTCCAGGGCAAACGGGGCCCAACCAACCCAAAATTCCACGATGAAGGAGCCCTTTGCCTGAGACGAGATCAACCCTTCCCCGACGACGGAGCCATTCTCCGACGAGGCGCCGTCAATCTCCTCCACCTGAGGAAGAACTTAGCGCCACCACCCTCATGGAGAAAATATTGGCAAGGCTGGACAGAGTCGAGATGCAGGTGGCTCGCAAGCCAGTTTAGGCTTAGACTGTCTGAGTCTTTTTGTGGGGATCAGTCTCCTTTTACCCGAGCTGTGGTCGAGGCAGCTATGCCGGGTGACTTCAGGGTACCTCGGCTAAAGACGTATGATGGTCGAACCGACCCACAGGCCCACCTGACGAAGTACAGACGTAGCATGATGATGCACGTTGCGGACGACGCGACCTTGTGCAAGTGCTTCGAGGTCACGCTCTCTGGACCAGCAACAGCGTGGTATAATTCCTTGGCTCCGGGAATCATCGGAAAGTTCCAGGAGTTATCAACAGCCTTCACCCAACAGTTCATCGGGAGTCGCCCAACGGCGAAGATGCCCGTTCAAATGTTCGACATAGCGCAAAGAAGTGGAGAAACTATACGCGACTACGTCGAGAGATTTAACAGAGAGGCCTTAAGTGTTCCAGACTTTCGGCCCGAAATACGCATCCTCGCCATGACAAGGGGCCTTCGGAGGGATTCCCAACTCTTCTATGAATTCTCCAAGGACCTTCCAGACACACTGGGCGAATTCTACCGACGGGCCGAACAGCACATGACGGCCGAAGAACTAAGAATGGGCGGACCCAAGCCCGAGCACACCCGTGGCGAGGGGTCCAGCCAGCAGGCACGCTATCCGACCGACCAGCCATCCCGACCTCGGAGAATGCGAGGAAGAAAACAACCGAACTTTACAGCGCTGAACACTACGAGGACCAACATCCTCATGACTCTGGAGAGGCAGGGAACACAAGTTCAGAGGCCAAGGGCCATGACCGCTGAAAATAGAAAAAACATGAAGAAGTTCTGCCAATTTCATCGCGATCATGGCCACGACACCGAGGATTGCTTCCAGCTGAAGAAGTATATTGAATCGCTGATAAAACAAGGCCAACTTCGGCGGTACCTACGGTTGCCTTCCCCCAAGGGGAGGAAAAAGAAGGAAGGAAAGGAAGAAGATGAGGACTACGACTCCGACAGGCGAAGGAACCGAAGTCCGAAGAGGCGCCCTCCACCCCCTGCGGGAGTCATACAAACAATCACAACGGGGCTTCCATCCTCGGAAAGGAAAAGGAAGGCCAGGGAAATAGCTGTGATGGACTATCAAAGTCCGGCGAAGAAGCTATCCCGAAAAGATGGTTCCACAGTCGTCTTTCCTCACGACGACCCACTCCTGATCATGGCAAGAATTGGAAACTGGGATGTCAAAAGGGTGTTACTTGATGACGGATCAAACGCTGACGTCCTATTTTCACAATTGCTACCGAGCTTAGGCATATCCATCAGCGATCTCAAGCCGGTCACTTCACCGACCTTCGGGGTAGGACCGTCCGAGTTACCCGTCCTCGGATGGATTGACCTTCCATTAATGATGAAAGGGACTTCGGTCAAAGGACCAGCTGAGTTGTTTGTCTCGACAATGGCGAGGTTCATCGTCATGGACGTCCCCTCATCATACAATGCCATCCTCGGAAGGCAGACGCAGGGAAATCTGCACATCCGCCCTGACGTGAGATATTTGACTGTCACCTTCGCCACCAAGGACGGAGACGTAGAAATCTTCATAAATCAGGGCGAAGTAAGAAAGGTGTTCGTCAAAACCCGAAAAGCTCCGGTAAACAATTCCTCACAAATTGTAGAAGCAGGGGCTTCAAAGTCAAAGAATGGCGAGAAAGAAGATTCTGGCAAGATGGAAATGGAAGAAGTGGAACTTATCCTAGGACGAAGTACCCGAATAGGGAAAAACTTGTCCAAAGGAGATAAGAAAAAATTTGTATCCTTTCTGATAATGAATAAAGACCTGTTCGCCTACTCGCCGAAAGACATGCCAGGGGTAAATCCGCACGTAGTACAACATAGCCTCAAAGTAAGTCCGGAAGCAAAACCTATCCGGCAAAAGAAACGGGGCATTTCAGCCCATAAAAACGACTTCATCAAAACTGAGGTCCAACGTTTATTGGAGGCAGATGTAATCAGGGAGGTCAAGTACCCCGAATGGCTAAGCAATGTGGTGATCGCCACAAAAGAAGGAAGCAACAAACTTCGGATGTGCATCGACTTTAGAAACCTGAACGATGCTTGCCCAAAAGATTCATATCCTCTCCCGCCAATAGATCAACTGGTAGATTCAACTGCCGAATACGGGCTCTTAAGTTTCCTGGACGCCTTCAGCGGCTACCATCAAATAAAGATGGACCCCGAAGACGAAGAAAAAACAGCCTTCATTACCGAGGGGGGAACGTACTGTTACACTAGGATGCCCTTCGGGCTCAAAAACACAGGAGCCACCTACCAGAGGTTGATGAGCAAGGTCTTTAATGACCAAATAGGGAGGAACATGGAAGTCTATGTAGATGACATGATAGTCAAAAGCAAGCTGCCTATTGACCATGTCACAGACCTAAGGGAGACTTTTCACCAGCTCAGGACCTTCGGAATCCGCCTTAACCCCGAGAAGTGCACCTTCGGGGTAACTTCAGGAAAGTTCCTTGGGTACATGGTATCAGAAAGGGGCATTGATGCTAACCCAGAAAAAATTAAGGCTCTGTTGGAATTCCGAACTCCTGCCACAATAAAAGATGTGCAGAGACTTACTGGAAGAATAACCTCCCTTAGCAGATTTATTTCCAGATATGGAGACCGATGTCGAGCGTTCTTCAAAGTCCTCACTAAGGCAGCAAAAAAGGAGGACGACCTCGACAGTAATGATCATCCTTGGAATGGGGACTGCCAAAGAGCTTGGGAAGAACTCAAAACCTATTTGTCCCGACTGCCTACTCTGCGGCAACCTCGCGAAGGAGAACCCCTCATCCTGTACCTCGCTGTTTCAGAAAAAGCAGTAAGCTCGGTACTTGTGAAAGAGGAAGGGTTGAAGCAATGGCCAGTTTACTACGTAAGCAAATCCCTGCATGGCGCCGAGGTCAGGTATCCATTGCTACAAAAGGCCATATATGCCTTGATACTGGCAGGAAGAAGATTGCGCCCATACTTTCAGGCTCACCCTATTATCGTCCGAAGTAGCTTGCCTCTACGGGACGTCATGAAAAAGGTTGATCATTCGAGAAGACTTTCCAAATGGTGCATAGAGCTGGGTGAACATGACATTACCTACGATCCCAGAAAAGCCATTAAAGCTCAAGCATTGGCAGACTTTATCACCGAAGTACCCATAACCGAAGACAGTCATCAAAATCTCGGTGAAGATGAGCCAGAATGGACGCTGCATGTAGATGGAGCCTCAGGTTCCGAACACCAGGGAGCCGGCGTAATTATCAGAGGACCCGAAGGTCTAGAAGTAGTAAAGGCCATCAAGTTCAGCTTTAACGCCACTAACAATATGGCTGAGTATGAAGCTCTCGTAGCGGGGTTGTGCCTGGCCAGGAAAATCGGCATAAGAAACTTGAAGGCCCACAGTGACTCCCAGCTGGTAGTTCGTGAAACAGCAGGGGACTACGGTGCAAAAGACCCAACCTTGGCAAAGTACCACGAGCTAGTGGCCAAGCTCATCCGGGAATTCGACAGCGTTCAAATCAAAAATGTGCCTCGGCGGCATAACGCCGAGGTAGACTGCTTGGCGAAGTCAAAACACATACCGAGGTACTAAACCGCCCGAGCATCGAAGTACTAAACATAGTGGCTTCGGAAAAAGGCTGGAAGAATTCGATAAAAAGGTATCTTGCAACCAATGCCCTTCCCGAAGATCCAAAGGATGCGGCAAAAGTCCGAAAGCGTGCCGGAAGATACTTCCTGATAGGAGAAGAGTTGTACTGGCAGGGATACGCCAATCCGTTACAGAGGTGTGTTGATGAAGAGGACACTGAAATGATCCTCGAAGAAGTCCACGAAGGCACTTGTGCTCACACATCGGAACAGACTCCCTTGCCGCGGTAGTACTTCGCTAAGGATATTTTTGGCCCACCTTAAGAAAAGATGCCCGGCAGTTCGTCCGAAAATGTGACAACTGCCAAAGACATGCTAAAATCCAGAGAGTACCCTCAGAGATGGTGACTTCAGTTGACTATCCCTGGCCCTTCGCAGTTTGGGGCATAGACCTCATCGGGCCACTCCCTACAGCACCTGGAGGCGTAAAGTTTTGCGTAGTCGCAGTTGACTACTTCTCTAAGTGGGTCGAGGCAGAACCATTAACAACCATATCGGCCAAAGAAGTGCAAAAGTTCGTATGGAAAAACATTGTATGCAGATTTGGCATACCGAGGACGCTGGTAGCCGACAACGGATCCCAGTTTACAGACAGAGGGTTCCAAAACTTTGTCAACGACCTCGGAATAAAGATGCACTTCGCCCCAGTAGCCCATCCTCAAAGCAATGGCCAAGTAGAGGTATCTAATAGGACCATAAAAGATGGTTTGAAGAAGAGGCTAGGGGAAGCAAAGGGAAAGTGGCCAGGAGAACTCCAAAGTGTACTGTGGAGCTACCGAACGACACCCTGAAGAGCCACGGGGGAAACACCTTTTTCACTCATTTTCGGAACAGAGGCCATCATCCCGATAGAGATAATACGACCCTCGGTGCGGGTACAAGTGTTTGATGAAAGAGGAAACGATCTCGGCCTAAGGACCAAGCTAGACCTCGTCCACGAACACAGAGAAATAGCCGAGCTGAGAAGAAAAGCTTTTCAGCAAAGAGTGGCCGTGGCTGCAAACTTGCGTGCTAGGATGAAATGAATAAAAGAATGAGACCTCGTTCTCCGAAGGGCTGAATTTGCACCACGAAAGCCATCCCACGGAGTATTTCGTGCGAACTGGGAAGGCCCTTACCTAGTCCTGGCCGAAGTATGAAAAGGGGTCTATAAGCTCGGCGATTCCGAAGGGGTAGAGTTGAAAAATACTTGGCATTCGGACGCCTTGAGAAAATACTATGCTTAGGATTTCGGCAAAGAAAATTGTACTACAAAAGTTAACAAAATTCTCTCTAAGTACAGAAAATTGCCTTAAGCATAAATGGCGCAAATTTCTCAAAAGTGACCAGACGAGCAAAGGCGTCATCTTCCGAAGTCTCGTAAAAAGACTTGGACAAAATCCTTGAGATTAAGCCTTTCGAGGGCTGAACTTCGCGAAAAAGGTCATCATATTAAAGCGCAGACGAATTTTCCCGAAGTCTGTGGAACGAACTAGTCCGAGACCTCACCAAAAAGACTTGGCCAAGTTTTCTTTATTGAAAATGAAACTGCTTACAAAAAAGGAGTGCCAAAAGAAGAAGACCAAAAAAGAGAGAAGAAGCAAAAGGCAAAGGACCCTAAACAAAACTAAGGATTCCCGGCATCCTGAGAACCGCCTGCTCCAGCGTTCTTCTCTACTATCTTCGGCGCAGGGAGAGAAGATGGCAGGTTCAGATGTTCAATTTTGGACCAGGACCACCGAGGCCCCTCGGGAATATTTAGGGCCTCCAGGAAAGAAAGGTCCAGATCAGGGAACCTTTGAAGAACCTGGTGACGAACAAGACAAAATCCGTCCTGAAAACCAACTTTGGTCATCTGGTCAGATTTGTCTTTCTTGACCTCAAGGTCCTCAAGGTCTTTTTTAAGCTCAGCAACCTCCTCCTTCAATGCCTTCATCTTCTTCTTCTTCGGATCCTTCTTTAAGGCATCAACCTCGGCTTGAAGCGCAGCCTTTTCAGCAAGCGCCTTTGTCAGGCGATCTTCGGCCTCGGATTTCTCTTTTTGGTACGCCTTATTTGCCGAGATCAGCTTTGCTATCTGGGAGCCGAGGTCAGAAATCTTCTAGGAGGAGTCGTTTGATAGTTTCTCTTTCTCTTTTAACTCCTCCCGAAGAGCGGAAACTTCCTTCTCCGCAGAATTGGCCAGCTCCAAATTCTTGACAGCTAGATCCGAACACATGGCCCTAGTTTTCTCTAAAGAACCTAAGACCTGAGTTCGGAACGCCGTCTGCCTCGCCACCCGAACTCTGAGAAAGCCGGCGTATCCCAGTAGCTGTAAAAGAGCAAAGGCAAGGTCACTAAAACAGAGAGAAAACCAAGCACTTAGAAAGAATTCAAGAAAATAGGGCGCGAAGTATACCTGGGCGGCGTGCTCGGAAAGCTTTGCAGCAAGAGAGTCATTGCCCGGATGGGCCTCGGAGATGGCTCTAAAGGAGGCCTCAGTAAGGATCCTTTTAGAGATCTCTTTAGCCATCTGTGGACAATTGCCGGAGTACATGTTCATGTCCTCCGTGAATGTCCAAAAAGCCTCCTTTGGGACCTTCCCCTTCGGGATGATGGCGTCCCGAAGGGCTCTCCTTTGGGCATGATCGGCCACCCAGCCCGGAGTGAGTAACTCCTCTGCAATAAGACATGAAGCTGGATTAAGGCACTTCCACCACGTCGTCCTCGGCAGCCGGAACCTCCTCGGCAGGGACCCCCTTGCCTTTGATTCTGCGCCGTTCTTCAGCAGAAGGGGACTCCACCACGGCATCCAGAAGAGCCTGCGATGAAGTAGGACTGCGAGGAGGAACCTCGGCAGTAACCTCGGGCTGAGGAATAACAACAACTCCCGGCTCCTCGATAGCCTCATCGGGAGTGGCCTTCCTCGCCCGTTTTGCCGCTGAAGGACCGGCCACGGTTGTTTTACGCCTTCGGGAGATGACTTTCTTCGTCGGATCACCCTTCTCGGCCTGGCCGGTGAATAGGGCTTTGTAGAAGGCAGCCGTGTCCTCGCCCATTTCTGAGAAAGAAGGAAGACATCAGTGTGAGTGCAAAACGAAGTTATAACAAAGAGACTAGAAAATAACTCACGCTCAAAAAAGGTCTCGAAAGAAACTTCCTCCCGAAGGAGTTGCACAAGCCAGGAATCCATCCCAGCGATGGCAGGAGCTGGCATCTCGAGGTCCGTCTCGTGCTCCTTTACCACCTTGAGCTCCTGAAGGACCTCCTCGGTCATCAACCTCCAGTTAATGGGGAAGGGGTAAAGGGAGCGTGAAGAGACCTCGGGACCCCAGTCAGCGACGGCTCGAATACGACGATCAAAATCCGCGAATATAGGAGCCAACTCTGGGGTCAGCAACATCTTCGGATCTACGATGTCGTCGTCCAGCCTTCCCTGAGCCCACTTGGTCGGGACATGCGACCAGGCCTCCTCCACCTTCAAAAAGAAAAACTTTTTTTGCCACCCTCGCCAGCTGTCCTTGGTGGCGAAGGTGAACATGTACTTTTTGCTCCCGGATCCCTGAGGTAGCATGAAGTAGAAGCCACCCTTCGGGACCACATAGAGCTTGTAGTACTGCATAAAAATAACGTAGTGGGGCTTTATTTTGAAAACGCCACACATACAGAGAAAGGCGTTGAAATAGCAGTACGAGTTCGGAGGGAGTTGATTTACGGCAATGCCATGAAATTTGCAAAACTCGCAAATCAACTCCAGAGGGGGGTACCGAAGACCGGCTTTCAACTGAGCTCGGAAAACGGTAACCTCGTTGCTATGGTTTGAAAAGCTATAATGGTCGGGACGTGGCAACCTCGTAACAGCATACGAGGGAAGGAAAAATTTCTTCTTCCACCTTGCTAATTTTTTAGGAGTAGTGCAGCAAGGGTGGGACAAGAGAGGTTGCCAACTCTCAGGAATAGGCATCTTGGGCTGAAAAACAAGTTCAGAAAAAGACAACAGCGAACTTTGGAAAAACTTTGAGAAGAACAAAAAAGTTCTGGAAATCAAAACCCACCAAAACACTTGCCGAAATCTGTATGTAAAGACGCCGTCGTGAAAGGTGATCGGAAAAAAGCTCAGGTGAAAGAACCGCCACAAAAAGCAGAAGGAAAACCAGAGCAAAAGAAAAAGCAAAAAGAGAAAAGATGACAGAGTGAGCATATATATAGGCCAAGGGAGATAGGCGAACCGGCGTCTTAAGTGTTGGGCGAAGGCAAAACGTTGCCATAACTGCTCCTTCGCGCCTTTTTAGGCGCGTTTGACGTTACAGCACGATCCCTACCAATGACTGAGTGCCACGTGTTAGCCATCGAGCCAAAAAAGGGGACGCGCCTTCTGACATCCCTAAAAAACTGGGACGCGCCGCTCCAAACTGACACGCCTGGTCATGGGACGCGACGCTGCACAGACCTGCAAAAGGAAAAAAGAAAGAAGTAAGAAGCCTCGAAGACACCAAAAGACAGGCTATGGCCGAACAGCCCATAATCTTCGGGCAAAAGGTGTACCTTCGGCACAGGTTTTACTCCCTAAAAGAGCATCCTCGGAAAGACTACAAACCGAAGTCTCCACTTCGGCTTTCCAAAGGAGGGCATGTGATAGCCGAAGGCTATAGCCTCTATCTAACCCGAACCCGGAGCGACAGGAAGCTTTTAGCCCCCCGAGGTACGAAACAAATCGCCTTCAGAAACGGAGAATCAGCTATTGCAAGCCGAAGGAGATCTCCCCGAAGGCGGAACCTGAAACAGGGAACTTCCCCGAACTGCGGGCATATTTCCCGAAGGGCATCGTCCGTACCAAAGGACGACCTCGGCCATGGACTTCGGGAGTACGGCATGAGCATTTAATGAGCATTTAAGGAGCCTCTGACAGGAAACCCACACGCCGCCTGAAACGGCGACTTGACACACTGACGTCGTCCAAGTCCCATCTCAGCCACAAAACCAGGAGCCTGAAGATGGCTACCTGTCCCCTACGCCCTGAAAGGGTCCAGCCGAACACGTGTCAGGATCTGAACGGGCCGGGCATTTCTATAAATACTGGGAAAAAGGACTTGGCAAGGGATCCCCATCCCCTCTCCCTGGGCAGCCCTCACCCATAGCTGAAAATATATGCAGGCTAACTCTCGCACCTTTCTAGCTGGCATACTTTATTCATTATCAGAGTACTAACTTGGGCGTCGGAGGCTCCTCCCCGGAAAACCATCCCGGGGACCTCCTAACCTTTTTTTTTCTGAGCTTTTCAGGCATTTTCCCACCTGGGGAATATCTCCGCAAGACGTCCTTCCCCCCAGAAGCTCTCTCGGAATTCACCATGTCACTGGACAGAGATACCGGAGGGCATCACTACGCAGAATTAACTTTTTCTAAGTGTGATTTTTAGATGTATTATGTGAATTAAATGAATTTTAAAATTATATTAGTTATATAAAAATATCTACCTATCCTAAACCTACAATCTTGCCTAATGTAATGACCAAATTAATTCATGACATTAATAAACAAAACAAGTAAACAAAGAAAGAAATAAACAAAAACAATGCTATCGGTGGCTTTTTATGCAAAATGAGAGGACGTTAGTGACTTGCATGACAGAAATAAAAAGCTCAATGGTTAAACAGGGGTTATACTACAATAGTGGGTCAGACAAGTTGAAGAACGGGTCGGGTCGTGGGTTCGAAACCGGGGGATGCCCCAAGGCATCTTCGTTTGCTGTCATGTTGACAGGCGGAGAGACTTCCTGAGGAGGCGAGCGCCTGGAGCTATGGTTTCCCAGCTGAGTGTGCCTGTAAAGCTCAAAGAAGAGGTTAGGAGGTCCCCGGTTTGCTTTTCCGGGGAGGACCCTCCGACGCCCAACTCAGTTTTCTGAGTGAAAGTGGAGGAAGAACACTAAGGGATCAAGTGTCTTGCCTGTTTTGTGTTTTCTCAGAGGAAGGAAAATGCCCATCCTTTGCCCAGTCTCGTTTCCTAGTATTTATAGGAGTAGCTGGTCCGTTTAGATCATGACACGTGTTCGGTCGGATTTGATCTGTATTCTTGGACCTAGGGGACAGGCAGCCGTTTGCAGCCTCCTTTAGCCCTGGACCCGGACAGGTTGTGTCAGGACTGGGGCGGCTACGGCGTGTCAGTTCGCCGTTCTGATGTGACGTGTAGTGCTTGTGGGCGGCATGTCAGAGGCTCCTTAAATGCTCATACCGTACTCCCGAGGTCCCCTGGGCGAGGTCGCCCTTCGGTGCGTGCACCCTCTTCGGATTCTATCCGTCCTTCGGTGTGAGCACCTCCTTCGGGATCTATCCCATAGTTCTGGGAGTTCCCTTGATGAACACCTTCTTCGGGACTCACACCCATAGTTCGGGGATTCCCTTATTCAGGTGTTTCTTGTTCGGGGAAGACCTCTTCGGGGCCTCTGCCTTCGGGGAGATTCTCCCTTGCTTCAGAGAGATGGCCCTCTTACCCGAAGACGGTCAGTTTGGCCCCTCGATGGAGACGGTGTTGTCCTCGGAATTCCTGACGAGCTAACCAAAGTCTCGAGCTCATAGTGTTTGACTTCGCACCTTCCGAGGTCAATGAAAAGATCCTCTCTTGGGTGACGTCAGACTCCTCGGCCAATATTCTGGCAGGGAGTTACTACCGAGGAGGCAATAGCCTTTGGCTATCACAGGCCCCCATCCGAAAAGCCGAAGTGAGAAACTTCGGTTCATCGGTTTTCGGGTCCTGTGGTTGTGATATCTGCGCCGAAGACGCCTTCTTCTGCCTGGAGCGATGGGCAGCCCTTTTTGCGTCCTCGAGGCGCGAGAAGATAGGCTGTCCCTGTGCCGAAGATACACCTTCTGCCCGAAGTCACAGGCTGTCTCTTGGTGTCCTTGTGGCGAGGGGAAATAGGATAACCTTGTACCGAAGATAGACATTCTGCCCGAAGTCACAGGCTGTCTTTTGGTGTCTTCGAGGTAACCTACTTTTTTGCCTTTATAGGTCTGCTCATGCGTCGCGTCCTGTATCCAGCAGAGTCAGTCTAGGGCGGCGCCTCTAGACCAAATGGTGTCAGAGGGCGTTCTCGACGTGATGGACGACACGTGGCACGTTTGCTGCGCGATGACCGACACATGGCACACTTTTATTGGGTAAGAATGTACTGGGTACGGCTGGCGCGACTTTTCAGGCGCTCTTAGCAGTTATGGCGATGCTTCGCCTTCCGAGGGGTACTAATGACGACGGTTCTCCTGGCCTTCTCGGCCTATATATATCAGTCCTGTCATAACCCTCTTTCTTCTTCTGCTTTTGCTTTCTTTTGCCTTCTAATTCTCTCCCAATTTTCTGCGGCGGTTCTCCTTTTTCAGGCATTTTTCCGACCACTTTTCACGACGGCTTCCAGAAATCCAGATTCCGGCAAGACCTTTGGTGGGTTTTAGTCCTTCTGCTTTTTTCAAAGATTCTTCTTTGTTTTTCCCGAACTCGTTTTCCTTGTTTTTCCCGAACTCGTTTTCATCATGCTTGTTCCCGAGAGTTGGCAACCTCTTCTTTCTCACCCCTGCTGCACTACTCCGGCAAAACTAGCGAAGTGGAAGAAAAATTTTTTCTTACCTTCTTACTCTGTGACGAGGTTGCCCCGTCCTGACCAATTTCCTTTCTCCAACCGAAGTGATGAAATCACCGTTTTCCGAGCCCAACTGAGGGCCGGACTTCGGTATCCCCCCCGGAGATGGTTAGCGCGTTCTGCAACTTCCATGGCATTGACGTTAACCAACTCCCACCGAACTCGTACTGCTATTTCAACGCCTTCCTCTGTATGTGCGGCGTTTTCAAAATAAAACCTCATTTTGTAGTTTTTCTTCAGTACTACAAGCTCTTCGTGGTCCCGAAGGGTGGCTTCTACTTTATGCTACCTCGGGGATCCGGGAGCAAAAAGTATACGTTCACCTTCGCCACCAAAGACAGCTGGCGAGGGTGGCACAAAAATTCTTTTTCCTGAAGAAGTCGGAGGCTTGGTCGCACGTCCCGACCAAGTGGGCTCAGGGGAGGCTCAAGATGGATGTTGTTGACCCGAAGATACTGCTAGACGTCGACGTAGCACCTATCTTTGAGGACTTCGACAGGCGCATCCGGGCCGTCTCTGACTGGGCTGCCGAGGTCTCTCCTCGTGCCCTTTACCCCTTTCCGATCAACTGGAGGCTCATGACTGAAGAGGTCCTTCGGGAACTCAAGGTGGTAAAGGAGCATGTGACAGACCTCAACATGCCGAAACCGGCTTCTTCGGGGAAGGACTCCTGGCTCGTGAAACTCCTTCGGGGGAAAGAGACTTATGAGTCTTTTTACGAGAGTAAGTTACTTTCTCATTCTTTCGTTCATAACTTCATCTTGGACTTACACTGATCTTCTCTTCCTTTTTTCAGAGATGGGTGACGACGCGGCTGCCTTCTACAAGGCTCTTTTTACCGGGCAGGCCCAGAGAGGCGAACAGACAAAGAAGGCCGCCTCTCGGAGGCGGAAGTAGACTTCGGGCGGCCCTCCCTCCAAACGGGCAAAGAAAGCTGCTCCTTCCTCTCTTCCGCAAATTCCGGAGGAGGTAGGCGATGAGCCCGAAGACCTTGCTGCCCCTTTGCCCAAGGTTCCTTCTGTCGACGTCCCTTCTTCCGACGTCCTTCCTCAAAGCCCCACGCCTTCGCATGCTCTTCTGGAGGGCGATGGGGAGGAGACCCCTTCTGCCGAGGAACGGCGCCAAATAAAAGGCAAGGGGATCTCTACTTAGGTGACGTAGGTTCTTGACGACGACGTTACCGAGGTGCCAGCAGGTTTGTACTTTGTCGAAGAACCCTTTTCTTCTCTTGTAAATCCTTAAGGGTTTTCTGGCCTTAACCAATTTTCCTGCCTTGTTGTGCAGCAGAGGTGGCCGCTCCTGACTGGGTTGCTGAACACGCCCGCAAGAGGGCCCTTCGGGATGCCCAAGTCCCAGCAGGGAAAGTTCCGAAGGAGCCCTTCTGGACGTTCACGGAGGACATGAATATGTACTCCGAGGACTGTCCCGAGATGGCCAGGCAGATGTGCAAAGGGGTGTTTACTGAGGCCTCTTATAAGGCCCTTACGGAGGTTTACCCAGGCGACATCTCTTTGGCCGCCAAACTTACTGAACATGTCGCTCAGGTATGCTTCACTGTTTCCTTAGTGCTGATTTCGCCTTTGCTTTTTACTTAGCGTCATTTTCCCTTTGTTTTGCTTTTTTTGCAGTTGATGGGGTATGCCGGGTTGCTCCGTGTTCGGGTGGCGCGAGAGACAAAACGGAGGGCGTCACTCTGGGACCTTTACACCAAGACGAAGGCCCAGTGTTCGGCGTTGGCTGCTGATAATGCTCAGCTGAAGCAGTCTTCGGAGAAGGAAATTGCTGAACTTCGGGAGGGGTTCATAAAAGAGAAAGAGGAACTTGAGAAATGCACCTCCCAGAAACTTTCCGACATCGGCTCTCGGGTGGCGGAGCTGACTTCGACCGTAGAAGCGATTCAAAAGGATAAGTCAGAAAGTGACGCAATCCTTGCGAAGACGCTCGAGGAAAAGGCCCAGCTCGAAGCCGAGGTCGCATCTCTGAAGAAGCCTTCAGAAGAGAAGAAGAAGATGAAGGCATTAAAGAGAAAGCTTAAGGATCTGGAGAAGGATTACGCAGATCTGGAGAAGGACTATGCAGATTTGGCGGTCAAGAAGCGGGAGTCCGATGATATGACGAAGTTGGGCTTTCAAGACGGCTTCTATCTTGCTCGGCACCAAATTCTGCAGAAGTTCCCAGATTTCGACCTCTCCTTCCTCGAAGGCATGAACATCCCGAAGGAGCCTCGGTGGACTTGGTCCAAGATCGAGTACTTGAAACTGCCTCCTTCTCTCTCGGCGCCGAAGGCTGCTGACAAAAGCACAGAGGCTGGCAGTTCTCAAGACGCCGAGGTTCCTTAGTTTGTACTAGGGCCTTTTGTCTTCATTTTCTTCTTCTTTTTTGTAGTCTTTCAGCAACTTTCTTCTCTGTAAGCACTCTTTGGCTCAATAGATAAAAATTTGGCTAAGTATTTTTTGCCAGATCCCTTTGTTTCCCTTTGTCCCGAACATAATTCGCTCGAGAGACTTCGGAAAACCATACTCTTGCTTTCCTTTGTCCCGAACATATTCGCTCAAGGGACTTCGGAAAACCATACTTTTGCTTTCCTTTGTCCCGAACATATTCGCTCAAGGGACTTCGGAAAACCATACTCTTGCTTTCCTTTGTCCCGAACATATTCGCTCAAGGGACTTCGGAAAACCATACTTTTGCTTTCCTTGGCGATTGCTTTCGTGAGACTCTTGTTTTGTACTTCTTCAGAACTTTTTACTTAGACAAATTTGTCCAACTTGTGCCATACAACTTTCCCACCAAACTTTTTAGGCATAGAATTTTTTCTGAGTGCCAAGTGTTTTTTAATTCTATGCCTTCGACATCGCCGAGCTTATAAACTCCTTTTCGTACTTCGGCAAGTACCAGGTAGGGTCCTTCCCAATTTGTGCGAAGTACCCCGTGGGACGGCTTTCGGGGTGCAAATTCAGCCATTCGGAGAACGAGATCTCCCTTCTTTATTCATTTTGGCCTGGCGCGTAGGTTTATGGCTGCTGCCACTCTTTGCTGGAAAGCTTTTCTTCTCAGCTCAGCTACTTCTCTGTGTTCGCTGACGAGGTCGAGCTTGGTTCTCAGGCCGAGGTCATTTCCTTTTTCATCGAACACTTGGACTCGTATTGACGGTTGTACTACCTCGACAGGGATGATGGCCTCTGTACCGAAGACGAGTGAAAATGGCGTTTCCCCTGTGGCTCTTCGGGGTGTTGTTCGGTAACTCCATAACACGCTTTGGAGTTCTCCTGGCCATTTCCCTTTTGCTTCTCCCAATCTTTTTTCAGACCATCTTTTATGGTCCTGTTAGATACTTCCACCTGCCCATTACTTTGGGGGTGAGCTACTGGGGCGAAGTGCATTTTTGTCCCAAGGTCGCTAATGAACTCTTGGAATCCTTTGTCTATGAACTGGGATCCATTGTCCGCTACGAGTACCCTCGGTATGCCAAACCTGCATACGATGTTTTTCCATACGAACTTTTGCACTTCTTTTGCCGAGATAGTTGTCAGAGGTTCTGCCTCGACCCACTTAGAGAAATAGTCTACTGCTACTACGCAGAACTTTACGCCTCCAGGCGCCGTTGGGAGTGGCCCAATGAGATCTATGCCCCAAACTGCGAAGGGCCAAGGATAGTCTGCCGAAGTCACGAACTCCGAGGGTGTTCTTTGGATGTTCGCATGTCTCTGGCAACCACCACATTTCCGGACGAACTGCTTCGCGTCCTTTCTCAGGGTAGGCCAGAAGTATCCTTGGCGAAGTATCACTGCTGCCAGGGCATCGGTTCCGATGTGCGAACCACAGGCACCTTCGTGAACTTCTTCGAGGATCATTTTAGTATCCTCTTCGCTAACACACCTTTGTAGTGGATTTGCATATCCTTGCCGATATAGTTCTTCTCCAATTAAGAAGAAACGTCCGGAGCGCCTTCGCACTTTTGTGGCTTCGCTGGGGTCTTCGGGGAGTGTGTTGGTTGCGAGATACGTTTTGATTGGCTCTTTCCATCCTTTCCCCGAGGTAGCTATGCTTAACATCGCGACGCTGGGGTGGCTTAGCACTTCGGTGCAAGTTTTGGACTTCGCCAAGCAGTCTGCCTCAGCATTTACTCGTCGGGGTACGTTCTCGATTTTCACGACGTCGAACTCCCGAATAAGCTTTGTTACCAACTCATGGTATTTCGCCAAGGTCGGGTCTTTCGCGCCATAGTCCCCTGCCATTTGCCGGACCACCAGCTGGGAGTCACTGTGGGCTTTCAAGTTTCTCACGCCAATCTTTCTGGCCAGGCGTAATCCTGCTATGAGGGCCTCATACTCGGCCATATTATTGGTGGCGTTGAAACTGAACTTGATGGCCTTCATTACTTCTAGGCCTTCGGGGCCTCTGATAATCACTCCAGCTCCCTGGTGTTCGGATCCTGAGGCCCCGTCAACATATAACGTCCATTCTGGCTCGTCTTCGCCCGAGAACGAATGTCCCTCCTCGGTGTTTGGTACTTCGGCGATGAAGTCTGCCAAAGCTTGAGCTTTTATAGCTTTCCGGGGTTCATACGTGATGTCGTGTTCGCCAAGCTCTATACACCACTTGGAAAGCCTTCCCGAGTGATAAACTTTCCTCATAACATCTCGTAGAGGCAGGGTACTTCGGACGATAATGGGGTGAGCCTGAAAGTATGGCCGCAGCCTTCTCCCTGCAAGCACTAAGGCATATATAGCTTTTTGAAGCAAAGTGATACGATCAAAGAAGGCACAACCAAGGAAGGCAAGGACCCACTAAAGGTTTCTAGTGGACCATTGACAAGGAAAAAGGCTAAGGAGCTCACTGGTGCACTTCAAGCTCGGATGTTGACAGATTAGTGATGTTCTGGTAGAAAAATCATATCTTGAGCTAAACAGATCTGAATTGAGTAATTCTTGATTCATTGGAAAGATAAAATCTGGAGCTACAAGTCATATGAATACCATCAAACCCATTTTGCAGGATAAGGAGGTCCAATTTAGCTTCAAAGTCGTGATTTACGAGTTATCGCTGGTTCAGAAGCAGTTGCAGTATTTTGGGAATATCTTTCGATTCAGAAGTCCATTTTGTGTGATTCAAGTGTGGTTTCGAAGCTAAGAAATAGATCTACAACTTTTATGCTTTGAATGTTGAGAAATCATTGCTGCATCAAGTTCGAATTTCAGCTTGAAGTTGGAGACACAAGCCAGAATCACCCAAGAAGGCTATTTTGGAGTTTTTATGGCCAATCTTGTTTTGTAACGTATTTTATTTTATTTTTGTATTTATTTACATTATTTAGGATGTTATTTAAGCCATGGAAGTGATTTAGGTCACTTAGGATAAATGGAATTCGCTGCACACCTTAAACATGTGTTAAAAGGGGTGTAGGAGTCCTAGTTTGACTAGGTTTTCTTGAGTCCTTTGTAACTAGGTTTCCTAGGTGACTTGGGCTGCGAATTTTGCCCAGATTTTAACCCTAGTTTAGGCCTATATAAAGGCACATATTCTAGATGTAAATATATAGAAAAATTTTGAAATAATATTGCTCTTTGGAGAGGTTTTCTCTTTGGTTCTTTGTGGACTACCTTGGTGCACAAGTTTGCTTGTGTTCTTGGAGTTCTATACTTCTCGTTTCTAATCACAGGTTGATTAGGGGTGGGGGTCTTCAAACCCAGTCTCTTTGATGTCTTGTGGAGCTTGAAAAACATCTTGGGCGAGTTTCATGGTCTTTATACCATCGGGGTTCGCATCACAAAGGGTACCTGACTTCGGCGCCATGCAGGGACTTGCTGACATAGTAGACCGGCCATTGCTTTGGCCCTTCTTCTTTCATGAGGACCGAGCTCACAGCTTTTTTTGTGACGGCGAGGTATAATATGAGGGGCTCTCCCTCCCGAGGTTGCCGCAGAGTCGGCAGGCCGGCCAAGTAGACTTTGAGTTCTTCCCAGGCTTTTTGGCAATCTTCGTCCCAAGGATGACCATTCCTTCCGAGGTCGCCTTCCATCTTTGCTGCCTTTGTGAGCACTTTGAAGAAGGGTCGACACCTATCTCCGTACTTGGAAATAAACCTGCTTAGAGAGGTTATTCTTCCGGTGAGTCTTTGCACGTCTTTGACTGTGGCAGGAGTTCGGAATTCAAGCAGAGCCTTAATCTTCTCGGGGTTAGCATCGATGCCTCTTTCGGATACCATGTACCCAAGGAACTTTCCCGAGGTCACCCCGAAGATGCATTTCTCAGGATTAAGGCGGATCCCGAAGGCTCTGAGTTTTTGGAAGGTTTCCTCTAAATCTGCAACGTGGTAGCCAGGCAGTTTACTTTTGACTATCATATCATCAACATACACCTCCATGTTCCTCCCCATTTGGTCTTTGAAGACTTTGTTCATCAGCCTCTGGTAGGTGGCTCCTGCATTTTTGAGTCCGAAGGGCATCCTGATATAGCAATATGTTCCTCCCTCCGTGATGAAGGCAGTCTTCTCTTCATCTTCGGGGTTCATCCTTATCTGATGATACCCACTGAAAGTGTCTAGGAAACTTAGGAGCCCGTATTCGGCAGTTGAGTCTATCAGTTGGTCTATTGGCGGAAGAGGATATGAATCTTTCGGGCAAACATCGTTCAAATTTCTGAAGTCGATGCACATCCGGAGCTTACTACTTCCTTCTTTTGTGGCAATTACCATGTTGCTTAGCCATTCGGGGTAGTTTACCTCCCGGATAACGCAAGCGTCTATCAGACGCTGGACTTCGGTCTTGACGAAGTCACTTTTGTGAGCTGAGATGCTCCGTTTCTTTTGCCGGACAGGTTTTACTTCCGGACTCGCTTTGAGGCTATACTGGATTACGCGAGGGTTTACCCCTGGCATGTCCTTCGGCGAGTAGGCGAACAGATCTTTATTTGTAAGCAGAAAAGATACAAGTTTTTCCTTGTCTCCTTCGGCCATGCTTTTCCCTATTCGGGTGCTATGGCCTGGGACAAGCTCTACTTCTTCTGTTTCCGCTTTTGTGGGATCTTCTGCCTCGCCCCTTTCCAGCTCTTTTGCTTCTACAGCATGTGCTAAGTTGCTTGCTGGAGCCTTTCGTGCTCTGACGAACACCTTTCTCACCTCGCTTTGATCAATGAAGATCTTTGCGTCTCCTTCTTTGGTGGCGAAGGTGACGGTCAAGTACTTTACATCAGGGCGAATGTGCAAATTTCCCTGTGTCTGTCTGCCGAGGATGGCGTTGTATGACGAAGGAACGTCCATGACTATGAATCTTGCCATGGTAGAGGCGAACAACTCAGCAGTTCCTTTCTTCGAAGTTCCTTTCATCATCAAGGGGAGGTCGATCCACCCGAGGACAGGTAGCTCAGATGGTCCTACGCCGAACGTGGGTGAAGTAACAGCCTTGAGGTCACTCCTGGATACGCCCAAGCTTGGCAGCAAATGTGAGAACAAGACGTCTGCGTTTGACCCAGCGTCCAGCAGTACCCTCTTGACGTCCCAGCTTCCTATTCTCGCCATTATCAGCAATTGATCATCATGGGGAAATACGATGGTGGAGCCATCCTCGCGGGCCAATTTTTTTGTTGGGCTCTGATATTCCATCAGCGATATCTCTCTGGCCCTTTTCTTTCTTTCCGAGGATGGAAGTCCGGTTGTGATCGTCTGTATTACCCCTGCCGAAGGTGGAGGACGCCTTCTCGGACTTCGGTTCCTTCGCCTGTCCGAATCGTAATCCTCGTCATCGGGCTTTCCTTCTTCCTCTTTTTTCCCTTTCGGGGAAGGCATTCTCAAATAACGCCGAAGCTGGCCCTGCTTTATCAGTGATTCAATGTACTTTTTCAACTGAAAGCAGTCTTCGGTGTCATGACCGTGATCACGGTGGAACTGACAGAACTTCTTCATGTTCCTTCTGTTGTCAGCAGTCATGCCCCTCGGTCGTTGGATTTGAGCCCCCTATTTTTCCAACGCCATGAGGACGTTAGCCCTCGTGGTACTCAGAGGTGTAAAGTTTTGGGGCTTCCTTCCTCCTACTCACATTCTCCGAGGTCGGCCTAACTGTTCCGTTGGACACCGGGATTGCTGGCTGGACCCTTCGCCATGAGCGTGAATATGGTCAGCCTTCGGTCCAGTCATTCTCAGTTCTTCGGCTGTCATATGTTGTTCAGCCCTTCTGTAGAATTCTCCCAGCGTGTCCGGGGGATCTTTGGAGAATTCATAAAACAAGTGCGAATCCCTCCGGAGGCCCTTCGTCATGGCGAGGATGCGGATTTCGGGACGAAAGTCCGGAACACTGAGGGCCTCTCTGTTGAACCTCTCGACATAGTCATGGATGGTCTCCCCGTTTCTTTGTGCTATGTCAAACATCTGGACGGGCATCTTTGCCGTCGGCTTGCTCCCGATGAACTGTTGGGTGAACGCTGTGGACAGCTCCTGGAACCCCCTGATGTTTCCGGGAGGCAGGGAATTATACCAGGCAGTTGCTGGTCCAGCGAGGGTGACTTCAAAGCACTTGCAGAGTGTAGCATCATCAGCCCCGTGTAGCACCATGCTGCGTTTGTACTTTGTTAGGTGGGCCTGGGGATCAGTCCGACCCTCATAGGTCTCTAGCCGAGGTAGCCTGAAGTCACTTGGCATGGCCGCCTCCACCACTGTTCGGGTGAAAGGAGTTTCATCTTCAGAGACGGTTTCAGTTAGCCTGGCCCAAACAGGCTTGCGTGCCACCTGCTGTTCCACTCTCTCCAGTCTTGCCAAGACTTTCTCCAGGAGGAGTGTAGCACTGGGCTCCTCTTCTTGGTGCTTGGAGGTTTTTCGGTAAGAGGACTGTTGCTGTCTCTTCGGGGAGCGGCTTCGGTACCGAGGTGAGGGGGACTTTGCCTCTGGCAACAAACTTCTTCTGGATGGGACTTCGGGTCGTTCAGACCTCGCTCTTTCCGCCAGCCGTGCCCCGAGGGGCAAGTTATCTGTCGAGGACTCTTCCCGTGGCTCCCCACTTCTCGAGCTATGATGGGTTGCCCTTGGGCTTTTCTCTCGAGGTCGTGCTGGCGAAGTGGGTTTTTGTGCCTGGGCTGGTGGCGGCCACCTTCGGTCTATCTGTTGTGTCATTTCAGCCACAACAGACCTCTGAAAGTCTCGTAAAAAACCCATGGTGATGACAAGAGGGCGTTCCTCTTCAGGCAAGGAAGTCTCTGGGGGACTTTGTTCGGTAGCTGGTTGGGTCTCAGGCGCGGACGGGGACTTCAGGAGTCCTTTGTCCTTCGAACGCCGAGTTTCGACAACAGCTACCTGGGAGTAGTTTCCCACAGACGGCGCCAAATGATGCCCCAAGGCATCTTCGTTTGCTGTCATGTTGACAGGCGGAGAGACTTCCTGAGGAGGCAAGCGCCTGGAGCTATGGTTTCCCAGCTGAGTGTGCCTGTAAAGCTCAAAGAAGAGGTTAGGAGGTCCCCGGTTTGCTTTTCCGGGGAGGATCCTCCGACGCCCAAGTCAGTTTTCTGAGTGAAAGTGGAGGAAGAACACTAAGGGATCAAGTGTCTTGCCTGTTTTGTGTTTTTTCAGAGGAAGGAAAATGCCCATCCTTTGCCCAGTCCCGTTTCCTAGTATTTATAGGAGTAGCTGGTCCGTTTAGATCATGACACGTGTTCGGTCGGATTTGATCTGTATTCTTAGACCTAGGGGACAGGCAGCCGTTTGCAGCTTCCTTTAGCCCTGGACCCGGACAGGTTGTGTCAGGACTGGGGCGGCTACGGCGTGTCAGTTCGCCGTTCTGATGTGACATGTAGGGCTTGTGGGCGGCATGTCAGAGGCTCCTTAAATGCTCATACCGTACTCCCGAGGTCCCCTGGGCGAGGTCGCCCTTCGGTGCGTGCACCTTCTTCGGATTCTATCCGTCCTTCGGTGCGAGCACCTCCTTCGGGATCTATCCCATAGTTCTGGGAGTTCCCTTGATGAACACCTTCTTCGGGACTCACACCCATAGTTCGGGGATTCCCTTATTCAGGTGTTTCTTGTTCGGGGAAGACCTCTTCGGGGCCTCTGCCTTCGGGGAGATTCTCCCTTGCTTCAGAGAGATGGCTCTCTTACCCGAAGACGGTCAGTTTGGCCCCTCGATGGAGACGGTGTTGTCCTCGGAATTCCTGACGAGCTAACCAAAGTCTCGAGCTCATAGTGTTTGACTTCGCACCTTCCGAGGTCAATGAAAAGATCCTCTCTTGGGTGACGTCAGACTCCTCGGCCAATATTCTGGCAGGGAGTTACTACCGAGGAGGCAATAGCCTTTGGCTATCACCGGGGTCTTTCTCAATTCTTAGTCCACCAGCAACGAGAGAATGACGGTTGGGCTTGGGCTTCAATGGCATTGGGGCGACGATCTCCGGAGAGATGGGCGGCTGGCGAAGACAATGTGGCATAGCGGGTGAAGGGGAACCGAATCTGCGACGTTTATAT
This sequence comes from Aquilaria yunnanensis, assembly GCA_039654915.1. Taxonomy (NCBI): domain Eukaryota; kingdom Viridiplantae; phylum Streptophyta; class Magnoliopsida; order Malvales; family Thymelaeaceae; genus Aquilaria; species Aquilaria yunnanensis. The sequence continues at coordinate 50,707,833 of CM077594.1, read as the reverse complement.
TGATGGTGGAGGATTGCCTTCTCTTCTTGCGTTCAGTGCAACGGAGGATGGTGGTGGACTGATGGCGTTTGGGCATGCGGGTGTGAGGATGACCAGCGGCGGCAACGGACTGACAACGGGAGGCATCGGGTAGCTGGAACAGCTCCAGGGGCTGTGGAAGAAGAAAGTGAAAGCTAGGGTATTAGGGGAAGGGCTATGAGAAAGTAGGGGCTTAGGCCACAGTTTTCCCAGGCTTAGGGCGTTTTCTCTCAAAATGGTTATTCCTATTTAAGCAGAGTTGTAGGTGAGATTAAAAGTAGGGATGAAAAAAATTTGACCCGACCCGAAGACCTGACCTGACCCGACCCACCCGAATCCAAGACCAACCTGATCCGATTTGACCAGAAAAGTCAACGACCCGAACTTGACTGCACGAAACTCAACTTGAACCTGAAGTCGATTGAAGTGAAACCCGAAAAAACCCGAACCTGACCTGAATCCGATGACTAAACTCGAAAAGACCTGATTTTAACTTAAATTAACATAAAATATATGATCGGTAAAGACTTTAGAAAAATTATGATTTAATATATGTGAATGAGTTTTTTCTATTCTATTGATCTGTTTTACATTGTAGAACGAACGAGTGAGAGCTATGAGAAATGATTAGTGAAACGGTAATATAGAGATAAAAATAATTAGATTTTAGAAATTACAATACTCCTTCTGTCCCATATTCTTTGAAATATTTCACTTTTTTGAATAGTTTGAAGTGAATTTATTTATATTACTCCTTCTGTCGTAAATTTTTTACACCATTCATATTTTAACAATTAATCTATAATTGTTTTTCAAAAAATTAATATATAAATAAAAAAAATTATACATGATTTTTAAATATATATATATATTTTTTATTTTTTAATAAATAATAATATAAATAAATTTAAGTGAAATTAGTCAGAAAAGTTAAATGGAGTAAAGAAAATGGGACGGAGGGAGATTATTTGTTAGAAAAGAATTTAAAAAGTATATATTTAGAAATTATAGGTTTTTATTTATTATTTAATATAATCATTTTTTATTTATATACTAAAATGTTAAAAATAAAAAATTATAGATTACTTATTGAATAGTAAATATTACAAAGAACTTTGCATAGAGGTAGTATTTTATTAAAGAAATTACATATTAATATATCTTCATAAATTTTATATTATTTTTTATATCTAGTTAAATTAAATTTTAATTAAAATTGAAGTGATGCAGCCATTTCGACTTATGCATCAGTGAACCAAGTAAATCTGAAAATTAAGTTAAATTTGGTCTAAGACCTGATAACCCGATCTGATTGGATTCGAACCCAAATAAACTCAGACTGACCCAACCCGAACCCGAAATCAACTCAACCGGAATTCAACCCGACCTGAACCCGAATACATGTTGACCCGATTAAACTTGAACCTTAATGACCTGATCCAAACTTGACCCGACTCACCCAATTGCCATCCCCAATTAAAAGTAATTGGAGAAATTAAGTCTCATCCAAATTAATTTTGAAGTGATTTAAATATATTGGGATATAATATGGTAAGAACACCAGTTTAAGTCCAGTAAAACTCTTAAGCTGCTGATTAAGCCCTAATTCTGTGTGAATTTCAAGTTGATCCAAAGCTCCCAGGATTTATCAAATTAGCCCAAAACTTCTGAAATTTGTGCAGACTTGCCCACAATTTCATAATTTTGCCAGATTTGCCTCAAACTCATAGGAGTTGGTAAATTTGTCCCAAAATTTCCAATTTTGCCTAAAACTTTCTAAAAACCCTAGTTTACACCAAATTCTTTTTCTTTTGCCTAAATTGACCCTAAAACCTTCAATACTCCAAATTAGTATCTAAACTAAATTACTTCTTATTTTATCCTTAAACAACCAATCTAAATTCTTAAAAATTCATAACACTAAATAATCTAAATACGTCTAATCCTAACAACTTTTGAAGATATAAAAATGATCAAATTACACCTAAAAACAAAAATGCTCTCCAAAATAAATTTTCTAACCTAAAACTTAAACAAAAGTTAGTGCCAGAAGAAAATTGGGTCTCAACATTGAGCTAGGCCGGCAAGGTTTAGGTGTTGGCACCACCATTGGACACCCAGTGCTGGCCCCGTAAAGCCTAACGTTCCAGACCTCCTACGGGCTTTTCGGTGCTTCGACAAGTTTCAATGGATCTTCTTAAGACTTGTAGGACATTTGAATGGGTCTAAGAACTATTTCTAAAGTGAGGTTAAAGCATCTATTTGGAGAGTTAATAGGTGGACAATGAAAAGACTTAAGGCATAAGTAAGAAAGAAGACCTTAAGTAAGATTTTAAGTGCTAAGTAAGTAAGAGAGGTTTTAAGCTTCAAAAGCACGTTAAGTAAACTATCCAACGTAATATGTTGAGCCACTAATTCTAAGAACTCTTGTACAATATGAAAAAGGGTAAGAAAGAAGTGGTAAGCCACTATGCTTACTAAGGCAATAACAAAGTTATTGCAAGGAAATAGGATTAATTTGAGGTAGGCTCACACAACAAAACCTCTTCTAGTGGCCATTAAATAAGACCTCAGGGTGTACAAATTATGAGCTCTCACCAGATTGCATTTTACATTATTATTTATGCATTGTCCTAAGATTTTGTTTGCAGGTTATATATTTCTTACTAAGAATCAATTGATTCTCAACCCTTAAGTTTCCATGTTATGCATATTATGTTTAATGGGCCTAATACCAGAGAATATGTGCTATGCCATAGTTTATTGTAGGTATTACATATTCTAAATCATTAATGATTCTAAGTGTTGATTTAATTATTTTATATGTGCTAACCAAGTTATTTGCATGGTTTAAATAGTTGCAAGCTAAGGAATGCATAAAGATAATTTGAAGCTTCCATCATAGGGGCTTGAGCTCGAGTGGGAGCTAGTTTATCATCTCAAATTAAGTATGTGAATTGATAAGTTATGCCATTAGTATAGATAAGAAATGTGTAGACTTTTATAGTGTAATCGAACACTTTTGTTGTTCTTGGAATGTACATTAAGTTCTTAGGTTATGATGTACAATGAGTTAGAACTTGAAGTATCATAAACTTATTTTTGTGACTTTAGTTGAATTTTGAAATTTGTTTTACAATTTCCTTGCTGGGGGTTTTAAATTTTTATTTTTTCTACTTGAAATTAAAGTTAAGCTTGCATGCATCATGTCTAGGGTAATCAACTAATTGCATGAATTGTTTTTAAGAATTATAAGAACTAACTTAGCTAATTACACCTAAGTGCAGAACCACAATATCTTGATTAATTAAAGATCTTGGGGAAGCTCCACTTTGGAGTAAGGTTAAGATACCTTTTTAGGGGTCAAGGTCCCTTGCACATTTTTGGTATTTTAATTATATATCTGATGGCGTAGCGTTCGCCATCATTTGTGTTTCCGCCGTGGTCTATGGTTGAATGTCGTGCGTGGCCGTCCGGTGATGGATGGCGGTGGCTGAAGAAGGTTCCCGGTGCTGGAGAGAGCCTGAGAAATGGGACGCCCTCAGGTGGTCCAGCCTGAAAAATAGAGAAAACAGGGGTTAGGAGGTCCCCGGAGTGGTTTTCCGGGGAGGAGCCTCCGACGCCCAAGTCAGTGCTTTTAAATGACGAAGGGTAAGCACAAAATAGATTTGCCGGGAGGGTTTCTCTGGTATGCACGGAAGGGAAAGAATCTCGCCGGATTCGTTTTTCCGGCATGTTTTTAGAGAAAAGAGAAGGCTAGAACTTTGGAGTCTTCTTTAGGCCCCCCTTTTCTCAGGAGCCTTTCCTGCTATAAATAGGGGAAAATAGGCCCCTCTGATTGTGACACGTGTATGGACAGATGCCATCCGTACCTCTAAGCAGAAAAAGGGGCCAGCTGCGTGCAGGCTTTCTCGGGCAGTGATTTGTCGAGAGTCGTGTCTCAGTGTGCCAGAGCACGGACTACAGTGGCCTGTCAGAATGCTTGAGGTCAACGTCTGGTGCGTACAGCCGAACATGTCAGAGGCTCCTTTGCGTCCCGCATCGCTCCGCCGAAGTCCCTTCGGCCGACGTTACTTTTTAGTGGGACGAACAGGGACCTCTTCCCAGGGTGATACCGTCTCTCCGGGGTTACCCACTCTTCCGAAGTGGGTTCATTCGTCTTCCGAGGGAGAGGCGATATGGCAAATTTCTGAGGTCGGTGCGATGGGGCTTCCGAGGTCATATATGTCAGGCGTGTGGCCTCCTCCCCCGAAAATCAGTAGCCAGGGCGAGCGCACTTCGGCCATCAATATCCAAACCATAAACTCAAACGAACTAAAGAGATATAAATTTCAAAATTTAATTTATTTTTATGTTTTGCTTTCAAAGATTTTAAATTAATTATCTAAATCATAGATTCGATTAGGTCAGCCAGATATGGATCTTTAGATTAATCACAAATTATACCCCTAAATCCATCCTAAGGTTTCAATAAACTTATTCGAAGTTGAATTATCATCCTTGTGAGAACCTTTAGTTTTTCAGGTAATTAATTTATTTTATTTGCATGATCTTTGATTAGATTACACATACAAGCTAGTTTTAAGTCAAGTCAATGAGTCAAATATTCCTTGGTGTCAGGACCCAATTCATCCTCAACCAAAACCTTTTTAAAAGGTTTGAGATCAACTAGTTACTTTTAGCCATTCGGTTGATTTTCTTATGGTGAATTAGACTCTGACCCCTAGGATTCATAACCTTAACTTTACCCTACTTAGGTGGGAATCTCAAGCTTTTGAAGTTTTAACAAGTTTTACCTAGTTTACCCAATTGATGGAATTTCAACCAGTTGAGATTACTAAGTGCTTTTATGGGTGCATATGGGGTTTAATGAAGCTAGGTATCTTAAGTGTGTGTTATGTGTTCTTCTTGACCAAAACAAACACACATACATGCATACATACTAGGTTATAAACCACGCATGCCTAGCTTGTTACAAAAAGTGCCTTAACGCTTACCTAAGCCCAAAATACATACAAGGCACAAGCCATGTTTTATTCTAAGTTCCATTGACATTAGTTACATACAAATATGCATAGGCCAAAATTTGACAAACAGGGACTACATGACCCAAAGTTATGTGCAAAAAAAGTTTGGTCCACTAGGTGTCAAACATAGGACATAGTCAAGCTTAAACTGTTTCTATGCCCACAGTCACTTTGACCTCCACCTTGACCTGATACTTAGGCCATAACTACCTTATTGTTCTTCTAGTTCTCACCCATACTAGTATGGATCCAAACACAGCCAGTCCTACTGCAGCCATTAGGCCCTACAAACATGGCAATATAGCACAACCATTAGTCCATTTCTATGAACTTCTGCATACTTCCTTTTTCATAAGCCATAATTCCAGAGTATATCTCTCTATACATAGACCTTTTCTAGAGGTTCCCCAGCCTTTCAATCTTGCACTTCTTTACCTAAACTAGGCAAAAGAGGGATAAGTACATAGGTACTCAGTAAAAACCCAAATATAGCACCTAGTGCCTTCACAATGTTTATAACATTGATAAACATAAAAATGTCCAATTTGGCTTAATAACCTGCATCCAAAGACAAAAAAAAACACAAAAAGTAGAATTCACAAGATACATATATATAAGATAGGGGTTAGCACACAAATCCAAACAGAGAAGCACACAAATGCAAACACCATATACACATGGTTTCCTTAACATAGCAAGCATAATTTTCTTTCAATTTCTTCATGTGACCACTTTGATTAGATCCAATTAACATAGAGCTCCAAGTGATTGATCAAGCTTGCTCAAACTTGAACAAAAACTCTATGCTTGCCGAAAGCAAACTAGCTAGCTTACAATAGTGCTTACTGCACACATAGCCCATTACATAGCCTCTAGGTTCCTTTGGCCTTTAGCCATCCCTTAGGGCAGCTTTTCCAATTCAAAATACAACAGAATAAGTTTCATTTGGGTCCTATCTATGGATGAAATGGCATCAAGGAAGCTTGATCACACATCAAGTAACATAGACACCAACATAGGCGCCACCATGAAGTAGTTTTGCACCATCATGTTTCGGATTTGCCTTGCTTTTGTTCTTCCTTGCCTTTTTTCTTTTTGGTAGCTTTAGGAGGTTTTGCTAGGTATTTGGCCAGGTTGTAGAGGAGGAGAAGATAGCAAGAAAGCAAGGAGATATCAACTCACAAAGAGCACCATCGTTGGCATGGCATACTTGGTTTCATTTTCAACTAGTTTTTTCTCTTCTTTGGTTTTTATTTCTTTCCCTTTTGGTGGATTTTACTAGGCTTTGGCCTATGTTTTCAGGGTATAAATGAGCTAGGAAATAGCTAAAAAGCTACCTTGAAGACTAAAGACCAAACGGTGGCTGAATGAACTTGGCCGCCAAGGACTTTGACTAGTCCTTTGTCCAAACTCCTTCCAAACAGCTCAATTCTTCTAATACTTCATTTCATCCTGCTTTACTCTTCAAGTGGCACATATTAAGCACCCAATTCATCAATTATTAGGCCCTCCAACTTTGCATTGAATATAGGTACACTTAAAGTGCATTTGAGAGCACCTTAGTGTTCTTTGAGGTGTTTCCATATGTTAGTTGTGTTTTCCACCTTCTCTTAGCTCACATTGTAGCCTTCATTCTCATTTAAATGATAAGCATCAAGCTCATATAATTCCTTTCAATACATTAAGCTTTAGAGCCTTCATAAGCACATGGTTGCTCACAAGGGTGCCTTAAGGGTCCTTTAGTGCACTTTAGGGTGCCCTTATTCTTTCTTATGTATTCTTCACATTTCTTGGGTTTATGTGGCTGCATTCACTTGTCTCTAAACCTTAGGCATTGAGTCTACACAATCCTCCTTAGTAGTTTAGGCTTTAATGCCCTTAAGTTAACATAAATGCACACAAAGGTGTGCATGAGAGCTCCTTCTATGCCCTATCTTGGAGCACCTGGTTCACTTGGCTTCTTGGCCAAGTTTTTCTTCAAATTTAAGTCCCTTTCTCAAAATGGGCTTAGCACTTAAGCTTAGCCTTGTTTGGCTCACAATCATACCACTTTCCTTAGTTCCTTCTGAATTACACTTATAGTACCTTTAGGGCATTCTCATAGGATATTGGTTCTGTTTAGCCTTGATTTCATACTTGTAACTTGTATTGCTCACATATCCACCTAATATACATTATGTGTATATTTCATCACAACCCATGACCTATACAAGTCACAGGCATGACACTTGGAGTTCATAGGATTAAAATCTAGAGTAAATTGACCATAGGGGCAGTTAGGGGCAAATAGGTAATCTAGCAAGTCAAAGGTCAAAATGTGACAAAGAAATATGGATTTGAGTTTCTAGAAGTAAAATGAACATCTTGATGAAATTTGAACTAAATTCATATGGAAAAACGGTAATTTCTAAGTCAAACATGGTCAAAATGGGTTGGGAAAATTACCTATACCCTCCCTAAGGTATAGCCAAACCTATACTTGTGTCTTCCCTGTTTCAAATACCTACACTTATCCCCTAAAAATTAATTCTATCATTCACTGTTAACACAAAAAGGGGAATATTTCTAACTTTGCCTTCGTAGCCTTCATCCTAGGGATGACAATTGAGTGGGTCGGGTTAGGTTTAGGTCAGTTTATTCAAGTTTGGGTTTAGTTGGGTTAGCATTAATTCGAGTTCATGTTGGGTTATTTGGGTTCAAGTCAGTCTTGTTCGGGTTCAGGTTTGATTCAGGTTGGGTCAATTTTAGTCTCAAGTAACTTTAAGTTTGGTTATTTGGGTTACAGGTCAGATTTAGGTTGATATTAGGGTATAATCGGGTTATTGGTGCATTAGCTGAAATAACTGGATTAGTTCAATTTTTATTTATATTTTGCTAAAATTTAAATTAAAACATTTTATTTTTCATGCAAATACTTGAAAATTTTAGAGACCCATGTTGCAAGTTTTATGAGCAACTAAAATGAAAATTTCAAAATTTAGGTACCTTATAACTAAAAAATTACTAGGCATAGAAAAATAATCTAAAAAATTTAATTTAACTAGATATAAATATATTAATATATAATTATTTTAATAAAAATACCTAATTCAAAACTTTACAAATTCGATTCATTAAACTATAAACTCGGTCATTTTAGAACTTAAGAAGTTGGTAGGATTAAATGCATTTAAATTATGTTGTCACTTCGAGTTATAATTTTTTAGGAATTTAGAATCATTCTTTAGGGTCAAAATAGGAATTAATTTAGTTTATGTACTAATTTGAAGCCTTATAGGTCATTTGAGGTTAGTGTAGGCAAAATGTAAGAGTTTAAGTGTAAATTGAAGGTTTTTAGAAAGTTTTAGGTAAAATTGAAAATTTAGGAGCAAACCTATCAATTATCAAGAGTTTGAGGTAAATTTGCCAATTTTATGAGGCAAAATCTGGTGATCTCACAAAATCATAGGTTAATTCAACAAATCTTAGAAATTGGGTATTGTCGGGTTTAGACTCTGGTCGGGTTTGGGTTAGGTTAATTTCGGTTTTGGGTCATTTTAGGTTTTGCCTAATTCATGTTCAGTCTAATTTGGGTTCGGGTTATTCGGAGTTTGAATATTTTAGGTCATTCAGGTTTTGTGTTTTTTCAGGTTTCACTTTAATCGAGTTCAAGTTCAAGTCAGGTTTAGTACAACCGGGTTCAAGTCATTAAATTGGATCAAATTCGATTTAGATTTGGATAGATCAGCCCAAATTTTTAGATTAGGTCAAATTTTACCCACTACTTCATCCACATAAACTTTACCCCCAACTTCTAAACCTAAACAAAAACGATACCGAATAAATTAGACCTTAGCGAGATTCTACTGTTTTGACTCTCACCAAACAAAACCAAATAAATCGCTCCTCGCTTATCGAGTAGGAAACTGCCTCGTGATCGAGCTTTTTCTAGGTTGTTTTCTTCTGATCCTTTGAATTCATTCTCTGCCTCGCTGATGTTGGAGACGATTGCTTCCTCTGCTTGTCTCCGATTCTCAGCAAATGAAACTTCCAACACCATGGCGGATCTAGAACATTAAAGGACAGGAACAATTGGCTAGAAATGATTTCAAGCAATCAGAGAAGATCGCTGACAAGGAGCCAGAAGAGAATAGGGGCGCGGACGGCGGCGCGATGTATCGGGTACGACAGGGACAAGATGAGGTGATGTATTAGTCAAAGCGGGGGCGAGACATCGCGATGTATCAGGTATGGCAGGAACGAGACGGGACGATGTCATCGGTAGGGCTTTGCTAGCTAGCGTCCTGGGCTTGCGCGAACCTTCGCCGCCGTTGACTTACCTGGAAGTTGAATCTGACAGAAGACAAAACTTGGCTGTGAAATCGAGGTCCGATGATTTGACAGCTCCAATGGTTGAATGAGGAATCGAGGATCTGGGTTCTTGAGGAGGCGGCGAGGGTTTGTACAAAGGCTTGCTTGAAGGAGACAAAGATCAAGGCGGTGGGAAGTTGATGAGACCTTGCTCACGCTTGATGGCGGTGGTAGACATAAGAGACGGCAAACGGCAAGTGGGAAGAAGAATCAAATGAACAAGCTCTTATATATATATTTTTTTTCAATCAAAATTGTCAATATTTGTTTGGAAGAAAGAAGAAAATGACGAATTCATTGATTGAATCATTTTATTGGGAAAGAAATTATATCATATAGTGTAGTTTAGGGGCGATGATGGCCAGTGATTGTGAACGGCTGGGATGATTGTGATTGGTGAGACAGGGAGGGATGACGTTGACGAGATGTAAACGTTTGGGGTGAAGTTATAGAATGAAGAAGTTAATGAGGATAAGATGAGTTGTTTTTTTTTCTCATAATGGTTATTGGTAGAGTTAGTTTTGAGGAGGCAAGTGTAAGTATTTGAAACAGGGAGAGTATAGTTTTGTTTATAGCTCAGGGTAGTAATCTTCCCAAATGGGTTTAAAAGGATGGGAAATGGTATTTGAAACCATTTGGTGAATTTTTGGTGAAGTTTGAAGTTCAAATGATCAAGTTTAAGATTTTTGTTGTAAGTGTAGGTAAGAAAAGCATTTTGGTAATTTTGCATAGTCAAAGTTGGTCAAATCCAAGTCAAGGGATGGTCAACCTTGGTCAATGGTGTTACCACTCTGAGTGTTTAAATACAGTGATCAATTTTAGTGAGTTCAAGTCCTATGTAGTTTATGTCCTATAGGCCAAGCAGAACATGTGCACGATGTTTACCCAAGTGGCCATCTTGGTCATTATGTAAAGATGTGTATATTAGTCCAACCATCACGCACATATTCACATACAATTTCATTTAGAAGTAATGATGACAATGAAATTCTTTATTCCTAGCCAATATGGAATTTGAGTAAAATCCTCAAGTGCATGTACAATCATATGCACAGATGATGCTATTGGTGAGCATTTTTTTTTTGTCCAAACTTTCACACTATGTCCAACTCAAATTCTACCCATGTTCTCTTGTGCCCTAAAGGTTTTAAACCCTTTAATACCCTTAAACCTTCATAGGGAAACATGTTTGATACATTAAATCCATCTAAGTTTACAATTATAGATTTTACATTTAATCGGGTAAAAATGATTATATGAACAGTGCTCAGCAAAATCAGTCAATTTTGACAGGCCATAACTCTGGCTACAGGGCATCAAATCCAGTGATTCAAAAGGCAAGTTATTCCTCTTGAAGTGTTCTAAGTGTGATCAAAACTTCATAGCCAAATTCTATATGTACAGAAAGTTATGGCAGCTAGAGTACAGGGTACCAAATTTTAGCCATTATTGACCATTATGCCCATACAAAATTTCATACTATTCGTACACTTCATTTCCAGGTGCAAAACCCACTTGGTAGTGTCCATATATGTCTTATACACATGAGAAAACCATTCCCCTGAATTTAGAGCCCTTCAAATCATCGTTCATAAAAATTTCATCAAAACAACCCATAAACACCATATGGACAGCATTGTATACACACTTCGAACCACACTCGATTGATCCATATATCCTTCTCACACTACATATACCACATACCCAGATCATTTACATGCATTTATACACCACATAAATGACAATAACTTAGTTAATACGTACACTAAGCTTCTTGGAGAACTTCAAAAGCACTAAGCACTCCAGAAACCTGAAGGGATCAGTTGCTGCGTAAGGCAGAAAGTACCATTACTAAAAATAGCTAATGTGATCCAAAAATCATGAAAATTTCCAGTTTAAAACTAAACATATGGAAGTTAATATACCTAAAATTTCACAGATAAATTCAAATGACAGCTATTATTTTGAATGCTCTCTTTCAGGTGCTCATAAAATAAACAGAAATGGGGTAAGTCTCTTTGAAGAAACTTAGTAAGGGCTTATCATTAGAAACTTGAATTCCCAGCAACATACATAAAATCCAAAGACATAAAAACACAAAAACAAGGCACATATACAAAAATATAGCCATTTAAATGCACAAACAAATAGAACACAATCAAATGCAATGCTGGCAGCAATACATCATTAGGGTTAGTCCATAAACAATCAAATAAATAATATGTAATCACTATGGCAGCCATCCTCAAGCTAATGCTTGGTATTATGAGGTTAATTGGTCTTAGTTAGTAATAACTTGGGCTCTAGAAACCCCTGTAAACACTGCCATCTTAGTGCATGAAAAACAGTAAGGCTGGAACCTTGTTCATGCACTCCCCCTTAACCCATACTTGGTTCCTTGAGCTTTTTGCTCTCTTCCAAGCATGGTCATAGCTTAATGGATGCTTGATCATCATCTTAAGATATTAAAAAACCATGAAACATGAAGATAAAACCCTTGCCTAAGCTGTGAAGGCTGAAATCTTCAAGAGATACACAATAAACCCGAAAATTAGGGTTTTCTCTTTCTTGTTGCATCCGATTGCCTTCCTTTGTGATTTCTTGGGAGATTGAGCTATGGTGACTATGGAAGCTTATGGAGGAGCTAAGGAACAGGTTGTGCCTGGTGGGGGATGAAAATGGGCAAGAAATGGCAAGAAATCAAGATATTTTACTTGGCTTAATTAGTTTATCCTTAACCCTCACTTAGATCACTATAAGTATGTCTCAAGCAAAGAATTTTTGTCTAATCTTTAGCCTACCTTTTTGAACTTAGAACCTAGAAATAAAAGTCTGGGATAATGCTAGAAATGGCCACCTTTGACTCGTGTAAAAAATCATCCCATCCTTAAGTTATTGTTGTGAACAATTGTACACCTAGTTGTCCTAGGTTCTTAAATAATAGCTTTTGTTTCCTTTATGCAATTCTGCCTCCAAACATTGCTTCCATACCATTCAAATCCTTCCAAAATCTCTATTTTAGAGTTGTACAATTGAGAACTCAAGTCTTGAAATCTTGCAATAAGACCCATAGATTACTTGTAAAACAAGCAATCCTTTAGGGCTCCATTTAGTACCAAGTAACCATTGTAATCTTTTAGGGAGGTGTAGATTATTCACTTTACCCCTCACATTTCATTCACTATGGTGAAAATTACGCTATATAATGGTTTATAACCATTATGCCTTTATACTGTAATTTTCCCATTTGTTGAGGTGGTAACAAATGGAAGTTATGGGCATGGATGGCTTTAGAGGGAAGCCAACATAGTGTTTTAAGTTTAATTGGAAACATGATTAAGAATTTTATGAGATTTGCATCTTTTCACCTAAGGGTTATGAGGTCTAAAAGACCTTTTCACCCAAGGCACCTCTTGGACAACTTTGGGATTAAGGCAAGATCTAAATGAGACAGAATTTGTAGCCTAAAAAAATGAAGGGAGCCCTCTTAGAAAATTTTCCTAAACCGTTAAGGACCTTGTGAAGCCTTTAACCTTCACTACTTTAGTTCCCCATTCTTCCTTCACCCATTTTCACACCAACAAATGGCTCCAACCCCAAAAGGTCACCTTCCTCTCTTCTTCTTTTTTCCTTCCATCCAAAACACGTCCAAAGCACTCAGCCCTGGCCAAAAATGCAAACGAAAATCAAGAAAAGGAGAGCCCTTGAGTGGTTAATTGAAGGAACGGTGAACATGTTGCGAGGGAGAGCTTAGGAGCCTTGATTTTGCTTCATGGGAGCACGGTTTTGGGCTATTTCTTGAGGTGAGATGCTTTTTTAACTAGACCCAAGTTTCCTTTTTCTTTAAACAACAACCTTATACTCATAAAAATCCTTAGTTATTAAGGTTAAGTATGCTAAGAGGAAGGAGAACCGTGGAGGTTTGGAAAGGAGTTTTGGTTTGTGATTTTCTACTAAGGTGAGGTCATTTTGGTTTGTATATGTGTAGTAAAAAAAACATTGCCCTTAGGCTAAAAATGTTGATTGTTTAAGTGGTTATTTTACTATGCAATTAAGGGAATACGAGAAAACTAGGAAAGGACTTGCGGTGCTTAGAACTTGAGCTTGCAAAGTGGTGATCTACACAAGGGTAAAGTTTTCTAGCTCTTTTCTTTTTGAGAAGCTTTAGCTATATTTTAGCTGGATGAAAGGTAGGGCAAAAGGGCACGAGCTGACCTACAAAGCCAAAGAGGGCTCAAGAGGCACTAAAGCCAAACTTAGCTCCTAGTTTGAACAATAGTAAATGGTGTGCAGACTAAGCCTTGGGTACTTGGTAGATGTGTATGGTTGAACTTTTAAGGTTTGGAAAGCGCAAAAGAGGTGTGCCTCTATTTGGGTGTATGTGTTGTGACCAACCTCAAGGGCTCGATATGTTTATGTACATGTGTAAAATGGGCTCTTAGTTGCATTAGGATTTTGGGGTGCATAGGAGCATGGTTAGTAGGGTGTTCCAAGGTACACATATGTGGTGTGCCCAAGGGGCACTCAAGGGTGCACCCGAAGGTGTGCGTGTTCATGCTCTCGCAAGCTTGTGCCTATGTGCACCTAGGGGGGCGCATGGCCACATCCTAGGGGCTTGGTGTTCTTTGGGCGTTGGGTTACTTTTTTCACATGAACCATAAGGGGAGTCGAAGGCAAAAGCCTTAATGCCCAAACAATACTCAGGCCTATTAAATGACTTAAGCCACAAGTAAGTATACACACGGGCCCATTAGTCCAAAGGGCCCTGTAGGGGGTAAGACACATCCATGGACATTATGACCTACACCAAACTTCATCAAACCCTACTCAGAAAATAAGGGATTTTGAGCTAGTAGAAGCTGAAAAGCTCAAGGATAAATGCAAAGATGCATGCCCAAGGGTAAAAATGAACCAATGGGTGTTTTTGTTTGTTTGTTTGCTTATGTGAGAAGTATAGGGAATCATGTACCCAAAAAGGCATGATTTGATGATCATTATATAATACTCCACACCAAAAGAGTTCATGGCACACTCATTTAGATTATTGGCAAAGTTCATGCGTGCATGACTATGAGTGCATATGGTCCATTATGTGTAATGTTGTTATGAATTGTTTGTTTTATAATGCTTTACTAAATATTTTATATACTTACCCTTATTGTTAATGTACAAATAACGTTGTGCAAGAGCTAAGTAATCCACAGTGATTATTTGGTACTTATTTGTTAGTACTTATAGGTATATTTTGCATACATTACATGTCATTCATTTTTCATTTATTGCATTCACTTATGATCATAGTCTAACTCCAAACTTATTTGCCTTGTACGGCAAGGTAGTTGGGCATAGACTTCTCGAGTCGCTCATTGCTTGGGTTTTTCTCTCCTAGGCAAATGTGGGCCTATTGACCATTTGGGGCCATGATTATTTTGTAGCACAGTGGTAGTAGCTAATAGGAGGTCTACTAGTATTGACTTTGATTTGGTACAATTGTGGCATGTATTATTATTACTTTGAGTTAGGATTATCAACCAATGACATTGCTTGCCTAGGTTGATAGGAAAAATACTTTGACATTGTGTGGCCATAGTTTTTACTTGTTATGAGTGTAGTCTTCATCTATGATTTGACATGATATATTACTTGTGCTTGCATAAGCATTAAAATATTTTGTTACATAGACGCACATATTTTATTCATGTTTTCTTTAACTCTACTAAACCATTATCTTAGTTTAATAAACTCAAGTGTTTTATTGAAACTAAGTAAATGTTTTCTTAACTCACAACCAATTTGTTTTAACTTAAGTTAACTTAATAAAAATAGCTTATTTTTATTTTTACATATTTTTTTGCTTGGATTCAATTTCATTTGAAAATCAATATTATATAGATATAATAATCCATTTATTATAAATTTTTTATGATATTGTTAAATATTTATTTATTTATTTATTTTAGGGATTAAAAAGAAAAAATTTATAAAAATTTAATAACATCATAAAAATTTTATTTTGAATGGATTATTGTACCTATATAATATTAACTTTCAAATGAAATTGGTTCCGGACAAAAAAAATATAAAATTCAAAAGAAGCCATTTTAGATTAAATTAAGTTAAAATGAATTAGAATGCTAATCATGTGGCTAGGTTTTACATAGTAAGCATTGGTAAAAAGATCCTGGAAATAGGAATGATTTTGGCTTGACTAAAAGTTTGGATTAGGCAATAAAATGATCTAGCCTTATTAAATAATTAATTAGGCATTTATTGAGATTGTTGCTCATAGTTGGTATCAAAGTCTAGGTTATTCTAAGGGCACAAGTCTAGGTCACTACCACCATCTGAGTCCTGTGTATAGAGTTGGATTCAGACTAATGATCATAAGTATTGATTGTGTCTTGCATTTGTTTGTGCTTGTGACATTTTTGTTGTTGGTTTAGTTATGGTTTGCCCTATGAACAGCGTGGCTGCTAATGTGGGCTAGGATGGTCAAGCTAGAGGCGTAGAGCAGCAGGTCGGGGGTATCACGTTAAATGCTTTGTACACTCTCATCTTGTAGATGTTAGATCACATGGATCAGCAAAATGAGACACTCACTCCCTATCACACCCCTAACCACCCATGGCTTATGAAAGACCCATCACTTGAGGCTTCTTAGGGGTCAACTTGGTTTTCTATGCAAGTTGAGAGGTTAGGGGGTAACTAGTGCGAAAACATGCAAATAATAAGCCTCAGGTGGCAAAAGTTAGACAGGTTTTTTACATAGGTAGCAAAAATTAATAAGCCAAGCTATTGTAGTCTATTTTGGTTCAAATTTTGTAGTTAAGCTTGTTACACAATATCAGAGGAAGAAATAGAGGGCTTGATTATACGCAAGACCCTCATTGCCTTCATATATAATGAGAGAACCATCATACAAGAAAAGTCAACTATAGGATTGATATCTAAATAATAAATGACAAATTTACTTTCCTATTTTATGTAGGAACCTTATGTAACACTCCCCTTTAAGCTGGAGCATATATATCATAAGCTCCAAGCTTGCTACATATAGACTTTACTTGTGACCCTCCTAAAGACTTAGTAAACAAATTAGCAAGTTGATCTTCTGATTTGACATAGGGAGTTTTGATTAATCCTTCTTGAAGCTTCTCACTGACAAAGTGACAATCAACCTCAATACATTTGGTTATTTCATGGAAGACTGGGTTAGAAGGAATGTGAGTGGCCGCTTGATTATCACACATTAACTTCATAGGCAATGAATGTTCAAAACCAAGCTCTTGGAGAAGATGCTTCAACCATACTAACTCACATGTAGTATATGCCATTGCCCTATACTCAGATTCAGCATTAGATCGTGGAACAACAGTTTGCTTTTCACTCTTCCAAGACACCAAGTTTCCTCCCATGAAAACATAGTAGCCTGAAGTAGACCGGCAATCGTATGAACCTGCCCAATCGGCATCTGTGTATCCTTGAATCTAAGTATGACCATAATTTTGATATAAAAGGCCTCATCCTGGAGCACCCTTCAAATACCTCAAAATTTTGATTACTGCATCGCAATGACCAGTACGTGGAGACTTCATAAACTGACTTACGACACTAGTGGCAAATGAAATGTCTGGTTGAGTGACAGTCAAATAGTTTAATTTACCAATAAGTCTTTGATATCTGCTAAGATCTCCTAAATATTCTCCTTTCTCAGCATCTAGCTTAACATTTGGTTCCATGGGGCTATCAACTGACTTGGCTCTCAATAAGCCAGTTTCTTCTAGAAGATCAAGGACATACTTCCTTTGGGACAAGTTTATCCCTATTTTTGACCTTGCTCCTTCGATACCCAAGAAGTATCTTAACGAACCAAGATCCTTTGTCTGGAATTTTGTTCACAAGAAGGATTTCAAGGACTGAATACCAACATTATCATCACCAGTGATAACTGTTGGGTTTTGGGAGCCAAACAGCGCAGCGAAATTTAACCGAAACCCTCCAGAATCCAAGTAAAACGGGGTAAACCGGGTGTTCGAAAATTTCATACCTAATTTTTGGTTGAGATCTCTCACTCAACTGTAGAGTCGAATCACAAAACCTGAACAGTTGACGTGTTCAGGCTCTCTATGGTATCCACACGAGCCTCTCGGGATCACCACGCTTCCACCACGTCCCGGCAGATGCGTTTCTCTTGCGCTCGCAGTGCTAGCTTGTGTCCTCCAAGGAATTGCAAGAGAAGAGTGCGGTTGTCCTTTTGGGAGGCTAGGGTATGGAGACCTGTGAATTTCTCACTTAAAAATTGTATTTATAGTGAGACTCAACTTCCAGGCCTAATGGGTTTCAAAGCCCTAATCCAATTAGGATTTAATTTCGGGCTTAATAATGGCTCAACTCCTTGGCCCATTATTAATACGAAATTAAAGTGAAACCATAACCCAAATAATTAGCCCATGCACTCTAATGATCCAAATAGCTATATGTGTGCGACCCAATAGGCTCTTGCCATGTTGGCAATGATCATAAATCACATTTATGATCATACGCAATGAGCAGTGTCTAGCAACACATCATTGCTACCCAAGTGACAAGATTGTCGGTGAATCGACTAAACCTTTATGATCATCACCGATATATGCCATTGTCCCTTTGTCCAAGATATCAAGACTAAGCACGAGACATGGAATGTGTCACTCTCGTATAGCCCAATCTTTGGTTTCTTGATTACCGAGTAGACCAACTTAAACTGACGACATTGATATCATATATCAACTCATCGGAGCATGGCCATGCATTTTCTAAGTCTCACTCTATCAAGGGGCCCAAAGATATCACTCCCGTTACATAGGAGGGACAAATCCCATCTTGATCATACAAATCCCTCCGCATGATATGTGACATACCCAATGACCTCCTTCAAGTTCACTCAGTTACGAGCAACAGAGGAAAGTATCAAAGTATGTGACTCACATGTAGGGAACCTTGATGATCTTAGGTCGAAGGACTACATATACCATGATCACTATGAGAATCACTTATGACACTCATATAACGATCCATGAAGTGTTCTCATGGTGGGTCGGTCCAGTACACAAGTTCTCCAACTTGTACCCATATGTAGACTACATATCTCATATTAGTCTCCACATATGCTAGTCATTATGTATTATTGCAACCCGCTCCACAATAATACTAGACTAGGGGCGTTTAAGAATATCATTATTCTAGGGTTACAATTATGTTTATTACGTTACGGAGAAACAAAACAACAAACAAAATTGCTGGATTAATGCCTCAATAAAATATCATGACTCAATGTGCAAAAATACAATCATCTCATGATTGGCTTTTTGGGCACAACACTAACAATAACAATATCATCAACATAGACAATCAGAATAATTTTACTAGCTCGGGAGTGTCGATAAAAGACAGAGTGATCCATGCCACATTGCTGCAAACCAAACTCCACAACAGCTGCATTGAAGCGACCAAAACATGCTTGTGGTGACTATTTCAAACCATACAGGGACTTGTTTAAGCGACATACAAGATCAGTCCCCCCCTAAGCAACAAACCCAGGTGGTTGCTCCATGAAGATAGTTTCTTCAAGATCATCGTGGAGAAAGACATTCTTCACATCTAATTAATGTAAAGGCCACTGATTTGCGGCTGCCAACTCAATGACAATGCATATTAAAGATGTTACCCACTTCAGAGCAGTCCAATTATGGTGCCAAAATTGTGCATTTAGACTCCCAGAATTGGTAATGTTTTGTAGGCCATCAGAACACTACCCTTAGTATGCGTACCCAAATGGCCCTCTTGGACACTATGTAAACACATGCATATTGATCCAACCATCACACACATATTCACATTTCATGCACATTATGGAAGCAAAGAAGGAAAACACTAGCACAAGTCTTAATCTTGGCTACCACACATTAGGCAATCTTGTTAAGTTCTAGTGACCAGCCACTGCACCTGTAACTTCCACTAATAAACTGTATCATTCTAGCCATGTACCCCCTTATTTTCTTTGCTCTATTATCAAGTAGAGACTTAGAGAGCAAACCAAGGAATTTTTTTTACATCAATAGCCCACCTACGGACCAAGTTATGGATTTTTTAAGTTGGTTACAAAATTCTGACCAAATGAACAGTAACTTAGCCAACTTTGCAATGTCATATCTTTGGCTACAAGGCTCTAAATTCATAAATTCAAAATTCCATTTCAACCTCTAGATGTTTTCTAGGTGTGGTCAAAATTTCATACCAAGATTCATTCTACACAAGGAGATATAGAACTTTAAGTGCATAGTCAAAATTCTGGTCACTTTATGACCATTTTGCACATACAAAATTTCATAAGTGTGCAAACACTTCATTCACAAGGGGAAAACCCTCCAAGGTTATCCCATATATGTCCATTACATGTAGGAAATACATTTTCTCTCATTTAACAACCATGTTGGCTAAAACAGAATTTACAAGTAAGCAGCCCATCATTCATACTTAGGCAGCTTTGCACCACATCACTTACATAGCCAAAACATTACTCAAATGTTCACATACTTGTCTCATTTTACTTGTCTCATTTTACATACACTACATGTACATGCATACATGCACTACACAATGGTCTAAACTCAGGTAAGTACACACCTTAAGTTACAGAGTGCCTAAGACACAATGGACTTTAGAACAGGATGCTGGATAGTTGCTGCATAACACAATAAGTACCACCATTAAAAATACCAAATGTGCTCCTAAAATCACCAAAATTTTCATATTATAACTAGACATATGGAAGTTCATGTACCTGAAATTTCATATCAAAACTCAAACCAAAAATGTCAGTCTGAGTAAGATCTTTCTATTGGACCTGAAATGACAGAATTGAGGGGAGTAAGTTTCATTGATAAACTTAGTAAGGGTAGCACTTGGATTCAATAGGCAATGTAACCATCATCAAAACCTGCATCCAAAGACACTAAAAGAAAAAAACCACAATGCATATATACAAGATATAGCAGCCAAATCCAGCAGCCATTCACAACCAAGAAACACATGAAATGCAGCAGCAACAATAACCATAGGTTAGTCCATAAAACACATAATAAACATAATCAAATTACTATGGCAGCCTTCCTCAAGCTAATGCTTAGTCTTAGGAGGATTTTAACACTAGTTAGTACTAACTTTGGGCTCTAGAAACCCTCATTTCACTGCCATCTTTGTGCACTTGACAATAGGTCACAAAAGCTTCAGTAAGTGCACTCCCCTCACTAAGCTTGGTTCATCACGCTCATGACTCTTTTCCAAGCTTAGCCTTAGCTCCATGGTTGCTTGAAAAATATAGAAAATAAACCATGAGAGCAAGAGAACCCTTACCAAAGTGCGTAGGCCAAAAATCAAGCTTGATCCTTGAAGCATCCAAGCAATAGCTCTAGTTTGCTTCCAATTGCTTTCTTTTGCCTTCAATTTCAATCAATTGCAAGTTTGAAGGTGTGGGGGCTATGGAGGAAGTGTGGCTATGTTCTTGGGCTAGAGGAGGACGAAAATGAGAGAGGGATAAGTGATTTGGCCACTTAAATGACCTTAAATGAGCTTAAGGGCACAAAACACACTTAAACAAGCTTAACCTTGCTTTATGTCATTTTCCTTCTGACTAATTATGGTTTCTTTATCTTAAACTCATTGGTACACATGTGCCCAACATTTTTGACTATTTATCAAGTCTTGACTACCTCCCCCATGGTGGGATAAGCCCATAATTCCACCCTCAAACTTAAGTCAAAAGCTTGAACACCTTGAGGTTTACACTAAGACATTTAGGTCCTTAATGCCTTTAGTGTTTCCTTTGTCCAAACTTGTCTTCCATGAGCAATTTGGTCCTCTAGTAGCACTTTCATACCATTCATGTCCTTCCCTTAACTCTCCAAGTCTCTTTCTTGAGAGTTTTGCAATTGAGTACCCGAATTTCCAAAACCTTACAAAAAAGTCCATAGGTTGCTTGACAAACAAGCAATCCTTAAAGCTTTTCTTAGGGGCCAAGTTACCAACTTGGAACACTTTTAAGGAGGTGTTGATCATGCCTTTTATCCCCCACACTTCAATCACTATGGTGAGAATTACACAATATAGTGGTTTTTAGCCATTATGACACACTTGTAATTCTCCCATTTTTGTGCGGTGGTAACAGAAGTCATTTTGGCTATTAGAGAAAACGTCTCTAAGCAGTCCATGCCATATAACTGTGTATATCCCTTAGCCACTAGACAAGCTTTCAACCGATCAACTGTACCATTAGGGTGAACTTTAACATGAAACACCCATCAACAACCCACAACTATTTGATCATGTGGAAGAGGAACTAAATCCCATGAATTATTAGCCTACAAAGTTGACGTCTCCTCTTCCATGGCTTGCTTCCATCTAGGGTGAGACAAAGCCTCTGAAATAGACTTAGGTTGACACGGCCATCCTTCGCCCCTGCCTAGGAAGCCTGTGAGAGCTGGTCTCACGGTGGTTGCAATTGGCTAGTTGTATATGCGTGCGGATTAAATCCCATGATACTAGTTGATTATCCTAGAATATGAAAGATGCATGCTCTTTATGCTTTGACTTGGATTAATAAAAACATAAAGCATTAACTTGGCCAAGTAATTCCATAAAAACTAAGTACAAATAGCCAAAGCATACAAAATCAACATTTATGTGAATTTACTACACATAACAACTCGTGGGAGCATTCATTCATAAAGTAGACTAATGCCCTCACCCAAGAGCAACCCTAGAGTCTAGGACTCTTCATAACATAAACTATGGAGGCAACTAAGAGTACTGTATATATATACAAGCCTCGACTGAGATCTTCTTGATCTAACTCCCACCTTGGATGTTAGTTCTAGTGGCGAGTCTCAAAAGCTTTGTCCAAGTGCTACTAGGCTCTGTAGCCAAAGAAAGACTTAAGTTAGCACTGTTACTTAACCAACAAGTACCCATGTAGACTAGAATCATAGAGATTCTCAAATGCCGTACCTGTACACAAAAAAGAGCACTACCGCGATAATCCTCAACGATTACCCGATTCAACAACTTCAGTCTCTACATAACATAACTAGGGAGTGAGAATTCAACATTCTCAGTAAGTGATCTTCTGTGTACTTGCAAGAAAATTACTAGGACTTTACATATGATAACATATGTAACTTGCTGCGAGCTCACACAGCATGAGGGTCAGATATATGTACATATAACTAGGCCTTTAAGACCTCTCCTCAAACTAGTCCTCTTCATGGGGCATCACTCCGTGCCTAGCGAGTTCTGATCACTAACTCGCTCCTAGTAAGCCGTAGCTTACTGATGCAATCATGTAGCCTTCCCTTAGTCGTTATGCAGGAGAATTGTGGTGGAACTTTGTAGACTAGGCCATAAGACCTCCTTGTAGACTAGATGAACAAGGTTTCACCTTACAACCTCGTGGCTACCGACATGGCTAGGTCACCAAGGGTTCTAAACCTTTCACCTGAGCTAGTGGTACTTAGTTATGTTCATTTGCAACCTAGTTTCCTTGCTTGTTGCACAAGCAACCTTGAAACCTTACAAAACTCAAAGAAACTCTTACCTCTTGTGGGACTTCTGGAAGTTTTGAAGTACCCCCGGAATCCTTGGACCCCAAGGTATTCTAAGAACCCTCTTAGTTCTCACTTGGATCATCTTAGCAAAATGTGGATTTTTGCCATTTTTGTTTATGGTGACGCGTCGCCACAGTTGGTAACGTTCTGCCACAATTTTCCTGAATTGGCGATGCATTGCCATAGTTGGTAACACTCAGCCAATTTTTCCTTGGATTGGTGACGAGTCGTGGGCCTCGACTTGTAATTGGCGACGCGTCGCCAATCTAGGTTTCTGAAGAAATTTCACGCATTTTGCTGCTATGAACTTTGGACACTTAGCAAACATAGTAAACATGCTTGGAAAGTCTCCAAATTTCACACACTCATAGACCATGTTGCATAGAACATAACCAACTATCACAAGCCAATCTATGATGCTCTATAACATCATCCAAATCCTCTCAAACTTCATAGTTCACCGTAATTCACCCAAAATCTCTAACTAATGCTATAGCTAGAACCACTCAAATTTTTCAAGCAAACTCAAGCCAATAGCATTAATTGAACTTAAAAACATAACTCCCTTACCTCAACTCCAACTAACAAGCAAGAATCAAGCTCTTTTCCAATCAACCAAGCTCACCAAAGTTCTACACAAGTCCCAGTCAAAAACAAAGGCACCAATCACCAAAACTTCACTCTCTAACCAAAACCCAAGCTCCAAACCAAGCAAATAACATGAATTCAATCAATAACACATTGATTACCTCGCTCAAAAACAGGGGATATGGAAAAACACCCTTCCAAGCTTCAAAATCATGGTTTAAAGCTTGAAATTAGCTTCTATTAGCTTGTACACTTTGGGTTTCACCTCTTGACACCAAGGACACTTGATTCCAAGCTTAATTTGAGAGAGAAATGAGTGAGGGAAGGATAAAAACGTGGTTATGGCAGCTTCCCCCTTCTCTTTCCCTTCTTAAACCCTTACTTAGCATCAAAGTCACCAAGGTATCAAGCTTAATGCAATTAAGTCCCCCATCTTTGTAACTTAGTCATTCTTGATTAAATTCTTGTTTATTCTTCAAGTTTGGGTTAGGGTTGAAAGTTAAGTTATAAAAACTCATTTTAGCTACTCGGGACTTGTCTCGGCTATTTAGGATGCAAAATTACCATTTTTCCCCTGAACTTCATTTAGTGCCTTATCCTTCTCGGAACTTAGTGAACTTTGGTAAACTTCTCTTTCCTTGCTATGTAAACTTGAAATTAAGGTTCTAAACTTAATTTAGAACACTTTACCTTTCTTGGGAGTGCCTGCTACTAGGAGGTCAATAACATAGGCAAGAGAATGAAAGACAAGGTAGAGACAAAAGCAGAGTATGATGGTGATAATGAATTATAAGAGATGACGTTCGAGATAGCATGAAGTGTACATGACCTTTTTTCCTTTGTGAAGGGCAATTGGAATCATTAGCAGATGGAGTTGAAGATGAAGCCGGTGGAGACGAGCACGAATCTTGCAGTAGTGCTTCTTGATGAGAACATTTGGTATAAACTTATAAATCAAAATAAGAAAGACATAATAAAGGAGCCAAATTATTGTTAGGAATGAGCTCTAAAGGAATGCGATCAGTGACTGGAATATCAATATTGGTAGAAGCCATTTGGACAGGTATAGTGGACAAAGGTAGACAGTCATCAGTATCAGAAGACACAAACTGAGTATTAGAAAAATATAGTGTAGCTTCAAAGAATGTAACATCAGCAGAGACAAAAAGAGATTTAGGGAATGACTAAAGCACTTGTACCCTTTTTGCAAATGAGAGTATCCAGGAAAAGCACATTTCAAAGATTTGGGGTCTAGTTTATCTATGCCAAGCTGGTTGTGATGAACAAAGCAGACACAACCAAATATACGGGGAATAATAGGAAAGGGAGCTTGATGGGGAAAAAGGATAGAAAAAGGAATTTTACCCGCAAGGATAGAGGATGGCAAATGATTGATAAGAAAACATGCAGTGAGCACAGCATCTCCCTAAAAAATCTTTGGTACATTCATGTGAATTAACAGGGTACGAGCAGTTTCAACAATGTGCTAGATTTTTCTCTCAGCTACTTCGTTTTGTTAAGATGTGTGTGGGTAGGAGGATTGGTGTAGTATACCTTGTTGCTGCATGTAACTGGTGATTGAGTTAGAGAAATATTCTTTTGCATTATCACTATGAAGAATATTGATTCGGCTGTGAAACTAATTTTTAATTTCAGTACAAAAGGCATAGAAGATAGAAAATAACTCTGAATGATCTTTCATTAAATATAACCAAGTCATTCAAGAAAAATCATCAACAAAAATTTTGAAATATTGAAAACCCAATTTAGACTTGGTATGTCTAGGACCCCAAATATCTGTATGAATTAGCATAAAAGGTTTATCAGCTTGTTTATTAACTTGGGACAAATACGGAGCGTGATGGTGCTTCCTAAGTTGACAAGACTCACATTCTAAAGTAGAAGTTGAACTAAAATTTGGGGCTAATTTCTTGAGATTCTCCAGAGATGGATGACCCAAGCGACTATGAATTAGAAGAGGAGAAGTTGAAGCAGGACAAGCAATTGATGACTGTAATCCATAAAAATAGTACATTCCATTCGATTCATGCCCATCTCCAATCGTCTTCTTGGTCTTCAAATCATAGATAATGACATAATCAGGAAAGAAACAATAGAACAATTTAGTTGTTTGGTCAATTTGCTCACAGACATAAGATTGAATGGAAAGCTTGGAACATAGAGTGTAGAGGGTAAAGTAAAAGAAGGACAAGGTCGAGTGGATCCAACACCTCTAATGGTGGTGGTAGATCCATCAGCAATGGTGAGTTTACTATGATGTGAAGCTAGAGGAAATATTTGATAAAAAATGGCTACTTTACCTGAAATGTGGTTAGTAGCACTAGAGTCCAACACCCAAGACTGATTTCTAGAAAGGCTAGATGAATAACAAGCTGTTGGATTACCTTGGTGGACGAAAAATGCCATAGGAGGAGAAGCAGCCTGTTGCGCAGACTGATACTGCAGGTATTTAGTGTACTATTCCTGAGATAAAGTAACAAACGGTTGTGAGGCTAGAGCTGAAAAAGGGTCCTCTTTTGATGCCATATCGGCTACTCACAATGATGGATCCTTATCCCAACAAGTATTCTCAATATGACCAACTTTTCTCCAGTACGTGCAATGAGAACGTGGACCTCGACCATGTCCACCTTTGTCACCACGACCACAACGTCCTCCATGACTACTTCCAAGGTCTCCTCTAACTTGTGAGCCAGACCTTGCTTATGGATTGGAATGAACTGCAAGAACAGATTGATTAGAACTGTAATTTGTCCGATTTTTCTTAGCAAAAGAACGAGAAAGTCGGGAGTACACTTCAAGTAATGAAGGAAGTTCTACTCCCCCAAGGATCTGCGCACGGACCGGTTCAAACTCTAGTTTTAGTCCAGCTAGAAATGTCATTATCACTAGATGCACTCTTTGATGATGCATCTCTTGGACATCAGATGAAATAGGTAGCAAAGCATTCAACTCTTCGAACCCTTGTTTCACCTTTGCGAAGTAATCGGTGAGACTCCCTTCTTGTTTAGCATGAAACAACTCAGCAGAAACATCATACATGCACAACATATTACTAGAGTAAAGAAGTTTGGCATAATCCCAAGCCTACTTATAGATGACGACATGAGAGAATAAATTTGACACTTCAGGTTCCATGGACTCGAACAGCAAGTGCAACAACTGTGCATCATCAGCTTGCCAATTTTCTAATTGTCTTTGGTTAGAAGGAGGATCCGCAGTGAGATGTGACATCTTCCTCTGACCTGTAAAATACAATACCACCTTCTTGGTCCAAGAAGAGTAATTATTACTGTTCAAACATTGTTGGGTAATTTGAATACTGCTGAATTGGGTAGAGGAACCCATTGGTGAGACGATTACCGGAACACATGTTTTGGAATTTTTCTTCTTAAGATTTGGCATTCTCCTTGATGAGACGAACAAACAGATCGTAGACCTTACTGGCGATGTACTGCAACATACAAGAGACTAACTAGATGGCGAAAAAACTCAAACTTTGGTCATAATTGACATAAAACAAAACTAGAAACTTGTTTAGGTGAGCACACCCATTAGAACACTATCATTGGAGGTCACTGGACGACGATGCGTGGGAGGTTTTTCGGCAACATCGTTAGTATCGATCTGGTCGCTGGTGACTCTTTTGGGGTGGTTGTGTTCTTGGTTTTTGGTTTGGTTAAGTATGGATAAGGGTATTGGTTAGGGCAACAGAAATGTAAAGTTGGATATGGTTTTTTGGTGCTGGTTGTAGCAGAGTTAGGCTAGGGTTCTTAGCTCTGATACCATGTTACAGAATATCAGAGGAAGAAATAGAGGGCTTGATTATACACAAGACCCTCATTGCCTTTATATATAATGAGAGAGCCATCATACAAGGAAACTCAACTATAGGATTGATATCTAAATAATAAATGACAAATTTATTTTCTTATTTTTATGTAGGAACCTTATGTAACATAGTTTACCAATATGGTTTAGGGGAAAAATAACCCTTAACATAAACCAGCTATAACACTCAAGTAACAAGATAGGCAAAACCTCCATTATGTTGTGAAATGCTTTACTTTAGCAAGAGGTTCATATGGCAAGCATTGGTCTGCTAGCCAGCTTACAAAGCATACACATCAAGTACAAAATTCATGTAGGGAGTTTCTCATAAGATCTTATACAAGATTTAAACTTTAATTACATGGCAAAGTGGCATTATCAACTTGACACATAAATCCACCCTAAATACATAAGCGCACTTGGGCACTACACTTCTAAGCACCATACAGGATTTGCATGACCAAGATCAACTATCTTCTAGGGCATGTTCTTTCCACTGCCCAGCAAAACCAACTAGTTCCCACACTATTTACACATTTAGTGACTACAATTAAACTTTTTTTACTTAGCAAACAAATAACTAAGCAGCATAGTTCTAATTAAGGTAACTAGGGTACTAGCACATACTAAGCACTCAAAACCAACTAGTTAGCACCAGAATCACTTTTTAGGTTCCATCTTTAAAACCATAAACATAGGGGCATGAGTACATAGACTTAGTAAGGATGATCAAGCAGCTCAAAGCCTACATTATGCATAAGTAGGTATGACTTGATACCTGAATCCAAAAGAGAAAACAAGGGAAAATAGAACATATATGTAAATAATATGACGCTATCAAATTAACACTAAGTTCAGCACGCATAA
Source organism: Aquilaria yunnanensis (assembly GCA_039654915.1). Taxonomy (NCBI): domain Eukaryota; kingdom Viridiplantae; phylum Streptophyta; class Magnoliopsida; order Malvales; family Thymelaeaceae; genus Aquilaria; species Aquilaria yunnanensis. The sequence continues at coordinate 50,679,491 of CM077594.1, read as the reverse complement.
ACATCCAGAGAAGCACACAATAACACACACACACACACACGCACACACCACATAATCATTATAGTTTTATGGCTTGATAATCATTTCCAATAACTTTGGGTTAGGGTTTTCTCTTAGGTACTTGGTTACTAGGGTTTTTTTATCCATAGAGCTCCATAATGTGGGAAAGGAATGCCACTCCCTAAACACATTCTGAATGCTTGCCCTGTATAGAAGCTAGCTAAACCTTAGAGCCCGAAAGTTCAACATTTTAACCTAACCCTATTAGCACCAAGATTATTTGGTCTAACCATCCCCTAGGGCCTACCTTTTTCTTTATGTCACAATGATATCTCTAATTCTATAAAAGAGAAAGATGGTCATAAATATATAGGGTTTTGGGAGCCAAACAAACATAGTGAAATTTAACCAAAACCCTCTAGGATCCATGTGAAACAAGGTAAATTGGGTGTTTGAAAATTTTTATACCTAATTTCGGTTAATATCTCTCACCCAACTGTAGAGTCGAATCACAAAACCTGAATAGTTTACATGTTCAAGCTCTCTATGGTATCCACATGAGCTTCTCGGGATCACCATGCTTTCACCACATCCCGGTAGATGCGTTTCTCTTGCGATTGCAGTACTAGCATGCGCCCTCCAAGGAATAGCAAGAGAAGAGTGCGGTTGTCTCTTTTTGGGAGGCCAGGGCAAGGCTGCGAATTTTTCACTATATGTTGTATTTATAGTAAGACTCAACTTCTAGGCCTAATGGGTTTCAAAGCCCTAATCCAATTAGGCTTTAATTTCAGGCTTAATAATGTCACACCCCACACAGGCCCCAGCCTGTGCACTCTCAGTGCCACTCACCAAATTACCCAAGAGTTATTAACTACCTATTATTTTAGCTGCTGTTTGTTAGGTAGTTTTAAGTCTTATTTCTTAAGCTAAGAGCTGGGAGGTGTCCTAGGAGGCTTATGAGCTAATAAGAACAATAACCTGTAGCTTAAGTAGGGCCCAACCACTAACTTGCAACACAAGGCAAGGCTGTAAATCAATAACTTGCAATACAAGCAAGACATACATTTAATCTGTTAAGTGTCTAGGATGTGTGCTCATCAAGTGTGCTACTTTGATGAATGACAACCAAGAAGCCCACATCTTTATAGTTTTGAAAATCAAGCTTTCATGCACATGTATATTTGGCCAAGCATAGTATCTCAAGGGGTTTCCTCATGAAACATAACCATATGCTCATAAACTTAACATAACTTGGCACATAAGCATCCAACATATGTACATACAAAACCATGTACAAACAAGGCTACATATACACACAAAATAGCCTAAATACAAGCATCACTAGCTTGGAAACATACCAAGGATGCTACAAGTCCAAAATAGCCAAGGTTAAGTTTTACAAGCCATGTACCCTTACTCCCCAAGAAGATACCTAAGTGTGCAATACAGCAGCACACACTGAAGCACTAACCCAATGACCATGTTCATGGTCATGAAAGTGAACACTACAATCAGAGCCAGAGTCCACACATCCATCCTGCACACTGATCCCACAACTACACAAGCCTGCAAAACTTAGAATATAAGTTTCGGCCTTAAGCCATAAGACTTGTAATGCAAGTAATCAAGCCAAGATTTAGTTGGCACGTACCTTGAGCAATAAGTGTACTTACTAGTACACAAACTAGCAACTCAAGCAAACTACTCAAGCTGTATATCCTTTCCTGAAACAAAAATGTATGGGCAGTGAGTAACAATTACTCAGTAGGGATTCACAAACGACCATGTAAGGTCTATTTAGTTAAGTCCATGACTTAACCTCCACAAGCTTACTTGTCCTACAAGAAAGACATGAAAACAAGGAAAATACAAAGAGGCCGAGACATATAATTATCATAAACTAACAATATATGGGTTAGCATGCACAAACAAATCAACCAAGTACACAGCTCACACACACACCACAATATTCATTCGGTTGAAAATATTCACGCGAATGAATATTTCACTCGAATGAAATAATCACTCGGTTGAAATCTACTAGCAAGCACAACATCAATCCTTGCACTTCATGCCTTCCAATTCCCATCCAATCCACTAGAGCTCCAAGTTCACTAGTAAGTTGGCCTAACTTACGTTATGTGCTTGCCATTAAACCTTGACTAGCTAGCCAATTAACATAAAACCGAATCTCCTCAATATGCCCATCTAGCAAACTAAGATCATATAGCAATATATAACTATCACTTAGCTGCCATTATTACTTGATCATGGAAATAGTACCAAGGATTCAAGTAAACGTGAAAACCCTACCTCAAATTCAAAAGCTTGAGCTCTCGGTTGCTTGAGTAACTAAGGCCGAAATTCAATTATGTTGCCTAACACAACAAAGCCTTCAATTAGCTATCATAATCACCTGATCATGGAAATTTACCAAGAACACAAGTGAATTTATGAAGCTATACCTCTAAATTAAGCTTGAAAGCTCTCGGCCAAGACTTGTTCTCCAAATTCCAAGCTCTAAACTTGAAGCTCAAGGTTGCCTACCTCCGAAATCAAGGATTCCAAGCTTGGTTTTGTGATCAAGCTCCCATTTCCACCTTAATTGGAATTAAAACAGCAACCATTCTTCATGAATCCTTCAAGAACACACGAAGCCCCTTTTGATCCTTTTAATTCTCGGCCAACAAAACTAACACAACTAAAATGAAACCAAGACGTAAACATTTGTTTTAATGGTTTAATGGGGAACATGGCAGCTGGTCATGGACACATGTCCAACAAAATGGTATAATGCTCCATTTAGTCCCATGTTTATTTGCATGGTTCATTTCACCCCTCAAGTCTCCATAGTTACACTTTAGTCACTAGAATACATGATCATTTCGGCCTAAATCCTAATTCATGGCTTATATTGCCAAGCTTTAATTAAAATGGCTAAAAATGGTTATTAGCCCATGCACAATTTCAGCATTTTACCAAGTTTAATTAACCATATAATAATGGTAAAATTTTTGGTGGAAGACATCATAATAACCGGCCATGTAAAGTCAAAAAAGAATTGGTCTAATTCCACCTTTATCCTTATACTTATTTGCATGGCCGAATTTGCTCCTTTAAGTTTCATAGTTTCATTTGCATCACTAGTTCAAGTGTACATTGTAGTCCTCCAACTTTATTTCATGCCAAAAACGTTCATGGTCTAATTTTCCCATGCACACTTAAAACCCAAACTTTGTCAGGTTTACATTTACACCCTTATCCTCATTTTCAAACAAGTCCCTCATGTTTTAAATTGGTGTTTCTCTATATTCTTGGCCCAAGCCAAGTACTAGGGGTTGGTCCTAACAAATAATGGCTCAACGTTTGGGCCAATTATTAACACAAAATTATCATGAAACCATAACCCAAATAATTAGTCCATGCACTATAATAATCCAAATAGGCTTTATGTGTGTGACCCAATAGTCTCTTACCACATTGACAATGATCATAAATCACGTTTATGATCATAAGCAATGACTGGTGTCTAGCAACACATGATTGCTACCCAAGTGACAAGTTTGTCGGTGATTCGACTAAACCTTTATGATCATTACCCATATATGCCATTGTCCCTTTGTACAAGATATCAAGACTAAGCACGAGACATGGAATCGTATAGCCCAATCTTTGGTTTCTTGATTACCGAGTATACTAACCTAAACTAATGACATTGATATCATATATCAACTCATCTGAGCATGCCCATGCATTTTCTAAGTCTCACTCTATCAAGGGGGCCCGGAGATATCATTCCCGTTACATAGGATGGACAAATCCCATCTTAATCATACAAAACCCTCCGCATGATATGTGACATATCCAATGACCTCCTTCAAGTTCACTTAGTTACGAGCAACAAAGGGAAGTATCAAAGTATATGACTCACATGTAGGGAACCTTGATGACCTTAGGACAAAGGACTATATATACCATGATCACTATGAGAATCACATATGAGTCTCATATAATGATCCATGTAGCGTTCTCATGGTGGGTCGGTCCAGTACACAAGTTCTCTAACTTGTACCCATATGTAAACTACATATCTCATATTAGTCTCCACATATGCTAGTCGTTATGTGTTATTGTAATCCGCTCCACGATAAAACTAGACTAGGGACATTTAAGAATATTATTATTCTAGGGTTACAATTATGTTATTACATTACATAGAAACAAAACAACAAAGATAATTGCTGGATTAATGCCTTAATAAAATATCATGACTCAATGTGCAAAAATACAATCATCTTATGATTGGCTTTTAGGCACAATGCTAACAAAATCAACCCTTACCTTCAATTTCTTGAGCCTTCAACATTTTTGAGACCTTAAGCTTGAGACATGATGCTTAAGTCACAAGCGACCTCTTCCATCAAACCAATTTAAGCTTGGTTTGAATTTTCCTACTTAAATCCACTTAGAATCTCCCCTTGGTTCCATTGGAAATTCAAAATTCCTGCATCTTCTTTGCCCAAACTTAGATCAAACTCAACCTTAGGCCTTAGTGGAGGCATGAAGGCTACCATATGGCCAAGTGTGCAAGATTCCATGGTCATAATGCCTTTTGGGTACCCTTTCTTTTTGCATGCAACTCTTTAACCCTAAAACTTTGTCAAGTCTTACTTTAGTTATTGAATTTCTAGCCATATTTCTTCCTTGGTGAGCATTTAAGGGCCTATAACCTAATTTCAATATAATTCAACCATTAGGCCTAGCAAATGTGTTACCACCTCACAAAATGGGAGAATTACAAGTATGTCATAATGGCTAAAAACCATTATATTGTGTAATTCTCACCATAGTGATTGTAGTATGGGGGGTAAAAGGTATGATCAACACCTCCTTAAAAGTGTTCCAAGTTGGTAACTTGGTCCCCAAGAAAATCCTTAAGGATTGCTTGTTTGTCAAGCAACTTATGGACTTTTTTGTAAGGTTTTGGAAATTCGGGTACTCAATTGCAAAACTTTCACAAAAGAGATTTGGAGAGTTATGGGAAGGATATGAAGGGTATGAAAATGTGATTGGAGGACCAAATTGCTTATGGAAGACAACTAAGGACAAAGAAAACACAAAAAGACATAAAGGACCTAAGTGTTCTAATGTAGGCCTTAAGATGTGTATGTCTATGACTTAAGTCAAATGGAAGTTTTGTGGGGTTATCCCACATAAGGAGGGCTGCTAAAGGAAGATAAGGATGGTCAAATGTGGGCCAAGAGATTAAGACTAAGAAACCATAGTCTTGTAGCAAGGAAAATGACATAAGACAAGGTTAAGACTACTTAAGTGTGTTTAGTGTACTTTTGATTATTTAAGTAGTCAAGACCACCTTTGCTTCTCTAAATTTCGGCCTCCACCAGAAAAAAGAAAGCCAGCCCTCTCCTCCACACTTCCTCCATAGCCACCATACCTTCAAACTCAAAACTACTTGCAATTGAAGTCAAGGAAGCACAATTGGAAGCTATTTGGTGCTATTGCTTGAGTGCACCTAGGATCAAGCTCCAATTTCAGCATACCCATCAAGGTAAGGGTTCTCTTGCTCTCATGGGTTGTTTTCTGTATTTTCAAACATCCATGGAGCTATGGCTAAGCTTGGAAGAGAACCATGAGCTTGATGAACCAAGCTTATTGAGGGGAGTGCATTTATTGAAGGTTTTGTGACCTAGTGTGAAGTGCACAGTGATGGCAGCGAATTTCTGGGTTTCTAGGGCCCAAAAGTTAGTACTAACTACTGTTAAAATCCTCCTAAGACCAAGCATTAGCTTGAGGAGGGCTGCCATAGTGATTTGGTTATGTTTATTATGTGTTTTATGGACTAACCTATGGTATATGCTGCTGCCACATTTCATGTGTTTGTTGTTTGCGTTTGGCTGCTGCATTTGGTTGCTATATCTTGTATATATGCATTGTGGTTTTTGTGTTTTAGTGTCTTTGGATGCAGGTTTTAATGATGGTTACATTGCCTATTGAATCCAAGTGCTACCCTTACTAAGTTTCTCAATGAAACTTACTCCCCTCAATTCTGTCATTTCAGGTCCAGCAGAAAGATAACAATCAAACTAACCTTTGTTCTTTGAGTTCTGATCTGAAATTTCAGGTACACGAACTTCCATATGTCTAGTTGTGATCTGGAAATTTTGGTGATTTTTGGAGTACATTTGTTATTTTTAATGGTGGTACTTATTGTGTTGTGCAGCAGCTGTCCAGCATCCTGTTTTTGGAGTCCATTGTGTCTCAGGACCTCCTGTAACCTAGGGTGCGTATTTAGCTGAGTTAAGACCATAGTGTAGTGAATTTATGCATGTACATGTATTTTATGTAAAATGAGACAAGTATGAGAACATTTGAGTAATGTTTTGGCTATGTAAGTGATGTGGTGCAAAGCTGCCTAAGTGTGAATGATGGGCTGCTTACTTGTAAATTCTGTTTTGACCACATAAAGTTGTTAAAATAAAGGGAATGTAATTCATTTGTGTAATGGACATATATGGGATATCCTTGGAGGGCTTTCCCCTTGTGAATGAAGTGTTTGCATGGTTTGGAAAAATTGTATGGGCAAAATGGTCCAAAAGTTACCAGAATTTCGACTTTGGACCTAAAGTTTAATATCTCCCTGTGTAGAATGAATCTTGGTATGAAATTTTGACCACACCTAGAGGAAATCTAGAGGGTTAACTGGGATTTGTAATTTCTGGATTTAGAGCCCGGTAACCAAATCTATGACGTTGCAAAGTTGGCTGAGTTACTGTTTATTTGGTCAGAATTTTGTAACCAACTTCAAAAATCCATAACTTGGTCCATAGGTGGGCTATTGAAGTAAAAAAAAAATTCCTTGGTTTGCTCTAAGTCTCCACTTCATAATGGAGCAAATAAAACAGGGGGTTATGAGGCTAGAATGATACATTTTATTAGTGGAAGTTACAGGTGCAGTAGCTGGCCACTAGAAGTTAACAAGATTGCCTAATGTGTGGAAGCCAAAACTAAGAGTTGTGCTAGTGTTTTCCTTCTTTGCTGCCATGGTGTGCATGAAATGTGAATATGTGTGTGATGGTTGGACCAATATGCATGTATTTACATAGTGCCCAAGAGGGCCACTTGGGTATGCACACTAAGGGTAGTGTTCTGATGGCCTACAGAACATTACCAATCCTGGGAGTTTAAATGCACAGTTTTGGCACCTTAACTGGACTACCCCAGAGTGGGTAACAAAATGATAGATTTGCCTATACAATATTTGGTTGTGTGCCCGATAAACATTTTTGATGATTCAATGCACTTGAAACCCTCATTTCTCTCATCAATTGTCCTAACCCCAAATTTATCTTCTTGTTCAAGTTACTCCTATTGAAATTTCAGCCCTAGGCCTATGTAAGGGGTGGGGTATGAAAGTTCCTTCCCTAATAAATTTGGTCATCCATATTTTCTAAAAGCTTGGGCAGCAAGTTAGGGTACTTTTTCAGTATATCTGCCTTATTTTCCCATGTTGCTTCTTCTTTAGTGTGGTTAGTCCATTGTGCTTTAAGCATGAGTATTAATTTGCTCCTTAATTTTCTTTTGCCTTTTGCCAAGACTCTTAAGGGCTTTTATTCATAAGTAAGGTTAAAAGCTAATTGATAGCCAAATGCTATCGCCTCTATCTGGCCGAACTCCCTGCCACAAGAATGGCCAGAAGAAGCTGGCGCTACCCGAGAAAAGGTGTGATCATGCACCTCGGGAGATAGCCGAAGAGCTCCGAGCCCGGCACGCCAGGAAAACCCAAGGACACTACTTACCCCCCCAAGGTTGTGAACCGATCGCCTTCGGAAAAGCGGCACCAGACATAGCGAGCCGAACATGATATCCCCGAAGGCGGAACTCCCTAAAACTGGGAACCCCCGAACTGAGGGCTTGTTTCCCGAAGAGGCTCTGTCCGTACCAATGGACGATCTCACCCAGGGACCTCGGGAGTACGGCAGGAGCATTTATGGAAGCATTTAAGGAAGCCTTTGACACGTCCTTTCACAGACGTCACAAGCCGCCTCGAAAGGCGCTCTGACACACGGACGCCATCAGAATCACTTCATGGCCCATCTCCGCACGTGGCTCAAGGCAACCTGCTACCAGCTATCTATCTCCTACGCCCAGAAATTCAGGAACATCCGACCAAACATGTGTCGCGATCTGAACGGGCTAGGCACTCCTATAAATACCAGGAAATAAATACTTGGCAGGAGGTTGGTTGGCAAAACACTGCTCCCACACTCTGAGAAAATTACCAGGCGAGACTCTTCAGCCCTGTGTGCTATTACCTTTGCCTTTTTCTCGGCCACCACGGACTTGGGCGTCAGAGGCTCCCCCCCCGGAAAAACACTCCGGGGGCCTCCTAACCCTTTGTTTCTGAGCATCTTAGGTACTCTCCCTTGGGCGCACCATCCTCCAGGCGTTCTTCCTCCTAGAAGTCTCTCCAACAGTCACCATGACTACAAACGATGAGGCCCCAGGCCATCATTTGGTGCCGTTTGTGGGAAACCGCTCTGAGATCGCCGTCGTTGAAACTCGGCGTTCTAAGGACAAGGGACTCCCAAGGTCCCCGTCCGCGCCTGAGACACAACTGGCTGCTGAGCAAACACTCCCAGGGACTTCTGCGTCCGAGGAAGATCGCCCAATACTAATCACCATGAGCTTCCTGAGGGACTTTCAGCGTTCGGTCGTGTCTGAAATGACACAGCAGATCGACCGAAGGTGGCCACAGCAAACGCAAGCCCAGAGACCTCCCCCACCAGCACGCCCTCAGGAGAGAAGCCCCAAGTCTACTCATCGTAGTTCGGGAAGCGAAGACCAGCGCGAAGAATCCTCCACAGAAAATATACCCCTCGGGAAACGGCCTGTGGGACAAACTGGGTCCAAACGACCGCAAGTCTCACGGCGAAGGAGTTCGTTGCCTGAGGTGAGGTCCGTATCCCCTTGGCGCCGAACTCGCTCCCCGAAGAGGCACCGACGATCTCCCTTCCCTGAAGAAGGGCCTAGTGCCACCGTGCTTATGGAAAGGATATTAGCACGGCTAGATAGGGTGGAGAAACAAATGACCAGAAAACCCGTTTGGGACAGGCTCACGGGAGCCTTCTGCGAAGATGGGTCCCCATTCACCCGGACCGTGGCCGAGGCAGCCATGCCAGGTGACTTCAGAGTACCTCGGTTGGAGATTTATGATGGCCGTACTGATCCACAGGCCCATCTGACGAAGTACAGACGCAGCATGATAATGCACGGTGCTGACGACGCTACCATGTGCAAGTGCTTCGAAGTCACCCTCACAGGGCCAGCAACTGCATGGTACAATTCATTGCCTTCAGGGACCATCATTGAGTTCCAGGAGTTGTCCACGGCCTTCACACAGCAATTCATTGGGAGCAGGCCAACGGCGAAGATGCCTGTTCAGATGTTCGACATAGAGCAGAGAAACAGAGAGACCATCCGGGACTATGTCGAAAGGTTCAACAGGGAAGCACTGAGCGTCCCAGACTTCCGGCCCGAAATCCGTATTCTCGCCATGACACGGGGCCTTCGGCGAGACTCACAGCTGTTCTACGAGTTCTCAAAGGACCCCCCAGATACCCTCGGAGAATTTTACCGGAGGGCAGAACAGCATATGACTGCCGAAGAGCTAAGAATGGCCGGGCCGAAGTCGGATCACCACCGCGCTGAAGGGTCCAGTCAGCAAGCTCGGCATCCGACCGAACAGGCAGACCTCGGAGGATGCGTGGAAGGAAACCCCAAAGTTTCACACCACTGAGCATTTCACGGACCAACATCCTTATGGCGCTGGAAAGGCAAGGGACGCAAATTCGGCGACCAAGGGCCATGACCGCCGATAATAAGAAGAATGCAAAGAAGTTCTGCCAGTTTCATCGCGACCACGGTCATGACACCGAAGACTGCTTCCAGCTGAAAAAGTACATAGAGTCGCTGATAAAGCAGGGCCAACTTAAAAAATACCTGCGGATGCCATCCCCAAAAGGCAGAAAAATGGAGGAAGAAAGGGCCGAAGATGAGGACTATGATTCCGACAGACGGAGAAACCGGAGTCCAAAAAGGCGCCCTCCACCTCCGACAGGGGTTATACAAACAATCACCACGGGGCTCCCATCCTCGGAAAGAAAGCGGAAGGCCAGAGAAATTGCAGTCATGGAATATCAAAATCCAGCAAAGAAGCTGGCCCACAAGATGGATCCACCGTCGTCTTTCCCCACGACGATCCGCTGCTGATCATGGCGAGGATAGGGAACTGGGACGTGAAAAGGGTACTACTTGATGATGGGTCAAATGCGGACGTCCTATTCTCGCACTTACTATCGAGCTTGGGCATTTCCAGCAGCGAGCTTAAGCCAGTCACCTCGCCCACCTTCGGAGTTGGACCATCCGAACTGCCCGTTCTCGGGTGGATCGACCTCCCACTGATGATGAAAGGGACTTCGGTAGACGGAGCAGCTGAATTGTATGATTCCACAATGGCAAGGTTCATTGTCATGGACGTCCCGTCCTCATACAACGCCATCCTTGGAAGGCAGACACAGGGAAACCTGCACATTCGCCCTGATGTGAAGTACTTGACTGTCACATTCGCCACCAAGGATGGAGATGCAGAGATCTTCATAGAGCAGGCCGAGGTAAGAAAGGTGTTTGTGAAAGCACGAAAGGCCCCGGCGAGCAACTTCGCACAAACAATGGAGGCAAAGGCGTCAGAAAAAGGCAAAGAAGAAGATCTTGCAAAAGTGGAAATGGAAATAGTAGAACTTCTCCCAGGACAATCTACCCGAATAGGGAAGAGCTTGGCCGAAGGTGAGAAGGAAAACCTTGTATCTTTTCTGCTGAAAAATAAAGATCTGTTTGCCTACTCGCCGAAAGATATGCCAGGAGTAAACTCTGGCATAATGCAGCATAGCCTCAAAGTAAGCCTGAAAGCAAAACCTGTCCGGCAAAAGAAACGAAGTATCTCAGCCCACAAAAGTGACTTTGTCAAAACCGAAGTCCAGCGACTGTTGGACGCCAAAGTCATCAGGGAGGTGAAGTACCCTGAATGGTTAAGCAACGTGGTCATTGCCACAAAAGAAGGTAGCAGCAAACTCCGGATGTGCATCGACTTCAGAAACTTGAACGATGCTTGCCCGAAAGACTCATACCCTCTGCCACCAATAGATCAACTGGTAGATTCAACTGCCGAATATGGGCGCCTAAGTTTCCTAGACACCTTCAGTGGCTACCATCAAATAAGGATGGACCCCGAAGATGAAGAAAAAACCGCCTTCATCACCGAGGGAGGAACATACTGCTATGTCAGGATGCCCTTTGGGCTAAAAAATGCAGGAGCCACCTACCAAAGGTTGATGAACAAGGTCTTTAAAGACCAGATGGGGAGAAACATGGAGGTGTATGTTGATGATATGATAGTCAAGAGCAAGCTCCCTCACAACCACGTTGCAGATCTAGAGGAAACCTTCCAAAAGCTCAGAGCTTTCAGGATTCGGCTCAATCCTGAAAAGTGCGTCTTCGGCGTAACCTCGGGAAAATTCCTTGGGTACATGGTATCCGAAAGAGGCATTGACGCTAACCCCAAGAAGATCAAGGCGTTGCTTGAGTTCCAAACTCCTGCCACACTCAAAGACGTGCAGAGGCTCACCGGAAGAATAACCTCCCTGAGCAGATTCATTTCCAGGTACGGAGATAGGTGTCGACCTTTCTTCAAAGTCCTTACAAAGGCAGCAAAAATGGAAGGCGACCTCGGAAGGAATGATCACCCTTGGGGTGAAGATTGCCAAAAGGCCTGGGAAGAACTCAAAGTCTACCTAGCCAGCCTGCCGACTCTGCGACAACCTCGGGAGGGAGAACCCCTCGTTTTGTACCTCGCCGTCACGGAGAAAGCTGTAAGCTCAGTCCTCGTGAAAGAAGAAGGTCCAAAGCAATGGCCAGTCTATTATGTCAGCAAGTCCCTGCATGGCGCCGAAATCAGGTACCCTTTGCTTCAAAAAGCTATATACGCCTTGGTGCTTGTAGGAAGAAGGCTGCGACCGTACTTCCAGGCTCACCCCATCATCGTCCAAAGTAGTCTACCACTACGGGATGTTATGAAGAAAGTTGATCATTCGGGAAGGCTCTCCAAGTGGTGCATAGAGCTTGGCGAGCATGAAATCATATATGAGCCTCGGAAGGCCATAAAAGCTCAAGCACTGGCAGACTTTATCGCCGAAGTACCCACCACTAAGGAAAGCCACATGGATCCGAACGGAGGTGAGCCAGAGTGGACCTTACATGTTGACGGAGCCTCGGGATTCGAACACCAGGGAGCTGGAGTAATTATCAGAGGACTCGAAGACCTAGAGGTAAAGAAGGCTATTAAGTTCAGCTTCAGCGTCACTAACAATGTGGCAGAGTATGAAGCCCTCATAGTGGGATTACGCTTGGCCAGAAGGATTGGCGTGAGAAATTTAAAAGCTCACAGCGATTCCCAGCTGGTAGTTCGGCAGACGGCAGGAGATTATGGGGCGAAGGACCCAACCTTGGCAAAATACCATGAGCTGGTAGCAAAGCTCATCCAAGAGTTTGACGCCGTACGGATCGAAAATGTACCGCGGCGGAATAACACTGAGGTGGATTGCTTGGCGAAGTCGAAAACATACACCGAGGTGCTAGACCATCCGAGCATCTCAGTGCTGAGCATAGCGACCTCGGGAAAAGGATGGAAAGATCCCATAAAGAGATACCTCGCAGAAAATATGCTCCCCGAAGACCCCGGCGACGCTGCAAGACTCTGAAGACGCTCCGGCCGATTCTTCCTGATTGGCGAAGAGTTATACCGGCAGGGATATGCAAACCCGCTGCAAAGATGCGTGGATGAAGAGGATACTGAAATGGTCCTTGAAGAGGTCCACGAAGGCATGTGTGGATCACACATTGGAACTGATGCCCTTGCAGCGGTGATACTTCGCCAAGGATACTTCTGGCCTACCCTGAGAAAGGACGCAAGACAGTTCGTCCGAAAATGCGGCAGTTGCCAGAGGCACTCGAATATACAAAGGGTTCCATCGGAAATGGTACCCTCGGCTGACTATCCTTGGCCATTCGCAGTCTGGGGTATAGACCTTATTGGGCCACTCCCCACGGCACCCGGAGGCGTGAAATTCTGCGTTGTAGCAGTGGACTATTTCTTTCGAGGCAGAACCGCTGGCAACTATCTCGGCGAAAGAAGTGCAGAAGTTCGTATGGAAGAACATTGTATGCAGATTTGGCATACCGAGGGTACTAGTAGTTGATAATGGATCCTAATTCACAGACAAAGGATTCCAGGAATTTATCGGCGACCTCGGAATAAAGATGCACTTCGCCCCAGTAGCTCACCCCCAAAGTAACGGGCAGGTGGAAGTATCGAACAGGACCATAAAAGATGGCCTGAAAAAGAGACTGGGAGAAGCAAAAGGGAAATGGCCAGGAGAACTCCAAAGCGTATTGTGGAGCTACCGAACGACGCCCCGAAGGGCCACAGGGGAAACTCCCTTTTCACTAGTCTTCGGGACTGAGGCCATTATCCCAGTCGAGATAATCAGACCATCAATATGGGTGCAAATATTTGATGAAGGTGGAAACGACCTCGGCCTCAGAACCAAGCTCGACCTCATCGGCGAACATAGAGAAATAGCCGAGCTGAGAAGAAAAGCTTTTCAGCAAAGAGTGGCTGCGGCCGTAAACTTACTGGCCAGGCCAAAAGAAATCAAGAAGGGGGACCTCGTTCTCCGAAAGGCTGGCTTTGCACCCCGAAAGCCGTCCCACGGAGTACTTCGTGCAAACTGGGAAGGACCTTATCTGGTTCTCGCCGAAGTACGAAAAGGCGTGTACAAACTTGGCGACGCCGAAGGCGTAGAATTGAAAAATACTTGGCACTCAGACGCCTTGAAAAAATTCTACGCCTAAGATAAGGCGGAGGAATTGTAAGCACATAATGCTCTTAAGGAAAGTTCTTAAGTATCCAAAATTGTGCAAAACAGAATTTCGCGAAGATGCTCGCCGTAATAAAGCGAAGATTGACCTTCCAGAGTCCCTTGAGCCATCATGCTCGGGAAAGATGGGAAACAAGAACGTCGCAGAAGTACTCGCCGAAATAAGCGCAGAGACAGTTTTTCGAAGTCCCTTGAGCCATTACGCTCGGGAAAAACGGAAAACAACTCTCGAAAAATTTCCTAAGTCTCTTGAGCAAACATGCTCGGGACAAAAGGAAAAGAAGGGAAATTTTGACTAAGTGTTTTCCGAAGTCCCTCGAGCGAACCTGTTCGGGACAAAATGGAAATACAAAAGCCTGCAAAAAGACTTAGTCAAATTTTTTCAGACTTTCCAAAAAGCCTCTTGAGCGAACAGGCTCGGCCAAAGGAAGGTAAAAAAGTTTCTTTGACTGCAGGTTTTCCAAAGTCTCTTGAGCACATGCGTTCGGGGCAATGGAAATAAAGAAACTTGAAGAAACACTTAGCCAAAAAAGTCTTCATTAAGGAGTAAGCTGCTTTACAATAAAGAAGTGCCCGAAGAAGGAATACAAAATAGAAGGGAAGGAAAAGGGGCCCTAAAATAGCCTAAGGGTTCGCAGCGTCCCGAGAGCCACTTGCTGGCCCACCCTTTTCCACCACCTTTGGCGCTGGAATTGAAGGAGGAAGCTTCAAGTGTTCGACCTTGGACCATTCCCACCGAGGTCCCTCAGGAATGTTTAGAGCCTCTAGAAAAGAGAGGTCCAGATCTGGGAACCTCTGGAGGACTTGGTGCCGAACAAGGCAGAAGCCGTCCTGAAAGGCGACCTTGGCCATTTGATCAGACTTGTTCTTCTCAAGCTCAAGGTCGTCAAGCTCGTCCTTCAGGTCCGCGATCTCCTCGTCCAGCGCCTTTATCTGCTTCTTCCCCTTTGGATCCTTCTTCAAGGACTTGACCTCGGCAGCAAGGATGTTTTTCTCAGCTGTCAGCGCCAGTATGAGCTTGTCAGAATCTGACTTCTCCTTTAGGAGCTCCTCGTTGGCAGCTAGCAATCCATTTATCTGCTCGCCGAGGTCAGCAGTCTTCCGGGAGGAATCCTTCTCAAGTTCTTCTTTCTCCTTCCGGAACTCCTCCCGAAGAGCGGCAACTTCTTCCTTCGTAGCATGTGACAGCTGCTGGTTCTCGGCGATCAATGCCAAGCGAGTGGCCTTCGCCTTCTCTAAGGCCTCTAAGGCCGAAGCTTGGAACTTCGCCTGCCTGGCCACCCGAAGTCGGAGAAAGCCGGCGTATCCCAGCAGCTGCAAAAAGATGAACGCAAGGTCAGTAAGAGCCAAGCACTTAGGAAAAATTGAAGGGAATAAGGTGTGAAGAACATACCTGAGCAGCATGCTCGATGACTTTGGCGGAAAGGGTGTCATCATCCGGATGGGCCACCGCAATAGTCTTGAAGGAGGCCTCTGTAAGCACCCCCTTCGAATTTTGCTTCGCCATTTCTGGACAGTCCTCGGAGTACAAGTTCATGTCCTCCGTGAATGTCCAGAAAGGCTCTTTAGGAACCTTCCCTTGCGGGACTTTGGCGTCACGAAGGGCCCGCGCCTTCTTGTGTTCAGTCGCCCACCCAGGGGTAAGCAACTCCCCTGCATGGCAAAAATGAGAAGGAGGTTAAAGACAAAGAAGAAAATCCAGAAAAGCAAAGGGACTGTACCATACTTGTCCTGAAAGCAACTAACCTGGAGGGACCTCGACAACGACGTCCTCGGAGTCCTCAGCCTCCTCGGTCGAAATGCCCTTACCCTTCTGCCTGCGCCGCTCCACGGCAGAAGGTGCCTCTACCACAGCGTCTAGAAGGACTTGCGACGGGGTAGGACTTTGGGGAGGGGCGTCGGTATGAGGGATGTCGGTGGCGGAAGGAACCTAGTCTTCTTCGCCCGTTTAGTCGAAGGACCAGCACCGACAGACTTCCGCCTTCGGGAAGTTGCCTTCTTTGTCTGCTCCCCCTTCTCCACTTGGCCGGAGAAAAGGGACTTGTAATAGGCGGCAGTCCCGTCGCCCATCTCTGAAAAAGAAGAGAAATATCAGTGTAAGTTTGAGGAAGAAAACAGCAAGGGAGTAGAAGGCAACTCACTTTCGACAAGCGTTTCGAAAGAAATTTCCTCCTTAAGAAGCTTGACCAACCAGGAATCCTTCCCGGCAATGGCAGGAGCTGGCATCTTGAGGTCAGTCTCGTGCTCCTTCACCACTTTTAGCTCCCGAAGGACCTCTTCAGTCATCAACTTCCAGTTGATAGGAAAAGGGTAAAGGGCACGAGGAGCGACCTCAGGAGTCCAGTCAGAGACAGCCCGAATGCGGGCGTCGAAATCCACGAACACGGGAGCCAACTCTGGAGTCAGCAGCATCCTCGGATCAATGACGTCCACATTCAGTATTCCCTGAGCCCATTTGGTCGGGACGTACGACCAGGCCTCAACCATCTTCAGGAAGAAGAACTTCTGTTGCCACCCCCGCCAGCTATCCTTAGTGGCGAAGGTGAACATGAATTTCTTGCTCCCGGATCCCCGAGGTAGCATGAAATAGAAGCCACCCTTCGGGACCACAAAGAGCTTGTAGTACTGCATAAAGATTATAAAATGGGGTTCTATCCCGAACACGCCACACATGCAGAGGTAGGCATTAAAATAGCAGAACGAGTTCGGGGGAAGCTGATTCACAGCAATGCTATGAAATTGGCAGAACTCGCAAACCATCTTCGGGGGAGGATACCGAAGACCCGCCTTCAGCTGGGCTTGGAAAACGGTAACCTCGTTTCTATGGTTTGAAAAAGCATAATGGTTAGAACGAGGCAGCCTAGTAATGGCGTAAGAGGGAAGAAAGAACTTTTTCTTCCACCTCTCTAACTTTGCAGGGGTGGTGCAACAAGGATGGGCTAAAAGAGGCTGCCAGCTCTCAGGGATAGGCATTGTAGACATGAAAACGAGTTTGGAAAAGATAATAAAATAGTTTCCAGAAAAAACTCCAAAGAACAGAGGGATCAAAACGCTCTGGAAAACAAAAACCCACCGAAAGACTTGCCAAAATCTGAGGACGCCGTCGTGAAAGCTGGCTGGAAAAAAGCTCTGATTAAGGTAGCTCCGCCACAGAAAGCAAGAAAGTGCAGGAACAGGGGCAAAGCAAAGAAAAGAGCAGAAGAAAAAGGAAAAGGAACTTATGATGGAAAGGGCTATTTATAAGCCAGAGGTGGGTAACCGAAACATCATCATAAGTACCCTTTGGAGGCGAACCGTCGCCATAACTGCTCTCTGCACCTGAAAAGGTGCGCCCTCTGTAATTGACGCGACTCTCCTCCAATGGCAAAGCGCCACATGTCAACCGCTGCACAAAAATGGGGGACACGTCCTCCAAACGTCCCTTGAAAACTGGGACACGTCCCTTGATTGGGACACGTCTTCTGATATCCCTGGAAAACTGGGACGCGCCGCTCAGACTGACACGCTTGGCCAAACAGACCTGTAGAAACAAAGAGCAGGCCAATTCGAGGACGCCAAGAGACATGTTATGGCCGAACAGCCCATGACCTTCGGGTAAAAGGTGTATCTTCAGCACAGGCTCCGCCTCGAAGACACCAAAGAACAGGCCAAGGCCGAAGAGCCCATGATCTTCGGGCAAAAGGCGCATCCTCGGAATAGGTTGAGCTTCCAAGAGACTCCCACGAACAACCTCGGAAAGAGATGCAAAACCGAAGTCTTCACTTCGGCTTTCCGAAGGGGGGCATGTGATAGCCAAACGCTATCGCCTCTATCTGGCCGAACTCCCTGCCACAAGAATGGCCAGAAGAAGCTGGCGCTACTTGAGAAAAGGTGTGATCATGCACCTCGGGAGATAGCCGAAGAGCTCCGAGCCCGACACGCTAGGAAAACCCGAGGACACTACTTACCCCCCCAAGGTTGTGAACCGATCGCCTTCGGAAAAGCGGCACCAGACATAGAGAGCCGAACATGATATCCCCGAAGGCGGAACTCCCTGATA
Source organism: Aquilaria yunnanensis (assembly GCA_039654915.1). Taxonomy (NCBI): domain Eukaryota; kingdom Viridiplantae; phylum Streptophyta; class Magnoliopsida; order Malvales; family Thymelaeaceae; genus Aquilaria; species Aquilaria yunnanensis. The sequence continues at coordinate 50,661,440 of CM077594.1, read as the reverse complement.
CTGGGAACCCCCAAACTGAGGGCTTGTTTCCCGAAGAGGCTCTGTCCGTACCAATGGACGACCTCACCTAGGGACCTCGGGAGTACGGCAGGAGCATTTATGGAAGCATTTAAGGAAGCCTCTGACACGTCCTTTCACAGACGTCACAAGCCGCCTCGAAAGGCGCTCTGACACACGGACGCCATCAGAATCACATCATGGCCCATCTCCGCATGTGGCTCAAGGCAACCTGCTACCAGCTATCTGTCTCCTACGCCCAGAAATTCAGGAACATCCGACCGTACACGTGTCGTGATCTGAACGGGCTAGGCACTCCTATAAATACCAGGAAATAAATACTTGGCAGGAGGTTGGTTGGCAAAACACTGTTCCCACACTCTGAGAAAATTACCAGGCGAGACTCTTCAGCCCTGTGTGCTATTACCTTTGCCTTTTTCTCGGCCACCACTGACTTGGGCGTCGGAGGCTCCCCCCCGGAAAAACACTCCGGGGGCCTCCTAACCCTTTGTTTCTGAGCATCTCAGGTACTCTCCCTTGGGCGCACCATCCTCCAGGCGTTCTTCCTCCTAGAAGTCTCTCCAACAGTCACCATGACTACAAACGATGAGGCCCCAGGTCATCACTAATGGTATAGTTTCTATAGGAATGACTTATCTTGAATCAGAAATGTACTTCTTTAGCAGCCTCACATGAAAAACATTATGCAGATGGCCTAACTAAAGAGGAAATGCCAATCTATCAACCACTTTACCAACTATTTCAAGGGCTTTAAAGGGCCCCATATGCGTAAGGGCTAGCTTGCCTTTCTTGCAAAACCTAGCCACCCATTTCATTAGAGAAACCTTAAGCCATACAAGGTCCTTGACCTGAAACTCTAAGTCTCTTTTCTTTTCCATGTTGGAGCATGCTTCTTATCTACTATTTGTAGCTTTAATTCTTTCATGGATTAGCTTGATATTTTATGTGGTTTCATGTATAAGTTATAGGCCAATCTATAGTCTGTCTCCAACATCATGCCAACAATGTGGGGTTATACATTTCCTCGCATATAATGCTTTGTAAGGTGATATTTTAGTAACTGCTTGATAGCTGTTGTTATATGAGAACTTAATTAAGGTTAAGTGTTGGTCCTAATCTCCTGGGAAGTTAATGCTACAACACCTTAGCATATCTTTGAGTACAATTTGCCCATCTATTTGGGGTGATAGGCAAATTGAGTTTGACCCGAGTACCAATTGCTTGCTGAAATGATCTGTAGAATCTTGACACAAATTTGGGATCTCTATTTGAAATTATGTCATTTGAAACTCCATAGAATCTTACTATCTCATCAATAAACAGCTTTGCCAACCGATCCATGGAGTCTATAAGGTTTATAGGTAGGAAATAGGTTGATTTGGTTAGTGATAGCCTAAGGGCTATCACCCACGAGACTTTCTAATTTGCTAACTTGACACTACCCTCAGAAGCATCATAGCCCCAACCTTAGGGGATTTTCCACACCACTCTCAAAAAGTTATATGACCAACTTCGGGAAAAAGATGGTCCTCATCACCCTTGGATTTGCGAAGCCACCAACCTTGAAAAAATAGATCCACCATCCTCGATAGAGGAAAGAGTCTGCCGAAGATGGTCTGCTCTTCCAAAGGGCCTTCCCCAGTAGCCCTCGAAGGTAAATCTCTGCCCGAAGAGGTCTCACATCTCTGAACGGGTCTCACGGAGAAACGAAAAAAATGGTGAAGAAGCCTCTGACCAAGAGACATTGTACATACCCCTACCCTCTGGCTAGAATTTCCTACGGCCAGCTAGAGATACTCATCTTCGAAGGTATGGACCAGATCTAGCCGAACACATGTCATGATCTGGATAGGCTGTGCCAAACGGCCTCCTCCCTCCTATAAATACTTAGGAGGGTCCTTGGTAAGAATAATTGACACGATCCCCGTGCCCCTGCCCGGGATACCCTGTGAGCGTTTGTCTCACGGTGGATTGTAATTGGCTAGCTGGTTATGTGTGTGGATTAAATCCAATGCTACTAGTTGATTAACCTAGAAATGCAATATGTATGCACTTATGCTTTGACTTGGTTTATTAAAACCATAAAACATTTAAACATTTAGCCGGCTAAGTAAAATTCTATATAAATAAATACAAAATGCCAAAGCATATCAAAATCAACCTTTGAGTGATTAACTACACATACACCGCTCGTGAAAGCATTTATACATAAGTAATTAATGCTCTCACCCAGAGAACAATCCCCTGAGTCAAGGACTCTTTATAACATAAATACTGGAGGCAAAATAAAGTACTGTATCAAAATACAACACTTTGCTGAGATCTTTTACCCTAGCTCTCACTTTGGACTCCTGTCCCAGTGGCGAGTCTCACAAGTCCTGTGCCAAGTGCTACTAGGCTCTGCATCCAAAGGAAGAAGCAAGTTAGTACCACAGCCTGACCAACAAACCAACTAATCACTTAAGCAAGCTAGAAACTTAAAGTTTCTCAACTACCGTACCTTTACAGACAAAAAGGTACTACCGTGATAATCCTCAGCGATTATCCGGTCCTGCTACTCCAGACTCTGCATAACAAACAGGGAGTGAGAATTCAACATTCTCAGTAAGGGTCTTCGATGTACCTGCAAGAAAAATTACTAGGACTCTGGCTGCGAGCTCACACAGCATGAGGGTACTAGTCATATATATATACTAGATCCGTAGACCTCTCCTCAAGTAGTCCTCTGTATCAGGCCAAGCATAATCACTTAGCAACCTGACACATATACAGGCCAAGCGCAATCACTTAGCAACCTGAAATATAGGCCAAGCGCTATCACTTAGCAACCTATCATATGGCTCAAGGGCGAACCTTAGCAAGCCTCATTCAAACATAGAACCTCTCACCTAGTTGTTATGCAGGGGAATTTATGATGGGACTTGTAGACTAGGCCGCAGGGCCTCTTTGATGTAAACTAGATGAACAAGGTTTCGCCTCGTGGCCTCGTGGCTCCGGCACGGCTAGGCCGACGAGGGTTCTAAACCTCTCACCTGAGCTATTGATAGCTAATTAAGTTCAATTGCAACATTTGTTTCCTTACTTGTTGCCTAAGCAACTTACTTACCTCAAACAGTTCAAGAAAACTCATACTTCCGGTGGGACTTTCGGAAGTCTCGGAGTACCATCGGGATCCTCGGACCCTTAGGCACGTTCCGAACCTTCCGTAGTCTCGGTCGGATCAACGCAGCAAAAAGTCAAACCCCCCATTTTTAGGTGTTGGCGCCGCGTCGCCAAAGGCAAGAGGGAATTGGCGACGCGTCGCCAACGAACAAACGTTCTGTGACATAAAATTGAATTGGCGACGCGTCGCCAATTTTCGGGCCAATTGGCGCCGCGTCGCCAATTCTGCAGAAATGCAGAATTTGGCCGTTTGCTGCTACGAACTTTGGCAACCAAATACATATAGCAAACATGCATCAAAAGTTACCAAATTTCATACACATGAAGTACATGTTGCAAGGAACAAAACCAACTATCAAAGCCAAACTATGATGCATTAGAAGCATCAAACCAACCCTTCGAACATAGCTAGTCCACCATAATTCCCAAAAACGTTTCTTCACACCATAACCAAAAATTACTCAACTTTCTCAATCCATTTCAATCCAAAAGCAATCCAACAACTTAAAAACACTTTCTCCCTTACCTTAACACCAAGAACAAGCAAGAATTCGAACCCTTCCTCTTCCAAACAAGCTTCCAAAGTTCTACACAAATTCAAACCAAAACAAAGCTCCTAAACATCAAAAACAACTCTTCCAACCAAAACCCAAGCTTCCAATCAATCAAATAACACGAATTCAATCAAGAACATGAATCATACCTCGTTCAAAAACAGGGGATGGAGAAAAATGCCCTTTCAAGCTTCAAAAACATGGATTTAAGCTTGAAAATCACTTCTCCAAGCTTGAACACTTCAAACCACACCTTTTGGCACCAAAAACTTTTGATTCCAAGCTTAATTTGAGAGAGAAATGGAGTGGAGAAGCTGGAAAACGGGTTATGCAGCTCCAAACCCTTCTTCCCTCTTCTTAAACTCCACTTAACCCTTCAAACCACCAAGGTTTCAAGTTTTGTGCAATTAGGTCCCCCATCTTTGTAACTTAACAGTTCTTGATTAAATCCTTGTCTATTTATTGAGTTTGAGTTAAGGTTAAAAGTTAAGTTCTAAAAATTCATTTTAAAACACTCGGGACTCGTCCCGGCCACTCAGGGTGCAAAATTACCATTTTGCCCCTGAACTTAGTTCAGAGCTTTATTCTTGTCAGAACTTAGTGAACTTTGGCAAACTTCTTAATTCTTGCTAGGCAAACTTAAATTAAACTTCTAAACTAAATTCTAAAGTCCTTACCTCCCACTAGAAGGGCCGTAACATTCTCCCCTCCTTCTGGAATTTGGTCCCCCAAATTCCGTTGCAACTCTGGAAAAACACCAGGATATCTTTTCAGCATATCCTGCTCTGTCTCCCAGGTAGCTTCCTCCTCACTATGGTTAGACCAAAGGATCTTAACCATCGGAATCCACTTAGTCCGCAGTTTCTTGACTTGCCTATCCAAAATCTGAACTGGTTTCTCTTCATAAGTCAAGTCCTCCTGAATGGGTATCACTGAAGGATTTACTACCTGTCCGGGCTCAACTGTGCACTTCCTGAGTAAACTGACATGAAACACATTATGCACTTGAGAAAGGTTAGGCGGTAAAGCCAACCGATAAGCAACTTTCCCAACTTTCTCTAACACTTCATAGGGTCCAATGAACCTTGGAGCTAACTTGCCCCTCTGTCCAAAATGACTAACTCCTCTCATGGGCGACACTTTCAGAAGTACTTTGTCACCAACCTCAAAACTCAATTCTCTTCTTCTTCTGTTTGCATACTTAGTCTGTCTGTCATTAGCTGTCTTGATTCTCTGCTGAATCAACTTAATCTTAGCTGTAGTGTCAGCTATGATCTCAGGTCCAATAACCACTCTGTCTGTTGGATCTGCCCAACAATGAGGTGTCATACACCGTCTCCCATACAAAGCTTCATAGGGCGCCATTCCAATAACAGATTGATGACTGTTATTATAGGCAAACTCGATCAGTGGTAAGTGCTGATCCCAATCACCTCTGAAATCAATGACACACATGCGTAGCATGTCCTCCAAAGTCTGAATCACCCTCTCTGACTGTCCGTCAGTCTGCGGATGAAAAGCAGTACTGAGGCTAACTTTACTGCCCAATGCTTCCTGAAAAGCATTCCAAAACCGTGATGTAAATCGTGGATCTCTGTCTGATATGATCTGATCCGGTATCCCATGGAGTCTCACAATCTCCCTGAGATATAACTGAGCCAACCTCTCCAATGTATAGGTGACTCTGATCGGTATAAAGTGTGCCGACTTCGTCAATCTGTCAACCACTACCCAAATAGCATCATGCTGACTCCGGGTGGTCGGTAACCCCACTAGGAAATCCATAGTAACGGATCCCCACTTCCTCACTGGTAGAGATAAACTCTGAAGTGTGCCTGCTGGTTTCTGGTGTTCAGCTTTCACCACCTGACATGTCAAACACTTTGCCACATGTCCTCGTACATCTCTCTTCAGTCCTGGCCACCAAAAATGTGTCTTCAGATCTTGATACATCTTACTAACACCAGGGTGAATACTCAATGTACTGCTATGTGCCTCCTGTAGGACTTGCTGCCTAAGTCCCTCAACATTCGACACATAGAGTCGATCACCATAATGCAGTATTCCATCTTTGTACTTGAACTCTTTCTTCAAAGCACCAGTCTTAGCTTCACCTGAAATCTTCTTCAACAATGGATCTTTCAACTGAGCTTCTCTGACTCTGGCTAACCAAGCCGTCTGAATTTCCAAAACGTAGACTAAGGATTTTTCTCGACTTTGCCATAATTCATGCAAAGCTAAGAAACAATCCTTCAATGCTCCTTCTGAAGAATCTGTAGCCTGATCCTTGGACAAGATCACTCCTGTGTACTTCCGGCTCAAAGCATCTGCTACCACATTCCCTTTACCAGCACAATACTCGATCGAACAATCATAGTCTTTAATGTACTCAATCCATCGCCGCTGTCTCATGTTCAGATCCTTCTGAGTAAACAAGTACTTCAAACTCTTGTGATCAGTGAAGATTCTGAACGATCTTCCCATCAAATAATGTCTCCATAATTTCAGTGCAAAGATCACTGCTGCAAGCTCAAGATCATGAACAGGGTAGTTCAATTCATTAGGCCTCAGCTGTCTCGAACCATAAGCAATCACCTGACTGTCCTGATGTAGAACACAACCCAAACCTGAACCTGACGCATCAGTATAAACTGTAAAGGCTCTGTCCGGGTCTGGTAACACAAGTATGGGTGCACTGGTCAACTTTTCCTTCAGCTTCATGTAGGCTTCTTCACACTTCGGTGTCCACTCAAATTTCTGAGCTTTCCTGGTCAATGCTGTCAACGGCGTAGCTATCACAGAGAATTTCTCTATGAAGCGTCTGTAGTAACCTGCTAGACCCAAGAAACTCCTGACCTCTGTAATTGTAGTCGGTCTCCTCCAATCAACCACTGCTTGAACCTTTTCAGGATCAACTGACAAACCTTGAGCACTGATAATATGCCCCAAAAACTGAATCCTCTCGGACCAAAACTCACACTTAGAAAATTTTGCATAGTACTGATTATCCTTTAGCACTTGCAAAACCGTTCTAAGGTGCTCCTCATGCTCTGCTGTAGACTGTGAATAGATCAGAATATCATCGATGAAGACCTCAACAAACTGATCCAGAAATGGCTTAAAGATCCGATTCATAGCTTCCATAAACACTGCTGGAGCATTAGTCACACCAAAAGGCATAACCGTATACTCATAATGCCCGTACCTTATCCTGAAGGCAGTCTTCGGAATGTCTTCCTCCTTAACTCTGATCTGAAAATACCCAGACCGAAGATCAATCCTGGAAAACACTCTCGCTCCTCTGAGTCTGTCAAACAAATCATCAATTCTAGGAAGTGGATACTTATTCTTAACTGTCACTGCATTCAACTTCCTGTAATCGATGCACAACCTGAAAGTCCTATCTTTCTTCTTCACAAATAATACTGGAGCTCCCCACGGTGATACACTCGGTCTTATGAAACCTTTCCCTAGCAGTTCCTCCAACTGCTTCTTCAACTCATCCATCTCAGGAGCCGACATCCTATAAGGTGGTATTGAAATAGGCTCAACCCCTGGTTGCAGATGGATAGCAAACTCAGTATCCCTCCTAGGTGGTAACCCAGGTAACTCCACTGGAAACACCTCAGGAAACTGATTAGCTACAGGAATGCTCCCCAATTCTTCCTCTATAGCTACTCCATTCAACGAATAATACTCCTCTTCACCAACTACAGGGATGGTATCTACAAGTCTAAGGTGTAAACTCTTAGCACTAGATGCCAACCCTCCTGTGCAAGTCACTCTAGCTCCCTGAGCATCAATGATGTCAACTGAGTGATTCGCACAGTTAATTTGTGCCTTGTGCTTACTCAACCAATCCATTCCCAGCACCAGGTCATATGATTTCAACTCAATCACCCACAACTCACAACAAAAATCATGATCTCCTAACTGCAAAGGATACCTAGTAACCACTTCATTGGTCACAATAAAACCTCTCCCTGCAGTCCTGATGAGTCTCAACTCACCCGCAATTTCACGCTGTAAACTATGCTTATCTACCAAGGCAAAAGATATCACTGAAAGAGTAGCTCCCGTATCGAAAAGCACTCTAACACTACTACTCAGAAAAGTAAAATTACCTCGTACAGCTGGCGGTTCTCTGGCCGCCTGGTTCGTCAAAGCGAAGACTCTCGGGTTCACTGCTGCAGCAACTACTCCAGGCCGGTTCCCAATAGCAAGCGGTACTGGAGGTAAAGCCCGAGATGGACCTGTAACTGATCGAACTCTTGGGCAGTCCCTGGCCCAATGCCCTCTCTAACCACAGACATTACAAATATCTGTGCCCAGTGTACATGGTCTTCCACCATGGAACCGTCTGCACCTAGGACACACACCTGTCCTCCTCCTCTTAGATGGATCCTGGTTCCCTACCATTGGTCGCTTTCCAGCACTTTTCCCCAAGTTAGATGGCCCAGCTTCCACCTTTTTCATAGGTGCTCTAGAATCCTCGAATTCCCTTTCCAATGCCAATGCCTTCTGAAGCATCTGGCGATAACTCCTGATGTCAACCGTCGCCATATACCTCCTGAAAATAGGCTTCAGGCCCTGGGAAAACTTCTTGGCTTTCAGCTCATCATTACCCAACATATATGGAGCATACCGGATAAGTGAGTTGTATCGCTGCTCATACTCTCGTGCTGACATCTCCCCCTGTGTCAGATTCTCAAACTGGATCCTCCTCTGATCCTGTGCAGCTTCACTGATATACTCCTGTCTAAACTTCTTCTCGAAGTCTATCCACTTGAGCACCTTTTTCTTGTGCTCTGGGCGAGTGCCATTACTCTCCCTCAGCAACTCCATCACATCATCCCACCAAAGACTGGCTCTCCCTCTCAAAAAGAAAGGTACTAGAACCATCCTCTGCTCTGACTCATAGCCACCACAAGTAAAGAGTCTGTTCATAACAGACAACCAATCCCCTGCTCTATCAGGATCTCCTGTCCCGTCGAAGCTAGGTGGATCAACTGTCTTGAATTTCTCTAACAGTCTCATCTGATGTGGAGTATCTCCCCTCCTTGGAGCCTCCATCATCTCTGGTTCCTCAACCTCCTCAAGAACTTGATTTCTGGGTTCCTGAGCTCTAGGCACTTGCTGTTGCTCAGCATGCCTTTCCTGTTCCTGTTGTGGCTCAACTTCCTCTTGGACAACACCTCTGTCCTCATAATCTCTGAACATCTCTGTTACAAGAGTGTTCATACCCTGTGCCACCTGAGCCATAGTCTCAGTCAAACTCTGTAGCACTCTGGATATCTCATCCAACCTCGCCACAACTGGGTCACTAGAACCTTCACCAGGTTCCCTAGTCCCCCTCGAAATTCCAGACCTAGTATCAACCATGATAACCTGCAACCACAGCCAGATGATAACACCAGATGTTGGTCAGTACTAACTTCCTAGCACTTGGACTTTACTACTAGATCTCAGTCTAAGCCTCCAATATCCATGAAATAAACCCTTAGCTCTGATACCAAAAACACTGACACGATCCCCGTGCCCCTGCCCGGGATACCCTGTGAGCGTTTGTCTCACGGTGGATTGTAATTGGCTAGCTGGTTATGTGTGTGGATTAAATCCAATGCTACTAGTTGATTAACCTAGAAATGCAATATGTATGCACTTATGCTTTGACTTGGTTTATTAAAACCATAAAACATTTAAACATTTAGCCGGCTAAGTAAAATTCTATATAAATAAATACAAAATGCCAAAGCATATCAAAATCAACCTTTGAGTGATTAACTACACATACACCGCTCGTGAAAGCATTTATACATAAGTAATTAATGCTCTCACCCAGAGAACAATCCCCTGAGTCAAGGACTCTTTATAACATAAATACTGGAGGCAAAATAAAGTACTGTATCAAAATACAAGACTTTGCTGAGATCTTTTACCCTAGCTCCCACTTTGGACTCCTGTCCCAGTGGCGAGTCTCACAAGTCCTGTGCCAAGTGCTACTAGGCTCTGCAGCCAAAGGAAGAAGCAAGTTAGTACCACAGCCTGACCAACAAACCAACTAATCACTTAAGCAAGCTAGAAACTTAAAGTTTCTCAACTACCGTACCTTTACAGACAAAAAGGTACTACCGTGATAATCCTCAGCGATTATCCGGTCCTGCTACTCCAGACTCTGCATAACAAACAGGGAGTGAGAATTCAACATTCTCAGTAAGGGTCTTCGATGTACCTGCAAGAAAAATTACTAGGACTCTGGCTGCGAGCTCACACAGCATGAGGGTACTAGTCATATATATATACTAGATCCGTAGACCTCTCCTCAAGTAGTCCTCTGTATCAGGCCAAGCATAATCACTTAGCAACCTGACACATATACAGGCCAAGCGCAATCACTTAGCAACCTGAAATATAGGCCAAGCGCTATCACTTAGCAACCTATCATATGGCTCAAGGGCGAACCTTAGCAAGCCTCATTCAAACATAGAACCTCTCACCTAGTTGTTATGCAGGGGAATTTATGATGGGACTTGTAGACTAGGCCGCAGGGCCTCTTTGATGTAAACTAGATGAACAAGGTTTCGCCTCGTGGCCTCGTGGCTCCGGCACGGCTAGGCCGACGAGGGTTCTAAACCTCTCACCTGAGCTATTGATAGCTAATTAAGTTCAATTGCAACATTTGTTTCCTTACTTGTTGCCTAAGCAACTTACTTACCTCAAACAGTTCAAGAAAACTCATACTTCCGGTGGGACTTTCGGAAGTCTCGGAGTACCATCGGGATCCTCGGACCCTTAGGCACGTTCCGAACCTTCCGTAGTCTCGGTCGGATCAACGCAGCAAAAAGTCAAACCCCCCATTTTTAGGTGTTGGCGCCGCGTCGCCAAAGGCAAGAGGGAATTGGCGACGCGTCGCCAACGAACAAACGTTCTGTGACATAAAATTGAATTGGCGACGCGTCGCCAATTTTCGGGCCAATTGGCGCCGCGTCGCCAATTCTGCAGAAATGCAGAATTTGGCCGTTTGCTGCTACGAACTTTGGCAACCAAATACATATAGCAAACATGCATCAAAAGTTACCAAATTTCATACACATGAAGTACATGTTGCAAGGAACAAAACCAACTATCAAAGCCAAACTATGATGCATTAGAAGCATCAAACCAACCCTTCGAACATAGCTAGTCCACCATAATTCCCAAAAACGTTTCTTCACACCATAACCAAAAATTACTCAACTTTCTCAATCCATTTCAATCCAAAAGCAATCCAACAACTTAAAAACACTTTCTCCCTTACCTTAACACCAAGAACAAGCAAGAATTCGAACCCTTCCTCTTCCAAACAAGCTTCCAAAGTTCTACACAAATTCAAACCAAAACAAAGCTCCTAAACATCAAAAACAACTCTTCCAACCAAAACCCAAGCTTCCAATCAATCAAATAACACGAATTCAATCAAGAACATGAATCATACCTCGTTCAAAAATAGGGGATGGAGAAAAACGCCCTTTCAAGCTTCAAAAACATGGATTTAAGCTTGAAAATCACTTCTCCAAGCTTGAACACTTCAAACCACACCTTTTGGCACCAAAAACTTTTGATTCCAAGCTTAATTTGAGAGAGAAATGGAGTGGAGAAGCTGGAAAACGGGTTATGCAGCTCCAAACCCTTCTTCCCTCTTCTTAAACTCCACTTAACCCTTCAAACCACCAAGGTTTCAAGTTTTGTGCAATGAGGTCCCCCATCTTTGTAACTTAACAGTTCTTGATTAAATCCTTGTCTATTTATTGAGTTTGAGTTAAGGTTAAAAGTTAAGTTCTAAAAATTCATTTTAAAACACTCGGGACTCGTCCCGGCCACTCAGGGTGCAAAATTACCATTTTGCCCCTGAACTTAGTTCAGAGCTTTATTCTTGTCGGAACTTAGTGAACTTTGGCAAACTTCTTAATTCTTGCTAGGCAAACTTAAATTAAACTTCTAAACTAAATTCTAAAGTCCTTACCTCCCACTAGAAGGGCCGTAACAATAATGGGACTATCTTTTTCCTACTATTTGCTCTTAAACAACTTTTCTCCCATGTACTAAATTGGGCATCGAAGGCTCATCCCCCGGAAACATACTTTGGGGAGCTCCTAACCCACATTTTTCAAAGTCTTGCAGAAATCTTCTCATTGGAAGTCTCCCATTCAGGCCAACATGTCATACAATGAGGATGCCGCCGGGCATCATTTGGCGCTATCTGTGGGAAACCATTCTCATGTCGCTGTTGTTGAGACCCAGCGTTCATAGGAGAAAGGACTTCTGAGGTCCCAATCCGCACCGAAAACTCAAGCAGCAACTGAACAGCCCGCAGCAAAAACTTCCCTACCTGAGGATGAACGTCCTCTAACAGTCATGATGGGCTTGCTATGCAATTTTCAGTGCTCTATCATGGTCAAAATAATGCAACAGCTCGACCAAAGTTGGTCACAACCGTCTCCAAGAGGAAGGGCATCTTCTCCAGATATCCGTTAGGAGAAAAGCCCTAAGTCACCTCACTGGAGCTCTAGAAGTAGGGATTCTGATGATGAGTCCTCAATGGAGAACATACCATCCAGGGGACATCGCACTAGAGGAACAGTGTCAAAAGGGCCTAGAACTTCCAGCCAATGAAGTCCATCCCTAGATGGGAAGTCCCAGTCCCCACACCAATGAAGTTACTTGACAAAAAGAAGACGTTGCTCTTTGTTGCTGGTGACTACCAGGCAACGAGGAGAGGATAGTGCTACCATCCTCATGGAGAGAATCCTGGAGAGGTTGGAGAAGGTAGAAAAATAGGTTTCCTAAAAGCTTGTCTTGTCAAGGTTGTCAGAGACCTTCACCGGAGAAGAGTCACTCTTCATCTGCACAATAGTAGAGTCACGAACGCCCAGCGATTTTTGAGTACAACGCCTGGAGAGATATGATGGGCACAGCGACGCCGAGGCCCACTTGACAAAATATAGGTGCAACATGGTGTTGCATGGTGCTGATGACGCCACCCTCTGCAAGTGTTTCAAAGTCACCTTGTCAGGGCTAGCAACAGCATGGCATAACTCCCTTGCTCCCGGAACCATAATGGGTTTCCAGGAGTTATTCCACTGCATTCACCCAGCAGTTCATTGGAAGCAGACTGATGGTGAAGATGCTCATACAAATGTTTGACATAGCCCAAAAGAATGGGGAGACCATTTAGGACTATGTCGAGAGGTTCAACCGAGAAGCCCTTAGTGTGCCCGACTTTTGCCCTGAAATCTACATCCTCGCCATGATTAGGGGACCTAGGAGGGACTCACAACTCTTCTATGAGTTCTCCAAAGACCTCCCTAACACCCTCGGAGAATTCTACCATGAAAGCCAAGGAGCTAAGGATGGGCGGCCCGAAGTCTGAGCATAGTCACTTCGAGAGTCAGAGTCACCAACCTCAGTATTCCACCGAGGGAGGGGGCAGACCTCAAAAAACAAGGGGAAAGAGGCTAGTATCATTCACTCCCCTAAATACTATAAGAACAAACATCTTAATGGGCATGGAAAGGCAAGGAACCGTAATCCAACATCCGAAGGCCATGACCTCAAAAAACAAGAAGAACATGAAGAAATTCTGTCAATTTCATCGGGACCATGGGCACGATACCGAAGATTGCTTCTAGCTAAGAAAGTATATTGAATCTTTAATCAAGCAAGAGCAACTTTGACGCTACCTATAGATACCGTCGCCCAAGGCCCGAGAAAGAAAGGAATGAGAGAGGAAAGGATAGGATGAGGACTATGATTCTGATCGACGTCAGAACTGAAGTCCTAGAAAGCACCCACCACCTCCTATAGAAGTAATCCAGACAATCACCATTAGAATACCCTTGGCTGAGAAGAAAATGAAGGTTTGGGAAATCTCGATGATGGAATTTGACAACCTTGCGAACAAACTTGTTCGGAAAGATGGGGCTACCATGAAATTTCCACATTACGACCCTCTCCTAATCATGGCAAGGATAGAGAACTGGGATGTGAAAAGGGTGCTCATTGATGATGGGTCGAACGTCGACATTTTGTTCTCTCATTTGTTGCCGAACTTGGGCATCTCCAGGGGTGATCTTAAACCCATTACCTCTCCTACTTTTGGCATAGGTCCCTTGAAACTCCCAGTACTCGGTTGGATCGATCTACCCTTGATGTTAAGGGGAACCTCGATTCAAACCAAGGAGGAACTCTTTGGTTCCACCATGACAAGGTTTATCGTCATAGACGTCCATTCTTCATACAATGCCATCCTCGGAAGGTAGACATAGGGTAATCTTCACATTTTCCTAGATGTAAAATACCTAACGGTCACATTCGGTGCAAAGGAAGGTGACGCGGAAATACTCATCGATCAAGCCGAAGTAAGGAAAGTTTTCATGAAAGCAAGACAGAGCCTAATGAAAGTTCACACATAGACTTCGGGAGAGAAGAGCATAGTCGGCAAAGATGCAATAAAAGGAGAAAAAAATGACTTTGAAAAAATAGAAATAAAGGATGTAGACCTTGTCCCAGGCCAAAGTACTTGAGTGGGGAAAAAACTAGCTGAAGGTGACAAGGAAGAGCTTGTATCTCTTCTATTAATGAACAAAGATCTATTTGCCTACACTTTGAAGGATATGCCTGGGATAGACCCTGGCAAAATTCAGCACTGTCTTAAAGTATGTCCGGAGGTGAAACTTGTTCAACAAAAAAAGTGTAGCCTCTCGATGCATAAGAACAATTTTTTCAAAATTGAAGTCCAATGGTTAATGGAGGCGAGCATAATAAGGGAGGTCAAGTACTTCGAATGGCTCGGCAATGTTGTTGTTGCCACGAAGGAAGGGAGTGATAAACTCCGAATGTGCATCGACTTTCGAAACATAAACGATACCTCTCCAAAGGGCTCGTATCCTTTGCAACCAATAGACCAATTGGTAGATTCCACTACCGAATACAGTTTACTTAGCTTCCTCGATGCTTTTAGCGGATATCACAAAATTCAGATGAATCCCGAAGATGAGGAAGAAACCACGTTCATTACCGAAGTTGGGACCTACTGCTATGTCAGAATGGCCTTCGGCCTTAAAAATGTAGGAGGAACATACCAAAGGCTGATGAACAGGGTATTCAGCTCCTAAATCAGGAGAAATATGGAAGTATATGTTGATGATATGATAGTTAAGAGCAAGAAGCCTAGTAGTCATATCGTGGACTTGAGGGAAACATTCCACCAACTTCGGGAATTCAGAATTCGTCTTAACCCTGAGAAGTGCGTGTTTGGGGTAACTGCTGGAAAATTCCTTGGGTTTATGGTATCCGAAAGAGGTATCGATACCAACCCTGAAAAGGTTAATGCGTTGCTTGGATTCTAAACTCTCATGATTACCAAGGATGTGCAAAGGCTTATGGGAAGAATCATGACCGTTAGCAGGTTCATCTCTAGATACGGGGACTGGTGTCGACCATTCTTTAAAGTGCTCACCAAAGCAGCAAAAGATGAAGGCAACTTCGGCTCTGAGTAATACCCTTGGAACGAAGATTGTGATAAAGCTTGGGATGAACTTTCCAAAAAGCTTGGGAAGAACTCAAGAGCTACTTAACCCATCTGTTGACATTTCGACAGCCGCTGGAAGGAGAACTTTTGATCCTCTGCCTCGCCATCACCGAAAAGGCAGTAAGTTTGGTACTTGTTAGGGAAGAGGGAGGAAAGCAATGGCTAGTATACTAAGTGAGCAAGTCCCTGCACAGTGCCGAAGTTACGTACCCTTTTCTACAAAAGGCCATTTATGCCTTAGTGTTGGCAAGTAGGAGGCTGTGGCCTTATTTCCAAGGACATCCCATCATTGTTCAAAGTAACTTACCTTTTAGGGATGTTATGAGGAGGGTAAACTACTCTGGAAGATTATCAAAGTGGTGCATTGAGCTCGATGAATACGATATCACCTATGAGCCAAGAAGGGCAATAAAGGCCCAAATGTTGGTGGATTTCATCGCTGAAGTACCAAGAACCGAAGGTACTCTAAAGGACCCCGAAAGTGACAAACTTGAGTGGACACTCTTTGTCGATGGCGCCTCCGGTTCTGAACATTAAGGAGCGGGAGTAATTCTGCGGGGACCTAAAGGTATGGAAGCTTCAAAGTCCATCAAGTTCGGTTTCAGTGTCACCAATAACATGGCCGAATATGAAGCCCTCATAGCAGGCTTATGATTGGAAAAAAGAGTTGGTGTGAGAAATTTGAAGGCCCACAGTGATTCTTAGCTTGTGGTCTGACAGATGGCAGGGGATTATGGGGCAAAAGACCCGAACTTGGCAAAGTACCATGATGTTGTAAAAAGGCTTATCCAAGAATTCGATAGAGTGTAGATAGAAAACATACCTTGACAAGATAATGTGGAAGCGGATACTTTGGCCAAATTAAAGGAGTCCACCGAAGTACTGGATCAATCGAGCATAGCAATAATGTCCATAGCAACCTTGGGTATAGGATGGAAGGATCATATCAAGAAATATCTCACAACTTTGGAACTTCCTGAAGACCTTCTTAAAGCTATGAACGTGCGAAAGCACTCGGGAAGATACTTCTTGATCGGGGAAGAATTGTACCGACAAGGGTATGCAAGTCAACTACAAAGGTGTATTAGCGAAGAGGACAGTGAGATAGTCCTCAAAGAAGGCCATGAGGGGACCTGTGGCTCTCACATTGGGACTAACGCCCTAGTTGGGGTATTACTTTGGCAAGGATATTTCTGGCCTACTTTAAGGAAAGATGTAAGGCAATTCGTAAAAAAATGCGACAAGTGCTAGAGACACACACCTATCCAGAGAATGCCCTCGGAAGTGATAACTTCAGCAAACTATCCTTACCCCTTTGCTGTTTGGGGATTTGACCTCATCGGGCCTCTCCCAACAGCCCAGGAGGAGTGAAGTTCTGCGTAGTTGCAGTGGATTATTTTACTAAAAGGATCAAGGTAGAACCTTTGGCAGCAGTCTTGGTAAAGGACATACAGAGATTTTTATGGAAGAATATCATATGCAGATTCGACGTGCTAAGGGTGATAGTAGCTGATAATGGTTCACAGTTCATTGATAAAGGATTTCAGGAATTCACAACCAACCTCGGGATAAAGTTGGACCTCGCCCCAGTTGCCCATCCCTAGAGCAATGGACAAGTTGAAGTTTCTAATGGGACTGTAAAAGTCGGTCTAAAAAATAGGTTGAAAGAGGTAAAGGGGAAATGGTGTGGAGAACTCCTGAGCGGGCTGTGGAGTTACCGAACAACTCCTAGAAGGGCCACGGGTGAGACACCTTTCTCACTCATCTTTGGCACCAAGGCCATTATCCCTATTGAGGTCGTGCAACCATCTATTAGAATAGAGGTGTTTGATGAAGAAAGGACCAACCTCGGTTTAAGGACCAAGTTAGATGTGATTAATGAACATAGAGAGATGACCGAACTCAGAAGAAAAGCTTTTTAGCAGAGGGTAGCCATCACTGCAAACTTGTATGTCAAGCCTAAAGGGATCAAAAAAGGAGACATGGTTCTCAGAAAGGTTGAGCTGGAGCCCCAAAGACCGTCTCATGGTGTACTTTGGGTAAATTGGTAAGGACCTTATTTGGTCCTCGAGGAAGTTCGGCCAGGAGTCTATAAGCTCGGGAATACTGAAGGAGAAGAGTTGAAAAACACATGGCATTCTGACTCTTTGAAAAAATTCTGCACTTAGAAAACTTTTAGGTGAAAAATTGTGTAGAGTACACTCGGAAGGAGGTGAACTGAATGTGGTCACTTACGAAAGTGAATGAGTAGTATTGTACAAGTTTTATCAAAGGTGGTCGACCAAATATGGTCTATCCCGAAGGTACTTAACTATATTTGCACAAAGTAAGTTTTACCGAAGATGGTTGACCGAAGATGGTTGATCCCAAAGGTACTTAACTATTTTGGTACAAAAGTAAGTCTGTCAAAGAAGGTTGACCGAAGATGGTTAATCCTGAAGGTACTTAACTATTTTTGTACAAAAGCAAGTTTGTCGAAGAAGGTTGACCGAAGATGGTTCATCCTAAGCATTGCCTTTGGAGAGACTAAGGTTGTGAATCCTTGGTAGTATGTTTTAAGGATAATACACAACCAAAGGAGCTAATCGCCGAAGATGGTTAAATGACGAAGATTGAAACAATGCCTGAAGTCATGCCCATCGTGGACTGAGCCAAAATTTTAAGAAAAAAAAAGGGAAAAGTTCCATTAAGTCCCACTGATGAAGTACCAAGTACAAATAGAAAAAAAAAAAGAGCTATGATCTATTGGTTATCAGGCTCCTCATTGGGCTCTTCAGCAGTAACACCCTCACCATCGTCATCTTCGGTGCCATTAGCATCATCCGCAGCTGAAGGTGGAAGGGTCGAAAGGTTAAGATACTCAATTCTTGACCAAGGGGAGGAAGGACCTTCAGGAATGTCGAGGGCCTTTAGGAAGGAAACATTGAGGTTCGGGTACTGGGAAAGGACTTGACGATAGGCGAGGCAAAATTCATCTTAACCTTTCCTTCTTCAGCTTTCAAGTCCTCCTTTTCAGCTTTCAAGTCCTCTAGCTCCTTCTTCAATGCTTCGACCTCCTTCTCCAATTTCTTCTTCTTCTTCTTCTTCTTTTCCTTCTTTAGCTGCTCGATCTCGGCAAGAAAGTCAGCGTTGATCCCCAATGCCTTCGTGAGATAAGCAACAACGTCTTGCTTTTCCTTCCGAAGGGACTCACCCTCAAAAGACAGCTCCACAACCATCACGTCGAGGTCAGAGATTTTGGAGTTGAACTCCTCAACTAGCCCATTTTGGCTATTCAACACTTCCTGCCAGAGGTTGGCCAAGTCCTTTTTGGCAATTTTGTTGAGCACGCCGTATTTAACAACTGAGCTCATATACAGTTCCTTGGCCTTGGCCAAGTTCCCTTCCAATTGACTTTGGACCAAAAACTATTAGGCTACCTAGGCTCGAAAGTATCCTTCGTACGCCAACAGCTTCAAAAAAGAAAACTCTGAATGTGGGTCACGAGCAATAGAGACTCAAAATTTTTTCTAAGTCCTAAGGGCTAAGGTTTACCTAGGCAGCGTGCTTGGTCATCCGAGAGGTGAGAACCTTCTTATTAGGCCACTCCTTGGTCAGATTTTGGAAGGTGGCGTGGGTCATGATGCCCTTTGCCATTTGAGGGACCATCTTCTGTCAGTCTTCGGAGAATAGATCCATGTCCTCGATGAAGGTCCAGAAGGGCTCCCTCGGGACCTTGTCCTTTAGAATCTTTGAGTCCTGAATGGCCCTCCACCGAAGGTGGTTCATCATCCACATCTACCAGGCCCTGTCCTCTACAAAGTCATGCAAAGTTCCATTATTACATTATCTCTTAGCCATTCATCTACAAGGTCTAAAATACCAAAAAATCCCAAACTCATAGATGAATGGCTAAGAGATAAACTTGGAGGAAGTTCGATGCCCTCTTCGTCAGACTTACTGACATCCAACACTTCAGTAGGAATATCCTTGCCTTTCCATCTTCGTTTCTCCTAAGCCTCATCGGCTGAAATCTCCCCCAACGAAGTCCCCATTGTATCGATAGCAACATTGGGACTTAGAGGGGTTGAGTAGATGGCCAGCTCCAAGGGCGGGTTGGCATGCACGGGAGTTCAGTCGGGCACCTCTACTTTGTCTTCGGGGGGAGGGCGAAGCGAGTCCTCCTTATTCTTTTTCAACCTCAAGGCCGAGGACAATCCCATGGGCACCTTCTTCCTCTTGGGCGGCTTTTTCTTTTCCTTGTTCGCCTTTCTTAGCTTGACCGAGGAAGAGATTCTTGTAAAATGCTGTTGACTTGTCGCCCATCTCTGCAAAGAGAAAAACATCAGTGTAAGTATGGAAAAATCCTAAACAACAAATTGAAAAGGAGCTTACTCTTTACAAGCACTGAATATGTAAGTTCACCCTGATTGAGCATGACCAACCAGGACTTATTCCTGTCCACGGCCGGTTTTGGCATATCCAAGCTAGTAATATGCTCCTTGGTAACCTCTAGTTCCTAAAGTACTTCTTCGGTCATGAAGCTCCATCTAATGGAGAAGGGGTAGAGAGAGTGCGGGGCAATCTTGCCATCCTAGTCCGCGAAAGCCTGAATATGGCTATCGAACTCCTCAAACTGAGACTCCAATTCCAAAGCTAATAGTTTCCTAGGGTCTACTACATCAGTGGCTAAGGTACCCGAAGCCCATTGAGTAGGAAGATCTACCTACTTTTCATCAATCTTCATGAAGAAGTACTTCTCTGCCACCCTTGCCAGCTGTCTTTGGTGCCGAAGGTGAAAGTAAATTTCTTGCTGCCGGATCCTCACGGGAGCAAGAAGTAGAATCCCCCCTTTGGGACAGGGTGAAGTTTGTAGTATTGGAGAAAGAAGAAAAAATGTGGGACAATTTTGAAAACTCCGCACATGCTCAAGAAGGCATTGAGATAGGCATAGGAGTTCGGAGGCATCTAATTGACGGTTATGCTGTGGAATTGGCAGAAGTTTGAAACCACCCTTTGTGGTGGAGATCGAAAACTTGCCTTTAATTAAGCTCTGAAGACAGTGATCTCCTTCAGACGAGGAAGGTAGCTCAGTTCATTTTGACTAGGTAGCCTAATTTTTGAGTAAGAAGGAAGAAAAAACTTGAGCCTCCACGTCGCCAACTTCTCCAAAGTTGTGCAGCTCAAGTGGAAGTTGAGAGGAAGCCAGCTCTCAGGAATAGCTTTAATTGTGGCTTGTTCTAATGACATCTTTAGCAACTAAGACACTAACCTTGGATAGACGGAGGAAAAAGAAAAGAAATGGGAAGAAGAAGAACAACTTTGGAAATAAACCCACCTAATTCGGCAACAAATTGGGAACTTTGGAGAACGCTACAAAACCTCGTTGGAAATAGCTCCGCTGCCAGAAAAGTTGGAAAGTAAGAGGAAATTCTAGAGTAAGAGGAATGAAGGTAAGGTGGAAGAAGTGAGGAAACTCTGAAAGTAAGAGGCTTTATATAGACCGAGGGAGGAGGGCGAAGCGTCGCCACAATGACCTTTTACAGGCGAAGGGACGTAACCGATGTAATGGATGTGATTGTTTGCCAATAACCTGATGACACATGTCACATGATGTGAGAAACAAGGGCACGCCTTCTGATATTAGCAGGCCTATATAAGCCTAACTCGAAGTGACACGACTACTTGGTCAGAAGACGTGACGATTCATTGGCAGACAACAAGGAACAAGAAACTCAGGAGGGGAAATAACTTATCGCATCCGAAGATACAACTTCAGATACATCGAGAACTTGGCTTGAGGACAGAACAACTCTTCGTAATCCGAAGGTAAGGCCTTGCTAAAAGTAAGGAGCCCCATTGAATGCCGAAGATACTACTTTGGCAAAAAGAAGCATCTTGAACAAAAGAAAGATGCTTAAGGAGCCCCATTTAATGCCGAAGATACTATTTCGGCAAAAAGAAGCATCTTGAACTGAAGAGATGCCCATCCCAAAGGGATGACCTCTGTAGAAAGGAAGGATTCTAGTAAATTTGTGCCTAGGTTATTAGTACCGAAGACACCACTTTGGTACTCTGGAGGGGGGCATGTGATAGCCGAAGGGCGATCGCCCACAAGACTTTCTAATTTGCTAACTTGACACTACCCTTGGAAGCGTCATAGCCCCAACCTCGGGGGATTCTCCACACCACCCTCGGAAAGTTATACGACCAACTTCAGGAAAAAGATGGTCCTTGTCACCCTTGGATTTGTGAAGCACCAACCTCGGAAAAATAGATCCGCCATCCTCGACAGAGGAAAAAGTCTGCCGAAGATGATCCGCTCTTCCGAACAGCCTTCCCTAGGAGCCCTTGGGGGTAAATCTCTACCCGAAGGGGTCTCACGGAGAAACAAAAAAAATCGTTAAGGGGCCTCTGACAAAGAGACCTTGCACACACCCTTACCCTTTAGCTAGAACTACCTACGGCCAGCTGGAGATACTCGTCTCTGAAGGTACAGACCAGATCTAGCCGAACACATGTCATGATCCGGATAGGCTGTACAAAACAGCCTCCTCCCTCGACCCTCCTATAAATACTTAGGAGGGTCCTTGGTAAGAATAAGGGGAATCTTTCTTTCCTACTCTTTGCTCTCAAACAATTTCTCTCTCGCGTACTGACTTAGGTGTCGGAGGCTCTTCCCCTGGAAACACACTCTGAGGAGCTCCTAACCAACGTTCTTCAAAGCCTTGCATATATCTTCTCATTGGATGTCTCCCCTTCAGGCCAACATGTCATACAACGAGGATGCCGCCGGGCATCAGTCAGCCTATCCACTGTTACCAAAATGGCATCATGTTTCTTTCTTGTTAAGAGCAACCCCATTAGGAAATCGATTGATATAGTGCCCCATTTTCTTCCTAGCACAGGGAGGCTTTGAAGTTTACCCCTGGCTTTTGTTGCTCAATCTTCACCCTCGAACATGTTAGGCACTTAGCCACATAAATAGCTATGTCTTTCTTGAGCTTGGCTACCAAAAGCGGGTTCTTAAGTTTCGGTACGTCTACATATTTCTTGGATGTATGTTGATGTTGGGTTTTGGGAGCCAAACAGCACAGCGGAATTTAACCGAAATCCTCCAGGATCCAAGTGAAACGGGGTAAACCGGGTGTTCAAAAATTTTCATACCTAATTTTCGGTTGAGATCTCTCACTTAACTGTAGAGTTGAATCATAAAACCTGAACAGTTGACATGTTCAAGCTGTCTATGATATTCACATGAGCCTCTCGGGATCACCACGCTTCCACCACGTCCCGGGAAATGCGTTTCTCTTGCGCTCGCAGTGCTAGCTTGCGTCCTCCAAGGAATTGCAAGAGAAGAGTGTGGCTGTCCTTTTGGGAGGCTAGGGCAAGGAGACCTGCGAATTTTTCACTAAAAGTTGTATTTATAGTGAGACTCAACTTCCAAGCCTAATGGGTTTCAAACCCTAATCCAATTAGGCTTTAATTTCGGGCTTAATAATGGCTCAGCTATTGGGCCCATTATTAATACGAAATTATTGTGAAACCAAAACCCAAATTATTAGCCCATGCACTCTAATGATCCAAATAATTATATGTGTGCGACCCAATAGGCTCTTACCACGTTGGCAATGATCATAAATAACATTTATGATCATAAGCATTGAGCGGTGTCTAGCAACACATCATTGCTACCCAAGTGACAAGATTGTCGATGATTCGACTAAACCTTTATGATCATCACTGATATATGCTATTGTACCTTTGTCCAAGATATCAAGACTAAGCACGAGACATGGAATGTGTCACTCTCGTATAGCCTAATCTTTGGTTTCTTGATTACCGAGTAGACCAACTGAAACTGATGACATTGATATCGTATATCAACTCATCCGAGCATGGCCATGTATTTTCTAAGTCTCACTCTATCAAGGGGCCCGAAGATATCACTCCCGTTACATAGGAGGGACAAATCCCTTCTTGATCATACAAATCCCTCCGCATGATATGTGACATACTCAATGACCTCCTTCAAGTTCACTCAGTTACGAGCAACAAAGGAAAGTATCAAAGTATGTGACTCACATGTAGGGAACCTTGATGATCTTAGGTCAAAGGACTACACATACCATGATCACTATGAGAATCACTTATGACACTCATATAATGATACATGTAGTGTTCTCATGGTGGGTCGGTCCAGTACACAAGTTCTCCAACTTGTACCCATATGTAGACTACATATCTCATATTAGTCTCCACATATGCTAGTTGTTATGTATTATTGCAACCTGCTCCACAATAATACTAGACTAGGGATGTTTGAGAATATCATTATTCTAGGGTTACAATTATGTTTATTGCGTTATGCAGAAATAGAACAACAAACATAATTGTTGGATTAATGCCTTAATAAAATATCATGACTCAATGTGCAAAAATACAATCATCTCATGATTGGCTTTTGGGCACAACACTAATAGTTGAGTCTACTAGAATGTACGTGCCTTCTTTAAAATCTACTCTCTTAAAGCACTTTTATGAGGTACATACATTTTGCCTTAATAGTGCAGCAATCCATGCTTATAAGTAAACCCTTCAAATAATTTATGATGTCTTTGTCTAAAGACCTTTTCTAGGTTTTCATCCCCTTGTTGAACTCTCTTAACTTTTTCTACCCAACTAGAATATATGGTTAAAACATATAGTTGGCTTTGTTTTCATTTATTCTATTTCCCTACCAACATAGTTATACTATTTTTTTTAATCTTTTCTTCACTTCCCCATGCTTTCATGATCCCTGAGTGCTTTCTACTCAAGGCATTTGCCACTAGGTTGGCTTTTTTAGTAGTGTATTCAATACAATAGTACAATCAAAATCTTTGATGTGCTCTAGCCACCTCCTTTGCCTTATGTTTAAGTCATTTTGAGTGAAATGGTACTTCAAACTTTTGTGGTATGTAAAAACTTGAAACTTGCTTTCTAACATGTAATATCTCTATTGCTTTAGGGCAAAGGTTAGAGTTTCTAACTCTAAGTCATGCACTGTGTAGTTTTTTTCATAAGGCCTGAGTTACTTTGACCCATAATCAATCACTTGCTTGATTTGCATCAATACACATCCTAAACCTATTATTGATGCATCTATATATACAACGTAAGGCTTAGTTGGGTCAAGCAGTGTAATGATTGAAGCTATGGTTAATCTTTTCTTTAGCTCTTAAAAGCTTTCCCCACACTTATTGCTCCATTCAAACTTCTTATCTTTCTTGGTTAGCTGGGGTAAAGAGCTATTACCCCAAAACACTTATGCACAAATCTTTTGTAATAGCCAGCTAATCCTAGGAATCTCCTCACTTCTTTCATACTTTGTGGCCTCCCCCAATCTGCCATTGCCTTCACTTTGTCTAGATCAACTGATAGCCCTTGGCCACTTATTATATGCCCTAGAAAAACTACTTCTAGAGTTGAGAAGTGGCATTTACTTAGCTTTCCATAACACCTATGTTGTCTCAGCAATTGTAGCACCAACCATTGTCACAAGATTTTATCCTTAATCTCATCTAAGTCATTTAGAACCCTAAAAAACCTACACTAATTTAGTGCTAGGCCTGTGCAAATTGCTCATTAGTGGACTTGTTAATTGATTAAATCCTTAATGCAATGCAATTTTACACTATGTCTTACTATGGCTGTAGGTCAATGATCATAAAAAATAATATGTACTTGGTGTAGCTGGCCAACATTTCAAAATGTGCATTTGTATAAAATATATCATTATGCATCGTGAATGCATATAGGTCACCAGGGAACATAACCAATAGTTCCATAGCATTTACCAGAGGCATAAGTTCCATATACATATATACAACATACACAAAAGTGCTATACACATGATACACACTAAGAATCTTAGGATCTAATTTCACCTAAGCTACATTGCCAAATGCAGATCACTACAGTGCCTAGGCATCTCTTGCTCCATGCCTCTATACCACAAAGGCCAGCAAGTTAGTATTTCGATTAATTAAAAACTTGCAAGAAAGAAACACAACAAAAATAGACTATAGCAAGTAACTTATGCACACCTAGTATCAAAATACTAACAACTAGTTCCTCTATTGGTTATTAGACCCAGGCACTCTAGTATCTGCACACAAAATATGTAAGGGATATGAGAACCAAAGGTTCATAATAAGGGTTGTAACCTATAAGAAAAAGATTTGTATAGGACCATGCATATTATTCACAATGATGACAATATATGCTTTATGCACTTGAGCTCAAGTCATAGTGCTAGAAACTCATATTATAGGCCAATACTTGTGGGAGTAGCTAATTCCCACAATTCCTTATTTCATTAGTCCTACAATTGACAAGTCCAACTTGTCCATACATATATTATGTTGAAAGCTTCTTAGTATTTTCTAGTATCCCTTATTTTATGTACAGGAGTGAACTATTTGCTTATTTAATTGAATGTGTTCGTGCTAGCATTCTAAGGTCTTGTGAGTGGTTGAGAACACCTCTCTCTTTTAGGTTCACCCAAGCCTTAGCCAATCATGGTGACCTTAGGTTTCTTAGGTTCCTAAACCATCATACTCACCATAAATTAGGCCACATTAAGGTCCTTTTAGCCTATGCATATAAGCTTACAAATATGCAGATACAAACTTCATATGCACTTCATAGTTTGGCTTCCCACCAAACCCAATTATATAAGCTTCTTAAATAGTCATCAATACTCAAATTACATGCTTGTTAAATTCAACAATAATTTAGTCACTTGATACAAGTATCTTAGCTAAATTTATATAACACATAAACAAACAATCAAGTAACCTTTACCTTAGATAACTTAGTTTGTAAGCTTTAAGTACCTAGCCTTTTGTCTTGGTTTCAAGCGAAACTTAGGAACCCTCTTAGTAGCTTATGGCCATCACTTATATTAATCATTTTAGGTACTATTTAGAAATTTTAACACTTGGAAATAGCCCCTAAAACAAGCAATAATAGCCCAGATTTTTCTGTTACCCTTTTTCCTAACTTGTGCTTCTTTCCATTTTTAATGGCAGAAAAGCAGCCCAAACCTGGATGTCTATTTTTTACACCTTGTACACTAGTTTATAAGCAAGATTATGTTAACCAATAGCCACCAAAACCACTGGAATAACACAGTTAATTCCTAGAATCAACTATGACTACAGCAGCACTAAAACCTCAGCTTAATGCATATTCACTCTTTTTTTGGGCAATACACTTCCAAATAAATGTTCTCTTGCTTCTTAGCTTTTGTACACTGCATCATAAGCAAAAAATCATTATGTAAAGCTAATTGAAACCATTAAAATGAGTAGCCTCTAGCTAGAACAAAATTTAAACTATAAGCTTACCACTAATGCTTCTTAAAAGCACAATACTGTTTCCATGGGTAATTGTTTGCCTAGAAGTTATTCTCTCACTTCTTGGTCCTCCAATACCAGTTCATATGTAAGAGAAAAACCTTATTAAGCTACTAAGATCCCTGTAACACAAAAATATGGCTGGCAGCAAAAGAATCAAACCTTACCTTGCTAAATGCTCATGGTTTCAGCTACACCAAAATTCCAGCCTTAGTTCTCTTGGGTTTTAGCTCATTGGCATCTCAAATTAAGTTTTAAAGTTAGAAAAAACATCAAAGAATCATCTCAGCCATTATCTCTGCCATAAAAAGTGCATGACCAATACTAGAAATTCAAAATTGATGAAAATTTCACCTTAAGAGCAAAACTAAACCATGGATGAGCTCATGAGCTTCTACAAACACGTTGAGCACCTTTGATTTCTATTTTGATGAGCTTAAATGGCATCACTTGAGTTGGATTGGGTTAGCTATAAAGGCAGAAAGAGCCAGAGGTCATGGTTCTAATTCTAGGAAAACAACAATAGTGTTTTAATAAGAGAAATATCTAGCAATTAATTCGACTTTGAGCAATTTGGACCAAACTTCTCCTTTTTTTGCTAACTTGCTTTCAAACCTTTTATAAGTGCTAAAATAGGCTAATTTCCATCCATTTCACTCAAGGGTAATTTTAGTAACATTTTCAACTTTGAGAAATTACAAAAATACCATTTTTGCCAATTTTTCCAAAATGACCAATGTTTGTAATTTTTAAGCTATTGGACCCTTTATTATTGAAACTTGGCTTGCAAATAAATTATTTAAAGTCTTAATTTATTAAATTAATCCATTATCTAAAATTTTGAGTTTTCTGTAATTACCTGGCCAATTAGACTTGTAGCTCCAAGGGCTGTCACAACCACAAGTGGTCTTCATGTTATTTCTCATGCTTTGAGCACACCAATATATCATCTATAAAAACCACTACAAACAGGTCTAGATAGCATTTGAAAACCCTTTGCATTAGATACATAAAAAAGGTGGGGGCATTAGTGAACCTAAATGGCATCATTGTATACTTAAAATGACCATACCTTGTTCTAAATGTAGTCTTTAGGATATCATTTTCCTTGACAGTTAGTTGGAAGTAATGAGATCTGAGGTCTATCTTAGAGAAAACCCTAGCACCTTTGAGCTGATCAAACAAATCTTTAGCCCTAGGAAGAGGATACTTATTCTTTAGAGAAAGTGCATTGAGTTTCCTGTAGTCAATGCACAATCTAAGCGTTGTATTCTTCTTTTTAATAAACAACACTAGAGATCCCAAAGAAGACACACTAGGCCTAATGAAACCCTTAGCTAAGAGTTCATCAATTTGTTTCCTAAGCTCATTCATTTTTTAGGGGGACATTCTATAAGGTGGTGTAGACACAGGTATTACCCCTACAACCAACCTTACTTCAAATTCTACTTCCCTTAATGGAGGTAGTCCAAGAAAATCTAAGGGAAAAACCTCAGGATATTCTTTTACAATGGAAATCTTACCCAACTCATCATCTACTTTATCATCATTAAGTCCCATTTATTCCTCCTTAGAAACTCTTGGAATTTGTTCCGCCACTTTTGGCTTTAGGTTCTCAGTCATCTCTTCTGAACTAGCTATCATATTCCTAAGATCTAGGTAAGATAAGCTTCTTAGCTTGGCAATCCATCATTACCTTATTTTTTTCTAACTAGTTCATATGTAGAATTAGATCATAACCACTTGTCTCTAAGATAATCAAATCAGATTTTAATTCTAGCTCTCCTAGCCTAGCATGTTTTGATCTAGCTATTTTAATAAAAAAAATTTTAGAGAGCCTACTCACTTGTAAGTTCAATTCTCTAACTATCTCTACAAATACAATAGATATGGATGCACCTCTATTAAATAACACAATCATAAGTTTACCATTAAGACAAAATTTTCCACTAAGAGCTTCTTGGTTTAGTTTGGGTTAGACTGAGTGTCTTTCGGTTGGTTTTAGCTCATGCTTTTCCTTTGATCCCACTATCTAGGACACTCTTCCATGTTGTAGTCCTAGTCCTCTTTGCTGAAGTGGTGGTGCTCTAGGTCTATCTTGTGTCTTTTTTGGCAATGACAATACATTGCATCCTCTTTGAGGTGCCTACCTCAGCTAATGGCCTACTAGTCTTCCTTGCATTCTTCTTTCTTCTTTCTTGATAGGGCAATCCCTAACCCAATGCTCGTAGGAACCACACTTTAAACAGCATTTGTTAGCATATAGCAAGGCTTGGTCCCATGAAATTTGCCACATATCTCACACTATGGTCCAAAGTACATTCAACCATGACCTTTAGTTCTGTCATTGTTGGACTCAAACTGTTGCTCAAATCTTTTTCTATTCGTACTACCCTTGTAAGGTTCACTGGATTCACCTAATCCTTCTTTAACATAGCTTTTTCACTGTTGCTCAAGGGCCAAATCCATTTGTACAGCTTTATAAAAATCTTTAACTCCCACTACTCTCAAGATTTGTCTTAGTTTAGGCTTCAAGCTCCTTATGAACCTCCTGGCCTTGAGTCCTTTTTATCTCTCATATTGAGGTGCATGTCTTATGAGGCTACTAAACTCCTATTCATATGCCATTATAGATTGCTTGCCTTGCTCCAATTGATTAAACTCAACTCGCTTCTGGCCTTTCAAGGCTTCACATACATATTGTTGCTAAAAAACCTACAGGAACTCTGCCTATCTTATTGCACTTCTCCTATTGGGTGGCCTTTTATTAGTCTTGTGATTATAGACTCTACGGACAGTTCTCTACCATAACTCAGCACTATTCTCAAGCCTAAAGGTGGCTAACATCATCTTCTTGGAAAAGTCACTTTTACTCTCTCAAAGATTTTCTCCACTTGGTAAATCTAGTACATAGCCTCTTAAGGTTCCTTACTACATCTAAAACTAAAGGCTTTAGAGCTAGAAATCCTTATAACTAGACATGTCTTAACTCTTTTCTTCTAATTTGTATTCCTTGATGTTACCCACTCTTAGGTAGTCTAGTTATGGTGCCAAAACTGTGTATTTAAAACTCCCAGGGTTAGTATGTTCTGTAGGCCATCAGAACAATACCCTTAATGTGCATACTCAAGTGGCCCTCTTGAGCACTATGTAAATGCATGCATATTGGTCCAAGCATTACAAACATATTCACATTTTATGCACACCATGGTAGCAAGGAAGGAAAACACTCGCACAAGTCTTAATCTTGGCTACCACGCATTAGGCAATCTTATTAAGTGTAAGTGACCAGCCACTGCACCTGAAAATTTTTCCCAAAAATTGTATTAATATAGCCATGTAACACTCTATTTTCTTTACTTCATTATCAAGTAGAGTCTTTAAAAAAACCAAGGATTTTGGTTTTACATCAATAGCCCACCTATGGGCCAAGTTATGGATTTTTTAATTTGGTTACAAAATTCTAACCAAATGAATAATAACTTAGCCAACTTTGCAACGTCATATCTTTGCTACAGGGCTCCAAATTCAGAAATTATAAATCCCAGTTCAACCTTTAGATGTGCTTTAGATGTGGTCAAAATTTCATGCCAAGATTTATTTTATACAGGGAGATATTAAACTTTAGGTGCAAGGTCAAAAATCTAGCTACTTTTGGACCATTTTGCCCATACAAAATTTCCAAACCATGCAAATACTTCATTCACAAGGGGTAAGCCCTCCAAGGCTATCCCATATATGTCCAATACACATATGGAATACATTCTCTTGCATTTAACAACAGTATATGGCCAAAATAGAATTTATAAGTATGCAGCCTATCATTCACACTTAGGCAGCTTTGCACCACATCACATACATAGCCAAAACATTACTCAAATGTTCACATACTTGTCTCATTTTAGATACATTACATGTATATGCATAAATGCACTACATAATGCTCTTAACTTAGCTAAATATGCACCCGAAGTTATAGAAGTGCCTGAGACACAATGGACTCCATAAATAGGATGCTGGACAGCTGCTGCATAACATAATAAGCGCCATCACTAAAAATACCAAATGTGCTCCGAAAATCACTAAAATTTTCATATCACAACTAGATACATGGAAGTTAAACTACCTAAAATTTCAGATTAAAACTCAAACTAAAAAGGTCAATTTGAATGTGATCTTTCTACTGAACCTGAAATAGGCAGATTTG
Source organism: Aquilaria yunnanensis (assembly GCA_039654915.1). NCBI lineage: Eukaryota > Viridiplantae > Streptophyta > Magnoliopsida > Malvales > Thymelaeaceae > Aquilaria > Aquilaria yunnanensis. Next base: position 50,630,549 of record CM077594.1, on the reverse strand, counting down.
AAGGGAGTACGTTTCATTGTGAAACTCAGTAAGGGTAACACTTGTACTCTTAAGGAAATGTGACCCTCATTAAAAATTGCATCTAAAGACGCTAAAACACAAAACCACAATGCATATATGCAAGATATAGCAACCAAATGCAATAGCCATTCACAACCGACAAACACATGAAATGTGGCAGAAACATAAACCATAGGTTAGTCCATAAAACATGCAATAAACTTAAGTAAATAACTATGGAAGCCATCTTAAAGCTTAAGCTTGATCTTAGGAGAGTTTTAACACTAGTTAGTACTAAATTTAGGCTCTAGAAACCCCAAATTTTGTTTCCATCACTGTGTACTTCACACTAGGTCACAAAACCTTCACTAAGTGTGCTCCCCTCACAAAGCTTGGTTCATCAAGCCCATGGCTCCCTTCCAAACATAGCCCTAGCTCCATGGATGTTTGAATAATGTAGAAAATAGTCCATGAGAGCAAGATAACTCCTTACCAAGATGGGTAGGCTAAATTTTAAACCGGATCCTTGAAGCACCCAAGCAATAGCTCTAGTTTGCTTCCAATTGCTTCCTTTTGCCTTTAATTTCAAGTAGCTTTAAGTTTGAAGGTATGGTGGCTATGGAGGAGGTGTGAAGGAGAGTGGGCTGCATTCCTTGGCTGGTTTGGCCAAATATGAGAGAAGAAAAGGTGGTCTTGACTACTTAAATGGTCAAAAGTACACTAAACACACTCAAGTAGTCTTAACCTTGCTTTATGTCATTTTCCTTTCTACAAGACCATGGTTTATTAACCTTAATTTATTTTCCTACATTTTAATTCCTTATCCCACACCTTAGCTGCCCTCCCTAGTGCGGGTTAACCCCACAATTTCACCATTTGACTTAAGTAAAAAACATACACATATTAAGGCATACATTAGAACACTTAGGTACTTTATGCCTTTTTGTGTTTTCTTTGTCCTTAGTTGTCTTTGATAAGCAATTTGATCATCCAATATCACTTTCATATCATTCTTATCATTCTCATAACTCTCCAAATCTCTTTTGTGAAAGTTTTACAATTGAGTACCCAAATTTCCAAAATTTTACAAAAAAGTCCATAGGTTGCTTGGCAAATAAACAATCCTTAAGGTTTTTCTTGGGGGCCAAGTTACCAACTTGGAACACTTTTAATGAGGTGTTGATCATGCCTTTTACCCCCCACCGTTCAATCAATATGATGAGAATTACACAATATAATGGTTTTTGACCTTTATGCCACACTTTGTAATTCTCCCATTTTTGTGAGGTGGTAACACCTGACCTTCTTCCCTCCTTACTACTTCCACATTTTGTTGACATTCCTCCCTTCAAACATTTTCACCTACTTGGCCTTCCTCAACTTCTTGAGTCACCTCAACCTCATACCATTCCTCCACTCTTATTCTGGCCTTACCCTCCTTGTTCTAGGGTTCCTCCACTTTTACTACACTTTCAAGAACCATATAGGATTTTCAAGACCAAGATCCACTATACTTCTAGGGAAAGTTCTCACCACTACCCAGAAAAACTGGCTAGTTCCCAAACTTTTTACATGCTTAGTGCCTGCAATTACATTTCTTTTACTTAGCAAACAAATTATTGATTAATATAGTTCTAGTTAACGTAAATAATGTACCTACACACACTAAGCACTAAAAAATAACTGGTTAGCACTAGAATCACTCTTCATGTTCCTTCCCTGAAACCATGTACATAGGGGCATGAGTACTTAGACTCAGTGAGGATGATCAAGTAGCTTAAAGCCTACACTATGCACACATAGGTATGAATCAAGACCTATAACCAAAAGAGAAAACAAAGGAAAGCACGACATATATTCATATAATATGACAACATCAAATTAATACTAAGGTTAGCACACAAACATCTAGAGAAGCACATAACAGCGCACACACAGCACACCCTCACTACAGCCTTATGGCTTGGCTAGCATTTCCAATAACTTAGGGTTAGGTTTTGCTTAGCTACTTGGTTACTAGGTGTTACACCTTCACAAAATGCAAAAATTACAACATAAGGACATAAACTTATATGCTTTAATTTTCACCATAGTGCATGATTTGTGAAGTGTAAAGTATTCACTATACATCCCCTTAAGTGGCAAAAAACAATGATAGCTTGGTCCTTAAGAAAGCATTGGCACATCGCCTAATTTCAAGTAACCTATGGACTAAATTGTAAGGTTACAAAAGTTGGGTAGTCAATTGCACAAATTTCTAAAGATGGCTATGGAAAGGACATGGATGGAATTATGAAGAAAGCACATGGATGGAATTAAGGATATTGTTGGGGACGAAAATGCTTAAAAAGGCAAAGTTGATCAATTATGGCATAATGCTAACTAAGGTGCTTAAGTGTCCACTTTTTTGCCTAAAGTCAAAATGATTTATTGACAAGGTTAAAAAAGGCCAAAATCTTTCATTTTCCCAGCCAAAATGGCTGGAAATAATCTGTCCAAGTGTTGGCCAAAGTTTCAAAAATTTGCATATATGCCACCTTGGTCAAAATGATGTATAAATGAAGAAAAATCTTCATTTCATTGCCATTTCCTTAAATTTTGGTCTCCAGGAGCTAAGACCTCTTCATTAAGCTCTATACCTTAAGAAAACAAGAGGAAGCAAGAGAAAGCAAAGAGGACATCAAAGACTGCAAGAAAACCTACTTTTGGTTCTATTTAGGTTTTCAGATTTCATAGCAAAAGGTAAAGGTTTTCTAAAGTTTACTGGATTGTTTACTGTATTTCCAAACATCCATAAAGCTAAGACTATGCTTGGAAGAGAGCAAAAAGCTCAAGGAACCAAGTATGGGTTAAGGGGAAAGAAGCATGGCAAGGTTTCGACCTTACTGTTACCATGCTAAAGATGACAGCAAGAAAGGAGGGTTTCTAGAGCCCAAGTTAGTACTAACTAAGACCTAAAAGACACCTAAGACCAAGAAAAATCTTGATGAGGGCTGCCATAGTGTTACCAAAGTGATATATTATTGTTTTATTGAATGATTATGGACTAACCCTAATGTGTTATTGCTACCAGCATTACATGTGTTTTTTCTTGTGTTTGTTGGTGCATATGGTTGCCATAATTGTGTGTATGTGTTGTTTTTGTATGTTTTTATGTCTTTGGATTTTAGGTAGTACGTTGCTATGGAAGACTTTACAATGAAAACCCTTACTAAGTTCTTTACAAAGAGCTTACTCCCCTTTCTATCCATTTTTAGGAACACCTAAAAGAGAACATTCAAACTAATAGTTCTAGTTTGATTTTTCATGTGAATTTCAGGTACATGAACTTCAATATGTCTACTATTAAACTGGAGTGTTTCATGATTTTTAGAGCACATTTGCTAATTTTAGTGTTGGTACTTTCTGCCTTATGCAGGAGCTATCTTTTGAAGTTTCTGAAGTGTATTGTGGTTGTAAGGCTCTCTAAGAAGCTAGTGTACACAACCAAATAAGCTACGACATATGAATGATGCATCTATGCATGTAAATACACTATGGATGGTGTATGGATGATATATGAAGCAATAAAGTGATGTTTGAGGTTGAATGTTCAATTCTGTGCATTTTGCAACTCATTAGCTGTTCCAAAGAAAATTATGTTTAATGTTTATGGAATAACTCTAAATTCAGGGGAATGACTATTTGAAGTGTTTAAGACATGTAAGAACCTACCCATGTTGGTTTTGCACCTGGAAATGAAGTGTATGAATCTTATGAAATTTTGTATGGGCAAAATGGTCATAAAGTGACCAGAATTTTGACTCTGCACTTAAAGTTCCATAACTCCCTATGTAGAAGTAATATATGTATTAAATTTTGAGCACATCGAGAGAACATACAGAGGTTGAACTGGAATTTAGAATTTCTAAATTTGGAGCCCTGTAGCCAAAGATATGAAATTCCAAAGTTGGCTAAGTTACTGTTCATTTTGTCAGAATTTGGTAACCAACTTAAAAAATCCATAACTTGGTCCATATGTGGGATTTTGATGTAAAAAAAAATTTATTGGTTTGCTCCAAGCCTTTACTTGATAATGGAATAAAGGAAACAGGGGTTTACATGGCTAGGATGATAAAGTTTATTAGTGGAAGTTATAGGTGCAGTGGCTAGTCACTAGAACTTAACAAGATTACTTAATGTGTGGAAGCCAAAACTAAGAATTGTGCTAGTGTTTTCCTTCTTAGCTGCCATAGTGTGCGTAAATGTAAATATGTGTGTTATGGTTTGACCAATATACATATATTTGCATAAAAACCAAGAGGGGCATTTGGGTAATAGAGTGAGCATTATTCTGATGGCCTACAGAACATGCATAGCTCCTGGAAGATTGACACATTAAATATTGTCACTGTATTTAAGCTCTCAGAGTGGTAACACTTCGGCTATTTCCCATAGGAAATTGTTATTAGTAGACCTAACACCACCCTTGACAAAGGATATGACCAACCTTGGTATAAGACTCTACACCACCCTTGGAAAAGGATACGACCAACCTTGGGAAAAGGCTTTGCACTGCCTTTGGGAGTGTACATGACCAACCTTGGAAACCTAAGCCTACCATCCTCGATAGAAGAAATACCTCCCAAAAATGATTTGTGTAGCCGATGGGCTTTCCCCAATCACCTTTAGGGAAAATCCTACATCTGAAGGGGTCTTAGATCCCTGAGGGGTCTTAGGGGGAAAACGAAAAATACAGTTGAGGGATCTCTAATAGAAACCTTCCATACGCCCCTACCCTCTGGGCATAACCACCTACAGCTAGCTGGAGACACCTCTCTCCGAAGGTACAGACCAAATCTGGCTGAACACGTGTCCTGATCTACTAAGATTGGGCATAACGACCTTCTCTTCCATGTCTCTTATAAATAATCGGGGAGGCTCCCAGGTAATACACATGAGCCTTACTCTCCATTTGTTATCTGTTCCTAGCAACTTACCCATCACATACTGATTTGGGTGTCAAAGATCCTTCTTCTAGAAAAACACTTCGAGGAGCTCCTAACCCTTATTCTTCAAGTGCTGCAGATATTACTCAGATGAAGGTCTATCGGAGGTCTAACATGTCCTACATCGAAGATGTGCTAGAGCATCATTTGGCATCGTCTATGGGAAACATCTCCCAGGTTGCCATTGTGCAGACTTGGTGTTCTAAGGATAAAGGCATTCTAAAGTCCTAGTCCGCGCCTAAGCCTCTGCCAGTAGACAACCAGGCACCCCTGGAGCCTTCCCTTCCAGAGGACGAACATCCTCTGATGGTCACTATGGGTTTCCTGCATGAATTCCAATGCTCCATAGTGGCTGAAATGACATAGCAACTCAATGAAAGATGGTCATGTGCACGTTCTCATGCAAGAACCCCCTCCCTTGAGGTTTACCCTGAGAAGGGTGTTGGTCATGTCACCACAGTTCTGCAAATAATAGCTTCCATGGGGAGTTTTCAATAGAGAACCCCTCGTTTCATGGGCGGTACATGGTGAGGTCTAAAGAGCCAATGACCTTCCACTACCGGAGCCCTTATCCATCGGAGAAGTCCCTCTTGCCACGACATCGAAGTTACTTGCCAAAAAGAAGACATCACTTTCCCTTGCCTACGGCTCCCAGGCAACGGGCAGAGGATGGTACTATTGTCAACATGGAGAGAGTCTTGTAAAGGTTGGACAAGGTGGAGAAACAGGTGTCCCAAAAGCCAATCTAGTCAAGGTTATTGGAGACCTTTACTAGAGAAGAGTCCCATTTGATCAGGGCGATAGTGGAAGCCCCAATGCCCAACGACTTTTGAGAACCACGGTTGGAAACGTACGATGAGCGGAGTGACCTTCAAGCCCACTTAACAGAATACAAGAATAGTATGGTCCTACATTGGGCCGATGATAGTACCCTCTACAAGAGCTTTGAAGTTACCTTATTTGGGCCAGCAACTACGTGGTATAACTCCTTAGCACCCGGAACCATAATGGGTTTCTAGGAGTTGTCCATTGCCTTGACCCAGCAATTTATAGGGAGCAGGCTAATGGTGAAGATGCTTGTTCAAATGTTTGATATAACCCAAAAGAATGGGGAGACTATTCGGGACTATGTCGAGAGATTCAACAGAGAAGCACTTAGTGTTCTAGACTTCTGCCCCAAGATCCGAATCCTCGCAATGATTAGAGTGCTGAGGAGGGATTTACAGCTCTTTTATGAGTTCTCCAAGGATCCCCTGGACACCCTCGGCAAATTCTACTGAAAAGTAGAACAACATATGACAGCAGAGGAATTAAGAATAGGACGGTCGAAGTTCGAGCATCATAAACTCGAAGGTCATAGTCACCAACCTCGGTATCAGGCCGAAGGAGGAGGTAGACCTTGGAAGTCTAGGAGGAGAAAGCCAGTAACATTCATCCCCTTAAGCACTATAAGGAAAAATATCCTTATGGCCTTGGAAAGGCAGGGAACTTTAATCAAACGTCCGATGGCTATGACCTCGGATAATAGAAAGAACATGAAGAAGTACTACCAATTTCACTATGACCACGGGCATGATACTTAAGATTGCTTCCAATTATGGAAGTACATTGAATCCTTGATCAAACAAAGACAACTTCATTGTTACTTACGAATCCTGTTGCCTAAGACATGGGAAAAAGCAGTTGACAAGAGAAAGGGAGAAGATGATGAATACGACTCTTACAAGCAATGAACTAAAGGGAGCCCCAGGAAGCCACCCTACCTTCGGCTGGGGTTATCCAAACCATAACCACTAGACTACCGTCAACTGAAAGAAAGAGGAAAGTGAGGGAAATTGCAATGAAAAAGTTTGACAACTCGATAAACAAGCTAACCCAAAGTGATAGGTCAATTGTGAAGTTCCCGCATGATGATCCTCTCCTAATCATGGTAAGGATCAGAAATTGGGATGTGAAGAGGGTGCTCATTGATGACGTATCAAATGTCAACACCTTGTTCACCCACTTGTTGCCAAATTTGGGAATTTTTGAGGGTGATCTCAAGCCCGTGACCTCACCCACCTTCAGAGTTGGTCCCTCGGAACTCCCTGTGCTTGGATGGATTGACCTGCCGTTGATGCTGAAGGGTACCTTGGTCTAGACCAAGGAAGAACTCTTTGCTTCAACTATGACAAGGTTCATCATCATAGATGTCCCATCTTCGTACAATGCCAACCTTGGAAGACAAACACAGGGCAATGTTCACATCCAAGAAGATGTGAAATACCTTATTGTCACGTTCAAGGCGAGGGATGGTGACACAGAGATATTCATCAACCAAGATGAAGTTAGGAAAGTATTTGTCAAAGCAAGGCAGAATCCAGCCAAAGTCCACATGCAGACTTTGGGGGAGAAGGGCATGACTGGCGAAGATATAATAGAAAGGGAAATGGGTGATGATGAAAACATAGAAATTGAGGATATAAAACTAGCCCCCGGCCGAAGTACCTGAGTTCGGAAGAAACTGGTCGAAGGTGACAAGGAAAAACTTGTATCCCTTCTATTAATGAACAAATATCTATTTGCTTACTCCCTAAAAGACATGCCTGGAATAGATTCGGGTATAATTCAACACAGTCTTAAAGTACACCTTATGGCGAGGCCCGTTTGTCAAAAAAAGCATAGCCTCTCTAAACAAATGAACAATTTTATCAAAACTAAAGTCCAACAATTAACGGAAGTAGGCATAACAAGGGAAGTCAAGTGCCCTGAGTGGCTTAGCAATGTTGTTGTTGCCATAAAATAAGGGAGTGATAAACTTTGAATGTGCATTGACTTTTGAAACATCAGTGACACCTGTCCAAAGGATTCATATCCTCTACCATCAATAGACCAATTGGGGGACTCCACCGCCAAATATGGCCTACTTAGCTTCCTTGAAACTTTTAGCGGATACCATCAGATTCTAATGAATCCCAAAGATGAGCAAAAAATTACTTTCATCACTGAAGTCGGGACTTACAGCTACACCAGGATGCCTTTTGGCCTCAAGAATATAGAAGCCACGTATCAAAGGCTAATGAATAGGGTGTTTGGTTCCCAAATCGATAGAAACATGGAAGTGTACATCGATGATATGATAGTTAAGAGTAAAAGACGTAGCAGCCATATCACAGACTTAGGGGAAACATTTCAGCAACTTTCGAAATTCAGAATCTGTCTCAACCCTGAAAGTGCGTATTTTCGGTAATTGTTGGCCAATTCCTTGGCTTCATGGTATCCAAAAAAGGTATAAATTCCAATCTAGAGAAAGTTAAGGCCTTACTTGGATCCCAAACTCTCACAACCACCAAGGACGTACAGAAGCTTACTGGGTGAATAATGGCCTTTAGTATATTCATCTCCAGATATGGAGATCGTTGCCGACCTTTCTTCAAAGTGCTCACCAAAGTAGCCAAAAATGAAGGCGACCTCAGTCTAGAAGAACATCCTTGGAATGAAGATTGTCAAAAGGCTTGAGATGAACTTAAAAGTTACTTAACCTTTTTGTCGACACTTCGGCAACCAAAGGAAGGAGAACCTTTCATCCTCTACCTCGCAGTCACCGACAAGGCAGTAAGTTTTGTATTGGTAAGAGAAGAAGAAGGAGGAAAATAGTGGCAGGTATAGTATGTTATCTAATCCTTCCACGGTGCTGAAGTTAGGTACCTTATACTACAAAAAGCCATATACACTTTAGTCATGGCAAGTAGGAGGCTCTGGCGCTATTTCCAAGGACATTCTATCACGGTCCGAAGTAACCTACCTCTTCGAGATGTCATAAAGAAGGTGGATCATTTAGGCTAACTGTCAAAATGGTGTATCGAGCTTAGAGAATACGACATCATATATGAAGTGAGAAAGGCCATAAAAGGTCAAGCTTTAGTAGACTTTATTGCTGAATTGCCTAAAACCGAGGGCACCCCCGACAACCTCGGAAATGAGGAGCTCAAGTGGGCATTGTTTGTAGATGGTGCTTCAAGATTAGAACACTAGGGAGCCAGGATAATACTTTGAGGTCCTGAAGGGATGAAAGCATTGAAAGCTATCAAGTTTGGATTCAAAGTCACCAACAACATCGCCAAATACGATGCCCTCGTAGCAGGATTACGATTGGAAAAAGCATTGGTGTGAAGAATCAGAAGGCTTACAACAACTCATAGTTGGTGGTTTGGCAGACAATAGGGGAATACGGTGCTAAGGATCCTAGCTTGGCAAAATACCATAACCTCGTCAAAGAACTGATCTTGGAATTTGACAAAGTAAAGATAGGAAAAGGAAACAATCCACTGAACTACTTGATCATTTGACCATAGCCAGAATGGCATTCATGACACCAAACAGGGGGTGGAAAGACTGTATAAAGGAATATCTAATCAGTTCATCCTTACCCCAGGATCCCAAGGAAGCTGCGAAGGTGTGTAGATGCTCTGGAAGGTTTTCATGGTTGGGGAAGAATTGTACTGACAAAGGTGCACAAATCCCTTGCAAAGGTGTATCAGTGAAGAGGACACCGAGACTGTCCTGAAAGAAGTCCATGAGGGAGCTTGTGGACCTCACATCGGGACTAACGCCCTTGCTGGGGTACTACTTCAGCAAGGATATTTTTGGCCCTCTTTAAGGAAGGACGCAAGGTAGTTTGTCAAAAGATGCTATGACCCACTCCGGGGTAGTCCAGTTATGGTGCCAAAATTATGCATTTAAAACTCCCACAATTTGTATGTTCTATAGGTGATGAGAACAATACCCTTAGTATGCATAATGTAAATACATGCATATTGGTCCAACCATTTCACACATTCAAATTTTATGCACACCATGGTAGCAAGTAAGGAAAACACTAGCACAAGTCTTAATATTGGCTACCACACATTAGGCAATCTTATTAAGTGTAAGTGACCAGCCACTGCACCAGAAACTTCTTCCAAAAAATTGTATTATTCTAGCCACGTAACCCCATATTTTATTTGCTTCATTATCAAGTAGATTCTTTAAGCAAACCAAGGAATTTGCTTTTACATCAATAGCCCACCTATGGACCAAGTTATGGATTTTTTAAATTGGCTACAAAATTCTGACCAAGTGAACAATAACTTAGCCAACTTTCCAACATCATATCTTTGGCTACAAGGCTCCAAATTCAGAAATTACAAATCCAAGTTCAAGATGTGCTCTAGATGTGGCCAAAATTTTATACCAATCTTCATTCTACATAGGGAGATATAGAACTTTGAGTGCAGAGTTAAAATTCTGGTCACTTTATGACCATTTTGCCCATACAAAATTTCATAAGCGTGCAAACACTTCATTCACAAGGGGTAAGCCCTCCAAGGCTATCCCATACATGTCCAATACACATAGGAATTACACGCCCTTGCATCTAGCAACTCTATGTGGCCAAAATAGAATTTACAAGTAAGCAGCCCATCATTCACACTTAGGCAGCTATACAGCACATCACATACATAGCCAAAACATTACTCAAATGTTCACATACTTGTCTCATTTTATACACACTACATGTAAATTCATACATGAAATACATAATGTTCTTAACCTAGCTAAATATGCACCTCAAGTTACAGGAGTGCCTGAGACATAATGGACTCCAGAAACAGGATGCTGGATAGCTGCTGTATAACACAATAAGCACCATGACTAAAAATACTAAATGTGCTCCTAAAATCCCCAAACTTTCTAGATCACAACTAGACATATGGAAGTTTAAGTTTTTGAAAATTCAGGACAAAACTCAAATGACAAAGGTAAGTTTCATGGTGATCTTTCAGCTGGGCCTCAAACGGCAGAATTGGGGGAAGTAAGTTTCATTGTGAAAATTAGTAAGGGTAGCACTTGGATTCAATAAGATATGTAACCATAATTAAAACCTACATCCAAGGGCACTAAAACACAAAAAACACAATGCATATATTCAAGATATAGCAACCAAGTGCAGCAGCCATTCAAAACTAATAAACACATGAAATGCGGCAGCAACATAAACCATAGGTTAGTCCATAAAACATGGAATAAACATAAATAAATCACTATGGCAGTCCTCCTCAACCTAATGTTTGGTCTTAGGAGGATTATAACACTAGTTAGTACTAACTTTTGGCTATAAAAACCCTTATTTCACTGCCATCTTTGTACACTTCACACTAGGTCACAAAACCTTCAATAAGTGCATTCTCCTCACTGACCTTGGTTCATCAAGCTCATGGCTCTCTTCCAAGCTTAGCCCTAGTTGTATGGTTGCTTGAAAATTTAGAAAAGAATTGATGGAAGCAAGAGAACCTTTACCAAAGTGGGTAGGCCAAAACAATAGCTCTAGTTTGCTTCCAATTGCTTTCTTTTACCTTCAATTTCAATCAATTGCAAGTCTGAAGGTGTGGTGGCTATGGAGGAAGTGTGGCTGTGTTCTTAGGCTAGAGGAGGCCAAAAATGGGAGAGAAATAAGTGATTTGGCCACTTAAATGGGCTTAAATGAACTTAAGTGCGCAAAACACACTTAACAATCTTAACCTCACTTTATGTCATTTTCCTTGCCTATAAGCATGGTTTCTTTGTCTTAAACTCATTGGTTCATATTTCGCCCACATTTTTGACCAATTTCTGAGCCATAGCCACCCCTCCCCAGGTGCAAAAAATCCAAATTGCTCAATTTGACTTAAGTCAAAGACATACACAACTTAAGGCCTACATTAGAACACTTAGGTCTTTTATGCCTTTTTGTGTTTTCTTTGTCCTTAGTTGTCTTCCATAAATAATTTGGTCCTCCAATAGCACTTTCATACCATTCATATCCTTTCCATAACTCTCCAAAGCTCTTTCTTGAGAGTTTGCAATTAAGTACCCAAATTTCCAAAACCTTACAAAAAAGTCCATAGGTTACTTGACAAACAAGAAATCCTTAAGACTTTTCTTGGGGGCCAAGTTACCAAGTTGGAACACTTTTAAGGAGGTGTTCATTATCCTTTTATCCCTCACACTTCAATCACTATGAAGAGAATTACACAATACAATGATTTTTAGCCATTATGCCACACTTTTAATTCTCCCATTTTTGTGAGGTGGTAATAGATGCGATAAGTGCCAGTGACACGCACCCATCGAAAGGGCACCCTCTGAAGCAATAACTTTGGCTAACTATCCTTGCCCTTTTGTTGTTTGGGGTATTGACCTCATTGGTTCTCTTTCGATGGCCCTTGGAGGAGTAAAGTTTTGCGTAGTTGCAGTAGATTATTTCACCAAGTGGACTGAGGTAGAGCCCCTTGCAACAATTTCATCAAAAGATATCCAAAATTTTATCTAGAAAAACATGATATATAGGTTCGGTGTCCCGAGGGTGATAGTAGTAGATAATGGCGCCCAATTCATTGACAAAGGGTTCTAGGAATTTGCAACCAACCTTGGGGTAAAATTACACTTCACCCTAGTTGCCTATCCTCAAAGCAATGGACAAGTTGAGGTTTCCAATAGGACAATAAAAGATGGTCTGAAGAAGAGGTTGAAAGAAGCCAAGGGAAAATGGCCTAGAGAACTCCTGAGTGTGCTATGGAGTTACCAAACAACTCCTAGAAGATCTACTAGTTAAACACCCTTTCACTCATATTCGGTATTATGGCTCTTATCCCTATTGAAGTTTTACAATCGTCCATCAGAATACAGGTGTTCGATGAAGAAGGAGATATTCATTTTCGGGGGTAACTGTCTTCGATCATACCTCCTTGGTGTTTTTGCATGACTTTTCACTTGAAAATTTTTCTAAGTGTGCCGTTAGGCGGTTTTAATGGATGAGCAACTATGTTCGGCTGACCATCTTCGGCGCAACTTAACCCTTTCTTCTTCAACCATGTTTGGTTGACATAATTTAGCGAAGACTGACCATTTTCGTGTGTTTACCCCTTCAGTGTGACCATGTTCAGCCTCACCCCTCATTTGGAAAACATGATCGGCCGAATATGTGGTAAAAATGGAAATAATTTCGGAGGAATTTTTGGAAAGAAGCTCCTTCGGCATTTATATCATGTTCGGTCCGTTACTTTTGGTGAGAATTGTACAATTTTTCCTTGAAAATTTCTTCTAAGTATAGAATTTTTTCAAGGAATTTGAATGCCATGTATTTTTCAATTCTCCACCTTCAGTGTCGCTGAGCTTGTAGACGCCTGGCCAAGCTTTATCGAGGACCAGTTAAGGTCCATCCCACTTTGCCCGAAGTACTCCATGGGACGGTCTTTGGGCTTCAAATTCAGTTCTTCCGAGGACAAGGTTTTTTTTATTCCTTTTTGTTTGACATGCAAGTTTGTAGCAACAACTACTCTTTGTTGAAAAGCTTTTCTTCTGAGTTCGGCCATCTCCCAATGCTCGTCAATGAGATCCAACTTGGTTCTCAAACCAAGGTTGTTCCCTTCTTCGTTAAACACTTGTATCCTGACCGATGGGTGTTTGACCTTGACAGGGATAATGGCCTCTGCCCCGAAGGCGAGTGAGAAGGGAGTCTCACCTGTGGCTCTTCTAGGGGTTGTTCGGTAGCTCCATAGCATGGTCGGAAGCTCTCTTGTCCATTTTCCCTTTGCTTCCTTCAACCTTTTCTTCATGCCATCCTTTATTGTTATGTTGGACACTTCAACTTGTCCATTGCTCTGAGGATGGGCCACAAGGGCGAAGTGCAGTTTAATTCTGAGTTCAGATATGAATTTCGGGAACCCTTTATCAGTAAATTGGGAGCCATTATTGGCTACTATCACCCTTGGTATGCTGAATCTGCATATGATGTTCTTCCAGACAAACCTCTGTATGTCCTTTGCTGAGATTGCTGTTAATGGCTCTGCCTCGATCCACTTAGTGAAATAATCTACTGAGACTATGCAGAACTTCACTCCTCCTAGAGCTATTGGGAGAGGTCCAATGAGGTCAATACCCCATACGGCGAAGTGTTAGTATTGTGCCCAAAAGCCAATCATGAGATGATTGTATTTTTGCACATTGAGTCATGATATTTTATTAAGGCATTAATCCAGCAATTATGTTTGTTGTTTTGTTTCTGCGTAAGTTAACAAACATAATTGTAACCCTAGAATAATGATATTCTTAAACGTCCCTGGTTTAGTATTATTGTGGAGCGGGTTGCAATAATACATAACGACTAGCATATATGGAGACTAATATGAGATATGTAGTCTACATATGGGTACAAGTTGAAGAACTTGTGTACTGGACCAACCCACCATGAGAACACTACATGGATCGTTATATGAGTGTCATAAGTGATTCTCATAGTGATCATGGTATATGTAGTCCTTTGACCTAAGATCATCAAGGTTCCCTACATGTGAGTCACATACTTTGATACTTTCCTTTGTTGCTCGTAACTGAGTGAACTTGAAGGAGGTCATTGGGTATGTCACATATCATGCGGAGGGATTTGTATGATCAAGCTGGGATTTGTCCCTCCTATGTAACGGGAGTGATATTTTCGGGCCCCTTGATAGAGTGAGACTTAGAAAATGCATGGCCATGCTCGGATGAGTTGATATACGATATCAATGACATCAGCTTAAGTTAGTCTAATCGGTAATCAAGAAACCAAAGATTGGGCTATACGAGAGTGACACATTCCATGTCTTGTGCTTAGTCTTGATATCTTGGACAAAGGGACAGTGGCATATATCGGTGATGATCATAAATGTTTAGTCGATTCACCGACAATCTTGTCACTTGGGTAGCAATGATGTGTTGCTAGACACCGCTCATTGCTTATGATCATAAATGTGATTTATGATCATTGCCAACATGGCAAGAGCCTATTGGGTCGCACACATAGAGCTATTTGGATCATTAGAGTACATGGGCTAATAATTTTGGGTTTTGGTTTTACTTTAATTTCGTATTAATAATGGGCCGAATAGTTGAGCCATTATTAAGCCCGAAATTAAAGCCTAATTGGATTAGGGCTTTGAAACCTATTAGGCCTGGAAGTTGAGTCTCACTATAAATACAACTTCTAGTGAGAAATTCGCAGGTCTCCTTGCCCTAGCCTCCCAAAAGGACATCCGTACTCCTCTCTTGCAATTCCTTAGAGGACGCAAGCTAGCATTGCGAGCGCAAGAGAAACGCATCTGCCGGGACGTGGTGGAAGCGTGGTGATCCCGAGAGGCTCGTGTGGATACCATAGAGAGCTTGAACATGTCAACTGTTCAGGTTTTGTGATTCGACTCTACAGTTGAGTGAGTGATCTCAACCGAAAATTAGGTATGAAAATTTTCGAACACCCTGTTTACCCCGTTTCACTTGGATCCTGGAGGGTTTCGGTTAAATTCTGCTGCACTGTTTGGCTCCCGAAACCCAACACGAAGGGGCAAGGGTAGCTTGCTGAAGATATCCTTTCTGAGGGTAGTCTTTGGATGGGTGCATGTCTTTGGCAATTGTCGCACTTCTGAATGGACTGCCTCGCATCCTTCCTTAAGGTGGGCTTGAAACATCCTTGCTGAACTAGCACTTTGGCCAGGGCGTCAGTTCCTATGTGAGAACCGCAACTCCCCTCATGGACTTCTTTCAAGACAACTTGAACGTCTTCTTCACTGACACACCTCTACAACAAACTTGCATACCCTTGTCGGTACAATTCTTCCCCGATCAGGAAGTATCTTCCTGAGCGTTTTCCCACTCTCGAGGCCTCAAGAGGATCTTTGAGGAGTTCTGAAGTCGTGAGGTACCTCTTGATGGGATCTTTCCATCCTCTGCCCGAGGTTGTTATGCACAACATCGCTATACTCGGCTGATGCAGTACCTCAGTAGACTCTTTCGATTTGGCTAGTATGTCGGCCTCCATATTATTTTGCCGAGGTACATTTTCTATATGCACCGTGTCGAACTCCTGGATGAGCTTCTTGATGAGCTTATTGTTACCACCTCACAAAAATGGGAGAATTACAAGTGTGTCATAATGACTAAAAACTATTATATTTTGTAATTCTCACCATAGTGATTGTAGTATGGGGGGTAAAAGGTATGATCAACACCTCCTTAAAAGTGTTCCAAGTTGGTAACTTGGTCCCCAAAAAAAGCCTTAAGGCTTGCTTGTTTGTCAAGCAACCTATGGACTTTTTTGTAAGATTTTTGAAATTTGGGTACTCAATTTCAAAACTTTCAAAAAAGAGATTTGGAGAGTTATGAGAAGGATATGAATGGTATGAAAGTGCCATTGGAGGACCAATTTGCTTATGGAAGACAAAAAAGGACAAACAAAACACAAAAAGACACAAAGGACTAAGTGTTCTAATGTAGACCTTAAGATGTGTATGTGTATGACTTAAGTCAAATGGAAGTTTTGTGGGGTTATCCCACATAAGGAGGGCTACTAAAGGAAGATAAGGATGGTCAAATGTTGGTCAAGAGATTAAGACTAAGAAACCATGGTCTTGTAGTAAGGAAAATGACATAAGAAAAGGCTAAGACTACTTAAGTGTGTTTAGTGTATTTTTTACTATTTAAGTAGTCAAGACCACTTTTGCTTCTCTAAATTTCGGCCTCCACCAGCAAAAAGAAAGCCAGCCCTCTCCTCCACACTTCCTCCATAGCCACCATACCTTCAAACTCAAAACTACTTGCAATTGAAGTCAAGGAAGCACAATTGGAAGCAATTTGGTGCTATTGCTTGAGTGCACCTAGGCTCAAGCTCCAATTTCAGCATACCCATCAAGGTAAGGGTTCTCTTGCTCTCATGGGTTGTTTTCTGTATTTTCAAGCAACCATGGAGCTAGGGCTAAGCTTGGAAGAGAGCCATGAGCTTGATGAACCAAGCTTAGTGAGGGGAGTGCACTTATTGAAGGTTTTGTGACCTAATGTGAAGTGCACAGTCATGGCAGTGAATTTCTGGGTTTTTAGGGCCCAAAAGTTAGTACTAACTACTGTTAAAATCCTCCTAATACCAAGCATTAGCTTGAGGAGGCCTGCCATAGTGATTTATTTAAGTTTGTTGCATGTTTTATGGACTAACCTATGGTATATGTTGCTGCCACATTTCATGTGTTTGTTGTTTGTGTTTAGCTGCTGCGTTTGGTTGCTATATCTTGTATATATGCATTGTGGTTTTTGTGTTTTAGTTTCTTTGGATGCAGTTTTTAATGATGGTTACATTTCCTATTGAATCCAAGTGCTACCCTTACTAAGTTTCTCAATGAAACTTACTCCCCTCAATTCTGTCATTTCAGGTTCAGCTGAAAGATCACCTTCAAAATAACTTTTTTTGTTTGAGTTTTAATCTGAAATTTCAGGTACATGAACTTCCATATCTCTAGTTATGATCTGGAAATTTTGGTGATTTTAGGAGCACATTTGGTATTTTTAATGGTGGTACTTATTGTGTTGTGCAGCAGCTGTCTAGCATCCTATTTTTGGAGGCCATTGTGCCTCAGGACCTCCTGTAACCTAGGGTGCGTATTTAGCTGAGTTATGAACATATTTTAGTGCATGTTTGCATGTACATGTAGTGTATGTGAACATTTGAGTAATGTTTTGGCTATGTGATGTGGTGCAAAGCTGCTTAAGTGTGAATGATAGGCTGCTTACTTGTAAATTCTGTTTTGCCCACGTAAAGTTGCTAGATGCAAGAGAATGTAATTCATGTGTGTAATGGAGATGTATGGGATAGCCTTGGAGGGGTTTATCTTTGTGAATGAACTGTTTGAATGGTTTGGAAAAATTGTATGGGCAAAATGGTCCAAAAGTTGCCAGAATTTTGACCCTGTACCTAAAGTTGAATATCTCCCTGTGTAGAATGAATCTTGGTGTCAAATTTTGACCACGGCTAGAGGACATCTAGAGGGTTAACTGGGCATTGGAATTTATGGATTTAAATCCTGTAGCTAAAGATATGATGCTGCAAAATTGGATGAGTTACTGTTCATTTGGTCAAAATTTTGTAACCAACTTAAAAAATCCTTAACTTGGTCCATAGATGGGCTATTGATGTAAAAAAAAATTCCTTGGTTTGCCCTAAGTATCTATTGATAATGCAGCAAAGAAAACAGGGTGTTACATGGCTAGAATGATACAGTTTTTGTTGGAGGAAGTTTGGGTGCAGTGGCTGGAATTTTTGGACCTAGTAAGAATGTTTAATGTGTGGAAGCCAAAACTAAGACTTGTGCTAGTGTTTTTCTTCTTAGCTGCCATGGTGTGCATAAATGTGAATATGTGTGTTATGGTTTGACCGATATCCATGTATTTACATAGTGCTCAAGAGGGTCACTTGAGTATGTACACTAAGCGTGTTGTTCTGATGACCTACAGGACACACCAATCCTGGGAGTTTAAATGCATAGTTTTGGCACCATAATTGGATTACCCTTGAGTGGGTAACAATTATGGTACTTTGCTAAGGTTGGTTCCTTTGTGCCAAAGTCTTCCGCCATCTGCCGGACAACTAACTAGGAATCACTGTGGGCCTTCAGATTTCTCACACCAACTCTTTTTGCCAGGCGCAAGCCTGCTATGAGGGCTTCATATTCGGCAACATTGTTGGTGACGTTGAATCCAAATTTGATGGCCTTCATGGCTTCCATACCTTCGGGACCATGAAGGATTACTATGGCTCCTTGATGTTCAAAACTAGAGGCTCCATCAACAAATAGTGTCCACTCAGGTTCATTCTTTTCGAGGTCCCTAGGTGTATCCTCGGCTTTTGGCACTTCAGTGATGAAGTCTGCCAATGCTTGGGCCTTTATGGCCCTTCTTGGCTCATAGGTGATGTCGTATTCACTGAGCTCAATGCACCACTTCGACAATCTTCCCAAGTGATCTACCCTCCTCATGACATCTCGAAGAGGTGGGTTACTTCGGACAGTAATGGGGTGTCCTTGGAAGTAAGGTCGCAACCTTCTACTTGCCAATACTAAAGCATAAATGGCCATCTGTAGAAGAGGGTACCTAACTTCGGCACCATGTAGGGATTTACTCACATAGTATACTGGCTACTGCTTTCCTTACTCTTTCTTTACAAGCATCGAGCTCACCGCTTTTTTGCTGACGGTGAGGTAAAGGATGAGAGGTTCTTCTTCCTTCAGCTGTCGAAGTGTCAGCAGACGGGTTAGGTAACTTTTGAGCTCATCCCAGGCCTTTTGGCAGTCTTCGGTCCAAGGGTGTTCCCTCGTACTGAAGGTACCTTCATTTTTTGTTGCTTTGGTAAGCACCTTGAAGAACGGTCGGCACCAATCCCCATATCTAGAGATGAATATATTGAGCGAAGTGATTCTCCCAGTCAGCCTCTGCACGTCCTTGATTGTTGTGGGTGTTCAGAATCCTAGTAGAGCCTTAACCTTTTTTGGGTTGGTGTCGATTCCTCTTTCCGATACCATGAATCCAAGGAACTTGCCCGCATTCACCCTAAACACGCACTTCTCAGGGTGGAGACGGATTCTGAATTCTCGAAGTCAGTGGAAAGTTTCTTTGAAGTCTAAGACATGACTACTAGGCAGTTTGCTCTTAACTATCATATCGTCGACATATACTTCCATATTCCTCCCGATTTGGGTGTCAAACACTTTTTTCATCAGCCTTTGGTACGTTGCTCCTGCATTCTTCAGACCAAAGGGCATTCTGACATAGCAGTTGGTCCCGAATTTGGTGATGAAGGCAGTTTTTTCCTCATCTTCATGATCCATCCGAATTTGGTGGTATCCACTGAAAGCGTCAAGGAAGCTGAGCAATCCATATTCGGCGGTGGAATCCACCAATTGATTTGATGGTGCCAAAGGATATGAGTCCTTAGGATAGGCATCGTTTACATTTTGGAAGTCGATGCTGTTACCCATTCTAGGGTAGTCCAATTATGGTGCCAAAATTGTGCTTTTAAACTTCCAGGATTGGTAATGTTCTGTAGGCCATCAGAACACTACCCTTAGTGTGCATACCCAAGTGGCCCTCTTGGGCACTATGTAAACACATGCATATTGGTCCAACCATCACACACATATTCACATTTCATGCACACCATGGCAGAAAAGAAGGAAAACACGAGCATAAGTCTTAATCTTGGCTACCACACATTAGACAATCTTATTAAATTCTAGCGACCAGCTACTGCACCTGTAACTTCCACTAATAAATTGTATCATTCTAGCCACATACTGCCCTATTTTATTTGCTCCATTATCAAGTAAAGACTTAGAGAAAACCAATGAATTTTTTTTTACACCAATAGCCCACCTATGGACCAAGTTATGGATTTTTTAAGTTGGTTACAAAATTCTGACCAAATGAACAGTAACTCAGCCAACTTTGCAGTGTCATATCTTTGGCTACAGGACTTTGAATCTAGAAATTATAAAGCCCAGTTAACCCTCTAGAGGTCCTCTAGCTTTGGTCAAAATTTCATACCAAGATTCATTCTACACATGGAGATATTCAACTTTAGGTCCAGAGTCAAAATTCTGGCAACTTTTGGACCATTTTGCCCATACAATTTTTCCAAACCATGCAAACACTTCATTCACAAGGGGGAAGCCCTCCAAGGCTATCCCATATATGTCTATTACACATAGGAATTACATTCCCTTGCTTTTAACAACTTTATGTGGCCAAAAAATAATTTACAAGTAAGCAGCCCATCATTCACACTTAGGCAGCTTTGCACCACATCACTTACATAGCCAAAACATTACTCAAATGTTCACATACTTGTCTTATTTTGCATACACTACATGTAAATGCATACATGCACTAAAATATAGTATTAACTCAGCTAAATATGCACCCTAGGTTACAGGAGGTCCTAAGACACAATGGACTCCAAAAATATGATGCTAGACGGCTGCTGCAGAACACAATATGTACCACCATTAAAAATACCAAATGTGCTCCTAAAATCACCAAAATTTCCATATCATAACTAGACATATGGAAGTTCTTGTAGTTAAAATTTCATAGATAAATTCAAATGAAAAATATTAATTTGAATGTTCTCTTTTAGGTGCACTTGAAATGGATAGAAATGGGGTAAGTTTCTTGATTGAAACTTAGTAAGGGCTTATCAATAAAATCTTCAAACTACATCCATATACCTGAAATCCAAAGACACTAAAACAAAAAAATATAATACAAACACGCAAATATACACATCCAAATGCACAAACAAACACAGCAACAAACATATGACATGCTGGCAGCAATAACACAATAAGGTTAGTCCATAATCATTCAATTAAACATTAAGAACTCACTATGGCAGCCATCCTCAAGCTATTTCTTGGTCTTAAGAGGTCATTAGGTCTTAGTTAGTACTAACTTGGGCTCTAGAAACCCTGAATTTCGCTGCCATAACAGAGCACCAAAGCTGTAGGGTTGAAACCCTTGGTGCAATTTCCCCTTAACTTAAACCTGGTTCATCAAGCTCTTGGCTCCCTTCCAAGCTTAGGGTCTTAGGTTCATGGATGTTTGGGCATCTCTATTGAACAATAAACAG
Organism: Aquilaria yunnanensis; assembly: GCA_039654915.1. Lineage (NCBI taxonomy): Eukaryota > Viridiplantae > Streptophyta > Magnoliopsida > Malvales > Thymelaeaceae > Aquilaria > Aquilaria yunnanensis. The sequence continues at coordinate 50,609,081 of CM077594.1, read as the reverse complement.
CCATGAAACCCAGATAAAACCCTTACCTTTTCCTGGAAATTTGATGAACCTTAATAGAACCGAAAATAGGTTTTCTTGCACTCTTTGATGTCTTCTTTGCTTTCTCCTGCTTTCTCTTGATTTCTTAAGTTATGGTGGCTATGGAGGATGGTGGAAAAGGTTAAGGAAGAGTTCTTAGCTGCTGGAAACCAAAATTTAGGGAAAATGCCAATGAAATGAAGATTTTTCTTCATTTATACATCATTTTGACCTTGGTGGCATATATGCAAATTTTTTGAAACTTTGGCCAACACTTGGACAGATTATTTCCAGCCATTTAGGCTGGGAAAATGACATATTTTGACCTCCTTTAACCTTGTTCAACAGTCATTTTCACCTTAGAAAAATCTAGGACACTTAAGCACCTTAGTTGTCATTATGCAATAAATGGCAAACTTTGCCTCTTTGAGCACTTTGGTCCCCAACAATATATTTAATTCCTTCCATGTTCTTTCTTCATAATTCCATCCATATCCTTTCTTCATAATTCCATCCATGTCCTTTCCATAGCCATATTTAGAAATTTATACAATTGAGTACCCAATCTTTGTAACCTTACAATTTAGTCCATAGGTTACTTGAAAATTAGGCAATATACCAATGCTTTCATAAGGACCAAGCTATCATTGTTTTTTTCATTTAAGGGAGTGTATATTGAATACTTTACACTTCACAATTCATACACTATGGTGAAAATTAAAGCATATAAGTTTAAGCCCTTATGCTGTAATTTTCCCATTTTGTGAAGGTGGTAACAGATGCACATTCGGAGCTTATCACTCCCTTCTTTTGTAGCAATGACAACATTGCTAAGCCATTCGGGGTACTTGACCTCCCTTATTACGCTTGCTTCCACTAAACGTTGGACTTTGGTTTTGATGAAGTTGTTCTTATTTGCCGAGAGGCTTTGTTTTTTTTGTCAAACAGGCTTTACTTCCAGGCATACTTTAAGGGTATGTTGGATTATCCAAGGGTCTACCCCAGGCATGTCCTTCTTGGAGTAGGCAAACAGATATTTGTTCATTAACAGAAAAGATACAAGCTTTTCCCTGTCATCTTCGGCCAGTTTTTTCCCGACTCGGGTACTTTGGCCTGGGACAAGTTCTACATCTTTTGTTTCTATTTTTTCAAGGTCTACTTGTTCTTCTCCCTTTGCCTCTTCTCCGAGCATGGCCTTTTCTTCCGAAGTATGTGCATGGATCTTCTTTGAGCTTTGTCTGGCTTTCATGAAGACTTTCTTCACTTCGGCTTGGTTGATAAATATCTTAGCATCCCCATCCTTCATTGCGAAGGTGACAGTCAAGTACTTCACATCTGGATGGATGTGGAGATTCCCCTGAGTCTGCGTCCCGAGGATGGCATTGTATGAGGAAGGGACATCTATGATGATGAACCTTGTCATTGTGGAAGCAAAGAGCTCTTCCTTGTTTTGAGGTGAAGTTCCTCTTAGCATCAGAGGTAGGTCGATCCATCTGAGGACAGGGAGTTCAGATGGACCTACCCCGAAGGTAGGGGAGCTGATAGGCTTGAGATCGCCTTTTGAGATACCCAAATTCGGCAGCAGATGAGAGAATAGGACATCGGTGTTGGAACCGTCATCAAGGAGTACTTTTTTGACATCCTAACTCCCTATCCTTGCCATGATTAGGAGTGGGTTGTCATGAACAAATATCACGGTGGATCCATTTTTCCGAACAAGCTTGTTCGACTGGTTACTGAACTCTATCACCGAGATTTCCCATATTTTTCTCTTCCTCTCGGCCGAGGGTATCCTAGTGGTGATTGTTTTTATTACTCCAGCCGGAAGTAGTGGATGCTTTCTAGGACTTCAGTTCCGACGTCGGTCGGAATCGTAGTCCTCATCTTTTCCTTTCCTCTCTTCCTCCCTTCTTCCCTTCAGAGAGGGCATATGCAGGTAGTGCCAAAGTTGTCCCTACTTGATCAGAGACTCAATGTACTTTTTTAGCTGGAAGCAGTCCTCAGTGTCGTACCCATGGTCTTGGTGAAACTGGCAAAACTTCTTCATGTTCTTTTTTGTTGTTTGAGGTCATGGCCTTCGGTCATTGGATAGTGGTCCCTTGCCTTTCCATGGCCATCAGTATGTTCGTCCTCGTGGTATTCAAGGGAATAAAGGACATTGGCCTCTTCCTTATTTGTTTCTAAGGTCTACCTCCACCATCGGTAGCATACCAAGAGTGGTGACTTTGACCCTCGGGGTGATGATGATCGGACTTTGGGCCTCCCATCCTTAATTCCTCAGCTATCATGTGTTGTTCGGCCCTTTGGTAAAATTCCACGAGGGTGTCTGGGGGGTCCTTGGAGAACTCGTAGAAAAGCTGTGAGTTTCTCCGAAGTTCCATGATCATTGCGAGGATATGGACTTCGGGACGGAAGTTCAGCACACTTAGGGCTTCCCGATTAAACCTCTTGACATAGTCGCGGATAGTTTCCCCATTCCTTTCCACTATGTCAAACATCTGGACGGGAATCTTCGTTGTCGGCCTACTTTTGATGAACTGTTGACTGAACGCCATGGACAACTCCTAGAAACCCACTATGGTTCCGGGGGCTAGGGAGTTATACCACGTAGTCGCCGGCCCGGAGAGCGTGACCTCAAAACATTTGTAGAGGGTGGCGTCATCGGCCCCATGCAACACCATGTTGTGCCTGTACTTTGTCAGGTGCACTTGGGGGTCATTGCATCCGTCGTATGTCTCTAAGCGTGGCACTTGGAAATCGCTCGACATAGGCACTTCTACCATTGCTCGGATGAAGGGTGGTTCATCTCCGGTGAAGGTCTCCGACAACCTTGACCAGACGGGCTTTCGAGTGATCTGCTTATCTACCTTTCCCAGCCTTTCCAGGATTTTCTCCTTGAGGGTTGTAGTACCGGCCTCTTTTCGTTGCCTGGTGGCAGCTTGCAATGAAGAGTGATGCCTCCTTTTTGGGGAGTAGCTGGGCCGACGAGGGGACTCGGACCTCTTGTACGAGGATGGACTTTTCCGGCAGGAAGTCCTGGGCTCTCTTTAGATCGTTTCTCTAGTAGGACGTGCCCCAGTGGGTGTGTCCTCTGTTGAAGACTCATCATGGGAGCCCCTACTTCATGAACTCTGATGATTAGATTTAGGACTACTTTCCCGGGGGCTGCTATTGAGGAGGTTCTTTAGCCTGAAGGTGTTTGAGGCCACCTTTGGTCCAACTGCTAAGTCATCTTGGCCACAATGAAGCACTAAAATCTCTCAAAAAGCCCATCGTGACCATTACAAGACATTTGTCCTCAAGCAAAAAAGTTCCTGCGGCAGGCTGCTCAGTTGCTGGTTGAGTTTTTGGAGTGGACGGGGACCTCGAGAGTCCCTTGTCCTTAAACCATTGAGTCTCAACAACGGCAACCTGGGAGTGAGTTCCCACAGATGGCGCCAAATGATGCCCGTTGGCATCCTCGTTGTGTGACATAGTGGCCTAAAGCAGGGACTTTCAGTATGAAGTTGCTTGAATGAGAGACTTCCAGCGGGAGTGTGGCTACAAGACTCACAAAAACAAGAGTTAGAGACTCCCCGGAATGTTTTTCTGGGGGAGGAGTTGTTATTGTTGTGCCCAAAAGCCAATCATGAGATGATTTTATTTTTGCACATTGAGTCATGATATTTTATTAAGGCATTAATCCAGCAATTATGTTTGTTGTTTTGTTTCTGCGTAAGTTAACAAACATAATTGTAACCCTAGAATAATGATATTCTTAAACGTCCTTGGTCTAGTATTATTGTGGAGCGGGTTGCAATAATACATAACGACTAGCATATGTGGAGACTAATATGAGATATGTAGTCTACACTTCATGGATCGTTATATGTGTGTCATAAGTGATTCTCATAGTGATTATGGTATATGTAGTCCTTCGACCTAAGATCATCAAGGTTCCCTACATGTGAGTCACATACTTTGATACTTTCCTTTGTTGCTTGTAACTGATTGAACTTGAAGGAGGTCATTGGGTATGTCACATATTATGCGGAGGGATTTGTATGATCAAGATGGGATTTGTCCCTCCTATGTAACGGGAGTGATATCTTTGGGCCCCTTGATAGAGTGAGACTTAGAAAATGCATGGCCATGCTCGGATGAGTTGATATACGATATCAATGTCATCAGTTTAAGTTGGTCTACTCGGTAATCAAGAAACCAAAAATTTGGCTATACGAAAGTGACACGTTCCATGTCTCGTGCTTAGTCTTGATATCTTGGACAAAGGGACAATGGCATATATCAGTGATGATCATAAAGGTTTAGTCGAATCACTGACAATCTTGTCACTTGGGTAGCAATGATGTGTTGCTAGACACCGCTCATTGCTTATGATCATAAATGTGATTTATGATCATTGCCAACATGGCAAGAGCCTATTGGGTCGCACACATAGAGCTATTTGGATCATTAGAGTGCATGGGCTAATTATTTGGGTTATGGTTTCACTTTAATTTAGTATTAATAATGGGCCCAAGAGTTGAGCCATTATTAAGCCCAAAATTAAATCCTAATTGGATTAGGGCTTTGAAACCCATTAGGCCTGGAAGTTGAGTCTCACTATAAATACAACCTTTAAGTGAGAAATTCATAGGTCTCCTTGCTCTAGCGTCCCAAAAGGACAGCCGCACTCTTCTCTTCAATTCCTTGGAGGACGCAAGCTAGCACTGCAAGTGCAAGAGAAACGAATCTGCCGGAACGTGGTGGAAGTGTGGTGATCCCGAGAGGCTCGTGTGGATACCATAGAGAGCTTGAACACGTCAACTGTTCAAGTTTCATGATTCGACTCTACAGTCGAGTGAGTGATCTCAACCGAAAATTAGGTATGAAATTTTTGAACACCTGGTTTACCCCGTTTCACTTGGATCCTGGAGGGTTTCCGTTAAATTCTGCTGCGCTGTTTGGCTCCCAAAACCCAACAGGAGCCTCCGATGCCCAAGTCAGAAAGAGTAAGATAAGTAAAGAGCAGAGTGGAGAGTAGAGAGTAGGGAGAGTCTTCTTCTCCTCCTTACCAAGGTATTCCTAAGTATTTATAGGAGGGCATAGGGAGGAGGCCGTTTGACATAGCCCACTGAGATTATGACACGTGTTTGGCCAGATTTTATCCATACCTCTACAGACAGGTACCTCCAGCTAGCCTTAGGCTGTTTTAGCCAGGGGTGTCGGTGAAGTTACTGTGAAAAGGGTGTCTGTGGCAGGGGCATGTGCGAGGTCTCTATGTCAGAGGCTTCTTAACCATTTTTGTCGTATCTTCTTGAGAACCCTTCGGAGTATGAGACCCACTTCGGCAAGATATCATCATTGAGGGTCGCTATGATAAGTTCTTCGGCAAAATGGGGCACCTCCAGGAGACGTTCTCCCATGCCGAGGATGGGGAATATCCTTTCGAGGTCAGTAGATTTGTAAAAACCGAGGGAGGTGAAAGACACCTTCCCCCGAAGTTGGTCATGTCACCTTTCTGAGGTCAGTCCCGCTATTTCCAGAGGTCAGTGGTTGGTCACCGAGGTCAGGTGGTCAGGCATAGTGTGAGCCCTCTCTCCCGATGTTGGTTACTCTTCATTTCCGAGGGTGGTGCTCACCAAACAACCTGGGAATTCTAAGGGTAATAGCCCTTTGGCTATCAGATGGTTGTGAAACCTTCAAAGAGACTAAGGTTGTAAATCCTTAAAGGATAATACAACTCATCGTTGAAGATGGTTAAATGCTGAAGGATGAAGATAATGTCCGAAGTCATACATATCAGGGACTTGGCCAAAGTTTTGGACAAAAAATGGGAAAGTTCTATTGCGTTTAAATGCTGAAGTACAAAGTACCAAAAAAAAAAAAGAGCGAAGAAGCCTATTACTTGTCTTGCCCATCTTTTGGGTTCTTCAACATCGTCGGTGTGATCATCTTCGGCATCATGATCCTTATCTTCGCCACCATTTTCAGCTGGAGGAGGAGAATGGGGAGGTTGAGAATTTCAATACTCGACCACGTTGAGGATGGCTGTTCAGGGATGTTAAGGGCCTGCAAGAAGAAGAGGTTAAGGTCAGGATACTAGGACAAGACTTATTGGCGAGCAAGGCAAAAACCATCCTGAAATGAGGACTTAGTCGCCTTATCGGACTTAGCCTTCTTCACCTTCAAATCCTCTAGTTCTTTCTTAAATACTTTGACCTCCTTCTCCAATTTCTTTTTCTTCTTCTTCTTTTCCTTCTTTAGACGATTGATCGCGGCTATGAATTAGGCATTGAGCCCCAACGCCTTTGTGAGATCGGCAATGACATCCTCCTTCTCCTTTTGAAAGGCTTCATTTGCCAAAGTCAGCACCACCACCCTCGCGCCAAGGTCTAACACTTTGGAAGAAAAGTCCTCCAAAAGCTCATTTTGGCTCTTCAGCACCTCTTCCCAAAGACTGGCCAAGTCCACCTTCACAATTTTGTTGAGCTCGTCGTACTTGATGACTGAGCCAGCAAACAGCTCCTTGGCCTTGGCCAAATTCTCCTCCGATTGACTTAAGACCAAAGACTATTTGGTTGCCCAAGCCCAAAAATATCCACCGTACGCCAAAAGCTACAAAAACAAGGGTTCCAAATATGGGTCAAAAGCAACAAAAGCTCAAAATTTTTCTATGTCCCAAAGGCCTAAGGTTTACCTGGGCAGCATGCTCGGTCATCCTCACTACGATGACCTCTTCATTCGGGCACTCCTACATCAGAGACTGGAAGGTAGCATTAGTCATAATGCTCCTCGCCATCTGAGGGGCCATCTTTTGGCTGTCCTTGGACAACAAGTCCATGTCCTCTGTGAAGGTCCAGAAGGGTTCCCTCGAGACCTTGTCCTTCGGGATTTTTGTGTCTTGAGGGGCCCTCTTATGAACATGATCTACCATCCATTGAGCCTGTGCTCACTCATCTGCGAAATCACACCGAAGTTCAATTATAATGTTATCCCTTAGCCATTCATCTACAAGATCTAAAATCGCAAAAAACCCCAAACCCATAGACGAATGGCTAAGGGACAAACCTTGTTGGAGTTAGAGGCCTTCTTCATCAGACTCACTAATGTCCAACACTTTGGTAGGGATGTCCTTACCCTTACTTCTTCCCCACTACTGAGCCTCTTCGGCAGACATCTCCACCAGTGAAGTCCCCAGTGCCTCGGCCGCAGCATCGGGACTTAGAAGGATAGAATGGATGGCCGGCCCTAAAGGCACGTCAGCACGCGTAGGAGTTCGGTTGAACACCTCCACTTGACCTTCTGGCGGAGGCAGAAGGAAGTCTTCTTTACTTTTTGTCAACTTCGACGTCGACGATGGCCCAATTGGCACTGTTACCACCTCAGAAAATGAGAGAATTACAAGTGTGTCATAATGGCTAAAAACCATTATATTGTGTAATTCTCACCATAGTGATTAAAGTGTGGGGGGTAAAAGGCATGATCAACATCTCCTTAAAAGTGTTTCAAGTTGGTAACTTGGCCCCCAAGAAAAACCTAAAGGATTGCTTGTTTGTCAAGCAACCTATGGACTTTTTTGTAAGGTTTTGGGAATTCGGGTACTGAATTGAAAACTCTCAAGAAAGAGACTTGGAGAGTTATGGGAAGGGTATAAATGGTATGAAAGTGCTATTGGAGGACCAAATTACTCACGAAAGAAAAGTTTGGACAAAGGAAACACTAAAGGCAATAAGGACCTAAATGTCCTAGTCTAAACCTTAAGGTGTTCAAGCTTTTGACTTAAGCCTAAGGGTGGAATTGTGGGGTTATCCCACCATGGGGGAGGCAGCCAAGACTTGATAATTAGTCAAAAATGTTGGGCACATGTGTACCAATGAGTTTAAGAGAAAGAAACCATAATTAGTGAGAAGCAAAATGACATAAAGCAAGGTTAAGCTTGTTAAGTGTGTTTTGTGCCCTTAAGCTCATTTAAGGCAATTTAAATGGCCAAATCACTTATCCCTCTTTCATTTTCATCCTCCCCTAGCCCAAGAACACAGCTATACTTCCTCCATAGTCATCACACCTTCAAACTTGCAATTGATTGAAATTGAACGCAAAAGGAAGCAATTGGAAGCAAACTAGAGCTATTTCTTGGATACTTCAAGGATCAAGCTTGATTTTTGGCCTACCCACTTTGGTAAGGGTTCTCTTGCTCTCATGTACTATTTTCTGAAATTTTCAAATATCCATGGAGCTAGGGCTAAGCTTGGAAGAGAGCCATGTGCTTGATGAACCAAGCTTAGTGAGGGGAGTGCACTTATTGAAGGTTTTGTGACCTAGCGTGAAGTGCACAATGATAGCAGTAAAGTGAGGGTTTCTATAGCCCAAAGTTAGTACTAACTACTATTAAAATCCTCGTAAGACCAAGCATTAACTTGAGGAGGGCTGCCATAGTGATTTGGTTATGTTTATTATGTGTTTTATGAACTAACCTATGGTATATATTGCTGCCACATTTCATGTGTTTGTTGGTTGTGTTTGGCTGCTATATCTTGTATATATGCATTGTGGTTTTTTTGTTTTAGTGTCTTTGGATGCAGGATTTAATGATGGTTACATTGCCTATTGAGTCCAAGTGCTACCCTTACTAAGTTTCTCAACGAAACTTACTCTCCTCAATTCTATCATTTCAATTCCAGCAGAAAGATCACCTTAAACTAACCCTTTTTATTTGATTTTTGATCTGAAATTTCAAGTACATGAACTTCCGTATGTCTAGTTATGATCTGGAAAGTTTGGTGATGTTTGGTGCACATTTGGTATTTTTAATGGTGGTACTTACCGTGTTGTGCAGCAGCTGTCCAGCATCCTGTTTTTGGAGTCCATTGTGTCTCAGGACCTCCTGTAACCTAGGGTGCGTATTTAGCTGAGTTAAGACCATATTTTAGTGCATGTATGCATGTACATGTAGTGTATGTAAAATGAGACAAGTATGTGAACATGTGAGTAATGTTTTGGCTATGTAAGTGATGTGGTGCAAAGCTGCCTAAGTGTGAATGATGGGCTTCTTACTTGTAAATTCTGTTTTGGCCACATAAAGTTGTCAAAAGAAAGGGAATGTAATTCCTATGTGTAATGGACATATATGGGATAGCCTTGGAGGGCTTTCTCCTTGTGAATGAAGTGTTTGCATGGTTTAGAAAAATTGTATGGGCAAAATGGTCCAAAAGTTGCCTGAATTTTGACTCTAGACCTAAAGTTTAATCTCTCCCTGTGTAGAATGAATCCTGGTATGAAATTTTGACCAAACCTAGAGGACATCTAGAGGGTTAACTGGAATTTTGAATTTATGGATTTAGAGCCCGGTGGCCAAAGATATGGTGTTGCAAAGTTGGCTGAGTTACTGTTTATTTGGTCAGAATTTTGTAACCAACTTAAAAAATCCATAACTTGGTCCATAGGTGGGCTATTGATGTAAAACAAAATTCCTTGGTTTGACCTAAGTGTCCACTTGGTAATGGAGAAAATAAAATAGGGGGTATGAGGCTAGAATGATATAGTTTATTAGTGGAAGTTACAGGTGTAGTAGCTGGTCACTAGAACTTAACAAGATTGCCTAATGTGTGGTAGCCAAGATTAAGACTTGTGCTAGTGTTTTCATTCTTTGCTGCCATGGTGTGCATGAAATGTGAATATGTGTGTGATGGTTGGACCAATATGCATGTATTTACATAGTGCTCAAGAAGGCCACTTGGGTATGCACACTAGGGGTAGTGTTCTGATGGCCTATAGAACATTACCAGTTCTGGGAGTCCAAATGCCCAATTTTGGCACCATAATTGGACTACCCTGGAGTGGGTAACAGGCACCATCTTCCTCTTGGGTGCCTTATACTTCTGTTGCTCCCCTTTCTTGGCCTAACCGAGGAAGAGACTCTTGTAAAAGGCTACAGATTTATCGCTCATCTCTGCAAAAAGAAGAACATCAATGTAAGTGCAGAGAAGTTATAAAAAGGAAAGTGGTAAAAAAGCTTTCTCTCCACCAGTGCTGAGTGCAGAAGTTCACCCCGAAGGAGCATGACCAACCACGACTTCTTTCTATCCACACCCAGTTTCGGCAAGTTCATGTTAGTAAGGTGCTCTCTAATAACCCCTAGTTCCCAAAGTACTTCTTCGGTCATGAAGCTCCACCTAATGGGGAAGGGTAGAGAGAACGCGGGGGAACCTTAGCAACCCAGTCTACAACAGCCTGAATATGGCTATCGAACTCTTCAAATTGGGCCTCCAATTCTAAAGTTAATAGCTTCCTCGGGTCTACTACGTCAATGGCTAAGGTACCTGAAGCCCATTGAGCAGGAAGATCTACTCACTTCTTATCAATCCTCATAAAGAAGTACTTCTGCTGCCAACCTCGCCAGTTGTCTTTTGTCCCAAAAGTAAAATTAAACTTCTTGCTCCCGGTTCCCCGAGGGAGTAAGAAGTAGAATACACCCTTCAGGATCGGATAGAGTTTGTAATATTGCATGAAAAAGATGAAGTGGTGCTCTACATTGAAGACCCCACACATGCAAAGAAAGGCATTAAAATAAGAGTTTGAGTTTGGAGGAACTTGGTTGATGGCTATGCCATAAAATTGGTAGAAGTCACAAACGATCTTCGGTGGAGGATATCGAAGACCCGCCTTTAACTGTGCTCTAAAGATGGTAACCTCGTCATGACGAGGAAGGTAACTTGGCACAGTAGGTCCAGGAAGACAGGTGATGGCATACGAGGGAAGGAAAAATTTGGCTGACCACTTCTTCAACTTTTCTGAAGTGGTGCAGCTTAGTTGAGACTTGAGAGGAAGCCAACTCTTGGGAACAGGTTTTACTAAGGCCTGGCTAGAAGACATATTTGGGGGCAAAGGTACGAACCTTAGACAAATGAGATAAAAAAAAAAAAAGAAGGAGGAGGAAGAGCTACTTTAGAAATAAACCCACCTAGTTCGGGAGGAAAGGAGATTCAGGAAAATGCCACAAAAGTTGCCTGAAATCGGTTCGCCGCTAGCATCGCCATGAAAGAAAGCTAGAAAGGTGAGAGGAAATTCGTGAGTGGAGGAAATGACAATAGAAGAGTGAGGAAACCCCTGACGGCAAAGGCCTTATGTAGACCAAAGAAGGCAAGTGAAGCGTCGCCATAATGACCCTTTGCAAGTGAAGGGACGTAGCCAATGTAACGGACACGACTGATCGCCACTAACTCGATGACACATGTAACATGATGCAAAAATTAAGGGCACACCTAGTAACACTGGCAGGGTTGTACCGCCTAGCTCGAAGTGATGCGACTGCTCAGACAGATAAGAACGGTTCACTGACAGAAGGTAGGAATATTAAACATTGAAGAAATAATGGCCCTTTACCTTGCCGAAAGAATAAGATTTTGGCTCTAAATAATGTCCTTGTCAAGAGCTCGAAACTTAGTGTGAAGATGCTCGGAGAATGCCAAGAATACAACTTCCGCAAAAGAGTGGAGTCTTTGCCCAAAGAGCCAGCAAGTGTAAAGTCTCTTATCGAAAGTACTTCTTTAGCTGCTAATGCCGAAGATATTACTTCGGCTTGTTCGAAGGGGGCATGTAATAGCTGAAGGGCTATCACCCCCGAGATCTTCTGATCGGCTAACTTGACGCCACTCTTGGAATGAGCTTAGCCGCAACCTTGGGGCATTCTCAACACCACCCTTGGAAAGGAACATGACTAACTTCAGGAAAATGTGTCTTCACCACCCTCGGATTTACGTAGCTACCGCCCTCGGAAAAGTAGATCCACCATCCTTGACAGAGGAAAAAATCTGCCGAAGGTGACCCACTCTTCCGAAGTGCTTTCCCGGATAGCACTCAGGGGGGAAATCTCTGCCCGAAAGGGTCTCACACCTCGAAGGGGTCTCACGGAGATACAAAAAAATTGTTTAAGGAGTCTCTGACAAATAAACCTCACACTCGCCCTTGCCCTCTGGCCAGAATAGCCTATGGCCAGCTGGAGATGCTGCCTCCAAAGGTACGGATCGGATCTGACCGAACACGTGGCATGATCTGGACAAGCTCTATCAAACGGCCTCCTCCCTCCACCCTCCTATAAATACTTGGGAGGGACCTTGGTAAGGACACGAGACTCTTGTTATTCCCTATTCTCTACTCTTTACTACTACTCTCACAAATACTGACTTGGGCGTCGGAGGCTCCCTCCCCAGAAACACACTCCGGGGAGCTTTTAACCCGTGTTTGTTCTAAGTGTTTCAGAAATCTCCACGTAGGAAGTCCCCTCAGTGGACCAACATGTCATTCAATGAAGATGCTGCTGGGTATCACTTGAGTATTTGGAGGGGGCTAGGGGGAGGAGGCCATTATGCCCAACATCAGTAGAATAGGACATGTGTTTGGTGAGATTAGGTCCGTACCTTTAAAGGGAGGTTTCTACAGCTCAGCATAGGCGGTTATGCTTAGAGGGTAGGGGCGTGTGTGAGGTTTCTATCAGAGATCCCCCAACTATATTTGTTGTTTCCCCCTAAGAGCCCTTCGGGGATCTGAGACCCATTCGGACGAGGATTTCCCCAAGGGTGATTCGAGAAAGCCCTTTGGATGGGCGGACAACCTTGGGAGACATTCCTCTGTCAGAGGTGATAAACCTACATTCCCGAGGTTAGTAATGTACATTCCCAAGGATGGTAGGTAGTCTTTTACCGGAGTCTGTCGTATTGCCAATCCAAGGGTGGTGTAGAGAGTTCTTCTGAGGTTGGTCATATATTACTTCGAGGGTGGTGACATGTCTTCCAAATAAGAAGGTCATTTGGGTGATAACCCTTTGGCTATCACATGCCTCCCTCTGGAATATCAAAGTTGTCTCTTCAGTACTAATCATTTAGGAGCATGTTACTAAAATCCTGTCCTTAGGAAGCTAAAGCTACCCTTGGTAGAAGAACTTCTCTCAACCGAGGTCATCCCTTCGGTATAGCTAGCTCTTTGGTCCAAGACCCTTTTTTTTGCCGATATTGTCCTTTTGGCATTCTCTTGGACCCTTTGTTTCTGCTCCATTTTCTAAATTTGAACTGTTGGTGAGGACGTTACTTCAAGCCAATTTCTCAGTTTTGGTGAAGTCACACCTTTAGCATGTAAGGAGTTATTTTTTTACCTCTAGCAGAATTCTCAATTCTAGCAAGGTGTACAAGGAGTTATATCATACCTCAAGCCGAATTCTCAATTCTGGCAAGGTTACACATTTGGCAGGCAAGGAGTTATAGTTATATCATACCTTAAGCCGAATTCTCAATTCTCATGAGATTATACCTTTGGCACGAAATTAGTTATTTTCACCTTAGGGTTTTTGTTGCCGCCTTTTGCAAATGAACCATCCTATCTTCTGACCAAGTAGTCACATCATCTCCGGTTACGTGACATATACCTACTAGGTCAGAAGGTGTGTGCCACGCCCCACACAAGTCCTAGCTAGTGCACATAAAGGCTATTCCATAGTGCTACCTAAAAACATTTAAAGCTTACGTTTCTTAGGTGCACTTCTAATGATTAATAGTTAGGTTTAACACTTGGCCAAGTTCATTAAGCATGCATACATGCTTTACTTATAAGGTTAACGCACTGGGAGGCTCCCTAGAAATGTCACCAATTTAAGCATAAAACCCTTACTTTCATCATAAGGCAATGTTTCAATTTCTTCTTATTGAAGTGTTTCATATGTGTTCATCAAGTGTGGCAATTTAATTCATGCCAACCAAGAAGCGCATATCATTTAGAGTTTGAAATCATGAGTTTTTCCATGTCTTATGCACAAAAAGTTCAAAAGAGGTTAAACACAATATGGTTCATAATTGGGGGTACACAGAACCTTATAACACAAACTTAGTCTTCCATTCATAACCCATATGCAAGTCTAATAAGCCAACTGAGGATACATTTACAAGTACACACCATACTAGTGCTTATAACCTTGGAACACTACCAAGACCAGTTAAACTCCAAAACATAACTTAGTAATTCATTACATGCCCATGTAGTTAGAAGTACCCGAAAGCTACCTTCAATGTGTAGTACATTATCAAATCTAGCAAAAAGAGTCCTACTACTAGACCCATGATCTAAAGAGCAAGCCATAAAACTAGAGCCCATGAGCACACATCCATGTTTCAAGACTTGTCCCACAATCCACATACAAGCTAGCAAAAACTCAAACATATATGGTCTTGAATACAGTCTTAGGAATGTCCTCTTCCTTTACTTTCAGCTAGAAGTATCCAAATCTCAAATCTATCTTAAAGAAGATCTTAGCTCCTTTGAGTTGATCAAAAAGATCCTCAATCCTAGGGAGTGGATACTTGTTCTTGATAGTTATTGCATTGAGCTTCCTGTAGTCAATGTATAGTCTCAAAGATCCATCATTCTTTTTCACAAAGAGAACAGGAGCTCCCCATGGTGAAACACTTGGCCTTATGAACCCTTTTTCAAGAAGTTCATCAACTTGTTTCCTGAGCTCATTCATCTCTGTGATTGGCATTCTGTAAGGAGGTATGGATATTTGACTAGCTCCTGGTTGCAACTTGATCTTAAACTTAATTTCCCTTAGTGGAGGAATACCTGGTAGGTCTTTAGGAAAGACTTGTGGAAAGTCTCTCACTACAAGTATTTTGTCCACTTCCTCATCACAGTACGATTCATTCAATTTATAACAGTAATCATGCTTAGAAATCATAGGTATTTCATCTAGCACCTCTAGCTCCATGCCACGCATTTCATACACTAATTCCTTAGAATTCACTAATGCATGCACTTCACCATCGGGCAATGTGATTTCCTTTTTAGCACAATCAATTCTTATGTTATGCATAGAAAGCCAATTCATACCCAGCACTAAATCATACTTAGGAATGTCCAACACTAGTAGATTAGTCATAACCTTAGTTTTTCCTACTACTAGCTCACAATCCTTAGCTAGGTCATTAGTGAAAAGACATTGATTGTCTACTATTTTCACTAAGAATAATCCTAGGGATGATTTCAGTAAGCAATTTCATGGCTTCAACAAATTTCCTAGCCACTATAGACACAAATGTACCAGTATCAAACAGAACACTAACAGGCATACCATTGAGGTAAATGTTACCTCTTAGTGCTCCACCCTACTGTATGTCTCTGACCTTTCAACTTGGAAGACATTACCAGCTCTCTGCACTGGAGGCTGAGGCACTAGAGGAACTGGCCTTTGCTGTCCCTCCCCTGGGGCTCCCCCTCTAGGTCCTACCGTAATAGTCGTCACTGGACCTTGGTGTTCTGGCCTCCTTTGAGCCTGTGGGCAATCTTTGATCCAATGATCCATGGATTCACATCTTAGACACGCTCGGTTGTCAAAATAGCAAGGTTTTTTTCCCTTGAAACTTCTTTCATTTAAGGAACCTTAGGCCAGGGAACTTCCCCTTAACCTTGCCCTCACCACTAATATGAGAATTCTTGGCAATTCCCTTGCCATGTGGTAGCTTTTTTTGCTTGCCTCCTACCTGACTACTTTCCACTGGTCCACTAGGAAAGTACTGAGTCTCATAGTCCTCTTACTCTACTAATAGAGCTTTCTGCACTACTTCATAGTATGTAATTGCTCCAAAAGGTCTAACAACCTTTCTAATGTCTGACTTTTGCTCTCTGACAAATATTTTGGCCTTCAACTCCTGCAGTCCATGATACTGAGGAGCATACCTCACCAACTGATTGAATTTGTGCTCATACTCTAGGACACTGAGGTTGTCCTGCCTTAGAGCATCAAATTCAGCTTGTTTCATATCCTTGATAGCATCACTAATGTACTGCTGTTGAAACAGCTGGGTGAACACTTGCTAAGTGATTTCCATGTCTTCTCTTGGACTTCTACCATTCTGGTTAAGATATCTATCTCTGGTGCTCCTCTACCATATCCTTGTATTTCCTACCAAATTATAGGTAGCCAGTGACACTCTCTTGGCAGAGGTGAGTGGCATCCTCTCAAACATTTTTTCTATGAAGATTAACCACTCCTTAGCTCTCTCAGGCCCAACTATTTGAAAACTATGGAGGTCTTAGGCCTTAGAACCTCTCCAATAGTCTGACTTCATCTAATCCTTCTAGATCCTCTGATCTGTCTCCTGGATCTGTGAGAGCTTTCTATATGGTGATGCTTTCTATGATCTCTCTGCCTTCTCCCTGATCTTCTCTCATGGCCTTCCTTAATCTCATTCCTAGTGAAGGAATGGTCATAGACTGAGGGATTGGTCCTAGATACCTGACCAATCTCATACCTTACTCTTCTTCCTCTTGGATTTCTCTTATCTTCATCTTTGTCGTCAATGATCTCATCATTTGTATCTTTTACACTTCCAGAAGGATCATATTCAGATGTGTTCCTAGTATCTTCTTTTGGCTACTGCTATGCATCTTGAATTGGTTCTGCTAGAGCTACTTGGAATCCCTCATGTTGTGCTTGAACCAGCCTTCTTAAGTATTCATTGATTAGAGCTAAGTTCCTCCAAAGCTCTAACCAAACCTGAGGCACTTCATGGATTGGTACCCCCTATCACCCTTGATTCCCTTTATTCTGTCCATTTTTTTGTTGCCCAAAATTAGTATGAGGCCTTCGGGGTGGTTCCCCTCTTCTTGTAGCAACCATGTTTATTTCCTACATTGATGGTTCATTATAAAGCACATATAAAGATCATATGTATTACAATGGTACTTTAGCAGCTGACCAAACTAAGTTCATGTATGTAGATGCACATAGTACAACTATTTGCTATGTACATATACAAACCATGCTTTGATACCAACTTCTGTTACCCACTCCGGGGTAGTCCAATTATGGTGCCGAAATTGTGCATTTAGACTCCCATGATTGGCAATGTTCTGTAGGCTATCAGAACACTACCCTTAGTGTGCATACCCAAGTGGCCCTCTTGGGCACTATGTAAACACATGCATATTGGTCCGACCATCACACATATAGTCACATTTCATGCACACTATGACAGCCCTCCTCAAGCTAATGCTTGGTTTTAGGAAGATTGTAACATTAGTTAGTACTAACTTTGGGCTCTAGAAACCCTTATTTCATTGCCATCTTTGTGCACTTCACACTAGGTCACAAAACCTTCAATAAGTGCACTCCCTCACTAAGCTTGGTTCATCAAGTTCATGGCTCTCTTCCAAGCTTAGCCTTAGCTCCATGGTTGCTTGAAAATACAGAAAAATCAAGCTTGATCCTTGGAGCTTCCAATCAATAGCTCTAGTTTGCTTCCGATTGCTTCCTTTTGCCTTCAATTTCAATTAATTGCAAGTTTAAAGGTGTGGTGGCTATGGAGGAAGTGTGGTTGTGTTCTTGGGTTGGAGGAGGCTGAAAATGGGAGAGCGGTAAGTGAATTGGCCACTTAAATGGCCTTAAATGAGCTTAACGGCACAAAACACACTTGAACAAGCTTAACGTTGCTTTATGTCATTTTACTTCTCACTAATTATGGTCTCTATCTTAAACTCATTGGTACACATGTGCCCAATATTTTTGACCATTTATCAAGCCTTGGCTGCCACCCCCATGGTGGGATAACCCCATAATTACACCATTTGACTTAAGTCAAAAGCTTGAACACCTTAAGGTTTACACTAAAACATTTAGGTCCTTAATGCTTTTAGTGTTTCCTTTGTCAAAACTTGTATTCCATGATCAATTTGGTCCTTCAATAGCACTTTCATACCATTCATATCCTTCCCATAACTCTTTACGTATCTTTCTTGAAAGTTTTTCAATTGAGTACCCGAATTTCCAAAATCTTCCAAAAAAGTCCATAGGTTGCTTGACAAACAAGCAATCCTTAAGGCTTTTCTTAGGGGCCAAGTTAGCAACTTGGAACACTTTTAAGAAGGTGTTCATTATACCTTTTACCCCTCGCACTTCAATCACTACAAAGAGAATTACATAATATAATGGCTTTTTGACCATTATGCCATACTTGTAATTCTCCCATTTTTGTGTGGTGGTAACAATCGTCCCCCATTAAAAATGTTGGTCCTGTAAAATAACCTTTAACTTCGGGTATTCTTCTGGATACCTTTCCATGAGATCTTTTTCAGTTTCCAAGGTTGCTTCTCTTTCAGAGTGGTGTGACCATTGAACTTTAACCATGGGAATTAGTTTGTTTCTTAACCTTCTGGCATCCTTGGCTAAGATAGCTATAGGTTTCTTTTTATATGTCAAGTTAGGTTCCAATTGTATGTCTTCTACTACAGTAGCATGCTTTGTGTCCAATAGACACTTCTTAAGCATACTGATGTGAAAAACATTGTGAACACTTGACATGCTTGGCGGCAGAGCTAACTTGTATGCTACCTTGCCAACTCTGTCCAAGATCTCATAAGGACCAATATATCTTGGAGCTAACTTAGTTCTTTTCCCAAATCTGAAAGTGCCTTTAGTTGGTGCAACTTTCAGCCAAACATTGTCATCGACCTCAAATTCCAAGTCTCTCATTCTTTTGTTTACATAGGATGTGGACCTTTCATTGGCTGCCTTTAATCTTTCTTGAATTTTCTTGATTTTGGCAGTTGTCTCTTCAATAATTTTGGGACCCAACTCTAGCCTGTCTGAGGCTTCCACCCAATGGTGGGGTGTCATGCACCTTCTTCCATATAATGCTTTATAAGGTGTTATGCCAATGATGCTTTGGTAGCTATTGGTATATGAGAATTCCACCAATGGCAAGTGCTGGTCCCATTCACCTTTGAAATCCAACACACAGCTCCTAAGCATGTCTACCAATATCTATATCACCCTTTTAGTTTGTCCATCAGTCTGAGGGTGGTAAGTAGTACTCAGGTGGATTTTGGTTCCTAGTGCTTGGTGAAAAGCACTCCAAGACCGAGATTTAAATCTTGGATCTCTATCAGATACAATGGAATCTAGTACTCCATGTAGTGTCACTATCTCCTGGACATGTATTTGAGCTAACTTCTCCAAGGAGTCTGTGATTTTCATAGGTAATAAGTGAGCAAATTTGGTTATGCTATCCACAATGACTTAGATTGTATCATGCCTTAATTTGGTCATAGGCAACCTGTTAGGCACCTCCTAAGTGCTTGGCTTAGGCCAAGGAAAAACAAAGAAAGTGAGAGAAAACAGAAAGGGAAAAAAGAGGAGTCATGGAGACTGGCACAGTGGCCTATGTGCAAAACAGGAGACTTTCAGGACTTAATTGCACATGGGAAATGTACATTTGGAAGACTGATAGAGAACTAAACAAAAAAAAAAGGGGGAGGACTAAACTGTGCACCAATTTAAGTGGTACAAGTGAAACCACAAGATTAAAGATGGCAATTCTGGCCATGCAAACTTTTGTGACGGCTAGTGCAAGACTAGACCATTTTTGGGAGACAATAATGATTACTAGTCATATCCTTGTCTTCCACTAAGTACACTATTCACTAGTTAGCTAAACAAACTAACTAGTTGATTATTAGTTCATGGCCGGTTATGCCATGGTTTTATATGGCCTTGGTACTTGTGTTGTTTAATTGCTTGGCAATTTGAGCCATGGGTGGACTTAAGTGTCCATTTGAGTACAAGATGGAGTGGCGGAATTGTGCTCTAGTGGACTTAAGGGCTCTAATGCGCCATGCAAAGAAATGGAAGCCAAGTTAACATTTTGGCTAACTAAAAGCATTTGTGTTCGGCCGAAACAAGCTAAGTCTTTGTTCATTTCGGGCTTCCCTTGTCTTTGCGAAACCGAGAGCACCTTTGAGAGTTCCTTCACAAATTGATTTTGAATTCCAAAGAAATTTGAAGGCTTTAGGAGATTCAAGCTTGAGAAGGAGTGTTTCGGTTCTTGTTTGCTTGGAATCAAAGTTGGAACTTGGAGATTGAAGAAGAACCGAGCCAACCAAGCTAGGGTTCTTGAGGTAACTTCAATGTTTCCTTGTGATAGCCCAAGGCCTCATCGTTGTGAGTCATGATGACTGTTGAGGAGACTTCTAGGAGGAAGAACGCCTGGAAGGTGGATCGCCCCAAGGAGAGTACCTGAAAAGCTGGTAAACAGGGTTAGGAGGCCCCCGGAGTGTTTTTCCGGGGGGGAGCCTCCGACGCCCAAGTCAGTGGTGGCCGGAAGAAGGAGAAAGTCACTAGCTCAAAGAGAAAGGCAGAAAAGTCTCGCCTGGTATTTTCTCAGAGTGTGGGAGCTGTATATCCGGCCTGCCAACCTCCTGTCAAGTATTTATTTCCTGTATATATAGGAATACCTAGCCCGTTCAGATCATGACATGTGTGCGGTCGGATGCTCCTGAATGTCTGGGCGTAGGGGACAGATAGTTGGTAACTAGATGGCCTCGAGCCTTGTGTTGAGACGGGCCATGATATGATTCTGATGGCGTCTGCGCGTCAGGGCGACTTTTTACGTCTGTGGTGGGACGTGTCAGAGGCTTCCTTAAATGCTTCCATAAATGCTCCTGCCGTACTCCCGAGGTCCCTGGGCGAGGTCGTCCTCTAGTTCGGACAGAGCCTCTTCGGGAATCATACCCTCAGTTCGGGGGTTCCCAGTTCCAGGGAGTTCCGCCTTCGGGGATATCATGTTCGGGCAGCAATGTCTGGTGCCACTTTTCCGAAGGCGCGCTGTTCACAACCTTGGGGGGGCGAATGGAGTCCTCAAGTTTTACTGGCGTGCCGAGGCTCGGAGCTCTCCGGCTATCTCCCGAGGTGCATGATTCCACCTGTTCCCGGGAAGCGCCAGTTCTTCTGGCCATTGTTGTGGCAGGGTGTTCGGCCAGATTGAGGCGATAGCCTTTGGCTATCACCTTGAATTCATGGTAGTTCTTCCATGTACAAGGAACTTAAGTGTTTATTTGAAGCTATGTTAAGCTAAATGAGCAAAGTATGTCTCGGTTTGGAAGTGGATTGTTGGCCGAATGCGTTCTTGGTGTTCTTCTTGGAGTTCATGGAAATTAATCCATGTATGATGCTTGTTGATGCTTGTTTAACCTTGTGATAGGTTGTTGTGGTGAAGGACACCAAATTTGTGGAAGTTAGCGTGTTGGCCGAAAGGTGGATTTGAGGTAATCCATGTTCTATCTTTAATCACATGGCATTGATGCCATGAACCGTGCTTATTGATGCATTGGTGTATGTATGTTGGCTTGGATTAAGTGAAGAACATGTGTATGTGAAGTGGGTATCATGGCCAAAAGTATGGAATGGTATAATTAAGTGTCCATTACTTGAATACATGGTTTGAATGCCATGAGTAATGCTATTGGATGACCTGATGGTCATATGTTGGTTTGAATGGATGAGAAACATTATAATGGGAAGTTTAGTGTAAAGGCCGAGAGCATAATTGGGTGTAATACGATGTGTTACCATGGATTACATGGTAGTTATGCCATGAGCATTGTTATTTGATGGCCATAAGATCATGAAATGTGTTAGTGGATAAATGACATCAATGTGCATAGTTGGGCAATGTGGCCGAGAACTTGGGCTAAAGTACTTGAGTATGCTTGCTTGGTTACATGGCATTTGTGCCATGAATAAGTTTAGTGGAGGTTTACATGCTCATGTAGTAAACAAGAATGTTGGGTAATGTAACGATGTGAAAATGTGTACTTTGGCCGAGAGATTAATACATGGTAACATAGTGCATTTCACTTGATGGCTTGGTAATACTACCATGGATATGACTTATTGGTGACTTGAGTGTCATGCAATGTGTTGGAATTATGGGCAGTACATGTATATGGAATAATGGCACTTTGGCCGAGAGCTTAAGTGTATATGTGGGTCATAGTGTTCTTCATATGGTCATGGTATTTTGGGTCCATGAGTTGTGTAATGATGCCTATGTGTTGTCATGCTAGGCATTGGAATTGAAGAGCACTTGGACATTTGAAACTTGGTTGAGACCGAGAGCTAATTGAGGTAGGGTTCACTGACACTTGTTCTGCTTGGTACTGTATACCATGATACAAGTGTCTAGAGTGGCTAAGTGATGGTTAATTGTGCCATATGACCTTAGCTACTTGATGGGCATATTGTGGTTACTTATTTGGTTGTTGATTAGCTAATTAACTATGGTACATGTACTAGAAATGCAAGTAAATGTGGCCTATTTGCTTGGCATTTTGGGAGCTCCTAATGGAATTGGTATTTTGGTAAGTTTGTGTGCAAGAAATGCACATGAGTACATGTATGGATGGATATGGCCGAGAGCCACTTTGTGAAGTGTGTGTGTGTACTTGTGTGCTTTGGTGAATTTCTTGTGCATGCTGACCCTTAAATGAGTTACTTCCTATAATTGTGTGTTTTGGTATATGTCTATGCCTGTTTTCTTGTCTTTGTGTCTGTTTTGCAGGATGAGCTAATGAACTGGAGGTTAAGCTTGAGTGAACTCTCAACTTAACTAAATAGACTCATTTGAGTTGTTTATATATAGATGTGAATCCTACTGAGTTATATGCTCACTGCCCATTCTCTATTTTCAGGCAAAGATATTCGGCCTGAGTAGGACTAAGCTGCTTGTGTGTGTGCTTAGTGTTTATATTTGCTTGCTTTCCAAGGTATGTGCCAATGTGTGCTTGGCTTAGCAGTTGGTTTTCATTACAAGTCTTATTCTTTATTGGCCGAGACTTATGGTTAGAGTTTGCAGGCAGTAGTGGAGACTTGTCTAGGGGGGAGCTATGGATATGTGGACTATGGCCTTGATCATAGTGTTTGCCTTTATGACCATGAACCAAGCCATTGGGCTAGTTTTGCAGTGTGTGCTCCTGTATGGCATACTTAAGGTCTTGTTTGACCATTAGGAGACATGGCTTGTAATAACTTGGCATATGTACTTTTGGATTCTCTTGGCTTGTAGCCATGTTTTGGACTACTAGGTAGACTACTCTTTTGGTGTATATATGTGTAGTCATTTGTGCCTAGACTTATTATGTTTGGATGGGTTTTGTATGCCAAGTTATGTATGGACTATGGATGGCTTAATGCT
Organism: Aquilaria yunnanensis; assembly: GCA_039654915.1. Lineage (NCBI taxonomy): Eukaryota > Viridiplantae > Streptophyta > Magnoliopsida > Malvales > Thymelaeaceae > Aquilaria > Aquilaria yunnanensis. Next base: position 50,586,072 of record CM077594.1, on the reverse strand, counting down.
TGCTTATGTTTATGTGATTATGGGCCATTGTTTGGCATTTTCATGTGATGATGGGCTTTGTTTCATGAAGACTAATGGTATAAGCATATGTACAAGTGTTGACCGAATGCATCATGTATATCTTGCATATGGTTTTCAAACCTCTAAACCAACCTTGTGGGCTTCTTGGCTGCCATATAGTTAGCACACATGATGCACACTATGTATGCACTAAAATTGCATTAGGTGAATCCTTGCTTGTAGGGCAAGTTAAGGGTTTGGGCCTTGCCCTTGCTGCGAGTTGTTATTGAAGTTTATTAAAGCCACTTGGGCCACCTCCCAGGCCTCTTAACTTAAGAAAATAAGACTTAAAAGTTGCCATTTCTTGCTTGGCCGAAAATTAGAAACCCAGTTTGAAGTTGGGCTGGTGGTTTTAAGTTAGTAACTTTTAGGCCAGGGCCTGAGTGAGGTGTGACAGGCTTTGTTTGGTATCAGAGACTGCATGGTACTATGATTAGGGTTTAGCCTAGACAGAGTCTCCTTAGGTTTAACTTGAATAAGACTTGTATTATTTTTGGATATATGTGAATATCTGCAATTGAAAGTGCAGGATGAGAACTAGGGGCAGGGACAAAGATTCCCTGAGACAAGAGCAGGAAACTGCAGCCCATGATGTTGAGGGCTTACCAGAAAATGTGCCTGAGACCCAGGCAGAAGAAATGGGTCATAATGGGGCTCAAGAGCCCACTGCCAGGTACCAAGCACCTGGACCCAGCAGAGGCAGACAAGAGAGACTAGAAGTGATGGTGGAGTCACTACATGCAACAGTGGCTCAACTAGTGCTGGGAATGAAATCCTTGGCTAGAGGCCAAGCCCAGAATCAGGAACAAGTAGAGCCAGCAGAAGCAGTTGGCAGAAGGAGAAGGAGACCTGGCAAAGAGCCAGTGGGTTATGATCAGTCCAGCAGAGCTGGAGGAAACCAAGAGGAGGAGGATGCAGATGAAGAAATGAGATATTCTAGGGCCAGGAGATTGAGATCAGAAGTGAGACACGAGCCCAGAGTTGAGATAGAAGAAGAGGAGGATGACAGCCCAGATATTGAAGAGAGGGATGCTTATATTTACTCAAGGGGGGCTGAACCCTCTATAGAGGAGACCACAGTAAGAAGTAAGTCAAGCAGGTCTTCTAAAGAAAAGTCTAGCAGCAGGGAGGAGAGCAGGAGCAGGTACAGTAGAGGAGGACTAAAGGAGGGCCAGTTGGAGGGGTTTCTGGCACTAAAACCTGCAGTTTTCAGGGGAAGATGTGATCCAGAAGAAGCAGAATTCTGGTTATATCAGTTGGAGAAGATTTTGGAAAGAATGGAGGTTACTTCCACTCAGAGAGTTTTGCTAGCCACTTTTAGGCTAGAGGGAAATGCTGAACTCTGGTGGAGGGCAGTATAGAGGAGTTATCAGGAGAGGAACCAGAGGAGACCTCCAGACAGGAGAAGAGCCATGAGGTGGCCTGATTTCCTCAGAGTCTTCAGGCAGCAATATGTCAGTGAGGCACAAAAAGATCAGAAACAGGTTGAATTTGATCAACTAGAGCAAGGGAACCTCAGTGTGTTGGAATATGAACAGAGGTTCAATAGTCTGATCAGGTATGCCCCACAATATAAAGGGCAAGAGGAGTTGAGAACCAAAAGATTTATTAGGGGGCTGAGACCAGAGCTGAGGCAAATCCTCAGAGCTATTGGAGCCAGAGACTACTATATAGTCATGCAAAGTGCATTGGCTCTAGAGCAGGAATTCCAGGAACAATTCAAAAGTGGACCTGGAAGTGGCAGTGGAACCAAGAAAGGCCAGACATCAAAGAGGCCGAGAGAAGAGAGGGACGCAGGTGGAAGTAGGAAAGAAAATAGGCAAGGTAGAGGGCCACAGACACAGCAGTATGGTCCTCAGTGCAGCATTTGTGGAAAGTTCCATGGCAATAAGCCATGCTTTAAGGCTTCCACAGGATGCCACAGGTGTGGTGCCCCAGACCACTGGGTGAAAGATTGCCCAAAAAGGGGTGATGGAAGTAAGAAATTGCTGGGAACCTTTAATCCCAGAGGGCCTAGGGGACAGTTGCCTATGCCCCAACTAAGGACTCAAGGGCCAGCCCAGGGTGGGAGGCCAGCAACCAGAGTCCCTCAGGAGCAAAGAAGGCCTGGTACATTTCCAGGGAGAGTGTTTCAGCTGGAACCTGCCAGGAGGGGACAGGAAGCACCTGAGACCGAGGAAGCTGAAAGGGAGACTAGTCAGCAAAGGACTAGGAGAAAGGCCTTGGAAGGTAAACTTTATCTCAATGGTCAATTAGTATCTGTTTTATTTGATACTGGGGCTTCATTATCTGTAATAGCTACCAGCTTGGTGACAACCATGAATTTAGAGGTAAAGTATATGGACAACATGTACTTGGTAAGAACAGCTGGCAATGAAATTTTGTTTGCCTATTACCTGGTAGAAAACTGTGAAATACAGATAGGCAAGCTGAAACTGAGAACAAACCTCATAGTGTTGGAGACACATGGCTATGATGTGATATTGGGTATGAATTGGTTAGAAGAGAACCGAGTCATTATTGATTGTCAGGCCAGGAAATTATTATTGCCTGGTCGAACAGAGGTTGAATTGGAGAAGCCCTTAGACTTGGCTGTGGACTGCCATATAAAAGTGCTGGAGATGATAATTCCAGAAGGTGAACAAGATTGCATGGTACTGAATGACCAGGAAATATCTGAAGAACTTAGGAAAATACCTGTGGTTCAGAATTTTCCAGGAGTCTTTCCTACAGACCTGCCTGGGTTACCACCCTCCAGAGAGGTGGAGTTTGAAATTAAGCTGGTGCCTGGAGCAGCACCAGTGTCTACTGCTCCATACAGAATGGCAGTGTCTGAGATGGTAGAACTCAGGAAGCAGTTGGATGAACTGCTAGGAAAAGAGTTCATTAGACCCAGTGTATTTCCTTGGGGAGCACCTGTGTTGTTTGTGAAAAAGAAGGATGGAACCCTTAGGCTCTGTATAGATTACAGAAAGCTGAATGCATTAACCATAAAGAATAAGTATCCTCTGCCAAGAATAGAGGATTTATTTGATCAATTAAAAGGAGCGAGGGTGTTCTCCAAAATTGATCTAAGGTCTGGATATTTCCAGTTAAAGGTAAAGGAGGAGGACATACCTAAGACTGCTTTTAGGACTAGGTATGGTCATTTTGAATATACAGTGATGCCATTTGGGCTCACTAATGCACCTGCATTCTTTATGGACCTGATGCAGAGAGTGTTCAGGGCACACCTGGACCACTTTGTGGTGGTGTTCATTGATGATATCTTGGTATATTCCAAGGATGAGGAAACTCATAAGGAACACCTTAAAGTAGTGCTTGGATTGCTCCAAGAACATCAGCTTTATGGAAAGCTGAGTAAGTGCGAATTTTGGACGAGGAAGATTGGGTTTCTGGGTCATATAATAAGTGATCAAGGATTGGCCGTAGACCCTGAAAAGGTAAGATCAATCCTTGATTGGAAGCAGCCCCAGAGTGTAAAGGAAGTCAGAAGCTTCCTAGGGTTAGCTGGCTACTACAGAAGATTTGTGCCAAAATTTTCTGTACTAGCAGCTCTTATGACCCAGTTAATCAGAAAGAACCAGAAGTTTGTCTGGGAACCTCAATGTGAGGAAAGCTTTCAAGAGCTGAAAAAGAGGCTGACTACAGCTCCTGTACTAGTCCTACCTGATCCTGAAAGGGCTTATGAGGTATTCACAGATGCCTCTCATGTAGTACTAGGTTGTGTATTAATGCAAGAAAAGCAAGCTATTGCATTTGGGTCTAGACAGTTGAGACCACATGAAAAGAAATATCCAGTGCATGACCTGGAACTAGCAGCAGTGGTATTTGCCCTTAAGCAATGGAGGCATTATCTTCTTGGTAATAGATTCCAAGTGTTTACAGACCATAAAAGTCTCAAGTACCTTTTTACTCAAAAGGATTTGAATATGAGACAAAGAAGGTTGGAATATCTAAAGGATTTTGACTGTGTAATTGAGTACACAGCTGGGAAAGCCAATGTAGTGGCAGATGCCTTGAGCAGAAATTATACAGGAATACTCAAAGGTGGTGAGATTGAGCATAAGGCAGAAAGCCTGAGTATTGCTCAGTTAGCAAGCCAATGGTTGGCTAGGGAAAGTGAGCAGATGAAAATACTCACTATTACACCAGAGTGGAAAGAACTTATTAAAGAAGCTCAAGCTGGTGATGAGGAGCTAGAACTGATTTCTGGCAAAAATAAGGGAGAGCTATTCCAAGGTTTTTCCTTTAAGCAAGGGGTGTTGTATTTCCAAAATAGGTTGTATGTGCCTGAAAAGGACAACCTAAGAGTTCAAATACTAGAGGAAGCTCACTCTAGTAAACTGGGTATGCACCCAAGAGCCACAAAAATGTATCATGCACTCAGAACACATTTTTGGTGGCCTTATTTGAGAAAGGATATAAACACACTTGTAGCTAGTTGTGAAACCTGCCAACAAGTGAAGGTGGAGCACCAGAAACCAGGGGGAAAGCTGCAAAGCTTACCCATACCTGAGAGAAAGTGGGGCTCCATCTCTATGGATTTTGTTGTGGGTATGCCATTAACAAGGAGAAGGCATAATGCCATTTGGGTCATTGTGGATAGATTGACCAAGGCAGCCCATTTTCTACCTATGAATCTTACTGATTCTTTGGATAAGTTGGCACAGCTCTATATAAGAGAGATAGTAAGATTACATGGAATACCAGATGATATAGTGTCAGATAGGGATCCTAGATTTGTCTCTAGATTCTGGAAATCCCTACACCTGGCACTGGGTACTAAATTGAAATTTAGCTCTGCTTACCATCCTCAGACAGATGGGCAGACAGAAAGAACTATACAAACTCTGGAAGACATGTTGAGGTGTTGTGTAATTGACTTCCAGGGTGAATGGGATGTGCATCTCCCATTGGTAGAGTTTTCCTATAACAATGGATATCATTCAGTGATAGGTATGGCTCCTTATGAGGCCTTATATGGCAGGAGATGTGTTACTCCTCACTGCTGGCATCAGCCAGAAGATAAGTTGGAATTGGGGCCAGACATTGTTAAGGAAACCACTGAAAAGATTAAATTGATCCAGGCTAGGATCAAAGCTGCAAATGATAGGCAGCAAGCCTATGCAAACCTTAAAAGGAGAAGGGACCTGGAGTTCCAGGTAGGAGATTGGGTGTGGTTAAAGGTTTCTCCAATGAAAGGAGTAATCAGATTTGGCAAAAAGGGGAAACTGGCACCTAGATATGTAGGGCCATATCAGATATTGACCAAAGTGGGAAATGTGGCATATCAGCTGGACTTGCCTCCAGAACTTGGAAACATACACAATGTATTTCATGTGAGTTTGCTCAAGAAATATGTTCCAAGTTACAAGCAAATTGAAACACCTACATCAATGATTGTGTCACCTAACCTCACTTATGAAGAAGTGCCAATCCAGTTCCTGGCCAGAGATACCAGGAGCTTAAGAAGTAGGTGGATTTCAATGATTAAGGTACAGTGGAGTAACCATACTCCAGAGGAGGCTACCTGGGAAGTGGAACAGGAAATTGCTTCCAGGTACCCTCAGCTATACCTTAAGTTGGTGAAGAATTTGGAGGACCAAAATCTTTAAGGAAGGAGGAATTGTTAGGCACCTCCTAAGTGCTTGGCTTAGGCCAAGGAAAAACAAAGAAAGTGAGAGAAAACAGAAAGGGAAGAAAGAGGAGTCATGGAGACTGGCACAGTGGCCTATGTGCAAAACAGGAGACTTTCAGGACTTAATTGCACATGGGAAATGTACATTTGGAAGACTGATAGAGAACTAAACAAAAAAAAAAAAGGGGGACTAAACTGTGCACCAATTTAAGTGGTACAAGTGAAACCACAAGATTAAAGATGGCAATTGTGGCCATGCAAACTTTTGTGACGGCTAGTGCAAGACTAGACCATTTTTGGGAGACAATAATGATTACTAGTCATATCCTTGTCTTCCACTAAGTACACTATTCACTAGTTAGCTAAACAAACTAACTAGTTGATTATTAGTTCATGGCCGGTTATGCCATGGTTTTATATGGCCTTGGTACTTGTGTTGTTTAATTGCTTGGCAATTTGACCCATGGGTGGACTTAAGTGTCCATTTGAGTACAAGATGGAGTGGCGGCTTTGTGCTCTAGTGGACTTAAGGGCTCTAATGCGCCATGCAAAGAAATGGAAGCCAAGTTAACATTTTGGCTAACTAAAAGCATTTGTGTTCGGCCGAAAATAGCTAAGTCTTTGTTCATTTCGGGCTTCCCTTGTCTTTGCGAAACCGAGAGCACCTTTGAGAGTTCCTTCACAAATTGATTTTGAATTCCAAAGAAATTTGAAGGCTTTAGGAGATTCAAGCTTGAGAAGGAGTGTTTCGGTTCTTGTTTGCTTGGAATCAAAGTTGGAACTTGGAGATTGAAGAAGAACCGAGCCAACCAAGCTAGGGTTCTTGAGGTAACTTCAATGTTTCCTTGAATTCATGGTAGTTCTTCCATGTACAAGGAACTTAAGTGTTTATTTGAAGCTATGTTAAGCTAAATGAGCAAAGTATGTCTCGGTTTGGAAGTGGATTGTTGGCCGAATGCGTTCTTGGTGTTCTTCTTGGAGTTCATGGAAATTAATCCATGTATGATGCTTGTTGATGCTTGTTTAACCTTGTGATAGGTTGTTGTGGTGAAGGACACCAAATTTGTGGAAGTTAGCGTGTTGGCCGAAAGGTGGATTTGAGGTAATCCATGTTCTATCTTTAATCACATGGCATTGATGCCATGAACCGTGCTTATTGATGCATTGGTGTATGTATGTTGACTTGGATTAAGTGAAGAACATGTGTATGTGAAGTGGGTATCATGGCCAAAAGTATGGAATGGTATAATTAAATGTCCATTACTTGAATACATGGTTTGAATGCCATGAGTAATGCTATTGGATGACCTGATGGTCATATGTTGGTTTGAATGGATGAGAAACATTATAATGGGAAGTTTAGTGTAAAGGCCGAGAGCATAATTGGGTGTAATACGATGTGTTACCATGGATTACATGGTAGTTATGCCATGAGCATTGTTATTTGATGGCCATAAGATCATGAAATGTGTTAGTGGATAAATGACATCAATGTGCATAGTTGGGCAATGTGGCCGAGAACTTGGGCTAAAGTACTTGAGTATGCTTGCTTGGTTACATGGCATTTGTGCCATGAATAAGTTTAGTGGAGGTTTACATGCTCATGTAGTAAACAAGAATGTTGGGTAATGTAACGATGTGAAAATGTGTACTTTGGCCGAGAGATTAATACATGGTAACATAGTGCATTTCACTTGATGGCTTGGTAATACTACCATGGATATGACTTATTGGTGACTTGAGTGTCATGTAATGTGTTGGAATTATGGGCAGTACATGTATATGGAATAATGGCACTTTGGCCGAGAGCTTAAGTGTATATGTGGGTCATAGTGTTCTTCATATGGTCATGGTATTTTGGGTCCATGAGTTGTGTAATGATGCCTATGTGTTGTCATGCTAGGCATTGGAATTGAAGAGCACTTGGACATTTGAAACTTGGTTGAGACCGAGAGCTAATTGAGGTAGGGTTCACTGACACTTGTTCTGCTTGGTACTGTATACCATGATACAAGTGTCTAGAGTGGCTAAGTGATGGTTAATTGTGCCATATGACCTTAGCTACTTGATGGGCATATTGTGGTTACTTATTTGGTTGTTGATTAGCTAATTAACTATGGTACATGTACTAGAAATGCAAGTAAATGTGGCCTATTTGCTTGGCATTTTGGGAGCTCCTAATGGAATTGGTATTTTGGTAAGTTTGTGTGCAAGAAATGCACATGAGTACATGTATGGATGGATATGGCCGAGAGCCACTTTGTGAAGTGTGTGTGTGTACTTGTGTGCTTTGGTGAATTTCTTGTGCATGCTGACCCTTAAGTGAGTTACTTCCTATAATTGTGTGTTTTGGTTTATGTCTATGCCTGTTTTCTTGTCTTTGTGTCTGTTTTGCAGGATGAGCTAATGAACTGGAGGTTAAGCTTGAGTGAACTCTCAGCTTAACTAAATAGACTCATTTGAGTTGTTTATATATAGATGTGAATCCTACTGAGTTATATGCTCACTGCCCATTCTTTATTTTCAGGCAAAGATATTCGGCCTGAGTAGGACTAAGCTGCTTGTGTGTGTGCTTAGTGTTTATATTTGCTTGCTTTCCAAGGTATGTGCCAATGTGTGCTTGGCTTAGCAGTTGGTTTTCATTACAAGTCTTATTCTTTATTGGCCGAGACTTATGGTTAGAGTTTGCAGGCAGTAGTGGAGACTTGTCTAGGGGGGAGCTATGGATATGTGGACTATGGCCTTGATCATAGTGTTTGCCTTTATGACCATGAACCAAGCCATTGGGCTAGTTTTGCAGTGTGTGCTCCTGTATGGCATACTTAAGGTCTTGTTTGACCATTAGGAGACATGGCTTGTAATAACTTGGCATATGTACTTTTGGATTCTCTTGGCTTGTAGCCATGTTTTGGACTACTAGGTAGACTACTCTTTTGGTGTATATATGTGTAGTCATTTGTGCCTAGACTTATTATGTTTGGATGGGTTTTGTATGCCAAGTTATGTATGGACTATGGATGGCTTAATGCTTGCTTATGTTTATGTGATTATGGGCCATTGTTTGGCATTTTCATGTGATGATGGGCTTTGTTTCATGAAGACTAATGGTATAAGCATATGTACAAGTGTTGACCGAATGCATCATGTATATCTTGCATATGGTTTTCAAACCTCTAAACCAACCTTGTGGGCTTCTTGGCTGCCATATAGTTAGCACACATGATGCACACTATGTATGCACTAAAATTGCATTAGGTGAATCCTTGCTCGTAGGGCAAGTTAAGGGTTTGGGCCTTGCCCTTGCTGCGAGTTGTTATTGAAGTTTATTAAAGCCACCTGGGCCACCTCCCAGGCCTTTTAACTTAAGAAAATAAGACTTAAAAGTTGCCATTTCTTGCTTGGCCGAGAATTAGAAACCCAGTTTGAAGTTGGGCTGGTGGGTTTAAGTTAGTAACTTTTAGGCCAGGGCCTGAGTGAGGTGTGACACAACCAGTCAAAAATTCCATGGTTATGTCGCCCAACTTCCTCACTAGTATAGGTAGAGTCTATAAGGTACTAGTTGGCTTCTGGTGCTCTACCTTTACCTTCTGGCATTTGGCACATTTGGAGAGATAAGTAGCTATGTCTCTTTTCATATTTGGCTGCCAGAAGTGAGTCTTCAAGTCTTTATACATTTTCTCACTTCTCGGATGGATGTTCAACTTGCTTGTGTGAGCCTCTTCAAGTATTTTATCCCTAAGCTTTGCTTCTTTAGGCACATAGATTTGGCCCTTGAAATACAGTAATACTTGCTTGTAGGCAAAAGATTGATACAAGGAACCTTTTTGCTCTCCTGAAATCTTTTTCAGATTAGGATCTATTTCTTGTGCCTTTCTAGCTTCTTTAATCCACCCAAACTGAATTGTCAATGTGTAAATTTGGGCTTCATCCCACTTATGCCATTTATGCCATAGGCATAGTAGACTATTCTGGTCATCATGATCAGCTATGGATCCTTCTTTCGAAAGTCTTGTGTACTTCCTACTTAAGGCATCTGCTACCAGATTGCCTTTGCCCTCTGTGTACTCTATACTATAGTCAAAGTCATTGATGTACTTTAACCATCTCATTTGCCTCATTTTCAACTCTTTCTGAGTGAACAAGTACTTTAGGCTCTTATGGTCAGTGTACATCACAAAGGAACTACCCATCAAGTAATGCCTCCATTGCTTCAGAGCAAAAATGACTGCTGCCAGTTCTAGGTTATAGGTAGGATAATTTTGCTCATGGGGTCTCAACTACCTTGACCCATAAGCAATGACATTTCTGTCTTGCATAAGTACACAACCTAACCCAGATCTAGATGCATCTATATATATGATGTAGGGCTTACTTCGATCAGGAAGAATCAATACTGGAGCTTTAATCTACCTTTGCTTGACCTCCTGGAAACCATTTTCACACTTCTCAGTCCACTCAATCTTTGACCTTTCTTGGTCAGATTAGTAAGAACTAATGCAATCATGGAAAAGCTTGATACAAATCTCCTGCAGTATCCAGCTAATCCTAGGAAACTTCTGATTTCCTTCACAGTCTTTCATCTTTCCTACTCTTGCACTGCCTTGACCATTTTAGGGTCTGCCTTAAGGCCTTGTGCATCTATGATGTGTCCTAGGAAAGACACTTCCCTTATCCAGAATTCACACTTAGATAACTTGGCATAAAGCTGGTGTTCCAACAGAGTCTTTAAGACAATCTAAAATGATGTCCATGTTCATTTTCATCCTTGGAATACACTAAAATGTCATCAATGAACACAACCACAAATTTGTCCAGATGTGGTCTGAACACCCTATTAATTAGGTCCACGAAAGTAACTAGGGCATTAGGCAAACCAAATGGCATGCCTATGTACTCATAGTGCCCATAACTAGTCCTGAATACAGTCTTAGGAACGTCCTATTCCTTTACTCTCAGCTGGAAGCATCCAAATCTCAAATCTATCTTGGAGAAGATCTTAGCTCCCTTGAGTTGATCAAAAAGATCCTCACTCCTAGGGAGTGGATACTTGTTCTTGATAGTTATTGCATTAAGCTTCCTGTAGTCAATGTATAGTTTCAAAGATCCATCCTTCTTTTTCACAAAGAGAACAGGAGCTCCCCATGATGAAACACTTGGCCTTATGAACCCTTTTTCAAGAAGTTCATCAAGTTGTTTCTTGAGCTCATTCATCTCTGTGATTGGCATTCTGTAAAGAGGTATGGATATTGGACTAGCTTCTGGTTGCAGCTTGATTTCAAAGTCAATCTCCCTTTGTGGAGAAATACCTAGCAAGTCTTCAGGAAAGACTTCCTGAATGTCTCTCACTATAGGTATTCTATCCACATCTTTTTCATAGTACAATTCATTCAATGCATAACAGTAATCATGCTCAGAAATCATAGGTACCTCTTCTAGTACCTCTAGCTCCATGCCATGCATTTCATACACTAATTCCTTTGAATTCACTAATGCATGCAATTCACCATTAGGCAATGTGATTTCCATCTTAGCACAATCAATTCCTATGTTATGGATAGAAAGCCAATTCATACCCAGCACTACATCATACTTAGGAATGTCTAAATCTAGCATATTAGTCACTAACCTTAGTCTTTCCTACTATTAGCTCACAATCCTTAGCTAGGTCATTAGTGAAAAGACATTGACTACTTGCTGTTTTCACTAAGGATATCCTAGGCATGATTTCAGTAGGCAATTTCATGGCTTCAACAAATTTCCTAGCCACTATAGACACAGATGCACCAGTATCAAACAAAACACTAACAGCCATACCTTTAAGGTAAATGTTACCTCTTAGTGTTCCTTCTTGCTTTGATGTCTCTGGCCTCTCCACTTGGAAGACACTGCCAACTCTCTACACTGGAGGCCAAGGCACTGGAGGGACTAGCCTCTGCTGTCCCTCCCTAGGTGCTCCCCCTGTAGGTCCTGCCCCAACAGGCCTTACTGGACCTTGGTCTTCTGGCCTCCTTTGAGCCTGTGGGCAGTCTTTGATCCAATGATCCATGGATCCACATCCTAGACATGCTTGGGTATCAAAATAGCAAGGTTTCTTTCCATGAAACTTCTTGCATTTAGGGCACCTTAGGCCAGGGAACTTCCCCTTAACCTTGCCCTCACCACCACAATGAGAATTCTTGGCAATTCCTTTGCCATGTGGTGGCTTGTTCTGCTTGCCTTTTGCCTGACTACTTTCCCCTGGTCCACCGGGAAAGTACTTAGTCTCATACTCCTCTTGCTACACTAATAGAGCTTTCTACACTACTTCATAGTATATGGCTACTCCGAAAGGTCTTACAGCATTTCTAATGTTTGACTTTAGGCCTTTGACAAATCTTTTGACCTTCAACTCCTCCAGTCCATGATACTGAGGAGCATACCTCACCAACTGATTGAATTTGTTCTCATTCTCTAGGACATTGAGATTGCCCTACTTTAGAGCATCAAATTCAGCTTGCTTTATATCCTTGATAGCATCACTGATGTACTGCTCTTGGAATAGCTGTGGGAGCTCTGGCCAGCTCATCTTAACATCTCTTCCAAGCCTTCTGATCTTCTGGAAAGCATACCTATCTCTGGTGTTTCTCCACCACATCTCTGCACTGCCTACCAGATTGTAGGTAGCTAGTGACACTCTCTTGGTGGAGCTAAGTGGCATCCTCTCAAACATTTTTTCAATGAAGATTAACCACTCCTCAGCTCTCTCTGGCCCAGCTCTTCCGTAAAACTGCAGAGGTCTTAGGCCTTGGAACCTCTCCAACAGTCTGACCTCATCTAGGCCTTCTAGATCCTCTAATCTATGTCTCCTGGATCTGTGAGAGCCCTCTGTATGGTGATGCTCTCTATGATCTCTATGATCTCTTTGCCTTCTCCTAGATCTTCTCTCGTGGCCATCCTCAATCTCATTCTTAGTGAGGGAATGGTCATAGAATGAGGGATTGGTCCTGGACACCTAACCAATCTGAGACCTTAGTCTTCTTCCTCTTGGATTTTTCCTATCCTCATCTTCCTCCTCAACAGTTTCACCATTTGTGTCGTTCAAGCTTCCAGAAGGAACATATTCAGATGTGTTCCTAGTATCCTCTTCTCGCTGATGCTGTGCATCTTGAACTGGTTTTACTGGAGCTACTTGGACTCCCTGTTGTTGTGCTTGAATCAACCTCATTAAGTTTTCATTGATTAGAGCTAAGTTCCTCTGAAGCTCTAACCAAACCTGAGGCAGTTCAGGGTTTGGTACCCCCTGTTGCCCCTGATTCCCTCTATTCTGTCCATTTCCTTGTTGCCTAGAATCAGTAGGAGGCCTTCGAGGTGGTTCCCCTCTCCTTGTGGCAACCATGTTTACTTCTTGAATTGATGATTCACCAGAGAGCACATATAAAGATCATAGGTATTTCAATGGTACTTAACACTAGCAGCTGACCAAACTGAGTTCATATATGTAGATGCATGCAATGCAACTATATGCTATGTACATGTATAACTCATGCTCTAATACCAACTTCTGTTACCCACTTTGGGGTAGTCTAGTTATGGTGCGAAAACTGTGCATTTAAACTCCCAGGATTGGTGTGTCTGCTAGGTCATCAGAACAACACCCTTAGTGTACATACTCAAGTGACCCTCTTGAGCACTATGCAAATACATGCATATTGGTCTAACCATAACACACATATTTACATTTATGCACACTTTGGCAACTAAGAAGGAAAACATTAGCACAAGTCTTAGTTTTGGCTTCCACACATTAGGCAATCTTGTTAAGTTCTAGTGACCAGCCACTGTACCTACAACTTCCACTAATAAATTGTATCATTCTAACCATGTAAACCCTATTTTATTTGCTCCATTATCAAGTAGAGACTTAGAGCAAACCAAGGAATTTTTTTTTATATCAATAGCCCACCTATGGACCAAGTTATGGACTTTTGAAGTTGGTTACAAAATTCTGACCAAATGAACAGTAACTCAGCCAGATTTGTAACATCATAGCTTTGGCTACAGTCTTTGATCTAATGATCCATGGATCCACATCTTAGACACGCTTGGGTATCAAAGTAGCAAGGTTTCTTTCCATGAAACCTCCTGCACTTAGGGCACCTTAGGCCAGGGAACTTCCCCTTAACCTTGCCCTCACCACCAAAATGGGAACTCTTGGCAATTCCTTTGCCATGTGGTGGCTTCTTCTGCTTGCCTCCTACCTAACTACTTTCCCCTGGTCCACTAGGAAAGTACTTAGTCTCATACTCCTCTTGCTCTACTAATAGAGCTTTCTGCACTACTTCATAGTATGTAACTACTCCAAAAGGTCTAACAGTCCTTCTAATGTCTGACTTTAGGCCTCTAACAAATCTTTTGGCCTTCAATTCCTCAAGTCCATGATACTGAGGAGCGTACCTTACCAACTGATTGAATTTGTGATCATACTCTAGGACACTGAGATTGTCCTACCTTAGAGCATCAAATTCAGGTTGCTTCATATCCTTGATAGCATAACTGATGTACTGCTCTTGGAATAGTTGTGTGAACTCTAGCCAGCTCATCTCAATATCTCTTCCTGGCCTTCTTCCCTTCTGGAAAGCATACCTGTCTCTAGTGTTTCTCCACCATATCTCTACACTGCCTACCAAGTTGTAAGTAGCCAGTGACACCTTCTTGGTGGAGCTGAGTGGCTTCCTCTTAAACATCTTTTCAATGAAGATTAACCACTCCTTAGCTCTCTCTGGCCCAGCCCTTCCATCAAACTGTGGAGGTCTTAGGCCTTGGAACCTTTCCAACAATCTTGATGGCCTTGGGCCTCATCGTTGTGAGTCATGATGACTGTTGAGGGGACTTCTAGGAGGAAGAACGCCTGGAAGGTGGATCGCCCCAAGGAGAGTACCTGAAAAGCTGGTAAACAGGGTTAGGAGGCCCCCGGAGTGTTTTTCCGGGGGGGGGGAGCCTCCGACGCCCAAGTCAGTGGTGGCCGGAAGAAGGAGAAAGTCACTTGCTCAAAGAGAAAGGCAGAAAAGTCTCGCCTGGTATTTTCTCAGAGTGTGGGAGCCATATCTCCGGCCTACCAACCTCCTGTCAAGTATTTATTTCCTGTACATATAGGAATACCTAGCCCGTTCAGATCATGACATGTGTGCGGTCGGATGCTCCTGAACGTCTGGGCGTAGGGGACAGATAGTTGGTAACTAGATGGCCTCGAGCCTTGTGCTGAGACGGGCAATGATATGATTCTGATGGCGTCTGCTCGTCAGGGCGACTTTTTACGTCTGTGGTGGGACGTGTCAGAGGCTTCCTTAAATGCTTCCTTAAATGCGCCTGCCGTACTCCCGAGGTCCCTGGGCGAGGTCGTCCTCTAGTTCGGACAGAGCCTCTTCGGGAAGCATACCCTCAGTTCGGGGGTTCCCAGTTCCAGGGGGTTCCGCCTTCGGCGATATCATATTCGGGCAGCAATGTCTGGTGCCACTTTTCTGAAGGCGCGCTGTTCACAACCTTGGGGGGCGAATAGAGTCCTCAAGTTTTACTGGCGTGCCGAGGCTCGGAGCTCTCCGGCTATCTCTTGAGGTGCATGATTCCACCTGTTCCCGGGAAGCGCCAGTTCTTCTGGCCATTGTTGTGGCAGGGTGTTCGGCCAGATTGAGGCGATAGCCTTTGGCTATCACATGCCCCCCTCTGGAAAGCCGAAATGAAGACTTCGGTTTGCATCTCTTTCCGAGGTTGTTGTTGGGAGTCTTGTTGGGAAGCATAACCTGTTCCGAGGTCACACCTTTTGCCCGAGGGTCTGGGCTGTTCGGCCTTGGCCTATTCTTTGGTGTCTCCGAGGCAAAGCCTGTACCGAAGATACACCTCTTGCCCAAAAGTCATGGGCTGTTCAGCCATAGCCTGTCTCTTGGTGTCCTCGAGGTGGCCTGCTTTTTATTTCTGCAGGTCTGATGGCCAAGCGTGTCAGACTGAGCGGCGCGTCTCCATTTCTCAGGGATGTCAAATGACGTGTCCCAATCAGGAGATGTGTCCCGGTTTTCCAGGCACATTTGGGGAGGCACGTCCCCCATTTCTGCGCAGCGGTTGACACGCGGCTTCTTGCCATTGGAGAATAGGCGCGTCATTTACAGAGGGCGCACCTTTTCGGGTGCAGCGGGCAGTTACGGCGACGGTTCGCCTCCAATGGGTACTTATGATGTCTTTTCGGTTACCCACCTTTGGCCTATAAATAGCCCATTCCATCATAAGTCCCACTTACTGTTTTTCTGCTCTCTCTCTGCTTTGCCCTCTGTTCTTGCATTTTATCTTGCTTTCTGTGGCGGAGCTTCTTTAATCAGAGCTTTTCCTACCAACTTTCACGACGGCGTCCTCAGGCAAATCTTTTGGTGGGTTTTGATTTCCAGAGTACTCTGATTCCTCTGTTTTTCTGAGTTTTTCTGGAAAACTGTTGTTTTTTCCAAACTCGTCTTCTGAGTTTTTTCTGGAAACTATTTTCTTTTCCATCTCAAACTCTTTTTCATGTCTGCGATGCCTGTTCCCGAGAGCTGGAAACCTCTTCTGGCCCATCCTTGCTGTACCACCCCCGAAAAACTAGAGAGGTGGAAGAAAAAATTCTTTCTTCCGTCTTACGCTGTGACCAGGCTGCCTCGTTCTAGCCATTTTGCTTTTTCAAACCGTGGTGACGAGGTTACCGTCTTCCGAGCCCAACTGAAGGCCGGACTTCGGTATCCTCCCTCGAAGGTGGTTTGCGAGTTCTGCCAATTCCATGGCATTGCTGTGAACCAGCTTCCCCCGAACGCGTACTGCTATTTTAACGCCTACCTCTGCATGTGTGGCGTGTTCGGGATAGAGCCCCACTTAATCATTTTCATGCAGTACTACAAGCTCTATGTGGTCCCGAAGGGTGGCTTCTATTTCCTGCTGCCTCGGGGATCCGGGAGCAAAAAATTCACCTTCACCTTCGACACGAAGGATAGCTGGCGGGGGTGGCAGCCTAAGTTCTTTTTCCTCAAGGTGGATAAGAACTGGTCTGATGTCCCGACCAGGTGGGCTCAGGGAGTGCTGGACGCAGACGTCGTTGATCCGAGGATGCTGCTGACCCCACCGTTGGCTTCCGTGTTCGCGGATTTCGACGCCCGCATTCGGGCAGTCGCTGACTGGGCTCCCGAGGTCTCTCCTCGTGCTCTTTACCCCTTTCCTATCAACTGGAGGTTGATGACCGAAGAAGTCCTTCGGGAGCTGAAAGTGGTTAAGGAGCACGTGACTGACCTCAATATGCCCGCTCCTGCCATCGCCGGGAAGGACTCCTGGCTGGTCAAGCTCCTTAAGGGGGAGACTTCTTTCGAAACTTTTGCCGAAAGTGAGTAATCTTCCATCCCTTTATACTTTTTCCTCGGACTTACGCTGATATTTCTTCTCTTTTTCAGAGATGGGCGATGGGGCTGCCGCCTATTACAAGGCTCTCTTTTCTGGCCAAGTGGAGAAGGGGGAGTAGACAAAGAAGGCGGCTTCCCGAAGAAGGAAGACGACAGGGGCGGGACCCTCGGCGAAGCGAGCTAGGAAGGCTCTCCAGCCTTCTCAGCCAGAGCTTTTGGAAGAAGAAGCTGGCGAAGAGGCTGGTCTTGTTGAAATTCCACCGGCCGAGGTCCCCGCTACTTCCGCCGAGGTGCCTCCTCTCGACCTCGAGGCCCCCAGAAACACTGTAGTGGTAGAAGTACCCACTGCCGAGGAGCGGTACCGGCAGAAGGGTAAGGGTCTTTCTTCCGAGGGGCCCGAGGATCCCGAGGACACTGTATCCGAGGTTCCTCCAGGTATGCCTTCAGGCGAAGTTCAGCTCCTTTACCTTTTGCGGATTTTTCTTCTGCTCCTAACTTCCTTCTTACTTTCAGAGGAGCCCCTTGCTGCTGGCTGGAGGGCCATTCATGAGAGGAAACGAGCCCTCCGCGATGCCACAATCCCTGAGGGGAAGATCCCCTTGGAGCCCTTTTGGACAATCACGGAGGATATGAATTTGTTCTCCGACGATTGTCCAAAAATGACAAAGGAGATTTGGAAGGGGATGACCACTGACGCCTCCTTCCGGGCCATTGCGGCGGCTCAGCCGGGGGATAATACCCTCGCCGCAAAAGTCACCGAGCACGCTGCTCAGGTATAGTCTTTACACTCTTTTTCCTCAATTTTCTAAGTGTTTAGACTTGTACTAACCTGGACTTTTGCCTTGCCGTAGCTGCTGGAGTACGCTGGTTATCTCCGAGTTCGGGTGGCCAGACAGGCTGCCTCCAAGGATGCGACTTCGCGGGAACTCAGTGAAGCGAAGGCTTCGCTTGTGAAGGTGGTCGCCAGCAACCAGCAGCTGACAGCGGATTGTTCTCAGCAAATCGCCGCCGTTCGGGAGGAGTTCTCGAAGAAAAGAGAAGAACTTGAAAAGGACTCCTCCTGGCAGATTGCCGACCTCAGCGACCAAGTAAAGGGGCTGCTCGCCGCCAACGGAGATATTGTCAAGGACAAGGTTGTTTCTGACAGTCTTGCGTCGAGGTTGACGGACGAGAACAATGCTCTTCAAGCCGAGGTCGAGGCTTTGAAGAAGGAGTCCGGAGAGACGCTGGGGATAAGCGAGCTGGAAGAGGAGGTTGCTGAGCTGAGGGACGAGGTCAACGTCCTTGGCGTTCAAAAACGTACTTCTGATGAAATGGCCAAGGTCGCCTTTCAGGACGGCTTCTGCCTTGCTCGGCACCAGGTGCTGCAGAGGTTCCCAGATTTGGACCTCTCTTTTCTGGAGGGCCTAAATATACCTGAGGGACCTCGGTGGCAGTGGTCCAAGGTCGAGCATCTGAAGCTTCCTGGTCTTCGTCCGCCCGGCTCTCCCTAGTTTGTTTTAGGGCTCCTCTTATTTTTCTCCTTTGTGCTCCTTCTTTGGACACTTCTTTTGTAAGGCAGCGTTTGCTCTAAATGAACAATCTTTTCAGCTAAGTCCTTTCTTGCAAGTTTCTTCATTTCCACTGTCCCGAACACGTTTGCTCAAGAGAGTTTCGGAAAACCTGCAACCAAAGAAACTTTTTACCTTCCTTTGTGCCGAGTGTGCTCGCTCATGAGACTTTCTGGAAAGTTTGCAAAAATTTGGCTAAGTCTTTTGCAGGCTTTTTGTTCCCTTTTATCCCGAACATGTTCGCTCAAGGGACTTCGGAAAACCTGCAACCAAGGAAAGTTTTTACCTTCCTTTGTCCCGAGCGTGCTCGCTTAAGAGACTTTCTGGAAAGTTTGCAAAAATTTGGCTAAGTCTTTTGCAGGCTTTTTGTTCCCCTTTTATCCCGAACATGTTCGCTCAAGGGACTTCGGAAAACCTTCAGCCAAATTTTTCTGTCTTCCTATTGTCCCGAGCATATTTGCTCAAGGGACTTAGGAAAATTTTCACGAGATTGCTCATTTCCCTTTTCCCGAGCATGTTCGCTCAAGGGTGTTTGGAAATTACCTCTGCTTTTGTTTTGGCGTGCACTTTTTCCCGAGCATGTACGCTCAAGGATGTTCGGAAAATTTTCTCTGCACTGATTATGCCGAGTACCTTTGCAAGATTTTTGTTTCCCATTTTTCCCGAGCATAGTGGCTCAAGGGACTTCGGGAAGTCACATCTGCTTTTTTCGTGGCGAGCACCTACGCGGAATTCTGTCTTGGACAATTTGGTATACTTAGAATTTTTCTCAAGACCATTCTTCTCCAGACCATTCTGTACTTAGAATATTTCTTGTACAATATACCTCTTCCGCTCAACCTTAGGCGTAGAATTTTTTCAAGGCGTCTGAATGCCAAGTGTTTTTCAATTCTACGCCTTCGGCGTCGCCAAGCTTATACACGCCTTTTCGTACTTTGGCGAGAACCAGATAAGGTCCTTCCCAATTTGCGCGAAGTACTCCGTGAGATGGCCTTCGGGGTGCAAAGTCGGCCTTTCGGAGAACGAGGTCTCCTTTTTTGATTTCTTTCGGCCTGGCTTTTAAGTTGATGGCCGCGGCCACTCTTTGCTGGAAAGCTTTTCTTCTCAGCTCGGCTATTTCTCTGTGTTCGGTCACAAGGTCGAGCTTAGTTCTCAGACCGAGGTCGTTTCCGCCTTCATCAAATACTTGTACCCGTATTGAAGGCTGAACTATCTCTATTGGGATAATGGCCTCTGTTCCGAAGACGAGTGAGAAGCGAGTTTCCCCTGTGGCTCTTTGTGGCGTCGTTCGGTAGCTCCACAATACACTTTGGAGTTCTCCTGGCCATTTCCCCTTGGCTTCCCCAAGTCTCTTTTTCAGGCCATCTTTTATGGTCCTGTTTGATACTTCCACCTGCCCATTGCTTTGGGGGTGAGCTACTGGGGCGAAGTGCATCTTTATTCCGAGGTCACTGATGAATTCCTGGAATCCTTTGTCTATGAACTGAGATCCATTATCAGCTACTAGTACCCTCGGTATGCCAAATCTGCATACGATGTTCTTCCATACGAACTTCTGCACTTCTTTTGCAGAGATAGTTGCTAGCGGTTCTGCCTCTACCCATTTTGAGAAATAGTCCACTGCTACCACGCAGAATTTCACGCCTCCAGGTGCTGTGGGGAGTGGCCCAATGAGGTCTACACCCCAGACTGCGAAGGGCCAAGGATAGTCTGCCGACGTTACCATTTCTGAGGGTATCCTCTGGATTTTTGCATGTCTCTGGCAACTACCGCACTTCTGGACGAACTGCCTTGCGTCCTTTCTCAGGGTAGGCCAGAAGTATCCTTGGCGGAGTATCACTGCTGCAAGGGCATCAGTTCCAATGTGCGACCCGCACATGCCTTCGTGAACTTCTTCGAGGACCATCTCAGTATCCTCTTCGCCCACACATCTCTGCAGCGGATTTGCATATCCTTGCCGATATAACTCTTCACCAATCAGGAAGAATCTTCCGGCGCGTCTTCGCAGTCTTGCCGCATTGCCGGCGTCTTCGGGAAGCTCATTCTCTGCGAGGTATTTCTTTATGGGGTCCTTCCACCCTGTTCCCGAGGATGTTACGCTTAGCACGGAGATGCTTGGATGGTGTAGCACCTCGGTGTATGTTTTGGACTTCGCTAAGCAATCTGCCTCAGTGTTATTCCGCCGAGGTACATTTTCGATCCGCACGGCGTCAAACTCTTGGATGAGTTTTGTTACCAGCTCGTGGTATTTTGCCAAGATTGGGTCCTTCGCCCCATAATCTCCTGCCGTCTGCCGAACTACCAACTGGGAATCGCTGTGAGCCCTTAAGTTTCTCACGCCAATCTTTCTGGCCAAGCGTAATCCCGCTATGAGGGCTTCATACTCAGCCACATTATTGGTGACGTTGAAGCTGAACTTGATAGCCTTCATCACCTCTAGGCCTTCGGGTCCTCTGATAACTATTCCAGCTCCATGGTGTTCGGACCCCGAGGCTCCGTCAACATGCAAGGTCCATTCTGGCTCACCTTCTTTCGGATCTGAGTTGTTCTCCTCAGTGGTGGGTATTTCGGCGATAAAATCTGCCAATGCTTGGGCTTTTATGGCCTTCTGAGGCTCATATGTGATTTCGTGTTCGCCAAGCTCTATGCACCACTTGGAGAGCCTTCCCGAATGATCAACTTTCTTCATAACATCCCGTAGTGGTAGACTACTTCGGACGATGATGGGGTGAGCCTGGAAATATGGTCGCAGTCTCCTTCCTGCAAGCACCAAGGCGTATATAGCTTTTTGAAGCAAAGGGTACCTGACTTCGGCGCCATGCAGGGACTTGCTGACGTAGTAGACCGGCCATTGTTTCGGCCCTTCTTCTTTTACCAGGACCGAGCTCACAGCCTTTTCTGTGACGGCGAGGTACAGTACGAGGGGTTCTCCCTCCCGAGGTTGTCGCAGAGTCGGCAAGCTGGCCAGGTAGACTTTCAGTTCTTCCCAGGCCTTTTGGCAATCTTCATCCCAAGGATGACTGTTTCTTCCGAGGTTGCCTTCCATCTTTGCTGCCTTTGTGAGGACTTTGAAGAAAGGTCTACACCTATCTCCGTACCTGGAAATAAACCTGCTCAGAGAGGTTATTCTTCCGGTTAGTCTCTGCACGTCTTTGACTGTGGCAGGAGTTCGGAACTCAAGCAGAGCCTTAATCTTCTCAGGATTGGCGTCGATGCCTCTTTCGGATACCATGTACCCAAGGAATTTTCCCGAGGTCACGCCGAAGATACACTTCTCGGGGTTAAGGCGAATCCCGAAGGCTCTGAGCTTTTGGAAGGTTTCCTCCAAATCTGCAACGTGGTAGCCGGGCAGCTTGCTTTTGACTATCATATCATCAACATATACTTCCATGTTTCTCCCCATTTGGTCCTTGAAGACCTTGTTCATCAGTCTCTGGTAGGTGGCTCCTGCATTTTTCAGCCCGAAGGGCATTCTGACATAGCAGTAGGTTCCTCCCTCGGTGATGAAGGCAGTTTTTTCTTCATCTTCGGGGTCCATCCTTATCTGATGGTAGCCGCTGAAGGCATCTAGGAAGCTCAGGAGCCCGTATTCGGCCATTGAATCTACCAGTTGATCTATTGGCGGGAGGGGAAATGAGTCTTTCAGGCAAGCATCGTTCAAGTTTCTGAAATCAATGCACATCCGGAGTTTGCTGCTACCTTCTTTTGTGGCAATGACCACATTGCTTAACCATTCGGGGTATTTTACCTCCCTGATAACTTCAGCATCCAATAGGCGCTGGACTTCGGTTCTCACGAAGTTGCTTTTGTGGGCTGAGATGCTTCGTTTCTTTTGCCTGATAGGTTTTGCTTCCGGGCTTACTTTGAGGCTGTGCTGTATTATGCCAGGGTTCACTCCTAGCATGTCTTTCGGCGAGTAGGCAAACAGATCTTTATTTTTCAGCAGAAAGGATACGAGAATTTCCTTATCACCTTTGGCCAAGCTCTTCCCTATTCGGGTAGATTGTCCTGGGACAAGATCTACTGCTTCCATTTCTGCTTCTGCGGGATCTCCTTCTTTGCCTTTCTCCTGCGCCTTTGCCTCCACTGTTTGTGTAGAGTTGTCTGCCGGAGCCTTTCGTGCTTTTACAAACACCTTTCTTACCTCGGCTTGGTCGATGAAGACCTCTGCATCTCCATCCTTGGTGGCGAATGTGACAGTCAAGTACTTCACATCGGGGCGAATGTGCAGGTTCCCCTGAGTCTGCCTTCCAAGGATGGCATTGTACGAAGACGGGACGTCCATGACGATGAATCTTTCCATTGTGGACGCGTACAACTCAGCTGCTCCGTCTACCGAAGTGCCTTTTATCATCAAGGGGAGGTCGATCCATCCGAGGACGGGTAGTTCCGATGGTCCAACGCCGAAGGTGGGTGTGGTGACAGGTTTAAGCTCGCTGCTGGAGATGCCCAAGCTCGACAGTAAGTGCGAGAATAGGACGTCAGCATTTGAGCCATCATCAAGCAACACTCTCTTGACGTCCCAGTTCCCTATTCTCGTCATTATCAGCAGCGGGTCGTCGTGGGGGAAGACGACGGTGGAGCCATCTTTGCGAGCCAGTTTCTTTGATGGACTTTGATACTCCATAACTGCAATTTCTCTGGCCTTCCGCTTTCTTTCCGAGGATGGGAGCCCCGTGGTGATGGTTTAGATGACCCCTACTGGAGGTGGAAGGCGCCTTTTTGGACTTCTGTTTCTCCGCCTGTCGGAGTCATAGTCCTCATTTTCGGCCCTCTCTTCCTCCTCTTTTCTGCCTTTTGGGGAGGGCATCCGCAGGTATTTGCGAAGTTGGCCCTGTTTGATCAGCGACTCTATGTACTTCTTCAGCTGGAAGCAGTCTTCGGTGTCATGACCGTGGTCGCGATGAAACTGGCAGAACTTCTTGGCATTCTTCTTATTATCGGCGGCCATGGCCTTTGGCCGCCGAATCTGCGTCCCTTGCCTTTCCAGCGCCATGAGAATGTTGGTCCGTGTCGTGCTCAAGGGCGTGAAACTTTGAGGTTTCTTTCCTCGCATTCGCCGTGGTCGGCCTGTGTGTTCAGAAAGATGCCGAGCTTGCTGACTGGACCCTTCGGCGCGGTGATGATCAGACTTCGGCCCCGCCATCCTCAATTCCTCGGCTGTCATGTGCTGCTCTGCCCTTCGGTAAAATTCTCCGAGGGTCTCCGGGGGGTCCTTTGAGAACTCGTAGAACAGCTGTGAGTCACGCCGAAGGCCCCGTGTCATAGCGAGGATGCGGATTTCGGGCCGGAAGTCCGGGACGCTGAGTGCTTCCCTGTTGAATCGTTCGACATAGTCTCGGATCGTCTCTCCGTTTCTCTGCTCTATGTCAAACATCTGCACAGGCATTTTGGCCGTCGGCCTGCTCCCAATGAACTGCTGGGTGAAGGCTGTGGACAACTCCTGAAACTCAGTGATAGTCCCTGGGGGCAAGGAATTGTACCATGCTGTTGCTGGGCCCGTGAGGGTGACTTCGAAGCATTTGCACATGGTAGCGTCATCAGCTCCGTGCATTATCATGCTCCGCCTGTACTTCGTCAGATGGGCCTGTGGATCAGTCCGGCCATCATAGATCTCCAGCCTGGGCACTCTGAAGTCGCCTGGCATAGCTGCCTCAACAACTGCGCGAATAAACGGTGAGCCATCTTCGCATAATGCCCCCGACAGCCTGTCCCAAACGGGTTTTCTGGTCACTTGCTTCTCCACTCTGTCCAGCCGTGCCAATATCCTTTCCATAAGCGCAGTGGCGCTAGGACCATTTTAGCGGGAGGGAGATCGACGGCGCCTTTTCGGGGAGCGAGTTCGGCGCGGAGGGGTCAGGGACCTCGCCTCGGGCGACGAACTGCTTCGCTGTGAGACTCTCGGTCGCTTGGACCCGGTTTGTCCCATAGGCCGTTTCCTGAGGGCTATATCTTTTGTGGATGATTCTCCGCGAGGCTCTCCACTTCCTGAACTGCGGTGTGTAGACTTGGGGCTTCTCTCCCGAGGGCGTGCTGATAAGGAGGGTTTCTGGGCCTGTGACTGCTGTGGCCATCTTCGGTCGATCTGCTGAGTCATTTCAGCAACGACCGAGCACTGAAAGTCCCTCAGGAAGCTCATGGTGATTACCAGAGGGCGGTCCTCCTCGGGCGTAGAAGTCTCTGGGAGTGTCTGCTCAGCAGCTGGTTGTATCTCAGGCGCGGACGAGGACCTTGGGAGTCCCTTGTCCTTAGAACGCCGAGTCTCAACGACGGCAATTTGCGAGCGGGTTCCCACAGACGGCGCCAAATGATGGCCTTGGGCCTCATCGTTGTGAGTCATGATGACTGTTGAGGGCACTTCTAGGAGGAAGAACGCCTAGAAGGTGGATCGCCCCAAGGAGAGTACCTGAAAAGCTGGTAAACAGGGTTAGGAGGCCCCCGGAGTGTTTTTCCGGGGGGGGGAGCCTCCGACGCCCAAGTCAGTGGTGGCCGGAAGAAGGAGAAAGTCACTAGCTCAAAGAGAAAGGCAGAAAAGTCTCGCCTGGTATTTTCTCAGAGTGTGGGAGCTGTATCTCCGGCCTACCAACCTCCTGTCAAGTATTTATTTCCTGTACATATAGGAATACCTAGCTCGTTCAGATCATGACACATGTGCGGTCGGATGCTCCTGAACATCTGGGCGTAGGGGACAGATAGTTGGTAACTAGATGGCCTCGAGCCTTGTGCTGAGACGGGCCATGATATGATTCCGATGGCGTCTGCGCGTCAGGGCGACTTTTTACGTCTGTGGTGGGACGTGTCAGAGGCTTCCTTAAATGCTTCCTTAAATGCGCCTGCCGTACTCCCGAGGTCCCTGGGCGAGGTCGTCCTCTAGTTCGGACAGAGCCTCTTCGGGAAGCATACCCTCAGTTCGGGGGTTCCCAGTTCCAGGGGGTTCCGCCTTCGGCGATATCATACTCGGGCAGCAATGTCTGGTGCCACTTTTCCGAAGGCGCGCTGTTCACAACCTTGGGGGGTGAATAGAGTCCTCAAGTTTTACTGGCGTGCCGAGGCTTGGAGCTCTCCGGCTATCTCCCGAGGTGCATGATTCCACCTGTTCCCGGGAAGCGCCAGTTCTTCTGGCCATTGTTGTGGCAGGGTGTTCTGCCAGATTGAGGCGATAGCCTTTGGCTATCAAGTCTGACCTCATCTAGGCCTTCTAGATCCTCTGATCTACGTCTCCTGGATCTGTGAGAGTCTTCTGTATGGTGATGCTCTCTATGATCTCTCTGCCTCTTCCTGGATCTTCTCTCATGGCCATCCTCAATCTCATTCCTAGTGGAGGAATGGTCATAAACTGAGGGATTGGTCCTGGATAACTGACCAATCTGAGACCTTAGTCTTCTTCCTCTTGGATTTTTCCTATCCTCATCTTCCTCCTCAACAGTTTCACCATTTGTGTCGTTCAAGCTTCCAGAAGGAACATATTCAGATGTGTTCCTAGTATCCTCTTCTCACTGATGTTGTGCATCTTGAACTGGTTCTACCGGAGCTACTTGGACTCCCTGTTGTTGTGCTTGAATCAACCTCATTAAGTTTTCATTGATTAGAGCTAAGTTCCTCTGAAGCTCTAACCAAACCTGAGGCAGTTCAGGGTTTGGTACCCCCTGTTGCCCCTGATTCCCTCTATTCTGTCCATTTCCTTGTTGCCTAGAATCAGTAGGAGGCCTTCGAGGTGGTTCCCTTCTCCTTGTGGCAACCATGTTTCCTTCCTGCCTTGATGATCCATCATAGAGCACATATAAAGATCATAAGTATTTCAATGGTACTTGACACTAGCAGCTGACCAAACTGAGTTCATATATGTAGATGCATGCAATGCAACTATATGCAACGTACATGTATAAACCATGCTCTGATACCAACTTCTGTTACCCACTTCAGGGTAGTCCAGTTATGGTGCCAAAACTGTGCATTTAAACTCCCAGGTTTGGTAATGTTCTGTAGGT
This sequence comes from Aquilaria yunnanensis, assembly GCA_039654915.1. NCBI lineage: Eukaryota > Viridiplantae > Streptophyta > Magnoliopsida > Malvales > Thymelaeaceae > Aquilaria > Aquilaria yunnanensis. Next base: position 50,559,449 of record CM077594.1, on the reverse strand, counting down.
TATCAGAACAACACCCCTAGTGTACATACTCAAGTGACCCTCTTGAGCACTATGTAAATACATGCATATTGGTCTAACCATAACACACATATTTACATTTATGCACACTATGGCAACTAAGAAGGAAAACACTAGCGCAAGTCTTAGTTTTGGCTTCCACACATTAGGCAATCTTGTTAAGTTCTAGTGACCAGCTACTGCACCTTTAACTTCCACTAACAAACTGTATCATTCTAGCCACATGGCCCCCTATTTTATTTGCTCCATTATCAAGTAGAGACTTAGAGAAAACCAAGGAATTTCGTTTTACATCAATAGCCCACCTATGGACCAAGTTATGGATTTTTTAACTTGGTTACAAAATTTTGACCAAATGAACAGTAACTCAGCCCAATTTGCAACATCATAACTTTGGCTACAAGGCTCTAAATCCATAAATTAAAAATCCAAGTTAACCCTATAGATGTCCTCTAGGTGTGGTTAAAATTTTATACCAAGATTCATTCTACACAGGTAGGTATTCGACTTTAGGTCCAGAGTCAAAATTCTGGCAACTTTTGGACCATTTTGCCCATACAAATTTTCCAAACCATGCAAACACTTCATTCACAAGGGGAAACCCCTCCAAGGATATCCCATATATGTCCATTACAAATATGAATTACATTCCCTTTCTTTTAACAACTTATGTGGCCAAAACAGAATTTACAAGTAAGCAGCCCATCATTCACACTTAGGCAGCTTTGCACCACATCACTTACAAAGCCAAAACATTACTTAAATGTTCACAAACTTGTCTCATTTTACATACACTACATGTACATGCATAAATGCACTACAATATGGTCTTAACTCAGCTAAATACGCAGCCTAGGTTACAGGAGGTCCTGAGACACAATGGACTCCAAAAACAGGATGCTGGACAGCTGCTGCACAACACAGTAAGTACCACCATTAAAAATAGCAAATGTCCTCCTAAATTCACCAAAATTTCCAGATAATAACTAGACATATGGAAGTTCATGTAAATGAAATTTCAGATCTAAAATCAAACCACAAAGGTTAGTTTGAAGGTGATCTTTCTGCTGGACCTGAAATGACAGAATTGAGGGGAGTAAGTTTCATTGAGAAACTTAGCAAGGGTAACACTTGGTTTCTTAAGGTAATGTGATCCTCATTAAAACCTGCATCCAAAGACACTAAAACACAAAAACCACAATGCATATATACAATATATAGCAACCAAATGCAGCAGCCAAACACAACCAACAAACACATGAAATGTGGCAGCAACATATACCATAGGTTGGTCCATAAAACACATAATAAACATAACCAAATCACTATGGAAGCCCTCCTCAAGCTAATGCTTGGGCTTAGGAGGATTTTAACAGTAGTTAGTACTAACTTTGGGCTATAGAAACCCTCATTTCACTGCCATCTTTGTGCACTTGACAATAGGTCACAAAACCTTCAATAACTGCTCTCCCCTCAATAAGCTTGGTTCATCAAGCTCATGGCTCTCTTCCCAGTTTAGCCATAGCTCCATGGATGTTTGAAAATACAGAAAACAACCCATGAGAGCAAGAGAACCCTTACCAAAGTGGGTAGGCTGAAAATCAAGCTTGATCCTTGAAGTATGCAAGAAATAGCTCTAGTTTGCTTCCAATTGCTTCTTTTTGCCTTCAATTTCAATCAATTGCAGGTTTGAAGGTGTGGTGGCTATGGAGGAAGTATGGATGTGTTCTTGGGCTGGGGGAGGACGAAAATGAGACAGGGATAAGTGATTTGGCCACTTAAATGGCCTTAAATGAGCTTAAGGGCACCAAAACACACTTAACAAGCTTAACCTTGCTTTATGTCATTTTCCTTTTCACTAATTATGGTTTCTTTGTATTAAAATCATTGGTACACATGTGCCCAACATTTTTGACTAATTATCAAGTCATGGCTGCCTCCCCCATTGTGGGATAACTCGACAATTCCACCCTTAGACTTAAGTCAAAAGCTTGAACACCTTAATGTTTACACTAGGACATTTAGGTCCTTATTGCCTTTAGTGTTTCCTTTGCTCAAACTTGTCTTCCATGAGTAATTTTGATACAATCAAAGAAGGCACAACCAAGGAAGGCAAGGACCCACTGGAAGGTTTCTAGTGGACCATTGACAAGGAAAAGGGCTAAGGAGCTCACTAGTGCACTTAAAGCTCGGATGTTGACAGATTGGTGATGTTCTGGTAGAAAACTCATATCTTGAGCTAAACAGATCGGAATTGAGTAATTCTTGATTCATTGGAAATATAACATCTGCATCTACAAGTAATATGAAGACCATCAAACCCATTTTGGACGTTAAGGAGGTCCAATTTAGCTTCAAAGTCGCGATTTACGAGTTATCGCTGGTTCAGAAGCAGTTGCAGTATTTTGGGCATATCTTTGGCTTTAGGTGTCTTTTTTGTATGGTTCAGGTGTCATTTCAAAGATAAGAAATAGATCTAAAACTTTCATGCTTTGAATTTTGGGAAATCATGGATGCATCAAGTTCGAATTTCAGCTTGAAGTTGAAGACACAAGCAGGAACCACCCGAGAAGACTATTTTGGGGTTTTCATGGCCAATCTTGTATTTATAGTTTATTTTCGTTCAAATCCTATTTATATACATTATTTAGGAAGTTATTTAGGCTATGGAATAGTTTTAAATCGTTTTGGGCAAGTGGCATACGCTGCATTCATTAAACTTGTTCAAACTAGGAATTAGAGTCCTAATTTGACTAGGATTTCCTATGTCTTTGTATCTAGGATTCCTAAGGGATTTAGGCTGCGAATTTTGCCCAGATTTTAACCCTAGTTTAGGCCTATATAAAGGCACATATTCTGGATGTAAAGACACAGAAAAATTTCGACACAATATTGCTCTTTGGAGAGGTTTTCCCTTTGGTTCTTGGCGGACTGCCTTGGTGCACAAGTGTGCTTGTGTTCTTGGAGTTCTATACTTCTCGTTTCTAGTCACAGGTTGATTAGGGGTGGGGGTCTTCAAACCCAGTCTCTTTGATGTCTTGTGGAGCTTGAAAAACATCTTGGGCGCGTTTCATGGTCTTTATACCATCGGGGTTCGCATCAGTTGGTATCAGAGCCACAAGTTCCATTGAAGGACATATCTTGTGTTCTTGTTTCCTTTTGTTTTTCTTTCAATTCTGTCCAGTAATTTTCGTGTTTTAATTCTCTGTTTTCTTCTTGTTTCAGGTCTGTTCTTTTTATTCCATCCTTGTTCAAGTCCGAAAATCACAAAAACAACAAAAAGAAGTCAATCCGTGTTGTCTAGTTTTCTCGGTTTCAATTTGTTTGTTCTTGTTCAATTCTTATCTTTCTGTTTCGTACCCAGCCATATTAATCTCTTATGTTTTCATTGTTTTCAGCATCCTAGAGTCAAGAAAACACCGAAAAAAGAAGGATCCAAGTTGAGGAAGTTTTGGTATCAAAAGTTGTTTCAAAATTGTGCAACTTTCAATAGTTTCTTGTTTTGGCCAAATTGAAAACTGACTTTTTGTCATTGGCAGCAAGGAGTTTCCAAGAGAACGTTTGGTTAGCATCAAAACAGCAAGCAAAAAGAGGCAAAAACAAAAAAAGAAAGAAAAAAAAAAGAGAGAAAAGAGAAAAAGAACAAAGCAAAGGAAAGAAAAGAACAAAGACAGGAAAAGAAAAGTACAAAGAGCTTGCTGAAAAGAAGGTTTTTTTTTTTACAAAGTGTTGAAAGTTTTCGTGCCCAAAAACCTATCCCATTGTTTTTAAGCCAAAAAGCTTTCTGTGTGGTTCTTGTGATCATCAATTGCGAGAGCTTCTTAGAGTCTTTTAAAGCTTGTTTAGCCCACCTCTTTTGGAGTCAAAATAGTTCTTCGAAAATTCAAGTTTTCTTGTGTGCTTTGAGGATAGTTTTTTTAGAACTTTTGAGAACTCTTTGAATAGCAATATCTCACTAACAAATTGAGTGTTTGAGTGTTCATCTTTTGAGTGAAACACGTGAGGTGAGTGGTTGTGAGGATCTTTGTTATTTTTAGGAGTATGGAGGGCCAAGAGGATAGGAGGATGGAAGTGAGGAACAATGATGAGCCAACCATGAGAGAGCTTCAGGAAACTCTTGATAGACTTGTTGGGAGGATTGAGGACATTGATTTGAGGTTGCCAAGGAGACCAAATCCCATCTTGCAACCAAGGAGAGGTCCAAGGAGAGAAGAACCCGAGGAGGAAGAAGGACATTGGCATGACCATGGGCTTCCAAGGAGGGGGGAGCCAAGAGAGGACAACAATCTAAGCTCCATCAAATTGTCCATTCCACCTTTTCAAGGGAGGAGTGATCCGGATACATATTGGGAGTGGGAGCAAAAGATTGAGATGGTGTTTGAGTGCCATCACTATTCTGAGGAAAAGAAAGTTAAATTGGCTACTATTGAATTCACTGATTATGCTCTTGTATGGTGGAACCAGGTTGTCACTTCTAGAAGGAGGAATGAGGAGGAACCCATCAATACATGGAGAGCTCTTAAAGCCATGATGAGAAGGAGATTCATCCCAAGTTACTACTATAGAGATCAACACCTCAAACTTCAAAGGCTTGTGCAAGGCCAAAGGAGTGTGGAGGACTATCACAAGGACTTGGAGATGACACTAACCCGAGCCAATATCATTGAGGATGAGGAGGCAACCATTGCTAGATTCATCAATGGCCTTAACCATGAGATTGCCAACAAAGTGGAGATGGTGCCATATGTCAACATGGAGGATTTGCTTCACCATGCCACCAAGGCCGAAAGAATCATCAAGACGTCTAAGGCATCCAAGATGGCTCAAGGAGGGAGTTCCACATGGAGGGGAACATGGAGCAAGGAGGCACCAAAGCCAAGAATGGAGGCTACCAAGGGAAGCATGTCTCGGCCTCAACAAGACAAGCCCAAGGTGCCACCCAAAGATGTGCCAAAGTCAAGGGAGATTGAGTGCTTCAAGTGTAGAGGCAAGGGGCACTACATGAGAGATTGTCCTAACAAAAAGGTGATGATTCTCAAAGATGATGGTGAGATCACATCCGAGGAGGAGGATGCCATGGAGGAGACCCCACCATTGGAGGAGGATGAGCAAGACACACTTGAGCCCGAGGAGGGTGACTTTGCTTTTGTTGCTAGGAGAGCTCTAAGTGTGCAAGCCAAGGAGGAGGCCAATCAAAGGGAGTGCATCTTTCACACTAGATGCCGAATTAAAGATCAAGTGTGCAGCCTCATTGTTGATGGAGGGAGTTGCACCAATGTAGCAAGTTCAACCATGGTGGAGAAATTGAAGCTTCCAACACAAAAACACCCACAACCATATAAGCTTCAATGGTTGAATGATGCCGGGGAGGTAAAAGTGGTAAAGCAAGTTTCGGTTAAATTCAAAATTGGTACTTACCATGATGAAATTCTTTGTGATGTTGTTCCTATGCATGCTTGCCATATTTTGCTTGGAAGGCCGTGGCAATTTGATAAGAAGGTCACACATGATGGAGAGAAAAACTTGTACTCATTTTTCCATGAAGGAAGGCCGGTTACACTTAGCCCACTTTCACCACAACAAGTTTTGGAGGATCAAAGGAAACTTCAAAGTAAGGTTGAGAGAAAACAAAAAGAGGGGAAAGTTGAGGGCAAGAGTGATGAGGGGAAAGCTGAGAGAACAACCGAGAGATTAAGTGAGAAGAGTGAACATGAGGGGAAGAAGAGTGGAGAGTTCCCGAGAGAAGAAATTGAGTGCGAAGTTGAGAGAAGACAAGAGTGCAATGAACCCAAGCTGAGTGAAGAGAGAAAGACCTACAGAGAAGCCATACTTTCATCTAACATAACAAAGTCTTTTTCTAGTGTTGTGTTGTCTTCTTTTCAGGACTTAAGTGGAGATAAGCTACAAGAATCAAGTGAGTTGCTGCCCATCCAAGAAGTTGGTGTTCCTAATATTCCAAGTCATGTCCCATGCATTAAAACAACAAAGGAGGTTGACAAGGAACAAGTTAAGGTAAGCCTAAGTGATTTCATATGCAAAACTTTGCCTAACATTGTTTCTTATCCTATGTTTCAAGGGGATGAAATTAATGCAACTCCAACCAAAGCCATTAAGTGCAAAGGTGGAAATTTTGTGGTTCTAAAGGAAGATACTTGGAGACTAAGTCCAACCACTGTAATGTATTTCTTCCTTACAATTAGATATGATGTGGTTTTGCATGAAAATCTCCAAGAATGTGTGTTTGCTTGCAATGTTATTTTGAAGAATGGTTTTCATGAAACTAGATTAAGAGAAGGAAGTAAGCATGAAACTTTGACAAAATATGGTTTTAAAGCTTCTAATTCTGTGGTTTTGTCAAATCTTCTTTGGAATTGCCTGAGTTTCTCTAAAGAAAAATCTGCTTTGGAGTCCTTTGTTTTTGCATTTGTTTGTTTTGCATCCGTCTCACATTGTTTTGTTCCGTCTCAAGTAAAATCTATTTCTTTGGAATTTTTCATGCATAAATTGGTTGTTACCCATACATTACATACTTCTTTGATTCACATTTATATTCAGCCCATTTTTGTGTGCCAATCTTTAATTTCCAACAAGCATTTCTTTATCTTGACACATGCGTTACACAAAGTTTTGAGCCTTGAACTTTTTGCATTATGTCCAAACTTGAAAGTTTTTATTTTGAGTGAAAATTCTAGTTTTAAATTCAGCCTTATAAGGAGGTATGTTGAGTCCTTTGTTTTGTGTCACATTTCATACATATTCACAATTTTTATGCATTGTGGTGCATATGCATACAAAAATAAGTTTGATCTTGTTTCATTTAAAATGCTTAGGATTTTTGTGAAATTCATGCATCCTAGTTTTGTTATTAGTTTAGGCCACATTGTGTTCAGTTCTTGTTTGTTTGAATGGCCTATGCAAACTATTGTTTTGACATGCATAACTTGTGTTTCTCATAACCATAACACTTGTGTGAGTTTAGGTCCATTTGTTTTGAGTGCATACAGCATCTCGAAGGTAAATTCTTCTAACACTTTTCCTAGTTTTGGGAATAATATTTTTGAGATGGCAAAGGCAATAAAAGTGATGCCTAGAGTTAAGATGAAAATTGTGCAAACTTTAAGATTTTTTGTGCTAATTGATTCTAACTTTGTTTTTGAACCCGGGGGTATCAAAATTAACATTGTGTTGGGATATTGGTTTAGGTTTTTCACAAGATCAAATCTCCATACACAAGCATTCCATCCTATTGGTGCTTATGTGAAAGGTAAGTGCTTATGTGTTGATCATTTCATTTTTATTGATTTAACTCCCTTTTCTAATGTAGGTTTTGATTCGAGGACGAATCCTTCTAAGGAGGGGGGAGCTGATACGATCAAAGAAGGCACAACCAAGGAAGGCAAGGACCCACTGGAAGGTTTCTAGTGGACCATTGACAAGGAAAAGGGCTAAGGAGCTCAATAGTGCACTTAAAGCTCGGATGTTGACAGATTGGTGATGTTCTGGTAGAAAACTCATATCTTGAGCTAAACAGATCGGAATTGAGTAATTCTTGATTCATTGGAAATATAACATCTGGATCTACAAGTCATATGAAGACCATCAAACCCATTTTGGACGTTAAGGAGGTCCAATTTAGCTTCAAAGTCGCGCTTTACGAGTTATCGCTGGTTCAGAAGCAGTTGCAGTATTTTGGGCATATCTTTGGCTTTAGATGTCTTTTTTGTGTGGTTCAGGTGTCATTTCAAAGATAAGAAATAGATCTAAAACTTTCATGCTTTGCATTTTGGGAAATCATGGATTCATCAAGTTCGAATTTCAGCTTGAAGTTGAAGACACAAGCAGGAACCACCCGAGAAGACTATTTTGGGGTTTTCATGGCCAATCTTGTATTTATAGTTTATTTTCGTTCAAATCCTATTTATATACATTATTTAGGAAGTTATTTAGGCTATGGAATAGTTTTAAATCGTTTTGGGCAAGTGGCATACGCTGCATTCATTAAACTTGTTCAAACTAGGAATTAGAGTCCTAATTTGACTAGGATTTCCTATGTCTTTGTATCTAGGATTCCTAAGGGATTTAGGCTGCGAATTTTGCCCAGATTTTAACCCTAGTTTAGGCCTATATAAAGGCACATATTCTGGATGTAAAGACACAGAAAAATTTCGAAATAATATTGCTCTTTGGAGAGGTTTTCTCTTTGGTTCTTGGCGGACTGCCTTGGTGCACAAGTGTGCTTGTGTTCTTGGAGTTCTATACTTCTCGTTTCTAGTCACAGGTTGATTAGGGGTGGGGGTCTTCAAACCCAGTCTCTTTGATGTCTTGTGGAGCTTGAAAAACATCTTGGGCGCGTTTCATGGTCTTTATACCATCGGGGTTCGCATCAAATTTGGTCCTCCAATAGCACTTTGATACCATTTATATCCTTCCCATAACTCTCCAAGTCTCTTTCTTGAGAGTTTTGCAATTGAGTACCCAAATTTCCAAAACCTTACAAAAAAGTCCATAGGTTGCTTGACAAACAAGCAATCCTTTAGGCTTTTCTTGGGGGCTAAGTTACCAACATGGAACACTTTTAAGGAGGTGTTGATCATGCCTTTTACCCTGCATACTTCAATCACTATGTTGAGAATTACACAATATAATGATTTTTAGCCATTACGACACACTTGTAATTCTCCCATTTTGTGAGGTGGTAACACTTTCTGTATGGTGATGCTCTCTATGATCTCTCTGCCTTCTCCTAGATCTTCTTTCGTGGCCTTCCTCAATCACATTCCTAGTGGAGGAATGGTCATAGACTTAGGGATTGGTCCTCGAGACCTGACCAATCTCAGACCTTAGTCTTCTTCCTCATGGATTTCTCTTATCTTCATCTTCCTCCTCAACGGTCTCATCATTTGTATCTTTTAAGCTTCTAGAAGGAACATATTCAGATGTGTTCCTAGTATCCTTTTCTGGTTGCTGCTATGCATGTCACACCCCACACAGGCCCTAGCTTGTGCACCTAAAGTACCACTATACTGTACCACCAAAGTACTAACTATTTTATTCAACTATTACACTTGCAATATTTTATTGTATGTACTTAGGTCTTGGCCATGTTTCCTTTTTATTGTTCAAACCAACTACTCATAAGGCTAAGGCCTGGGAGGTGCCCTAGGAGGCTAATTAGGTAACTCTTAGTCATTACTTGCATTACAAGGCAAGGCTTATAAGATTACATGCAACACAAGGCAAGGCATGTATACTTGTAAGGTTAAGTGCTTTGGGCATGTGCTCATCAGGTGTGGCATTCTAATGCATGGCAACCAAGAAGCCCGTCTCATCTCAAGTTTTGAAAACAGAAGCTTTTCATATTTATGCACATTCGACAAAATAATAACTAAGAGAGGCTTAGCACAATATGGCCAAATCCATGAACAAATATTTATGGCATAACTTGGCATTTGATTCATGATATTTACACAAAAGTTCCATTAGTCATCTGAGGCTATATGTACACAAAATAACCTCCACACTAAACTTACATACTTGGAACAATACCAAGAGTACTCAAACTACAAAATAGCCAATGTTATGCATTACATACCTATAATCCTAGTAGTACCCGAGAGCTACCTTAAAGGTATAATACAAAACCAAAGTTTGTAGGAAGATGCCTACAACCACGCCATACCCATAAGTGCAAACCACATCACTAAAGCCCATGAGCACACATCCATTGATCCTAAACTTGTCCTACAAATCTACACAATCCTGCAAAACTCAAACACATGAGTTTATGCATTAACATAAGACTTGCACTAAGTACTTAACAAGCCAAGCATTTGATCTAGCACATACCTTGGCAAAACCAACCAATTACTTATCACACAAGCAACTAACCAACCTTAATCAAGCTTAAGACCTTTTCTTGAAACATATACAATAAGGGGCATGAGCTTTCATAAACTCAGTAAGGATTACTACAACTTTAGGCACTTATTTAGTTAAGCCCGAGCGCCTAACCTCCCATTGGCATTGCTTTACCTGCAAGAAAGACAAGAAAACACCGAAACCATATGTGCACTAGTATATGCACATAATAACTACAACTATGAGAGGTTAGCAAGCACAACCAAGCAACCAAGTACATACCTCACACATCACAAACACAATGTTCATCTCGGCCGAAGCCAAACTAGTAAGTACATCCATAATTTCCATTAATCTTAACCATATAACCATCCATTCCACTAGAGCTCCAAGTTCAGATATAGGTTGGCCCTCCTATAATGAACTCTAAGTACTTGCCATTAGTCACTAGCTAGTCAACATAACCCATAAACCAGAAGGTTCCACATATGCCCCATATAGTATTCTAAGATCATATAGCTCAATATACCATCGCTTAGAAGCCAAATCACTAACTTGAACATGGAACAATACCAAAATCAAGTAGTGAACCATAATCCTTACCAATTTCTTTCTTTAGAAGTCTCGTCCAAGTTGAATCTCCAAGATTCCTCTTGAAAATTCAATCACAAAGCCACCTAAGGCCGATAACACCAATGTTGAGCTTGATTCTTCAATTCAAGCTTTAATCACTACAAATTTGGCTTAAACCCAAAGCTTTCAACCCAAGAATGTGAAGAACTTGGTCAAGCTCAATAAGGAAGAGCTTTGACCAATAATCATGGCTTAATTTTTAGTGGAAGCATGCATTTTTGGATAAGTGCCAAATGGTGCCCAAAATGGGCTAACGCTAGCCTTAATGCACTCATTATTTGCATGGATCATAGTAAACCTTCCATGCCACTTTGTTTCTCACCACTAGTAGCTTAAGCCATTTTAAATATACAATTTGAACCTGATAGTTCTCAGTTACACATATACACAATTTTCCTGATTTTCACTTAAGTCTCTCATTGTTGTAATGCATTTTTCTTACATTTTTGGCATGGGCCAAACACTAAGGTAGTGTCCTGACTACTTTTCCCTCCTTAAAGAATTTGATCCTCCAAATTCTTCACGAGTTTTGGATACAACTGAGGGTAACTCTTGGCAATTTACTATTCTACTTCCCAGGTTGCCTCTTCTGGAGTATGGTTACTCCACTGAACTTTAATCATGGAAATCCACCTTCTTCTCAATTTCCTAGTATCTCTTGCTAGGATTTGGATAGGTAGCACTTCATAAGAAATATTTGGGGTTATAGGTACACTAGCAGGTAGCATTATTTGCTTAGAACATGGAACATACTTCTTAAGGAAGCTCAAATGAAACACATCATGTATATTACCAAGTTTAGGTGGCAAGTCTAACTTGTATGCCATATTTCCAACTTTGGCCAACAGTTGATACGGTCTTATATATCTGGGTGCCAATTTCCCATTTTTTCAAAATCTTATCACTCCTTTCATATGAGAGACCTTAAGCCACACCCAGTCCCATTCCTAGAATTCCAGGTTTCTTCTCCTTTTTTGGTTTGCATAAGACTACTGCCTATCATTAGCAGCCTTGATTCTTGCATGAATCATCTTCATTTTTTTAGTGGTCTCTTTAACAATGTCTAGTCCAAATTCCAATTTATCTTCTGGTTGATGCTAGCAATGGGGTGTAATACACCTCTTCATATGGAGCCATTCCAATCATAGAATGCTAACTGATGCCCTTCGGCATCATCGTTGATTGCCAAAGGCTATCGCCTCAATCTGGCCGAACACCCTGCCACAACAATGGCCAGAAGAACTGGCGCTTCCCGGGAACAGGTGGAATCATGCACCTCGGGAGATAGCCGGAGAGCTCCGAGCCTCGGCACGCCAGTAAAACTTGAGGACTCTATTCGCCCCCCAAGGTTGTGAACAGCGCTCCTTCGGAAAAGTGGCACCAGACATTGCTGCCCGAACATGATATCCCCGAAGGCGGAACCCCCTGGAACTGGGAACCCCCGAACTGAGGGTATGCTTCCCGAAGAGGCTCTGTCCGAACTAGAGGATGACCTCGCCCAGGGACCTCGGGAGTACGGCAGGAGCATTTAAGGAAGCCTCTGACACGTCCCACCACAGACGTAAAAAGCCGCCCTGACGTGCAGACGCCATCAGAATCACATCATGGCCCGTCTCAGCACAAGGCTCGAGGCCATCTGGTTACCAACTATCTGTCCCCTACGCCCAGAAGTTCAGGAGCATCCGACCGCACACGTGTCATGATCTGAACGGGCTAGGTATTCCTATATATACAGGAAATAAATACTTGACAGGAGGTTGGTTGGCCGGAGATACAGCTCCCACACTCTGAGAAAATACCAGGCGAGACTTTTCTGCCTTTCTCTTTGAGCTAGTGACTTTCTCCTTTTTCCGGCCACCACTGACTTGGGCGTCGGAGGCTCCCCCCCCGGAAAAACACTCCGGGGGCCTCCTAACCCTGTTTACCAGCATTTCAGGTACTCTCCTTGGGGCGATCCACCTTCCAGGCGTTCTTCCTCCTAGAAGTCTCTTCAACAGTCATCATGACTCACAACGATGAGGCCCCCGGCCATCAATCGTTGTGCAACATGGTCAGCCTGGAGTAGGAACTTGCGATGAGAGAACGCCTGGATGAAGATCCTCCGGTAGGAGAAGGCCTGCAAGGACTCAGGAAGGCAAGGGTCAGGAGCTCCCCGGAGTGTTTTTCCGGGGGGGGAGTCTTCGACGCCCAAGTTAGTATCAGAGATAAGTAAGGAGTGGAGAGATTTTTCTCTTAGAGTCAGAACCCCTTACTTGGGGTGTTCCCTGAATATTTATAGGGAGGTGTACAGGAGAAGCTCATTTCCCACAGCCTGCCTAGATCGTGACATGTGTACTGTCAGGGACGGTCCGTACCTTCGGGAAGAGGGGGAGCTTTTAGCCAAACATAGGCCGCTTGGCCGGGAGCCTAGGGCGGCGTGTCAGAGCATGTCTATGGACGGTGTGTCCGGAGCTATACGAGTACTGTGTGTCAGAGACTCCTCAGCTGCTTTGTCATACACTTACGTGGCCTTCTTGGGGGACCGAACTCCTTCGAGGTATAGAGCTTGTTTGGGAAGATGAGTTCCTCTGGAGGGAGGTCCCCTGTTTGTACGAGGCACCTTCGGCTGGGCTTTCCCGTGGATAGGCTTGGGTACTTGATGTGGCACTTTGTAAGTGTGCCCCGAGGGTGGCCCAGAGAGTCTACGGAGGTGGTTTTGGCCATGTGAGGTTGGCGGGAGATCACCTTCGGGGAGGGTGGTGACTCCTTCTGACCGAAGTTGGTCCCATGGGTTTCCTGAGCGGTACCGCCTATTCGGCTTGTCTGAGGGTGCTACGATCCTCTTTTTGCCAGGGTCTTGTCGTGTCTGTTTTGACCGGAAGCGGCACGCTTATGTGAGGTTCTTCGGGGGTGATAGCCCTTCGGCTATCATATGCCCCCCTTCAGGAAACCGAAGATGTTCCTTCGGTTTGGGGAGTTCCGGGTAGTTTTCTTGGGGCAAGTGATGCTTGGCCTTATTGCCATGATTGGCTTCTATCCGGAGTGTCCTTCTCCCCAGGACGGAACTATGGCGAACTAAGGTGCCATACCGAGGTAATTTCCCTAGTGTTTAAGTGGTGTGCTTAGCTCTTCCCCCGAGATTGCTGTCTGGGCAGCGTACTTACACTGACTTTTCTGTCAGTGAACCGTTTCATCTTCCCTTGTATGTAGGCACGTTACTTCAGGCAGAGTTATATAAATCTGCCAGTTGTCAGGGCTGTGCCCTCGTTTCTCGCGATGGCTTACATGTGGCAGCTGGTGAGTGGCAAACGGTTACGTCAGTTACATTAATTGCGTCTATTTGCCTTCAAGGAGCAATAATGATGACATTTCGCCTGCCCCTTTCGGCCTATATAAACCCCTTTTTCCTCAGACCTTCATACCTCTTTCCTTTGCTCTCAATTGCTCCAGAGTTCTCTTTTGTCTTTTTCTCCTTCCGACAGGGGTTCTAGCGGCGGAGCGATTTCCGGCAACCTTTCATGACGGCGTTCAGGAATCCTGATTTTGGCAAAGCTTTCGGTGGGTTTTTTTCTTTTCTGAAGTTCTTCCTTTCTTCCGAAGTTGTTCACTCCAAAGTTTTGTTTTTTCTTTCTTTAGTTTCCCCGATGTTACCTATCTTCTTTTTGAGAAATGTCGAACCCTACTCCACTGATGTCCGTCCACCCTATTCCTGAGGGCTTTCTCCCCCTTGAATTTCATCCCTGCTGCACTACTTCGGAGGAAATGTCGAAGTGGATAGCAAAATTCTACCTCCTTACTTACACAGCCCCGAGGTTACCTTCTTTGGTCACGTATGGTTACATGGCTCATGCTGATGAGATTACTGTCTACAGAGCCCAATTGAAGGCCGGCCTTTGGTATCCCCCTCCGCGCATGGTGTGCGAGTTTTGTAGGTTGCACGGGATTGCCGTGAACCAGGTCCCTCCAAACTCTTATTCTTACTTCAACGCCTTTCTTTGCATGTGTGGGGTTTTTTAGATAAAGCCCCATTTTCTTTTATTCATGCAATATTATAAGCTCCACCCGGTCCTGAAGGGTGGCTTCTACTTCTTGCTTCCCCGAGGGTCTGGGAGCAAGAAATTTACCTTCACCTTCGGAACAAAGCATAGCTGGCGAGGGTGGCAAAAAAAGTTTTTCTTTCTGTCAGTTCCCGAAAGATGGAGCTACGTTCCGACCAGATGGGTTTTGGTGGTTTTGAAGACCAACGTTGTTGACCCTCGGAAGCTGTTGACCTCGGGGTTGGCCGCTGAATTTGACGAGTTCAACCGGCGCATTCGGGCGGTTACGGATTGGGAGCCCGAGGTACCTTCCCATTAAGTGGGACCTCATGACCGAAGAGGTCCTTCGGGAGCTGGGGGTGGTCCACGAGCACAAGTTCGACTTGAACCTGCCTGTGCCTGTTCTCCCGAGGAAGAAAGCATGGCTGGTGATGCTTTTTCGGTGCGAGATCTTGTACGAGGCTTTTGCCAAGAGTAAGTTATCTTCTGGGTTTTGCTTCCATGTGTTCCTTTTGGACTTACACTGATGTTTTTTCCTTTTGCAAAGATGGGCGATCAATCTGCGGAGTTTTACAAGTCCCTTTTTCTCGGCCAGGCCGAGAAGGGGTAGTAGACGCGGAGGAAGGCGGCTGCGAAGAGGAAGAAGACCAGTGGAGGGCCGTCCAAGGCGAAGAAAGCGAAGGCAGACTCCTTCCTCCTCCCCCTGTAGACGTTGTAAAAGTGTAGGATCAGTCGCCTGCTCGGTCTCCTGCCTACGTTGATCCACCTTCGGATCCTGTCGCCCTCGAAACTGCTATGAGTCTGGATACAACCACTGAGACTTCGGTCGAAGGGACTTCGGCTCAAGAGCTCGAGGAGAGCGGGAGAAGGAAGGGGAAGTACGTTCCCGGTGAAGTCGGCGAAGTGGGTGAGACCGAGGACGTCGTTACCGAGGTTCTACCAGGTTCATTCGTTAGCCGTTTGTCTATGAATCTTAGTGTTTTTGGTATCTATGATCTTTTAGATTTATGGCTAAGGGACAACGTACAGATGGAACTTCGACGTGATCTTGTAGAGGAGGTGACACCTGCTCCCTGGGTGGAGGCTCATGCCCGAAAGAGGGCCCTTCGGGATGGCCATATCCTGAAGGATAAAGTACCGAGGGAGCCCTTTAGGACTTTCACAGAGGGCATGAACTTGTTCTCCGAGGACAGCTAGTTGATGGTTCCCCAAATGGCGAGGGGTGTGCTGACGAATGCCACCTTCGAGTCGTTCCTCGCCTGATGCCCGAGTGAGGAAATCCTTGTGGCGTGGATGAGTGAACACGCCACCCAGGTACATTTCTTCTTCCCTCCATTTGGGACTTAGAAAACTTTCTTTTGATTTTTTACTGTCTTCTGACATTCACTCGTGACTTTCTTTTCTGCAGCTCCTGACATACAGCGGATACTTCCAAGCTTGGGCGGCAAAGCAGACAGAGGCTCATTCTCGGTCCGAGAATTCTCTGAGGCGGACGAAGGAGTTTTGTGCCAAATACATCCTCAAGTGCAGCGAACTGAGCAAAATTATGAACGAGGACTTGGAGAACCTTTGGACCGAGCTTCGGGAGAGCAAGAAGGAGCTCATTCTCAATTTTTCGGCCAAGGTTGAGGACCTCGGCACAAAGTGTGCTATTCTCTCTTTGGAGAACGAAGCCCTTCGGAAGGAGAAGGCGGAAGAATCTGAGAACCTTGTGAAGGTGCTTGCTTTGAACGCCGATCTCCAAGCTGAGGTCGATTCATTGAAGAAGGAGGCCAAGAAAAAGAAGAAGAAGAAACTCGAGAGGGAGGTTGCTGAGCTTACAGCCAAGCTGTCAACTCTGACTGCCGAGAAGGACCAATCCAACCAAATGAAGAAGGTGTCTTTTCAAGACGGTTTCTGTTTGGCACGGCATCAAGTCCTTTCTCGACACCCTGAACTCGACCTCTTCTTCCTGGCCGCTTTGGATTTTCCTAAAGAGCGCAGGTGGACGTGGCCGAAGCTGGAGTTCCTCAACCTGCCTCCTATCTTGCCCGCGCCTTCTGACGCTCTTGTCCAAGAAAAAGATACCAATGCCGAGGAGGTTCCTGACGCTCTGGCTCAATAGGCTTTTTCTTCTTTCTTTTTCTTGTAATCTTGCTCTCTTGTAATGTGCCTTAGAACATATAAATGAAGAAGAATTTTTCCTAAGTTCCTGTTCTTTCCTTCGATCATGACTCTTTAGAAGTTTGTATAATTCTGTGTGTGTATTTTTGGCGGACGTCCTCATCCGTAATCATGCCATTGGGAATCATTGTACTGTTCTTCCTTTAGCATGATCTTCCCGATATGTGGACTATTTTAACTTTTCCGCATGCATTCCTCCGAGTTTTAGGCTTTGCTAAGGAACTAGCACCTTCAGAAAAAAGTCAATGTGCTAGAAACCTATTTTAGCAATGTGACCATGTTTGGTTTATAAACCACATTTTTACTGGTGATTTCGGGGAGGAGTAACCACAAGCTTTTCTTTGGAAAAAATGTGTAAGTGTAGAATTTTTGGAGGAAAAGGTCCCCCTTCTTGATTTCTTTTTTCTTCACACACAAGTTAGTAGCGTCGGCTACTCTTTGTTGGAAAGCCCTCCTCCTGAGTTCAGCCATTTCGCGGTGTTCTTCGGTGAGGTCTAGTTTTGTCCTCAAGCCAAGGTTATTCCCTTCTTCGTCAAACACCTGTATCTTTACTCAGGGCCGTATGACCTCAATGGGAATGACAGCTTCTGTTCTAAACACGAGTGAGAAAGGAGTTTCTCCTGTGGCCCTTCGGGGAGTTGTGCGATAGCTCCATAGTACACTTGGGAGTTCTCCTGGCCATTTCCCCTTTGCCTCCCTTAGCTTTTTCTTCAAGCCATCTTTTATTGTCCTATTGGATACCTCGACTTGTCTGTTACTTTGCAGATGGGCTACTGGGGCGAAATGTAGTTTTATGCCGAGGTTAGGCACGAATTCTTGGAACCCTCTGTCAGTAAATTGGGTACCATTGTCTGCCACTATTACCCTTGGTATGGCAAATCAGCATATGATGTTTTTCCAAATGAACTTTTGGGTATCCTTCACCGTGATTGATGCCAAAGGCTCCACTTTGATCCAGTTAGTGAAGTAGTCCACTGCCACTACGTAGAACTTCACCCCACCGGGGGCGGTTGGGAGAGGTCCGATGAGGTCTATACCCCAGACGGCGAAGAGGCAACGGTAATTTACTGAAGTTATTTTCACTGAGGGTAGCTTCTGGATGTTGGTGTGCCTTTGGCAATTGTCACATTTTCGGACAAATTGCCTTGCATCCTTTCTTAGGGTAGGCCAAAAGTAACCTTGACGAAGTAGTACTCCGGCGAGGGCGTCTGTTCCTATACGGGAACCACAGGCCTCCTCATGAACTTCTTCAAAGACTATCCTGAAGTCCTTTTCACTTATGCACCTTTGCAGGGTACTCGCATACCCTTGTCTGTATAGTTCATCGCCGATGAGGAAATATCTCCCAAAGCATTATCGTACTTTTGTGGCCTCGGTGGGGTCTTCGGGGAATGCCGAATTTGCCAGATATTTCCTGATGGAATCTTGCCATCCTTCACCCGAGGTTGCTACGAACATTAATTCTGTGTAGGGTTCATTTAGCACCTCGGTGGGTTCTTTGGATTTGGCCAAGGTATCAGCTTGACCATTATCTCTTCGAGGCACATTTTCTATTTGTACCGAGTCAAACTCTTTAATGAGCTTCCCGATGAGGTCATGATACTTTGCCAAGGTTGGATCCTTTGCCGTGTAATCTCCTTTCATTTGCCGGATTACTAGCTGTGAGTCGCTGTGGGCCATAAGGTTTTTTACACCAACCTTTCTGGCCAGTTTTAGTCCTGCTATGAGAGCCTCATATTCGGCGATGTTATTGGTGACATTAAAACCGAATTTGATGGCTTTGGTGGCTTTCATACCCTCGGGCCCCCAAAGAACCACTCTAGCACCTTGGTGTTCGGCACCTGAGGCTCCATCAACAAAGAGTTTCCACTCTGGTTCGGTCTTTATTAGATCTTCCGAGGTAGGTTCAGCATCCTCGATTTCTGGGATTTCAACAATGAAGTTTGCCAATGCTTGGGCTTTTATTGCCCTTCTTGGCTCATAAGTGATGTCGTATTCTCCGAGCTCGTACACCATTTTGACAACCTTCCCGAATGCTTTACTTTTTTCATTATGTCGCGTAAAGGCAGGTTGCTTTGGATAATGATGGCGTGTCCTTGAAAATAGGGTCGTAGCCTCCTACCCGCAAGCACTAAGGCATATATGGCTTTCTAGAGTAATGGGTATCTAACCTCGACATCGTGCAGTGACTTGCTTACATAATATACCGGCCACTGCCTTCCACCTTCTTCCTTCACTAGGACTGAACTCACAGCTTTTTCCGTAACGGCAATGTAAAGGAGGAGAGGCTCTCCTTCCCGAGGTTGCCGAAGTGTCGGCAGTCGGGTTAGGTAGCTTTTAAACTCATCCCAAGCTTTCTAACATTCTTGGTTCCAAGGGTGTTCCTCGGTTCCGGAGTTACCTTTGCTTTTGGTTGCTTTAGTGAACACCTTGAAAAATGGTCGACATCGGTCGTCGTACCTAGAAATGAATCTACTAAGGGAGGTGATTCTTCCGGTAAGCCTTTGTATATATTTAATGGTTGTGGGTGTTCGGAGTCCTAACAAGGCTTTGACATTTTCGGGGTTGGCGTCTATTCCCCTTTCTAAAACCATGAACCTGAGGAACTTACCTGCGCTCACTCCAAACACGCACTTCTCGGGATTAAGGTGAATGCCGAACTCCCGAAGTCGTTGGAAGGTTTCACCTAAGTCCAAGATATGATTACTAGGCATCCTGCTCTTAACTATCATATCATCGACATACACTTCCATGTTCCTCACGATATGGGAGTCGAATACTTTATTCATCAACCTCTGATAGGTAGCCCCAGCATTCTTAAGGCCGAAGGGCATTCTAGTGAAGCAGTAGGTACCAACTTCGGTGGTGAAGGTGGTTTTTTCTTCATCATTAGGGCTCATCTGGATTTGATGATACCCGCTGAAGGCATCGAGGAATCTGAGAAGGTCGTATTCGGCGGTTGAATCCACCAATTGGTCTATGCCTAGCAAAGGGTAGAAGTCCTTTGGACAGGCATCATTTAGGAGGCATCATTCAGGTTCCGAAAGTCGATGCGCATTCGGAGTTTTTCACTCCCTTCTTTTGTGGCGATAACCACATTGCTGAGCCATTCGGGGTATTTAACTTCTCTTATTACCCCTACCTCAATCAGGCGTTTAACCTCGGCTTTAACAAAGGAGTTCTTATGAGCTGATAGGTTCAGTTTTTTCTACCGAACCGGCCTTGTGTCAGGGCGTACTTTGAGGCTATGGTGGATTATGCTGAGGCCGACCCCAGGCATGTCTGTCGGAGAGTAGGCAAATAGATCTTTATTCATTAACAAGAAAGATACAAGCCTATCTTTCTCACCTTTGGCAAATTTTTTTCCCATTCGGGTGTTCCGGCCGTGGGCCAGCTTTATATCTTCTATCTCTACTTTTTACAACTCTTTTATTTCCTCCCCTGCTTTCTCTTCGGCTATCGTGACTACTCTTTCAGTAGCCGAAGTCTGTATTTGGACCTTTGCCGAGCTTTGCCTAGCCTTGGTGAAGACCCTCCTGACTTCAGCTTGGTCAATGAAGATCTCTGCATCTCCTTCTTTAGTTGCGAAGGTGACTGTTAGATACTTTACATCAGGGCGAATGTGGAGATTTCCTTGAGTTTGCCTTTCGAGGATAGCGTTGTATGGTGAGGAAACATCAATGATAATGAATCCTGTAATAACGGAGGTGAATAGTTCCTCTTAACTCTGAGGCGAGCTTCCTTTCAACATTGGGGGCAGATCGATGTATCTGAGGACTGGGAGCTCGGATGGCCCAACCCCAAAGGTGGGGGAATTGACCATGTTGAGGTCACCTTTTGAGATGCCTAGTTTAGGCAATAGGTGCGAGAAAATGACGTCGGTGTTGGAGCCGTCGTCCAGGAGTACTCTTTTGACGTCCCAACTCCCTATCCTTGCCGTGATAAGGAGTGGGTCATCATAAGGGAACTTTACTGTAGACTCGTCCCTGCAAACGAGCCTATTTGGGGAGTTCCCATACTCCATTACAGAGATCTTTCTTATGTTTCTTTTCCTTTCAGCCAAAGGTATCCCTGTAGTGATGGTTTGGATGACCCCTACTGACGGTGGCGGATTTTTTCGAGGACTTCGATCCCGACGTCTGTCAGAATCATAGTCCTCCTCGTCCCCCCTTCTTTGTTACTCCTTTCTTCCTTTCGACGAAGGCATCCGCAGGTACCGGCGAAGTTGTCCCTGCTTTATTAGAGACTCGATGTACTTCCTTAGCTGGAAACAGTCTTTAGTGTCATGGCCATGATCTCGGTGGAATTGGCAGAACTTCTTCATGTTCTTCTTGTTTTTCGAAGTCATGGCCTTTGGCCTTGGAACCGTAGTCCCTTGCCTTTCTAAGGCCATGAGAATGCTGGCCCTCGTGGTGTTTAGGGGAGTGAACGTCATTGGCCTTTTACTCCTTTGTTTTTGGGGCCTTCCTCCAACCTCATTCTAGTGACGAGGGTGTTGGCTTAGTCCTTCGACCCGAGGGTGTTCCGCCTTAGGCCCTCCCATTCTGATTTCTTCGGCCGTCATATGCTATTCAGTTCTTCTATAGAACTCCCTGAGAGTGTCTGGAGGGTCCTTGGAGAACTCATAAAAGAGTTGGGAGTCTCTCCAAAGTCCTCCTATCATTGCGAGGATGAGAATGTCGGGCCGAAAGTTGGGCACACTCAGTGCTTCTCGGTTGAACCTTTCGACGTAGTCACGAATGGTTTCCCCACTTCGCTGTGCTATGTCGAACATCTGTACCGACATCTTGGCCATTGGCCTACTGCCAATGAACTATTGGGTGAAGGTAGTAGACAGTTCCTGGAAACTCAGCAAGGTCCCGTGAGCTAGGGTGTTGTACCATGCAGTCGCTGGACCGGAGAGGGTCACCTCGAAACATTTGCAGAGGGTGGCGTCATCTGCGCCATGAAGCACCAAGCTTCTCTTGTACTTTGTCAGGTGTGCTTGGGGGTCACTACGCCCATCATAGGTTTCCAAATGTGGCACCCTAAAGTCACTAGGCATAGGCGCCTCCACCATTTCCCATACGAAAGGTGACTCTTCTCCGGCATAAGTGTCGGTCAATCTTGACCAGACTGGCTTCTAAGAGATCTGCCTCTCGACCTTTTCTAGTTTTCCAAGGATCTTCTCCACAAGGGTAGCCGTGTTAGCTTCCCCTTGCTGCCTGGTGGTCGCCAGCAATGGCGAACTTCTTCTCCTTTTCAGAGAATAACTTCGGTGGAGAGGAGACTTGGACCTTTGGTACGGGGATGGACTCTGCTGATAGGAGGTCCTAGTTTCTTTTCGGGCCCCTTCTCTGGTGGGTCGCACCCTAGGGGGCACGTCCTCCATAGAAGATGCGTCGAGAGAGTCCTCACTCCTGGAACCCAGGTGGGTGGACATCGAGCTTCTTTCCCGGTGCGCTGCTGAGGGGGAGGCCCTTCGAACCGGTGAAGGCTGGGGCCACCTCTGGTCGAGCTGCTGAGTCATTTTAGCGATAATGGAGCGCTGGAAGTCTCACAAGAAGCCCATCGTCACTGTTAGGGGGCGGTTGTCTTTCGGCATAGAAGTTTCTGCAGTGGGCTGCTGGGTCGCCGGCTGAGCCTCCAGTGCAGAGGTGGACTTCGGGAGCCCCTTGTCTTTTGAATGTCGAGTCTCTACGACAGTGACCTGGGAAAGGGTTCGCACAGATGGTGCCAAATGATGCCCTTCGGCACATCGTTGTGGAACATGGTGAGCCTGGAGCAGGAACTTGCGATGAGAGAATGCCTGGATGAGGATCCTCCGGTGGGAGAAGGCCTGCAAGTACTCAGGAAGGCAAGGGTCAGGAGCTCCCCGGAGTGTTTTTTCGGGGATGGAGTCTCCGACGCCCAAGTTAGTATCAGAGATAAGTAGGGAGTGGAGAGATTTTTCTCTTAGAGTCAGATCCTCTTACCTGCGGTGTTCCCTGAATATTTATTGAGAGGTGAACAGGAGAAGCTTGTTTCCCATAGCCTGCCCAGATCGTGACACATGTACGGTCAGGTACGGTTCGTACCTTCGGGGAGAAGGGGAGCTTTTAGCCGACCATAGGCCGCCTGGCCGGGAGCTTAGGGCAGCGTGTCAGAACGTGTCTAAGGGTGGCATGTCGGGAGCTGTACGAGTACGGTGTGTCAAAGACTCTTTAACTACTTTGTCGTACACCAATGTGGCCTTCTCGGTTGACCGAACTCCTTCGAGGTATAGAGCTTGTTCGAGAAGATGAGTTCTTCTGGAGAGAGGTCCCCTGTTTGTACGAGGCACCTTCGGCTGGGCTTTCCCATGGTTAGGCTTGCGTACTTGATGTGGCACTTTGTGAGTGCACCCCGAGGGTGGCCTAGAGAGTATACGGAGGTGATTTTGGCCATGTGAGATCGGCGGGAGATCACCTTTGGGGAGGTCGGTGACCTCTTCTGACCGAAGTTGGTCCCATGGGTTTCCTGAGCGGTAGCGCCTATCCTGCTTGTCCGAGGGTGCAGCGATCCTCTCTTTGCCGGGGTCTTGTCATGTCTATTTCGATCGGAAGTGGCACGCTCATGTGAGGTTATTCGAGGGAGATAGCCCTTTGGCTATCACTAACCATTGTTATAAGAGAACTCTACCAATGGGAGATGCACATCCCACTCTCCTTGAAAATCAATGACACAACATCTTAGCATATCCTCTAGAGTTTGGATTATTCTCTTCATTCGTCCATGAGTCTGTGGATGGTATGCTGAATGAAACTTGAGTTTAGTTCCTAATGCCTGATGTTGGGATTTCCAAAACCTAGAAACAAACCTAGGATCCCTGTCTAATACAATATCATCAGGTACTCCATGAAGTCTCACTATCTCCCTTATGTAAAGTTGGGCAATTTTGTGTAAAGAATCAGTGAGATTCAATGGGAGAAAATGGGCTGCCTTGGTCAATCTATCTACTATGACCCAAATGGAATTATGTTTCCTTTTTGTCAGTGGCATTCCCACAACAAAATCCATAGATATGGACCCCTACTTTCTTTTAGGTATGGGCAAGCTCTGGAGCTTTCCTCCTGGCTTTTGGTGCTCAACCTTTACCTGTTGCCAAACTTCATATTTAGCTACATGAGTGCTAATGTCATGTTTCATATATGGCCACCAAAAGTAAGCTCTAAGAGCATGGTACATATTTGTGGCTCCAAGATGCATGCTAAGCTTACTAGAGTGTACTTTTTCTAGAATCTGAAATCTTAGCTCATCCTTTTCAGGCACATATAATATGTTCCGGAAATATAACAATCCTTGTTTATAGGAGAGTCCTAAAAAAAGTTCTCCTTTCCTTTGTCTAGACATCAATCCAATGTTCTCATCAGTAAATTGTGCTTCTCTGATGAGTTCTTTCCATTAAAGGGTAATAGTGAGCACATTGAGTTGTTCTTGCTCCTAATCTAACCACTGACTTGCTAAGCAAGTAAGGTTAAGGCTCTCGGCCTTAGGTTACCCTTCTCCTCCCTTGAGCACTCCAGTATAATTCCTACTCAGGGCATATGCCACTACAATGGCTGTACCAACTGTGTATTCGATTACACAGTCAAAATCCTTCAAATACTCTAACCATCTTCTCTGCCTCATGTTTAAGTTGTTTTTAGTAAAAAGGTACTTGAGGCTTTTATGGTATGTATAGACCTGAAAGTTATTACCCATCAGGTAGTGTCTCCATTCCTTAAGAGCAAAGGCTACTGCTGCTAGTTCCAGGTCATGTACTGGATATTTCTTTTCATGTGGTCTTAACTATCTTGACCCAAAAGCAATAGCCTATTTGTTTTGCACTAGGACACAACCTAATCCTACATGAGATGCATCAGTGTACACCTCATAGTCCTTTTCAGGATCTGGTAAAATTAACACAGGAGTTGTTGTCAGCTTCCTTTTCAACTATTGGAAGCTTTCTTCACATTTGCTCTCGCAAATAAATTTCTAGTTCTTCCTAGTTAACTAGGTCATGGGAGTTGCTATAATAGAAAATTTTGGCACAAATCTCCTGTAACAGCCAGTTAACCACAGGAAACTTTTAACTTCCTTCACATTCTGGGGTTACTTCCAATCCAAGATTGATCTTACCTTTTCAGGATGCACAGCTAATCCTTGATCATTTATCACATGACCTAGAAACCCAATTTCTTGAGTCCAGAATTTACATCTACTTGGCTTGCCATAAAGCTTATGTTCTTGGAGTAAGCCAAGCACCATTCTTTGGTGTTCTTTATGAGTTTCTTCATCCTTTGAGTATACCAAGATATCATCAATGAAAACCACCACAAAGTGGTCTAAGTATGCTCTGAACACCCTCTGCATAAGATCCACGGAAAATACAGGTGCATTTGTGAGCCTACATGGCATCATTGTATATTTGAAGTGTCCATACCTACTCCTGAAATCAATCTTAGGTATGTCTTCCTCCTTTACTGTTAGCTGGAAATAACCAGAGCTTAGATTAATTTTAGAAAATACCTTTGCTCCTTTCAACTAATCAAATAGATCTTCAATTCCTGGGAGGGGGTACTTGTTTTTAATGGTCAAGGCATTAAGTTTTCTACAGTCTATACAAAGCCTAAGGGTTCCATCTTTCTTTTTCACTAGCAAAATAGGTGCTCCCCAAGGAGAGACACTGGGTCTGATGAACCCTTTCTCAAGCAATTCATCTAATTGCTTCCTCAGTTCTACCATTTTCGGTAATGCCATCCTAACGGAGCAGTAGACACTGGTGCTGCTCCTAGCACCAGTTTGATTTCAAACTCCATCTCTCTCATGGGTGGTAGCTCAGGTAGGTCTGTAGGGAAAACCTCTGGGAAATCCTGAACTATAGGAATCTACCTAAGTTCACTAGCCACTCCCTATTCATTTAGTTCCAGGCATTCATATTGATTTTCTAGAGTTATTGATTTCAACACTTCAAGTTGGTAATCCAAGGCTAACTTTAGTGATTTGTCCAATTCATATGGTTTACAACCAGGCATTATTAATTGTCTAGCATGACAACTATAACCACTTTATTTTCACTTAGCCAGTTCATGCCTAGTATCACATCATAATCATAAGTATCTAGCATAAGTCTGCTTTCAGTCTTGTCAATTTGTATCACACACCCTTCAACAATGTGATATGTAAATAAGACTTCATTGCCAGTAGTTCTAACCAAATACATATTTGTCATGTACTTTACTTCTAAGTTCATGGCCTTAACCAAGCTAGAAGAAATTATGGACAATGAAGCTCCAGTATCAAATAGTGCAAATACTATCTGGCCATTAAGGTAAATAGTACATTTCAAGGCTCTCCTGGTAGTCCTCTGCTAACTAGTTTCCTTTCCAAATATCTCAGCCTCTGGTGCCTTATGCACTTTCTTGGAGGTCTCCAACTGAAACACCCTGCCGGGGGGTGCATTTGGCCTCATCTGATCTTGAGGCAACTTGGGTGCTTGCCTTCCCCATGGGTTAGGCATAGTGGTCCTCATCTGTGGCATAAGTATCTACACGCCAGGCCCTTTAGGATTGTATCTGCCTGGCATTCTCCTATCATCCCTTCTTTTAGGATAGTCCCCGCCCAGTGATTTGGAGCTCCACACTTGTGGCATCCACTGGTAAGCTTGAAGCATGGCTTGTTGCCATGAAATTTCCCACAAGTAGTGCACTGAGGACCATATTGCTATGGCCCCTTCTTTTTCTTGCTTCATTTTCTTCCCCCACTTGGCTCAACTTCTTCACTGGGCTTCTTTTGGTGTGCTTTTTGTGATCCACTTCCATTGCCTGGACTACTTCTAGTTTGCTCCTTGAATTCCTGCTTCAGTACTATAGCACTCTGTACTACTTGGTAGTAGTCCCTGGCTCCCATAACTCAGAGTATCTATCTCAGCTCAAGCCTAAGCCTCTCAGGAACCTTTTGGTCCTTAGCTCATCCTGCCCATCATACTGAGGAGCATATCTGATGAAGCTATTGAACTTTTGCTCATACTCCATCACACTGAGGTCTCCCTGCTTTAATTGGTCAAATTCCACCTGCTTCTGATCTTTCTGAGCCTCACTCACATACTGCTGTTGGAAGACTTGGAGAAACTTCGCCCATCTCATGGGCCTCCTCTTTGCAAGTGGCCTTTTTTGGTTCTTTCCCTGGTAAGTTCTCTATATAGCCTTCCACCATAGCTCTGCATTTCCTTCAAACTTGAAAGTGGCTAGAAGCACTTTTTGGGTAGAGGATACGTCATTCCTCTTAATGATTTTCTCCACCTGGTATACCCAAAATTTAGCTTCTTCAGGCTCACAACCACCCTTAAAAGCAAGAGGTTTCAAAGCCAGGAATCCTTCCAATTGCCACTCCCTTAATCCATCTCTTCTTGATTTGTCTTCTCTAGCTTCTGTGCCTCGAGTTCCACCCTTGGTTGGCCTTCTTTTGGCTGTAACTTCAGTATGAGGCTCAGTCCTCCTTTGAGACACGTATGTATATAGTTCCTCCACCTCTGGACTTTCTTCTACTTCAGCTCTGGGTTCCTGTCTCACCTCTGACCTCATTCTCCTAGCCCTTGGGTGCCTCCTCTCCTCATCTCCTTCGACTTCCTCTCGGTTCCCTCCATTCTTGCTTGATTGGTCATAGTTCACTGGTTCTTTACCAGGCCTTCTACCTCTCCTGCCTTCACCTTCCATGTTTTTCCCTGCCCTTGTTTGTTCTGGGCTTTCCTGTGCTTGAGCTTGGCCTCTAGCCAAGGCTTGCATTCCTACCACCAATTGTTCCACTATAGCTTGTAATGTTTCCATCATCTGCTCCATTCTGTCCAACCTGCCCATGCTAGGTCCAAGTACATGTACCCTAGCATTTGGCTTTTCAGCCAATTCAGGCTGTAAGGCCTTTGGTTGCCTTTCAGGCTCATTTGTATGCAGTCCATCTCTAGGATGGTTTGCCTTACTTTCTTTCTGTTCAAGGAATTCTATTTCCCTACCTCGAGTTCCCATCCTGCACTTAAGATGCATCTATTCACATATGCTCAATAAGTACAAGTCTTATATAAACCTAAGTGGGAACAAGTCTGGAGAAAACTCTACAGCTTAATCAAAGCTGTAAATCAAAGCTCTGATACCAACAAAGCCTATCACACCATACACAGGCCTTAGCTTGTGCACCTGAAGTACCACTATATTGTACTACCAAAGTACTAACCATTTTATTCAACTATTGCACTTACAATATTTTATTGTATGTACTTAGGTGTCAGCCATATTTCCTTTTTATTGTTCCGACCAACAACTCATAAGACTAAGGCCTGGGAGGTGCCCTAGGAGGCTAATTAGGTAACTCTTAATCATTACTTGCATTAGAAGGCAAGGGTTATAAGATTACTTGCAACCTAGGGCAAGGCACGTATACTTGTAAGGTTAAGTGCTTTGGGTGTGTGCTCATCAAGTGTGGTATTCTAATGCATGGCAACCAAAAAGCCAATCTCTTCTCAAGTTTTGAAAACACAAGCTTTTCATATTTATGCACATTCGACATAACAATAACTAAGAGAGGTTTACCACATTATGGTCAAATCTATGAACAAATACTTATGGCACAACTTGGCATTTGATTCATGGTACTTAAATAAAAGTTCCATTAGTCATCCGAGGCTATATGTACACAAAATAACCTCCACAGTAAACTTATATACTTGGAACAATACCAAGAGTACTCAAACTACAAAAATAGCCAATGTTATGCATTACATACCCATAACCCTAGTAGTACCCGAGAGCTACCTTAAGGGTATAATAAAAAACCAAAGTTTGTAGGAAGATGCCTACAACCATGCCCATACCCATAACTGCAAACCACTTCACTAAAGCCCATGAGCACACATCCATTGATCCTAGAATAGTCCCACAAATCTACACAATCCTACGAAACTCAAACACATGAGTTTATGCATTAACATAAGACTTGCACTAAGTACTTAATAAGCCATGCATTGGGTCTAGCACATACCTTGGCAAAACCGAGCAATTACTTATCACACAAGCAACTAACCAACCTTAATAAAGCTCAAGACCTTTTCCTGAAACATATACAATAAGGGGCATGAGTTTTCATAAACTCAGTAAGGATTACTATAACTCTATGAGCTTTTTTAGTTAAGCCCGAGGGCTTAACCTCCCATTGGCATTGCTTTACCTATAAGAAAGACAAGAAAGTACCAAAACCACATGTACAATAGTATATGCACATAGTAACTACAGCTATGAGAGGTTAGCAATCAGAACCAAGCAATGAAGTACACACCTCACACACCACAAACACAATGTAATGCAACTATTTACTATGTAAATGTATAAACCATGCTCTGAGACCAAATTTTGTTACCCTCTTCGGGGTAGTATAATTATGGTGCCAAAATTGTGCATTTAGACTCCCAGGATTGGTAATGTTCTATAGACCATCAGAACACTACCCTTAGTGTGCATACCCAAGTGGCCCTATTGGGCACTATGTAAACACATGCATATTGGTCCAACCATCACACACATATTCACATTTCATGCACACTATGGCAACCCTTCTCAAGCTAATGCTTGGTCTTAGGAGGGTTTTAACACTACTTAGTACTAACTTTGGGCTCTAAAAACCCTTATTTCACTACCATCTTTGTGCACTTCACACTATGACATGACTGCCTGCGCCCCTACCCAGGAAGCCCTGTG
Source organism: Aquilaria yunnanensis (assembly GCA_039654915.1). Taxonomy (NCBI): domain Eukaryota; kingdom Viridiplantae; phylum Streptophyta; class Magnoliopsida; order Malvales; family Thymelaeaceae; genus Aquilaria; species Aquilaria yunnanensis. Next base: position 50,530,039 of record CM077594.1, on the reverse strand, counting down.
AGAGCTGGTCTCACGGTGGATTGCAATTGGCTAGTTGTGTATGTGTGCAGATTAAATCCCATGATACTAGTTGATTATCCTAGAATATTCAATATGCATGCTCTTCATGCTTTGACTTGGTTTATTAAAACCATAAAACATTAACTCGGCTAAGTAAATTCTATGGGAAATGAATACAAATAGCCAAAGCATATAAAATCAACATTTTCGTGAGTTTATTACACATAACAACTCGTGAGAACATTCATACATAAAGTAGACTAATGCCCTAACCCAAGAGCAATCCTAGAGTCGAGGACTCCTCATAACATAGACTATCGAGGCAACTAAAATACTTTATAACTATAAGCCTCTACCGGATCTCTTTGACTTAACTCCCACCTTGGATACACATCCCAGTGGTGAGTCTCAAGGTTCTTCGCCCAGTGCTACTAGGCTCTGCAGCCAAAGGAAGATACTAGTTAGTACTATTACTTGACCAATGAGCCAACTAAATACACCATGTAGACTACAATCACAAGGATTCTCAAATGCCGTACCCGTACACACAAAAGAACACTACCGTGATAATCCTCAATGATTACCCGGTCCAGCAACTTTAGGCTCTGCATAGCATAACTAGGGAGTGAGAATTCGACAATTCTCAGTAAGGGGTCTTCAATGTACCTGCAAGAAAATTACTAGGACTGGACATATGATGAACATATGTAACCTTGCTGCAAGCTCACACAGCGTGAGGGTCTGATATATGCATATATAACTAGGCCATAAAGACCACTCCTCAAACTAGTCCTCCTCACAGTGCATCACTCTGTGCCTCGCGAGTTCGGATCACTAACCCACTCCTAGCAAGCCGAAGCTTACTGGATGCAATCATGTAGCCTTCCCATAGTCGTTATGCAGGGTAATTAAGGTGGAACTTTGTAAACTAGGCCGCAGGGCCTCATTGTTGTAGACTAGATCAACAAGGTTTCACCTTGTAATCTTGTGGCTATGGCACTGCTAGGTTGCCAAGGGTTCTAAACCTCTCACCTGGGCTAGTAATACCTTGCTGTGATCATTGCAACATAGTTTCCTTTAAAACTTGCCTTCACTTTGAGTTAATATAAAGCTAAAACTGGGGCACTTTAAGTGTTTTTAAAACATGGAACTGATAGTACTCCCTCTTAGCTTCTTGTGGAATCTTGAATCACCTCAATCGGACACTGGAGCAAAAAGTTATGCCAAAAACAAAACTGGGTGTCAAATGCTGTCTTGGCGACGCGTCACCATAGTTGTTGACGTTCTGCCAACTTTCTAACGTCTTGGCGATGTGTCATGGGAACTTGTGGGTATTGGCGATGCGTTGCCAAACCTGCAAAATGCCCAGAAAAACTCTGGTTTTGCTGGTATAAACTTTGGACACTTCCTACACATATCAAACATGCTTGGAATGCCTCCAAATTTCATATACACATAGAACATGTTGCATAAATTACAACCAACTATCACAAGCCAATCTATGAGGTCTTGCAACATCAATCCAATCCTCCCAATTCCTCTAGTCCACCATAATTCAACCAAAACCTTTAACTAATGCTATAGCTAAAACCACTCAAATTCTTCAAGCAAACTCAAGCTATTGGCATTAAATGAACTTGAAAACATACTCCCCTTACATCAACTCGAAGTAACAAGCAAGAATCAAGCTCCCTTTCCAATCAACCAAGCTCACCAAAGTTCTACACAAGTTCCAATAAAAAACAATGGCGCCAAACATCAAAACTACACTCTCTAACCAAAACCCAAGTGTCAAACTAACTAACAAACATGAATTCAATCAAGAACACATCTCTTACCTCGTTCAAAAAGAGGGGAAGTGGAAAAATGCCTTTCCAAGCTTCAAAATCATGGTTTCAAGCTTGAAATTGGTTCCTCCAAGCTTATACACCTTGAATTCCACCTCTTGACACCAAGATCACTTGATTCCAAGCTTAATTTGAGAGATAAATGAGTGAGGGAAGGATGAAAATGTGGTTATGGCAGCCTCCCCCTTCTCTTTCCCTTCTTAAACCCTTACTTAGCATCAAGGTTACCAAGGTTTGAAGTTTAATGCAATTAAGGCCCCCATCTTTGTGACTTAGTCATTCTTGATTAAATTCTTGTTTATTCTTTAAGTTTGAGTTAAGGTTGAAAGTTAAGTTATAAAAATTCATTTCAATACACTCGGGACTCATCCCGGCTATTCAGGATACAAAATTACCATTTTGCCCCTGAACTTCATTTAGTGCTTTATTTTTTTTAGTACTTAGTGAACTTTGCTAAACTTCTCTATTCTTGCTATGTGAACTTAAATTAAGGTTCTAAACTTAATTTAAATCACTTTACCTTCCTCAAACATGCTTCCCACTAGAAGGGCCATAACATTCTCCCCTCCTTCTTGAATTTGGTCCCCCAAATTCCGCTGCAACTCTGGAAAAATACTAGGGTAATTTTTCAGCATATCCTGCTCCGTCTCCTAGGTAGCTTCCTCCTCACTATGGTTAGACCAAAGGATCTTTACCATCAGAATCCACTTAGTCCAAAATTTCTTGACTTGCCTATCAAGTATCTGAATGGGTTTTTCCTCGTAGCTTAAGTCTTCTTGAATGGGTATCACTAAAGGATTAACTACCTGTCCTGGTTCCACTGTGCGTTTTCTGAGTAGACTAACGTGAAACACGTTATGCACTATGGTAAAGCTAACCGATAAGCAACTTTCCCTACTTTCTCCAGCACTTCATAAGGTCCAACATATCTAGGAGCCAACTTGCCCCTTTGCCCAAAACAATTAAATTCCTTTCATGGGCGACACTTTCAGAATTACCTTGTCCCCAACTTCAAAACTCAAGTCTCTTCTCCTCAAATTTGCATACTTGGTTTGCTTGTCATTAGCTGTTTTAATTCGCTTCTGAATTAACTTGATCTTGGCTGTAGTGTCAGCTATGATTTCAGGTCCAATAACTACTTTATCTGTAGGATCTGCCCAATAATGAGGTGTTATACATCGCCTCCCATACAAAGCCTCATATGGTGCCATACCAATAACAGTTTGATGACTGTTATTATAAGCAAGCTTGATCAGTGGTAAATGCTGATCCCAATCACCTCTGACATCAATGACACACATGCGTAGCATATCCTCCAAAGTCTGAATCACTCTATTAGATTGCCCATCAGTCTGAGGATGAAAAGCCGTACTAAGACTAACCTTGCTCCCCAATTCTTCTTGAAAAGCATTGCAAAATCATGATGTAAACCGAGGATCTCTAGCAGATATAAACTGACCTGGTATCCCATGTAGTTTCACAATCTCCTTGAGATACAACTGAGCCAACTTCTCCAATGTATAAGTGATTCTGATAGGTATGAAGTGTGCCGACTTCGTCAGTCTATCAACCACTACCCATATAGCATCTGCTGACTCTGGGTATTCGGTAACCCCACTAGGAAATCCATAGTAACGGATCCGCACTTCTTCACTGGCAGAGGTAAACTTTGAAGTGTGCCTGCTGGTTTCTGATGTTCAGCTTTCACCATTTGACATGTCAAACACTTTGCCACATATCCTCTCATCTCCCTTTTCAATCCTGGCCACCAAAAATGTGTCTTCAGATCTTGATACATCTTACTAACACCAGGGTGCATATTCAAAGTACTACTATGTGCCTCCTATAGGACTTGTTGCCTAAGTCCATCAACATTCGGTACATAGAGACGATCTCCATAATGTAGTATTCCATCCTAGAATCTGAATTCCTTCCTCATAGTACCAAATTTTGCTTCTCCTGAAATTTTCTTCAACAATGGATCTTTCATCTGAACTTCTTTAACTCTGACTAACCAAGCTGACTGCACTTCCAAAATGTAGACTAGGGATTTCTCTCGACATTGCCATAATTCATGCAAAGCTAAGAAAAAGTCCCTCAATACTCCTTCAAAGGATTCCGTAGCCTGATCCTTAGATAAGATTACTCCTGTGTACTTCCGGCTCAATGCATCTGCTACTACATTTCCTTTACCAGCACAGTACTCAATCGAGCAATCATAATCCTTGATGTATTCAATCCATTGCCGCTGCCTCATGTTCAGATCCTTCTGGGTAAACAGCTACTTCAAACTCTTATGATCGGTGAAGATTCTGAACAACCTCCCCATCAAGTAATGCCTCCACAGCTTGAGTGCAAAAATTACTGCTACTGGCTCAAGATCATGAACTGGGTAATTCAATTCATTAGGCCTCAGCTGTCTTGAACCATAAGCAATCACCTGACTATCATGCATCAATACACATCCTAAACCAGAACTTGATGCATCAGTATAAACTGTCAAAGCTCTGTTCGGATCTGGCAAAACAAGTATAGGTGCACTGGTCAATCTTTCCTTCAACTCCATGTAAGCTTCTTCACACTTTGGTGTCCACTCAAACTTCTGAGTCTTCTTGGTCAAGGCTGTCAACGGTGTAGCTATCATAGAGAAATTCTCTATAAAGCGTCTGTAGTAACTGGCCAAGCCTAAGAAACTTCTGACTTCTGTAACTGTAGTTGGTCTCTTCCATTCAACTACTGCTTGAACTTTTTCAGGATCAACTGACAAACCCTGAGCATTGATAATATGCCCCAAAAATTGGATCCTCTAGGACCAAAACTCGCACTTAGACAACTTTGCATAGTACTAATTATCCTTCAGCACTTGCAAAACTGTTCTAAGGTGCTTCTCATGCTCTGATGTAGACTGTGAATATACCAAAATGTCATCGATGAAAACTTCAACAAACTAATCTAGAAATCACTTAAAGATCTGATTCATGGCTTCCATAAATACTGTTGGAGCATTCGTCATACCAAAAGGCATAACTGTATATTCATAATGTCCATATCTCGTCTTGAAAGCAGTTTTTGGGATATCTTTCTCCTTAACTCTAATCTAAAAATACCCAGACCGAAGATCAATTCTGGAAAATACCTACACTCCCCTGAGCCTGTCGAACAGATCATCAATTCTAGGAAGCGGATATTTATTCTTGATTGTCACTGCATTCAACTTTCTATAGTCGATGCACAATCTAAAAGTTCCGTCCTTCTTCTTCACAAATAACACCGGAGCTCCCCATGGTGACAGACTAGGTTTTATAAGGCCTTTCTCTAGCAATTCCTCCAATTGCTTCTTTAATTCATCCATCTCTGGAGCTGACATCCTAGAAGGTGATACTGAAATAGGTTCAACCCCTGGTTGCAAATGGATTGCAAACTCAGTATCCCTTTTAGGTGGTAACCCTGGTAACTCTACCGGAGACACCTCAAGAAACTGATTGGCTACTGGAATCTTCTCAAGTTCCTCCTCTATAGCCACTCCATTTAATGAATAATACTCTTCTTCATCAACTATAAGGATGGTATCCATAAGTCTAAGGTGCAAACTCTTAGCACTAGACGCCAATCCTCCTATGTAAGTCACTCTAGCTCCCTGAGCATCAGTAATGTTGACTGAGTGATTTGTAAAGTCAATTTGTGGCTTATGCTCACTTAGCCAATCCATTCCCAACACTAGGTCATAAGACCTCAACTCCATCACCCACAATTCACAAAAAAAATCATAGTCGCCTAACTGCAAGGGATACCTAGTAACCACTTCATTGGTTACAATAAAACGCCTCCCCACAGTTCTGATGAGTCTCAACTCACCCGAGATTTCTCGCTGCAATTTGAACTTATCTACCAAGGTAGAAGATATCACTGAAAGAGTAGCTCTTGTATAAAATAGCACTCTAACACTATCATTCCGAAAAGTAAAATTACCTTGAATGGCAGCTGGTTCTCTGGTCACTTGACTCGTCAGGGCGAAAACCCTCGGTTCAACTGCTGCTGCGGCTACACCAGGCCGATTACTTATGGCGAGGGGTATGTGGGGTAAATTTTGGAGCAGACCTGACATCGGTGGAGCTCTTGGGCATTGCCTCACCCAATGTCCTCTCTGACCACAGATATTGCAAACATCTGTCCCTAGAGTACAAGGTCTTCCACCATGAAATCGTCTGCATCTAGGACATAAAGCCGTCCTCTTTCTCCTAGATGGACCTTGGTTTTCCACCATTGGTCGCTTGCCAGTACTCTTTCCTTGGTTGGCTAGTCCAACCTCCACCTTTTTGCTAGGTGCCCTCGAATCCTCAAATTCTCTTTCTAAGGCCAACGCCTTTTGAACAACTTGGCGATAGCTCCTGATATCTACTGTCGTCATATACCTCCTAAGTACAGGTTTCAAACCTTGGAAGAACTTCTTAGCTTTCAACTCATCAATGCCCATCATGTATGGAGCATACCGGATAAGAGAATTATAGCACTGCTCATACTCCCGCAAAGACATCTTTCCCTGTATCAGATTCTCAAACTAAATCCTCCTCTGATCCTGTGCAGCTTCACTGATATACTCCTGTCTGAACTTTTTCTCGAAGTCTGACCACTTGAGCACCTTCTTCTTGTACTCTGGGCGAGTACCATTACTTTCCCTCAACAATTCCATCACATCATCCCACCATAGACTAGCCCTTCCTCTTAGAAAAAAAGGCACTAGAATCATCTTCTGCTCTGACTCATAACCACCATAAGTGAAAAGTCTATTCATTATGGACAACCAGTCCTCTGCTCTGTCGGGATCACTTGTCCCATCAAAGCTCTGTGGATCAACAGTCTTAAATTTCTCCAACAATCTCATCTGATGTGGAGTGTCTCCCTCCCTTGGAGCCTCCATCACCTCTGATTCTTCTTCCTCTTCATGAACATGATTTCGGCGTTCATGAGCCCTAGGCACTTGCTGTTGCTCAGCATGCCTTTCCTGATCCTGTTGTGGGTCATTCTCCTCCTGGACAACACCTCTGTCCTCATAATCTCTGAACATCTCAGTCACAAGGGTGTTCATGCCCTGTGCCACTTGAGCCATAGTCTGTGTCAACCCCTGTAATACCCTGGATATCTCATCCAGCCTTGCCACAATTGGTTCACTAGAATCCTCACCAGGTTCTCTAGCCCCTGTAGAAGCTCCTAATCTAGTATCTACCATAGCAACCTACAACCACAGCCAGACAACATTCTCCAAATGTTGGTCAGTACTAACTTCCTAGCACTTGGACTTTCCAAACTAGATCTCAATCTTAACCTCCAATATCTACGAAATGAGTCCTAAGCTCTGATACCAAAAACTGACATGACCGCCGGTGCCCCTACCCAGGAAGCCCTGTGAGAGCTGGTCTCACGGTGGATTGCAATTGGGTAGTTGTGTATGTGTGCTTATTAAATCCCATGATACTAGTTGATTATCCTAGAATATGCAATATGCATGCTTTTCAAGCTTTGACTTGGTTTATTAAAACCATAAAACATTAACTCAGCCGAGTAATTTCTAGGGGAAATAAATACAAATAGCCAAAGCATATAAAATCAACATTTGTGTGAGTTTACTACACATAACAACTCGTGAGAACATTCATACATAAAGTAGACTAATGCCCTCACCCAAGAGCAATCCTAAAGTCGAGGACTCCTTATAACGTAGACTATGAAGGCAACTAAAATACTATATAACTATAAGCCTCTACCGAGATCTGTTTGACTTAACTCCCACCTTGGATACATGTCCCAGTGGCGAGTCTCAAAGTCCTTTGGCAAGTGCTACTAGGCTCTGCAGCCAAAGGAAGATACTAGTTAGTACTGTTACTTGACCAACGAGCCAACTAAATACACCATGTAAACTAGAATCACAAGGATTCTCAAATGTCGTACCTGTACACACAAAAGAACACTACCAAGATAATCCTCAACGATTACCCAGTCCAGCAACTTCAGGCTTTGCATAACTTAACTGGGGAGTGAGAATTTGACAATTCTCAGTAAGGGGTCTTCAGTGTACCTGTAAGAAAATTACAAGGACTGGACATATGATGAACATATGTAACCTTACTACGAGCTCACACAGCAAGAAGGTCTGATATATGCACATATAACTAGGCCATAAAGACCTCTCCTCAAACTAGCCCTCCTCACGGTGCATCACTCCGTACCTAGTGAGTTCTGATCACTAACCCGCTCCTAGCAAGCCGAAGCTTACTGGATGCAATCATGTAGCCTTGCCACAGTGGTTATGTAGGGGATTTATGGTGGAACTTTGTAGACTAAGCCGCAGGGCCTCGTTGTTGTAGACTAGATGAACAAGGTTTCACCTTACAATCTCGTGGCTATGGCACAGCTAGGTTGCCAAGGGTTTTAAACCTCTCACCTAGGCTAGTAATACCTTGCTGTGATCATTGCAAGATAGTTTCCTTTAAAACTTGCGTTCACTTTGAGTTAATATAAATCTAAAACTAGGGCATTTTAAGTGTTTTTAAAACATAGAGGTGATAGTACTCCCTCTTAGCTGCACGTGGAATCTTGAATCACATCAATTGGACACTAGAGCAAAAAGTTATGCCAAAAAAAAAACCGGGTGTCAAATGCTGTCTTGGCGACACGTCACCACAGTTGTCGACGTTCTGCCAACTTTTTGAGGTCTTGGTGATGTGTTGTGGGAACTTGTGCAGATTGGCAACGCATCGCCAAACCTGCAAAATGCACAGAACAACTCCGGTTTTGCTTCTATGAACTTTGGACACTTCCTACACATATCAAACATGCTTGGAATGCCTCCAAATTTCATATACACATAGAACATGTTGCATAAATTACAACCAACTATCACAAGCCAATCTATGATGTCTTGCAACATCAATCCAATCCTCCCAATTCCTCTAGTCCACCATAATTCAACCAAAACCTTTAACTAATGCTATAGCTAAAACCACTCAAATTCTTCAAGCAAACTCAAGCTATTGGCATTAAATGAACTTGAAAATGTACTCCCCTTACATCAACTCAAAGTAACAAGCAAGAATCAAGCTCCCTTTCCAATCAACCAAGCTCACCAGAGTTCTACACAAGTTCCAATAAAAAACAATGGCGCCAAACATCAAAACTACACTCTCTAACCAAAACCCAAGCGTCAAACTAACTAACAAACATGAATTCAATCAAGAACACATCTCTTACCTCGTTCAAAAAGAGGGGAAGTGGGAAAATGCCTTTCCAAGCTTCAAAATCATGGTTTCAAGCTTGAAATTGGTTCCTCCAAGCTTATACACCTTGAATTCCACCTCTTGACACCAAGATCACTTGATTCCAAGCTTAATTTGAGAGAGAAATGAGTGAGGGAAGGATGAAAATGTGGTTATGGCAGCCTCCCCCTTCTCTTTCCCTTCTTAAACCCTTACTTAGCATCAAGGTCACCAAGGTTTCAAGTTTAATGCAATTAAGCCCCCCATCTTTGTAACTTAGTCATTCTTGATTAAATTCTTGTCTATTCCTTAAGTTTGAGTTAAGGTTGAAAGTTAAGTTATAAAAATTCATTTTAAAACACTCAGGACTCATCTCGGCTATTCAGGATGCAAAATTACCATTTTGCCCCTGAACTTCGTTCAGTGCTTTATTTTTCTTAGAACTTAGTGAACTTTCCTAAACTTCTCTATTCTTGCTATGTAAACTTAAATTAAGGTTCTAAACTTAATTTAAATCACTTTACCTTCCTCAACCATGCTTCCCACTAGAAGGGCCATAACACACTAGGTCACAAAACCTTCAATAAGTGCACTCCCCTCACTAACCTTGGTTCATCAAGCTCATGGTTCTCTTGCAAGCTTAGCCCTAAGTCCATGGTTGCTGAAAAATCTAGAAAATAACCCATTAGAACAAGAGAACCCTTACCAAAGTGGGTAGGCTGAAAATCAAGCATGATCCTTGAAGCATCCAAGTCGTAGCTCTAGTTTGCTTCCAATTGCTTTCTTTTGCCTTTAATTTCAATCAACAGCAAGTTTGAAGATGTGGTGGCTATGGAGGAAGTGTGGCTGTGTTCTTGGGTTGGATGTGGCAAAAAATGGGAAAGAGATAAGTGAATTTGCCACTTAAATGGCCTTAAATGAGCTTAAGGGCACAAAACACACTTAAACAAGCTTAACGTTGCTTTATATCATTTTCCTTTTCGCTATTTATGGTCTCTTTACCTTCAACTCATTGGAACACATGTGCCCAACATTTTTGACTATTTATCAAGCCTTGGCTGCCTCCCCTATGGTGGGATAACCCCACAATTACACCCTTTGACTTAAGCCAAAAGCTTGAACAACTCAAGGTTTACACTAAAGGCATTAATACACTAAGACATTTAGGTCCTTAATGCCTTTAGTGTTTCCTTTGTCCAAACTTGTCTTCCATGAGCAATTTGGTCCTCCAATAGCACTTTCATACCATTCATATCCTTTCCATAACTCTCCAAGTCTCTTTCTTGAGAGTTTTGCAATTGAGTACTCGAATTTCTGAAACCTTCCAAAAAAGTCCGTAGGTTGCTTGAAAAACAAGCAATCCTTAAGGCTTTTCTTAGGGGGCCAAGTTAGTAACTTGGAACACTTTTAAGGAGGTGTTCATTATACTTTTTACCCCCTACACTTCGATCACTATGAAGAGAATTACACAATATAATGGCTTTTTGACCATTATGCCACACTTGTAATTCTCCCATTTTTGTGTGGTGGTAACAATCTTCCCCCCTTTAAAAATTTTGGTCCTCCAAAATAGCCTTTAGCTTCGGGTATTCTTCAGGATACCTTTCTATGAGGTCTTATCAGGCTATTAAATTTTTATTCATACTCTATCACACTGAGATTCCCTTGCTCCAACTGATAAAATTCCACCTATTTTTTATCCTTCAAGGCTTCACTCATAAATTTTTGTTGAAAGACTCGGAGGAATTTAGCCCACCTAATTGATCTTTTCCTTGCAGGTGGCCTCCTCTGATTCTTATCTTGGTAAGTCCTTTGCATAGCTCTATACTAGAGCTCTACATTTCCCTCAAGTTTAAAAGTGGCTATGAGTACTTTCTGTGTAGAAGATACTTCCATCCTCTCAAATATTTTCCCTACATGATCGACCCAAAATTCAGCTTCTTTTTGGTCATAACCACTCTTGAAAATAGATGGTTTTAATGCCAAGAATCCTTCCAATTGGCCCTCCCTTAATAGACCTCTTCTTTGCCTTCCTCCTCTTGTTTCTGTATTTCGAGTTCTACTTCTTGGTGGCCCTTTTCTGGTTGTAACTTCTGTAGGAGATTCAGTCATCCTTGGAGCCATGTAAGTGTCTAGTTCTTCCACGTCTGGACTCTCTTCTACTTCAGCTTTAGTGTCTTGCCTTATTTCTGATCTCACTCTCCTAGTCCTTGGATGTCTCATCTCTTCATCACCTTTCTCCCCATCTCTGTCTTCTCTATTCTTGCTTGCTTGATCATAATTTGTTGGTTCTTTACCATCCCTTCTTCCCTTCTTGCCTTTACCATCTCTATTCTCTTTTGCCCTAGTTTGCTCTAGGCTTTCATGTACCTGAGCTTGGCCTCTAGTCAAGGCTTGCATACCCACCACCAATTAAGCTATGGTGGCCTGCATTGTTTCTATCATCTGTTCCATCTTTTCTTGTCTGCCTCTACTAGGTCTAGGTGCATTTACCCTGGCATTAGGCCCCTAGGCCAAATTAGGCTCTAACATCTCTAGTTGCCCATTAGGCTCAATTGTATGTTGTCCATCCCTAGGATGGGTTGTCCAACTTTCATCTTGTTCAAGAGTTACTCTATCCCTGCCTTGGGTTATCATCCTACACCATAATTCACATATACATACATATGCTCAATAAGTACAAGTCCATATAATCTTAAGTGGGAACAAATCTCGACAAACCCTTATGACTTAACCATAAGCTCTGATACCAACAAAGCCTGTCACGCCCCAGACAAGCCCCAGCCAGTGCATATAAAGGCTATTCCATAATGCTACCTAAAAACACCCAGAGCTTATGTTTCTTAGGTGCACTCCTAATGATTAATAGTTAGGTTTAACACTCAGCCAAGTTCATTAAGCATGCATACATGCTTTACTCATAAGGCCAAGGCACTGAGAGGTGCCACAAGAATCTCACCAAGTTAAGCATAAAACCATTTCTTGCATCACAAGGCAAGGTTTCAATTTCTTCTTATTGAAGTGTTTCATTTGTGATCATCAAGTGTGGCTATTTTATGCATGGCAACCAAGAAGCACATATCATTCAGAGTTTGAAATCATGAGTTTTTCCGTGTCTTATGCACAAAAAGTTCAAAAGAGGTTAAACACAATATGGTTCATAACCGAGAGTACACATAACCACATAACACAAACTTAGTCTTCCATTCATAACCCATACGCAAGTCTAATAAGCCAACTGAGGCTACATTTACAAGTACACACCGTACTAGTGCTTATAACCTTGGAACATTACCAAGAGCATGTAAACTCCAAAACATAACTTAGTTACTCATTACATGCCCATGTAGTTATAAGTACCCGAAAGCTACCTTGAATGTGTAGTACATTATCAAAGCTTGTGAAAAGAGTCCTACAACTAGACCCATGATCAAAAGAGCAAGCCACAAAAATAGAGCCCATGAGCACACATCCATGTTTCTAGACTTGTCCCACAATCTACATACAAGCCTGCAAAAACTCAAACATATGACTTATTTGATTATACAAGCCCTGCACTATGCACTTATTAAGAAACTCTCTCAGTTCTAGTACATACCATAGTACAACCGATTACAAGCTTAGCACACAAGCTAATTAAGCTCAAATCAATTTCTTGAAAAACATACATATACAGGGTATGAGTTATACAATTCAGTAAGGAATTCACATACTTCATTGAGCTTATTTTGTTAAGTCTAAAAACTTAAACCTCCCATTTACAAGCTTACCATGCAACAAAGACATGAAAACTTGAAGCACAAGTGTATACAACACACACACACACACACACACACACATATATATATAGGTTAGCAAGCACAACAAGGCACCAAAGCACACAACTCACACACCACACACATTGTTCATTCTCGGCCGAAAGCCAAACTAGCAGGTACACATAATTCCATTCCAAGTTTCACCTCTATCAATTATCATTCCACTAGAGCTCCAAGTCCAACCATAGGCTGGCCTACCTATGTTGAACTTTAATACTTGCCTTTAGTAGCTAGATAGAAACCATAAAGCAAATACTCGAAGGTAGAACATAAGCCCCTATGGCATTCTAAGCTCATTTAGTTCAATCTACTATCACTTAGAAGCCAAATACTTACTTGAACATGGAACAATACTAAAATCAAGTAGAGAATAGTGAATCCTTACCAATTTCTTGCTTCAAGCTTTCAACTAAGCTTTAACCTTCAATGCCAAGCTTTGAATTCAAGCTTTCTTGGTCACCTATGGCCAAAGACTCCAATTATGAGCTTGATTCTTCAATCTAAGCTCCAAGTATCAAGAAATTGCTATGGAATCACCAAGAACCCGACTTTCCTTTGCCAATAACACATGCATTTTCCTTAAATGGATCCTTTGACCCATTTAGACAACCAGCCAACTAGTGGTGCCATGCAAAAATAGGCTAGATGCCACACGTACGTAAAATGGGTCCAATACTCGTCTTGGTAGTGCCCTTTCTTTGCATGGTGCAATTTGGTCCTTTCATGAACCTTTGCATCTATTTTATCACCCAAATATAAGTACATTTTGGCCATTAGCATTTATTTTCTGATATCACCAACTCAAGCCATTGTGCATGCATAAAACAAACTTGATAAGCCTTAAGTAGGCCTACTCATGATATTACCCACTTATTTACTTAGGTCCCTTTGGTCTTATTGCATTTACTTTGCATTTTAGCTGTAGGCCAAATATTGAGGTAAGGGCCTTGTTACCACCACACAAAAATGGGAGGATTACAAGTATGGCATAATGGCTAAAAACCATTATATTTTGTAATTCTCTTCATAGTGATTGAAGTCTGAAGGGTAAAAGGTATAATGAACACTTCCTTAAAAGTGTTCAAAGTTGGTAACTTGGCCCCCAAGAAAAGCTTTAAGGGTTGCTTTTTTGTCAATCAACCTATGGACTTTTTTGTAAGATTTGGGAAATTCGGGTACTCAATTGTAAAACTTTCACAAAAGAGGTTTAGAGAGTTATGGAAAGGATATGAATGGTATGAAAGTGCAATTGGAGGACCAAATTGCTCATGGAAGACAAGTTTGGACAAAGGAAACACTAAAGGCATTAAAGACCTAAATGTCTTTGTGTAAACCTTAAGGTGTTCAAGCTTTTGACTTAAGTCAAAAGGTGTAATTGTGCAGTTATCCCATCATGGGGGAGGTAGCCAAGATTTTATAAATATTCAAAAATGTTTGGAACATGCATACTAATGAGTTTAAGACAAAGAGACCATAATTAGTGAGAAGGAAAATGACATAAATCAAGGGTAAGCTTGTTTAAGTGAGTTTTGTGCCCTTAAGCTCATTTACGGCCATTTAAGTGGCCAATTCACTTATCTCTCTCCCATATTCGACCAACACAGCCACCAACCTCCTCCACACTTCTTCCATAGCTCCTCCATAGCCACTAGAGCTATTGCTTGAGTACTTCAAGGATTAAGCTTCAAATTTGGCGTAGTTACTTTGGTAATGGTTCTCTTGCTCTCTTGGCTTGTTTTTCTGTATTTTCAAGCAACCATGGAGCTAGGGCTAAGCTTACAAGAAAGCCATGAGCTTGATGAACCAAGCTTAGTGAGGGGAGTGCACTTATTGAAGGTTATGTAACCTAGTGTGAAGTGCACAAAGATGGCAGTGAAATGAGGGTTTCTAGAGCCCAATATTAGTACTAACTACTGTTAAAATCCTCCTAAGACCAAGCATTAGCTTGAGGAGGGCTGCCATAGTGATGTGTTTATGTTTATTGCATGTTTTATGGACTAACCTATGCTTATTGTTGCTGCCGCATTTCATGTGTTTGTTGGTTGTGAATGGCTACTGCATTTGGTTTTTATATCTTGTATATATGCATTGTGGTTTTTGTGTTTTAGTGTCTTTTGATGCAGGTTTTAATGATGGTTACATTGCCTATTGAATCCAAGTGCTACCCTTACTAAGTTTCTAAATGAAACTTACCCCCCTCAGTTCTTCCATTTGAGGTTCAGCAGAAAGATCACATTCAAACTGACATTTTTGGTTTGATTTTTGATCTAAAATTTTAGGTACATGAACTTCCATATGTCTAGTTATCATCTGGAAAGTTTGGTGATTTGAGGAGCACATTTCATATTTTTGATGGTGGTACTTATTGTGTTGTGCAGCAGCTATCCTGCATCATGTTCTGGAGTCCATTGTGTCTCAGGCACTCCTGTAACCTATGGTGCGTATTTAGATGAGTTAAGACCATTTTTTAGTGTATGTTTTCATGTAAATGTATTGTATGTAAAATGAGACAAGGATGTGAACATTTGAGTAGTGTTTTGGCTATGTATGTGATGTGGTGCAAAGCTGCCTAAGTGTGAATGATAGGCTGCTTACTTGTAAATTCTGTTTTGGTGACATAAAGTTGCTAGATGCTAGAGAATGTATTTCCTACATGCAATGGACATATATGGGATAACCTTGGAGGGTTTTCCCCTTGCGAATGAAGTGTTTGCACACTTATGAAATTTTGTATTGGCAAAATGGTCATAAAGTGACCAGAATTTTGACTCTGCAATTAAAGCTTTATATCTCTCTGTGTAGAATAAATCTTGGTATGATATTTTGACCACATGTAGACAACATCTAGAGGTTAAACTAGATTTGGAATGTCTAGATTTGGAGCCTTGTAGCCGAAGTTATGTTGTTGTAAATTTTGCTAAGTTACTGTTCATTTGGTCAAAATTTTGTAGCAAACTTAAAAAATCCTTAATTTGGTCCATAGGTGGGCTATTGATGTAAAACAAAAATTCCTTGATTTGGTCTAAGTCTCTACTTGATAATGGAGTAGATAAAACAGCGGGTTACTTGGATATAATGATACAGTTTATTAGTGGAATTACAGTTGCAGTGGTGGTCACTAAAACTTAACAAGATTTGTCTAATGTGTGGTAGCCAAAATTAAGAATTGTGCTAGTGTTTTCCTTCCTTTCTGCATTTATGTGCATAAAATGTGAATATGTGTGTGATGGTTGGACCAATATGCATGTATTTACATAGTGCCCAAGAGGGCCACTTGGGTATGCACACTAAGGGTAGTGTTCTGATGGCGTACACAACATTATCAATCCTAGGAGTCTAAATGCACAATTTTGCCAATTTCATGGCATAGTCGTTAACCAGCTACCCCTAAACTCGTATTCTTATTTTAATGCATTTCTCTGCATGTGGGGGGTCTTCAAAATAAACCTTCACTTCATCTTTTTCATGCAATACTACAAGCTTCACCCTATCCCGAAGGGCGATTGTTACTTCTTGCTCCCTCAGGGATCCGGGAGCAAGAAATTTACTTTCACCTTCGGCACCAAGGACAGTTGGCGAGGATGGCAGAAGAAGTACTTCTTTTTTAGGGTGGACAAGAGATGGAAGGACATGCCTATGAAGTGGGCTTCGAGGACTCTTGACATTGATGTTATGGATCTGTTGAAGTTGCTCACACTTGAGTTAGAGTTTCAATTCGAGGAGTTCGACAGTTGTATTCGGATGGTGGCTAATTGATCAAACCAGGCTCCTTCTCATCCATTATACCATTTTCCAATCATATGGAACTTCATGACTGAAGAGGTTCTTCTAGAGATCGGGGTCATTCATGAGCATATTACTAACAAGAACATGCCAGAACCATCGGTGGACGAGAAGAAGTTATGGCTAGTCATGCTCCTTCAGGGTTAATTTACTTATTCGATACTTTTCTTTTTGGATTTTTTGGTACTTACACTGATATTTTCCTTTTCTCAAACATGGGTGACAAATCAGCAGCTGTCTACAAGAGCTTGTTCTTCGGCTAAGCTGAGAAAGGGGAGTAGAAAAAGAAGGCTCCCAAAAGAAAAAAGGGGCCATCTGAGTAGTCTTTGGCAATTTCAAAAATGAAGAAAGCAAAGGAGGATTCTTTGCCCCTCACCCCACAGATTAGCTTGGGGCCCGGATCATTCGTCTATAAGTGCTAACCTTTCATTGGAGGCGGCCATCTTGTCAATTCCCCTAAGTAGCAACACCGCTGCTAAGACCTTGGGGACTTTGCTAGGGGGGTTTAGGTTGAAGCGTTAGAGGAATGACGGAAGAGGAAGGGTAAGGATATTCCAGCTGAGGTCCTCAACGTTAGTGACTTTGAGGGTGAGGGCATGAAATTCAACCAGGTTTACCTCTTGGTCATTCATCTACGAATTTCAGCTTTTTGGACATTTTAGATCTTGTAGATGAATGGTGGAGTGGATGATGGACCACCTTCAGAAAAGGGCTATTCGGGATTCGAAGATCTTGAGGGATAAAGTGCTTAAGGAACCCTTTTGGACATTTACCGAAGACATGGACCTGTTTTTGAAAGATTGCTAGAAAATGGTCGCACAAAGGGGAAGGGCATCATCACAAATACTAGCTTTCAGACCTTAACTAAGGATTGCCTAAATGAGGAGATCCTTGCTGCTCGGATTTCTTAGCACACTGCTTGGGTAATCTTTAGTCCTTAGGTACTTAGAAAAATTTTGGGTCTGTACGTTGTTGTAGCTTACATCAAGTTTTTTCTCCTTGCAATTATTAGCATACAAGGGCTAACTTCTAGCCTAGGTGACCAAGTAGTCCTCCATCCGAAGTCAATCGGAGGAGAACTTGGCCAAGGCTAAGGAGATGTTCATTAGCTCGTGCTTGAAGTATGGCGAGCTCAACAAAATTGCCAATGAGGACCTAACCAAGCTTTGCCTGGAGGTGCTGGAAAGCCAGAAGGGGCTTTTAGATTAGTGTTCCTCCAAAATATCCGACATCGGGGCTAAGTGGTGGAACTGAGCTCGGAGGGGGGGTCCTTTGAAAGGAAAGTTAGGAAGCCATTGTTGATTTCACCAAGGCATTGGAAATCAATGCCAATCTCCTTGTTGAAATTGACTAGCCAAAGAAGTAGAAGAAGAAAAAGAAGAAGGCTGAGAAGGAGATTGAGGCAATGAAAAAGGAAGTGGAGCATCTAAAAGCCGAGAAGGCAAAGGAAATTGAGGTGGTGAAGCCTTCATTTCAAGATGGTCTCTGCCTCACTTGTCATTAGATGCTCTTACAGTTTCCCAACCACGACCTCTCATTCCTAAGAGTTCTCGATATACTTGAAGGACCATCCTTGCAATGGCCGAAGATAGAGTTCCTCAACCTTCTCGAGCATCGTCCTTTAGCTAAAGATGCTGATGATGATGATGAGGACGATGTCGAGGATGCTGATGCCAAAGAGCCTGTAGATGGGGAAAATAACCCTTAGGCTCTTTTTTGTTGTTTTTTTATACTTTTCACTCTCTAATGAAGTTGTCTTCATTTCTCACTTCATTTCTCAGAATTTTGACCAAGTCCATGATTAGCACTATTTTCAGCAAGTGCTGCATGCCCACGATCTTTTCTATTGACTCATCACATTCGGTTTACGCACCACCTTCAGCTAACTTACTATCCTTGAAAAAAATACCTTCAAAGATTTAAAACCTTGGCCTTTCCTTTTTGGTGAGTTGTGAATATTTTCCTAAGTGTTTTAGAATAGAATTCAAGCAACGTTTTCAGGAAACTTGCTATGTACAAGAACACTTAGGTATTTTTGGAGTCAGCCATATTCAGTTAACCTCCTTCAGTAAAGCTTGCACTAGATCACTTTAGGTACTTTCGGAGACAACCACATTTGAATAACCTCATTTGGTAAAAGCCTGTACAAGATTACATAGGCACTTTTGGAGTCAACCATATTCGGATAACCTCCTTCAGTAGATCACCATATTCGACTATCCTCCTTTGAAAGATCACCTTATTCGGTTGACTTCTTTGCGGAGGCGTATCTTAATAAAGCTCATTCCTTGCAAATTTGTTAAGTGTAGAATTTTTTCAAAGAGTCTGAATACCATGTGTTTTTGTACTCTTTTCCCTTAGTATTTCTAAGCTTATAGACTCTTGGCCGAACTTCTTTGAGGACCAAATATGGTCCTTCCCAATTTGCCTGAAGTACTCCATGAGATGGTCTTCGGGACTCTAGTTCCACCTTTCAGAGAACAAGGCCTCCTTTCTTGATCCCTTTAGGTTTGACATGCAGGTTTGTAGTAATGACTACCCTTTGTTGAAAGGTTTTCCTTCTAAGTTTGGCCATCTCCCTATGCTCGTCAATCTTATCTAACTTTATTCTTAAATCGAGGTTATTCCCTTCTTCACCGAACACCTGTACTCTGATAGATGGTTGTATGACTTTGACAGGGATAATGGCCTCCATGCCGAATACAAGTGGAAAAGGTGTTTCAATAGTAGCTCTTCTAGTAGTTGTTTGAAAACTCTATAGTAGACTCGAGAGTTCTTCAGACCATTTTCCCTTGTCTTCTTTCAACCTCTTATGATCATCTTTCATTGTCCTATTGGACACCTTCACTTATCCAGCTCTTTGAGGATGGGCAACTAGGGCGAAGTGTAGTTTTACCCCAAGGTTGGTTGCAAATTCCTGAAATCCTTTATCAGTGAATTGGGAACCATTATCTGCTACTATTACATTTGACACACAGAATTTGCAAATGAGGTTCTTCTAGACAAACTTTTGAATGTCCTTTGCTAAGATTGTTGCCAGAGGTTCTACCTCAATCCACTTGGTGAACTTATCTACTGCAACTACATAGAACTTCACTCCTCTAGGAGTCGTCGGGAGAGGCCGATGAGGTCTATACCCCAAATTGCAAAGCGGGCAAGGATTGTCCGTCAAGGTTATTGCTTTCGAGGGTACTCTTTGCATGGGTGCGCGTCACTGGCACATATCACATTTTTTGGGGAACTACCTTACATCCTACGTTAAAGTAGGTCAGAAATATCCTTGCTGAGGTATTACCCTAGCAGGGGCATCAGTCCCTATGTAAGATCCATAGGCTCCTTCATGGACTTTTGTGAGGATTGTCTCGATGTCTTCTTCACTAATACACCTTCATAGTGGATTTGTGTACCCTTGGCGGTACAATTCTTCTCCAATCATTAAGTACTTTCTGGAGCATCTACGGACCTTCACCACTTCCATTGGATCCTCCGGTAGGGATGAATTGACTAGGTATTCCTTTGTAGGATATTTTCACCCCTTCTTTGGTGTGGTGAGCACCATTATGGCCATGCTCGAGTGTTCAAGTACCTTGGTTGACTGTTTTGATTTTGCCAGGGTGTTAGCTTTGACATTCTCTTTTTAAGGCACATTTTCTATGCTTACTTTGTCTTATTCTTTGATCAGTTTTGTGACGAGGTCATGGTATTTCTCTAGATTAGGATCATTGGCACCGTACTTCCCTGTCATCTGTCGGACAACCAACTGCAAGCCACTATAAGCCTTTAGACTCTTTACACCAACTTTTTTCACCAACCATAGTCTAGCCACGAGGGCTTCATATTTGGCGATGTTGTTGGTGACCTTGAATTCGAACAAGATAGCTTTGGCCGCTTCCATCCCTTTAGGACCTCAGACTATTATCCCAACCCCTTGGTGTTCTGACCCTGAAGCGCCATCTACATACAAAGCCCATTCGGCTTCCTCACTTTTAAGGTCATTGGGGGCACCCTTAGTTTTGGGAATTTCAGCAATAAAGTCTGCTAAAGCCAGGCCTATTATGGCCGTTCTCGCTTCGTATGTGATATCATATTCACTGAGCTCGATACACCATTTTGAAAATTGGCTGGAATGATCTACCTTTTTGATGACATCTCGAAGAGGTAGGTTACTTTAGATCGTGATGGAATGTCCTTGGAAATAAGTCCTGAGCCTCCTACTTTCCATTACTAAGGTGTAAATGGCTTTTTACAGTAGAGGTTACCTGACTTCATCACTATGTAAGGATTTGCTGACATAATATACCAGCCACTATTTTCCTCCTTCTTCCCTTACTAGTACCAAACTTACTACTTTCTCAAGGATTGTGAGGTACAAGATGAGAGGTTCTCTTTCCCGTGTTTGCTGAAGTGTTGGCAGATGGGTTAAGTAGCTTTTAAGTTCATCCTAAGCCTTTTGGCAATCTTCGGTCCAAGGATGTTCCTCAGGGCTGAGGTTGCCTTCATTTTTTGCTGCTTTGGTGAGCAGTTTAAAGAATGGTCGACATCAATCTCCATATCTGGAGATGAATCTGCTAAGGGTTGTAATCTGCCCCATAAGCCTTTACACATCCTTGGTTGTTGTGGGAGTTCAGAATCCGAGTGAAGCCTTAACCTTTTTCAGATTGGCATCTATACCTCTTTCAGATACCAGGAACTCGTTGAATTTGCCAGTAGTCACCCCAAACACACACTTTTTGGGGTTAAGATGGACTTAAAATTTCTGAACTTGGTGGAATGTTTCCCCCAAGTCTATGATATGACTACTAGGCATTTTACTTTTCACCATCATATCATCGATGTATACTTCCATATTTTTCCCAATT
Organism: Aquilaria yunnanensis; assembly: GCA_039654915.1. NCBI lineage: Eukaryota > Viridiplantae > Streptophyta > Magnoliopsida > Malvales > Thymelaeaceae > Aquilaria > Aquilaria yunnanensis. Next base: position 50,508,482 of record CM077594.1, on the reverse strand, counting down.
TGGGAGTCAAACACCCTGTTCATCAGCCTTTGATATGTGGCTCCTACGTTTTTAAGACCAAAAGGCATTCTAACGTAACAGTAGGTCCTGACTTTGGTAATGAAGGTGGTTTTTTCCTCATCTTTGGGATCTATCTGAATCTGGTGGTATCCGCTGAAAGCATCAAGGAAGCTATGTAGACCATATTCGGTGGTGGAGTCTACCAATTGATTTATTGATGGAAGAGGATACGAGTCCTTTGGACAGGCATCATTAATATTTTGAAAGTCGATGCACATTCAGAGTTTATCACCTCATTCCTTTATGGTGACAACAACATTGCTAAGCCATTCGGGGTACTTGACCTCCCTTATTATGCTTGCTTCCATTAGTCATTGGACTTTGATTTTAAGGAAATTGTTCTTATGTACCGAGAGGCTACACTTTTTCTATCGAACAGGCTTCACCTTCAGACATACTTTAAGGCTGTACTAAATAATACCCAGGTCTACTCCGAGCATATCCATCAAAGAGTAAGCAAATAGATCTTTGTTCATTAATAGAAGGGATATAAGTTTTTCCTTGTCACCTTCAGCCAAGCTTTTACCCATTTGGGTACTTCTGCTAAGGACAAGTTCTACATCCTTTGTTTCTATCTTTTCATGATCACTCACTTCTGTTTCCATCACATCTTCGGCAATCAAGCTCTTTTCTCTTGAAGTCTGCGTGTGAACTTTCACTGGACTTCATATTGCTTTGACAAATACCTTCCTTACTTTAGCTTAATCAATGAGTATTTCTACATTAGGTATTTCACATATGGCCAAATGTGATGGTTGCCCTGCATCTATCTACTGAGGATGCCATTATATGAGGATGGGATATCTATGATGATGAACCTTGTCATAGTAGAAGCAAAGTGTTCTCCTTTACTTTGGACTGAGTTACCTCTGAACATCAAGGGTAGATTAATCCATCTGAGCACTGGGTGTATTGAGGGACTAGCTCCAAAGGTAGGTGAAGTAACTAGTTTAAGATCGCCCTCGAAAATACCCAAGTTCAGCAAAAAGTGGGAGAACAAGACTTCAACATTCAATCCATCATCAATAAGCACCCTTTTCAGATCCCAACTTTCGATGCTTGCCATGATCAGAAGAGGATCGTCATGTGGGAATTTCACAAATGTCCCACACTTTTGGCCAGCTTGTTCATCAGGTTGTCAAACCCTATCATTGTGACTTCCCTCGCCATCCTTTTTTTTTCAGTCGAGGGTAATCGAGTGCTAATCGTGTGAATGACCCAGGCCAAAGGTGGTGGGTGCTTTCTGGGGCTCGGATTATTTCGATGCCTGTCAGATTCATACTCCTCAACTCTTCCTTTTCTTTCATCTTCTACTTTTTCCTGGGCCTTAGGCGATGAGATCTACAAGTAGCGCCGAAGTTGACCTTGTTTGATTAAGGACTTAATGTACTTCCTCAATTGGAAGCAATCATCAATATCGTGCCCATGGTCTTAGTCAAAATTGGTAGTACATCTTCAAGTTCTTTCTGTTATCCAAGGTCATGGCCTTCGGACGTTTGATTAAAGTTCACTACCTTTCCAAGGACATGATGATATTCGACCTTGAAGTGTTAAAGAGGGTGAAAGCTGTTGCCTTTCTTCCGCTAGATTTCTGACGTCCGCCTCCTCCCTCGGATTGATATCAAGGTTTGTGACTATTGCCCTTGGACTGGGGATGATCCGACCTTGGACCTCCCATTCTCAGTTCCTTAGCTATCATATGTTGCTCCACCCTTCGGTAGAATTCACTGAGGGTGTCAGGGAGATCTTTTGAGAACTCGTAGAAGAGCTACAAGTCCCTCCTTAGCCCCCTGATCATTGCAAGGATTCAGATCTCGGGGCAGAAGTTCGGAACACTGAGTGCTACTCTATTGAATCTTTCGACGTAGTCCTGAATAATCTCCCCATTCTTTAGGGCTATATCAAACATTTGGATGGGCATTTTCACCGTCGACCTACTGCCTATGAATTGTTGGGTAAAGATGGTGGATAGCTCTTGGAAACCCATTATGTGTTGGGTTTTGGGAGCCAAACAGCGTAGCGGAATTTAACCGAAACCCTCCAGGATCCAAGTGAAACGGGGTAAACCGGGTGTTCAAAAATTTTCATACCTAATTTTCGGTTGAGATCTTTCATTCAACTGTAAAGTCGAATCACAAAACCTGAACAGTTGACATGTTCAGGCTCTCCATGGTATCCAGACGAGCCTCTCGGGATCACCACGCTTCCACCACGTCTCGGCAGATGCGTTTCTCTTGCGCTCGCAGTGCTAGCTTGCGTCCTCCAAGGAATTGCAAGAGAAGAGTGCGGCTGTCCTTTTAGGAGGCTAGGGCAAGGAGACCTACAAATTTCTCACTAGAAGTTGTATTTATAGTGAGACTCAACTTCTAGGCCTAATGGGTTTCAAAACCCTAATCCAATTAGGCTTTAATTTCGGGCTTAACAATGGCTCAACTATTGGGCCCATTATTAATACAAAATTATTGTCAAACCAAAACCCAAATTATTAGCCCATGCACTCTAATGATCCAAATAGCTCTATGTGTGCGACCCAATAAGCTCTTGCCACGTTGGCAATGATCATAAATCACATTTATGATCATAAGCAATGAGCGGTGTCTAGCAACACATCATAGCTACCCAAGTGACAAGATTGTCGGTGATTCGACTAAACCTTTACGATCATCACCGATATATGCCATTGTCCCTTTGTCCAAGATATCAAGACTAAGCACGAGACATGGAATGTGTCACTCTCGTATAGCCCAATCTTTGGTTTCTTGATTACCGAGTAGACCAACTTAAACTGATGACATTGATATCGTATATCAACTCATCCGAGCATGGCCATGCATTTTTCTTAGTCTAACTCTATCAGGGGCCTGAAGATATCACTCCCGTTACATAGGAGGGACAAATCCCATCTTGATCATACAAATCCCTCCGCATGATATATGACATACCCAATGACCTCCTTCATGTTCACTCAGTTACGAGCAACAAAGGAAAGTATCAAAGTATGTGACTCACATGTAGGGAACCTTGATGATCTTAGGTCGAAGGACTACATATACCATGATCACTATGAGATTCACTTATGACACTCATATGACGATCCATGTAGTGTTCTCACGGTGGGTCAGTCCAATACACAAGTTCTCCAACTTGTACCCATATGTAGACTACATATCTCATATTAGTCTCCACATATGCTAGTCATTATGTATTATTGCAACCCGCTCCACAATAATACTATACTAGGGACGTTTAAGAATATCATTATTCTGGGGTTACAATTATGTTTATTACGTTACGCAGAAACAAAACAAGAAACATAATTGCTGGATTAATGCCTCAATAAAATATCATGACTCAATGTGCAAAAATACAATCATCTCATGATTGGCTTTTTGGGCAGAACACTAGCATTATGGTCCTAGGCATTAATGAGTTGTACCATGCAGTTGCTGGCCCAGATAAGGTGACCTCGGAGCACTTGCAAAGGGTGGCGTCATCGGCCCTGTGCAACACCGTGCTCATTCTATATTTCATCGTGGGCCTGAAGGTCACTTAACCCATCATACATTTCCAAGCGTGGTACGTGGAAGTAGCTGGGCATAGGGGCTTCCATTATTTCCCTAATAAAGGGGGGCTCTTCTCCAGTGAAGATCTTCGATGGCCTCGACCAAACTGGTTTTCTGGAGAGCTATTTCTCCACCTTATCCAACCTTTCCAAAATTCTCTCCATTAAGACAGAAGTACCATCCTCTCCTCGTTGCTTGGTAGCCACGAGCAAGGCAGAAAAATGTCTTCTTCTCGGTGAGTAACTTCATCGCCAACGTGAGAGGGACTTTTCAAGCAAAGAAGGGCTCTGGCGGTGGAAGGTCCTTGGTTCTTTTCACCTAGAATCTGCCACGTATTGCCCACGAGATGGAGGGTTCTCTTGACACAACCCCTCATGGGCCTGCCTTGGAAGCCTTTTAGAACTTGTCCCACACTAGTCATAATTGGCTAATTGATTACATGCACACTAGTTAAAACCTTCATGCTTCTAGTTAATTAACCTACTATGCAGTCATATGTGGGTACATGCTTTGACTTGAATGATTAAATAGGTAATAAGACCATAAAACATTGCCATGGCATTTCATTAAAACTGAACATCAAAATCATCAAAGCATATAAAGCATTTATGTGGTTAACTACACATAATCAACCATCTTTGAACATCCAAACAAAATAACACTACGCTCACACACAAGAGCGACTCTAGAGTACATTACTCATACATGAACATTGAAGGCAAACTAGTGTGTGGAAACTATACGTTGAACAACTCTACTGAAATCCATAACTAAGCTTCCACCTTAGAGAAAACTCCCAATGGCAAGCCTCAAAAGCCGACCCTTGTGCTTCACTAACCTCTGTCGGCCAAAAGACAACTGTAGTTGGTACTATAACACAACCAGCAAGCAAACCACAAACTAGAATCATAAAGATTCAAATAAACTTTATACCTGCTTGTGAGCCTAACTTAACAACCCTTAATGGTTGCCGGCCTTACAGAACATATCTACATAACAAAGACTAAGGGAGTGAGAATCAACGATTATCAATAAGGGATTCTTCAACCTGCAAGAAAAATATTGAGGACAAACATATATACAATTTATATCAACTCAACTGCGCACGCTTAAAGTCTGAAGGTCTAACATATGTGCATATATGAAGGTCCCTTGGCACCCTTCCTCCTCCTAGTCCTTTCACGGGCGTCACTCCATGCCTAGTGAATTCTGGCCCCTAACTCGCTCCTAGTAAGCCCTAGCATACTGACATGATAAGTTTAACCTTCCTTTAATTGTTATGCAAGTGAACATGGTTGACGCACCTCGCTTGAGTTCTAAAGAACTCACTAGGTGTACTAAGCCTCCACATAGTACCTCAACTCCTTAGACTTTCCTAGGTTACTTGTGGACTAAGCATCCACCTTAAATCCTTACAAATAGTGCACTGGGCTTTCACTTGCACCTCAAGTAACCTTGCTTAGGCTACAAGTGCACTAAATTTTCACTCAAGGCACATACCTATCCACCATTAGTTGGTTCACGCTAGTGGAGTGGTAATGACCATGGTTGGACTCATTCCCTAGGTTCTTTTGAACCCACCTAGGTGCACTAAGGTTTTGACATCAAGACCTTAAACCAAAAGGACCAACTAGGCTCCTGATGGTATTAAACCTTTCACCTGACTAATGGTGCTTTAATGTGGCAAAATATACCATCATTTTGAAAACAAATAAAGAAAAACCTAGGAACATTCAAGCTTGTGGAAGGCATAGAAATGATATTACTCTTTCTTAGCTTCACGTGGAAACTTGAATTGCCTCAATCGGACACCGGAGCAAAAAGGGATAGAAAAAATACTATAGCATATCAATGCTATCAAGTGCTGGTGCCTAGGTGCCAGAACTGGTGCTGAGTTGCCATAAGGCATTTGTCATTGGGCTCGCAATGGGGTCCTGGGTGCTACAATGCCACCTGGCACCTAGGAGCTCGGCACCCAAGGCCTGAACCTTCTTTTACGTGCCTAAGGTTCTTTTGGGGCTTCCAATGCCTCCCAAACGCCATAGGAACACCTCCACCTACCTCAAACCTGCATGTACACATGCACTAGGCCACAATGTACCATTCAAACCAATCCTATGGTGTCCATAAACACTACATAAGTCCTTAAAAAGTCACTAGTCCAACATGTTCATCACCATCCATTAACCAATACCATCCACAAAACTACTTGAATTCTACCACAAGCAAGCTATGAATGACATTAAATACACATGAATCATAAATACCTTACCACAATTACACAAGAACTAGCAAACATCGAGCATCACAAGCCAATAATTTCCAATTCCAAATGCTCCTCCAAGTTTCCTAGGTTCCAAAGCATAAACAGTGTATATGGCACCAAATTAAGACTAACCCTACAAGACCCAAGCTTAAATGAGCTCAAGAAACATGAGAAATCAAGGATCAAAGCCATACCTCATGCACACACTATGCCCAAGCAAGAAAAATGCCCCAAGAAGCTTCAAAATCGTGAAACAAAAGCAATGCAAGCTTCCATCCACTTGGGCACCAAGAAAAGCTTCCAATTCCATTAAGAAATCATGGATTAAGGAAGGATTTGGCAAGAAATTGAGAGGGAAAGAGAGGGCTCTGAATTTGGTTATAAAATGGGGTGAATAGTGGAAGAAAAATTTCCCCCAAATGTGTTTTAAACACAAATACTGCCTCTCTTCCCAAAACTTTTTAAAAAGTTAGAAAAATACCCCTTCCCCAAATAGTAACTACATAATTAGATATTTTGGCAAACTTTCCCAACTTGGGCTCTTAGATTTTAGAAACATCACTTTTACTCCCAGGACACTTCCCGAGCCTTCAGGGTACAAAAGGACCATTTTTCCCCTGGGCAAAAGTTAGTGCCATAAACCAGTCAAAACCTACTAAACCTTTAAGAAATTACTTCATCTTGCTAATCCACCCTTAACTAAGGCATTTAAACTAGCGATTTACAAATTTACCTAGCTCACTAAGCATTTCGCTAGGGGGGGCTGTCACATTCTTGCCACCTTGGAGAATTTGGTCCTCCAAATTCAATCTCCCGACCTGTTACCACTCTGAGAGCTTAAATACAGTGACAATATTTAATGTGTCAATATCCCAGGAGCTATCCATGTTCTATAGGCTATCAGAACAATGCTCACTATGTTACCCAAGTGGCCCTTGTGGTCTTTATGCAAATATATGTATATCGGTCAAACCATAACACACATATTTACATTTGTGCACACTATGGCAGCTAAGAAGGAAAACACTAGCACAATTCTTAGTTTTAGCTTCCACACATTAGGCAATCTTGTTAAGTTCTAGTGACCAGCCACTGCACCTATAACTTCAAGTAATGAACTGTATCATTCTAGCCATGTAACCCTTTGTTTCCTTTGTTCCATTATCAAGTAGAGACATAGAGAAAACCAATAAATTTTTTTTTTACATCAAAAGCCCACCTATGGGCAAAGTTATGGATTTTTTAAGTTGGTTACCAAATTATGACCAAATGAACAGTAACTTAGCCAACGTTGGAATGTCATTTCTTTGGCTACAGGGCTCCAAATTTAGAAATTCCAAATTTTAGTTCAACCTATACAAGTTCTCTAGGTGTGGTCATAATTTCACACTGATATTCCTTCTACAGAGGGACTTATAGAACTTTAAGTGCAGAGTCAAAATTCTGGTCACTTTGTGACCAATTTGCCCTTACAAAATTTCATAAGATTCATCCAGTTCATTTCCAGGTGCAAAACCAACATGGGCAAGTTCTTATAGGTATTAAACACTTAGGAAAGACATTACCATGAATTTAGAGGCATTTCATCAACATTAAGCATAATTTTCTTTGGAGCAGCTAATGAGTTGCAAAATGGACAGAGTTGAACATTCAACCTCAAACTTCACTTTTTTGCTTCATATATCATCCATACACCATCCGTACTGTCTTTACATGCATAGATGCATCATACATATGTCCTAGCTTAGTTGGGCATGTACACTAGCTTCTTGGAGAGCCTTACAACCACAATGCACTCCCAAAACTTCAAAAGACAGCTGCTGCGTAAGGCAGAAAGTACCAATACTAAAATTAGCAAATGTGGTCTAAAAATAATGAAACACTACAGTTTAACACTAGACATATTGACGTTATTGTACCGAAAATTACACAAAAAAAATCAAACTAGAACTATTTGTTTGAACATTCTCTTTCAGGTGTTCCTGAAAATGGACAGAAAGGGGAGTAAGCTCTTTGTAAAGAGCTTATAAGTGCTTTCAATGTAAAGACTTCGATAGCAACATACCACCTGAAATAAAAAGGCATAAAGACATACAAAAACAACACATACACATAAATATGGCATCCATATGCATGAATAAACACAGCAACAAACACATGTAATGCTGGCAGCAATAACACATTAGGGTTAGTCCATAATCATTCAATAAAACAATAAGATATCACTTTAGTAACACTATGGAAGTCCTCCTCAAGGTTTTTCTTGGTTTTAGGAGTCTTTTAGGTCTCAGTTAGTACTAACTTCGGCTCTAGAAACCCTTCTTTCTTGCTACCATCTTTAGCATGGTAACACTAAGGCCGAAACCTTCCCATGCTTCTTTCCCCTTAACCCATACATGGTTCCTTGAGTTTTTTCCTCTCTTCCAAGCATGGTTTTAGCTTCATGGATGTTTGGAAATAAAATAAACAATCCAGGAAACTTTAGAAAACCCTTACCTTTGCTATGAAATTTGAAAACCTAAATAGAACCAAAATTAGGTTTTCTTGCACTCTTTGATTTCTTCTTTGCTTTCTCTTGCTTCCTCTTGTTTTCTTAAGGTATGGTGGCTATGGCGGATGATGGAAGAGCTTAAGGAAGAGGACTTAGCTGCCGGAGACTAAATTTTGGCCTCTTTTTAACCTTGTCAAAAAATCATTTTGACCTTAGGCAAAAATGTGGACACTTGGTGATGGATTTCGGGAGCCAAACAGCGCAGTGGAATTTAAACGAAACCCTCTAGGATCCAAGTGAAATGGGGTAAACCGGGTGTTCAAAAAATTTCATACCTAATTTTCGGTTGAGATCTCTCACTTAACTGTAGAGTCGAATCACAAAACCTGAACAGTTGACGTGTTCAGGCACTCTATGGTATCCACACGAGCCTCTCGGGATCACCATGCTTCCACCACATCCTGGTAGATGCGTTTCTCCTGCGCTCGCAGTGCTAGCTTGTGTCCTCCAAGGAATTGCAAGAGAAGAGTGTGGCTGTCCTTTTGGGAGGCTAGGGCAAGGAGACCAACAAATTTCTCACTAGAAGTTGTATTTATAGTGAGACTCAACTTCCAAGCCTAATAGGTTTCAAAGCCCTAATCCAATTAGGCTTTAATTTCAGGCTTAATAATGGCTCAACTATTGGGCCCATTATTAATACAAAATTATTGTGAAACCAAAACCCAAATTATTAGCCCATGCACTCTAATGATCCAAATAGCTCTATGTGTGCAACCCAATAGGCTCTTGCCACGTTGGTAATGATCATAAATCACATTTATGATCATAAGCAATGAGCGATGTCTAGCAACACATCATCGCTACCCAAGTGACAAGATTGTCGATGATTTGACTAAACCTTTATGATCATCACCGATATATGCCATTGTCCCTTTGTCCAAGATATCAAGACTAAGCACGAGACATGGAATGTGTCACTCTCGTATAGCCCAATCTTTGGTTTCTTGATTACCGAGTAGACCAACTTAAACTGATGACATTGATATCATATATCAACTCATCCGAGCATGGCCATGCATTTTTCTAATTCTTACTCTATCAAGGGGCCCGAAGATATCACTCCCATTACATAGGAGGGACAAATCCCATCTTGATCATACAAATCCCTCCGCATGATATTTGACATACCCAATGACCTCCTTGAAGTTCACTCAGTTACGAGCAACAAAGGAAAGTATCAAAGTATGTGACTCACATGTAGGTAACCTTGATGATCTTAGGTCGAAGGACTACATATACCATGATCACTATGATAATCACTTATGACACTCATATAACGATCCATGTAGTGTTCTCATGGTGGGTCGGTCCAGTACACAAGTTCTCCAAGTTGTACCCATATGTAGACTACATATCTCATATTAGTCTCGACATATGCTAGTCATTATGCATTATTGCAACCCGCTCCACAATAATACTAGACCAGGTGATAGCCAAAGGTGATAGCCAAAGGCTGTCGCCTCAATCTGGCCGAATACCCTGCCACAACAACGGCCAGAAGAACTGGCGCTTCCCGGGAATAGGTGGAATCATGCACCTCGGGAGATAGCCTGAGAGCTCCGAGCCTCGGCACGCCAGTAAAACTTGAGGACTCCATTCGCCCCCCAAGGTTGTGAACAACGCGCCTTCGGAAAAGTGGCACCAGACATTGCTGCCCGAATATGATATCCCCGAAGGCGGAACCCCCTGGAACTGGGAACCCCCGAACTGAGGGTAGGCTTCCCGAAGAGGCTCTGTCCAAACTAGAGGACGACCTCGCCCAGGGACCCCGGGAGTACGGCAGGCGCATTTAAGGAAGCATTTAAGGAAGCCTCTGACACGTCCCACCACAGACGTAAAAAGTCGCCCTGATGCGCAGACGCCATCAGAATCATATCATGGCCCGTCTCAGCACAAGGCTCGAGGCCATCTAGTTACCAACTATCTGTCCCCTACGCCCAGACGTTCAGGAGCATCCGACCGCACACGTGTCATGATCTGAACGGGCTAGGTATTCCTATATATACAGGAAATAAATACTTGACAGGAGGTTGGCAGGCCGGAGATACAGCTCCCATACTCTGAGAAAATACCAGGCGAGACTTTTCGGCCTTTCTTTTTGAGCTAGTGACTTTCTCCTTCTTCCGGCCACCACTGACTTGGGCGTCGGAGGCTCCCCCCCCGGAAAAACACTCCGGGGGCCTCCTAACCCTGTTTTCCAGTTTTCCAGGTACTCTCCTAGAGGCGATCCACCTTCCAGGCGTTCTTCCTCCTAGAAGTCTCCTCAACAGTCATCATGACTCACAACGATGAGGCCCTGGGCCATCATTTGGCGCCGTCTGTGGGAACCCGCTCGCAGATTGCCGTCGTTGAGACTCGGCGTTCTAAGGACAAGGGACTCCCAAGGTCCTCGTCCACGCCTGAGATACAACCGGCTGCTGAGCAGACACTCCCAGAGACTTCTACGCCCGAGGAGGACCGCCCTCTGGTAATCACCATGAGCTTCTTGAGGGACTTTCAGCGCTCGATCGTTGCTGAAATGACTCAGCAGATCGACCGAAGATGGCCACAGGAGTCACAGGCCCAGAAACCCTCCTCATCAACACGCCCTCGGGAGAGAAGCCCCAAGTCTACACACCGCAGTTCAGAAAGTGGAGATCCTCGCGGAGAATCATCCACAGAAGATATAGCCCTCGGGAAACGGCCTGTGGGACAAACCGGGTCCAAGCGACCGAGAGTCTCACAGCGAAGCAGTTCGTCGCCTGAGGCGAGGGCCCTGACCCCTCCGCGCCGAACTCGCTCCCCGAAAAGGCGCCGTCGATCACCCTCCCGTGAAAATGGTCCTAGCGCCACTGCGCTTATGGAAAGGATATTGGCACGGCTGGACAGAGTGGAAAAGCAAGTGACCAGAAAACCCGTTTGGGACAGGCTGTCGGGGGCGTTATGCGAAGATGGCTCCCCGTTTATTCGCACCGTCGTTGAGGCAGCTATGCCAGGCGACTTCAGAGTGCCTAGGCTGGAGATCTATGATGGCCGGACTGATCCACAGGCCCATCTGACGAAGTACAGGCGGAGCATGATAATGCACGGAGCTGATGACGCTACCATGTGCAAATGCTTTGAAGTCACCCTCACGGGCCCAGCAACAGCATGGTACAATTCGTTGCCCCCAGGGACTATCACTGAGTTTCAGGAGTTGTCCACAGCCTTTACCCAGCAGTTCATTGGGAGCAGGCCGACGGCCAAAATGCCTGTACAAATGTTCGACATAGAGCAGAGAAACGGAGAGACGATCCGAGACTATGTCGAACGATTCAACAGGGAAGCACTCAGCGTCCCGGACTTCCGGCCCGAAATCCGCATCCTCGCTATGACACGGGGCCTTCGGCGTGACTCACAGCTGTTCTACGAGTTCTCAAAGGACCCCCCGGAGACCCTCGGAGAATTTTACCGAAGGGCAGAGCAGCACATGACAGCCGAGGAATTGAGGATGGCGGGGCCGAAGTCTGATCATCACCGCGCCGAAGGGTCCAGCCAGCAAGCTCGGTATCTTTCTGAACACACAGGTCGACCACGGCGAATGCGAGGAAAGAAACCTCAAAGTTTTACACCCTTGAGCACGACACGGACCAACATTCTCATGGCGCTGGAAAGGCAAGGGACGCAGATTCGGCGGCCAAAGGCCATGGCCGCCGATAATAAGAAGAATGCCAAGAAGTTCTGCCAGTTTCATCGCGACCACGGTCATGACACCGAAGACTGCTTCCAGCTGAAGAAGTACATAGAGTCGCTGATCAAACAGGGCCAACTTCGCAAGTATCTGCGGATGCCCTCCCCTAAAGGCAGAAAAGAGGAGGAAGAGAGGGCCGAAAACGAGGACTATGACTCCGACAGGCGGAGAAACAGAAGTCCAAAAAGGCGCCTCCCACCTCCAGTAGGGGTCATCCAAACCATCACCACGGGGCTCCCATCCTCGGAAAGAAAGCGGAAGGCCAGAGAAATTGCTGTTATGGAGTATCAAAGTCCATCAAAGAAATTGGCTCGCAAAGATGGCTCCACTGTCGTCTTCCCCCACGACGACCCGCTGCTGATAATGGCGAGAATAGGGAACTGGGACGTCAAGAGAGTGTTACTTGATGATGGCTCAAATGCTGACGTCCTATTCTCGCACTTACTGCCAAGCTTGGGCATCACCAGCAGCGAGCCGAAACCTGTCACCACGCCCACCTTCGGCGTTGGGCCATCCGAACTACCCGTCCTCGGATGGATCGACCTCCCTTTGATGATGAAAGGCACTTCGGTAGACGGAGCAGCTGAGTTGTACGCGTCCACAATGGCAAGATTCATCGTCATGGATGTCCCGTCTTCGTACAACGCCATCCTTGGAAGGCAGACTCAGGGGAACCTGCACATTCGCCCCGATGTGAAGTACTTGACTGTCACATTCGCCACCAAGGATGGAGATGCAGAGGTCTTCATCGACCAAGCCGAGGTAAGAAAGGTGTTTGTAAAAACACGAAAGGCTCCGGCAAACAGCTCTACACAAACGGTGGAGGCAAAGGCGCAGGAGAAAGGCAAAGAAGGAGATCCCGCAGAAGCAGAAACGGAAGCAGTAGATCTTGTCCCAGGACAATCTACCCGAATAGGGAAGAGCTTGGCCAAAGGTGATAAGGAAAATCTTGTATCCTTTCTGCTAAAAAATAAAGATCTGTTTGCCTACTCGCCGAAAGACATGCCAGGAGTGAACCCTGGCATAATACAGCACAGCCTCAAAGTAAGCCCGGAAGCAAAACCTGTCAGGCAAAAGAAACGAAGCATCTCAGCCCACAAAAGCAACTTTGTGAAAACCGAAGTCCAGCGCCTATTGGATGCTGAAGTTATCAGGGAGGTCAAATACCCCGAATGGTTAAGCAACGTGGTCATCGCCACAAAAGAAGGTAGCAGCAAACTCCGGATGTGCATTGATTTCAGAAACTTGAACGATGCTTGCCCGAAAGACTCATTTCCCCTCCCGCCAATAGATCAACTGGTAGATTCAACGGCCGAATACGGGCTCCTGAGCTTCCTAGATGCCTTCAGCGGCTACCATCAGATAAGGATGGACCCGGAAGATGAAGAGAAAACTGCCTTCATCACCGAGGGAGGAACGTACTGCTATATAAGAATGCCCTTCGGGCTGAAAAATGCAGGAGCCACCTACCAGAGACTGATGAACAAGGTCTTTAAAGACCAAATGGGGAGAAACATGGAAGTATATGTTGACGATATGATAGTAAAAAGCAAGCTGCCCGGCTACCACGTTGCAGATTTGGAGGAAACCTTCCAAAAGCTCAGAGCCTTCGGGATTCGCCTTAACCCCGAGAAGTGTATGTTCGGGGTGACGTCGGGAAAATTCCTTGGGTACATGGTATCCGAAAGAGGCATCGACGCCAATCCTGAGAAGATTAAGGCTCTGCTTGAGTTCCGAACTCCTGCCACAGTGAAAGACGTGCAGAGACTAACCGGAAGAATAACCTCTCTGAGCAGGTTTATTTCCAGGTACGGAGATAGGTGTCGACCTTTCTTCAAAGTCCTCACAAAGGCAGCAAAGATGGAAGGCGACCTCGGAAGAAACAATCATCTCTGGGAAGGAGATTGCCAAAAGGCCTGGGAAGAACTCAAAGTCTACCTGGCCAGCCTGCCGACTCTGCGGCAACCACGGGTGGGAGAACCCCTTGTACTATACCTCGCCGTCACAGAAAAGGCCGTGAGCTCGGTCCTGATAAAAGAAGAAGGGCCGAAACAATGGCCGGTCTACTACGTCAGCAAGTCCCTGCACGGCGCCCAGGTCAGGTACCCTTTGCTTCAAAAAGCTATATACGCCTTGGTGCTTGCAGGAAGAAGGCTGCGACCATATTTCCAGGCTCACCCCATCATCGTCCGAAGTAGTCTACCACTACGGGATGTCATGAAGAGAGTTGATCATTCGGGAAGGCTCTCCAAGTGGTGCATAGAGCTTGGCGAACACGAAATCACGTATGAGCCTCGAAAGGCCATAAAAGCCCAAGCATTGGCAGATTTTATCGCCGAAATACCCACCACTGAGGAGAACCACTCAGATCCGAAAGAAGGGGAGCCAGAATGGACCTTGCATGTTGACGGAGCCTCGGGGTCCGAACACCAGGGAGCTGGAATAGTTATCAGAGGACCCGAAGGCCTAGAGGTGATGAAGGCTATCAAGTTCAGCTTCAACGTCACCAATAATGTGGCTGAGTATGAAGCCCTCATAGCGGGATTACGCTTGGCCAGAAAGATTGGCGTGAGAAGCTTAAGGGCTCACAGCGATTCCCAGCTGGTAGTTCGGTAGACGGCAGGAGATTATGGGGCGAAGGACCCCATCTTGGCAAAATACCACGAGCTGGTAAGAAAACTCATCCAAGAGTTTGACGCCGTACGGATCGAAAATGTACCCCGGCGGAATAACACTGAGGCAGATTGCTTAGCAAAGTCCAAAACATACACCGAGGTGCTAGACCATCCAAGCATCTCCGTGCTAAGCGTAACGACCTCGGGAATGGGGTGGAAGGACCCCATAAAGAGATACCTCGCAGAGAATGAGCTTCCCGAAGACGCCGGCATTGCTGCAAGACTGCGAAGACGTGCCGGAAGATTCTTCCTGATTGGTGAAGAGTTATATCGGCAAGGATATGCAAATCCGCTGCAGAGATGTGTGGGCGAAGAGGATACTGAGATGGTCCTCGAAGAAGTCCACGAAGGCATGTGCGGCTCGCACGTTGGAACTGATGCCCTTGCAGCAGTGATACTCCGCCAAGGATACTTCTGGCCTACCCTGAGAAAGGACGCAAGGCAGTTCGTCCAGAAGTGCGGTAGTTGCCAGAGACATGCAAAAATCCAGAGGATACCCTCGGAAATGGTAACGTCGGCAGACTATCCTTGGCCCTTCGCAGTCTGGGGTATAGACCTCATTGGGCCACTCCCCACAGCGCCCGGAGGCGTGAAATTCTGCGTGGTAGCAGTGGACTATTTCTCAAAGTGGGTAGAGGCAGAACCACTAGCAACTATCTCGGCAAAAGAAGTGCAGAAGTTCGTGTGGAAAAACATCGTATGCAGATTTGGCATACCGAGGGTACTAGTAGCTGATAATGGATCCCAGTTCATAGACAAAGGATTCCAGGAATTCATCAGCGACCTCGGAATAAAGATGCACTTCGCCCCAGTAGCTCACCCCCAAAGCAATGGGCAGGTGGAAGTATCAAACAGGACCATAAAAGACGGCCTGAAAAAGAGACTTGGGGAAGCCAAGGGGAAATGGCCAGGAGAACTCCAAAGTGTATTGTGGAGCTACCGAACGACGCCACGAAGAGCCACAGGGGAAACTCCCTTCTCACTCGTCTTCGGAACAGAGGCCATTATCCCAATAGAGATAGTTCAGCCTTCAATACGGGTGCAAGTATTTGATGAAGGCGGAAACGACCTCGGCCTGAGAACCAAGCTCGACCTTGTGGCCGAACATAGAGAAATAGCCGAGCTGAGAAGAAAAGCTTTCCAGCAAAGAGTGGCCGCGGCTATCAACTTAAAAGCCAGGCCAAAAGAAATCAAAAAAGGAGACCTCGTTCTCCGAAAGGCCGACTTTGCACCCCGAAGGCCATCTCACGGAGTACTTCGCGCAAATTGGGAAGGACCTTATCTGGTTCTCGCCGAAGTACGAAAAGGCGTGTACAAGCTTGGCGACGCCGAAGGCGTAGAATTGAAAAACACTTGGCATTCAGACGCCCTGAAAAGATTCTACGCCTAAGCTTGAGCGGAAGAAGTATGTTGTACAAGAAATATTCTAAGTACAGAATGGTCTAGAGAAGAATGGTCTTGAGAAAAATTTTCAAGTATACCAAATTGTCCAAGACAGATTTCCGTGAAGGTGCTCGCCACGAAAAAAGCGGTTGTGACTTCCCGAAGCCCCTTGAGCCACTATGCTCGGGAAAAATGGGAAACAAGAATCTTGCAGAGGTACTCAGCATAATCAGTGCAGAGAAAATTTTCCGAACACCCTTGAGCGAACATGCTCGGGAGAAAGGGAAAGCAAGAATCTCGCAAAAATACACGCCAAAACAAAAGCAGAGGTAATTTCCGAACACCCTTGAGCGAACGTGCTCGGGAAAAAGGGAATGAGCAATCTCGTGAAGATTTTCCTAAGTCCCTTGAGCAAATATGCTCGGGACAATAGGAAGACAGAAAAAATTTGGCTAAAGATTTTCCGAAGGCCCTTGAGCGAACATGTTCGGGATAAAAGGAAACAAAAAGCCTGCAAAAGACTTAGCCAAATTTTTGCAAATTTTCCAGAAAGTCTCTTTAGCGAGCACGCTCGGGACAAAGGAAGGTAAAAAGTTTCTTTGGTTGCAGGTTTTCCGAAAGTCTCTTGAAGCGAACGTGTTCGGGACAGTGGAAATGAAGAAACTTGCAAGAAAGGACTTAGCCGAAAAGATTGTTCATTTAGAGCAAACGCTGCCTTACAAAAGAAGTGTCCAAAGAAGGAGCACGAAGGAGAAAAATAAGAGGAGCCCTAAAACAAACTAGGGAGAGCCGGGTGGACGAAGACCAGGAAGCTTCAGATGCTCGACCCTGGACCACTGCCACCGAGGTCCCTCAGGAATATTTAGGCCCTCCAGAAAAGAGAGGTCCAAATCTGGGAACCTCTGCAGCACCTGGTGCCGAGCGAGGCAGAAGCCGTCCTGAAAGGCGACCTTGGCCATGTCGTCAGAAGTACGTTTTTGAATGCCAAGGACATTGACCTCGTCCCTCAGCTCAGCAACCTCCTCCTCGAGCTCGCTTATCCCCAGCATCTCTCCGGACTCCTTCTTCAGAGCCTCGACCTCGGCTTGAAGAGCAGTGTTCTCGTCCGTCAAACTCGACGCAAGACTGTCGGAAACAGCCTTGTCCTTGACAAGATCTTCATTGGCGGCAAGCAGCTCCTTTACTTGGTCGCCGAGGTCGGAAATCTTCCGGGAGGAGTCCTTTTCAAGTTCTTCTCTTTTCTTCGAGAACTCCTCCCGAACGGCAGCAAGTTGCTGAGAACAATCCGCTGTCAGCTGCTGATTGCTGGCGATCACCTTCGCAAGCGAAGCCTTCGCTTCACTGAGTTCCCGCGAAGTCGCATCCTTGGAGGCAGCCTGTCTGGCCACCCGAACTTGGAGATAACCAGCGTACTCCAGCAGCTACGGCAAGGCAAAAGTCCAGGTTAGTACAAGTCTAAACACTTAGAAAATTGAGGAAAAAAGTGTAAAGACTATACCTGAGCAGCATGCTCGGTGATTTTTGCGGCGAGGGTATTATCCCCCGGGTGAGCCGCCGCAATGGCCCGGAAGGAGGCATCAGTGGTCATCCCCTTCCAAATCTCTTTGGTCATCTTCGGACAATCGTCGGAGAACAGATTCATATCCTCCGTAATTGTCCAAAAGGGCTCCAAGGGGATCTTCCCCTCAGGGATTGTGGCATCACGCAGGGCCCGTTTCCTCTCATGAATGGCCCTCCAGCCAACAGTAAGAGGCTCCCCTGAAAGTGAGAAGGAAGTTAGGAGCAAAAGAAAAATTCGCGAAAGGAAAAGGAGCTGAACTTCGCCTAAAGACATACCTGGAGGAACCTCGGAGACAGTGTCCTCGGGATCCTCGGGCCCCTCGGAAGAAAGACCCTTACCCTTCTGCCGGTACCGCTCCTCGGCGGTGGGTACTTCTACCACTACAGTGTTTCTGGGGGCCTCGAGGTCGGGAAGAGGCACCTCGGCGGAAGTAGCAGGGACCTCGGCCGGTGGAATTTCAACAAGACCAGCGTCTTCGCCAGCTTCTTCTTCTAAAAGCTCTGGCTGAGGAGACTGGAGAGTTTTCCTAACTCGCTTCGCCGAGGGTCCCGCCCCTGTCGTCTTCCTTCTTCGGGAAGCCGCCTTCTTTGTCTGCTCCCCCTTCTCCACTTGGCCAGAAAAGAGGGCCTTGTAATAAGCGGCAGCCCCATCGCCCATCTCTGAAAAAGAGAAGAAATATCAGCGTAAGTCCGAGGAAAAAGTATAAAGGGATGGAAGATTACTCACTTTCGGCAAAAGTTTCGAAAGAAGTCTCCCCCTTAAGGAGCTTGACCAGCCAGGAGTCTTTCCCGGCGATGGCGGGAGCGGGCATATTGAGGTCAGTCACGTGCTCCTTAACCACTTTCAGCTCCCGAAGGACTTCTTCGGTCATCAACCTCCAGTTGATAGGAAAGGGGTAAAGAGCACGAGGAGAGACCTCGGGAGCCCAGTCAGCGACTGCCCGAATGCGGGCGTCGAAATCCGCGAACACGGAAGCCAACGGTGGGGTCAGCAGCATCCTCGGATCGACGACGTCTGCGTTCAGCACTCCCTGAGGCCACCTGGTCGGGACATCAGACCAGTTCTTATCCACCTTGAGGAAAAAGAACTTAGGCTGCCACCCCCGCCAGCTGTCCTTCGTGTCGAAGGTGAAGGTGAATTTTTTGCTCCCGGATCCCCGAGGTAGCAGGAAATAGAAGCCACCCTTCGGGACCACATAGAGCTTGTAGTACTGCATGAAAATGATGAAGTGGGGCTCTATCCCGAACACGCCACACATGCAAAGGTAGGCGTTAAAGTAGCAGTACGCGTTCGGGGGAAGCTTTTTCACAGCAATGCCATGGAATTGGCAGAACTCGCAAACCACCTTCGGGGGAGGATACCGAAGACCGGCCTTCAGTTGGGCTCGGAAGACGGTAACCTCGTCGCCACGGTTTGAAAAAGCAAAATGGCTAGAACGAGGCAGTCTGGTCACAGCGTAAGACGGAAGAAAGAATTTTTTCTTCCACCTCTCTAGTTTTTCGGGGGTGGTACAGCAAGGATGGGCCAGAAGAGGTTTCCAGCTCTCGGGAACAGGCATCGCAGACATGAAAAAGAGTTTGAGATGGAAAAGAAAATAGTTTCCAGAAAAAACTCAGAAGACGAGTTTGGAAAAAACAACAGTTTTCCAGAAAAACTCAGAAAAACAGAGGAATCAAGTACTCTGGAAATCAAAACCCACCAAAAGATTTGCCGGAGGACGCCGTCGTGAAAGTTGGTAGGAAAAAGCTCTGATTAAAGAAGCTCCGCCACAGAAAGCAAGATAAAACGCAAGAACAGAGGGCAGAGCAGAAAAAGAGCAGAAAAACAGTAAGTGGGACTTATGATAGAATGGGCTATTTATAGCCCAAAGGTGGGTAACCGAAAGAACATCATAAGTACCCATGGAGGCGAACCGTCGCCGTAACTGCCCGCTGCACCCGAAAAGGCGCGCCCTCTGTAAATGACGCGCCTCTCCTCCAATGGCAAGAAGCCACGTGTCAACCGCTGCGCAGAAATGGGGGACGTGCCTCCCCAAACGTGCCTGGAAAACCGGGACACGCCTCCTGATTGGGACACGTCGTTTGACATCCCTGAGAAATGGAGACGCGCCGCTCAGTCTGACACGCTTGGCCATCAGACCTGCAGAAATAAAAAAGCAGGCCACCTCGAGGACACCAAGAGACAGGCTATGGCTGAACAGCCCATGACTTTTGGGCAAGAGGTGTATCTTCGGTACAGGCTTTGCCTCGGAGACACCAAAGAATAGGCCAAGGCCGAACAGCCCAGACCCTCGGGCAAAAGGTGCGACCTCGGAACAGGTTATGCTTCCCAACAAGACTCCCAACGGCAACCTCGGAAAGAGATGCAAACCGAAGTCTTCACTTCGGCTTTCCAGAGGGGGGCATGTGATAGCCAAAGGCTGTCGCCTCAATCTGGCCGAATACCCTGCCACAACAACGGCTAGAAGAACTGGCGCTTCCCGGGAATAGGTGGAATCATGCACCTCGGGAGATAGCCTGAGAGCTCCGAGCCTCGGCACGCCAGTAAAACTTGAGGACTCCATTCGCCCCCCAAGGTTGTGAACAACGCGCCTTCGGAAAAGTGGCACCAGACATTGCTGCCCGAATATGATATCCCCGAAGGCGGAACCCCCTGGAACTGGGAACCCCCGAACTGAGGGTAGGCTTCCCGAAGAGGCTCTGTCCGAACTAGAGGACGACCTCGCCCAGGGACCCCGGGAGTACGGCAGGCGCATTTAAGGAAGCATTTAAGGAAGCCTCTGACACGTCCCACCACAGACGTAAAAAGTCGCCCTGACGCGCAGACGCCATCAGAATCATATCATGGCCCGTCTCAGCACAAGGCTCGAGGCCATCTAGTTACCAACTATCTGTCCCCTACGCCCAGACGTTCAGGAGCATCCGACCGCACACGTGTCATGATCTGAACGGGCTAGGTATTCCTATATATACAGGAAATAAATACTTGACAGGAGGTTGGCAGGCCGGAGATACAGCTCCCATACTCTGAGAAAATACCAGGCGAGACTTTTCGGCCTTTCTTTTTGAGCTAGTGACTTTCTCCTTCTTCCGGCCACCACTGACTTGGGCGTCGGAGGCTCCCCCCCCGGAAAAACACTCCGGGGGCCTCCTAACCCTGTTTTCCAGTTTTCCAGGTACTCTCCTAGAGGCGATCCACCTTCCAGGCGTTCTTCCTCCTAGAAGTCTCCTCAACAGTCATCATGACTCACAACGATGAGGCCCTGGGCCATCAAAAGGCTATTGCCTCCTCGGTAGTAACTCCCTGCCAGAATATTGGCCGAGGAGTCTGACGTCACCCAAGAGAGGATCTTTTTACGGACCTCGGAAGGTGCGAAGTCAAACACTATGAGCTCGAGACTTCGGTTAGCTCGTCAGGAATTCCGAGGACAACACCGTCTCCATCGAGGGGCCAAACTAACTGCCTTCGGGTAAGAGAGCCATCTCTCTGAAGCAAGGAAGAATCTCCCCGAAGGCAGAGGCCCCGAAGAGGATCTTCCCCGAACAAGAAACACCTGAACAAGGGAATCCCCTAACTATGGGTGTGAGTCCCGAAGAAGGTGTTCATCAAGGGAACTACCAGAACTATGGGATAGATCCCGAAGGAGGTGCTCGCACCAAAGGACGGATATAATCCGAAGAGGGTGCACGCACCGAAGGGCGACCTCGCCCAGGGGACCTCGGGAGTACGGCATGAGCATTTAAGGAGCCTCTGACATGTCGCCCACAAGCCCTACACGTCACATCTGAACGGCGAACTGACACGCCGCAGCCGCCCCAGTCCTGACACAACCCGTCCGGGTCCAGGGCTAAAGGAGGCTGCAAACGGCTGCCTGTCCCCTAGGTCCAAAACTACAGATCAAATCCGACCGAACACGTGTCATGATCTGAACGGACCAGCTACTCCTATAAATACTAGAAAATGGGATTAGGCAAAGGATGGGCATTTTCCTCCCTCTGAGAAAACACAAAACAGGCAAGACACTTGATCCCTTAGTGTTCTTCCTCCACTTTCACTCAGAAAACTGACTTGGGCGTCGGAGGGTCCTCCTCGGAAAAGCAAACCGGGGACCTCCTAACCTCTTCTTTGAGCTTTTCAGGCACACTCAGCTGGGAAATCAGAGCTCCAGGCGCTCGCCTCCTCAGGAAGTCTCTCCACCTGTCAACATGACAGCAAACGAAGATGCCTTGGGGCATCATTTGGCGCCGTCTGTGGGAAACTACTCCCAGGTAGCTGTTGTTGAAACTCGGCGTTCGAAGGACAAAGGACTCCCGAAGTCCCCGTCCGCGCCTGAGACCCAACCAGCTACCGAACAAAGTACCCCAGAGACTTCCTTGCCTGAAGAGGAACGCCCTCTTGTCATCACCATGGGTTTTTTGCAAGACTTTCAGATGTCTGTTGTGGCTGAAATGACACAACAGATAGACCGAAGGTGGCCACAACCAGCCCAGGCGCAAAAACCCACTTCGCCAGCACGACCTCGGGAGAAAAGCCCAAGGGCAACCCATCATAGCTCGGGAAGTAGGGAGCCACGGGAAGAGTCCTCGACAGATAACTTGCCCCTCGGAGCACGGCTGGCGGAAAAAATGAGGACTGAACGACCCGAAATCCCGTCCAGAAGAAGTTTGTCGCCAGAGGCAAGGTCCCCCTCACCTCGGTATCGAAGTCGCTCCCCGAAAAGACGGCAACAGTCCTCTTATCAAAGAACCTCAGAGCACCAGGAAGAGGAGCCCAGTGCTGCGCTCCTCCTGGAGAAAGTCTTGGCAAGACTGGGGAGAGTGGAACAGCAGGTGGCACGTAAGCCTGTTTGGGCCAGGCTAACTGAAACCGTCTCTGGAGATGAAACTCCTTTCGCCCGAACAGTGGTCGAGGCGGCCATGCCAAGGGACTTCAGGCTACCTCGGCTAGAGACCTATGAGGGTCGGACTGATCCCCAGGCCCACCTAACAAAGTACAAACGCAGCATGGTGCTACACGGGGCTGATGATGCTACACTCTGCAAGTGCTTTGAAGTCACCCTCGCAGGACCAGCAACTGCCTGGTACAATTCCCTGCCTCCCGGAAACATCAGGGGGTTCCAGGAGCTGTCCACAGCGTTCACCCAACAGTTCATTGGGAGCAAGCCGACGGCGAAGATGCCCATGCAGATGTTTGACATAGCACAAAGAAACGGGGAGACCATCCGTGACTATGTCGAGAGGTTCAACAGAGAGGCCCTCAATGTTCCGGACTTTCGTCCCGAAATCCGCATCATCGCCATGACGAGGGGCCTCCGAAGGGATTCGCACTTGTTTTATGAATTCTCCAAAGATCCCCCGGACACGCTGGGAGAATTTTACCGAAGGGCTGAACAACATATGACAGCCGAAGAGCTGAGAATGACTGGACCGAAGGCTGATCATATTCACGCACGTGGCGAAGGATCCAGCCAGCAAGACCGGTGTCCAACGGAACAGTTAGGCCGACCTCGGAGAATGCGAGTAGGAGGAAGGAAGCCCCAAAACTTTACACCTCTGAGCACCACGAGGGCTAACGTCCTCATGGCGTTGGAAAAACAGGGGGCTCAAATCCAACGACCGAGGGGCATGACTGCTGACAACAGAAGGAACATGAAGAAGTTCTGTCAGTTCCACCGTGATCACGGTCATGACACCGAAGACTGCTTTCAGTTGAAAAAGTACATTGAATCACTGATAAAGCAGGGCCAGCTTCGGCGTTATTTGAGAATGCCTTCCCCAAAGGGGAAAAAAGAGGAGGAAGGAAAGCCCGATGACGAGGATTACGATTCAGACAGGCAAAGGAACCGAAGTCCGAGAAGGCGTCCTCCACCTTCGGCAAGAGTAATACAGACGATCACAACCGAACTTCCATCCTCGGAAAGAAAAAGAAGGGCCAGAGAGATAGCGGTGATAGAATATCAAAGCCCAACAAAAAAATTGGCCCGCGAGGATGGCTCCGCCATCGTATTTCCCCATGATGATCCATTGCTGATAATGGCGAGGATAGGAAACTGGGACGTCAAGAGGGTACTACTGGACGATGGGTCAAACACAGACGTCTTGTTCTCACATTTGCTGCCAAGCTTGGGCGTATCCAGGAGTGACCTCAAAGCTGTTACTTCACCCACGTTCGGCGTAGGACCGTCTGAGCTACCTGTCATCGGGTGGATCGACCTCCCCTTGATGATGAAAGGAACTTCGGAGAAAGGAACTGCTGAGTTGTTCGCCTCTACCATGACAAGATTCATAGTCATGGACGTTCCTTCGTCATACAATGCCATCCTCGGCAGACAGACATAGGGAAATCTGCACATTCGCCCAGACGTAAAGTACTTGACCGTCACCTTCGCCACCAAGGAAGGAGACGCAAAGATCTTCATTGATCAAGGCGAGGTGAGAAAGGTGTTCGTCAGAGCACGAAAGGCTCCAACAAGCAACTTAGCACATGCTGTAGAAGCAAAAGAGCTGGAAAGGGGCGAGGCAGAAGATCCCACAAAAGCAGAAACAGAAGAAGTAGAGCTTGTCCCAGGCCATAATACCCGAATAGGGAAAAGCATGGCCGAAGGAGACAAGGAAAAACTTGTATCTTTTCTGCTCGCAAATAAATATCTGTTCGCCTACTCGCCGAAGGACATGCCAGGGGTAAACCCTCGCGTAATCCAGCATAGCCTCAAAGCGAGTCCGGAAAAAGAAACGGAGCATCTCAACTCACAAAAGTGACTTCGTCAAGACCGAAGTCCAGCGTCTGATAGACGCTAGAGTTATCCGGGAGGTAAATTACCCCGAATGGCTAAGCAACGTGGTAATTGCCACAAAAGAAGGAAGTAGTAAGCTCCGGATGTGCATCGACTTCAGAAATTTGAAAGATGCTTGCCCAAAAGATTCATATCCTCTTCCGCCAATAGACCAACTGGTAGACTCAACTGCCGAGTACGGGCTCCTAAGTTTCCTGGACGCTTTCAGTGGGTATCATCAGATAAGGATGAACCCCGAAGATGAAGAGAAGACTGCCTTCATCACTGAGGGAGGAACATATTGCTATATCAGGATGCCCTTCGGACTCAAAAAAGCAGGAGCCACCTACCAGAGGCTGATGAACAAAGTCTTCAAAGACCAAATGGGGAGGAACATGGAGGTGTATGTTGATGATATGATAGTCAAAAGCAAACTGCCTGCCTACCACATTGCAGATTTAGAGGAAACCTTCCAAAAACTCAGAGCCTTCGGGATCCGCCTTAATCCTGAGAAATGCATCTTCGGGGTGACCTCGGGAAAGTTCCTCGGGTACATGGTATCCGAAAGAGGCATCGATGCTAACCCCGAGAAGATTAAGGCTCTGCTCGAATTTCGAACTCCTGCCACAGTCAAAGACGTGCAAAGACTCACCGGAAGAATAACCTCTCTGAGTAGGTTTATTTCCAGGTACGGAGATAGGTGTCGACCCTTCTTCAAAGTACTCACAAACGCAGCAAAGATGGAAGGTGACCTCGGAAGGAATGGTCATCCTTGGGATGAAGATTGCCAAAAAGCCTGGGAAGAACTCAAAGTCTACTTGGCCGGCCTGCCGACTCTGCGGCAACCTCGGGAGGGAGAGCCCCTCGTATTATACCTCGCCGTCACAAAAAAAGCTGTGAGCTCGGTCCTCATGAAAGAAGAAGGGCCAAAGCAATGGCCGGTCTACGATGTCAGCAAGTCCCTGCATGGCGCCGAAGTCAGGTACCCTTTGCTTCAAAAAGCTATATATGCCTTAGTGCTCGCAGGGAGAAGGCTGCGGCCATACTTTCAGGCTCACCCCATTATCGTCCGAAGTACCCTGCCTCTACGGGATGTTATGAGGAAAGTTGATCACTCGGGAAGGCTTTCCAAGTGGTGTGTAGAGCTTGGCGAACACGACATCACGTATGAACCCCGGAAAGCTATAAAAGCTCAAGCTTTGGCAGACTTCGTCGCCGAAGTACCAAACACCGAGGAGGGACATTCGTTCTCGGGCGAAGATGAGCTTGAATGGACATTATACGTTGACGGGGCCTCAGGATCCGAACACCAGGGAGCTGGAGTGATTATCAGAGGCCCCGAAGGCCTAGAAGTAATGAAGGCCATCAAGTTCAGTTTCA
The DNA here is from genome assembly GCA_039654915.1 of Aquilaria yunnanensis. Lineage (NCBI taxonomy): Eukaryota > Viridiplantae > Streptophyta > Magnoliopsida > Malvales > Thymelaeaceae > Aquilaria > Aquilaria yunnanensis. The sequence goes on along the minus strand of CM077594.1, from coordinate 50,482,562 downwards.
ACGCCACCAACAATATGGCCGAGTATAAGGCCCTCATAGCAGGATTACGCCTGGCCAGAAAGATTGGCGTGAGGAACTTGAAAGCCCACAGTGACTCCCAGCTGGTGGTCCGGCAAATGGCAGGGGACTATGGCGCGAAAGACCCGACCTTGGCGAAATACCATGAGTTGGTAAAAAAGCTTATTCGGGAGTTCAACGTCGTGAAAATCGAGAACGTACCCCGACGAGAAAATGCTGAGGCAGACTGCTTGGCGAAGTCCAAAACTTGCACCGAAGTGCTAAGCCACCACAGCGTCGCGATGTTAAGCATAGCAACCTCGGGGAAAGGATGGAAAGAACCAATCAAAACATATCTCGCAACCAACACACTCCCCGAAGACCCCAGCGAAGCCGCAAAAGTGCGAAGGCGCTCCGGACATTTCTTCTTAATTGGAGAAGAACTATATCGGCAAGGATATGCAAATCCACTACAGAGGTGTGTTAGTGAAGAGGATACTGAAATGATCCTCGAAGAAGTTCACGAAGGTGCCTGTGGTTCACACATCGGAACCGACGCCCTGGCAGCAGTGATACTTCGCCAAGGATACTTCTGGCCTACCTTGAGAAAGGACGCCAAACAGTTCGTCCAGAAATGTGGTAGTTGCCAGAGACATGCGAACATCCAAAGAACACCCTCGGAGTTCATGACTTCGGCAGACTATCCTTGGCCCTTCGCAGTTTGGGGCATAGATCTCATTGGGCCACTCCCAACGGCGCCTGGAGGCGTAAAGTTCTGCGTAGTAGCAGTAGACTATTTCTCTAAATGGGTCGAGGCAGAACCTCTGACAACTATCTCGGCAAAAGAAGTGCAGAAGTTCGTATGGAAAAACATCGTATGCAGATTCGGCATATCGAGGGTACTCGTAGCGGACAATGGATCCCAGTTCATAGACAAAGGATTCCAAGAGTTCATTAGCGACCTCGGGACAAAAATGCACTTCGCCCCAGTAGCTAACCCCCAAAGTAATGGGCAGGTGGAAGTATCTAACAGGACCATAAAAGATGGTCTGAAAAAGAGATTGGGAGAAGCAAAAGGGAAATGGCCAGGAGAACTCCAAAGCATGTTATGGAGTTACCGAACAACACCCCGAAGAGCCACAGGGGAAACGCCCTTTTCACTCGTCTTCAGCACAGAGGCCATCATCCCTGTCGAGGTAGTACAACCGTCAATACGAGTCCAAGCGTTCGATGAAAAAGGAAATGACCTCGGCCTAAGAACCAAGCTCGACCTCGTCAGCGAACACAGAGAAGTAGCCGAGCTGAGAAGAAAAGCTTTCCAGCAAAGAGTGGCAGCAGCCATAAATCTACGCGCCAGGCCAAAAGGAATAAAGAAGGGAGATCTCGTTCTCCGAAAGGCTGAATTTGCACCCCGAAAGCCGTCCCATGGGGTACTTCGCACAAATTGGGAAGGACCCTACCTGGTACTTGCCGAAGTACGAAAAGGAGTTTATAAGCTTGGCGATGCCGAAGGCATAGAATTAAAAAACACTTGGCACTCAGAGGCCTTGAAAAAATTCTATGCCTAAAAAGTTTGGTGGGAAAGTTGTATTGCACAAGTTGGACAAACTTGTCTAAGTAAAAAGTTCTGAAGAAGTACAAAACAAGAGTCTCACGAAAGCAATCGCCGAGGAAAGCAAAAGTATGGTTTTCCGAAGTCCCTTAAGCGAATATGTTCAGGACAAAGGAAAGCAAGAGTATGGTTTTCCGAAGTCCCTTGAGCGAATATGTTCGGGACAAAGGAAAGCAAAAGTATGGTTTTCCGAAGTCCCTTGAGCGAATATGTTCGGGACAAAGGAAAGCAAGAGTATGGTTTTCCGAAGTCTCTCGAGCGAATTATGTTCGGGACAAAGGGAAACAAAGGGATCTGGCAAAAAATACTTAGCCAAATTTTTATCTATTGAGCCAAAGAGTGCTTACAGAGAAGAAAGTTGCTGAAAGACTACAAAAAAGAAGAAGAAAATGAAGACAAAAGGCCCTAGTACAAACTAAGGAACCTCGGCGTCTTGAGAACTGCCAGCCTCTGTGCTTTTATCAGCAGCCTTCGGCGCTGAGAGAGAAGGAGGCAGTTTCAAGTGCTCGATCTTGGACCAAGTCCACCGAGGCTCCTTCGGGATGTTCATGCCTTCCAGGAAGGAGAGGTCAAAATCTGGGAACTTCTGCAGAATTTGGTGCCGAGCAAGACAGAAGCCGTCTTGAAAGCCCAATTTCGTCATATCGTCGGACTCCCGCTTCTTGACCGCCAAATCTGCATAGTCCTTCTCCAGATCCGCGTAATCCTTCTCCAGATCCTTAAGCTTTCTCTTCAATGCCTTCATCTTCTTCTTCTCTTCTGAAGGCTTCTTCAGAGATGCGACCTCGGCTTCGAGCTGGGCCTTTTCCTTGAGCGTCTTCACAAGGATTGCGTCACTTTCTGACTTATCCTTTTGAATCGCTTCTACGGTCGAAGTCAGCTCTGCCACCCGAGAGGCGAGGTCAGAAAGTTTCTGGGAGGTGCCTTTCTCAAGTTCCTCTTTCTCTTTTATGAACCCCTCCCGAAGTTCAGCAATTTCCTTCTCCGAAGACTGCTTCAGCTGAGCATTATCGGCAGACAACGCCGAACACTGGGCCTTCATCTTGGTGTAAAGGTCCCAGAGTGACGCCCTCCGTTCTGTCTCCCGTGCCACCCGAACACGGAGCAACCCGGCATACCCCATCAGCTGCAAAAAAGCAAACAAAGGGAAAATGATGCTAAGTAAAAAGCAAAGGCGAAATTGGCACTAAGGAAACAGTGAAGCCTACCTGGGCGACATGTTCAGTAAGTTTGGCGGCCAAAGAGATGTCGCCAGGGTAAGCCTCCGTAAGGGCCTTGTAAGAGGCCTCAGTAAAAACCCCTTTGCACATCTGCCTGGCCATCTCGGGACAGTCCTCGGAGTACATATTCATGTCCTCCGTGAACGTCCAGAAGGGCTCCTTCGGAACTTTCCCTGCTGGGACTTGGGCATCCCGAAGGGCCCTCTTGCGGGCGTGTTCGGCAACCCAGTCAGGAGCTGCCACCTCCGCTGCGCAACAAGGCAGGAAAATTGGTTAAGGCCAGAAAACCCTTAAGGATTTACAAGAGAAGAAAAGGGTTCTTCGACAAAGTACAAACCTGCTGGCACCTCGGTAACGTTGTCGTCAAGAATCGACGTCGCCTCAGTAGAGATCCCCTTGCCTCTTATTTGGCGCCGTTCCTCGGCAGAAGGGGTCTCCTCCCCATCGCCCTCCAGAAGAGCATGCGAAGGCGTGGGGCTTTGAGGAAGGACGTCGGAAGAAGGGACGTCGACAGAAGGAACCTCGGGCAAAGGGGCAGCAAGGTCTCCGGGCTCCTCGCCTACCTCCTCCGGAATTTGCGGAAGAGAGGAAGGAGCAGCTTTCTTTGCCCGTTTGGGGGGAGGGCCGCTTGAAGTCTGCTTCCGCCTCCGAGAGGCGGCCTTCTTTGTCTTTTCGCCCCTCTGGGCCTGCCTGGTAAAAAGAGCCTTGTAGAAGGCAGCCGCGTCGTCGCCGATCTCTAAAAAAAGGAAGAGAAGATCAGTGTAAGTCCAAGATGAAGTTATGAAGGAAAAAATGAGAAAGTAACTTACTCTCGTAAAAAGACTCATAAGTCTCTTTCCCCCGAAGGAGTTTCACGAGCCAGGAGTCCTTCCCCGAAGAAGCCGGTTTCGGCATGTTGAGGTCTGTCACATGCTCCTTTACCACCTTGAGTTCCCGAAGGACCTCTTCGGTCATGAGCCTCCAGTTGATCGGAAAGGGGTAAAGGGCACGAGGAGAGACCTCGGCAGCCCAGTCAGAGACGGCCCGGATGCGCCTGTCGAAGTCCTCAAAGATAGGTGCTACGTCGGCGTCTAGCAGTATCTTCGGGTCAACAACATCCATCTTGAGCCTCCCCTGAGCCCACTTGGTCGGGACGTGCGACCAAGCCTCCGACTTCTTCAGGAAAAAGAATGTTTGTTGCCACCCTCGCCAGTTGTCTTTGGTGGCGAAGGTGAACGTATACTTTTTGCTCCCGGACCCCCGAGGTAGCATAAAGTAGAAGCCACCCTTCGGGACCACAAAGAGCTTGTAGTACTGAAGAAAAACTACAAAGTGAGGTTTTATTTTGAAAACGCCGCACATGCAGAGGAAGGCGTTGAAATAGCAGTACGAGTTCGGTGGGAGTTGGTTAACGGCAATGCCATGGAAGTTGCAGAATGCGCTAACCATCTCCGGGGGGGATACCAAAGTCCGGCCTTCAGTTGGGCTCGGAAAACGATGATTTCATCACTTCGGTTGGAGAAAGCAAATTGGTCAGGACGGGGCAACCTCGTCACAGAGTAAGAGGGTAAGAAAAACTTTTTCTTCCACTTCGCTAGCTTTGCCGGAGTAGTGCAGCAGGGGTGAGAAAGAAGAGGTTGCCAACTCTCGGGAACAGGCATGATGAAAACGAGTTCGGGAAAAACAAGGAATACGAGTTCGGGAAAAACAAAGAAGAATCTTTGAAAAAAGCAGAAGGACTAAAACCCACCAAAGGTCTTGCCGGAATCTAGATTCCTGGAAGCCGTCGTGAAAATTGGTCGGAAAAACGCCTGAAAAAGGAGAACCGCCGCGGAAAATCGAGAGAGAATTAGAAGGCAAAAGAAAGCAAAAGCAGAAGAAGAAAGAGGGTTATGACAGGACTGATATATATAGGCCGAGAAGGCCAGGAGAACCGTCGTCATTAGTACCCCTTGGAAGGCGAAGCGTCGCCATAACTGCTATGGGCGCCTGAAAAGTAGCACCAGCCGTACTCAGTGCATTCTTACCCAATAAAAGTGTGCCATGTGTCGGTCATCGCGCAGCAAACATGCCACGTGTTGTCCATCATGTCGAGCATGCCCTTTGACACCGTTTGGTCTAGAGGCGCTGCCCTAAACTGACTCTGCTGGATACAGGACGCGACGCATGAGCAGACCTATAAAGGCAAAAAAGTAGGTTACCTCGAAGACACCAAAAGACAGCCTGTGACTTCGGGCAAAACGTCTATCTTCGGTACAAGGTTATCCTATTTCCCCTTGCCACAAGGACACCAAGAGACAGCCTGTGACTTCGGGCAGAAGGTGTATCTTCGGCACAGGGACAGCCTATCTTCTCGCGCCTCGAGGACGCAAAAATGCTGCCCATCGGTACAAGCAGAAGAAGGCGTCTTCGGCACAGATATCACAACAACAGGACCCGAAAACCGATGAACCGAAGTTTCTCACTTCGGCTTTTCAGAGGGGGGCCTGTGATAGCCAAAGGCTATTGCCTCCTCGGTAGTAACTCCCTGCCAGAATATTGGCCGAGGAGTCTGACGTCACCCAAGAGAGGATCTTTTTACGGACCTCGGAAGGTGCGAAGTCAAACACTATGAGCTCGAGACTTCGGTTAGCTCGTCAGGAATTCCGAGGACAACACCGTCTCCATCGAGGGGCCAAACTAACTGCCTTCCGGTAAGAGAGCCGTCTCTCTGAAGCAAGGAAGAATATCCCCGAAGGCAGAGGCCCCGAAGAAGATCTTCCCCGAACAAGAAACACCTGAACAAGGGAATCCCCTAACTATGGGTGTGAGTCCCGAAGAAGGTGTTCATCAAGGGAACTCCCAGAACTATGGGATAGATCCCGAAGGAGGTGCTCGCACCAAAGGACGGATAGAATCCGAAGAGGGTGCACGCACCGAAGGGCGACCTCGCCTAGGGGACCTCGGGAGTACGGTATGAGCATTTAAGGAGCCTCTGACATGTCGTCCACAAGCCCTACACGTCACATCTGAACGGCGAACTGACACGCCGCAGCCGCCCCAGTCCTGACCCAACCCGTCTGGGTCCAGGGCTAAAGGAGGCTGCAAACGGCTGCCTGTACCCTAGGTCCAAAACTACAGATCAAATCTGACCGAACACATGTCATGATCTGAACGGACCAGCTACTCCTATAAATACTAGAAAATGGGACTGGGCAAAGGATGGGCATTTTCCTCCTTCTGAGAAAACACAAAACAGGCAAGACACTTGATCCCTTAGTGTTCTTCCTCCACTTTCACTCAGAAAACTGACTTGGGCGTCGGAGGGTCCTCCCCGGAAAAGCAAACCGGGGACCTCCTAACCTCTTCTTTGAGCTTTTCAGGCACACTCAGCTGGGAAATTAGAGCTCCAGGCGCTCGCCTCCTCAGGAAGTCTCTCCACCTGTCAACATGACAGCAAACGAAGATGCCTTGGGGCATCACCAGGGACGTTTAAGAATATCATTATTCTAGGGTTACGATTATGTTTGTTAAGTTACGCAGAAACAAAACAACAAACATAATTGCTGGATTAATGCCTTAATAAAATATCATGACTCAATGTGCAAAAAATACAATTATCTCATGATTGGCTTTTGGGTACAACATTAACACTTGGATCCTTAGTTGGCATTATGCCATAAATGATCAACTTTCCCTTCTTAAGCACTTTGGTCCCCAACAATATCCTTAATTCCATCCATGTCCTTTCTTCATAATTCCATCCATGTCCTTTCCACAACCATCCTTAGAGATTTGTGCAATTGAGTACCCAACTTTTGTAACCTTACAATTTAGTCCATAAGTTACTTGAAAATTAGGCGATGTGCCAATGCTTTCTTAAGGACCAAACTATCATTGTTTTTGCCACTTAAGGGGGTGCATATTGAAGACCTTACACTTCACAAATCATACACTATGGTGAAAATTAAAGCATATAAGTTTAAGTCCATATGCTGTAATTTTCCCATTTTGTGAAGGTGGTAACACCGCCTTAAGATACTATATTAGGATACGGTGCCATTATATCCCGACCAAACCTACCAAGGGGTGTCAGTCACACAACAACCCACTTGGTGGCAAACTACCAGACTTGTTCAACTAATGTCCTTGGCGCACATAGGTCAGGCGCTATCTTGTATAAGTACTATGGCCAATGCCATTCTTTGTGCTCACTCCTAACTGTAGTCTGGTTACTACTTACTATTCTCCCCACCTTAGCTTGACCTTGCTTGGCTTAAAAACCTTATTGTAATTTTTTTTTAATTCTTAAAGACTATGGTATGGCCTCTCCCTACCTTTAGCACATGATACTGCTAAAGGACAGCTGACTACTTTAAGTTGTCCCGACAAATCCAGTGATATCACGAATTCGCCATGCCAAACTCCACACTGAGTCTTCTAATGTAAGATAGCTTAACAAGCTTTTAAGAGGATATCCACTACCTTTACATTGATAGGATTTTTCTGAAAGTTCAGTAGCAATAGACTTCCTTCACCCTCTGCTCTATGCTAGAACTCACTAGTGTAAGCTAACTTAACAAGTTAAACTTGTCTATTAACACTCACACTAAAAAAAAAAAATCCACTCTAGGTTTGGTACCTATACTCCTGTACCAAACCCTTTAGGGCAAGCTAGTTTAACAGGTATAAAACTTGTCTTCTAACTCTTACATTGACAACTCCAAATCATAGTTAAACTAAGTGTGTCACTAGTGTACTATGGCATCTTAACATACACTGATAGGACCCTAAGGCATACTCCTCTCCAAGCTCTACTATACTTTAGGGCTCTTCCAAATGAATGAACCACTGAGAGTTGAATGTCCCGGCCTACGCAAGAGTAAAAGTCTTCAATTGCTCCCCTTGGATGGCCACTATGCATCAGGCATACCGGTGCACTAGGTAGGGTACGCAAACACCACCTGAGGATTGTTATCCTACTGCCCTCACTACTCTAAGGTCTCTTACACACACATGCCTACCAGAGAAAACTTCCCCAATGTGAGTGCCAAGACCTTCAAGTAGCTACCAGCCCTCGGGCATCATTAGTGCCCCTTTGGCTTAGGCCTTTTGGCACCCGGTGATGAAACTACTGACATGCTACCCAAGTTAAAGGTCTTGAAACTTTAGCTACTCCACTCAAAGTATCCTGAGAACCCGTAGCCTACACACTCAGTCCCTTCAGTTATATGCACTCAAAGCCCAACATGCTACACACATAAGATTAGCTTCTTCGGTGCATTCCTAGTACATTTGCTTCTCAGCCACCAAACTTATGCCATGCATAAAGCACCTATGTGGCCCTTAGCTGAGTTACATGGTACCACAACATTATGGGCCAACCTAGGTATCTTCAGCTTAGTAGTTGACTAGATGCCTCGGCCCCCTTTCTTAGGCTCTAACGTGCTTCCCTTCTTACTTAACTCCTCAACCACATCCTTGGCCTTTTGGCCTTTACACTAACAAGCATCTCTATGACAATCATTCCCTGCCTAAACTATGGTTACAAAAAACATATCAATCTTTCATGCTTAATTACCATACCATAACTACACCATGCTGACTTCTCATTGGGATAATGTACTTGCAGCTTCGTTATGTCCACTCAACTTACTTGGTGGGATAACCAACTTTAGTTAACTATTACAAAGTGGTTGGCCATGAAAAATCATTTGGCTGGCTCGTCCATTACAACCCCACTTAGTGCACTACACTATGCACCATGGGACTAGTTTTATCCCTCGAACTTGAAGGCCTACTCTTTAGCCTTGACCAATCTCGCAGATCATAAGCCCTTCATTTTGAACGCACTAGGGTCACATGAAATGCTCTAACTCTGGGCTTTAACTAGCTCAACCAATATCCTCACCGACTAGGCTTCCAACTTTTGACTTCTCTCTACTATGTTAAATACGGTAAGAATCGGGGTCACAAAATAAACACCTGAGCACAACCCTATCCATACTAGACTTGGCACTCTAGACTATTAATAAAAGTACTCAACTAAGTGGGAGATTACTTCACATTGTTGCTACTTATGAGTTTACTCTTGACTGGTTGTAGTGAACTCTCCCTCATAAGCGCTCCTCAAACACTACCCTATAGGGTTGAGGTAAAACTGTTGGGTTTCGGGAGCCAAACAGAGCAGCGGAATTTAACAGAAACCCTCCAGGATCCAAGTGAAAAGGGGTAAACCGGGTGTTCGAAAATTTCATACCTAATTTTCGGTTGAGATCTCTCACACAATTGTAGAGTCGAATCACAAAACCTGAACAGTTGACGTGTTCAGGCTCTCTATGGTATCCACACGAGCCTCTCGGGATCACCACGCTTCCACCATGTCCCGGCAGATGCGTTTCTCTTGCGCTCGCAGTGCTAGCTTGCGTCCTCCAAGGAATTGCAAGAGAAGAGTGCGGCTGTCCTTTTGGGAGGCTAGGGCAACGAGACCTGCGAATTTCTCACTTAAAAGTTGTATTTATAGTGAGACTCAACTTCCAGGCCTAATGGGTTTCAAAGCCCTAATCCAATTAGGATTTAATTTCGGGCTTAATAATGGCTCAACTCCTTGGCCCATTATTAATACGAAATTAAAGTGAAACCATAACCCAAATAATTAGCCCATGCACTCTAATGATCCAAATAGCTCTATGTGTGCGACCCAATAGGCTCTTGCCAAGTTGGCAATGATCATAAATCACATTTATGATCATAAGCAATAAGCGGTGTCTAGCAACACATCATTGCTACCCAAGTGACAAGATTGTCGGTGAATCGACTAAACCTTTATGATCATCACCGATATATGCCATTGTCCCTTTGTCCAAGATATCAAGACTAAGCACGAGACATGGAATGTGTCACTCTTGTATAGCCCAATCTTTGGTTTCTTGATTACTGAGTAGACCAACTTAAACTGACGACATTGATATCATATATCAACTCATCGAAGCATGGCCATGCATTTTCTAAGTCTCACTCTATCAAGGGGCCCAAAGATATCACTCCCGTTACATAGGAGGGACAAATCCCATCTTGATCATACAAATCCCTCCGCATGATATGTGACATACCCTATGACCTCCTTCAAGTTCACTCAGTTACGAGCAAAAAAGGAAAGTATCAAAGTATGTGACTCACATGTAGGGAACCTTGATGATCTTAGGTCGAAGGACTACATATACCATGATCACTATGAGAATCACTTATGACACTCATATAACGATCCATGAAGTGTTCTCATGGTGGGTCGGTCCAGTACACAAGTTCTCCAAGTTGTACCCATATGTAGACTACATATCTCATATTAGTCTCAACATATGCTAGTCATTATGTATTATTGCAACCCGCTCCATAATAATACTAGACTAGGGACGTTTAAGAATATCATTATTCTAGGGTTACAATTATGTTTATTACGTTACGCAGAAACAAAACAACAAACATAATTGCTGGATTAATGCCTCAATAAAATATCATGACTCAATGTGCAAAAATACAATCATCTCATGATTGGCTTTTTTTGGGCACAACACTAACAAAAACATCCTCTTTCTAGCATCACTTGGTCATTTCTGACCTGATAGTTCAATGTTCTACTAACTTGCGCTTACATAAAGTGTCGAATGATCACCACATCATCCTTGGTTCCACTTAGGACGTAGTTTTTTACTTACTGAGCTAGTTTCACTAGTCGAGTATCTCTTCTTCCGTAAGTCAATTAAGTGGCCCTAGACTATACTTAACCTCGAGATGATGACCATAGGTCACCAACTATCCGTAAGTCCATGGAAATCCTTCCTATTGATTAGGTAATCTTATTACCTTCCAGTAGTTAAGTTGAACCCTAGCAATGACTCTACTCCTACTGGCCCTACCCTAGAATTTATAGCTAGAAGATGAATAAACCTACCCCTCTGCTTACCCCTGGATGAGTTCTTTGCATCGTGCTTCCTTGCATGGTTACCTCCTACATTCAATGGTTAGAAATAAAAATTAAAACTTACCTACTCACCTTTGCAGCATCTAACTGAATTGCTCCATTGCTTGGTCACATTAAATAACTCATCCATTCAACTAGCTATTCACTCGCTATCAACTAGGCCACTGAACTAACTCATGAAAGAAGACAACCTGTAGAGCTCTGGGATGTTTCCATTCTAAGCCATTTAGGCCTTTACTTATGGGGTTACATGCACTAGCAAGAGGGTCCCAGGGTGCCAGGAATTAACCCAATACTTGGTGCATCATTAGGTTCCTAATGCACTTAGGTTAGCCCTTAACCCTAGTTAAAACTGCTACCCAACATGCCAAACAAACTATGCTAGTAAACTAATGCCAGAACTCCAATAAAGTAACTAGACTGCTAGTGAAAGGTTAAAGACTTACCTCACACTAGCCATGCACTACCCGTGAGTTCATTATAGTTACCAGTCACACCAGGCTAGTGGTTGCCTACTTCAACCACTTGACTAATCGAAGTGAAACCTAAACTACTACTCTAGTGCACTAAGTCAACTCTATGTGGCAACAATTATTGGGGACGAACTTCCTAGGATGGTTTTAACTTAACCAAGCCCAAATATGAGACTAGTCTAGCAACCACTCAAACTGTTAATAACTGTTTACTAGGTGTAAGACTTAGAGCCACGTGCTCCTTACACCCTGGGCATCAACCCTTATTCCTCATGATCCATTCTTGCTCCTCGGTCTCAGGTTAACCTTTGCACTATGGGCATGTTGCCCATGCTCCTACTTGGTTGGCAACACTTTCCAGTGCCCACTTCGATGATTGTCGAGCACCTTCATCTGCTAGCTCAAAGCCTTGGGGAGCTTGGCCTCAATCTCCTACTCTTGACAAAAAATTATGAGTTATAGCCTACATGACCAAGTGTTTATCACATAGGTCAGAGAATCTTCATCTATTTTCAGTGTTGCCTAACCAATTAACTTTATGGGTTCAAGTTTTGGGATCTTCTGGAGTAATCTACCTGGCCTAATGGTATTCTCCACCTTGGAGGATGTTAGCGTTATCCCTAAAAGCCTATCATGAGATGATTGTATTTTTTCACATTAAGTCATGATATTTTTTTTAAGGCATTAATCCAATAATTATGTTTGTTGTTCTCTTTCTATGTAACGTAATGAACATAATTATAACCTTAGAACAATGATATTCTTAAATGTCGCTGGTCTAGTATTATCATGGAGTGGGTTACAATAATATATAATGACTAGCCTATGTAGAGATTAATATGAGATATGTAGTCTACATATGGGTACAAGTTGGAGAACTTGTGTACTAGACCGACCCACCATGAGAACGCTACATGGATCATTGTATGAGTGTCATACGTGATTCTCATAGTGATGATGGTATATGTAGTCCTTTGACCTAGGGTCATCAAGGTTCCCTACATGTGAGTCACATACTTTGATACTTCCCTTTGTTACTCGTAACTGAATGAACTTGAAGGAGGTCATTAGGTATGTCACATATCATGTGGAGGGTTTTGTATGATCAATATGGGATTTGTCCCTCCTATGTAATGAGAGTGGTATCTTCGGGCCCCTTGATAGAGTGAGACTAAGAAAATGCATGGCCATGCTAAGATGAGTTGATATATGATATCAATGTCATTAGTTTACGTTAGTCTACTTAGTAATCAAGAAACCAAAGATTGGGCTATACGAGAGTGACACATTCCATGTCTTGTGCTTAGTCTTGATATCTTGGACAAAGGGACAATGGCATATATGGGTAATGATCATAAAGGTTTAGTCAACTCATCGATAACCTTGTCACTTGGGTAGCAATGATGTGTTGCTAGACACCACTTATTACTTATGATCATAAATGTGATTTATCGGTGATGATCATAAAGGTTTAGTCGAATCACCGATAATCTTGTCACTTGGGCAGCAATGATGTGTTGCTAGACACCCTTCTTTACTTATGATCATAAATGTGATTTATGATCATTGCCAACGTGGTAAGAGCCTATTGGGTCACACACATAGAGCTATTTGGATTATTAGAGTGCATGGGCTAATTATTTGGGTTGTGGTTTCATAATAATTTTGTGTTAATAATTTGCCTAAAAGTTGAGCCATTGTTAAGCCTGAAATTAAAGCCTAATTGGATTTGGGCTTTGAAACCCATTAGGCACTATAAATACAACATATAGTGAGAAATTCACAGGCTTGCCCTAGCCTCCCAAAAAGAGACAGCCACACTCTTCTCTTGCTATTCCTTGGAAGACGTAAGCTAGCACTATGATAGCCAAAGGCTATCGCCTCAATCTGGCCGAATACCCTGCCACAACAATGGCCAGAAGAACTGGCGCTTCCCGGGAATAGGTGGAATCATGCACCTCGGGAGATAGCCTGAGAGCTCCGAGCCTCGGCACGCCAGTAAAACTTGAGGACTCCATTCGCCCCCCAAGGTTGTGAACACCGCGCCTTCGGAAAAGTGGCACCAGACATTGCTGCCCGAATATGATATCCCCGAAGGCGGAACCCCCTGGAACTGGGAACCCCCGAACTGAGGGTAGGCTTCCCGAAGAGGCTCTGTCCGAACTAGAGGACGACCTCGCCCAGGGACCTCGGGAGTACGGCAGGCGCATTTAAGGAAGCATTTAAGGAAGCCTCTGACACGTCCCACAACAGACGTAAAAAGTCGCCCTGACGCGCAGACGCCATCAGAATCATATCATGGCCCGTCTCAGCACAAGGCTCGAGGCCATCTAGTTACCAACTATCTGTCCCCTACGCCCAGACGTTCAGGAGCATCCGACCGCACACGTGTCATGATCTGAACGGGCTAGGTATTCCTATATATACAGGAAATAAATACTTGACAGGAGGTTGGCAGGCCGGATATACAGCTCCCACACTCTGAGAAAATACCAGGCGAGACTTTTCTGCCTTTCTCTTTGAGCTAGTGACTTTCTCCTTCTTCCGGCCACCACTGACTTGGGCGTCGGAGGCTCCCCCCCCGGAAAAACACTCCGGGGGCCTCCTAACCCTGTTTACCAGTTTTCCAGGTACTCTCCTAGAGGCGATCCACCTTCCAGGCGTTCTTCCTCCTAGAAGTCTCCTCAACAGTCATCATGACTCACAACGATGAGGCCTTGGGCCATCATTTGGCGCCGTCTGTGGGAACCCGCTCGCAGATTGCCGTCGTTGAGACTCGGCGTTCTAAGGACAAGGGACTCCCAAGGTCCTCGTCCGCGCCTGAGATACAACCGGCTGCTGAGCAGACACTCCCAGAGACTTCTACGCCCGAGGAGGACCGCCCTCTGGTAATCACCATGAGCTTCTTGAGGGACTTTCAGCGCTCGGTCGTTGCTGAAATGACTCAGCAGATCGACCGAAGATGGCCATAGCAGTCACAGGCCCAGAAACCCTCCTCATCAACACGCCCTCGGGAGAGAAGCCCCAAGTCTACACACCGCAGTTCAGAAAGTGGAGATCCTCGCGGAGAATCATCCACAGAAGATATAGCCCTCGGGAAACGGCCTGTGGGACAAACCGGGTCCAAGCGACCGAGAGTCTCACAGCGAAGCAGTTCGTCGCCCGAGGCGAGGGCCCTGACCCCTCCGCGCCGAACTCGCTCCCCGAAAAGGCGCCGTCGATCACCCTCCCGCGAAAATGGTCCTAGCGCCACTACGCTTATGGAAAGGATATTGGCACGGCTGGACAGAGTGGAAAAGCAAGTGACCAGAAAACCCGTTTGGGACAGGCTGTCGGGGGCGTTATGCGAAGATGGCTCCCCGTTTATTCGCACCGTCGTTGAGGCAGCTATGCCAGGCGACTTCAGAGTGCCTAGGCTGGAGATCTATGATGGCCGGACTGATCCACAGGCCCATCTGACGAAGTACAGGCGGAGCATGATAATGCACGGAGCTGATGACGCTACCATGTGCAAATGCTTTGAAGTCACCCTCACGGGCCCAGCAACAGCATGGTACAATTCGTTGCCCCCAGGGACTATCACTGAGTTTCAGGAGTTGTCCATAGCCTTTACCCAGCAGTTCATTGGGAGCAGGCCGACGGCCAAAATGCCTGTACAAATGTTCGACATAGAGCAGAGAAACGGAGAGACGATCCGAGACTATGTCGAACGATTCAACAGGGAAGCACTCAGCGTCCCGGACTTCCGGCCCGAAATCCGCATCCTCGCTATGACACGGGGCCTTCGGCGTGACTCACAGCTGTTCTACGAGTTCTCAAAGGACCCCCCGGAGACCCTCGGAGAATTTTACCGAAGGGCAGAGCAGCACATGACAGCCGAGGAATTGAGGATGGCGGGGCCGAAGTCTGATCATCACCGCGCCGAAGGGTCCAGTCAGCAAGCTCGGTATCTTTCTGAACACACAGGTCGACCACGGCGAATGCGAGGAAAGAAACCTCAAAGTTTCACACCCTTGAGCACGACACGGACCAACATTCTCATGGCGCTGGAAAGGCAAGGGACGCAGATTCGGCGGCCAAAGGCCATGGCCGCCGATAATAAGAAGAATGCCAAGAAGTTCTGCCAGTTTCATCGCGACCACGGTCATGACACCGAAGACTGCTTCCAGCTGAAGAAGTACATAGAGTCGCTGATCAAACAGGGCCAACTTCGCAAGTATCTGCGGATGCCCTCCCCAAAAGGCAGAAAAGAGGAGGAAGAGAGGGCCGAAAACGAGGACTATGACTCCGACAGGCGGAGAAACAGAAGTCCAAAAAGGCGCCTTCCACCTCCAGTAGGGGTCATCCAAACCATCACCACGGGGCTCCCATCCTCTGAAAGAAAGCGGAAGGCCAGAGAAATTGCTGTTATGGAGTATCAAAGTCCATCAAAGAAATTGGCTCGCAAAGATGGCTCCACTGTCGTCTTCCCCCACGACGACCCGCTGCTGATAATGGCGAGAATAGGGAATTGGGACGTCAAGAGAGTGTTACTTGATGATGGCTCAAATGCTGACGTCCTATTCTCGCACTTACTGCCAAGCTTGGGCATCACCAGCAGCGAGCTGAAACCTGTCACCACGCCCACCTTCGGCGTTGGGCCATCCGAACTACCCGTCCTCGGATGGATCGACCTCCCTTTGATGATGAAAGGCACGTCGGTAGACGGAGCAGCTGAGTTGTACGCGTCCACAATGGCAAGATTCATCGTCATGGATGTCCCGTCTTCGTACAACGCCATCCTTGGAAGGCAGACTCAGGGGAACCTGCACATTCGCCCCGATGTGAAGTACTTGACTGTCACATTCGCCACCAAGGATGGAGATGCAGAGGTCTTCATCGACCAAGCCGAGGTAAGAAAGGTGTTTGTAAAAACACGAAAGGCTCCGGCAAACAGCTCTACACAAACGGTGGAGGCAAAGGCGCAGGAGAAAGGCAAAGAAGGAGATCCCGCAGAAGCAGAAACGGAAGCAGTAGATCTTGTCCCAGGACAATCTACCCGAATAGGGAAGAGCTTGGCCAAAGGTGATAAGGAAAATCTTGTATCCTTTCTGCTAAAAAATAAAGATCTGTTTGCCTACTCGCCGAAAGACATGCCAGGAGTGAACCCTGGCATAATACAGCACAGCCTCAAAGTAAGCCCGGAAGCAAAACCTATCAGGCAAAAGAAACGAAGCATCTCAGGCCACAAAAGCAACTTTGTGAAAACCGAAGTCCAGCGCCTATTGGATGCTGAAGTTATCAGGGAGGTCAAATACCCCGAATGGTTAAGCAACGTGGTCATTGCCACGAAAGAAGGTAGCAGCAAACTCCGGATGTGCATTGATTTCAGAAACTTGAACGATGCTTGCCCGAAAGACTCATTTCCCCTCCCGCCAATAAATCAACTGGTAGATTCAACGGCCGAATACGGGCTCCTGAGCTTCCTAGATGCCTTCAGCGACTACCATCAGATAAGGATGGACCCGGAAGATGAAGAGAAAACTGCCTTCATCACCGAGGGAGGAACGTACTGCTATATCAGAATGCCCTTCGGGCTGAAAAATGCAGGAGCCACCTACCAGAGACTGATGAACAAGGTCTTTAAAGACCAAATGGGGAGAAACATGGAAGTATATGTTGACGATATGATAGTAAAAAGCAAGTTGCCCGGCTACCACGTTGCAGATTTGGAGGAAACCTTCCAAAAGCTCAGAGCCTTCGGGATTCGCCTTAACCCCAAGAAATGTATCTTCGGGGTGACGTCGGGAAAATTCCTTGGGTACATGGTATCCGAAAGAGGCATCGACGCCAATCCTGAGAAGATTAAGGCTCTACTTGAGTTCCGAACTCCTGCCACAGTGAAAGACGTGCAGAGACTAAGCGGAAGAATAACCTCTCTGAGCAGGTTTATTTCCAGGTACGGAGATAGGTGTCGACCTTTCTTCAAAGTCCTCACAAAGGCAGCAAAAATGGAAGGCGACCTCGGAAGAAACAATCATCCCTGGGAAGGAGATTGCCAAAAGGCCTGGGAAGAACTCAAAGTCTACCTGGCCAGCCTGCCGACTCTGCGGCAACCACGGGTGGGAGAACCCCTCGTACTGTACCTCGCCGTCACAGAAAAGGCCGTGAGCTCGGTCCTGATAAAAGAAGAAGGGCCGAAACAATGGCCGGTCTACTATGTCAGCAAGTCCCTGCATGGCACCGAAGTCAGGTACCCTTTGCTTCAAAAAGCTATATACGCCTTGGTGCTTGCAGGAAGAAGACTACGACCATATTTCCAGGCTCACCCCATCATCGTCCGAAGTAGTCTACCACTACGGGATGTTATGAAGAGAGTTGATCATTCGGGAAGGCTCTCCAAGTGGTGCATAGAGCTTGGCGAACACGAAATCACGTATGAGCCTCGAAAGGCCATAAAAGCCCAAGCATTGGCAGATTTTATCGCCGAAATACCCACCACTGAGGAGAACCACTCAGATCCGAAAGAAGGGGAGCCAGAATGGACCTTGCATGTTGACGGAGCCTCGGGGTCCGAACACCAGGGAGCTGGAATAGTTATCAGAGGTCCCGAAGGCCTAGAGGTGATGAAGGCTATCAAGTTCAGCTTCAACGTCACCAATAATGTGGCTGAGTATGAAGCCCTCATAGCGGGATTACGCTTGGCCAGAAAGATTGGCGTGAGAAACTTAAGGGCTCACAGCGATTCCCAGCTGGTAGTTCGGCAGACGGCAGGAGATTATGGGGCGAAGGACCCCATCTTGGCAAAATACCACGAGCTGGTAAGAAAACTCATCCAAGAATTTGACGCCGTACGGATCGAAAATGTACCCCGGCGGAATAACACTGAGGCAGATTGCTTAGCAAAGTCCAAAACATACACCGAGGTGCTAGACCATCCAAGCATCTCCGTGCTAAGCGTAGCGACCTCGGGAATGGGGTGGAAGGACCCCATAAAGAAATACCTCGCAGAGAATGAGCTTCCCGAAGACGCCGGCAATGCTGCAAGACTGCGAAGACGCGCCGGAAGATTCTTCCTGATTGGTGAAGAGTTATATCGGCAAGGATATGCAAATCCGCTGCAGAGATGTGTGGGCGAAGAGGATACTGAGATGGTCCTCGAAGAAGTCCACGAAGGCATGTGCGGCTCGCACATTGGAACTGATGCCCTTGCAGCAGTGATACTCCGCCAAGGATACTTCTGGCCTACCCTGAGAAAGGACGCAAGGCAGTTCGTCCAGAAGTGCGGTAGTTGCCAGAGACATGCAAAAATCCAGAGGATACCCTCGGAAATGGTAACGTCGGCAGACTATCCTTGGCCCTTCGCAGTCTGGGGTATAGACCTCATTGGGCCACTCCCCACAGCGCCCGGAGGCGTGAAATTCTGCGTGCTAGCAGTGGACTATTTCTCAAAGTGGGTAGAGGCAGAACCACTAGCAACTATCTCGGCAAAAGAAGTGCAGAAGTTCGTATGGAAAAACATCGTATGCAGATTTGGCATACCGAGGGTACTAGTAGCTGATAATGGATCCCAGTTCATAGACAAAGGATTCCAGGAATTCATCAGCGACCTCGGAATAAAGATGCACTTCGCCCCAGTAGCTCACCCCCAAAGCAATGGGCAGGTGGAAGTATCAAACAGGACCATAAAAGATGGCCTGAAAAAGAGACTTGGGGAAGCCAAGGGGAAATGGCCAGGAGAACTCCAAAGTGTATTGTGGAGCTACCGAACGACGCCACGAAGAGCCACAGGGGAAACTCCCTTCTCACTCGTCTTCGGAACAGAGGCCATTATCCCAATAGAGATAGTTCAGCCTTCAATACGGGTGCAAGTATTTGATGAAGGCGGAAACGACCTCGGTCTGAGAACCAAGCTCGACCTTGTGGCCGAACACAGAGAAATAGCCGAGCTGAGAAGAAAAGCTTTCCAGCAAAGAGTGGCCGCGGCTATCAACTTAAAAGCCAGGCCAAAAGAAATCAAAAAAGGAGACCTCGTTCTCCGAAAGGCCGACTTTGCACCCCGAAGGCCATCTCACGGAGTACTTCGCGCAAATTGGGAAGGACCTTATCTGGTTCTCGCCGAAGTACGAAAAGGCGTGTACAAGCTTGGCGACGCCGAAGGCGTAGAATTGAAAAACACTTGGCATTCAGACGCCCTGAAAAGATTCTACGCCTAAGCTTGAGCGGAAGAAGTATATTGTACAAGAAATATTCTAAGTACAGAATGGTCTAGAGAAGAATGGTCTTGAGAAAAACTTTCAAGTATACCAAATTGTCCAAGACAGATTTCCGTGAAGGTGCTCGCCACGAAAAAAGCGGTAGTGACTTCCCGAAGCCCCTTGAGCCACTATGCTCGGGAAAAATGGGAAACAAGAATCTTGCAAAGGTACTCAGCATAATCAGTGCAGAGAAAATTTTCCGAACACCCTTGAGCGAACATGCTCGGGAGAAAGGGAAAGCAAGAATCTCGCAAAAGTACACGCCAAAACAAAAGCAGAGGTAATTTCCGAACACCCTTGAGCGAACGTGCTCGGGAAAAAGGGAATGAGCAATCTCGTGAAGATTTTCCTAAGTCCCTTGAGCAAATATGCTCGGGACAATAGGAAGACAGAAAAATTTGGCTAAAGATTTTTCGAAGGCCCTTGAGCGAACATGTTCGGGATAAAAGGAAACAAAAAGCCTGCAAAAGACTTAGCCAAATTTTTGCAAATTTTCCAGAAAGTCTCTTGAGCGAGCACGCTCGGGACAAAGGAAGGTAAAAAGTTTCTTTGGTTGCAGGTTTTCCGAAAGTCTCTTGAAGCAAACGTGTTCGGGACAGTGGAAATGAAGAAACTTGCAAGAAAGGACTTAGCCGAAAAGATTGTTCATTTAAAGCAAACGTTGCCTTACAAAAGAAGTGTCCAAAGAAGGAGCACGAAGGAGAAAAATAAGAGGAGCCCTAAAACAAACTAGGGAGAGCCGGGTGGACGAAGACCAGGAAGCTTCAGATGCTCGACCCTGGACCACTGCCACCGAGGTCCCTCAGGAATATTTAGGCCCTCCAGAAAAGAGAGGTCCAAATCTGGGAACCTCTGCAGCACCTGGTGCCGAGCGAGGCAGAAGCCGTCCTGAAAGGCGACCTTGGCCATGTCGTCAGAAGTACGTTTTTGAATGCCAAGGACATTGACCTCGTCCCTCAGCTCAGCAACCTCCTCCTCGAGCTCGCTTATCCCCAGCATCTCTCCGGACTCCTTCTTCAGAGCCTCGACCTCGGCTTGAAGAGCAGTGTTCTCGTCCGTCAACCTCGACGCAAGACTGTCGGAAACAGCCTTGTCCTTGACAAGATCTTCATTGGCGGCAAGCAGCTCCTTTACCTGGTCGCCGAGGTCGGCAATCTTCCGGGAGGAGTCCTTTTCGAGTTCTTCTCTTTTCTTCGAGAACTCCTCCCGAACGGCAGCAAGTTGCTGAGAACAATCCGCTGTCAGCTGCTGGTTGCTGGCAATCACCTTCGCAAGCAAAGCCTTCGCTTCACTGAGTTCCCGCGAAGTCGCATCCTTGGAGGCAGCCTGTCTGGCCACCCGAACTCGGAGATAACCAGCGTACTCCAGCAGCTACGGCAAGGCAAAAGTCCAGGTTAGTACAAGTCTAAACACTTAGAAAATTGAGGAAAAAAGTGTAAAGACTATACCTGAGCAGCGTGCTCGGTGACTTTTGCGGCGAGGGTATTATCCCCCGGGTGAGCCGCCGCAAGGGCCCGGAAGGAGGCATCAGTGGTCATCCCCTTCCAAATCTCTTTGGTCATCTTCGGACAATCGCCGGAAAACAGATTCATATCCTCCGTGATTGTCCAAAAGGGCTCCAAGGGGATCTTCCCCTCAGGGATTGTGGCATCGCGCAGGGCCCGTTTCCTCTCATGAATGGCCCTCCAGCCAACAGTAAGAGGCTCCCCTGAAAGTGAGAAGGAAGTTAGGAGCAAAAGAAAAATTCGCGAAAGGAAAAGGAGCTGAACTTCGCCTAAAGAGATACCTGGAGGAACCTCGGAGACAGTGTCCTCGGGATCCTCGGGCCCCTCGGAAGAAAGACCCTTACCCTTCTGCCGGTACCGCTCCTCAGCGGTGCGTACTTCTACCACTACAGTGTTTCTGGGGGCCTCGAGGTCGGGAAGAGGCACCTCGGCAGAAGTAGCGGGGACCTCGGCCGGTGGAATTTCAACAAGACCAGCGTCTTCGCCAGCTTCTTCCTCCAAAAGTTCTGGCTGAGAAGGCTGGAGAACCCTCCGAACTCGCTTCGCCGAGGGTCCCGCCCCTGTCGTCTTCCTTCTTCGGGAAGCCGCCTTCTTTGTCTGCTCCCCTTTCTCCACTTGGCCAGAAAAGAGGGCCTTGTAATAAGCGGCAGCCCCATCGCCCATCTCTGAAAAAGAGAAGAAATATCAGCGTAAGTCCGAGGAAAAAGTATAAAGGGATGGAAGATTACTCACTTTCGGCAAAAGTTTCGAAAGAAGTCTCCCCCTTAAGGAGCTTGACCAGCCAGGAGTCTTTCCCGGTGATGGCGGGAGCGGGCATATTGAGGTCGGTCACGTGCTCCTTAACCACTTTCAGCTCCCGAAGGACTTCTTCGGTCATCAACCTCCAGTTGATAGGAAAGGGGTAAAGAGCACGAGGAGAGACCTCGGGAGCCCAGTCAGCGACTGCCCGAATGCGGGCGTCGAAATCCGCGAACACGGAAGCCAACGGTGGGGTCAGCAGCATCCTCGGATCAACGACGTCTGCGTTCAGCACTCCCTGAGCCCACCTGGTCGGGACATCAGACCAGTTCTTATCCACCTTGAGGAAAAAGAACTTAGGCTGCCACCCCCGCCAGCTGTCCTTCGTGTCGAAGGTGAAGGTAAATTTTTTGCTCCCGGATCCCCGAGGCAGCAGGAAATAGAAGCCACCCTTCGGGACCACATAGAGCTTGTAGTACTGCATGAAAATGATGAAGTGGGGCTCTATCCCGAACACGCCACACATGCAGAGGTAGGCGTTAAAATAGCAGTACGCATTCGGGGGAAGCTGGTTCACAGCAATGCCATGGAATTGGCAGAACTCGCAAACCACCTTCGAGGGAGGATACCGAAGACCGGCCTTCAGTTGGGCTCGGAAGACGGTAACCTCGTCGCCACGGTTTGAAAAAGCAAAATGGCTAGAACGAGGCAGTCTGGTCACAGCGTAAGACGGAAGAAAGAATTTTTTCTTCCACCTCTCTAGTTTTTCGGGGGTGGTACAGCAAGGATGGGCCAGAAGAGGTTTCCAGCTCTCGGGAACAGGCATCGCAGACATGAAAAAGAGTTTGAGATGGAAAAGAAAATAGTTTCCAGAAAAAACTCAGAAGACGAGTTTGGAAAAAACAACAGTTTTCCAGAAAAACTCAGAAAAACAGAGGAATCAAGTACTCTGGAAATCAAAACCCACCAAAAGATTTGCCGGAGGACGCCGTCGTGAAAGTTGGTAGGAAAAAGCTCTGATTAAAGAAGCTCCACCACAGAAAGCAAGATAAAACGCAAGAACAGAGGACAGAGCAGAAAAAGAGCAGAAAAACAGTAAGTGGGACTTATGATAGAATGGGCTATTTATAGGCCAAAGGTGGGTAACCGAAAGAACATCATAAGTACCCATTGGAGGCGAACCGTCGCCGTAACTGCCCGCTGCACCCGAAAAGGCGCGCCCTCTGTAAATGACGCGCCTCTCCTCCAATGGCAAGAAGCCACGTGTCAACCGCTGCGCAGAAATGGGGGACGTGCCTCCCCAAACGTGCCTGGAAAACCGGGACACGCCTCCTGATTGGGACACGTCGTTTGACATCCCTGAGAAATGGAGACGCACCGCTCAGTCTGACACGCTTGGCCATCAGACCTGCAGAAATAAAAAAGCAGGCCACCTCGAGGACACCAAGAGACAGGCTATGGCTGAACAGCCCATGACTTTTGGGCAAGAGGTGTATCTTCGGTACAGGCTTTGCCTCGGAGACACCAAAGAATAGGCCAAGGCCGAACAGCCCAGACCCTCGGGCAAAAGGTGCGACCTCGGAACAGGTTATGCTTCCCAACAAGACTCCCAACGGCAACCTCGGAAAGAGATGCAAACCGAAGTCTTCACTTCGGCTTTCCAGAGGGGGGCATGTGATAGCCAAAGGCTATCGCCTCAATCTGGCCGAATACCCTGCCACAACAATGGCCAGAAGAACTGGCGCTTCCCGGGAATAGGTGGAATCATGCACCTCGGGAGATAGCCTGAGAGCTCCGAGCCTCGGCACGCCAGTAAAACTTGAGGACTCCATTCGCCCCCCAAGGTTGTGAACACCGCGCCTTCGGAAAAGTGGCACCAGACATTGCTGCCCGAATATGATATCCCCGAAGGCGGAACCCCCTGGAACTGGGAACCCCCGAACTGAGGGTAGGCTTCCCGAAGAGGCTCTGTCCGAACTAGAGGACGACCTCGCCCAGGGACCTCGGGAGTACGGCAGGCGCATTTAAGGAAGCATTTAAGGAAGCCTCTGACACGTCCCACCACAGACGTAAAAAGTCGCCCTGACGCGCAGACGCCATCGGAATCATATCATGGCCCGTCTCAGCACAAGGCTCGAGGCCATCTAGTTACCAACTATCTGTCCCCTACGCCCAGACGTTCAGGAGCATCCGACCGCACACGTGTCATGATCTGAACGGGCTAGGTATTCCTATATATACAGGAAATAAATACTTGACAGGAGGTTGGCAGGCCGGATATACAGCTCCCACACTCTGAGAAAATACCAGGCGAGACTTTTCTGCCTTTCTCTTTGAGCTAGTGACTTTCTCCTTCTTCCGCCCACCACTGACTTGGGCGTCGGAGGCTCCCCCCCCGGAAAAACACTCCGGGGGCCTCCTAACCCTGTTTACCAGTTTTCCAGGTACTCTCCTAGAGGCGATCCACCTTCCAGGCGTTCTTCCTCCTAGAAGTCTCCTCAACAGTCATCATGACTCACAACGATGAGGCCTTGGGCCATCACACTATGAGTGCAAGAGAAACGCATCTACCAGTACATGGTGGAAGCGTGGTGATTCTGATAGGCTCATGTGGATACCATAGAGAGCTTGAACACATCAAATGTTCAGGTTTTATGATTCGACTCTACAGTTGGGTGAGATATCTCAATTGAAATTAGGTATGAAAATTTTTGAACACCCGGTTTAGCTCGTTTCACTTGGATCCTGGAGGGTTTCGGTTAAATTTTGTTGTACTTGTTTGACTCCCAAATATGGAGGATTCTAGATCCTCCTATGTAGCCTACCTTATGATTAAGGTCCAAAACAACTTTCTAGGATAGTGGTCACATCCCAATTACTTGCTCCAAGGTGTTGCCCTACATTGGAGCAAGCCCAACCAACTGCCCCAACATTGCCACACTAGATTGCTAGGATACATTCTTAGACTTTAACATCCATAAGAAAACCTGGCCCAGTTTCACCATTACAACCTACAGCCAAATCCACACGACAACTCACAGATGTTGGTTAGTACTAACTACTTTAGCACTTGGACAATCCACTGGATCTCAGTTCCTAGCCTTCAATGAACATGATCGAGCTCTGATACCTAACTGACACGACCCCTTATGGGCCTGCCCAGGAAGCCTATGGGAACTTGTCCGACACTAGTCATAATTGGCTAATTGATTACATGCAAACTAGTTAAAACCTTCATGCTTCTAGTTAATTAACTATTATGCAATCATACATGGGTAAATGCTTTGACTTGAATGATTAAATAGGTAGTAAGACCATCAAACATTGCCTTGGCATTTAATTAAAACTAAACATCAAAACCGTCAAAGCATACAAAGCATTTATGTGGTTAACTACACATAATCAACCGCGTGTGAACATCCAAACAAAAGTAGATATGCTCACACCCAAGAGCGACTCTAGAGTACATTACTCATACATGAACATTGAAGGCAAACTAGTGTATGGAAACTTTACACTGAACAACTCTACTAAGATCCATAACTAAGCTTCCACCTTAGAGAAAACTCCAAGTGGCAAGCCTCGAAAGCCCACCCTTGCTTTTCACTAGCCTCTGTCGGCCAAAAGACAACTATAGTTAGTACTATAACACAACCAATAAGCAAACCACAAGCTAGAATCATAAAGATTCAAATAAACTATACACCTGCTTGTGAGCCAAACTTAACAACCCTAAACAATTGTCAGCCTTACAGAACATATCTGCACAACAAAGACTAAAGGAGTGAGAATCAACGATTCTCACTCCTTTATTCTTCAACTTGCAAGAAAAATATTGAGGACAAACATATATACAACATATATGAAATCTACTGCATACACTTGCAGTCTGAGGGTCTAACATATGCATATATATCTAGGTGCCTTGGTAACCCTTTTCCTCCTAGTCTTCTCATGGGTGTCACTCCGTGCATACCAAATTATGGCCCTTAACTTGCTCCTAGTAAGCCTTACCTTACTAACGCAATAAGTTTAATCTTCCCTTCATTGTTGTGCGGGTGAACATGGTGGATGCACCTCACTTGAGTTTCAAGGAACTCACTAGGTGTACTAAGCCTCCACATTGTACCTTAAGTCCTTAGACTTGCCTAGGTTACTTGTGTACGAAGCTCCCACCTTAAACTCTTACCAAGAGTGCACTAGGTTTTCATTTGTGCCTCAAGTAACCTTGCTTAGGCTACATATGCACTAAACCTTCACTCAAGGCACATACCTATCCACCATTACTTTGTTCACCCTAGTGAAGTGGTAATGACCATGGTTGGACTCATTCCCTAGGTTCTTTGGAACCTACCTAGGTGTACTTATATTTCCACATCAAGACCTTAAACCCAAAGGTCTAACTAAGCTCCTGATGGTAATCAACCTTTAACTTGACTAATAGTGCTCTAATGTGGCCAAATATATTGTCAGTTTGAAAATAAATAAAGAAAAACCTAGGAACATTCAAGCTTATGGAAGGCATAGAAATGATATTACTCTGTCTTAGCTTCATGTGGAAACTTCAATCGCCTCAATTAGACATCGGAGCAAAAAGTTAAGGCAAAAATACTACAACATGTCAATGTTATCGAGTGCTGGCACCTAGGCGCCAAAAGGCATTTCTCTTCGGGCTCCAAATGTGGTCTTGGGCGCTATAGCACCACCTGGCACTTAGGCACCTAGCCCCCGAGGCCTAAACCTTCTTTTACGTGCCTAAGGCTCTTTGGGAGCTTCCAATGCCTCCCAAAGGCTATTGGAATGCCTCCATTTACATCAAACCTGTATGTACACATGCACCAGGCCACAATGCACCATTCAAACCAATCCTATGGTGTCCATAAACACCACACAAGTCATTAAAAAGTCACTAGTCCAACATGTTCATCACCTTCCACTAACCAATACCATCCACAAAACTACTAGAATTCCACCACAAGCAAGCTATAAATGGCGTTAAATACACATGAATAATAAATCCCTTACCTCAATTACACAAGAACTAGCAAGCATCAAGCATCACAAGCCAATAATTTCAAATTCCAAAGGCTCCTCTAGGTTTCCTAGGTTCCAAAGCATAAACAGTGTATATGGCACCAAATTAACACTAACCCTACAAGTGCCAAGCTGAAATGAGCTCAAGAAACATGAGAAATCAATGATCAAAGCCACACCTCATGAACACACTATGCCCAAGCAAGAACAATGCCCAAGAAGCTTTAAAATCATGAAACAAAAGCAATGCAAGCTTCCATCAACTTGGACACTAAGAAAAGCTTCCAATTCCATCAAGAAATCATGGATTGAGAAAGGATTTGGCAAGAAATTGAGAGGGAAAGAGAATAGGGAGAATAGTGGCAGAAAAATTGCCCCCAAATGTGTTTTAAACACAAATCCTCCCTCTCCCACCAAAACTTTTTAAAAAGTTGCATAAATACCCCTTCCTCAAATAGTAACTAGGTAATTAGATACTTTAGCAAAGTTTCCTAACTTGTGCTCTAGGATTTTAAAAACATCATTTTTACTCCTAGGACTAGTCCCAACCCTCAAGGGTACAAAATGACAATTTTGCCCCCGGGAAAAAGTTAGTGCCATAAACCACTCAGAACCTACTAAACCTTTAAGGACTTACTTGATCTTGCTAATCCACCCTTAACTAAGGCATTTAAACTAGGGATTTATGAATTTACCTTGCTCATTAAGCATTCTACTAGGAGGGCTATAACATCTCTGTCGAGAACTCCCTATGGAAGCTCTTATTTTGGGAGCTTCGTCGAGATGATCGGCGTCCCTTCTTTGGGTGGACCTCTAGTGAAGGGGTCCTAGCATGATAATGTGTACATGATCACCTTTGATTGAATTGCTGCATAATCTTGGCTAATATGAAGCACTAAAAATCGCACTAAAAACCCATAGTGAATGTCAAAGGACATTTGTCCTCTAGGAGGGGAGGCTCCAAAGGTGCCTGATCATTTGCCAGCAGAGGCTTAGGGATGGATTAGGTCTTTAGAATGCCCTTATTCTTAGAATGCCGAGTCTCCATGATGGTGACTTGGGAATGAGTTCCCACAGATGGCGCTAAATGATGCTCTAGCACATCTTTGATGTAGGACATGTTGATTGGACCTTTGGTAGAACTTTGCTTCAGTAGTAAATGCAGCACTAGAAGAACAAGGGTTAGGAGCTCCCTTGAGTGTTTTTTCGGGGGAGGAATCTCCAACACCCAAGTCAGTATGTGAAGGGAGAAGTCATGTAAGACTACAGAGAAAAAAAAAAGATACCTCTCTTATGTTCTTTACCTGGGAGCTTCCCCAAAGTATTTATAGGGAGCCAGGTAAATGAGGTCGTTATGCTCAGCATCAGTAGATTAGGACATGTGTTCGGTGAGATTTAGTCCATACCTTTGGAGGAAGGTGTCTACAGCTAGACATAGGCGATTATTCTCAAAAGGTAGGGGCGTGTGCGAGGTTTCTATCAGAGATCCCCCAACTATATTTGTTGATTCTCCTTAAGACCCATTCGGGGATCTGAGACCCCTTTGGACAAGGATTTCCCTGAAGGTGATTGGAGAAAGCCCTTCGGATGGGCAGACAACCTTTGGGAGACATTCCTCTATCAGAGGTGATAGACCTACGTTCCCGAGGTTGGTAATGTACACTCTAGAGGATGGTAGGTATTCTTTTACAAGAGTCGATCGTATTGCCAATCCGAGGGTGGTGTAGAGAGTTCTTCCAAGGTTGGTCATATAACACTCTAAAGGTTGTTACACGTCTTGCAAATAAGAAAGTCATTTGGGTGATAACCCTTTGGCTATCAATGAGCAAACCTTAGCACACCTAGTGATAAGGTGGAAGCTTTAGCACCATTAAGCCCTTAGTTGTATCTTTGGCTTCAGGGTCTTGATAAGGCAACCTTAGTACACCTAGTGGGTTCTTTGGGACCTAAAAATTTTCAGTAGAAGCATAGTGCCCTTGTACAACATAAGGGAGGTTGAACTAGTGGAGAACTTCACTAGTTGGGCTAGTACGCAATGCTTGCTAGTAGACAAGGCTTTGCCTTGTAATTCAAGGACTAGGTAAAGGACAAGTCCCAAGGGGCTGAAACTTATGCACCTTAAGTTTAGCCTTACACTGTACGAGCTCATAGTAGATTACACATTGTTATTTATGTGTTGTCTTTAGTCTCTTTCCTTGCAGTTGGAGACCTTTATTGAGAATTACAATTCTCACTCCCTAGTTTATGTTATGCAGATTCAAATGATGTTAGACCCGATAATCAGTCAGGGTTGTCATTGTAGTTTGCTTTTGCAAGTACGTAGCTTTGAGAATCTTTATGATTCTAGTTTTATTAGATACTTATTGCTAAAACAATAGTACTAACTATAGTCTTTCTTGGCCATAGTGGCTAGTTGAGCATGTGGAGGACTTTTTGAAGCTCGCCGCCGGGATTGCATCTAAGGTGGGAGTTAGATGAAAAGATCTTAGTAGGATAGCGTTGTGTATATTGTATGCACTAGTTGCCTCTTATGTTTATGGATGTAGTCCTAGACTCTAGGGTTGCTCTTAGGTGAGGGCATTAGTCTACTATATGTATGAATGCTCGTACATAGTTGTTATGTGTAGTAAATAAACATCAATATTGATTTTTTATGCTTTGGCTTTTTTAGCTTGTTTTCTATGAAAATACTTGGCCAAGTAAATGTTCTTATGATTTTCTTTAGTTTAAGTCAAAGCAAAAAGAGCATGCTTCCTGCATATCCTAGGTTAATTAACTAGGATCATGGAGTTTTAATCCACACACATATATAACTAGCCAATTGCAACCACCTTGATACTTGTTCTCACAGGGTTCCTAGGCAAGGCCGAGGGTGGCCATGTCATCTTGGTATCAAAGTTCTAACTTAGAGTTCATAGACATTGGAGGCTAGGACTGAGTCTAGCTTAAAGGCCACATGCTAGGATACTTAGCACTAACCAACATCTGTGGAATGTCATTTGGCTTTGGTTGTAGGTTGTTATGGTTCACACTAGGTTAGGGGCTTCTTGAGGAACTTGAGAACCCGGTGAAGGTTCTAGTGATTTAATTGTGGCAAGGCTGGATGGGATATCCAGGGTGCTTGAGGGGTTGACACAAAGTATGGTACATGTGCCACAAGGCATGACCACTATTCTGACCGAGTTATTTCCGAACCAAGAAAATGAAGGGGCTGCTCAAGAATGAAATGATGACTAAGGGAATAATCTACCACAAGGTCAAGAGAGGCAGGCTGATCAATGGCTAGTGCATAGAGCCTATGAGAGGGAAGATCTTGTTTATCAGCTTGAAGAGGGGCAGGATGATATGGATGCTCCAAAGAAGGGACAAGCCCTGCATCAAATGAGATTGCTTGAGAAATTCAAGACTGTTGGCCCACCAAATTTTGATGGTTTGGTGACCCCTATAGTGTTGAGGATTGGTTGTTGAGGATGAACCAACTCTTTACTTATAGAGGTTACGAGTTCGAGCAAAGGATGGTCATAGTACCTTTCTCTTTTTGAAGGAGGGCTAGTTTATGGTGGGATGATGTGATGAAGATGTTGAGGGAAAGTAATGGCACTCGACCAGAGCACAAGAAAAAGGTGCTTAAGTGGTCAGACTTCGAGAGGAAGTTCCAACAGGAATGTATCAGTGAAGCTGCACAAGATCAGAAAGGGATTTAATTTGAAAATTTGGTTCAAGGAGAGATGTCTGTGAGAGAGTATGAGTAGTGTTATAATTCGCTCATATGGTATGCTCCTTATATGGCTGATAATAATGAGTTGAAGGACAAAAAGTTCTTTCAAGGTCTTAAGCTCATGGTTTGAAGATATATGGCAACAGTGGACATTTGAAGCTATTGCCAAGTGGTTTAAAAGGCATTGACCTTAGAGAGATAGAAAGAAGATTCAAGAAGATGAAGCAAGAAGGTGGACATTGGACCATCCAACCTAGGAAAAAGCTCTGGGAAATAACCAATGGGAGGAAAGACAACTGAAAGTCAAGGGCCATTCAAGAAGAAAAAAGTGGGTTTATGCCCTAAGTTTAGGCGGTTTCATGTCACAAAGCCATGCACTTTAAAAATGGACATTTTGCAACATCTGTGGTCAGAGTGGTCATTGAGTAAGGGAATGCCCACAGGCTCAACCCTTACCGGGTCTGCCTAGGAATCTACCCCTTAAACCCCGTGCCAAAGGAAATCGACCTAGTGTGGCCGTAGCAGTAGTTGAGTTGAGGGTCTTTACCTTGGCTAGTCAAGTAACCATGGAGCCAGCTGCCGTTCGAGGTAATTTTACATTTTAGAATGGTAGTGTTAAAGTACTTTTTAATACTAGAGTTACTTTTTCAGTTATATCATTTACTTTGGAAGATAAGCTTAAACTGTAGTGAGAAATCTCAAATGAGTTGAGACTCATTAGAACTACAGGGAGGAGTTTTATTGTGACCAATGAGATGGTTACTAGGTATCCCTTGCAGTTAAATGACCATGATTTCTCTTATGAGTTATGGGTTATAGACTTGAGGTCTTTCAACCTAGTATTGGGAATGGATTGGCTAAGTAAGCACAAGGTGCAAATTATCTACGCTAGTCACTCAGTCGACATTACTGATGCTCAGGGAGTTAGGGTGATTTGCACTTGAGCCTTAACATCAAGTGGTAAGAGTTTGCACCTTAGAATTGTGGATTCCATCTCCATATTTGAAGAGAATGAGTATTATGATTTGAATGGGGTGGCCATAGATGAAGAACTTAGGGATATTCCTCTAGCCAATCAGTTTCCCAAGGTGTTCCCATTGGAGTTGCCTGGGTTACCGCCGAAGCGGGACACCGAGTTTACAATTCACCTCTAACCTGGCACAGAATCAATTTCAATACCTCCATATCGAATGTCAACTCTAAAAATGGATGAGCTAAAGAAGCAGTTGGAAGAACTGAAAAAAAAGGCTTTATAATGCCTAGTGTATGACAGTGGGGAGCCTCGATATTGTTTGTGAAGAAAAAGGATGAAACTTTGTGATTGTGCATTGACTACAAAAAGTTGAATGTAGTAACAGTCAAGAATAAGTATACGCTTCCTAGGATTGATGACTTGTTTGATAGGTTGAGGGGAGCAAAGGTGTTCTCTAGGATTGACCTCTGGTCTGGATACTTCCATATTATAGTTATGGAGGAAGATATCCCAAAGACTGCCTTTATGACAAGATATGAGCACTATGAGTATACAGCTATGCCGTTTGGTGTGACCAATGCCCCAGCAGTATTTGTGGAAGCCATCAATAAGATCTTTGGACCGTTCTTAGATTGGTTTGTTGATGTCTTCATCGATGATATCCTAGTATACTCACAGTCTACCTAGGAGCATAAGGAGCACCTTAGGACAGCATTGCAAGTGCTAAAGAATAATCAGTGCTACGCAAAGTTGTCCAAGTGTGAGTTTTGGTCTGAGAGGATACAATTTTTGGGACCCATCATTAGTTCCCAGGGGTTGTCAGTTGACGTTGGGAAGGTTCATGCGATAGTAGAATGGAAGAGGCCGACTACAGTTATGGAGATATGGAGCTTTTTGGGCTTGGTAGGCTACTACAGGAGATTCATAGAGAAATTCTTTATGATAGCAACACCATTGACCATTTTAACAAAGAAAGCTAAGAAATTTGATTGGACGTGAAAGTGTGAGGAAGCATATTTGGAACTGAAGAAGAGGTTGAGGAGTGCACCAATACTCATTCTACCAGACCCAAATGAGGCTTTCATGGTGTACACAAATGCTTGGGGTTTTGGTTTGGGGTGTGTATTGACGTAGGAAAATCAAGTTATCGCCTATGGCTCAAGGTAGTTAAGGCCTAATAAGTTGAACTACTTAGTTCATGACCTTGAGCTAGCAATGGTAGTCTTCGCTCTTAAGCTTTGGAGGCATTACTTGATGGGGAGACCATTCCAAATTTTCATGGATCATAAAAGTTTGAAATACTTGTTTACTCAGAAAGAGCTGAACATGAGGCAACATTAGTGGACTGAATACATAAAGGATTATGATTGCTCAACGAGTGTTGTGCTGGGAAAGAAAATGTAGTGGTAGATGCTCTCAGTCAAAAGTACATAGGAGTGATCCTATCTAAGGATCAGGCTACAAGTTCCTTGGGAAGGACTTTGGGGGATTGATTTTACACCTTGCATGAGTTTTGGAAAGATCAAGAAAGGTCCTTAGTCTACGCTTTGGAGATTTAGTCAACGTGGTTAACTAAGGTGAAGGAAGCTCAAAGCAAGGATCCGTTATTGAAAAAAATTTCAGGCGAAGAGAAGTTTGGTATTGTAATAAAGGAGTTTCAGTAAAAAGATGGAATACTACACCATGGAGATAAACTTTATGTGCCAAATGTAGAGGGACTTAGGCAACAAATCCTATAGGAGGCACATGGTAGTATGTTGGGTGTACATCCTAGTGTTAGTAAGATGTACCATGATCTGTAGACATACTTTTGGCAGCCAAGACTCAAGAGGGATGTAGTTGGATTTATGGCTAACTGTTTGACATGTCAGATGGTTAAGGCAAAACATCAGAAGTGGACAGGTACTCTACAAAGTTTACCTATACTAGAGAGGAAGTGGGGATCCGACAGAATGGACTTCCTAGTTGGGTTGTCGAATGCCCGAGGTCAACACAACTTGGTATGGGTAGTGGTCGATAGGTTGACTAAGTTGGCGCACTTCATACCCATAAAGATTACCTATACATTGGAGAGGTTGGCTTAGTTGTATATCAAGGAAGTTATAATGTTGCACGGTATACCAGATTAGATCATATTTGAGAGGGATCACCGATTTGTATCAAGGTTTTGAAATGCTTTCCAAGAGGCATTAGGAAGTAAGGTTAGTCTCAGTATTGTTTTCCATCCTCAGATCGATTGGCAGTCTGAGAGAGTGATATAAACCTCGGAAGATATGTTATGTATGTGTACCATAGACTTCATAGGTGATTACGACCAACACCTACCACTAATTGAGTTCGCTTACAATAAAAATTGTCAAATTGTTATAGGTATGGCACCACACGAGGCACTGCATGGTAGGCGATGCATGACACCCCATTGTTGGGCTAACCCTTCAGATAGGGTAGTCATCGGTCTTGAAATCATAGCCGACAACATGGTGAAAATTAAATTAATCTAGAAACGAATTAAAACAGCCAATGATCGGCAGACTAAGTATGCAAATTTGAGGGGATGAGATTTGGTTTTTGAAGTTCATGATAAAGTACGTCTCAACATATCTCTTATGAAGGGAGTAGCCCGGTTTGGGCAAAGGGGCAAGTTGGCCCCAAGGTATATTGGACCCTACGAGATCTTGGAGAAAGTTAGGAATGTGGCATATCAGTTCGCATTACCACCCAACTTGTCCCAAGTGCACAAAATCTTTCATGTTAGTCTTCTGCAGAAGTGTAGAGTTGATTTGGGACAAGTAGTTAACCTAATGGTGGTGCCCATCCAGGAGGACTTGACCTATGAGGAAAGGTCCATTAAGATCCTTAATAGGCAAGTTAGGAAACTCTGAACCAAGTGGATTCTAATGGTTAAGATCCTTTGGTCAAACCATATGGAGGAGGAAGCTACTTGGGAGATAGAGCAGGATATGCCGAAAAGGTATCCTTGTGAGTTCCATCAATTGCAGTGAAATTTGGCAGACCAAATTTCAAAAGGAAAAGAGAATGTTATGGCCCTCCTAGTGGAATGCTTAGTTGAGGGAGGTAAATTCATTAAATTTATAGGTTGGAATCTTATTTCAATTTCACATAACAAGAATAAGGAAGTTTACCAAAGTTCACTAAGTTCTGAGGAAGTTTAGGCACTAAATGAGGTTCAGGGGCAAAATAGTAATTTTGCGTCACTAATAGTCGGGCTGGGTCCCGAGTGTTAAAAATGAGGTTTTATAACCTAACTTTTAACTTTAACCTAAACTTAGTAGAAATAAACAAGAGTTGACCAAGAATGACTAAGGTTGCCAAAAGAAAGGGTTTTAAGTGTTCTATGTCTAATACTTTGGTGGTTTAGGTTTTAAACTTGGGTTATAAGATGTTAAAGTGGGGGATGGCTGCCATAACCCAATTTCATCCTTCACACCATCATTTCTTCATCCAATTGAGCCCAAAATCAAGAGTTTTTGGTGAAAAGAGAAACCACCATAAGTATATAGGCCATTGGAAGCTTATTTCAAGCATAAAATCATGGTTTTGGAGTTTGGAAGCATTTTTCCTTCCACCCCTTGTTTTTGATACGAGGTAATCAATGTGTTCTTGATTGATTTCATGTTTATTAGTTGATTGGGAGCTTGGGTTTTGGTTATAGGTTAGTAACTTGATGTTTTGTGCCCCTATTTGTTTGGAATTTAATTTGGACTTTGTAGAACTTGGTTGGTGCAAAAAAGTTGCATAACTTTTTCTTGTTACTAGAAGTTAAGGTAAGGGATTAAGTGTATCAAGTTTGATAGACGCTATTTGATATTTGATGCTTGATGGAATCAAGTAGTTTCATAAATAGCATTGATTATGGGCAAGTGTGTTTATGGTGAACTAGGCTTGGAACTATGGATTGTGTGATGTTTTGATGCATCATAGGAAGTTTACGATGGTGTATTTGTGGCCTATGTAACTTGTTTTATAGGTTTATGGTGAGTGTACAGGTCTATTGTATGCCTTAAACTCATAGGAAACCTCTAAAGAGGCTTAGGTGGGTGTTTTTGATGTTTAAGACATGGGGTCCTGGTGCCTAGGTGCCACCCGCCGCCTTAGCGCCCAAGGCACATTTTTTGCTCCACAAAACAGAGTGCTTTTGGCACCTAGGCCCCAACTGTTGCCTAAGCTTCAAGTGCTCTTGAAGGCTAGGCCCCAGAGACACCCTTCCTGGCACCTAGGCCCCAAAGGCCTTTTTCAGCAAATTTCAGCTTTTTCAAATGAGATCCGGGGGAGGGCAAGGATGGTCCTAGGGGTGCCTAATGGTTTTAATGGTACAATTATACTCTAGAACATCCAAAAACTCTCTCATGATCTACGCTTTTCTCATAGTTTTGTAAATGGTAAACACACTTCATGAGAAAACTAGTTATTTGACCACAATAATATGCCATTAGATGAGGTGGAAGGTTTAGAACCATTAAGACCTTAGTTGTCCCTTCTGGTTCAAGGTCTTGATGGGGAAACCTTAGTACACCTAGTGATAAGGTGGAAGATTTAGCACCATTAAGACCTTAGTTGTATCTTTGGCTTTATGTTTTTGATGAGGCAACCTTAGTACACCTAGTGGGTTCTTCGGGGCCTAAGAACTTTCAGTCCAACCATAGTGCCCCTGTACAACATAAGGGAGGTTCAACTAGTAGAGAACTTCACTAGTTAGGCTAGTAAGCAATGCTTGCTAGTAGACAAGGCTTTGCCTTGTAGTTCAAGGACTAGGTAGAGGACAAGTCCTAAGGGACTAGAACTTATGCGCATTAAGTTTAGCCTCACGTTATATGAGCTCATAGCAGATTACATATGGTTATATATGTGTTGTTGTTAGTATTTTTTCTTGTAGGTGAAAGCCCTTACTAAGAATTACAATTCTCACTCCTTAGTTTATGTTGTGCGGATTCTAATGGTGTTAGACCCGATAACCACTGACTGTTGTCATGGTAGTTTGATTTTGTAGGTACTTGGCTTTGAGAATCTTTATGATTCTTGTTTTATTAGCTACTTGTTGGTAAAGCAGCAAGACTAACTATAGTCTTTCTTGGCCGCAGTGGCTAGTTCAACACATGGAGGACTTTTTTAGGCTTCTCACCGGGATTGCTGCTAAGGTGGGAGTTAGATGAAAAGATCTCAGTAGGACAGCCTTGTGTATATTGTATGCACTAGTTGCCTTTTATGTTTATGGATGTAGTCCTAGACTCTAGTGTCGCTCCTGGGTGGGGCATTAGTCTACCTTATGTATGAATGCTCCCATAGAGTTGTTATGTGTAGTAAATTAATATGAATGTTGATTTTGTACGCGTTGGCTTTTGGAGCCTATTTTCTACGAAAAATACTTAGCCAAGTAAATGTTCTTATGATTTCCTTTAGTTTTAGCCAAAGCATAAAGAGCATGCATCTTGCATATTCTAGGTTAATCAACTAGTATCCTAGAGTTTTAATCTTCACACATATAGAACTAGCCAATTGCAACCACCGCGAGACTTGTTCTCATAGACTTCCTAGGCAGGGCTTCGGGCGGCCATGTCACCAGCTTCCCGAGGGCAGGATTTCTGGAACTTATTCTCAATTGATAAGAGCCAAAGATATATCTGTAATTCCTCAGAGGGGGCATGTGATAGCCAAAGGGCAATCACCCACATGATCTTCATATTAGGAGACCTGACATCGCCCTTGACAAAGGATATGACCAACCTTGGTATAACGCTCAACCCTACCCTCAAAAAAGGATATGACCAACCTTGGAAAAGGTTCTATGCCACCCTTGGGAGCGTACATGACCAACCTTAGAAACCTAAGCCTACCATCCTTGACAGAAGAAATACCTCCCAAAAACGGTCTGTATAACTGATGGGCTTTCACCAATCACCTTCGGCGAAAATCCTACGTTCAAAGGGGTCTCAGATCCCCAAAGGGTTTTAGGGGAAAATGATAAATACAGTTAAGGGATCTCTAACAGAAACCTTGCACATGCCCACACCCTATGGGCATAACTGCCTGCGGCTAGCTAGAGACACCTATCTCTAAAGGTATGGGCAAAATCTAGCCGAACACGTGTCCTGATCTACTCAGATCGGGCAGAACAGCCTCATTCTCTTGGCCTCCTATAAATACTTGGGGAGGCTCCCAAGTAATACACATCTGCCCTACTCTCCATATGTTCTCTATTCCTAGCAACCTACCCCTCACATACTGACTTGGGCGTCAAAGATGCCTTCCTCTGAAAAACACTTTAAGGAGCTACTAACCCCTATTCTTCAAGTGCTGCAGATACTACTCAGATGAAGGTCTATCGAAGGTCCAACATGCCCTACATCGAAGATGTGCTAAAGCATCACTAGGGTTTCTTATCCATAGAGCTTTAGAATGTTTTATTTCGGCAAAAGTAAACTTAGATTTGTTTCAGTAGAAATAAACAAAGAGGAGTTTTGTTTTAGTAGAAATGAAAGCATAAATGAACTAAATTTCATGAGATTTAAAGGCCATTTGCTAATCTGAGTAACCAGGTTGAGATTTATGTAATTAAAAAAATATCTTAGTGGATAAGAAAAATGTAAGTACCAAGTTTGGAAAGGTATAACAAACAAAAGTTAGTGAAAGCATCAAAAGTAAGCTTTTTAGCTTAAGTAGTTAACAAAACAAAATATGCTTCAAACTTGGAATAAGGGATATTTAAATTGGAATCTTGGAGATAATAAAATTTACTTATGGCTAAAAGAATATTCCTACAAATTTTGATCCAACTTGGAATAGTAGAACTCAAAATTACCCCTCAAACCCTAGTTCCTAAAAGCCATGACCAGCAGAACTGGTTACACACCAAATTTTTGTTTTGAATCCTTGGATTAGGATTTTTGGGTTCAAACATGTTTCATTATGAAAATGAAACCTAACTGGAAGGTTTGGCTGAGTTAGGAAACGCAAAAGTTAGAGAACTCAACAAAAATAGGCTTTTGAACTCTTGTAAGCTGCTGAATTGTTTATGCTACAAACTTTAGCTTGTGAGCTCCTAATTTGATGTTTGGTGGTTGAGATAAACTTATTATATCTAAAATATGATACTTACAAAGTTTGAACTAATTTGGGGTAGAAAAACTCAAAATCACCCCCAAGTCAAGCTAAACTACTAAGATCACCAACAGAGATATTCTTGCTTTAAACTTTTGGAAAATGACCTCAAACTAGTAATTTATGCATCTAGACAACTTTAATATGATGTGAGAAGCTTCCTAAAAAATTTTATGCCATTTGGAGCAACAAAACTTGAAAGACCCTTTTAGTTAAAGATGTAAGTTGCTGAAACATGCATAAGATGGCCTATTGGAGCAAGTTTGACTCAATTTTGGCTTGATGTTTGAAGTGGAATTTTGAGTTGAAACTTTATAGATATGTCTAGGAGCATATTTGAGGTTTGATCAAATTCTCAAACTAGATTTATAACGGGGAAATAAGAATTTTGCCAACTAAACTGAAATAGGCTAAATTGCAACAGTTTCCTATATTGGTGCTTTGACTTTAGATTTGACTTAGAGGTTGAGGAGGAGTATCCAACTGAGATTTTTTAGAATTATTCCTTATCATATTCTAGATTTGTTCCTGCTTTAAAAAAATTGAAATTCTAGCCCTTGAATGAAGAATTGCACTACTGGTCTAAATGACAGCTTTGTTAAATAGAAAACTGAAGTTTGATATGTCTTTGTTAAATAGAAAATTGAATTTGATATGTCACTGCCAGGAAAGGTGAAAGGAATCATTATATTGGAGCATTGAGTGATAATCATATCA
This sequence comes from Aquilaria yunnanensis, assembly GCA_039654915.1. Classification (NCBI taxonomy): domain Eukaryota; kingdom Viridiplantae; phylum Streptophyta; class Magnoliopsida; order Malvales; family Thymelaeaceae; genus Aquilaria; species Aquilaria yunnanensis. The sequence goes on along the minus strand of CM077594.1, from coordinate 50,443,283 downwards.
TATAAAGGCGCTATGCTCAAGGCCAGAGCTAAAACTTGACGATGGATAATAGTTGAAACTGAAAATATTGCTTGTTGATGGAGGTTTGACCTTAAGGTTGACTTTATGTTGCACAATGAAATTAAAGCTGGGACTTTGCAACTACACTTATTAATATATTTGGGACTTGCTCAACTTTCACAACATATTTCTAGCCTCGCTAGAGTTAAAGCACAGAACCAATCAGAAAGCTGCTGGTTTCTTAACTATAATGGCCACATTTGACGACATCATTGACTTTGAGATAAAGAGAGAATTTTGAGTTAAGAATTTATAGAGGAGTTTATTTTTACAGTACAAACTTACTGGAATGAAAAAAAATTGCACTAGGCAATGAAAATGCTAACTTATATAACTATTCGTCACTTGCAACATATGCGTATTTGACCTGCTGGTTGGCTTACAACTCAAGAGTATTTTTGAATTTAAGTCTTGGTGTACAAATTCCAATACCCATATGAAATTGGTCTTAGCACTTTATGAAGTTAAATTGATGGAATTGGGAAAAGGTTGCTATTGAAACCATGAACTACAGAATTCTGAAGAAATGTGAGGGTTGAAGTATTAGAAGTTTGATCTGTAACTTTAAATTGATATTTTTGGCCTTGAACAACTAACATTTTAACTAAGAAACTGGTTTGTAGGAAAATGGTTTGAAGATGTAGCATGAAACCTAAAAGTTCCTCTTACGTTGTTGTATTAGGTTATTGAAAATAGTAGGGAATGGACAGACCATAAGCTGTTAATTACCTGTTGACTTTCTACAATACTTGTTAGTTACCTCTAAAACTGTATTTGAAGATTAGGGCTCATAAATGAAATTTGTTAAGGGAAGAGGTTTGGAATTCAGGAAGCATTATGCAGAAAAAAATTTTACAAAATAAGTTTAAAGGAGACAAATTTAACCAAATCATTGACTTTTTGTTTAAGAAGGGCTTAAAGTTTGAAAACTTTCAGCCACCAATAGCTTTAAATTAATGATCTATCTATGCTTGAAAGTCAAGGAATTGAACTGAGAAGCTCTAATTTGTTCACTAGTTCATCAAGGTTGATAGGAGGTTGACTTCAAATGAGAAACATTAGAGAAGTGTAAAACTTCATAAAAAGCTTGAAGCATTTAATTGAAGCTTGACTAAATTATGAATTCAAGAAGTTAAGCCATAGAAAGGTCACAAACTTGACTTGTGTTTTTGCCTCAAAGACTGACTTTCGAAGTAAGTTACTAGTTTATGGTGAAGGCAAGTTAATAAGTTGCTTGAAACATAAAGTTGAACATGTAGGAAGTCTAAAATGCAAGAGTTTGCCGATGTTTGAGGTTTTGCAAGCATTTGTTAAACTAGGAGCTAGACTTGAAATTAAAATAGGAGCTTTGGTTCTGGTTTGCTATTTCTTTGGTCCAAGCTGACTTTAAGCTAAGAAGACCTATTTGAGCTAAAGCTTCACATGAAAGTTTGAAAATGGCAATTGAAACTTGTGGGAACAAAACAATATGAAAAGTTAGGATGTGTTATGACAGAGAAACTATAGAAGTTCATTGAAATTGTTCAGTATCAACAAAAAATGTAATGACTAATGAGGAAGAGAGTGAAAAACAGTGTTACCACCTCACAAAAAAAGGAGAATTACAAGTGTGGTATAATGGCTAAAAAACCATTATATTGTGTAATTCTCTTCATAGTGATGGAAGTATGAGGGGTAAAAGGTATAATGAGTACCTCCTTAAAAGTGTTCCAAATTGGTAACTTGGCACCCAACAAAAGCCTTAAGGCTTGCTTGTTTGTCGAGCAACCTATGGACTTTTTTGTAAGGCTTTGGAAATTCGGGTACTTAATTGCAAAAATCTCAACAAAGAGCTTTGGAGAGTTATGGGAAGGATATGAATGGTATGAAAGTGCTATTGGAGGACCAAATTGCTAATGGGAGACAACTAAGGAGAAAGAAAACACAAAAAGGCATAAAGAGCCTAAGTGTTCCAATGTAGGCCTTAAGATATATATGTCTTTGAGTTAAGTCAAATAGAGCAATTTGGAGTTTTCCCACGTAGGGAGGGGTGGCTATGGCTAGTAAATGGGTCAAAAATGTTGGGCACATGTGTACCAGTGTGTTTAAGGCAAAGAAACCATGCTTATGGGCAAAGAAAATGACATAAAGCATGATTAAGGCTAATAAGGGTTTTTAGTTCCCTAAGCTAATTTAAGAAGCCTAACTTGAATTTTCTTCTCCCACATTCGACCCACATTGGCACCACCCTCCTCCATACGTCTTCCATAGCTCCTCCATACCCACCATACCTCCAAGATTGAAATTGAAGGCAAAAGGAAGCAATTGCAAGAAAACTAGAGCTATTACTTGAGTACTTCAAGGATCAGGCATAATTTTTGGCCTACCCAATTTGGTAAGGCTTCTTTTGCTCCCATGGGTTGTTTTCTATATTTTCAATCAACCATGGAGCGAGGGCTAAGCTTGGAAGAGAGCCATGAGCTTGATGAACCAAGCTTAGTGAGGTAGTGCACTTATTGAAGGTTTTGCGACCTAGTGTGTAGTGCACAAAGATGGCAGTGAAATGAGGGTTTCTAGAGGCCAAAGTTAGTACTAACTAGTGTTAAAATGCTTCTAACACCAAGAATTATATTGAGCATGGCTACCATAGTGATTTATTCATGTTTATTGCATGTTTTATGGACTAACCTATGGTTATTGTTGCTACCGCATTTCATGTGTTTGTTGGCTGTGAATGGCTGCTACATTTGGTTGCTATATCTTGTATATGTGCATTTTGGTTTTTTTTTCTTAGTGTCTTTGGATGTAGGTTTTGATGATGGTTACATTGCCTGTTGAATCCAAGTGCTACCCTTACTAAGTTTCTCAATGAAACTTACTCCCCTCAATTCTGTCATTTCAGGTCCAGCAGAAGGATGACATTCAAACTGGAATTTTTTGTTTGATTTTTGATCTGAAATTTCAGGTACATGAACTTCCATGTGTCTAGTTATGATCTGGAAAGTTTGGTGATTTTAGGAGCACATTTGGTATTTTTAATGGTGGTACTTATTGTGGTATGGAGCAGCTGTCCAGCATCCTGTTATGGAGTCCATTGTATCTCAAGCGCTCCTATAATTTAGGGTGTGTATTTAGCTGCCTTAAGACCATTATGTAGTGCATGTATATATGTACATGTAGTGTCTGTAAAATGAGACAAGTATGTGAACATTTGAGTAATGTTTTGGCTATGTATGTGATGTCGTGCAAAGCTGCCTAAGCGTGAATGATAGGCTGTTTACTTGTAAAATCTGTTTTGGCTACATATTATTGTTAAATGCAACAGAATGTATTTCCCATGTGTATTAGACATGTATGAGATGGCCTTGGAGGGCTTACCCCTTGTGAAAGAAGTGTTTGCACACTTATGAAATTTTGTATGGGCAAAATGGTCATAAAGTGACAAGAATTTTGACTTTGTACTTAAAGTTATATAACTCACGGTGTAGAATTAATCTTGGTATGAAATTTTTCACATACCTAGAGGAAATTTGGATGTTTAACTGGGCTTTGGAATTTCAGAATTTGGATCCCTGTAGCCAAATATATGACATTGCAAAATTGGCTAAGTTATTGTTCACTTGGTCTGAATTTTGTAAGCAACTTCAATAATCCATAACTTAGTCCATAGTGGGCTATTGATGTAAAAGAAAATTCCTTGGTTTTCTCTTAGTCTCTAATTGATAATGAAGCAAATAAAATAGGGTGTTACATGGCTAGAATGATACAGTTTGTTAGTAGAAGTTACAGGTGTAGTGGTTGGTCACTAGAACTTAACAAGATTGCCTAATGTGTGGTACCCAAGATTAAGACTTGTGCTAGTGTTTTCATTCCTTGCTGCATTTGTGTGCATAAAATGTGAATATGTGTGTGATGGTTGGACCAATATACATGGATTTACATAGTGCCCAAGAGGGCCATTTGGGTATGCACAGTAAGGGTGGTGTTCTGATGGCCTACAGGACACACCAATCCTGGGAGTCCGGAGTGGGAAACACACTAGCAACCTTGGAAAGTATAGATTAGAAGTCTTAGTCAATTTATTGCATGAGAATCTTGACAAACCAGGCAAAGGAGGACATTCTGAATGTTTTATACTAATCTTGGATATGAAAAAGTCACCTAAGCTGATGTTAAAGGAACTGAAAGTTATAGTTTTTCTTTCTTGATTAATAAGCAAAAATAAAATTGGAGTACCAAATTTATTAAGGCAAGGAGACTGTCATGCCCTTTCCTTGCATTGGCGTAGGGTTGTAAGAAAAGGAGAAGAGGTTACATGAAATTGCGAGGAAATAGAACGTGTCGGGCAGAATTGTACTATTAATAGGCTTTGAGAGATAAATTACAAGGAATTGAGAAGTTAATGATATAATTGCAAACAAAAGAAAACTTAAGGACTAATTTGTGAAAAAAGGTTTTATTATCAAGAAAATTTTATTTGAGGGCTGAATTGAAAATATTGAGGGAGATCAAGCAAGTATAGTTGGAGAAGTTAATTGCTAGAAATAAAATTTGAGGACATAATTAGAATTTATTAAGAAGTCAAAGGCTTAGGCTATGGGTTATCACCCCATTTGTGCGTACAAAGAAACAAGTGCTTGCTATATCTTGTTCTAGCCTAACCAGGATCTGCTTCTTTATGTTTAACCAGAAAAACACTAAACTACTAGAGATTAACAAGTTTGAAGGAAAAAAAGCTGAAATTTGAAGGACCTAAGAGAAAAGAATGACATTTGTTACCCACTCCGGGGTAGTCCAGTTATGGTGCCAAAACTATGCATTTAAACTCCCCGGATTGGTAATGTTCTGTAGGCCATTAGAACACTACCCTTAGTGTGCATACCCAAGTGGCCCTCTTGGGAACTATGTAAACACATGCATATTAGTCCAACCATCACACACATATTCACATTTCATGCACACCATGGCAGCTAAGAAGCAAAACACTAGCATAAGTCTTAGTTTTGGCTTCCACACATTAGGCAATCTTGTTAACTTTGAGTGGCCAGCTACTGCACCTGTAACTTCCACTAATAAACTGTATCATTCTAGCCACATATCCCCCTATTTTATTTTACCTATTATCAAGTAGATACTTATAGAAAACCAAGGAATTTTTTTTTACATCAATAGCCCACCTATGGACCAAGTTATGGATTTTTTAAGTTGGTTACAAAATTCTGACCAACTGAACAGTAACTCAGCCAAATTTGCAACGTCATATCTTTGGCTACAAGGATTAAAATCCAGAAATTAGCAATTCCAGTTCAACCTCTAGATTTTCTTTAGGTGTGGTCAAAATTTCAGGCCAAGATTCATTCTACACAGGGAGTTATTAAACTTTAGGTCCAGAGTCAAAATTCTAGCAACTTTTGGACCATTTTGCCCATACAATTTTTCCAAACCATGCAAACACTTCATTCACAAGGGGAAATCCCTCCAAGGAAATCCCATATATGTCCATTACACATAGGAATTACATTCCCTTTCTTTTAGAAACTTTATGTGGCCAAAACAGAATTTACAAGTAAGCAGCCCATCATTCACACTTAGGCAGCTTTGCACCACATCACTTACATAGCCAAAACATTACTCGAATGTTCAAATACTTGTCCCATTTTACATACACTACATGTACATGCATACATGCACTACAATATGGTCTTAAATCATCTAAATACACACCCTAGGTTACGGGAGGTCCTGAGACACAATGGACTCCAAAAAGCAGGATGCTGGACAGCTGCTGCACAATAGAGTAAGTACCACCATTAAAAATACCAATTTTGCTCGTAAAATCACAAAAATTTCCAGATCACAACTAGACATATCGAAGTTCATGTACCTGAAATTTCAGATCAAAACGCAAACCACAAAGGTGATCTTTCAGCTGGACCTGAAATGACAGAATTGAGGGGAGTAAGTTTCATTGAGAAACTTAGTAAGGGTAGCACTTGGATTCAACAGGCAATGTAACCATTATTCAAACATGCATCCAAAGACACTAAAACAAAAAAACCACAATGCCTATATACAAGATATAGCAACCAAATGCAGCAGCCAAACACATGAAATGTGGCAGCAACATATACCATAGGTTAGTCCATAAAACACATAATAAACATAACCAAATCACTATGGCAGCCCTCCTCAAGCTAATGCTTGGTCTTAGGAGGATTTTAAAAGTAGTTAGTACTAACTTTAGGCTTTAGAAACCCTCACTTTACTGCCATCTTTCTGCACTTGACAATAGGTCACAAAACCTTCAATAAGTGCACTCCCCTCACTAAGCTTGGTTCATCAAGCTCATGGCTCTCTTCCAAGCTTAGCCCTAGCTCCATGGATGTTTGAAATTGAAGAAAACAGTACATGAGAGCAAGAGAACCCTTACCAAAGTGGGTAGGCCGAAAATCAAGCTTGATCCTTGAAGTATGCAAGAAATAGCTCTAGTTTGCTTCCAATTGCTTCCTTTCGCCTTCAATTTCAATCAATTGTAAGTTTGAAGGTGTGGTGGCTATGGAGGAAGTATGGATGTGTTCTTGGGCTGGGGGAGGACGAAAATGATAGTGGGATAAGTGATTTGGCCACTTAAATGGCCTTAAATGAGCTTAAGCGAACCAAAACACACTTAACAAGCTTAACCTTGCTTTTTGTCATTTTCCTTCTCACAAATTATGGTTTCTTTGTCTTAAACTCATTGGTACACATGTGCCCAACATTTTTGACTAATTATCAAGTCATGGCTGTCTCCCCCATGGGGGGATAACCCTAAAATTCCACCCTTAGACTTAAGTCAAAAGCTTGAACACCTTAAGGTTTACACTAGGACATTTAGGTCCCTATTGCCTTTAGTGTTTCCTTTGTCCAAACTTGTCTTCCATGAGTAATTTGGTCCTCCAATAGCACTTTCATACCATTTATATCCTTCCCATAACTCTCCAAATCTCTTTTGTGAAAGTTTTGCAATTGAGTACCCGAATTTTGAAAACCTTAGAAAAAAGTCCATAGGTTGCTTGAAAAACAAGCAATCCTTAAGGCTTTTCTTGGGGGACAAGTTACCAACTTGGAACACTTTTAAGGAGGTGTTGATCATGCCTTTTTACCCCCCACACTTCAAACACTATGGTGAGAATTACACAATATAATGGTTTTTAGCCATTATGACACACTTGTAATTCTCCCATTTTATGAGGTGGTAACAATCTTCCCCCCCTTAAAAATTTTGGTCCTCCAAAATAGCCTTTAGCTTCGGGTATTCTTCGAGATACCTTTCCATAAGGTCTTTTTTCAGTTTCCCAGGTTGTTTCTCTTTCAGAGTGGTGTGACCCCTGAACTTTAACCATAGGAATATGTTTGTTTCTTAACCTTATGGTATCCTTGGCTAAGATAGCTATAGGTTTCTCTTCATATGTCAAGTTAGGTTGCAACTGTATGTCTTCCACTACAATAGCATGCTTTGTGTGTAATAGACACTTCTTAAGCGTACTGATGTGAAAAACAATATGAGCACTTGACATGCTTGGCAGTAGAGCTAACCTGTATGCTACCTTGCCAACTCTATCCAAGATCTCATAAGGACCAATGTATCTTGGAGCTAACTTGGTTCTTTTGCCAAATATTACAATGCCTTTGGTTGGTGCAACTTTCAGCCAAACATTGTCACCAACCTCAAATTCCAAGTCTCTCATTCTTTTGTTCACATAGGCTGTGGTCTTTTCATTGGCTGCCTTTAATCTCTCTTGAATTTTCTTAATTTTGGCAGTAGTCTCCTCAATAATTTCGAGACCCAACTCTAGCCTGTCGGAGCCTTCCACCCAACAGTGGGGTGTCATGCACCTTCTTCCATATAAGGCTTCATAAGGTGCCATGCCAATAGTGCTTTGGTAACTATTGTTATATGAGAATTCCACCAACAGCAAGTGTTGGTCCCATTCACCTTTGAAATCCAACACACAGCTCCTGAACATGTCTTCTAGTATCTATATCACCCTTCCAGATTGCCCATCTGTTTGAGGATGATAAGCAGTACTCAGATGGATTTTGGTTCCTAGTGTTTTATGAAAAGCACTCCAAAACCGAGCTGTAAATCTTGCATCTCTATCAGATACAATGGAGTCTGGCACTCCACGTAGTCTCACTATCTCCTGGATATACATCTGGGCTAACTTCTCCAAGGAGTCTGTGAGTTTCATAGGTAAGAAGTGGGAACATTTGGTTAGCCTATCCACAATGACCTAGATTGTATCATGCCTTAATCTTGTCGTAGGCAACCTAGTCAAAAAGTCCATGGTTATGTTGCCCCACTTCCTCACTGGTATAGGTAGAGTCTGTAGGATACCAGCTGGCTTCTGGTGCTCTACCTTTACCCTCTAGTAAGTGGCACATTTGGAGACATAAGTAGCTATGTCTCTCTTCATATGTTGCCACCAGAAGTGAGTCTTCAAATCTTTATACATTTTCTCACTTCCTGGATGGATGTTCAACTTGCTTGTGTGAGCTTCTTCAAGTATTTCATCCCTGAGCTTTGCTTCTTTAGGCAGATATATTCGGTCCTTGAAGTACAGTAATCCTTGCTTGTAGGCAAAGGATTGATACAGGGAACCTTTTTCCTCTCTTGAGATCTTTTTTAGATCAGGATCTGTCTCTTGTGCCTTTCTAGCTTCTTCAATCCATCCAGACTGAATTGTCCATGTGTAAATTTGAGCTTCCTCCCACTTATGCCATTTATTCCATAGGCATAGCATACTATTTTGCTCATCATGATCAGCGATAAATCCTCCTTTCAAAAGTCCTGTGTACTTCCTGCTCAAGGCATCTACTACTAGATTGCCTTTGCCCTCTGTGTACTGTATACTGCAGTCATAGTGCTTGATGTACTCCAACCATCTCCTTTGCCTTATGTTCAACTCTTTCTGAGTGAACAAGTACTTTAGGCGCTTATGGTCAGTGTAGATCACAAAGGGACTACCCATCAAGTATTGTCTCAATTGCTTCAGAGGAAAAATCACTGCTGCCAATTCTAGGTCATGGGTAGGATAATTTTGCTCATGGGGTCTTAATTGCCTTGACCCATAAGCAATGACATTTCTGTCTTGCATAAGCACACAACCTAAGCCAGATCTAGATGCATCTGTATATATGATGTAGGGCTTACTTGGATCAGGAAGAATCAACACTGGAGCTTCAATCAACCTTTGCTTGAGCTCTTGGAAACTCTTTTCACACTTCTCAGTCCACTCAAATCTTTGACCCTTCTTGGTCAGATGAGTAAGAACTGAGGCAATCATGGAAAAGCCTGATACAAATCTCCTGTAGTATCTAGCTAATCCTAGGAAACTTATGATTTTCTTCACAGTCTTTGGTCTTTCCCACTCTTGGACAACCTTGACGTTTCCAGGGTCTGCCTTAAGGCCTTGTGCATCTATGATGTGTCCTAGGAAAGACACTTCCCTTATCCAGAATTCACACTTGGATAACTTGGCATAAAGCTGATGCTGCAACAGAGTCTTTAAGACAATCTTCAGATGATGTTCATGTTCATTTTCATCCTTGGAATACACTAGGATGTCATCAATGAACACAACCACAAATTTGTCCAGATGTGGTCTGAATACCCTGTTCATCAGGTCCATGAAAGCAGCTGGGGTATTAGTCAAACCAAATGGCATGACTGTGTACTCATAATGCCCATATTTGGTCCTAAATGCAGTCTTAGGAATGTCCTCTTCCTTTACTCTCAACTGGAAGTATCCAGATCTCAAATCTATCTTGGAGAAGAGCTTAGATCCCTTAAGTTGATCAAACAGATCCTCAATCCTAGGGAGTGGATACTTGTTATTAATAGTCACTGCATTAAGCTTTCTGTAGTCAATGCATAGTCTCAACGATCCATCCTTCTTCTTCACAAAGAGAACAGGGGCTCCCCATGGTGAAACACTTGGCCTTATGAACCCCTTTTCAAGTTCATCAAGTTGTTTCTTGAGCTCATTCATCTCTGTGATTGGCATTCTATAAGGAGGTATTGATATTGGACTAGTTTCTGGTTGCAGCTTGATTTCAAATTCAATCTTCCTTTGTGGAGCAATACCTGGCAGGTTTTTAGGAAAGACTTGTGGAAAGTCTCTCACTATAGGTATTCTGTCCACTTCCTTATCACAGTGCAATTCATTCAATGCATAATAGTAATCATGCTCAGAAATCACAGGTATCTCATCTAATACCTCTAGCTCCATGCCATGCATTTCATACATTAATTCCTTAGAATTCACTAATGCATGCACTTCACCATCAAGCAATGTGATTTCCCTCTTAGCACAATCAATTCTTATGTTATGCATAGCAAGCCAATTCATACCCAGCACTAAATCATACTTAGGAATGTCCAACACTAGCAGATTAGTCATAACCTTAGTCTTTCCTACTGCTAGCTCACAATCCTTAGCTAGGTCATTAGTGGAAAGACATTGACTACCTGCTGTTTTCACTAAGGATATCCCAGGCATGATTTCAGGAGGCAATTTCATGGCATCAACAAATTTCCTAGCCACTATAGACACAGATGCACCAGTATCAAATAGAACACTAACAAGCATACCATTAAGGTAAATGTTACCTCTTAGTGCTCCTCCCTTCTCTGATGTCTATGGCCTCTCCACTTGGAACACTCTGCCAGCTCTCTGCACTGGAGGTTGAGGCACTAGAGGAACTGGCCTCTACTATCCCTCCCTTGGTGCTCCTCCTCTAGGTCCTGCCCCAATAGGTCTTACTCGACCTTGGTCTTCTGGCCTCCTTTGAGCCTATAGGCAGTCTTTGATCCAATGATCCATGGATCCACATCTTAGACATGCTTGGGTGTCAAAATAGCAAGGTTTCTTTCCATGAAACCTCCTACACTTAGGGCACCTTAGGCCAGGGAATTTCCCCTTAACCTTGCCCTCACCACCAAGATGGGAACTCTTGGCAATTCCCTTGCCATGTGGCAACTTCTTCTGCTTGCCTCCTGCCTGACTACTTTCCCCTGGTCCACTGGGAAAGTACTTAGTCTCATACTCCTCGTGCTCTACTAATAGAGCTTTCTGAACTGCTTCATAGTATGTAACTGCTCCAAAAGGTCTAACAGCCTTTCTAATGTCTGTCTTTAGGCCTCTGACAAATCTTTTGGCCTTCATTTCCTCAAGTCCATGATACTGAGGAGCATACCTCACCAACTGATTGAATTTGTGCTCATACTCTAGGACATTGAGGTTGTCCTGCCTTAGAGCATCAAATTCAGCTTGCTTCATATCCTTGATGGCATCACTGATGTACTACTCCTGGAATAGCTGTGTGAACTCTAGCCAGCTCATCTCAATGTCTCTTCCTGGCCTTCTTCCCTTCGGGAAAGCATACCTATCTCTGGCATTTCTCCACCACATCTCTGCACTGCATACCAAGTTGTAAGTAGCCAGTGACCCTTCTTGGTGGAGCTGAGTGGCATCCTCTCAAACATCTTTTCTATGAAGATTAACCACTCCTCAGCTCTCTCTGGCCCAACTCTTCCATCAAACTGTGGAGGTCTTAGGCCTTGGAACCTCTCTAACAGTCTGACCTCATCTAGGCCCTCTAGATCCTCTGATCTTTGCCTCCTGGATCTGTGAGAGCCCTCTGTATGGTGATGCTCTCTATGATCTCTCTGCCTCTTCTTGGATCTTCTCTCATGGCCATCCTCAATCTCATTCCTAATGAAGGAATGGTCATAGACTGAGGGATTGGTCCTAGACACCTGACCAATCTGAGACCTTAGTCTTCTTCCTCTTCGATTTCTCCTATCCTCATCTTCCTCCTCAACAGTTTCATCATTTGTGTCTTTCAAGCTTCCAGAAGGAACATATTCAGATGTGTTCCTAGTATCCTCTTCTGGTTGTTGCTATGCATCTTGAATTGGTTGTACCAGAGCTACTTGGACTCCCTGCTGTTGTGCTTGAATCAACCTTATTAAGTTTTCATTGATTAGAGCTAAGTTCCTTTGAAGCTTTAACCAAACCTGAGGCACTTCAGGATTTGGTAACCCCTGTTGGCCCTGATTCCCTTTATTTTGTCCATTTCCTTGTTGCCTAGAATCATTAGGAGGCCGTCGGGGTGGTTCCCCTCTCCTTGTGGCAACCATGTTTACTTCCTACATTGATGATTCTGTTGGGTTTCGGGAGCCAAACAGCGCAGCGGAATTTAACCGAAACCCTCCAGGATCCAAGTGAAACGGGGTAAACCGGGTGTTCGAAAATTTCATACCTAATTTTCGGTTGAGATCTCTCACTCAACTGTAGAGTCGAATCACAAAACCTAAACAGTTGACGTGTTCAAGCTCTCTATGGTATCCACACGAGCCTCTCGGGATCACCACGCTTCCACCACGTCCCGGCAGATGCGTTTCTCTTGCGCTCGCAGTGTTAGCTTGCGTCCTCCAAGGAATTGTAAGAGAAGAGTGCGGCTGTCCTTTTGGGAGGCTAGGGCAAGGAGACCTGCGAATTTCTCACTTAAAAGTTGTATTTATAGTGAGACTCAACTTCCAGGCCTAATGGGTTTCAAAGCCCTAATCCAATTAGGATTTAATTTCGGGCTTAATAATGGCTCAACTCCTTGGCCCATTATTAATACGAAATTAAAGTGAAACCATAACCCAAATAATTAGCCCATGCACTCTAATGATCCAAATAGCTCTATGTGTGCGACCCAATAGGCTCTTGCCATGTTGGCAATGATCATAAATCACATTTATGATCATAAGCAACGAGCAGTGTCTAGCAACACATCATTGCTACCCAAGTGACAAGATTGTCGGTGAATCGACTAAACCTTTATGATCATCACCGATATATGCCATTGTCCCTTTGTCCAAGATATCAAGACTAAGCACGAGACATGGAATGTGTCACTCTCGTATAGCCCAATCTTTGGTTTCTTGATTACCGAGTAGACTAACTTAAACTGATGACATTGATATCATATATCAACTCATCGAAGCATGGCCATGCATTTTCTAAGTCTCACTCTATCAAGGGGCCCAATGATATCACTCCCGTTACATAGGAGGGACAAATCCCATCTTGATCATACAAATCCCTCCGCATGATATGTGACATACCCAATGACCTCCTTCAAGTTCACTCAGTTACGAGCAACAAAGGAAAGTATCAAAGTATGTGACTCACATGTAGGGAACCTTGCTGATCTTAGGTCGAAGGACTACATATACCATGATCACTATGAGAATCACTTATGACACTCATATAACGATCCATGAAGTGTTCTCATGGTGGGTCGGTCCAGTACACAAGTTCTCCAACTTGTACCCATATGTAGACTACATATCTCATATTAGTCTCCACATATGCTAGTCATTATGTATTATTGCAACCCGCTCCACAATAATACTAGACTAGGGACGTTTAAGAATATCATTATTCTAGGGTTACAATTATGTTTATTACGTTACGCAGAAACAAAACAACAAACAAAATTGCTGGATTAATGCCTCAATAAAATATCATGACTCAATGTGCAAAAATACAATCATCTCATGATTGGCTTTTTGGGCACAATACTAACAGATTCATCGTAGAGCACGTATAAAGATCATAGGTATTTCAATGGTACTTGACATTAGCAGCTGACCAAACTGAGTTCATATATGTAGATGCATGCAATGCAACTATATGCAATGTACATGTATAAACCATGCTCTGATGCCAACTTTTGTTACCCACTTCGCGGTAGTCCAGTTATGGTGCCAAAACTGTGCATTTAAACTCCCAGGATTGGTAATGTTCTGTAGGCCATCAGAACACTACCCTTAGTGTGCATACCCAAGTGGCCCACTTGGGCACCATGTAAACACATGCATATTGGTTCAACCATCACACACATATTCACATTTCATGCACACCATGGCAGCTAAGAAGGAAAACACAAGCACAAGTCTTAGTTTTGGCTACCACACTTTAGGCAATCTTGTTAAGTTCTAGTGGCCAGCCACTGCACCTGTAACTTCCACAAATAAACTGTAGCATTCTAGCCACATAGCCCCCAATTTTTTTTGCCCTATTATCAAGTAGAGACTTAGATAAAACCAAGGAATTTTGTTTTACATCAATAGCCCACCTATTGACCAAGTTATGGATTTTTTAAGTTGGTTACAAAATTCTGACCAAATGAACAGTAACTCAGCCCATTTTGCAACATCATATCTTTGGCTACAAGGATTAAAATCCAGAAATTCAAAATTCCAGATCAACCTCTAGATGTTCTCTAGGTGTGGTAAAAATTTCAGACCAAGATTCATTCTACACAAGGAGTTATTAAACTTTAGGTCCAGAGTCGAAATTCTAGGAACTTTTGGACCATTTTGCCCATACAATTTTTCCAAACCATGCAAACACTTCATTCACAAGGGGAAAGCCCTCCAAGGCTATCCAATATATGTCCATTACACATAGGTATTAAATTACCTTTATTTTAACAACTTTATGTGGCCAAAACAGAATTTACAAGTAAGCAGCCCATCATTCACACTTAGGCAGCTTTGCACCACATCACTTACATAGCCAAAACATTACTCGAATGTTCAAATACTTGTCCCATTTTACATACAATACATATAAATGAATACATGCACTAAAATATGCTCTTAAATCAGCTAAATACGCACCCTAGGTTACAGGAGGTCCTGAGACACAATGGACTCCAAAAACAGGATGCTGGACAGCTGCTGCACAATAGAGTAAGTACCACCATTAAAAATACCAATTGTGCTCATAAAATCACCAAAATTTTCACATCACAACTAGACATATCATAGTTCATGTACCTGAAAGTTCAGATCAAAAATCAAACCACAAAGGTTAGTGTGAAGGTGATTTTTCAGCTGAGCCTGAAATGACAGAATTGAGGGGAGTAAGTTTCATTGAGAAACTTAGTAAGGGTAGCACTTGGATTCAATAGGAAATGTAACCATCATTAAAACATGCATCCAAAGAAACTAAAACACAAAAACCAGAATGCATATATACAAGACATAGAAACCAAATGCAGAAGCCAAACACAAACAACAAACACATGAAATGTGGCAGCAACAGATACCATAGGTTAGTCCAGAAAACACATAATAAACATAACCAAATCACTATGGAAGCCCTCCTCATGCTAATGCTTGGTCTTAGGAGGATTTTAACACTAGTTAGTACTAACTTTGGGCTCTAGAAACCCTCATTTTACTGCCATCTTTCTGCACTTGACAATAGGTCACAAAACCTTCAATATGTCCACTCCCCTCACCAAGCTTGGTTCATCAAGCTCATGGCTCTCTTCCAAGCTTAGCCCTAGCTCCATGGATGTTTGAAAATTTCAGAAAACAGTCCATGAGAGCAAGAGAACCCTTACCAAAGTTGGTCGGCTGAAAATCAAGCTTGATCCTTGAAGTATGCAAGAAATTGCTCTAGTTTGCTTCCAATTGCTTCCTTTTGCCTTCAATTTCAATCAATTGTAAGTTTGAAGGTGTGGTGGATATGGAGGATGGCTGTGTTCTTGGGCTGGGGGAGGACGAAAATGAGAGTGGGATAAGTGATTTGGCCACTTAAATGGCCTTAAATGAGCTTAAGGGCACCAAAACACACTTAACAAGCTTAACCTTGCTTGATGTCATTTTCCTTCTCAGTAATTATGGTTTCTTTGTCTTAAACTCATTGGTAAACATGTGCCCAACATTTTTGACTAATTATCAAGTCATGGCTGCCTCCCACATGGTGGGATAACCCCAAAATTCCACCCTTAGACTTAAGTCAAAAACTTGAACACCTTAAGGTTTACACTAGGACATTTAGGTCCTTATTGCCTTTAGTGTTTCCTTTGTCCAAACTTGTCTTCCATGAGTAATTTGGTCCTCCAATAGCACTTTCATACCATTTATATCATTCCCATAACTCTCCAAATCTCTTTTGTGAAAGTTTTGCAATTGAGTTCCCGAATTTCAAAAACCTTAAAAAAAAGTCCATAGGTTGCTTGACAAACAAGCAATCCTTAAGGCTTTTCTTGGGGGCCAAGTTACCAACTTGGAACACTTTTAAGGAGGTGTTGATCATGCCTTTTTATGCCCCACACTTCAAACACTATGGTGAGAATTAGACAATATAATGGTTTTTAGCCATTATGACACACTTGTAATTCTCCCATTTTATGAGGTGGTAACAACATTGATTCTTGATTGGATGTTTCGATCTATTGGGTAATTATTTGCTTGATTTTTAAGCACGTATTAGGTTATTGAAGAACCATGTTCTTCATTATAGGGTAAGCCATGGATTGCTTTAGAAGTGTTTTATTTGCGTGTTTGCTGGAGGATTTGTTCAGGTATCATTGTTAGGCTTTGCTTCATAGACAAGGAAAGGTAATGGAGGTTTAAAGGATGCCACAGGATCAAGTCTGTTTGGCAATTAGTAAGTGAAAATTATATAAATTGTAGATCTGGTTCTCTTTATAGCTTTTATTACTGGAATTCTAAGGCTTTGGAGCTGGAAATATGAATGTTAACCAAGGTAAAGGTCTTTTTTGGCTAAATGGCCATGACTAGGTTAAAGGGCTGTATGTATGTATTGTTTGTTATGCCTAATTACTAAGATTAGGTCAAATGGATGTATGTGTATGTTATTTTTTATGTTTAATTATTACTTGTTGCGTTGTTTTGTTTTTTCTGATTTCTAAGTAATTGGTTGTTATGTTATGTTAATGGTACCAATAAGGCTATTCCTATAGTCTTGATTCACTGCAGGAATCAAGATGTTAGGTGAGCAATATGAGATACTACTGTTTTCTAGAAACGCTATGTTGGCCGATATGTTAATAGGTCTCTCTCAGTCTAATACGGATTGAGCTTTATATGAGGTAGGTTAACCTAGATAGAAAATGATTGGCTTGCTGGGTTCCTAAGGAATTAAGGGTCCCTAGCTGCATCTCTAAGGAATTGGGGATCAAGTCCAAAGAGGTTGTAAAATTTACTTTGATATTTTGTTCATCCATGCATTCATCCCAAGCATTCCATTCTAGTTGTGATTGTTTAACCTCCTTTGTTGTGCATAGATTGGGTGTTCTGGTTATGTGTTGTTAATTGTTATTGCCCTTGTTATATGTTATATTTGTAATGTTGTTTAGTTTCTCTTATTTTTCTTTGATTCCAGGAACTAAGCTTAGGCTATCGTGTTACCCACTCTAGGGTAGTCCAGTTATGGTGCTAAAATTGTGTATTTAAAATCCTAGGATTGGTATGTCCAGTAGGCCATCTGAACAATGCCCATAATGTGCATACCAAGTGGCCATCTTGGGAACTATGTGAATACATGCATATTGGTCCAACCATTATACACATATTCACATTTTATACACATCATGGCAGCAAACAAGTCTTAATCTTGGCTATCATATATTAGGCAATCTTGTTAAGTTAATCTTTCCAGCCACTACAACCGAATTTCTCTCATAAAATTGTATTAATCTAGCCATGTACACCCTATTTTCATTGCTCCATTATCAAGTGAAAACTTAGACCAAACCAAGGAATTTGGTTTTACATCAATAGCCCACCTATGGACCAAGGTATGGATTTTTTAAGTTGGTCACAAAATTCTGACCAAATGAACAGTAAATTAGCCAAATTTGCAACGTCACAACTATCGCTACAGGGCTCCAAATGCAGGATTTCCAAACCCTAGTTAAACCTCTAGATGTGCTCTAGTGTGGTCAAAATTTCATACCAAGATTCACTCTACACATGGAGATATAGAACCTTGAGTGCAGGGTCAAAATTCTATGTACTTTCTGACCGTTATGCCCGTACAAAATTTCATAAGTGTGCAAACACTTCATTCACAAGGGGTAAGCCCTCCAAGGCTATCCAATACATGTTCAATACACATAGGAATTGCATGCGCTTGCGTATAGCAACTTTATATGGTCAAAACAGAATTTACAAACAAGTAGCCCATCATTCACTATTAGATAGCTTGTGCACCACCTTCACATACATAGCAAAACCATCCTCAAATGTTCACATACTTGTTCCTAATTTAAATTCCTTACATGTACATTCAGCCATGCACTACATCATGGCCTTAACTCAGCTAAAGACACACACCGAAGTCACAAGGGATGCTTGAGACATAATGCACTCCAAAACAGGATGCTGGACAGTTGCTACGTAACTCAATAAGCACCATCACTAAAAATACCAAATGTGCTCCTAAAATCACAAAAATTTACATATCATAACTAGACACATGGAATATTTATGTGCCTAAAATTTTAGACCAAAACTCAAACGAAAAGGGTCAATTTGAATGTGATCTTTCTGCTGGACCTGAAATAGGCAGATTTGGAGGGAGGTAAGTTTCATGGAGAAAGTTAGTACGGAGAACACTCTAACACTAAGGTAATGTAACCTTTAACAATCAAATGCATCCAAAGACACTAAAGCACAAGAAAACACAATGCAAATATCCAATATAGAGCATCCAAATGCAGCAATCAAACACAAACAACAAACACATGTATGCGGCAACAACAACATTCATTGTTTAGTCCATAAAACATGTAATAAACATAAGTAGAGCACTATGGAAGCCCTCCTCAAGCATAAGCTTGGTCTTAGGAGAGTTTTAACACTAGTTAGTATTAACTTTTGGCTCTAGAAACCCTTAAATTCGCTACCATCATTGTGCACTTCACACTAGGTCACAAAACTTTCACTAAGTATACTCCCCTCACTAAGCTTGGTTCATCAAGATCATGGCTCTCTTCCACACTTATCCCTAAGTCCATGGATGCTTGGAAATATAGTAAACATCCCATGAAAGTAAGAGAACTCCTTACCTTTTGCTAGAAATACAATAAACCTTAGATAAACCCGAAAACTAGGATTTATGGTCTTCCCTGATGCTTTGGTTGTCTTCTCTTGCCTTCTGTTGATTGTTAGTAGAAAGTTGGCTAGAGAGGGATCTGGAGGAGTTCAAGGAAGAACCGTAGCAGGTGGAGGTCTAATTTTTGGAAGAAAATGGGGAGAAAATGATTTTTCTTTTTTTAGCTTTATTTCTTTCTTGGTCCTTAGTAATGGCATGTTGCAAATTTTGCAAACTTTAGGCCATACTTGGGCAACATTTTTACCAGCCATTTGGGATGGGAAGATGATAGTTTTTGACCTATTTTAACCTTGGTCAAGGTTCATTTTCACCTTTAGAAAAGTTTGGGACACTTAAGCCCTTAAGTGTCCTTAAGCTTTAAATGACTAACTTTGCCTCCTTGACAACTTTGGTCCAAAAAAATATCCTTAATTCCATCCATGTCCTTTCTTCATAATTCCATCAATGTCCTTTCCTAACAATTCCATTCATGTCCTTTTCATAGCCATCTTTGGAAGTTTGTGCAACTGAGTAGCCAACTTTTGTAACCTTATAGTTTAGTCCATATGTTACTTGAAAATTAGGCAATCTGCCAATGCTTTCTTAATGATCAAATTATCATTGTTTGTGCCAATTAGGGGAGTGTATGTTGAATACTTTACACTTCACAATTCATACACTATGGTGAAAATTAAAGAATACAAGTTTAAGTCCTTATGCTGTAATTTTCCCATTTTGTGAAGGCGGTAACATATGGCCTAGGGTTGAGTATTAATTTACTAATGATATGTTGTGTTTGAGTTGGATAATATTTTTCTGTACTTGGTTTTGTTGCTTTGTTTATTTTGATATAGGTGCAATGGCTTAAAGCTGAGGCAATATTGCTGTTAAATTGATTTCAGATTTTATTAGTTATTGTTGTCTCTTATTGAGTTTCATTAAAAACACATTCGCTTTGTGGTTACCATTTTGTTGATGAAGGGATTGCTACTGTGGTCTGACTAAGCTAGAGCTGATGAAGTTTATCTTTCTCATATGTTGAATTGAACGCTAACTCCTGGCCTTTGGACTTCCATGTCCTAGATCCTTCCTTATGCTATGTATTTAATTTGTATGTAGGCTGTAAAGCTATTACTTTGTACCAAATGTTGAACATTACCTTGCGTAATAAAGTTGTTTTCTGTGTGAGTTTTTCAAAGTTTCATCTTGTTTTTCCTGTTCAATTAATTTTTTCAGTGAAGTCATCTTCTTAAGCTGTCAGGCTATATTCCTTACATTGTTTAGCTCAAATTTTCGTTGAAGTTTATGGAAACATATAGGTTATAGGAAAATTAGGGTATGATAACATTAATGTCTCTAATCTCAAATAAGAGAGAGATGGTCATCGATTAATGCTTACCTTTAGTTTCTTGAGCCTTTAACACTTTTGAGACCTTAAGCTTGGGAAATAATACTTAAGTTATAAGCAACCTTTTCCTTCAAACTAATTTGAGCTCAGTTTGAATTTTCCTGCTTAACCCACTTACAACCTATCATTGGTTCCATTGGAGATTCAAAATGCTAGCTTATTCTCCAGCCAAACTCATATCAAACTTCACCCTAGGCCTTAGCGGAGGCAATAAGGCTACCTGATGGCCAAGTGCCTAAGATTCCATGGCCATAATGCTTTTCAGGTACCTTCTATTTTTTCATGAAGCACTTTAACCCCAAAACGTTAACAAGTCTTGCATTAGCCATTGAATTTCTAGCCATATTTCTCCTTCGGTGAGCAATTAAAGGCTGGTTTCAAAACAATTCAACCATTAGGCCTAGCAAATGACAAATTTGTGTATACAATATTTTGTTGTGTACCCTGTAAATGTTTTTATTGATTTATTGCACTTGAAACCCTCATTTTTCACATCTATTATTCGAACCCTCTTTTTACCCTCTTACTTAAGTTACTCCTCTTGAGATTTCAACCCTAGGCCTATGCAAAGGGTGTGGTATGATAGTCTCTTGACTTAGGGTTTTAATGCCCTAGCTTAGGTCTAGTGTTACCACCTCACAAAATGGGAGAATTACAAGTATCATAATGGCTAAAAACCATTATATTGTGTAATTCTCGCCATAGTGATTGAAGTGTGGGGGGTAAAAGGCACGATCAACACCTCCTTAAAAGTGTTCCAAGTTGGTAACTTGGTCCCCAAGAAAAGCCTTAAGGATTGCTTGTTTGTCAAGCAACCTATGGACTTTTTTGTAAGATTTTGGAAATTCGGGTACTCAATGGCAAAACTTTCACAAAAGAGATTTGGGGAGTTTTGGGAAGGATACGAATGCTATGAAAGTGCTATTGGAGGACCAAATTGATCATGGAAGACAAGTTTGGACAAAGGAAACACTAAAGGCAATAAGGACCTAAATGTCCTAGTGTAAACCTTAAGGTGTTCAGGCTTTTGACTTAAGTCTAAGGGTGGAATTGTGGGGTTATCCCACCATGGGGGAGGCAGCCAAGACTCGATAATTAGTCAAAAATTTTGGGCATATGTGTACCAATGATTTTGAGACAAAGAAACCATAATTAGTGAGAAGGAAAATGACATAAAGCAAGGTTAAGCTTGTTAAGTGTGTTTTGGTGTCCTTAAGCTCATTTAAGGCCATTTAAGTGGCCAAATCACTTATCCCACTCTCATTTTCGTCCTCCCCCAGCCCAAGAACACATCCATACTTCCTCCATAGCCACCACACCTTCAAAGTTGCAATTGATTGAAATTAAAGGCAAAAGGAAGCAATTGGAAGCAAACTAGAGCTATTTCTTGCATACTTCAAGGATCAAGCTTGATTTTCGGCCTACCCACTTTGGTAAGGGTTCTCTTGCTCCCATGGGTTCTTTTCTTTATTTTCAAACATCCATGGAGCTATGGCTAAGCTTGGAAGAGAGCCATGAACTTGATGAACCAAGCTTATTGAGGGGAGTCCACTTATTGAAGGTTTTGTAACCTACTGTCAAGTGCCCAAAGATGGCTGTAAAATGAGGGTTTCTAGAGCCCAAAGTTAGTACTAACTACTGTTAAAATCCTCCTAAGACCAAGCATTTGCTTGAGGAGGGCTGCCATAGTGATTTATTTAAGTTTATTGCAAGTTTTATGGACTAACCTATGGTATATGTTGCTGCCACATTTCATGTGTTTGTTGTTTGTGTTTGGCTGCTGCATTTGGTTGCTATATCTTGTATATATGCATTGTGGTTTTTGTGTTTTAGTTTCTTTGGATGCAGGTTTTAATGATGGTTACATTGCCTACTGAATCCAAGTGTTACGCTTACTAAGTTTCTCAATGAAACTTACTCCCCACAATTCTATCATTTCAGGTCCAACTGAAAGATCACCTTGAAACTAACCTTTTTGGTTGGAGTTTTAATCTGAAATTTCAGGTGCATAAACCTCCATATGTCTAGTTATGATATGGAAATTTTTCTGATTTTAGGAACACATTTGGTATTTTTAATGGTGGTACTTATTGTGTTGTGCAGCAGCTATCCAGCATCCTGTTTTTGGAGTCCATTCTATCTCAGGACCTCCTCTGACATAGGTTGCGTATTTAGCTGAGTTAAGACCATGTTGTAGTGCATGTATGCATGTACATGTATTGTATGTAAAATCAGACAAGTATGTGAACATTTGAGTAATGTTTTGGCTAGGTAAGTGATGTGGTGCAAAGCTGCCTACGTGTGAATGATGGGCTGCTTACTTGTAAATTCTGTTTTGGCCACATAAAGTTGTTAAAATGAATGGAATTTAATTCTTATGTGTAATGTACACATATGGGATAGCCTTGGAGGGCTTTCCCCTTGTGAATGAAGTGTTTGCCTGGTTTGGAAAAATTGTATGGGCAAAATGGTCCAAAAGTTGCCAGAATTTCGACTATGGACCTAAAGTTTAATATCTCCCTATGTAGAAGGAATCTTGATATAAAATTTTGGTCACCCATAGAGGACATCTAGAGTGTTAACTGGGATTTTGAATTTATGGATTTAAAGGCCTGTAGCCAAAGATATGATGTTGCAAAGTTGCCTGAGTTACTGTTCATTTGGTCAGAATTTCGTAACCAACTTAAAAAATCCATAACTTGGTCCATAGTTGGGCTATTGATATAAAAAAAAATTCATTGGTTTGATCTAAGTCTCTACTTGATAATGGATCAAATAAAACAGGGGGTATGAGGCAAGAATGATATAGTTTATTAGTGGAAGTTAAAGGTGCAGTGGCTGGTCACTAGAATTTAACAAGATTGCCTAATGTGGAGTAGCCAAGATTAAGACTTGTGCTACTGTTTTCCTTCTTTGCTGCCATGGTGTGCATGAAATGTGAATATGTGTGTGATGGTTGGACCAACATGCATGTGTTTAAATAGTGCCCATGAGGGCCGCTTGGGTATGCACACTAAGGGTAGTGTTCTAATGGCCTACAGAACATTACCAATCCTGGGACTCTAAATGCACAATTTTGGCACCATAATTGGACTACCCCGGAGTGGGTAACATCCAGGGCTAATATTAGGGGACCAACGGGCAAGACCTTGAGGATGTTGACAATTTGGATGAGAAGGCATAGAAGGTTGGCCATCAGGATCTCGAGCTAGTGCACAAATGGGTGGCAATGGGTAGGATTAAGAGCTTGTTGTTGTTGAGGCTCAACATGAGGAGGGATCCCTAGTTACCATGCTTAGGCAAATCCATGGGCTAGATCTACCATAGTTTGGTGGCAATGGAGATGTCGATGATGTTGAGTTTTGGCTGAATTGGATGAATAAGATACTTTGGACTCTACAACTAGTGATGACATCAAGTTGCATTTGGCATCAAATTATCTATAGGGTGCCGCAGAGATTTGGTGGAATAATGGATAGGATTTTCTTGAGGATTAAAAGGATGGAAAGTCTGAGTAGACAAGTTCATGTATGGAGCTAAGTGTTAGACTGGGCAGTATTTTCTACAAAGGTTACAAAGGGAGTGCATCAGTGAGGCCGCTAGAGGCCTCAAGAGGCAAGTGTTTAAGAAACTCACCTAGGGTGAGATGATTATGACTGAGTACTCTAACAGGTTTAGTGCATTGGCATGTCATGTGCCTTACTTGGTTGGTCAGGAGTAGACTAAGATAGCTTGGTTTATGGAGGGGCTTAGTCTCGATTTGCTAAAATTTATGGCAGTTGTAGATTTTAGTATGTACTCTCAGGTGGTACAAAAGGCATAGCAACTATAGAGATTGATGAACCCTGCTAATGTCAAGTGTAGGTACGAGAGCAGAGAGCCCTGGGGCACCAAGTCTTAGGGAAGAGACCAACTACCCTAGAGAGGGGTGGCAATGGCAACAACCTTAAGAATGCCAAGTACAAGAAAGGCCCTTGCAAGACTTGTGGCTAGTTTCATGGAAAGAAGCCATGCCTCTGCTTGGGATGACAGCAGTAGCCAGACAATTACCCAGTGGGCTGTTGGATGTGTGGGGCATTAACCATTGAACTCAAGGCTGCCCCTAAGCAGGTTGTGAGGGGCCAGAAGCACCCCAAAAGCCTATGCCCAGGCCAAGGCAAACGGGGCCTAATGTAGCTGGGAGAGTTTGAGTACCCTAGGCAAAATAAGTACCCTAGTAGTGAATATTTGCCTTGGCACACCAAGATAATTGCCTGGCGGCACATGGTACTTTTATGTTAAATAGTATTAGTGTTATAGTATTATTTGATGCTAGTGTATCGCTATCTTCTATATTTACTAGATTGGTAGATAAGTTGGTTTTAGTTAGGATAGAGGTACCTAAGATGAGGAGTGTTTGGACAGTAAGTCCTCATCTAGCATTCATCAAAGAGGAACTATTGAATTGTCCCTTTGACATAAGCTGCCATAGATTTCACTATGAGTTTTGGGTGATGTCACTAAGAGGGCATGACTTGGTACTCAATATGGATTGGTTAGGATGACACTATGCTAACATCGATTGTTTGAGTCAAACCATCACCCTTAAAACTGAAAGGGGGGAGGTGGTGACTTGTAACAATGGGTTGGCAACTAGTGTTAAGTCCACTTCATTGGGATTGATTGATGTGGCTCCCATTGTAGATGAAAACTACTATGGCCTGAATGGTGGTGAGGTGGTGGAGAAACTAAAGGACATAGCAGTTGTCAGCACGGTCCCAGAAGTTTTTCCATCTAACTTACTGAGGCACCACTTAAGAGAGAGACAGAGTTGTCTATTCACCTAGTACCCAGGACTCAGCCCATATCTATTCCTCCATATAGGATGTCCACTCCTGAGATGGATGAATTAAAGAAACAACTAGAGAAGCTATTAAGGAAAGGCTTCACTAGGCCTAATGTGTCATTATGGGATTTCTCAAATGTCCTTGGAATTCTCCATCATGTAAATCTTGCATTATGGGTTTCAGAGATGTGTACTCCAAACAGCTAAAACCTAAAAGACACCAAAAAGGGGAAGAGAGAGGGGGGACTCTTCGATTCCCAAGTAAGTATGTAATATAGTTGAGTGTATGAGATGATAGCCAAAGGCTATCGCCTCAATCTGGCCGAATACCCTGCCACAACAATGGCCAGAAGAACTGGCGCTTCCCGGGAATAGGTGGAATCATGCACCTCGGGAGATAGCCTGAGAGCTCCGAGCCTCGGCACGCCAGTAAAACTTGAGGACTCCATTCGCCCCCCAAGGTTGTGAACACCGCGCCTTCGGAAAAGTGGCACCAGACATTGCTGCCCGAATATGATATCCCCGAAGGCGGAACCCCCTGGAACTGGGAACCCCCGAACTGAGGGTAGGCTTCCCGAAGAGGCTCTGTCCGAACTAGAGGACGACCTCGCCCAGGGACCTCGGGAGTTCGGGAGTACGGCAGGCGCATTTAAGGAAGCATTTAAGGAAGCCTCTGACACGTCCCACCACAGACGTAAAAAGTCGCCCTGACGCGCAGACGCCATCAGAATCATATCATGGCCCGTCTCAGCACAAGGCTCGAGGCCATCTAGTTACCAACTATCTGTCCCCTACGCCCAGACGTTTAGGAGCATCCGACCGCACACGTGTCATGATCTGAACGGGCTAGGTATTCCTATATATACAGGAAATAAATACTTGACAGGAGGTTGGCAGGCCGGATATACAGCTCCCACACTCTGAGAAAATACCAGGCGAGACTTTTCTGCCTTTCTCTTTGAGCTAGTGACTTTCTCCTTCTTCCGGCCACCACTGACTTGGGCGTCGGAGGCTCCCCCCCCGGAAAAACACTCCGGGGGCCTCCTAACCCTGTTTACCAGTTTTCCAGGTACTCTCCTAGAGGCGATCCACCTTCCAGGCGTTCTTCCTCCTAGAAGTCTCCTCAACAGTCATCATGACTCACAACGATGAGGCCTTGGGCCATCATTTGGCGCCGTCTGTGGGAACCCGCTCGCAGATTGCCGTCGTTGAGACTCGGCGTTCTAAGGACAAGGGACTCCCAAGGTCCTCGTCCGCGCCTGAGATACAACCGGCTGCTGAGCAGACACTCCCAGAGACTTCTACGCCCGAGGAGGACCGCCCTCTGGTAATCACCATGAGCTTCTTGAGGGACTTTCAGCGCTCGGTCGTTGCTGAAATGACTCAGCAGATCGACCGAAGATGGCCACAGCAGTCACAGGCCCAGAAACCCTCCTCATCAACACGCCCTCGGGAGAGAAGCCCCAAGTCTACACACCGCAGTTCAGAAAGTGGAGATCCTCGCGGAGAATCATCCACAGAAGATATAGCCCTCGGGAAACGGCCTGTGGGACAAACCGGGTCCAAGCGACCGAGAGTCTCACAGCGAAGCAGTTCGTCGCCCGAGGCGAGGGCCCTGACCCCTCCGCGCCGAACTCGCTCCCCGAAAAGGCGCCGTCGATCACCCTCCCGCGAAAATGGTCCTAGCGCCACTGCGCTTATGGAAAGGATATTGGCACGGCTGGACAGAGTGGAAAAGCAAGTGACCAGAAAACCCGTTTGGGACAGGCTGTCGGGGGCGTTATGCGAAGATGGCTCCCCGTTTATTCGCACTGTCGTTGAGGCAGCTATGCCAGGCGACTTCAGAGTGCCTAGGCTGGAGATCTATGATGGCCGGACTGATCCACAGGCCCATCTGACGAAGTACAGGCGGAGCATGATAATGCACGGAGCTGATGACGCTACCATGTGCAAATGCTTTGAAGTCACCCTCACGGGCCCAGCAACAGCATGGTACAATTCGTTGCCCCCAGGGACTATCACTGAGTTTCAGGAGTTGTCCACAGCCTTTACCCAGCAGTTCATTGGGAGCAGGCCGACGGCCAAAATGCCTGTACAAATGTTCGACATAGAGCAGAGAAACGGAGAGACGATCCGAGACTATGTCGAACGATTCAACAGGGAAGCACTCAGCGTCCCGGACTTCCGGCCCGAAATCCGCATCCTCGCTATGACACGGGGCCTTCGGCGTGACTCACAGCTGTTCTACGAGTTCTCAAAGGACCCCCCGGAGACCCTCGGAGAATTTTACCGAAGGGCAGAGCAGCACATGACAGCCGAGGAATTGAGGATGGCGGGGCCGAAGTCTGATCATCACCGCGCCGAAGGGTCCAGTCAGCAAGCTCGGTATCTTTCTGAACACACAGGTCGACCACGGCGAATGCGAGGAAAGAAACCTCAAAGTTTCACACCCTTGAGCACGACACGGACCAACATTCTCATGGCGCTGGAAAGGCAAGGGACGCAGATTCGGCGGCCAAAGGCCATGGCCGCCGATAATAAGAAGAATGCCAAGAAGTTCTGCCAGTTTCATCGCGACCACGGTCATGACACCGAAGACTGCTTCCAGCTGAAGAAGTACATAGAGTCGCTGATCAAACAGGGCCAACTTCGCAAGTATCTGCGGATGCCCTCCCCAAAAGGCAGAAAAGAGGAGGAAGAGAGGGCCGAAAATGAGGACTATGACTCCGACAGGCGGAGAAACAGAAGTCCAAAAAGGCGCCTTCCACCTCCAGTAGGGGTCATCCAAACCATCACCACGGGGCTCCCATCCTCGGAAAGAAAGCGGAAGGCCAGAGAAATTGCTGTTATGGAGTATCAAAGTCCATCAAAGAAATTGGCTCGCAAAGATGGCTCCACTGTCGTCTTCCCCCACGACGACCCGCTGCTGATAATGGCGAGAATAGGGAACTGGGACGTCAAGAGAGTGTTACTTGATGATGGCTCAAATGCTGACGTCCTATTCTCGCACTTACTGCCAAGCTTGGGCATCACCAGCAGCGAGCTGAAACCTGTCACCACGCCCACCTTCGGCGTTGGGCCATCCGAACTGCCCGTCCTCGGATGGATCGACCTCCCTTTGATGATGAAAGGCACTTCGGTAGACGGAGCAGCTGAGTTGTACGCGTCCACAATGGCAAGATTCATCGTCATGGATGTCCCGTCTTCGTACAACGCCATCCTTGGAAGGCAGACTCAGGGGAACCTGCACATTCGCCCCGATGTGAAGTACTTGACTGTCACATTCGCCACCAAGGATGGAGATGCAGAGGTCTTCATCGACCAAGCCGAGGTAAGAAAGGTGTTTGTAAAAACACGAAAGGCTCCGGCAAACAGCTCTACACAAACGGTGGAGGCAAAGGCCCAGGAGAAAGGCAAAGAAGGAGATCCCGCAGAAGCAGAAACGGAAGCAGTAGATCTTGTCCCAGGACAATCTACCCGAATAGGGAAGAGCTTGGCCAAAGGTGATAAGGAAAATCTTGTATCCTTTCTGCTAAAAAATAAAGATCTGTTTGCCTACTCGCCGAAAGACATGCCAGGAGTGAACCCTGGCATAATACAGCACAGCCTCAAAGTAAGCCCGGAAGCAAAACCTATCAGGCAAAAGAAACGAAGCATCTCAGCCCACAAAAGCAACTTTGTGAAAACCGAAGTCCAGCGCCTATTGGATGCTGAAGTTATCAGGGAGGTCAAATACCCCGAATGGTTAAGCAACGTGGTCATTGCCACGAAAGAAGGTAGCAGCAAACTCCGGATGTGCATTGATTTCAGAAACTTGAACGATGCTTGCCCGAAAGACTCATTTCCCCTCCCGCCAATAGATCAACTGGTAGATTCAACGGCCGAATACGGGCTCCTGAGCTTCCTAGATGCCTTCAGCGGCTACCATCAGATAAGGATGGACCCGGAAGATGAAGAGAAAACTGCCTTCATCACCGAGGGAGGAACGTACTGCTATATCAGAATGCCCTTCGGGCTGAAAAATGCAGGAGCCACCTACCAGAGACTGATGAACAAGGTCTTTAAAGACCAAATGGGGAGAAACATGGAAGTATATGTTGACGATATGATAGTAAAAAGCAAGCTGCCCGGCTACCACGTTGCAGATTTGGAGGAAACCTTCCAAAAGCTCAGAGCCTTCGGGATTCGCCTTAACCCCGAGAAATGTATCTTCGGGGTGACGTCGGGAAAATTCCTTGGGTACATGGTATCCGAAAGAGGCATCGACGCCAATCCTGAGAAGATTAAGGCTCTACTTGAGTTCCGAACTCCTGCCACAGTGAAAGACGTGCAGAGACTAAGCGGAAGAATAACCTCTCTGAGCAGGTTTATTTCCAGGTACGGAGATAGGTGTCGACCTTTCTTCAAAGTCCTCACAAAGGCAGCAAAAATGGAAGGCGACCTCGGAAGAAACAATCATCCCTGGGAAGGAGATTGCCAAAAGGCCTGGGAAGAACTCAAAGTCTACCTGGCCAGCCTGCCGACTCTGCGGCAACCACGGGTGGGAGAACCCCTCGTACTGTACCTCGCCGTCACAGAAAAGGCCGTGAGCTCGGTCCTGATAAAAGAAGAAGGGCCGAAACAATGGCCGGTCTACTATGTCAGCAAGTCCCTGCATGGCGCCGAAGTCAGGTACCCTTTGCTTCAAAAAGCTATATACGCCTTGGTGCTTGCAGGAAGAAGACTATGACCATATTTCCAGGCTCACCCCATCATCGTCCGAAGTAGTCTACCACTACGGGATGTTATGAAGAGAGTTGATCATTCGGGAAGGCTCTCCAAGTGGTGCATAGAGCTTGGCGAACACGAAATCACGTATGAGCCTCGAAAGGCCATAAAAGCCCAAGCATTGGCAGATTTTATCGCCGAAATACCCACCACTGAGGAGAACCACTCAGATCCGAAAGAAGGGGAGCCAGAATGGACCTTGCATGTTGACGGAGCCTCGGGGTCCGAACACCGGGGAGCTGGAATAGTTATCAGAGGTCCCGAAGGCCTAGAGGTGATGAAGACTATCAAGTTCAGCTTCAACGTCACCAATAATGTGGCTGAGTATGAAGCCCTCATAGCGGGATTACGCTTGGCCAGAAAGATTGGCGTGAGAAACTTAAGGGCTCACAGCGATTCCCAGCTGGTAGTTCGGCAGACGGCAGGAGATTATGGGGCGAAGGACCCCATCTTGGCAAAATACCACGAGCTGGTAAGAAAACTCATCCAAGAATTTGACGCCGTACGGATCGAAAATGTACCCCGGCGGAATAACACTGAGGCAGATTGCTTAGCAAAGTCCAAAACATACACCGAGGTGCTAGACCATCCAAGCATCTCCGTGCTAAGCGTAGCGACCTCGGGAATGGGGTGGAAGGACCCCATAAAGAAATACCTCGCAGAGAATGAGCTTCCCGAAGACGCCGGCAATGCTGCAAGACTGCGAAGACGCGCCGGAAGATTCTTCCTGATTGGTGAAGAGTTATATCGGCAAGGATATGCAAATCCGCTGCAGAGATGTGTGGGCGAAGAGGATACTGAGATGGTCCTCGAAGAAGTCCACGAAGGCATGTGCGGCTCGCACATTGGAACTGATGCCCTTGCAGCAGTAATACTCCGCCAAGGATACTTCTGGCCTACCCTGAGAAAGGACGCAAGGCAGTTCGTCCAGAAGTGCGGTAGTTGCCAGAGACATGCAAAAATCCAGAGGATACCCTCGGAAATGGTAACGTCGGCAAACTATCCTTGGCCCTTCGCAGTCTGGGGTATAGACCTCATTGGGCCACTCCCCACAGCGCCCGGAGGCGTGAAATTCTGCGTGGTAGCAGTGGACTATTTCTCAAAGTGGGTAGAGGCAGAACCACTAGCAACTATCTCGGCAAAAGAAGTGCAGAAGTTCGTATGGAAAAACATCGTATGCAGATTTGGCATACCGAGGGTACTAGTAGCTGATAATGGATCCCAGTTCATAGACAAAGGATTCCAGGAATTCATCAGCGACCTCGGAATAAAGATGCACTTCGCCCCAGTAGCTCACCCCCAAAGCAATGGGCAGGTGGAAGTATCAAATAGGACCATAAAAGATGGCCTGAAAAAGAGACTTGGGGAAGCCAAGGGGAAATGGCCAGGAGAACTCCAAAGTGTATTGTGGAGCTACCGAACGACGCCACGAAGAGCCACAGGGGAAACTCCCTTCTCACTCGTCTTCGGAACAGAGGCCATTATCCCAATAGAGATAGTTCAGCCTTCAATACGGGTGCAAGTATTTGATGAAGGCGGAAACGACCTCGGTCTGAGAACCAAGCTCGACCTTGTGGCCGAACACAGAGAAATAGCCGAGCTGAGAAGAAAAGCTTTCCAGCAAAGAGTGGCCGCGGCTATCAACTTAAAAGCCAGGCCAAAAGAAATCAAAAAAGGAGACCTCGTTCTCCGAAAGGCCGACTTTGCACCCCGAAGGCCATCTCACGGAGTACTTCGCGCAAATTGGGAAGGACCTTATCTGGTTCTCGCCGAAGTACGAAAAGGCGTGTACAAGCTTGGCGACGCCGAAGGCGTAGAATTGAAAAACACTTGGCATTCAGACGCCCTGAAAAGATTCTACGCCTAAGCTTGAGCGGAAGAAGTATATTGTACAAGAAATATTCTAAGTACAGAATGGTCTAGAGAAGAATGGTCTTGAGAAAAACTTTCAAGTATACCAAATTGTCCAAGACAGATTTCCGTGAAGGTGCTCGCCACGAAAAAAGCGGTTGTGACTTCCCGAAGCCCCTTGAGCCACTATGCTCGGGAAAAATGGGAAACAAGAATCTTGCAAAGGTACTCAGCATAATCAGTGCAGAGAAAATTTTCCGAACACCCTTGAGCGAACATGCTCGGGAGAAAGGGAAAGCAAGAATCTCGCAAAAGTACACGCCAAAACAAAAGCAGAGGTAATTTCCGAACACCCTTGAGCGAACGTGCTCGGGAAAAAGGGAATGAGCAATCTCGTGAAGATTTTCCTAAGTCCCTTGAGCAAATATGCTCGGGACAATAGGAAGACAGAAAAATTTGGCTAAAGATTTTCCGAAGGCCCTTGAGCGAACATGTTCGGGATAAAAGGAAACAAAAAGCCTGCAAAAGACTTAGCCAAATTTTTGCAAATTTTCCAGAAAGTCTCTTGAGCGAGCACGCTCGGGACAAAGGAAGGTAAAAAGTTTCTTTGGTTGCAGGTTTTCCGAAAGTCTCTTGAAGCAAACGTGTTCGGGACAGTGGAAATGAAGAAACTTGCAAGAAAGGACTTAGCCGAAAAGATTGTTCATTTAAAGCAAACGCTGCCTTACAAAAGAAGTGTCCAAAGAAGGAGCACGAAGGAGAAAAATAAGAGGAGCCCTAAAACAAACTAGGGAGAGCCGGGTGGATGAAGACCAGGAAGCTTCAGATGCTCGACCCTGGACCACTGCCACCGAGGTCCCTCAGGAATATTTAGGCCCTCCAGAAAAGAGAGGTCCAAATCTGGGAACCTCTGCAGCACCTGGTGCCGAGCGAGGCAGAAGCCGTCCTGAAAGGCGACCTTGGCCATGTCGTCAGAAGTACGTTTTTGAATGCCAAGGACATTGACCTCGTCCCTCAGCTCAGCAACCTCCTCCTCGAGCTCGCTTATCCCCAGCATCTCTCCGGACTCCTTCTTCAGAGCCTCGACCTCGGCTTGAAGAGCAGTGTTCTCGTCCGTCAACCTCGACGCAAGACTGTCGGAAACAGCCTTGTCCTTGACAAGATCTTCATTGGCGGCAAGCAGCTCCTTTACCTGGTCGCCGAGGTCGGCAATCTTCCGGGAGGAGTCCTTTTCGAGTTCTTCTCTTTTCTTCGAGAACTCCTCCCGAACGGCAGCAAGTTGCTGAGAACAATCCGCTGTCAGCTGCTGGTTGCTGGCAATCACCTTCGCAAGCGAAGCCTTCGCTTCACTGAGTTCCCGCGAAGTCGCATCCTTGGAGGCAGCCTGTCTGGCCACCCGAACTCGGAGATAACCAGCGTACTCCAGCAGCTACGGCAAGGCAAAAGTCCAGGTTAGTACAAGTCTAAACACTTAGAAAATTGAGGAAAAAAGTGTAAAGACTATACCTGAGCAGCGTGCTCAGTGACTTTTGCGGCGAGGGTATTATCCCCCGGGTGAGCCGCCGCAAGGGCCCGGAAGGAGGCATCAGTGGTCATCCCCTTCCAAATCTCTTTGGTCATCTTCGGACAATCGCCGGAAAACAGATTCATATCCTCCGTGATTGTCCAAAAGGGCTCCAAGGGGATCTTCCCCTCAGGGATTGTGGCATCGCGCAGGGCCAGTTTCCTCTCATGAATGGCCCTCCAGCCAACAGTAAGAGGCTCCCCTGAAAGTGAGAAGGAAGTTAGGAGCAAAAGAAAAATTCGCGAAAGGAAAAGGAGCTGAACTTCGCCTAAAGACATACCTGGAGGAACCTCGGAGACAGTGTCCTCGGGATCTTCGGGCCCCTCGGAAGAAAGACCCTTACCCTTCTGCCGGTACCGCTCCTCGGCGGTGGGTACTTCTACCACTACAGTGTTTCTGGGGGCCTCGAGGTCGGGAAGAGGCACCTCGGCGGAAGTAGCGGGGACCTCGGCCA
This sequence comes from Aquilaria yunnanensis, assembly GCA_039654915.1. Lineage (NCBI taxonomy): Eukaryota > Viridiplantae > Streptophyta > Magnoliopsida > Malvales > Thymelaeaceae > Aquilaria > Aquilaria yunnanensis. The sequence continues at coordinate 50,409,419 of CM077594.1, read as the reverse complement.
GTGGAATTTCAACAAGACCAGCGTCTTCGCCAGCTTCTTCCTCCAAAAGCTCTGGCTGAGAAGGCTGGAGAGCCCTCCGAACTCGCTTCGCCGAGGGTCCCGCCCCTGTCGTCTTCCTTCTTTGGGAAGCCGCCTTCTTTGTCTGCTCCCCCTTCTCCACTTGGCCAGAAAAGAGGGCCTTGTAATAAGCGGCAGCCCCATCGCCCATCTCTGAAAAAGAGAAGAAATATCAGCGTAAGTCCGAGGAAAAAGTATAAAGGGATGGAAGATTACTCACTTTCGGCAAAAGTTTCGAAAGAAGTCTCCCCCTTAAGGAGCTTGACCAGCCAGGAGTCTTTCCCGGCGATGGCGGGAGCGGGCATATTGAGGTCGGTCACGTGCTCCTTAACCACTTTCAGCTCCCGAAGGACTTCTTCGGTCATCAACCTCCAGTTGATAGGAAAGGGGTAAAGAGCACGAGGAGAGACCTCGGGAGCCCAGTCAGCGACTGCCCGAATGCGGGCGTCGAAATCCGCGAACACGGAAGCCAACGGTGGGGTCAGCAGCATCCTCGGATCAACGACGTCTGCGTTCAGCACTCCCTGAGCCCACCTGGTCGGGACATCAGACCAGTTCTTATCCACCTTGAGGAAAAAGAACTTAGGCTGCCACACCCGCCAGCTGTCCTTCGTGTCGAAGGTGAAGGTAAATTTTTTGCTCCCGGATCCCCGAGGCAGCAGGAAATAGAAGCCACCCTTCGGGACCACATAGAGCTTGTAGTACTGCATGAAAATGATGAAGTGGGGCTCTATCCCGAACACGCCACACATGCAGAGGTAGGCGTTAAAATAGCAGTACGCGTTCAGGGGAAGCTGGTTCACAGCAATGCCATGGAATTGGCAGAACTCGCAAACCACCTTCGGGGGAGGATACCGAAGACCGGCCTTCAGTTGGGCTCGGAAGACGGTAACCTCGTCGCCACGGTTTGAAAAAGCAAAATGGCTAGAACGAGGCAGTCTGGTCACAGCGTAAGACGGAAGAAAGAATTTTTTCTTCCACCTCTCTAGTTTTTCGGGGGTGGTACAGCAAGGATGGGCCAGAAGAGGTTTCCAGCTCTCGGGAACAGGCATCGCAGACATGAAAAAGAGTTTGAGATGGAAAAGAAAATAGTTTCCAGAAAAAACTCAGAAGACGAGTTTGGAAAAAACAACAGTTTTCCAGAAAAACTCAGAAAAACAGAGGAATCAAGTACTCTGGAAATCAAAACCCACCAAAAGATTTGCCGGAGGACGCCGTCGTGAAAGTTGGTAGGAAAAAGCTCTGATTAAAGAAGCTCCGCCACAGAAAGCAAGATAAAACGCAAGAACAGAGGACAGAGCAGAAAAAGAGCAGAAAAACAGTAAGTGGGACTTATGATAGAATGGGCTATTTATAGGCCAAAGGTGGGTAACCGAAAGAACATCATAAGTACCCATTGGAGGCGAACCGTCGCCGTAACTGCCCGCTGCACCCGAAAAGGCGCGCCCTCTGTAAATGACGCGCCTCTCCTCCAATGGCAAGAAGCCACGTGTCAACCGCTGCGCAGAAATGGGGGACGTGCCTCCCCAAACGTGCCTGGAAAACCGGGACACGCCTCCTGATTGGGACACGTCGTTTGACATCCCTGAGAAATGGAGACGCGCCGCTCAGTCTGACACGCTTGGCCATCAGACCTGCAGAAATAAAAAAGCAGGCCACCTCGAGGACACCAAGAGACAGGCTATGGCTGAACAGCCCATGACTTTTGGGCAAGAGGTGTATCTTCGGTACAGGCTTTGCCTCGGAGACACCAAAGAATAGGCCAAGGCCGAACAGCCCAGACCCTCGGGCAAAAGGTGCGACCTCGGAACAGGTTATGCTTCCCAACAAGACTCCCAACGGCAACCTCGGAAAGAGATGCAAACCGAAGTCTTCACTTCGGCTTTCCAGAGGGGGGCATGTGATAGCCAAAGGCTATCGCCTCAATCTGGCCGAATACCCTGCCACAACAATGGCCAGAAGAACTGGCGCTTCCCGGGAATAGGTGGAATCATGCACCTCGGGAGATAGCCTGAGAGCTCCGAGCCTCGGCACGCCAGTAAAACTTGAGGACTCCATTCGCCCGCCAAGGTTGTGAACACCGCGCCTTCGGAAAAGTGGCACCAGACATTGCTGCCCGAATATGATATCCCCGAAGGCGGAACCCCCTGGAACTGGGAACCCCCGAACTGAGGGTAGGCTTCCCGAAGAGGCTCTGTCCGAACTAGAGGACGACCTCGGGAGTACGGCAGGCGCATTTAAGGAAGCATTTAAGGAAGCCTCTGACACGTCCCACCACAGACGTAAAAAGTCGCCCTGACGCGCAGACGCCATCAGAATCATATCATGGCCCGTCTCAGCACAAGGCTCGAGGCCATCTAGTTACCAACTATCTGTCCCCTACGCCCAGACGTTCAGGAGCATCCGACCGCACACGTGTCATGATCTGAACGGGCTAGGTATTCCTATATATACAGGAAATAAATACTTGACAGGAGGTTGGCAGGCCGGATATACAGCTCCCACACTCTGAGAAAATACCAGGCGAGACTTTTCTGCCTTTCTCTTTGAGCTAGTGACTTTCTCCTTCTTCCGCCCACCACTGACTTGGGTGTCGGAGGCTCCCCCCCCGGAAAAACACTCCGGGGGCCTCCTAACCCTGTTTACCAGTTTTCCAGGTACTCTCCTAGAGGCGATCCACCTTCCAGGCGTTCTTCCTCCTAGAAGTCTCCTCAACAGTCATCATGACTCACAACGATGAGGCCTTGGGCCATCATGAGAAATGCTCAACAGGAGTTGTGTACTTGAAGTTTAGAGATGTCCATTTTTATACTAGGTCTGCAGGGCTGAAGCTTATTGGTAATACCTTATATCTACCATCCACATGTCTAGTGACATATGAGGTCAGTCTATTTTCCCCCCAACAAACACTGCAGCCAGTTGTCCTAACACAGACCTAAGCAAGAACATCGCATACACTGGGTTGTACATTCTTCATGGATTTTGTTAATATTTTAGATATACATCAGTATCCAAATGCTGAGGTCCAGAATATGTCCCTCGGTCAATCAGGCTCCCAGGTTCATTGGTCCTCCCGAGCTTTGTATGGCCTAATGTAACTTTATTTTTCTAAATCATTGCAACCGAGCTTTTCTTAAGCCGAGGTTAGGAGTACTCTGAGGAGGGGAACTCAAGGCTTTAAGCCTTTGGCCATCACTTGCCTTCCCCCCAGTAGTTGATGAGCTCGCAGATCCATCAGCTCCTGGCACTTTTGATGTTTCTAAGTACTTTTGCCCCGATTTTTCCCCCAATTCCACCATGTCATTTGGGCTTCCCTGATGTAACTGTTACTCCTGACAAAGTTACGTTACGTTGTTTCATTCAAAGATGTCAGTCACATCTTTTCAATTGGTGCCAATGACATCAATTCATGGGTTGCCAACTTTATGTCCTTGCACAGTATGAATCATTGCCTCGATTTGGGTTTCTAGGCACATGTGTCAGCTAGAGATTGGCTCTCCGTTCAATGCATGCTTCTTTGAATAGAAGCGAATTTTCAACTTTGCACATTTCCCATTAAATATGTTATGCACTTCTTCAACGCTATATATACCCCCTTCCATCCAATGAAAGGCTCACTTTTCCACCTTTTTCTCTCATTTGCTTTCGTCTACTCTTTAGTTCATCTAATTCTATGCAAAATTTCTGGTGAACATTTTTAGCATACTTCCATTCTCATGTGGGTCTTACTCTTTATTCCCTCTTTTGTTTTTCTTATTTTCTTCCTACTAAAGTAGCATGATGGTTGAAGTAGCTGTTACATTTAAAGGCTATTGGAAGTCCCTAGACAGTCATTTGAGTTGTGCCACATTGGAGAAGGTAGAAAAGTGCCATACAAAATATCTTTTTCTAATCGAGGTCTCTATTCCGCTACCGAATAAGGAAAAGATGAGCCACCAACCCCGTGAGGGGGAAATCACTGTGTTTAAGATGGAATTAAAGGTCAGCCTTTGATATCCTCCTCATCCCATGGTGAAGGACTTCTGCGAGTTCTACAACACCGCGGTTAACTACCTCCCATTGAACTTGTATGCTCACTTCCACACCTACCTTTGCATGAGTAGAGTGTCCTGGCTAGAGCCTTATTTCCTCATCTTTTTATAGTATCACAAGTTGCTTGTTGTGTTGAAGAGGTTTTCTTACTATATGCTACCATGAGGTTTTAGGAGAAAGAAGTACACTTTTGTGTTCAACACTTCGAATGGTTGGCACAACTGACAAAAGAATTACTTTTCTATGTCATTACTAGAGTCTTGGGGGATACTGGACAAATGGTCGGTTGAAAATCTGGAGGTGGACATCAATGGTCCTTCAATGCTCATTGATAAAAAGTTGAAGAAGTGTGTTCTAAGATACGGGTGGTGGCACTCTAAGAGTATTTGGATGAAGGCACTGATCTTTACCCTTTTCCCGTTAAGTAGGGCTTGACAATAGAGGATGTCCTCTACGCCTGTCATGTCTACCCCATCTTTCAGAAGCATCAAGGTCTACTGCCTATCCATAGGTGCTTAACTCAAGTGCATCCCTAGTGCTACCTAGCTCGAACGTTCCTCCTAAGGCTTCAGTCCTAGTTTAGCTACTTCATAGGGATCTTATCTATTCTGCTTTTGTTTCCCATAAGTGATTTTTCTAACATTAATTTTTCTTATTCAGAGTGTTTACACTGGTACCTTTGTTTTGGGAAAGATGGGTAAAGATTTTAGTGCCTAGTTTTATAGGAAGGCCTTTCTTGCCAAGGCTCTGAAAGAGGATGGCAAGAAGGCTGTTAAGAGGAAGCCCAGAAAGAAGGCATCTAGTTGCCTTTCGCCAAATGAGGCTCGAGTGGGGTCTTCATCCACTAATGCTACTACTGCCGAAGTAGCTCTTATCCGAAGGATGACCTTGGACACTAGGATCCCGCTTTAAGAGGATTTTGAGGTAGTGGAACTAGAGGACCTTGAGATGGGATTCCCTTCCCTCCTACCAAGCCCACACATTACTACTACCCTACTAGGGGTTGCTACTATAGAGGCCTTGGCTGCCAAGGTGGCTGAAAATAAGTAGGAAAAGAAAAATGCCAAGGCCAAAGAGGTTGCCATTGTCATGGAGGACACAGTCAAACTTTTAGACAGTGAAGATGCGTCTCATCATGTTGAAGTTCCCCCGTAAGGTTTGGCCCCCTCATCCTCCATCTTCTTAGTTATTTTTCAACCTATAATTTAGTTGAGGATTTCTTAGGGACTAACATGGTTAATTAAATTCAATGAGACCAACAAAGGGAGACCTTGGCTCTGGGATGGATAGCGGACCATGAAGCTTGTCAGGCTGCAAGCAACGCACATTTGCCAAAGGGAGTGATGCCAAAGTCACCTATTTACGACATCATAGAGGACATGTCCCTGTTTGACCATGATGTCTTAAGAAGGATGATCCCCCAACTCTATTGAGGCATTACCACTAATGCCACATTCCAAGAGCTTACCGAGTAGCTTTTGAATGAAGAGTACATCACTGTAGCCTTAACAAACTAATCCTCTAAGGTAAGGCTTTTCAGTCCTTAGCACCTTTTATTGGGGGCTTTGCCCATCCCTTTTCTCTATTAACAGTTCCTTGAGTTTTTGTTTTCAGTTCTCCATCATCTTTATGTATTTTCGATACTTCATTTTGAAGCAAACAGATAGTCAGTCCTAAATTGAGGAGAACTTGATGAAGGCTAAAGGAGCCCTTGCAAATAATGCCTTCAAATTTGGTGAACTAAAGTAGAAGGCCACGACTGAGCTCTATGAGCTAAATTGGCAAGTTAGCAAGGAAGTGAAGGTCATCGCCAAAAAAGCCAAGTCTCATGTGGAGGACCTTGGTCATCAGTTCACGCTGGTGTCCATTGATTGCAACATCATCATGGTCAACCATGACGATCTACACTACAAGGTGAAGCAATACTCAAAAGACAAAAAAGACCTCTAGAAGGAACTTTGGGAAGCGAAGAGGGATATGGATGAGCTGGAACTTGTAAAGAAAGGGATAGGGATAAGCTCTAGAATATTACTAACATCTCCATCTCCAGACTTCATGATCACTTTTTCCTTACCGACCACGGAGTCTTGGACTGGTACTCTTATCTTGAGCTTTCCTTCCTGATTGCCTTCTAGATGCCTGAGGGTGAAGCCTTCGTGTAGTCCAGGGATGAATATCTCATTGAACCCAATGACCTTCTAGGTAATGAAGAGATTGAGGAGGAGGAGGAGGAAGAGGAAGGAGAGGAAGAATGAGACAGTATAGGCAAGGACCCTTGAATTTGTTGTTCCTTTATGTAAACATCTCCCCCCAATTTTTTTTTTGTATCTTCCTTTCTACCTCTTTCAGCCATTGGTTGACTATCTAATATAAATAGATGTTTCCTTGGCCATTTGATCCTTTCCCCCTCTGGCTGTGTTTGGATATTTTTTTATGCATTTTTAAGCGATGATCTTTAGCTTTTCTACACTTGTCATCTTTGTACTTTGCTTGTTGAGCGTTTGTACTAAAAGAATTTCATGCCACCATTCTTGTACTTTGCCTATTTGGCAATTGTACTTTGCTTGTTCAGTGCTTATCCCTAGGATTCTTCTTGTGTTTTTAGACTTAGAGAAATTTTCTAAGCCTATGTTTCTAAGGTTGGTGTGCTTGTGTGTTTTTATGGGCATTTAGTTCTTGGCCTAGGATTTTATAGAACCTTGGTCCCAATTTACTTTCCTCGGCCATTTGAAGAACTTTCACTATTCTCATACTTTTTATAAGTACCAACACAGCGTTCCCACCCTGGATGGGCCCCCCCCAAGAAGTCTACAGAATCGGAGTCCAGCGCTAGTGGCAGTTGGCTAGTTAATTACCTATCCCATTTTAAAACCTTTTATGCATCTAGTTATTAACCTACAATGTAGCATGCATGGGCTTGCTTTGTCTTTAATTAACAAACATAGAAAAAGCTAAAACATTGCTTGCAATTTATTAAAACATATTTAAAACACAAGCTGAAGCATAAAACATAAGTGTATTTACTACTAGTAACAATCACACATGTGCATCATTACATAAGTAAAGACTATGCATATGCCCAAAAGCAACTGAAATGCTACCCGACCTATAGACAAAGGAGGCTAAACTAGCGTACATACATATACTAAAGGGCTGCCACTAAGATCCATGGTCTACTATGTCCTTCCTTATGCCACTAGCCTCTGCAAGGCTGTAAATCAACTATAGTTAGCATAAACAACATAACCCGTAAATCTATAATTAATAAATGATTCACCGAGAGGTTTACCTACATGTAAAACACTAGCTCAGCAACCCCCTATGGTCACCGGCTCAACACAGATACAATCTGCACAACAACACTAAAGGGAGTGAGAATCTGAAAATTCCTAGTAAAGGATTTGGGTTATTGCAAAGAAGAATAAAACCTGCAAAAAAAAAAAACCCGAGGACACTTATATGTATCACATATGAAATCTACTACATGCCCTATATAGTTTGAGGCCTAACATATGTGCATATATTCAAGTCTCTTGGGAACTTACTGTTGGGTTTCGGGAGCCAAACAGCGCAGCGGAATTTAACCGAAACCCTCCAGGATCCAAGTGAAACGGGGTAAACCGGGTGTTCGAAAATTTCATACCTAATTTTCGGTTGAGATCTCTCACTCAACTGTAGAGTCGAATCACAAAACTTGAACAGTTGACGTGTTCAGGCTCTCTATGGTATCCACACGAGCCTCTCGGGATCACCACGCTTCCACCACGTCCCGGCAGATGCGTTTCTCTTGCGCTCGCAGTGCTAGCTTGCGTCCTCCAAGGAATTGCAAGAGAAGAGTGTGGCTGCCCTTTTGGGAGGCTAGGGCAAGGAGACCTGTGAATTTCTTACTTAAAAGTTGTATTTATAGTGAGACTCAACTTCCAGGCCTAATGGGTTTCAAAGCCCTAATCCAATTAGGATTTAATTTCGGGCTTAATAATGGCTCAACTCCTTGGCCCATTATTAATACAAAATTAAAGTGAAACCATAACCCAAATAATTAGCCCATGCACTCTAATGATCCAAATAGCTCTATGTGTGCGACCCAATAGGCTCTTGCCATGTTGGCAATGATCATAAATCACATTTATGATCATAAGCAATGAGCGGTGTCTAGCAACACATCATTGCTACCCAAGTGACAAGATTGTCGGTGAATCGACTAAACCTTTATGATCATCACCGATATATGCCATTGTCCCTTTGTCCAAGATATCAAGACTAAGCACGAGACATGGAATGTGTCACTCTCGTATAGCCCAATCTTTGGTTTCTTGATTACCGAGTAGACTAACTTAAACTGATGACATTGATATCATATATCAACTCATCGGAGCATGGCCATGCATTTTCTAAGTCTCACTCTATCAAGGGGCCCAAAGATATCACTCCCGTTACATAGGAGGGACAAATCCCATCTTGATCATAGAAATCCCTCCGCATGATATGTGACATACCCAATGACCTCCTTCAAGTTCACTCAGTTACGAGCAACAAAGGAAAGTATCAAAGTATGTGACTCACATGTAGGGAACCTTGATGATCTTAGGTCGAAGGACTACATATACCATGATCACTATGAGAATCACTTATGACACTCATATAACGATCCATGAAGTGTTCTCATGGTGGGTCGGTCCAGTACACAAGTTCTCCAACTTGTACCCATATGTAGACTACATATCTCATATTAGTCTCCACATATGCTAGTCATTATGTATTATTGCAACCCGCTCCACAATAATACTAGACTAGGGACGTTTAAGAATATCATTATTCTAGGGTTACAGTTATGCTTATTACGTTACGCAGAAACAAAACAACAAACATAATTGCTGGATTAATGCCTCAATAAAATATCATGACTCAATGTGCAAAAATACAATCATCTCATGATTGGCTTTTTGGGCACAATACTAACACTTACCTCCTTTTAGTCCTCACACAAACGTCATCCCGTGCCTAGTGAGTTTTTGGCCCTAACTTGTTCCTAGCAAGCCCTAGCTCATTGATGTTTTAAAAATCCTTCCATTTGTTGTTGTACAGGTGAACATGATGGATGTTGCTCACTTGAGTTCTAAGGAACTCACAAGGTGGACTAGGCTCTTACATAGTGCCTTAACCCCTTGGCTTATCTTGGCCACTATGGTATTAAGCCTCCACCCAATAAGGCGCACTAGGTTCCCTGTCACGCCCCGAATTGCCCCTGGCCCATCTGGGGCTGATTATCAGAGTAGTACAACAGAAGTTATTCATACAGAATGGGCTTTATTAACTATTATAAGCACCTACGGCGTGACTCCAGGATCTATTTTGGTACTAGCTGGATAATAAATTACTTCATAGGTGATGTTAAGGTGCTCTTTAGGTACAAGCTAGCACCTAAGTGGAATTTCTAGTGTTCCATTCATGATTTTATCCTGCTTACATGCATACTTCATCACATGCATACTTTATTCCAATTCAACATAAGCTTCTCCTGTAATATCTTCACATGCTCATTTCATCCAAGCTACATATAGCCATACACTTAATCCACCAAGTGCATCAGATATATGTCCATCAAGTGTACTATTTCAATGCATGGCAACAGATAGCAGAAGGGCCATCGCCCCCGAAGTACTTCACATGAGCGCGCCACTTCCGGTCAAAGCAGGCACAACAAAACCCCAGCAAAGAAAGGACTGCAGCACCCTCGGACAAGCAGGATAGGTGCTACCGCTCAAGAAGTCCATGGGACCAACTTCGGTCTGAAGGAAACACCGATTTTACCGAAGGTGACCTCGCACCGACCTCACATGGCCAAAACCACCTCTGGATGTTCTCTAGGCCACCGTCGGGGCACGCTCATGAAGTGCCACATCAGGTACCCAAGCCTGACCTTGGGAAAGTCTGATCAAAGTTGGCCCGTACAAACAGGGGACCTCCCTCTAGCGGAATTCACCTTCCCTAATTAGCCCTAGACCTCGAAAGAGTTCGGTCCACCGAAGAGGCCACATAGGTGTACGACAAAACAGCTGAGGAGTCTCTGACACACCGTACTCGAACAGCCTCCGACACGCCGCCCTCAGACACGCTCTGACACACTACCCTTGTACTACACTAGGCTCCCGGCAAGGCGGCCTATGGTCAGCTAGATGCTCCCCTTTTCCTCGAAGGTATGAACCACATCTGACCGAACACGTGTTACGATCTGGTCAGGTTGCGAGGAAATGAGTTTCTCTTGCTCAGCTCCCTATAAATATTCAAGAAGCACCCCTGTCACACCTCACTCACGCCCTGTCCTATAAGTTTCTAGTTTAACTCACAAGCCCAACTCCAAAAGGCCAAGCTAGCAATGGCAACATTAAGTCTTATTTTCTTAAGGTGAGAAGCCTGGGAGGTGGCCCAAGAGGCTTTAACACAATTCCATTAATTACTTGCAGTGGATGCAAGGCCCAATACCACTAACTTGCACAATAAGCAAGATTTTAATTGATTACTTGCATAACAAGCAAGGCAACACTTAATGAAAATTTAGTGCATATTTGGTGTGCAATCAAGTGTGCTAACTATATGACAACCAAGAAGCCACATTATTGGTTTTGATTTTTGAAACCACAAGTTAACATGTATGTGTCATTCTCAGCCAAAATAGGTACACATGGAGGTTCACATAAACATGCTCAAGCATAAGCCCATAATCACACATAAGGTGCCAAACTTTGGCCCATAACGTTCACATACAAGTACATACACAAAACCATCCATAGTGCATACACATAACTTGGCACATAAGTTTAACAAAATCCACCAAAGCTAAGTACTTAAGACTACACATATATACACAAAAGGGTAGTCCACCTAGTAACACCATGGCTACATGCCAAGAATCCGAGAGCTATCCATGCCAAGTTATATACAAAACAAGACCATAACTACTAATGGTCAAACAGAACCTTGAGAATCCCATACAGAAGTACACACTGGAACACCAACCCAATTGCCTGATTCATTGTCATGAAACCAAATACTACGATCAGAGCCAAAGTCCAAGTATCCATAGCTTTCCTAGACAGGTCTCCAAACTACAGCCTGCAAACTTAACTCATAAGCCTCCTCGGCCAACCAAACATATAAGACTTGTAATGAACCAAAACTAATAAGCCAAGCACACATTGGCACATACCTTGGAAAATAAGCAAACAAGCACTAAGCATAAACACAAGCAACTTAGTACTACTCAGGCCGAATGTCTTTGCCTGAAAATAAAAGGATGGGCAGTGAGTAAAACTCAGTAGGATTCACTTTCATACACAACTCAAATATGAGTCTATTTAGTTAAGCTGAGTATCCACTCAAAGCTTAACCTCCCATTAGCCTAGCTCAACCTGCAAAACAAACACAAAGACAAGCAAAACCAAGCATATACATATACATGATAAATAACCATAGCACATAATCCATAATATTATAAGTGGGGTTAGCATGCACATGGAAAGCACCAAAGCACACAATACACACCCACACACCACTAAGTGTTCTCGGCCAAAATACCATACATGTACTCATGTGCACATTGCACACAAAACACCATCCAATACTTCGCTTCCACTTAGAGCTCCAAAATGCCAAGCAAATAGGCCACATTTACTTGCATTTCTAGTACATGTACATTAGTTAATTAGCTAATCAAAAAGTAAACCGAATGTATTCTCAATAGCCCATCAAGCAACTAAGGTCATTTGGCAAATTTTAACGATCACTTAGCCACTCTATACACTTGAACCATGGTAATTCACCAAGCATAATCAAGTGTTAGTGAACCCTACCTCAAATGCTTTCGGCCTCAAGTCAAACTTCCAATGTCCAAGTGTTCTTCACACACAATGCCTCAAATTGTACTTCTCGGCCAAACACCAACTTGCTCACCTTGATGTTCTTCACTCAAACTTGCCTAGCATAAGATCAAATAGGCATTAATACTCCTTAATCATGGATTACTTTCCATGGAAACAAGGAAGAACATCAAGCGAAGTAACCCATCATTTTCGGCCAACATTGAACTTGCAATCCAACATAACACATGCTCAATTAACTCAATCCAACAACAATTGAGCATTTAAATCCCTTATTCATGGAAGAAATACCATGGAAAGCAAGAGATACAAAGAATACTTTGGAACCCTAGCTTGATTTGGCTCGGGCCTTCACCAAAACTCAAGAACAAAGATTGATTCCAAGTAGTCTAAAGCCGAAACTTGCTTCCAAGCTTGAATCCTTCCAATGCCCTCAAAGTTTCTTAAATTTAAGACCAAATTTGGATGCACTCTCATGGAAGAGCTCTTGGGCTTGTGAAGAACAATGGAACCCGAAATGGCCACCAAATGGTTTTGACTTGTTTCGGCCGAAAAACATATGTGCATTAGTTGGCTAAATGCTAACCTTTGCCTTTCATTAATTTGCATGGTGCAAAGTTGCTTTTTAACTTCACATGATCACAAGGCCGCCACTAAAACTTGTGTCCAACTTGACATTTAAGTCACTTCATGGCCTATAATGCCATGCACACATCAAACACAAGTACCAAAGTGCCTTAAATCCCCATGTGTAACCGGCCATGTAACTAGGCTAAAACTAGTTAGTTTAACTAGTTAACTAGTGAATAGTTATTTAGTGGTAGACAAGCTTTGACTAGTAATCATTATTGTCTACTAGTTTTGGTCTAGTCTTGCACTAGTCATCCAATAAACTTGCATGGCCGAAATCTCCAACTTTAAGTTTATAGTTTTAATTGTATCACTCATTTAAGTGTACAATTTTATCCCCTTTCTCTGTTTTCTGTCTGTTTTTTCCATAGTCTTGTTTCTATGTGCAGTTAAGGCCTGAAAGTTTCCAGTTTTGCACATAGATCACTGTACTAGCTTCCATAGTTCTTTTCATCAGTCCTCTCTTTAATTCCTTTGTTTTCCTTGGCCTAAGCCAAGCACTTAGGAGGTGCCTAACAACCCCTGGTAAGGGGATCAAACACTAAGGAAAAATCTCCACTCTCCCTACCTATCTCTGGTACTAACTTGGGCGTCGGAGACTCCTCCCTCGGAAAAACACTCCGGGGAGCTCCTAACCCTTGCCTTTCTGAGTCCTTGTAGGCCCTCTCCCACTGGAGGTACCTCATCCCGGCGTTCTCTTACCGTAAGTTCCTGCTCCAGGCTCACCATGTTGCGCAACGATGATGTCGAAGGCCATCATATGGCACCGTCTGTTGGAACCTTGTCCCAAGTCGCCATCGTAGAGACTCGGCGTTCAAAAGACAAGGGGCTCCCGAAGTCCACCTCTACGCCGAAGGCTCAGCCGGCGATCCAGTAGCCCACTACAGAAATTTCTGTGCCGGAAGATGACCGCCCCTTAACAGTGACGATGGGCTTCTTGCGAGACTTCCAGTACTCCATCGTCGCTGAAATGACTCAGTAGCTCGACCAGAGGTGGCCTCAGCCTCTTTCGGCCCAAAGGGCCTCCCCTTCGGCGACACGATGAGAGAGAAGCCCAAGGTCCACCCACCTGAGTTCCAGGAGTAAGGGCTCTCTTGACACATCATCGACAGAAGACGTGCCCCCTAGGGGACGACCCACCAAAGAAAGGCCCAAAAAGAAACTAGGACCTCCTGTAGTCAAAATCCCTACTCGCACCGATGGTCCCAGTCTCTTCGCCACCGAAGTTACTATCCGAGAAAGAGGGGAAGTTCGCCATTACCAGAGACCATCAGGCAGCAAAGGGAAGCTAACACAGCTGGCCTCATGGAAAAAATCCTTGGAAGACTGGAAAAGGTTGAGAAGTAGATCTCCCGAAAACCAGTCTAGTCAAGATTTTCCGACGCTTATACTGGAGAAGAGTCACCCTTTGCACGGGAAGTGGTCGAGGCGCCCATGCCTAGTGACTTCAAGGTGCCACGCTTGGAAACCTACGACGGATGTAGTGACCCCCAGGAGCACCTGACAAAGTACAAGCGAAGCTTGGTGCTCCACAGCGCAGATGATGCTACTCTATGCAAATGCTTCGAGGTAACCCTTTCCGGTCCGGCAACGGCATGGTAAAACTACCTGGCTCATGGGACCTTGCTAAGTTTCCAGGAGTTATCTACTGCCTTCACCCAGCAGTTTATTGGCAACAGGCCAACAGCCAAGATTTCGGTACAAATGTTCGACATAACGCAGCGGAGTGGGGAAACCATTCATGACTACGTCAAAAGGTTCAACCAAGAAGCACTAAGTGTGCCTGACTTTCGGCCTGAAATTTGCATCCTCGCAATGATAAGAGGACTTCGGAGAGACTCCCAGCTCTTCTATGAGTTCTCCAAGGACCCCCCAAACACCCTGGGAGAATTCTACCGAAGGGCCGGACAGCATATGACGGCCGAGGAACTCCGAATGGGGGGACCAAAGGTGGAACACCCTCGACCCGAAGGACCAAGCCACCATCCTCATTACCAGAAAGAGATTGGAGGAAGGCCCTGAAAACAGAAGGGTAAAAGGCCGATGACATTTACTCCCTTAAATGCCACCAGGGCCAGCATTCTCGTGGCCTTAGAAAGGCAAGGGACTACAGTTCCAAGGCCAAAGTCCAGGACTTCGGAAAATAAGAAGAACATGAAGAAGTTCTGCCAATTCTATCGAGATCATGGCCATGACACTGAAGACTGCTTCCAGCTAAGGAAGTACATCGAGTCTCTGATAAAGGAGGGACAACTTCATTGGTACTTGCGGATACCTTCTCCGAAAGGGAGAAAGGAAGAACAAAAAATGGAGGATGATGAGGACTATGATTTCGACAGACATCGGGACCGAAGTCCTCAAAAGAATTCACCGCCATCAACAGGGGTCGTCCAAACCATCACTACAGGGATACCCTCAGCTGAGAAGAAAAGAAAGATAAGAGAAATCTTCGTAATGGAGTATGGGAACTCACCAAACAGACTTGTTCGTAAAGATGGATCTACAGTAAAGTTCCCCCACGATGACCCACTCCTTGTCATGGCAAGGATAGGGAGTTGGGACGTCAAAAGAGTTCTCCTGGACGATGGTTCCAACCCTGACGTCATCGTCTTGTACCTACTGCCTAAATTAGGCATCTCAAAAGCTGACCTGAACACAGTTAATTCCCCCACCTTTGGGGTAGGGCCATCCGAGCTCCCAATCCTCGGATGCATCGATCTGCCCCTAATGCTGAAAGGGACCTCGCCTCAGAATCAGGAAGAACTATTTGCCTCCATTATGACCAGATTCATTGTCATTGATGTTCCCTCATCATACAACGCCAACCTTGGAAGGCAAGCTCAAGGCAATCTCCACATCTGCCCGGATGTAAAGTACTTAACAGTCACCTTCGTAGCTAAAGAAGGGGATGCAGAGAACTTCATTGATCAAGCCGAAGTCAGGAAGGTCTTCACCAAGGCCAGACAGAGCCCGGCAAAGGTCCAAGTATAAACTTCAGCTACTAAAAGAGCAGTCACAATAGGCGAAGAGAAAGTAGGGGAGGGATTAGAAGAGTTGGAAAAAGTAGAAACAAAGGATATAGAGCTGGTCCCCAGTCGAAACACCCAAGTAGGAAAAAAATTGGCCAAGGGTGACAAACATAGGCTTGTATCTTTCTTGCTAATGAACAAAGATCTATTCGCCTACTCTTTGAAAGACATGCCTCGGGTCGACCTCAGCATAATCCACCATAGCCTCAAAGTACGCCCTGATGCAAGGTCAGTTCGGCAGAAACAATGAAACCTATCAGCTCATAAGAACTCATTCGTTAAAACCAAGGTTAAGCACCTGATTGAGGCAGGGGTAATAAGAGAAGTTAAATACCCCGAATGGCTTAGCAATGTGGTTATTGCCACAAAAGAGGGGAGTGAAAAGCTCCAAATGTGCATCGATTTTCAGAACCTGAATGATCCTTGTCCAAAGGACTCCTACCCTTTGCCAGCCATAGACCAATTGGTGGATTCAACCGTCGAATACGGTCTTCTCAGTTTCCTCGATGACTTCACCGGGTATCATCAAATCCAGATGAACCCTGAACATTAAGAAAAAACCACCTTCATCACCGAAGTTGGTACCTACTGCTACGTTAGAATGCCCTTTCGGCCTTAAGAATGTAAGGGCTGCCTATAAGAGGCTGATGAATAAAGTATTTGACTCCCAGATTGAAAGGAACATGGAAGTATATGTCGACGATATGATAGTTAAGAGCAGAATGCCTAGTAATCATATCTTGCACATCGGTGAAACCTTCCAACGACTTCGGATGTTCGGTGTTCGCCTTAATCCTGAAAAGTGCATGTTTGGAGTGAGTGCAGGTAAGTTCCTCAGGTTCATGGTGTCAGAAAGGGGAATAGACGCCAACCCCGAAAAGGTCGCAGCCTTGTTACGATTTCGAACACCCACAACCATTAAAGATATACAAAGGCTTACCAGAATAATCACTTCCCTTAGTAGATTCATTTCTAGGTACGGCGACCGATGTCAACCATTCTTCAAGGTGCTCACTAAAGCAACCAAAAGCGAAGGTAACTCCAGAACCAAGGAACACCCTTGGAACCAAGAATGTCAAAAGCTTGGGATGAGCTTAAAAGCTACCTAACCTGACTACCGACACTTCGGCAACCTCGGGATAGAGAGCTTCTTCTCATCCACCTTGCCGTCAATGAAAAAGCTGTGAGTTCAGTCCTAGTAAAGGAAGAAGATGGAAGGCAGTGGCTGGTATATTATGTAAGTAAGTCCCTGCACGGTGCCGTGGTCAGGTACCCATTGCTCCAAAAAGGCGTTTATGCCTTAGTGCTCGCGGGTAGAAGGCTACGACCCTACTTTCAAGGACACCCCATCATAGTCTGAAGTAACCTGCCTCTACACGATCTAATGAAAAAAGTAGAGCATTCGGGAAGGCTGTCAAAATGGTGTATCGAGCTCGAAGAATATGACATCGCTTATGAGCCAAGAAGGGCAATAAAAGCCCAGGCATTGGCGGATTTCATCGTCGAAATTCCAGAAATCGAGGATGCTGAAGCCACCTTGGAAGATCTAATAAGGACTAAACCAGAGTGGAAACTCTTTGTCGATGAAGCCTCAGGCACCGAACACCAAGGCACTGGAGTGGTCCTTCGGGCGCCTGAAGGTGTGGAAGCCACCAAAGCCATCAAATTCGGTTTTAATGCCACCAACAACATCGCCGAATATGAGGCCCTCATAGCAGGACTAAAACTGGCTAGAAAGGTTGGTGTAAAAAACCTTACGGCCCACAGCGACTCACAGCTAGTAATCCGGCAAATGAAAGGGGATTATGCTGCAAAGGATCCAACCTTGGCAAAGTATCATGATCTCGTCGAGAAGCTTATTAAAGAGTTTCACTTAGTACAAATAGAAAACGTGCCTCGAAGAGATAATGGTCAAGCTGATACCTTGGCCAAATCCAAGGAACCCACCGAGGTGCTGAAGCAACCCAGCATAGAGTTAATGTGCGTGGCAACCTCGGGCGAAACATGGCAATATTCCATCAAGAAATATCTGGCAGCAATCCCCAGAGACCCTACCGAGGCCCCAAAAGTGCGAAAACGCTCTGAGAGATACTTCCTCATCGGGGATGAACTATACAGACAAGGGTATGCAAGTCCCCTGTAGAGGTACATAAGTGAAAAGGATGTCATGGCAGTCCTCGAAGAAGTTCATTAAGGGGCCTGCGATTCCCACATAGGAACAGACGCCCTCGCAGGAGTACTACTCCGCCAAGGTTACTTTTGGCTTACCTTAAGAAAGTATGCAAGGTAATTTGTATAGAAATGTGACAATTACCAAAGGCACGCCAACATCCAAAAGCTACCTTCGGAGAAAATAACTTTAGCAAACTACCCTTGTCCCTTCGCCGTCTGGGGTATAGACCTCGTCGGATCCCTCCCAAGCGCCCCCGGTGGGGTGAAATTCTGGATAGTTGCAGTAAACTACTTCACTAAGTGGATCGAAGCGGAGCCTTTGGCATCAATCTTGGCGAAGGATACCCAAAAATTCGTGTGGAAGAACATCATATGCCGATTTGGCATACCAAGGGTAATAGTGGCCGACAATGGTACCCAGTTTACTGACAGAGGGTTCCGAGAATTCATGGCTAACCTCGGCATAAAACTACATTTTTCCCCGGTAGCCCATCCTCAAAGTAATGGGCAAGTCGAGGTATCCAATAGGACAATAAAAGATGTCTTGAAGAAGAGGCTAAGGGAGGCAAAGGGGAAATGGCCCGGGGAGCTCCCAAGTGTATTATGGAGCTATCGCACAACTCCCCGAACGGCTATAGGAGAAACTCACTTCTCGCTCATGTTCAGAACAGAAGACCTTATTCCCATTGAGTTCACATAGCCTTCAGTAAGGATGCAGGTGTTTGACGAAGAACAAAATAACCTTGGCTTGAGGGCAAAACTAGACCTTGCCGAAGAACACCACGAAATGGCCGAACTCAGGAGAAGGGCTTTCTAACAAAGAGTAGTCGACGCTAATAACTTGCGCGTGAAGAAAAAAGAAATCAAGAAGGGAGACCTTGTCCTCCGAAAGGCCGAATTTGTGCCGCGAAGACCATCAGAAGGGGTACTCCAGGCAAACTGGGGGGGACCTTATCTGGTTATCGATGAAGTCCGCCCAGGGGTCTACAAATTAGGCGATGTCAAGGGAGTAGAGTTAAAACACTTGGCATTCAGATTCTTTGAAAAAATTCTACACTTAGACATTTTTTCCCAGAAAAGCTTGTGGTTACTCCTCCTCGAAATCACTAATGAAAACGTGGTTTATAAGCCGAATATGGTCACATTGCTAAAATGGGTTTCTAGCACATTGACTTTTTTCCGAAAATGCTAGTTCCTTAGCAAAGCCTAAGACTCGGCGGAATACGTTCGGAAAAATTAAAGTAGCCCACATATCGGGAAGATCTAGCCAAAAGAATAACAGTACAACAATTCCCGAAGGCATGATTACGAACGTAGATGTTCGCTGAAAATACACACATAAGAATTATACAAACTTCTGAAGAGTCGTGATCGAAGGAAAGAATAGGAACTTAGGAAAAATTTTCTTTCATTCATAAGTTCTGAGGCAACATTACAAAAGAAGCAAGATTATAAGAAGAAAGAAGAAAAAAGCCTATTGAGCCGGAGCATCCGGAGCCTCCTCGGCAATGGTATCTTTCTGTTGGACAGGAGCATCCGAAGGCGTGGACACAATAGGAAGGAGGTTGAGGAAATCCAGCTTCGACCATGTCCACCTGGGCTCTTCTGGAAAATCCAAAGTGGCCAAGAAGGAAAGGTCGAGTTTAGGGTGCCGAGAAAGGATCTACTGCCGCGCCAAACAGAAGCCGTCTTGAAAAGACACCTTCATCATTTGGTCGGATTGGTCCTTCTCAGCACTTAGAGTTGATAGCTCAGCTGTAAGCTCGGCAACCTCCCTCTTGAGTTTCTTCTTCTTCTTTTTCTTGGCTTCTTTCTTCAACGAATCGACCTCTGCTTGAAGATCCGCGTTCAAAGCAAGCACCTTCACAAGGTTCTCAGCGTCTTTCACCTTTTCCTTCCGAAGGGCATCGTTCTCCGAAGAGACAACAGCACACTTTGTACCAAGGTCCTCAACCTTCGCCAAGAAGTCGAGAAGGAGCTCCTTCTTGCTCTCCCGAAGCTAGGTCCGAAGATTCTCCAAGTCCTCATTCACAATTTTGCTTAGTTCGCCGCACTTGAGGACGTACTTGGCGCAAAACTTCTTCGCCCACGTCAGAGAATTATCAGACTGAGAACGAGCCTCAGTCTGCTTTGCCGGCCAAGCTCAAAAGTATCCGCTATATGCCAAGAGCTGCAGAAAAGAAAGTCACGAGTAAAGGTCAAGGGACGACAAAAAATTCAAAACAAAATTTTCCAAGTCCCCAAAGAAAGAGAGAAGAAATTTACCTGGGCGGCGTGTTCGCTCATCCTCGTCGCGAGGATTTCCTCGTTCGGGCATTCGGCAAGGAGAGACTCGAATGTGGCGTTCGTCAGTACACCCCTCGCCATTTGGGGAGCCATCAACTGACTGTCCTCGGAGAACAAGTTCATGTCCTCCGTGAAAGTCCAGAAGGGCTCCCTCGGTACTTTGTCCTACGGGATATGGCCATCCTGAAGGGCCTTCTTTCAGGCATGAGCTTCCACCCAAGGAGCAGGCGTCACCTCCTCTACAAGATCACACCGAAGTTCCATCAATACGTTGTCCCTTAGCCATAAATCTATAAGATCATAGATACAAAAAATGCTAAGAGTTTTAGACAAACGGCTAAGGAACGAACCTGGTGGAACCTCGGAAAGACATCTTCGGCCTCGCCCACTTCGCGGACTTCGCCGAGAATGTACTTGCCTTTCCTCCTCCTGCTCTCCTTGAGCTCTTCAGCCAAAGTTGGTCTGACCGAAGTCTCAGCAGTTGTATCCAGACTCAAAGCAGTCTCGAGGGCAGCAGGATCCAAAGGAGGATCGGCGTAGGTGGGAGACCGGGCAGGTGACTGGTCTTGCACTTCGACGACGTCTTCGGGGGGAGGAGGAAGCAGGTTCGCATTGGACGGCCCTCCACTGGTCTTCCTCCTCTTTGCGGGCGCCTTCCTCCGCGTCTGCTCTCCCTTCTCCGCCTGGCCGAGAAAAAGGGACTTGTAAAACTCCGCAGATTGATCGCCCATCTTTGCAAAATGAAAAAACATTAGTGTAAGTCCAAAAGGAACACATGTAAGCAAAACCCGGAAGAGAACTTACTCTCGGCAAAAGCCTCGTACGAGATCTTGCACTGAAGAAGCATCACCAGCCATGCTTTCTTCCCCGGGAGAACAGGCATGGGCAAGTTCAAGTCAAACTTATGCTCGTGGATCACCCCCAATTCCCGAAGGACCTTTTCGGTCATAAGGTCTCACTTAATGGGAAAGGGTACAAGGAATGCGGAGGGACCTCGGGGTCCCAATCCACAACCGCCCGAATGCGTCGGTCAAACTCGTCAAATTCGGTGGCCAACCCCGAGGTCAACAGCTTCCGAGGGTCAACAACGTCAGTCTTCAACACCCCTGAAGCCCATCTGGTTGAGACGTAGCTCCATCGTTCGGGAACTGACAGAAAGAAAAACTTTTTCTGCCACCCGCACCAGCTATCCTTCATTCCGAAGGTAAAGGTGAATTTCTTGCTCCCGGACCCTTGGAGGACTAAGAAGTAGAAGCCACCCTTCGGGACCGGGTGAAGCTTGTAGTATTGCATGAAGAAAAGAAAATGGGGCTTAATCTTAAAAACCCCACACATGCAAAGAAAAACGTTGAAGTAAGAATAAGAGTTTGGAGGGAGCTGGTTCACGGCGATCCCGTGGAACCTGCAGAACTCGCATACCATGCGCGGAGGGGGACACCGAAGACCGGCCTTTAGTTGGGCTCGGTAAACAGTGATTTCATCAGAATGGGCCATGTAACCGTATGTGACCAAAACCTCGGGGCGGTGTAGGTAGGAAGGTAGAATTTTTCCATCCACTTTGTCAACTTCTCCGAAGTAGTGCAGGAGGGATGAGACTCAAGGTGGAGAAAGCTCTCAGGGATAGGACGGATGGACATCAGTGGAGCAGGGTTCGACATTTTTCAAAAGAGAAGAGAGGGTAACCTCAGGTAAACTAAAGAAAGAAAAAAAAAACTTCAAAATGAACGACTTCGGAAGGAAGGAGGAACTTCGGAAAGAAAAAACCCACCAAAAGCTTTGCCGAAATAGGGATTCCTGGACGCCGTCGTGAAAGGTTGCCGGAAATCGCTCCGCCGCTAGAACCGCTTCCGGAAGGAGAAAAAGACAAGAGAGAATTCTGGAGCAAATGAGAGCAAAGGGAAAAAGTGTGAAGGTCTGAGGCAAAAGGGGTTTATATAGGCCGAAGGGGGCAGGCGAAACGTCGTCATTATTACTCCTCAAAGGCGAAGAGACGCAATTAATGTAATCGACATAACTGTCTGTCGCTCACCGGTTGCCACGTGTAAGACATCACGGAAACGAGGTCACGGCTCTAACAACTGGCAGACCTATATAACCCTGCCCGAGGTAAAGCGCCCACGTACAAGGGAAGATGAAATGGGTCACTGACAAAAAAGTTAGTCTTAGTATGCACTTCAGACAATGACCTTGGCAGAAGAGCCAGGGACACCACTCAAACGCCAGAGGGATTACCTCGGTGGAACACCTTAGCTCGCCACAGTTTCCTCCTGGGAAGAAGGAGACTTCGGATAAAATCCCATTATGGTGACAAGGCCAAGCATCATTTGCCACAAGAGAGGTTCCCGGAACTCCCAAAACCAAAGGAACATCTTCAGATTTCTAAAGGGCGGCATGTGATAGCCGAATGGCCATTACCCCCAAAGTACCTCATATGAGCACGCCACTTCTGGTCAAAGTAGGCACGACAAAACCCTAGCAAAGAAAGGACTACAGCACCCTCAGACAAGCCGGATAGGTGCTACCACTCAAGAAGTCCATGGGACCAACTTCGGTCAGAAGGAATCACCGATTTTCCCGAAGGTGACCTCGCGCCGACCTCACGTGGCCAAAACCACCTCTGGATGTTCTCTAGGCCACCCTTGGGGCACGCTCATGAAGTGCCACATTAGGTACCCAAGCCTGACCAAGGGAAAGTCTGGCCGAAGTTGGCCCGTAAAAACAGGGGACCTCCTTCCAGAGGAATTCACCTTCCCTAATGAGCCCTATACCTCGAAGGAGTTCGGTTCACCGAAGAGGCCACGTAGGTGTACGACGAAACAGCTGAGGAGTCTCTGACACACCGTACTCATAAAGCTTCTAACACGCCGCCCTCAGACACGCTCTGACACGCCGCCCTTGTACTACACTAGGCTCCTGGCTAGGCGGCCTATGGTCGGCTAGATGCTCCCCCTCTCCCCCAAGGTATGGACCACATCTAACCGAACACATGTCACGATTTGGGTAGGCTGCGAGGAAACGAGTTTCTCCTATTCAGCTCCCTGTAAATATTCAGGAAGCACCCCTGGTAAGGGGATCGAACACTAAGGAAAAATCTCCCTTCTCGCTACTTATCTCTGGTACTGACTTGGGCGTTGGAGACACCTTGTTGTAAAATTAAGAGTTTATCAATTTATAACCCTTAAAAACCCGCAAGCGAACAGAATTGTCGTGTACTCAAAGGTGAATAGGGGTATCGTCCCAAGGGAATTTAGTGACTCTTCCTAGATTTGAAATTCAAATTACTCAAGTTACTTAACTTAAAAACAGAGAGAAGTGAGTCTAAAGAAGGTGATAGGTCCTAAAGAGGTACTTAATGGAATTACGCTAAGAGAAATCTCTAGATGCTAAAAGGAACTTGTCAGAAGAACTTAAGATTAAGGCAACTACCTCCCTAGGATTCCACTCCTTCCCCTTGCTACCCAAGTAAGTTTGTCCTCAAGTATGATTTTCCTTGTGTGGTAAAGAGGATCTCACATCAAGAACTTCTTTCTCAAGATGGGTCCTTGCTCACCCTCAACTAACTTGGGCCTTACTCAAGCTCCAATTTTAACTTAGAGTGGATAAGGATTAAACCTCTTTTTGATTCCTAGTGATCACCTAGATTATCTCTAATTTAGGTTAACACTATGCCCCCTCCATTTCTCTTCATCAGCTATTAAACCTTTCTCAAGGATTAGGTGAACTAGCACTTGGGGTATGGTGGCCTACCATCATTCCACAATAAGCACAATGAAAAGGACAACACAAGAGAATCTCATACATAACCACAAGAAAAATTCACTAAGTAGCAAGGTAAGAAATGTCACCCTAGAGAGATAGAATGAACTACTGACAACCCAAACTAAACATCATCACAAATCTCACAATAAAAATATCCACAAAAATCCAACAACAAAAAGAAAGGACAGAAGGAACCCAAAGAAACCCTTAAAAGATTCAGCTCTCAGGAATGATCACCCCTTCTTCAAGCTCCCAAATCGCTTCCTTGATGATCCAAAATCCCCAAGAGTGATTAGAGATCCAAATCAACCAAGAGAGGTCCTTTGGGCTCTTCTTTCCCTTTCCTATTTATACTTCCTCTCCCTTAAACCCTAAAAGGGATAAGGATCACTCTAAAAAGCCAGCTCATCAGGTAGGAAGAGTGGGGGACCGACAAAAATGTGATCTTTCGGCAAAACAGAGTGACGTTGGTGACGCGTCGCCAATCTGGGTTGACCTCTGGCGACACGTCGCCAGGTGGGAAAAAGTTCTCAGAACAGTGATATCTTTGGCGACGCGTCGCCAATCTTCGCGATTTCTCGCGACGCGGCACCAGCCTTGATTTTCCACTTCTCCCGCTCCTTTTATTCAAACGCCATCTCACTCGAGTCCGCTTCTAACGCCCGGTCCGCTCGGTCCGCAACACAGTCCCAACTTTGTGTAAGCCAAAGAAAACAGGAAAAACTAAAATCAAGAGGGAAGAATTATAAGAAAATGTCGGTCAAAGTTTTAAAAAAGTCAACACTTTGACCGTGAATTTACGCACCTAACACTCCTCCCCCGGAAAAACACTCTGGGGAGCTCCTAACCCTTGCCTTTCTGAGTCCTTGCAGGCCCTTTACCACTAGAGGTACCTCATCCCGACGTTCTCCCACTGCAAGGTCCTACTCTAGGCTCACCATGTTGCACAACGATGATGTCGAAGGCGATCAGCAACCAAGAAGCCCATATTCCATTTCAAGTTTGAAAACCATATTTCATATCCTTAAGCATTCTACCGAATCTAGAACACATAACACAATCATCCATCAAGGCATTCCACCTGCATGAATTCAAGCATACTTCTCATATAATCATCCTTCAAAGTCATCAACATCATAAGTCATCATAATCATCCATCCAAGGCAAAATCATCATCATAAGTCATCTAGAGTTATGCATATCCATAATGAGCAGCAAGCAAGCATCACCTACTTGGAAAACATACCAAGGATGCTACATATCTAAAATTAGCCAAGTTCAAGTTTTCCAGACCAAGTTCTCATAACTACTCAAACATCAACTCATAATGACATGGAACACATTCTACCTTAATAGACCTTGTTCCCACAACTTCTAGATTCCATAAGCCTGCACAAGTAAGTCCACAACATTAGCTTGATTCACAAGCAATCTATACCACATAAGTCACTTAGAATCATATGAATATATTAAGCAATACCATACACATACCCAACCCTTTAACATATCAGAAAGAGTATTCCAATACTCTTAACTTGATCTTTCAAGCAATCCTTTTTCCTACAAAAGTAGAAAAGGGCGGGTGAGTTATAAAAATCAGTAAGGATCCTGATGGCATCCAATGCCTAGTGAGGTAATTATCTCCTGACTTTCAAAGTCATCATACGGCTTTTAAAGCCTAATTCTTGTGCCAAGAATGTAATGGCAATTATCCATGTTCCTGCAATGGGAAACACTAAAAAAAAGAAAAGAAAGATATAGCACAATAACAATAGTAATAATAATTTGGGTCAACATGCAGAATCAATTCAAAGAAGCACACAGCATAACACACACTTCCTCGTAACATCGTGTCCCATGACACCGTGGGCATCGCAACAATTAGCATTATTCCATATCTCTAATCCCTGCATACCATCTATTATATTTTTTTTAACCTACTGAGCTCATTAGCTTGGGATTGAGGTGGCCAAACTCAATGCCAAGACCCAAATGCTTGCATAACTACTCATGAGTAAACCATAGTTATCGAAGCAACATTACCTTGCCCACTATGCACTTATGTGCCCAAATATTCACTAAGAGAGCATGATGAGTCCTCACACAAAGTAACACAACCACTTATCCCGGCATGTACACCTATGGTCACTTGGTTCTTTCACCATCACATAGAGGCACTAATACTCACAAACTAGGTCATGGAAATCACCATACAAAAAGTGAGTATAGGGATCCTTACCATAATTTGTGTAACCTTTTGCTCATTGTCTTTGCCTTGCTTTGCTTTGTTTTTTGTTTGAACTTGTCTTTCCTTGATGGACCTATAAAGCCCAAAACACTAGCAAGTTATTCTTTTGCTTTTCATTAATCATGAGAACCATAATTTACCAAGAACTCTTGGTTTAACTTACTCAACCTCACTTAAGGAGATAAGGGCCAAAAACTTAACCTTTCTTGGTTATTATTCTTTGTCCAAGCCTCAAGTCAATGTAGCTAATGCAACCAATTTAGCCATTTTAGGAGTTTAGGAACACTATGCTCAAGTGTTTAGCTTATGGTATTTTTCTGTAATGGAGATGGCCAAACACTAGACTTTACTTTTCTCTCAAGCTTTACTTGATTTTCAAGCTTTCTTGTACTTAGAAGCTTCATATTTACCAAGCACACTTGGTTTCCATTTAAGGACTTTAAGAACAATTCTTGGCCGAATTTGTTCTTTATTTCTTCTTTCTCATTTTAGCTCCATATTTTACTTGGAACACAAAAACACCAAGAATACTTGGTTTACATACACATCAACAAAAATGCCACTATGGCCAAATGTTACTCTTCATTCTTTCTTGCTTATTTTGGTTCCACATGTAACTAGGAACTCATTAAATGTCAAGAACACATGGCTAAAATGCCAAGCCACAAAAATTACAACATGGCCGAAACTTTACTAGCTTTCTTAGCTTACAACATTGCTTCTTTTTACATCCAACCTTTGGTCATTGCCTTACACAATCATAAGAACTTCTATACTACCAAGAAACTTGGTCTAAGTCCATGCATGCCAAAAATACCAACTTGGCCGAAACTTCATCTTTTCTTTTCTTCCATCCTTGGCTTGTTTCCTTGCTTAGGATGGCCATACAAGCTTCAAGGCACCAAGAATACTTGGTTTAGAGCCTTATAATGCGATGGACACTCATGGCTGAAACCTCCATGCATGAACCTTCCTTGGTCTTTGCATGCATGGCTTCAAATGCTTCAAATCCACCAAGAAAAACTTGGTATCCTTCATAAAAATCCAAGGCCGAAAGCTCAACTTTCTTTTCTAGCATAAATCCAAAATGGGCGAAAGTTTAGTAAGCATTAGTTTAGCTCAAAAACACATGAAATCACCAACGAAACTTGGTTTACTTACAACTCCTCACATGGAGGAAAATGGCCAAAAATGAGCTTTACTTTTCCTTGGAGTTCTTCTTGATTTTCTTGCTCCCCATAGCTTAAAAATGCCATGCATGTTCATGAGCTCTTGAGTTGAACTCAGGAACACTAAAAATCCTCCATGGACGAAACTTCAAGAGAGCATCTGTTGGACCTTTCTCTTGATTTCTTGCTCTAAATGGGTTTAGGAGCTTGAAATCTCTAAGGAAATGTGTTTGCATGTGTGGGAAGGAGTGATTTTAGCCATGGCTGAGAGGTACAAGGAAAGGAAGAAGATGAAGGAACTTGAAGATGTTCATCGCTGGTTATGCTTGAGAGAGGAGAGAAGTGAGAGCAAATGATGTTTGAGAGAGTGTGTGTGTTTGTTTTGTGAGTGAAGTAATTGAAATGGGAGGGAGTGAGGTTGGCCGGCTATTACACTTAGTGGAGGGGGAGACAATTGCTAATGGGCCATTAAACAATTCATAGTGGAGGGGACAAGCATGAGAGGCAATAATGGGCTTTAATATTTCTTTATGGTCATGGTGGGGGACAAGGTGAGTGGGAGATTAAACTAATGTGAGTGGAGCCCCATTATTTTAATGGGAATGAGGATGGCCGGCCATAGTGGAAATTTCCATAAAAAAATTGGGCAATCCCTCATTTGGTCCCCCATCTTTTCAATTTATGCAATTGAGTCCTCCCACAAAAAAATTCCTTTGTGTGATTGAGTCCCACAACTTCAAATTTCACCATTTTCATCACTAATTCTCTTGGCCTAAGCCAAGTTTAATTCCAAGAGTGCCCAACACTCATTTATGCCCATTCCTCAATTAATTCACTATCGCCTCAATTTAATTGAACTAGGTTTCCAGATTAGGAAACTTTTTTTATGTCCTCAATCCACTTAACCCGAGACTTAATCATTTAACATTTTTTTTTCTGCCATTACACTCCCTCTTGGTGCCTTGAGCTAATAAGTTCACCTATATCACCAAGGTACTAAGCCTTGGCCATTTAACCTCCCAAGGATGCACTAAGCTTTCACTTGTGCCTTAAGTCACAAGTTGGCTAGGCCACAAGTGCATTAAGCTTTCATCAATGGCGACCCACTATCCACCATTACTTGGTTCACCCTATTATCATAAGATGTGCTTTGGATTGACTTAATTCACTAGTTTCCACAGAAACCCTCATCTACACTAAGGTTTCTCGTTGGTGTCTTAAGCTCAAAGCCTCGAACAAGACTACCAATGGTGCTAAATCCTCTGAACCTTTCCTAATAGCCTTATTGAAGTGCTCCGAGCTCCTCCTAAATCACTTTCCTTCATGCTTTCTTTGTACCCAAGATAAGTTGATCCACAAACTAGTGCTTTGAAGAGCTATTAGGGTACTAAGGTACCACTGGTCACCTTCCACCCCAAAATGCTCTTAAGCACTCATTGGACCCTCCATTTGAAGCAAAATAAACAACAACCTAGGCTAATTCTACCTTGAGTGAAATAAAAGTTATAAATCTTTCTTTTAGCTTCACGTGGAATGTTGAATCCCCTCAATTGGACAGTTGAGTTAAAAGTTATGCCAAAAATACTACAGCTTTTCAATGTTATCAAGTCTTGGTGCTGTGGCACCATAGGCAATTCTCTCGGGTTCCAGGTTTGGGTTCTAGGCACTATAGCACCAATTGCCGCTGCGGTGCCAGGCCCCAAGCCCAGCAGCACTAATCTTCATCCATAGTATTTTTGGAGGCCTCCCAAGGCATCCAAAGCTTCATGCCTAGGCTTGTGAAGCTCTAGTTTGCTAAAACTACTACAATTGGCCATAAACATACTAACGTAGCCAAGCATCACGTGTCTAAATGATCTACAGAAGTGCTTGATCCACATTAGTCCATCATAAGCCATATCTCACATTAACAATGCATATCTCACAAACCACTTGAAACCAACACTCAAGCAACTAAGACATGCATTATAGGAGTATGTAAATGAAATTCCTTACCTCAATTAAGAAGAACAAGTAGGTAATCAAGCATCCATAGCAAGCAATTGGACTCCAGTAAGGTATTCTATGGTTTCAAGCAAAACCAACACAAAAGGCACCAATTCAAGCTCATTCTAACTATAGCCAAGATCATGGAAGCTTAAGAAACCAAAAAAGACCAAAGAATAGTCCCAACTGAATTTAGAGCTTACCTAGCTCAAAAATTTTATTTTGAGCTTAAATGCAAAAACAAGGTCCTTTCCACTTGGGTTCTTCATGAGGCTTTGATTTCCACCAAGAATTGATGGTTTGGGTGAGATTTGGTTTGGAATTGTATAGGAGAGGGAGAGCTATATGAATGGGAGGTTAGAGATGATGAATAATATCTTCCAAATGTCCCAAAATGGCTTAAAAACCCATTTTCTCACTTTAGCCATTTAACTTTTTTAGTTTTGCCAAAAAGACACCATGCTCAAATAGTGCCATAAGATTTGGCAATTTAGCGCAACTCTTTTGTTTCTTGCTACTTAAGTCCAAAAGAACAAATTATGAGCTTAAATACCAAACTTATCACCTTGGGGTACAAAATAACCAATTTGCCCTTGTGACACTTAAGTGCCAAAAAGACCTAGGAACAGTCTAAGCCTTAATAGACTTCCTTGACTCGCTAAATCAAACTAATTGAGGCATTAAACTAGGGACTTTGACTTGTTTAACAAGTATTGTCTTAGGTGTAAAAATGACCTAGGAATAGTCTAACCTTTAATAGGCTTGCCTGACTTGCTAAATCAAACTAATTAAAGTATTAAACTAGGGATTTTGACTTGTTTAAGAAGTCTTGCTTGACCATTGAAGGTCCGCTTCCTAGAGGGTCATTCTCCCCACCTTAGAGAATTGGGTCCTCCAAATTGGATGTCTTGACCTTTAGATGAAACCTAAGATATGATGCCAACATATCCCGACCAAACCTACCAAGGGGTGTTAACTTTGCAATAACCCACTCAGTGCTCACCTACCCGGTGTGCTCAACTAATGCCCTTTAGCATTCAAGTTGGGGACTCACCTGTATAGGTACTATAGCCAACACTTTACTTTGTGCTCATGCTAATTCACAACCTCAACTACAGCGCCCACTATTCTCCCTACCTTTCCTGGCCTTGCTTGGTCTAAAAGCACCTTAGTGCTACTTCACCATGAAGACTATGGTATGGTACTTCACTATCCTCAGCATAAAAATGCTACTAAAAGATCTTTCGTAGCTCAACATTATTTTAGACCAACAACCTTTCCTTACTACCCTTGGTGCCAAAACCACCTAGCGTAAGTTAGCTTAACACGTTTTAAAACTTGTCCACTAGCACTTGAACTTTAGAAGTCTTATCCTAGATCAAGCATGTAACTTACTTTTAGCAAAACTTCTTAGTGCAAGATAGTGTAATGAGCAGGGAACTTATCCACTAACTCTCGCACTAACAGTTCTTCACCACAGCCTTGGTACTCGGCATTCCAAACAACCACTAGACTAAGTGTGTCACTAGTGTACTGTGGCCTTGCCATAATACACCCTAGCACCCAAGGCATACTTTGGTCCGTGCTCTACTATACTTTAGGGCTATTCTGATCAAATGATCTATCCAAAGTTGTAAATCCTGGCACACCTAAGGTATGAGTCTTCGATGCTCTTTTCGGATTGCCCTTATAGTTTAGGTATCCTAGTGCACTATGTGAGATACATATGCACTACCTGAGCATTGTAATCCTACTACCCTTGCCACATTGTAGTCCCTTACATTTGCATTAACACTAGAGAAAAATTTCTCTAGCACAAGTGCCAAAGCCTCCAAGTGGTTAGCAGTCCTTGGGCCTCATCCATACCTACTTAACTCAAGTTTCCTAGCACCCAATAACTAAATACCAATATGCTACCTGAACCAAGGTCTTGATGCTTTGGTTACTTTACTTATAGTATCCTTAGTTCCTAAAGCCTACAAATTAAATATTTACTTTATAGGCAACTTGGCCCTTTGTTGCTACCAAGTACCTCAGTACCTTCTAGTGATCATTAACTAAGTGGTCAAACTATGATCATAGGAGGACCGCCTTTACCTCCATGCACAACTACCATACCATAAACTACACCCTGCGATGCTCTCATTAGGATAATGTATTGATATGATCAACCACCATAACATAATTTTTTTTCCTAGGTAGGAGAACTGGCTTCATCACTTTATTCGGTTCACTATTAGAAGGTGGCTAGCCACAGGAAACTCTTTTGGTGGCTCATTTGCTACAACTCCTATTAGTGCATTCAAGTGTTTCCTAGGCACCTCATGATTGGTATTTTCCCATAGAGTTGTGAGCCTTACCTGCTGATAGCTGAAGGGCTTTCGCCCAAAAGAAATCCTAAGTGGCTAAACTGACAACACCCTCAGGCAGTCACAGCACCAACCTCAAATGATTCTCCACACCACCCTCGGAAGGTTGTATGCCCAACTTCGGGAAATAGTCTCCTCGACACCCTTGGACTTACGAGCTACTGACCTTGGTGAATAGAGCTATCCTCTTCGATAAAGGAAAAGTTCTCCCGAAGATGGTCCGCCCTTCTGAAGGGCTTTCTCCAATAGCCCTCGGGGATAAATCTCTACCGGAAGGGGTCTCACACCTACGAAGAGGTCTTACGGACAAACAATAAATATGGTTAAGGAACCGCTTACAAAGAGGCCTCGCACACACTCCTACCCTCTGGCCAGGACTACCTACGGCCAGCTGGAGATACCTGCCTCCGAAGCTAAGGACCAGATCTAGCTAAACACGTGTCATGATCTGTGTAGGCTGTGCAAAATGGCCTCCTCCCTCCACCCTCCTATAAATCTTTAGGAGGCTTCTTGGTAAGAAAGATAGGGCCCTGTCCTCTATACTCTGTACCCTTAAACAACTTCTCTCCCATATATTAACTTGGCCATCAGAGGCTCCTCCCCTGGAAATGCACTCCAGGGAGCTCTTAACCCTCTCTCTTCAAGATCTTGTAGATACTTTCTCACCGGAAGTCTCTCCCAGGATTAGCATGTCATACAACAAAGATGCCGCTGGGCATTACCTACTAGCCCATTACCTAGTCTCATAAGGCACTAGCCTCTTCTTTTTTAGGCACTAGGGTCCAATAAAACTCACACTTACTTTAGGCTCCTGACTAGGTTAACTCAACCAACTTTGACTATGGTTTTAACCCTTGAAGGTCTTATACTCCAATGAATGCCAACAACTCTGAAGTCACAAACATGACCATTAGAGCACAATTGTACCTATACTCACTTGGCACTTTCAAACTAATAAAGGAATCACTTAGCTAGGTGGGAGATTCCACTACAGCCATCCTAAGCTATCTCTTTATTGCTCATAGTGATGCCTTCCACATGGGCCTACCCAACTTTACCCTGAAGGGTCTAGGCAAACTTACTCTTCGTAGCATAAATTGGTCATTCCTGACTTACGTTTTAAATTTCCACCAACTTACTGGCATAAAATGCAACTGAAATCTACCATAAGTTCATTGGCTTCATCTCAGACATAGTCCTTCACTCACTTAGCTAGCCTCACTAGTTGAGCACCTTTCTGCCATAAGTCATTTTAGTGGCCCTCAAGTCCACTTAACCCTAGGATGGTAACTACAAATTAGATGTTATCCCTTGGTCAATGGCAGTCATTCCTATTGGTCTGGTTCTCTTACTACCACCCAATAGCCGAGACCAACCTTTAGCAACTATTTCATTCCCGTTCACTATAGACTAGGGTATACAACTAATTGACAAATAAAACTATCCTTCTATTTACCCGATGGACGAGTTCCTTGCTCCATGTTTTCTTTTGTGGTTTCCTTTTGCCTAACGTGGTTACAAATAAAAATTCAAAAT
Source organism: Aquilaria yunnanensis (assembly GCA_039654915.1). Classification (NCBI taxonomy): domain Eukaryota; kingdom Viridiplantae; phylum Streptophyta; class Magnoliopsida; order Malvales; family Thymelaeaceae; genus Aquilaria; species Aquilaria yunnanensis. Next base: position 50,376,269 of record CM077594.1, on the reverse strand, counting down.
GTACCTACTTACCTTTTTGGCACCTAACATAATGCTCTATTGTTCATCTACTATAAGGAACTCATCTAGTTATTTAGCCAGCTGTTAATGTTGATTAGGCTTGCCAAGTTAACTTACAAAAGAATGTTCGCTATGGAACCTTAGAAAACTTCCAATACAAGGCACTGAAGCCTCAACTTGTGTGGTTTTATGCACTAGCAAGTTGGTCTTAGGCTATTTGTATCACCTTGACACTTAGCGTTAATGCATTTTCTAGTACTAATGCACTCGGGTTCACCCTTAGCTCCATTTAAGAAAACTACTTAACATGCCAAACAAGACTATGCCAGTCAATGAATGCCAGAATCACCAACAAGAAATTAAACTATGAGTGGAAGGTTAAGAACTTACCTCACACTAGCCTTGACCTGCCCGTGAGTTCACTATTACTACCGGTCAAATATGGCACCCATATAGCTGTTGCCTACCCTGACCACATAACTAGCCGAGGTGAAATTTGAACTATTGCTCTGGTGTACTAGGTCATCTCCTTGTGGCAACTACCATTGAGGACTTGTTCATGGGCTGAGTTTGTCTTAACCAAGCACATGGCCACAAAAAAATCAGTTTCCTAGGTGAATAGCTTAGGGTGATATTCTTGTTGTATTACTCTTCGTAGCATAAATTGGTCATTCCTGACTTACGTTTTAAATTTCCACCAACTTACTGGCATAAAATGCAACTGAAATCTACCATAAGTTCATTGGCTTCATCTCAGACATAGTCCTTCACTCACTTAGCTAGCCTCACTAGTTGAGCACCTTTCTGCCATAAGTCATTTTAGTGGCCCTCAAGTCCACTTAACCCTAGGATGGTAACTACAAATTAGATGTTATCCCTTGGTCAATGGCAGTCATTCCTATTGGTCTGGTTCTCTTACTACCACCCAATAGCCGAGACCAACCTTTAGCAACTATTTCATTCCCGTTCACTATAGACTAGGGTATACAACTAATTGACAAATAAAACTATCCTTCTATTTACCCGATGGACGAGTTCCTTGCTCCATGTTTTCTTTTGTGGTTTCCTTTTGCCTAACGTGGTTACAAATAAAAATTCAAAATGTACCTACTTACCTTTTTGGCACCTAACATAATGCTCTATTGTTCATCTACTATAAGGAACTCATCTAGTTATTTAGCCAGCTGTTAATGTTGATTAGGCTTGCCAAGTTAACTTACAAAAGAATGTTCGCTATGGAACCTTAGAAAACTTCCAATACAAGGCACTGAAGCCTCAACTTGTGTGGTTTTATGCACTAGCAAGTTGGTCTTAGGCTATTTGTATCACCTTGACACTTAGCGTTAATGCATTTTCTAGTACTAATGCACTCGGGTTCACCCTTAGCTCCATTTAAGAAAACTACTTAACATGCCAAACAAGACTATGCCAGTCAATGAATGCCAGAATCACCAACAAGAAATTAAACTATGAGTGGAAGGTTAAGAACTTACCTCACACTAGCCTTGACCTGCCCGTGAGTTCACTATTACTACCGGTCAAATATGGCACCCATATAGCTGTTGCCTACCCTGACCACATAACTAGCCGAGGTGAAATTTGAACTATTGCTCTGGTGTACTAGGTCATCTCCTTGTGGCAACTACCATTGAGGACTTGTTCATGGGCTGAGTTTGTCTTAACCAAGCACATGGCCACAAAAAAATCAGTTTCCTAGGTGAATAGCTTAGGGTGATATTCTTGTTGTACCTTGGGCATAAGCCCTACTAGCCTTAAGTTCCATTCCCAATCTTCAACCAACTTCTGCACTATGGGCATATTGCCCATACTCCAACTAGGTTAGGTGTGCCAACCTCCACCTTGTTGATCATGTGTTTGATTCCACTAACTCTCTTTCAAGAGCTAATTCCTTACCAAACAACTTGTCAGTAACTCCATGTCCATACTCGCACAAAACCTCCATAGTGCTAACTTAATGAATTGTTGGTTTTGACCTCGAGCTCCTACTCTCATAGGAAATGGGTATGAGAGTGCTCCTCAATTTGCTATGTAGTCTGGTTGACCAAGAGTTCCTTTATATTGGCCAACACATCCTTGTCTCCTTTGGGATTGCCTAACCCATGCAAAGTTTTTGGCTTCAAGTTTTGAAACTAAGGATCATTCCCAACCCTTGAGGTCCACACTTTTTTCTACTACGGATCATCTTGCCTATCTTACCAAAGGACCTGAAAAGTTTCGCCTAGGATGGTGGTCATATGCCATTACTTACACCATGTCATTACCATTACTGTAGAGCAAGCCAAACTACCTGCCCTAATGTCACCACAACTAGACTGCTAGGATTCATTCCATAACCCATAGCATCCCAAACTAAACTTAACCTAGTTACACCATCGAAAACTGCAACCAAGGCCAAACAATGCTCACAGAAGATAAAAACTACTGGTCAATGCTAACTATCCTAACACAAAAACAACATCCTAATCCTAGCCACCTAGCCTTCGATGATTCCTAATTGAGTCTAGAGCCTTCCTCTAACACCACTTATAGCATCCCTACCCCGGATGGGGCCTTCCTAGGAAGAGTACAAAACTTGAGTCTCGCACTAGTTACAATTGGCTAGTTAATTACTTGTCCCATTTTAAAACCTTGGATGCATCTAGTTTTTAACATACAATGTAGCATGCATGGGCTTGCTTCAACTTTACTTAGAAAACATAAAAAGAATATAAAAATTGCACGTAATTTAATAAAATACATTTAAAACATGAGCCAAAGCATAAAACATAAGCATATTTACTACAAGTAATAACTGCACATGTGCATCATTACATAAGTAAAGACTATGCACATGCCCAAAAGTAATTGAAATGCTAATCAACCTAGAGACATTGTTTCAGGGCTTAATCCTTCTTAAGAGGTTTAACATCAACCAATTGGTTAATTTTAAGCACTTAGTTGATTTCCTTAGGGTGAATTAGGCCTTGGCTCCCAAGATTCTTCACTCCAACTTAACACTTTAGATTGTCAGCTTAATGGGCTGAGTTAGTACTCTAACACATTACATTCTCAGTTTAATGTATTATTCTAGTGAATGCATTTACTTAACCACTTTCTCTTAAAGCATATGGGGTGCATAAGCATGGGAGTGTGTCTTAGGGTCTTCATAGGATTACTAGGGCTTACCTAGTGCAAAACATACGCAGACACCCATGTATACATACATGCATGCACATTAGTTTAATAGGTTATGATGCCTAGCGGCATCTTCATTGTATGACATGCTAAGCTTGGGAGTAACTTTTGGTGAGAAAATATCTGCAAGATCTTGAAGAAAGCTAGTTAGGAGCTCCCTGGAGTGAGTTTCCAGGGGAGGAGCCTCCAACACCCAAGTTAGCATATGGGAGAGAAGTTGATTAAAAGCAGATAGTATAGAGGAGAGGGTCCCATTTTTCTTACCAAGAAGCCTCCTAAGTATTTATAGGAGGGTGGAGGGATGAGCCCGTTTTGCACAGCCTACCCAGATCATGGCACGCGTTCGGCTAGATTTGGTTCGTACCTTCAGAGCCAAGTATCTCCAGCTAGCCATATGTAGTCCCAGCTAGAGGGTAGGGGTGTGTGCGAGGCCTCTTTGTCAGAGGTTCGTTAACGGTATTTTCCATTTCTCTGTAAGACCCCTTCGGAGTATTGAGACTCATTTGGGTAGAGATTTATCCACAAGGGCCACCGGAGAAGGGCCTTTGGAAGGGTGGATCATCTTTGAGAGACCTTTTCCTCTGTCGACGAGGATAGCCCTATTCGCCAAGGTTGGTAGCTCGCAAGTCTAAGGGTGGTGAGGAGACTTTTTCTAGAAGTTGGCCACACAACCTTCTGAGGGTGTTGCGGAGAATCTTCTGACCTTCTCGCTATGACTACCGTGGGTGTTGTTAGGTTAGGCATTTAGGATTTCTTGTGGGCAATAGCCCTTTGGCTATCACATGCCACTCTCGGAGAAGCCGAAATTGAGTCTTAGGCGCTAGTCACTCAGGAGCACGTCATGGAAATCTTGCTTTTTTGGATAGCTAAAGCTGTCCATGGCAAAACAACTTGCTTCCGCTTACTCCTTGGGCCGATATACTTTTTTTTTGCTGAAGTTGTATTCTCGGCATTTCCTAGGGTTCCTCATTTGTGTTCTATTCTCTGGATTTGCTGAAATGCTTTTCTTCTGAGTTTAGCCATCTCTTTGTGTTCATCGAGCATGTCTAATTTAGCTCTTAAACGAAGGTTTTTCCCTTCTCCGTCAAACACTTGTATTCTGATATAAGGTTCTATGACTTCCACGGGGATAATGGCCTCAATGCTGAAGACAAGTGGGAAAGGTGTTTCTCCAATGGCTCTTCTAGGCATTGTTCTGTAACTCCGTAACAGACTTCAGAATTTTGCCGGCCATTTTCTGTTTGCCTTTTTCAATCTCTTTTTCAGACCATCTTTTATCATCGTATTAGACACTTCAACTTGTGCATTGCTTTAAGGATGTGCAACAAGTCTAGGCAAAATACTATACTTAATCAGAAGCTATAAACCAAAGCTCTAATACCAACAAAGCCTGTCACATCCCACACAGGCCTTAGCTAGTGCACCTACTGTGCCCTTCAACTAAGCTACCATAAAAGTTAATTAATACAAGCACTTGAATGTGTTATGGTTAAGCTTAGGTTCGGCCAACTTTGACCTTTATAGTTTAAGTCTTATTTTCTTGAGGTTAAGGCCTGGGAGGTGCCCTAGTAGGCTTAATAGGTAGCACTGTACACTTTACTTGAATTTCAAGCCAAGGCCCATAAGTTACTTGCAACACAAGGCAAGGCTTTAAAAGTTACTTGCAATACAAGGCAAGGCATACACACTTTTTATCTTTAAGTGTCTAGGTTGTGTGCTCATCAAGTGTGGCATTCTAATGCATGCAACCAATAAGCCCACAATTGTAGATGTTTAAAAACATGTTTTCATGTCAATGTACATTTGGCCTAACAAGAAACATAGAGGTTTAACTCAATAAGGACAATTCCAAGAACAAATAAATAAAGCATAACTTGTCATTCATCCATTCATAAAATATACACAAGTCCATGGTTCAACCGAGGCTATATATACACAAAATGGCCTCCACACTAGTACTAATCACTTGGAAACATACCAAGAGTACTCATTGTCCAAAATGGCCACAAGTTATGCTTTACATACCTACTCTAACGGTAGTACCCGAGAACAACCTTAAAGGTACAACAAAAGGTCAAAGATTGTAGGAAAAGTCCTATCACCAAGTTCATGGTCATAAAAGCAAACCAAAACACTACTGCCCATGAGCACACATCCATTGTCCTAGACTTGTACCACAATCTATACAAAATCCTGCAAAACTCAAACACATAAGTTTGAGCAATAACCATAAGACTTGCACAATGTACTCACAAGCCAAGCATTCGGTTTTCGCACATACCTTGACAAAAGTGCACTAACTTAGCACACAAGCAACACACACAATCACTCAAACTCTAAGCCTTTTCCTAAAACATACACAATAAAGGGCATGAGTTTATAAACTCAATAAGGTTCACTACAGCTCTACAGACCTAATTTAGTTAAGCCTAAAAACTTAACCTCCTTATAGCTTTGCTTAACCTGCAAGAAAGACAAGAAAACACCTAAACACAAGCATAATAACATGTACACATGATAACAGCAACATATATACAAGATAACAATAACTACAATAGGTTAGCAAGCACACCTAAGCAAACAAGCACACAACACACACACCACAACACGATGCCCTTCTCGGCCAAAACCAACTAGCAAGTACACACACATAGTTTGCACTCCAAGCTTCACTAATCCAAATCCGATCCACTAGAGCTCCAAGTTCAAAGATAAGCTAGCCTACTTACCTTGAACCTTAGTACTTGCCATTAATGACTAGCTAGCCAAGAAATCACATAAACCCGAAGGTTCCAAATATGCCCCATCTAGCAATCTAAGATCATATGGCTTAATAATACTATCACTCATAAGCCATTACTTTACTTGAACATGGAATATTACCAAAATCAAGTAGATTTCATGAAATCTTACCAATTACTAGCTTGAGCTCTCAGTTTTAACTTCAATCTTCAAGACCAAGCTTGAAAACACAAGTCCAAAGTCGCATTGGGCCGAAAACACCAATTACAAGCTTGATTCTTCAATTCAAGCTTCAATCACCACCAATTTGGCATGAACCCGAAGCTTTTAACCCACGAACCCGAAGAACACGCTTTGACTTGCAAAAATGAAATTTTGACCGAAACTAATGATTTTTGGTAAATTGGAAGCATGCATTAGCCGACCAAGTGCCACTTGTGTGCAAAAATGGGCTTAATGCCCTTCTCGGCTTAAACAATTTTGTAGGCTTAATAATTCCTCCCATGCCACTTAGTATCACTATTAGCGCCCGAAAGAACATTCAATTTGGCCCTTAAACTGTTTCCGCCATTAGTACTTAGGCCATTTCTCATGTGCATTTTAAACCTGATAGTTCTCAGTTGCACATATACAGCACTTTCCACATTTTCAATTGAGTCCCTCATGATTTTTATTGTATTTTTCCTACATTTTTGCCTTGGGCCAAGCACTGAGGTAGGGTCTTGACAAAGAATCACCCACGCCTGCCAATTTTTCACACCAACTTTTTTTTCCAATCGTAAGCCTGCTATGAAGGCTTTGTATTTGGCCACGTTATTGGTGACACTGAAACCAAACTTGATGGACTTTGAAGCTTCCATACCTTTGGATCCCTACAAAATTACTTCGGCTCCTTCATGTTTAAAACCGGAGGAGCCATCAACGAAGAGTGTCCACTCAAGTTCATCACTTCTAGGGTCCTCTAGAGTACCTTCAGTTCATGGTACTTCAATGATGAAATTCGCCAATGCTTGGGCCTTTATTACCCTTCTTGGCTCATAGGTGATATCGTATTCACCGAGCTTGATGCAGCACTTTGATAATCTTCCAGAGTGGTCTACCTTCCTCATTATATCCTAAAAAGGTAAGTTACTTCGGATGGCAATGGGATGCCCTTGCAAGTATAGCTGAAGTCTCCTTTCTGCCAGCACTAAGCCATAAATGGCTTTTTGTAGCAGCGGATACCTAACTTCGGTACCATGCAAAGACTTGCTTACATAGTACAATGGCCATTTCTTTCCTCCCTCTTCTCTTACAGGTACCAAACTTGTTGCCTTTTCCGTGACGGCGAGGTAGAGGATGGGAGGTTCTCCTTCTAGCGGCTGCCGAAGTATCGACAAATAGTGTAAGCAGCTGTTGAGTTCATCCCAAGATTTTTGGCAATCTTTGTTCCAAGGGTGTTGCTCAGAACTGAAGTTCCCTTCATTTTTTGCTGCTTTGGTGAGCACTTTAAAGAATGGTCAGCACCGGTCCCCATATCTGTAGATGAATCTATTAAGGGCCATGATTTTTCCTGTAAGCCTTTGCACATCCTTGGTCATTGTGGGAGTTTTGAATCTTAGCAGGCCCTTAAGCTTTTCTAGGTTGGCATCGATACCCCTTTCAGATACCATAAAACCAAGGAATTTGCCCGCAATCACCCCAAACACACACTTCTCGGGGTTATGATGAATTTTGAATTCCCGAAGTTGGTGGAATGTTTCCCTCAAGTTTATGATATGACTACTAGGTTGTTTGCTCTTAACTGTCATATCATCGACATATACTTGCATATTTCTCCTAATTTGGGAGCTGATTACCCTATTCATTAGCCTTTGGTATGTTGCTCTTACGTTATTAAAGCCGAAGGGCATTCTGACGTAATAGTAGGCTACAACTTCAGTATGGATGAGGTCTTTTCCTTGTCTTTAGGATCCATCTGAATTTGGTGGTATCCACTAAAAGTGTCGAGGAAACTAAGCATACCGTATTCAGTAGTGGAGTCTACCAATTGGTCCATTGGTGGCAGAGGATACAAGTCTTTCGGGTAGGCATCATTTATATTTCAAAAGTTGATGCACATTCGGAGTTTATTACTCCTTCCTTAGTGGCAACAACAACGTTGCTGAGCCACTCGGGGTACATGACCTCCCTTATTATGCCTGCCTCCGTTAGTCATTGGACCGCGATCTTAACCAAGTTGTTCTTGTTCACCAAGAGGGTACTATTTTTCTGTCGAACAGGCTTCACCTCCGGGCATACTTTAAGACAGTGCTAAATTATACTAGGGTCTACCCTGGGCATATCCTTCGAAGAGTAAGCAAGCAGATCTTTGTTCATTAATAAAAGAGATACAAGCTTTTCCTTGTCACATTCAGCCAATTTTTTTCCCACGTGGGTACTTCGGCCTAGGACAAGTTTTACATCCTTTCTTTCTATTTTTCAAGATCATTTTTTTCTCATTTTATCGCATCTTCACCGGCCATGCTCTTCTCTCCCAACATCTATGTGTGAACTTTCATTGGGCTTTTTCTTGCTTTCACAAAAACTTTCCTTACTTTGGCTTGATCGATGAGTATTCCCGCGTTACCTTCCTTTGTGCCGAATGTGACCGTTAGGTATTTCACATCTGGGCAAATGTGAAGATTACCCTGTGTCTGCCTTCCGGTGATGCCGTTACATAAAAAAGGGATGTCTATGATGATGAACCTCGTCATAGTGGAACCAAATAGCTTTTCCTTGGTCTGAACCCAGGTTCCCCTTAGCATCAAGGGTAGATCAATCCACCTGTGTACTGGGAGTTTTGAGGGACCTACACCAAAAGTAAAAGAGGTAACAGGTTTGACCCATCATTAATGAGCACCCTTTTGACATCTCAACTTCTTATCCTTGCCATGATTAGGAGAGGGTCATCGTGTGAAAACTTGATAGTGGACCCATCTTTTTGAATTAGCTTGTTTGCTAGTGATAGCCAAAGGGCTATTGCCCTTTAAATCCTTGAACTCTAATGAAGCGCCACGCTCAGGAAAGGCGAGCGTCACCCTCAATGAATGTGAGCACCAACCTCAAGAAAACAAGGTCTGGCACCTTGACCCCCTGACCTCGGTGATCCACCATCACCCTCGGGGAATGGCAATACTAGCCTCAAGAGTATGGTGCATTACCACCCTCGGTAAGATGACCTTACCAGCTTTAGGAGAGGTTGACTCACCATCTTTGGCAGGGGAAAACACCTCCGAAGGGGATCATCCATGTTGAGGGGACTCACGAATAATTGGAGCAACCTCTGTAAGAAGCCCTCCTATCCCGAAGAGGTCTCTTTCATCGAAGGGATCTCGAGAATATGACAAAAATGGTTAAGGAGCCTCTGACACGCCGCCCTCACACATGTCCTGACACATCGCCCTTGCACATGCCCTGGCACACAGACCTCCCACGGCCCTAACTTCTGGCCAAGACGGCCTAGAGCCAGCTAGAGGTCCCCATTCCTAAAGGTATGGATCGTATCCGACCGAACACGTGTCATGATCTAAGCGGGCTGCATCAAATGGAAGTCCCTAACACCCTCCTATAAATACTTGGGAAATGACCTTAGTCGGGGGGGATTGAACTCTCAGGAGAAACAAATTCTTCACTCTCGACTCACCATTCTTTATTTCACCAAATATTGACTTGGGCGTCAGAGGCTCCTCCCCCGGAAAAACTCTTTGGGGACCTCATAACCCTTGTTCTTTCAGTGTTTTAGGCAATCTTTCCCCAAAAGTCTCCCCTTCAGACGCCCTCCTCACTAAAAGTCCTTTCTAGGCTTACCATGTCATACAACGAAGATGCCAACAGGCATCATTTGGCGCCGTCTGTGGGAAATCACTCTTAGGTAGCCATTGATGAGACTTAGCGTTCTAAGGACAAGGGACTCCTGAAGTCCCCATCTGCACCAGAAACTCAACCGGCAACCGAATGACCCGCTGTAGGGACTTTCTTGCCTGAGTACGAACGTCCTCTAACGATCACGATGAGCTTCCTACGTGATTTTCAATGCTCTATTGTGGCTGAAATGATGCAACAACTGGACCAAAGGTGGTCACAACCACATTCGGGCCAAAGGCTGCCTTCACCAGCAGCCCGTCGGGAAAGAAGCCCGAAATCTGCTCATTGAAGTTTGGGGAGCTGGGACCAACGTGATGAGTCCTTGACAAATGACATACCCCCCAGAGTTTGACGTACTGGAGAAGTGGGGTCCCAAGGGGCTAAGACTTCCCGCGGTCAAAGTTCCTCACCAGAAGAAAGATCACATTCCCCCCGAAGCCAAAGTTACTCCCCGAAAAGGAGACGTCACTCTCCGTTGCCAGACGCCTCTAGGCAACAAGAAGAGCCCAGGACCACTGTCCTCATGGAAAAAATCCAAAAGAGATTGGAAAGGGTGGAGAGGCAGGTGGCTCGAAAACCCGTCTGGTCTAGGTTATTGGAAACCTTCGCCGTAGATGAGTCACCATTTATCGGAGCAATAGTTGAGGCACTTAGGCCAAGCGACTTTCTGGTGGCTCGTTTGGAATCCTATGATGGGCGTAGTGACCCCCAAGCTGACATGACCAAGTATAGGCGTAGAATGGTACTGCACTTGCCGATGACGCCACCCTTTGCAAGTGTTTTTAGGTCACCCTCTCCAGCCCGACAACCACATGGTACAACCCTCTTGCCCCTGGGACTATAATGAGTTTCCAAGAGCTGTCCACAGCATTTACATAGCAGTTCATCGGCAGTAGGCTGATGGCGAAGATGCCTGTTCAGTTGTTTGACTTAGAGCAAAGGAATGGTGAAACCATCCGTAACTATGTCAAAAGGTTTAATCGAGAGGCCCTGAGTATGTTGGACTTTCGTCCTGAAATACGCATCCTCGCCATGATACGGGTACTTTGGCGAGACTCACAACTCTTTTATGAGTTCTTGAAAAGACCTTCCGGACACCCTTGGCAAGTTCTACGTAGAACCGAACAACACATGACAGCCGAACAGCTGAGAATGGGAGGACCGAAGTCTAATCACCATAATCCCGAAGGCCAAAGTCACCAACCCCGGTATCCAGCCGAGGGCGAGGGAAAAACTCAGAAGTAGAAGGGGAAAAGACCTATGTCGTTTATTCCCCTAAACACCTCTCGAACAAACATACTGTTGGTATGGGAAGGTCCAGTGCCCGAAGTCCATGACTCTAGAAAACAAGAAAAATATGAAAAAGTTTTGCCAGTTCCATCGGGATCATGGGCATGACAGTGAGGATTGCTTCCAGCTGAGGAAATACATCGAGTCTTTGATAAAGCAGGGCCAACTTCGGCGCTACCTACGGATGCCCTCCCCGAAAGGGAGGAGGGAAAAGGAAAAGATAGGAGATGATGATGACTACGATTCCGCCAAGCGCTGGAACTGAAGTCCCAAAAGACATCCGCCACCTAGGGCTGGAGTAATCCAGATGATCACCACTGGACTGCCTTCGCAGAAAGAAAGCCAGGGAAATCTTGATGTTGGAATTCGGTACCCAATCAAACAAGCTTGTTCGGAAACATGGGTCCACCGTAGTATTCCGTCATGACGACCCACTTCTAATCATGGCAAGGATAGGGAGTTGGGATGTCAAAAGAGTACTCCTTGACGATGGTTCTAACGCCGACATCTTATTCTCTCACCTGCTGTCAAATTTGGGTATCTCAAAAGGTGATCTCAAGCTTGTCACTTCCCCCACCTTTAGGGTAGGTCCATCCGAACTCCCTGTCCTCAAGTGGATTAACCTACCTCTAATGCTAAGGGGAACTTTGCCACAAAACAAGGGTGAGCTTTTTGCTTGCACAATGGCAAGGTTCATCATCATAGATGTTCCTTCATCATACAATGCCATCCTTGGGAGGCAGACGCGAGGGAATCTTCACATTTGCCCAGATGTGAAGTACTTGACTGTTACCTTCGCAACCAAGGATGGAGATGCTGAGATCTTCATTGACCAAAGGGAAGTAAGAAAGGTCTTTGTGAAAGCAAGACAGGGCCCAGAAAAGATCCACACACAGACTTCGGTAACAAAGGCCATGCTCGTAGGGGAGGCAAAGGGAGAAGAAACAGAAGACCCTGAGAAAAAAGAAATAGAAGACGTGGAACTTGTCCTAGGCCAAAGTACCCGAGTAAGGAAAAAACTGGCCGAAGGTGACAAGGAAAAACTTGTATCTTTTCTATTAATGAATAAAGATTTGTTTGCCTACTTGCCTAAGGACATGCCTGGGGTAGACCCTTGCATAATCCAACATAGCCTTAAGGTGCGCCCAGAGGCAAAGCCTGTCGACAAAAAAAGTGAAGCTTCTCGGCGCATAAGAACAACTTTGTCAAAACCGAAGTCCAACGCTTAGTGGAAGCATGTGTAATAAGGGAAGTCAAATACCCCGAATGGCTTAGTAACATCGTTATTGCCACAAAGGAAGGGAGTGATAAACTCCGAATGTGCATCAACTTCTAAAACGTGAATGATGCTTACCCTAAAGATTCATATCCTCTGCCACCAATAGATCAGTTGGTAGATTCAACCGTCGACTATGGCCTCCTTAGTTTCCTTGATGCCTTCAGCGGGTATCATCAAATCAGGATGGACCCTGAAGACGAGGAAAAAACCGCCTTCATCACCGAAGTTGGTACAAACTGCTACATTAGGATGCCCTTTGGGCTTAAGAATGCAGGGGCCACCTACCAAAGGTTGATGAACAGGGTCTTCAACTCCCAAATTGGGAGAAACATGGAAGTCTACATCGATGATATGATAGTTAAGGGCAAACTGCCTAGTAGTCATATCACGGACATAGAGGAAACATTCCACCAACTGAGGACCTTCATAATCCATCTCAACACTGAAAAATGCATGTTCGGGGTAAATGCGGGTAAGTTCCTCGGATTCATGGTGTCAGAGAGAGGTATCGATGCCAATCCAGAAAAGGTCAAGACCCCGCTGGGATTCCAAACTCCCACAATGACTACGGATGTGCAAAGACTCACGGGGAGAATCACGTCCCTCAGCAGATTTATCTCCAGATATGGGGATCGCTGCCGACCATTCTTTAAGGTCCTCACTAAGGCAACAAAAAATGGTGGCGAGCTCAGAACCGAGGTGCGGCCTTGGAACGAAGACTGTCAAAAGGCCTGGGAAGAGCTTAAAGTCTACCTAACTCGTCTACTGACACTTCGGTAGCCACGGGAAGGAGAATCCCTCATGCTCTACCTCATCGTTACCGAAAAAGTAGTAAGTTCGGTCCTTGTAAAGGAAGAAGAGGCAAAGCAATGGCCAGTATATTATGTGAGCAAGTCCCTGCATGGTGCCGAAGTCAGGTACCCCTTGCTACAAAAGGGTATTTTATGCCCTGGTACTTGCAAGTAGAAGGCTATGTCCTTATTTCCAAGGCCACCCCATTATCGTCCGAAGTAACCTGCCTCTTTGGCATATCATGAAGAAGGTAGACCACTCGGGAAGGCTTTTGAAGTGATGCATCGTGCTCGATGAGTATGACATCACCTATGAGCCGAGCAAGGCTATAAAAGCTCAAGCATTGGCAGATTCATTGCCGAGGTACCCATTGCCGAAGAAAGTCAACCCGACCTCGAGAATAATGAACCTGAGTGGACTCTGTTTGTCAACGGCGCCTCTGGCTTCGAACATCAAGGAGCTGGAGTAATTCTTCGTGGTCCCTAAGGTATGGAAGCTATGAAAGTGATCAAATTCGGGTTTAATGTCACCAACAATATGGCATAATATGAAGCCCTCATAGTAGGTTTGCGCCTTGCCAGACGAATTGGTGTGAGAAACCTAAAGGCCCACAGCAATTCTCAGCTAGTGGTCTGACAAATGGCAGGGGACTATAGCGCGAATGACCCAAGTTTGGCAAAGTATCACGATCTCATATCGAAGCTCATCCAAGAGTTTGATGCAGTGCATCATGAGAATGTGCCTCGTCGAGACAATCCTGAAGCAGATACTCTGGCCAAGTCAAAAAAGTCCACCAAAGTACTAAGTCACCCGAGCATAGTAATAATGAGCATAGCAACCTCAGAAAGAGGATGGAAAAATCCCATAAAAAAGTACCTAATGGCTTTGGAGCTTCCCGAAGGCCCTCTTGAGGCAGCAAAAGTGTGAAGACGTTATGGGCGATATTTCTTGATCGGGGAGGAGTTATATCGACAAGGGTATGCAAGCCCACTACAAAGGTGTGTCAACAAAGAGGATGTTGAAACAATCCTCAAAGAAGTCCACGAGCGGGCCTGTGGTTCCCACATAGGAACTAACGCCCTGGCAGGAGTACTACTCCGCTAGGGATACTTCTGGCCCACGCTAAGAAAGGACACGAGGCAGTTTGTCCACAAATGTTACAATTGCCAAAGACATGCCAACATCCAGAGGCTGCCCTCGGAAATGATAACTCCAGCTAACTACCCTTGTCCCTTTGCAGTATGGGATATTGACCTTATCGGGCCTCTCCCAATTGCACCCGGTGGAGTGAAGTTCTGCGTGGTTGAAGTAGATTACTTCACGAAATGGATAGAAGCAGAGCCCCTGGCAACCATTTCAGTAAAGGACATACATAAATTTTTCTGGAAGAACATCGTATGCAGATTCAGCATACCGAGGGTGATAGTGGCCGACAATGGTTCCCAGTTTACTGACAAGAGATTCCAAGAATTCACCACCGACCTTGGGATAAAAATTTACTTCACCACGGTAGCTCATCCCCAGAGCAACCGACAGATAGAGGTGTCTAACAGAACCAAAAAGGATGGTTTGAAAAAAAAATTGAGGGAAGCAAAAGGAAAATGGCCAGGAGAACTTCCTAGTGTGCTATGGAGCTATCGGACAACACCTCGAAAAGCCACAGGTGAGACACCTTTCTCACTCATCTTCGGCACAGAAGCCATTATTCCTATCGAGGTGGTCCAGCTATCCGTTAGGGTACAAGTGTTCAATGAAGAAGGGAATGATCTCGGGTTGAAGACTAAGCTTGACCTAATTGACGAACATAGAGAAGTGCCTGAGCTTAGAAGAAAAGCTTTTCAACAAAGGGTAGCTATAGCTGCGAACTTGCATGTCAGGCAAAAAGGAATCAGGAAGGGAGACCTTGTTTTCCGAAAGGCTGAGTTTGAGGCCCGAAGACCATTTCCCAGAGTACTTTGGGCAAATTGGGAAGGGCCTTATTTGGTCCTTGATGAGGTTCAGCTAGGAGTCTATAAGCTCGGCAATACCAAAGGTGGAGAACTGAAAAATACTTGGCATTCAGATGCTTTAAAGAAATTCTACACTTAGAAATTTTTTAGGAAATTTTACACTTAGAAATTTTTTTAAGTACATAAAAGTTTTTTGGGAAAAATAGCCCCACCTAAGAAATCTAACCGAACAAGGTACAAGCATTTACTTGTGGAAATTACACATTTCCTTCGAAGGCGCGTCAATAGGCAAAAGAAAACAGGTAAAACTCTACCAAAAGACATTCACCGAAACCGGTGTGTATGCCGAGCATGGTTGATAAAAGGCGCGAAAAACATCTTCCCAAGGGTCCTAGACTGAAAGTAGTCAAACTAACCCTTGGAACCAAAGATTATTTAAGGAGAAACTTGTCTTCAAACTTAGCCAAATTTTGGAGGAAAGGAGGAATTTTATTTAAAGGAGCTTTATTACAAGGAGGAGTATTACAAGAAGAAGATTTCAAAGAAAAAGAAAAAGAAAAAGTCAAGCCTTGGACACCTAAGGGACCTTTCCATCATGGGAAGCTCCATCGCCAACATCCTTTCTCGCAACCTCCGGTGCCGAAGGAGGAGTGAAAGGCAAGTTGAGATGATCTATCTTTGCCAAAGCCCAGTGAGGCCCCTAGGGGATGTCCAAAGCAGCTAGGAAGGAGAGGTTGAGGTCGAGGTACTTTACCAAGACTTGATGTCGAGCCAGACAAAAGCCGTCTTGGAAAGCAACCCTGGTTGCTTGATCGGCCTTGTCTTTCTCGACGGACAAGTTGTCCAGCTCGTTTATGAACTCAGTGTCCTCCTTCTCGAGCTTCTTAGTCTTCTTCTTCTTCTTTGTCTCCTTCTTCAGAGCCTCGACCTTGGCCTGAAGATCGGTATTTCAACGAGGGCCTTCGTCAAGAGAGCAGAATCTTCCTCCATCTCCTTTTGGTAGGCCTCATTTGCCGAAGTTAACTCAATGTCCTTCGCGTAGAGGTTAGACATCTTCTGGGAGAAATCCTTTAAGAGCTCTTCCTGACTCTTCAAGAACACCTCCCAAAGTTTGGCCGTCTCCTTCTTGGCTATCTTGTTTAGCTCGACGTACTTAACGACCGAGCTGGCACAAAATACCTTGGCCTTCTCCAAGCACTCTTCGGTCTGAGATTAGATCAAAGATTGCTTTGCTGCCCAAGCTCGAAAGTATCCACTGTACGCCAAGAGCTGCAAAAAGAAGGACATTTGGTGAAGTTTCACAAAGACAAGCAAACACTTAGAAAAATTTGGAGAAAGGATAAGGGGTCTGAAGAATACCTGGGCAGCGTGTTCAGACATCCGCGCAGCGAGGACCTCCTTATTCAGGCACTCCTCTGCCAGAGATTTGAAAGTGGCTTGGGTGAGCATGCCCTTCACCACTTGGGGAGCCATTTGCTGGCTGTCTTCGGAGAACAAGTTCATGTCCTCCATGAAAGACCAGAAAGGCTACCTCGGAACCTTATCCTTTGGGATATGTGAGTCTCGAAGGGCCTACTTCCGGGCTTGCTCCACCATCCACGCCGAGGGTGCCAGTTCCTCTACAAAGTCACGTCGAAGTTCCATCAGTACATTGTCCCTTAGCCATACGTCTATAAGATTGGGAAGGCTAAAAATGTCTAAATTTATAAGAAAATGGCCAAGGGGCAAACCTCGTGGAACCTCGGCAATGTCATCGTCGGAGTCGTGGACCTCCTCCACTTCGATAGGGACCTGTTTTCCCTTCCTTTGCCTCCGCTCCTCGAGCTCTTCAGCAGAAGGGCCTCCCACCGAAGTGCCCAAGATGTCCGCCGAAGTGACAGCCACCTCCGTTGGTGGGTCGACGTTGACCGAAGGTAGGCCCCGACCACTATGACGTCCTCCGGGGGAGGGCGAAGAAGGTCCTTCTTCACTTTCTTGGCTGATGATGGCCCCCCTCCAGACGCCTTGTGCCTCTTCGGGGCCGCATTCTTCTTCTGTTCCCCCTTTTTGGCTTGATCGAGGAAGAGGGACTTGTAGAAGGCAGCTGACTAGTCACCCATCTCTGAAAAAGGAAGAAATAAATCAGTGTAAGTCCAAAGGGGTACTCATAGAAAAATTTGGAAAGTGACTTACTCTCGACGAGGGCTTCGTATGTGAGGTCCTTCTGAAGGAGCATCACCAGCCATGCCTTCTTCCCTTCGATGGCAGGCGCTGGCATGCTGAGGTTGGTTTTGTGCTCCTTGATCACCCCTAACTCCCGGAGAAACTCTTTGGTCATGAGGTCCCACTTGATGGGGAAGGGATATAAGGAACGTGCTGGGACCTCAGCATCCTAGTCAGCGACAGCTCAGATACGGCTGTCAAAGTCCTCAAACCTCGCTGCTAACTCAGGAGTTAGCAACTTCTTGGGATCAACAACATCCGTCTCCAACACTCATTATTGATGGAGGAAGTTGTACCAATGTCGCTAGCACAACCATGGTGGACAAGTAACAACTGCCCACACATAGGCATCCTCATCCTTATAGGTTGCAATGGTTGAATGATGATGATAAGGTAAGGTTGGCAAAATAAGCTATTGTTTCTTTCAAAATTAGCTCATCTTCCATTATGAATTTCTTTTTCATGTTGTTCCTATGCAAGCATGCCATATTATACTTAGGAAGGTATGGTAATTTGATAGGAAAGTGACTCATGATGGTTTTTGAAACTTGTGTTGTTTTTTTCATCAAAATAGACTTGTTAATTTTCTTTGTCTTTCTCCACAACAAGTTTTAAAAGATCAATGCAAGGTTCAAAGTAAGGTTGAGAGAAAACTTAATTAGGAGAAATTTGAGGGAAGGAAAATAAATCATTAGAGGAAAGTGAGTGGAGAGTTCTTGAAAGAAAAGCAAGAGGGGAAGCTAAGAAAAAAGAGAGTGTGCTTCATTGCTAAAATGTGTGATGTGAGGCATGCCCTTCAAGCACAAAGACTAGTGCTTTTTTTGCTTTATAAAGATTCTTATCTTGCTATAAATAAGCTAACCTCCCTTCCTAGTTTTGTTGTGTCTTTGTTGTAGGAATTTGAAGATATCTTTCCTAAGGAACCGAAGGGGTTACCACCAATTAGTGGAATAGAGCACCAAATTAACTTGATTCATAGAGCTCCTATTTCAAACAAGCATGAATATAGGACAAGTGGGACTAAACAAATTCAAAGCAAGTAAAAGATTTGTTAGCAAAGGCCTATGTTAGAGAAATCATGAGCCCATGTGCTGTACCTATATACTTCATGCCAAAAGAGGGTGGATCATGGTGCATGTGTACGGATTGTAGGCCTATCGACAAAATCATAGTGTAGACATCCTATTCCTAGATTTGATGATATGCTAGATGAATTGTATAGTTTTACTATGTTTTCTTAGATTAATTTGAAGAGTGGATACCATCAAATTTGCATGAGGAAGGGGGATAAATGGAAAACAACTTTTAAAAAGAATTAGGCTAATATGAGTGGTTGGAGATGCCATTTGGTTTAACTAATGCACCTAGCACTTTCATGAGACTTTTGAAATATGTTTTGCATCATTACATAGGGAAATTTGTTGTTGTTTACTTTCAAGATATTTCATTTCATAAAAAATGCCTAGAAGATCATATCTAAAACTTTTAAAATTGAGTATGATGCTTTAGGTTTTGGTATCATATCTATATTGATGTAAAGGAGGTAGGTTGTTATCTATTTTACTAAAAAACTTAATAGAGCGGCCCTTAATTATCCAATTTATGGCAAGTAGTTGTATGCCTTAGTGAGAGCATTGGAGACATGGCAACACCGCTTATGGCCAATGAGTTTGTCAAACATAAGGATCACCAATCTATCAAATACCTAAAAGGCCAAGGTAAATTGAATAGGAAACATGCTAGATGGATTGAATTCATTGTCTTCTTCTTATGTGATCAAATACAAGCAAGCCAAAGAGAATGTAATGGTGGATGCACTTTATATGAGGTTTACTTTACTTTCCACTCTAGATTCTATGTTGCTTAGGTTTGAACATTTGAACAAATTGTATGTTAATGATTTAGACTTTGGTGTGATCTTTTTTAACAATGCTAAAATTACTATTGAAAAATTTTATCAACAAGATGGATTTCCTTTTAGAGAGAATAGATTGTTCATACCTGAAACATCATTGAGGGAGTTGCTTATCAAAGAAGCTTGTAGTGGTAGTCTCATGGGACGATTTGGTGTGCCTAAGACTTTGGAGATGCTCAAGGGACACTTCTTTCAGCCACACAGGAAAAAGGATGTTGAGAGGGTTTGTAGCCATTGTATTGCTTGCAAGAAGGCTAAGTCTAAGCAAACTACTAATGGATTACATACTCCTTTGCCTGTACCTTCATGTCCTTGGACTCACATATCTATGAATTTTATTATAGGACCTCATATGACTAAGAGAGGTAGAGATTCCATCTTCGTTGCCATAGAGAGATTTCCCAAGATGGGCCATTTTATCCCATGCAACAAGCTAGATGATGTTATAACTATTGTTGAGTTGTTTTTCAACGAAAAGGTGTGGCTACATCGAGTTCCGATGCCTATTGTGTCTAGTAGAGACACCAAATTCCTAAGTCAGTTCTGGAGGACTTCATGGGGTAAGCTTAGTCCAAAGTTACTATTTTCCACTTTATGTCATCCATAAACTAAAGACCAAATTGAGATAGCAAACAAGACTTCAATTACTTTGCTTAGAGCTCTTATTAAAAGGAATTTGAAATCTTGGGAAGATTGTCTACCTCGTGTTGAATTTATATACAATAGGGTTGTCCATAAGACAACTAAATACTCACCCTTTAAAATTATGTATGGTTTAATCCATTGACACCTCTATATCATTTTCCTTTACCTATTAATGAGTTTTCAAGCTTTGATGGTGCTATAAAGGTAGCTTTGGTGCACATAATCCATGAGAAGGTTAAAGCACAAATTAAGAAAAATATTCAACAAGTTGCACATTCAGACAATAAAGGGCATCAAGTAATGAATTTTGAGCTACATGATTGGGTTTGCTTTCATATGAGAAAAAGAAAGATTCCTAACTTAAAGGAGAACTAAGTTGCACCCAATAGGAGATGGTCCTTTCCAAGTTGTCAATAAAATTAATGAAAAAGGTTCTTAAGGCCCTCCTAGTAGGAACCTTGGCTGAAGGAGATAAGTTGATTAAATTCATAGCTTAATACCTTAATTTAAGTTCACTTAGCAAGGTCAACTAAGCGAGGCAAGATTTACTAGGTTCTGAGGAGTTTATGGCCTTAAAAGAGGTTAGACGTAAAGTGGCAATTTTACATCTCAATGTGTCAAGACAAGTCCCAAGGTGTTAAAAATGTGTTTTAAAGTTTGACACCTGCGTAGCACCCAAAAATTTAAATAAGTGTTGAAGGTTTGACCAAGTTTTGACTACATGTTACTATTTTGGGGAGAGGGCTTTTGGCCAACTAATGAAAGTTTAAGGGTTTATGGGATTAAAGGCTTTATAACTTGGCAAAGAAAGGGATGGCTGCCACTATTCACCATTTCTTCTCCTCAAAGTCAAGCTCATCCTCGCCCTCTTCATTTCTCTATCAATTCCTTCTCAATTTCAAGTTTTCTTGATTGAAATTAAAGGGTCCAAGGGTGCACAAGCATTGGGTAGCTTTTTTCAAAGGGTTTTTGTGCATTTGAAGGTTGTTTTCATGCTTTTCTTGCTTGTGCTTGATATCTACATAAGGTAACACTAATTCCTTGATGATTTCTTGTTTGTTTGGCATTTTGATGCATGGGTTTTGTTTAATTGGTCATGTTTTGATGCCATGTACCTTAGATTGCTTGGAACCTCGGGCAATGTGATTTCCCTCTTAGCACAATCAATTCTTATTTTATGCATTGCAAGCCAATTCATACCCAGCACTAAATCATACTTAGGAATGCCCAACACTAGTAAACTAGTCATAACCTTAGTCTTTCCTACTACTAGCTTATAATCCTTAACTAGGTCATTAGTGAAAAGACATTGACTACCTATTGTTTTCACTAAGGATATCCTATGCATTATTTTAGTAGGCATTTTCATGGCATCAACAAATTTCCTAGCCACTATAGACACAGATGCACCAATATCAAATAGAACACTAATAGGCATACCATTAAGATAAATGTTACCTCTTAGGGCTCCTCCTTGCTCTGATGTCTCTGGCCTCTCCACTTGAAAAGTCTGCCAGCTCTTTACACTGGAGGCCGAGGCACTAAAGGAACTGGCCTCTGCTGTCCCTCCCTAGGGGCTCCCCCTCTAGGTCTCACCCCATTAGGCCTTACCGGACCTTGGTCTTCTAGCCCCATTTAAGCCTGTGGGCCGTCTTTGATCCAATGATCAATGCATCCACATCTTAGAGACGCTTGGGTGTCAAAATAACAAGGTTTCTTTCCATGAAACTTCTTGCACTAAGGGCACCTTAGGTGACACGACCATCCCTGGCCTCTGCCCGGGAAGCCCTGTGAAAGCTGGTCTCACGATGGTTGCAATTGGCTAGTTGTATATGTGTGCGGATTAAAATCCCATGAAACTAGTTGATTATCCTAGAATATGCAGGATGCATGCCCTTCATGCTTTGACTTGGTTTAATAAAAACATAAAGCATTAACTTGGCCAAGTAATTTCTACAGAAAATAAGTACAAATAGCCAAAGCATACAAAATAAACATTTATGTGAGTTTACTACACATAACAACTCTTGAGAACATTCATACATAAAGTAGACTAATGCCCTCACCCAAGAGCAACCCTAGAGTCTAGACTCTTCATAACATAGACTATGGAGGCAACTAAAGTACTATATATATACAGGCCTCAATTGAGATCTTATTTAACTAACTCCTACCTTGGATGTGAATCCTAGTGGCGAGTCTCAAAAACCCTTGCCTAGTGCTACTAGGCTCTACAGTCAAACGAATACTCTAGTTAGTACTGTTACTTGACCAACAAACTACTCAAGCATACTCATGTAGACTAGAATCATAAGGATTCTCAAGTGCAATACCGCGATAACCCTCAACAGTTACCCAACCCAACAACTTCTGAATCTGCACAACATAAATAGGGAGTGAGAACATAACATTCTCAGTAAGGGGTCTTCAGTGTACCTGCAAGAAAATTACTAAGGACACAACATATGATAACATATGTAACCTGCTGTGAGCTCATACAGCCTGAGGGTCTAATATATGCATATATTTAGGTGCCTTAAGTCCTCTCCTCATCATTGTCCTCAAACTACAAGGCATTGCCTTGCCTACTAGCAAGCTGCACTTGCCAGCCTAACTAGTGATAAATCACCAGTTGAACCTCTCCCTTAGTATGTTATGCAGGGGAATTATGGTGGGACTATTGTAGACTAGGTCATTTAGACCTTGTAGACTAGGTGCACTAAGGTTTCACCTCACAACCTCGTGGCTGTAGCACGGCTAGGTCGGCAGGGGTTCTAAACCTTTCACCCGAGATATTGGTACTTAGTTATGCTCATTTGCAACTAGTTTCCTTGCTTATGGCTCAAGCAACCATAAAATCTTTCAAACCTTAAGGAAATGCTTAAGTCTTGAGGGACTTTCGGAAGTCTTGGAGTAACCCCGGCATACTTAGTCCCCAAACCACCCTAAGAACTCCCATAGGTCTTACCTCGATCACCCTAGCAAAATGTGAAAAATTCTGCCATCTTGCCTGTGGCAACGTATTGCCACAGTTGGTAACATTCGGACCATATTTCCACAATTCATGACACATCGCGAACTGGTGCACAAAATTGGCGACGCATCGCCAATCTGTGAATCCGTAGAATTGGCATGCATTTTACTGCTATGAACTTTGCACACTTAGCAAACATAGTAAACATTCTTGGAAAGCCTCCAAATTTCACACACAAATAGACCATGTTGCATAGAACATAACCAACTATCACAAGCAAATCTATGATGTCTCGTAAGATCATCCAAATCCTTTCAAACCTAATAGTCCACCACAATTCAACCAAATCCTCTAACTAATGCTATTGCTGGAATCACTCAAATTCTTCAAGTAAACTCATGTCAATAGCATTAATTGGTCTTCAAGTCATAACTCCCTTACCTCAATTTCAAGTACCAAGCAAGAATCAACTTCCTTTCCAATCTACTAAGCTCAACAAAGTGTCACCTAAGCTCCAATAAAAAACATAGATACCAAACATCAAAACCTTACTTCCTAACCAAAACCCAAGCTCCAAACTAACCAAATAACATGATTCAGTCAAGAACACATTGGTTACCTCATTCTAAAAATAGGGGATATGAGAAAACACACTTCGAAGCTCCAAACCATGGTTTAATGCTTGAAATGAGCTCCTCCTAGCTTATATACTCTTGATATCTCTTGTTGGCACCAGGAAATCTTGCTTTCAAGGTTGAATTGAGAGCAAAATGAGAGTGAAAAGGTTGGAAACAAGATTATGGCAACCATAGCCTCACTTTCCCCTTCTTAAACCCTCACCTAACCTCCAAGCCACCAAAGTATTAAGCTTAGTTCAATTAAACCCCATGTTTTGGTACTTAGTTATTCTTGATTAAATTCTTGTTTATTTCATCCAAGTTTGGCTTAAGGTTGAAAGTTAAGTTATAAAAACTCATTTTAACCACTTGGGACTCATCTTGGCTATCCAGGGTGCAAAATTACCATTTTACCCTAGAACCTCATTTAATGCCTTAACTTCCTCGGAACATAGTAAACTTTGCTAAACTTCTTTATTCTTGCTATGTAAACTTAAAACTAGGTTCCAACTTAATTTAGAATAGTTTACCTTCCTCAGGAGTGCCTACTACTAGGAGGTCCATAACATTAAGCCGGGGAACTTCCCCTTAACCTTGCCCTCACCACCAAAATGGGAACCCTTGGCAATTCCCTTGCCATGTGGTGGCTTCTTTTGCTTGCCCCCTACCTGGCTAGTTTCCCCTGGTCCAATGGGAAAGTTCCTAGTCTCATACTCCTCCTGGTCTACTAATAGAGCTTTCTGCACTCCTTCATAGTATGTGACTGCTCCAAAAGGTCTTACAGCCTTTCTAATGTCTAACTTTAGCCCTCTAACAAATCTTTTGGCCTTCAACTCCTCCAATCCACACCAACTAATTGAATTTGTGCTCATACTCTAGGACACTGAGGTTGTCCTGTTACCCACTCCGGGGTAGTCCAGTTATGGTGCCAAAATTGTGCATTTAGACTCCCAAGATTGGTAATATTCTATAGGACATCAAAACACTACCCTTAGTGTGCATACCCAAGTGGCCCTCTTTGGCACTATGTAAATACATGCATATTGGTCCAACCATCACACACATATTCACATTGCATTCACACCATGGCAGCAAAAAAGGAAAACACTAGCACAAGTCTTAGTTTTGGCTTCCACACATTAGGCAATCTTGTTAAGTTCTAGTGGCCAACTACTGCACCTCGAACTTCCACTAATAAACTGTATCATTCCAGCCACATAGACCCCTTTTTTATTTACTCCATTATCAAGTAGAGACTTAGATAAAACCAAGGAATTTTTTTTACATTAATAGCCCACCTATGGACCAAGTTATGGATTTTTTAAGTTGGTTACAAAATTCTGACCAAATGAGCAGTAACTCATCCAACTTTGCAACGTCATATATTTGACTAAAGGGCTCTAAATCCAGAAATTACAAAGCCCAGTTAACCCTCTAGATGTCCTATAGGTGTGGTAAAAATTTCATAATAAGATTCATTCTACACAGGGAGATATTAAACTTTATGTCCAGAGTCGAAATTCTAGTAACTTTGGGACCATTTTGCCCATACAATTTTTCCAAACCTTGCAAACACTTCATTCACAAGGGGAAAGCCCTCCAAGGCTATCCCATGTATGTCCATTACACATAGGAATTACATTCCCTTTCTTTTAATAACTTTATGTGGCCAAAACAGAATTTACAAGTAAGCAGCCCATCATTCACAATTAGGCAGCTTTGCACCACATCACTTACATACCCAAAACATTACTCGAATGTTCAAATACTTGTCCCATTTTACATACAATAAATGTACATGCATACATGCACTACAATATGGTCTTAACTCAGCTAAATACGCACCCTAGGTTACAGGAGGTCCTGAGACACAATGGACTCCAAAAATAGGATGCTGGACAGCTGCTGCACAACACAGTAAGTACCACCATTAAAAATACCAAATGTGCTCCTAAAATTACCAAAATTTCCTGATCACAACTAGACATATGGAAGTTCATGTACCTGAAATTTCAGATCAAAACTCAAACCAAAAATGTTAGTTTGAAGGTGATCTTTCAGCTGGACCTGAAATGACAGAATTGAGGGGAGTAAGTTTCATTGAGAAACTTAGTAAGGGTAACACTTGGTTTCTTAAGGTAATGTGATCCTCATTAAAACCTGCATCCAAAGACACTAAAACAAAGAAACCACAATGCATATATACAAGATATAGCAACCAAATGCAGCAGCCAAACACAAACAACAAACACATGGAATGTGGCAGCAACATATACCATGGGTTAGTCCATAAACCACATAATGAACATAACCAAATACTATGGCAGCCCTCCTCAAGCTAATGCTTGGTCTTAGGAGGATTTTAACAGTAGTTAGTACTAACTTTGGGCTCTATAAACCCTCACTTTACTGCCATCATTGTGCACTTCACACTAGGTCACAAAACCTTCAATAAGTGCACTCCCCTCAATAAGCTTGGTTCATCAAGCTCATGGCTCTCTTCCAAGCTTAGCTGTAGCTCCATGGATGTTTGAAAATTTTAGAAAATAGTCCATGAGAGCAAGAGAACCTTTACCAAATTGAGTAGGCTGAATTTGAAGCTTAATCCTTGAAGTATACAAGAAATAGCTCTAGTTTGCTTCCAATTGCTTCCTTTTGCCTTCAATTTCAATCAATTGCAAGTTTGAAGGTGTGGTGGCTATGGAGGAAGTATGGCTGTGTTCTTGGGATGGGGGAGGACGAAAATGAGGGTGGGATATGTGATTTGGCCACTTAAATGGCCTTAAATGAGCTTAAGGGCACCAAAACACACTTAACCAGCTTAACCTTGCTTTATGTCATTTTCCTTCTCACTAATTATGGTTTCTTTGTCTTAAACTCATTGATACACATGTGCCCATCATTTTTTACTAATTATCAAGTCTTGGCTGCCCCCCCATGGTGGGACAACCCCACAATTCCACCCTTAGACTTAAGTCAAAAGCTTGAACACCTTAAGGTTTACACTAGGACATTTAGGTCCTTATTGCATTTAGTGTTTCCTTTGCCCAAACTTGTCTTCCATGAGTAATTTGGTCCTCCAATAGCACTTTTATACCATTTATATCCTTCCATAACTCTCCAAGTCTCTTTCTTGAGAGTTTTGCAATTGAGTACCCGAATTTCCAAAACCTTACAAAAAAGTCCATAGGTTCCTTGACAAACAAGCAATCCTTAAGGCTTTTCTTGGGGGCCAAGTTACCAACTTGGAACACTTTTAAGGAGGTGCTGATCATGCCTTTTACCCCCCATACTTCAAACACTATGGTGAGAATTACACAATATAATGGTTTTAGCCATTATGGCACACTTGTAATTCTCCCATTTTATGAGGTGGTAACATGTCTTGCTTTGGAGCATCAAATTCAGCTTGCTTCATATCATTGATAGCATCATTAACGTACTGCACCTGAAACAACTGGGTGAACACTAGCCAAGTCATTTGCATGTCTTCTCTTGGCCTTCTGCACTTCCGGATAACATATCTATCTCTGGTGCTCCTCCACCATATCTTTACACTGCCTACCAGATTGTAGGTAGCCAGTACACTCTCTTGGTGAAGCTAAGTGGCATCCTCTCAAACATTTTTTCATTGAAGATTAACCACTCCTTAACTCTTTTTGGCCTAGCTCTTCCATCAAACTATGCATGTCTTAGGCCTTGAAACCTCTCCAATAGCCTAACTTCATCTAGGCCTTCTAGATCCTCTGATCTATGTCTCCTGGATCTATAAGAGCCCTCTGTATGGTGATGCTCTTTGTGATCTTTCTACCTTGTCCTGGATCTTCTCTCGTGGCCATACTCAATTTCATTCCTAGTGGAAGAATGGTCATAGACTGAGGGATTGGTCCTGGACACCTGACCGATCTCAGACCTTAGTCTCCTTCCCCTTGGATTTCTTATATCCTTATCTTCTTCCTCAATGGTCTCATCAGTTGTGTCTTCTAACCTTCCAGAAGGAACATATTCAAATGTGGTCCTAGTATCCTCTTCTGGTTGCTGCTGTGCATCCTGAACTGGTTCTACTAAAGCTACTTCGACTCTTTTTTATTGTCCTTGAATTAGCCTCATTAATTTTTCATTGAGTAAAGCTAAGTTCCTCTGGAGCTCTAACCAAACCTAAGGCGATTTAGGGTCTGGTATGCCCTATTGCCCTTGATTCCCTCTATTCTATCCATTTCTTTGTTTCCTAGACTCAGTAGGAGGCCTTCGGTGTAATTCCCCTGTCTTTGTGGCAACCATGTTTACTTCCTACATTGATGATTCATCATAGAGCACATATCAAAAGCATAGGATTTCAATGGTACTTGAGACTAGAAGTTGACCAAGTTGTCCAATGTAACTATATGCAATGTACATGTACAAACCATGCTCTGATACCAACTTCTGCTACCCACTCTGGGGTTGTCCAATTATGATGCAAAAATTGTGCATTTAGACTCCCAGGATTGGTAATGTTCTGTATGCCATCAGAACACTACCTTTAGTGTGCACACCCAAGTGGCCCTCATGGGCACTATGTAAACACATGCATATTAGTCCAACCATCAAACACATATTCACATTTCATGCACACCATGCCAGGAAAGAAGGAAAACACTAGCACAAGTCTTAATCTTGGCTACCACACATTAGGCAATCTTGTTAAGTTGTAGTGACCAGCCACTGCACCTGTCACTTCCACTAACAAACTGTATCGTTCTTGTTACCACGTCATAAAATGGGAGAATTACAAGTGTGTCATAATGGCTAAAAAGCATTATATTGTTCTCACCATAGTGATTGAAGTACAGGGGGTAAAAGGCATGATCAACACATCCTTAAAAGTGTTCCAAGTTGGTGACTTGGCCCCCAAGAAAAGCCTTAAGGATTGCTTGTTTGTCAAGCATCCTATGGACTTTTTCATAGGGTTTTGGAAATTTGGGTACTCAATCGCAAAACTCTCAAGAAAGAGACTTCGAGAGTTATGGCAAGGATTTGAAAGGTATAAAAGTGCTGTTGGAGTACGAAATTGCTCATGGAAGACAAGTTTGGACAAAGGAAACACTAAAGGCAATAAGGACCTAAATGTCCTAATGTAAACCTTAAGGTGTTCAAGCTTTTGACTTAAGTCTAAGGGTGGAATTATGGGGTTATCCCACCATTGGGGAGGCAGCCAAGACATGATAATTAGTCAAAACTGTTGAGCACATGTGTACCAATGATTTTAAAACAAATAAACCATAATTAGTGAAAAGCAAAATGACATAAAGCAAGGTTAAGCTTGTTAAGTGTGTTTTAAGCCCTTAAGCTGATTTAAGGCCATTTAAGTGGCCAAATCACTTATCCCTCTCTCCTTTTCATCCTCCTCTAGCCCAAAAGTATAGCCACACTTCCTACACAGCCACCACACTTGCAAACTTGCTGTTGATTGAAATTGAAGGGAAAAGGATGCAATTGGAAGCACACTAGAGCTATTTCTTGGTTATTTGAAGAATCAAGCTTGATTTTCGGCCTACCCACATTGGTAAGGATTCTCTTGCTCTCATGGGTTATTTTCTATATTTTCAAGCAATCATGGAGCTAGGGCTAAGCTTGGAAGAGAGCCATGAGCTTGATGAACCAAGCTTAGTGAGGGGAGTGCACTTATTGAAGGTTTTGTGACCTAGTGTGAAGTGCACAAAGATGGCAGAGAAATGAGGGTTTCTAGAGGCCAAAGTTAGTACTAACTAGTGTTAAAATCCTCCTAAGATCGAGCATTAGCTTGAGGAGGTCTGCTATAGTGATTTGCTTATGTTTATTACATGTTTTATGGACTAACCTATGGTATATGTTGCTGCCACATTTCATGTGTTTGTTGGTTGTGAATGGCTGCTGCATTTGGTTGCTATATCTTGTATATATGCATTGTGGTTTTTATGTTTTAGTGTCTTTGGATGCAGGTTTTAATGATGGTCACATTGCCTATTGAATTCAAGTGTTACCCTTACTAAGTTTCTCAATGAAACTTACTCCCCTCAATTCTGTCATTTCAGGTCTAGCAGAAAGATCACATTCAAACTGATATTTTTGGTTTGATTTTTCATCTTAAATTTCAGGTTCATGAACTTCTATATGTTTATTTTTGAGCTGGAAAGTTTGGTGATTTTAAGAGCACATTTGTTATTTTTAATGTTGGTACTTATTGTGTTGTTCAGTAGTTGTCCAGCATCCTGTTTCCTTAGTCCATTGTGTCTCAGTCACTCCTGCAACCTAGGGTGTGTATCTAGCTAAGTTAAGACTATATTGTAGTTCATGTGTGCATGTACATGTACTGTATGTAAAATGAGACAAGTATGTGAACATTTGAGTAATGTTTTGGCTATGTAAGTGATGTGGGGCAAAGCTGCCTAAGTGTGAATAATGGGCTGCTTACTTGTAAATTCTGTTTTGGCCACATAAAGTTGTTAAAACCAAGGGAATGTAATTCATATGTGTAATGGACATATATGGGACAGCTTTGGAAGGTTTTTCCCTTGTGAATGAAGTGTTTGCACACGTATGAAATTTTGTATGTGCAAAATAGTCATAAAGTGACTAGAATTTTGACTCTACACTGAAAGTTCTATACTCCCTGTGTAGAAGGAATATTTGTATGAACTTTTGAACACAACTAGAAAACATCTAGAGGTTGAACTGAGATTTGAAATTTCTGAATTTGGAGCCCTGTATCCAATTATGTGACATTGCAAATTTGGCTATGTTACTGTTCATTTGGTCAGAATTTTATAACCAACTCCAAAAATCCACAACTTGGTCCATATGTGGGCTATTCATATAAAACAAAATTCCTTGGTTTGCTCTAAGTGACTACATAGTAATGGAGCAAAGAAAATAGGGGGTTTGTGTCTAGAATGATACAGTTTATAGTGGAAGTTACAGGTGCAGTGGCTGGTCACTAGAACTTAGTAAGATTTCCTAGTGTGGGGAAGTGAAAACTAAGACTTGTTCTAGTGTTTTCCTTCTTAGTTGCCATGGTGTGCATAAATGTAAATATTTGTGTTATGGTTAGACCAATATGCATGTATTTACATAGCGCTGAAGAGGGTCACTTGAGTATGTACATTAGGGGTGTTGTTCTGATGACCTACAAGACACACCAAACCTGGGAATTTAAATCCACAGTTTTGGCACCATAACTGGACTACCCTGGAGTGGGTAACAGAATTTGGTATTAGAGCATGGTTTATAAATGTACATAGCATATAGTTGCATTGCATGCATCTACATATATGAACTCAGTTTGGTCAGCTGCTAGTGTCAAGTACCATTGCAATACCTATGATCTTTATATGTGCTCTACGATGAATCATTAATGTAGGAAGTAAACATGGTTGCCACAAGGAGAGGGGAACCACCCCGAAGGCCTCCTACTAACTCTGGACAACAAAGAAATGAATAGAATGGAGGAAATCAGGGGCAACAAGGGGTACCAAACCCTGAAATGCCTTAGGTTTCATTAGAGCTTCAGAGGAACTTAGCTCTAATCAATGAAAACTTAATGAGGCTGATTCGCTCACAATAGTAGGGAGTCCAAGTAGCTCTAGTGGAACCAGTTCAGGATGCACAGTAGCAACCAAAAGAGGATACAAGGAACACAACAAAATATGTTCCTTCTGGAAGCTAGGAAGACACAAATTCTGAGCAAATGAACAGTAACTTAGCCAATTTTGCAACATCATATCTTTAGGTACAGCGCTCCAAATTCAGAAATTCCAAATCCCAATTCAACATCTAGATGTTCTTTAGGAGTGGTCAAAATTTCATACTAAGATTCCTTCTACATAGGGAGATATCAAACTTTAAGTGCATAGTCAACATTCTGGTCACTTTATGACTAATTTGCCCATACAAAATTTCATAAGTGTGCAAACACTTCATTCACAAGGGGAAAGCCCTCCAAGGCTACCCCATATATGTCCATTACACATAAGAAATACATTCCCTTGCATTTAACAACCATATATGGCTAAAACAGAATTTACAAGTAAGCAACCCATCATTCACACTTAGGCAGCTTCGCACCACATCACATACACAGCCAAAACATTACTCAAATGTTCACATACTTGTCTCATTTTATATATACTACATGTACATGCATACATGCACTACAAAATGGTCTTAAGTCAGCTAAATATGCACCCTAGGTTACAGGAGTGCCTAAGGCACAATGGACTCGAGAATAGGGTGCTGGACAGTTGCTGCATAACACAATAAGTACCACCATTAAAAATACCAAATGTGCTCCTAAAATCACCAAACTTTCCAGATCATAACTAGAAAAATTGAAGTTCATGTACCTAAAATTCCAGATCAAAAGTCAAACCAAAATTGTCATTTTGAATGAGATCTTTCTACGGGACCTAAAATGACAGAATTGAGGGGAGTAAGTTTCATTGAGAAACTTAGTAAGGGTAATACTTTGATTCAATAGGCAATAGGCAATGTGACCAAGTTTCATTGAGAAACTTAGTAAGGGTAATACTTTGATTCAATAGGCAATAGGCAATGTGACCATCATCAAAACCTGCATCCAAAGACACTAAAATACAAAAAGCCATAATGCAAATATCCAATATAGAGCAGCCAAATGCAGCGGCCAAACACAAACAATAAACACATGAAATGCTTAGTCCATAAAACATTGAATCAACATAACCAAATCACTATGGTAGCCGTCCTCAAGCTAATGCATTGTCTTAGGAGGATTCTAACACTAGTTAGTACTAACTTTGGGTTCTAGAAACTCCCATTTCACTACCATCTTTGCATAGTTCACACTAGGTCATGAAACCTTCAAAAAGTGCACTCCCCTCACTAAGCTTGGTTCATCAAGCTCATGGCTCTCTTCCAAGCTTAGCCCTAGGTCCATGGTTGCTTGAAAATATAGAAAACAACCCATGAGAGCAAGAGAACCATTACCAAAGTAGGTAGGCTAAAAATCAAGGTTGATCCTTGAAGCATCCAAGCAATAGCTCTAGTTTGCTTCCAATTTCTTCCTTCTGCCTTCAATTTCAATCAATTGCAAGTTTGAAGGTGTGGTGGCTATGGAGGAAGTGTGGCTGTGTTCTTGGGTAGGAGGAGGCCAGAAATGAGTGAGGGATAAGTGATTTGGCTACTTAAATGGCCTTAAATGAGCTTAAGGGCACAAAACACACTTAACAAGCTTAACCTTGCTTTATGTCGTTTTCCTTCTCACAAATTATGGTTTCTTTGTCTTAAACTCATTAGTGAACATGCACCCAACATTTTTGACTATTTACCAAGTCTTGGTTGGCTCCACCATGTTCAGATAACCCCATATGACACGGCCATCCTTGGCCCCCGCCAGGAAGCCTGTGAGAACTAGTCTCACGGTGGTTGCAATTGGCTAGTTGTATATGTGCGCAGATTAAATCCCATGATACTAGTTGATTAACCTAGAATATGCAAGATGCATGCTCTTCATGCTTCGACTTAGATCATTAAAAACATAAGCATTAACTTGGCCAAGTAATTTGATAAATACTAAGTACAAAAGCCAAAGCATACAAAATCAACATTTGTGTGACTTTACTACACATAACAACTCGTGATAACATTCATACATAAAGTAGACTAGTGCCCTCACCCAAGAGCAACCCAAGAGTCTAGCACTCTTCATAACATAGACAATGGAGGCAACTAAGAGTACTGTATAAATACTGTTAGTGTTGTGCTCAAAAAGGCAATCATGAGATGATTGTATTTTTTCACATTGAGTCATGATATTTTGTTAAGGCATTAATCCAGCAATTATGTTTGTTGTTCTATTTCTACGTAACGTAATAAACATAATCGTAACGCTAGAATAATGATATTCTCAAACGTCCCTAGTCTAGTATTATTGTGGAGCGGGTTGCAATAATACATAACGACTAGCATATGTGGAGACTAATATGAGATATGTAGTCTACATATGTGTACAAGTTGGAGAACTTGTGTACTGGGCTGACCCACCATGAGAACACTACATGGATCGTTATATAAGTGTCATAAGTGATTCTCATAGTGATCTTGGTATATGTAGTCCTTTGACCTAAGATCATCAAGGTTCCCTACATGTGAGTCACATACTTTGATACTTTCTTTTGTTTCTCGTAACTGAGTGAACTTGAAGAAGGTCATCGGGTATGTCACATATCATGCGGAGGGATTTGTATGATCAAGATGGGATTTGTCCCTCCTATGTAACGGGAGTGATATCGTTGGGCCCCTTCATAGAGTGAGACTTAGAAAAATGCATGGCCATGCTCGGATGAGTTGATATACGATATCAATGTCATCAGTTTAAGTTGGACTACTCGGTAATCAAGAAACCAAAGATTGGGCTATACGAGAGTGACACATTCCATGTCTTGTGCTTAGTCTTCATATCTTGGACAAAGGGACAATGGCATATATCGGTAATGATCATAAGGGTTTAGTCGAATCACCGACAATCTTGTCACTTAGGTAGCAATGATGTGTTGCTAAACACCGCTCATTGCTTATGATCATAAATGTGATTTATGATCATTGCCAATGTGGTATGAGCCTATTAGGTTGCACACATTGAGCTATTTGGATCATTAGAGTGCATGGGCTAATTATTTGGGC
This sequence comes from Aquilaria yunnanensis, assembly GCA_039654915.1. Taxonomy (NCBI): domain Eukaryota; kingdom Viridiplantae; phylum Streptophyta; class Magnoliopsida; order Malvales; family Thymelaeaceae; genus Aquilaria; species Aquilaria yunnanensis. Next base: position 50,342,107 of record CM077594.1, on the reverse strand, counting down.
TATAGTTTCACTTTAATTTCATATTAATAATGGGGCCAAGACTTGAGCCATTATTAAGCCCGAAATTAAAGCCTAATTGGATTAGGGCTTTGAAACCCATTAAGCCTGGAAGTTGAGTCTCACTATAAATACAACTTTTAGTGAGAAATGCGCAGGTCCCCTTGCCCTAGCCTCCCAAAAAGGACAGCCGCACTCTTCTCTTGCAATTCCTTGAAGGACGCAAGCTAGCACTGCGAGCGCAAGAGAAACGCATCTACCAGGATGTGGTGGAAGCGTGGTGATCCCGAGAGGCTCGTGCGGACACGATAGAGAGCATGAACACGTCAACTGTTCAGGTTTTGTGAATCAACTCTATAGTTGAGTGAGAGATCTCAACCGAAAATTAGGTATGAAAATTTTCGAACACCCGATTTACCCCGTTTTACTTGGATCCTGGAGGGTTTCGGTTAAATTCCGCTGTGCTGTTTGGCTCCCGAAACCCAACAAATACAAGCCTCTATTGAGATCTTCTTGAACTAACTCCCACCTTGGATACACACCCCAGTGGCGAGTCTTAAAAGCTTTGTCCAAGTTCTACTAGGCTCTGCAGCCAAAGGAAGACAATAGTTAGTACTGTTACTTGACCAACAAGTACCCATGTAGACTAGAATCATAAAGATTCTCAAGTGCCGTACCTGTACACACAAAAGAGCACTACCATGATAATCCTCAACGATTACCCGGTCCAACAACCTTAGTATCTGCACAATGCAACTAGGGAGTGAGAATTCAACATTCTCAGTAAAGGGTCCTCCGTATACGTGCAAGAAAATTACTAGGACTCTACATATGGTAACATATGCAACTTGCTGCGAACTCACACAGCATGAGGGTCTGATATATGCACATATAACTAGGCCTTTAAGAGCTCTCCTCAAACTAGTCCACCTCACGGGGCATCACTCCGTGCCTAGTGAGTTCTGATCACTAACTTGCTCCTAGTAAGCCGTAGCTTACTTGATGCAATCATGTAGCCTTCCCTTAGTCATTATCCAGGGGAATTATGGTGGAATTTTTGTAGTCTAGGCCATAAGACCTCCTTGTAGACTAGATGAACATGGTTTTACCTTGCAACCTCGTGTCTACGGCATAGCTAGGCCGACAAGGGTTCTAAACCTTTCACCTGAGCTAGTGGTACTTAGTTATGCTCATTAGCAACCTAGTTTCCTTGCTTGTTGCACAAGCAAGAATGAAAACTCGTAAAACTCAAGGAAATTCCAACATTTTGTGGAACTTTTCGAAGTCTCGGAGTACCCCCGGAAGCATTGGACCCCAAGGTACACTAAGAACCCCCCATAGGTCTCACTTGGATCATCCTAGCAAAATGTGGAATTTCTGCCCATTTTGTCTATGGCGACGCGTCACCACAGTTGGTAACGTTCAGTGACACTTTCACTAGATTGGCGATGCGTCGTGGGCCTCGACCTATAATTGGCGACGCGTCACCAATCTGCAGAAATGCAGAATTGGATGCATTTTGCTACTATGAACTTTGGACACTTCCTACACATATCAAACATGCTTGGAATGCCTCCAAATTTCATACACTCGTAGACCATGTTGCATAGAACATAACCAACTATCACAAGCCAATCTATGATGCTCTATAACATCATCCAAATCCTCTGAATTTCGTAGTCCACCACAATTCAACCAAAACCTTTAACTAATGCTATTGCTAAAACCACTCAAATTCTTCAAGCAAACTCAAGCAAAAAGCATTAATTGAACATGAAAACATAACTCCCATACCTCAACTCCAAGCAACAAGCAAGAATCAAGCTCTTTTCCAATCAACTAAGCTAACCAAAGTTCTACACAAGTCCCAATCAAAAACAAAGGCACCAATCACCAAGACTTCACTCTCTTACCAAAACCCAAGCTCCAAACCAAGCAACTTGTTGGGTTTCGGGAGCCAAACAATGCAACGGAATTTAACTGAAACCCTCTAGGATCCAAGTGAAACGGGGTAAACCGAATGTTCAAAAATTTTCATACCTAATTTTCAGTCGAGATCTCTCACTCAACTGCAGAGTCGAATCACAAAACCTGAACAGTTGACGTGTTCAGGCTCTCTATGGTATCCACGTGAGCCTCTCGGGATCACCACGCTTCCACCACGTCCCGATAGATGTGTTTCTCTTGCCCTCGCCGTGCTAGCTTGCACCCTCCAAGGAATTGCAAGAGAAGAGTGTGGTTGTCCTTTTGGGAGGCTAGGGCAAGGAGTCTTGCGAATTTCTCACTAAAAGTTGTATTTATAGTGAGATTCAACTTCCAGGCCTAATGGGTTTCAAAGCCCTAATCCAATTGGGCTTTAATTTTGGGCTTAATAATGGCTCAACTCTTGGGCCCATTATTAATATGAAATTAAAGTGAAACCATAGCCCAAATAATTAGCCCATGCACTCTCATAATCCAAATAGCTCTATGTGTGCGACACAATAGGCTCTTGCCACGTTGGCAATGATCATGAATCACATTTATGATCATAAGCAATGAGCGGTGTCTAGCAACACATCATTGCCACCCAAGTAATAAGATTGTCGGTGATTCGACTAAACCTTTATGATCATCACCGATATATGCCATTGTCCCTTTGTCCAAGATATCAAGACTAAGCATGAGACATGGAATGGGTCACTCTCGTATAGCCCAATCTTTGGTTTCTTGATTATCGAGTAGACTAACTTAAGCTGATGACATTGATATCGTATATCAACTCATCCGAGCATGGCCATGCATTTTCTAAGTCTCACTCTATCAAGGGGCCCGAAGATATCACTCCCGTTACATAGGAGGGAAAAATCCCATCTTGATCATACAAATCCCTCCGCATGATATGTGACATACCTAATGACCTCCTTCAAGTTCACTCAGTTACGAGCAACAAAGAAAAGTATCAAAGTATGTGACTACATGTAGGGAACCTTGATGATTTTAGGTCGAAGGACTACATATACCATGATCACTATGAGAATCACTTATGACACTCATATAACGATCCATGAAGTGTTCTCATGGTGGGTCGGTCCAGTACACAAGCTTGAAATTAGCTTCTCTTAGCTTGTACACCTTGAATTGCACCTTTTTAACACCAAGAACACTTGATTCCAAGCTTAATTTGAGAGAGAAATGAGTGAGGGAAGGATAAAAATGTGGTTATGGCAGCTTCCCCCTTCTCTTTCCCTTCTTAAACCCTTACTTAGCATCAAAGTCACCAAGGTATCAAGCTTAATGCAAGTAAGTCCTCCATATTTGTAACTTACTCATTCTTGATTAACTTCTTGTTTATTCTTCAAGTTTGGGTTAAGCTTGAAAGTTAAGCTATAAAAAATCATTTTAAAACACTAAGGACCACACCCGGTTACTTAGGATGCAAAATTACCATTTTGCCCCTGAACCTCATTTAATGCCTTATCTTTCTCGGAATTTAGTGAACTTTGGTAAACTTCTCTATTCTTGCTATGTAAACTTGAATTAACGTTCTAAACTTAATTGAAGGCACTTTGCCTCCTTCAGGAGTGCTTGCTACTAGGAGAGCCATAACATTCTCCCCTCCTTCTAGAATTTGGTCCCCCAAATTTCGCTGTAACTCCGAAAAAAACACTAGGATACCTTTTCAACATATCCTGCTCTGTCTCCTAGGTAGCTTTCTCATCACTATTGTTAGACCAAAGGATCTTAACCACCGAAATCCACTTAGTCCGAACTTTCTTGACTTGCCTATCAAGTATTTGAACAGGTTTTTCCTCGTAGGTCAAGTCTTCCTGAATGGGTATCACTGAAGGATTAACTACCTGTCCCGGATCCACTGTGCATTTTTTTAGTAGACTAACCTGAAACAGGTTATGCACTTGGGATAGGTTAGGTGGTAATACTAACTGATAAGCAAGTTTCCCTACCTTCTCCAATATTTGATAAGGTCCAATATACCTAAGGGCTAACTTTCCCCTCTGCCCAAACTGACTAACTCCCTTCCTGGGCGACACTTTCAGAAGTACCTTGTCCCCAACTTCAAAACTCAAGTCTCTTCTTCTCAAATTCACAGACTTAGTGTGCCAGTCCTTGGCTGTCTTAATACGGTGCTGGATTAACTTAATCTTAGCTGTAGTGTCAGCTATGATTTCAGGACCGATAACTACCTTATCTGTAGGGTCTACCCAACAATGAGGTGTCATACATCGCCTCCCATACAATGCATCGTATGGTGCCATTCCAATCACAGTTTGATGGCTGTTATTATAAGCAACCTCGATCAGTGGTAGATGTTGATCCCAATAACCTTTGAAATCAATAGTGCACATCCGTAACATATCCTCCAAAGTCTGAATCACTCTCTCAGATTGCCCATCAGTCTGAGGATGAAAAGCAGTACTGAGACTAACCTTACTTCCTAATGCTTCTTGAAAAGCATTCCAAAATCATGATGTGAACCGAGGATCTTTATCAGATATAATCTCATTCGGTATACCATGGAGTCTCACAATCTCGTTAAGATGCAACTGAGCTAACTTCTCCAACGTATAAGAAATCTTTATAGGTATGAAGTGTGCCGACTTCGTCAGTCTATCAACCACTACCCATATAGCATCATGTTGACTTCGAGTATTTGGTAACCCCACTAGGTAATCCATAGTAACCGATCCCCATTTCATCACTGGCAGAGGTAAGCTCTGAAGTGTGCCTGCTGGTTTCTGATGTTCAGCTTTAACCATCTGGCATGTCAAACACTTTACCACATGTCCTCCTACGTCCCTTTTTAATCCGGCCACCAAAAATGGGTCTTTAGATCTTGATACATCTTAATAACACCATGGTGGATATACAATGTACTACTATGTGCCTTCTATAAGACTTGTTGCCTAAGTCCATCCACATTCGGTGCATAGAGATGATCCCCATATTATAGTGTTTCATCCTTGTATCTGAATTCCTTCCTCATAGTGCCAAGCTTCGCTTATCCTGAAATTTTCTTCAACAATGGATCTTTCAACTGAACTTCTTTAACTCTGACTAACTAATCTGACTGCATTTCTAGAACATAGACTAAGGATTTCTCTTGACTTTGCCATAATTCATGCAAAGTTAAGAAATAGTGCCTCAATACTCCTTCAGAGGAGTTCGTTGCCTGATCCTTAGATAGGATCACTCCCGTGTACTTCCAGCTCAATGCATCTACTAGCACATTTCCCTTACCAGCACAGTACTCAATTGATCGATCATAATCTTTTATGTATTCAATCCATCGCCGCTGCCTCATGTTCAGATCCTTCTGGGTAACAAATATTTCAACCTCTTGTGATCGGTGAAGGTTCTAAACGACCTCCCCATCAAGTAATGCCTCCACCACTTTAGTGCAAAAATTACTGCTGCTAGCTCAAGATCATGAACAGGATAGTTCAATTCATTATGCCTCAGCTGTCTTAAACCATAAACAATCACCTGACTGTCTTGCACCAATACACATCCCAAACCAGAACCAGATGCATCAGTATAAACTGTAAAAGCTCTGTTTGGATCTGGAAAAGCAAGTATAGGTGCACTGGCCAATCTTTCATTCAATTCCATATAAGCTTCTTCACACTTTGGTGTCCATTCAAATTTTTGAGTTTTCTTGGTCAAGGCCGTTAATGTTGTAGCTATCACAGAGAATTTCTCTATGAATCGCCTGTAGTAACCTGCCAAGCCCAAGAAACTCCTCACTTCTGTAACTGTAGTTGGTCTTTTCCACTCAACTACTGCCTGAACCTTTTCAGGATCAACTAATAGACCTTGAGCACTGATGATGTGCCGCAAAAACTGAATCCTCTTGGAACAAAACTCAGACTTAGACAATTTTGCATAGTACTGATTATCCTTCAACACTTGCAAAACTGTTCTAAGGTGCTTGTCATGCTCAGATGTAGACTGTGAATATACCAAAATGTCATCGATGAAAACTTCAACAAACTGATCCAGAAATAGGTTAAAGATCCGATTCATGGCTTCCAAAAATATTGTTGGAGCATTCATCACACCAAACGGCATAACTGTATATTCGTAATGTCCATACCTCATCCTAAAAGCAGTTTACGGGATATCTTCCTCCTTAACTTTGATCTAAAAAATCCAGACCGGAGGTCAATCCTAGAAAACATCATCGCTCCCCTGGGTCTATCAAATAGATCATCAAGTCTAGGAAGCGGATATTTGTTCTTGATTGTCGCTACATTCAACTTTCTATAGTCGATGCACAATCTGAAAGTTCCATCCTTCTTCTTCACAAATAACCTCGTAGCTCCCCATGGTGATACACTAGCCCTTATAAAGCCTTTCTCTAGCAGTTCCTCCAACTACTTCTTTAACTCATCCATCTCAGGAGCTGACATCGTATAAGGGTGTACTGAAATAGGTTCAACTTCTGGCTGCAGATGGATTACAAACTCAGTATCTCTCTTAGGTGGTAACCTAGGTAACTCTACCAAAAATACCTCAGGAAACTGATTCGCTAAAGGAATTTTCTCAAGTTCCTCCTCTATGGCCACCCCATTCAATGAACAATACTCTTCCTCATTAAATATGGGGATGGTATCCAAAAGTCTAAGGTGTAAACTCTTAGCGCTAGACGCCAATCCTCCTGTGCAAGTCACTCTACCTCCCTGAGCATCAGTAATGTCGACTGAGTGATTCGCACAGTCAATTTGTGCCTTATGCTTACTTAGCCAATCCATTCCCAACACTAGGTTATAAGACGTTAATTCTATCACCCATAACTCACAACAGAAATCATGGTCGCATAACTGCAAGGGATACCTAGTAACCACTTCATTGGTTACAATAAAACCACTCCCCGCAATTTTGATGAGTCTCAACTCACCCGAGATTTCTCACTGCAATTTAAACTTATCTACCAAGGCAGAAGATATCACTGAAAGAGTAGCTCCTGTATCAAAAAGCACTATAACATGACCATTCTGAAAAGTAAAATTACCACGAACGGCGGCTGGTTCTCTGGTCACCTGACTCGCCAGGGCGAAGAGCCTTGGCTTAACTGCTACTGCAGCTACACCAAGCCGATTCCTTATGGCAAGGGGTATAGGGTGTAAATTTTGGGCCGGACCTGGCAAGGGTCGAGCCCTTGGGCATTCCCTCGTTCAATGAACTCTCTGACCATAGATATTGCAAATATCTGTCCCCAAAGTACATGGTCTTCCACCATGAAACCGTCTACACCTAGGACATAAGCCAGTCTTCTTTCTCTAACAATCTGATCTGATGTGGAGTGCCTCCCCTCCTTGGAACCACCATCACTTTTGGCTCATCTTCCTCCTCATGAACATGATTTCTACATTCATGAACCCTAGGCACTTGCTGTCGCTCAGCATGCCTTTCTTGATCCTAGTGTACATCATTTTCGTCTTGAGCAACATTTTTGTCCTCATAATTTCTAAACATCTTAATCACAATAGTATTCATACCCTGTGCCACTTGGGCCACAGTCTGTGTCAACCCCTGTAGTACCCGGATATTTAATCCAGCCTTGCCACAACTGGGTCACTAGAAGCCTCACCAGGTTCCCTAGTTCCCCTTGAAGTTCCTGACCTAGTGTCAACCATAGCAACCTGCAACCAAAGCCAGACAACATTCCCCAGATGTTGGTCAGCACTAACTTCCTAGCACATGGACATTCCAATCTAGATCTCAGTCTTAGCATCCAATATCTATGAAATGAGCTCTAGGCTCTAATACCAAAAATTGACAAGGCCATCCTTGGCTCCTGCCCAGGAAACCTATGAGAACTGGTCTCATGATGGTTGTAATCGGCTAGTTGTATATGTGCATGGATTAAATCCCATGATACTAGTTTATTAACCTAGAATATGCAAGACGCATGCTCTTCATGCTTTGACTTGGATCATTAAAAACATAAGCATTAACTTGGCAAAGTAATTTAATAAAAACTAAGTACAAAAGCCAAAGCATACAAAATCAACATTTGTGTGAGTTTACTACACATAACAACTCGTGAGAACATTCATACATAAAGTAGACTAACGCCCTCATCCAAGAACAACCCTAGAGTCTAGGACTCTTCATAACATAGACTATGGAGGCAAGTAAGAGTACAGTATAAATACAAGCCTCTACTGTGATCTGTTGAACTAACTCCCACATTGGATACACGCCATAGTGGTGAGTCTCAAAAGCTTTGTCCAAGTGCTACTAGGCTCTGTAGCCAAAGGAAGACACTAGTTAGCACTAATACTTGACCAACAAGTACCCATGTAGACTAGAATCATAAAGATTCTCAAGTGCCGTACCTGTACACACAAAAGCGCACTACTGTGAAAATCCTCAACAATTGCCCAGTCCAACAACCTCAGCATCTGCACAACCCAACTAGCGGGTGAGAATTCAACATTCTCAGTAAGGGGTCCTCCGTATACCTGCAAGAAAATTACTAGGACTCTAAATATGATAACATATGCAACTTGCTGCGAGCTCACACGGCATGAAGGTTTGATATATGCACATATAACTAGGCCTTTAAGACCTCTCCTCAAACTAGTCCTCCTCACGGGGCATCACTCCATGCCTAGTGAGTTCTGATCACTAACTCGCTCCTAGTAAGCCATAGCTTACTTGATGCAATCATGTAGCGTTCCCTTAGTCGTTATCCATGGGAATTATGGTGGAATTTTTGTAGACTAGGCCATAAGACCTCCTTGTAGACTAGATGAACAAGGTTTCACCTTGCAACCTCGTGGCTATGGCACGGCTAGGCCGACAAAGGTTCTAAACCTTTGACCTGAGCTAGTGGTACTTAGTTATGCTCATTAACAACCTAGTTTCCTTGCTTGTTGCACAAGCAACAGTGAAACCTCATAAAACTCAAGGAAACTCCAACATTTTGTGGAACTTTTGGAAGTCTCGGAGTACCCCCAAAAATCCTTGGACCGCAAGGTACTCTAAGAACCCCCCTTAGGTCTCACTTGGATCATCCTAGCAAAGTGTTGAATTTCTGCCCATTTTGTCTGTCGTGACTTGTCGCCATAGTTGGTAACGTTCGGTGACACTTTCGCTGGATTGGTGATGCGTCGTGGGCCTCGACCTATAATTGGCGACGCGTCACCAATCTGCAGAAATGCAGAATTTGGCGCATTTTGCTGCTATGAACTTTGGACCCTTCTTACACATATCAAACATGCTTGGAATGCCTCCAAATTTCATACACTCATAGACCATGTTGCATAGAACATAACTAACTATCACAAGCCAATCTATGATGCTCTATAACATCATCCAAATCCTTTGAATTTCGTAGTCCACTACAATTCAACCAAAATCTTTAACTAATGCTATTGCTAAAACCACTCAAATTCTTCAAGCAAACTCAAGCAAATAACATTAATTGAACTTGAAAACATAACTCCTTTACCTCAACTCCAAGCAACAAGCAAGAATCAAGCTATTTTCCAAACGACCAAGCTCACCAAAGTTCTACACAAGTCCCAATAAAAAACAAACGCACCATTCACCAAAACTTCATTCCCTTACCAAAACCCAAGCTCCAAACCAAGCAAATAAGATGAATTCAATCAAGAACACATTAATTACCTTGCTCAAAAATAGGGGATATGGAAAAACACCCTTCCAAGCTTAAAAAATCATGGTTTAAAGCTTGAAATTAGCTTCTCTTAGCTTGTATAGCTTGAATTGCATCTCTTGACACCAAGAACACTTGATTCCAATCTTAATTTGAGAGAGAAATGAGTGAGCAAAGGATAAAAACGTGGTTATGGCAACTTCCCCCTTCTCTTTCCCTTCTTCAACCCTTACTTAGCATCAAACTCACCAAGGTATCAAGCTTAATGCAATTAAGTCCCACATCTTTGTAACTTAGTCATTCTTGATTAAATTCTTGTTTATTCTTCAAGTTTGGGTTAAGGTTGAAAGTTAAGTTATAAAAACTCATTTTAAAACACTAGGGACCACGCCCGGCAATTCAAGATGCAGAATTACCATTTTGCCCCTGAACCTCATTTAATGCCTTGTATTTCTCGGAACTTAGTTTAAGGCACTTTACCTCCTTCAGGAGTGCTTGCTACTAGGAGAGCCATAACATTCTCCACTCCTTCTAGAATTTGGTCCCCCAAATTCTGTTGTAACTCCGAGAAAAACACTAGGATACCTTTTCAACATATCCTGCTCTGTCTCCCAGGTAGCTTCCTCATCACTATGGTTAGACCAAAGGATCTTAACCATCGAAATCCACTTAGTCCGAACTCTCTTGACTTGCCTATCAAGTCTTTGAACTGGTTTTTCCTCGTAGGTCAAGTCTTCCTGAATGGGTATCACTGAAGGATTAGCTACCTGTCCCGAATCCACTGTGCATTTTTTGAGTAGACTAATGTGAAACACGTGATGCACTTGGGATAGGTTAGGTGGTAATACTAACCGATAAGCAAGTTTCCCTACCTTCTCCAATATTTGATAAGGTCCAATATACCTAAGGGCTAACTTTCCCCTATTCCCAAATTGACTAACTCCCTTCATGGGCGACACTTTCAGAAATACCTTGTCCCCAACTTCAAAACTCAAGTCTCTTCTTCTCAAATTCACATACTTAGTTTGTCAGTCATTGGCTATCTTAATACGCTACTGGATTAACTTAATCTTAGTTGTAGTGTTAGCTATGATTTCAGGACCGATAACTACCTTGTTTGCAGGGTCTACCCAATAATGAGGTGTCATACATCGCCTCCCATACAAAGCATCATATGGTGCCATTCCAATAATAGTTTGATGGCTGTTATTATAAGCAAACTCGATCAGTGGTAGATGCTGATCCCAATCACCTTTGAAATCAATAGCGCACATCCGTAACATATCCTCGAAAGTCTGAGTCACTCTATTAGATTGCCCATCAGTCTGAGGATAAAAAGCATTATTGAAACTAGCCTTACTTCCAAATGCTTCTTGAAAAGGATTCCAAAATCATGCTGTGAACAAAGGATCTCTATCAGATATAATCTGATCCGGTATACCATGAAGTCTCACAATCTCTTTAAGATACAACTGAGCTAACTTCTCCAATTTATAAAAAATCTTGATAGGTATGAAGTGTGCCGACTTCGTCAGTCTATCAACCACTACCTATATAGCATCATGCTGACTTCGAGTATTCGGTAGCCCCACTAGGAAATCCATAGTAACGGATCCCCATTTCCTCACTGGCAGAGGTAAGCTCTAAAGTGTGCCTGCTGGTTTCTGATGGTCAGCTTTAACCATTTAGAATGTCAAACACTTTCCCACATGTCCTCCTACGTCTCTTTTCAATCCTGGCCACAAAAAATGTGTCTTCAAATCTTGATACATCTTACTAACACCAGGGTGGATATTCAAAGTACTACTATGTGCTTCCTATAAGACTTGTTGCCTAAGTCCATCCACATTCGGTGCATAGAGATGATCTCCATATTGTTGTATTTCATCCTTGTATCTGAATTCCTTTCTCATAGTGCTAAGCTTCGCTTATCCTGAAATTTTCTTCAATAATGGATCTTTCATCTGAGCTTCTTTAACTCTGACTAACTAAGCTGACTGCACTTCTAGAACATAGAGTAAGGATTTCTCTTGACTTTTCCATAATTCATGCAAAGTTAAGAAAAAGTCCCTCAATACCCCTTCAGAGGAGTTCATAGCCTGATCCTTAGATAGGATCACTCCCGTGTACTTCCGGCTCAATGCATCTGCTACCACATTTCCCTTACTAGCACAATACTCAATTGATCGATCATAATCTTTTATGTATTCAATCCATCGCCGCTGCCTCATGTTCAGATCCTTCTGGGTAACAAATATTTCAAACTCTTGTGATCGGTGAAGGTTCTAAACAACCTCCCCATCAAGTAATGCCTCCGCCACTTGAGTGCAAAAATTACTGCCGCTAGCTAAAGATCATGATCAGGATAGTTCAATTCATTAGGCCTCAGCTGTCTTGAACCATAAACAATCACCTGACTATCCTGCATCAATACACATCCCAAAGCAGAACCAGATGCATCAGTATAAACTGTAAAAGCTCTATTCAGATCTGGAAAAGTGAGTATAGGTACCCTGGTCAATCTTTCCTTCAATTCCACATATGCTTCTTCACACTTTGGTGTCCATTCAAATTTTTGAGCTTTCTTGGTCAAGGCCGTTAATGGTGTAGCTATCACAGAGAATTTCTCTATGAATCGCCTGTAGTAACCTGCCAAGCCCAAGAAACTCCTCACTTCTGTAACTGTAGTTGGTCTTTTCCACTCAACTACCGCCTAAACCTTTTCAGGATCAACTGATAGACCTTGAGCACTGATATCTGCCCCAAAAACTGAATCCTCTCGGAACAAAACTCACACTTAGACAACTTTGCATAGTACTGATTATCCTTCAGCACTTGCAAAACTGTTCTAAGGTGCTTCTCATGCTCGGATGTAGACTGTGAATATACCAAAATTTCATCGATGAAAACTTTAACAAACTGATCCAGAAACGGCTTAAAGATCCGATTCGCGGCTTCCATAAATACTGCTGGAGCATTCATCACACTAGACGACATAACTGTATATTCATAATGTCCATACCTCATCTTGAAACCAGTTTTCGGGATATCTTCCTCCTTAAATCTGATCTAAAAATGTCCAGACCAAAGGTCAATCCTAGAAAACACCTTCGCTCCCCTGGGTCTATCAAATAGATCATCAATTCTAGGAAGCGGATATTTGTTCTTGAATGTCACTACATTCAACTTTCTATAGTCGATGCACAATCTGAAAGTTCCATCATTCTTCTTGACAAATAAACCCATAGCCCCCCATGGTGATACACTAGGCCTTATAAAGCCTTTCTCTAGCAGTTCCTCCAACTGCTTCTTTAACTCATCCATCTTAGGAGCTGACATCATATAAGGTGGTACTGAAATAAGTTCAACTCCTGGCTGCAGATGGGTTGCAGACTTAATATCCCTTTTAGGTGGTAACCTAGGTAACTCTACCAGAAACACCTCAGGAGACTGATTTGCTATAGGAATTTTCTCAAATTCCTCCTCTATGGCCACCCCATTCAATGAACAATATTCTTCTTCATTAACTATGGGGATGGTATCCATAAGTCTAAGGTGTAAACTCTTAGCACTAGACGCCAATACTCCTGTGCAAGTCACTCTAGCTCCCTGAGCATCAGAAATGTCAACTAAGTGATTCGTACAGTCAATTTGTGCCTTATGCTTACTTAGCCAATCCATTCCCAGCACTAGGTTATAAGACCTCAATTCTATCACCCATAACTCACAACAGAAATCATGGTTGCATAACTGCAAGGGATACCTAGTAACCACTTCATTGGTTACAATAAAACCCCTCCCTACAGTTCTGATGAGTCTCAACTCACCCGAGATTTCTTGCCGCAATTTACACTTATCTTCCAAGGTAGAAGATATCACTGAAAGAGTAGCTCCTGTATCAAAAAGCACTCTAACACTACCATTCTAAAAAGCCAAATTACCTTGAACGGCGGCTGGTTCTCTGGTCACCTGCCTCGCCAGGGCGAAAACCCTCGGCTTAATTGCTGCTGCAGCTACACCAGCCCAATTCCCTATGGCAAGGGGTACAGGGGGTAAATTTCTGGGCGGACCTGGCAAAGGTCGAGCCTTTGGGCATTCCCTCGTTCAATGTCCTTTCTGACCACAAATATTGCAAATATCTGTCCCCAAACTACATGGTCTTCCACCATGAAACCATCTATACCTAGGACATAAGCCCGTCTTCCTTCTCTAACAATCTCATCTAATGTGGAGTGTCTCCCCTCCTTGGAGCCTCCATCACCTCTGGCTCCTCTTCCTCCTCATGAACATGATTTCTCTGTTCATGAGCCCTAGGCACTTGCTGCCGCTCAGCATGCCTTTCTTGATCCTGGTGTACATCATTTTCCTCTTGAGCAACATCTCTGTCCTCATAATTTCTAAACATCTCAGTCACAATAGTATTGATACCCTATGCCACTTGGGCCATAGTCTGTGTCAACCCCTGTAGTACCCAGATATCTCATCCAGCCTTGCTACGACTGGGTACTAGCAGCCTCACCAGGTTCCCTAGTTCCCCTTGAAGTTCCTGACCTAGTGTCAACCATAGCAACCTGCAACCAAAGCCAGACAACATTCCCCAGATGTTGGTCAGCACTAACTTCCTAGCACATGGACATTCCAATCTAGATCTCAGTCTTAGCATCCAATATCTATGAAATGAGCTCTAGGCTCTAATACCAAAAATTGACAAGGCCATCCTTGGCTCCTGCCCAGGAAACCTATGAGAACTGGTCTCATGATGGTTGTAATCGGCTAGTTGTATATGTGCATGGATTAAATCCCATGATACTAGTTTATTAACCTAGAATATGCAAGACGCATGCTCTTCATGCTTTGACTTGGATCATTAAAAACATAAGCATTACCTTGGCCAATTAATTTCATAAAAACTAAGTACAAAAGCCAAAGCATACAAAATCAACATTTGGGTGAGTTTACTACACATAACAAGTCGTGAGACCATTCATACATAAAGTAGACTAATGCCCTAACCTAAGAGAAACCCTAGAGTCTAGGACTCTTCATAACATAGACATTGAGGCAACTAAGAGTCCTGCATAAAAACAAGCCTCTACTGAGATCTTCTTGAACTAACTCCCACATTGGGTACACGCCATAGTGGCGAGTCTTAATAGCTTTGTCCAAGTACTACTAGGCTCTGCAGCCAAAGGAAAACACTAGTTAGTACTGTTACTTGACCAACAAGTACCCATGTAGACTAGAATCATAAAGATTCTCAAGTGCCGTACCTGTACACAAAAAAGTGCACTACCGCGATAATCCTCTATGATTGCCTAGTCCAACAACCTCAGCATCTATAGAATGCAACTAGGGAGTGATAATTCAACATTCTCAAAAAGGGGTCTTTTGTATACCTGCAAGAAAATTACTAGGACTTTACATATGATAACATATGCAACTTGCTGCTAGCTCACACAGCATGAGGGTCTAATATATGAGCATATAACTAGGCATTTAAGACCTCGCCTCAAACTAGTCATCCTCACGGGGCATCACTCCAAGCCTAACGAGTTCTGATCACTAACTCGCTCCTAGTAAGCCATAGCTTACTTGATGCAATCATGTAGCCTTCCCTTAGTCGTTATGCAAGGGGAATTATGGTGGAATTTTTGTAGACTAGGCCATAAGACTCCTTGTAGACTAGATGAGCAAGGTTTCACCTTGCAACCTCGTGGCTACGACATGGCTAGGCCGACAAGGGTTCTAAACCTTTCACCTGAGCTAGTGGTATTTAGTTATGCTTATTAGCAACCTAGTTTCCTTGCTTGTTGCACAAGCAACAATGAAACCTCATAAAACTCAAGGAAACTCCAACATTTTGTGGAACTTTTAGAAGTCTCGGAGTACCCCCGGAATCCTTGCAAGGTACTCTAAGAACCCCCACTTAAGTCTTACTTGGATCATTCTAGCAAAATGTGGAATTTTTGCCCATTTTGTCTGTGGCGACGCGTCACCACAGTTGCTGACGTTTGGTGACACTTTCGCTGGAATGGCGACGCATCGTGGGCCTCGCCTTGTAATTGGCGATGCATTGCCAATTTGCAGAAATGTAGAATTTGGTGCATTTTGCTGCTATGAACTTTGGACACTTCCTACACAAATCAAACATGCTTGGAATGCCTCCAAATTTCATACACTCATAGACCAGGTTGCATAGAACATAACCAACTTTAACAAGCCAATCTATGATGCTCTATAACATCATCCAAATCCTCTGAATTTCGTAGTCCACCACAATTCAACCAAAACCTTTAACTAATGCTATTGCTAAAACCACTCAAATTCTTCAAGCAAACTCAAGCAAATAGCATTAACTGAACTTGAAAACATAACTCCGTTACCTCAACACCAAGCAACAAGCAAGAATCCAGCTCTTTTCCAATCAACCAAGCTCACCAAAGTTCTACAGAAGTCCCAATAAAAAACAAAGGCACCAATCACCAAAACTTTGCTCTCTAACCAAAACCCAAGCTCCAATCCAAGCAAATAACATGAATTCAATCAAGAACACATTAATTACCTCGCTCAAAAATAGGGGATGTGGAAAACACCCTTCCAAGCTTCAAAATCATGGTCTAAAGCTTGAAATTAGCTTTTCTTAGCTTGTACACCTTGAATTGCACCTCTTGACACCAAGAACACTTGATTCCAAGCTTAATTTGAGAGAGAAATGAGTGAGGGAAGGATAAAAACGTGGTTATGGAAGCTTCCCCCTTCTCTTTCCCTTCTTCAACACTTACCTAGCATCAAAGTCACCAAGGTATCAAGCTTAATGCAATTAAGTCCCCCATCTTTATAACTTACTCATTCTTGATTAAATTCTTGCTTATTCTTCAATTTTTGGTTAAGGTTGAAAGTTAAGTTATAAAAACTCATTTTAAAACACTAGGCACCATCCCCGGCTATTCAGGATGAAAAATTACCATTTTGCCCCTGAACCTCACTTAATGCCTTATCTTTCTCGGAACTTAGTGAACTTTGCTAAACTTCTCTATTCTTGCTAGGTAAACTTGAATTAAGGTTCTAAACTTATTTTAAGGCACTTTACCTCCTTCAGGAATGCTTGCTACTAGGAGAGCCATAACACCATAATTCCACCCTTAGACTTAAGTTAAAAGCTTGAACACCTTAAGATTTACACTAAGACATTTAGGTCCTCAATGACTTTAGTCTTTCCTTTTGTCCAAACTTGTCTTCCATAAGCAATTTGGTCCTCCAATAACATTTTCATACCATTCATATCCTTGCCATAACTCTCTAAGTCTCTTTCTTGAGAGTTTTGCAATTGAGTACCCGAATTTCTAGAACCTTACAAAAAAATCCATAGTGTCACACCCCACATAGGCCTCAGCCTGTGCACTCTCAGTGCCACTCACCAAGCGACAATGAAAGTTATTAAACACTTGCATTTTTAAGTGTTATGAGTTAACTTTAATTTCGGCCAACTTTCCAACTTGTGGCTTAAGTCTTATTTTCTTAAGGTTGAAGCCCGGGAGGTGTCCCAGGAGGCTTACCAGGTAGTCCTTTGTACAAAACTTGCAGCACAAGGCAAGGCCCATAGATTACTTGCAACACAAGGCAAGGTTTTTCAAGTTAGTTGCAACACAAGGCAAGGCATTACACTTTTATCTTTAATTTTCTAAGGTGTGTGCTCATCAAGTGTGGCACTTTTTTGCTTGACAACCAAGAATCCCATCTCATCTTCAAATTCAAAAACTTGTTTTCATGCCAATGTACATTCAGCCTAAATGGTAACACAAGAGGTTTCGCTCAAAAAGGAAAACTCCAAGACGTATAAAACAAAGCATAACATTGATCCATTCAACAAATATACACAAAGCACATAGTTCAACCGAGGCTATACATACACAAAAGTAGCCTGCACAAAATTACTACCTACTTGGCAACATACCAAGAGTACTCATTGTCCAAAAACAAGCACAAGTTATGCATTACATGTCCAATTACCTATAATACCGGAGAAATACCTTAAAGGTACAATACAAGATCAAACTTTGAAGGAAAAGTCCTATAATCAAAATCATCATCATGAAAGCAAACCAAAACACTAATGCCCATGAACACACATCCATAGCTCATCCTAGACTCGTCCCACAACTCTATACCGAAATGTCCTGCAAAACTCAACTCATGAGTTTATATATTAAACATAAGAATTTCCCTAGGTATTTAACAAGCCAATCATTCGGTTACAACACAAACCTTGGCAAACCGAGCACTACGTAGCACTTAAGCAACTAACAACCACAATCACTCAAGCTCTAATCCTTTTCCAGAAACAGAATCAATAAGGGGCATGAGTATTTAACTCAGTAAGGTTCACTACAACTCTGAAGATTTTATTTAGTTAAGCTCGAAAGCTTAACCTCCATTAGCTTTGCTTAACCTGCAAGAAAGACAAGGAAAAAACCAAAACAAAAGCATAATAACATATACACATGCTAGCCGAGACAGATAAATTCATGGTAACAACAGGTACAAAAGGTTAGCAAGCACATCCAACCAAACAAGCACACAACACATACACACACACACACCACAATGCCCTTCTTGGCCGAAATGACTAGCAAGTACACCCATATAATTTTGCACTTCAAGCTTTGCAATTCCATCTCAAATCCACTAGAGGTCCAAGTTCAAAGATAAGTTGGCCTACTTACCTTGAACTTTAGTACTTGCCATTATTGACTAGCCAGCCAAGAAACCACATAAACCCGTAGGTTCTATAAATGCCCATCTAGCAAACTAAGATCATATAGCCCTTATATACTATCACTTAGATGCCATTAATCTACTTGAGCATGGAATCATTACCAAAATCAAGTAGAATTCGTGAAACCTTACCCAATTACAAGCTTGAGCTCTCGATTAACACTTGAACTTTCAAATCCAAGCTTGGCAACTCAAGTGCAAGGCCGCCTAGTACCGAAACCATTAATTCCAATCTTGATTCTTCAATCCAATCATCAATGGTCACCAATTTGGCAAGAACCTGATGCTTAATCACCAAGAACACCGAAGAACACACTTTAACTTGAAAGCATGAAGTTTTGGCCGAAACTAATGGTTTTCCACTTAAGTGGAGTCGTGCATTCTGGGTTAGTGTAAAATGGCATTAAAAGTGGACTAATTCTAGTCCTAATACTGCCATTAGTTGCGTGGCTCACTATAGTCCTTCTGTAACTATTAGTGCCATGATTAGCACCCGAAAGAACGTTCAAATAGGCCCTTAAACATGGTTTTCTGCCATTAGCATTTAAACCATCTTTCATGTGCAATTTGGACCCGATAGTTCTTAGTTGCACATATATACCATTATCCAAATTTTCATTTGAGTCCCTCATGCCTTTAATGTACTTTTTTTCTTACATTTTTTGCCTGGGCCAAGTACTGAGGGATGGTCCTGACATATAGGTTGCCTGACAAACAAGCAATCCTTAAGGCTTTTCTTGAGGGCCAAGTTACTAACTTGGAACACTTTTAAGATGGTGTTGATCATGCCTTTTACCACCCACACTTGAATCACTATTATTAGAATTACATAATATAATGGCTTTTTGACCATTATGCCACACTTGTAATTCTCCCATTTTTGTGTTGTGGTAACACAACACATCATTGCTACCCAAGTGACAAGATTGTGGATGATTTGACTAAACCTTTATAATCATTACCCATACAAGCCATTTTCCTTTTGTCCAAGATATCATGACTAGGCACGAGATATGGAACATGTCACTCTCATATAGCCCAATCTTTGGTTTCTTGATGTTGGGTTTCAGGAGCCAAACAGCGCAGCAGAATTTAACTAAAACCCTCTAGGATCCAAGTGAAACGGGGTAAACTAGGTGTTCAAAAATTTGCATGCCTAATTTTCGGTTGAGATCTCTCACTCAACTGTAGAGTCGAATCACAAAACCTGAACAGTTGACGTGTTCAGGCTCTCTATGGTATCCACACGAGCCTCTTGGGATCACCACGCTTCCACCACGTCCCGGTAGATGCGTTTCTCTTATGCTCGCAATGCTAGCTTGCGTCCTCCAAGGAATTGCAAGAGAAGAGTGCGGCGGTCCTTTTGGGAGGCTAGGGCAAGGAGACCTATGAATTTCTCACTAGAAGTTCTATTTATAGTGAGACTCAACTTCCAGGCCTAATGGGTTTCAAAGCCCTAATCCAACTAGGATTTAATTTCGGGCTTAATAATGGCTGAACTCTTGGGCCCATTATTAATACGAAATTAAAGTGAAACCAGAACCCAAATAATTAGCCCATGCACTCTAATGATCCAAATAGCTCTATGTGTGCAACCCAATAGGCTTTTATCACGTTGGCAATGATCATAAATCACATTTATGATCATAAGCAATGAACGGTGTCTAGCAACACATCATTGCTAACCAAGTGTTAAGATTGTCAATGATTCGACTAAACCTTTATGATCATCACTGATATATGCCATTGTCCCTTTCTCCAAGATATCAAGACTAAGCACGAGACATGGAATGTGTCACTCTCATATAGCCCAATCTTTGGTTTCTTAATTACCGAGTAGACTAACTTAAACTGATGACATTGATATCGTATATCAACTCATCCGAGCATGGCCATGCATTTCCTAAGTCTCACTCTATCAAGGGGCTCGAAGATATCACTCCCATTACATAGGAGGGACAAATCCCATCTTGATCATACAAATCACTCCACATGATATGTGACATACCCAGTGACCTCCTTCAAGTCCACTCAGTTACGAGCAACAAAGGAAAGTATCAAAGTATGTGACTCACATGTTGGGAACCTTGATGATCTTAGGTCGAAGGACTACATATACCATAATCACTATGAGAATCACTTATGACACTCATATAACGATCCATGTAGTGTTCTCACGGTGGGTCGATCCAGTACACAAGTTCTCCAACTTGTACCCATATGTAGACTACATATCTCATATTAGTCTCCACATATGCTAGTCGTTATGTATTGTTGCAACCCGTTTCACAATAATACTAGACCAGGGACGTTTAAGAATATCATTATTCTAGGGTTACAATTATGTTTATTAGGTGACGCAGAAACAAAACAACAAACATAATTGTTGGATTAATGCCTTAACAAAATATCATGACTCAATGTGCAAAAATACAATCATCTCATGATTGGCTTTTGGGCACAACACTAACACTTGATTACTAAGTTGACTAACTTAAACTGATGATATTGATATCATATATCAACTCATCCAAGCATGGCCATGCATTTTCTGTGTCTCACTCTATCAAAGGGCCCGAACATATCACTCCCATTACATAGGAGGGACAAATCCCATCTTGATCATATAAATTCCTCCGCATGATATGTGTCATACCTAATGACCTCCTTCAAGTTCACTTAGTTATGAGTAACAAAGGGAAGTATCAAAGTATGTGACTCACATGTAGGGAACCTTGATGACCTTGGGTCAAAAGGACTACATATACCATGATCACTATAAGAATCACTTATGGCACTCATATAACAATTCATGTAGCATTCTAATGGTGGGTCAGTCTAGTACACAAGTGTTAGTGTTGTGCCCAAAAAAGCCAATCATGAGATGATTGTATTTTTGCACATTGAGTCATGATATTTTATTGAGGCATTAATCCAGCAATTATGTTTGTTGTTTTGTTTTTGCGTAACGTAATAAACATAATTGTAACCCTAGAATAATGATATTCTTAAACATCCCTAGTCTAGTATTATTGTGGAGCGGGTTGCAATAATACATAATGACTAGCATATGTGGAGACTAATATGAGATATGTAGTCTACATATGGGTACAAGTTCGAGAACTTGTGTACTGGACCGACCCACCATTAGAACACTTCATGGATCGTTATATGAGTGTCATAAGTGATTCTCATAGTGATCATGGTATATGTAGTCCTTCGACCTAAGATCATCAAGGTTCCCTACATGTGAGTCACACACTTTGATACTTTCCTTTGTTGCTCGTAATTGAGTGAACTTGAAGGAGGTCATTGGGTATGTCACATATCATGCGGAGGGATTTTTATGATCAAGATGGGATTTGTCCCTCCTATGTAACGGGAGTGATATCTTTGGGCCCCTTGATAGAGTGAGACTTAGAAAATGCATGGCCATGCTCCGATGAGTTGATATATGATATCAATGTCATCAGTTTAAGTTGGTCTACTCGGTAATCAAGAAACCAAAGATTGGGCTATACGAGAGTGACACATTCCATGTCTCGTGCTTAGTCTTGATATCTTGGAGAAAGGGACAATGGCATATATCGGTGATGATCACAAAGGTTTAGTCGATTCACCGACAATCTTGTCACTTGGGTAGCAATGATGTGTTGTTAGACACCGCTCATTGCTTATGATCATAAATGTGATTTATGATCATTGCCAACATGGCAAGAGTCTATTGGGTCGCACACATAGAGCTGTTTGGATCAGTAAAGTGCATGGGCTAATTATTTGGGTTATGGTTTCAGTTTAATTTCGTTTTAATAATTGATACGATCAAAGAAGGCACAACCAAGGAAGGCAAGGACCCACTGAAAGTTTCTAGTGGACCATTGACAAGGAAAAAGGCTAAGGAGCTCACTAGTGCACTTCAAGCTCGGATGTTGACAGATTGGCGATGTTCTGGTGGAAAAATCATATATTGAGCCAAAAAGATCATAATTGAGTGATTCTTGATTCATTGGAAAGCTAACAGATAGAGCTACAAATCATATGCAGACCATGAAACCCAGTTTGCACGATAAGGAGGTCCAAATTAGCTTCAAAGTCGCGATTTATGAGTTATCGCTGGTTCAGAAGCAGTTGCATTATTTTGGGAATATCTTTCGATTTAGAAGTCCATTTTGTGTGATTCAAGTGTGGTTTCGAAGCTAAGAAAGATATCTACAACTTTCATGCTTTGCATTTTGAGAAATCATTGCTGCATCAAGTTCGAATTTCAGCTTGAAGTTGAAGACACAAGCAGGAACCACCCGAGAAGACTATTTTGGGGTTTTCATGGCCAATCTTGTATTTATATTTTATTTTCGTTCAAATCCTATTTAAATACATTATTTAGGAAGTTATTTAGGCTATGGAATAGTTTTAAATCATTTTGGGCAAGTGGAATACGCTGGATTTATTAAACTTGTTCAAACTAGGAATTAGAGTCCTAATTTGACTAGGATTTCCTATGTCTTTGTATCTAGGATTCCTAAGGGATTTAGGCTGCGAATTTTGCCCAGCTTTTAACCCTAGTTTAGGCCTATATAAAGGCACATATTCTGGATGTAAACATACAGAAAAATTTCGAAATAATATTGCTCTTTGGAGAGGTTTTCTCTTTGGTTCTTGGCGGACTGCCTTGGTGCACAAGTGTGCTTGTGTTCTTGGAGTTCTATACTTCTCGTTTCTAATCACAGGTTGATTAGGGGTGGGGGTTTTAAACCTAGTCTCTTTGATGTCTTGTGGAGCTTGAATCACATCTTGGGCGCGTTTCATGGTCTTTATACCATCGGGGTTCGCATCAGTTGGTATCAGAGCCACAAGTTCCATTGAAGGACATATCTTGTGTTCTTGTTTCCCTTCGTTTTTCTTTCAATTCTGTCCAGTAATTTTTGTGTTTTAATTCTCTGTTTTAATCTGTTTTCTTCTTGTTTCAGGTTTGTTCTTTTTATTCCACCCTTGTTCAAGTTCGAAAATCACAAAAACAACAAAAAGAAGTCAATCCATGTCACCTAGTATTCTCGGTTTCCATTCATTTGTTCTTGTCTAATTCTTATCTTTCTCTTTTGTGTCCAGCCATATTAATCTCTTTTGTTTTCATTGTTTCCAGCATCTTAGAGTCCGGAAAACTTCAAAAAAAGAAGGATCCAAGTTCAGGAATTTTCGGTATCAAAAAGTTGCTTCAAATTGTGCCAATTTCACTAGTTTTCTTGTCTTGGCCGAAAAGAATTCTAACTTTTTGTCTTTGGCAGCAAGGAGTTTGAAGGAGAACATTTGGTTAGCATCAAAACAGCAAGCAAAAAAAAAAAAAAAGGAGGAAAAAAAAAAGGAAGGAAAAGAAAAGAAAAAGAAAGAGCAAAGAAAAGAAAAGAAAAGAGCTTGCAAAAAGAAGTTTTCTCAAAGTGTTGAAAGTTTTGCGCCCCAAAACCTATCCCATTGTTTTTAAGCCAAAAAGCTTTCTTTGTGGTTCTTGTGATCATCAATTGCAAGAGCTTCCTAGAGTCTTTTAAAGCTTGTTTAGCCCACCTCTTTTGGAGTCAAAATAGTTCTTCAAAAATTCAAGTTTTTTTGTGTGCTTTGAGGATAGTTTTCTTAGAACTTTGGAGAACTCTTTGAATAGCAATATCTCACTAACAAATTGAGTGTTTTGAGTGATAATATTTTGAGTGAAACACGTGAGGTGAGTGCTTGTGAGGATCTTTGTTATTTTCAGGAGTATGGAGGGCCAAGAGGATAGGAGGATGAAAGTGAGACACAATGAGGAGCCAACCATGAGAGAATTTCAAGAAACTCTCAATAGACTTGTGGGGACGATTGAGGACATTGATTTGAGGTTGCCAACGAGAGGTCTAAGGAGAAAAGAACCTGAGGAGGAAGAAAGAGTTTGGCATGACCATGGGTTTCCAATGAGGTGTGAGCCAAGAGAGGATAATAACTTAAATTCCATCAAGCCTACCATTCCACCTTTCCAAGGGAGGAGTGATCCCGATGCATATTGGGAGTGGGAACAAAAGATTGAGATGGTGTTTGATTGCCATCATTACTCCGAGAAAGAGAAGGTTAAATTGGCTACCATAAAGTTCACTAATTATGCTCTTGTATGGTGGAATCAGGATGTTACTTCTAGGAGAAGGAATGAGGAGGAGCCCATACATACATGGAGAGCCCTTAAAGCCTTAATGAGGAGGAGATTTGTGCCTATCCACTTCACCTCGGGCCAATCTTCTACTTCTACTTAGATCCTGCACATTTGCACAAATGTGAGATCCACATCCAGTATCCAATACCCAAGATGAGGAAGTAGAAAAGTTAGCCTCTATAACAAAAATACCTGAAGCGGAAGTCTTACTTCCCTTTTCCTTAGCAAGTTCTTCAAGATAGAGCTTACAGTTGCGCTTCCAGTGTCCAGGTTGCTTACAATGGAAGCACTCCCCTTCCTTTGCCACACCACCCTTTGGTTTCAGTGCAGCTGAAGAAGAACTAGCATTGGACTTTCCATTAGCTTTATCCTTCTTCTTGTTGGCTTTTCCTTTTCCCTTGCCCTTTTGAACCATCAAAATGGGCTTAGCCTTCTTAAGGTTTTGCTCAGCAATTCTCAACATGTTGAGCAATTCAGGAAGGGACTTGTCAAGGTCGTTCATGTTATAGTTCATGACGAACTGACTGTAGCTTTCAGGCAACGATTGCAAGACTACATCAATAGCCAACTCTTTCTGAAGAGCAAATCCCAAATTCTCAAGATTCTCAATGTACCCAATCATCTTGAGCACATGAGGACCCACGGGACTTCCTTTAGACATCTTGCACTGAAACAATGCCTTAGAGGTCTCAAACCTCTCATGCCTAGCTTGCTCTTGGAAAAGCATTTTGAGATGTTCGATCATATCGAACGCCCCCATGTTCTCATGTTGCTTCTGAAGCTCAGATTCCATGGTAATAAGCATGAGGCATGCAACATCCAAAGCATCATCAGAATGCCTCTTGTGAGCATCCCTTTCAGCTCTTGGAGCAGTGGCAACAGCCTCATTCGGAATGGGCTGCTCTAGGACATATGCCTTTCTCTCTTGTTTGAGGACTATCCTCAACTTTCGGTACCATTTGAGAAAGTTGGTCCCATTCAATTTTTCCTTCTCAAGGATCGATCGCAACGAAAGTGTCGATGTGTTTTGTGCCATGGTTATCTACAACAGTAAATATGCGGTGTAAGAGTCATGTATTTTAATTCATTTAATAAGGACTTTTATTAAATGATACTCCCACTATTTTCCTCAAAATAATAACCCTCGATATTATTTTGGAACACCTCGGCGCTAAGGTATTCTAGTGGGCCAAGATCCATATTTGACCACAACCTGAGTCAGCTTTGGCTTTTCTCTCAAGTTACAGCTATTTAGGTAGGCAACTCCTTGCCAATTGCATCTTATGCAACTCTTGGATAGTTGGGTGAACAACACTTGTCCAAGCTCATCTCATGAACTTAAGCCCAACTCTATGCCTCTAAGTCCCTAATCCTATTAGGGTGACTTAGTTAAGTCGAACCCAAAGTTAGCAGTTTGGATATCACTATTATCCCATCGCGCCTTACCAAGATGAACATAGGTGCTTCGCTTTGGCAAACCCACCTAGTGTTGATCAAAGTCTTGACGAGTGCCAACATTTTGAAGGCATCACATTTAATGACTTAATATTTGTTTGAGGGGTTTTTTTTTTCTTTTGATCTCACCAATTTGTTATCTCCGGTTGTTTTATACATGCATCACATACAAATATAAACACATGCATCTCATGCTTACAAGAAATAAACGTGACATGGTTATAGCCCAAACTATGCGATATTCTCAAGCCAATGAGAATATCATAAAAGCCTAAGAAAAGAAAAGAGTCTTCACAAGCTCCTTCTCTTCCTTTCTTGGTTGCCTTTTTGTTGTCACCTCCTTGGACATACCACCTTGGACGATCCCATAATGCACCATTACATCAATAATAGAAACCTCGAGTTACATTCGAAGGGAGTAAGGTGAGAAGAGAATGTACAATGAGAGTGATAAGAAAAGGCACGACTCGCAGGCCGTATTTACAAGTACAACCAATCAAGGGCTATAACCATGCACCATGCTTCAAACACCGATCAGCATATCATGTCAAATCTCATTCAACAAAGATGCAGCCAATTTTCGCGTGTTGATTAACCAGTTTTTATTTATGTGGCGCCTCCCATACGGCGGTCCCGCTGGCCGGTCAGTGTCGTTTCTTCATATATCTCACATGTTCATTACGAATTTCGGTTATATGCATCATGAATCAATCTAATTAATCATGGCCGAAAACCAATCGAACACATAGCATCATGCGATTCAACACTCAATCCCGATTTAGGGTTTCACCAGTAGCTCTGATACCACTGTTGGGTTTCGGGAGCCAAACAGTGTAGCGGAATTTAACCGAAACCCTCCAGGATCCAAGTTAAACGGGGTAAACCGGGTGTTCCAAAATTTCATACCTAATTTTCGGTTGAGATCTCTCACTCAAATGTATAGTCGAATCACAAAACCTGAACAGTTGACTTGTTCAGGCTCTCTATGGTATCCACACGAGCCTCTCGGGATCACCACGCTTCCACCGCGTCCCGGCAGATGCGTTTCTCTTGCGCTCGCAATGCTAGCTTGCGTCCTCCAAGGAATTGCAAGAGAAGAGTGCGGCTGTCCTTTTTGGGAGGCTAGGGCAAAGAGACCTGCGAATTTCTCACTTAAAAGTTGTATTTATAGTGAGACTCAACTTCCAGGCCTAATGGGTTTCAAAGCCCTAATCCAATTAGGATTTAATTTCGGGCTTAATAATGGCTCAACTCCTTGGCCCATTATTGATGCGAACCCCGATGGTATAAAGACCATGAAACGCGCCCAAGATGTGATTCAAGCTCCACAAGACATCAAAGAGACTAGGTTTAAAACCCCCACCCCTAATCAACCTGTGATTAGAAACGAGAAGTATAGAACTCCAAGAACACAAGCACACTTGTGCACCAAGGCAGTCCGCCAAGAACCAAAGAGAAAACCTCTCCAAAGAGCAATATTATTTCAAAATTTTTCTGTATGTTTACATCCAGAATATGTGCCTTTATATAGGCCTAAACTAGGGTTAAAAGCTGGGCAAAATTCGCAGCCTAAATCCCTTAGGAATCCTAGATACAAAGACATAGGAAATCCTAGTCAAATTTGGACTCTAATTCCTAGTTTGAACAAGTTTAATAAATGCAGCGTATTCCACTTGCCCAAAACGATTTAAAACTATTCCATAGCCTAAATAACTTCCTAAATAATGTATTTAAATAGGATTTGAACGAAAATAAAATATAAATACAAGATTGGCCATGAAAACCCCAAAATAGTCTTCTCGGGTGGTTCCTGCTTGTGTCTTCAACTTCAAGCTGAAATTCGAACTTGATGCAGCAATGATTTCTCAAAATGCAAAGCATGAAAGTTGTAGATCTCTTTCTTAGCTTCGAAACCACACTTGAATCACACAAAATGGACTTCTAAATCGAAAGATATTCCCAAAATAATGCAACTGCTTCTGAACCAGCGATAACTCATAAATCGCGACTTTGAAGCTAATTTGGACCTCCTTATCGTGCAAACTGGGTTTCATGGTCTGCATATGATTTGTAGCTCTAGATGTTAGCTTTCCAATGAATCAAGAATCACTCAATTATGATCTTTTTGGCTCAATATATGATTTTTCCACCAGAACATCGCCAATCTGTCAACATCCGAGCTTGAAGTGCACTAGTGAGCTCCTTAGCCTTTTTCCTTGTCAATGGTCCACTAGAAACTTTCAGTGGGTCCTTGCCTTCCTTGGTTGTGCCTTCTTTGATCGTATCAGCTCCCCCCTCCTTAGAAGGATTCGTCCTCGAATCAAAACCTGCATTAGAAAAGGGAATTGAATCAATAACAATGAAATAATCAACACATAAGCACTTACCTTTCTCATAAGCACCAATAGAATGGAATATTTGTATATGGAGCTTTAATCTTGTGAAAAACTTGAACCAATATCCAAATGCAATGATACCTCCTGGATCAAAGACAAAGCTTGAAACAATTAGCACAAAAAATCTGAATGTTTGCACAATTTTCATCTTAACTCTAGGCATCACTTTCATTGCCTTTACCATCTCAAAAACATTATTCTCACAACAAGTAAAAGTGTAGGAATAATTTACCCTAGGGATGCTGTATGCACTCAAAACAAATGGACCTAAACTCACACAAGTGTTATGGTTATGAAAAGCACAAGTTATGCATGTCAAGACAATAGTTTGCATCGGCCATTCAAGAAAACAAGAATTGAACACAATGTGGCCTAAACTAATAACAAAACAAGGATGCACGAATTTCACAAAAATCCTAAGCATTTTAAATGAAACAAGATTGGAGTAGATAGGATTAAGTGAAACCAATTCAGTAGCAAACTTATTTTTGCATGTATATGCACAACAATGGATGAAATTTGTGAATGGGATGTGACATAAAAAAAAGGACTCAACATACCTCCTTAAAATGCTGAATTTAAAACCAGAATTTTCACTCAAAATAAAAACTTTCAGGTTTAGACATAAAGCAAAAAGATCAAGACTTAAAAGTTTGTGTAATGCATGTGTCATGACAAAAAGATAATTGCTGGAAATTAAAGATTGACACACAAAAATGGGCTGAACATGAATGAAAATCAAAGAAGTATGAAATGCATGGGTAACAACCAATTTATGCATGCAAAATTCCAAAGAAGTAGATTTAACTTGAGACAAAACAAAACAATGTGACATGGATGCAAAGCAAACAAAATCAAAAACAAAAGACTCCAAAACAGATTTTTCTTTAGAGAAACTCAAGCAATTCCAAAGATGATTTGACAAAACCAAAGAATTAGAGGCTTTTAAACGAAATTTTGTCAAATTTCCATGCTTACTTCCTTCTCTTAATCTAGTTTCATGAAAACCATTTGTCAAAATAACATTGCAAGCAAACACACATTGTTTGAGATTTTCATGCAAAACTACATCAAATCTAGGTGTTAGGAAGAAATACATTACAGTGGATGGACTTAGTCTCCAAGTATCTTCCTTCGGTGTAGGAACCATAAAATTTTCACCTTTGCACTCAATGACTTCGGTTGGAGTTACATTAATTTCATCCCCTTCAAACATAGGATAAAAAACAATGTTAGGCAAACTTTTGCATATGAAATCACTTGGACTCACCTCAAATTGTTCCTTTTCAACCTCCTTCATTGGTTTGATGCATGGGACATGGCTTAGAATATTAGGAACACCAACTTCTTTAATGGGCAGCAACTCACTTGATTCTTGTAGTTCATCTCCACTCAATTCCTGAAAAGAAGACAACACAACACTAGAAGAAGACTCCATTATGTTAGATGAAAGTATGGCTTCTCTGTAGGTCTTTCTCTCTTCACTCGGCTTAGGTTCATTGCACTCTTGTCTTCTCTCAACTTCGCACTCAATTTCTTCTCTCGGGAACTCTCCACTCTTCTTCCCCTCATGTTCACTCTTCTCACTTAACCTCTCGGTTGTTCTCTCAACTTTCCCCTCATCACTCTTGCCCTCAACTTTCCCCTCATTTACTTTTCCCTCAACCTCACTTTGAATTTTTCTTTGATCCTCCAAGACTTGTTGTGGTGAAAGTGGTACAAGCATGATTGACTTCTCTTGCTGAGATTGAGACAAGTCTCCTTTTGTGGCCTCCATGTTTGGCTTGGGCACTTCTCTCACATCCTTACTCCATGCTCCTCTCCATGTGGAAATTCCTCCTTGACACATCTTGGATGCCTTTGCTCTCTTGATGCTCCTCTCGGCCTTAATGGCATGATGAAGCAAATCCTCCATGTTGACATATGGCACCATCTCCACTTCATTGGCAATCTCAGGATTGAGACCATTAATGAATCTAGCAATGGTGGTCTCCTCATCCTCCATGATGTTGGCTCGGGTCAAGGTTATCTCCAAGTCTTTATGGTAGTCCTCCACACTCCTTTGGCCTTGCACTAGCTTTTGAAGCTTTAAGCGTTGATCTCTATAGTACTCACCTCATGTGTTTTACTCAAAAGATGAACACTCAAACACTCAATTTGTTAGTGAGAATATTGCTATTCAAAGAGTCCTCAAAAGTTCTAAGAAAATTGTCCTCAAAGCACACAAGAAAACTTGAATTCTTGAAAGCAATTTTGACTCCAAAAGAGGTGGGCTAAACAAGCTTTTAAAAGACTCTAGGAAACTCTTGCAATTGATGATCACAAGAACCACAAAGAAAGCTTTTTGGCTCAAATCAATGGGATAGGTTTGTGGGGGCAAAAATTTTAACACTTTGTGCCGACTTCTTTTGCAAGCTCTTTTCCTTTCTTTTCTTTGTTCCTTCTTTTTTTTTTCTTTTTCCTTTTTGCTTGTTGTTTTGATGCTAAAACAACTTCCTTCATGAAGTTCCTTGCTGCCAAAGACAAAAAGTTAGATTTCTTTTTGGCCAAGACAATAAACTATTGAAAAACTTGCACAATTTAAAACAACTTTTTGATACCGAAAGTTCTAGAACTTGGATCCTTCTTTTTTTTGGTGTTTTCTTGACTGTAGGATGCTGGAAATATTGAAAACAAGAAAGATTAATAGGGATGGACACAAAATAGAATGATAAGAAACAAACAAGGACAAACAAATTAAAACTGAGAACACAAGGTAACACGAATTGACTTCTTTTTGTTATTTTTTGTGTTTTTGACTTGAACAAGGATGGAAACAAAAAGCACAGACCTGAAACAAGAAGAAATATGATTAAAATAGAGAAGTAAAATATGAAATTACTGGAAAAAATTGAAAGAAAAATGAAGATAAACAAGAACACAAAGATAAGTCCTTCAATGGAACTTGTGGCCCTGATACCAACTGTTGCGAACCCCAATGGTATAAAGACCATGAAATGCGCCCAAGATGTTTTTCAACCTGCACAAGACATCAAAGAGACTAGATTTGAAGACCCCACCCCTAATCAACCTGTGACCAGAAACGACAAGTACAAGAACACCAAGAACACAAGCACACTTGTGCACCAAGGTAGTCCACAAAGAACCCAAGAGAAATTCTCTCCAAAGTAGCAATATTATTTCATGTCAAGGCTGTGTTTTACAACCAGAATATATGCCTATTTATAGGCCTAAACTAAAAACTCAGCAAAATTCGCAGCCCAAGTTACCTAGGAAGCCTAGATACAAAAGACTTAAGAAAACCTAGTTAAACTAGGATTCCTACACCCTTTTAACACATGTTTAAGGTGTGCAGTGAATTCCGTTTATCCTAAGTGACCTGAATCACTTCCATTGCCTAAATAACATCCTAAATAATGTAAATAAACAGGAAAATAAAATAAAATACGTTACAACACAAGATTGGCCATAAAAACCTCAAAATAGTCTTCTTAGGTGGTTCTTGCTTATGTCTTCAACTTCAAGCTAAAATTTGACCTTGATGCAGACATGATTTCTCAAAATTCAAAGCATTAAAGTTGAAGATCTCTTTATTAGATTTGAAAAAACACCTGAATCACACAAAACGGACATCTAAAGCCAAAGATATGCCCAAAATACGGCAATTGGTTTTGAACCAACCATGACTCGCAAATCGCGAATTTGAAGCTAAATTAGACCCCTTTAACATGCAAATTGGGTTTCATGGTCTGCATATGATTTGTAGATCCAGATGTTAGTTTTCCAATGAATCAAGAATCACTCAATTCTGATCTATTTAACTCAAGATATGATTTTTCTACCGGAACATCGCCAATCTGTCAAAATCCAACCTTGGCCATCATCTCCATATGATTCCTTGCATGTTCCAGCGGCTCCTTGCAAAATTCCAAGCCCTTTCTCCATGAGAAAGCTTGATCCAAAAGCTTGAAGTGCACTAGTGAGCTCCTTAGCCTTCTTCCTTGTCAATGGTGCACTAGTTATCTTCAATGGATCCTTGTTATCCTTGGTTGTGCCTTCTTTTATCCTATCAATGCCAGTTATGGCCCTCTAGGTAGCAGACCTTCAATGGTTAGGTAAGATTTGTTAAACAAGTCCAAATTCCTTGCTCAATGCCTCAATTAGTTTGAATTACCAAGTCAAGCAAGTCTATTAAGGATTAAGTGGTTCCTAGGTCATTTTGGCACCTAAGTGTCACTAGGAACAGAATGGTCATTTTGTACCCCAAGGTGATAGGTTCGGTATTTGAGCTCATGACTTGTTCTTTTGAATCCAAGTGACAAGAAACTAAAGAGTTGGACTAGATTGCCAAGTCTTATTTGAAGGAGTAAAGTGAAAGGTTGGGCAATTAAACCATTTCCAAGGATTTGGGGCTTCACTATTCATCATCTTCAACCTCAGACCCATAAAGCTCCTTCTCCTCTCATTTTTCATAGCCAAAACTTCAATTTTTCTTCAATTCTTTGCGAAAATCAAAGCCCTATGAGGTATATATAAATGATAAGGCTTCCTTTTGCATGGTTTTGGTGTGGTGAGCATTGGATGGCATTGTTCATGCTTCAGAGCATAGGTAACATTGTGGTCTTGTTGTTTTCTTGTTGTTCTTGGTTTCTAGAGCTTCCATGAGCTTGGGCCTAGTGAGAATGAGCTTGAATTGGTGCCTTATACGTTGAATTTTGCTTGGAACCATAGGAACACCCTAGTCGAGCCTTTGTTCGATGTGGTGCTTGATTGAGTGCTTGGTCTTCCTAATTGAGGTAAGGGATTTAGTTTACATACTCTTATAATGGATGTCTTAGTTGCTTGAATGTTGGTTTCAAGTGGTTTGGAAGATATGCATAGGTTATGGTAGATTTTGCTTGTGATGGACTAATGAGGTATGCTTGAAGCCTTAAGACTTGGTTACTTTGGCATATCCATGCCTATTGTAGGAGGTATTATAACTGGAGTGTTTGAAGGGGAACTATGAAGGTTTAGATGGCTTGGGAGGCCTCCAAACATACTATAGACAAAGTTTGAAAGGGCAGGGCTCGAGGGCATGGCGCCTAGGCGCCAAGTGGGGCTGTAGTGCCCGGCACCGCATTTAAAATCCGAGAGCAAAATGTTCCTAGCACCTCAGCACCAATTTTCGTGCCTAGGCGCCAGAACTCGACAGCATTGATATGCTGTAGTATTCTAGCAATAACTTTTCATTCGAGTGTCCGATTGAGGTGAGTCAACATTCCATGTAAAGCTAAGAGAACGATCTAGAACTTTCATGCTTTCACTGAATTTTGAATTGGCCTAGGTTTTTCTAAATTTTTCTCCAAATTGAAGGGTCAATGAATGCTTAAAGGGCCTTACCGTGGAAGGTGACCAATGGTACCTTAGTACCCCTTTTACCTCCTCAAAGCACTAGGTTTTGATCAAGTTCTCTTCCGTACAAACAAAGCATGAAGGAAAGTGCCCTAGGATGAGCTCGGAGCACTACAATAGGGCCGTTAGGAAAGGTTAAGGGGGTTTAGCACCATCACTAGTCTAGTTTGATGCTTTAAGCTTATGACACTAATGGGAAACCCTAGTGGACATGAAGGGTTCTATAGAACCTAGTAAATTAAGTCCACCCATCATAAATCTTACCATAATAGTGTGAACCAAGTAATGGTGGATAGTAGAGCACTAGGGTTGAAGTCTTAGTGCACTTGTTGTTAGTGTTGTGCCCAAAAGCCAATCATGAGATGATTGTATTTTTTTCACGTTGAGTCATGATATTTTATTAAGGCATTAATCCAGCAATTATGTTTGTTGTTTTGTTTCTGCGTAACTTAACAAACATAATTGTAACCCTAGAATAATGATATTCTTAAACGTCCCTTGTCTAGTATTATTGTGGAGCGGGTTGCAATAATACATAACGACTAGCATATGTGGAGACTAATATGAGATATGTAGTCTACATATAGGTACAAGTTAGAGAACTTGTGTACTGGACTGACCCACCATGAGAACACTACATGGATCGTTATAGGAGTGTCATAAGTGATTCTCATAGTGATCATGGTATATGTAGTCCTTCGACCTAAGATCATCAAGGTTCCCTACATGTGAGTCATATACTTTGATACTTTCCTTTGTTGCTCGTAACTGAGTGAACTTAAAGGAGGTCATTGGGTATGTCACATATCATGCGGATGGATTTGTATGATCAAGATGGGATTTGTCCCTCCTATGTAACGGGAGTGATATCTTCGGGTGCCTTTGATAAAGTGAGACTTAGAAAATGCATGGCCATGCTCGGATGAGTTGATATACGATGTCAATGTCAACAGTTTAAGTCAGTCCACTCGGTAATCAAGAAACCAAAGATTGGGCTATACGAGAGTGACACATTCCATGTCTCGTGCTTAGTCTTGATATCTTGGCCAAAGGGACAATGGCATATATCGATGATGATCATAAAGGTTTAGTCGAATCATCTACAATCTTGTTACTTGGGTAGCAATGATGTGTTGCTAGACACCGCTCATTGCTTATGATCATAAATGTGATTTATGATCATTGCCAACGTGATAAGAGCCTATTGGGTCACACACATAGAGCTATTTGGATCATTAGAGTGCATGGGCTAATTATTTGGGTTTTGGTTTCACAATAATTTCGTATTAATAATGGGCCCAATAGTTGAGCCATTATTAAGCCCGAAATTAAAGCCTAATTGGATTACGACTTTGAAACCTATTAGGCCTGGAAGTTGAGTCTCACTATAAATACAACTTCTAGTGAGAAATTCGTAGGTCTCCTTGCCCTAGCCACCCAAAAGGATAGCCGCACTCTTCTCTTGCAATTCCTTGGAGGACGCAAGCTAGCACTGTGAGTGCAAGAGAAACGCATCTGCCGAGACATGGTGGAAGTGTGGTGATCCCGAGAGGCTCGTGTGGATACCATAGAGACCTTGAACACGTCAACTATGCAGGTTTTGTGATTCGACTCTACAGTTGAGTGAGAGATCTCAACCGAAAATTAGGTATGAAAATTTTTGAACTCCCGGTTTACCCCGTTTCACTTGGATCCTGGAGGGTTTCGATTAAATTCCACTGCGCTGTTTGGCTCCCGAAACCCATCCATGGTATCAGAGCTACTGGTGAAACCCTAAATCAGGATTGATGTTGAATCGCATGATGTTAAGTGTTCGGTTGCTTTTCTGTCTTGATTAATTAGATTGATTCCTGATGCATGAAACCGGAACTCCTAATGAACATATGAGATATATGAAGAAATGACACTAATTGGTTAATGAGATTAACCCAAAATTGAATGGTATGAGATACCTATATGGAGTAGGATTTTTGCAATAGTTGCAAAAACCGTAGCTTGGTTCGGATTCAGCCTATTCAGGCACCAAAAGTAAGGTATTTTTGGTGGCTCGAATGGGGCAGTCTTGGGTGCATGAAATCGGCTAGTGGGACCGCCGTATGCGAAGCGCCACATAAATAAAAATTGGTTAATCAACGCGTGAAAATTGGCATGCATCTTTGTTGAATGAGATTTGACATGATATGCGGATTGGTGTTTGAAGCATGGTGCATGGTTGTAGCCCTTGATTGGTTGTACTTGTAAATACGGCCTGCGAGTTGTGCCTTTTCTTATCACTCTCATTGTACATTCTCTTCTCACCTTACTCCCCTCGAATGTAACTCGAGGTTTCTATTATTGATGTAATGGTGCATTATGGGATCATCCAAGGTGGTATGTCCAAGGAGGTGACAACAAAAGGGCAACCAAGAAAGGAAGAGAAAGAGCTTGTGAAGACTCTTTTCTTAGGCTTTTATGATATTCTCATTAGCTTGAGAATATCGCATAGATTGGGCTATAACCATGTCACATTTACTTTCTTGTACGCATGAGATGAATGTTTTATATTTGTATGTGATGCAAGTATAAGACAACCGAAGATAACAAATTGGTGAGATCAAAAGAAAAAATCCCTCAAATAAATATTAAGTCATTAAATGTGATGCCTTCCAAATGTTGGCACTCGTCAAGACTTTTATCAACATTAGGTGGGTTTGCCAACGCAAAGCACCTATGTTCATCTTGGTAAGGTGCGATGGGATAATAGTGATATCCAAATTGCTAACTTTGGGTTCGACTTAACTAAGTCATCCTAATAGGATCAGGGACTTAGAGGCATAGAGTTGGGCTTAAGTTCATGAGATGAGCTTGGACAAGTGTTGTTCACCCAACTATCCAAGAGTTGCATGGGATGCAATTGGCAAGGAGTTGCCTACCTAAATAGCTGTAACTTGAGAGAAAAGCCAAAGCTGACTCAGGTTGTTGTCAACTATGGATCTTGGCACACTAGAATACCTTAGCGCCGAAGTGTTCCGAAATAATATCGAGGGTTATTATTTTGAGGAAAATAGTGAGAGTATCGTTTAATAAAAGTCCTTATTAAATGAATTAAAATACATGACTCTTACACTGCATATTTACTGTTGTAGATAACCATGACACAAAACACATCAACACTTTCGTTGTGATCGATCCTTGAGAAGGAAAAACTGAATGGGACCAACTTTCTCAAATGGTACCAAAACTTGAGGATAGTCCTCAAACAAGAGAGAAAGGCTTATGTCCTAGAGCAGCCCATTCCGAATGAGCCTTCTGCCACTGCTCCAAGAGCTGAAAGGGATGCTCACAAGAAGCATTCTGATGATGCTTTGGATGTTGCATGCCTCATGCTTATTACCATGGAATCTGAGCTTCAGAAGCAACATGAGAACATGGGGGCGTTCGATATTATCGAACATCTCAAAATGCTTTTCCAAGAGCAAGCTAGGCATGAGAGGTTTGAGACCTCTCAGGCATTGTTTCAGTGCAAGATGTATGAGGGATGTCCCTATTGGGTTTCGGGAGGCAAACAGCGCAGCGGAATTTAACCGAAACCCTCCAGGATCCAAGTGAAACGGGGTAAACCGGGTGTTCAAAAATTTCATACCTAATTTTCGGTTGAGATCTCTCACTCAACTGTAGAGTCGAATCACAAAACCTGAACAGTTGACGTGTTCAGGCTCTCTATGGTATCCACACGAGCCTCTCGGGATCACCACGCTTCCACCACATCCCGGCAGGTACGTTTCTCTTGCGCTCGCAGTGCTAGCTTGCGTCCTCCAAGGAATTGCAAGAGAAGAGTGCGGCTGTCCTTTTTGGGAGGCTAGGGCAAGGAGACCTGCGAATTTCTCACTTAAAAGTTGTATTTATAGTGAGACTCAACTTCCAGGCCTAATGGGTTTCAAAGCCCTAATCCAATTAGGATTTAATTTCGGGCTTAATAATGGCTCAACTCCTTGGCCCATTATTAATATGAAATTAAAGTGAAACCATAACCCAAATAATTAGCCCATGCACTCTAATGATCCAAATAGATCTATGTGTGCGACCCAATAGGCTCTTGCCATGTTGGCAATGATCATAAATCACATTTATGATCATAAGCAATGAGCGGTGTCTAGCAACACATCATTGCTACCCAAGTGACAAGATTGTCGGTGAATCGACTAAACCTTTATGATCATCACCGATATATGCCATTGTCCCTTTGTGCAAGATATCAAGACTAAGCACGAGACATGGAATGTGTCACTCTCGTATAGCCCAATATTTGGTTTCTTGATTACCGAGTAGACTAACTTAAACTGATGACATTGATATCATAGATCAATTCATCGGAGCATGGCCATGCATTTTCTAAGTCTCACTCTATTAAGGGGCCCAAAGATATCACTCCCGTTACATAGGAGGGACAAATCCCATCTTGATCATACAAATCCCTCCGCATGATATGTGACATACCCAATGACCTCCTTCAAGTTCACTCAGTTATGAGCAACAAAGGAAAGTATCAAAGTATGTGACTCACATGTAGGGAACCTTGATGATCTTAGGTCGAAGGACTACATATACCATGATCACTATGAGAATCACTTATGACACTCATATAACGATCCATGAAGTGTTCTCATGGTGGGTCGGTCCAGTACACAAGTTCTCTAACTTGTACCCATATGTAGACTACATATCTCATATTAGTCTCCACATATGCTAGTCATTATGTATTATTGCAACCTGCAACCTGCTCCACAATAATACTAGACTAGGGATGTTTAAGAATATCATTATTCTAGGGTTACAATTATGTTTATTACGTTACGCAGAAACAAAACAACAAACAAAATTGCTGGATTAATGCCTCAATAAAATATCATGACTCAATGTGCAAAAATACAATCATCTCATGATTGGCTTTTTTGGGCACAACACTAATAGTCCCGTGGGTCCTCATGTGCTCAAGATGATTGGGTACATTGAGAATCTTGAGAATTTTGGATTTGCTCTTCAGAAAGAGTTGGCTATAGATGTAGTCTTGCAATCGTTACCTGAAAGCTACAGTCAGTTCGTCATGAACTATAACATGAACGACCTTGACAAGTCCCTCCATGAATTGCTCAATATGTTGAGAATTGCTGAGCAAAACCTTAAGAAGGCTAAGCCCATTTTGATAGTTCAAAAGGGCAAGGGAAAGGGAAAAGCCAACAAGAAGAAGGATAAAGCTAATGGAAAGTCCAATGCTAGTTCTTCTTCAGCTGCACTGAAACCAAAGGGTGGTGTGGCAAAGGAAGGGGAGTGCTTCCATTGTAAGCAACCTGGACACTGGAAGCGCAACTGCAAGATCTATCTTGAAGAACTTGCTAAGGAAAAGGGAAGTAAAACTTCCACTTCAGGTATTCTTGTTATAGAGGCTAACTTTTCTACTTCCTCATCTTGGGTATTGGATACTGGATGTGGATCTCACATTTGTGCAAATGTGCAGGATCTAAGTAGAAGTAGAAGATTGGCCCGAGGTTAAGCGGACCTACATGTTGGAAATGGAGCAAGGGTTGCTGCTTTAGCCGTAGGGACTTATGTTCTCACTTTACCTAGTGGATTAGTTTTAGAATTAGACAACTGCTACTTTGTGCCTACTATTAGTAGAAATTTGATTTCTGTTTCTTGTTTGGACAAGAAAGGTTTTTGATTTATAATAAAGGACAAATGTTGTTCTATTTATTTGAATGAAGTTTTTTATGGTAGTGCTCAACTTAGCAATGGGTTGTATGTTCTAGACCTCGAAGATCCAGTCTATAATGTGAATACCATGAAGGTCAGATTAAATGATTCAAACCTGACCTATCTCTGGCACAGTCGCTTGGGCCATATAAATGAGACCAGCATATCCAAGCTCCATAAGGATGGACTCTTAGACTCATTTGATTTTGAATCATATGAGACATGTGAGTCAAGTTTGTTGGGCAAGATGACCAAACCCCATTCACAGGGCAAAGTGAAAGGGCTAATGACTTACTAGGACTCATACATAGTGATGTATGTGGCCTTATGTCTACACAAGCTAGAGGAGGTTTTCATTACTTCCTTACTTTCACTGATGACTTTAGTAGATATGGCTATATGTATCTCATGAGACATAAGTCAGAATCCTTTGAAAAGTTTAAAGAATTCAAGAATGAAGTAGAGAATCAACTCTGGAAGAGTATTAAAGTGCTTCGATCAGATCGAGGTGGAGAGTACTTGGATCGAGAATTCCTTGACTATCTGAAGGAGTGTGGTATAGTATCACAACTCATTCCACCAGGTACACCTCAATGGAATGGTGTATCTGAAAGGAGAAATCAAACTCTGTTAGACATGGTTCAC
Source organism: Aquilaria yunnanensis (assembly GCA_039654915.1). Taxonomy (NCBI): domain Eukaryota; kingdom Viridiplantae; phylum Streptophyta; class Magnoliopsida; order Malvales; family Thymelaeaceae; genus Aquilaria; species Aquilaria yunnanensis. The sequence continues at coordinate 50,301,918 of CM077594.1, read as the reverse complement.
TCTATGATGAGTCAAGCTGACCTTCCAAACTCCTTTTGGGGACATGCTCTAGAGCCAGCTACTTTTACACTAAACCGACTTCCATCTAAATCGGTTCAAAAGACACCATATGAGATATGGAGTGGGAGGCATCCCAATTTGTCTTTTATGAAGATTTGGGTCTGTGACGCTTGTGTGAAACGTCAATCCTCTGACAAACTAGGGCCCAAATCTCAAAAATGCCTTTTTTTTTGGTATCCCAAAGAAACAAAGGGTTATTATTTCTACAATCCTTCTGAGCAAAAAGTGTTTGTTCCTCGAACTGGTGTCTTTTTAGAGTTTATCTCTAAATAAACTAGTGGGAGGAAAGTAGAACTTGAAGAAATTCAAGAACAACAAGGAGACATCGAACCTGAAATGGAACCTGAACAGACAACACAAGATGTTGTGGTTCAAGTGTCTGTTACTCTAGCATAGAGCCCACATAGGTCTGGTAGGATTCGGCATGAGCCCGAGAGATATGGATTTCTCGTGACTCACACCGGTGATGTGATGCTCATGGATCAGGATGAGCCCACAACCTACCAACAAGCTATGTCGGGTCCTAACCCTGAGAAGTGGCTAGTGGCCATGAAATCTGAGATGGAATCCATGTATGAAAACCAAGTATGGACTTTAGTTGACCCACCTGAAGGGGTAAAACCCATAGGGTGCAAATGGGTTTTCAAGAAGAAAACTGACATGGGCGGTAATGTTATTACCTTTAAGGGACGATTGGTTGCAAAAGGTTTCAAGCAAATTCACGGTATTGACTATGATGAAACTTTTTCACCAGTTGCTATGCTTAAATCCATCCAAATTTTGTTTGCTATTGCTGCACACTATGATTATGAGATATGGCAAATGGATGTCAAAATTGCATTCCTAAATGGATAGCTACTTGAGGATGTGTACATGACACAACCTGAGGGTTTTGTCACTCCTGAGAATGCCAATAAAGTGTGCAAGTTGCAAAGGTCCATTTATGGACCGAAGCAAGCTTCTCGAAGTTGGAATCTTCGTTTTGATGATGCAATCAAAGAGTTTGGTTTTATAAAAAATGAAGACGAACCTTGGGTCTACAAGAAGGTTAGTGGGAGCACTATTATCTTCTTGGTGTTGTATGTAATGACATACTACTCATTGGGAATGACATTCCTGAGCTACAGTCTATGAAGACTTGGCTAGGGAAATGTTTTTCTATGAAGGACTTGGGTGAAGTAGCCTATGTGTTAGGCATCAGGATCTATAGAGATAGATCTAGAAAGCTTCTTGGCCTAAGTCAAAGTACATATATTGACAAGGTGCTAAAGAGGTTTACCATGCAAGATTCCAAGAAAGGATTCTTGCCCATGTCACATGGTATCACTCTTTCTAGATCTCGGTGTCTGAGTACAACCGAGGAGAGAGAGCGCATGAGTAAGATTCCATATGTCTCAGGAATTGGATTCATCATGTATGCCATGATATGTACTCATCCCGATGTCTCATATGCTTTGAGCATGATGAGTAGGTACCAATCGAACCCCGGTGAAAGTCACTGGACAACTGTTAAGAACATCCTTAAGTACTTACGAAGGACTAAGGATGCATTCTTGGTCTTTGGAGGTGAAGATAAGCTCGTTGTAAGGGGTTACACCGATGCAAGCTTCCAATCCGATAAGGATGATTTTAGATCGCAATCTGGTTATGTGTTTTGTATTGGTGATGGTGCTGTCAGCTGGAAGAGTTCGAAGCAAGAGACAGTAGCTGACTCAACAACAGAATCTGAGTACATTGCCACCTCTGATGCTGCGAAGAAGGTAGTTTGGATCAAGAAGTTCATCACTGAACTTGGAGTGGTTCTAAGCATTGTCGACCCGATAGAGCTCTATTGTGACAATAGTGGAGCAATCGCATAGGCTAAGGAACCTTGATCTCACCAGTGATCCAACCATATACTCCGATGCTATCATCTCATCAGGGAGATCATCGAGAGGGGTCAGGTAAGGATATCCAGGACTTCGATAGAAAGCAACATTGCTGATCCACTGACAAAGCCCCTTACACAGCAAAAGCATGATAGCCATTCTAGGTTCGTTGGTATTAGATACATGGATGATTGGCTTTAGTGCAAGTGGGAGATTGTTAGTGTTGTGCCCAAAAGCCAATCATGAGATGATTGTATGTTTTGCACATTGAGTCATGATATTTTATAAGGCATTAATCCAGCAATTACGTTTGTTGTTTTGTTTCTACGTAACTTAACAAACATAATTGTAACCCTAGAATAATGATATTCTTAAATGTCCCTGGTCTGGTATTATTGTGGAGCGGGTTACAATAATACATAACGACTAGCATATGTGGAGACTAATATGAGATATGTAGTCTACATATGGGTAGAAGTTGGAGAACTTGTGTACTGGACTGACCGACCATGAGAACACTACATGGATCATTATATGAGTGTCATAAGTGATTCTCATAGTGATCATGGTATATATAGTCCTTCGACCTAAGATCATCAAGGTTACCTACATGTGAGTCACATACTTTGATACTTTACTTTGTTGCTCGTAACTGAGTGAACTTGAAGGAGGTCATTGGATATGTCACATATCATGCGGAGGGATTTGTCCCTCCTATGTAACAGGAGTGATATCTTCAGGCCCCTTGATAGAGTAAGACTTAGAAAAATGCATGGCCATGCTAAGATGAGTTGATATACGATATCAATGTCATCAGTTTAAGTTGATCTACTCGGTAATCAAGAAACCAAAGATTGGGCTATATGAGAGTGACACATTCCATGTCTCGTGCTTAGTCTTGATATCTTGGACAAAGGGACAATGGCATATATCGGTGATGATCATAAAGGTTTAGTCGAATCATCGATAATCTTGTCACTTGGGTAGCAATGATGTGTTGCTCGACACCACTCATTGCTTATGATCATAAATGTGATTTATGATCATTGCCAACGTGGTAAGAGCCTATTGGGTCACACACATAGAGCTATTTGGATTATTAGAGTGCATGGGCTAATAATTTGGGTTTTGGTTTCACAATAATTTCGTATTAATAATGGGCCCAATAGTTGAGCCATTATTAAGCCCGAAATTAAACCCTAATTGGATTAGGGCTTTGAAACCTATTAGGCCTGGAAGTTGAGTAGCACTATAAATATAACTTCTAGTGAGAAATTCGCAGGTCTCCTTGCCCTAGCCTCCCAAAAGGACAGTCGCACTCTTCTCTTGCAATTCCTTGGAGGATGCAAGCTAGGATTACGAGCGCAAGAGAAACGTATCTGCCGGGACGTGCTGGAAGCATGGTGATCCCGAGAGGCTTATGTGGATACCATAGACAGCTTGAACACGTCAACTGTTCAGGTTTTTTGATTTGACTCTACAGTTGAGTGAGAGATCTGAACCAAAAATTAGGTACGAAAATTTTTGAACACCCGGTTTACCCCGTTTCACTTGGATCCTGGAGGGTTTCGGTTAAATTTCGCTGCACTGTTTGGCTCCGAAACCCATCACTTGTGGCCTAGCTAAGTTGTGACTTGAGACACAAGTGAAAGCTTAGTGCATCCTTGGTAGGTTAAATGGGCAAGGCTTAGTACCTTGGTGATCTAGGCAAGTATATTAGCTTGAGACACCAAGTGGGAGCCTGATGCTGGGTGGAGGCTTAGTACTATAGTGTCCTAGGCAAGCCAACAACTTGAGATACTATGGGGGAGTCTAGTACACCTAGTGGGTTCCTTAGAACTCAAGCGAGGAGCATCCACCATGTTCACCTGCACAACAACAATGGGAATGTTAACCAATGAGCTAAGCTCACCAGGACATCAGCAAGCTAAGCTTGCTAGGAGTGAGTTAGGGGCCGAGAACTCGCCAGGCATTAGGTGACATCCGTGCGAGGACTAGGAAGAGGTAGGGTGCCAACCGACTCCAATATATGCGCATATGTTTGGCTTCAAACTGCACAAGGCCCGTAGTAGATTTCATATGTTATATATATGAGTGTCCTTAGGTTTTATTTGCAAATTTTTAATGTTTGTTTGCAGGTACCGGAACCCTTTACTCTAAATCTTCGGATTCTCACTCCATTTAGTGTTTTTTTGCAAATTGAATTTGTAAGGAGCTAGTGACCTTGGAGGGTTGCCAAGGTAGCATTTATATTTTAGCTAACCACCTATCAAAACTATTCATTGATTCTAGTTTACTGCTAGTTATGTGTTGTGCTAACTATAGTTGTTTTCCAGCCTTGTAGAGGCAAGTGGGACAAGGACGGACATAGTGGACCATGGATCTCAGTAATAGTCTTTCAGTATACATATGTATGCTAGTTTAGCCTCTAATGTCTCTCGGTCGAGTAGTATTTTAGTTGCTTTTGGGCATGTACATAGTCTTTACGTATGTAATGATGCATGTGCATGGTTATTACTTGTAGTAAATACACTTATGTTTTATGCTTTGACTTATGGTTTGTTTATGTTTTATAAAAGCTGTGGCAATGTTTTTTATTCATTTTCTTAAATTTAAATTCAATTTGAAGCAAGCACATGCATAGGGCATTGTAGGTTAATAACTAGATGCATGAAAGGTTTTAAAATGGGACAAGTAAATAACTAGCCAACTGCAACTAGTATGGAACTTTGTTCCATAGTCTTCCTGGGAGGACCCCATTCGAGGAAGAGGACACTATGATACCTCACCAACAGATTGAATTTGTGCTCATACTCTAGGAAACTGAGGTTGTCCTACCTTAGAGCATCAAATTCAACTTTCTTCATATCCTTGATGGCATCACTGATGTACTGCTCCTGAAATAGCTGAGTAAACTCTGGCTAGCTCATCTCAATATCTCTTCCTAGCCTTCTTCCCTTCTGTATAGCATACTTATCTTTGGTGTTTCTCCACCACATCTCTGCATTACCTACCAAGTTGTAAGTAGCCAGTGACACCTTCTTGGTGGAGCTAAGTGGCATCCTTTCAAACATCTTCTCAATGAAGATTAACCACTTCTTAGCTCTCTCAAGCCCAGCGCTTCCATCAAATTATGGAGGCCTTAGTCCTCAGAACCTCTCCAGCAGTCTGACCTCATCTAGGCCTTCTAGATCCTCTGCCCTTTGTCTATTGGATCTGTGAGACTCCTCAACATGGCGATGCTCTCTATGCCTTCTCCTACCCCTTCTCTCATGATCTTCCCCAATCTCATTCCTACTGGAGGAATGGTCATAGACTAAGGGATTGGTCCTGGACACCTGACCAATCTCAGATCTTACTCTTCTGCCTCTCAGATTTCTCCAATCCTCATCTTCCACCTCATCAACTTCATCATTATTGTCTCCTGTTCCTATAGAACAAACATGTTCAAATGTGTTCCTAGCTTCCTATTCTAGTTGCTGCTATGTTACAACCTCACAAAAATGGAAGAATTCCAATTGTCATAATGGCTAAAAACTATTATATTTTGTAATTCTCATTATAGTGATTGAAGTGTGGGGGGTAAAAGGCATGATCAACACCTCGTTAAAAGTGTTCCATGTTCGTAACTTGGCCCCCAAGAAAAGCCTTAAGGATTGGTTGTTTGTCAAGCAACCTATCAACTTTTTTGTAAGATTTTGGAAATTTGGGTACTCAATTGCAAAACTTTTACAAAAGAGATTTGGAGAGTTATGAGAAGGATATTAATGCCCGTTGGCATCTTCGTTATACGACATGGTAGGTCTGAGCAGGACTTCTGGTGGAGAGATGGTGGTAGAAGAGACTTCTGTCGTGAGATTGCCTGAAACACTCAGAAGAACAAGGATTAGGAGGTCCCTGGAATGTTTTTCTGGGGCTGGAGCCTCCGACGCCTAAGTCAGTGTCTGGCAAGTAAAAAGTAATGAATGGATAGTAAAGACTAATAAACTGTATCATTCTAGCCATGTACCCCCATGTTTATTTCCTCCATTATCAAGTATATACTTAGATTAAACCAAGGAATTTTGTTTTACATCAATAGCCCACCTATGGACCAAGTTATGGATTTTTTAAGTTGGTTACAAAATTCTGACCAAATGAACAATAATTTAGCCAACTTTGCAACGTCATATCTTTTGCTACAGGGATCCAAATTCATAAATTCCAAATCCCAATTCAACCTCTATATGTTATCTAGATCTGACCAAACTTTCATACAAATATTCCTTCTACACATGGAGATATAGAACTCTAAGTGCAGAGTCAAAATTCTGGTCACTCTATGACCATTTTGCCCATACAAATTTTCATAGGTGTGCAAACACTTCATTCACAAGGAGAAAGCACTCCAAGGCTACGCCATATATGTCCATTACACATAGAAAATACATTCCCTTGCATTTAACAAATTTATGTGACCAAAACAGAATTTACAAGTAAGCAGCCCATCATTCACACTTAGGCAGCTTTGCACCACATCACTTACATAGACAAAACATTACTCAAATGTTCACATACTTGTCCCATTTTGTATACACTACATGTACATGCATACATGCACTACAATATGGTCTTAACTTAGTGAACTATGCACCCTAAGTTACAGGAGTGCCTGAAATGCAATGGACTCCAGAAAGAGGATGCTCGACAGCTGCTGCACAACACAGTAAGTACCACCATTAAAAATATCAATGTGCTCCTAAAATCACAAAAATTTTCAGATAATAACTTGACATATGGATGTTCATGTACCTAAAAGTTTAGATGAAAACTCAAACCAAAAGGGTTAGTTTGAAGGTGATCTTTCTGCTGAACCTGAAATGACAAAATTGAGGGGAGTAAGTTTCATTGAGAAACTTAGTAAGGGTAACACTTGGTTTCTTAAGGTAATGTGATCCTCATTAAAACCTGCATCCAAAGACACTAAAACAAAAAAATGACAATGCATATATACAAGATATAGCAACCAAATGCAGCATCCATTCACAACATACAAACACATGAAATGCAGCAACAACAATAACCATAGGTTAGTCCGTAAAATATGCAAGAAACTTAAACAAATCACTATGGCAGCCCTCCTCAAGCTAATGCTTGGCCCTAGGAGGATTTTAAAAGTAGTTAGTACTAACTTTAGGCTCTAGAAACCTTTTTTTCTTGCTTCCATCTTTAGCATGGTAACACTAAGGCCGAAACCTTGCCATGCTTCTTTCCTCTTAACCCATACTTGGTTCCTAGAGCTTTTTGCTCTCTTCCAAGCATGGTCTTCGCTTCATGGATGTTTGGAAATACAGTAAACAATCCAGAAAACTTTAGAAAACTCTTATTTCACTGCCATCTTCATACACTTGACAGTTGGTCACAAAAGCTTCAATAAGTGCACTCCCCTCACTAAGCTTGGTTCATCAAGCTTATGGCTCTCTTCCAAGCTTAGCCCCTAGCTCCATGGATGTTTGAAAATTGTAGAAAACAACCCATGACAGCAAGAGAACCCTTACCTTGAGTGTGTACTGAAATTGGAGCTTGATCCTAGGTGCACCCAAGTCTTAGCACCACATAGCTTCCGATTGCCCTTTCTTGCTTTCTTTTGCCTTCAATTTTAAGCTTGGAGGTATGGTGGCTATGGAAGAAGTGTGGGGGTGGAGATGCTACATTTTTTCTATTGGAAGAGATCAAATGTGGGACATAATGACAAAGATAACACTTATAAAGAGTTTAGTGCACAAAACACACTTAATAGCCTTAGTTAAGCTTTATGTCATTTTCCTTGCTACAAGACCATGGTTTTTAGTCTTAATTTCTTGGCCCACATTTGACTTTGTTTCCATGCTTTGGCCAGCTATCCCTTGAGTGGGATAAGTGATTTGGCCACTTAAATGGCCTTAAATGAGCTTAAGGGCACAAAAGACACTTAACAAGCTTAACCTTGCTTTATGTCACTTTCCTTCTCATTAATTATGGTCTCTTTGTCTTAAACTCATTGGTACACATGTGCCCACCATTGTTGACTAATTATCAAGCCTTGGCTACCTCCCCCATGGTGGGAAAACTCCAAATTGCTCCATTTGACTTAAGTAAAAAATGTACACATCAAAAGGCTTACACTAGGACACTTAGGTCCTTTATGCCCTTTTGTGTTTTCTTTGTCTTTAGTTGTCTTCCATGAGCAATTTGGTCCTCCAATAGCACTTTCATACCATTCATATCCTTCTCATAACTCTCCAAATCTCTTTCTTAAGATTTTTACAATTGAGTACCCAAGTTTCCAAAATCTTACAAAAAAGTCCATAGGTTGCTTGACAAACAAGCAATCCTTACGGCTTTTCTTTGGGGCTAAGTTACTAACTTGGAACACTTTTTAAGGAGGTGTTGATCAGACCCTTTACCCCCTACACTACAATCACTATGGTGAGAATTACACAATATAATGGTTTTTAGCCACTATGACACACTTGAAATTCTCCCATTTTTGTGGGGTGGTAACATTTCTGGTCTTTCACGGAGGACATGAACTTGTTCTCTGAAGACAACTAGTAAATGGCTGCCCAAATGGTGTGGGGCGTGCTCACCCAAGACACGTTCAAATCTTTCGCAGAGGAGTGCCCGAATGAGGAGGTCCTCGCTGCGAGGATGTCCGAGCACGTTGCCCAGGTATTCTTCAAACCCCTTATCCTTTCTCCAAATTTTTCTAAGTGTTTGCTTTTCTTTGCAAAGCTTCACCAAGTGTCCTTCTTTTTGTAGCTCTTGGAATCCAGTGGATATTTCCGAGCTTGGGCAGCAAAAAAGTTGATGGCCAGGGGCCTCATCGTTTATAGTCATGGTGACTGGTGGAGAGACTTCTGGGAGGAAGAGCGCCTGGTGGAATGGATAGCCCAAAGGAGAGTGCCTGAAAGCTCAGAAACAAAGGGTTAGGAGGCCCCCGGAGTGTTTTTCCGGGGGGGGAGCCTCCGACGCCCAAGTCAGTAGTGGCTGAGAAAAGGCAGAGGAAATAGCACCAAAGGCTGAAGAGTCTTGCCTGGTAGTTTTCTCAGAGTGTGGGGCAGTGTTTGGCCAACCAACCAGCCTCCTGCCAAGTATTAATTCCTGGTATTTATAGGAGCGCCTAGCCCGTTCAGATCACGACACGTGTTCGGTCGGATGTTCCCTGAGTTTCTGGGCATAGGGGACAGATAGCTGGTAGCATGTTGCCTTGAGCCACGTGCTAAGATGGGCCATGATGCGATTCTGATGGCATCCGTGTGTCAGAGCGCCTATTGAGGCGGCTTTATGACGTCTATGAAAGGACGTGTCAGAGGCTTCCTTAAATGCTTCCATAGATGTTCCTGCCGTACTCCCGAGGTCCCTGGGTGAGGTCGTCCTTTAGTTCGGACAGAGCCTCTTCGGGAAACAAGCCCTCAGCTCGGGGGTTCCCAGTTTCAGGGAGTTCCGCCTTCGGGGATATCATGTTCGGCTCGCCATGTCTGGTGCCGCTTTTCCGAAGGCGATCTGTTCACAACCTTGGGGGGCCGAGTAGTGTTTCCTAGCGTGCCGGGCTCGGAGCTCTTCGGCTATCTCCCGAGGTGCCTGATCGCACCTTTTCTCGGGTAGCGCCAGCTTCTTCTGGCCGTTATTGAGGCAGGGAGTTCGGCCAGATAAAGGCGATAGCGTTTGGCTATCACATGCCCCCCTTTGGAAAGCCGAAGTGAAGAGTTCGGTTTTGCATCTCTTTCCGAGGTTGTGTATGGGAGTTTCTTTGGAAGCTTAACCTGTTCCGAGGATGCGCCTTTTGCCCGAAGATCATGGGCTCTTCGGCCTTGGCCTGTTATTTGGTGTCTTCGAGGCGGAGCCTGTGCCGAAGATACACCTCTTGCCCGAAGGTCATGGGCTGTTCGGCCGTAGCCTGTTTCTTGGCGTCCTCGAGGTGGCCTGCTCTTTGTTTCTGCAGGTCTGTTTGGCCAAGCGTGTTAGTCTGAGCGGCGCGTCCCAGTTTTCCAGGGATGTCAGAAGACGTGTCCCAGCTTGCAAGGGACGTTTGGAGGACGTGTCCCCCATTTTCGCGTAGCGGTTGACACGTGGCGCTTTGCCATTGGAGGAGAGTCGCGTCGGTTACAGAGGGCGCGCCTTTTCAGGTGCAGAGAGCAGTTACGGCGACGGTTCGCCTCCAAAGGGTACTTATGAGGATGTTTCGGTTACCCATCTCTGGCTTATAAATAGCCCACTCCATCATAAGTTCCTTTTGCTTTCTCTTATGCTCTTTTCTCTGTTTTGCCCCTGTTCTTGCACTTTCTTGCTTTCTGTGGCGGAGCTACCTTAATCAGAGCTTTTTTCCAGCCAGCTTTCACGACGGCGTCCTCAGATTTTGGCAAATCTTTCGGTGGGTTTTTATTTTTCGGAGCGCTTTGATCCCTGTGTTCTTTTGAGTTTTTCTCTAGAAACTATTTTCTTCCATTTTCAAACTCATTTTTATGTCGAAAATGCCCATTCCTGAGAGCTGGCAGCCTCTTTTAGCCCATCCTTGTTGCACCACCCCTGAGAAGTTAGAGAGGTGGAAGAAAAAATTCTTTCTTCCCTGTTACGCCATTACTAGGCTGCCTCGTTCTAGCCATTATGCTTTTTCAAACCACAGTAAGGAGGTTACCATTTTTCGAGCCCAGCTGAAGGCCGGTCTTCGGTATCCTCCCCCGAAGATGGTGTGCGAGTTCTGCAAATTTCATGGCATTGCTGTGAACCAGCTTCCCCCGAACTCATTCTGCTATTTTAACGCCTACCTCTGCATGTGTGGCGTCTTCGGGATAGAACCTAATTTCAGAATTTTTATGCAGTATTACAAGCTCTCTGTGGTCCCGAAGGGTGGCTTCTATTTCATGCTACCTCGGGGATCCGGGAGCAAGAAATTCATGTTCACCTTCGCCACTAAAGATAGCTGGCGGGGGTGGCAACAGAAATTTTTCTTCATGAAGATGGACGAGGCCTGGTCGTACGTTCCGACCAAATGGGCTCAGGGAACACTGGATGTGGACGTTGCTGATCCGAGGATGCTGCTGACCCCAGAGTTAGCTCCCTTGTTCGCGGATTTCGACGACCGCATTCAGGCTGTCTCTGACTGGGATCCCGAGGTCGTTCCGCTTGCCCTTTACCCTTTTCCAATCAACTGGAGGTTGATGACCGAAGAGGTCCTTCGGGAGCTAAAGGTGGTAAAGGAGCACGAGACTGACCTCGAGATGCCAGCTCCTGCCATCGCCGGGAAGGATTCCTGGTTGGTCAAGCTTCTTAAGGAGGATATTTCTTTCGAAGTGCTTGCCGAAAGTGAGTTATCTTCTACTCCTTTACTGTTCTTTCGTTGGACTCACGCTGATTTTTCTCTCCTTTTTCAGAGATGGGCGACGCGACTGCTGCCTATTACAAGGCCCTTGTTACCGGCCAAGTGGAGAAGGGTGATCAGACGAACAAGGCGTCTTCCCGAAGGCGGAAGTCTACTGGCGCGGGACCTTCGAGGAAGCGGGCAAAGAGAGCTGCCCAGGCTCCTTTAGAGGAACATCCCGAGGAGACTGCCGAGGAGCTTGGGGTAGCCGAGATTCCGGAGTCTGAGGCTGCTGCTTCCGAGGTCCCTTCGACCGACGTCCCTCTTCAGAGTCCTACCGCGTCACAGGCCCTCCTTGATGTAGTGGTAGAAGTACCTTCTGCCGAGGAGCGGCGCAAGCGGAAGGGCAAGGGCATTTCGGGGGAGGACTCCGAGGACGATGTTGTTGAGGTTCCGCCAGGTTTGTTTCCAGACAAAGTGTACTTCCTCTGTTTTTTTCTGGATTGGCTTCTTTGTCTTTAATCTCCTTCTCATTCTTGTCATGCAGGGGAGTTGACTACCCCTGGCTGGGTGGCCGATCATGCTCAGAAACGAGCTCTTCGGGATGCCAAAATCCCACAAGGGAAGATACCCAAGGAGCCTTTTTGGACGTTTACGGAGGACATGGATATGTACTCAGAGGACGCTCCTCAAATGGCTAAGGAAATTTTGAAGGGGGTGCTCACCGAGGCCTCCTTCAAGGCTATAGCAGCGGCCCACCCGGGGGATAACACCCTCGCCGCAAAGATCACCGAGCATGCTGCTCAGGTATATCCTTCACAGCTCTTTCCCTTCAATTTTTTCCTATGTGTTTGGCTCTTACTGACCTTGCGTTTATTTTTTGTAGCTGATGGGGTACACCGCCTTTCTCCAAGTTCGGGTGGCCAGGGAGGTTGCTTTTCGAACTTCGGCCACTCGAACCATGAATGAGACGAGGACCGCACTTGCGGAGGTGGTCACCAAAAACCAGCAGCTGAAAGAGGCTGCTGAGAAAGAAGTAGCTGCCCTTCGGGAGGAGTTCCGGAAGGAAAAAGAAGAACTTCAAAAAGACTCCTCTAGGAAGATCGCTGACCTCGGTGACCAAATAAAGGGAGTGCTCACCGCTAACGAAGATCTTCTTCAGCACAAGGCTGGTTCTGACAGCCGTATAGTGTCGTTGACGGGTGAGAATAACGCTCTCCGGGCCGAGGTCGAGTCGCTGAAGAAAGAGCCGAAGGGGGAGGAGCGGATAAAGGCGCTGGAGGATGAGGTCGCGGATCTGAAGGACGAGGTTGATGACCTTGAGCTTGAGAAGAACAAGTCTGATCAGATGAGCAAGGTCGCTTTCCAGGACGGCTTCTGCCTTGCTCGGCACCAGATTCTCCAGAGGTTCCCAGATCTAGACCTCTCTTTTCTAGAGGGTCTAAACATTCCTAGGGGACCTCGGTGGAAATGGTCCAAGGTTGAACATCTGAAACTTCCTCCTTCAATTCCAGCGCCGAAGGTGATGGAAAAGGCCGGGCAGACGAGTGGCTCTCGGGACGCCGCAAACCCTTAGCCAATTTTAGGGCCCCTTTTCCTTCCCTTCTATTTTGTAATCCTTCTTCGGGCAGTTCTTTATTTTAAAGCAGCTTTGCTCTTAATGAGAAATTTAAAGCTCTTGCAAGTTTCTTCATTTCCATTGTCCCGAACACGTTCGCTCAAGAGACTTCGAAAAACCTGCTATTAAAGAAACTTTTTTACCTTCCTTTGTCCCGAGTGCGCTTCTTCGTAAGACTTTCTGGAAGGCCTGAAAAAATTTGACTAAGTCTTCTTGCAGGCTTTTGTATTTCCAATTTACCCAGAACATGATTGCTCAAGGGACTTCGGAAACCCTCAGTCAAAAATTTTTTATTTTTCCATTTGTCAGGAGCATGTTTGCTCAAGGGACTTCGGAAAACCTTTCGCGAGATTTTTCACTTCCCATTTTCCCGAGCATGTTCGCTCAAGGGAGTTCGGAATATTATCTCTGCGCTGTCTATGGCGAGTACTTCTGCGAGTTTTTTGTTTTCCATCTTTCCCGAGCGTGATGGCTCAAGGGACTTCGGAAAACCATATCTGCGCTTTATCATGGCGAGCATCTTTGCGGAATTCTGTTTTGCATAATTTCTGTGCACTTAAGAATTTTTCTCAAGGCCATTATGTACAACATAACTCCTCCGCTCAACCTTAAGCGTAGAATTCTTTCAAGGCGTCTTCAATTCTACGCCTTCGGCGTCGCCAAGCTTGTACACGCCTTTTCATACTTCGTCGAGAACCAAATAGGGTCCTTCCCAATTTGCGCGAAGTACGTCATGGGATGGCTTTCGGGGTGCGAAGTCGGCCTTTCGGAGAACGAGGTCTCCCTTCATGATTTCTTTTGGCCTGGCCCGTAAGTTTACAGCCGCGGTCACTCTTTGCTGAAAAGCTTTTCTTCTCAGCTCGGCTATTTCTCGGTGTTCGGCCATAAGATCGACATTGGTTCTCAGGCCGAGGTCATTACCTCCATCATCAAATACTTGCACCCGTACTGAAGGTTGAACTACCTCTAGTGGGATAATGGCCTCTGTTTCGAAGACGAGTGAGAAAGGAGTTCCCCCTGTCGCTCTTCGGGGCGTCTTTCGGTAGCTCCATAATACACTTTGGAGTTCTCCTGGCCATTTGCCTTTGGCTTCCCCTAGTCTCTTTTTCTGGCCATCTTTTATGGTCCCGTTCGATACTTCCACCCGTCCGTTGCTTTGGGGGTGAGCTACTGGGGCGAAGTGCATCTTTATTCCGAGGTCGCTGATGGATTATTGGAATTCTTTGTCTATGAACTGGGATCCATTATCAGCTACTAGTACCCTCGGTATGCCAAATCTGCCTACGATGTTCTTCCATAGGAACTGCTGCACTCCTTTTGCCGAGATAGTTGCTAGTGGTTCTGCCTCCACCCTCTTTAAGAAATAGTCCACAGCTATAACGCAGAATTTCACGCCTCCGGGTGCTGTGGGGAGTGGCCCAACAAGGTCTATACCCCAGACTGCGAAAGGCCAAGGGTAGTCTGCCGAAGTTACCATTTCCGAGGGTGTCCTCTGGATTTTCACGTGTCTCTGGCAGCTACCACATTTCCGGAAAAACTGTCTTGCGTCCTTTTTCGGGGTAGGCCAGAAGTATCCTTGGCGGAGTATCACTGCTACCAGGGCATCAGTTCCAATGTGTGAACCACACATGCCTTCATGAACTTCTTCAAGGACCTTTTGAGTATCCTTTTCATCCACACGTGTTTGCAGTGGATTCGCATATTCCTGCCGATATAACTCTTCGCCAATCAGGAAGAATCTTCCGGAGCGTCTTCGCAGTCTTGCAGCATCGCCGGGGTCTTCGGGGAGCAAATTCTCTGCGAGCTATCTTTTTATTGGGTCTTTCCATCCTGTTAACGAGGTTGTCATGCTCAGCACTGAGATGCTCGGATGGTCTAGCACCTCGGCATATGTTTCTGACTTCGCCAAGCAATCTGCCTCAGTGTTATTCCACCGGGGTACATTTTTGATTCGTACGGTGTCAAACTTTTGGAGGAGCTTTGCTACTAGCTTATGATATTTTGCCGAAATTGGGTCCTTCGCCCCATAATCTCCTGTCGTCTGCCGAACTACCAGCTGGGAATCGCTGTGAGCCTTTAAGTTTCTCACGCCAATCTTTCTGGCCAAGCGTAATCCTACTATGAGGGCCTCATACTCGGCCATATTGTTGGTGGCGTTGAAACTGAATTTGATGGCCTTCATTACTTCTAGGCCTTCGGGGCCTCTGATAATCATTCCAGCTTCCTTGTGTTCGGACCCCGAGGCTCCGTCTACGTGCGAGGTCCATTCTGGCTCACGCTCTTTTGGGTCCGAGTGGCTCTCCTCAGTGGTGGGTATTTCAGCGATAAAATACTTGATTTCATGTTCGCCAAGCTCTATGCACCACTTGGAGAGCCTTCCCGAATGGTCAACTTTTTTCATAACATCCCGTAGCGGTAGACTACTTCGGACGATGATGGGGTGAGCCTGAAAGTGTGGCCGCAGCCTTTTCCCTGCAAGCACTAAGGCATATATAGCTTTTTGAAGCAAAGGGTACCTGACTTCGGCGCCATGCAGGGACTTGCTGACATAGTAGACCGACCATTGCTTTGGCCCTTCTTCTTTTACGAGGACCGAGCTCACAGCTTTTTCTGTGACGGCGAGGTATAAGACGAGGGGCTCTCCCGAGGTTGCGAAAGGGTCGGCAGGCTGGCCAGGTAGACTTTGAGTTCTTCAAAGGCCTTTCAATCTTCATCCCAAGGATGATCATTTCTTCCGAGGTGGCCTTCCATTTTTGTTTCCTTTGTGAGGACTTTGAAGAAAGGTCTACACCTATTTTCCTACCTGGAAATAAACCTGCTCAGAAAGGTTATTCTTCCGGTGAGCCTCTGCACATCCTTGACTGTGGCGGGAGTTCGAAACTCAAGCAGAGCCTTAATCTTCTCGGGGTTAGTGTCGATGCCTCTTTCGGATACCATGTACCAAAGGAATTTTCCCGAGGTCACCCCGAAGATGCACTTCTCAGGATTAAGGCGGATCCCGAAGGCTCTGAGCTTTTGGAAAGTTTCCTCTAAATCTGCAACGTGGTAGCCAGGCAGCTTGCTCTTGACTATTATATCATCAACATACACTTCCATGTTTCTCCCCATTTGGTCTTTGAAGACCTTGTTCATCAGCCTCTGGTGGGTGGCTCCTGCATTTTTGAGCCCGAATGGCATCCTGATATAGCAGTATGTTCCTCCCTCGGTGATGAAGGCAGTCTTCTCTTCATCTTCGGGGTCTGTGCTTATCTGATGGTAGCCACTGAAGGCGTCTAGGAAACTTAGGAGCCCATATTCAGCAGTTGAATCTACCAGTTGATCTATTGGCGGCAAAGGGTATGAGTCTTCCGGGCAAGCATCGTTCAAGTTTCTGAAGTCGATGCACCTCCGGAGTTTGCTGCTACCTTCTTCTGTGGCGATGACCACATTGTTTGGGGCACTTGACCTCCCTGATAACTCCAGCATCTAGTAGACGCTGGACTTCGGTTTTGACAAAGTTGCTTTGTTTCTTTTGCCGGACAGGCCTCGCTTTTGGACTTATTTTGAGGCTATGTTGTATTGTGCCAGGGTTCACCCCCGGCATATCTTTTGGCGAGTAGGCAAACAGATCTTTATTTTCCAGCAGAAAGGATACAAGGTTTTCTTTGTCACCTTCGGCCAAGCTCTTCCCTATTCGGGTAGATTGACCTGGGACAAGCTCTATTGCTCCGATTTCTGTTTTGGCGAGATCTTCTTCATTGCCTTTTTCTGGTGCCCTTGCCTCCATTGTTTGCGCGAGGTTGCTTGCCGGAGCTTTTCGCGCTTTTACAAACACCTTTCTTACCTTGGCTTGGTCTATGAATACCTCTACATCTCCATCCTTGGTGGCGAATGTGCAGTTAAGTACGTCACATTAGGGCGAATATGCAGATTCCCCATTGTCTGCCTTCCAAGGATGGCGTTGTACGAGGACGGGACGTTCACGATGATGAATCTCGCCATTGTAGAGGCGTACAGCTCAGCTGCTCCGTTCACTGAAGTCCCTTTCCTTATCAGCCGTAGGTCGATCCATCCGAGGACGGGGAGTTCGGATGGTCCAGCCTCAAAAGTGGGCGAGGTGACAGGCTTCAGTTCGCTGCTGGAGATGCCCAAGCTCGACAGCAGGTGCGAGAATAGGACGTCGGCATTTGAGCCATCATCAAGCAATACTCTTTTGACGTCCCAGTTCCCTATTCTCGCTATAATTAGTAGCGGATCGTCGTGGGGGAAGACGACAGTGGAGCCATCTCTGCGAGCCAGCTTCTTTGATGGACTTTGATACTCCATGACTGCAGTTTCTCTTGCTTTCCCCTTTCTTTCCGAGGATGGGAGCCCCGTGGTGATGGTTTGGATAACCCCTGGTGGAGGTGGAGGTCGCTTTTTTGGACTTCTATTTCTCCGCCTGTCGGAGTCATAGTCCTCATCTTCGGCCCTTTCTTCCTCCATTTTTTTGTCTTTCGGGGATGGCATCCTCAGGTATTTCCGAAGTTGGCCATTTTTTATCAGCGACTCTATGTACTTCTTCAGCTGGAAGCAGTCTTCGGTGTCATGACCATGGTCGCGATGAAACTGGCAGAACTTCTTTGCATTTTTCTTATTATCGGCGGTCATGGCCCTTGGTCGCCGAATCTGCGTCCCTTGCCTTTCCAGCGCCATGAGAGTGTTGGTCCGTGAAGTGCTCAATGGTGTGAAACTTTGAGGTTTCCTTCCTCGCATCCCCCGAGGTCGTCCTGCGTATTCGGTAGGATGCCGAGTTTGTTGACTGGACTCTTCGGGGCGGTGGTGATCAGACTTCGGCCCAGCCATTCTTAGTTCTTCGGCGGTCATGTGCTGTTCTGCTCTTCAGTAAAATTCTCCGAGGGTCTCCGGGGGGTCCTTTGAGAACTCGTATAACAGCTGTGAGTCTCGCCGAAGGCCTCGTGTCATGGCAAGAATACGGATTTCGGGCCTGAAGTCTGGGACACTTAGAGCTTCCTTGTTGAATCTTTCGACATAGTCTCGGATGGTTTCTCCATTCCTCTGTTCTGTGTCGAACATCTGCACAGGCATCTTTGCCGTAGGTCTACTCCCAATGAATTGCTATGTGAAGGCCGTGGACAACTCCTGGAACTCAGTGATGGTTCCTGAAGGCAAGGAATTGTACCACGCCGTGGCTGGCCCTGTGAGGGTGACCTCGAAGCACTTGCACATGGTAGCGTCATCAGCACCGTGTATTGTCATGCTGCGTCTGTACTTCGTCAGATGGGCTTGTGGATCAGTACGGCCATCATAAATCTCCAACCAAGGTACTCTGAAGTCACCTGGCATGGCTGCCTCAACAACGGCCTGAATAAATGGCGAGTCATTTTCGCAGCATGTTCCCGAGGGTCTGGCCCAAACGGGTTTTCTGGCCACTTGTTCCTCCACTCTGTCCAGCCGTGCTAGTATCTTCTCCATCAGTACTGCGGCGCTAGGGCCTTCTTCAGGCAATGGAGATTGCCGACACCTCTTCGGGGGGCAAGTTCGGCGCTGAGGGGACAAGGACCTCAGCTCAGGCGACGAACTGCTTCGCTGTGAGACTCTCGGTCGCTTGGACCCGGTTAGTCCCACAGGCGGTTTCTCGAGGGCTATATTTTCTGTGGATGATTCTTCGCGAGGGTCTCCACTCCCCGAACTGCGATGTGTAGACTTGGGACTTTTCTCCCGAGGGCGTGTCGATGAGGGGGATCTCTGGGCCTGTGCTTGCTGTGGCCACTTTCGGTCGATCTGCTGGGTCATTCCAGACACGACCGAACGCTGAAAGTCCCTCAAGAAGCCCATGGTGATTACCAGAGGGCGGTCTTCCTCAGGCGCAGAAGTCCCTGGGAGTGTTTGCTCAGCAGCCAGTTGTATCTCAGGCGCGGACGGGGACTTCGGGAGCCCCTTGTCCTTAGAACGCCGAGTCTCAACGACGGCGATCTCAGAGCGGTTTCCCACAGACGACGCCAAATGATGGCCAGGGGCCTCATCGTTTATATTTATGGTGACTGGTGGAGAGACTTCTGGGAGGAAGAGCGCCTGGTGGAATGGATAGCCCAAAGGAGAGTGCCTGAAAGCTCAGAAACAAAGGGTTAGGAGGCCCCCGGAGTGTTTTTCCGGGGGGGGAGCCTCCGACGCCCAAGTCAGTAGTGGCTGAGAAAAGGCAGAGGAAATAGCACCAAAGGCTGAAGAGTCTTGCCTGGTAGTTTTCTCAGAGTGTGGGGCAGTGTTTGGCCAACCAACCAGCCTCCTGCCAAGTATTAATTCCTGGTATTTATAGGAGCGCCTAGCCCGTTCAGATCACGACACGTGTTCGGTCGGATGTTCCCTGAGTTTCTGGGCATAGGGGACAGATAGCTGGTAGCATGTTGCCTTGAGCCACGTGCTGAGATGGGCCATGATGCGATTCTGATGGCGTCCATGAGTCAGAGCGCCTATTGAGGCGGCTTTATGATGTCTATGAAAGGACGTGTCAGAGGCTTCCTTAAACGCTTCCATAGATGTTCCTGCCATACTCCCGAGGTCCCTGGGTGAGGTCGTCCTTTAGTTTGGACAGAGCCTCTTCGGGAAACAAGCCCTCAGTTTGGGGGTTCCCAGTTTCAGGGAGTTCCACCTTCGGGGATATCATGTTCGGCTCGCCATGTCTGGTGCCGCTTTTCCGAAGGCGATCTGTTCACAACCTTGGGGGGCCGAGTAGTGTTTCCTGGCGTGCCGGGCTCGGAGCTCTTCGGCTATCTCCCGAGGTGCCTTATCGCACCTTTTCTCGGGTAGCGCCAGCTTCTTCTGGCCGTTATTGAGGCAGGGAGTTCGGCCAGATAAAGGCGATAGCGTTTGGCTATCAAAAGTCTTTGATCCGATCTCAGACCGAAGAGCGCTTGGAAAAGGCCAAGGTATTTTGTGCCAGCTTGGTCATCAAGTAGGCCAAGCTAAACAAGATAACCAAGGAGGAGGCGGACAAACTTCGGGAGGAGTTCTTGAGGAGTCAAGAGCAGCTCTTAAAAGATTTATCCCAGAAGATGTCTGACTTTGGCACGAATGTCGTTGAGCTTACTTCGGCAAATGAGGCCCACCAAAAGGAGAAGGAGGAGGACTCTGCTCTCCTGACGAAGGGCCTCGCAGACAATGCCGATCTTCAAGCCAAGGTCGACGCGCTAAAGAAAGAGGTGAAGAAGAAGAAGATGAAGAAGCTGGAGAAGAAGGTCACCGAGTTGAGGAACGAGCTAGATGACTTGCCTGTCCAAAAAGACAAGGCCGATCAGGCAACCAAGGTTGCGTTCCAGGACGGCTTTTGTCTGGCTCGGCAACAAGTCCTGGTGAAGTACTCCAGCCTTGACCTCTCTTTTCTAGTTGCCTTGGACATTCCCGAGGCGCCTCGCTACTCCTGGTCAAAGGTAGAACATCTTAACTTTCCTTTTGCTCCTCCTTCAGTGCCAAAGGTTACGACAAATGAGGTTGGCGATAAAGTAACTTGCGACGATGAGGTCCCTTAGGCGTCCAGGACTTCACTTCTTCTTTTTTCTTTGTAATCTTGTTCTTGTAATGCTCATTTTTGTAATAAGGCTCAACTTAATAAAATTCTTTCTTTTCTTCAAAATTTGGCTAAGTCTCAAGACAAGTTTCTCCTTAAATAATCTTCGGTTCCAAGGGTTAGTTTGACCATTTTCGGTTTGGGACCCTCGAGAAGATATATTTTCGCGCTTATTACCAACCATCTTCGGCATAGCGTTAGTTTTGGCGGATATCTTTTGGCAAAGCTTTGCCTGTTTTTATCAGCTATGTTCAGTTGACATATCTTCAGAGAAAACCTGTTACTTTCCTAAGTAGATTCCTTAGGTGGGACTATTTTCCATAGAAAATTTTTCTAAGTGTAGAACTTTTTCAAAGCATCTAAATGCCATGTACTTTTTAGTTCTCCACCTTCAATATCTTCGAGCTTATAGACTCTTGGCCAAACTTCATCAACAACCAAATAAGGCCCTTCCCAATTTTCCCGAAGTACTCAGTGAGACAGTCTTCGGGGCTCAAAGTCAGCCTTTCGGAGGACAAGGTTCCCCTTCTTGATTCTTTTTCACTTGACTTGTGAGTTCGCAGCGATAGCTACTCTTTGCTGAAAAGCTTTTCTTCTAAGCTCAGCCACTTCTCTGTGTTCGTCAATGAGGTCCAGCTTAGTTCTCAACCCCAGGTCATTCCCCTCTTCGTTGAACACTTGTACTTTTATTGATGGCTGAACTACTTCAATAGGAATGATGGCCTTTGTGCCGAAGGGCATTCTAATATAACAGTATGTACCAACTTCAGTGATGAAGGTGGTTTTTTCCTCATCTTTGGGGTCCATCCTGATTTGATGATACCCGCTGAAGGCATCGAGGAAGCTAAGGAGGCCATACTCCGTAATTGAGTCTACCAACTGGTCTATTGGTGGCAAAGGATATGAATCTTTGGGGCAAGCATCGTTTACATTTCGAAAGTTGATACACATTCGGAGCTTATCGCTCCCTTCTTTCATGGCGATAACCACGTTACTAAGCCATTCGGGGTACTTGACCTTCTTTATTATGCTTGCTTCCATTACGTGTTAGACTTCGGTTTTTATGAAGTTGTTCTTATGTACCGAGAGGCTTCGCTTTTTTTGTTAGACAGGCTTTGCCTTTGGGCGCACCTTAAGTCTATGTTGGATTATGCGATGGTCTACCCCAGGCATGTCCCTTGGCGAGTACGCAAACAGATCTTTGTTCATTAATAGAAAAGATACAAGTTTTTCATTGTCACGTTCGGCCAGTTTGTTCCCCATTCGAGTACTTCGGCCAGGGACAAGTTCCACATCTTCTATTTCTATTCTCTCGTGGTCTTTTGTTTCTTCTCTTTTTGCCTCCTCTACAAGCATGGCCTTTCTCACTTCCCCTTGGTCGATGAAGGTCTCAGCATCTCCGTCCTTCGTTGCGAAGGTGACAGTCAAGTATTTCACATATGGGAGGATGTGGAGGTTTCCTTGTGTTTGTCTCCCAAGGATGGCATTATATCACGAGGGGACATCTATGACGATGAACCTTGTCATTGTGGAAGCAAAGAGCTTTCCCTTGTTCTGTGGTGAAGTTCCCCTTAGCATTAAAGGGAGGTCAATCCATCTGAGCACAGGGAGTTCGGACGGACCTACACCGAAGGTAGGGGAGGTGATAGGCTTGAGATCACCTTTTAGGATACCCAAATTCGGCAGCAGATGAGAGAATAAGATGTCAGTGTTAGAACCATCGTCGAGGAGTACTCTTTTGACATCCCAACTCCCTATCCATGCCATGATTAGAAGTGGGTCGTCCTGAGGAAATACTATGATAGACCCATTTTTCCGAACAAGCTTGTTCATTGTGTTAACGAATTCCATCACCGAGATCTCCCTGGCTTTTCTCTTTCTTTCTGCCGAAGGTAGTCCAGTGGTAATCGTCTGGATTATCCCAGCCAGAGGTGGTGGATGCCTTTTGGGATTCCGATTCCAGCATTTGTCGGAATCATCGTCCTCATCATTTCATTTCCTTTCTTCTTCCTTCCTCCCTTTCGGGGAGAGCATTAGCAAGAAGTGCTGAAGTTCACCCTACTTTATTAGAGACTCGATGTACTTCCTCAGCTGGAAGCAATCCTCAGTGTCATGCCCGTGATCCCAATGGAACTGGAAGAACTTCTTCATATTTTTCTTATTTTCTGAAGTCATAGCCTTCGGACGCTGGATTGGGTTGCCTTGCCTTTCCATGGCCAGTAGTATGTGTGTTCTAGAAGTGTTCAAGGGAGTAAATGACATGGGTCTTTTCCCCTTCTGCTTCCGAGTTTTTCCCCCACCCTCGGTTGGAAACCAGGGTTGATGACTTTGGCCTTCGAGATGATGCTGATCAGACTTCGGATCTCCCATTCTCAGCTCTTCAGCTATCATATGCTGTTTGGTTCTACGGTAGAACTCACCAAGGGTGTCCGGGGGGTCTTTTGAGAACTCATAAAAGAGTTGTGAGTCTCGCCGAAGTCCCCGTATCATGGCGAGGATGCGTATTTTGGGACAGAAGTCCAGCACGCTCAGGGCCTCTCGGTTAAATCTTTCGGCATAGTCGCGGATGGTTTCTCCATTCCTTTGCGCTAAGTCGAACATTTGAACGGGCATCTTTGCCATCAGCCTGCTGCAGATGAACTACTGTGTAAATGCCGTGGACAGCTCTTGGAAACTCATTATAGCCCCAGGGGCAAGAGAGTTGTACCACGCAGTTGCCAGGCCGGAGAGGCTGACCTCAAAACACTTGCAATGGGTGGCATCCTCGGTACCGTGCGAACCATGCTACGTGTCACGCCCCAAACTGCCCCTGGCCCACCTGGGCCCGATTAACAGAGTAATGCAGTGGAAGTTACTTAAACATAAGGGCTTTACTAAATAATATGAGCACCTACGGCGTGACTCCAGGATCTATTCTGGTACTAGCTTGTTACTTAATTACTTTCAATGTGTTGTCAGGGTGCTCTTCAGGAACGAGCTAATACCTATGTGGAATTCTAGTGTTCCATCAAGTGTACTAATCCAATGCATGGCAACAAAGAAGCCCATCTCATTTTCAATTTTTGAAAACCATATTTATATGACCATGAGCATTTAGCCAAGTCTAGTACACATAACATAATCATCCATCATGGCATTCCATCAAAAATCATCTAGAGCTAATCATGATCACAATGTGCATCAAACAAGCATCATCTACTTGGAAAACGTACCAAGGATGCTATATGTCCATGATTAGTTTAGTTCAGGTTTTACAGATCAAAACCTTATTTCTACCCAAACTTCAATTCATAAAAACCTGGAACACATTCCACCTTAATAAACCTTGTTCCCACAACTTCTAGACTCCATAAGCCTGCACAAGGAAGTCCAAACCATTAGCTTGATTCACCAGCAAGCTATACCACATAAGTCACTTTGAACAAATGAATATATTGAGCAACACTATACACATACCCAACCCTTTAACACATTGTAACGAGTACTCTGGTACTCTTCGCTTGATCTATCAAGCCATCCATTTCCTGAAAAGGTATAGCAGGGCGGGTGAGTTATAAAACTCAGTCAGAATCCCGACGGCATCCAATGCCTAGTGAGGTAATAATCTCATGACTTTCAAAGTCATCATACGGCTTCCAAAGCCTAAACTTGTGCCAAGAATGTAATGGCAAATAATCCATGTTCCTGCAAAGGAAAAACACTAAAACAAAGAAAACACAAGATATAGCACAATAACAATAACAACAATAATATGGGTTAGCATGCACAAACAATTTTAGAGAAGCATGCAACTCAACACACACAACACTGTCCTTATAACATCATGTTCCATGTCATCATGGGCATCGCAAGCATTAGCATAATCCATACCACTAATCCCGGCATGCCATTTATAACCTACTAAGCGCTCCTTAGCTTGGGAATTGAGTTGGCCAAACTCAATTCTTAGCCCTAAATGCTTGCTAATTACTCATGAGTAAACCATAATTTCCAAAGCAACAATACCTTGCCCATTATGCACTTATGTGCCCAAATATCCAACTAAGAAAGTATCATGAGTCCTCACAAAAAGTAACAACCACATAGCCCTAACATGCACACCTACGGTCACTTGGTTCTTTGACCATCACATAGGGGCACTAATACTCACAATGAAAGGTCATGGAAAATATACCATGCAGAGAGTGAGTATAGGGATTCTTACCACCATTTGTGTAACCTTTTGCTCATTGTCCTTGCCTTTCTTTGCTCTATTGTTGTTGGAACTTATCTTTTCCTTAATGGACCTATAAGCCCAAAACATCTAGCAAGTTAATAATTTTCTTTCGATTAAACAAGAGAACCATAATTTACCAAGCATACTTGGTTTAACTTACTCAACCTCTACTTAAGGAGGTACGGCCCAATTCTACCATTTCTGTGAACTGAAGCCCATTTTCTGTGAACACGGGCCTATATTGGCCTTTTCCTGGAATCCAGGCCCAACTTGGTCTTCTCAGGAACTTTAGGCCCAACCTGGCCTTTTCTGCAAATTTAGGCCTAACTTGGCCTTTTCTGGAAATTTAGGCCCAACTTGGCCTTTTTATGAACTCAGGCCCACTTGGCCTTTTATTCTCTCCCAGGCCCATTTGGCCTTTTACTTTCTCTCAGGCCCATTTGGCCTTTTATTTCTTTTCTGGACTTGGCCCAACTTCTCTGTCCAAGTCTAATTCAATGAAGCCCATTTTGTCAATTTCACCAATATGCCCCAAAATAGCCCATTTAGGAGTTTCTGGACCATTTACCACCAAGAACACTTGGTTTTCAATTTGGGCCTTCAAATTTATGCCTAGAATACTTGGCTAACACCAATATTCACAGAAGTGGTGTCATGGCCAAATTCATCATCATTCTTTCTTTACCATTTTGGCTACACATTTTACTAGGAACACCTAGCTACCATGAACATATGGTTTACACACAACCACCAAAAATGGCACTAAGGCCGAAACTTCTCTTTATTTCTTTCTTTGATATTTTGTTCCATACACATCAAAGAACTAAAAAATGCCAAGAACACACAGCTAACACATGGCTAACATGTGAAGACACCAAATTTACAACATGGCCGAATTCTTCAAGCTTGCTTTCTTGCAACTTTTGCTTGTACTCTTGCTTAGGATGACCATATATGCTCTATAGTACCAAGAACACTTTGAAAAGAGCTTCACCATGCCATGCACATTCATGGTCGAAATTCCATCCTTGCTTTTCTTAGAGTTCTCCGCAATTTCTTTGCTTCTCATGGCTTGAAGATGCCATGCATGCCTTGAACTCTTAAGTTGAGTCCAAGAACACTATGAACACACCATGGCCGAAACTTCAACTTGTTTTTCTAGCAAAAATCCAACATGGCCGAAACATTAGTGAGCAATATCTAGCTCAAAAATACATCAAAATACCAAGAAACCTTGGTTTAAATCCATGTATGCCAAGGTTACCACTTGGCCGAATCTCACCATGCATGTGACCTTCATGGTCTTTGCTTGCACGGCCTCCAAGACTTCAAAACTTGCCAAGCACACTTAGCTTTCTTCCATAAACCTCCATGGCCGAATCCTCAAGGGCTTTCCTTGAAAGTTTTCTTCATTTTCTTGCTTCTCATGGCTTAGAAATGCCATGCATGTGAGGAGCTCTTGAGGTAAGCTCAAGAACACCAAAATCTCTTCATGGGTGAATCTCCAACTCCATGTTTCTTGATGTTCTTCTTCATTTTCTTGCTCTAGATGTGTTTAGGAGCTTAAAATCACTACGGTAGCATGTTTGCATGTGTGAGAATATGTATTTTTAGCTAAGGCCGAGAGGTACATGAAGAAAAAGAAGACGAGAGCTTGGAGAAAAACCATGGCCGAATGTACGAAATTCTAGAGAGAAGGGAGAACAAAGTGAGCTAGAGAGAGATGAGTGTTATGTTTGAAATGGGGGAAATGTGGATGGCCGGCTATACTTGAGTGAAATGAGGCTCAAATGCATTCCAAATGCATATTAAATGTATATTCAAAGAGGGTGGCCGGTCATGGTGCTAAATGAAGGGAAAATGCACCAAAATGCATATCAAATACACATTTATGAGGAATGGCCGGCCATTTGATTCAAATGGGTGGGAAAATAAGTCAAATGGCCATTAAAGTATTGATTGGACAAGTGATGGTGGGGAGAATTAAATGATGTAAAGTGGGAGACAAAGAATAGTCAATATATTATATTATATGGCAAGTGGAGGACAAGGTTGGTGGGATCATTTTAATATTCCAAGTGGAGGCTTATGTGGCCATTTTAAATGGGAAAAATCATGGGATGGCCGGCCATGGCTTAAAATGCCATGGAAAATGGTCTAATCCCTCATTTGGCCCTCCACCTTTCTTCAATTATTCAATTGAGTCCTCCCACAAACTTTTCCTTTGAATAATTGAGTCCCTCAACTTAAATTTCCACCATTTTCATCACCAATTCTCTTGGCCTTAGCCAAGTTTATTCCAAGAGTGTCTAATACTCTTTTATGCCCATTCATTAATTAATTCCATGTCTCCTCAATTTAATTGGCTAAGTTTCCAAATTAGGAAACTTTTTATGCCACTAATCCACTTAACCCGGGACTTCATCAATTAACAAATTTTCGGGTGTAACACTACACCTATACTTGGTCAGGTGGGCTTGGGGGTCACTTCGTCCATCATAGGTTTCCAAACGAGGCACCTGAAAGTTGCTTGGCATAGGTGCCTCAACTGTTGCTCGGATAAACGGTGATTCATCTTTGGTGAAGGTTTCCGACAACCTTGACCAAACAGGCTTCCGAGCCACCTGCCTTTCCACTCTCTCCAACCTCTTTAAGATTTTCTCCATGAGGATGGTGGTCCTAGGCTCTTCTCACTGCCAGAAGGCCTCTTCCAACGGAGAGCAACGCCTCCTTTTAAGGAAATAACTTCGGCGGTGGGGGGTTTGTGATCTTTCTTGCGGCAAAGAACTTCGCCTGTGGGGAGTTCTAGCCTCTTTGGACCCTGTTTCTCCAATGCGTCAGCCTCTGTCGGTTACG
Organism: Aquilaria yunnanensis; assembly: GCA_039654915.1. Classification (NCBI taxonomy): domain Eukaryota; kingdom Viridiplantae; phylum Streptophyta; class Magnoliopsida; order Malvales; family Thymelaeaceae; genus Aquilaria; species Aquilaria yunnanensis. Next base: position 50,274,438 of record CM077594.1, on the reverse strand, counting down.
TCCTCCGTTGACGACTCGTCACGGAAGTCCCCACTCCCTGAACTCCAGTGAGTGAACTTTGGGCTTCTCTCTCGACGAGGCATTGGTGAGGATGCCCTTCATCCCGAAGGCAGTTGTGACCACCTTTGGTCTAGTTGTTGCATCATTTCAGCCACAACGAAGCGTTGAAAATCACATAGGAAGCTCATCGTGATGGTTAGAGGATGTTCGTCCTCAGGCAAGGAAGTCTCTACAACGGGTCATTCAGTCGCCGGTTGAGCTTTCAGTGAGGACGGGGACTTCGGGAGTCCCTTGTCCTTAGAATGCCGAGTCTCAATGACGGCCACCTGAGAGTGGGTTCCCAAAGACAGCGCCAAGTGATGCCCGTTGGCATCTTTGTTGTACGACATGGTAGGTTTGAGGGGGATTTCCGGTGGAGAGATGGTGGTAGAAGAGACTTGCATTGTGAGATTGCCTGAAACGCTCAGAAGAACAAGGGTTAGGAGGTCCTCGGAGTGTTTTTCCGAGGGCACAGCCTCCGACGCCCAAGTCAGTGTCTGGAAAGTAAAAAGTAATGAATGGAGAGTAAATAGTAAGGTTCTCTTGAGAGTATTGCCCTCTGTCAAGGTTGTTTCCCAAGTATTTATAGGAAGGTGTTAGGAAAAGTCTGTTTGACACAGCCCGCTCAGATCATGACATGTGTTCGTTCAGATGCGGTCCGTACCTTCGGGAATGGGAACCTCTAACTGGCCATAGGCCGTCTTGGCCAGAAGTCAGGGCCATGGGAGGTCTGTGTGTCAGGGCGTGTACGAGGGTGGTGTATCGGGAAGTGTGCGAGGGTGGCATGTCAGAGGCTCCTTAACCATTTTTTTCGTATTCTCGAGACCCTTTTGGTGAAGAAGACCTCTTCGAGATAGGAGGGCTTCTTGCCGAGGTTGCTCTAGTTGTGATGGCCGGGGGCCTCATCGTTTAGAGTCATGGTGACTGGTGGAGAGACTTCTAGGAGGAAGAACGCCTGGAGGATGGTTCGCCCTTGGGAGAGTGCCTGAAAGTCCAGAAATAAAGGGTTAGGAGGCCCCCGGAATATGTTTCCTGGGGGGGAGCCTCCGACGCCCAAGTCAGTGGTGGCTGAGAAAGGCAGAGGAAATAGCACAAAAGGGGCTAAAGAGTCTCGCCTGGTGATTTTCTCAGAGTCTGGGAGTCAGACCTTTGCCAACCAACCTCCCGCCAAGTATTTATTTCCTATTATTTATAGGAGTGCCTAGCCCGTTCAGATCGCGACACGTGTTCGGTCGGATGTTCCCTCAGTTTCTGGGCATAGGGGACAGATAGCTGGTAGTAGGTTGCCTTGAGCCTTGTGCTGAGATGGGCCATGATGTGATTTTGATGGCGTCAGCGTGTCAGAGCGCCTATTGAGGCGGCTTTATGACGTCTGTGAAAGGACGTGTCAGAGGCTTCCTTAAATGCTTCCTTAAATGCTCCTTCCGTACTCCCGAGGTCCCTGGGCGAGGTCGTCCTTTGGTACGGACGGTGCCTCTTCGGGAAACACGCCCTATGTTCGGGGGTACCCAGCTTCAAGGAGTTCCGCCTTCGGGGAGATCATATTCGGCCCGCAATAGCTGGTGCCTCTTTTCCCTAGGCGATCTGTTTACAACCTCGGGGGGCTAGTAGTATCCTCAAGTTTCCTGGCGTGCCGGGCTCGGAGCTCTTCGGCTATCTCCCGAGGTGTATGATCCCACCTTTTCTCGGGTAGCGCCAGTTTCTTCTGGCCATTCTTGTGGCAAGGAGTTCGGCCAGATAGAGGCAATAGCGTTTGGCTATCAAGTTGTTCACAAGTACCCTCGGCACAGAGGATCCTCTTACGAGGATGTTTTCCCTGCCGAGGATGGTGAGTCTACCTCTCCTGAAGTTGGTCAGGTCATCTTACAAAGGGTAGTAGTGCACCATGTTCCTGAGGTCAGTATTGTCATTCCCCGAGGGTGATGGTGGATCATTGAGGTCCAGGAGTCAGAGGGTTGAGCCCTATTTTCCCGAGGGTGACGCTTGCCTTTGCCGAGGGTGGCGCTTCACCAGAGCTTGGGGGTTTGAAGGGCAATAGCCTTTTGGCTATCAGATATGAATGGTATGAAAGTGCTATTGGACGACCAATTGCTTATAGAAGACAAGTATAGATGAAGGAAAACACAAAAAGGCTTTAAGGACTTAAGTGTCCTATTTTGTGCCTTTGGTTGTCCATGCTTATGACTTAAGTCAAATGGAAGTTTTGCGGGGTTATCCTACATAAGGATGGGCTACAATTGCATTGGATAAGGAGTTCAAATGTGGGCCAAGAGATTAAGGTAAAGAAACCATGGTCTTGTAGCAAGGAAAATGACATAAAGCTTGGTTAAGCTAGTTAACTGTGTTTAGTGCACTTAAGACCATATAAGTGTCCATTCTTGTCCTTATCTCCCAAATTTTGGCCTCCACCAGCAAAATAGAAGCTAGCCCTCTCCTCCACACTTCCTCCATAGCCACCATACCTTCAAACTCCAAACTTCATGCAATTGAAGTCAATGAAGCGCAATTGGAAGCTATTTGGTGCTATTGCTTGAATGCACCTAGGATTGATCTCCAATTTCAGCATACCCAACAAAGTAAGGGTTCTCTTCCTTTCATGGGTTGTTTTCTCTATTTTCAAGCAACCATGGACCTAGGGCTAAGCTTGGAAGAGAGCCATGAGCTTGATGAACCAAGCTTAGTGAGGGGAGTGCACTTATTGAAGGTTTTGTGACCTAGTGTGAAGTGCACAGTGTTCGCAGCAAAAATTGGGGTTTCTAGAGCCCAAAGTTAGCACTAACTAGTGTAAAAATTGTCCAAAGACCAAGAATTAGCTTGAGGAGGGCCGCCATAGTGATTTACTTATGTTTATTGTGTGTTTTATGGACTAATCTATGGTTTATGTTGCTGTTGCATTTCATATGTTCGTTGGTTGTGAATGGCTGCTGCCTTTGGTTGCTATATCTTGTATATATGCATTGTAGTTTTTTTGTTTTAGTGTCTTTGGATGCAAGTTTTAATGATGGTTACATTGCCTATTGAATCTAAGTGCTACCCCTGCTAAGCTTTTTAATGAAACTTACTCCCCTCAATTTTGTCATTTCAGGTCCAGTAGAAAGATCACATTCAAACTGACGATTTGGTTTGAGTTTTGATCTGAAATTTTAGGTACATGAACTTCCATGTGTCTAGTTATGTTCTGGAAGATTTGCTGATTTTAGGAGCACATTTGTTATTTTTAGTGATGGTACTTATTTTGTTGTGCAACAGCTGTCCAACATCCTGTTTATGGAGTCCATTTTGTCTCAAGCACTCCTATAACCTAGGGTGTGTATTTAGCTAAGTTAAGACCATATTGTAGTGCATGTATGCATGTACATATAGTGTATGTAAAATGAGACAAGTATGTGAACATTTGAGTAATGTTTTGGCTATGTATGTGATGTGGTGCAAAGTTGCCTAAGTGTGAATAATGGGCTGCTTACTTGTAAATCCTATTTTAGCCACATATACTTGTTAAATGCAAGGGAATGTATTTTCTATGCATAATTTACATATATGGGATAACTTGGAGGGCTTTCCCATTGTGAATGAAGTGTTTGCACACTTATGAAATTTTGTATGGGCGAAAAGGTCATAAAGTGACTAGAATTTTGACTTTGCACTTAAAGTTCTATATCACCCTGTTCAAAAGGAATATTTCTATTAAATTTTGACCACACCTATAGAACATCTAGATGTTGAACTAGAATTTGGAATTTTTGAATTTGGAGCCCTATACCAAAGATAGGATGTTGCAAAGTTGGCTAAGTTACTGTTCAATTGGTCAGAATTTTATAACCAACTTCAAAAATCCATAACTTGGTCCATAGGCGGGCTATTGATGTAAAAAAAAATTCCTTGGTTTGGTTTAAGTCTCTAATTGATAATGGAGTAGAGAAAATAGAGGGGTACATGGCTAGAATGATACAACTTATTAGTGGAAATTATAGATGCAGTGGCTGGTGAATAGAACTTAACAAGATTGCCTAATGCTTGGTAGCCAAGATTAAGACTTGTGCTAGTGTTTTCCTTCTTTGATGCCATGGTGTGCATGAAAAGTGAATATGTGTGTGATGGTTGTACCAATATGCATGTGTTTGCATGGTGCCCAAGAGGGCCACTTGGGTATGCATACTAAGGGTAGTGTCTAATGGCCTATAGAACATTACCAATCCTGGGAGCCTAAATGCAAAATTTTGGCACCATAATTGGGCTACCTCGAAGTGGGTAACATGCTATGGATCTTGAACTACTTCTGCTTGTTCTACTGGAACTCCTTAATGTTGTGCTTGAATCAACCTTACTAAATTTTCAATGATTATAGCTAAGTTCATCTGAGGCTTTAACCACAGTTGAGGCACTTCAGGGTTTAATGCCCCCCTGTTGTCGCCGATTCCCTCTATTCTGTCCATTTCTTTATTATCTAGATTTAGTGGGAGTCTTAAAGGTGGTTCCCCTCTCCTTGTGGAAACCATGTTTACTTCTTGCATTCATGATTCATCATAGAGCACATATAAAGATCATAGGTATATCAATGGTACTTAACACTAGCAACAGGCCACATTAAGTTGATGTATGTAGCTCGCAAACAATGCAACTATATGCTACATACATCTGTAAACCATTCTCTAATACCAACATTTTTTACCCACTCTGGGGTAGCCTAGTTATGGCGCCAAATTATGCATTTAAAACTGCCAGGGTTGGCATGTTTTGTAGGCCATCAGAACAATACCCTTGGCGTGCATACCCAAGTGGCCCTCCTGAGCATTATGTAAATGAATGCATATTGGTCCAACCATTACACACATATTCACATTTTATGCACACCATAGCAGCAAGGAAGGAAAACACTAGCACAAGCCTCAATCTAGGCTACCACACATTAGGCAATCTTAATAAGTGTAAGTGACTAGCCACTGCACCTGAAACTTCTTTCAAAAAAATGTATTAATCTAGCCTTTCAACCCCCTGTTTTATTTGCTTCATTATCAAGTAGATTCTTTAAGAAAACCAAGGAATTTATTTTTACATCAATAGCCCACCTGTGGACCAAGTTATGGATTTTTTAAGTTGGTTACAAAATTCTAACCAAATGAACAAACTTAGCCAACTTTGAAACATCATATATTTGGTTATAGAGCTCTAAATTCATAAATTATAAATCCCAGTTCAACCTCTAGATGTTCTCCAGGTGTGGTCAAAATTTCATAGCAATATTCATTCTACACAGGGAGATATAGAACTTTGAGTGAAAAGTCAAAATTCTAGTCACTTTATGACCATTTTCCTGATACAGAATTTGGTAAGTGTGCAAATACTTCATTCACAAGGGGTAAGCCCTCGAAGGCTATCCCATACATGTCAAATACATATAGGAATTACACACTCTTGCATCTAACAACTTTATGTAACATGGCCCATCATGGCCATGCCCAAGAAGCCTATGAGAAGAAGTCTCATGTTGGTTACAATTGGCTAATTAATTATGTACACCCTTGTTAAAACTTCATGCCACTAGTTATTTAACCAAAGAATGCAAGCATGCGTGCAAGTGTTACTTTGACTCAGGCAAGTAGAAAACCATAAACCATTTATGTAGCCTAGGGATTTCTGTAAAGGCCAATGTTCAAACAGTCAAAGCATACAAAACGTTTATAGCATTAATATTAATCCTCCACATAATTAACCATGTGCGGGCATTTAAACAATCATAGACTATGCCCTACACCCAAAGGCAACCCTAGAGTCCATAACTCTATTCATACACATCGGAGGCCATTACCATAAATTATATATACATAGGGGTAGTGTTACTGAGATCCAATCAACTAGCTTCCACCTTAGATGAGAGATCCCGGTGGCAAGCCTCAATGATCCTCCACATGCTCACTAGCCTCTATGGCCAAGAAAACTATAGTTGGTAATGTAGGTTAACCAACAAGCAACCAAATAAACTAGAATCTCAAGGATTCTCAAAGCAATGTACCTCTAATGGAACTACCATGACAACTATCAATGATTGTCGGGTCCAACAACCTCTGTATTTGCCCAACGTTAAACTAAGGAAGTGAGAATCTTATGATTCTCAATAAGGGATCTTTAACCAGTAAAGAAAACAGTTAGGACAACACATATATATGTATATGTAAACTACTACGAGCTCATACAGTGTGAGGATCTAACATTTGCGCATATATCTAGGTCCCTTAGGACCCCTCCTCATCCTAGTCCTCTCATGGGTGTCACTCTGTGTCTAGTGAGTTCTGGCCCCTAACTTGCTCCTAGTAAGCCTTAGATTATTGACACAATAAGTTTAACCTTCCCTTAATGTTGTGCAAGTGAACATGGTGGATGCTCTTCGCTTGAGTTCCAAGGAACACACTAGGTGTACTAAGCCTGCACATAGTGCCTCAAGTCCTAAGACTTGACTAGGTCACTTGTGTACTAGGCTTCCACCTTAAAGCCTTACCAAGAGTGTGCTAGGTTTTCACTTAAACCTCAAGTAATCTTGCCTAGGCTACAAGTGCATTAAAACTTCACTCAAGGCACAACCTATCCACCATTACTTTGTTCACACAAGTGGAGTAGTAATGACCATGGTTGGACTTATTTACTAGGTTCTTTACCAACCTAGGTGCACTAAGGTTTCCACATTAGAAACTCAAACCTGAAGGCATAGCTAGGCTCTCAATGGTGCTAAACCTTGCACCTGACTAATGGTGCTTTATTGTGGCCAAACATGCCTTCACTTTGAAATAAAATCAATATAAACTTGGGGACATCCTGGCTTTAGAAAGCCATGTAAATGGTAGTTCCCCCTCTTAGCTTCATGTGTAATCTTGAATTGCCTCAACCTGACGCCCAAGCAGAAATTTATGGTGAAAGCCCCACAACATGTCAAAGCTTTTGAGTGCTGGTGCCTAGACGCCAGGAGCACCTGAGGCCTAGGCACCACTGGAGGCCTAGGTGCCAAGAGCACCCTTTTCCATGGGCCTGAAAATGCACCTTGGGTGCTGTTGCACCGAACGGTGCCTAGGTGCCAGAGCCTCGTGCCTTGAACCTAGAAAAAGGCCTCCTAAGTCTCTTTGGAGGCTTCCTTGCCCCTCTAAATCTCCATGGGGCACCTCCAAACACCATATTCCTACAAAAGATAGCTCATAGGCAACAATGCACCATTCATACCATGCTAGAAGTGCACATAAACAACACACCAAGCTCGGCAAACATACTAGTCCACCATGAACATCTCCCTCCACCACTATTGCCAATCATCAAATTCACAAGAATTTCATCACAAACAACCTATGAATGGCATCAAATGAGTATGAATCATAAATCCCTTACCTTTATTCCAAGCTACAAGCAAAGATCAAGCAACCCATCACCAAATAAATGATTCCACTAAGTTTCACACAGGTTCCAGGCAATTCAAGGTACATGGCATTAAAATGAGGGCAACCAAGCAAAACCCAAGAAACCAAGAGCCAAACAAACAAGAAAACATCATGGAAATCAACTTACCTCACGTGTAAAATAGGGCCCCAGCTAGAAAATGTGATTTCTAGTTTCAAATGCGCCAAACTCAATTGGAATAAGCTACCCATTGCGTATACACCCATGCAGCCTTCAATTTTCACCAAGAACTCTTGAATTTGAGCAAGAATTGAAGTAGAAATGATGAGGGAAAGGTTGAACTCGATTTTGAAGAAGAAGATGATGAATAGTGGCAAACCAAGACCACCTTTACCATGTTTGAAATAGTTGAAGCCATTAAGCCCTCAAACTTTGTAAAGTTTCTCAGAAAGAACCCTTTCCCAAAATAATAACCTTTGGTCAAATTTTGGTCAAACCTGCAACACTTAGTGAAAATTTGGGTGCTAAGAAAGAGTTAGGTTTTTAAAACTCATTCTAACTCTTGGGACTCAGCCCGACACCTCAGGATGCAAAATTACCCCCAAACCTCTTTTGATGCCACTCTCCTTAGAACGTAGTGAACCTTAACTAACCTGCTTGACCTTACTAAATGATCTTAAAATGAGGTATTAAACTAGGGATTTGTTAATTTATAAGCCTTAAATGTGCTTCCTGCTAGGAGGGCTGTAACATTATGTGGGCAAAAAAGAATTTACAAGTAGGTAGCCTATCATTCACACTTAGGTAGCTTTGCGCCACATCACATACATTGCCAAAACATTACTCAAATGTTCACATACTTGTCTCATTTTACATACACTACATGTACATGCACACATGCCCTAAATAATGGTATTAACCTAGGTAAATACACACCCTAAGTTACAGCACTACCTGAGACACAATGGACTCCAGAAATAGGATATTGGACTGCTGCTATGTAGTACAGTAAGCACCATCACTAAAAATACCAAATGTGCTCCTAAAATCACTAAAATTTCCAAATCACAACTAGACATATGGAAGTTTAAGTACTTAAAATTATAGATAAAAACTCAAATGAAAAGGGTTAGTCTGAATGTGATCTTTCTGCTACACCTAAAATACCAGAATTGAGGGGAGTAAGTTTCATTGTGCAACTTAGTAAGGGAAACACTTGGTTTCTTAAGGAAATATGCCCCTCATTAAAACCTACATCCAAGGACACTAAAACACAAAACACAGTGCATTTATACAAGATATAGCAACCAAATGCAGTAGCCATTCACGACCAATAAACCCATGAAATGCGGCAGCAACATAAACCATAGGTTAGTCTATAAAACATGCAATAAACTTCAGTAAATCACTATGGCAGCCCTCCTCGAGCTAACGCTTGGTCTTAGGATGATTTTAACACTAGTTAGTACTAACTTTGGGCTCTAGAAACCCTCATTTCACTGCTATCATTGTGCACTTCACACTAGGTCACAAAACCTTCAATAAGTGCACTTCCCTCACTAAGTTTGGTTCATCAAGCTCAGGCTCTCTTCCAAAATTAGCCCTAGCTCCATGGATGTTTCAATAATATAGTAAACATTCCATGAGAGCAAAAGAAGTCCTTACCAAGATGAGTAGGCCAAATTTAAAGCTTAATCCTTGAAGTTTTCAAGCAATAGCTCTAGTCTGCTTCCTATTACTTCCTTTGGCCTTCAATTTCAATCTTGGAGGTATGGTGGCTATGGAGGAGCTATGGAAAAAGTGTGGAGAATGATGGTGGTTGGCTGGGTCAAACCTAAGAGAGGAAAAATTCAAATTTTCTACTTAAAGTAGCTTAGGTGCACTAAACACCCTTAATAACCTTAATCAAGCTTTATGTCATTTTCCTTCTCACTAATTATGGTTTCTTTGTCTTAAACTCATTGATCCACCATTGCCCAACATTTTTTACCATCTTTATCTTGCTTTGGCTGCCTTTTGATGTGTGAGATAACCCCACAACTTTACCCTTTGAGTTAAGTGAAATGCTTGAACACCTTAAGGTTTACACTAAGACATTTATGTCTTCAATGCCTTTAGTGTTTCCTTTGTCCAAACTTGTATTCCATGAGCAATTTGGTCCTCCAATAGCTCTTTTATACCATTCATATCTTTCCCATAACTCTACAAGGCTTTTTCTTGAGAGTTTTGCAATTAAGTGCCCGAATTTCTAAAACCTTACAAAAAGGTCCATAGGTTACTTGAAAAACAAGCAATCGTTAAGGCTTTTCTTGGGGACCAAGTTACCAACTTAGAACACTTTTAAGGAGGTATTCCTTATACCTTTTACCCCTCATAGTTCAATCACTTTGAAGAGAATTACACAATATAAAGGTTTTTTGACCATTATGTCACACTTGTAATTCTCTCATTTTTGTGAAATGGTAGCAATAGCAGACTATGCTGCTCATCATGATCAGCTATGGATTGTCCTTTTAGAAGACCCGTGTACTTGTAGCTTAAGGCATTTACTACCCCATTGCCTTTTCCCTCTGCATACTCTATACTGCAGTCACAGTCCTTGATGTACTCTAACCATCTACTTTTCCTGATGTTTAACTCTTTTTGAGTGAACAAGTGCTTTAGGCTTTTATGGTCAGTGTAGCTCGCAAAGGAACTACCCATCTAGTAGTGCCTCCATTGCTTCACAGTAAAAATTTCTACTGCCAGTTTTAGGTCTTGGGTTGGATGATTTTGCTCATGAGGTCTCGATTGCCTTGACCCATAAGGAATGAAATTTCTCTATTGCATAAGTACACAAGCTAACCCAGATCTAGATGAATCTGTATAGATGGTGTTGGGATTGCTTGGATCAGGAAGAATCAGTACTAGAGCTTCAATCAACCTCTTCCTAAGGTCCTGGAAACTCTTTTCACATTTCTTAGTCCACTCAAATCTTGGACCTTTCTTAGTTAGATGAGTAAGAACTAAGGCAATCAAGGAAAACCCTGATACAAATCTTCTGTAGTATCCAACTAATCCTATGAAACTCCTGATTTCCTTTATAGTCTTTGGTCTTACCCACTCTTGCACTACCTTGACCTTTAAGGTCTGCCTTAAGTGCTTGTGTCCTTGGAAAGGCACTTCCTTTATCCAAAATTGGCACTTGGATAACTTGGCATAAAGCTGATGTTCCAACAAAGTCTCTAAAACAATTTTCAGATGATGCTCATGTTCATTTTCATCCTTACAATACACTAGGTGGTCATCAATGAACACAACCACAAATTTGTCCATATGTGGTCTGAACACCCTATTCATCAAGTCCATGAAAGTAGCTGGGGCATTAGTTAAACCAAATGGCATGACTGTGTACTCATAATGCCCATATCTAGTCCTGAATGCAGTCTTAGGAATATCCGTTTCCTTTACTCTCAACTGAAAGTATACAGATCTCAAATCTATCTTGGAAAAGATCTTAGGTATCTTAAGTTGATCAAATAGATCCTCAATGCTGGGGAGTGGATACTTGTTCTTGAATGTCACTGAATTAAGCTTCCTACAATCAATGCATAGTCTCAATGATCCATCCATCTTCTTCACAAAGTGCATTGTAGCTCCCCATGGTGAAACACTTTGCCTTATGAACCTTTTTTTCAAAAAGTTCATCAAGATGTTTGTTGAGCTCTTTCATCTCTATGATAGCCATTCTGTAAGGAGGAATAGATATTGGACTAGCTCCTGGTTGCAGCTTGATCTCAAATTCAATCTCCTTTGCTAGAGGAATACTTGGCAGATCTTTAGGAAAGAATTGTGAAAAGTCTCTCACTATAGGTATTCTATCCACTTCCTCATCATAGCACAATTCATTCAACGCATAACTGTAATCATGGTCAAGAATCATTAGTATCTCAACTAGTACTTCTAGTTCTATGTGATGCGTTTCATACACTAATTCCTTAGAATTCACTAATGCATGCACTTCACCACTAGGCAATGTGATTTCCTTATTAGCACAATCAATTTTTATGTTATGCATAGCAAGCCAATTCATACCTAGTACTATATCATACTTAGGAATGTCCAACACAAGCAAATTAGTCATAACCTTAGTTTTTCCTACTACTTGCTCACAATCCTTAGCTACCCTCTATTTTAACAAAGGATATACTATGCATGATTTCAATAGGCAAACTCATGGCATCAACCAATTTCCTAGCCATTATAGACATAGATGCACGAATATCCAATAGAACACTAACAGGGACACCGTTTAGGTAAATGTTATCCCTTAGTGCTCCTCCTTGCTATTGTGTCTTTGGCTTCTCTACCTAGAACACTTTGCCAGCTCTCTACACTAGAGGCCATGGCACTGGAGGATATGGTATTTTTTTTCCCTTCCTTGGTGCTCCCTCTCCTAGTCCTGCACTAGTAGGCCTCACTGGCCCTTGGTCTTCTGGCCTTCTTCCTTGAGCATGTGGCCAATCCTTGATTTAGTGATCCATTGCACCACATCTTAGACACGCTTGAGTGTCAAAGTAGTGAGGTCCCTTTCCACGAAACTTCATGCACTTAGGGCACCTTAGGCTAGGGAACATCCCCTTAACCTTGCCATCACTACTAGAGTGGGAATTCTTGGCAATTCCCTTGCCATGTGCTGGCTTTTTCTGCTTGCTTCCTATCTGACAACTTTTGCACTGGTCCACTATGAAAGTTCCTAGTCTCATTCTCCTTTTGCTTTACTAATAGAGCCTTTTGCTCTGCTTGAAAATATGTCACTGCCCCAAATGGCCTTACAGCCTTTCTGATGTTAGATATTAACCCTATGACAAATCTCTTTGTTTTCAACTCCTCCAGTCCATGATACTGAAGAGCATATCTCACTAATTGATTGAATTTGCGCTCATACTCTAGGATACTCAAGTTGTCCTACCTTAGAGTATCAAATTTGGCACGTTTCATGTCCTTGATAGCATCACTGATATATTGCTCTTGAAAAAGCTGAGTGAACTCTAGATAGCTCATCTTTATGTCTCTTCTTGGCCTTTTGCTCTTTTGGACAGCATATCTATCTCTGGTGTTTCTCCACCACATCTCTAAATTGCCTAAAAAATTGTAAATAGCTAGTGACACCTTCTTGGTGGAATTCAGTGGCATTCTCTCAAACATCTTTTCTATAAAGAGTAACCACTCCTCCACTCTTTTTGGTCCTGCTCTTCCATCAAACTGTGGAGGTCTTAGTCCTTGGAACCTTTCCAGTAGCCTGTGTCACACCCCACACAGGCCCCAGCCTGTGCACTCTTAGTACCACTCACCATTTCTACCCAAGAGTTATTTAAATACTCTTATGTTCAGGTGTTATTAACTACCTATTATCTTGGCTATTGTTTGTTAGGTAGTTTTAAGTCTTATTTTCTTAAGCTGAGGGCTGGGAGGTGGCCCATGAGGCGTATGAGTTATTTAGAACAATTACCTGCAGCTTAAGTAGGGCCCAACCATTAACTTGCAACACAAGGCAAGGCTGTAAATCAATAACTTGTAATACAAGCAAGGCATACACTTAATTTGTTAAGTTTCTAGGATGTGTGCTCATCAAGTGTGCTACTTTCGTGAATGAAAACCATGAAGCCCACATCTTTGTAGTTTTGAAAATCAAGGTTTCCATGCACATGTATATTTGGCCAAACAAAGTATCTTAAGAGGTTTCTTACATGAAACATAACCATGAGCTCATAAACTTAACATAACTTGGCACATAAGCATCCAACATATGTACATACAAAACCATGTACAACAAAGGCTACATATACACACAAAATAGCCTAAGTACAAGCATCACTAGCTTGGAACCATTCCAAGGATGCTACAAGTCCAAAATATAGCCAAGGTTAAGTTTTACAAGCTAAGTTCCCTTACTCCCCGAGAAGATACCTAAGTGTGCAATATAGCAGCACACACTGAAGCACCAGCCCAATGACCATATTCATGGTCATGAAAGTGAACACTACAATCAGAGCCATAGTCCACACATCCATCCTGCACCTACACGTGTCCCACAAACTACTCAAGCCTAAAAAAATTAGAGCATAAGTTTTGGGCATAAACCATAACATAAGACTTGTAAGAGCAATTCAATTAAGCCAAGTTCAGTTGGCACACATACCTCAAGCACAAAAGCACCACTAGCACACAAAAGCTAGCAACTCAAGCAAACCTAATCAAGCTGAATATCCTTTCCTGAAACAAGAAATATAAATGGGCAATGAGTAACAATTATTGAGTATGATTCACAACCGACCATATTTGGTTTGTTTAGTTAAGTCCAAGACTTAACCTCCATAGCTTACTTGTCCTGCAAGAAAACATAGAAAACACAAAAAAAACACAATATACACATATTGTAACTGAGACATAATAAGCATAACTAAGCTATCTACAATTGGTTAGCACACACAAACAAACAATCAAGCACACAAAACAAACACACACACCACATGATACATTCGGCCGAAACCCAAGCATGTGCCCTTATGCACCATTGCACTTACTACTCCACCATTTTAGTCCACCATCCACTAGAGCTCCAAAATTTCTAGCAAGTTGGCCTCCCTCACTAGAATTTCTAGCACTTTACCATAATTGATTAGCTAACCAAATCATAAACCGAATCTCCTCAATAATGCCCATCATGTAACTAAGATCACATAGCAAATTTTAACCATCACTTAGTTACTTTATTTACTTGATCATGGAATATAACCAAGAATCCAACTAAACCATGAAACCCTACCTCAACAAAACAAAGCTTGAGTCTCTCAGTTAATGCTTGAACTTCCAAGTTCAACTGGAGCTTCCAAACCGAAATCACCTAGCATAATTCACTCATGAATTAGCCATCAAAATTACTTGCTCATGGAATTTTTACCAAGTAAACAAGTAACTTTTATGAACTACTACCTCAACTACAAAGCTCAAGCTTTCGGTTATGCTTGAGTATCTAAAGCCGAAATCAATCTTCCAATCAAAGTTGCCTAACAAAGCAGTTCTTTTAATTAACTATCATAATCACTTGATCATGGATTATTACCAAGAAAACAAGTGAGTTTATGAATCTATACCTCTAATTTGAGCTTGAACACTATCGGCTAACCTTTGTAACTTCAAAAATCAAACTCCAACTTGAGCTTCTTGGTCGCCTAATGCCGAAAGTAAGTAGAGTTAGCTTGATTCTTGCTTTCAAGCTTCAATTGCATGAAAATTGGCATCAATTCGGCAGCAAACTCCCAAGAACACCAAAGCTCTGAAGAACACTTCAAGTTTCAGCCAACAAAACAAAACACACTCAAAGGCCGAAATACTAGTTTTATTTGTTTAATGGGAGACATGGCAGCCGGCCATGGACACATGTCCAAGAAATTGGTTTAATACTCTATTTAATCCCATACTAGTTTGCATGGTTCATTTCGCCCCTCAAGAATCCATGGCTTCATTTTAGTCACTAAAATGCATGTTCATTTCGGCATTAATCTTGATTCATGGCTTCCATTGCCAAGCATTAATTAAAATGGCTGAAAATGGTCTTTGTCCCATGCATATTTCGGCCAATTACCAAGACATTGGCTAATTAATTAAACCAAGAAAACGAAGGCTTAAATCCTTGGTGGGAGACAAACAAGACCAGCCATCAAAAGTCACCAAAAAAATTGGTCTAATTCTCCACTTTTCCTTATACTTATTTGTGTGGCCAAAATTGCTAGTTTAAGTTTCATAGTTTCATTTGTAGCACTAGTTTAAGTGTACAATATGGCCCCTAAACTTTGTTTCATGCATAGACATCTTAGTCTAATTTTTCATGTACACTTAAAACCCAAACTTTCTAAGGTTTGCACTTACACCCTTATCCTTATTTTCAATCAAGTCCCTCATGTTTAATTGGTGTTTTCTCTATATTCTTGGCCTAAGCCAAGTAAAAAAGGATGGTCCTAACAGTCTGACTTCATCCAAGCCTTCCAGATCATCTGCTCTCTGTCTCCTGGATCTGTTAGACTCCTTAGCATGGTGATCCTCTCTATGCCTTCTACTGCCCCTTCTGTCATAATCTTCTTCAATCTCATTCTTGGTGGAGGAATGGCCATAGACTGAGGGATTGGCCCAGGACACCTGCCTAACCTCAAATTTCACACTTCTTCCTCTAGGATTTCCCCTATCTTCATCTTCAACCTCATTAACTTCATCATTTCTATTTCCCAATCTTCTCGAAGGAACATCATCAGATGTGTTCTTAGCCCCCTTATTTGGTTATTGCTGTGCACTTTGAAATGCTTCTGCTGGAGCTACTTGAACTCCTAGATGTTGTGTTACAATCAGTCTTAGTATGTTTTCATTGATTAGAGCTAGGTTTCCCTAAAGCTCTAACCAAACCTATGGTATTTTAGGGTTTGGTGCCCCCTATTGGCCTTGATTCCCTTTCTCCTGTCCATTTCTTTCTTGCCTAGGTTTAGTAAGGGGCCCAAGGGGTGGTTCCCTTATCCTTGTGGCAACCATGTTTACTTCCTATTCATGATTCATCATAGAGCACATATAAGGATCATAGGTATTTTAATGGTACTTGACGCTAGTAGCTGACCAAACTGAGTTCATGTTTATAGCTAGCATGCAAATGCAACTATATGTACATGTACAAACCATTCTTTGATACCAACATCTGTTACCCACTCCATGGTAGTCCAGTTATGGTGCCAAACTTGTGCATTTAAAACTCTCAGGGATGGTATGTTTTGTAGGCATCAGAACAATACCCTTAGTGTGCATACCCAAGTGGCTCTCCGGGTGTTACACACTCTGGGGTAGTCCAGTTATGGTGCCAAAACTGTGTATTTAAACTCCCAGGTTTGGTGTGTCCTGTAGGTCATCAGAACAACACGCCTAGTGTACATACTCAAGTGACCCTCTTGAGCACTATGTAAATACATGCAAATTGGTCTAACCATAACACACATATTTACATTTATGCACACCATGGCAGGTAAGAAGGAAAACACTAGCATAAGTCCTAGTTTTGGCTTCCACACATTAGGCAATCTTGTTAAGTTCTAGTGACCAGCTACTGCACCTGTAACTTGCACTAATAAACTGTATCATTCTAGCCACATACCCCTATGTTTTGTTTGCTCCATTATCAAGTAGAGACTTAGAGCAAACCAAGGAATTTTTTTTTACATCAATAGCCCACCTATGCACCAAGTTATGGATTTTTGAAGTTGGTTACAAAATTCTAACCAAATGAACAGTAACTCAGCCAACTTTGTAATGTCATATCTTTGGCTACAGGGCTCTAAATCCAGAAATTCTAGTTAACCATATAGATTTCCTCTAGGTATGGTCAAAATTTCATACCAAGATTCATTCCACATAGGGAGAAATTGAACTTTCAGTCCAGAGTCAAAATTCTAGCAACTTTTGGACCATTTTGCCCATACAATTTTTCCAAACCATGCAAACACTTCAGTCACAAGGGGAAAGCCCTCTGAGGCTATCCCATCTATTCCATTACACATAGGAATTACATTCCCTTTCTTTTAACAACTTTATGTGGCCAAAACAGAATTTACAAGTAAGCAGCCCATCATTTGCACTTAGGCAGCTTTCCACCACATCACTTACATAGCCAAAACATTACTCAAATGTTCACATACTTGTCTCATTTTACATACACTACATATACATGCATACATTCACTAAAATATGGTCTTAAATCATCTAAATACACACCCTAGGTTACAGGAGGTCCTGAGATACAATGGACTCCAAAAGCAGGATGCTGGACAGCTGCTGCACAACATAATAAGTACCACCATTAAAAATAGAAAATGTGCTCCTAAAATCACCAAACTTTCCAGATCATAACTAGATATATGGAAGTTCATGTAGCTGGAATTTCAGATTAAAACTCAAACCAAAAAGGTTAGTTTGAAGGTGATCTTTGAGCTGGACCTGAAATGACAGAATTGAGGGGAGTAAGTTTCATTGAGAAACTTAGTAAGGGTAGCACTTGCATTCAATAGGCAATGTAACCATCATTAAAACCTGCATCCAAAGACACTAAAACACAAAAACCACAATCCATATATACATGATATAGCAACCAAATGCAACAGCCAAACACAAACAACAAGCACGTGAAATGTGGCAACAGCATATACCATAGGTTAGTCCGTAAAACACATAATAAACATAACCAAATCACTATGGCAGCCCTCATCAAGCTAATGCTTGGTCTTAAGAAGATTTTAACAGTAGTTAGTACTAACTTTGGGCTCTAGAAACCCTCATTTCACTGCCATCTTTGTCCAGTTGACAATAGGTCACAAAACTTTCAATAAGTGCACTCCCCTCACTAAGCTTGGTTCATCAAGCTCATGGCTATCTTCCAAGCTTAGCCCTAGCTCCATGGTTGCTTGAAAATACAAAAAAAAAATCCATGAGAGAAAGAGAACCCTTACCTTGATGGGTATGCTGAAATTGGAGCTTGATCCTAGGTGCACTCAAGTCTTAGCACCACATAACTTCCAATTGCCCTTTCTTGCTTTCTTTTGCCTTCAATTTCAATCTTGGAGGTATGGTAGCTATGGAGGAAGTGTGGCTGTATTTTTGGGCAGGAGGAGGACGAAAATGAGGGAGGGATAAGTGATTTGGCCACTTAAAATTTTCTTTCTCACTAATTTTGGTTTCTTTGTCTTAAACTCATTGGTACACATATGCCCAAAATTTTTTACAAATTATCAAGTCTTGGCTGCCTCCCCCATGGCGGGATAACCCAACAATTCCACCCTTAGACTTAAGTCAAAAGCTTGAACACCTTAAGGTTTACATTAGGACATTTAGGTCCTTGTTGCCTTTAGTGTTTCCTTTGTCCAAACTTGTCTTCCATGAGTAATTTGGTCATCCAATAGCACTTTCATACCCTTTATATCCTTCCCATAACTCTCCAAGTCTCTTTCTTGAGAGTTTTGCAATTGAGTCCCCGAATTTCCAAAACCTTACAAAAAAGTCCATAGGTTGCTTGACAAACAAGCAATCCTTAAGGCTTTTCTTGGGGACCAAGTTACCAACTTGGAACACTTTTTAGGAGGTGTTGATCATACAACGCAGTGGAATTTAGGTTGACAAACAGGCCAGCGGGATCACCGTATGCGAAGCGACACATAAATAAAAACTGGTTAATCAACGCGTGAAAATTGTCATGCATCTTTGTTGAATGAGATTTGACATGATATGCTGATTGGTGTTTGAAACATGGTGCATGGTTATAGCCCTTAATTGGTTGTACATGTAAATATGACCTGCGAGTCGTGCCTTTTCTTATCACTCTCATTGTACATTCTCTTCTCACCTTACTCTCCTCGAATGTAACTCGAGGTTTCTATTATTGATGTAATGGTGCATTATGGGCTCATCCAAGGTGGTATGTCCAAGGATCATCCAAGGTGGTATGTCCAAGGAGGTGAGAACAAAAGGGCAACCAAGAAAGGAAGAAAAGGAGCTTGTGAAGACTCTTTTCTTAGGCTTAGATTGGGCTATAACCATGTCACGTTTATTTCTTGTAAGCATGAGATGCAGGTTTTATATTTGTATGTGATGCATGCATAAAACAACCGGAGATAACAAATTGGTGAGATCAAAAGAAAAAATCCCTCAAACAAATATTAAGTCATTAAATGTGATGCCTTCCAAATGTTGGCACTCGTCAAGACTTTGATCAACATTAGGTGGGTTTGCCAAAGCAAAGCACCTATGTTCATCTTGGTAAGGCGTGATGGGATAATAGTGATATCCAAACTGCAAACTTTGGGTTCGACTTAACTAAGTCATCCTAATAGGATTAGGGACTTAGAGGCATAGAGTTGGGCTTAAGTTCATGAGATGAGCTTGGACAAGTGTTGTTCACCCAACTATCGAAGAGTTGCATGGGATACAATTGGCAAGGAGTTGCCTACCTAAATAGCTGTAACTTGAGAGAAAAGCCAAAGCTGACTCAGGTTGTGGTCAAATATGGATCTTGGCCCACTAGAATACCTTAGCGCCTAGGTGTTCCGAAATAATATCGAGGGTTATTATTTTGAGGAAAATAGTGGGAGTATCGTTTAATAAAAGTCCTCATTAAATGAATTAAAACACATGACTCTTACACTACATATTTACTGTTGTAGATAACCATGGCACAAAACACATCGACACTTTCGTTGAGATCGATCCTTGAGAAGGAAAAACTGAATGGGACCAACTTTCTCAAATGGTACCGAAACTTGAGGATAGTCCTCAAACAAGAGACAATGGCTTATGTCCTAGAGCAGCCTGTTCCGAACGAGCCTGCTGCCACTGCTCCAAGAGCTGATGATGCTTTGGATGTTGCATGCCTAATGCTTATTACCATGGAATCTGGTCTTCAGAAGCAACATGAGAACATGGGGGTGTTCAATATGATTGAACATCTCAAAACGCTTTTCTAAGAGCAAGCTAGGCATAAGAGGTTTGAGACCTCTAAGGCATTGTTTCAGTGCAAGATGTCTGAGGGAAGTCCCGCAGGTCCTCATGTGCTTAAGAAGATTGGGTACATTGAGAATCTTGAGAATTTGGGATTTGCTCTTCAGAAAGAGTTGGCTATCGATGTAGTCTTGCAATCATTGCCTGAAAGCTATAATCAGTTCGTCATGAACTATAACATGAACGACCTTGACAAGTCCCTCCCTGAATTGCTCAACATGTTGAGAACTACTGAGTAAAACCTTAAGAAGGCTAAGCCCATTTTGATGGTTCAAAAGGGCAAGGGAAAGGGAAAAGCCAACAAGAAGAAGGATAAAGCTAATGGAAAGTCCAATGCTAGTTCTTCTTCCGCTGCACTGAAACCAAAGGGTGGTCTGGCAAAGGAAAGGGAGTGCTTCCATTGTAAGCAACCTGGACACTGGAAGCGCAACTGCAAGCTCTATCTTCAAGAACTTGCTAAGGAAGAAGGAAGTAAGACTTCCACTTCAGGTATTCTTGTTATAGACTCTAACTTTTCTACGTCCTCATCTTGGGTATTGGATACTGGATCTGGATCTCACATTTGTGCAAATGTGCAGGATCTAAGTAGAAGCAAAAGATTGGCCTGAGGTGAAGTAGACCTACGTGTTGGAAATGGAGCAAGGGTTGCTGCCTTAGCCGTAGGGACTTATGTTCTCACTTTACCTAGTGGATTAGTTTTAGAATTAGACAACTGCTACTTTGTGCCTACTATTAGTAGAAATTTGATTTCTGTTTCTTGTTTGGACAAGAAAGGTTTTTCATTTATAATAAAGGACAAATGTTGTTCTATTTATTTGAATGAAATCTTTTATGGTATTGCTCAACTTAGCAATGGGTTGTATGTTCTAAACCTCAAAGATCCAATCTATAATGTGAATACCAAGAAGGTCAGATTAAATGATTCAAACTCGACCTATCTCTAGCACTGTCGCTTGGGCCATATAAATGAAACCCGCATATCCAAGCTCCATAAGGATGGACTCTGGGACTCATTTGATTTTGAATCATATGAGACATGTGAGTCATGTTTGTTAGGCAAGATGACCAAAGCCCCATTCACAGGGCAAAGTGAAAGGGTTAATGACTTACTAGGACTCATACATAGTGATGTATGTGGTCCTATGTGTACACAAGCTAGAGGAGGTTTCCAATACTTCATTACTTTCACTGATGACTTCAGCAGATATGGCTATGTGTATCTTATGAGACACAAGTCAGAATCCTTTGAAAAGTTCAAAGAATTCGAGAATGAAGTAGAGAATCAACTCGGGAAGAGTATCCAAGTGCTTCAATCAGATCAAGGTGGAGAGTACTTGGATCGAGAATTCCTTAACTATCTAAAGGAGTGTGGTATAGTATGACAACTCACTCCTACAGGTACACCTCAATGGAATGGTGTATCTGAAAGGAGAAATCGAACTCTGTTAGACATGGTTCGCTCTATGATGAGTCAAGCTGACCCTCCAAACTCCTTTTGGGGACATGTTCTAGAGACAGCCGCTTTTACACTAAACCAAGTTCCATCTAAATCGGTTCAAAAGACACCATATGAGATATGGAATGGGAGGCATCCCAATTTGTCCTTTACGAAGATTTGGGGCTGTGACGCTTATGTGAAACGTCAATCCTCTGACAAACTAGGGCCCAAATCTCAAAAATGCCTTTTTGTTGGGTATCCCAAAGAAACAAAGGGTTACTATTTTGACAATCCTTCTGAGCAAAAAGTGTTTGTTGCTCGAACTGGTGTCTTTTTGGAGAAAGAGTTTATCTCTAAAGGAACTAGTGGGAGGAAAGTAGAACTTGAAGAAATTCAAGAACAACAAGGAGACATCGAACTTGAAATGGAACCTAAACAGACACCAAAAGATGTTGTGGTTCAAGAGTCTGTTCCTGTAGCACAGAGCCCACGTAGGTCTGGTAGGATTCGGCATGAGCCCGAGAGATATGGATTTCTCGTGACTCACACCGGTGATGTGATGCTCATGGATCAGGATGAGCCCACAACCTACCAACAAGCTATGTCGGGGCCTGACTCTGAGAAGTGGCTAGTGGCCATGAAATCCGAGATGGAATCCATGTATGAAAACCAAGTATGGACTTTGGTTGACCCACCTGAAGGGGTAAAACCCATAGGGTGCAAATGGGTTTTCAAGAAGAAAACTGACATGGATGGTAATGTGATTACCTTTAAGGGACAATTGGTTGCAAAAGGTTTCAAGCAAATTCATGGTATTGACTATGATGAAACTTTTTCACCAGTTGCTATGCTTAAATCCATTCGAATTTTGTTTGCTATTGCTGCACACTATGATTATGAGATATGGAAAATGGATGTCAAAACTGCATTCCTAAATGGAAAGCTACTTGAAGATGTGTACATGAGACAACCTGAGGGTTTTGTCACTCCTGAGAATGCCAATAAAGTGTGCAAATTGCAAAGGTCCATTTATGGACTGAAGCAAGCTTCTCGAAGTTGTAATCTTCATTTTGATGATGCAATCAAAGAGTTTGGTTTTCTTAAAAATGAAGATGAACCTTGTGTGTCCAGGAAGGTTAGTGGGAGCGCTATTGTCTTCTTGGTGTTGTATGTAGATGACATACTAATCATCGGGAATGACATCCCTGAGCTACAGTCTATGAAGACTTGGCTAGGGAAATGTTTCTCTATGAAGGACTTGGGTGAAGCAACCTATGTGTTAGGCATCAGGATCTATAGAGATAGATCTAGAAAGCTTCTTGGGCTAAGTCAAAGTACATATATTAACAAGGTGCTAAAGAGGTTTGGCATGCAAGATTCCAAGGAAGGATTCTTTCCCATGTCAAATGGTATAACTCTTTCTCGATCTCAGTGTCCGAGTACACTCGAGGAGAGAGAGTGCATGAGTAAGATTCCATATGCCTCAGCAATTGCATCTATCATGTGTGCCATGATATGTACTCATCCTGATGTCTCATATGCTTTGACCATGACGAGTAGGTACCAATCGAACCCTGGTGAGAGTCATTGGATAGCTGTTAAGAACATCCTTAAGTACTTACGAAGGACTAAGGATGCATTCTTGGTCCTTGGAGGGGCAGATGAGCTCATTGTATGGGGTTACACCGATGCAAGCTTCCAATCCGATAAGGATGATTTTAGAGCGCAATCTGGTTATGTGTTTTGTATTGCTGGTGGTGCTATCAGCTGGAAGAGTTCAAAGCAAGAGACAGTAGCTAACTCTACAACAAAATCTGAGTACATTGCCATCTCTGATGCTGCGAAGGAGGCAGTTTGGATCAAGAAGTTCATCACTGAACTTGGAGTGGTTCTAAGCATTACCGACCCGATAGAGCTCTACTGTGACAACATTGGAGCAATCGCACAGGCTAAGGAACCTCGATCTCACCAGCGATACAAACACATACTCCGACGCTATCATCTCATCAGGGAGATCATCGAGAGGGGTGATGTAAGAATATGCAGGACTTCGACGGACAGCAACATTGCTGATCCACTGAGAAAGCCCCTTACGCAGCAGAAGCATGATAGCCATTCTAGGTCCATCGGTATTAGATACATGGATGATTGGCTTTTAGTGCAAGTGGGAGATTGTTAGTGTTGTGCCCAAAAGCCAATCATGAGATGATTGTATTTTTGCACATTGAATCATGATATTTTATTAAGGCATTAATCCAGCTATTATGTTTGTTGTTTTGTTTCTCCGTAACGTAATAAACATAATTTTAACCCTAGAATAATGATATTCTTAAACATCCTTGGTCTAGTATTATTGTGGAGCAGGTTGCAATAATACATAACGACCAGCATATGTGGAGACTAATATGAGATATGTAGTCTACATATGGGTACAAGTTGGAGAACTTGTGTACTCGATCGACCCACAATGAGAACATTACATGGATCGTTATATGAGTGTCATAAGTGATTCTCATAGTGATCATGGTATATGTAGTCTTTCGACCTAAGATCATCAAGGTTCTCTACATGTGAGTCATATACTTTGATACTTTCCTTTTTTGCTCGTAACTGAGTGGACTTGAAGGGGGTCATTGGGTATGTCACATATCAAGCGGAGGGATTTGTATGATCAAGATGGGATTTGTCCCTCCTATGTAATGGGAGTGATATCTTCGGGCCCCTTTGATAGAGTGAGACTTAGAAAATGCATGGCCATGCTCGGATGAGTTGATATACGATATCAATGTCATCAGTTTAAATCAGTCTACTCGGTAATCAAGAAACCAAAGATTGGGCTATATGAGAGTGACACATTCCATGTCTCGTGCTTAGGCTTGATATCTCGGACAAAGGGACAATGGCATATATCAGTGATGATCATAAAGGTTTAGTCGAATCAGCGACAATCTTGTCACTTGGGTAGCAATGATGTGTTGCTAGACACCGCTTATTGCTTATGATCATAAATGTGATTTATGATCATTGCCAACGTGATAAGAGCCTATTGGGTCGCACACATAGAGCTATTTGGATCATTAGAGTGCATGGGCTAATTATTTGGGTTATGGTTTCTCTTTAATTTCGTATTAATAATGGGCTCAAGAGTTAAGCCATTATTAAGCCTGAAATTAAATCCTAATTGGATTAAGGCTTTGAAACCGATTAGGCCTGGAAGTTGAGTCTCACTATAAATACAACTTCTAGTGAGAAATTCACAGGTCTCCATGCTCTAGCCTCCAAAAAGGACAGCCGCACTCCTCTCTTGCAATTCCTTGGAGGATGCAAGCTAGCACTGCGAGCGCAAGAGAAACGCATCTACCGGGACCTAGTGGAAGCGTGGTGATCCCGAGAGGCTCGTGTGGATACCATAAAGAGCTTGAACACGTCAACTGTTCAGGTTTCGTGATTCGACTCTACAGTTGAGTGAGAGATCTCAACCGAAAATTAGGTATGAAAATTTTCAAACACCCGGTTTACCCCATTTCACTTGGATCCTGGAGGGTTTCGGTTAAATTCCACTGCGCTGTTTGGTTCCCGAAACCCATCACCTCACACTAGGGCGCAAAACCTTCATTAAGTGTACTTCTCTCACTTTGCTTGGTTCATCAAGCACTTGGCTCTCTTCCAAAGTTAGCCCCAGCCCCATAGATGTTTGAATAATACAATAAATACTCCATGAGAGCAAGAGAACTCCTTACCTTGATCGGTATGCCAAATTTGAGCTTGATTTTTGGTGCACCCAAGCAATAGCACTAGTTTGCTTCCAATTGCCCTTCCTTGATTTCAATTGGAACTAATTGCAAGCTTGGAGGTATGGAGGCTATGGAGGAAGTGTGGAGAGGGTGGGCTACTAGATGAGGCAAAAAATGGGAGAAGAAAAGATGAGTTTGACAACTAAAATTAGCTTAGGTGCACTAAACACCCTTAACTAGCTTAACCATGTCTTATGTCATTTTCCTAGCAACAAGATCACGTTTTCATAAGCTTAATCACTTGGCCCACATTTGACCATCATTATCTTGCTTTGGCTGCCTTTTCTTGAATGGGAGAACTCCAAAATGCTTCCATTTGACTTAAGTTATAACCATAAACAACCAAAGGCTTACACTAGGACACTTATGTCCTTAAAGCCCTTTATGCTTTTCTTTGTCCACAATTGTCTTCCATAAAGAATGTGGTCATCTAATCACATTTTCATACCATTCATAAATGTACCATAACTCTCTAAAGCTCTTTTTTGAGAGTTTTGCAATTAAGTACCCGAATTTCCAAAACCTTACAAAAAAGACCATAGGTTGCTTGACAAACAAGCAATCCGTAAGGCTTTTCTTGATGGCCAAGTTAGCAACTTAAAACACTTTTAAGGTGGTGTTGATCATGCCTTTTACCCCCTCACACTTCAATCACTATGGTGAGAATTACACAATTTAGTGGTTCTTGACCATTATACCACACTTTGTAATTCTCCCATTTTTGTGAGGTGGTAACAATTCTTGCCCATGTCACATTAACTCTTTCTTGATCTCAGTGTCTGAGTACACCCGAAGAGAGAGAGTACACGAGTAAGATTCCATATGTCTCAGCATAATGATCAGGTACAAATCAAACCCCGGTGAAAGTCACTAGACAGCTATTGAGAACATCATTAAGTTCTTATGGAAGACTAAGGGTGCATTCTTCATCTTTGGAGGTGAAGATGAGCTCATTGTAACGGATTACATCGATGCTAGCTTTGAATTTGATAAGGATGATTTCAAATTGCATTCCCATTATGTGTTTTACATTGGTGGTGGTGCTATGAGTTAGAAGAGTTCAAAGCAAGAGACAGTAGCTGACTCTACAATAGAATCTGAGTACATTCTCACCTTTCATGTAGCAAATGAGCCTGTTTGGATCAATAAGTTTGTCACAGAACTTAGAGTGGTTCAGAGTATTGCTGACCCGATAGAGCTCTGTTGTCACAACAACAGAGCAATTGCACAGGCTAAGGAACTTTGATCTCATTAGTGATCCAAACACATACTCCAACGCTATGATTTCATCATAGAGATCATTGAAGGGGGTGATTTGAGGATATGAAGGACTTTGAAAAACATCAACATTGCTAATCCACTGACAAAACCTATTACCACCTCACAAAAATGGGTGAATTAGAAAGTGTGGCATAATGGTAAAAAACCATTATATTGTGTAATTCTCACCATAGTGATTGAAGTGTGAGGGGTAAAAGGTATGATCAACACCTTATTAAAAATGTTCCATGTTGGTAACTTGGCCCCTAAGAAACGCCTTAAGGATTGCTTGTTTGTTAAGCAACCTACGGACTTTTTTTGTTATGGTTTTGGAAATTCAGGTACGTAATTGCAAAACTCTCAAAAGAGAGCTAAAAAGAGCTATGAGAAGGATATGGATGTTATGAAGGTACTATTGGAGGACCAAATTGCTTGTGGAAGAAAATTGTGGACAAAGAAAACATCAAGAGCTTTAATGTTACCACCTCACAAAATGGGAGAATTACAAGTGTGTCATAGTGGCTAAAAACCATTATATTGTGTAATTCTCACCATATTAATTGTAGTGTGGGGGGGGGAAGGTATGATCAACACCTCCTTAAAAGTGTTCCAAGTTGGTAGCTTGGTCCCCAAGAAAAGCCTTAAGGATTGCTTGTTTGTCAAACAACCTATGGACTTTTTTGTAAGATTTTGGAAATTCGGGTACTCAATTGGAAAACTTTCACAAAAGAGATTTGGAGAGTTATGGGAAAGATTTGAATGGTATGAAAGTGCTATTGGAGGACCAAATTGCTTATGGAGGAAAACTAAGGACAAAGGAAACACAAAAAGGCATAAAGGACCTAAGTGTTCTAATGTAGGCCTTAAGATGTGTATGTCAATGACTTAAGTCAAATGGAAGTTTTGTGGGGTTATCCCACATAAGGAGGGCTGCTAAAGGAAGATAAGGGTGGTCAAATGTGGGCCAAGAGATTAAGACTAAGAAACCATAGTCTTGTAGCAAGGAAAATGACATAAGACAAGGTTAAGACTACTTAAGTGTGTTTAGTGTAGTTTTGACTATTTAAGTAGTCAAGACTACCTTTGCTTCTCTAAATTTCAGCCTCCACCAAAAAAAAGAAAGCCAGCCCTTTCCTCCACACTTCCTCCATAGCCACCATACCTTCAAACTCAAAACTACTTGCAATTGAAGTCAACGAAACACAATTGGAAGCTATTTGGTGCTATTGCTTGAGTGCACCTAGGATCAAGCTCCAATTTCAGCATACCCATCAAGGTAAGGGTTCTCTTGCTCTCATGGGTTGTTTTATGCAATTTTCAAACATCCATGGAGCTAGGGCTAACTTTGGAAGAGAGCCATGTTGTTACCACCTCATAAAATGGGAGAATTACAAGTGTGTCATAATGGCTAAAAACCATTATATTGTGTAATTCTCAACATAGTGATTAAAGTGTGGGGGCTAAAAGGCATGATCAACAGCTCCTTAAAAGTGTTCCAAGTTGGCAACTTGGCCCCCAAGAAAAGCCTTAAGGATGGCTTGTTTGTCAAGCAACCTATGGACTTTTTTGTAAGGTTTTGGAAATTCGAGTACTCAATTGCAAAACTCTCAAGAAAGAGACTTGGAGAGTTATAGGAAGGATATAAATTGTATGAAAGTGCTATTGGAGGACCAAATTACTGATGGAAGACAAGTTTGAACAAAGGAAACACTAAAGGCAATAAGGACCTAAATGTCCTAGTGTAAACCATAAGGTGTTCAAGCTTTTGACATAAGTCTAAGGGTGGAATTTTGGGGTTATCCCACCATGGGGGAGGCTGGCATGACTTGATAATTAGTCAAAAATGTTGGGCACATGTGTACCAATGAGTTTAAGACAAAGAAACCATAATTAGTGAGAAGGAAAATGACATAAAGCAAGGTTAAGCTTGTTAAGTGTGTTTTGGTGCCCTTAAGCTCATTTAAGGCCATTTAAGTGGCCAAATCACTTATCCCACTCTCATTTTCGTCCTCCCCCAGCCCAAGAACACAACCATACTTTCACCATAGCCACCACACCTTCAAACTTGCAATTGATTGAAATTGAAGGCAAAAGGAAGCAATTGGAAGCAAACTAGAGCTATTTCTTGTATACTTCAAGGATTAAGCTTCAAATTTAGCTTACTCAATTTGGTAAGGGTTCTCTTGCTCTCATGGGTTGTTTTCTGTATTTTCAAACATCCATGGAGCTATGGCTAAGCTTGGAAGAGAGCCATGAGCTTGATGAACCAAGCTTATTGAGGGGAGTGCACTTATTGAAGGTTTTGTGACCTACTGTCAAGTGCACAAAGTTGGCAGTAAAGTGAGGGTTTCTAGAGCCCAAAGTTAGTACTAACTAATGTTAAAATCCTCCTAAGACCAAGCATTAGCTTGAGGAGGGCTGCCATAGTGATTTGATTATGTTTATTATGTGTTTTATGGACTAACAGATGGTATATGTTGCTGCCACATTTCATGTGTTTGTTGTTTGTGTTTGGCTGCTGCATTTGGTTGCTATATCTTGTATATATGCATTGTGGTTTTTTTTTTAGTGTCTTTGGATGCAGGTTTTAAGGAGGATCACATTACCTTCAGAAACCAAGTGTTACCCTTACGAATTTTCTCAATGAAACTTACTCCCCTCAATTCTGTCTTTTCAGGTCCAGCTGAAAGATCACCTTCAAACTGACCATTTTAGTTTTCGTTTTGATCTGAAATTTCAGTTACATGAACTTCCATATGTCTAGTTGTGATCTGGAAATTTTAGTGATTTTAGGAGCACATTTGGTATTTTTAATGGCGGTACTTACTGTGTTGTGCAGCAGCTGTCCAGCATCCTGTTTTTGGAGTCCATTGTGTCTCAGGACCTCCTGTAACCTAGGGTGCGTATTTAGCTGAGTTAAGACCATATTGTAGTGCATGTATGCATGTACATGTAGTGTATGTAAGATGAGAGAAGTATGTGAACATTTGAGTAATGTTTTGGCTATGTAAGTGATGTGGTGCAAAGCTGCCTAAGTGTGAATGATAGGCTGCTTACTTGTAAATTTTGTTTTGGCCATATAAAGTTGCTAGATGCAAGAGAATGTAATTAATATGTTTATTGGACATGTATGGGATAGCCTTGGAGGGAATTCCCCTTGTGAATGAAGTGTTTGCATGGTTTGTAAAATTTGTATGGGCAAAATGGTCCAAAAGTTGCCAGAATTTCGACCATGTACCTAAAGTTTAATATATCCTTGTGTAGAATGAATCTTGGTATGAAATTTTGACCACATGCAGAGGGTTAACTGGGATTTGGAATTTATGGATTTGGATCCTTGTAGCCAAAGATATGACGTTGAAAAATTGGCTGAGTTACAGTTCATTTGGTCAGAATTTTGTAACCAACTTCACAAATCCATAACTTGGTCCATAGGTGGGCTATTGATGTAAAAAAAAATTCCTTGGTTTGCCCTAAGTCTCTAATTCATAATGGAGCAAAGAAAACAGGGGGTATGAGGCTAGAATGATACTATTTATTAGTGGAAGTTGCAGGTGCAGTAGCTGGCCACTAGAACTTAACAAGATTGCCTAATGTGTGGAAGCCAAAACTAAGACTTGTGCTAGTGTTTTCCTTCTTTTCTGCCATGGTGTGCATGAAATGTGAATATGTGTGTGATGGTTGTGTTAGTGTTGTGCCCAAAAAAGCCAATCATGAGATGATTGTATTTTTGCACATTGAGTCATGATATTTTATTGAGGCATTAATCCAGCAATTTTGTTTGTTGTTTTGTTTCTGCGTAACGTAATAAACATAATTGTAACCCTAGAATAATGATATTCTTAAACGTCCCTAGTCTAGTATTATTGTGGAGCGGGTTGCAATAATACATAATGACTAGCATATATGGAGACTAATATGAGATATGTAGTCTACATATGGGTACAAGTTGGAGAACTTGTGTACTGGACCGATCCACCATGAGAACACTTCATGGATCGTTATATGAGTGTCATAAGTGATTCTCATAGTGATCATGGTATATGTAGTCCTTTGACCTAAGATCATCAAGGTTCCTTACGTGTGAGTCACATACTTTGATACTTTCCTTTGTTGCTCGTAACTGAGTGAACTTGAAGGAGGTCATTGGGTATGTCACATATCATGCGGAGGGATTTGTATGATCAAGATGGGATTTGTCCCTCCTATGTAACGGGAGTGATATCTTTGGGCCCCTTGATAGAGTGAGACTTAAAAAATGCATGGCCATGCTCCGATGAGTTGATATATGATATCAATGTCGTCAGTTTAAGTTGGTCTACTCGGTAATCAAGAAACCAAAGATTGGGCTATACGAGAGTGACACATTCCATGTCTCGTGCTTAGTCTTGATATCTTGGACAAAGGGACAATGGCATATATCGGTGATGATCATAAAGGTTTAGTCGATTCACCGACAATCTTGTCACTTGGGTAGCAATGATGTGTTGCTAGACACTGCTCATTGCTTATGATCATAAATGTGATTTATGATCATTGCCAACATGGCAAGAGCCTATTGGGTCGCACACATAGAGCTATTTGGATCATTAGAGTGCATGGGCTAATTATTTTGGTTATGGTTTCACTTTAATTTTGTATTAATAATGGGCCAAGGAGTTGAGCCATTATTAAGCCCGAAATTAAATCCTAATTGGATTAGGGCTTTGAAACCCATTAGACCTGGAAGTTGAGTGTCACTATAAATACAACTTTTAAGTGAGAAATTCCCAGGTCTCCTTGCCCTAGCCTCCCAAAAGGACAGCTGCACTCTTCTCTTGCAATTCCTTGGAGGACGCAAGCTAGCACTGCGAGCGCAAGAGAAACGCATCTACCGGGACGTGGTTGAAACGTGGTGATCCCGAGAGGCTCGTGTGGATACCATAGAGAGCTTGAACACGTCAACTGTTCAGGTTTTGTGATTCGACTCTACAGTTGAGTGAGAGATCTCAACCAAAAATTAGGTATGAAATTTTCGAACACCCGGTTGACCCCGTTTCACTTGGATCCTGGAGGGTTTCGGTTAAATTCCGCTGCACTGTTTGGCTCCCGAAACCCAACAGGTTGGACCAATATGCATGTATTTACATAGTACCCAAGAGGGCCACTTGGGTATGCCCACTAAGGGTAGTGTTTTGATGGCCTACAGAACATTACCAATCTTGGGAGTCTAAATGCACAGTTTTGGCACCATAACTGGACTACCCCGGAGTGGGTAACATTTAAGGACCAAATTGTCCTAGTGTAGGCCTTTGGATGTCCATGCTTTTGACTTGAGTCAAATGGAGACCTTTTGGGGTTATCCCATCCAGGGAAGGCCAGCCAAAGCATGGTAAGGGAGTCAAACGTGGGCCATGAAATTAAGACTAAGAAACCAGTATGTTGCCAAAATTGTGCATTTAAACCCACAGGTTTGGTATGTCCTGTAGGCCATCAGAACAACACCCTTAGTGTACATACCCAAGTGGCCCTCTTGGGCACTATGTAAATTCGTGCATATTAGTCAAACCATCATATACATATTCAATTTTTATGCACACTATGGCAGCAAGGATGGAAAACACTAGCACAAGTCTTAATCTTGGCTAATACACATTATGCAATCTTACTAAATTCATGTGTCCAGCCACTGCACCTGAATCTTTGTCTAAAAAAATGTATTAATCTAGCCATTTAATCCCATATTTTATTGACCCCATTATCAATTAAAGTCTCTAAAAGAATTATGGAAATTGGTTTTATATCAATAGCCCACCTATGGACCAAGTTATGGATTTTTCAATTTTGTTACAAAATTCTGACCAAATGAATAGTAACTTAGCCAAATTTGGAACATCATATCTTCCGCTACATGGCTCCAAATTCTGAAATTCCATAGGCCATTTAATTCTATAGATGTGGTCTAGGTGTGGTCAAAATTTCATACAAGTATTCATTCTACATGGGGAGATATAGAACTTTGAGTGGAGGGTCAAAATTTTGTCCACTTTTCGACCATTATGCCCAACCAAAATTTCATAAATGTGCAAACACTTCATTAACAAGGGGTAAGCCCTCCAATGCTATCCCATACATGTAGGAATTTTATGCTCTTGTACCTAGCAAATTTATGTGGCCAAAACAGAATTTACTAACAAGCAGCCTATCATTCTCACTTAGACAGCTTTTGCACCACATGCATAGCAAAACACCCATAATTGTTCCCATACTTGTCCAAACTTTACATTCCTTATAGGTACATGTATCCATGCACTACATAATGTTCTTAAATCAACTGAAACATGCACCCTAGTTACAAGAGAGCTTTAGACACAATGCACTCTAGAAACCGGACGACGGATAGCTGCTGCATAACACAGTAAGCACCATCACTAAAAATACAAAATGTGCTCATAAAATCACCAAAAACTCCAAATCACAACTAGATACATGGAAGTTTAAGTAAGTGAAATTTCAAATAAAAAATCAAATGAAAAAGGTCGGTTTGAATGAGATCTATTCACAACACCTGAAATGGACAGATTTGAGGGGAGGTAAGTTTCATTTGGAAACTTAGTAAGGACCACAGTTAGGTATATACACTTAGTAGACAATTCTAAAGCATACTAACATGAAAAACATTATGAACACTTGACATGCTCTGTGGTAGAGCTAACCTGTATGCTAGCTTGCCAACTCTGTCCAAGACTTCATGAGGACTTATATATCTTGGAGCTAATTTGGTTCTTCTACCAAATCTTACAGTGCCTCTGGTTGGTGCAACATTTAGCCAAACATTGCCACCAACCTCAAATTCCAAGTCTCTATTTCTTTTATTCACAAAGGTTATGGTTCTTTCATTGGCTGCCTTTATTCTCTCTTGAATCTTCTTGATCTTGGCAGTAGTCTCCTCAATGATTTCAGGAATCAACTCTAGCCTGTTTGAGGCTTCTACCCAACAATGGGGTGTCATGCACCTCTTTCCATATAATGCTTCATAAGGTACCATGCGAATGGGGCTTTGATAACTATTGTTATATGAAAATTACACCAATGGGAAGTGTTGGTCCTATTCACCCTTGAAATCCAACACAACTCTTGAGCATGTCCTCTAGTATTTGTATCACCCTTTCAATTTGTCGATCAGTCTGAGGGTGATAAGTAGTACTGAGGTGGATTTTGGTACCTAGTACTTTGTGAAAAGCACTCCAAAACTTAGCTATAAATCTTGGATCTCTGTCAGATACAATGGAATCTGGTATTCCATGTAGTCTCACTATCTCTTTCATATACATTTGATCCAACCTTTTTAGAGAATCAATGAGTTTCATAGGTAAAAAGTGGGGACATTTTCTTAGCCTATCAACAATGACCCAGATTGTATCATGCCTTACTCTGGTCATAGCCAACCCTATCAAAAAGTCCATGGTTATGTTGCCCCACTTCCTTGCTGGTATAGGTAGAGTCTATAGGGTACCAGTTGCCTTTGGGTTCTCTACCTTTACCCACTAGCATGTGGCACATTTGGAGACATAACTAGCTATGTCTCTCTTCGCATTTGTGTTGGGTTTCGGGAGCCGAATAGTGCAGCGGAATTTAACCGAAACCCTCCAAGATCCAAGTGAAACGGGGTAAACCGGGTGTTTGAAAATTTTCATACCAAATTTTCGGTTGAGATCTCTCACTCAATTATAGAGTCGAATCACAAAACCTGAACAGTTGACGTATTCAAGCTCTCTATGGTATCCACATGAGCCTCTCGATATCACCACGCTTCCACCACGTCCCGACAGATGTGTTTCTCTTGCACTCGCAGTGCTAGCTTGCGTCCTCCAAGGAATTGCAAGAGAAGAGTACAGCTGTCTTTTTGGGAGGCTAGGGCAAGGAGACCTGCGAATTTCTCACTAAAAGTTGTATTTATAGTGAGACTCAACTACCAGGCCTAATGGGTTTCAGATCCCTAATCCAATTAGGCTTTAATTTCGGGCTTAATAATGGCTCAACTATTGGGCCCATTATTAATACAAAATTATTGTGAAACCAAAACCCAAATTATTAGCCCATGCACTCTAATGATCCAAATAGCTCTATGTGTGCGACCCAATAGGCTCTTACCACGTTGGCAATGATCATAAATCACATTTATGATCATAAGCAAAGAGCGGTGTCTAGCAACACATCATTGCCACCCAAGTGACAAGATTGTCGATAATTCGACTAAACCTTTATGATCATCACCGATATATGCCATTGTCCCTTTGTCCAAGATATGAAGACTAAGCACGAGACCTGGAATGTGTCACCCTCGTATAGCCCAATCTTTGGTTTCTTGATTACCGAGTAGACCACTTAAACTGGTGACATTGATATCGTATATCAACTCATCCGAGCATGGCCATGCATTTTTCTAAGTCTCACTCTACCAAGGGGCCCGAAGATATCACTCCCGTTACATAGGAGGGACAAATCCCATCTTGATCATACAAATCCCTCCATATGATATGTGGCATACCCAATGACCTCCTTCAAGTTCACTCAGTTACGAGCAACAAAGGAAGGTTGTAGCCGAAGTGTTATCGCCCCATTAACCCGAGAACCTCGGCTAGGTATCACGCTCAGTAAATTCGGTTTCACCCACAAGGAATGCCAATACCGACCTCGGAAAGGAGGGAGTCTGACGCCTTAAGAACACGACCTCGGTAGCCCACCAGCGCTCCCGACAATGATGATACCGACCTCGGGTGACTAGCATGTTGCCTCCTTGGAAAGGCGACCGAACCAGCTTTGGGGGAGGAGGACCAGCCACCTTCAGCAGGATATAATCCCCCCGAAGGAGAAACTACAAAGCTAGGGAATCCCTCGAACTACCGGTATGACTCCTGGGGAAGGGTCCTCACTCCGAAGGGTGACCTCAGCAAAGGGGACCTCGGGGGTACAGCAGAAGCAATTAAGGAGCCTCTGACATGTCACCCGCACACACTACACGTCAGCCTCATATGCGCTCTGATGCACCGACGCCGCCTATGTCTTGTCATGTAGGGCCACTCTAGCCCTAGCCCATGGCCCGATGAGCCTCCAAGCGGCTGGAGGGCCCCACGCCCAGAAAAGAACAGATTATATCTGACCGAACACGTGTCACAATCTGAATGGGTCACCCCTCCTATAAATGTCATGGAAACAATCTCAGCAGGGGGGGGCTTTCTCCTCCTCCCTGTAGAGAACATAACAGTCAAGAACCTTTGGCCCTTAGCACCCCCTCTCCTCCTCCAAAACACTAACTTGGGCATCGGAGGCTCCTCCTCGGAAAAAGACACCGGGGACCTCCTAACCCCTATTTTTTGAGCGTTTCAGGCAGGCTCTCCTGGGAAATCTACACTTCGGGCGTTCCCCCACACCAGAAATCCCTCTCGGTCACACCATGTCACATGACGAAGATGCTCTTGGGCATCATTTGACGCCGTCTATGGGAAACCACTGCTAGGTCGCTGTTGTTGAAATTCAGCGTTCTAAGGACAAGGGACTGCCTAAGTCCCCGGCCGCGCTAGAGGTTTAACCGACAACCAAGCAGCGTACAGCAGGGACTCTCTCACTTGAGGATGAACGTCCTCTGACTATTACCGTGGGCTTCCTACGTGAATTTCAGTGCTCCGTTGTAGCTGAAATAATGCAGCAGCTGGACCGAAGATGGCCCCAACCGCCTCCGAGCCAGTGGCCCTCTACATCGGTACCTCATCGGGAAAGGAGACCGAAATTAACTCACCGGAGTTCGGGAAGTGCGGATCAGTGAGATGAGTCCTCAACGGAGAACATACCCCCCAGGGTTCTGCCTATGGAAGAAGAAGGGCCCAAAAGGCCCAGGGCACCCCACCAAAGGAGTTCTTCACCCGAGGAGAAGTCACAGTTCCCTCGGTGCCGAACTTACTCCCCAAAGAGGAGACACTACTCCCCGCTGCCGGAAGCCTCCAGACAGCAGGAAGAAGAGCCTATTGCCACACTCCTCATGGAGAAAATGCTAAAGAGGCTAGAAAGGGTGGAAAGACAAGTAGCTCGGAAGCCCGTCTGGTCCAGGTTATCAGAAACTTTCAACGGAGATGAATCACCGTTTACCCGAGCAGTAGTCGAAGCACCTATGCCAGGTGACTTTCGGGTACCTCGTCTGGAGACCTACGATGGCAGGAGCGACCCCCAGGCCCATCAGACCAAATACAGGTGCAGCATGGTGTTGCACGGTGCTGATGATGCCACCCTGTGCAAATGCTTTGAGGTCACCCTTACAGCATGGTACAACTCATTGGCTCCAGGAACCATCATGGAATTCCAAGAGCTGTCTACTGCCTTCACACAGCAATTCACTGGAAGCAGACCAACGGCAAAGATGCCAGTCCAAATGTTCGACATAGCGCAGAAAAATGGAGAAACCATTCGCGACTATGTCGAAAGGTTCAACCTGGAAGCCTTGAGTGTCCCAGATTTCAGGCCAGAAATACGTATCCTAGCCATGATACGGGGACTTCGGAGAGACTCCTAGTTGATCTACGAATTCTCCAAGTATCCCCCGACACCCTCGGTGAATTTTACCGAAGGGCTGAACAGCCCATGACCGCCGAGGAGTTGAGGATGGGAGGCCCAAAGCTGATCATGTTCGCAATGAGGGGATCAACCAGCCAACCCGCAACCCAACCGAGTCAGGGGGACGACATCAGAAATTTAGGGGAAAGAAGTCGATGGTTTTCATTCCCCTAAACACCATAAGAACGAACATCCTCATGGCCATGGAGAGGCAAGGTAATCAAATTCAACGATCGAAGCCATGACCTCGGACAATAAGAAGAACATGAAAAAGTTCTGCCAGTTCCATCGGGACCATGGACATGATACCGAGGACTACTTCCAACTGAAGAAGTACATAGAATCGTTAATAAAGCAGGGTCAACTCCAGCGTTACCTGCGAATTCCCTCTCCGAAGGGAATGAGGGAAGAAGAAGGAAAGGGGATGATGAGGAGTATGACTCTGACAGACGCTGGAACCGAAGTCCCAAGAGGCGTCTGCCACCTTCGGCGGGAGTAATTCAAGTGATTACCACAGGACTGCCATCGGCGGAAAGGAAAAGAAAAGCCAGGGAGATATCGGTGATGGAGCACGGCAACCCGTTAAAAAAGCTTGTTCGGAAGGATGGGTCTACCATAGTCTTCCCTCACAATGATCTGCTACTAGTCATGGCAAGGATAGGCGGCTGGGATGTCAAGAGAGTATTGCTTGATGATGGTTCAAACACGGACATCCTATTCTCACACTTGCTACCAAGTCTGGGTATCTCAAGGAACGACCTTAAGACCGTCACTTCTCCTACCTTTGGAGTAAGAGCATCCGAACTCCCCGTCCTCGGTTGGATTGATCTCCCTTTGATGCTAAGGGGAACTTCGGTGAACAACAAGGATGAACTGTGATGCCCCAAGGCATCTTTGTTTGCTGTCATGTTGACAGGTGGAGAGAGTTCCTGAGGAGGCGAGCGCCTGGAGCTCTGGTTTCCCAGCTGAGTGTGCCTGAAAAGCTCAAAGAAGAGGTTAGGAGGTCCCCGGTTTGCTTTTCCGGGGAGGACCCCCCGACTCCCAAGTCAGTTTTCTGAGTGAAAATGGAGGAAGAACACTAAGGGATCAAGTGTCTTGCCTGTTTTGTGTTTTCTCAGAGGGAGGAAAATGCCCATCCTTTGCCCAATCCCATTTCCTAGTATTTATAGGAGTAGCTGGTCCGTTCAGATCATGACACGTGTTCGGTCGGATTTGATCTGTATTTTTGGACCTAGGGGACAGGCAGCCGTTTGCAGCCTCCTTTAGCCCTGGACCCGGATAGGTTGTGTCAGGACTGGGGCGGCTGTGGTGTGTCAGTTCACCGTTCAGATGTGACGTGTAGGGCTTGTGGGCGACATGTCAGAGGCTCCTTAAATGCTCATACCGTACTCCCGAGGTCCCCTGGGCGAGGTCGCCCTTCGGTGCGTGCACCCTCTTCGGATTCTATCCGTCCTTCGGTGCGAGCACCTCCTTCGGGATCTATCCCATAGGTCTGGGAGTTCCCTTGATGAACACCTTCTTCGGGACTCACACCCATAGTTCGGGGATTCCCTTGTTCAGGTGTTTCTTGTTCGGGGAAGACCTCTTCGGGGCCTATGCCTTCGGGGAGATTCTCCCTTGCTTCAGAGAGGTGGCTCTCTTACCTGAAGACGGTCAGTTTGGCCCCTCGATGGAGATGGTGTTGTCCTCGGAATTCCTGACGAGCTAACCAAAGTCTCGAGCTCATAGTGTTTGACTTCGCACCTTCCGAGGTCAATGAAAAGATCCTCTCTTGGGTGACGTCAGACTCCTCGGCCAATATTCTGGCAGGGAGTTACTACCGAGGAGGCAATAGCCTTTGGCTATCACAGGCCCTCCTCCGAAAAGCCGAAGTGAGAAACTTCGGTTCATCGGTTTTCGGGTCCTGTGGTTGTGATATCTGCGCCGAAGACGCCTTCTTCTGCTTGTAGCGATGGGCAGCATTTTTGCGTCCTCGAGGCACAAGAAGATAGGCTGTCCCTGTGCCGAAGATACACCTTCTGCCCGAAGTCACAGGCTGTCTCTTGGTGTCCTCGTGGCGATGGGAAATAGGATAACCTTGTACCGAAGATAGACCTTTTGCCCGAAGTCACAGGCTGTCTTTTGGTGTCTTCGAGGTAACCTACTTTTTTGCCTTTATAGGTCTGCTCATGCGTCGCGTCCTGTATCCAGCAGAGTCAGTCTAGGGCGGCGCCTCTAGACCAAATGGTGTCAGAGGGCGTGCTCGACGTGATGGACGACACGTGGCACGTTTGCTGCGCGATGACCGACACATGGCACACTTTTATTGGGTAAGAATGCACTGAGTACGGCTGGCACGACTTTTCAGGCGCTCTTAGCAGTTATGGCGACGCTTCGCCTTCCGAGGGGTATTAATGACGACGGTTCTCCTGGCTTTCTCGGCCTATATATATCAGCCCTGTCATAACCCTCTTTCTTCTTCTGCTTTTGCTTTCTTTTGCCTTCTAATTCTCTCCCGATTTTCCGCGACGGTTCTCCTTTTTCAGGCGTTTTTCCGACCACTTTTCACGACGGCTTCCAGAAACCCAGATTCCGGCAAGACCTTTGGTGGGTTTTAGTCCTTTTGCTTTTTTCAAAGCTTCTTCTTTGTTTTTCCCGAACTCGTTTTCCTTGTTTTTTTCCGAACTCGTTTTCATCATGCCTGTTCCTGAGAGTTGGCAACCTCTTCTTTCTCACCCCTGCTGCACTACTCCGGCAAAACTAGCGAAGTGGAAGAAAAAGTTTTTCTTACCCTCTTACTCTGTGATGAGGTTGCCCCGTCCTGACCAATTTCCTTTCTCCAACCGAAGTGAAGAAATCACCGTTTTCAGAGCCCAACTGAAGGCCGGACTTCGGTATCCCCCCCGGAGATGGTTAGCGCATTCTGCAACTTCCATGGCATTGCCGTTAACCAACTCCCACCGAACTCGTATTGCTATTTCAACGCCTTCCTCTGTATGTGCGGCGTTTTCAAAATAAAACCTCACTTTGTAGTTTTTCTTCAGTACTACAAGCTCTTCGTGGTCCCGAAGGGTGGCTTCTACTTTATGCTACCTCGGGGATCCGGGAGCAAAAAGTATACGTTCACCTTCGCCACCAAAGACAGCTGGCGAGGGTGGCCACAAAAATTCTTTTTCCTGAAGAAGTCGGAGGCTTGGTCGCACGTCCCGACCAAGTGGGCTCAGGGGAGGCTCAAGATGGATGTTGTTGACCCGAAGATACTGCTAGACGCCGACATAGCACCTATCTTTGAGGACTTCGACAGGCGCATCCGGGCCGTCTCTGACTGGGCTGCCGAGGTCTCTCCTCGTGCCCTTTACCCCTTTCCGATCAACTAGAGGCTCATGACCGAAGAGGTCCTTCGAGAACTCAAGGTGGTAAAGGAGCATGTGACAGACCTCAACATGCCGAAACCGGCTTCTTCGGGGAAGGACTCCTGGCTCGTGAAACTCCTTCGGGGGAAAGAGACTTATGAGTCTTTTTACGAGAGTAAGTTACTTTCTCATTTTTTCCTTCATAACTTCATCTTGGACTTACACTGATCTTCTCTTCCTTTTTTCAGAGATGGGCGATGACACGGCTGCCTTCTACAAGGCTCTTTTTACCAGGCAGGCCGAGAGGGGCGAACAGACAAAGAAGGCCGCCTCTCGGAGGTGGAAGCAGACTTCGGGCGGCCCTCCTTCCAAACGGGCAAAGAAAGCTGCTCCTTCCTCTCTTCCGCAAATTCCGGAGGAGGTAAGCGAAGAGCCCGAACACCCTGCTGCCCCTTTGCTCGAGGTTCCTTCTGTCGACGTCCCTTCTTCCGACGTCCTTCCTCAAAGCCCCACGCCTTCGCATGCTCTTCTGGAGGGCGATGGGGAGGAGACCCCTTCTACCGAGGAACGGCGCCAAATGAGAGGCAAAGGGGATCTCTACTGAGGCGGCATCGATTCTTGACGACGACGTTACCAAGGTGCCAGCAAGTTTGTACTTTGTCGAAGAACCTTGTTTCTCTTGTAAATCCTTAAGAGTTTTCTGGCCTTAACCAATTTTTCTGCTTTGTTGTGCACCGGAGGTGGCCGCTCCTGACTGGGTTGCCGAACACGCCCGCAAGAGGGCCCTTCGGGATGCCAAAGTCCCAGCAGGGAAAGTTCCGAAGGAGCCCTTCTGGACGTTCACGGAGGACATGAATATGTACTCCGAGGACTGTCCCGAGATGGCTAGGCAGATGTGCAAAGGGGTTTTTACTGAGGCCTCTTATAAGGCCCTTACGGAGGCTTACCCAGGCGACATCTCTTTGGCCGCCAAACTCACTGAACATGCCGCCCAGGTACGCTTCACTGTTTCCTTAGTGCCAATTTCGCCTTTGCTTTTTACTTAGCATCATTTTCCCTTTGTTAGCTTTTTTTGCTGCTGATGGGGTATGCCGGGTTGCTCCGTGTTTGGGTGGCGCGAGAGTCAGAGAGGAGGGCGTCACTCTGGGACCTTTACACCAAGACGAAGGCCCAGTGTTCGGCGTTGGCTGCCGATAATGCTCAGCTGAAGCAGTCTTCAGAGAAGGAAATTGCTCAACTTCGGGAGGGGTTCATAAAAGAGAAAGAGGAACTTGAGAAAGGCACCTCCCAGAAACTTTCCGACATCGGCTCTCGAATGGCGGAGCTGACTTCGGTCGTAGAAGCGATTCAAAAGGATAAGTCAGACAGTGACGCAATCCTTGCGAAGACGCTCGAGGAAAAGGCCCAGCTCGAAGTCGAGGTCGCATCTCTGAAGAAGCCTTCAGAAGAGAAGAAGAAGATGAAGGCATTGAAGAGAAAGCTTAAGGATCTAGAGAAGGATTACGCAGATCTGGAGAAGGACTATGCAGATTTGGCAGTCAAGAAGCGGGAGTCCGATGATATGACAAAATTGGGCTTTCAAGACGGCTTCTGTCTTGCTCGGCACCAAGTTCTGCAGAAGTTCCCAGATTTTGACCTCTCCTTCCTGGAAGGCATGAACATCCCCAAGGAGCCTCGGTGGACTTGGTCCAAGATCGAGCACTTGAAACTGCCTCCTTCTCCCCCGGCGCCGAAGGCTGCTGACAAAAGCACAGAGGCTGGCAGTTCTCAAGACGCAGAGGTTCCTTAGTACTAGGGCCTTTTGTCTTCATTTTCTTCTTCTTTTTTGTAGTCTTTCAGCGACTTTCTTCTCTGTAAGCACTCTTTGGCTCAATAGATACAAATTTGGCTAAGTATTTTTTGCCAGATCCCTTTGTTTCCCTTTGTCCGGAACATAATTTGCTCGAGAGACTTCGGAAAACCATACTTTTGCTTTCCTTTGTCCCGAACATATTCGCTCAAGGGACTTCAGAAAACCATACTCTTGCTTTCCTTTGTCCCGAACATATTCGCTCAAGAGACTTCGGAAAACCATACTCTTGTTTTCCTTTGTCCTGAACATATTTGCTCAAGATCGGAAAACCATACTTTTGCTTTCCTTTGTCCCGAACATATTCGCTCAACAGACTTCGGAAAACTTACTTTTGCTTTCCTCGGCGATTGCTTTCGTGAGACTCTTGTTTTGTACTTCTTCAGAACTTTTTACTTAGACAAATTTGTCCAACTTGTGCAATACAACCTTCCCACCAAACTTTTTAGGCATAGAATTTTTTCAAGGCTTCTGAGTGCCAAGTGTTTTTTAATTCTATGCCTTCGGCATCACCGAGCTTATAAACTCCTTTTCGTACTTCGGCAAGTACCAGGTACGGTCCTTCCCAATTTGCGTGAAGTACCCCGTGGGATGGCTTTCGGGGTGCAAATTCAGCCTTACGGAGAACGAGATCTCCCTTCTTTATTCCTTTTTGCCTGGCGCGTAGGTTTATGGCTGCTGCCACTCTTTGCTGGAAAGCTTTTCTTCTCAGCTCGGCTACCTCTCTGTGTTCGCTGACGAGGTCGAGCTTGGTTCTCAGGCCGAGGTCATTTCCTTTTTCATCGAACACTTGGACCCGTATTGACGGTTGTACTACCTCGACAGGGATGATGGCCTCTATACCGAAGACGAGTGAAAAAGGCGTTTCCCCTGTGGCTCTTCGGGGTGTTGTTCGGTAGCTCCATAACACGCTTTGGAGTTCTCCTAGCCATTTCCCTTTTGCTTCTCCCAATCTCTTTTTCAGACCATCTTTTATGGTCCTGTTAGATACTTCCACCTGCCCATTACTTTGGGGGTGAGCTACTGGGGCGAAGTGCATTTTTGTCCCGAGGTCGCTAATGAACTCTTGGAATCCTTTGTCTATGAACTAGGATCCATTGTCCGCTACGAGTACCCTCGGTATGCCGAATCTGCATACGATGTTTTTCCATACGAACTTCTGCACTTCTTTTGCCGAGATAGTTGTCAGAGGTTCTGCCTCGACCCACTTAGAGAAATAGTCTACTGCTACTACGCAGAACTTTACGCCTCCAGGCGCCGTTGGGAGTGGCCCAAT
Source organism: Aquilaria yunnanensis (assembly GCA_039654915.1). Taxonomy (NCBI): domain Eukaryota; kingdom Viridiplantae; phylum Streptophyta; class Magnoliopsida; order Malvales; family Thymelaeaceae; genus Aquilaria; species Aquilaria yunnanensis. The sequence continues at coordinate 50,230,925 of CM077594.1, read as the reverse complement.
GAGATCTATGCCCCAAACTGCGAAGGGCCAAGGATAGTCTGCCGAAGTCACGAACTCCGAGGGTGTTCTTTGGATGTTCGCATGTCTCTGGCAACTACCACATTTCTGGACGAACTGCTTGGCGTCCTTTCTCAGGGTAGGCCAGAAGTATCCTTGGCGAAGTATCACTGCTGCTAGGGCGTCGGTTCCGATGTGCGAACCACAGGCACCTTCGTGAACTTCTTCGAGGATCATTTCAGTATCCTCTTCACTAACACACCTCTGTAGTGGATTTGCATATCCTTGCCGATATAGTTCTTCTCCAATTAAGAAGAAATGTCCGGAGCGCCTTCGCACTTTTGCGGCTTCGCTGGGGTCTTCGGGGAGTGTGTTAGTTGCGAGATACATTTTGATTGGTTCTTTCCATCCTTTCCCCGAGGTCTCTATGCTTAACACCGCGATGCTAGGGTGGCTCAGCACTTCGGTGCAAGTTTTGGATTTCGCCAAACAGTCTGCCTCAGCATTTTCTCGTCGGGGTACGTTCTCGATTTTCACGATGTCGAACTCCCGAATAAGCTTTGTTACCAACTCATGGTATTTCGCCAAGGTCGGGTCTTTCGCGCCATAGTCCCCTGCCATTTGCCGGACCACCAGCTGGGAATCACTATGGGCTTTCAAGTTTCTCACGCCAATTTTTCTGGCCAGGCATAATCCTGCTATGAGGGCCTCATACTCGGCCATATTGTTGGTGGCGTTGAAACTGAACTTGATGTCCTTCATTACTTCTAGGCCTTCAGGGCCTCTGATAATCACTCCAGCTCCCTGGTGTTCGGATCCTGAGGCCCCGTCAACATATAACGTCCATTCTGGCTCGTCTTCGCCCGAAAATGAATGTCCCTCCTCGGTGTTTGGTACTTCGGCGATGAAGTCTGCCAAAGCTTGAGCTTTTATAGCTTTCCGGGGTTCATACGTGATGTCGTGTTCACCAAGCTCTATACACCACTTGGAAAGCCTTCCCGAGTGATCAACTTTCCTCATAACATGCCGTAGAGGCAGGGTACTTCGGACGATAATGGGGTATGGCCGCAGCCTTCTCCTTGCAAGCACTAAGGCATATATAGCTTTTTGAAGCAAAGGGTACCTGACTTCGGCGCCATGCAGGGACTTGCTGACATAGTAGACCGGCCATTGCTTTGGCCCTTCTTCTTTCACGAGGACCGAGCTCACAGCTTTTTCTGTGACCGCGAGGTATAATACGAGGGGCTCTCCCTCCCGAGGTTGTCGCAGGGTCGGCAGGCTGGCCAAGTAGACTTTGAGTTCTTCCCAGGCTTTTTGGCAATCTTCATCCCAAGGATGACCATTCCTTCCGAGGTCGCCTTCCATCTTTGCTGCCTTTGTGAGGACTTTGAAGAAGGGTCGACACCTATCTCTGTACCTGGAAATAAACCTGCTCAGAGAGGTTATTCTTCCGGTGAGTCTTTGCACGTCTTTGACTGTGGCAGGAGTTCGGAATTCAAGCAGAGCCTTAATCTTCTCAGGGTTAGCATCGATGCCTCTTTCGGATACCATGTACCCAAGGAACTTTTCCGAGGTCACCCCGAAGATGCATTTCTCAGGATTAAGGCGGATCCCGAAGGCTTTGAGTTTTTGGAAGGTTTCCTCTAAATCTGCAAAGTGGTAGCCAGGCAGTTTGCTTTTGACTATCATGTCATCAACATACACCTCCATGTTCTTCCCCATTTGGTCTTTGAAGACCTTGTTCATCAGCCTTTGGTAGGTGGCTCCTGCATTTTTGAGGCCGAAGGGCATCCTGATATAACAATATGTTCCTCCCTCAGTGATGAACGCAGTCTTCTCTTCATCTTCGGGGTTCATCCTTATCTGATGATACCCACTGAAAGCGTCCAGGAAACTTAGGAGCACGTACTCGGCAGTTGAGTCTACCAGTTGGTCTATTAACGGGAGAGGATATGAATCTTTCGGGCAAGCATCGTTCAAATTTTGGAAGTCGATGCACATCCGGAGCTTACTACTTCCTTCTTTTGTGGCAATTACCACGTTGCTTAGCCATTCGGGGTAGTTTACCTCCCGGATAACGCAAGCGTCTATCAGACGCTGGACTTCGGTCTTGACGAAGTCACTTTTGTGAGCTGAGATGCTCCGTTTCTTTTGCCGGAAAGGTTTTACTCCCGGATTCGCTTTGAGGCTATGCTGGATTACGCGAGGGTTTACCCCTAGCATGTCCTTCGGCGAGTAGGCGAACAGATCTTTATTTGCAAGTAGAAAAGATACAAGTTTTTCCTTGTCTCCTTCGGCCATACTTTTCCCTATTCGGGTACTATGGCCTGGGACCAGCTCTACTTCTTCTGTTTCCGCTTTTGTGGGATCTTCTGCCTCACCCCTTTCCAGCTCTTTTGCTTCTACAGCATGTGCTAAGTTGCTTGCTGGAGCCTTTCGTGCTCTGACGAACACCTTTCTCACCTCGCCTTGATCAATGAAGATCTTTGCGTCTCCGTCTTTGGTGGCGAAGGTGACGGTCAAGTACTTTACATCAGGGCGAATGTGCAAATTTCCCTGTGTCTATCTGCCGAGGATGGCGTTGTATGACGAAGGAACATCCATGACTATGAATCTTGCCATGGTAGAGGCGAACAACTGAGCAGTTCCTTTCTCCGAAGTTCCTTTCATCATCAAGGGGAGGTCGATCCACCCGAGGACAGGTAGCTCAGATGGTCCTACGCCAAACGTGGGTGAAGTAACAGCCTTGAGGTCACTCCTGGATACGCCCAAGCTTGGCAGCAAATGTGAGAACAAGACGTCTGCGTTTGACCCATCGTCCAGTAGTACCCTCTTGACGTCCCAGTTTCCTACCCTCACCATTATCAGCAATGGATCGTCATGGGGAAATACGATGGTGGAGCCATCCTCGCAGGCCAATTTTTTCGTTGGGCTCTGATATTCCATCACCGCTATCTCTCTGGCCCTTATTTTTCTTTCCGAGGATGGAAGTCCGGTTGTGATCATCTGTATTACTCCTGCCGAAGGTGGAGGACGCCTTCTCGAACTTCGGTTCCTTCGCCTGTCTGAATCGTAATCCTCGTCATCGGGCTTTCCTTCTTCCTCTTTTTTCCCCTTCGGGGAAGGCATTCTCAAATAACGCCGAAGCTGGCCCTGCTTTATCAGTGATTCAATGTACTTTTTCAACTGAAAGCAGTCTTCGGTGTCATGACCGTGATCACGGTGGAACTGACAGAACTTCTTCATGTTCCTTCTGTTGTCAGCAGTCATGCCCCTCGGTCGTTGGATTTGAGCCACCTGTTTTTCCAACGCCATGAGGACGTTAGCCCTCGTGGTGCTCAGAGGTGTAAAGTTTTGGGGCTTCCTTCCTCCTACTCGCATTCTCCGAGGTCGGCCTAACTGTTCCGTTGGACACCGGGCTTGCTGGCTGGATCCTTCGCCACGAGGGTGAATATGGTCAGCCTTCGGTCTAGTCATTCTCAGCTCTTCGGCTGTCATATGTTGTTCAGCCTTTCGGTAGAATTCTCCCAGCGTGTCCGGGGGATCTTTGGAGAATTCATAAAACAAGTGCGAATCCCTCCGGAGGCCCCTCGTCATGGCGAGGATGCGGATTTCGGGATGAAAGTCCGGAACACTGAGGGCATCTCTGTTGAACCTCTCGACATAGTCACGGATGGTCTCCCCGTTTCTTTGTGCTATGTCAAACATCTGGACGGGCATCTTCACCGTCAGCTTGCTCCCAATGAACTGTTGGGTGAACGCTGTGGAGAGCTCCTGGAACCCCCTGATGTTTCCGGGAGGCAGGGAATTGTACCAGGCAGTTGCTGGTCCTGCGAGGGTGACTTCAAAGCACTTGCAGAGTGTAGCATCATCAGCCCCATGTAGCACCATGCTGCGTTTGTACTTTGTTAGGTGCGCCTGGGGATCAGTCCGTCCCTCATAGGTCTCTAGTCGAGGTAGCCTGAAGTCACTTGGCATGGCCACCTCGACCACTGCCCGGGCGAAAGGAGTCTCATCTCCAGAGACGGTTTTAATTATCCTGGCCCAAACAAGCTTGCGTGCCACCTGCTGTTCCACTCTCTCCAGTCTTGCCAAGACTTTCTCCAGGAGGAGCGTAGCACTGGGCTCCTCTTCCCGGTGCTTGGAGGTTGTTCGGTAAGAGGACTGTTGCCGTCTCTTCGGGGAGCGACTTCCGTACCGAGGTGAGGGGGACCTTGCCTCTGGCGACAAACTTCTTCTGGACGGGACTTCGGGTCGTTCAGACCTCGCTTTTTCTGCCAGCCGTGCTCCGAGGGGCAAGTTATCTGTCGAGGACTCTTCCCGTGGCTCCCCACTTCCTGAGCTATGACGGGTTGCCCTTGGGCTTTTCTCCCGAGGTCGTGCTGGTGAAGTGGGTTTTTGTGCCTGGGCTGGTTGCGGCCACCTTCGGTCTATCTGTTGTGTCATTTCAGCCACAACAGACCTCTGAAAGTCTCGTAAAAAACCCATGGTGATGACAAGAGGGCGTTCCTCTTTAGGCAAGGAAGTCTCTGGGGGACTTTGTCCGGTAGCTGGTTGGGTCTCAGGCGCGGACGGGGACTTCGGGAGTCCTATGTCCTTCGAACGCCGAGTTTCGACAACAGCTACCTGGGAGTAGTTTCCCACAGACGGCGCCAAATGATGCCCCAAGGCATCTTCGTTTGCTGTCATGTTGACAGGTGGAGAGACTTCCTGAGGAGGCGAGCGCCTGGAGCTCTGGTTTCCCAGCTGAGTGTGCCTGAAAAGCTCAAAGAAGAGGTTAGGAGGTCCCCGGTTTGCTTTTCCGGGGAGGACCCTCCGACGCCCAAGTCAGTTTTCTGAGTGAAAGTGGAGGAAGAACACTAAGGGATCAAGTGTTTTGCCTGTTTTGTGTTTTCTCAGATGGAGGAAAATGCCCATCCTTTGCCCAATCCCATTTCCTAGTATTTATAGGAGTAGCTGGTCCGTTCAGATCATGACACGTGTTCGGTCGAATTTGATATGTATTTTTGGACCTAGGGGACAGGCAGCCGTTTGCAGCCTCCTTTAGCCCTGGACCCGGACAGGTTGTGTCAGGACTGGGGCGGCTGCGGCGTGTCAGTTCACCGTTCAGATGTGACGTGTAGGGCTTGTGGGCGACATGTCAGAGGCTCTTTAAATGCTCATACCGTACTCCCGAGGTCCCCTGGGCGAGGTCGCCCTTCGGTGCGTTCACCCTCTTCGGATTCTATCCGTCCTTCGGTGCGAGCACCTCCTTCGGGATCTATCCCATAGTTCTGGGAGTTCCCTTGATGAACACCTTCTTCGGGACTCACACCCATAGTTTGGGGATTCCCTTGTTCAGGTGTTTCTTGTTCGGGGAAGACCTCTTCGGGGCCTATGCCTTCGGGGAGATTCTCCCTTGCTTCAGAGAGATGGCTTTCTTACCCGAAGACGGTCAGTTTGGCCCCTCGATGGAGACGGTGTTGTCCTCGGAATTCCTGACGAGCTAACCAAAGTCTCGAGCTCATAGTGTTTGACTTCGCACCTTCCGAGGTCAATGAAAAGATCCTCTCTTGGGTGACGTCAGACTCCTCGGCCAATATTCTGGCAGGGAGTTACTACCGAGGAGGCAATAGCCTTTGGCTATCAAACTGTTTGCCTCCATAATAACAAAGTTCATCGTCATAGATGTCCCTTCCTCATACAACGCCATTCTTGGAAGGCAAATGCAAGGGAACCTCCACATCCGCCCGGATGTGAAGTACCTGACTGTCACCTTCGCCACCAAGGATGAAGATACTCAGATCTTCATCGACCAGGTGGAGGTAAGGAAAGTATTCATTAAGGCGAGGAAAGCCCCAGTAACGAACTGCGCACAGACTACGGAAATGAAGGACTCGCCCGCAGAAGAGTTGAAAGGAATAGAAGATCCTGAGAAAATAGAAAGGGAAGAAATAGAGCTTGTCCCAGGCCAAAATACCCCAACAAGGAAAAAATTGGCCGAAGGTGACAAGGAAAAACTTGTATCTTTCCCACTGATGAATAAAGATCTGTTTGCCTACTCGCCGAGAGACATGCTTGGGGTAGACCCGCGCAGAAAACAGCATGGCCTTAAAGTGAGCCTAGAGGCAAGGCCTATTCACCAAAAAAAGTGAAGTCTCTCGGTACACAAAAACAACTTCGTTAAAGCCGAAGTCCAACATTTGATACAAGCGAGTGTAATGAAGGAAGTCAAGTACCCCGAATGGCTAAGTAATGTGGTTATCGCCACAAAATAAGGAAGCGACAAGCTCTAAATGTGCATCGACTTCCAGAACTTAAATGATGCTTGCCCTAAAGATTCGTATCCTCTCCCGCCAATAAACCAGTTGGTAGACTCGACTGCTGAGTATGGACTCCTGAACTTCCTCGACGCCTTTAGTGGGTATCATCAAATTAGAATGGACCCTGAAGATAAGGAAAAAATCGCCTTCATCACCGAAGTCAGTACATATTGCTATGTTAGAATGCCCTTCGGGCTTAAAAAGGTAGGAGTCACCTACCAGAGGCTGATGAACAAGGTCTTCAAAGACCAAATAGGGAGAAACATGGAAGTCTATGTCGACGCCATGAGAGTCAAAAGCAAGTTGCCTGGCAGTCATAGCACAGATTTGGAGGAAACCTTCCACCAACTTAGAGCATTCGGAATTCGCCTTCACCCTGAAAAATGCATCTTTGGCGTAAGTGCGGGTAAGTTCCTTGGATTTATGGTGTCGGAAAAAGGAATCGATGCTAATCCGGAAAGGGTCAAGGCATTGCTAAGATTCCGAGTTCCTGTCACAACAAAGGATGTGCAGAGGCTCACAGGGAGAATAACATCCCTTAGCAAATTCATTTCCAGGTATGGGGATTTCTGCCGAGCATTCTTTCAGGTCCTTAACAATGCAACAAAAAATGGTGGCAACCTCGGAGATGATCACCATGCTTGGAACGAGGATTGCCAAAAGGCCTGGGAAGAGCTCAAAGTCTATCTAGCTCGCCTACCCACTCTTCAGCAACCACGAGGGGGAAAACCTCGCCGTTACTGAAAGGGCACTGAGTTCGGTTCTCGTGATGGAAGAAAGGGTGGAACAATGGCCAATGTACTACGTGAGCAAGTCCCTGCATGGGGTCGAGGTCAGGTATCCCCTGCTACAAAAAGCTATCTATGCCTTGGTGCCAGCAATCAGGAGACTACGTCCATACTTTCAAGTCAACCCATTGTTATCCGAAGTAACCTACCTCTTTGGCATGTAATGAAGAGAGTAGATCATTTGGGAAGACTTTCCAAGTGGTGCATAAAGCTAAGTGAGTATGATATTACTTATGAGCCAAGGAAAGCAATAAAAGCCCAAGCTCTAGCAGACTTCATTGCTGAAGTGCCTATTGCCGAAGGAGAACAATCAAACCTCGGCAAAAGTGAGCCAGAATGGACTCTGTTTGTAGATGGGGCCTCCGGCTCCGAACACCAGGGAGTTGGGGTAATCATTCGTGGCCCCGAAGGCCTAGAAGTCATAAAATCCATCAAATTTGGGTTTAACATCACCAACAACATGGCAGAATACGAAGCTCTCATAGTAGGGTTACGCCTAGGTAGAAAGATTGGTGTAAGAAACCTAAAAGCCCACAGCAACTGCCAGCTAGTGGTGCAGCAGATGGCAGGGGACTATAGCGCAAAGGTCCCAACTTTGGCAAAATATCATGAGTGCGTATCAAAGCTCATCTAGGAGTTTGACGGTGTACATATTGAAAATGTACCTCACCGAGACAATATTGAAGCAGACAGCTTGGCCAAATCAAAAAGGTTCACCGAAGTGCTGAGCCACCCGAGCATAGCGACACTAAGCATAGAAACCTCGGACAAAGGGTGGAAAGAGCCTATAAAGAGGTATCTTACAACCAAAGACCTTCCCAAGGATCCTCACGAAGCGGCAAAAGTGTGAACACATTCCGGACGATATTTTCTGATTGGGGAGGAATTATAACGGCAAGGGTATGTGAGTCTGCTACAAAGGTGTGTCAGTGAAGATGATGCTAAGATGGTCCTCGAAGAAGTCCATGAGGGGGCTTGTGGTTCCCATATCGGAACTGATGCCTTGGCGGGAGTGATACTCCACCAAGGGTACTTCTGGCCCACCTTAAGAAAAGACGCAAGGCAGTTCGTCCAGAAGTGTGACAATTGCCAAAGACACGCCAGCATCCAAAGACGGCCCTTGGAATTAATAACCTCGGCAGACTACCCTTGTCCCTTTGTAGTTTGGGGCATAGATCTCATCGGGCCACTCCCGACAGCACCCGGAGGAGTGAAATTCTACGTGGTTGCAGTAGATTACTTCACCAAATGGGTTGAGGCAGAGCCCCTTGCAACCATTTCAGCAAAGGATATACAAAAATTCATCAGGAAAAGCATCATATGCAGATTCGGCATACCGAGGGTGATAGTAGCTGACAATGGTTCCCAATTTATTGACAAAGGATTCCAAGAATTCATCACCGACCACGAAATAAAGATGCACTTCGCCTCGGTAGCTCGTCCTCAAAGCAACAGACAAGTAGAGGTATCCAACAGAACCATAAAAGATGGTCTGAAAAAGAGATTGGGGGAAGCAAAAGGAAAATGGCCAGCAGAACTTCCTAGTGTATTTTGGAGCTATCGGACAACACCCCGAAGGGCCACGGGTAAGACACCTTTTTCGCTAGTCTTTGGCACAGAGGCCATTATCCCTATCGAGGTAGTATGGCCATCAGTCAAAGTACAAGTGTTCGAAGAAAAAGGGAATGACCTCAGATTGAGAACTAAGCTCAACCTAATTGACGAACACAAAGAGGTGGCTGAGCTTAGAAGGAAGGCCTTTCAGGAAAGAGTGGCCATAGCCGCAAATTTGCACGTTAGACCAAAAGGAATAAGGAAAGGATACCTCATCCTCCGAAAGGCCGAGTTTGAACCCCGAAGACCGTCCCATGGGGTACTTCAGTCGAACTGGGAAGGGCCTTACTTTGTCCTTGACGAGGTCCGAAAGGGAGTATACAAGCTTGGCGACACCGAAGGGGGAGAACTAAAAAATACGTGGCACTCGGATGCCTTAATGAAATTCTATACTTAGAAATTTTGATGAGAGATTGTCGAAGTTAGAAACTTTTTTTGAAATGCAGAAGTTTTCTCCCATCTGAGAGTACTCGCCGAACAAAGCTTAATCAGGCACTCGCGAAAGTCACATATTCCTTCCAAAATTGATTGGGTAATATGCCCAAAAAAGTGACATCCATCAAGTACGGCCGACGAAGGCAGACTAAAATTTGCCTAAGGAAACTCGTCAAAGGTGAACATTTACCCGAAGGTTGGCCGACAAAAAGAGCAAAGCATACCTTTCCGAAATCTACTGACCGAAAGTGGTCGGGACAACTGGGAAACAAAACTATTGCTCAAAGATTTAATCAAGTTATGAAGGAAGGAAAAATTTATTGAAGAAAGCCTTGGTACAAGGAGAAGGTTACAGGAAGAAAAATTACAAGGAAAAGGAGGAAGGCGAAGGCCCTAGAATATCTAAGGGAGTCCGGTGTCATGGGAAGCTCCAGCTCTTGTGTCTTTAGCCACCACCTTCGGTGCCGAAGGAGGGGCAAACGACAGGTTGAGGAGCTTGATTTTCAACCAAGTCCACCGAGGCCCCTCGGGAATATCCAAGGCAGCTAGGAAGGAAAGGTCGAGATCTGGATATTTTTTCAGGACATGATGGTGAGCTAGGCAGAAGCCGCCCGGAAAGGCAACCTTGGTTGCCTAGATGGCCTTGTCTTTCTCAATTGCCAAGTCTTCTACCTCATTCTAAAGATCTGCAACCTCCTTATCCAGTGCCTTCACCTTCTTCTTCTTCGATGTATCCTTCTTCAGGGTCTCGACCTTGGCCTGAAGCTCTGCGTTATCAGCAAGGGCCTTCACTAGGAGAGCAGAGTCTTCTTCTTTCTCCTTTTGAAGGGCCTCATTAGCCGAGGTCAAGCTCACGACCTTTTCACCATGGTCGGACATCTTCTTGGAGAAATCCTTCAAGAGCTCCTCCTGGCCCTTCAAGAATTCCTCCCGAAGATTGGCAACCTTCTCCTTGGCTATTCGGCTCAACTCGGTGTTCATCATAACCGAGTTGGCGCAGAAGACCTTGGCCTTCTCTAATTTATCTTCCGCCCAAGCTCGAACCGAAGATTGTTTTACTGCCCAAGCTCGAAGGTATCCACTATAGCCCAAAAGATGCAAGAAAGAAGAGGGTACTGAGTCAATTTTGTGCAAGGAAACCCAAAAATTTTAAAAAAAAAGGGAGAAAAGAATGAAGAGGCCTGAAGAACTACTTGGGCAGTGTGCTCAGAAACCTTAGCGGCATAGGTATCCTCTTTGGCGCACTCCTCGGTGGGGAGCACGCACCTCGCCATCTGGGGAGCCATTTCCCGGCAGTCCTCGGAGAACAAATTCATTTCCTCCGTGAAGGACTAGAACAGCTCCCTGGGAACTTTGTCCTTTGGGATGTGCGAATCCCGAAGAGCCCGCCTCGGGGCAAGCTCGACAATCCAAGCCAAGGGCGCTAGTTCCTCTGCAAAATTAAAAGCATAAGTCTCGTCAGACAAAACTCCTTCACTATGAAAGCTATAGGGTTCCGAGTACTAAAACGAGGATAAGAGACAAACCTGACGCAACCTCGGCAATGTCGTCATCAGAGTCCCGGACCTCCTCCATGTCCGTAGGGATATGTTTGCCCTTGTCCTTTCAGCATTTTTCCAGCTCCTTAGCAGAAGGACCCTTTGCCAAAGAGCCCAAAAGATCCGCCGATGTGGCGGGACTCCGAGAAGCAGCGCTGGTGACCACCCCGACAGGAAGGTCGGTGGGAGTTTCAGGCTCAGCGGAAGTTTCAGGATCACCGACAACCTCCACCGCATCTCCCGGGGGTAGAAGAAGGATGTCCCTCTTCGCCTTCTTAGCCGAAGATGGCCGTCTCCCAGTGGTTTTGCGCCTCTTGGAGACGCCCTTCTTTGTTTGTTCCCCCTTCTCGGCTTGGCCGAGGAAGAGGGACTTGTAGTAAGTGGCTGACTCGTCGCCCATCTCTGAAAAAAGAGAAAAAGATCAGTGTAAGTCCAAACAGGTACTTTTGCTAAAAAGGTTTGGAAGGAAAACTCACTTTCGAAGAAGGCTTCATAGTTGAGCTCCCCCCAAAGGAGCTTCACGAGCCAGGACTGCTTCCTGTCAATGGCAGGAGCTGGCATGTCGAGGTCCGTCTTGTGCTCCTTAACTACCCCCAACTCCCGAAGGACCTCATCGGAATAAGTCTCCACATGATAGGGAAGGGGTAGAGGGAGCGGGGAGGGACCTTAGCATCCCAGTCGGCGACAGCACGGATACGTTTGTCGAAGTCCGCAAACCTCGCTGCCAACTCGGGAGTTAGCAGCTTTTTGGGGTCCACGACATCCGTCTCCAGTTTTCCCAGAGCCCACTTAGTCAGAACGTGCGACCAAGCCGTCGCCATTTTTAGGAAGAAGAACTTCGTTTGCCACCCTCGCCAGCTATCTTTGGTAGCGAAAGTGAACATGTATTTTTTGCTCCCAGATCCCCAGGGTAGCATAAAATAGAAGCCACCCTTCGGGACCGGATAGAGCTTGTAATACTGCATGAACAGGATGAAGTGGGGTTCTATTCCAAAGATCCCACACAGGCACAAGAAGGCGTTAAAATAGTAGTATGAGTTCGGAGGAAGTTGATTCACGGCTATGCCATGAAATTGGCAAAAGTTGCAAATCATCTTCGGAGGAGGGAGCCTTCAGTTCGGCCTTCAGTTGGGCACGGAAGACGGTAACCTCATCCTTATTGTTCATGAAACTAAAATGGCCAAGGTGAGGAAGTCTGGTGGTGGCATAGGAAGGAAGAAAAAATTTGGTTGTCCACTTCTCTAATTTCTTTGAAGTGTAGCAACAAGGGTGAGACATGAGTGGTTGCCAGCGCTCGGGGATGGGTATGACAAACATAAGGGGAACAGGGGAAGACATGATTGACAAAAAAGTAACTTTGAAAGAAAAGAATTGAGAAGGACTTCGGGAAGAAGAAAAATGACTTCGGGAAGCTAGAAAAAGAAAAAACATGAAGAAACTGAAGGACCCCTAGAATCAAAACCCACCAAAAGTTTTGCCGAAATTAGGGTGTGAAGACGCCGTCGTTAAAGGTGGCCGGAAATCACTCTGCCGATAGCACCGCCGTGAAAAAAGAGGGGAAAGCACGAAAACAGACGGGAGCAAAGCAAAGACAAAAGGAGAGCAAATGAGGATTATGACGGGATGAAGGTTTATATAGACCGAGGAAGGGTAGCCAATTCGGCGTCATAATTGCTCCGTGAATGTGAAACGTCACCATAATTGCCCCTCGCGCACGATAAGGCGCACCTGCTATGACCGACATGACCATCCCCAACCAACGATTGCCATGTGTCGCTCGATCCAAGAAACTAGGACATGCACTTCGACATCCCGAAAACCTGGGCACACCGCTCCAGACTGACACGCCTAGTTTCAAGACGCGACGGCCCACTGACCTACGGCAGAAGAAGTAGAAAATTGAGTATCTCGAGGACACCAAGGGCCAGACGGTGACACCTGTCCGGACAAGGCTTGCCTCCTCGTGGCAAAGTGCCTTCTCTGCGAACGTCACACTCCGAGTCCTGAAAAGCACACCTAGAAGGACCACTAGCCGAAGTCTCCACTCCGGCTTTCTGAGGGAAGGCATATGATAGCCGAAGTGTTATCGCCCCATTAACCTGAGAACCTCAGCCAGGTATCATGCTCGGTAAATCCAGTTTCACCCACAAGGAATGCCAATACCGACCTCAGAAAGGAGGGAGTCTAACGCCTTAAGAACACGACCTCGGTAGCCGCCAGCCCTCCTGAGGATGACGATACCGACCTCGGCTGACTAGCGTGTTGCCTCCCTCAGAAAGGCGACCGGACCAGCTTCGGGGGATGAGGACCAGCCACCTTCGGGAGGAGATAATCCCCTCAAAGGAGAAACTTCAGACCTAGGGAATCCCCCGAACTACCGGTATGACTCCTGGGGAAGGATCCTCATTTCGAAGGGTGACCTCAGCAAAGGGGACCTCGGGGGTACGGCAGAAGTAATTAAGGAGCCTCTTACATGTCGCTCGCACACACTACACACTGTCCTCATATGCGCTCTAACACTCCGACGCCGCCTACGTCTTGTCATGTAGGGCCACTCCAGCCCTAGCCCGTGGCCCGAGGAGCCTCTAAGCGGTTGGAGGCCGCCACGCCTAGAAAAGTACAAATTATATCCGACCGCACACGTGTCACAATCTAAACGGGTCACTTCCTCCTATAAATATCAGGGAAATCGTCTCAGCAGGGGGGGCTCTCTCTTCCTCCCTCTAGAGAAAACGTAACAGGCAAGAACCTCTGGCCATTCTCCTCATCCAAAACACTGACTTGGGCGTCGGAGGTTCCTCCCAAAAAAAAAGACACCGGGGCCCTCCTAACCCCTGTTTTCTGAGAGTTTCAGGTAGGCTCTCTTGGGAAATCTACACTTCGGGCGTTCCCTCACAGCAGAACTCCCTCTCGGTCACACCATGTCACATGACGAAGAAGCTATTGGGCATCGGAAGGTATCAAAGTATGTGACTCACATGTAGGGAACCTTGATGATCTTAGGGCGAAGGACTACATATACGATCATCACTATGAGAATCACATATGACACTCATATAACGATCCATGTAGTGTTCTCATGGTGGGTCGGTCCAGTACACAAGTTCTCCAACTTGTACCCATATGTAGACTACATATCCCATATTAGTCTCCACATATGCTAGTCCTTATGTATTATTGCAACCCACTCCACAATAATACTAGACTAGGGACGTTTGAGAATATCATTATTCTAGGGTCACAATTATGTTTATTACGTTACGTAGAAACAAAACAACAAACATAATTGCTAGATTATTGCCTTAATAAAATATCATGACTCAATTTGCAAAAATACAATCATCTCATGATTGGCTTTTGGGCACAACACTAATAATCTCCCACCTGCACTAAAAGCCAATCATCCATGTATCTAATACCGATGAAGCTAGAATGGCTTGTTGGGTTTCGGGAGCCAAACAGCTCAACGGAATTTAATCGAAACCCTGCAGGATCCAAGTGAAACAGGGTAAACCGGGTGTTCAAAAATTTTCATACCTAATTTTTGATTGAGATCTCTCACTCAACTGTAGAGTCGAATCACAAAACCTGAACAGTTGACGTGTTCAGGCTCTCTATGGTATCCACACGAGCCTCTCGGGATCACCATGCTTCCACCACGTCCCGGCAGATACATTTCTCTTTCGCTCGTAGTCCTAGCTTGCGTCCTCCAAGGAATTGCAAGAGAAGAGTGTGGCTGTCCTTTTGGGAGGCTAGGGCAAGGAGACCTGTGAATTTCTCACTTAAAAGTTGTATTTATAGTGAGACTCAACTTCCAGGCCTAATGGGTTTCAAAGCCCTAATCCAATTAGGATTTAATTTTGGGCTTAATAATGGCTCAAGTCCTTGGCCCATTATTAATATGAAATTAAAGTGAAACCATAACCCAAATAATTAGCCCATGCACTCTAATGATCCAAATAGCTCTATGTGTGTGACCCAATAAGCTCTTGCCATGTTGGCAATGATCATAAATCACATTTATGATCATAACCAATGAGCGGTGTTTAGCAACACATCATTGCTACCCAAGTGACAAGATTGTCGGTGAATCGACTAAACCTTTATGATCATCACCGATATATGCCATTGTCCCTTTGTCCAAGATGTCAAGATGAAGCACAAGACATGGAATGTGTCACTCTCGTATAGTCGAATCTTTGGTTTCTTGATTACCGAGTAGACTAACTTAAGCTGATGACATTGATATCGTATATCAACTCATCGGAGCATGGCCATGCAATTTCTAAGTCTCACTCTATCAAGGGGCCCGAAGATATAACCCCCGTTACATAGGAGGGACAAATCCCATCTTGATCATACAAAATCCCTCCGCATGATATGTGACATACCCAATGACCTCCTTCAAGTTCACTCAATTACAAGCAACAAAGGAAAGTATCAAAGTATGTGACTCACATGTAAGGAACATTGATGATCTTAGGTCGAAGGACTACATATACCATGATCACTATGAGAATCACTTATGACACTCATATAACGATCCATGAAGTGTTCTCATGGTGGGTCGGTCCAGTACACAAGTTCTCCAACTTGTACCCATATGTAGACTACATATCTCATATTAGTCTCCACATATGCTAGTCATTATGTATTATTGCAACCTGCTCCACAATAATACTAGACTAGGGACGTTTAAGAATAGCATTATTCTAGGGTTACAATTATGTTTATTACGTTACGCAAAAAAAAAACAACAAACATAATTGCTGGATTAATGCCTCAATAAAATATCATGACTTAATGTGCAAAAATACAATCATCTCATGATTGGCTTTTGGGTACAACACTAACATGGCTATCATGCTTCTACTGCGTAAAGGGCATTATCAATGGTTCAACAATGTTGCTGTCTGTCGAAGTCCTGCGTATCCTTACAACACCCCTCTCGATGATCTCCCGGATGAGATGATAGCGTCGAAGTATGTGTTTGGATCCCTGGTGAGATCGAGGTTCCTTAGCCTGTCCGATTTCTCTATTATTGTCACAAAAGAGCTCTATCGGGTCGACAATGCTTGGAACCACTCCAAGTTCAGTGATGAACCTCTTGATCCAAACTGCCTCCTTCGCAGCATCAGAGGCGGCAATGTACTCAGATTCTGTTGTAGAGTCAGCTATTGTCTCCTGCTTTGAACTCTTCCAACTCACAGCACCACCACCAATACAAAACACATAACCAGATTGCGATCTAAAATCATCCTTCTTGGATTGGAAGCTTGCATCGGTGTAACCCCTTACAACGAGCTCATCTTCACCTTCAAAGACCAAGAATGCATCCTTAGTCCTTCGTAAGTACTTAAGGATGTTCTTAACAGCTATCCAGTGACTCTCTCCGGGGTTCGATTGGCACCTACTCGTCATGCTCAAAGCATATGACATATCATGGCATACATGATAGATCCAATTGATGAGGCATATGGAATCTTACTTATGCGCTATCTCTCCTCGGTTGTACTCGGACACTGAGATCTAGAAAGAGTGATACCATGTGACTTGGGCAAGAATCCTTTCTTGGAATCTTGCATGCTAAACCTCTTTAGCACCTTGTCAATATATGTACTTTGACTTAGTCCAATAAGCTTTCTAGATCTATCTCTATAGATCCTGATACCTAACACATAGGCTGCTTCACCCAAGTCCTTCATAGAGAAACATTTCCCTAGCCAAGTCTTCACAAACTGTAGCTCAAGAATGTCATTCCCGATGAGTAGTATGTCATCTACATACAACACCAAGAAGACAATAGCGCTCCCACTAACCTTCTTGTAGACACAGGGTTCATCTTCATTTTTGAGAAAATAAAACTCTTTGATTGCTTCATCAAAATGAAGATTCCAACTTTAAGAAGCTTGCTTCAGTCCATAAATAGACCTTTGCAACTTGCACACTTTATTGGCATTCTCAGGAGTGACAAAACCCTCAGGTTGTGTCATGTACACATCCTCAAGTAGCTTTCCATTTAGGAATGCAGTTTTGACATCCATTTGCCATATCTCATAATCATAGTGTGCAGCAATAGCAAACAAAATTTGGATTTATTTAAGCATAGCAACTGGTGAAAAAGTTTCATCATAGTCAATACCATGAATTTGCTTGAAACCTTTTGCAACCAATCGTCCCTTAAAGGTAATCACATTACCATCCATGTCAATTTTCTTCTTGAAAACCCATTTGTACCCTATGGGTTTTACCCCTTCAGGTGGGTCAACCAAAGTCCATACTTGGTTTTCATACATGGATTCCCTCTCGGATTTCATTGCAACTAGCCACTTCTCAGAGTCAGGCCCCGACATAGCTTGTTGGTAGGTTGTGGGCTCGTCCTGATCCATGAGCATCACATCATCGGTGTGAGTCACAAGAAGTCCATATCTCTCGGGCTCACGCTGAATCCTACCAGTCTTACGTGGGCTCTGTGCTACAAGAATAGACTCTTGAACCATAACATCTTCTGGTGTCTGTTCAGGTTCGATGTCACCTTGTTGTTCTTGAATTTCTTCAAGTTCTACTTTCCTCCCTCTAGTTCCTTTAGAGATAAACTCTTTCTCCAAAAAGACACTAGTTCGAACAACAAACACTTTTTGCTTAGACGGATTGTAGAAATAGTAACCCTTTGTTTCTTTGGGATACCCAACAAAAAGGCATTTTTGAGATTTGGGCCCTAGTTTTTCAGAGGATTGACATTTCACATAAGCTTCACGGCCCCAAATCTTCAAAAAAGATAAATTGGGACGCCTCCCACTCCATATCTCATATGGTGTCTTTTGAACCGATTTAGATGGAACTCGGCTTAGTGCAAAAGCGGCTGTCTCTAGAGCATGTCCCCAAAAGGAGTTTGGATGGTCAGCTTGACTCGTCATGGGGCGAACCATGTCAAACAGAGTTCAATTTCTCCTTTCAGAAACACCATTCCATTGAGGTGTACTTGGTGGAGTGAGTTGTGATACTATACCACACTCCTTCAGATAGTCAAGGAATTCTTCTTCCAAGTACTCTCCACCTCGATCTGATCGAAGCACTTTGATACTCTTCCCGAGTTGATTCTCTACTTCATTCTTGAATTCTTTGAACTTTTCAAAGGATTCTGACTTGTGTCTCATAAGATACACATAGCCAATCTGCTGAAGTCATCAGTGAAAGTAATGAAGTATTGGAAACCTCCTCTAGCTTGTGTACACATAGGGCCACATACATCACTATGTATGAGTCCTAGTAAGTCATTAGCCCTTTCACTTTGCCCTGTGAATGGGGCTTTGGTTATCTTGCCCAACGAACATGACTCACATGTCTCATATGATTCAAAATCAAATGAGTCCAAGAGTCCACCCTTATGGAGCTTGGATATGCGGGTCTCATTTATATGGCCCAAGCGACAGTGCCAAAGATAGGTTGAGTTTGAATCATTTAATCTGACCTTCTTGGTATTCACATTATAGATTGGATCTTTGAGGTCTAGAACATACAACCCATTGCTAAGTTGAGCACTACCATAAAAGATTTCATTCAAATAAATAGAACAACATTTCTCCTTTATTATAAATGAAAAACCTTTCTTGTCCAAACAAGAAACAGAAATCAAATTTCTACTAATAGTAGGCACAAAGTAGGAGTTGTGTAATTCTAAAACTAATCCACTAGGTAAAGTGAGAACATAAGTCCGTATGGCTAAGGCAGCAACCCTTGCTCCATTTCCAACACGTAGGTCCACTTCACCTTGGGCAAATCTTCTACTTCTACTTAGATCCTGCACATTTGCACAAATGTGAGATCCACATCCAGTATCCAATACCCAAGATGGGGAAGTACAAAAGTTAGCCTCTATAACAAGAATACCTGAAGTGGAAGTCTTACTTCCCTTTTCCTTAGCAAGTTCTTCAAGATAGAGCTTGCAGTTACGCTTCCAGTGTCCAGGTTGCTTACAATGGAAGCACTCCCCTTCCTTTGCCACACCACCCTTTGGTTTCAGTGCAGCTGAAGAAGAACTAGCATTGGACTTTCCATTAGCTTTATCCATCTTCTTGTTGGCTTTTCCCTTTCCCTTGCCCTTTTGAACCATCAAAATGGGATTAGCCATCTTAAGGTTTTACTCAGCAGTTCTCAACATGTTGAGCAATTCAAGGAAGGACTTGTCAAGCTCGTTCATGTTATAGTTCATGACGAACTGACTGTAGCTTTCAGTCAACGATTGCAAGACTACATCAATAGCCAACTCTTTCTGAAGAGCAAATCCCAAATTCTCAAGATTCTCAATGTACCCAATCATCTTGAGCACATGAGGACCCACGGGACTTCCCTCAGACATCGTGCCCTGAAACAATGCCTTAGAGGTCTCAAACTTCTCATGCCTAGCTTGCTCTTGGAAAAGCATTTTGAGATGTTCGATCATATCGAACGCCCCCATGTTCTCATGTTGCTTCTGAAGCTCAGATTCCATGGTAATAAGCATGAGGCATGCAACATCCAAAGCATCATCAGAATGCTTCTTGTGAGCATCCCTTTCAGCTCTTGAAGCAGTGGCAGCAGGCTCATTCGGAATGGGCTACTCTAGGACATAAGCCTTTCTCTCTTGTTTAAGGACAATCCTCAAGTTTCGGTGCCATTTGAGAAAGTGTCGATGTGTTTTGTGCCATGGTTATCTACAACAGTAAATATACAGTGTAAGAGTCATGTATTTTAATTCATTTAATAAGGACTTTTATTAAACGATACTCCCACTATTTTCCTCAAAATAATAACCCTCGATATTATTTTGGAACACCTCGGTGCTAAGGTATTCTAGTGGGCCAAGATCCATATTTGACCACAACCTGAGTCAGCTTTGGCTTTTCTCTCAAGTTACAGCTATTTAGGTAGGCAACTCCTTGCCAGTTGCATCTTATGCAACTCTTGGATAGTTGGGTGAACAACACTTGTCCAAGCTCATCTCATGAACTTAAGGCCAACTCTATGCCTCTAAGTCCCTAATCCTATTAGGATGACTTAGTTAAGTCGAACCCAAAGTTAGTAGTTTGGATGTCACTATTATCCGATCGCGCCTTACCAAGATGAACATAGGTGCTTTGCTTTGGAAAACCCACCTAATGTTGATCAAAGTCTTAACAAGTGCCAACATTTGGAAGGCATCACATTTGATGACTTAATATTTATTTGAGGGATTTTTTCTTTTGATCTCACCAAATTTGTTATCTCCGGTTGTCTTACACATGCATCACATACAAATATAAAACATGCATCTCATGCATACAAGAAAGTAAATGTGACATGGTTATAGCCCAATCTATGCGATATTCTCAAGCCAATGAGAATATCATAAAAGCCTAAGAAAAGAAAAGAGTCTTCACAAGCTCCTTCTCTTCCATTCTTGGCTACCCTTTTGTTGTCACCTCCTTGGACATACCACCTTAGATGATCCTTGGACATATCACCTTGGATGATCCCATAATGCACCATTACATCAATAATAGAAACCTCGAGTTACATTCGAGGGGAGTAAGGTGATAAGAGAATGTACAATGAGAGTGATATGAAAAGACACGACTCGTAGGCTGTATTTACAAGTACAACCAATCAAGGGCTATAACCATGCACCATGCTTCAAACACCAATCAGCATATCATGTCAAATCTCATTCAACAAAGATGCATGCCAATTTTTGCGCGTTGATTAACCAGTTTTTAGTTATGTGGTGCTTCGCATACGGCGGTCCCGCTGGCCGATCAGCTAGGGTTTTTGCAACTATTGCAAGAATCCTAATCCATATAGGTATCTCATACCTATCAAATTTGGGTTAATCTAATTAACCAATTTGTGTCGTTTCTTCATATATCTCATATGTTCATTATGAATTCCGGTTTCATGCATCATGAAATAATCTAATTAATCATGGCCGAAAAGCAACCGAACACATAGCATCATGCGATTCAACACTCAATCCAGATTTAGGGTTTCACCAGTAGCTCTGATACTACTATTGGGTTTCGGGAGCCAAACAGCGCAGCGGAATTTAACCGAAACCCTCCAGGATCCAAGTGAAACGGGGTAAACCGGGTCTTCAAAAATTTTCATACCTAATTTTCGGTTGAGATCGCTCACTCAACTGTAGAGTCGAATCACAAAACCTGAACAGTTAACATGTTCAGGCTCTCTATGGTATCCACACGAGCCTCTTGGGATCACCACGCTTCCACCACGTCCCGATAGATGCGTTTCTCTTCCGCTCGCAGTCCTAGCTTGCGTCCTCCAAGGAATTGTAAGAGAAGAGTGCGGCTGTCCTTTTGGGAGGCTAGGGCAAGGAAACCTGTGAATTTCTCACTTAAAAGTTGTATTTATAGTGAGACTCAACTTCCAGAACTAATGGGTTTCAAAGCCCTAATCCAATTAGGATTTAATTTCGGGCTTAATAATGGCTTAACTCCTTGGCCCATTATTAATACGAAATTAAAGTGAAACGATAACCCAAATAATTAGCCCATGCACTCTAATGATCCAAATAGCTCTATGTGTACGACCCAATAGGCTCTTGCCATGTTGGCAATGATCATAAATCACATTTATGATCATAAGCAATGAGCGGTGTATAGCAACACATCATTGCTACCCAAGTGACAAGATTGTCGGTCAATCGACTAAACCTTTATGATCATCACCGATATATGCTATTGTCCCTTGGTCCAAGATATCAAGACTAAGCATGAGACATGGAATATGTCACTCTCGTATAGCCCAATCTTTGGTTTCTTCATTACCAAGTAAACCAACTTAAACTGATGACATTGATATCGTATATCAACTCATCGGAGCATGGCCATGCATTTTCTAAGTCTCACTCTATCAAGGGGCCCGAAGATATAACTCCCGTTACATAGGAGGGACAAATCCCATCTTGATCATACAAATCCCTCCGCATGATATGTGACATACCCAATGACCTCCTTCAAGTTCACTCAGTTACGAGCAACAAAGGAAAGTATCAAAGTATGTGACTCACATGTAAGGAACCTTGATGATCTTAGGTCGAAGGACTACATATACCATGATCACTATGAGAATCACTTATGACTCTCATATAACAATCCATGAAGTGTTCTCATGGTGGGTCGGTCCAGTACATAAGTTCTCCAACTTGTACCCATATGTAGACTACATATCTCATATTAGTCTCCACATATGCTAGTCATTTTGTATTGTTGCCCGCTCCACAATAATACTAGACTAGGGACGTTTAAGAATATCATTATTCTAGGGTTACAATTATGTTTATTACGTTACGCAGAAATAAAACAACAAACATAATTGCTGGATTAATGCCTCAATAAAATATCATGACTCAATGTGCAAAAATACAATCATCTCATGATTGGCTTTTGGGTACAACACTAACATGGCTATCATGCTTCTACTGCGTAAAGGGCATTATCAGTGGATCAACAATGGTGCTGTCTATCGAAGTCTGCATATCCTTACATCACCCCTCTCGATGATCTCCTTGATGAGTTAATAGCGTCAGAGTATGTGTTTGGATCGCTAGTGAGATCGAGGTTCCTTAGCCTGTGCGATTGCTGCATTGTTGTCAAAATAGAGCTCTATAGGATCGGCAATGCTTGGAACCACTCCAAGTTCAGTGATAAACTTCTTGATCCAAACTGCCTCATTCGCAGCATCAGAGGCGGCAATGCTCTGAGATTCTGTTGTAGAGTCAGCTACTGTCTCTTGCTTTGAACTCTTCCACCTCATAACACCACCACCAATACAAAATACATAACTAGATTGTGATCTAAAATCATCCTTATCAGATTGGAAGCTTGCATCAGTGTAATCCCTTACAACGAGCTCATCTTCACCTCCAAAGGCCAAGAATGCATCCTTAGTCCTTCGTAAGTACTTAAGGATGTTCTTAACAGCTATCCAGTGACTATCACCAGGGTTCTGTTAGTGTTGTGCCCAAAAAGCCAATCATGAGATGATTGTACCTTTGCACATTGAGTCATGATATTTTATTGAGGCATTAATCCAGCAATTTTGTTTGTTGTTTTGTTTCTGCGTAACGTAATAAACATAATTGTAACCCTAGAATAATGATATTCTTAAACATCCCTAGTCTAGTATTATTGTGGAGCGGGTTGCAATAATACATAATGACTAGCATATGTGGAGACTAATATGAGATACGTAGTCTACATATGGGTACAAGTTGGAGAACTTGTGTACTGGACCGACCCACCATGAGAACACTTCATGGATCGTTATATGAGTGTCATAAGTGATTCTCATAGTGATCATGGTATATATAGTCCTTCGACCTAAGATCATCAAGGTTCCCTACATGTGAGTCACATACTTTGATACTTTCCTTTGTTGCTCGTAACTGAGTGAACTTGAAGGAGGTCATTGGGTATGTCACATATCATGCGGAGGGATTTGTATGATCAAGATGGGATTTGTCCCTCCTATGTAACGGGAGTTATATCTTTGGGCCCCTTGATAGAGTGAGACTTAGAAAATGCATGGCCATGCTCCGATGAGTTGATATATGATATCAATGTCGTCAGTTTAAGTTGGTCTACTCGGTAATCAAGAAACCAAAGATTGGGCTATACGAGAGTGACACATTCCATGTCTCGTGCTGAGTCTTGATATCTTGGACAAAGGGATAATGGCATATATCGGTGATGATCATAAAGGTTTAGTCGATTCACCGACAATCTTGTCACTTGGGTAGCAATGATGTGTTGCTAGACACCGCTTATTGCTTATGATCATAAATGTGATTTATGATCATTGCCAACATGGCAAGAGCCTATTGGGTCGCACACATGGAGCTATTTGGATCATTAGAGTGCATGGGCTAATTATTTGGGTTATGGTTTCACTTTAATTTTTTATTAATAATGGGCCAAGGAGTTGAGCCATTATTAAGCCCGAAATTAAATCCTAATTGGATTAGGGCTTTGAAACCCATTAGGCCTGGAAGTTGAGTCTCACTATAAATACAACTTTTAAGTGAGAAATTCGCAGGTCTCCTTGCCCTAGCCTCCCAAAAGGACGGCCACACTCTTCTCTTGCAATTCCTTGGAGGACGCAAGCTAGCACTGCGAGCGCAAGAGAAACGCATCTGCCGGGACGTGGTGGAAGCGTGGTGATCCCAAGAGGCTCGTGTGGATACCATAGAGAGCCTGAACACGTCAACTGTTCAGGTTTTGTGATTCGACTCTACAGTTGAGTGAGAGATCTCAACCGAAAATTAGGTATGAAATTTTCGAATACCCGGTTTACCCCGTTTCACTTGGATCCTGGAGGGTTTCGGTTAAATTCCGCTGCGCTGTTTGGCTCCCGAAACCCAACAGTGGTATCAGAGCTACTAGTGAAACCCTAAATCTGGATTGAGTGTTGAATCGCATGATGCTATGTGTTCGATTGGTTTTCGTCCATGATTAATTATATTGATTAATGATGCATGAAACCGGAATTTGTAATGAACATATGACATATATGAAGAAACGACACAAATTGGTTAATGAGATTAACCCGGAATTGATAGGTATGAGATACCTATATGGATTAGGATTCTTGCAATAGTTGTAAAAATTAGAGCTCATAAATAAAAACTGGTTAATCAACACGCGAAAATTGGCATGCATCTTTGTTGAATGAGATTTGACATGATATGCTGATTGGTGTTTGAAGCATGGTGCATGGTTATAGCCCTTGATTGGTTGTACTTGTAAATACGGCCTGCAAGTCGTGCCTTTTCTTATCACTCTCATTGTACATTCTCTTCTCACCTTACTCCCCTCAAATGTAACTCGAGGTTTCTATTGTTGATGTAATGGTGCATTATGGGCTCATCCAAGGGGGTATGTCCAAGGATCATGCAAGGAGGTATGTCCAAGGAGGTGACAACAAAAGGGCAGCCAAGAAAGGAAGAGAAGGAGCTTGTGAAGACTCTTTTCTTTTCTTTGGCTTTTATGATATTCTCATTGGCTTGAGAATATCGCATAGTTTGGGCTATAACCATGTCACGTTTATTTCTTGTAAGCATGAGATGCATGTTTTATATTTGTATGTGATGCATGTATAAAACAACCGGAGATAACAAATTGGTGAGATCAAAAGAAAAAAATCCCTCAAACAAATATTAAGTCATTAAATGTGATGCCTTCCAAATGTTGGCACTCGTCAAGACTTTGATCAACATTAGGTGGGTTTGCCAAAGTAAAGCACCTATGTTCATCTTGGTAAGGCGCGATGGGATAATAGTGATATCCAAACTGCTAACTTTGGGTTTGACTTAACTAAGTCATCCTAATAGGATTAGGGACTTAGAGGCATAGAGTTGGGCTTAAGTTCATGAGATGAGCTTGGACAAGTGTTGTTCACCCAACTATCCAAGAGTTGCATAAGATGCAATTGGCAAGGAGTTGCCTACCTAAATAGCTGTAACTTGAGAGAAAAGCCAAAGCTGACTCAGGTTCTGGTCAAATATGGATCTTGGCCCGCTAGAATACCTTAGCGCCGAGGTGTTCCAAAATATTATCGAGGGTTATTATTTTGAGGAAAATAGTGGGAGTATCGTTTAATAAAAGTCCTTATTAAATGAATTAAAATACATGACTCTTACACTGCATATTTACTGTTGTAGATAACCATGGCACAAAACACATCGACACTTTCGTTGCGATCGATCCTTGAGAAGGAAAAACTTAATGGGACCAACTTTCTCAAATGGTACCGAAACTTGAGGATAGTCCTCAAACAAGAGAGAAAGGCTTATGTCCTAGAGCAGCCAATTCCGAATGAGCCTGCTGCCACTGCTCTAAGAGCTGAAAGGGATGCTCACAAGAGGCATTCTGATGATGCTTTGGATGTTGCATGCCTCATGCTTATTACCATGGAATCTGAGCTTCAGAAGCAACATGAGAACATGGGGGCGTTCGATATGATCGAACATCTCAAAATGCTTATCCAAGAGCAAGCTAGGTGTTACGGCCCTTCTAGTGGGAGGTAAGGACTTTAGAATTTAGTTTAGAAGTTTAATTTAAGTTTGCCTAGCAAGAATTAAGAAGTTTGCCAAAGTTCACTAAGTTCCGACAAGAATAAAGCTCTGAACTAAGTTCAGGGGCAAAATGGTAATTTTGCACCCTGAGTGGCCGGGACGAGTCCCGAGTGTTTTAAAATGAATTTTTAGAACTTAACTTTTAACCTTAACTCAAACTCAACAAATAGACAAGAATTTAATCAAGAATTGTCAAGTTACAAAGATGGGGGACCTAATTGCACTTAACTTGAAACCTTGGTGATCTTGGTTGCTAAGTGAGGGTTTAAGAAGGGAAAGAGGGGGAGAAGCTGCCATTAACACGTTCTTAAGCTTCCCTCACTCATTTCTCTCTCAAATTGAACTTGGAATCAAGTGATCTTGGTGTCAAGAGGCGCAATTAAGGATGTTCAAGCTTGGAGAAGTGATTTTCAAGCTTGAATCCTTGTTTTTGAAGCTTGGAGAGGCGTTTTTCTCCATCCCCTATTTTTGAACGAGGTATGAGTTATGTTCTTGATTGAATTCGTGTTATTTGGTTGATTGGAAGCTTGGGTTTTGGTTGAAAGATGTGTTTTTGATGTTTTAGAGCTTTGTTTTGGTATGGTTTTGTGTAGAACTTTGGAAGCTTGTTTGGAAGAGGAAGGGTTCGAATTCTTGCTTGTTCTTGGTGTTAAGGTAAGGGAGAAAGTGTTTTTAAGTTGTTGGATTGCTTTTGGATTGAAATGGATTGAGAAAGTTGAGTAATTTTTGGGTATGGTGTGAAGAAACGTTTTTGGGAATTGTGATGGACTAGCTAGATTCGAAGGATTGGTTTGATGCTTCTAATGCATCATAGTTTGGCTTTGATAGTTGGTTTTGTTCCTTGCAACATGTACTTCATGTGTATGAAATTTGGTAACTTTTGATGCATGTTTGCTATATGTATTTGGTTGCCAAAGTTCGTAGCAGCAATCGGCCAAATTCTGCATTTCTGCAGAATTGGCGACGCGGCGCCAATTGGCCCGAAAATTGGCGACGCGTCGCCAATTCAATTTTTCTTCACAGAGCATCTGCTCGTTGGCGACGCGTCGCCAATCCCTTTTGCCTTTGGCGACGCGGCGCCAACACCTAAAAATGGAGGGTTTGACTTTTTGCTGCGTTGACCCGACCGAGACTACGGAAGGCTCGGAACGTGCCTAAGGGTCCGAGGATCCCGATGGTACTCCGAAACTTCCGAAAGTTCCACCGGAAGTATGAGTTTTCTTGAACTGTTTGAGGTAAGTAAGTTGCTTAGGCAACAAGTAAGGAAACAAATGTTGCAATTGAACTTAATTAGCTATCAATAGCTCAGGTGAGAGGTTTAGAACCCTCGTCGGCCTAGCCGTGCCGGAGCCACGAGGCCACGAGGCGAAACCTTGTTCATCTAGTTTACATCAAAGAGGCCCTGCGGCCTAGTCTACAAGTCCCGTCATAAATTCCCCTGCATAACAACTAGGTGAGAGGTTCTATGTTTGAATGAGGCTTGCTAACGTTCGCCCTTGAGCCATATGATAGGTTGCTAAGTGATAGCGCTTGGCCTATATGTCAGGTTGCTAAGTGTTGGCGCTTGGCCTGTATATGTGTCAGGTTGCTAAGTGATTGCACTTGGCCTGATACAGAGGACTACTTGAGGAGAGGTCTACCGGCCTAGTATATATATATATGACTAGTACCCTCATGCTGTGTGAGCTCGCAGCCAGAGTCCTAGCTTTTTCTTGCAGGTACATCGAAGACCCTTACTGAGAATGTTGAATTCTCACTCCCTGTTTGTTATGCAGAGTCTGGAGTAGCAGGACCGGATAATCACTGAGGATTATCACGGTAGTACCTTTTTGTCTGTAAAGGTACGGTAGTTGAGAAACTTTAAGTTTCTAGCCTGCTTAAGTGTTTAATTGGTCTGTTGGTCAGGCTGTGGTACTAACTTGCTTCTTCCTTTGGCTGCAGAGCCTAGTAGCACTTGGCACAGGACTTGTGAGACTCGCCACTGGGACAGGAGTCCAAAGTGGGAGTTAGGGTAAAAGATCTCAGCAAAGTCTTGTATTTTGATACAGTACTTTATTTTGCCTCCAGTATTTATGTTATAAAGAGTCCTTGACTCAGGGGATTGTTCTCTGGGTGAGAGCATTAGTTACTTATGTATAAATGCTTTCACGAGCGGTGTATGTGTAGTTAATCACTCAAAGGTTGATTTTGATATGCTTTGGCATTTTGTATTTATTTATATAGAATTTTACCTAGCCGGCTAAATGTCTAAATGTTTAAATGTTTTATGGTTTTAATAAACCAAGTCAAAGCATAAGTGCATACATATTGCATTTCTAGGTTAATCAACTAGTAGCATTGGATTTAATCCACACACATAACCAGCTAGCCAATTACAATCCACCGTGAGACAAACGCTCACAGGGTATCCCGGGCAGGGGCACGGGGATCGTGTCACTAGGCATGAGAGGTTTGAGACCTCTAAGGCATTGTTTCAGTGTAAGATGTCTGAGGGAAGTCCCGTGGGTCCTCATGTGCTCAAGATGATTGGGTACATTGAGAATCTTGAGAATTTGGGATTTGCTCTTCAGAAAGAGTTGGCTATCGGTGTAGTCTTGCAATCGTTGCCTGAAAGCTACAGTCAGTTCGTCATGAACTATAACATGAACGACCTTGACAAGTCCCTTCCTGAATTGCTCAACATGTTGAGAACTGTTGAGCAAAACCTTAAGAAGGCTAAACCCATTTTGATGGTTCAAAAGGGCAAGGGAAAGGGAAAAGCCAACAAGAAGAAGGATAAAGCTAATGGAAAGTCCAATGCTAGTTCTTCTTCAGCTGCACTGAAACCAAAGGGTGGTGTGGCAAAGGAAGGGGAGTGCTTCCATTGTAAGCAACCTGGACACTGGAAGCGCAACTGTAAGCTCTATCTTGAAGAACTTGCTAAGGAAAAGGGAAGTAAGACTTCCACTTCAGGTATTTTTGTTATAGAGGCTAACTTTTCTACTTCCTCATCTTGGGTATTGGATACTGGATGTGGATCTCACATTTGTGCAAATGTGCAGGATCTAAGTAGAAGTAGAAGATTGGCCCGAGGTGAAGTGGACCTACGTGTTGGAAATGGAGCAAGGGTTGCTGCCTTAGCCGTAGGGACTTATGTTCTCACTTTACCTAGTGGATTAGTTTTAGAATTAGACAACTGCTACTTTGTGCCTACTATTAGTAGAAATTTGATTTCTGTTTCTTGTTTGGACAAGAAAGGTTTTTCATTTATAATAAAGGACAAATGTTGTTCTATTTATTTGAATGAAATCTTTTATGGTAGTGCTCAACTTAGCAATGGGTTGTATGTTCTAGACCTTGAAGATCCAATCTATAATGTGAATAGCAAGAAGGTCAGATTAAATGATTCAAACTCGACCTATCTCTGGCACTGTCGCTTGGGCCATATAAATGAGACCCGCATATCCAAGCTCCATAAGGATGGACTCTTGGACTCATGTGATTTTGAATCATATGAGACATGTGAGTCATGTTTGTTGGGCAAGATGACCAAAGCCCCATTCACAGGGCAAAGTGAAAGGGCTAATGACTTACTAGGACTCATACATAGTGATGTATGTGGCCCTATGTCTACACAAGCTAGAGGAGGTTTCCAATACTTCATTACTTTCACTGATGACTTCAGTAGATATGGCTATGTGTATCTTATGAGACACAAGTCAGAATCCTCTGAAAAGTTCAAAGAATTCAAGAATGAAGTAGAGAATCAACTCGGGAAGAGTATCAAAGTGCTTCGATCAGATCGAGGTGGAGAGTACTTGGATCGAGACTTCCTTGACTATCTGAAGGAGTGTGGTATAATATCACAACTCACTCCACCAGGTACACCTCAATGGAATGGTGTTTCTAAAAGGAGAAATCGAACTCTGTTAGACATGGTTCACTCCATGATGAGTCAAGCTGACCTTCCAAACTCCTTTTGGGGACATGCTCTAGAGACAGCCGCTTTTACACTAAACCGAGTTCCAACTAAATCGATTCAAAAGACACCATATGAGATATGGAGTGGGAGGCATCCCAATTTGTCTTTTATGAAGATTTGGGGCTGTGACGCTTATTTAAAATGTCAATCCTCTAACAAACTAGGGCCCAAATCTAAAAAATGTCTTTTTGTTGGGTATCCAAAAGAAACAAAGGGTTACTATTTCTACAATCCCTCTGAGCAAAAAGTGTTTGTTGCTCGAACTGGTGTCTTTTTGGAGAAAGAGTTTATCTCTAAAG
The DNA here is from genome assembly GCA_039654915.1 of Aquilaria yunnanensis. NCBI lineage: Eukaryota > Viridiplantae > Streptophyta > Magnoliopsida > Malvales > Thymelaeaceae > Aquilaria > Aquilaria yunnanensis. The sequence continues at coordinate 50,200,882 of CM077594.1, read as the reverse complement.
GAACTAGTGGGAGGAAAGTAGAACTTGAAGAAATTCAAGAACAACAAGGAGACATCGAACCTGAAATGGAACCTGAACAGACACCACAAGATGTTGTGGTTCAAGAGTCTGTTCCTGTAGCACAGAGCCCACGTAGGACTGGTAGGATTCGGCGTGAGCCCGAGAGATATGGATTTCTCGTGACTCACACCGGTGATGTGATGCTCATGGATCAAGATGAGCCCACAACCTACCAACAAGCAATGTCGGGGCTTGACTCTGAGAAGTGGCTAGTGGCCATGAAATCTGAGATGGAATCCATGTATGAAAACCAAGTATGGACTTTGGTTGACCCACCTGAAGGGGTAAAACCCATAGGGTGCAAATGGGTTTTCAAGAAGAAAACTGACATGGATGGTAATGTGATTACCTTCAAGGGACGATTGGTCGCAAAAGGTTTCAAGCAAATTCATGGTATTGACTATGATGAAACTTTTTCACCAGTTGCTATGCTTAAATCCATCCGAATTTTGTTTTCTATTGCTGCACACTATGATTATGAGATATGGCAAATGGATGTCAAAACTGCATTCCTAAATGGAAAGCTACTTGAGGATGTGTACATGACACAACCTGAGGGTTTTGTCACTCCTGGGAATGCCAATAAAGTGTGCAAATTGCAAAGGTCCATTTATGGACTGAAGCAAGTTTCTCGAAGTTGGAATCTTCGTTTTGATGATGCAATCAAAGAGTTTGGTTTTATCAAAAATGAAGATGAACCTTGTGTCTACAAGAAGGTTAGTGGGAGCGCTATTGTCTTCTTGGTGTTGTATGTAGATGACATACTACTCATCGGGAATGACATTCCTGAGCTACAGTCTGTGAAGACTTGGCTAGGGAAATGTTTCTCTATGAAGGAATTGGGTGAAGCAGCCTATGTGTTAGGCATCAGGATCTATAGAGATAGATCTAGAAAGCTTCTTGGCCTAAGTCAAAGTACATATATTGACAAGGTGCTAAAGAGGTTTAGCATGCAACATTCCAAGAAAGGATTCTTGCCCAAGTCACATGGTATCACTCTTTCGAGATCTCAATGTCTGAGTACAACCGAGGAGAGAAAGCGCATGAGTAAGATTCCATATGCCTCAGCAATTGGATCTATCATGTATGCCATGATATGTACTCGTCCCGATGTCTCATATGCTTTGAGAATGACGAGTAGGTACCAATCGAACCCCGGTGAAAGTCACTGGACAGCTGTTAAGAACATCCTTAAGTACTTACGAAGGACTAAGGATGCATTCTTGGTCTTTGGAGGTAAAGATGAGCTCGTTGTAAGGGGTTACACCGATGCAAGTTTCCAATCCGATAAGGATGATTTTAGATCGCAATCTGGTTATGTGTTTTGTATTGGTGGTGGTGCTGTGAGCTGGAAGAGTTCAAAGCAAGAGACAGTAGCTGACTCTACAACAGAATCTGAGTACATTGCCGCCTCTGATGCTGCGAAGGAGGCAGTTTGGATCAAGAAGTTCATCACTGAACTTGGAATGATTCCAAGCATTCTCGACCCGATAGAGCTCTATTGTGACAACAATGGAGCAATCGCACAGGCTAAGGAACCTCGATCTCACCAGCAATCCAAACACATACTTCGACGCTATCATCTCATCAGGGAGATCCTCGAGAGGGGTGACGTAAGGATATGCAGGACTTCGACAGACATCAACATTGCTAATCCACTGACAAAGCCCCTTATGCAACAGAAGCATGATAGCCATTCTAGGTCCATCGGTATTAGATACATGGATGATTGGCTTTTCGTGCAAGTGGGAGATTGTTAGTGTTGTGCCCAAAAAGCCAATCATGAGATGATTGTACTTTTGCACATTGAGTCATGATATTTTATTGAGGCATTAATCCAGCAATTTTGTTTGTTGTTTTGTTTCTGCGTAACGTAATAAACATAATTGTAACCCTAGAATAATGATATTCTTAAACGTCCCTAGTCTAGTATTATTGTGGAGCGGGTTGCAATAATACATAATGACTAGCATATGTGGAGACTAATATGAGATATGTAGTCTACATATGGGTACAAGTTGGAGAACTTGTGTACTGGACCGACCCACCATAAGAACACTTCATGGATCGTTATATGAGGGTCATAAGTGATTCTCATAGTGATCATGGTATATGTAGTCCTTCGACCTAAGATCATCAAGGTTCCCTACATTTGAGTCACATACTTTGATACTTTCCTTTGTTGCTCGTAACTGAGTGAACTTGAAGGAGGTCATTGGGTATGTCACATATCATGCGGAGGGATTTGTATGATCAAGATGGGATTTGTCCCTCCTATGTAACGGGAGTGATATCTTTGGGCCCCTTGATAGAGTGAGACTTAGAAAATGCATGGCCATGCTCCGATGAGTTGATATATGATATCAATGTCGTCAGTTTAAGTTGGTCTACTCGGTAATCAAGAAACCAAAGATTGGGCTATACGAGAGTGACACATTCCATGTCTCGTGCTTAGTCTTAATATCTTGGACAAAGGGATAATGGCATATATCGGTGATGATCATAAAGGTTTAGTCGATTCACCGACAATCTTGTCACTTGGGTAGCAATGATGTGTTGCTAGACACCGCTTATTGCTTATGATCATAAATGTGATTTATGATCATTGCCAACATGCCAAGAGCCTATTGGGTCGCACACATGGAGCTATTTGGATCATTAGAGTGCATGGGCTAATTATTTGGGTTATGGTTTCACTTTAATTTCGTATAAATAATGGGCCAAGGAGTTGAGCCATTATTAAGCCCGAAATTAAATCCTAATTGGATTAGGGCTTTGAAACCCATTAGGCCTGGAAGTTGAGTCTCACTATAAATACAACTTTTAAGTGAGAAATTCGCAGGTCTCCTTGCCCTAGCCTCCCAAAAGGACAGCCACACTCTTCTCTTGCAATTCCTTGGAGGACGCAAGCTAGCACTACGAGCGCAAGAGAAACGCATCTGCCGGGACGTGGTGGAAGCGTGGTGATCCCAAGAGGCTCGTGTGGATACCATAGAGAGCCTGAACACGTTAACTGTTCAGGTTTTGTGAATCGACTCTACAGTTGAGTGAGAGATCTCAACCGAAAATTAGGTATGAAATTTTCGAACACCCGGTTTACCCCGTTTCACTTGGATCCTGGAGGGTTTCGGTTAAATTCCGCTGCGCTGTTTGGCTCCCGAGACCCAACAGGTTCGATTGGTACCTACTCGCCATGCTTAAAGCATATGAGACATCGGGATGAGTACATATCATGGCATACATGATAGATCCAATTGCTGAGGCATATGGAATCTTACTCATGCGCTCTCTCTCCTCGGGTGTACTCGGACACTGATATCTAGAAAGAGTTATACCATGTGACATGGGCAAGAATCCTTTCTTGGTATCTTGCATGCTAAACCTCTTTAGCACCATGTCAGCATATGTACTTTGTCTTAGGCCAAGAAGCTTTCTAGATCTATCTCTATAGATCCTGATGCCTAACACATAGGCTACTTCACCCAAGTCCTTGATAAAGAAACATTTCCCCAGCCAAGTCTTCACAGACTATAGCTCAGGAATGTCATTCCCGATGAGTAGTATGTCATCTACTGATAGCCAAGGTGCCGATCACCTTCAGAACCCACTAGTTCGGGGGAAACCACCTGCCACGGAAAGAAGGATGCCCGACCTCCTGAAATCCTGCCACGGCATTTCTCCATTCCTGGAAATAATAGCGCCAACCTTGGGAGAACGAGTAAGCCATCCTCGGGAGTGGGGGTGCATCCGAGAAAGGTCACCCTCGGGAAATATTCTCCTGCGACACTAAAGTGACATCGGAGGACAAGTCCTCCAAAGAGGCCTCCTCTACCCAAAAAGGTACCCCGGGAGTACGGAATAAGCATTTAAGGAGCCTCTGACACATCCCCGATAATCCGCCTCGGCCATACCCCGACGCGCCGTTTGCAAGGACACTCTAGCACGTCACTCTCGGGTTGATTAAACTCCTAGCCCAGAGGCCCATGCCCTACTAGGAGTCCCCTGTTGTCCAAAAGACGTGGAATGCATCCCACTGAACACGTGTCACGATCTGGGATGGCCACACGAGAAGAACTATCACTATCCGCCCCCTATATGTGCTGGGTAGTTATTCCGGGTAGGGGGGGATGTTACTTGATATAAGGTGCCCCTTTACTCTAAAGACATCATCTCATTACCTCAAAAAGGACTCACTTGGGCGTCGGAGGCTCCTCCCCGGAAAAACACTCCGAGGACCTCCTAACCCTTGCTTCCTGTGACTTTTAGGTGATCTTCTCAGAGTACGTTCGTCCTGGACCTTTCTCCATTTTCATAAGCCCTTGCCGCCTTCACCATTACACACGAAGGAGATGCCGAAGGGCGTCATTTGGCACCGTCTGTGGGAAACTTGGCGTTCTAAGGACAAGGGACTCCCAAGGTCCCCGTCCGAGCCAGAATCTCAACCGGCAACCGAACAAACTCCGGCAGGGATTTCCTTGCCCAGGGACGAGCGTCCACTGACTGTTACTATGGCCTTCCTGCGTGAATTTCCACACTCTGTTGTGGCCGAATTGACATAGCAGCTAGACCAAAGATGGCCACAGCCAACCCCAGGACGAAGGCCCTCTTAACCGGCACCTCGGCGTGAGAAGAGCCCCCGATCAACTCATCGGAGCTCGGGAAGTGGGGATCAACATGATGAGTCCTCAACGGAAAACAAACGCCTCCCGGCGCGACTTGTGGGAGAAACAGGGCCAAAGCAGCCCAAGGCCCCATGCCGAAGGAGTTCCACGCCTAAGGCAAAGTCACCATCTCCCCGGCGCCGAAGTCATTCCCCAAAGAGAAGTTGTCAGTCTCCATATCCAGGAGGCTACAGACAGCAGGAAGAAGAACCCAGTGCCACACTCCTCATGGAAAAAATTCTAAAGAGGATAGAAAGAGTGGAGAGACAAGTAGCTCAAAAACCTGTCTGGGCTAGATTGTCATAAACCTTCAGTGGAGACGAGTCACCGTTCACCTGAGCAGTGGTCGAGGCACCTATGCCAAGTGATTTTCGGGTACCTCAGCTAGAAACCTACCATGGCTGAACCGACCCCCAGGCTCATCTGACCAAGTATAAGCGCAGCATGGTGCTGCACGCAGCTGATGATGCTACCTTGTGCAAATGCTTTGAGGTCACCCTTGCTGGGCCAGCCATGGCATGGTACAACTCACTGGCTCCTGGAGGCATCATGGAGTTCCAAGAACTACCTGCTGCCTTCACGCAGTAGTTCATCGGGAGCTGCCCAACAGCGAAAATCCCAGTCCAAATGTTCAATTTAGCACAAAAAAGTGGTGAAACCATACGCGACTATGTCGAAAGGTTCAACAGGGAAGCCTTGAGTGTCCCAGACTTCAGGCCAGAAATACGTATCTTGGCCATGACACGAGGACTCCGGAGAGACTCCCAGTTGTTCTACGAGTTCTCCAAAGATCCCCCCGACACGCTCGGTGAGTTCTACCGAAGAGCGGAGCAGCACATGATCGTCGAAGAACTAAGAATGGCAGGCCCGAGGTCTGATCATGTCTGCGCCGAGGGACCAAGTCAGCAAACTCGCTACCCAGCTGAAACGAGCGGGCATCCTCAGAAGTTTAAGGGGAGGAAGCCAATTGCCTTCACTCCCCTGAACACCACGAGGACGAACATCCTGATGGCAATGGAAAAGCAAGGGACTCTGATTCAACGTCCGAGGGCCATCACCTCGGACAACAAGAAGAATATGAGAAAATTCTGCCAATTCCATCGAGACCACGGGCATGATACCGAACATTGCTTCCAGTTGAGACAGTACATAGAAATGCTGATAAAGCAGGGACAACTTCAGCGTTACCTGCGCATTCCCACCCTGAAGGGAAGGAGGGAAGAAGAAGGAAAGGTAGAGGACGAGGAGTACGACTTTGACAGGCGTCGAAACCGAAGTCCGAAAAGGCGTCCCCCGCCCCCGGCAGGAGTAATACAAATGATCACCACAGGGCTGCCGTCGGTGGAAAGAAAAAGAAGAGCCAAAGAGATTTCAGTAATGGAGTACGGGAATCCATCAAAGAAGCTCAACCGAAAGGACGGATCGACTGTCATTTTTCCCCATGACGATGCTTTGCTGATTATGGCATGGATAGGAAGCTGGGACGTCAAGAGAGTACTACTTCATGATGGCTCAAACGTAGACGTCCTATTCTCACACCTGCTACCAAACTTGGGGATTTCGAGAAGCGACCTCAAATCCGTTACTTCCCCTACTTTTGGAGTGGGGCCGTCCGAGCTTCCCGTCCTCGGATGGCTAGATCTTCCTCTGATGGTAAAGGGAACTTCGCCAAACAACAGAAAGGAGCTGTTTGCCTCCGTAATGACAAGGTTCATCGTCATCGATGTCCCTTTTTCATATAACGCCATTCTTGGAAGGCAAACGCAAGGAAACCTCCACATTCGCCCGGATGTGAAGTACCTAACTGTCACCTTCGCCACCAAGGATGGAGATGCTGAGATCTTCATCGACCAGGGGGAGGTGCAAAAGGTGTTTGTAAAGGCAAGAAAAGCCCCAGCAACAAATTACACACAGACTACAGAAATGAAGGTTCTACCTGCACAAGAGTCAGAAGAACAAGGAACAGAGGATCCCGAGAAAGTGGAAATGGAAGAGATAGAGCTTGTCCCAGGCCGAAACAGTCGAATAGGAAAAAAATTGGCCAAAGGAGACAAGGAAAAGCTTGTATCCTTCCTACTAATGAATAAAGATCTATTTGCCTACTCGCCGAAAGACATGCCTGGGGTAGACGTTCGCATAATACAGCATAGCCTCAAAGTAAATCCAGAGGCAAAACCATTCTGCCAAAAGAAGGGAAGCCTCTCGGCGCACAGAAGTAATTTCGTCAAAATCGAAGTTCAACACCTGTTAGACACAGGTGTAATCAGGGAAGTCAAATACCCTGAATGGCTAAGCAATGTAGTCATCGCCATGAAAGAAGGGAGTGACAAGCTCTGATTGTGCATCGACTTCCGAAATGTAAATCATGCTTGTCCTAAAGATTCATATCCTTTACCGCCGATAGATTAACTGGTGGACTCAACTGCTGAATATGGACTCCTGAGCTTTGTAGATGCTTTCAGTGGGTATCACCAAGTTAGGTTGAACCTCGAGGACGAGGAAAAAACTGCCTTCATCACCGAAGTCGATACGTATTGTTATGTCAGAATGCCCTTCGGGCTTAAAAATGCAGGAGCTACCTACCAGAGGCTGATGAACAAGGTCTTCAGGAGTCAAATAGGGAGAAACATGCAAGTCTACGTGGATGACATGATAGTCAAAAGCAGATTGCCTGGCAGCCACATTGCCGACTTGGAGGAAACTTTCCACCAACTTAGAGCATTCGGAATTCGGCTCAATCCCAAGAAGTGTGTCTTCGGCGTAAGTTTGGGCAAGTTCCTCAAATTTATGGTATCGAAAAGGGGTATCGATGTCAACCCAGAAAAAGTCAAAGCTCTTCTTGAATTCTGAACTCCTGTCACAACAAAAGATGTGCAGAGGCTTGCGGGAAGAATAACCTCCCTTAGCAGGTTCATCTCTAGGTATGGAGACCGTTGTCGAGCATTCTTTAAGGTATTCACTAAGGCAACAAAAAATAGTGACAACCTCAAAAATGACGATCATCCTTGGAACGAGGATTGCCAGAAGGCCTGGGAAAAGCTCAAAGTTTATCTGGCCCAACTACCCACTCTTCGGCAGCCTCGAGAGGGAGAACCCCTTGTGCTATACCTTGCTGTTGCTGAAAAAGCACTGAGCTCATCCTCGTAAAGGAAGAAGGAGCGGTGCAATGGCCAGTCTATTACGTGAGCAAATCTCTGCATGGAGCTGAAATCAGGTACCCCTTACTACAAAAAGCTATCTATGCCTTAGTACTAGCAAGTAGGAGACTACGTCCATATTTTCAGGCTCATCCCATCATTGTCCGAAGTAATCTACCCCTTCGAGATGTCATGAAGAGGGTAGACCATTCGGGAAGGCTTTCCAAGTGGTGCATAGAGCTTGGTGAGTACGATATCACTTACGAACCAAGGAAAGCAATAAAAGCCCAAGCCTTGGTAGACTTCATTGCCGAAGTACCTTTCGCCGAGAATGATCAATTTGACCTTGGCAAAAGTGAGCCAGAATGGACTCTGTTCGTAGACGGGGCCTTCGGCTCTCAACATCAGGGAGCCGAGGCAGTCATTCGTGGCCCCGAAGGCATGGAAGTAATGAAAGCCATCAAATTCGGGTTTAGTGTCAGCAACAACGCGGCAGAGTATGAGGCTCTCATAATAAGGTTGCGCCTTGCTAGAAAGATTGGTGTGAGAAACCTGAAAGCCCACAGTGATTCTCAGCTGGTGGTCCGACAGATGGCAGGGGACTACAGTGCAAAAGATCCAACTTTGGCAAAATACCACGACCTCGTGTCAAAGCTCATCCGGGAATTCGACGCAGTGCATATTGAAAATGTACCTCGACGAAGCAACACCGAGACAGATAGTTTGGCGAAGTCAAAAAACTTCACCGAAATACTGAGTCAGCCCATCATTACGGTAATGACCACAACAACCTCGGAGGAAGGATGGGAAAATCCTATAAAGAGGTATCTTACAACCTCGGAGCTTCCCCAAGACCCTCGTGAAATAGAAAAAGTGTGAAGACGTTCCGGACGATACTTCTTGATAGGGGAAGAACTATATCGACAGGGATATGCAAGTCCATTGCAAAAATGTATTGGTGAAAAGGACACTCGGGCAATTCTTGAGGAAGTCCACGAGGGAATCTGCGGTGCCCACATCGGGACTGACGCCTTGGCAGGAGTGATACTTTGCCAAGGGTATTTTTGGCCCACGTTAAGAAAGGACGCAAGACAGTTCGTCCAAAAATGTGACAGTTGCCAGAGACACACAAAAGTTCAAAGATTTCCCTCAGAACTAATAAACTCGACTGACTACCCCTGTCCCTTTGCAGTATGGGGTATTGACCTAATTGGCCCACTCCCAACAGCACCCAGAGGAGTGAAATTCTGTGTGGTCGCAGTGGACTACTTCACCAAGTGGATAGAGGCAGAGCCCCTAGTAACCATCACAGGAAAGGATATACAAAAATTTGTCTGGAAAGGAATTATATGCAGGTTTGGCATACCGAGGGTGATAGTCGCCGATAATGGTTCCCAGTTTATTGACAAAGGGTTCCAGGAATTCATCACCAACCTCGAAATAAAGATGCACTTCACCCCCGTAGCTCATCCCAAGAGCAACGGAGAAGTAGAGGTGCCTAATAGGACCATAAAAGATGGTCTGAAAAAGAGATTGGGGGAGCCAAACGGAAAATGGCCAAGAGAACTTCCTAGTGTACTGTGGAGCTACCGAACATTGCCCCGAAGGGCAACGGGTGAGACACCTTTTTCACCCGTCTTCGGCACAGAGGCTATTATCCCTGCGGAGGTAGTGCGGCCATCAATTAGAATACAGGTGTTCGACGAAGGAGGAAACGACCTTGGGTTGAGAACCAAGCTCGACCTAGTAGATGAGCATAGAGAGATAGTTGAGCTCAGAAGAAAGGCCTTTTCAGCAAAGAGTGGCCATAGCCGCAAACTTGCATGCTAGGCCTAAAGAAATAAGGAAAGGAGACCTCGTCCTCCGAAAGGCCGAGTTTGAACCCTGAAAACCATCCCACAGGGTACTTCGGCCAAATTGGAAAGGACCTTACATGGTCCTGGATGAGGTCCGAAAGGGAGTATATAAGCTCGGCGACATCGAAGGAGGAGAACTGAAAAATACCTGGCATTCAGATGCCCTAAAGAAATTCTATACTTAGAACTTTTTTCAGAAAGATTGTAGTTACTCTTCCCCGTAGTCGTCAATAAAAACACAAGCCGAATGTTGTCGCCATAGTTCCTTAATGGCTCTCCTTTCGGAACTAACTCCTGGATGGAGTATAAACTCGGCGGAGATTTGGAAAAAGTCTAAAACTACTCTTCCCAAAGAAGTAAGAGCGAACAATTCGCCGAAAGTGCATGCTTAGAATTACTTCTGAAGAATCCTATTCGGAAGAACGAATGGAGATTGGAGAAAGAATCTTCATTAAAAAATTCTAAGGCAAAGATGTACAAGCAAGAAAGAGTATAAGAAAATAAGAAGAAGCCTATGGCTGAGCCGGGACATCCGATGTTTCATCGTCATCTTTATCGTCATTAGGCTCAGTCGGAGGCACCGCCTTAGCTGGAGGAAGATTGAGAAAATCTGGCTTTGACCATACTTCCTGGGGCCCCTCGAGAAAATCCAGAGCGGACAGGTAGGAAAGGTCGAGCTCAGGGTGCCAAGCAAGGACCTGGTGGCGCGCCAGGCAGAAGCCATCTTGGAAAGCCACCTTCACCATTCACCCAGACTTCTCCTTCTCGGCACTAAGAGCATCCAGTTCGGTTTTAAGCTTTGCGATATTCTCCTCCAGCTTCTTCTTTCTCTTGCTCTTGGCCCCCTTCTTCAGAGATTCAACCTTAGCCTCAAGCTCGGTATTCAAAGCGAGTGACTTCATCAGGTTATCGCCATCTTGAGCGTTCGCCTTCTGAAGGGCCTCGTTTTCTGAAGAAAGAACCGCACACTTTGAGCCGAGGTCCTCGACCTTGGCTGAAAAATCAAGAAGAAGTTCCTGCTTGCTCGTTGCGAGTTCGGCCCGAAGATTCACAACGTCCTCATTCACAATTTTGAGGTCATCATATTTGAGGACGTGCTTGGCGCAAACCTCCTTCATTTTGCTCAATGAATCTTTAGATCGAGAACGGGCCGCTGTTTGCTTCAACGCCCAAGTTCAGAAATACCCACTATATGCGGAAAGCTGCAAAAAAGAAGGCCCCGAATGAGTATCAAAAGAATGATGGAAACTTAGAAGGAAAATCTCTAAGTAAACAAAGGGTAGAGAACTACCCGGGCGGCGTGCTCGGCCATCCTTGCCACGAGGATTCCTCGTTGGGACATTCGGTAATGAGCGACTGAAAGGTGGCCCCTGCCATCACCCTCATCGCCATTTGAGGGGCCATCAACTGGCTATCCTCAGAGAACAAGTTCAGGTCCTCTGTGAACGTCCAGAAGGGCTCCCTCGGCACCTTGCCGAGAGGGATCCGCTTGTCCCGAAGAGCACTTCACCGGGCGTGAGCGTTCATCTAGGGAGCCGCAGGCATATCCTCTGCAAGTTTACGTTGAAGTTCTGTCAGTACGTCATCCCTTAGCCATTCATCCAAAAAATCGTAGATACGAAAAATACTAAGGCTTGCAGGAGAATGGCTAAGGAACTTCGGTGACGTCATCTTTAGACTCGCCCTCCCGGACTTCACCGGGAATGTTCTTCCCCTTCCTTCTTCTGCTCTCTTCAAGTTCCTGAGCAGGTCTTTGCTCATAAGAAGACTCGGTGGGAAGAATGGGGCTCAGTGTTGCCTCAAGAAGGGTAGGGTCCGAAGGAAGGTCCGTTGGCATTGAAGGAAGAGCAGGGGATTGATCCTGCACCTCCACAATGACTTCGGGAGGGGGAGTAACAGCCCTAGCCTTCTTGGCCCTAGAAGGCCCGCTGCCGATCGACTTCTTCCTCTTAGCAGGCGCCTTCTTACGCGTCTGCTCCCCCCTCTCGGCCTGGCCGAGGAAGAGCGACTTGTAAAAATCAGCAGATTGATTGCCCATCTCTACAAAAGGAAAAAGTATCAGCGTAAGTCCAAAAGGAAAAAAAGGTATCAGAAATAGAACATAGACTTACTCTCGGCAAAATAATCATATGTGATCTCGCCCCGAAGGAGGATGACTATCCAAGCCTTTTTTCCCGGAAGAACGGGCACGGGCATCCCGGGATCACTCTTGTGCGCATCCACTACTCCCATCTCCTGAAGGACCTCGGTCATGAGATCCCACTTGATGGGAAAAGGGTAAAATGAACGCGGAGGGACCTCGGGGTCCCAGTCTGCCATGGCCCGGATGAGCCTATCAAATCGATCAAACTCGACAGCCAGCTCTGAAGTCAGGAGTTTTCGGGGATCAACGACGTCCATCTTCAGGGTCCCCGAAGCCCATCTGGTGGGCACATGATGCCAAAGCTCAGGGACCGGCAGAAAGAAAAACTTCTTCTGCCACCCCCGCTAGCTGTCCTTGTTCTCAAAGGTGAAGGTAAACTTTTTGCTCCCGAACCCTCGGTGAAGCAAGAAATAAAAGCCGCCCTTCGGGACCGGGTGGAGTTTGAAGTACTGCATGAAGAAAAGAAAATGGGGCTTTATCTTAAACACGCCACGCATGCAGAGAAAAGAATTGAACTAGGAGTAAGAATTCGGGGAAAGTTGGTTCACGGTGATCCCGTGGAATTTGCAAAATTCACAGATTACGCGGTGAGGAGGGTGCCGAAGACCGGCTTTCAATTGAGCTCGGTAAATGGTAACCTCATGCGAATCTGACATAAAGCCGTAGGTGCCCAGGATGGGCAACCTCGGGACGAGGTAAGAAGGAAGGTAATATTTAGCCATCCACTTCCTCACCTTCTCCGGAGTGGTACTACAAGGATGAGATTCGAGAGGAAGAAAACTCTCATGGAGAGGTTGGACAGTTAGCAATGGGATCGGATTCAACGGGGCCGGATCAGACATTTTTTACAAAAGAAAAGAAGGACGACTCCAGAAAAGCAAGGGAGCAAAGAGACCTTGGAAAAGCGACCTCGAAAGACAGAAGAGAAAAGAAATCACAAGAGGAAGCACCCACCAAAACTCTTGCTGAAATTATTGAATGCCGCCGCACAAATTGCCGAAAACCGTTCCGCCGCAGAAACCACTGCCAAAACAAAAGGGGGGGGCGGAGAAAAACAAGAGAAGGCTCTGGAACAGAAGAGAGCAAAGGCAAAGAGTGAGGCAAAAAATGAGGTGAAAGGCGCTTATATAGACTAAAGAGGATAAGTGAAACATCGTCATTATTATCCCTCGGAAGCGCAATAGACTCATTATTACACCTCAAAGGCGACGAGACGCAATTAGTTTCACCGGCGTAACTATCCCGCCATGTAGCGGCCACATATCATCCAACGGGAAGAACTAGGGCACACCCCTCTGACATCGCAAAAACCCAGACACGCTTATCCATAACTGACATGTTTGACCAAAGGATATGATGGTTCACAAACCTGCAGCAGAAGAAAGCAAAAGCAAAAGCGGCACGCACCTTGAGGTCACAGAAAGAACTAGGGAAGGGTACCTCGGCCATGAAAGAACGCCTTCTGAAAAAGAGCAACCCATTGAGTAGAGCTCCAGTCACGAGTTCGGTAAAGAAGCCTTCCCAAAAGCATAAAGCCGAAGTCCCCACTTCGGCTTCCCGGGAGGGGGCATGTGATAGCCAAGGTGCCGATCACGCTCAGAACCCACTGGTTCAGACAAAGCGCCAACCTTGGAAGGGAAACCACCTGCCACGGAAATAAGGATGCTCGACCTCCCGAAATCCTGCCTCGGCATTTCTCCATTCCTGGAAACAATAGTGCCAACCTCGGGAGAACGAGTAAGCCATCCTCGGGAGTGGGGGTGCCTCCGAGAAAGGTCACCCTCGGGAAATATACTCCTGCGATACTAAACTGACATCGGAGGACAAGTCCTCCAAAGAGGCCTCCTTTTCCCAAAAAGGGACCTCGGGAGTACGGCATAAGCATTTAAGGAGCCTCTGACACATCCCGGATAATCCGCCCTGGCCATACCCTGATGCGCCGTTTGCAAGGATACTCTAGCACGTCACTCTTGGGTTGATTAGACTCCTAGCCCAGAGGCCCATGCCCTGCTATGAGTCCCCTGTCGACCAAAAAATGTGGAATGCATCCCGCCGAACACATGTCACGATTTGGGATGGCCACACGAGAAGAACTATCACTATCCGCCCCCCTATATGTACTGGGTAATTATTCCGGGTAGGGGGGACATTACTTGAGATAAGGTACCCCTTTACTATAAAGATATCATCTCATTACCTCAAAAAGGACTCACTTGGGCGTCGGAGGCTCCTCCCCGGAAAAATACTCCGGGGACCTCCTAACCCTTGCTTCCTGTGACTTTCAGGTGATCTTCTCAGAGTACGTTCGTCCCGGACCTTTTGTCACACCTCACTCAGGCCGTGGCCTATCATTTACTAATTTAACTCCCAAACCCAATATTTACTCTCAAAGTGTTTGGTTCGGCCAAGCAAGTAATGGCAACTTTTAAGTCTTATTTTCTTAAGTTAAGAGGCCTGGGAGGTGGCCCAGGTGGCTTTAACAAGACCCATTAACAAGTTGCAGCAAGGGCAAGGCCCAAAACCCCTAACTTGCACAACAAGCAAGGTTTCAATTAATAACTTGCATAACAAGCAAGGCAACACTTAAATGCAATTTAAGTGCATACATGGTGTGCATCAAGTGTACTAACTATATGGCAACCAAGAAGCCAACAAGGTTGGTTTAGATTTCTGAAAACAACAAGTAAAAATGCATGATGCTCTCGGCCTACTAATGTACAGGCCATTATGCACCACAGTTCCACATAACTAGGTCCATAACCGTTCACATAAAAGGTGCAACTTTGGCCCATAATATCCAGCATACACAGGCAAGCCTAATGCCATCCATAAGTCCATACATAACTTAGCATCCAAAATCCACAAAACATCCACAAACTAGGTATCCAAGACTACATATATGTACAAATCAAAATGGTAGTCTACCTAGTATCTACCATGGCTATAAATGCCAAGCATCCATAAGTTGTTCATGCCAAGTTACATACAACCCGAGACCATACTCCTAATGGTCAAACAAAACCTTGAGAATCCCATACAGAATTACACACTGCAACACCAAACCTATGGCCATATTCATCGTCATAAAGGTGAATACCACAATCAGAGCTAAAGTCCAAGTATCCATGCTCTCCTAGACAGTTCCCACTCTGCAGCCTACAAACTTAAAACATAAGTCTCGGCCAACAGTAGGTAAATAAGACTTGTAATGAAACCAAAATGCTACGCCAAGCACACATTGGCACATACCTTGGTAAATAAGCAAATAAACACTAAGCACACACACAAGGCAGCTTAGCACTACTCAGGCCGAATATCCTTGCCTGAAAAATAAAGGATGGGCAGTGAGCATATAACTCAGTAGGATTCACTTAAACATATACAACTCATATTGAGTCTATTTAGTTACGCTGAGTAATCACTCAAAGCTTAACCTCCCATTAGTTAGCGCAACTTGCAAAACAAACACCAAGACAAGAAAAACAGGCATATACATATACAAGACATATAAATAAGTCAAATATTTCATAAGTGGGGTTAGCATGCACAAGGAAACACCAAAGCGCACAAGTACACACACACACTCCACAATGTTGCTCTCGGCCATATAAGCCATACATGTACCCATGTGCATTTCTTGCACACAAACTTACCAATACACCATTTCCATTTGGAGCTCCCAAAATGCCAAGCAAATAGGCCACATTTACTTGCATTTCTAGTACATGTACCATAGTTAATTAGCTAATCAACAAAACAACCAAGTATAAGCGTTAAGCCCATCAAGCAACTAAGGTTATATTGCACATTTAACCATCACTTAGCCACTCTAGAAACTTGAATCATGGTGTACATTACCAAGCAAAGTCAAGTGCCAGTGAACCCTACCTCAGATAGCTCTCGGTCTTAACCAAGTTTCAAATGTCCAAGTGCTCTTCAATCACAATGCCTAGCATAACAATACATAGGCATTATCATACACATCCTTGGATTAAACTACGACGATTCAAATGAAGAACACTAGAATGCACACACTTTAGCTCTCGGCCAAAGTGCCCAATATGTCCATATATGTACTGCCCATCACTCTGTTATACCACATAGTACTCTAATCACCAATGAACATTTTCCATAGTAGTATTACCAAGTAACCAAGTGAAATGCACTATGTTACCAATAATTAAGCTCTCGGCCAAAGTACACATTTTCACATATTTGTGTCACTCATCCAACTAACCCAAAACATGCTCAAGTGGCCATCAAATGACAATGCTCATGGCACAATTACCATGTAACTCATTGAAGTACATCATGATATACCAAGTCAAGTTCTCGGTCAAAGTGCACACCTTCACATACATATGTTCTCTATCAACCAACCCCACATATACACATCAAAAGATCAATAACTAATGTTTCATGGCATCATTACCATGTATTCAAGCAATGGGCACTAATCTATGCCACTTCAAGCCCTCGGCCTTAAAGCTAAACTTCACATATCAATGTTCCTCATCATTCTAAACCAGCACATGACCATCAAGTCATCAAGTAACATTACTCATGGCATCAATGCCATGTAAACACAAGAAGAACATGATTTACCTCAAAGATGAACCTTTCCGCCAAGCTCAAATTTGCTCAACTCGATGATACTTGCTCAAAACAACCTAGTATAAGACCACATAGGCACCAATTAGCCTTAAACATGGATTAATTTCCACGTACACAACTAAGAACATCAAGTTGCAACCATTAATCCTTTCGGCCATAACTACATTTCCACAACAACATCTCATTTGCTCAATTCATTCAACTTAATAACATTTGAGCCCTCAAATCCTTGTTCATGGAAGCAATTACCATGGATTCAAGGAAGATAATGAGATTACCTCAAACCTAGTTTGAATGGCTCGGCCCTTCACCTTTTACTCATGAACACAACTTGACTCCAAGTGAAACAAACGCCGAAACTAAGCTTGCCTTCTTCAATTTCCTTCAAGGTTGCTTGGATTTTCAAGAGCAAATGGCGAGAGGAGTTCTAGAGCAAGGTCTCGGCCAAGTGAGAGCAAAGAAGCGCAAAACGAAAAGCACCCAAATGACTTAGGCAATTCGGGCACAAAACTAGTATTAGTCTAGCCATATTGTCCCTCTCGGCCTTCACCTATTTTGCATGGCTCAAAGGAGTCCTCAAGCTCTCACAATCACACATGCACGACTAAAACATGGTTTTCCTTGTCACTTAAGTCCTCTCGTGGCTTTAAATGCCAAGCATAAAACAAAGATGCCATAAAGTCAATTAATTCCAAGTGCTAACCGGCCAATGTAAGTAGTTTAAGTACTAGCTAAACCAACTAGGAAATGACATTTCCCATTAGTGGCAGACATGATGTGACATAGTCATCATGGTTGTCTACCACAATTTGACATATTATTACACTAGTCCTCATAAATTTTGCATGGCCGAAACTTCCACTTTCCAAGTTTGTAGTTTTAATTGTATCACTTACGCAAGTGTACAATTTGATCCCCTTTCTTGGATTTCTGCCGGGTTTTCCATAGTTTCTTCCTATGTGCATTTAGGCCCTGAAAGTCTCCAGTTTTGCACATAAGTCACTGAACTAATTTCATAGTCCCTCTTACTTCCTCTTTTCTGTTTCCTCTCATTTTCCTTGGTTCTCCTTGGCCTAAGCCAAGCATTTAGGAGGTGCCTAACAATTCTTCCCTCCTTAAAGAATTTGGTCCCCCAAATTCTTCACCAACCTAAGGTACAGTTGAGGATACTTGGAGGCAATCTCTTGTTCCACTTCCCAGGTGGCCTCATCTGGAGTATGGTTACTCCACTGCACCTTAATCATTGGAATCCACCTACTTCTTAACTTCCTGGTATCTCTGGCCAGGAACTGGATTGGCACTTCTTCATAAGTAAGATTAGGTGCCACAATCACAGTTGTAGGTGCTTCTACCTGCTTGTAACTTGGAACATATTTCTTGAGCAAACTCACATGAAATACATTGTGTATGTTTCCAAGTTCTGGAGGCAAGTCCAATTGATATGCCACATTTCCTACTTTGGCTAGTATTTGATATGGCCCCACATACCTAGGTGCCAGTTTTCTTTTTTTCCCAAATCTGATTACTCCTTTCATTGGAGAAACCTTGAGCCACACCCAGTCTCCTTCCTGGAACTCCAGGTCCCTTCTCCTTTTCAGGTTTGCATAGGCTTGCTGTGTATCATTTGCAGTCTTGATCCTAGCCTGGATCAACTTAATTTTCTGAGTAGTTTCCTTGACAATGTCTGGCCCTAATTCCAACTTGTCTTCTGGTTGATGCCAGCAGTGAGGAGTAACACATCTCCTGCCATATAAGGCCTCATAAGGAGCCATTCTTATCACTGAATGATAGCCATTATTATAGGAAAATTCTACCAATGGGAGATGCACATCCCATTCTCCCTGGAAGTCAATTACACAACACCTCAACATATCTTCCAGAGTTTGTATAGTTCTCTCTGTCTGTCCATCTGTCTGAGGATGGTAAGTAGAGCTAAACTTAAGTTTAGTACCCAGTGCCTGATGCATGGATTTCCAAAACATAGAGACAAATCTAGGATCCCTATCTGACACTATATCATCTGGTATCCCATGCAATCTTACTATTTCCCTTACATAGAGTTGTGCCAATTTATCCAAAGAATCAGTAAGATTCATAGGAAGAAAATGGGCTGCCTTGGTCAGTCTATCCACAATGACCCAAATGGCATTATGCCTTCTCCTTGTTAGTGGCATACCCACTACAAAATCCATAGAGATGGATCCCCATTTCCTCTCAGGTATGGGTAAGCTTTGTAGCTTCCCCCCTAGTTTCTGGTGCTCCACTTTCACTTGTTGGCAGGTTTCACAACTAGCCACAAGTGTGTTTATATCCTTCCTCAAATATGGCCACCAAAAATATGCTCTGAGTGCATGATACATTTTTGTGGCTCCTGGGTGCATACCCAGCTTACTAGAGTGAGCCTCCTCCAGTATTTGAACTCTTAGGTTGTCCTCTTCAGGCACATACAACCTATTTTGGAAATATAACATTCCCTGCTTGAAGGAAAAACCCTGGAATAGTTCTCCCTTACTTTTGCCAGAAATCAACTCTAGCTCCTCATCACCAGCTTGAGCTTCCTTAATAAGCTCTTTCCATTCTGGTGCAATAGTGAGTACCTTCAGCTGCTCACTTTCTTTAGCCAACCATTGGCTTGCTAGTGGAGTAATATTCAAGCTTTCGGCCTTATGCTTAGTTTCACCACCTTTGAGTATCCCAGTATAGTTTCTACTCAAGGCATCTGCCACTACATTGGCCTTTCCAGCTGTGTACTCAATTACACAGTCAAAATCCTTTAAATACTCCAACCACCTTCTTTGTCTCATATTCAGGTCCTTCTGAGTGAATAGGTACTTGAGACTTTTGTGGTCTGTAAACACTTGTAATTTATTACCAAGAAGATAGTGTCTCCACTGCTTAAGAGCAAAGACCACTACTGCCAGTTCTAGGTCATGCACTGGATATTTCTTTTCATGTGGTCTCAACTGTCTGGACCCAAAAGCAATGGCTTGCTTTTCTTGCATTAAAACACAACCTAGTCCTACATGAGAGGCATCTGTAAATACCTCATATTCCTTTTCAGGATCAGGCAGGACCAGTATAGGAGCTGTTGTCAGCCTCCTTTTTAGCTCTTGAAAGCTTTCTTCACACTTAGGCTCCCAGACAAATTTCTGGTTCTTTCTAGTTAACTGACTCATAGGGGCAGCTAATACGGAAAATTTTGGCACAAATCTTCTGTAGTAGCCAGCTAACCCCAGGAAACTTCTGACTTCCCTTACACACTGGGGCTGCTTCCAATCAAGGATTGACCTTACCTTTTCAGGATCTACAGCCTATCCTTGGTCATTTATTATATGACCCAGAAAACCAATTTCTTTGGTCCAAAATTTACACTTACTCAGCTTTCCATAAAGCTGATGTTCTTGGAGCAATCCAAGCACTACTCTAAGATGTTCTTTATGAGTTTCCTCATCCTTGGAATATACCAAGATATCATCAATGAACACCACCACAAAATGGTCCAGGTGTGCCCTGAATACCCTCTGCATCAAGTCCATAAAGAAGGCAGGTGCATTAGTGAGCCCAAATGGCATCACTGTATATTCAAAATGACCATACGTAGTCCTGAAAGCAGTCTTAGGTATGTCCTCCTCCTTTACCCTTAGCTGGAAATATCCAGACCTTAGATCAATTTTGGAGAACACTTTTGCTCCTTTTAATTGATCGAACAAATCCTCTATCCTTGGGAGAGGATATTTATTCTTTATGGTCAATGCATTTAGCTTCCTGTAATCTATACAGAGTCTAAGGGTTCCATCCTTCTTTTTCACAAATAACACAGGTGCTCCCCAAGGAGACACACTGGGTCTAATGAACCCTTTTTCTAGTAATTCATCCAACTGTTTCCTGAGTTCTACCATCTCAGGCACTACCATTCTGTATGGAGCAGTAGACACTGGTGCTGCTCCTGGTACCAGCTTAATTTCAAATTCCACCTCCCTTAACGATGGCAATCCAGGTAAGTCTGTAGGGAAGACCCCTGGAAAATCTTGAACTATAGGTATTTTCCTAAGTTCATCAGATATTTCTTGGTCATTCAGTACCAGGCAATCCTGCTCACCTTCTGGAGTTGTTATCTCCAGCACTTTTATGTGGCAGTCCATAGCCAACTCTAAGGGCTTATTCAAATCATATACTATTCCACCAGGCAATAATAATTGTCTGGCCTGACAATCAATAATGACTTGATTCTCTTCTAACCAGTTCATGCCCAAAATCACATCATAGCCATGTGTCTCCAACACCATGAGGTTAGTTCTCAGTTTCAGCTTGCCTATCTGTATTTCATAGTTTTCTACCATGTAGTAGGCAAACAGAATTTCATTTCCAGCTATTCTTACCAAGTACATGTTGTCAATATACTTTACTTCTAAATTCATGGCCTTAACCAAGCTTGTTGCTATTATAGACAATGAAGCTCCAGTATCAAATAGAACAGATACTAATTGGTCATTAAGGTAAATCTTACCTTTTAAGGCCCTTCTGCTAGTCTTTTGTTGACTAGCCTCTCTCTCAGCATTCTCAGCCTCTGGTGTTTCTTGTCCTTTCCTGGAAGATTCCAGATGAAACACCCTTCCTGGAAAAGTACCAGGCCTTCTCTGCTCCTGAGGAACTCTGGACGCTGGCCTCCCACCTTGGGCTGGCCCCTGAGTCCTCAGCTAAGGCATGGGTAGGTGGCCCCTAAGTCCTCTAGGACTGAAAGTTCCCAGCAATCTCTTGTTGCCTCCACCCCTTTTTGGGCAATCCTTTACCCAATGGTCTGGGGCACCACATCCATGGCACCCTGTGGAAGCCTTAAAGCATGGCTTGTTACCATGAAACTTCCCACAAGTGCTACCCTGAGGGCCATACGGCTGTGACTGTGGTCCTCTGTCCTTCCTCTTTTCCTTTCTGCTTCCTCCTGCATCCCTCTCTTCTCTCGGCCTTTTTGACATTTGGCCCTTCTTTGTTCCACTACCACTTCCAGGACCACTTCTGAATTGTTCCTGGTATTCCTGCTCCAGAGCCAAAGCACTCTGCATGACTGTATAATAGTCTCTAGCTCCAATTGCTCTGAGGATCTGCCTCAGTTCTGGTCTCAGCCCTCTGATGAACCTTTTAGTTCTCAGCTCCTCCTGTCCTTCATACTGAGGGGCATACCTGATCAAACAATTGAACCTCTGCTCATACTCCAGTACACTGAGGTTCCCCTGCTCTAGTTGATCAAATTCAAGCTGCTTCTGGTCTTTTTGTGCTTCACTAACATACTGCTGCCTGAAGACTCTAAGAAAATTAGCCCACCTGATAGACCTCTTCCTGTCTGGATGTCTCCTCAGGTTCCTCTCTTGGTAACTCCTCTGTACTACTCTCCACCAGAGTTCTGCATTCATTTCTAGCCTAAAGGTGGCTAGCAAAACTCTCTGTGCGGAGGTAACCTCCATCCTTTCCAGTATCTTCTCTAACTGGTATACCCAGAACTCTGCCTCCTCTGGGTCACATCCTCCTCTGAAGAATGGAGGTTTCAGTGCCAGAAACCCTTCTAACTGGCCCTCCTTTAGTCCTCCTCCACTATGCCTTCTCCTACTCTTTTCTCTGCTACTGGATTTACCCTTGGATGATCTGCTTGACCTTCTCCTGAGTGTGGTTTCCTCAGTAGAGGGTTCAGTCCCTCTTGAGTATATGTATGCATCTCTCTCCTCAATATCTGGGCTGTCATCCTCCTCTTCTTCCTCAATTCTGGGCTCCTGCCTCACCTCTGACCTCATCCTCCTGGCCCTAGGATGTCTCCTTTCTTCATCTGCCTCTTCATCCTCTTGGTTTCCTCCAGCTCTGCTGGATTGATCATAACCCATTGGCTCTTTGCCAGGCGTCCTTCTTCTCCTGCCTACTGCTTCTGCTGGTTCCACTTCTTCCTGATTCTGGGCTTGGCCTCTAGCCAAGGATTGCATTCCCAGCACTAACTGAGCCACTGTGGCATCTAGTGACTCCATCATCACTTCCATTCTCTCTTGTCTGTCTCTGCTTGGCCTAGGTGCTTGGTACCTGGCAGTGGGCTCTTCAGGCCCAATATGACCCATTTCTTCTGCCTGGGTCTCAGGCACATTTTCCTGCAATCCCTCTACATGATGGGCTGCAGTTTCTTCTTCTGGTCTCAGGGAACTCCTATCCTTGCCACTGGTTCTCATGCTGCACTTTCAATTGCAGATATTCACAAATATCCAAATAATACAAGTCTTATATGAGTTAGCCCTAAAGGGAACACTGCCTAGGCTTAGCTCTGATTGTAATAACAAAGCAGGCTCTGATACCAAACAAAGCCTGTCACACCTCACTCAGGCCCTGGCCTATCATTTACTAATTTAACTCCCAAACCCAATATTTACTCTCAAAGTGTTTGGTTCGGCCAAGCAAGTAATGGCAACTTTTAAGTCTTATTTCATTAAGTTAAGAGGCCTAGGAGGTGGCCCAGGTGGCTTTAACAAGACCCATTAACAACTTGCAGCAAGGGCAAGGCCCAAAACCCCTAACTTGCACAACAAGCAAGGTTTCAATCAATAAGTTGCATAATAAGCAGGGCAACACTTAAATGCAATTTAAGTGCATACATGGTGTGCATCAAGTGTACTAACTATATGGCAACCAAGAAGCCCACAAGGTTGGTTTAGATTTCTGAAAACAACAAGTAAAAATGCATGATGCTCGCAGCCTACTAATGTACATGCCATTATGCACCACAGTTCCACATAACTAGGTCCATAACCGTTCACATAAAATGGGCAACTTTGGCCCATAATATCCAGCATACATAGGCAAGCATAATGCCATCCATAAGTCCATACATAACTTGGCATCCAAAATCCACAAAACATCCACAAACTAGGTATCCAAGACTACATATATGTACAAATCAAAATAGTAGTCTACCTAGTATCTACCATGGCTATAAATGCCAACCATCCATAAGTTCTTCATGCCAAGTTACATACAACCCGAGACCATACTCCTAATGGTCAAACAAAACCTTGAGAATCCCATACAGAATTACACACAGCAACACCAAACCTATGGCCATATTCATGGTCATAAAGGTGAATACCACAATCAGAGCTAAAGTCCAAGTATCCATGCTCTCCTAGACAGTTCCCACTCTGCAGCCTACAAACTTAAAACATAAGTCTCGGCCAACAGTAGGTAAATAAGACTTGTAATGAAACCAAAATGCTACGCCAAGCACACATTGGCACATACCTTGGTAACTAAGCAAATAAACACTAAGCACACACACAAGGCAGCTTAGCACTACTCAGGCCGAATATCCTTGCCTGAAAAATAAAGGATGGGCAGTGAGCATATAACTCAGTAGGATTCACTTAAACATATACAACTCATATTGAGTCTATTTAGTTACGCTGAGTAATCACTCAAAGCTTAACCTCCCATTAGTTAGCGCAACTTGCAAAACAAACACCAAGACAAGAAAAACAGGCATATACATATACAAGACATATAAATAAGTCAAATATTTCATAAGTGGGGTTAGCATGCACAAGGAAACACCAAAGCGCACAAGTACACACACACACTCCACAATGTTGCTCTCGGCCATATAAGCCATACATGTACCCATGTGCATTTCTTGCACACAAACTTACCAATACACCATTTCCATTTGGAGCTCCCAAAATGCCAAGCAAATAGGCCACATTTACTTGCATTTCTAGTACATGTACCATAGTTAATTAGCTAATCAACAAAACAACCAAGTATAAGCGTTAAGCCCATCAAGCAACTAAGGTTATATTGCACATTTAACCATCACTTAGCCACTCTAGACACTTGAATCATGGTGTACATTACCAAGCAAAGTCAAGTGCCAGTGAACCCTACCTCAGATAGCTCTCGGTCTTAACCAAGTTTCAAATGTCCAAGTGCTCTTCAATCACAATGCCTAGCATAACAATACATAGGCATTATCATACACATCCTTGGATTAAACTACGACGATTCAAATGAAGAACACTAGAATGCACACACTTTAGCTCTCGGCCAAAGTGCCCAATATGTCCATATATGTACTGCCCATCACTCTGTTATACCACATAGTACTCTAATCACCAATGAACATTTTCCATAGTAGTATTACCAAGTAACCAAGTGAAATGCACTATGTTACCAATAATTAAGCTCTCGGCCAAAGTACACATTTTCACATATTTGTGTCACTCATCCAACTAACCCAAAACATGCTCAAGTGGCCATCAAATGACAATGCTCATGGCACAATTACCATGTAACTCATTGAAGTACATCATGATATACCAAGTCAAGTTCTCGGTCAAAGTGCACACCTTCACATACATATGTTCTCTATCAACCAACCCCACATATACACATCAAAAGATCAATAACTAATGTTTCATGGCATCATTACCATGTATTCAAGCAATGGGCACTAATCTATGCCACTTCAAGCCCTCGGCCTTAAAGCTAAACTTCACATATCAATGTTCCTCATCATTCTAAACCAGCACATGACCATCAAGTCATCAAGTAACATTACTCATGGCATCAATGCCATGTAAACACAAGAAGAACATGATTTACCTCAAAGATGAACCTTTCCGCCAAGCTCAAATTTGCTCAACTCGATGTTACTTGCTCAAAACAACCTAGTATAAGACCACATAGGCACCAATTAGCCTTAAACATGGATTAATTTCCACGTACACAACTAAGAACATCAAGTTGCAACCATTAATCCTTTCGGCCATAACTACATTTCCACAACAACATCTCATTTGCTCAATTCATTCAACTTAATAACATTTGAGCCCTCAAATCCTTGTTCATGGAAGCAATTACCATGGATTCAAGGAAGATAATGAGATTACCTCAAACCTAGTTTGAATGGCTCGGCCCTTCACCTTTTCCTCATGAACACAACTTGACTCCAAGTGAAACAAACGCCGAAACTAAGCTTGCCTTCTTCAATTTCCTTCAAGGTTGCTTGGATTTTCAAGAGCAAATGGCGAGAGGAGTTCTAGAGCAAGGTCTCGGCCAAGTGAGAGCAAAGAAGCGCAAAACGAAAAGCACCCAAATGACTTAGGCAATTCGGGCACAAAACTAGTATTAGTCTAGCCATATTGTCCCTCTCGGCCTTCACCTATTTTGCATGGCTCAAAGGAGTCCTCAAGCTCTCACAATCACACATGCACGACTAAAACATGGTTTTCCTTGTCACTTAAGTCCTCTCGTGGCTTTAAATGCCAAGCATAAAACAAAGATGCCATAAAGTCAATTAATTCCAAGTGCTAACCGGCCAATGTAAGTAGTTTAAGTACTAGCTAAACCAACTAGGAAATGACATTTCCCATTAGTGGCAGACATGATGTGACATAGTCATCATGGTTGTCTACCACAATTTGACATATTATTACACTAGTCCTCATAAATTTTGCATGGCCGAAACTTCCACTTTCCAAGTTTGTAGTTTTAATTGTATCACTTACGCAAGTGTACAATTTGATCCCCTTTCTTGGATTTCTGCCGGGTTTTCCATAGTTTCTTCCTATGTGCATTTAGGCCCTGAAAGTCTCCAGTTTTGCACATAAGTCACTGAACTAATTTCATAGTCCCTCTTACTTCCTCTTTTCTGTTTCCTCTCATTTTCCTTGGTTCTCCTTGGCCTAAGCCAAGCATTTAGGAGGTGCCTAACAATTCTTCCCTCCTTAAAGAATTTGGTCCCCCAAATTCTTCACCAACCTAAGGTACAGTTGAGGATACTTGGAGGCAATCTCTTGTTCCACTTCCCAGGTGGCCTCATCTGGAGTATGGTTACTCCACTGCACCTTAATCATTGGAATCCACCTACTTCTTAACTTCCTGGTATCTCTGGCCAGGAACTGGATTGGCACTTCTTCATAAGTAAGATTAGGTGCCACAATCACAGTTGTAGGTGCTTCTACCTGCTTGTAACTTGGAACATATTTCTTGAGCAAACTCACATGAAATACATTGTGTATGTTTCCAAGTTCTGGAGGCAAGTCCAATTGATATGCCACATTTCCTACTTTGGCTAGTATTTGATATGGCCCCACATACCTAGGTGCCAGTTTTCTTTTTTTCCCAAATCTGATTACTCCTTTCATTGGAGAAACCTTGAGCCACACCCAGTCTCCTTCCTGGAACTCCAGGTCCCTTCTCCTTTTCAGGTTTGCATAGGCTTGCTGTGTATCATTTGCAGTCTTGATCCTAGCCTGGATCAACTTAATTTTCTGAGTAGTTTCCTTGACAATGTCTGGCCCTAATTCCAACTTGTCTTCTGGTTGATGCCAGCAGTGAGGAGTAACACATCTCCTGCCATATAAGGCCTCATAAGGAGCCATTCTTATCACTGAATGATAGCCATTATTATAGGAAAATTCTACCAATGGGAGATGCACATCCCATTCTCCCTGGAAGTCAATTACACAACACCTCAACATATCTTCCAGAGTTTGTATAGTTCTCTCTGTCTGTCCATCTGTCTGAGGATGGTAAGTAGAGCTAAACTTAAGTTTAGTACCCAGTGCCTGATGCATGGATTTCCAAAACATAGAGACAAATCTAGGATCCCTATCTGACACTATATCATCTGGTATCCCATGCAATCTTACTATTTCCCTTACATAGAGTTGTGCCAATTTATCCAAAGAATCAGTAAGATTCATAGGAAGAAAATGGGCTGCCTTGGTCAGTCTATCCACAATGACCCAAATGGCATTATGCCTTCTCCTTGTTAGTGGCATACCCACTACAAAATCCATAGAGATGGATCCCCATTTCCTCTCAGGTATGGGTAAGCTTTGTAGCTTCCCCCCTAGTTTCTGGTGCTCCACTTTCACTTGTTGGCAGGTTTCACAACTAGCCACAAGTGTGTTTATATCCTTCCTCAAATATGGCCACCAAAAATATGCTCTGAGTGCATGATACATTTTTGTGGCTCCTGGGTGCATACCCAGCTTACTAGAGTGAGCCTCCTCCAGTATTTGAACTCTTAGGTTGTCCTCTTCAGGCACATACAACCTATTTTGGAAATATAACATTCCCTGCTTGAAGGAAAAACCCTGGAATAGTTCTCCCTTACTTTTGCCAGAAATCAACTCTAGCTCCTCATCACCAGCTTGAGCTTCCTTAATAAGCTCTTTCCATTCTGGTGCAATAGTGAGTACCTTCAGCTGCTCACTTTCTTTAGCCAACCATTGGCTTGCTAGTGGAGTAATATTCAAGCTTTCGGCCTTATGCTTAGTTTCACCACCTTTGAGTATCCCAGTATAGTTTCTACTCAAGGCATCTGCCACTACATTGGCCTTTCCAGCTGTGTACTCAATTACACAGTCAAAATCCTTTAAATACTCCAACCACCTTCTTTGTCTCATATTCAGGTCCTTCTGAGTGAATAGGTACTTGAGACTTTTGTGGTCTGTAAACACTTGTAATTTATTACCAAGAAGATAGTGTCTCCACTGCTTAAGAGCAAAGACCACTACTGCCAGTTCTAGGTCATGCACTAGATATTTCTTTTCATGTGGTCTCAACTGTCTGGACCCAAAAGCAATGGCTTGCTTTTCTTGCATTAAAACACAACCTAGTCCTACATGAGAGGCATCTGTAAATACCTCATATTCCTTTTCAGGATCAGGCAGGACCAGTATAGGAGATGTTGTCAGCCTCCTTTTTAGCTCTTGAAAGCTTTCTTCACACTTAGGCTCCCAGACAAATTTCTGGTTCTTTCTAGTTAACTGACTCATAGGGGCAGCTAATATGGAAAATTTTGGCACAAATCTTCTGTAGTAGCCAGCTAACCCCAGGAAACTTCTGACTTCCCTTACACACTGGGGCTGCTTCCAATCAAGGATTGACCTTACCTTTTCAGGATCTACAGCCTATCCTTGGTCATTTATTATATGACCCAGAAAACCAATTTCTTTGGTCCAAAATTTACACTTACTCAGCTTTCCATAAAGCTGATGTTCTTGGAGCAATCCAAGCACTACTCTAAGATGTTCTTTATGAGTTTCCTCATCCTTGGAATATACCAAGATATCATCAATGAACACCACCACAAAATGGTCCAGGTGTGCCCTGAATACCCTCTGCATCAAGTCCATAAAGAAGGCAGGTGCATTAGTGAGCCCAAATGGCATCACTGTATATTCAAAATGACCATACGTAGTCCTGAAAGCAGTCTTAGGTATGTCCTCCTCCTTTACCCTTAGCTGGAAATATCCAGACCTTAGATCAATTTTGGAGAACACTTTTGCTCCTTTTAATTGATCGAACAAATCCTCTATCCTTGGGAGAGGATATTTATTCTTTATGGTCAATGCATTTAGCTTCCTGTAATCTATACAGAGTCTAAGGGTTCCATCCTTCTTTTTCACAAATAACACAGGTGCTCCCCAAGGAGACACACTGGGTCTAATGAACCCTTTTTCTAGTAATTCATCCAACTGTTTCCTGAGTTCTACCATCTCAGGCACTACCATTCTGTATGGAGCAGTAGACACTGGTGCTGCTCCTGGTACCAGCTTAATTTCAAATACCACCTCCCTTAACGATGGCAATCCAGGTAAGTCTGTAGGGAAGACCCCTGGAAAATCTTGAACTATAGGTATTTTCCTAAGTTCATCAGATATTTCCTGGTCATTCAGTACCAGGCAATCCTGCTCACCTTCTGGAGTTGTTATCTCCAGCACTTTTATGTGGCAGTCCATAGCCAACTCTAAGGGCTTATTCAAATCATATACTATTCCACCAGGCAATAATAATTGTCTGGCCTGACAATCAATAATGACTTGATTCTCTTCTAACCAGTTCATGCCCAAAATCACATCATAGCCATGTGTCTCCAACACCATGAGGTTAGTTCTCAGTTTCAGCTTGCCTATCTGTATTTCATAGTTTTCTACCATGTAGTAGGCAAACAGAATTTCATTTCCAGCTGTTCTTACCAAGTACATGTTGTCAATATACTTTACTTCTAAATTCATGGCCTTAACCAAGCTTGTTGCTATTATAGACAATGAAGCTCCAGTATCAAATAGAACAGATACTAATTGGTCATTAAGGTAAATCTTACCTTTTAAGGCCCTTCTGCTAGTCTTTTGTTGACTAGCCTCTCTCTCAGCATTCTCAGCCTCTGGTGTTTCTTGTCCTTTCCTGGAAGATTCCAGATGAAACACCCTTCCTGGAAAAGTACCAGGCCTTCTCTGCTCCTGAGGAACTCTGGACGCTGGCCTCCCACCTTGGGCTGGCCCCTGAGTCCTCAGCTAAGGCATGGGCAGGTGGCCCCTAAGTCCTCTAGGACTGAAAGTTCCCAGCAATCTCTTGTTGCCTCCACCCCTTTTTGGGCAATCCTTTACCCAATGGTCTGGGGCACCACATCCATGGCACCCTGTGGAAGCCTTAAAGCATGGCTTGTTGCCATGAAACTTCCCACAAGTACTACACTGAGGGCCACACGGCTGTGACTGTGGTCCTCTGTCCTTCCTCTTTTCCTTTCTGCTTCCTCCTGCATCCCTCTCTTCTCTCGGCCTTTTTGACATTTGGCCCTTCTTTGTTCCACTACCACTTCCAGGACCACTTCTGAATTGTTCCTGGTATTCCTGCTCCAGAGCCAAAGCACTCTGCATGACTGTATAATAGTCTCTAGCTCCAATTGCTCTGAGGATCTGCCTCAGTTCTGGTCTCAGCCCTCTGATGAACCTTTTAGTTCTCAGCTCCTCCTGTCCTTCATACTGAGGGGCATACCTGATCAAACAATTGAACCTCTGCTCATACTCCAGTACACTGAGGTTCCCCTGCTCTAGTTGATCAAATTCAAGCTGCTTCTGGTCTTTTTGTGCTTCACTAACATACTGCTGCCTGAAGACTCTAAGAAAATTAGCCCACCTGATAGACCTCCTCCTGTCTGGATGTCTCCTCAGGTTCCTCTCTTGGTAACTCCTCTGTACTGCTCTCCACCAGAGTTCTGCATTCCTTTCTAGCCTAAAGGTGGCTAGCAAAACTCTCTGTGCAGAGGTAACCTCCATCCTTTCCAGTATCTTCTCAACTGGTATACCCAGAACTCTGCCTCCTCTGGGTCACATCCTCCTCTGAAGAATGGAGGTTTCAGTGCCAGAAACCCTTCTAACTGGCCCTCCTTTAGTCCTCCTCCACTATGCCTTCTCCTACTCTTTTCTCTGCTACTAGATTTACCCTTGGATGATCTGCTTGACCTTCTCCTGAGTGTGGTTTCCTCAGTAGAGGGTTTAGTCCCTCTTGAGTATATGTATGCATCTCTCTCCTCAATATCTGGGCTGTCATCCTCCTCTTCTTCCTCAATTCTGGGCTCCTGCCTCACCTCTGACCTCATCCTCCTGGCCCTAGGATGTCTCCTTTCTTCATCTGCCTCTTCATCCTCTTGGTTTCCTCCAGCTCTGCTGGATTGATCATAACCCATTGGCTCTTTGCCAGGCGTCCTTCTTCTCCTGCCTACTGCTTCTGCTGGTTCCACTTCTTCCTGATTCTGGGCTTGGCCTCTAGCCAAGGATTGCATTCCCAGCACTAACTGAGCCACTGTGGCATCTAGTGACTCCATCATCACTTCCATTCTCTCTTGTCTGTCTCTGCTTGGCCTAGGTGCTTGGTACCTGGCAGTGGGCTCTTCAGGCCCAATATGACCCATTTCTTCTGCCTGGGTCTCAGGCACATTTTCCTGCAATCCCTCTACATGATGGGCTGCAGTTTCTTCTTCTGGTCTCAGGGAACTCCTATCCTTGCCACTGGTTCTCATGCTGCACTTTCAATTGCAGATATTCACAAATATCCAAATAATACAAGTCTTATATGAGTTAGCCCTAAAGGGAACACTGCCTAGGCTTAGCTCTGATTGTAATAACAAAGCAGGCTCTGATACCAAACAAAGCCTGTCACACCTCACTCAGGCCCTGGCCTATCATTTACTAATTTAACTCCCAAACCCAATATTTACTCTCAAAGTGTTTGGTTCGGCCAAGCAAGTAATGGCAACTTTTAAGTCTTATTTCATTAAGTTAAGAGGCCTAGGAGGTGGCCCAGGTGGCTTTAACAAGACCCATTAACAACTTGCAGCAAGGGCAAGGCCCAAAACCCCTAACTTGCACAACAAGCAAGGTTTCAATCAATAAGTTGCATAATAAGCAGGGCAACACTTAAATGCAATTTAAGTGCATACATGGTGTGCATCAAGTGTACTAACTATATGGCAACCAAGAAGCCCACAAGGTTGGTTTAGATTTCTGAAAACAACAAGTAAAAATGCATGATGCTCGCAGCCTACTAATGTACATGCCATTATGCACCACAGTTCCACATAACTAGGTCCATAACCGTTCACATAAAATGGGCAACTTTGGCCCATAATATCTAGCATACATAGGCAAGCATAATGCCATCCATAAGTCCATACATAACTTGGCATCCAAAATCCACAAAACATCCACAAACTAGGTATCCAAGACTACATATATGTACAAATCAAAATAGTAGTCTACCTAGTATCTACCATGGCTATAAATGCCAACCATCCATAAGTTCTTCATGCCAAGTTACATACAACCCGAGACCATACTCCTAATGGTCAAACAAAACCTTGAGAATCCCATACAGAATTACACACAGCAACACCAAACCTATGGCCATATTCATGGTCATAAAGGTGAATACCACAATCAGAGCTAAAGTCCAAGTATCCATGCTCTCCTAGACAGTTCCCACTCTGCAGCCTACAAACTTAAAACATAAGTCTCGGCCAACAGTAGGTAAATAAGACTTGTAATGAAACCAAAATGCTACGCCAAGCACACATTGGCACATACCTTGGTAACTAAGCAAATAAACACTAAGCACACACACAAGGCAGCTTAGCACTACTCAGGCCAAATATCCTTGCCTGAAAAATAAAGGATGGGCAGTGAGCATATAACTCAGTAGGATTCACTTAAACATATACAACTCATATTGAGTCTATTTAGTTACGCTGAGTAATCACTCAAAGCTTAACCTCCCATTAGTTAGCGCAACTTGCAAAACAAATACCAAGACAAGAAAAACAGGCATATACATATACAAGACATATAAATAAGTCAAATATTTCATAAGTGGGCTTAGCATGCACAAGGAAACACCAAAGCGCACAAGTACACACACACACTCCACAATGTTGCTCTCGGCCATATAAGCCATACATGTACCCATGTGCATTTCTTGCACACAAACTTACCAATACACCATTTCCATTTGGAGCTCCCAAAATGCCAAGCAAATAGGCCACATTTACTTGCATTTCTAGTACATGTACCATAGTTAATTAGCTAATCAACAAAACAACCAAGTATAAGCGTTAAGCCCATCAAGCAACTAAGGTTATATTGCACATTTAACCATCACTTAGCCACTCTAGACACTTGAATCATGGTGTACATTACCAAGCAAAGTCAAGTGCCAGTGAACCCTACCTCAGATAGCTCTCGGTCTTAACCAAGTTTCAAATGTCCAAGTGCTCTTCAATCACAATGCCTAGCATAACAATACATAGGCATTATCATACACATCCTTGGATTAAACTACGACGATTCAAATGAAGAACACTAGAATGCACACACTTTAGCTCTCGGCCAAAGTGCCCAATATGTCCATATATGTACTGCCCATCACTCTGTTATACCACATAGTACTCTAATCACCAATGAACATTTTCCATAGTAGTATTACCAAGTAACCAAGTGAAATGCACTATGTTACCAATAATTAAGCTCTCGGCCAAAGTACACATTTTCACATATTTGTGTCACTCATCCAACTAACCCAAAACATGCTCAAGTGGCCATCAAATGACAATGCTCATGGCACAATTACCATGTAACTCATTGAAGTACATCATGATATACCAAGTCAAGTTCTCGGTCAAAGTGCACACCTTCACATACATATGTTCTCTATCAACCAACCCCACATATACACATCAAAAGATCAATAACTAATGTTTCATGGCATCATTACCATGTATTCAAGCAATGGGCACTAATCTATGCCACTTCAAGCCCTCGGCCTTAAAGCTAAACTTCACATATCAATGTTCCTCATCATTCTAAACCAGCACATGACCATCAAGTCATCAAGTAACATTACTCATGGCATCAATGCCATGTAAACACAAGAAGAACATGATTTACCTCAAAGATGAACCTTTCCGCCAAGCTCAAATTTGCTCAACTCGATGTTACTTGCTCAAAACAACCTAGTATAAGACCACATAGGCACCAATTAGCCTTAAACATGGATTAATTTCCACGTACACAACAAACAACATCAAGTTGCAACCATTAATCCTTTCTGCCATAACTACGTTTCCACAACAACATCTCATTTGCTCAATTCATTCAACGTAATAACATTTGAGCCCTCAAATCCTTGTTCATGGAAGTAATTACCATGGATTCAAGGAAGATAATGAGATTACCTCAAACCTAGTTTGAATGGCTCGGCCCTTCACCTTTTCCTCATGAACACAACTTGACTCCAAGTGAAACAAACGCCGAAACTAAACTTGCCTTCTTCAATTTCCTTCAAGGTTGCTTGGATTTTCAAGAGCAAATGGCGAGAGGAGTTCTTGAGCAAGGTCTCGGCCAAGTGAGAGCAAAGAAGCGTGAAACGAAAAGCACCCAAATGACTTAGGCAATTCGGGCACAAAACTAGTATTAGTCTAGCCATATTGTCCCTCTCGGCCTTCACCTATTTTGCATGGCTCAAAGGAGTCCTCAAGCTCTCACAATCACACATGCACGACTAAAACATGGTTTTCCTTGTCACTTAAGTCCTCTCGTGGCTTTAAATGCCAAGCATAAAACAAAGATGCCATAAAGTCAATTAATTCCAAGTGCTAACCGGCCAATGTAACTAGTTTAAGTACTAGTTAAACCAACTAGGAAATGACATTTCCCATTAGTGGCAGACATGATGTGACATAGTCATAATGGTTGTCTACCACAATTTGACATAGTATTACACTAGTCCACATAAATTTTGCTTGGCCGAAACTTCCACTTTCCAAGTTTGTAGTTTTAATTGTATCACTTACGCAAGTGTACAATTTGATCCCCTTTCTTGGATTTCTGCCGGGTTTTCCATAGTTCCTTCCTATGTGCATTTAGGCCCTGAAAGTCTCCAGTTTTGCACATAAGTCACTGAACTAATTTCATAGTCCCTGTTACTTCCTCTTTTCTGTTTCCTCTCATTTTCCTTGGTTCTCCTTGGCCTAAGCCAAGCATTTAGGAGGTGCCTAACACCTTTCTCCATTTTCATAAGCCCTTGCCGCCTTCACCATGACACACGAAGGAGATGCCTAAGGGCGTCATCTACATACAACACCAAGAAGACAATAGCACCCCACTAACCTTCTTGTAGACACAAGGTTCATCTTCATTTTTTGATAAAACCAAAATCTTTGATTGCTTCATCAAAACAAAGATTCCAACTTCGAGAAGCTTGCCTCCGTCCATAAATACACCTTTGCAACCTGCACACTTTATTGGCATTCTCAGGAGTGACAAAACCCTCAGGTTGTGTTATGTACGCATCCTCAAGTAGCTTTCCATTTAGGAATGTAGTTTTGACATCCATTTGCCATATCTCATAATCATAGTGTGTAGCAATAGCGAACAAAATTCGGATGGATTTAAGCATTGCAATTGGTGAAAAAGTTTCATCATAATCAACACCATGAATTTCCTTGAAACCTTTTGCAACCAATCGTCCCTTAAAGGTAATCACATTACCATCCATGTCAGTTTTCTTCTTGAAAACCCATTTGCACCCTATGGGTTTTACCCCTTCAGGTGGGTCAACCAAAGTCCATACTTGGTTTTCATACATGGATTCCATCTTGGATTTCATGGCCACTAGCCACTTCTCAGAGTCAGGCCCTAACATAGCTTGTTGGTAGGTTGTGGGCTCATCCTGATCCATGAGCATCACATCACTAGTGTGAGTCATGAAAAATCAATATCTTTCAGGCTCACGCCGAATCCTACCAGACCTTCATGGGCTCTGTGCTATAGGAACAGACTCTTGAACCACAACATCTTGTGGTGTCTGTTCAGGTTTCATTTCAGGTTCGATCCCTCCTTGTTGTTCTCTAATTTCTTCAAGTTCTACTTTACT
Source organism: Aquilaria yunnanensis (assembly GCA_039654915.1). Taxonomy (NCBI): domain Eukaryota; kingdom Viridiplantae; phylum Streptophyta; class Magnoliopsida; order Malvales; family Thymelaeaceae; genus Aquilaria; species Aquilaria yunnanensis. The sequence continues at coordinate 50,165,172 of CM077594.1, read as the reverse complement.
CCCACTAGTTCCTTTAGAGATAAACTCTTTCTCTAGAAAGACACCAGTTCGAGCAACAAACACTTTTTGCTCAGAACAATTGTAGAAATAGTAACCCTTTGTTTCTTTGGGATACCCAACAGAAAGGCATTTTTGAGATTTGGGCCCTAGTTTGTCAGAGCATTGACGTTTCACATAAGTGTCACAGCCCCAAATCTTCATAAAAAACAAATTGGGACGCCTCCCACTCCATATCTCATATGGTGTCTTTTGAACCGATTTAGATGGAACTTGTTAGTGTAAAAGCGACTGTCTCTAGAGCATGTCCCCAAAAGGAGTTTGGAAGGTCAACTTGACTTATCATAGAGCGAACCATGTCTAACAGAGTTCAATTTCTCCTTTCAGATACACCATTCCATTGAGGTGTACCTGGTGGAGTGAGTTGTGATACTATACCACACTCTTTTAGATAGTCAAGGAATTCTCGATCCAAGTACTCTCCACCTCGATCTAATTGAAGCACTTTGATACTCTTCCCAAGTTAATTCTCTACTTCATTCTTGAATTCTTTGAACTTTTCAAAGGATTCTAACTTGTGTCTTATAAGATACACATAGCCATATCTGCTGAAATCATCAGTGAAAGTAATAAAGTATTAGAAACCTCCTCTAGCTTGTGTGGACATAGGGCCACATACATCATTATGTATGAGTCCTAGTAAGTCATTAGCCCTTGCACTTTGCCCTGTGATTGAGGATTTGGTCATCTTGCCCAACAAACATGACTCACATGTCTCATATGATTCAAAATCAAATGAGTCCAAGAGTCCATCCGTATGGACCTTGGATATGCGGGTCTCATTTATATGGCCCAAGCGACAATGCCAGAGATAGGTCGGGTTTGAATCATTTAATCTAACCTTCTTAGTATTCACATTATAGATTGGATCTTCCAGGTCTAGAACATACAACCCATTGCTAAGTTGAGCACTACCATAAAAGATTTCATTCAAATAAATAGAACAACATTTGTCCTTTATTATAAATGAAAAACCTCTCTTGTCCAAACAAGAAACAAAAATCAAAATTGTACTAATAGTAGGCACAAAGTAGCAGTTGTCTAATTCTAAAACTAATCCACTAGGTAAGGTGAGAACATAAGTCCCCACGGCTAAGGCAGCAACCCTTCCTCCATTTCCAACACGTAGGTCCACTTCACCTCGGGCCAATCTTCTACTTCTACTGAGATCCTGCACATTTGAACAAATGTGAGATCCACATCCAGTATCCAATGCCCAAGAAGAGGAAGTAGAAAAGTTAGCCTCTATAACAAAAATACCTGAAGTGGAAGTCTTGCTTCCTTTTTCCTTAGCAAGTTCTTCAAGATAGAGCTTGCAGTTGCGCTTCCAGTGTCCAGGTGGCTTACAATGGAAGCACTCTCCTTTCTTTGCCGCACCACCCTTTGGTTTCAGTGCAGCTAAAGAAGAATTGGCATTGGACTTTCCATTAGCTTTATCCTTCTTGTTGTTGGCTTTTCCCTTTCCCTTGCCCTTTTAAATCATCAAAATGGGCTTAGCCTTTTTAAGGTTTTGCTCAGCAGTTCTCAACAAGTTGAGCAAATCAGGAAGGGATTTGTCAAGGTCATTCATGTTATAGTTCATGAAGAACTGACTGTAGCTTTCAGGCAATGATTGCAAGACTACAGCAATAGCCAACTCTTTCTGAAGAGCAAATCCCAAACTCTCAAGATTCTCAATGTACCCAATCATCTTGAGCACATGAAGACCTACGGAACATCCCTCAGACATCTTGCACTAAAATAATGCCTTAGAGGTCTCAAACCTCTCATGCCTAGCTTACTCTTGGAAAAGCACTTTGAGATGTTCGATCATATCAAGCGCCCCCATGTTCTCATGTTGCTTCTGAAGCTCAGATTCCATGGTAATAAGCATGAGGCATGCAACATCCAAAGCATCATCAGAATGCCTCTGGTGAGCATCCCTTTCAGCTCTTGGAGTAGTGGCAGCAGGCTCATTCGGAATGGGCTGCTCTAGAACATAAGCCTTTTTCTCTTGCTTGAGGACTATCCTCAAGTTTCGGTACCATTTGAGAAAGTTGGTCCCATTTAGTTTTTCCTTCTCAAGGGTCAATCACAATGAAAGTGTCGATGTGCTTTGTGCCATGGTTACCTACAACAGTAAATATGCAGTGTAAGAGTCATGTTTTTTAATTCATTTAATAATAAAGCTCGATATTATTTCAGAACACCTCGGTGCTAAGGTATTCTAGTGGGCCAAGATCCATATTTGACCATAACCTGAGTCAGCTTTGGCTTATCTCTCAAGTTATAGTTATTTAGGTAGGCAACTCCTAGCCAATTGCATCTCATGCAACTCTTGGATAGTTGGGTGAACAGCACTTGTCCAAGCTCATCTCATGAACTTAAGGCCAACTCTATGCCTCTAAGTCCCTAATCTTATTAGGACGACTTAGTTAAGTTAGACCCAAAGTTAGCAATTTGGATATCACTATTATCCCATTGCGCCTTACCAAGATGAACATAGGTGCTTTGCTTTGGCAAACCCACCTAATGTTGATCAAAGTCTTGACGAGTGCCAACATTTGGAAGGCATCACATTTAATGACTTAATATTTGTTTGAGAGATTTTTTCGTTTGATCCCACAAATTTGTTATCTCCGGTTGTCTTATACATGCATCACATACAAATATAAAACATGCATCTCATGCGTAGAAGAAAGTAAAAGTGACATGGTTATAGCCCAAACTATGCGATATTCTCAAGCCAATGAGAATATCATAAAAGCATAAGAAAAGAAAACGGTCTTCACAAGCTCCTTCTCTTCCTTTCTTGGTAACCCTTTTGTTGTCACCTCCATGGACATACCACCTTGGATGATCCCATAATGTACCATTACATCAATAATAGAAACCTCGACTTACATTCGAGGGGAGTAAGGTGAGAAGAGAATGTACAATGAGAGTGATAAGAAAAGGCACGACTCATGGGCCGTATTTACAAGTACAACCAATCAAGGGCTATAACCATGCACCATGCTTCAAACCCCAATTAGCATATCATGTCAAATCTCATTCAAGAAAAATGCATGCCAATTGACGTGCATTGATTAACCAGTTTTTATTTATGTGATGCTTCGCATACGACGGTCTCGCTGGCAGGTCAGCGGGCGGTTGTGTCGTTTCTTCATATACGTCATATGTTCGTTATGAGTTCCGGTTTCATGCATCATGAATCAATCTAATTAATCATGGCTGAAAACCAACCGAACACATAACATCATGCAATTCAATACTCAATCCCGATTTAGGGTTTCACCAGTAGCTCTAATATCACTGTTGGGTTTCGGGAGCCAAACAGCGCAGCAAAATTTAATAGAAACCCTCCAGGATCCAAGTGAAACGGGGTAAACCGGGTGTTTGAAAATTTTCATACCTATTTTTCGGTTGAGATCTCTCAGTCAAGTGTAGAGTCAAATTACAAAACCTGAACAGTTGACGTATTCAAGCTCTCTATGGTATCCACATAAGCCTCTCGAGATCACCATGCATCCACCATGTCCCGACAAATGCATTTCTCTTGCGCTCGCAGTGCTAGCTTTTGTCCTCCAAGGAATTGTAAGAGAAGAGCGCGGCTGCCCTTTTGGGAGGCTAGGGCAAGGAGACCTGCGAATTTCTCACTAAAAGTTATATTTATAGTGAGACTCAACTTCCAGGCCTAATGGGTTTCAAAGCCCTAATCCAATTAGGCTTTAATTTCGGGCTTAATAATGGCTCAACTATTAGGTCAATTATTAATACAAAATTATTGTGAAACCAAAACCCAAATTATTAGCCCATGCACTGTAATGATCCAAATAGCTCTATGTGTGTGACCCAATAGGCTTTTACCATGTTGGCAATGATCATAAATCACATTTATGATCATAAGCAATGAACGGTGTCTAGCAACACATCATTGCCACCCAAGTGACAAGATTGTCGATGTTTCGACTAAACCTTTATGATTATCACCGATATATGCCATTGTCCCTTTGTCTAAGATATCAAGACTAAGCACGAGACATGGAATATGTCACTCTCGTGTAGCCCAATCTTTGGTTTCTTGATTATCGAGTAGACCAACTTAAACTGATGACATTGATATCATATATCAACTCATCCGAGCATGGCCATGCATTTTTTTAAGTCTCACTCTATCAAGGGGCCTGAAGATATCACTCCCGTTACATAGGAGGGACAAATCCCATCTTGATCATACAAATCCCTCGACATGATATGTGGCATACCCAATGACCTCCTTCAAGTTCACTCAGTTACGAGCAACAAAGGAAGGTATCAAAGTATATGACTCACATGTAGGGAACCTTGATAATCTTAGGTCGAAGAACTACATATACCATGATCACTATGAGAATCACTTATGACACTCATATAACGATCCATGTAGTGTTCTCATGGTGGGTCGGTCCAGTACACAAGTTCTCTAACTTGTACCCATATGTAGACTACATATCTCATATTAGTCTCCAGGTATGCTAGTCCTTATGTATTATTGCAACCCGCTCCACAATAATACTAGACTAGGGACGTTTGAGAATATCGTTATTCTAGGGTCACAATTATGTTTATTACGTTACGCAGAAACAAAACAACAAACATAATTGTTGGATTAATGCCTTAATAAAATATCATGACTCAATGTGCAAAAATACAATCATCTCATGATTGGCTTTTAGGCACAACACTAACAGTTTGGCCACCAGAAATGGGTCTTCAAGTCTTTATGTATTTTCTAACTTCCTGGATGGATATTCAACTTGCTTGTGTTAGCTTCTCCAAATATTTCATCGATGAGCTTTGGTCCTCTAGGCACATAGATTTGGTCCTTAAAGTACAGTAATCCTTGCTTGTACACAAAGGATTCATATAATGACCATTTTCCCTCTCTTGATATCATTTTCAATTGAGGATCTATCTTTTGGGCCTTTCTGACTTCTTCAATCCATGCTGATTGGATTGTCAATGTGTGGATTTGGGCTTTTTCCCACTTACGCCACTTATGCCATAGGCATAGCAGATTATTCTACTCATCATGATCAGCTATGGATCCTCCTTTTAGAAGATCCATGTATTTCCTGCTCAAGGCGTATGCTACCACATTGCATTTCTATTACCCACTCTAGGGTAATCCAATTATGGTGCCAAAATTGTGCATTTAAAATTCCCAGGGTTGGTATGCTTTGTAGGCCATCAGAACAATACCCTTAGTGTGCGTACCTAAGTGGCCCTCTTTGGCGCTATGTAAATCCATGCATATTGGTCCAACCATTATGCACATATTTCAATTTTTTCCACACCTTGGTAGTAAGGGAGAAAAACACTAGCACTAGTCTTAATCTTGGCTACTATACATTAGGCAATCTTGTCAAGTTCATGTTTCCAGCCACTATACCCGAACTTCTCTAAAAAATTTGTATTAATCTAGTCATTTACCCCTTCCATTTTCTTTACTCCACTATCAAGTAGAAAATTATACCAAACCAAAGAATTCAGTTTTACATCAACAGCCCACCTATGGACCAAGTTATGGATTTTTTAAGGTGGTTAGAAAATTCTAGCCAAATTAACAGTAAATTAGCCAAAATTTCAATGTCATAACTTTAGCTACAGGGCTTCAAAAGTAAGAATTCTATATCCCTGTTAAACCTCAAGATCTACTCTAGCTTTGGTCAAAATTTCATACCAAGATTCACTCTCCACAGGAAGATATAGAACTTTGAGTGCAGGGCCAAAATTTTGTCACTTTATGACCATTATGCCCATACAAAATTTCATAAGTGTGCAAATACTTCATTTACAAGGGGTAAGCCATCCAAGGCTATCCCATACATGTACAATCCACATAGGAATTACATTCTCTTGCATATAGCAACATTATGTGGTCAAAATAGAATTTACAAACAAGCAGCCAATCATTCACACTTAGATAGCTTGTGCACCACCTTCACATACATAGCAAAACCATCCTTAAATGTTCACATACTTGTTCCAAATTTACATGCATTATATGTACATGCATCCATGCACTAGATCATGCCCTTAACTTAACTAAAAATTTTCACCCAGCTCACAAGAGATGCTTGAGACACAATGCACTCCAAAACAAGATACTGGATAGCTACTGTGTAACACAATAAGCACCATCACTAAAAATACTAAATGTGCTCCTAAAATCACCAAAACTTCTAGATCATAGCTAGACACATGGAATTTCATTTACCTAAAATTTCAGATCAAAAAGCAAATGAAAATGGGTAGTTTGAATGTGATATTTCTTCTGGACATGAAATGGGCAGATTTGAATGGGCTAAGTTTTATGGAGAAACTTAGTAAGGAGAACACTTAAACACTAAGGTAATGTAACCTTTAGCAATCACCTAATCAAAATACACTAAAACACAAGAAAAAACAAAGCAAATATCCAAAATAGGGCATCCAAACGTTGCAATCAAACACAAACAACAAACACATGTATGCGGTAGCAACAATATGCATTGGTTAGTCGATAAAGCATGTAATAAACATAAACAAATCACTATGGCAGCCCTCCTCAACCATAGATTTGGCCTTATGAGAGTTTTAACACTAGTTTTAACCCTTAAATTCGCTACCATCACTGTGCACTTCACACTAGGTCATAAAACCTTCACTAAGTGCACTCCCCTCACTAAGCTTGGTTCATCAAGCACTTAGCTCTCTTCCAAACTTAGCCTAGCTCCATGGATACTTGAATATCATAGTAAGCAATCCATGAGAGCAAGACAACTCCTTACCTTTTGTTGGAAATCCAACAAACCTTAGGTAAACCCAAAAACTAGGGTTTATGGTCTTACTTGATGCTTTGGTTCTCTTCTCTTTCCTTCTCTTGATTGTTTGTAGTAAGGTGGCTACGCTGGATGGTGGAGGACTTTAAGAAAGAACCCTAGTAGGTGGAGGTCAAATTTTTGGAAGAAATGGGGGGGGGAATAATTTCTTTCTAGCTTTATTTCTTTCTTTGTCTTTAGTAATGGCATGTTTACAAATTTTACAAACTTTAGGCCACACTTGGACAACATTTTTACCAGCCATTTGGGATGGGAAAATGATGGTTTTGACCTCTTTTAACCTTCATAAGGGGTCATTTTCATCTTTAGAAAGTTTTGGGATACTTAAGCCCTTAAGTGTCCTTAAAGCATTAAATGGCTAACTTTGCCTCCTTGAGCACTTTTGTCCCGGAAAATATCCTTAATTCCATCCAAGTCCTCTCTTCATAGTTCCATCCATGTCCTTTCCTCATAATTCCTTCCATGTCCTTTCCATAGTGATCTTTGGAAATTTGTGCAATTGAGTGCCCATGTTACTGCCCATCTAGCGGAACGCTCTTCATAAATCCATAGTTTATATGCCTTGATTAAAGGTGAATTAGCAAGATCAAGTAAGTTATCTAAAGGATAAATGGTTCCTAGTTTAATTTGGCAACTAAGTGTGACTAGGGGCAAAATGGTCATTTGGTACCCCAAGGTGATAATTTTGGGATTTAAGCTCATAAGTTGAATTTTTGGACCTAAGTGACAAGAAACCAAAGAGTTGGATGAAATTGCCAAGTCTTAAGGCACTATTTGAGCATGGGATCTTTTTGGCAAAACTAAAGAAGTTGAAGGGCTTAAGTGATAAGTTGGCTATTTAAACCATTTTGAAGGTTTTCGCAGTCACTATTCATCATCCCTGACCTCTGAAATTCACAGCTGTCCTTCTCCTCTTCAATTCCACGATGAAACTTCAATTTCTTCATCAACTCTTGGTGGTTTTTGGTGCCCCATGAGGTTTATATGCATGAAAGGACTTCCTTTTGCATGGATTTTGTGTGGTGAGCTTGGGATGATGTTTTGAGGTTTATAGAGCTTAGGTACGTTTTGCCTAAATGGTTTACTTGAGTTGTTCTTGGTTTCTTAAGCTTCCACTAGCTTGGTTCTAGTTAGAATGAGCTTGAATTGATGCCTTATAAGTTGAAGTTGGTTGGAACCATAGGAAACATTTGTGAAGCTTTGTGTTTGAAGCTCAAAGCTTTTGGTGCTTGATTCTTGCTAGTTCTTATGTAATTGAGGTAAGGGATTTATAATTCAAGCATAATTGATGCCATTCCTAGCATGGTTGCTTGTTAAATTCAAGTACTTTGATGGATGGCATTAGTTGGTGGATGGTAATGAACATGTTTGACTAGGGAGCTTTTGAAGTTTTATGTGGTGTTTATGGACACCATAGGATTGGTTTGAATGGTGCATTGTGATCTCTGTAATGTGTAATACATGTATGTGATGTTTGAAGGCTATCCACGCATGTTTGATATGTTTGGAAAGTGTTCAAAGTTCATAGCAGCAAAATGGTTTTTTGGGCATTTCACAGGTTTGGTGAAGCATCATCAATCAATTTGAGTTCCCATGACGCATCACCTGTTGGGTTTCGGGAGCCAAACAGCGCAGCGAAATTTAACCGAAACCCTCCAGGATCCAAGTGAAAAGGGGTAAACCGGGTGTTCGAAAATTTCATACCTAATTTTCGGTTGAGATCTCTCACTCAACTGTAGAGTCGAATCACAAAACCTGAACAGTTGACGTGTTCAGGCTCTCTATGGTATCCACACGAGCCTCCCGGGATCACCACGCTTCCACCACGTCCCGGCAGATGCGTTTCTCTTGCGCTCGCAGTGCTAGCTTGCGTCCTCCAAGGAATTGCAAGAGAAGAGTGTGGCTGTCCTTTTGGGAGGCTAGGGCAAGGAGACCTGCGAATTTCTCACTTAAAAGTTGTATTTATAGTGAGACTCAACTTCCAGGCCTAATGGGTTTCAAAGCCCTAATCCAATTAGGATTTAATTTCGGGCTTAATAATGGCTCAACTCCTTGGCCCATTATTAATACGAAATTAAAGTGAAACCATAACCCAAACAATTAGCCCATGCACTCTAATGATCCAAATAGCTCTATGTGCGCGACCCAATAGGCTCTTGCCATGTTGGCTATGATCATAAATCACATTTATGATCACAAGCAATGAGCGGTGTCTAGCAACACATCATTGCTACCCAAGTGACAAGATTGTCGGTGAATCGACTAAACCTTTATGATCATCACCGATATATGCCATTGTCCCTTTGTCCAAGATATCAAGACTAAGCACGAGACATGGAATGTGTCACTCTCGTATAGCCCAATCTTTGGTTTCTTGATTACCGAGTAGACTAACTTAAACTGATGACATTGATATCATATATCAACTCATCGGAGCATGGCCATGCATTTTCTAAGTCTCACTCTATCAAGGGGCCCAAAGATATCACTCCCGTTACATAGGAGGGACAAATCCCATCTTGATCATACAAATCCCTCCGCATGATATGTGACATACCCAATGACCTCCTTCAAGTTCACTCAGTTACGAGCAATAAAGGAAAGTATCAAAGTATGTGACTCACATGTAGGGAACCTTGATGATCTTAGGTCGAAGGACTACATATACTATGATCACTATGAGAATCACTTATGACACTCATATAACGATCCATGAAGTGTTCTCATGGTGGGTCGGTCCAGTACACAAGTTCTCCAACTTGTACCCATATGTAGACTACATATCTCATATTAGTCTCCACATATGCTAGTCATTATGTATTATTGCAACCCGCTCCACAATAATACTAAACTAGGGACGTTTAAGAATATCATTATTCTAGGGTTACAATTATGTTTATTACGTTACGCAGAAACAAAACAACAAACAAAATTGCTGGATTAATGCCTCAATAAAATATCATGACTCAATGTGCAAAAATACAATCATCTCATGATTGGCTTTTTGGGCACAACACTAACATCACCAACACCTTAGAATTTGGCAGAACGTCGACAACTGTGGCGACACATCGCCACCACAACATTGACACCTTGTTTTGTTTTCTTCATAACTTTTTGCTCGCATGTCTGATTAAGGTGATTTCAGAATCCACGTGAAGCTAAAAAGGATTACTATCAACTCTATGCTTTCAAAAAACTTAAAATGATCTATTTTTAAAACTATTTTAACTAAAAATGAAGTTAAGTTTTAAAGGAAAATATGATTACAATGAGCACCATTAGTTGGGTGCAAGGTTTAGTGACATCAGAAGCCTAGTTGAGACTTTGGTTTTGAGGCTTCAATGTGGAAAGCTTAGTGCACCTAGTTGGGGTTCCAAAGAGCCTAGTAAATGAGTCCAACCATGATCATTGCCATTCCACTAGTGTGAACCAAGTAATGGTGGATAGGGAAGCACCATGGATGAAGGCTTAGTGCACCTGTTGCCTAGCCAAGCTGTGTGTTGAGGTACAAGTGGAAGCCTAGTACATCCTTGGTAGGTTAATTGGGTGGAGGTGGAGTACATAAGTGACCTAGTCAAGTATAACGACTTGAGGCACTATGTGGAAGCCTAGTAACCTAATGGATTTCTTACAGCACAAGCAAGGAGCATCCACCATGTTCACCTATATAACAACTAAGGGAAGGTTACATTATTGTGTTAGGTAGTAAGCTAAGGCTTACTAAGAGTGTGTTAGTGGCCAGAATTTGCTAGGCACGGAGTGACGCCCCATGAAGAGGACTAGGATAAGGAAAGGTCTCAAAGGACCTAGTTGTATGTACAAAGATCAGACCTTTAGGTTGTATGAGCTGACAACACAGGATACATATGTTCTCATATGTTGAGTCCTCGGGATTTTTCTTGCAGGTTGAAGACCCCTTACTGAGAATCTTTGATTCTCACACCCTTACTTTTTGTTGTGTAGATTTAGGTGTCGTTGAGCCAACAACCATTGAGGGTTGTTGAGCTAGGATTGTAAGAAAGTATTTAGTTTATTTGGATCTTTATGATTCTAGTTTATGGGTTGCATGTTGGTTAAGTTATGGTACTAACTATAGTTGTCTTTTTGGCCAACAAAGGCTAGTGAAGCACAAGGGAGAACTTATGAAACTTGCCACTAGGAGTTTGCTCTAAGGTGGAAGCTTGGTTCTGGATCTCAGTACAGTCATTCAATCTATAGTTTTGACACACTAGTTTGCCTCTAATGGTCATGTTGAGTATTTTACCCTGGAGTCGCTCTTGGGTGCGAGCATAATCTACTCTTATTTGGATGCTTGCACACAATTGATTATGTGTAGTTAATTCCACTTAAATGCTTTGAATGCCTTGACAGTTTCAATTTTTTTTTATTAAAATATGCCATGGCAATGTTTCAAGTACCATTTCTTTATTTTATTGATTAAGGCAAAGCATAAACTCATGCATGACTGCATAGTAGGATTAAATAACTAGAAGCATAAAGGTTTTAACTAGTGCGCATGTAATCAATTAGCCAATTGCAACTAACGTGCGCAAGTTCCAACAGGCTTCTTGGGCAGGCCCACGAGGGGTCGTGTTAGCTCTCTCAAGGACCAAACTATCATTGTTTGTGACACTTGGGGGAGTGTATATTGAATAATTTACACTTCACAATTCATACACTATGGTGAAAATTAATGCATATAAGTTTAGGTCCTTATGCTGTCATTTTCCCATTTTGTGAAGGTGGAAACACTTTGCCCACTATGTACTCTATACTGCAGTCATAGTCCTTCATGTACTCCAACCATTTCCTTGGCCTCATGTTTAACTCTTTCTGAGTGAACAAGTACTTTAGGCTTTTTTGGCTAGTGTAGATCACAAAGGAACTACCCATCAAGTATTGCCTCTGTTGCTTCAAAGCAAAAATTACTACTGCCAACTCTAGGTCATGTGTTCTTAGCTACCTTGAGCAATAAGCAATGAAAGTTATGTCTTGCAGAAGTACACAACCTAACCTAAATCTAGATGCATCTTTATAAATGATGTAGGGCTTGCTCGGATCAGGAAAAATCAATACTGGAGTTTCAATCAACCTCTTCTCGAGCTCCTGGAAACTCTTTTTACATTTCTCAGTCCACTCAAACCTTTGACCCTTCTTGGTCAGATGAGTAAGAACAGGCAATAATGGAAAAGCCTGATACAAATCTTCTATAGCATCCCGCTAACCCTAGGAAGCTCCTGATTTTCTTTACAGTCTTTGGGCTTTCCTATTCTTCCACTACCTTGACCATTTCAAGGTCTTCTTTAAGGCCTTGTGCATCTATAATGTGTCCTAGGAAAGATGCTTCCCTTATTCATAATTGGCACTTGGATAACTTGGCATAAAGCTGATGATCTAACACAGTCTTTAAGACAATCTTTAAGTGATGTTCATGTTCATTTTCATCCTTGGAATACACTAAGATGTCATCAATGAACAGAATGACAAATTTATCTAGATGTGATCTGAACACCCTATTCATCAGGTCCATGAAAGCAACTGGGGCATTAGTCAAATCAAATCACATTACTGTGTACTCATACTGCCCATATCTGGTCTTGAATGCTGTATTAGGAATATCCTCTTCCTATATTCTTAACTAGAAGCATCTAGCTCTCAAATCTATCTTAGGGAAGATCTTAGCTCCTTTGAGTTGTTCAAATAGAGCCTCAATCCTAGGGAGTGGACACTTGTTCTTTATAGTCCTTACATTAAGCTTCCTATAGTCAATGCATAGTCTCAATGATCTATCCTTCTTCTTCACAAACAGCATTGGAGCTCCCCACGGTGAAACACTTGGCCTTATGAACCTTTTTTCAATAAGTTCATCAAGTTATTTCTTAACCTCATTCATCTTTATCATAGGCATTCTGTGAGGAAGAATGGATGTTGGACTAGTTCCTGGTTATATGTTGATCTCAAACTCAATCTCCCTTAGTGGAGGAATACCTAGCAGGTCTATAGGAAAGACTTGTGGAAAGTCTCCCACTACAGGTATTTTGTCCACCTCCTTATCACAGTGCAATTCATTCAATACATAATAGTAATCATGCTTAGAAATCACAGGTATCTCATCTAGTACCTCTAGTTCCATGCCATGCAATTCATACACTAATTCCTTAGAATTCACTAATGCATGCACTTCATCATCAGGCAATGTGACTTCCCTTTTAGCACAATAAATTCTTATGTTTTGCAGAGCAACCAATTCATACCCAGTACTATATCATACTTACGAATGTCCAACACTAGTAGATTAGTCATAACCTTAGTCTTTCCTACAACTAGCTCACAATCTTTAACTAGTTCATTAGTGAAAAGACATTGACTACCTACTATTTTCACTAAGGATTGACTAGGCATGATTTCAATAGGCAAATCCATGGCATCAACTACCTTCCTAGACATTATAGACATAGATGCACCAGTATCAAATAGAACACTAACAGGCATACCCTTTTGGTAAATGTTACCGTTTAATGCTGCTCCCTGCTGTGGTGTCTCTAGTTTCTCCACTTTGAACACTCTGCCAGCCCTCTGCACAGGAGGCCATGGCACTAGAGGAATTGGTCTTCATTGTCCCTCCCCGGCTGTTCCATTTCTTGGTCCTACTCCAGTAGGACTTGCTAGACCTTGGTCTTTTGGATTTCTTCCTTGAGCATGTGGGTAGTCATTGATCCAATGATCTATGGCACCACATCTCAGAGATGCCTAGGTGTCAAAGTAGTAGGGTTTATTTCCATGAAACTTCTTACACTTGGGGCACCTTAGGCTAGGGGATTTCTCCTTAACCTTGCCTTCACCACCCGGATGGGAACTCCTGGCAATTTCCTTGTCATGTGGTGGTTTCTTCCACTTGCCTCTTGTGTGACTACTTTCCCCAGGCCCACTGGGAAAGTATCTACTCTCATACTCTTCTTGCTCTACCAAGAGAGCCTTCTGCACTGGCTCATAATATGTCACAGATCTAAACAGCCTTACAGCCTTTTTGATATCTAATTTTAGGCCTTTGACAAAACTTTTTGCTTTCAACTCCTCTAATCCATGATACTGGGGAGCACACCTCACCAATTGATTGAATTTGTGCTCATACTCTAGGACATTTAGGTTTTCTTGCCTTAGAGCATCAAATTTAGCTTCCTTCACGTCTTTGATTGCATCACTGATATACTGCTCCTAGAAAAGCTGAGTAAACTCTGGCCATGTTATCTCTATGTCTCTTCTTCACCTTCTGCCCCTCTGGATAGCATACCTATCTCTAGTGCTTCTCCAACACATCTCTGCACTACCTATAAAATTGTAGGTAGCCAGTGACACTTTCTTGGTGGAGCTGAGTGGCATCCTGTCAGACATCTTTTATATGAAAATCAACCACTCCTCAGCCCTCTTTGGCCCAGCTCTTCCATCAAACTATAGAGGCCCTAGTCCTTGGAACCTCTCCAATAGTCTGACTTCATCTAGGCCTTCTAGATCCTCAGCTCTCTGTCTCTTTGATCTATGAGACTTCTCAGCATGGTGATGCTCACTATGGCTTCTCCTTCCTTTACTCTCATGGCCTTCCTCAATCTCATTCCTAGTGTAGTAACGGTCATAGACTGAGGGATTGGTCCTGGACACCTGGCCAATCTCAGATCTTGCTCTTCTTCCTCTTGGATTTCTCTTATCCTTATCTTCCACCTCATCAGCTTCATCAATTCTATTTTCCAATCTTCCAAAAGGAACATACTTAGATGTGTTCGTAGCCTTCTTTTTCAACTATTGCTGTACACGATAAACTGGTTCTGCTGGTGTTACTTAGACTCCTTATGGTTGTGCTTGTATGGGCCTTACTAAGTTTTCATTGATTAGAGCTAGGTTCCTCTAAAGCACTAACCAGATTTGTGGCACTTCAGGGTTTGGTGCCCCCCCTTGGCCCTAATTCCCCCTTTCCTACCTGTCCCATTGTTGCCTATGCTCAGTAGGAGGCCTTAGGGGTGGTTCCCCTTTCCTTGTAGCAACCATGTTTACTTCCTGTTCATGATTCATCATAGAGTACATATAAAGATCATAAGTATTTTAATGGTACTTGACACTAACAGTTGACCAAATTAATTTCATGTATACAGCTAGCATGCATAATGCAACTATATGCTATGTACATGTGCAAACCTAGCTCTGATCCCAACATCTATTACCCACTCTAGTGTAGTCTAGTTATGGGGCCAAAGTTGTGCATTTAAACCCCCAAGATTGTTATCTCCCATAGGCCATTTGAACAATAACCTTACTATGTAAATACATGCATATTTGTCCAACCGTCACATACATATTCACAATTTATGCACACTATGGCAGTAAGGAATGAAAACACTAGCATGAGGCTTAATCTTGGCTACCACATATTATGCAATCTTTCTAGATTCATGTGTCCAGCCAATGCACCAAAATCTTCCTCCAAAAAATTGTATTAATCTAGTTGTGTACCCCCTATTTTCTTGATTCCATTATCAATTAGAGTCCTTAAATAAACCAGGGAGATTGGTTTTACATCAATAGCCCAACTATGGACCAAGTTATGGATTTTTAAAGCTGGTTACAAAATTCTGATCAAATGAATAGTAACTTAGAAAACTTAGCCAATTTTGCAACATCATATCATTGGCTACAGGGCTCCAAATGCATAATTTTGAAGCCCATTTAATCCTCTAGATGTGATCTAGGTGTGGTCAAAATTTAATCCTAGGATTCAGTCTACATAGGGAGATATAGAACTTTGAGTGCATGGTCAAAATTCTGTCCACTTTTGGACCACTATACCCATACAAAATTTCATAAGTGTGCAAACACTTCATTCATAAAGGGTAAGCCCTCCAAGGCTATCCTGTACATGTCTAATACACTTTGGAATTACATGCTCTTGAATCTAGTGCCTTTATGTGGCTAAAATAGAACTTACAAACAAACAACCTATCATTCATACTAAGACATCTTGTGCATCACATCATAGCAAAACACGGATATTTGTTCACATACTTGTCCAAAATTTACATTCCTTACATGTACATGTATCCATGCATGACATAATATTCTTAACTCAGCTAACACATGCACCCTAGTTATAGGAGAGCTTTTAACACAAAGCACTCTAGAAATAGGATGTTGGATAGCTATTGCATAACAAGTAAACACCACCGCTAAAAATACCAAATGTGTTCCTAAAATCACCAAAATATCAATATCACAAGTTGATACACGGAAGTTTAAGTATGAAAAATTTTATATCAAAACTCAAATGACAAAGGTCCATTTGAATGAGATCTATCCGCAACACCTGATATGGACAAATTTGAGGGGAGGTAATTTTCACTTTGAAACTTAGTAGGGAGCACACTTAGGTACTTAAGGTCATATTAGCCTTGATATTGCCTACATTCAAAGACACTACAACAGAAGAAACACAATGCAAATATCAAACAAAAGGCAACCAAACGCAGCAACCAAACACAAACATCAAACATACGTATGCGGCAGCAATAAGCATTATTGGTTAGTCCATAGAACATGCAATAAACATATGTAATTCATCATGGAAGTCCTCCTCAAGCTTAAGCTTGGTCTTAGGAGACTTTTAACACTAGTTGGTACTAACTTTGGGCTCTAGAAACCCCAATTTTTGCAGCCATCACTATGCATGTCACACTAAGGCCAAAATCTTCACTAAGTGCACCTCCCCTCACTAAGCTTGGTTCATCAAGCACTTTGCTCTTTTCCAAACTTGGCCTTCGCTCCATGGATGTTTGAATAATACAATGAATTATCTATGAGAGAAAGAGAACTCCTTACCTTATGGGTAGCCTGAAATTTGAGCTTGATCCTAGGTGCGCCAAAACAATAGCACTAGTAAGCTTCTAGTTGTGCTTCCTTGACTTCAATTGCAAGAAGTTGTAAGCTTGGAGGTATGGTGGCTATACAGGAAGTGTAGAGGTGAGGGGGCTACATTTCTTTGCTTCAAGAATAGGCCAAATGTGAGAGATAAGGATAAAGATGGCCTCATATATGGATTTAAGTGCATAAACACACTTAACTAGCCTTAACCATGCTTTAGGTCATTTTCCTTGCTACAAGACCATGGTTTTTTAGTCTTAATTTTTTGGGCCGCATTTGACTTCCTTACCATGCCTTAGCTGCCCTTCCCTTGAGTGGGATAACCCCAAAATGTGTCCATTTGACTTAAGTCAAACATGGACATCCAAAGGCCTACACTAGGACACTTAGGTCCTTGAAGCCTTTTGTGTTTTCGTTGTCTAAACTTGTCTTCCAAAAGCAATTTGGTCCTCCAATAATATTTTCATACCATCCATATTCTTGTTACAACTCTTCTTAGCTCTCTTTTGAGAGTTCGGCAATTGAGTACTCAAATTTCTGAAACCTTACAAAAAAGTCCATATGTTGATTGACAAGTGTGCAATCCTTAAGGATTTTCTTGGGAACCAAGTTAGCAACCTGGAACACTTTTAACTAGATGTTGATCATACCTTTTACCCTTCACACTTCAATCAGTAAGGTGAGACTTACACAAAATAATGGTTTTTGGCAATGAAGCCACACTTTGTATTTCTCCCATTTTTGTGAGGTGGAAACTCTAAGACTCTACTTGATAATGGAAACAAGAAAACACAGGGGTATATAGATAGATTAATACAGTATTTGAGAGAAAGTTTTAGGTGCAGTGGCTGGAAACTTGAACCTAGTAAGAATACCTAATGTGTGGTAGCCAAGATTAAGACTTGTGCTAGTGTTTTCCTTCCTTGCTATCATGGTGTGCATAAAATGTGAATATGTGTGTAATGGTTGGACCAATATGCATATATTTACATAATGTCCAAGAGGGCTAGTTGTGTATATACACAAAGTGTATTGTTCTAATGGCCTACAGGACTAACCAATCCTAGGGGTTTAAATACACAATTTTGGCACCATAACTGGACTACCCTATAGTGTGTAACAGATGTTCATATTAGAGCATGGTTTGCACATGTACATAGCATATAGTTGCATTATTCATGCGAGCTACATTCATGAACTTAGTTTAGTTAGTTGCTAGTGTAAAGTAACATTAAAATACCTATGATCTTTATATGTGCTCTATGATGAATCATGAACAAAAAGTAAATATGGTTGCCAAAAAGAGAGGGGCATAAGGCTAGGAGTAGACATAAAGATGACATGCCCAAAGTTTATTTAGCATTTCCAAGACTAGTATATCAGTGAAGCAATCAAGGACATGAAGCAAGCTGAATTTAATGCTCTAAGGCAAGACAACCTAAGTGTCCTAGAGTATGAGTACATGTTCAATTAATTGGTGAGGTATGCACCCTAATATCATGGACTGGAGGAGTTGAAAGCAAAAAAATTTATTAGAGGCCTAAGATCAGATATCAGAAAAGCTGTGAGGCCATTTGGAATAATGACATATTATGAGTTGGTGTAGAATGCTCTATTGGTAGAGGAAGAGGACTATGGGAATAGATACTTTCCCTATTATGGATCTCCTAGCTGAAGGCTCATTTGAAGAAGGTAAAGTGCTTCTAATCAAGTTTGAATTCTTACTTAGCAAGAATGAGTAAGTTTATCAAAGTTCACTAAGTTTCGAGGAGATTAAGGTACAAAATAAGGTTCAAGGGCATAATGGTAATTTTTGCATCTCGAATAGTTGGGCTAGGTCCTGAGTGTTGAAAATGAGTTTTTATAACTTAAAATTTAACTTTAACACAAACTTAGTTGAAATAAACAAGATTTGACCAAGTTTGAGTAAGGTTACCTAAAGCAGGCAACTTGTTTGTAACTTTTTAAATTCTTGGATGGCTTCATGGTTAGGTGGCATATAAAATTAGTGAATGAGGGGAGGGCTACCATTTTCACCTTCAGCTCGAGCTCAACCTTCTCTCTATCAATTTTATATGATTTTAAGCCCAAAACTAAGAGTTTTTGATAGAAATTGAAGCCACCAAGGATATACAAGATGTGGAAGGCTTATTTCAAGCATGATTTCACATTTTTTAAGCTTAGAGCTCTATTTTCCACCACCCTGTATTTTTTATATGAGCTAATACTTGAATTCTTGGTGAGTTCTCGTTTAATAGATGTTTGGAAACATGGGTTTTAGTTAGAAGGTAGAATTATGTAATTTTTTTTTGGTTGCTTGGAAGTAGGTGGGGCTTTGTAAAACTTGTGTTCTTGAGCAAGAGTTGCTTATTTCATACTTGTGAAGTGACGTTAAGGTAAGGGAGTTGTGTTTAAAAGTTCAATTGATGCTATTGGAATGAGTTTGCCTGATGAATTCAAGTAGTTCTAGCAATAGCATTAGTTAGTGGGCAAGGTTAAATTAGGGTGGACTTTGAGGTTTTTGATGATTGGAATGATGTCATAATGCACCATAGGTTCGCTTGTGATAGTTGGTTCTGATCTATGCAACATGTTTTACATGTATGTGAACTTTGGGGGCTATCCATGCATGTTTGATATGTTTGGAAAGTATCCAAAGTTCAAAGCAGTGAAATGACAAATTTTCTGTGTTGTTGTAGGTATTGGGGAGGCATCGCGAATCATCACTATAGAGGTCGAGTGAAGACCAAAAGGGCTTCTTAGGGTGCCTTAGGGTTTGAGCAATGTGAGGGTACTCCAAGTCTTCTAAAATTCCTTTGAAACCTAGGAGTTTCCTTGGGTTTTATAGTTCCTTTTACCAAAAGTAAGGGAACTAGTTTTAAAAGATCACAACTAAGTATTACTAGCTTGGGTGAGAGGTTTAGAACCCTTGGTGACCTAGCCATGCTGTTAGCCATGAGGTTGTAAGGTGAAACCTTAGTACTCCTAGTTTACAAGGTCTTTATGGCCTAGTTTACAATAGTCCTACCATAGTGCCACTGCACATCATAAAAGGGAGAGGTTCAGCTGGTGACTTATCACTAGTTAGGCTGGCAAGCCAAGCATGCTAGAGGACAAGGCTATGGCTTGTAGTTCAATGACCAGGATAAGGAGAGGCCCCAAGGGACCTAGGTATATGCATGTATTAGACCCTCAGGCTGTATAAGCTCACAGTATGTTACATATGTTCTCATATGTGGAGTCCTTAGTAACATTTCTTGGAGGTAAAGTGAAGACCCTTATTGAGAATTTTTGAAGTTTTGTTGTGCAGTTTTTGAAGTTGTTGGGCAAGGTAACCACTCAGGGTTATCACGGTAGTTTGCTTTTATTGCAGGTATTTCACTTGAGAATCTTTATGATTCTAGTATACTTGGGTTCCTTGTTAGTTAAGTCACAGTGCTAACTATAGTCTTCCTTTGGTTAGAGAGCGTAGCAGCACCTGGACAAGGACTTTTGTGACTTGCCACTAGGACTTGCATCCAAGCTAGGAGTTAGTTCAAAAAGACCTCATTTGAGGCTTGTATGCATAGTACTCCTAGTTGCCTCTATTGTCTATGTTTTGAGGAGTCCAAGACTTTAGGGTTGCTCTTGGGTGAGGGCATTAGTCTAGTTTTTGTATGAATGCTCCCATATAGTTGTTTTGTGTAGTAAACTTACATAAATGTTGATTTTGTATGCTTTGACTATTTGACGCTATTTTCTTTGGAAATGTCTTGGCCGAGTCAATGTTTTATGGATTTTGTTAATCCAAGTCAAAGCATAAAGAGCATGCATTCTGCATATTCTAGGTTAATCAACTAGTATCATGGAGTTTTAATCTGTGCACATATACAGCTAGCCAATTGTAACCACCATGAGACCAGCTCTCACAGTCTTCTTGGGTAGGGGCAAAGGACGGTCGTGTCAGTTTTTAGTATCAGAGCTTAGAACTCAGTTCATAGATATTGGAGGTTGAGGCTGAGATCTAGTTTTGGGAAGTCCGTGTGATAGAATAGTTGGTACTGAGTAACATTCGGGGAAAGTCATCTGGGTTTGGTTGCAAGTTGCTATGGTTGACATTAGGTCAGGAGCTTCGAGAGGAGCTAGAGAATCTGGTGAAGGTTCTATTGGCCCAGTTGTGGCAAGGCTAGATGAGATATCCAGGGTGCTTCAGGGGTTAACCCAGACCATGACCCAAGTGGCATAGAGTATGACTACCATCATGACTGAGTTGTTTCAAGATCATGACGATAGAGAAGTTGTCCAAGAGTAGAGTGATCCATGCTATGATCAAGAGAGGCATGTTGAGCAGCAACAAGTGCCTAGGGCTCATGAACGGAGAAATCGTGTTCATGAGAAGGAGCAGGAGCCAAAGGTTGTGCAGGCTCCAAGGAGGAGAGACACCCTACATCATATGAGGTTGTTGGAAAAGTTTAAGATTATTGACCCACCGTGTTTTGATGGGAAAGGTGATCCTAATCCAGTAGAAGATTGGTTATTCAGGATGAATCAACTTTTCAATTGTGGAGGTTATGAGTCCGAGCAAAGGATTGCCTTAATACTTTTCCTTTTTAGAGGGAGGGCTAGTTTATGTTAGGATGATGTGATGGAGATGCTGGGAGAAAGCAATGGTATTCAACCGGAGCAGAAGAAAAAGGTGCTCAAGTGGTCAGACTTCAAGAAGAAGTTCCGACAGGAATATATTAATGAAGCTGCACAAGATTAAAGGAGGATCTAGTTTAAGAATTCAGTGCAAGGAGAGATATTTGTGTGAGAGTATGAGCAGTGTTACAATTCACTTATTCGGTATGCTTCCTATATGGTTGGTAATGATGAGTTGAGGGCTAACAAATTCTTTCAAGGTCTGAAACCCGTGCTTCAGAGATATATGGTGACAGTGGACATCAAGAGTTATTGCCAAGTGGTTCAGAAGGCATTAGCCTTAGAAAGGGAGTTTGAGGATTTCAAGGCATTTAGAAAAGAGGTGGAGGTTGGACCTGCCAACCTAGGAAAGAGTGTCGAGAAATGACCGATGGTTGAAAGCCAAGGCCCCTTAAAGAGAATGAAAATGGGTTTATGCCCTAAGTGTAGACGATTCCATAGCACAAGTCCATGTACCTTGGGACTGATATTTGCAATATCTGTGATCAGAGAGGACATTGGGCAAGTGAATGCCCACTGGCTCGACCTTTGCCAAGTCTGCCCAAGAACCTACCCTCTACACCCCTTTCCATATGAAAATGACCTAGTGTAGGCACAACAGTAATTGACCCAAGGGTTTTTACCCTGGCAAGTCAGGTGACTAAGGAGCCAACCACTGTTCGAGGTAATTTTACTTTTCAGAATGGTAGTGTTAGAGTTCTTTTTGATACGGGAGCTACTCTTTCAATGATATTGTCTGTCTTGATAGATAAGTTTAAATTGCAGGGAGAAATCTCAGGTGAGTTAAGACTCATCAGAACTATAGGGAGACCAAGTTTGTAATCCATCTTCAACCTAGGGTTAAACCTATTTCAATACCACCTTACAGAATCTCAGCTCCTGATACTGATGACTTAAAGAAGTAGTTGGAGGAACTGCCAAAGAAAGGCTTTATAAGGCCTAGTGTATCACTATAGGGAGCACTGATGTTGTTTGTGAAGAAGAAGGACAAAACATTGAGATTAGGCATCGACTATACAAAGTTGAATGCAGTAACCGTGAAAAATAAAAATCCAGTTCCTAGAATTGACCTGTTCGATAGACTCAGAGGAGTAAGGGAATTTTCTAGGATTGACCTATGGTCTGGATACTTTCATATCAGAGTTAAGGAAGAAGATATACCAAAAAATACCTTCAGGACAAGGTATGGACACTATGAGTATATAGTTATGCCATTCGGTGTGGCAAACACTCCAACAGTGTTCATCGAAGCTATGAATCAAACTTTCAGACCATTTCTGGATCAGTTTGTTAATGTTTTCCTCGATGACATTTTGATGTTCTCATAGACTACCCTAGAACATGTGGAGCACCTTTGTACAGTTTTTCAAGTGGTAAAGGATAATCAGTACAATCCAAAGTTGTCTAAATGCGAGTTTTGGTCTGAAAGGATTCAATTTTTAGGGCGCATCATCAATGCTCAGGGTTGTCAGTTCATCCTAAAAAGGTTTAGGTGGTAGTTGAGTGGAAGAGACCAACTACAGTTACAGAAGTGAGGAGTTTCTTAGGCTTGACAGGCTATTACAAGTGATTCATAGAGAAGTTCTCTCTGATAGCCACACCGTTAATGGCCTTGGCCAAGAAAACTCAAAAGTTTTAATGGACACTGAAGTATGAGCAAGCTTACATTGAGTTGAAGAAAAGATTGACTAGTGCACCGATACTCATTCTACCAGATTCGAACAAGAGTTTTACGGTATACACTGATGCATCGACTGTTGGTCTAAGATGTATATTGATGCAGGAGAGTCAAGTGATCACCTATGGTTCAAGATAGTTGAGGCCTAATGAGTTGAACTACCCCATTCATGATCTTGAGCTAGCCGTGGTAATCTTTGCACTCAAGCTGTGAAGGCATTATTTGATGGGGAGATCGTTTAGGATCTTCACCGATCTTAAGAGTTTGAAATTCTTGTTCATACAAAAGGATTTAAACATGAGGCAATGTCGATGGATTGAACACATAAAAATTATGACTGTTTAATTGAGTATTTTGCTGGAAAAGGGAACGTTGTAGTAGATGCGTTGAGTCATAAACACACGGGAGTGATCCTATCTAAGGATTAGGCTATGAATTCTTTTGATGAAGCTTTAGGGGATTGTTTCTCAGCTTTGCTTGAGTTTTGGCAAAACCAAGAAAAATCCCTAGTCTACGTTCTAAAAATACAATCAGCTTGGTTAATCAGAGTTAAGGATGCCCAAATGAAATATCCACTATTGAAGAAAATTTCAAGAGAAGTGAAGCTTGGTACTCTGAAGAAGGAATTTCAGTACAAGGATTGGACACTACACTACGAAGATCGTCTTTATGTACCGAATGTGGAAGGACTTAGGTAAGGAGGCACATTGTAGTACTTTAAATGTTCACCCTGCCATTAGTAAGATGTATCATGACCTAAAAATCCATTTCTTGTGGCCAGGACTAAAAAAGGATGCAGCAGGACATGTGGCAAAGTGTTTGACATGCCAAATGGTTAAAGCTGAACATCAGAAACCAGTAGGCACATTTAGAGTTTGCCTCTTCTAGTGAGGAAGTGGGGGTCCATTACTATGGATTTCCGAGTAGGATTGCAAAATACCCGGAGTCAACATGATGCTATAGGGGTAGTGGTTGATTGGTTGATAAAGTCGGCACACTTTATACTTATCAAGATCACTTAGACATTGGAGAGATTGGCTCAGTTGTACCTCAAGGAGATTGTAAGACTCCATGGTATACTAGATCAGATTATATATGATAGAGATCCTCAGTTTGTGTCACAGTTTTGGAATGCTTTCCAAGAGGCATTAGGAAGCAAGGTTTGTCTTAGTACCGCTTTCCATCCTTAGACTGATGGGCAGTTTGAGAGAGTAATCCAAACTCTAAAAGATATGTTACGTATGTGTGCTATTGATTTCATAGGTGATTGGGATCAACATTTAGAACTAGTGGTGACCTAGCCATGCCCTTAGCCATGAGGTTTCATGGTGAAACCTTAGTACATGTAGTGTACAATGTCTTTATGGCCTAGTTTACAATAGTCCTACCATAGTGCCTTGCACATCATAAATGGGAGAGGTTTAACTGGTGACATATCACTAGTTAGGCTGGCAAGCCAAGCGACAACGCTATGCCTTGTAGTTCAAAGACCAGGATGAGGAAAGGTCCTAAGGGACCTAGGTATATACATATATTAGACCCTCAGGTTGCATGAGCTCACAGTATGTTACATATGTTCTCATATGTGGAGTCCTTAGTAACTTTTCTTGAAGATAAAGTGAAGACCCTTACTAAGAATTTTTGAATTCTGACTCCCTAGTTATGTTGTACAAATTATGAAGTTGTTGGGCCAGATAACCGCTGAGGGTTATTGCGGTAGTTTGCTTTTGTTGTAGGTATTTCACTTAAGAACCTTTATGATTCTAGTCTACTTGGATTACTTGTTGGTTAAGTCACAGTGCTAACTATAGTCTTCCTTTGGCCATAGAGCCTAGCAGCGCATGGACAAGGACTTTTGTGACTCACCACTAGGACTTGCATCCAAGGTGAGAGTTAGTTCAAGAAGATCTCAGTTGAGGCTTGTTTACATAGTACTCCTAATTACCTCCATTGTCTATGTTTTGAGGAGTCCTAGACTCTAGTGTTGCTCTTGGGAGAGGGCATTAGTCTACTTTATGTATGAATGCTCCCAAAGAGTTGTTACGTGTAGTGAACTTACATAAATGTTGATTTTGTATGCTTCGACTATTTGAACCTATTTTCTTTTGAAATGTCTTGGCCAAGTCAATGTTTAAGGATTTTGTTAGTCCACATCAAAGCATAAGGAACATGCATCTTATATATTATAGGTTAATCAACTACCATCACAGAAATTTATTCCACGCACATATATAGCTAGCCAATTGCAACCTCCGTGAGACTAGTTCTCATAGGCTTCTTGGGCAGGGGCCAAGTAGTTAGACATGGAGCATGCAGAAGAAGCCACCGCATGGTAAGGGAATTGTCAAAAGTTCCCATTCGGGTGGTGAGGGCAAGGTTACTGAGAAAGTCCCTGGCCTAAGGTGCCCTAAGTGTAAGGGCTTTCATGAAAAGAAACCTTGCTATTTTGACAATTAGACATGTTAGAGATGTAGTTCCATGGATCATTGGATTAAGGACTGCCCACATGCTCAAGGAAGAAAGCCAGAAGACCAAGGTCGAGCGAGGCCTACTGGAGTAGGTCACAAGGAGGGACAATAGAGACCCGTTCCTCAGTGCCACAACCTCTAGTACAAAGAGCTGGCAGAGTGTTCCAAGTGGAAAAACCAGAGACACGACAATAGGGAGGAGCACTACGAGGTAACATTTACTTAAATGGTGTGCCTGTCAGGGTTTTGTTTAATACTGGTGCATATTTGTCTGTAATGGCTAGGAAATTGGTTGATGCCGTGAATTTGCCTATTAAAATCATGCCTAGTATATCCTTAGTGAAAACAGCATGTAGTCAATGTCTTTTCGCTAATGAACTAGCTAAGGATTATGAGCTAGTAGTAGGAAAGACTAAGGTTATCACTAATCTGCTAGTGTTGGACATTCCTAAGTATGATATACTACATGTATGAATTGGCTTGCTATGCATAACATAAGAGTTGATTGTGGTAAAAGGGAATTCACATTGCCTGATGGTGAAGTGCATGCATTAGTGAATTCTATGGAATTAGTGCAAGAAATGTTTGGCATGGAACTAGAGGTTCTAGATGAGATACCTATCATTTCTAAGCATGATTACTTTTATGCATTTATTGGATTGGACTATGATTAGGAAATGGACTAAATACCTATAGTGAGAGACTTTCCACAAGTCTTTCCTAAAGATCTGCCAGGTATTCCTCCACCATGGTAGATTGAGTTTAAGATAAAGCTATAACCAGAAGCTAGTCCAACATCCATTCCTCCTTTTAGAATGCGTATCATAGAGATGAATGAGCTAAAGAAACAACTTGATGAACTTATTAGGAAAAGGGTTAATAAGGCCAAGTGTTTCGCCAAGGGGAGCTGTAGTTCTCTTTGTGAAGAAGAAGGATGGATCATTGAGACTATGCATTGACTACAGGAAGCTAAATGTAGTGACTGTCAAGAACAAGTATCCACTCCCTAGGATTGAGGATCCATTTGATCAACTCAAGGGAGCTAAGATCTTTTTGAAGATAGATTTGAGATATAGATACTTCCAGTTAAGTGTAAAGGAAGAGGATATTCCTAAGACAGCATCAGGGGTAGACATGGGCATTATGAGTACATAGTCATGCCATTTGGTTTGACTAATGTCCCAGGTACTTTCATGGACCTAATGAACAGGGTGTTCAGAGAACATCTGGATAAATTTGTTGTTGTGTCCATTAATGACATCCTAGTGTATTCGAATGATGAAAATGAACATGAACATCACCTGAATATTGTCTTAAAGACTTTGTTGGATATCAGCTTTATGCCAAGTAATCCAAATGCCAATTTTGGAAAAGGGAAGCATCTTTCCTATGACACATTATAGATGCACAATGCCTTAAGGCAGTCCTTCAAATGGTCAAGGTAGTGCAAGAGCAGGAAAGAGCAAAGACTATGAAGGAAATCAGGAATTTCTTAGGATTAACAGGATACTACAGAAGATTTTTATCAGCCTTCTCCAAGATTACCTCACCTCTTAGTCATTTGACCAATAAAAGTCAAAGATTTGAGTGGACTGAGAAATGTGAAAAGAGTTTCCAGGAGCTTAAGAAGAGGTTGACTAAAAATCCAGTATTGATTCTTCTTGACTCGAGTAAGCCCTTGTTCATCTATACAGATATATCAATATCTGAGTTAGGTTGTGTACTTATGCAAGATAGAAATGTCATTGCTTATGGGGCAAGGCAGTTAAGACCCCATGAGCAAAATTATCCTACCCATGCCCTAGAGCTGGTAGCAGTGATTTTTGCTTTCAAGCAATGGAGGCATTACTTGATGGGTAGTTCTTTTGTGATCTACATTGACCATAAGAGCCTAAAGAACTTGTACACTCAGAAAGAGTTGAACATGAGGCAAAGGAGATGGTTAGAGTACATCAAGGACTATGATTTTTGTATAGAGTACACAGGGCGACAAGGCAATCTACTAGCAGATGCCTTAAGCAGGAAGTGCATAGGTCTTCGAAAAGGAGGATCCATAGCTGATCAAAATGAGCAGAATAATCTGCTGCCTATCGCATAAGTGGCAAAAGTGGGTGGAAGCGTCAGACAGACTAGAGTTATTTCCCAAAACCAATGAGAAAACAACTATCAGGATCATGAAGATTCAAAGGCAGCCAATGGAAGAAGCACAACCTGTGTGAATAAAAGGAGAAGGGACATGGAATTTGAGGTTGGTGGCAATGTTTGGCTGAAAGTTGTACCAACCTAAGGTACTGTTAGATTTGGCACAAGAACCAATTTAGCTCTAAGATATATAGGTGCTTATGAGATCTTGCACAGAGTTGGCAAGGCAACATACAGGTTAGCTCTACCATCAAGCATGTCAAGTGGTCATAATGTTTTTTACATCAGTATGCTTAAGAAGTGTTTGTTTGACACAAAGCATGCTATTACAGTGGAAGACATGTAGTGAAAACCTAACTTGACATATGAAGTGAAACCTATAACTATCTTGGCCAAGGATACCAGAAGGTTAAGGAACAATCTCATTCCCAAGGTTAAAGTTCAGTGGTCACACCACTCTTGAAGGGAAGCAACCTGGGAAACTGAGATAAACCTTATAGAAAAGTATCCTACAGAATGCACGAAGTCAAAGGCAATTTTGGTGTACCAAAATGCTTATGGGGGAAAGATTGTTACCACCTCACAAAAATGGGAGAATTATAAAGTGTGGCATAATGGTCAAAAACAAAAATGTTGTGTAATTCTCACCATAGTG
This sequence comes from Aquilaria yunnanensis, assembly GCA_039654915.1. Taxonomy (NCBI): domain Eukaryota; kingdom Viridiplantae; phylum Streptophyta; class Magnoliopsida; order Malvales; family Thymelaeaceae; genus Aquilaria; species Aquilaria yunnanensis. The sequence continues at coordinate 50,136,741 of CM077594.1, read as the reverse complement.
ATTGAAGTATGAGGGGTAAAAAGTATGATCAACACCTCCATAAAAGTGTTCCAAGTTGATAACTTGGCCCCTAAGATAACTCTTAAGGATTGTTTGTTTGCCAAGCAACCTATGGAATTTTTTGTAAGGTTTTGGAAATTCGGGTACTCAATTGCAAAACTCTCAAAAGAGAGCTAAGCGGAGCTATGAGAAGGATATGGATGGTATGAAAGTAATATTGGAGGACCAAATTGCTTATGGAAGACAATTGTGGACAAATAAAACATAAAGGGCTTTTAAGGACCAAAGTGTCATACTGTAGCCTTTGGATGTCCATGCTTTTGACATAAGTCAAATGGAGATATTTTGGGGTTATCCCATCCAGGGAAGGGTACCCAAAGCATGATAAGGAATTCAAATATTGGCCATGAAATGAACATTAAGAAACCATGGTCTTGTACCAAGGAAAATGACATAAAGCATGCTTAAGGCTAGTTACGTGTGTTTGTGCACTTAAGTCCATATAAGTGTAGGGCTTCGGGAGCCAAACAAGCACAGGGGAATTTAGCCAAACCTCTCCAAGATCCAAGTGAAATGGGGTAAACCAGGTGTTCAAAAATTTTTGTACCTAATTTCGGTTGAGATATCTCACCCAACTGTAGAGTTGAATCTTAAAACCTGAACTGTTAACATGTTCAAGCTCTTTATAGTATCCAGACGAGCCTCTTGGGATCACCATGCTTCCACCACATCCCGGCAGATGCGTTTCTCTTGCGCTCGTAGTGCTAGCTTGCGTCCTCCAAGGAATAGCAAGTGAAGAGTGCAACTGTCTCTTTTGGGAGGCTAGGGCAAGGCTATGAATTTCTCAGCAAAAGTTGTCCTTATAGTGAGACTCAACTTCCAGGCCTAATGGGTTTCAAACCCCTAATCCAATTAGGCTTTAATTTCGGGCTTAATAATGGCTCAACTTTTGGGCCAATTATTAACACAAAATTATCATGAAACCATAACCCAAATAATTAGCCCATGCACTCTAATAATCCAAATAGCTCTATGTGTGCGATCCAATAGGCTCTTACCACATTGGCAATGATCATAAATCACATTTATGATCATAAGCAATGAGCGGTGTCTAGCAACACATCATTGCTGCCCAAGTGACAAGATTGTCGGTGATTCGACTAAATCTTTATGATCATTACCCATACATGTCATTGTCCCTTTGTCCAAGATATCAAGACTAGGCACGAGACATGGAATGTGTCACTCTCGTATAGCCTAATCTTTGGTTTCTTGATTACGGAGTAAACTAACTTAAACTGATGACATTGATAACATATATCAACTCATCCAAGCACGGCTATGCATTTTCTAAGCCTCACTCTATCAAGGGGCCCGAAGATATCACTCTCGTTACATGGGAGGGACAAATCCCATCTTGATCATACAAATCCCTCCGCATGATACGTGACATACCCAATGACCTCCTTCAAGTTCACTCAGTTATGAGCAACAAAGGGAAGTATCAAAGTATGTGACTCACATGTAAGGAACCTTGATGACCTTAGGTCAAAGGACTACATATACAATGATCACTATGAGCGTCACTCATGACATTCATATAATGATCCATGTAGCGCTCTAATGGTGGGTTGGTCCAATACACAAGTTCTCCAACTTGTACCCATATGTAGACTACATATCTCATATTAGTCTCTACGTATGCTAGTCATTATGTATTATTGTAACCCGCTCCACAACAATACTAGAATAAGGACATTTGAGAATATCATTACTCTAGGTTTACAATTATGTTTATTACATTACATAGAAACAAAACAACAATCATAGTTGCTGGGTTAATGCCTCAATAAAATATCATGACTCAATGTGCAAAAATACAATCGCCTCATGATTGGCTTTTGGGCACAACACTAACAATAAGTAGCCTTCTTTATCCTTATCTCTCACATTTGGCCTCCTCTAGCAACAACGAAACACAGCCCCCTCATCTCCATACATCCTCCATAGCCACCATACCTCCAAGTTTGCAATTACTTGCAATTGAAGTCAAGGAAGCACAATTGGAAGCTTATTAGTACTATTGTTTGGGTGCACCTAGGATCAAGCTCAAATTTTGGCCAACCCACAAGGTAAGGAGTTCTCTTGCTCTCATAGACTACTTACTATATTATTCAAACATCCATGGAGCTAGGGCTAGGCTTGGAAGAGAGCCAAGAGCTTGATGTGTTATGTGATGGGTTTCGGGAGCCAAACAGCGCAGCAGAATTTAACCGAAACCCTCCAGGATCCAAGTGAAACGGGGTAAACCAGGTGTTCAAAAATTTTCATAACTAATTTTCGGTTGAGATCTCTCACTCAACTGTAGAGTCGAATCACAAAACCTGAACAGTTGACGTGTTCAGGCTCTCTATGGTATCCACACGAGCCTCTCGGGATCACCACACTTCTACCACGTCCCGGCAGATGCATTTCTCTTCCGCTCGTAGTGCTAGCTTGCGTCCTCCAAGGAATTGCAAGAGAAGAGTGCGGCTGTCCTTTTGGGAGGCTAGGGCAATGAGACCTATGAATTTCTCACTAGAAGTTGTATTTATAGTGAGACTCAACTTCCAGGCCTAATAGTTTCAAAGCCCTAATCCAATTAGGCTTTAATTTCGGGCTTAATAATGGCTCAACTATTGGGCCCATTATTAATACGAATTTATTGTTAAACGAAAACCCAAATTATTAGCCCATGCACTCTAATGATCTAAATAGCTCTATGTGTGCGACCTAATAGGCTCTTACCACATTGGCAATGATCATAAATCATATTTATGATCATAAGCAATGAGCAGTGTCTAGCAACACATCATTGCTACCCAAGTGACAAGGTTGTCGATGATTCGATTAAACCTTTATGATCATCACCGATATATGCCATTGTCCCTTTGTCCAAGATATCAAGACTAAGCACGAGACATGAAATGTGTCACTCTCACATAGCCCAATCTTTGGTTTCTTGATTACCGAGTAGACCAACTTAAACTGATGACATTGATATCGTATATCCACTCATCTGAGCATGGCCATGCATTTTTCTAAGTCTTACTCTATCAAGGGGCCCGAAGATATCACTCTCGTTACATAAGAGGGACAAATACCATCTTGATCATACAAATCCCTTCGCATGATATGTGACATACCCAATGACCTCCTTCAAGTTCACTTAGTTACGAACAACAAAGGAAAATATCAAAGTATGTGACTCACATGTAGGGAACCTTGATGATCTTAGGTCGAAGGACTACATATACCATGATCACTATGAGTATCACTTATGACACTCATATAACGATCCATGTAGTGTTCTCATGGTGGGTCAGTCCAGTACACAAGTTCTCCAACTTGTACCCATATGTAGACTACATATCTCATATTAGTCTCCACATATGCTAGTCGTTATGTTTTATTGCAACCCGCTCCACAATAATACTAGACCAGGGATGTTTAAGAATATCATTATTCTAGGGTTACAATTATGTTTGTTAAGTTACGCAGAAACAAAACAACAAACATAATTCCTGGATTAATGCCTTAATAAAATATCATGACTCAATGTGCAAAAAATGCAATCATCTCATGATTGGCTTTTGGGCACAACACTAACATTATGGCCCTACTAGTGGGAAGTATGCTTGGGGAAGGTAAAGTACTCTAAATGAATTTTGGAACCTTAATTCATGTTTACCTAGCAAGAATAGGAAAGTTTAGCAAAGTTCACTAAGTTCCAAAAAGGTTATCGCGCAAAATGAGGTTCAGGGGCATAATAATAATTTTGAATCCTGAATAGCAGGGCAAGGTCCCAAGTGGTTAAAATAAAGTTTTATAACCTAGCTTTTTGTTGGGTTTCGGGAGCCAAATAGCGTAGCGGAATTTAACTGAAACCTTCCAGGATCCATGTGAAACGGGGTAAACCGGGTATTTGAAAATTTTCATACCTAATTTTCGGTTGAGATCTCTCACTCAACAGTAGAGTCGAATCACAAAACCTGAACAGTTGACGTGTTCAAGCTCTCTATGGTATCCACACGAGCCTCTCGGGATCACCATGCTTCCACCATGTCTCGGCAGATGCGTTTCTCTTACGCTCGCACTGCTAGCTTGCGTCCTCTAAGGAATTGCAAGAGAAGAGTGCTGCTGTCCTTTTGGGAGGCTAAGGCAAGGAGACCTGCGAATTTCTCACCAGAAGTTGTATTTATAGTGAGACTCAACTTCCAGGCCTAATAGGTTTCAAAGCCCTAATCTAATTAGGCTTTAATTTCAGGCTTAATAATGGCTCAACTCTTGGGCCCATTATTAATACGAAATTAAAGTGAAACCATAACCCAAATAATTAGCCCATGCACTCTAATGATCCAAATACCTCTATGTGTGCGACCCAATAAACTCTTATCACGTTGGCAATGATCATAAATCACATTTATGATCATAAGCAATGAGCGGTGTGTAGCAACACATCATTGCTACCCAAGTGACAAGATTGTCGATGATTCGACTAAACCTTTATGATCATCACCGATATATGCCATTGACCCTTTGTCCAAGATATCAAGACTAAGCACGAGACATGGAATGTGTCACTCTCGTATAGCCCAATCTTTGGTTTCTTGATTACCAAGTAAACTAACTTAAACTGATGACATTGATATCGTATATCAACTCATCCGAGCATGCCCATGCATTTTTCTAAGTCTTACTCTATCAAGGGGCCCGAAGATATCACTCCCGTTACATAGGAGGGACAAATCCCATCTTGATCATACAAATCCCTCCGCACGATATGTGACATACCCAATGACCTCCTTCAAGTCCACTCAGATACGAGCAACAAAGGAAAGTATCAAAGTATGTGACTCACATGTAGGGAACCTTGATGATCTTAGGTCAAAGGACTACATATACCATGATCACTATGAGAATCAATTATGACACTCCTATAACGATCCATGTAGTGTTCTCATGGTGGGTCGGTCCAGTACACAAGTTATCCAACTTGTACCCATATGTAGACTACATATCTCATATTAGTCTCCACATATGCTAGTTGTATGTATTATTGCAACCCGCTCCACAATAATACTAGACTAGGGACGTTTAAGAATATCATTATTCTAGGGTTACAATTATGTTTATTATGTTACGCAGAAACAAAACAGCAAACATAATTGCTGGATTAATGCCTCAATAAAATATCATGACTCAATGTGCAAAAATACAATCATCTCATGATTGGCTTTTTGGGCACAACACTAACACTTTTAACTTTAACCCAAACTTGATGAAATAAATAAGGATTAATCAGGAATAGCTAAGGTTACCAAAAGATGGGGACTTAAGTCTGTCATGTCTAATACCTTGGTGGCTTAAGTGCTAAACAAGGTTTATAAGATGGTAAAGTGAAGGGTGGCTACCATAAAACCGAGTTCAACCTCTCCACCCTCATTTTTGCACCCAATTAAGCTTGAAATCAAAGTTTCTTGGTGAAAGGAGAAGCCACCACAAGTGTATAGGCCATTGGGAGCTCATTTAAAGCATAAAACCATGGTTTTGGAGCTTGGGAGCATGTTTTCTCGCATCCCCTATTTTTACTACAGGGTAACCAATGTGTTCTTGATTGATTTCATGTTTATTGGTTAGTTAGGAGCTTGGGTTTTGGTTAGAAAGCAAGAATTTAGTGTTTGGTGCCTATGTTTTGTGTGGAACTTAGGTGGTGCTTTGGTGACCTTAGTGGATTGGAAGAGTGCTTGATTCTTGCTTGTTACTTGGAGTTGAGGTAAGGTAGTTGTGTTTTTGAGTTCAGTTAATGCTATTGGAATGAGTTTTCTTGAAGAATTCAAGTAATTCTAGCAATAGCATTAATTAGTGGGCAAGGTTGAATTGTAGTGGACTGTGAGGTTTGTGATGATTGTGATGATGTTCTAATGATCCTAGATTGGCTTGTGATAGTTGGTTGTGATCTCTGCAACATGTTTTACATGTATGTGAAGTTTGGAGGCTAACCAAGCATGTTTGATATGTTTGGTAAGTGTCTAAAGTTCATAGTAACAAAATCTATGAAAATTTTGCTGATTCACAGATTGGCAATGCGTCACCAGATTTGTACCAATGCCCATAAAGCATCGCCAATGCTGGAGAGTTGGCGGAATGTTACCAAGTATGGCGACGCATGTTGGCAGAATTTTCTAAGTTTTGCTAGGGAGGTTAATGGGAAACCTAAATGGGTTCTTAGGGTACCTTAGGGTTTAAGCATTCCGGGGGTACACTGAGACTTCCAAAAGTCCTTCAAGACCTGGGAGTTTTCTTGAGTTTTATAAAGTTTTATGGTGACTTGGACCGTAAGCAAGAAAACTAGTTTATAAGTATCACAACTACGTACCACTAGCTTGGGTGAGAGGTTTAGAGCCCTTGCAACCTAGCCGTGCTATTAGCCATGAGGTTACAAGGTGAAGCCTTAGTGCACCCAGTCTACAAGGTCTTTACGCCCTAGTCTACAATAGTCCCACCATAATGCCCTTGTACAACGTAAATGGGAGAGGTTGAATTGGTGATTTATCACTAGTTAGGCTAGCAAGCTAAGCTTGCTAGAGGACAAGGCAATGCCTTGTAGTTCAAGGACCAAGATGAAGAGAGGTCTCAAGGGACCTAGTTATATGCATATATTTGACCCTTAAGCTGTATGTGCTCACAGCAGGTTACATATGTTATCATATATGGAGTCCTTAGTAATTTTTTTGCAGGTACAGTGAAGACCCTTGCTAAGAATTTCTGAATTCTCACTCCCTCATTATGTTGTGTAGATTCTAAAGTAGTTGGACCGAGTAACTGCTGAGGGCTATCACAGTAGTAGTTTTTGTGCAGGTATTGTACCTGAAAATCTCTATTATTCTAGCCTGCATAGGTAACTTGTTGGTCAAGTAACAACACTAACAACAGTCTTCCTTTGGCTGCAAAGCCTAGCACCACGTGGACAATGTCGTTTATGACTCGCCACTAGGACTTGCATCCAAGTTGGGAGTTAGTCCAAGAAGATCTCAGTTGAGGCTTGTATATCTAGTACTCTTAGCTACCTCCATTGTATATGTTTTGAGGAGTCCAAGACTCTAAGGTTGCTCTTGGGTGAAGGCATTAGTCTACTTTATGTATGAATGCTCCCACATAGTTGTTATATGTAGTAAATTCAGATAAATGTTGATTTTGTATGCTTTGGCTATTTAAAATTGTTTTCTTGTAAATGTTGGCCAAGTCAATAGTTTATGGAATTTTGTTAATCCAAGTCAAAGCATGAGGAGCATGCATCTTGTATATTCTAGGTTAATCAACTAGTATCACGGATTTTAATCCGCGCACATATACAGCTAGCCAATTACAACCACCGTGAGACCAGCTCTCATAGGCTTCCTAGGCAGGGGCCAAGGACGGGCGTGTCATGATGAACCAAGTTTAGTGAGGGAAGGTGCACTTAGTGAAGGTTTTTAGCCTTAGTGTAAAGTGCACATTGATGACAGCAAAAATTGGGGATTTTAGAGCCCAAAGTTAGTACTAACTAGTGTTAAAACTCTCCTAAGTCCAAGCTTAAGCTTAAGGAGGGCCAACATGGTGAATTGGATGTTAGTGTTGTGCCCAAAAGCCAATCATAAGATGATTATATTTTGCACATTGAGGCAAGATATTTTATTGACGCATTAATCCAGTAATTATGTTTGTTGATTTGTTTCTGCGTAATGTAATAAACATAATTATAACCTTAGAATAATGATATTCTTAAATGTCCTGGTCTAGTAGTATCATGGAGCGGGTTGCATAATACATAAAGACTAGCATATATGGAGACTAATGTAAGATATGTAGTTTACATATGGGCACAAATTGGAGAGGTTGTGTACTGGACTGAACAACCATGAGAATGCTACATGGATCATTATATGAGTGTCATAAGTGATTCTCATAGTGATCATGTATATGTAGTCCTTTGACCCAAGGTCATCAAGTTCCCTACATGTGAGTCACATACTTTGATACTTCCTTTTGTTACTTGTAACTAAGTGAACTTGAAGGAGGTTATTGCGTATGTCACATATCATGCAAAGGATTTTGTATGATCAAGATGGGATTTGTCCCTCATATGTAATGGGAGTGATAACTTCGGGCCCCTTGATAAAGTGAGACTAAGAAAATGCCTGCCCATGCTCGGATGATTTCATATATGATATCAATGTCATTAGTTTAAATTAGTCTGCTTGATAATCAAGAAACCATAGATTGGGCTATATGAGAGTAACACATTCCATATCTGGTGCTTGGTCTTGATATCTTGGACAAAAGGACAATGGCATATACGGATAATGATTATAAAGGTTTAGTCGAATAACCAAAAATCTTGTCACTTAGGTAGCAATGATGTGTTGCTAGACACCGCTCATTATTTATGATCATAAATGTGATTTATGATCATTGCCAATGTGATAGGAGTCTATTGGGTAGCACACATAAAGCCAATTGGATTGTTTGAGTGCATGGGCTGAATTGTTTGGTCTTGGTTTCATGATAATTTTATATTAATGATTGGCCCAAAGGTTGAGCCATTATTAGACCTGAAATTAAAACCTAATTGGATTAAGTCTTTGAAACCCATTAGGCTTGGGAGTTGAGTCTCACTATAAATACGTCATATAGTGAGAAATTCACAGCTCTTGCCCTAGCCTCCTTAAGGACGAAATCAGAAGAGTTTTCTGTGTTCCAGCCACACTCTTCTCTTGCCATTTCTTGGAGGATACAAGCTAGCACTACGACCGGAAAAGGAACGCATCTACTGGGATGTTGTGGAGATGTGGTGATCCTGAGAGGCTCATGTGGATACCATAGAGAGCTTGAACAACTGTTCAAATTTTGTGATTTGACTCAACAGTTAGGTGAAAGATATCTACCGAACTAGGTATAAAATTTTGAGCACCCGATTTACCCCATTCCACTTGGATCTTGGAGGGATTGAATTATATTCTGCTGCATTTGCTTAGCGCCCGAAATGCTACATTGCATTTGTTTATTTCATGTTTTATGGACTAACAAATGATGCTTATTGATGCCACATAAATATGTTTGATGTTTGATGTTTGTGTTTGGTTGCTGCATTTGGTTGCTTTTTGTTGGATATTTGCTTTGTGTTTCTTGTGTTTTTGTGTCTTTGAATGCAGGTAATTTCATGGATGGTATAACCTTAAGTACTTAAGTGTCCTCCTTGCTAAGTTTCCAAGTTAAACTGATATACCCTTAAATTCGTCCATTTCAGATGTTGCTGATATATCTTCTTCAAATTGGCCATTGTTGTTTGAGTTTTAATCTAAAATTTCAGGCACTTGGACTTCCATGTATCTAGTTATGATCTGGAGTGTTTGGTGATTTTAAGAGCACATTTAATATTTTTAGTGATGGTGTCTATTGTACTATGCAGCAGTTGTCTAGCATCCTATTTTCTGGAGCAAATTGTGTCTGAAGCTCTCCTATAACTAGGGTGTGTATTTTAGTTAAGTTAAGAACATTATGTAGTGAATGGATGCATTTACATGTAGGACATGTGAAGTTTGGACAATGTATGTGAACATTTGTGGGGGTTTTGCTACGTATATGGATGTTATGCATAGGCTGCCTAAGGATGCAAGATAGGCTACTTGTTTATAAATTTTGTATTGGCTATGTGACGATGTTATCTGCACATGAATTTGTTTTCCATGTTCCTTGGACATCTATGCAATAGCCTTGAAGGGCTTACCCCTTGTGAATGAAGTGTTTGCATGCTTATAAAATTTTGTATGGGCATAATAATCTTAAAGTGACAAGAAATGCGACCCTGCACTCTAAGAAATATAACTCCCTGTGAAGTATGAATCTTGGTATGAAATTTTGACCACATATAGAAAACATTCATAAGATTAGCTAGGCTTTAGAATTACTGCATTTAGTGCCCTGTAGCCAAAGATATGATGTTGCAATGTTGGCTGAATTATTGTTCATTTTGTCAGAATTTTGTAAACAACTTCAAAAATCCATAACTTTGTCCATAGGTGGGCTGTTGATGTAAAACCTATCTCCCTAGTTTGGTCTAAGACTCTACTTGATAATCGAGCAAGAAAATGAAGGGGTATAAGGATAGATTAATACATTTTTCTAGAGGAAGTATTGGGGGCAATGGCTGAAACTTGAACCTAGCAAGAATGCCTAATGTGTGGTAGCCAAGATTAAGACTTATGCTAGTGTTTTCCTTCTTTGCTGTCATAAGTTGCGGTGGTGGATGTTGATTGATACCAAGGTTTACATTCTTCACTGTTTCATTAATTTCTTATTTGATAGGTTTCTTAATTTTTTTTTGATTATTTTTAATTTTATTGTTGATTGCAAATAGTCTCCCCTTAATATTTTATTTCAGTTTTCTGACATGAAGCTTTTGTTTAAAAAATTTCTATTGGGATTCAACCTGGATTTCACTACTGTAATACAAATTTATTTATTATCAGTTGTTAGTCAGACCAAAATTATTTTTTGTGGCTTCGACAATTGACCAATTTTCATGGTTGTTATTGGCTTTATGAAATGGGATGAAGCAATATAGAAATCATGAATTTAGAGCGAATTTTTTTTAAGTTAACTTAATTGATAGTTGTTTTCTTATTCTTACATTATTTCTATCTATAATATTTGAAATTCAATATTATTTAAGTGTATAAATCCATATATTATAATTTTTTATGATATTATTAAATTTTTATGAATTTTTTAGACATTAATAAAGAAAAATCATAAAAATTTAATAACATAAAAAATATTATTTTTAATATATTGTTATACTTACATAATCTTGACTTTCAAATTAAATTGGCTCTACGAAAAAAATTTAAAAATAAAAATAAGTTATTTTGAATTAAGTTAATTTAAGTTGAAATGAATTGGCTCTTAGAAGCTGAGAGATTTTGAATCTTTTATAAAGCTAAAATCTTGTAGCCATGAAACACATCGTAAGGGTATTGAATTCTATTTAAAAAACTTCTCTCCTAGCACTTTGAATTCATTCTTACGTGGAGCAAAAAAAAGCTATACATCTGTAAGAGCATATTGGTGTTCCTAAGGGTGGCTTTCAGCATTAATTGACTCATTCTTGCTCTATTTTAGTTTGCATGCTCTATTGTCACTTGCATGGGGTGTGAGTGCCTGATCCGACCCACCTCTAGAGAATCCCAACTTACCTGGTGTGGGTTACTGTGCGATATGCCCTACACTTTTAGTGTCTACATTAGACAAATGACGGGGGTGCTGGCCCATGTTCTAATGGGTTGCTAGCACTCCTTGATGCATTTTGTTCACTGGGTCATAAAAAAAAGATATTAAATTTGAGATATCATAGCTTTTCATAATTTTGGCTCTATCATCGTGAAAAAGTGGATTGACTAGGTTGTCCATAGGTGGTTTAAATGTGACGCTTAAAGCTCTGAGGACTAAAATGCACATTATTGGAAGATGGGGACTGAATGTGTAATTAATGTTGTCAAGTATTAAGTATGAGCACGCAACTAAATGCCAAATCTGGTCCTAATATTTTCATTGTGTTCATAGTTGTCCCCTATTTTCTAGAGCAGGTAGTTAAGGCACTAGCTTTGTGGCTAAGGCAAGTGAGGCGGTGGTGGTTGATTAAAGCTGTCCCATGTCTCTCCCTCCCATCAAGTCTGTGAAACCTCTCTTCCCCTCTCAAAAACATCATGGCTCAACTTGCTAGAGCTCCTAACCAAGCTAATCCACTAAATTAACCCCAAAATTATCAAGGAATTGGGGTTGAAATCATGTGTTTATGCATGAGGAACTAAGATGAGCTCAAATTATTGCAAGTAAACAACTTATTTTCCCCTAATTTTTTTGGTTCTAAATAAGACCTAGGGTTGCTGAAATTATGGTTTAAATTAATTCCTTATTCACTTGTTAGTTAAAGCAAGCATGGAAAGCTTAGAAACAACCATAAGTTCCAGGGAACCTAAGCTATAGTTGCGACCTCCTTGGTATCGTCGGGGAGTTCCAAAGCTGCCAGATATTTGTTGATGGGATTTTTCCATCCTTCTCTCGAGGTTGTTACGCACATTAATTCTGTGCTAGGTTGCTTTAGTACCTCAGTGGGTTCTTTGGATTTGGCCAGAGTATCAGCTTGAGTGTTATCTCTTCGGGGCACGTTTTCTATTTACACCGAGTCAAACTCTTCAATTAGCTTGTTGACGAGGTCGTGATACTTTGCGAATGTTGGATCTTTTGCGGTATAATCTCCTTTTGTTTGCCAGAGTACTAGCTGTGAGTCACGGTGAGCCATAAGGCTTTTTATGCCAACTTTTCTGGCCATTTTTAGTCCTGCTATGAGAGCCTCGTAATTAGCAATGTTATTGGTGACACTAAAACCGAACTTGATAGCCTTGGTGGCTTCCATGCCTTTGAGCCCCCGAAGGACTACTCCAGCACCCTGATGTTCTGCCCTTGACGCTCCATCAACAAAGAGTTTCCATTTTGGTTCAACCTTTGCTAGGTCTTCTGTGGTGGCCTCAGTGTTTTCGATCTCTAGAACTTCGGTGATGAAATCTGCCAGTGATTGGGCTTTTATTGCTCTTCTTGGCTCATAAGTGATGTCATACTCTCCGAGCTCGATACACCATTTTGACAATCTTCCCGAATGCTCTACTTTTTTCATTACGTCACGCAGAGGCAGGTTGCTTCGGACGGTGATGGGATGTCCTTGAAAGTAGGGTCGCAACCTCCTGCCAGCGAGTACTAAGGCGTAGATAGCCTTTTGGAGCAATAGGTATCTTATCTCGGTGCCACGTAGGGACTTGCTTACATAGTATACTGGCCACTGCTTCCCACCCTCTTATTTCACTAAGACCGAACTCATAGCTTTTTCAGTGACCGCGAGGTAGAGGATGAGGGGTTCTCCTTCCCGAGGTTGCCGAAGCGTTGGCAAACGGGTGAGATAGCTCTTAAGCTCATCCCAAGCTTTCTGGCATTCTGGGTTCCAAGGATACTTCCGGGTTTCGGAGGTGCCCTCGCCCTTGGGAGCCTTGGTGAGCATTTTGAAGAATGGTCGACATCGGTCGCTGTCTCTGGAGATAAATCTACTAAGGGAAGTGATCTTTCCGGTAAGCCTTTGTATGTCTTTGGTGGATGTGGGTGTTTGGAAATTTAGCAAGGCTTTGACCTTTTCGGGGTTGGCGTCTATTGCTCTTTCTGACACCATAAACCCGAGGAACTTTCCTGCACTTACTTCAAATACACACTTCTCGGGATTGAGGCGTATGCCGAACTCCCGAAATCGTTGGAAGGTTTCTCCTAAGTCAGTGATATGATTACTAGGCACTCTGCTTTTAACTATCATATCATCGACATATAGTTCCATGTTCCTCCTGATCTGGGAATCGAATACTTTATTCATCAACCTTTGATAAGTAGCCCCTGCGTTCTTAAGCCCAAAGGGCATTCTGACGTAGTAGTAGGTACCGATTTCCGTGATGAAGGCCATTTTCTGTTCATCTTCGGGATCCATCCGTATTTGATGATAGCCATTGAAGGCATCAAGAAAACTGAGGAGCCTATATTCGGCAATTGAATCCACCAACTGGTCTATGGCTGGCAAAGGGTAAGAGTCTTTTGGGCAAGCATCATTTATGTTCCGAAAGTCGATGCACATACAGAGTTTTTTACTCCCTTCTTTCATGGCAATAACCACGTTGCTGAGCCATTCAGGGTATTTTACTTCTCTTGTTACCCCAACTTCAATAAGGTGGCTAACTTCGGTTTTAACAAAGGAGTTCTTATGAGCCGATAGACTCCGTTTTTTCTGTCGAACTGGTCTGACGTTCGGGCGTACTCTGAGACTGTGGTGGATTATGCTGGGGTCAACCCCAGGCATATCTTTCGGCGAGTAGGCGAATAGATCTTTGTTCATTAACAAAAAGGATACAAGCATCCTTTTGTCAACCTCGGCCAGTTTTTTCCCGACTCGGGTATTTTAGCCAGGAATCAGCTCTATATCTTCCGTTTCTACTTTTTTCGGGCTTTTGGTTTCCTCCCTTGTTTCCTCTTCACCTGCCGTAACTTTTTTTTCCTTAACTGAAGTCGGTACTTGGACCCTTGCTGGGCTTTGTCTAGGCCTTGTGAAGACCTTTCTGACTTCAGTCTGGTCGATGAAGATTTCTGCATCTCCTTCTTTGGTCGCGAAGGTGACTGTTAAGTATTTTACATCCGGGCGGATATGGAGATTGCTTTAAGTCTGCCTTCTGAGGATAGCGTTGTAAGCTGAGGGGACATCAATGACAATGAATCATGTCATGACGGAGGCGATCAACTGCTCCAGACTCTGGGGCGAGGTCCCTTTCAACATCAGGGGAAGATCGACGTATCCGAGGACTGGAAGCTCTGATGGTCCAATGTCGAAGGTGGGGGAACTGACTGTGCTGAGATCGCCTCTTGGAATTCCTAATTTTAGGCAGCAGATGGGAAAAGATGACATCAGTGTTGGAGACGTCAACCAGGAGTACCCTTTTGACGTCCCAGCTTCCTATCCTTGCCATGACAAGGAGCGGGTCGTCGTGGGGGAATTTTATTGTAGACCCGTCTCTACAGATGAGCATGCTTAGCGAGTTTTCGTACTCCAGTACGGACATTTGTCTCATCTTTCTCTTCCTCTCAGCTGAGGGTATCCCGGTAGTGATGGTTTGGATAACCCTTGCTGATGGCGGCAGATTATTTCAAGGATTTCGGCCCGACGTCTGTCCGAATCATATTCCTCCTCGTCCCCCCTCCTTTGCTCTTCCTTCCTTCCTTCCGGCGAAGGCATCCGCAGGTATCGACGAAGCTGACCTTGCTTGATCAGGGACTCGATATATTTCTTTAGCTGAAAGCAATCTTCAGTGTCATGGCGGTGATCTCAGTGAAATTGCCATAATTTTTTCATATTCTTCGTGTTTTCCGAGGTCATGGCCTTTGGCCTTGGAATCGTGGTCCCTTGCCTTTCTAGCACCATGAGGATGCTAGTTCTTCTGGTGTTCAGAGGACTGAACGTCATTGGCCTTTTCCCCTTTTGTTTTCGGGGCCTTTCTCCCTCGTTCCGGTGTCAAGGCTAATGGCTAGGCCCTTCGGAGCGTGGGTGCTCCCCCTTTTTGTCATCCCATTCTAAGCTCCTCGGCCGTCATATACTCTTCGGCCCTTCTATAGAACTCCCCGAGGGTGTTTGGGGTGTCCTTGGAGAAGTCATAGAAAAGTTGGGAGTCCCTCCAAAGTCCTCTAATCAATGCGAGGATACGGATCTCTGGACGAAAATTTGGTACGCTTAACGCCTCTCGGTTGAACCTTTCAATGTAGTCACGAATGGTCTCCCCACCTCGCTGTGCTATGTCAAACATTTGTACCAGCATTTTGGTGGTTGGCCTACTGCCAATGAACTGCTGAGTGAAAGCAGTAGACAATTCCTGGAAACTTAACAAGGTCCCGTGGGCTAGAGAATTATTCCACGTCGTTGCTGGTCCGAAGAGGGTCACCTCAAAACATTTGCAGAAAGTAGCGTCATCTGCGCCGTGGAGCACCATGCTTCGCTTGTACTTTGTCAGATGCGCCTAGGGGTCGCTATGCCCGTCGTAAGTTTTTAGGCGTGTCATCTTGAAATCGCTAGCCATGGGCGTCTCCACCACCTTCCGTACGAAGGGCGACTCCTCTTCGGTGTAGGAGTCGGATAGCCTGGACCAAACTGGCTTTCGGGAGATCTGTCTCTCAACCTTCTCTAGTCTTCCCAGGATCTTCTCCATGAGGGCAGCTATGTTAGCTTCGCCTTGCTGTCTGGTGGTCATCGGCAATGGCGAACTCCTTCTTTTTCTTGGAGAGTAACTTCGGCGGGGATGAGACTGGGACCTTCGGTATGGGGATGTGCTCTGCCGACAGGAGGTCTGAGTTTTCTTTGGGGCTCCTTCTTTAGTAGATCGCACCCTAACGGGCACGTCTTCTGTTGAGGACGCATCGAGGGAGTCTCCGCTCCCGAAACTTCGGCGTGTAGACCTGGAACTTTTCTCCCGATGTGCCGCCAAGGGGGAGGCCCTCGGGCCAGATGAGGGTGGGACCACCTCTGGTCAAGCTGTTGGGTCATTTCGGCCACGATAGAGCGTTGGAAGTCTCGTAAGAAGCCCATCGTCACTGTTAGAGGATGGTCGTCTTTCGGTACAGAAGCTTCTGCGATGGGTTGCATTGTCGCCGGCTGAGCCTCGGGTGCAGAGGGGGATTTTGGAAGCCCTTTGTCCTTCGAGCGTCGAGTCTCTACGACGGCGACCTGGGATAAAGTTCCCACAGACGGCGCCACGTGATGCTCACCGGCATCTCCATTATACGTCATCGTGAGGGTGACAGGAACTTCTGGTGGAAAAGAAACGTCGGAGGGGATGTACACTGATGGAGTCTAACTGAAATACTCAGAAAATAGGGGTTATGAGGTCCCCAGAGTGTTTTTCTAGGGGAGAGTCTCCGATGCCCAAGTTAGTGTTTTGGAGGTGGTAGAAAACCATAAGCAAGGAGCAGAGGTGGTCTAATAGAGACTCCACCCTTGTACCTGGGGTGCTTCCCAAATTTATAGGGAGGTAATCAGAAGAAGTCCGCCTACCATCGGCCACCCAGATCATGGCACGTGTTCGGTCAGATGTGATTTGTACCCTTGGGAAGAGTGAAGAGGGCTTTTAGCCGACCATTGTTTGCTTGGTCGAAAGCCTACGTTGGTCAGGAACGGCGTGTCAGAGTGTGTCTGGGGGCGGCGTGTCGGGGCCTTAGGAGTACGGTATGTCAAAGACTCCCAAGTTGTCTAATCGTACGCACACGTGGCCTTTTTATGTGTCCGAGCTCCCTCAGAGTCCTGAGTTTCCTCGGGGAGGTGGGCTTCTCCAGAGGGAGATCCTTTGTTTTATATAGGACACCTTCGGTTGGATTTTTTCGAGGTTAGGCCTGGGCCATTGACGACAGCACCTCGAGAACATTCCCCGAAGGTGGTCTGAAGAGTAACCGAAGGTAGGCTTAGGCTCATGAAGTTGATGCGAGGTTATCCTCAGGAGGGGTAATGACCCTTTGCGACCGAAGTTGGTTGCATGACTCTTTCCAGGGTAACGCTTATTCGGCTTGTCCAAGGGCGCCTGGGGCCCTCTCCTCGCTGAGGTCTGGTTGCCTGTTCTGACCGAAGGTGACATGTTGGCCTGGGATAGCGTATACATGTGAGGTTCTTCAGAGGCAATTGCCCTTCGGCTATCAATTAACTTGGCCAATTCATTTCCATAGAAAATAAGTTCAAACAGCCAAGGCAAACAAAATCAACATTTATGTGAGTTTATTACACATAACAACTGTGTGGGAGAATTTATACATAAAGTAGACTAATGCCCTCACCCAATAGCAACCCTAGAGTCTGTTAGTGTCGTGCCCAAAAGATAATCATGAGATGATTGTATTTTTGCACATTGAGTCATGATATTTTGTTAAGGCATTAATCCAAGAATTATGTTTGTTGTTATGTTTCTGCGTAACTTAACAAACATAATTGTAACCCTAGAATAATGATATTCTTAAACATCCCTGGTCTAGTATTATTGTGGAGCGGGTTGCAAAAATACATAACGACTAGCATATGTGGAGACTAATATGAGATATGCAGTCTACATATGGGTACAAGTTGGAGAACTTGTGTACTGGACGGACCCACCATGAGAACACTACATGGATCGTCATATGAGTGTCATAAGTGATTCTCATAGTGATCATGGTATATGTAGTCCTTCGACCTAAGATCATCAACGTTCCCTACATGTGAGTCACATACTTTGACACTTTACTTTGTTGCTCGTAACTGAGTGAACTTGAAGGAGATCATTGCGTATGTCACATATCATGCGGAGGGATTTGTATGATCAAGATGGAATTTGTCCCTCCTATGTAATGGGAATGATATATTCGGGCCCCTTGATGGAGTAGGACTTAGAAAAATGCATGGCCATGCTCGGATGAGTTGATATACGTTATCAATGTCATAAGTTTAAGTTGGTCTACTCGGTAATCAAGAAGCCAAAGATTGGGCTATATGAGAGTGACACATTCCATGTCTCGTGCTTAGTCTTGATATCTTGGACAAAGGGGCAATGGCATATATCGGTGATGATCATAAAGGTTTAGTTGAATCATCGACAATCTTGTCACTTGGGTAGCAATGATGTGTTGCTAGACACCGCTCATTGCTTATGTTCATAAATGTGATTTATGATCATTGCCAACATGATAAGAGCCTATTGGGTCACACACATAGAGCTATTTGGATCATTAGAGTGCATGGGCTAATTATTTGGGTTATGGTTTCACTTTAATTTCGTATTAATAATGGGCCCAAGAGTTGAGCCATTATTAAGCCCGAAATTAAATCCTAAATGGATTAGGGCTTTGAAACCCATTAGGCCTGGAAGTTGAGTCTCACTATAAATAAAACTTCTAGTGAGAAATTCGCAGGTCTCCTTGCCCTAGCCTCCCAAAAGGACAACCGCACTCTTCTCTTGCAATTCCTTGGAGGACACAAGCTAGCACTGCGAGCGCAAGAGAAACGCATCTTCCGGGACATGGTGGAAGCGTGGTGATCCTGAGAGGCTCGTGTGGATACCATAGAGAGCTTGAACACGTCAACTGTTCAGGTTTTGTGATTCGACTCTACAGTTGAGTGAGAGATCTCAACCGAAAATTAGGTATGAAAATTTTTGAACACCCGGTTTACCCCGTTTCACTTGGATCTTGGAGGGTTTCGGTTAAATTCCACTGTGCTGTTTGGCTCCTGAAACCTAACAGAGTCTAGGACTCCTCAAAACATAGAAAATGGTGGCAACTAGGAGTACTATGTATACAAGCCTAAACTGAGATCTTCTTGAACTAACTCCCACCTTGGATGCAAGTCCTAGTGGCAAGTCACAAAAGTCCTTGTCCATGTGCTACTAGGCTCTGCAGCCAAAGAAAAACTATAGTTAGTAATGTTATTTGACCAACAAGTTACTCAAGTAGACAAGAATCATAAAGATTCTGAAGTGAAATACCTACAACAAAAGCAAACTACTACGATAACCCTTAGCAGTTACTCGACCCAATAACTTCAGAATCTGCACAACTTAACTAGGGAGTGAGAATTCAGAAATTCTCAGTAAGAGGCTTCATTATACCCGTAAGAAAATTACTAAGGACTCCATATATGAGAACAGATGTAACCTGCTATGGGCTCATATAGCCTGAGGGTCTAATATATGTGTATACCTAGGTCCCTTGGGATCCCTCCTCATCTTGGTCCTTGAACAACAACACATTGCCTTGTCCTTTAGTAAGCTTAGCTTACTAGCCTAACTAGTGATAAATCCCCAGTTGAACCTCTCCTGTTTATGTTCTATAGGGGCACTATGGCGGGATTATCGTAGACTAGGCCAAGAAGACCTTGTAGACTAGGTGCACTAAGGTTTAACCTTGCAACCTCGTGGCTGACGGCATGTCTAGTTCACCAAGGGTTCTAAACCTCTCACCCGAGCTAGTAGTATTTAGTTGTAAGGCTTTAAAAACTAGTTTTCTTGCTTACGATAGAAGTAACTATAAAATTTCACAAAACTCAAGAAACCTCCTAGGTCTCGAAGGACTTTTGAAAGTCTCAGAGTATCCCCAGAATACTTAGATCCCAAGGTACCTTAAGAACCCCCTTAGGTCTCCCGTTGAGCTTCCTAGCAAAACTTGGAAAATCTAGCCAACATACCTATGGTGATGCATCGCCACAGTTGGTAACAAACTGCCAAGTTTCCTATAACGGTGATGTGTCACGGGTATTGGTGATGATTGGCGACACGTCGCGAATACCTGCGATAGCTTAGAAAATTTCCAGTTTCACTGCTATGAAGCATGGACACTTTAGAAACATATCAAACATGCATGCATAAGCTCCAAACTTCACATACATGTAAAACATGTTGCATAGATCACAACAAACTATTGCAAGCCAATTTATGATGCATTATAACATCATTCCAATCATCACAAACCTTATAGTCCACCATGATTCAACCTTGTCCACTAACTAATGCTATTGCTAGAACTACTCGAATTTATTAAGCAAACACTTTCCAATAGCATTAATTGAACTAAAAAACATAACTCCCTTACCTCAACTCCAAGTAACAATCAAGAATTATGCAACTCTTTTGCACCAATCAAGTTCCACAAACTCCAACTTAAGTTCCAAGCAAATATGGGCACAAAACATCAAGTTACTAACTTCTATCCAAAACCCAAGCTCCCAATGAACTAATAAACATGAAATCCATGAAGAACACATTGATTACCTTGTATCCAAAATAAGGGAAGGAAGAAAATGTGCTTCCAAACTCCAAAATCATGATTTTATGCTTGAAATGAGCTTCCAATGGCCTATATACTTATGGCGGCTCCTCTTTTCACCAAAAATCTTGATTTTGGGCTCAATTGGATAAAGAAATGATGGTGTGAAGGATGAACTCGGGTTATGGCAGCCATCCCCCACTTTACCATCTTATAAACCAAGTTTAAAACTTAAGTGACCAAAGTATTCGACATGGAACACTAGTTATTCTTGGTGAATTTTTGGTAACCTTAGTTATTCTTGGTGAATTTTTGGTAACCTTAGTTATTCTTGGTGAATTTTTGTTTATTTTAACTAAGTTTGGGTTAAAGTTAAAAATTAGGTTGTAAAAACTCATTTTGAACACTCAACCCTCAGCCCGACTCGTCGAGATGCAAAATTACCATTTTGCCCCACACCTTATTTAGCGCCTTAACCTTCTTGGAACTTAGTGAACTTTGCTAAACTTTCCTATTCTATCTATGTAAACCTGAATTAAGGTTCTAAACATGATTTAAAACACTTTACCTTCCTCAGGCATGCTTCCCACTAAGAGGGCCATAAGATTCTTCCCTCATTCTAGAATTTGGTCCCCCAAATTCCACTGCAACTTTAGAAAAACAGTAGGATATCTTTTCAGCATATCCTACTCCATTGACCAAGTAGCTTCCTCGTCACTATGGTTTGACCAAAGGATCTTAACCATCAGAATCCACTTGGGTTGAAGTTTCTTAACTTGCCTATCAAGAATTCGTAGCCTGATCCTTAAATAGGATCACCCTTGTGTACTTCCAGCTCAATGCATCTGCTACCACATTCCTTTTGCCAGCACTGTACTCGATTGAACAATCATAATCTTTTATGATTCAATCCACCGATGTTGCCTCATGTTCATATTCTTCTGTGTAAATAGATACTTCAAACTCTTTTGATTAGTGTGAACGACCTCCCAATCAAGTAATTCCTCCACTGCTTGAGTGCAAAGATTACTACCGCTAGGTCAAGATCATCAACAGGGTAGTTCAACTCATTAGGTCTCAACTATCTTGAACCATATGCGATCACTTGATTCTCCTACATCAATACATACCCTAGAACAGATCTGATCCATCAGTGTGTACCAAAAAAGCCCTGTTTGGATATGATAGAATGTGTATTGGTGCACTAGTAAATCTTTTCTTCAACTCCATGTAAGCTTCCTCACACTTTGGTGTCCATTCAAATTTCTGAGTTTTCTTGGTCAAGTTCGTTAACGGCGTAGGTATCACAGAGAATTTCTTTATGAATCGCCTATAGTAACCAGCCAACCCCAAGAAACTCCTCACTTCTGCAACTATAGCTGGTCTCTTCCACTCAACTACTACTTGAACTTTTTCAGGATCAACTGACAGACCTTGAATACTGATGATGTGGCCTAATAATTGAATCCTTTTAGACCAAAACTCACACTTAAACAACTTCATATAGTACTGATTCTCCTTTAGCACTTGCAAAACTGTCCTCAGGCACTTCACATGTTCTAGAAAAGACTGTGAGTACACCAAAATGTCATCGATGAAAAATTCAACAAACTTATCCATAAATGGTATAAAAATTTGATTCATAGCTTCCATGAATACTGTTGGAGCATTAGTCACACCGAATAGCATAATTGTACATCCATAGTGTCCATATCTCATCCTGAAGGAAGTTTTCGGGATATCCTCCTCCTTAACTTTGATCTGAAAGTATCCAGACCGAAGATTAATCCTAAAAAACAATTTTGCTCCTCTGAATCTATCGAACATGTTATCGATCTTAGGAAGCAGATACCTATTATTGACTGTTACTACATTCAACTTTCTATAGTCAAAGCACACTATGCCTTATAAAGCCTTTCTCTAGTAGTTCCTCCAACTGCTTCTTGAGCTCATCCATCTTAGGAGCTGACATTCTATAAGGTGGTATTGAAATAGGTTCAACCCTAGGCTGAAGATGGATTCCAAACTCAGTATCCCTCTTCAGTGGTAACCCAGGCAACTCTACTGGAAACACTTCAGGAAACTGATTGGCTATAGGAATTTTCTCAAGTTCCTCCTCTATGGTCACCCCATTCAATGAATAATACTCTTCTTCACTGATTATGGGGATGGTATCGATAAGTCTAAGAAGTAAACTTTTAGCACTAGATGCTAATCTTCATGTGTAAGTCACTTTAGCTCCCTAAGCATCAGTAATCTCGACTTGGTTATTCGCATAGTCAATTTTCACCTTATGCGTACTTAACCAATCCATTCCCAACACTAGGTCATAAGACCTCAATTCTATAACCCACAACTCAAAATGAAAATCATGGTTGCCTAACTGCAAGAGATACCTAGTGACCACCTTAATGGTCACAACAAAACTCCTCCTACAGTTCTGATAAGTCTTAACTCACTTGAGATTTCTCGCTGCAATTTAAACTTATCTACCAAGGTAGACAATATCACTAAAAAAGTAGCTCCTCTATCAAAAAGCACTATAACACTATCATTCTGAAAAGTAAAATTACCTTGAATAGTGGTTGGCTCCTTGGCCACCTGACTCGCCAAGGTAAAAACCTTCAGGTCAACAGCTGCTGCGACTACACCGGGTCATTTTCCTATGGAAATGGATGTAGGGGGTAGGTTCCTAGGTGAACCTAGCAAAAGTCGATCCCGTGAGCATTCTTTCACCCAATGTCCTTTCTAACCCCAAATATTGCAAATATCAGTCCCCAAGGTACATGGCCTCGTGCCATGGAACCGTCTACACTTAGGGCGTAAACCCATGTGAATGAAGTGTTTCAAGCATCGGTCGCTTCCTGAGGCTCTTTCCTAGGTTGGCTGGTCCAACCTTAACATTTTTGCTAGGTGCCCTCAAATCGTCAAATTCCCTTTCTAAGGCTAATGCTTTTTGAACCACTTGGCAATAACTCCTGATATTCACTATCGCCATATATCTCCAAAGCATGGGTTTTAGACCTTGAAAGAATTTTTTGGCCTTCAACTCATCATTACCAACCATGTCAAGAGCATAACGAATGGGTTAATTGTAACACTGCTAATACTCCTACACCAATATCTCTTCTTCCACTAGATTCTCAAACTGGATCCTCCTCTGATCCTGTGCAGCCGCACTAACATATTACTGTTAGTATTTCTTGTCAAAAGCTGACTACTTGAGCACATTTTTCCTGTGCTCTGGTCGAGTGCCATTGCTTTCTCTCAGCATCTCCATCACATCATGTTACCACCTTACAAAATGGGTTTTTCACCACAGTGATTGAAGTGTGTGGGGGTAAAAGGCATGATCAACACCTCCTTAAAAGTGTTCTAAGTTGGTAACTTGGCCCCCAAGAAAAGCCTGAAGGATTGTTTGTTTGTCAAGCAACCTATGGACTTTTTTGTAAGGTTTTGGAAATTCGGGTACTCAAGTACAAAACTCTTAAGAAAGAAACTTGGAGAGTTATGGGAAGGATATAAATGGTATAAAAGTGCTATTGGAGGACCAAATTACTCATGGAAGACAAGTTGGACAAAGGAAACACTAAAGGCAATAAGGACCTAAATGTCCTAGGGTAAACCTTAAGGTGTTCAAGCTTTTGACTTAAGTCTAAGGGTGGAATTGTGGGGTTATCCCACCATGGGGGAGGCAACCAAGACTTGATAACTAGTCAAGAATGTTGGGCACATGTGTACCAATGAGTTTAAGACAAAGAAACCATAATTAGCAAGGAAGAAAATGACATAAAGCAAGGTTAAGCTTGTTAAGTGTGTTTTGTGCCCTTAAGCTCATTTAAGGCCATTTAAGTGGCCAAATCACTTATCCCTCTCTCATTTTTGCTCTCCCCCAGCCCAAGAACATAGCCATACTTCCTCCATAGCCACCACACCTTCAAACTTGCAATTGATTGAAATATAAGGCAAAAGGAAGCAATTGGAAGCAAACTAGAGCTTTTTCTTGGACACTTCAAGGATCAAGCTTTATTTTCGGCCTACCCACTTTGGTAATCATTCTTTTGCTCTCATGGGTTGTTTTCTACAATTTTCAAACATCCATGGAGATAGGGCTAAGCTTGGGAGAGAGGCATGAGCTTGATGAACCAAGCTTAGTGAGGGTAGTGCACCTATTGAAGGTTTTTTGACCTAGTGTGAAGTGCACAATGATGGCAGTAAAATGAGGGTTTCTAGAGCCCAAAGTTAGTACTAACTACTGTTAAAATCCTCCTAAGACCAAGCATTAGCTTGAGGAGGGCTGCCATAGTGATTTATTTAAGTTTATTCGATGTTTTATGGACTAATCTATGGTTATTGTTGTTGCTGTATTTCATGTGCTTGTTGGTTGTGAATGGCTGCTGCATTTGGTTGCTATATCTTGTAAATATGCATTCTGTTTTTTGTGTTTTAGTGTCTTTGGATGAAGGTTTTATTGAGGGTCACATTGCCTACTGAATCCAAGTGTTACCCTTACTAAGTTTCTCAAAGAAACTTACTCCCCTCAATTCTGTCATTTCAGGTCCAACTGAAAGATCACCTTTAAACTAACATTTTTTGTTTGAGTTTTAATCTAAAATTTTAGGTACATGAACTTCCATGTGTCTAGTTATGATCTGGAAATTTTGATGAATTTAGGATCACATTTGAAATTTTTAATGGTGGTACTTATTGTGTTGTGCAGCAGCTGTCCAGCATCCTGTTTTTGGAGTCCATTGTGTCTCAGGACCTCTTGTAACTTAGGGTTCGTATTTAGCTGAGTTAAGACCATGTTGTAGTGCATGTATGCATGTACATGTAGTGTACATAAAATGAGGCAAGTATGTGAAAATTTGAGTAATCTTTTGCTATGTATGTGATGTGGTGCAAAGCTGCCTAAGTGTGAATGATAGGCTGCTTACTTGTAAATTATGTTTTGGCCACATAAAGTTGATAGATGATAGCCAAATGGCTATCAAGCTCGGATAGCCTCTAAGGATGACTGACAAGGTACCATCCTTGGAAGTACATCTAACCCACCTCAGGATAGATGGGACCCTCACCACCCTCGGCTAATGACGCCACCACCTTCGGATTGGCATGATATGCCGTCCTCGGTCAAGTTGTCCGGAGATCTCGAGGATCATGTCCCCACTCTTAGAAGAATATGGCATCCTTTGAATGTCCTCAACATTGCCGAGGAGCCTCCTTCTGTGGCCCTCGGAGAGCAAAGTTAGACCAAAGGAGGCTCGCCTGTTAAAGGGGTCTCACTCCCCGAAAAGAGTCCATTGCCAAAGGAGTTCTCAGCTAGATAGGAAAAAAATAGTTAGGAGCCTTTGACACAGAGGACCTCGCACATGCCTCTGACACATAGCCCACCCACACGGCCCTGACCTTCAGTCAAAATGGCTACAGCCAGCTGGGGGCATCTGTCCTCGAACGTACAGGTCAAATCTGGTCAACCACGTGTCGTGATCTGGGACAAGCTATAGTAGGAGGCCTCCTCCTAGGGACCTCCTATAAATACCTATGGAGAACCTTGGCACAGGAAGAGGATGACAAGTAAGAAAGAGGAAACTCTAGCCATTATCTGCTCTTCATTCCTTTTTACCTTCATCCTAAAAGGTCTGACTTGAGCGCCGGAGGCTCCTCCCCCGGAATCATGCTCTGGGGAGTCTCTAACCTCCGTTTTGCTAAGTCTTGCAGCTACTTCCTCGCCAAAAACTCCACTCCAAGGCACCTTCTTCACTAGAGGGCTCTTTACAAATACCTTCATACCGAAAGTCCCGTTGGCAGCTACACCATGTCACATAACGAAGATGCCGCCGGGCATCATTTGGCACTGTCTGTGGGAACCCACTCTTAGGTAGCCATCGTTGAGACTTGATGTTCTAAGGATAAGGGACTCCCGAGGTCCTCATCTGCGTCAGACACTCAACCGGTGACAGAGTAGCCAGCTGCTGGGACCTCTTTGCCAAAGGATGAACGTCCTGTGACCGTTACCATAGGCTTCCTAAGGGATTTCCAGTGTTCCATAGTGGCAGAAATGATGCAGCAACTTGACCAGAGGTGGTCCCAACCACCTTCGGTCCGAAGAGCGCCACTACCGGCCTACCAGACTTTAAGCAGTGGAGACTTCCACGATGAATCCTCAACCGAGGGCGTCCCCCTTAGAGGTCATCGTGTTGAAGAAACAACATCAAAAGGGCCCAGAGCCTCTCATCGAAAGAGCCCATCACCGTACAAGAGGTCACCATGTCATCGCCGGTGAAGTTACTCCCCAAACAGGAGACATCACTCCCCGTCGCCAGAGACTCTCAGGCAACGGGAAGTAGCCAGTACCACCGCCCTGATGGAGAAAATCCTTAAGAGGTTAGACAAGGTGGAAAGGCAAGTTTCCCGGAAGCCCGTTTGGTCGAGGCTGTTAGAGACCTTCACAAGTGAAGAATCCCCGTTTGTCTGAGCAATAGTTGAGGCACCCGTGCCCAGTGACTTCCAGGTACCTCGCCTAGAGATGTATGATGGGCGTAGTGACCCCCAGGCCCACCTGACCAAATGCAAGCATAGCATGGTGCTACACGGTGCCGACGACCCCATGTTGTGTAAATGTTTCGAGGTCACCCTCTCCAGACCGGTGACAACATGGTACAACTCATTAGCCCTCGGAACCATCATGGGATTCAAAGAGTTGTCCACCGCGTTTACACAACAATTCATCGGCAGCAGGCCGACAACGAAGATGCCAGTCCAGATGTTCGACATAGCGCAAAGGAATGGAGAGACCATTCTCGACTATGTTGAAAGGATCAACCGAGAGGCCCTAAGCATGCCGAACTTTCAGCCCGAAATACGCATCCACGCCATGACATGGGGACTTCGGTGAGACTCACAACTGTTCTACGAGTTCTCGAAGGACCCCCAAGATACCCTCGGCGAGTTTTACCGAAGGGTCGAGCAGCACATGACTGCTGAAGAGCTAAGGATGGGAGGTCCAAAGCCTGACCACGTTCGCCCCGAAGGGCCAAGCCAACACCCTCGGTATCCAACAGAGTCAGGGTGTCAACCTCGGAAGCAGAAAGGGAAAAAGCCATTGACTTTTACTCCCTTGAATACTATGTGGACGAACATCCTAATGGCCATGGAGAGGCAGGGAGCTCAAATTCAGCATCCAAAGATCATGACCTCGGACAACAAAAAGAATATGAAGAAATTCTGTCAATTCCATTGGGACCACGGCCATGACACTGAGGACTGCTTCCAACTCAGGAAGTACATCGAGTCCCTGATCAAGCAGGGTCAGCTGCGTCGGTACCTGCGAATACCCTCTCCCAGGGGTAGGAGGGGGAGGAAAGAAAGGAAGACGAGGACTACGACTCCGACCGACATTAGAACTGGAGTCCCATGAAAAATCCCCCACCCCCAGCAGGAGTAATCCAGATGATCACCACGGGGTTGCCCTCAGTAGAAAGGAAAAGGAAAGCCAGGGAGATCTCGGTGATGGAATTCATCAACCCATCGAACAAGCTTGTTCGGAAAGATGGGTCTACCATAGTGTTTCCACACGATGGCCCGCTTCTTATCATGGCAAGGATTGGGAGCTGGGATGTGAAGAGGGTGCTTCTGGACGATGGGTCCAACGCCGATGTCTTATTCTCCCATCTATTGCCAAGATTGGGCATCGCAAAGACTGACCTCAAACCTATTACATCCCCCACCTTCGAGGTAAGTCCTTCCAAACTCCCTGTCCTTGGGTGAATCGACCTACCTCTAATGATAAGGGGAACTTCGGTCCAAAACAATGGAGAGTTCTTTGCCTCTGCCATGACTAGGTTCATTGTCATCGATGTACCTTCTTCGTATAATGCCATCCTTGGAAGGCAAACTCAAGGGAACTTTCACATCCAACCAGATGTGAAGTATCTGACGATCACCTTCGGGATGAAGGATGGGGACGCAGAAATATTCATTGATCAAGCTGAAGTCCGGAAGGTCTTCGTGAAGGCTAGGCGGAGCCCAGTAAAAGTACACACACAAACCTTGGGAGAAAAGGGCACACCGACCGAAGAGCCTATAAAATGGGAGAAAAGTGACTTAGAAAAAATTGAAATTGAGAATGTAGAGCTTGTGTCGGGCCGAAATACCCGCATAGGGAAACATTTGGCCGAAGGTGACAAGCAAAAGCTTGTATCTTTCCTTTTAATGAACAAAGATCTATTTGCCTACTCACCGAAGGATATGTCGGGGGTAGACCCTTGCATAATCCAGCATAGCCTTAAAATACGCCCCAATGCGAAGCATGTTCGACAAAAAAACAGGAGCCTTTCGGCATACAAGAACAATTTCATTAAGTCCGAGATCCAAAGGTTGTTGGAGGCAGACGTAATTAGGGAAGTCAAATATCCCGAATGGCTTAGTAACGTGGTCATCGCCACGAAAGAAGGGAGTAACAAACTCCGAATGTGCATCGACTTTTGAAATGTAAACGATGCTTGCCCTAAAGATTCGTATCCTCTACCTCTAATAGACCAGTTGGTGGACTTAACCGCCGAATACGGTTTCCTCAGCTTCCTCAACACATTTTGCGGGTACTATTAAATCAAGATGGACCTCGAAGACGAGGAAGAAACCACCTTCATCACCGAAGTTGGTACATATTGCTACATTAAAATGCCTTTCGGGCTTAAGAATGCAGGGGTCACGTACCAGAGGTTGATGAACAGGGTCTTCGATTCCCAAGTTGGGAGAAATATGGAAGTCTACGTCGATGATATGATAGTTAAGAGCAAACTGCCTGATAGTCATATCACAGACTTAACAGGGACATTCCACCACTAAGGACATTTAAAATTCATCTCAACCCCAAAAAATGCGTGTTTAGGGTGAACGTTTGTAAGTTTCTCGGATTTATGGTGTCAGAGAGAGGTATTGATGCTAATCCGGAAAAGGTCAAGTCCTTGTTAGGATTCTGAACAACCAAGATGACCAAAGACATGCAAAGACTCACGGGGAGAATCACGTCCCTCAATAGATTCATCTCCAAATATGGGGATTGTTGCCGACCGTTCTTCAAGGTCCTCACCAAAGCATAAAAAAGTGGGGGAAACCTCGCAATCGAGGTGCACCTTTGGAATGAAGACTGCCAAAAGGCCTGGGAAGAGCTTAAAGTCTACCTAACTCGTCTGCCGACACTTCGGCAGCCACGTGAAGGAGAACCCCTCATACTCTACCTCGCTATCACCAAAAAGGTAGTAGGTTCGGTCTTGGTGAAGGAAGAGGGGGCAAAGCAATGGCCAGAATATTACATGAGCAAGTCCCTACATGGTGCCGAAGTTAGGCACCCTTTGCTACAAAAGGCTATTTATGCCCTAGTGCTTGCAAGCAGAAGGTTGTAACCCTATTTCCAAGGGCACCCCATTATCGTCTGGAGTAACTTACCTCTTTGGGATATCATGAAGAAGGTATACTACTCAGGAAGGCTATCGAAGTGGTGCATCGAGATCGGTGAGTATGACATTACCTATGAGCCAAGGAAGGCAATAAAAGCACAGGCATTGGCAGACTTTATCGCCGAAGTACTCGTTGTCAAAGACAATCAACCTAACCTCGGTAAGAATGAGCCTGAGTGGACTCTGTTTGTTGACGGCGCCTCTGGTTCTGAACACCAAGGAGCTGGAGTAATTCTCTCTGGTCCCAAAGGTATGGAAGCCATGAAATCCATCAAATTCAGGTTTAATGTCATCAACAATGTGGTAGAATATGAAGCCCTCATAGCAGGTTTATGCCTCGCCAGAAGAGCTGGTGTGAGAAACCTAAAGGCCCACAGCGATTCTCAGCTTGTGGTCCGACAGATGGTGAGGGACTACAACGTGAAGGACCTAACCTTGGCAAAGTATCATGACCTCGTGACAAAGCTCATACAAGAGTTCGACGCGGTACACATCGAGAGCGTGCCTCATCAAAATAATACTGAAGCAGATATTTTGGCCAAGTCAAAAAAGTCCACCGAAGTGCTAAGTCACCCGAGCATAGTAATAATGAGCACAACAACCTTGAAAAGAGGATGGAATGTTGGGTTTCGGGAGCCAAACAGCGCAGCGGAATTTAACCGAAACGCTCTAGGATCCAAGTGAAACGGGGTAAACCAGGTGTGCGAAAATTTTCATACCTAATTTTCAGTTGAGATCTCTCACTCAACTGCAGAGTCGAATCGAAAAACCTGAATAGTTTACATGTTCAAGCTCTCTATGGTATCCGCACGAGCCTCTCAAGATCACCACGCTTCCACCACGTCCCGGCAGATGCGTTTCTCTTGCGCTTGTAGTGCTAGCTTGCGTCCTCCAAGGAAATAGCAAGAGAAGAGTGCGGCTGTCCTTTTGGGAGGCCAAGGCAAGGAGACCTGTGAATTTCTCACTAGAAGTTGTATTTATAGTGAGACCCAACTTCCAGGCCTAATAGGTTTCAAAGCCCTAATCCAATTAGGCTTTAAATTTGGGCTTAATAATGGCTCAACTCTTGGGCCCATTATTAATACGAAATTAAAGTAAAACCATAACCCAAATAATTAGCCCATGCCCTCTAATGATCCAAATAGCTCTATGTGTGCGACCCAATAGGCTCTTGCCATGTTGGCAATGATCATAAATCACATTTATGATCATAAGCAACAAGCGGTGTGTAGCAACACATCATTGCTACCCAAGTGACAAGATTGTCGGTCAATCGACTAAACCTTTATGATCAACACCGATATATGCCATTGTCCCTTTGTCCAAGATATCAAGACTAAGCACGAGACATGGAATGTGTCACTCTCATATAGCCCAATCTTTGGTTTCTTGATTACTGAGTAGACCAACTTAAATTGATGACATTGATATCGTATATCAACTCATCGGAGCATAGCCATGCATTTTCTAAGTCCCACTCTATCAAGGCGCCCGAAGATATCACTCCCGTTACATAGGAGGGACAAATCCCATCTTGATCATGCAAATCCCTCCGCATGATATGTGACATACCCAATGACCTCCTTCAAGTTCACTCAGTTATGAGCAACAAAGAAAAGTATCAAAGTATGTGACTCACATGTAGGGAACCTTCATGATCTTAGGTCGAAGGACTACATATACCATGATCACTATGAGAATCACTTATGACACTCATATAACGATCCATGAAGTGTTCTCATGGTGGGTCGGTCCAGTACACAAGTTCTCCAACTTGTACCCATATGTAGACTACATATCTCGTATTAGTCTCCACATATGCTAGTCGTTATGTATTATTGCAACCCGCTCCACAATAATACTAGACCAGGGATGTTTAAGAATATCATTATTCTAGGCTTAGAATTATGTTTGTTAAGTTACGCAGAAACAAAACAACAAACATAATTGCTAGATTAATGCCTTAATAAAATATCATGACTCAATGTGCAAAAATACAATCATGTCATGATTGGCTTTTGGGCACAACACTAACATGGAAAAGTCCCATAAAAAAGTATCTTATGACTTTAGAGCTCCCCAAAGACCCTCACGAGGTGGCAAGAGTGCGAAGATGCTCTGGACGATATTTCCTAATCGGAGAAGAGTTATACTGACAAGGGTATGCAAGTCCACTGCAGAGCTGTGTCGATGAAGAAGACGTCGAGACAGTCCTCAGAGAAGTCCATGAGGGGGCCTGTGGTTCCCACATAGGAACTGATGCTCTGGCAAGCATACTACTCTGCCAAGGATACTTCTGGCCCAGCTTAAGGAAGGACACAAGGCAATTTGTCCAGAAATGTGAAAATTGCCAAAGACATGCTAACATGTAGAGGCTACCCTCGGAAATGATAACTTCGGCTAATTACCCCGCCCTTTCACAGTATGGGGGATTGACCTCATCAGGCCTTTCCCAACAACACTTGGAGGAGTGAAGTTCTACATAGTCACAGTAGATTACTTCACTAAGTGGATTAAGGCAAAGCCCCTGGCAACCATTCGGTGAAGGATATACAGAAATTCATCTGGAAGAACATCATATGCAGATTCAGCATACCAAGGGTGATAGTGGCCGAGAATGGTTCCCAGTTTATTGACAAGGGATTCCAAGAATTCACTACCGACCTCGGGATAAAAATGCACTTCACCCCGGTAGCCCATCCTCAGAGCAACGGATAGGTAGAGGTGTCCAACAGAACCATAAAAGATGGTTTGAAAAAGAGATTGAAGCAAGCAAAAGGAAAATGGCCAGGAGAACTGCCTAGCGTACTATGGAGCTATCAGACAACAACCCGAAGGGCCACAGGTGAGACACCTTTCTCACTCATCTTCGGCACGGAGGCCATCATTCCTATCGAAGTGGTTCAGCCATTGGTTAGGGTTCAAGTGTTCGATGAGGAAGGAAACGACCTCAGGTTGAGAACCAAGCTGGACTTAATTGACGAACACAAAGAAGTGGCTGAGCTTAGAAGAAAGGCTTTTCAGCAAAAGGTAGCCATAACGGTGAACTTGCAGGTCTAGCAAAAGGGAATAACGAAGGGGGACCCTGTCCTCCGAAAGGCTGAGGTTAAGCCCCGAAGACCATCCCACAGAGTACTTCGGGCAAACTGGGAAGGGCCTTATTTGGTTCTTGATAAAGTTCGGCCAGGAGTATACAAACTCGGTGATACCGAAGGTGGAGAGCTGAGGAATACATGGCATTCAGATGTCTTGAAAAAATTCTATACTTAGAATGTTTTCCAAGGAAATTAGTCCAACCAAGGGAGCCTAGCTGAACAAGGTGTAAGAGCCTATGCACAAAAAACAATACATTTTCTCCAAAGAGGTTTTAGACCGAATACGGCTGCATAAATAGGCGAAGTTTTGCCAAAGAATGTTAGCCGAAACTGGTCCTATGTACACAGAAGGCGTTTATCTGAATAACAAGTGCGGGGATTACCTGCTATTTTCTCGAGGAGCTTAGGCCGAAAATGGTTGAGTTAACCCTCGATACCAAAGATAGTATAGAATAAACATATTCTCAGACTTAGCCAAATTCTGGAGGACAAAAGGAATTTTATTACATTGAGCCTTATTACGACAAGGAGGAGGATTATAGGAAGAAGATTACAAAAAAGAAGAAAAATGAAAAGTCCTAGATGCCTAAGGGACTTCATCATCTTGAGTCATCCCATCACGAACCTCCTTTGTTGTGACCTTTGGCACCGGAGGAAGAAAGGGGAGATTAACATATTCAATCTTTGACCATGCCCAACGAGGCCCCTCAGGAATGTTCAGGCTAGCAAGAAAAGAGAGGTCGAGGTCGGGATACTTCGCCAGGACTTGGTGCCGAGCCAAACAGAAGTCGTCCTGGAATGCAACCTTAGTTGCTTGAACAGCTTTGTCCTTCTCAAAACCCAATTCGTTCAGCTCCTCCCTCAGCACAACGACCTCCTTCTCCAGCTTCTTCATCTTCTTCTTCTTCTTCGTCACCTTCTTCAGAGCATCGACCTCGGCTTGGAGTTTGGCAATGTCAGTAAAGGCCTTCGTCAGGAGAGCAGAGTCCCCCTCCTTCTACTTTTGATAGTGATGGCGATCAGGGCCATCAGTATCTCCACTGTGTGTCGTGGAGAATGCAGCAGGAGTTTTCGGAGGTGTAGGCGAACCCTGAAAAAAGGTGCTCTATGTGGATTGCCTGTGATGGCCGGCAGCATCTTTGCGTGGCAGGCATGATGAGGTCGAGAAGGACTTTCGGTATGAGAGAGAGGTCTGAAACAGGGATTCCTCAGGAGGACTGGCTTGAAACACTCAGAAAACAGGGTTTAGGAGGTCCCCGGAGTGATTTTCCAGGGAGGAGCCTCCGACGCCCAAGTCAGTGCTTTGGGAGAGAGGTAGAGAGAGATCGAGAGAGGTCGAGAGAGGTCCTTTCCCTGTGACCATTCCCCTGGTATGTATAGGAGGTGCTGAGCCCTTCAGATTGCAGCACGTGTATGGACGAACACCATCCGTACTTCTGGGCGTGGGGGGCCCTTAGCCGCCTGCAGGCTCTTCGAGCCACGAGCTGCGATAATCATAGCCCTACATGACAGGACATAGGTAGTGGTGAGACGTCAGAGTGCCTACGAGGACACCGTGTAGGGTTTACGGGCGTAATGTCAGAGGCTCCTTGATGGCTCTTACCGTACCTCCGAGGTCCCCTTGGTTGATGTCTCACTTCGGAGTGAGGGACATTTTCCTGGAGTCACAGTGGTACTTCAGGGCATTTCCTGGCTCCGAAGTTAGCCCTTCGGGGGACTTGCACCTGTAGAAGGTGGCTGGAACTTCTCCCCGAAGCTGACTCGGTCACCCTCCTGATGGAGGTGATACGGTAGTTTCCCGAGGTAGGTATTGGCGGGCTGCTGAGGTCGCGTGCCTCAAGCATTTGGCTCCCTCCTTTCCGGGGTCCTTAGGTGTTCAGGGCGATAGCACTTTGGCTATCAGGTAGCCCTCATTCTCCAAAGATAGTGCGATGACCTTCGCGTTGAGGCCACACAACTTCTAGGAGAATTCTTGAGAGAGCTCCTCCTGACTCTTCAAGAACTCATCCCGAACTTTGGCTACCTTTTCCTTGGCTATTTTGTTCAGCTCGGCGTACTTAACAACCGAGCTGGCATAAAAAACCTTGGCTCTCTCCAAATGTTCTTTGGTCTGAGATCAGATCGAAGACTGCTTTGCTGCCCATGCTCGAAAATATCCACTGTAAGCCAAGAGCTGCAAAGAGGAAAGACTTCACGATTAGGATCAAAAGACTACAAAAGATTAGAAAAATTTGCTAAGTCCCAAGAAGCTCACCTAGGTAGCATGTTCAGACATCCACGCAAGGAGGACCTCCTCGTTCGGGAATTCCAAGGCCAGAGATTTGAGCGTGGCTTAGGTGAGCACGCCCCTCGCCATTTCGGGAGCCATTTGCTGGCTGTCTTCGGAGAACAAGTTCATGTCCTCTGTGGAAGACTAGAAAGGCTCCCTCAGAACCTTATCCTTCGGGATATGGGAGTCCCGAAGCGCCCGCTTCTGGGCGTGCTCCACCATCCACGCCGAGGGTGCTAGTTCCTCTGCAAAATCACGCCGAAGTTCCAAACGATGCCCATCAGCATCTTCACTGTATGACATAATTAGACTTGGAAGGACTTCCGGTGAGGGAGAAGCGCCTGGGCGAGAGATTCCCGAGGAGAGATCGCCCGAAACACTCAAAGGGTAAAAGTTAAGAGGTCCCCGGAGTATTTTTCCAAGGAGGAGCCTCCGATGCCCAAGTCAGTATATGGAGAGAGGGGAAGTAGTAAGAATATGAAGAATGTATCTTTTTCTCTCCCTCCTGTCCCTGTACCTCTACTGAGGCCATTTCCAATATATATATATAGGAGGGTGTGAATAAACCTGCCTGACATAACTCGCTCAGATTATGACAGATATTCGGTTGGATGCAATCTGTACGTTTAGGCGTGGGGGCCCCTAGCCGGCTATAGGCCGTTCTGACGAAAGGTCAAGGCCAGGGTTGGTCTGTGTGACAGGGTGTGTGCGGCGGCGGCGGCGTGTCAGAGCGTGTATGAGGGCAGCGTGTTGTGTACCAGGGCGGCATGTCAGAGGCTCCTTAATTGTTTCTGCCATGTTCCCAAGATCCCTTCGGTAGAAGAGAGCTCTTCGGAGCCGGAGGGCTTTATTCCGAGATCGTTTCAGTAATTCTGGAGCCCCTTTCTCACGGATGCTCCCCTTCTGGGGCACTTTCCCCTGCCGAGGGTGGTAAGTCTTTCTCCTTTGAAGCCGGTTCGGTCATCTTTCTGGGGATGGCGATGCACAGCCTTCCCGAGGTCTGTACTACCATTTCCAGGGGTGATGACGGATCACCGAGGTTGAATGTTCGGGATGTCAGACCCCCTTTTTCCAAGGTCGGTGATCGCGCTCCCTGTGGGTCACGCTTGGCTTTCCGTGGGTGATGCTTTGCCCGAGCTTATCGATTTGGAGGGCGATAGCATTTAGGCTATCAACTTGATTTCTTGGTTTGTTAACCAAGTTTGCTCACCATTTGGTGTCCAATCCATACATTACACTTAGGACTTAAGTATAGTATTGTCTGGCTCATTATTTTGCCACCTTCCATCAAATTGCTCCTGAAGTTTAGATGTAGTGCCTCTGGCACTCTCATGGAGTACTTACATTGTGTAGCCCTTCTTTCCGTACTTGTGACTTGTATTACTCATATATTCACGTAATGCACTTTATGTGCACATCTTATTATAGGCTAGCTCCTATACAAGCCATAGACATGACAAAACCAAGGCCCTCGGGATGTGCTCATGCAGCCCCATAGGTGATCACGGCCACTAGCCCATGGGATCATGGCCATGCTCGGATGAGTTGATAGAAGATATCAATGTCATTAGTTTAAGTTGGTCTACTCGGTAATCAAGAAACCAAAGATTGGGCTATACGAGAGTGACACATTCCATGTCTTGTGCTTAGTCTTGATATCTTGGACAAAGGGACAATGGCATATATCGGTGATGATCATAAAGGTTTAGTCGAATCATCGACAATCTTGTCACTTGGGTAGAAGTGATGTGTTGCTAGACACCGCTCATTGCTTACGATCATAAATGTGATTTATGATCATTGCCAACGTGGTAAGAGCCTATTGGGTCACACACATAGAGCTATTTGGATCATTAGAGTGCATGGGCTAATTATTTAGGTTATGGTTTCACTTTAATTTTGTATTAATAATGGGCCCAAGAGTTGAGCCATTATTAAGCCCAAAATTAAAGCCTAATCGGATTAGGGCATTGAAACCCATTAGGCCTGGAAGGTGAGTCTCACTATAAATACAACTTTTACTGAGAAATTCATGGGTTTCCTTGCCCTATCCTCCCAAAAAGACAGCCGCACTCTTCTCTTGCAATTCCTTGGAGGACGCATGCTAGCACTGCGAGCGCAAGAGAAATGCATCTGTCGGGACGCGGTGGAAGCGTGGTGATCCTGAGAGGCTGGTATTGATACCATAGAGAGCTTGAACACGTCAACTGTGACAGTTTAGTGATTCGACTCTACAGTTGAGTGAGAGTTCTCAACCGAAAATTAGGTATGAAAATTTTCAAACACCCGGTTTACCCCGTTTCACTTGGATCTTAGAGGGTTTTGGTTAAATTCCGCTGCGCTATTTAGCTCCCGGAACCCAACAATAACTTTGGCTACAGTACCTCAAATGTAGAAATTCCAAATTTCAGTTAGGTCTCTAGATGTGCTCTTGGTGCGGTCACAATTTCACACCAAGATTCCTTCCACACATCGAGATATAGAACTTGAAGTGCAGACTCAAAATTATAGTCACTTTATGGCCATTTTGCCCATACAAAATTTCATAAGCGTGCAAACACTTCATTCACAAGGGGAAAGCCTCCAACGCTACACCATATATATCCAATACAGATAGGAAATACATTATCTTGCATCTAGCAACTTTATGTGGCTAAAAAAAAATTTACAAGTAAGTAGCCTATCATTCACACTTAGGCAGCTTTGCACCACATCACATACATAGCCAAAACATTACTCAAATTTCACATGCTTGTCTCATTTTATGTAGACTACATGTGCATGCATACATGCACTACATAATGGTCTTAACCCAGCTAAATATGCACCCTAAGCTACAGGAGTGCCTGAGACACAATGGACTCCAGAAACAGGATGCTAGATAGCTGCTGCATAACACATTAAGCACCATCACTTAAAAACCAAATTTGCTCCTAAAGTCACCAAACTTTCCAGATCACAACTAGACATATGGAACTTTAAGTACCTAAAAATTCAAGTTAAAAATCAAACCACAAGGGTTAGTTTGATAGTGATCTTTCAGCTGGAGCTGAAATAACAAAAGGAGTAAGTTTCATTGAAAAACTTAGTAAGGGTAACACTTGGCCTCAATAGGCAATGTAACCATCATCAAAACCTGCATCCAAAGATACTAAAAGACAAAAGCACTGTGGATATATACAATATATAGCAACCAAATGTAGCAGCCATTGACAACCAACAAACACATGTAATGCGACAACAACATATACCTTAGGTTAGTCCATAAACCACATAATAAACATAACCAAATCACTATGGCAGCCCTGCTGAAGCTAACGGTTGGTCTTAGGAGGACTTTAACACTAGTTAGTACTAACTTGGGGCTCTAAAAACCCTAATTTCACAACCATCTTTATGCACTTCACATAGGTCACAAAACCTTTAATAAGTGCACTCCCCTCACTAAGCTTGGTTGATCAAGCTCATGGCTCTCTTCCAAGCTTGGCCCTAGCTCCATGGTTACTTGAAAATATAGAAAACAACCCATGTGAGTAAGAGAACCCTTACCAAAGTGGCTAGGCCAAATATCAACCTTGATGCTTGAGGTATCCAAGCAATAGCTCTAGTTTGGTTCCACTTGCTTCCTTTTGCCTTCAATTTCAATCAATTGAAAGTTTGAAGGTGTGGTGGCTATGGAGGAAGTATGGCTATGTTCTTGGGCTAGAGGAGGCCAAAATAAGAGAAAGATAAATGAGTTGGCCACTTAAATGGGCTTAAATGAGCTTAAGGGGACAAAACACATTTAACAAGCTTAACCTTGCTTTATGTCCTTTTCCTTGCTACAAAAGCTTGGTGTATTAAGCTTAATTTCTTGGTGCACATTTGACCATATCCCTACCATGCCTTAGCTTCCCTCCCTTGAGTGGAATAACCCCAAATTTTCTCCATTTGAATCAAGTCAAAAGCATAAACAACTAAAGACGTACACTAGGACACTTAGATCCTTAAGCCCTTTTTGTGTTTTCTTTGCCCACACTTGTCTTCCATAAGCAATTTGGTCCTCAAATATACCATTCATATCCTCCCCATAACTCTTGAAAGCTCTTTTTTGAGAGTTTTTCAATTCAGTACCCAAATTTCTAAAATGTTACAAAAAAGTCCATAGGTTGGTAGACAAACAAGCAATCATTAAGGCTTTTCTTGGGGCCCAAGTTACCAACTTAGAACACTTTTAAGGAGGTTTTGATCATATCTTTTACCACTCACACTTCAACCACTACGGTGAGAATTACATGATCTAATGGTTTTTGACCATTATGCCACATTTTGTAATTCTCCAATTTTTGTGAGCACTGTAGCCAAAGATATGATGTTGCAAAGTTAGCTAAGTTACTATTTATTTGGTTAGAGTTTTGTAACAAACTTAAAAAATCTATAATATGATCCATAGGTGGGCTATTGATGCAAAACCAATTTCCCTGGTTTTTTTAAAGACTTTACTTCGTAATGGGATTAATAAAACACAAGGGTACATGGCTAGATTAATACAATTTTTTGGAGAAAGATTTGGGTGTAGTGGCTGGACACATGAATCTAGTAAGATTCCATCATGTGTGGTAGCCAAGATTAAGACTGGTGCTAGTGTTTTCCTTCCTTGTTGCCATAGTGTGCATAAAATTTGAATATATGTGTAATGGTTGGACTAATATGTTTGTATTTACATAGTGCCCAAGAGGGCCACTTGGGTATGTACATACTAAGAGTATTGTTCTGATGGCCTGCAGGACATACCAAACCTAAGGGTTTAAATGCACAATTTTGGCAGCATAACTAGACTACCTTAGAGTAGGTAACAGATGTTGGTATCAAAGCATGGTTTGCAGATGTACATAGCATATAGTTACATTGTGCATCCTAGCTACATACATGAACTCAGTTTGGTTAGCTGCTAGTGTCAACTACCTTTAAAATACCTATGATCTTCATATGTGCTCTATGAGGAATCATGAACAGGTAGTAAACATGGTTACCACGAGGAGAGGGGAACCACCGCTAATACCTCCTACTGAACCTAGGCAACAAAGGGAAAGATAGGAAAGGGGAATCAGGGCCAAGAAGGGGCACCAAACCTTGAAGTGCGACAAGTCTGGTTAAAGCTTCAAAGGAACTTAGCTGTAGTCAATGAAAACTTAGAAAGGCTAATACAAGCACAATTGCAAGGAGTCCAAGTAACAACAGTAGAACCAGTTTAGAATGTATAGTAGGAATTAGAAAAGGAAGCCAAGAACACTTCTGAGCATGTTTTATCTGGAAGATTGGAAAATAGAAATGATGAAGCTGAGGACAGGAGAAATCTGAGAAGAAGAAGAGTAAAATTTGAGATTGGTTAGGTGTCCAGAACCACTGCCTTAGCCTATGACCATTCCTCCACCAGGAATGAAATTAGGGAAGGGCATGAGAGAAGAGGTAGGAGAAGGCATAGAGACAGTAGAGAGCATCAACATGTTGAGGAGTCTCACAGATCTAGGAGGCAAAGAGCTGAGGATTTGGAAGGTGTGAGCACTCTGAGCACTTCAATACAGTGACCATATTTAGTACTTCTGTTACCACTCTAACTACATCAATATAGTAACCATATTTAATGTAAGCACCAGGAGTTGTGCATGTTTTGTAGGCCATCAGAACAATGCTCATTATATTACCCAAGTGGTCCTCTTGGTCTTTATGCAAATATATGTATATTGGTCCTACCATCACATACGTATTCACATATAATTTCATTTGGAAAATCAATTCTTTATTCCTAGCCAATATGGGAATTTGAGTAAAATCGCCAATGGCATGTAAAATGATATGCACCCTTGGTACCATTGGTGCCCATTTCACGTGTCCAAACTTTTACACCATGTCCAACTCAAATTCTACCCATGTTCCCCTATGCCCTAGGGTTCTTAAACCTTTTAATATACTTAAAGCTTCATAGGGAAACAATATGAGGCATTAAATGCACACAAGTTTGCAATTATGGATTTTATACTCAATCAGGTAAAATTGACCATATCAATAGTACATAAAAAAATAAGTGAACTTTGACAAGCTATAACTCTATCTACAGGTTACCGAATCTAGTGATTCAAAAGCCAAATTATTCATCTTGAAGTGTTGTATGTGTGGTAAAACTTTCATAGCCAAATTCATTATGTAAAGTATGTTATGGCACTTAGAGTACAGGGTACGAAATTTGTACAACTAATGACCATAATACCCATACAAAATTTCATAAAATTCATACACTTCATTTCCAGGTGCAAAGCCAGCATGGACAGGTTCTTACATGTCATAGACACTTGGTAAAGCCATTCCCCTAAATTTAAGGCATTCCATAACTATTACATATAATTTTATTTAAAATAGCCACTAAGTTGCAAAATGGATAGAATTGAACATTGAAGCTCAAACATCACTTTATTCATTCATATATCATCCATACATCATCCATAGGTTATTCACATGCATAGATGATTCATACATATGTCCTGGGTTAGTTGGGTATCTACACTAGCTTCTTAGAGACCCTTACAAACACAATGCACTACAGAAACTTCAAAAGATAGCTGCTGCGTAAGGCAGAAAGTACCAACACTAAAATTAGAAAATGTGCTCTAAAAATCATGAAACACTCCAATTTAAAAATAGACATATTAAATTTTATATACCTAAAATTTCATAGGAAAACTCAAACTAGAACTATTAGTTTGAACATTATCTTTCTGGTGTTCCTAAAAATTGAAGTATGATCTTTGTAAACAACTTAGTAAGGGCTTTCAACATAAAGTCTTCCATAGCAACGTACTACCTGAAATCCAAAGACATAAAAACATACAAAAATAACACATACACATAATATGGCAACCATATACACCAACAAACATAGCAACAAACACATGCAATGCTGGCAGCAATAACAAATTAGGGTTAGTCCATAAGCATTCAACAAAACAATAAGATATCACTTTAGTAACAATATAGCAGCCCTCCCCAAGATTTTGCTTGGTCTTAGGAATCTTTTAGGTCTTAGTTAGTACTAACCTGGGCTCTAGAAGCCCTTCTTTCTTGCTGCCATCTTTAGCATGGTAACACTAAGGCCGAAACCTTCCCATGCTTCTTTCCCCTTAACGTATACTTGGTTCCTTGACCTTTTTGCTCTCTTCAAAGCATGGTCTTAGCTTCATGGATGTTTGGAAATACAATAAAAAATCCATGAAACTTAAGGAAACCCTTACCTTAAGGTATGAAAGCTGAGACCCTAGATGAACCCGAAAACTAGGAATTTTTTGCTCTTTGTTGAATTCTCTTGTTTTCTCTTGCTTCTCTTGATTTCTTAAGGCATGGTGGTTATGGAGGAATATGGAGTAGTTTAAGGAAGAACCCTAGCAGGTGGAGGTCAAATTTTTGGAAGAAATGGGGAGAAAATGATTTTTTTCTAGCTTTATTTCTTTCTTGGTCTTTAGTAATGGCATGTTTTCAAATTTGGCAAACTTTAGGCCACACTTGGACAACTTTTTTACTAGCCATTTGGGATGAGAAAATGATAGTTTTTGACCTCTTTTAACCTTGGTCAAGGGTCATCTTCACCTTTAGAGATGTTTGGGACACTTAAGCCCTTTAGTGTCCTTAAGCATTAAATGACTAACTTCGCCTCCTTGAGCACTTTGGTCCCCAAAAATATCCTTAGTTCTATCCATGTCCTTTCCTCATAATTCCATACATGTCCTTTCCATAACCATCTTTGGAAATTTGTGCAATTGA
This sequence comes from Aquilaria yunnanensis, assembly GCA_039654915.1. NCBI lineage: Eukaryota > Viridiplantae > Streptophyta > Magnoliopsida > Malvales > Thymelaeaceae > Aquilaria > Aquilaria yunnanensis. Next base: position 50,093,698 of record CM077594.1, on the reverse strand, counting down.
GTACCCAACCTTTGTAACCTTACAATTTAGTCCATAGGTTACTTGAAAATTAGGCAATATGCCAATGCTTTCTTAAGGACCAAACTATCATTGTTTGTGCCACTTAAGGGAGTGTATATTGAATACTTTACACTTCACAATTTCATACATTGGAAAAAATTAAAGCATATAAGTTTAGGTCCTTATGCTATAATTTTCCATTTTTGTGAAGGTGCTAATAGAAGGCCTAGATGAAGTCAGAATGCTGGAGAGGTTCCAAGGACTAAGGCCTCCACAGTTTGATGGAAGAGTTGGGCTAGAGATGGCTGAGGAGTGGTTAATTTTCATAGAGAAGACGTTTGAGAGGATGCCACTCAGCACCACCAAGAGAGTATCACTTGTTACTTACAATTTGGTAGACAGTGTAGAGATGTGGTGGTGGAACACCAGAGATAGGTATGTTGTCCAGAGAGGTAGAAGGCTATAAGGAGATATAGGGATGACCTAGCCAGATTTTACTTAGTTTCTCTAGGAGCAATATATTAGTGATGTAATCAAGGACATGAAGCAAGCTAAATTTGATGCTTTAAGGCAGGACAACCTAAGTGTCCTAGAGTATGAGCACACATTCAATCAGTTGGTAAAGTATGCTCCCTAGTATCATGGACTGGAGGAGTTGAAAGCCAAAAGATTTTTTAGAGGCCAAAAATCAGATATCAATAAGGCTATGAGGCCATTTAGAGCAGTGACAAATTATGAGGTAGTGCAGAAGGCTCTATTAGTAGATCAAGAGGAGTATGAGAGTAGATACTTTGCCAGTGGACCTGGGAAAAGTAGCCACTTAGGAGGCAAGCAGAAGAGGCCATTACATGGAAAGCAAATTGCCAAGAGTTCCCATCTGGGTGGTGAGGGCAAGGTTAAGGGGAAAGTCCCTGGCCTAAGGTGCCCTTAGTGTAAGAAGTTTTATGGAAAGAAACCTTGCTACTTTGACACCCAGATATATCTAAGATGTGGTGCCATGGATCATTGGATTAAGGATTGCCCACATGCTCAAGGAAGAAGGGCAGAAGACCAAGGTCCAATGAGGCCTACTCGAGTAGGACCAGGAGAGGAAGCACCCAGGGAGGGATAGTAGAGACTAGTTCCTCCAGTGCTGAGAGCTGATAGTGTTCCAAGTGGAGAAACCAGACACACCATAGTAGGGAGGAGCACTAAGAGGTAAGATTTACCTAAATGGTATACCTGTTAGTGTTCTATTTGATACTGGTGCATCTGTGTCTATAATGGCTAGGAAATTTGTTGATGCCACAAATTTGCTTATTGAAATCATGCCTAGTGTATCCTTAGTGAAAACAATAGGTAGTCAATGTCTTTTTACTAATGAACTATCTAAGGATTGTGAGCTAGTAGTAGGAAAGACTAAGGTTATGACTAATATACTAGTGTTGGACATTCCTAAGTATGATATAGTACTGGGTATGAATTGGCTTGCTATGCATAACATAGGAATTGATTGTGCTAAGAGGTAAATTACATTGCCTAACGGTGAAGTGCATGCATTAGTGAATTCTAGGGAATTATTAATGCATGGCATAGAACTAAAGGTACTAGATGAGATACCTGTGATTTCTGAGCATGATTATTGTTATGCATTGAATGAATTGCACTATGATGAGGAAATGGATAGAATAACTATAGTGAGAGACTTTCCAAGGAAATGGAAGTTGAGTCTCACTATAAATACAACTTTTTGTTGGGTTTCGGGAGCCAAACAGCACAGCGGAATTTAACCAAAACCCTCTAGGATCCAAGTGAAACGGGGTAAACCGGGTGTTCGAAAATTTCATACCTAATTTTCGGTTGAGATCTCTCACTCAACTGTAGAGTCGAATCACAAAACCTAAACAGTTGACGTGTTCAGGCTCTCTATGGTATCCACACGAGCCTCTCGGGATCACCACGCTTCCACCACGTCCCGGCAGATGCGTTTCTCTTGCGCTTGCAGTGCTAGCTTGCGTCCTCCAAGGAATTGCTAGAGGAGAGTGCGGCTGTCCTTTTTGGGAGGCTAGGGCAAGGAGACCTGCGAATTTCTCACTTAAAAGTTGTATTTATAGTGAAACTCAACTTCCAGGCCTAATGGGTTTCGAAGCCCTAATCCAATTAGGATTTAATTTCAGGCTTAATAATGGCTCAACTCCTTGGCCCATTATTAATACGAAATTAAAGTGAAACCATAATCCAAATAATTAGCCCATGCACTCTAATGATCCAAATAGCTCTATGTGTGCGACTGATACAATCAAAGAAGGCACAACCAAGGAAGGCAAGGACCCACTGAAGGTTTTTAGTGGACCATTGACAAGGAAAAAGGCTAAGGAGCTCACTAGTGCACTTCAAGCTCGGATGTTGACAGATTGGCGATATTCTGGTGGAAAAATCATATATTGATCCAAACAGATCATAATTGAGTGATTCTTGATTCATTGGAAAGCTAACATCTAGAGCTACAAATCATATGAAGACCATGAAACCCATTTTGCACGATAAGGAGGTCCAATTTAGCTTCAAAGTCGCGATTTACGAGTTATCGCTGGTTTAGAAGCAGTTGCAGTATTTTGGGAATATCTTTCTATTCAGAAGTCCATTTTGTGTGATTCAAGTGTGGTTTCGAAGCTAAGGAAGAGATCTACAACTTTCATGTTTTACATTTTGAGAAATCATGGCTGCATGAAGTTCTAATTGCAGCTTGAAGTTGAAGACACAAGCAGGAAGCTCCTGAGAAGACTATTTTGTGGTTTTTATGGCCAATCTTATTTTGTAACGTATTTTATTTTATGTTCCTGTTTATTTAAATTATTTAGGATTTTATTTAGGCCATGGAAGTGATTTAGGTCACTTAGGATAAATGGAATTCGCTGCACACCTTAAACATGTGTTAAAAGGGTGTAGGAATCCTAGTTTGACTAGGTTTTCTTGAGTCCTTTGTAACTAGGTTTCCTAGGTGACTTGGGCTGCGAATTTTGCCCAGATTTTTACCCTAGTTTAGGCCTATATAAAGGCACATATTCTGGATGTAAACACACAGAAAATTTTCGAAATAATATTGCTCTTTGGAGAGGTTATGTCTTTGGTTCTTTGTGGACTGCCTTGGTGCACAATTGTGCTTGTGTTCTTGGAGTTCTATACTTCTCGTTTCTAATCACAGGTTGATTAGGGGTGGGGGTCTTCAAACCCAGTCTCTTTGATGTCTTGTGGAGCTTGAAAACATCTTGGGCGAGTTTCATGGTCTTTATACCATCGGGGTTCGCATCAGCGACCCAATAGGCTCTTGCCATGTTGGCAATGATCATAAATCACATTTATGATCATAAGCAATGAGCGGTGTCTAGCAACACATCATTGCTACCCAAGTGACAAGATTGTCGGTGAATCGACTAAACCTTTATGATCTTCACCGATATATGCCATTGTCCCTTTGTCCAAGATATCAAGACTAAGCACGAGACATGGAATGTGTCACTCTCGTATAGCCCAATCTTTGGTTTCTTGATTACCGAGTAGACTAACTTAAACTGATGACATTGATATCATATATCAACTCATCGGAGCATGGCCATGCATTTTCTAAGTCTTACTCTATCAAGGGGCCCAAAGATATCACTCCCGTTACATAGGAGGGACAAATCCCATCTTGATCATACAAATCCCTCCGCATGATATGTGACATACCCAATGACCTCCTTCAAGTTCACTCAGTTACGAGCAACAAAGGAAAGTATCAAAGTATGTGACTCACATGTAGGGAACCTTGATGATCCTAGGTCGAAGGACTACATATACCATGATCACTATGAGAATCACTTATGACACTCATATAATGATCCATGAAGTGTTCTCATGGTGGGTCGGTCTAATACACAAGTTCTCCAACTTGTACCCATATGTAGACTATATATCTCATATTAGTCTCCACATATGCTAGTCATTATGTATTATTGCAACCCGCTCCACAATAATACTAGACTAGGGACGTTTAAGAATATCATTATTCTAGGGTTACAATTATGTTTATTACGTTACGCAGAAACAAAACAACAAACAAAATTGCTGGATTAATGCCTCAATAAAATATCATGACTCAATGTGCAAAAATACAATCATCTCATCATTGCCTTTTTTGGGCACAACACTAACACTTTTAAGTGAGAAATTCGCAGGTCTCCTTGCCCTAGCCACCCAAAAGGACAGCCGCACTCTTTTCTTGCAATTCCTTGGAGGACGCAAGCTAGCACTGCGAGCGCAAGAGAAACTCATCTGCCGGGACGTGGTGGAAGTGTGGTGATCTCGAGAGGCTCGTGTGGATACCATAGAGAGCCTGAACACGTGAACTGTTCAGGTTTTGTGATTCGACTCTACAGTTGAGTGAGAGAACTCAACCGAAAATTAGGTATGAAATTTTCGAACACCCGATTTACCCTGTTTCACTTGGATCTTGGAGGGTTTCGGTTAAATTCCGCTGTGCTGTTTGGCTCCCGAAACCCAACAGTGGTATCAGAGCTACTGGTGAAACCCTAAATCGGGATTGAGTGTTGAATTGCATGATGCTATGTGTTCGATGGGTTTTCGGCCATGATTAATTAGATTGATTCATGATGCATGAAACCGGAATTCATAATGAACATATGAGATATATGAAGAAACGACACAAATTGGTTAATGAGATTAACCCGAAATTGATAGGTATGAGATACCTATATGGATTAGGATTCTTGCAATAGTTGCAAAAACCCTAGGTTTGTTCGGATTCGGCCTGTTCGGGCACCGAAAGTAAGGTATTTTTGGTGGCTTGAATGGAGGAGTCTCGGGTGCCTACTTTCTCGAAATAGAAGATTTCGGGCTAAGCAATTGTAAGACAATTTTTTGCGCCGGGGGGACCGCCGTATGCGAAGCGCCACATAAATAAAAACTGGTTAATCAACACGTGAAAATTGGCATGCATCTTTGTTGAATGAGATTTGACATGATATGCTGATTGGTGTTTGAAGCATGGTTCATGGTTATAGCCCTTGATTGGTTGTACTTGTAAATACGGCCTGCGAGTCGTGCCTTTTCTTATCACTCTCATTGTACATTCTCTTCTCACCTTACTCCCCTCGAATGTAACTCGAGGTTTCTATTATTGATCTAATGGTGCATTATGGGCTCATCCAAGGTGGTATGTCCAAGGATCATGCAAGGAGGTATGTCCAAGGAGGTGACAACAAAAGGGCAGCCAAGAAAGGAAGAGAAGGAGCTTGTGAAGACTCTTTTCTTTTCTTAGGCTTTTATGATATTCTCATTGGCTTGAGAATATCGCATAGTTTGGGCTATAACCATGTCATGTTTATTTCTTGTAAGCATGAGATGCATGTTTTACATTTGTATGTGATGCATGTATAAAACAACCGGAGATAACAAATTGGTGAGATCAAAAGATAAAATCCCTCAAACAAATATTAAGTCATTAAATGTGATGCCTTCCAAATGTTGGCACTCGTCAAGACTTTGATCAACATTAGGTGGGTTTGCCAAAGCAAAGCACCTATGTTCATCTTGGTAAGGCGCGATGGGATAATAGTGATATCCAAACTGCTAACTTTGGGTTTGACTTAACTAAGTCATCCTAATAGGATTAGGGACTTAGAGGCATAGAGTTGGGCTTAAGTTCATGAGATGAGCTTGGACAAGTGTTGTTCACCCAACTATCCAAGAGTTGCATAAGATGCAATTGGCAAGGAGTTGCCTACCTAAATAGCTGTAACTTGAGAGAAAAGCCAAAACTGACTCAGGTTGTGGTCAAATATGGATCTTGGCTCACTAGAATACCTTAGCACCGAGGTGTTCCGAAATAATATCGAGGGTTATTATTTTGAGGAAAATAGTGGGAGTATCGTTTAATAAAAGTCCTTATTAAATGAATTAAAATACATGACTCTTACACTGCATATTTACTGTTGTAGATAACCATGGCACAAAACACATCGACACTTTCGTTGCGATCAATCCTTGAGAAGGAAAAACTGAATGGGACCAACTTTCTCAAATGGTACCGAAACTTGAGGATAGTCCTCAAACAAGAGAGAAAGGGTTATGTCCTAGAGCAGCCCATTCCGAATGCGCCTGCTGCCACTGCTCCAAGAGCTGAAAGGGATGCTCACAAGAGGCATTCTGATGATGCTTTGGATGTTGCATGCCTCATGCTTATTACCATGGAATCTGAGCTTCAGAAGCAACATGAGAACATGGGGGCATTCGATATGATCGAACATCTCAAAATGCTTTTCCAAGAGCAAGCTAGGCATGAGAGGTTTGAGAGCTTTAAGGCATTGTTTCAGTGCAAGATGTCTGAGGGAAGTCCCGTGGGTCCTCATGTGCTCAAGATGATTGGGTACATTGAGAATCTTGAGAATTTGGGATTTGCTCTTCAGAAAGAGTTGGCTATTGATGTAGTCTTGCAATCGTTGCCTGAAAGCTACAGTCAGTTCGTCATGAACTATAACATGAACGACCTTGACAAGTCCCTCCTTGAATTGCTCAACATGTTGAGAACTGCTGAGCAAAACCTTAAGAAGGCTAAGCCCATTTTGATGGTTCAAAAGGGCAAGGGAAAAAGGAAAAGCCAACAAGAAGAAGGATAAAGCTAATGGAAAGTCCAATGCTAGTTCTTCTTCAGCTGCACTGAAACCAAAGGGTGGTGTGGCAAAGGAAGGGGAGTGCTTCCATTGTAAACAACCTGGACACTGGAAGCGCAACTGTAAGCTCTATCTTGAAGAACTTGCTAAGGAAAAGGGAAGTAAGACTTCCACTTCAGGTATTTTTGTTATAGAGGCTAACTTTTCTACTTCCTCATCTTGGGTATTGGATATTGGATGTGGATCTCACATTTGTGCAAATGTGCAGGATCTAAGTAGAAGTAGAAGATTGGCCCGAGGTGAAGTGGACCTACGTGTTGGAAATGGAGGAAGGGTTGCTGCCTTAGCCGTAGGGACTTATGTTCTCACTTTACCTAGTGGATTAGTTTTAGAATTAGACAACTGCTACTTTGTGCCTACTATTAGTAGAAATTTGATTTCTATTTCTTGTTTGGACAAGAAAAGTTTTTCATTTATAATAAAGGACAAATGTTGTTCTATTTATTTGAATGAAATCTTTTATGGTAGTGCTCAACTTAGCAATGGGTTGTATGTTCTAGACCTTGAAGATACAATCTATAATGTGAATACCAAGAAGGTCAGATTAAATGATTCAAACTCGACCTATCTCTGGCATTGTCGCTTGGGCCATATAAATGAGACCCGCATATCCAAGCTCCATGAGGATGGACTCTTGGACTCATTTGATTTTGAATCATATGAGACATGTGAGTCATGTTTGTTGGGCAAGATGACCAAAGCCCCATTCACAGGGCAAAGTGAAAGGGCTAATGACTTACTAGGACTCATACATAGTGATGTATGTGGCCCTATGTCTACACAAGCTAGAGGAGGTTTCTAATACTTCATTACTTTCACTGATGACTTCAGCAGATATGGCTATGTGTATCTTATGAGACACAAGTCAGAATCCTTTGAAAAGTTCAAAGAATTCAAGAATGAAGTAGAGAATCAACTCGGGAAGAGTATCAAAGTGCTTTGATCAGATCGAGGTGAAGAGTACTTGGATCGAGAATTCCTTGACTATCTGAAGGAGTGTGGTATAGTATCACAACTCACTCCACCAGGTACACCTCAATGGAATGGTGTTTCTGAAAGGAGAAATCAAACTCTGTTAGACATGGTTCGCTCTATGATGAGTCAAGCTGACCTTCCAAACTCCTTTTGGGGACATGCTCTAGAGACGGCCGCTTTTACACTAAACCGAGTTCCATCTAAATCGGTTTAAAAGATACCATATGAGATATGGAGTGGGAGGCGTCCCAATTTGTCTTTTATGAAGATTTGGGGCTGTGACGCTTATGTAAAATGTGAATCCTCTAACAAACTAGGGCCCAAATCTCAAAAATGTCTTTTTGTTGGGTATCCCAAAGAAACAAAGGGTTACTATTTCTACAATCCCTCTGAGCAAAAAGTGTTTGTTGCTCGAACTGGTGTCTTTTTGGAGAAAGAGTTTATCTCTAAAGGAACTAGTGGGAGGAAAGTAGAACTTGAAGAAATTCAAGAACAACAAGGAGACATCAAACCTGAAATGGAACCTGAATAGACACCACAAGATGTTGTGGCTCAAGAGTCTGTTCCTGTAGCACAAAGCCCACGTAGGACTGGTAGGACTCGGCGTGAGCCCGAGAGATATGGATTTCTCGTGACTCACACCGGTGATGTGATGCTCATGGATCAAGATGAGCCCACAACCTACCAACAAGCTATGTCATGGCCTGACTCTGAGAAGTGGCTAGTGGCCATGAAATCCGAGATGGAATCCATGTATGAAAACCAAGTATGGACTTTGGTTGACCCACCTGAAGGGGTAAAACCCATAGGGTGCAAATGGGTTTTCAAGAAGAAAACTGACATGGATGGTAATGTGATTACCTTTAAGGGATGATTGGTTGCAAAAGGTTTCAAGCAAATTCATGGTATTGACTATAATGAAACTTTTTCACCAGTTGCTATGCTTAAATCCATCCGAATTTTTTTTGCTATTGCTGCACACTATGATTATGAGATATGGCAAATGGATGTCAAAACTGCATTCCTAAATGGAAAGCTACTTGAGGATGTGTACATGACATAACTTGAGGGTTTTGTCACTCCTGGGAATGCCAATAAAGTGTGCAAATTACAAAGGTCCATTTATGGACTGAAGCAAGCTTCTCGAAGTTGGAATCTTCATTTTGATGATGCAATCAAAGAGTTTGGTTTTATCAAAAATGAAGATGAACCTTGTGTCTACAAGAAGGTTAGTGGGAGCGCTATTGTCTTCTTGGTGTTGTATGTAGATGACATACTACTCATCGGCAATGACATTCCTGAGCTACAGTCTGTGAAGACTTGGCTAGGGAAATGTTTCTCTATGAAGACTTGGGTGAAGCAGCCTATGTGTTAGGCATCAGGATCTATAGAGATAGATCTAGAAAGCTTCTTGGCCTAAGTTAAAGTACATATATTGACAAGGTGCTAAAGAGGTTTAGCATGGAAGATTCCAAGAATAGATTCCTGCCCATGTCACATGGTATCACTCTTTCTAGATCTCAGTGTCCAAGTACAACTGAGGAGAGAGAGCGCATGAGTAAGATTCCATATGCCTCACCAATTGGATCTATCATGTATGCCATGATATGTACTCGTCCTGATGTCTCATATGCTTTGAGCATGACGAGTAGGTACCAATCGAACCCCAGTGAAAGTCACTGGACAGCTGTTAAGAACATCCTTAAGTACTTACGAAGGACTAAGGATGCATTCTTGGTCTTTGGAGGTGAAGATCAGCTCGTTGTAAGGGGTTACACCGATGCAAGCTTCCAATCCGATAAGGATGATTTTATATCTCAATCTGGTTATGTGTTTTGTATTGGTGGTGGTGCTGTGAGCTGGAAGAGTTCAAAGCAAGAGACAGTAGTTGACTCTACAACAGAATCTGAGTACATTGTCGCCTCTGATGCTACGAAGGAGGCAGTTTGGATCAAGAAGTTCATCACTGAACTTGGAGTGGTTCCAAGCATTGCTGACCCGATAGAGCTCTATTGTGACAACAATGGAGCAATCGCACAGGCTAAGGAACCTCGATCTCACCAGCGATCCAAACACATACTCCGACGCTATCATCTCATCAGGGAGATCATCGAGAGGGGTGATGTAAGGATATGTAGGACTTCGACAGACAGCAACATTGCTGATCCACTGACAAAGCCCCTTACGCAGCAGAAGCGTGATAACCATTCTAGGTCCATCGGTATTAGATACATGGATGATTGGCTTTTAGTGCAAGTGGGAGATTGTTAGTGTTCTGCCCAAAAAAAGCCAATCATGAGATGATTGTATTTTTGCACATTGAGTCATGATATTTTATTGAGGCATTAATCCAGCAATTATGTTTGTTGTTTTGTTTCTGCGTAACGTAATAAACATAATTGTAACCCTAGAATAATGATATTCTTAAACGTCCCTAGTCTAGTATTATTGTGGAGCGGGTTGCAATAATACATAATGACTAGCATATATGGAGACTAATATGAGATATGTAGTCTACATATGGGTACAAGTTGGAGAACTTGTGTACTGGACCGACCCACCACGAGAACACTTCATGGATCGTTATATGAGTGTTATAAGTGATTCTCATAGTGATCATGGTATATGTAGTCCTTCGACCTAAGATCATCAAGGTTCCCTACATGTGAGTCACATACTTTGATACTTTCCTTTGTTGCTCGTAACTGAGTGAACTTGAAGGAGGTCATTGGGTATGTCACATATCATGCGGAGGGATTTGTATGATCAAGATGGGATTTGTCCCTCCTATGTAACGGGAGTGATATCTTTGGGCCCCTTGATAGAGTGAGACTTAGAAAATGCATGGCCATGCTCCGATGAGTTGATATATGATATCAATGTCATCAGTTTAGGTTAGTCTACTCGGTAATCAAGAAACCAAAGATTGGGCTATACGAGAGTGACACATTCCATGTCTTGTGCTTAGTCTTGATATCTTGGAAAAAGGGACAATGGCATATATCGGTGATGATCATAAAGGTTTAGTCGATTCACCAACAATCTTGTCACTTGGGTAGCAATGATGTGTTGCTAGACACCGCTCATTGCTTATGATCATAAATGTGATTTATGATCATTGCCAACATGGCAAGAGCCTATTGGGTCGCACACATAGAGCTATTTGGATCATTAGAGTGCATGGGCTAATTATTTGGGTTATGGTTTCACTTTAATTTCGTATTAATAATGGGCCAAGGAGTTGAGCCATTATTAAGCCCAAAATTAAATCCTAATTGGATTAGGGCTTTGAAACCCATTAGGCCTGGAAGTTGAGTCTCACTATAAATACAACTTTTAAGTGAGAAATTCGCAGGTCTCCTTGCCCTAGCCTCCCAAAAGGACAGCCGCACTCTTCTCTTGCAATTCCTTGGAGGACGCAAGCTAGCACTGCGAGCGCAAAAGAAACGCATCTGCCGGGACGTGGTGGAAGTGTGGTGATCCCGAGAGGCTCATGTGGATACCATAGAGAGCCTGAACACGTCAACTGTTCAGGTTTTGTGATTCGACTCTACAGTTGAGTGAGAGATCTCAACCGAAAATTAGGTATGAAATTTTCGAACACCCGGTTTACCCCGTTTCACTTCGATCCTGGAGGGTTTCGGTTAAATTCCGCTGCGCTGTTTGGCTCCCGAAACCCAACATGACCAATACACATAAATTTTCATAAAGCCTAAGAGGGCCACTTGGGTAATATACTGAGCATTGTTCTGATGGCTTACAGAACATGCATAGCTCATGCGAGATTGACACATTAAATATTGTCACTGTATTTAAGCTCTCAGAGTGGTAACACATACCACTCTAGAGTGGACATCCTATATGGAGGAATTGATATTGGCCGAGTCCCGGGTAATAAGTGAATAGAAAACTCCATATTTCTGTTAGCTAATAACCCTAGTAAGTTAGCGGGAAAAAATTTTGGAAACATATTTACAACAGGTACATCCTTCAGTTCCTCTACCACTTCATCATTGTTTAGGCCATAGTACTCATCCTCATGCACAATGGGAACCACATCAATCAATCGCAATGAGGTGGAGTTGACACTAGTTGCCAACCCACTGTCACAACTCACCCTTTCCCCCCTTCAGTTTTAAAGGTGATGGTTCGACTTGGATAGTCAATGTCAGCCTGGTGTCATCCCAACTAATCCATACTAAGTACCAAGTCATGTCCTTCTAGAGACATCATCTAGAAGTCTTAGTAAAATATGTAGTGGCCTATGTCAAAGGAGTAACTCAACACTTTTTCTCTGATGAAAGCTAGAGTAGGACCTACTATCCTAATGATCCTCATCTTTGGTACCTCAGTCCTGATTAAACATAATCTATCTACCAATCTAGTAGATATAACAAATAGTGATGCACCAGTGTAAAATAATACTCTTACACTAACATTATTTAACATAAATGTACCTTATGCCGCTGGATGCTTGTCTCGGTGCTCCAAGGTGAACACTAGCTACTGGGGTGGTCCTGTTCGATGTGCTCCTCCTCCAGCTCCTTGCTATGCTCCTATTCCACCATGTCCTCCTTACCCTGGCCTGGGCACAAGCCTCTGGGCAACTCTCTGCCCATCATGACGTGATTGGGCACAATCCCGAGTCCAATAGCCTAATTCCCATATGTCCAGCAACCCACCAAGTGATTATCAAGCTGCTACTGTCCTCCCAAGCAGAGTCCCGACTTCTTGGCATGAAACTTGCCACAAGTCTTGCATGGCCCTTCCTAGGGTCGGCTTTCTTAGCATTGTTGCAATTTCTTAGAATTGTTGTAATTGGCTCCCATCTCAGGGGTAGCTAGCCTCTTACCTTAGGCCTTGGTGCCCAAGGGCTCTCCCCTCTCATACTTGCCCTTGACGTTGGATGGATTCATTGATCTCTCTAACTGTTGTGCCTTCTGTACTACCTGAGAGTAAGTGCTAAAATGTGCAACTACCATAAATTTCAACAAATTGGCCCTAAGCCCTTCCACAAACCGAGCTATCTTAGTATGCTCTCGACCAACCATGTATGGCATATATTGTGCTAATGCATTGAACCTCTAAGAGTACTTAATCATAGTCATCTTACCCTGGGTAAGTCTCTCAAACTTCTTCCTCTTGAGGTCCCTGGTGGCCTCACAAATGTACTCCCCTTCGAACCTTTCCAAAAAATTCTACCAAGTCAAAGGCTTGGCTTTATACATAGACTTGCCATCATTTTCCTCCTTGAGAAGATCTTGTTCATCATTCCACCATATCTCCGAGATGCCCTTCTGATAATAAGATTCTAGATGTAGCTTGATGTCATCATTAGTTGCAGGGTCCCAAATATCTTATTCATTTAGTTCAGCAAAAATTCAACATCGTCTAAATCTCCCTTGCTATCAAAGTAAGGCAGATCCAGCCCTTGGATCTGACTAAGCATGAAACCAGGGATCCCTCATCATGTTGAGCCTCAGTAACAGCAAGCACTCTACCCTAGCCAATGCCACCTCTCTAGGAAGCTATATCAAAACCCTGATGGTCGGCCTCTAGTAGCTCATCATATAAATCATCAATATGCTCGAGATCTTGCCCATTGGCCCCATAATTCTGGGCATAGGCCTAAGCTAGGGCATTTAGTGCCTATGTCAAGAAAGATGGTGTCTCATTTTACTAATCCATATGATCCAGCATCTACAAGGTAAGAGCATATTAAGCATCAAACATGATGCCCCAGCATCCTGCCCAGTAGCTCTACCCTAACCATCTTGGCCCACATTAGTGGCCATCTTGTTCCTAGTGCGAACCAAAACTAGACTTGCAAAGAATTTGTAAACACAAACAATGCAACACACAATTAATGCTCATGATCATTAGTTCCACTCTGACTCTGTGCACAAGACTCCTATGGTGGTAGCAACCTAGACCTTTGCTTTTAGTTTAACCTAGGCTCTGATATGAACTATGAGGAACTGTCCCAATAAATCCTTATTTAGTATTTTAATTAGGCTAGATCATTCTACTGCCTAATCCAAAATCCCTATTTAGTACTTTAATTAGGCTAGAATCATTGCCCATTTCCAGGATCTTTTGCCAAGATTTACTATGTAAATCCTAACCACTTGCCTAGCATTTAGTGTTTACTTGAGAGTTAAGAAAAACATTTACTTAGTTCCAATAAAACACTTAAGTTTATTAAACTAAGATAGTGGTTTGGCGAGATTTAAGGAAAACATGAATAAAATATGTACGGCTATGTAAGAAAACATTTTAATGCTCCCTCATGCACAAGTAATAGATCATGCCAAACCATAGATAAAAACTACACCCATAGCAAGTAAATACTATGGCAACACATTATCTAAGTGTTTTGCTTATCAACCTAAGGAAGTAATGTCATAGAATGATAAGCCTAACTTGAATTAATAATAATACATTCCACACTTATGCTAAGTCAGAGTCAATACCAGTAAACCTCCTACTAGCTACTACGTCCATGCAACAAAATATTCATGACCCAAATGGTTAGTAGGCCCACCTTTTCCCAAGAGAGAGGAACCCAAGTAAGGAGTTACCCAAGAAGTCCTTGCCCGACTACCTTACAGTACAACACAAATGAGTTTGGAGTTAGAGTCTGACCACAAGTGCATCCAACATATGAAAAATGAACAAGTAGTGTATGCAAAATGTATCTATGAGAAACTAACAAACAAATATCAAATAATCAGTGTGGATTATTTGGCTCTAGCACAATGTTATTTGCACATTAACAATAAGGGTAAGTATATAAAATACTTAGTAAGGTATTATAAAACAAACAAGACATAACAACATCACACATAATGGACCATATGCACACATTGCCATGCATGCATAGACCTTACCCAAAAACTAAAAGAATGTGCCACGAGCTCTTATGACATTGAGTATTATATAATGATCATCATATCATGCCCCTCTGGGTACATGACCCCCCAAACTTCTCACACAAGGAAACAAACGAATAAACAAACAAACAAACAAAAACACTCATTGTTCTATTTTTCCCTTGAGCATACATTCTTTTATTTGCCCTCTGTTTACCTGATTTTGCTAGCTCCAAAACTCCCTTACTGTATGCAATAGGGTTTGACCATATTTTGTGTGGGTGATAGTACCCATGGATGTCTCTTGCTCTTTCTAGGGCCTTTTGGCATCGTAGGCCCATGTATATGCTTACTTATGGCCCAAGTCATTTAATAGGCCTAAGTGTCCTTTGAGCCTTTAGGCTTTGCCTTGGGCTCCCCCTCGTGGGACATGCCCAAAGCACAACACATGGCCCTTGGGATGTGCTCATGTGGCCCCCTAGCTGAGCACCAAAATGACCCCATGAGAGTATGCACGTGAGCACCCTTTAGTTCCCCTTGGACATACATGGTTGTGGGCACACCCGTGTACACCTTAGCACACCAAACTCACCATGCTCCTAGTCACTCCAAAATATTCATGCACCTAGAAGCCCATGTCAGATATGCACATGCACATACCGAGCCCTTGAACTTGGTCACAAAACATACACACCCAAACTGAGGCACACCTCTCTTGTGCTTGCCAAACCTGAATGTTTGGCCATACTCATCTACCAAGCATCCAGGGCTTGGTCCATACACCATTTTACAGCCCATGCCCAAAGGACACCACTTACTGCCCAAACTAAGAGCTAGGTGCAGCCTTAGTGACACTTAAGCCTTCTTTGGCTCTATTGGTCACCCCGTGCCCTTTTTGCCCTACCATTTTTCCTAGCTTTCATAAATCTAAAACATGGCTAGATATTTTCAAAGAGAGAAGGGCTAGAACACCTTATGCTTGTGTAGATTACACATTTTCAAGCTCAAAGATCCACCACCTATAAGCGCAATCTTAGTCCTTTGGAGTTCCTAGTTTAACCATAGCAAATCAACCATATTACGAACATATTTCTGAGCCTAGGAGTAGTATAAATATTGAAGAACTAAAACAAAAAATTATATAATCCTTACCTTAAGAAAACAAACACTTAAATTAATAGCTCCTTTCCTAGAAGCTCATCTATTTTCTTTGTTTTCCCAAAGCTTAGCTGCACTCAAAATCATGGGCTTTTTATGAGCACAATGGACAATCACAACAAAGATGAACTAGGATGAAACAAAAACATATTCTCATCTAAAAAAATATCAAACTGTAGCCACCCCTTGGAGAAATTTGAACTCTTAAGCCCTTCCTTGCTACATGTTCACTATTCTTTTGATTTCTCACGTACAAGCACTCATTCTCTTATTTTTCATTCATTTATTAGGTGATTTTATTTGTGTTTAAGGGTTTAGGTTGTGATGAATGAGTTTAGAAGAGAAGAAAGTGAGTTTGTAGGTTTAGGGATAAATAAGGATGGAAAATGTGTGGAGGGGTTAAAGTGGTAAAGGATTAAGGCTTCTACATGGTTAGTAGAGGTTTAGGCTACCTAACCAAGGGAAAATGGGACTCACCCACACTTTTTATGCTAATTTTCTACCCTATAAATAGGTTGCTTCCCTCCCACAAGTGCACAAAGGTTTGATGAGTGAAAAGAAGCTTAAACTGTTGGATAAAAAGATGTCACCTCCACAAACTTCTCAACTATGTCTCCAAATGAACTTTAAATCTTAGATTTTGTGTCCTCCACTTCCAACCATGTATTTTCCTACCCTTCACCATGTTTGAATATGGTTTACTAGGTTTGACTTAGGTTTGACCAAGTTCAAACAACCAAACATACCAAGATGCCCTTCTTAGGTTCTCTTGTAAGAAAAGACTTAATCTTGGTCAATTTAACTCTGAACTTCACCAAATTTCATGAAACAGTTTCCAACACCATTTATAACCTTCCCAAACTCATTTTGATCATATTTGACATTAAAATTATCATTTTTCGCTTTCTTGCTTCCTTAGGAAGGAAAAGCTAATCTTTGGTCAAATTTCATTGAGATCCTCGTTTCACCACTATAAGCTCACTTCTATCTTTCTTGGTGACATTTATCCTTTGAATTTACAAATTAGAAAATTGCCCCTAATTTCCCTTATGGTTAATTTACCTTAGATTTTTAATCCTATCAACTCAAAGGACTATTTGACTCATTGACTTGACTTAAACATATCTTGCAAGTGTAATTGAATCAAGGATCATGTAAATAAAATAAATTAATCACTTGATAAATTAAGGGTTCTCAGACCTAAGCCCTAATAAATGTACCTTTGAGACTACCTGAAAAGTGGCCTATGTGTTTGTGTGTCTCTGGTCAATTTTCAAATGATCATCCAGAACACTTCACAGCCAAACTAACCTTAAGAATTCATTAGGAAGGGGTGTGAATACATAGACTTACAAACCACATCAAGTTTAGGGTACACTTGGACACTCACACAATGAAGAATCAAAATGGAACAACTAGGTCACAAAATTATAATGTTAAGCAACCTTGGGTTCTTCCAAAGACAGCCCTTGACTTCCAACTTGTGTTTACTCAAAAGCTTCCCTTCCTAACAAAAATAGCTGAAACCAAGGCCAACCTTGATGCGAACCCCGATGGTATAAAGACCATGAAACGCGCCCAAGATGAGATTCAAGCTCCACAAGACATCAAAAAGACTGGGTTTAAAACCCCCACCCCTAATCAACCTGTGATTAGAAACGAGAAGTATAGAACTCCAAGAACACAAGCACACTTGTGCACCAAGGCAGTCCGCCAAGAACCAAAGAGAAAACCTCTCCAAAGAGCAATATTATTTCGGCAATAATCTGTATATTTACATCCAGAATATGTGCCTTTATATAGGCCTAAACTAGGGTTAAAAGCTGGGCAAAATTCGCTGCCCAAGTCACCTAGGAAACCTAGTTACAAAGGACTCAAGAAAACCTAGTCAAACTAGGACTCTAACACACTTTTAACACATGTTTAAGGTGTGCAGCGAATTCCTTTTATCCTAAATGACCTGAATCAATTCCATGGCCTAAATAACATCCTAAATAATGTAAATAAATACGAAAATAAAATAAAATACATTACAAAACAAGATTGGCCATAAAAACCACAAAATAGTCTTCTCAGGAGGTTCCTGCTTGTGTCTTCAACTTCAAGCTGCAATTCGAACTTCATGCAGCCATGATTTCTCAAAATGTAAAACATGAAAGTTGTAGATCTCTTTCTTAGCTTCGAAACCACACTTGAATCACACAAAATGGACTTCTGAATAGAAAGATATTCCCAAAATACTGCAACTGCTTCTGAACCAGCGATAACTCGTAAATTGTAACTTTGAAGCTAAATTTGACCTCGTTAACGTGCAAACTGGGTTTGATGGTCTGCATATTATTTGTAGCTCCAGATGTTAGCTTTCCAATGAATCAAGAATCACTCCATTACAATATGTGTAGCTCCAGATATGATTTTTCTACCAGAACATCGCTAATCTCTCAACATCCGAGCTTGAAGTGCACTAGTGAGCTCCTTAGCCTTCTTCCTTGTCAATGGTCCACTAGAAACTTTCAGTGGGTCCTTGCCTTCCTTGGTTGTGCTTCTTTGATCGTATCAGCTCCCCCCTCCTTAGAAGGATTCGTCCTCGAATCAAAAACCTGCACTAGAAAAGGGAATTGAATCGGTAACAATGAAATGATCAGCACATAAGCACTTACCTTTCACATAAGCACCAATAACATGGAATGCTTGTGTATGGAGCTTTGATCTTGTGAAAAACCTGAACCAATATCCAAATGCAATGATACCTCCAGGGTCAAAAACAAAGTTAGAAGCAATTAGCACAAAAAATCTGAATGTTTGCACAATTTTCATCTTAACTCTAGGCATCACTTTCATTGCCTTTGTGATCTCAAAAACATTATTCTCACAGCAAGTAAAAGTGTAGGAATAATTTACCTTAGGGATGCTGAATGGACTCAAAACAAATGGACCTAAACTCACACAAGTGTTATGGTTATAAGAAACACAAGTTATGCATGTCAAGACAATAGTTTGCATAGGCCATTCAAATAAACAAGAACTGAACACAATGTGGCCTAAACTAATAACAAAACTAGGATGCAACAATTCGACAAAAATCCTAAGTGTTTTAAATGAAACAAGATTGGAATAGATAGGATTAAGTGAAACCAATTCAGTAGCAAACTTATTTTTGCATGTATATGCACAACAATGCATGAAATTTGTGAATGAAATGTGACACAAAACAAAGGACTCAGCATACCTCCTTAAAAGGCTGAATTTAAAACCAGAATTTTCACTCAAAATAAAAACTTTTAGGTTTGGACATAAAGCAAAAAGATCAAGACTCAAAAGTTTGTGTAATGCATGTGTCATGACAAAAAAATGCTTGCTGGAAATTAAAGATTGACACAGAAAAATGGGCTGAATATAAATGGGAAACAAAGAAATATGTAATGCATGGGTAACAACCAATTTATGCATGAAAAATTCCAAAGAAGTAGCTTTAACTTGACACAAAACAAAACAATGTGACATGGATGCAAAGCAAACAAAATCAAAAACCAAAGACACCAAAACAGATTTTTCTTTAGAGAAACTCAAGCAATTCCAAACATGATTTGACAAAACCAAAGAATTAGAAGCTTTAAAACCATATTTTGTCAAATTTCCATGTTTACTTCCTTCTCTTAATCTAGTTTCATGAAAACCATTTGTCAAAATAACATTGCAAGCAAACACACATTGTTTGAGATTTTCATGCAAAACTACATCAAATCTAGGTGTTAGGAAGAAATACATTACAGTGGTTGGACTTAGTCTCCAAGTATCTTCCTTTGGTGTAGGAACCATAAAGTTTTCACCTTTGCACTCAATGACTTCGGTTGGAGTTGCATTAATTTCATCCCCTTGAAACATAGGAAAAGAAACAATGTTAGGCAAACTTTTGCATATGAAATCACTTGGACTCACCTCAAATTGTTCCTTCTCAACCTCCTTTGTTGTTTTAATGCATGGGACATGGCTTGGAATATTAGGAACACCAACTTCTTGGATGGGCAGCAACTCACTTGATTCTTGAAGTTCATATCCACTTAAGTCCTGAAAAAAAGACAACACAACACTAGAAGAAGACTCCATTACGTTAGATGAAAGTATGGCTTCTCTGTTGGTCTTTCTCTCTTCACTCGGCTTGGGTTCATTACACTCTTGTCTTCTCTCAACTTCGCACTCAATTTCTTCTCTCGGGAACTCTCCACTCTTCTTCCCCTCATGTTCACTCTTCTCACTTAATCTCTCGGTTGTTCTCTCAACTTTCCCCTCATCACTCTTGCCCTCAACTTTCCCCTCTTTTACTTTTCTCTCAACCTCACTTTGAAGTTTTCTTTGATCCTCCAAAACTTGTTGTGGTGAAAGTGGAACAAGCATGATTGACTTTTCTTGTTGCAGCCGAGACAAGTCTCCTTTTGTGGCCTCCATGTTTGGCTTGGGCACTTCTCTCACATCCTTGGTCCATGCTCTTCTCCATGTGGAAATTCCTCCTTGACACATCTTGGATGCCTTTGCTCTCTTGATGGTCCTCTCGGCCTTAATGGCATGATGAAGCAAATCCTCCATGTTGACATATGGCACCATCTCCACTTTGTTTGCAATCTCAAGATTGAGACCATTAATGAATCTAGCAATGGTGGTCTCCTCATCCTCCATGATGTTGGCTCGGGTCAAGGTCCTCTCCAAGCCTTTATGGTAGTCCTCCACACTCCTTTGACCTTGCACTAGATTTTGAAGCTTTAAGCGTTGATCTCTATAGTAGGAGCTAGGCACAAATCTCCTCCTCATTAAGGCTTTAAGGGCTCTCCATGTATGTATGGGCTCCTCCTCATTCCTTCTCCTAAAAGTAACATCCTGATTCCACCATACAAGAGCATAATTAGTGAACTTTATGGTAGCCAATTTAACCTTCTCTTTCTCGGAGTAATGATGGCAATCAAACACCATCTCAATCTTTTGTTCCCACTCCCAATATGCATCGGGATCACTCCTCCCTTGGAAGGATGGAATGGTAAACTTGATGGAGTTGAGATTGTTGTCCTCTCTTGGCTCACACCTCCTTAGAAACCCATGGTCATGCCAAACTCTTTCTTCCTCCTCGGGTTCTTCTCTCCTTGGTCCTCTCCTTGGTTGCAAGATGGGATTTGGTTTCCTTGGCAACCTCAAATCAATGTCTTCAATCCTCCCCACAAGTTTATTGAGAGTTTCTTGAAATTCTCTCATGGTAGGCTCCTTATTGTGTCTAACTTCCATCTTTCTATCCTCCTGGCCCTCCATACTCCTGAAAATAACAAAGATCCTCACAAACACTCACCTCACGTGTTTCACTCAAAATATGAACACTCAAAACACTCAATTTGTTAGTGAGATATTGCTTATTCAAAGAGTTCTCCAGAGTTCTAAGAAAACTATCCTCAAAGCACACAAGAAAACTTGAATTTTTGAAGAACTATTTTGACTCCAAAAGAGGTGGGCTAAACAAGCTTTAAAAGACTCTAGGAAGCCCTTGCAATTGATGATTACAAGAACCACAAAGAAAGCTTTTTGGCTCAAAACAATGGGATAGGTTTTTGGGGCGCACAACTTTCAACACTTTGAGAAAACTTCTTTTTTTGCAAGCTCTTTTCTTTTTCTTTTCTTTGCTCTTTCTTTTTCTTTTCTTTTCCTTCCTTTTTTTTTTCCTCCTTTTTTTTTTTTTGCTTGCTGTTTTGATGCTAACCAAACGTTCTCCTTGAAACTCCTTGCTGCCAAAGACAAAAAGTTAGAATTCTTTTCAGCCAAGACAAGAAAACTAGTGAAATTGGCACAATTTGAAGCAACTTTTTGATACCGAAAATTCCTGAACTTGGATCCTTCTTTTTTTGAAGTTTTCTGGACTCTAAGATGCTGGAAACAATGAAAACAAAAGAGATTAATATGGCTGGACACAAAACAGAAAGATAAGAATTAGACAAGAACAAACGAATTGAAGCCGAGAACACTAGACAACACGGATTGACTTCTTTTTGTTGTTTTTGTGATTTTTGGATTTGAACAAGGATGGAATAAAAAGAACAGACCTGAAACAAGAAGAAAACAAATTAAAACAGAGAATTAAAACACGAAAATTACTGGACAGAATTGAAAGAAAAACGAAGGTATAAAGACCATGAAACGCGCCCAAGATGAGATTCAAGCTCCACAAGACATCAAAAAGACTGGGTTTAAAACCCCCACCCCTAATCAACCTGTGATTAGAAACGAGAAGTATAGAACTCCAAGAACACAAGCACACTTGTGCACCAAGGCAGTCCGCCAAGAACCAAAGAGAAAACCTCTCCAAAGAGCAATATTATTTCGGCAATAATCTGTATATTTACATCCAGAATATGTGCCTTTATATAGGCCTAAACTAGGGTTAAAAGCTGGGCAAAATTCGCTGCCCAAGTCACCTAGGAAACCTAGTTACAAAGGACTCAAGAAAACCTAGCCAAACTAGGACTCTAACACACTTTTAACACATGTTTAAGGTGTGCAGCGAATTCCTTTTATCCTAAATCACCTGAATCAATTCCATGGCCTAAATAACATCCTAAATAATGTAAATAAATACGAAAATAAAATAAAATACATTACAAAACAAGATTGGCCATAAAAACCACAAAATAGTCTTCTCAGGAGGTTCCTGCTTGTGTCTTCAACTTCAAGCTGCAATTCGAACTTCATGCAGCCATGATTTCTCAAAATGTAAAACATGAAAGTTGTAGATCTCTTTCTTAGCTTCGAAACCACACTTGAATCACACAAAATAGACTTCTGAATAGAAAGATATTCCCAAAATACTGCAACTGCTTCTGAACCAGCGATAACTCGTAAATCGTAACTTTGAAGCTAAATTTGACCTCGTTAACGTGCAAACTGGGTTTGATGGTCTTCATATTATTTGTAGCTCCAGATGTTAGCTTTCCAATGAATCAAGAATCACTCCATTACAATATGTGTAGCTCCAGATATGATTTTTCTACCAGAACATCGCTAATCTCTCAACATCCGAGCTTGAAGTGCACTAGTGAGCTCCTTAGCCTTCTTCCTTGTCAATGGTCCACTAGAAACTTTCAGTGGGTCCTTGCCTTCCTTGGTTGTGCTTCTTTGATCGTATCAAACCTACTTCATATGCTCATATTTAGTCATGTTTTCTATATGCTTTTCCCTTGTATTTAGTTGTCTTTTGATGTGTTTTTGTTAGGATATGGTGGTTATTTGGTTCATATTTCATTTTTAAGCTACATTTAAGCTTCATTTGGGTTAGGAAAGATTTCTACAAAATTTTAGAGCTAAATTGCAACTTTCAACAAAATTTGGAACTGACACACCTTGCAACATGCCTCTGTAGTGCCTTACACATCCTACTACATGCTCGTGTCTGACTACACTGTTGCCACCTTTAGAAAATGGTAAAATTATAGTATAAAGACCTACATTTATATGCTTTAATTTTCACCATAGTGTATAATTTGTGAGGTATAAAGTATTCAATTCAAACCCCTTTAAAAGATGCACATGGTGATAACTTGGTCCTTAAGAAAGCCTTAAAGGATTGATAATTTTTTGAGTAACCTATAGACTAAATTATAAAGTTATGAAGGTTGGGTGCTCACCTGCACAAAATTTTAAAGAAGGATTACGGAGGGACATGGGAGGTAACATAAATGGTATTAAGAATATTGTTGGGGGCCAAAGTGCTTAAGAGGATAAAGATCATCATTAAGACAGTGGACACCTAAGGTACCTCAGTGTCCTTAACTTTTCTTAAGGCCATAATTGTATTTGGGTAGGTCAAAGTTGGAAGATTTTTGTATTCTTCCATTCCCCTTATGCCTAGCTATACAAGTCCAAAAAGGGCCCAAAATTTGAAAAATATCATGCTTATATTATAATTATCATAACCTAAGTTAAAAAATGAGGATATGAATGGTAAAAGTAAGAATATTCTACATTTTTCTTTGTTCCATCCTCTCCATTTGGCCTCCACCAGCTAAGGACATCTCCCTTAGATCCTTCACTATCCTTCATAGCCGCCATAGCTCTCAATACCAAGAGAAAGCAAGAGAAAATACCAAGCTCATCAATGGATCACCAAAACACTAATTTTCAGCTTTACTAGGGTTTTTCAAGTTCTTCACCTAATGTAATGGTTTTTTTTATGTTTCATGGAGTTTTTTTGTTTGATAATAATGATAAAACATCCATTGAACTAATACTATGCTTGGAAGAGAGCAAAAAACTCTATGAACCAAATGTGAGTTAGGGGGATTGTGCATGGCAAGGTTCGGCCTTACTGTTCTTTTTTTCCATGCAAAAGATGGCAGCTTGTAAAGGGTTTTTAGACCCCATGTTAGTATTGAGTAAGATCTAAGACCTCCTTAGACCAAGTGAAAAGCGTGATGAGGGCTACCATTGTATTGTCTTAATGTTTTATCAAATGTTTCTGGACTAACCATAGTGTTATGTGTATGCCTCATTTGCATTTGTTTGCTGCTATGATTGATTTATTTATTTCGTTGCTATATTGTGTATATGTGTTGTCTTTATGTTTTTTACTGTCTTTGGTTCTAGGGTATATGATGGAATTCAGGACTTTAGTGTTAAAGCCCTTACTAAGTTATTCACAAAGAACTAACCCCTTTTTGTCCACATTTCAGGATATTGTGAAATGGAGCATTCAAACTAACAATTATGGTTTGCATTTTCCAATAAACTTTTAGCTATATGAGTTTTAATATGTCTAGTATTAAACTAGAAATTTTCATCACTTTTACAGTACATTTTCTAATTTTAGTGATGGTACTTTATGCCTTACGTAGTTATTGCCATTTGAAGCTTTTGGAGAGTGTTTCTTGTGCACTGACCTTCTAGAAGCTACTGTATATAACCAGCTAAGCTAGGGATAATGTATAACTGATCTATACATGTAAATTTACTAGTAATGTTGTGTGATACTGAATGAAGCAATGAAGATGTTGTTTTGAGGCATGGTATGCAAATCTGTCCATTAGGATGTTTATGGGCTATTTTGGTGGAAATTGAGTTAAATGTGATTCAAATGATTCTAAATTCAAGGGAGTGACATTACCAAGTGTCCAATACATGTTTCCACCTGGCTAGATTGGCTCTGCTCGTACAAGTGAAGTGTGTATTTTACTATAAAATTTTGTAAGGGCATTTTATGGTTTTGATGCATGCCTATGAGTACCGTATGGTCTAGGAGCCATAACATTTTTTACTAAATGACTTCATCTTTAAAATTTGGACTACACTTAGAACTCATAAACAAGAAGAATTTAGATTTTGAATTAATTAATTTGGAGCCCTATAAGTCAAGTTATACTCTTCAAAATTTAGCTATGCATTATTCACTTGGTCATTTTACTCGAATGGTTTGCAAAATCCATAAATGCAGTTCTAGATGGATTTAATGCCTCAAACTTATTTCCCTATAAGTGTTTAAGTATGTTAAAAGGTTTGTAACCCTTAGGGAATAAGGAAACATGGGTAGCATTTGAGATTGATGTGGCATGAATGTTTGGACACATACTGTGGTGCTAAGTGTAGTATAAGTGCAAGTGTTTGTGTTTAAGTGCATACTTGCTCAAGAAAATTGTTATGTGACATTCAAGTTATTTCTAACCATTGTCTTAGCTTAAATGTAAATATGTGTATTATGGTTGGACAATTATACATGTATTTCTATAATGACAAAAGGGCCACTTGGTTAAGCTTGCTAGCATTGTTCTAATTGGCCTACAGAACATAGTATTGCCATGGGAGTCAGGCACACCTAGAAGTGGTCAAATGTAATGGAAAATCTATTGTGGTGCCAGAGTGGTAACAAACTTTGGTATCAGAGCATGTTTTAATAAGATTTGTGTGCATATGACATGTTGCATATATTTGCATGCAAAGAGCTCAGTCCGGTTAGCTGCTAGTGTTAAGTGCCTAACATATAGTACATATTGTGTTTTTTTTTATTATTATGAAATAGGAAAATGGTGGCCACAAAAAAGGGTGACCATGGACCCCTAAGACCTCATCGTGAGCATGGACAAAACATAAGAAAGGAAGATCAAAGAATGGGTAACTAAGGCTCTCAAAGGGCACAAAGAAGCAGTAAACCCTAAACCTAAACTGAATATGCCTTAGGTGTGGGCACAACTAAAAAGGAATCTTGTGTAGATAAATGAAGGCTTACAAAGGCTATTGCAAGCACAACAACAAAAAGTTTATGCTACACCACAACAAGTGATACATGAGACTCTGGGAAATGGTCCTAGAGCCAAAAACTCAACTAATGTTTACTCTTATGTGAATGAAGCTGATAAATAAAGATATGAAGAAGTTAGAGAAGAAGATAAGAGATATACTAGAGCTATGAGGATAAGATCTAAAATTGGCCATGTATCTAGGGCCAGTCACTCAGTTTATGACCATTCCACTTGGAATAAAGTTGATAGACATAATGAGATAAGAAAAAGACCTAGAGAGCATTCATAGTCAGAGGAATCTTGTAGGTGCAAGAGATATAAAGCTGAGGACATTGAAGGCTCTAATGACATAAGATTGTTAGAGAGGTTTCAAAGACTAAAACCTCCTCAATTTGATGGTAAAGATAGACCTGAAAGAGTTGAAGAATGGCTAAGATTCCTTGAGAAGATTTTTGAAACAATGAACCTGAGGTCCACAAAGAAAAAATTCTTCACTGCCGACATTCAGGTAAGAAGTGCAAAAATGTGGTGGAGAAGTGTGAAAGCTAGATACATTGTTTAGAAAGGTAGAAGAGCAAAGTAAGAATTTAAGATGACCTAGCCTAAGTTCACAAGGTTGTTTTATGAGTAGTACATCAGTGATGCCATCAAGGACTTCGAATAAGTAGAATTTAATGCATTGAAGCAGAATGATTTGAGTGTTTTGGAATACGAACACATGTTCAACCAACTTGTGAGATATGTACCTTAGTATCATGGGTTGGAAGAACTTAAGACCACGAGATTTGTTAGAGGCCTCAGACCAAACATTAGAAACGATGTCAGGCCCTTCAGTGCCACCACATCGCATGATGCCATTCAGAAAGTTTAGCTTGTAGAGCAAGAACAGTATGAAAGCAGATGGTTTCCCAGTGGACAAGGAGAGACCAGCTACGCTAAAAGATAGAGGAAACCAATGAAAGAGAAGGACACTACCAATATTGTTAAACCCAATGTTGATTGCAAGGCCATTAGTAAGTTTACTGGCCTAAGGTATGTTCAGTGTAAGAAATTTTATGGAAAGGAACAATGTTATTTTGAGACATAGGTATGTCTCAAATGTGGTTTTCAAGATCATTGGATGAAGGATTGTCCTGTGGTTCAAAGGAAAGGACAAGAAGATCAAGGCTAGAACCCGTCTACTATACCATCTGTGAAAGGAAATCCACCAAGTGGTCCAAGGCCATAGCTACAAAGAGGTGGAAGAGTGTTTCAGTAAGAGGTAACATTTATTTAAACAGATTGCCAATAAATGTGCTATTTGATATTGGTTTTTTCAGTGTCCATTATTGCTTAGAAGTTAACAGAATCCATGAAATTACCTATAGAATTCAAGCCTAAAATATCATTAGCAAAAAAATAGGTAGTCAATGTCTTCTTACAAATAAACTGGCTAAGAATTATAAGGTAGTAGTTAGAAATACTAAGACTATGACTAATCAAGTGGAAACATTCACAAATTAGTTAAAATGATATGGAAACCATTACAAATTATTCAGAATGGTAGCATTCATAACTTATTTGGAATAGATACATTCATAACAAATTTGCAATGAAATGGAAGAATTCAGAACCTGTTTGCAATGAAGTGGAAACAATCACAACCTATTTATAATGACATTGAAGCATTCATAACTTGTTTAGAATGAAATGAAAAAATTCACAACTTATTTACATTGGAATGGAAACATTCATAATTTGTTTGGAATGGAAACATTCACAACTTGTTTATAATGGAAACATTCACAATTTGTTTAGAATGAATTAGAAACATTCACAACTTGTATAGAACAAAATGCCAATATTTAAAACTTGTTTAGAATGAAAGGAAAACTTTCGTAAGTTGTTTTGAATGGAATGGAAACATTCACAGCTCATTTGGAATGGAAACATTCACAACCTGTTCAGCATAAAATAGAAACATTCATAACTTGTTTACAATGTAAACATTCACAACTTGTTTAAAATGAAATGGAAATATTCAAAACTTATTTGAGTTGGGCAGATTCATAACTTGTTTAGAATGAAATTGAAACATTCAGAACTTGTTAGGAATGGAAACATTCAAAACTTGTTTAGAATGAAAAGGAAACAAACACAACTTATTTAGAATGAAAAGAAAACATTCACAACTTATTTAGAATGAAATGGAAACATTAACAACTTGTTTAGAATGGAAACATTTCGAGCTTGTTTAGAATAAAATGAAGACATTCATAACTTGTTTAGAATGGAAACATTGACAACTTGTTTAGAATGGAATGAGAACATTCATAACTTGTTTGGAATGAATTGGAAATATTCACAACTTGTTTAGAATGAATTGGAAACATTCACAACTTGTTTGTGTGTTTTGAGTGCTCTTGCTTGTTTCCAAGGAACATTGAGCTAGTTGGTATGTATATTTTGAAGTAGGCCTTAGGTAGGCTTACTTTTGCTTGAAGACATGTAAATTGCCATGTATATATGTAAGTTGATGTTTATGTAAACTTGATGATGGTATAAAATGCCTATATAGTTTCAGTTATGTACATATGTGTGGTATAGCTTGTGTGACCTCAGAAATGCATGATTAGTTAACCTCCTTGCATATGAAAATGAGTTTCAAAACCTAAGAATGGGTATCTAGGATGTCATGCATCTTGTATGCACACCTAATATGCGCAAGAGCACAACATTTGAAACAAAAGATTACATTTTAGGCCCTGCGTTGTTGTGCAAGTTAGTGACAGGATCAGGCTGGTAGGCTTCCTGGGGCACACCCCAGTGCCCTGATAGTGTCTTTGGCATGTGGCCAGCATGTGTCCTGGTAGGCGCCTAGTAGGACGTGTAGCTTAGCGATAGATGCATAAGTAAGTCCCCTTGAAGTGCACATAAGGGATATGGGTTCCAGTGTCTTATGAGAGCACTGTGAGTTAGCAATATGTGCACTTAGGCCAGGGCTTATCCAGGGCATGACAAATAAAGGCTAGTGAAGCACAATGGAGGGCTTTAAAGCTTGCCATTAGGAGTTTGCACTAAGGTAGAAGCTTAGTTACAGATTGCAGTAATGTTGTTTAGTGTATAGTTCTCATACACTAGTTTGCCTGCAATGTTCATGTATGAGTAGTCTACTGTAGATTCGCTCTTGGGTACGAGCATACCCTTCTTTTGTTTGGATGCTTGCACACAATTGATTATGTGTAGTTAATTCCATAGTTATTTTCTACGCTTTGACTGCTTTGAAACTTGGATTTTATTGACATGCCATGGCAATGTTTTAAGTATCATTTCTTTATTTTATTGATCAATTCAAAGCAAAAACTCTTGCATGATTGCATAGTGGGATTAAATAACTTGAAACATAAAGGTTTTAACTAGTGTGCACGTAATCAATTAGCCATTTGCAACTGGTGTGGGATAAGTTCCCATAGGCTTCCTAGGCAAGGCAACATGGGGCTATGTCATTTGGGGTCTACTGTAGTAAACCTAACTTTGTAATAAACTCTGTAAATTATACAAATTGATTTTGTATTTGTAGCTACATCCATATTGTTAGTTTTAATGGTTAAGATTAAGGTTTCTAAGACATTTTGGATCAAAGAATGGTATAAAAAATTTGGAAAACAATTAAAATAAACTGGACCATTAGGAAGATTTAATTCAGTTGTAGCTAATAAAGAATTTTCAAATTTAAATGTCTAGCATCTTTTAAGTACATTATTATGGGAATATATAAACCTAGTCTAAATAATGGTTTTATGACTACTTGAATCATGCCTATGTGCATATACTTATACTTTCTTTTATGTTCATTTATCACTATTGGAGAAGATAATCTTATTGTTTCATGATCATTATTAAGTGGAATAGACTGTTCTATTTGTTTTATTGAATAATCAGTATTAAATTGAAAACTTCCTACTCTATATATGGTTTTAGGGTCTTCTTTTGAGATTGACAAATTGTGGAGTTGATTATCTTTTTGTGTAGTATTTACTTCTATTGAATTAATATTTTCATGATGACTCTCCATAAAGAATTGGGGGCTTGATTCCTTGGTTGAAAATAGTTTGGCAAATCTATTCATTTTGTTCATCCATTACTAAATTCTTTTCTTTATTTAATTGTTTTACTTGATTTATTAATTGATTTCTCTAAACATCTAAGACTGGGAACACCTAGTGGGACTGCCTAACTCCTAAACATGGCTTACAATGATTGATAAACACTAAACAACTGGCTCACCAATGCTCTTAGAATGCCCGGACTAATGAAAAAATAATGTTGCAAAATAATTTTATAAAGAAAATAATTAATAAGAGATTCACAAAATAATAGATACAACTTTTATTTTATATGAAAAAAGCGTACAAAGAAAACTTGATCAAAGTCATGATAACTTGGCTTTGATACCAAAACAAGTTGTGAATGTTTTCATTTCATTCCAAACAAGTTGTGACTATTTCCATCTCATTCTAAATAAGTTGTGAATGTTTTCATTCCGTTCTAAATAAGTTGTGAATGTTTCCATTTCGAACAAGTTGCGAATTGTTCCATTCCTCACAAATTATGAATGTTTTCATCCTAAACAAGTTGTGAATGTCTCCATTTCATTCTAAACAAGCTGTTAGTGTTCCAATTCAAACAAGTTATTGACGTTTCCATTCCTAAGAACTTGTGAATATTTCTATTTCATTCTAAACAAGTTGTAAATGCTTATATTTCATTCTAAGCAACTTCTGAATGTTTCTACATTAATCCAAATAAGTTGTGAATGTTTCCATTCTAAACAAGTTACGAATGTTTCCATTCTAAACAAATTGTGAATGTTTCCATTTCATTCCAAATAAGATGTAAATGTTTCCATTCTAAACAAGTTATGAATGTTTTCACTCTAAACAAGTTGTGAATGTTTGCATTTGAAACAAGTTGTGAATGTTTCCATTTCATTCTAAACAAGTTGTGAATCTTTCCACTCCAAACAAGTTGTCAATGTCTCCATCCTAAACAAGTTGGGAATGTGTCCATTTCATTCTAAATAAGTCATGAATGTTTTCATTCCATTCTAAACAAGTTTTGAATGTTTACATTCCAAACAAGTCATGAATGTTTCCATTTCATTGCAAACAACTTGTGAATGTTTCTATTTCATTCCAAGTAAGTAGTGGATGTTTCCTTTTCATTCTAAACAAGTTGTGAATGTTTCCACTCCATTCTACACAAGTTGTGAATGTTTCCAATCCAAACAAGTTGTGAATGTTTCCATCCCAAACATGTTTTGAATGTTTTCATTTCGTTCTAAAGAAGTTGTTAGTGTTCAATTCCAAACAAGTTATGAATGTTTCCATTTTATTCTAAACAAGTTATGAATGTTTCCATTTTATTCTAAACAAGTTGTGAAAGCTTCCATTTCATTCTAAACAAGTAGTGAATGTTTCCATTTCATTCTAAACAAGTTGTGGATGTTTCCTTTTCATTCTAACCAAGTTGTGAATGTTTTAATCCAAACAAGTCGTGAATGATTCCAATTTATTTGAAACAAGTTGTTAATGTTTCCATTTCATTCTAAACAACTTGTGAATGTTTTCATTCCAAACAAGTTGTGAACGTTTCAATTTTATTCCACACAAGTTTTCAATGTTTCCATTTCATTCTAAACAAGTTGTGATTGTTTCCATTCCATTGCAAACAGGTTGTGAATGTTTCCATCCCCAACAAGTTCTGAATGTTTCAATTTCAATCCAAACAGTTTGTGAATATTTCCAATTCATTCCAAATAGGTTGTGATGTTTCCATTTCATTTCAAACAAGTTCTTCACATTTTCATTTCATTGTCGACAAGTTTTGAGTGTTTCCATTCCAAACAATTTATAAATGTTTCCATTTTTTTCTAAACAGGTTGTGAATGTCTCAGTTTCATTCAAAATAAGTTGTGAATGTTTCCATTCTAAACAAGTTGTGAATGTTTCTATTGTTGGGTTTCGAGAGCTAAACAATGCAGCAAAATTTAACCGAAACCCTCCAGGATCCAAGTGAAATGGGGTAAACTGGGTGTTCGAAAATTTCATACCTAATTTTCGGTTGAGATCTCACACTCAACTGTAGAGTCGAATCACAAAAACTGAATAGTTGACGTGTTCAGGCTCTCTATGGTATCCACACAAGCCTCTCGGGATCACCACGCTTCCACCACGTCCCGGCAGATGCGTTTCTCTTGCGCTCGCAATGCTAGCTTGCGTCCTCCAAGGAATTGCAAGAGAAGAGTGCGGTTGTCTTTTTTGGAGCCTAGGGCAAGGAGACTACGAATTTCTCACTAGAAGTTGTATTTGTAGTGAGACTCAACTTCCAGGCCTAATAGGTTTCAAAGCCCTAATCCAATTAGGCTTTAATTTTGGGCTTAGTAATGGCTCAACTATTGGGCCCATTATTAATACGAAATTATTGTGAAACCAAAACCCAAATTATTAGCCCATGCACTCTAATGATCCAAATAGCTGTATGTGTGCGACCCAATAGGCTCTTGCTATGTTGGCAATGATCATAAATCACATTTATGATCATAAGCAATGAGCAGTGTCTAGCAACACATCATTGCTACCCAAGTGACAAGATTGTCGATGAATCGACTAAACCTTTATGATCATCACCGATATATGCCATTGTCCCTTTGTCCAAGATATCAAGACTAAGCACGAGACATGGAATGTGTCACTCTCGTATAGCCCAATCTTTGGTTTCTTGATTACCGAGTATACCAACTTAAACTAATGACATTGATATCGTATATCAACTAATCCCAGCATGGCCATGCATTTTTCTAAGTCTTACTCTATCAAGGGGCCCGAAGATATCACTCCCGTTAC
Source organism: Aquilaria yunnanensis (assembly GCA_039654915.1). Taxonomy (NCBI): domain Eukaryota; kingdom Viridiplantae; phylum Streptophyta; class Magnoliopsida; order Malvales; family Thymelaeaceae; genus Aquilaria; species Aquilaria yunnanensis. The sequence goes on along the minus strand of CM077594.1, from coordinate 50,060,840 downwards.
ATAGGAGGGACAAATCCCATCATGATCATACAAATCCCTCCGCATGATATGTGACATACCTAATGACCTCCTTCAAGTTCACTCAGTTACGAGAAATAAAGGAAAATATCAAAGTATGTGACTCACATGTAAGGAACCTTGATGATCTTAGGTCGAAGGACTACATATACCATGATCACTATGAGAATCACTTATGACACTCATATAACGATCCATGTAGTGTTCTCATGGTGGGTCAGTCCAGTACATAAGTTCTCCAACTTGTACCCATATATAGACTACATATCTCATATTAGTCTCCACATATGCTAGTCATTATGTATTATTGCAACTCGTTCAACAATAATACTAGACCAGGGATGTTTGAGAATATCATTATTCTAGGGTCACAATTATGTTTATTAAGTTACGCATAAACAAAACAACAAACATAATTGCTGGATTAATGCCTTAATAAAATATCATGACTCAATGTGCAAAAAATACAATCATCTCATGATTGGCTTTTTGGGCACAACACTAACAGAATGGTATGAAGATCCTATTCATGGCTTCTATGAATATTGCCGGGGTGTTGGTCACACCAAACGGCATAACTATATACTTGTGGTACCGTATCTTGTCCTAAAGGCGATCTTCGGGATATCTTGCTCCTTAACTCTGATATGGAAGTATCCAGACCAGAGTTCAATCCTAGAGAACACCTTTGCTCCCCTTAGCCTATCAAACAAGTCATCAATCCTAGGAAGCAAATACTTATTCTTAACTGTTATTGCATTCAGCTTGCTATAGTCAATGCATAGTATCAAAGTTCCGTCCTTCTTCACAAACAAACACCGGGGCTCCCCACGATGATACACTAGGCCTTATAAAGCCTTTTTCTAGCAGTTCCTCCAACTATTTGTTCAGCTCATCCATTTCAAGAGTTGACATTTGATATGGAGGTATTGAAATCAATTTTATGCCAGGCTAGAGGTGAATTGAAAACTCGGTGTCCTACTTGGGTGTTAATCGAGGCAACTCCACTAGGAACGACTCGAAAAACTGATTGGCTTTATGAATTTCCCTAAGTTCTTCTTCTATGGCTACCCCATTCAAAGCATAATACTCATCCTCACCAATTATGGGGATGGAATCCATAAGTCTAAGGTGCAAACTCTTAGCGTCAAATACTAACCCTCATGTGCAAATCACCCTAGCTCTTTGGGTACCAGCAATGTCGACTGAGTGACTACCATAGTTAATTTGTGCCTTGTCCTTACTTTGTCAATCCATTTGCAATACTAGGTCATAAGACCTCAACTCTATCATCCACAACTCACAAGAGAAATCATGGTCGCTTAACTGTAAAGGATACCTAGTAACCACCTCATTGGTCACAATAAAACTTCTCCCTGCAGTTCTGATGAGTGTCAACTCATCTAAGATTTATCTCTGTAATTTAAGCTTATCTACCAAGGTAGACGATATCACAGAAAGTGTAGCTCCTATATCAAAATGTACTCTAACACTACCATTATGAAAAATAAAATTACCTCGAACGGTAACTAGCTCCCTGGTTACTTGACTAGCCAAGGTAAAGACCCTCGGCTCAACTGCTGTGGCAGCCACAGCAAGTCAATTTCCTATGGCAAGGGGTACAAGGGTGGATTCCCAGGCAGACCTAGCAAGGGTCGAGCCCATGGGCATTCTCTCACCCAATGACCACTCTAACCATAGATGTTGCAAATGTCCATTTCCAAAGTGCATGGCTTTGTGTCACAGAAGTGCCTACACATAAGGCACAAACCAACGTTCTTCTGCTTGAATGGCCTTTTACTTTTAGGTACCATTCCTACCATTGGTCATTTCCTAGTGCTTTTTCCTAGGTTGGATGGTCCAACCTCTACCTTGTTGCTTGATATTCTTGAATCTTCTATCTCTCTTTCTAAGGCCAATGCCTTCTGAACCACTTGACAACAGCTTTGGATGTCCACTGTCGCCATATACCTTCGAAGCACGGGCTTAAGGCCTTGAAAAAATTTTTTGTCCTTCAACTCATCATTACCGGCCATATAAGGAGCATACCGTATGAGTGAATTGTAACGTTGCTCACACACCCTCACAGATATCTCTCCTTGAACCAGATTTTCAAACTGAATCCTTCTATGATCTTGTGCAGCTTCACATATTTCCTTTAACCACATTTAAGCAACTATCCCTCACACACGTGCTATACCAAGGGGCTAATACATGTAAGTTTCTTCATCCAACTAGATATAATGTTACTAGAGGCATCTATCTTCTAAGGCATACAAGATCTGATATGGCATAAGAATCCTAGTACAAGATCAATACTATATGCATACACTGTGTACCTTTCTGTACCATAGTGCCCGTGGTGTCAAACTCACTTTTGTGCCTTCATGTCTAATGTCTACAGCCTTGACCCTCCCAAGCAAGAAATGCTACAGTTGCTAGCCTCTATATCCATGTTACCTACACATAACTATGAAGGGTGAGTATTCCATTAATACTCTGTAAGGTCTTACGTACCTACAATAACCATATAGGATTCTATGTATAAATTATATACATAATGATGAAACTGGATCCATACACATTTTAGAGCGTTCCAGCAGTGATTGCCCCAAGTTAGAGGTCCCTGCAGGCTACATCCCTCCTAGATGGTGAGCTCCCAACCATTAGGCCTCAAATGTATAATCACCATGTTCAAGGGTCCCATTGTAACACCTTGCCACTAACTTCCTCCTTAGTCATATTAATAAGAGAATCGCAGGTCTTTATCCTCATCCAAAGTACTTGGCTCTATTCTCTTTATAATTACTAGCTTATATCTAGTATATCATTGGACTTGCTAGTATTCCACTATCATCCAATTTAGTTTTTCCTTTCATGCATAGGAGTAAGTATATTGCCAAGTGAATTTGTGTCAGATAAAGTGTAGTGCCCCTTTTGGGCGCCCTGACCTACTTACGGCACCTTTGGCTCCGTGAGCTCTCATAAGGATCCCTTAGCTTTCCCAAGGCCTTTAGGCCATTTAACACCCTTTAGCTACACTCCAAAATCTTGGTGTATTCCACACCAATCCCAATCATGAGCTACCTCACCCCTACTTACTCTCCTCATGCTTATTTCCCAAAGAATGTAGCCATGTGTACCCATATACAAATTTCTTAGCTAACATTAACATAAATAAGCAAGAGATAACTGAATTTAACCCTTACCTTAGCAATATTAAGTGCAACCTTCCATGTCTTAGGCATTGTCTCGGCCTTGTCTCAGTTCTAGTCTTTTCTAGGGTCTTCCTATAGTAGACTGAGTAATTACCTGTAATTGATCATTGAGAATATAACAAATCATTCCTAGGCCAAGATAAATCAACTTCTAATGTGGTTTAAATGGCTAAATCAACCCTTATCTTAGACTCTACATATCCAGCCCTTAAGTTACTTATAACCCAAGTTTATTTTAATTTGTTGAAACTTGGCTTCTATTATTTGCTTCACTTACAAACAACTTAAGACCATTAACTCCTACCATAGGAACTAGAATAATGCTGGAAGTAAATCATGAACAGATCCAAAATTTAAATACATAAACAGATTGTCACAACTTTTCCACACTTATCTATGTTTCTATTGCTTGCTTTGCACATATAACTCCATCAATAAATTCAAAAGAACAATAACACAATTATATTGTCTTATTATCTTCCAATGCCTCCTTTTGACCAAACAAAAAAAATGGACAAAACATGGAAATAAATCATTCCCTTACTTTACCACAACAACCACACCCAATTTATTTTTTATTCAAGTTATTCTTTCCAAGCTTCCCATGGTTGATTAAACTAATAAGCATAGAAGGAGATGGTTTAAATAGTAATTCTAGAAACTCCAGGTCTGAATTAAATAAAAAAATTTAGAGGTAATTAAATTGTAGCTTACCTAAAAAGATTGAACTCAAACTTTAGCACAAAACCGATTTGTCACTAATTTGTTTCATTTTCTATAGTTAATTTAGCCAATGGAGTTGGGTTAAAGCTTCAGCCATGATGTTTTTTGGCTAAGAAAGAAGAGGTTATAGTTAAGAAAGAAGGATCGGGTTGCAGGTAGAAGAAAAGAAGTGCACTAGTCACACCACCACTTCACCAACATTTACCACACACCTGGTGCCTTCAATGGCGATTACAGAAAATATGGTGCCAATGTGAAATGCGCTACATAAATTAGGATTGAGTTCAGTATTTAGCCATGTGTACTCACAAATTTAATACACGTCTATCCCCTAGCTTTCATTAATGTGTAATTTTGTCTTTAGTGCTTTAAGGGTTAAATTTAAACCACCTGTGGACAATCTAGTCAATAAAAAATTCCACGTTGATAAAGCAGGAATCACAAAAAATCGTGATACCTTAAATTTAATATTTTCTCATGCTCTATCCAATCATCCAATAAAAAATAGGTCACTTTTTGAAATGACCCAAATGCCCCTCTTGGCCCAGCTTGCTTAAATGGTCAACTTTATTCATTCTTAGCTACTATACTCTACTAAACCGAGAATTTTGCCTGTAAATTCTAAGAATAATAATTACCAAAATAACCCTGTTACCTTAATAATTCAGGTCTATCTAAGAAGGGTCATCACATTCTCTCCACCTTCAAGAATTTGGTCCTTCAAATTCCTGCTTAATTGAGCATCCCTAGGACATCGTGGCACATACCCCGCTCAATTTTTGCCCTATGATGTTTTTCCTCTATATGGTTTGATCCTTAGATCACAAACATAGTCATTCTCCTGGTTCTTAATCATCTGACTTGCTTCTCTAGTGCCAAGATAGCCTTAAAGTCAAAAATTTTTTCTATGTAGGTACTTCAGTTAATGTTGGACCATTATCCTGACATTTTGATCTATGTGCTTTTCCTTAATAGCAAGAACATTGTTACTTGACCCCACTAGCCTAATTCACCTTAGTGCTAATTAAATCCTTACTTTCAGTAAAGATATCCTCTTCTTGTTGGAAGTGAGACTTTTATGTTTATACACCTTTTTTCCAGTTAGATGCACTCAGCCGAAGGTTGTGTTCCTAGTATGACATCTTTAAAGTGGTCCGCTTACTTGAGCTTTAAAGAATTTTTATAGAACTCAAGTCCTTCAGGTGCCTTTTTAGGCTATACCCAAGTTACATCCATGTACCTATGTGTCTCTTTGGATGCCCTCAGGTATTCCTGAGTTTAACTTCTTTTGATTAGTTTCATATTCAGTTTACCAACTTTTTTCAATACCCTTATGTGACAACATTTGTCATGAACTTAAGGTCATCTATATGTGCCTCTTTTAGGGTAGTACCCTAACATCTCACCTGTACACCATTGATGCCTATACAAGTTGATGGCTCTGTGTGGACTTGGTACATATTGGCATAGCCACTACTAAATACACTAACATCCTTTAGGTAATACTCATTTGCAGCTCTAGATTTTTTGGAGTTTCACTATACTTCAGAGTTCCGTGTATGTGCCCCTACCAGAGACATCACTACCTAGTGCACTATGTTACTCTAGAGTACATTTTACTCCAATGTCTTCTACTTCAGCCAATTAGCTAGTGCTTATCTAGCTCCAGATTTGCCGGTACCGTTGTGTGTACCCCCAACATTTGCCTTAGCCTCCTTTAAAGTACCCTTTATATGTCCACATATCATCACTAAGTTTTTCTTCCTTGATGTATATCTCAAGATTCACCCTTGTTCCATGAATTCGGTGTCTAGAATACACACCTTCTAGCCTACCCTGTGTCATTGTAGTAGCTTTCAGTCCCTAGGCTAAGATTTTGTGCATGCCTACTCTATTGAGTCAATCTCTAGAGTACCGAAATTGACTCATATTTTTAATGATATCACAAGGCTTGGAGGAGTTTTCCTTCTAACCATTGGCTAGTAACTTTATGCCTGTGACTACTTCCTTAGGTCACTCGGACCCTTAGTGACCTATAGGCACTAATAGATGCATTAGTTACTCAAAGCCACTTGATAATTTGTGATTACCTTAACTTTTAGCAGCCTTGCACCTTTACTGATGCTAATCTCTTCTTATCTTGTTGGCAGAAATCAACTTTGATCATTCAATCAGATATTTTTCCAAGGACCTGGTAAGTCATGGGAACTATTTTAGCCGTTCATATACAACTCTATCTAGTGCACCATGTTCCAATGCACTGAGTTATTAGCTTTTCATGCTATTCTCTTACTTAGGGTCATTTGATCCATCTTTGGCAACCTCTTGCCTAATTATCAACTTCCTCTTAGCATTACATTGGTATAACCTTTACCTTCATCCTTATTAGGCATGGGCCTACTTTTGGTGAATACCTATTAGATGATGCCCCTTATAATGTGCTTAATTCCTTCTCAGGTATTTCTTATGCACACTTTGAGTTTTTGAACTTAAGGTCTATGTTCACCAAGTGCAAGCTTGTTCTATGTGGCATTACTCCTCTTAGAACCGTTAGGGCATTAGGATAGTTGCACATATGCATACTCTACACTATGGCTTCTAAGCCCCTAATTAGGTTGCACTTCCTATACTCACCTTAATTGGTTGATGCTAGTATTCAAGCCCTTGAAGCATACATTCTTAAGGACATGGCCCACCAAGGCCCTGCCTAGGAAGCCTATGAGAATACGTCTCACACTGGTTGTAATTGGCTAATTAATTATATGCACCCTGGTTAAAATTTCATGCTATTAGTTGTTTAACGTAGGAATGCAATTATGCATGCAAAAGTTCCCTTGGCCAGAGTGGGTTCAAAATCATAAAACATTTACATAGCATAGGCATTTCCATAAAAACCAAAGTTCAAACAGTCAAATCATACAAAACCTTTATAGCATCAACATTAATCCTACACATAATTAACCACGTGCGGTCATCTAAACAATCGTAGACTATGACCTATGCCCGAAGGCAACCCTAGAGTCCATAACCCCATTCATACACATTGGAGGCCACTAACATACACCATAAACATGCAAGACTAGTTATGCTGAGATCTAATCAACTAGCTTCCACATTAAATGAGAGATCCCGGTGACAAACCTCAATAATTCTCCACCTGCTTACTAGCCTCTGTGGCCAAGAAAACTGTAGTTAGTACAACAAAAAATTAACATTCAAGTAGCCAAATAACTAGAATCTCAACGATTTTCAAAGCAATGTACCTATAACAGAAACTACCGCAACAATCCTTAATGATTGCTGGGTCCAACAACCTTAGTATCTGTACAACATGAAACTAAGGGAGTGAAAATCTTATAATTCTCAATAAGGGGTCTTCAACCTATAAGAAAACATAAAGGACAACATATATACAAGGATATGTAATTTGTTTTGAGCTCATACAGTGTGAGGCTAAACCTATGTGCATATGTTTCAGTCCTTTGCGACTTGTCCTCTGCCTAGTCTTCCTTCAGGCGTCATTTTGTACCTAGCGAGTTCTAGCCACTAACTCACTCCTAGAAAGCCTTAGCTTACTGATGCAATAAGTTTAACCTTTCCTCAATAGTTCTATAGGTGAACATGGTGGATGCACCTCGCTTGAGTTCTAAAGAACCCACTAGGTGTACTAAGCATCCACATAGTGCCTCAAGTCCTTAGACTTGTTTAAGTCACTTGTGTGCTAAGCTTCCACCTAAATCACTGACCAAGAGTGCACTAGGTTCTCACTTATGCCTTAAGTAATCTTGGCCAAGCAACAAGTGCACTAAATCTTCACTCAAGACATATACCGATCCACCACTACTTGGTTCACACTAGTGGAGTAGCAATGACCATGGATTGACTCATAATTCCTAGGTCCCGAAGAACCCATTAAGTGTACTAAGCTTTCCTTATTGAGCCCTTGAACCTAAAGGTGCTACGAAGGTCTCAATGGTGCTAAACCTTTCACCTCATCTAATGATGTATTTGTTATGGCCCATAAACTAGTTTTCTCATAAGGTGCAGTTACCATTCCCAAAACTATGAGAAAACCCCTAGATCATGAGAGATTTTTTGCATGTTTTAGAGTGCCAATGTTGTTAGCCACTCTGGGGTAATCCAGTTATGGTGCCAAAATTGTGCATTTAAACTCCCAGGATTGTTGTGTCCTATAGGTCATCAAAACAACACCCCTAATGTATATACTTAAGTGACCCTCTTGAGCACTACATAAATACATGCACAATGGTCTAACCATAACACACATTCACATTTATGCACACTATGGCAGCTAAGAAGCAAAACACTAGCACAAGTCTTAGTTTTGGCTTCCACACATTAAGCATTCTTACTAGGTTCAAAAATCCCAGCCACGGCACCCAAACTTTATAAAAAAATGTATTAATCTAGCCATGCAATCCCTTATTTTATTTGCTCCATTATCAAGTAGAGACTTAGAACAAACCAAGGAATTTTTTTTTACATCAATATCCCACCTATGGACCAAGTTATGGATTTTTGAAGTTAGTTACAAAATTCTGACCAAATAACAGTAACTTACCCAACTTTACAACATCATATCTTTGGCTACTAGGCTCCAAATTCATAAATTCCAAATCCCATTTCAACCTCTAGATGTGCTCTAGATGTGGTCAAAAGTTTAGACCATGATTCCTTCTACATAGGTAGCTATAGAACTTTAAGTCCAGAGTCAAAATTATGGTCACTTTATGATCATTTTGCCCATACAAAATTTCATAAGTGTGCAAACACTTCATTCACAACGGGTAAGCCCTCCAAGGCTACCCCATATGTGTCCAATACACATGGGAAATACGTTCTCTTGCACCTAGCAACCTTATGTGGCCAAAACAGAATTTACAAGTAAGCAGCCTATCATTCACACTTAGGCAGCTTTGTACCACATCACATACATAGCCAAAAAATTACTCAAACGTTCACATACTTGTCTCATACTAGATACACTACATGTGCATGAATACATGAACTACATAATGGTCTTAACCCAGCCAAATATGAACCCTAAGTTGTCGCAGTGCCTGAAACACAATGGACTCCAGAAATAGGATGTTGGACAGCTGCTACATAACACAATAAGCACCATCACTAAAAATACCAAATGTGCTCCTAAAATCACCAAAATTTCCAGATTATAACTAGATACATGGAAGTTAAAACAATTGAAATTTCCTATCAAAAATCAAATGACAAACATTAGTTTGAATGTGATCTTTCTGCTCGACCTGAAATGGTAGAATTGAGCGGAGTAAGTTTCATTGAGAAACTTAATAAGGGCAACAATTGGATTCAATAGGCATTGTAACCATCATCAAAACTTGCATCAAAAGACACTGAAACAAAAAAGCACAATGCATATATACAAGATATAGGAACCAAATGCAGCAGCCATTCACAACCAACAAGCACATGAAATGCGGCAGCAACATAAACCATAGGTTAGTCCATAAAACACATAATAAAGATAACCAAATCACTATGGCAGCCCTCTTCAGGCTAATGCTTGGTCTTAGGAGGATTTTAACACTAGTTAGTACTAACTTTGGGCTCTAAAAACCCTCACTTCACTGCCATCTTTGTGCACTTCAAAGTAGGTCACAAAACCTTCAATAAGTGCACTCCCCTCACTAAGCTTGGTTCATCAAGCTCATGGCTCTCTTCGAAGCTTAGCCCCAGCACCATGGTTGCTTGAAAATATAGAAAATAACCCATGAGAGAAAAAGAACCCTTACCTTGATGGGTATCCTGAAATTGGAGCTTGATCCTTTGTGCACTCAAGTCTGAGCACCACATAGCTTCCAATTGCCCTTTATTGCCTTGAATTTCAAGTATCTTTAAGTTTAGAGGTATGGTGGCTAGGGACAAAGTATGGAGGAGAGTGGGCTATGTCCCTTGGCTGGTATGGCTGAATATGAGAGAAAAAATGGTGGTCTTGACTACTTAAATGGTCAAAAGTACACTAAACGCACTTAAGTAGTCTTAACCTGTCTTGTGTCATTTTCCTTGCTACAAGGCTGTGGTTTCTTAGTATTAATCTCTTGGCCAACATTTGACCATCATTATCCTGCTTTAGCAGGCCCTTCTTAGGTGGGACAACCCCGTAATTTAACCATTTGACTTAAGTAAAAGACATACACATCTTAAGGCCTACATTAGAACACTAAGGTCCTCTATGCCTGTTTCTATTTTCTTTGTCCTTAGTTGTCTTCCATAAAAAATTTAGTCATCTAATAGCACTTTCATACCATTCATATCCTTTTTATAACTCTCCAAATCTCTTTTGTGAAATTGTTGCAATTGAGTACTTGAATTTCCAAAACTTTACAAAAAAAGTCCAGAGGTTGCTTGACAAACAAGCTATCCTTAACCTTTTCATGGGGACCAAGTTGCCAACTTGGAACACTTGTAAGGAGGTTTTGAACATGCCTTTTACTCCGCACACTTCAATCACTATGATGAGAATTACACAATATAATGGTTTTTTACCATTATGCCACACTTTGGAATTATCGTATTTTTGTGAAGTGGTAACAAATGTACCTTTACAACCCTGAGGCACCTTAGGACCATCCCTACCCTCCCCCAAATCCTCTATCAAAAAGCTAAAAATTGTTGTTCAAGAGGACTCTAGGGCCTAGATGCCAGGAGCACTTTGAAGCCTAGGAGCCAGGAGCACCCTGCTCTACGTGTTTAAGAATACACCCTGGGTACTACAGCCCCACATGGAAACTAGGCACCGGGACCCTGTGCCCTGAACTTGTAAAACACCCTCATAAGCCTCTTTGGAGGCTTCCTAAGGCTCCAAAGCAAACTAAGGATGCCTCTAATCACCATATACCTATAAAACAACTTGCATAGGTACAAATACACCAGCACAAGCATCCTATGATGCATCAAAAGATTACGCAAACCTTAAATTCAAACCTAGTTCACCATGATCTTCACCATCCACCAACTAACACCATACACAAAACTACTTGACTTATAGCATAAGCAGGCTATGAATGGTATGAAATATGAATGAAATATAAATCTATTACCTTAATTCCAAGCTATAAGTAGGGATCAAGCATTCCATACCCAAGAATGAATCTCCACTTAGGTTTTACCTAGGTTCCAATGAAACCAAAGCAAATGGCACCAAATTAACACAACCCAACCAAAACCTAAGCCTTAAATCACCAAACAAACAAGAAATCACCAAGAAATTCATGTTACCTCACGCCCAAAAAGGGGCACCTGCTAAAAACATGATTCCAAGCTTCCAAGACACAAAAACTCCTTCAAACAAGCCACCCATTGCTTATACATCCCTTGGGCCTTCAAATTCTGCTAAGAATCTTTGATTTCGGCCAAGAAATCAAAGAGATGTAGAGAGGGCAAGGAGCTACGTGCATTTTTGGTAGAAAAGAGTGAATAGTTGTAACCCAAACCACCTTTACCAAGTTTAAAAGAGTCCAAGCCATTAAACCCTCAAACTTTCTTAAGTTTGTCAAAAAGCCCCCTTTCCAAAAAAGTAACCTCAGGTCAAATCTTGGTCAAATCTTCAACACTTAATGAAAAAATTGGGTGCTAAGCAAGGGTTAGGATTTAAAAAAGTTTTTTGGACTCCTGGGACTAAGCTCGACACCTTGGAATACAAAATTACCATTTTGCCCTTGGGCATCTTTTGGTACGATAATCTCCTCAAAACCTAGTGAACCTTAACTAACTTGCTTGAACTTGCTAAATGAACTTAAAATGAGGTATTAAACTAGGAATTTATTAATTTATATACCTTCAAAGTGATCTCCGCTAGGAGGCCTATAACATTCTCTCCACCTTGGAGAATTTAGTCCTCCAAATTCAATCTCACCACCTTCGAAACGTAATCCAAGGATAGGGTGCCAACATTTCCCAAAAAAACCTACCAAGAAGAGTCAATTCCACAATAACCATCTTGGAACAACCCGAATCACATAGCTAATGCCCTCAGGCACTTGAATCAGGTCCTGTCTCCTATAGATACTATGGCTAGTGCCATACTTTGTGCTTAAACCCAATTGTCATACGCCTTCCTTTCATATGCCTAAGGCTACAAGAAAATGAGAAGATATTACTTGAAATTTGCAAGGAATAAAAGGTGATGGGTAGAAGTATGAAACAAAGGAGGTTTTGTGAAGGAAGTTATGCCAAAGAGTTGAATTGCAAGAAATTGTAAAACTGAGAATGAAATTTCAAGAAAGCAAGAATTCATGGACCAATTGGTAAAATAAAGGATTAATTGCCAAAGAAATTTTAATTAAGGGTTGAATTGAGCCATCAAAAATGAAAATTGTGCAAAAATTATATGAGAAACAAGGTGGATAAGAAGGAAAAACTTGCGCACAATTAAAGATAACAAAAAACATGGAGGCCTAAAAGGGGAGTTGAGCCCCAGTCACATGAACAAACCAGCAGGTGTTGGGTAAGGCTTCCTTAAGGAAAAAATCTACTTGTTCACTCCACGTTGACCCAAAGAAATGCAAAGAAAAAAAAGTCAAGCCCAGAATTAGTCTAGCAAAGAAGGAGGAAGGAGATATTGTTACCTAGAAGCAAATTAAGCTTAGGAAAGGCTACTTTTTGTTAGGAGCATAGATTTCTTTGATGGCAAGATGAAAATCTTGATTCGTGTACTAGCGGCAGGCAATAATAGAGGTTATTGGATGAATATATGGGGGATTGCTATTGGTTCACAGTTGTATGCCACAGATTTGTTGGATTTTAAGTTTACTTGTGTATTACTTATGGAAAAATTGATTGAAACCAGTGATATATGGTTTCGATAGGTCTATGTTAGATTCAAGGTGATGGCCATGGGCCTCATCGTTTAGAGTCATGGTGACTGTTGGAGAGACTTCTAGGAGGAAGAACGCCTGGAGGATGGTGCGCCCAAGGGAGAGTACCTGAGATGCTCAGAAAAAGTGGGTTAGGAGGCCCCCGGATGTGTTTCCGAGGGGGAGCCTCTGACGCCCAAGTCAGTGGTGGCTGAGAAAGGCAGAGGAAATAGCAGAAAGCACTGAAGAGTCTCGCCTGGTGATTTTCTCAGAGTCTGGGAGTCAGACGTTTTGCCAACCAACCCCCTGCCAAGTATTTATTTCCTGGTATTTATAGGAGTGCCTAGCCCGTTCAGATCGCGACACGTGTTCGGTCGGATGTTCCCTGAGTTTCTGGGCGTAGGGGACAGATAGCTGGTAGCAGGTTGCCTTGAGCCTTGTGCTGAGATGGGCCATGATGTGATTTTGATGGCGTCAGCGTGTCAGAGCGCCTATTGAGGCGGCTTCATGACGTCTGTGAAAGGACGTGTCAGAGGCTTCCTTAAATGCTTCCTTAAATGCTCCTGTCGTACTCCCGAGGTCCCTGGGCGAGGTCGTCCTTAGGTACGAACAATGCCTCTTCGGGAAACACGCACCCAGTTCGGGGGTTCCCAGCTTTAGGGAGTTCCGCCTTCGGGGATATCATGTTCGGCCCGCAATAGCTGGTGCCTCTTTTCTGAAGGCGATCTGTTCATAACCTTGGGGGGGCTAGTAGTATCCTCAAGTATCCTGGCGTGCCGGGCTCGGAGCTCTTCGGCTATTTCCCGAGGTGTATGATCTCACCTTTTCTCGGGTAGCGCCAGTTTCTTCTGGCCATTCTTGTGGCAGGGAGTTCGGCCAGATAGAGGCGATAGACTTTGGCTATCACATGCCCCCATTTGGAAAGCCGAAGTGAAGACTTTGGTTTTGCATCTCTTTCCGAGGTTGTTCTTGGGAGTCTCTTAGGAAGCTCAACCTGTTCCGAGGATCCACCTCTTGCCCAAAGGTCATGGGCTGTTCGGCCTTGGCCTGTTCTTTGGTGTCTTCGAGGCGGAGCCTGTGCCGAAGATACACCTCTTGCCTGAAAGTCATGGGCTGTTTGGCCATAGCCTGTCTCTTGGTGTCCTCGAGGTGGCCTGCTCTTTGTTTCTGCAGGTCTGATGGCCAAGTGTGTCAGTCTGAGCGACGCGTCCCAGCTTTTTAGGGATGTCAGAAGACGTGCTCCCTTTTTCCTAGGGATGTCAGGAGATGTGTCCCCGTTTTGCGCGGCGGCTGACACGTGGCACTTTGCCATTGGAGGAGAGTTGCTCGGTTACAGAGGGTGCGCCTTTTCAGGTGCAGAGGGCAGTTACGGCGATGGTTCGCCTCCAAAGGGTACTTATGACGACGTTTCAGTTACCCACCCCTGGCCTATAAATGGCTCGTTCCATCATAAGTTGCTTTTGCTTTTTCTTCTGCTCTTCTCTCCGCTTTACCCCTGTTCTTGCACTTTCTTGCTTTCGGTGGCGGAGCTGCCTTAATCAGAGCTTTTTCCAGCCAACTTTCACGACGGCGTCCTCAGACTTTGGCAAATCTTTTGGTGGGTTTTTGTTTTCCAGAGTGTTTTGATCTCTCTGTTCTTTGGAGTTTTTTCTGGAAACTGTTTTCTTGGCTTTTCCAAACTTGTTTCCATGTCTACAATGCCTATCCCTGAGAGCTGGCAGCCTCTTTTAGCCCATCCTTGTTGCACCACCCCTGCAAAGTTAGAGAGGTGGAAGAAAAAGTTCTTTCTTCCCTCTTACGCCATTACTAGGCTGCCTCGTTCTAGCCATTATGCTTTTTCAAACCGTAGTAACGAGGTTACCATTTTCTGAGCTCAGCTGAAGGCCGGACTTCGGTATCCTCCCCCGAAGATGGTTTGCGAGTTCTGCCAATTTCATGGCATTGCTGTGAACCAGCTTCCTCCGAACTCGTACTACTATTTTAACGCCTTCCTCTGTATGTGTGGCGTGTTCGGGATAGAACCCCATTTTATAATCTTCATGCAGTACTACAAGCTCTTTGTGGTCCCGAAGGGTGGCTTCTATTTTATGCTACCTCGGGGATCCGGGAGCAAAAAATTCATGTTCACCTTCGCCACCAAGGACAGCTGGCGGGGGTGGCAACAGAAATTCTTCTTCCTGAAGATGGAGGAGGCCTGGTCGTACGTTCCGACCAAATGGGCTTAGGGAACACTGGATGTGGACGTCGTTGATCCGAGGATGTTGCTGACTCCAGAGTTGGCTTCCGTGTTTGCGGATTTCGACGCCCGCATTCGGGCTGTCTCTGACTGGACTCCCGAGGTCGCTCCGCGTGCCCTTTACCCTTTTCCTATCAACTGGAAGTTGATGACCGAAGAGGTCCTTCGGGAACTAAACGTGGTGAAGGAGCACAAGACTGACCTCAAGATGCCAGCTCCTGCCATCGCCGGGAAGGATTCCTGGTTGGTCAAGCTTCTTAAGGAGGAAATTTCTTTCGAAACGCTTGTCGAAAGTGAGTTTGTCTTCTACTCCTTTTGCTGTTTTTTATCCTCAGACTTACGCTGATATTTCTCTTCTTTTTCAGAGATGGGCGACGGGACTGCCGCCTACTACAAGTCCCTTTTCTCCGGCCAAGTGGAGAAGGGGGAGCAGACAAAGAAGGCAACTTCCCGAAGGCGGAAGGCTGTCGGTGCTGGTCCTTCGGCTAAGCGGGCGAAGAAGACTGTTCTTTCCTCCCCTTCGGAAAGTATTGGGGAGGAAAGCAAGGACGCTGTCGCTTCGCTGCCCGATCTTTCGGCCGAGGTTCCTGCCGCCGCCGATGTCCTTCATACCGACGCCCCTCCCCAAAGTCCTACCCCGTCACAAGTCCTCCTGGACGCCGTGATAGAGGCACCTTCTGCCGAGGAGCGGGGCAGGCAGAAGGGTAAGGGCATTTCGACCGAGGAGGCTGAGGACTCCGAGGACGTCGTTGTCGAGGTCCCTCCAGGTCAGTCTTCAGATAAAGTATGGTACAGTTCCTTTGCTTTTCAGGATTTTCTTCTTTGTCTTTAACATCCTTCTCATTTTTGCCACGCAGGGGAGTTGCTTACCCCTGGATGGGCGACCGAACATGCTCGGAAGCGAGCTCTTCGGGACGCCAAAGTCCCACAAGGGAAGGTTCCCAAAGAGCCTTTCTGGACATTCACGGAGGACATGAACTTGTACTCCGAGGATTGTCCAGAAATGGCGAAGCAAATTTCGAAGGGGGTGCTTACAGAGGCCTCCTTCAAGGCTATAGCGGCGGCCCATCCGGATGATGACACCCTTGCCGCCAAAGTCACCGAGCATGCGGCTCAGGTATATTCTTCACACCTTTTTCCCTTCAATTTTTCCTAAGTGCCTGGCTCTTACTGACCTTTCGTTCATCTTTTTGCAGCTGCTGGGATACGCCGGCTTTCTCCTAGTTTGGGTGGCCAGGCAGGCGAAGTTTCGAGCTTCGGCCTTAGAGGCCTTAGAAAAGGCGAAGGCCACTCGCTTGGCATTGATCACCGAGAACCAGCAGTTGTCACATGCTGCGAAGGAAGAAGTTGCCGCCCTTCGGGAGGAGTTCCAGAAGGAGAAAGAAGAACTTGAGAAGGATTCCTCCCGGAAGATTGCTGACCTCGGTGAGCAGATAAATGGAATGCTGGCCGCCAACGAGGAGCTCCTAAAGGATAAGTCAGATTCTGACAAGCTCATACTGGCGCTGACAGTTGAGAAAAACATCCTTGCAGCCGAGGTCAAGTCCTTGAAGAAGGATCCGAAGGGGAAGGAGCAAATAAAGGCGCTGAAGGAGGAGATCACGGATCTGAAGGACGAGCTTGATGACCTTGATCTTGACAAGAGCAAGTCTGATCAAATGGCCAAGGTCGCTTTTCAGGACGGCTTCTGCCTTGCTCGGGACCAAGTCCTCCAGAGGTTCCCAGATCTGGACCTCTCTTTTCTAGAGGCTCTAAACATTCCTGAGGGACCTCGGTGGGAATGGTCCAAGGTCGAACATTTGAACCTTCCTTCTTCAATTCCAGCGCCGAAGGTGGTGGAAAAGGGTGGGCAAGCAAGTGGCTCTCGGGATGCTGCGAACCCTTAGGCTATTTTAGGGCCCCTTTTCCTTCCCTTCAATTTTGTGTTCCTTCTTCGGGCACTTCTTCATTGTAAAGCAGCTTACTTTTTAATGAAGATTTTTTGGCTAAGTCTTTTCACAAGTTTCTTTACTTCCATTGCCCCGAATGCCTTTGCTCAAGAGACTTCAGAAAACCTGCGGTCAAAGAAACTTGACTAAGTGTGAAAGATCTTTCCATTGGCCGAGCCTGTTCGCTCAAAAGGCTTTTTGGAAAGTCTAAAAAATTTGACTAAGTCTTTTTGCAGGATTTTGTATTTCCATTTTGTCCCGAACACGTTTGCTCAAGAGACTTCGGAACCCTTTAGTCAAACTTTTTCATTTCCCTTTGTCCCGAGCATGTTTGCTCAAGACTTAGGAAACCTTTTGCGAGATTTTTGTTTAGCATTTTTCCCGAGCGTGATGGCTCAAGGGACTTTGGAAAACTGTCTCTGCGTTTATTTCGGTGAGTACCGCTGAGAGATTTTCCTCTCTTTCCCGAGCGTGATGGCTCAAGGGACTTCGGAAAGTTGTATCTGCGCTTGTGGCGAGCATCTTCACGGAATTCTGTGCAATTCTATACTTAAGAAATT
The DNA here is from genome assembly GCA_039654915.1 of Aquilaria yunnanensis. Taxonomy (NCBI): domain Eukaryota; kingdom Viridiplantae; phylum Streptophyta; class Magnoliopsida; order Malvales; family Thymelaeaceae; genus Aquilaria; species Aquilaria yunnanensis. The sequence continues at coordinate 50,043,302 of CM077594.1, read as the reverse complement.
TTCTCAAGACACTTCTGTACTTAGAATATTTTTCATACAGTATGATTCCTTCGCTCAAGCCTAGGCGTAGAATTTTCTCAAGGCATCTGAGTGCCAAGTGTTTTTCAATTCTACGCCTTCGGTATCGCCAAGTTTGTACACGCTTTTTCGTACTTCGGTGAGGACTAGATAAGGTCCTTCCCAGTTTGCGCGAAGTACTCCGTGGGATGGCCTTTGGGGCACAAAGTCAGCCTTTCGGAGAACGAGGTCTCCTTTCCTGATTTCCTTTGGCCTAGCTCGCAAATTTATGGCCACGGCCACCCTTTTCCGGAAAGCTTTTCTTCTCAGCTCAGCTATTTCTCTATGTTCGCCCACGAGATCAAGCTTCATTCTTAGGCCGAGGTCATTTCCACCTTCATCAAATATTTGCACCCGTACTGAAGGTTGAACTATCTCTATAGGGATGATGGCCTCTGTTCCGAAGACGAGTGAGAAGGGAGTCTCCCCTGTGGCTCTTCGGGGTGTTGTTCGGTAACTCCATAATACGCTTTGCAGTTCTCCTGGCCATTTCCCTTTCGCTTCCCCCAGTCTCTTTTTCAGGCCATCTTTTATGGTCCTGTTAGATACTTCCACTTGCCCGTTGCTTTGGGGGTGAGCTACTGGGGCGAAGTGCATCTTTATTCCGAGGTCGCTGATAAATTCCTGGAATCCTTTGTCTATGAATTGGGATCCATTATCAGCCACCAATACCCTCGGTATGCCGAATCTGCATACGACGTTCTTCCATACAAACTTTTGCACTTCTTTTGCCGAGATAGTTGCTAGGGGTTCTGCCTCGACCCATTCGGAGAAATAGTCCACTGCTACCATGCAGAATTTCACGCCTCCGGGCGCTGAGGGGAGTGGCCCAATAAGGTTTACACCCCAGACTGCGAAAGGCCAAGGATAGTCAGCTGAGGATACCATTTCCGAGGGTGCCCTCTGGATGTTCGTGTGTCTCTAGCAACTACCACATTTTCGAACCAACTGCCTTGCATCCTTTCTCAGGGTAGGCCAGAAGTATCCTTGGCAAAGTATCACCGCCGCAAGGGCATCAGTTCCAATATGTGAACCACACATGCCTTCGTGGACCTCTTCAAGGACCATTTCAGTATCCTCTTCATCCACGCATCTTTGCAGCGGGTCTGCATATCCCTGTCAGTATAATTCTTCGCCAATGAGGACGAATCATCCTGAGCGTCTTCACAGTTTTGCAGCGTCGCCTGGGTGTTCGGGGAGCACATTTTCTGTGAGGTATCTTTTTATGGGATCCTTCCATCCTTTTCCCGAGGTCGCTATGCTCAGCACTGAGATGCTCGGGTGATCTAGCACCTCGGTGTATGTTTTTGACTTCGCCAAGCAATCTGCCTCTGTGTTCTTCCGCCGAGGTACATTTTTTATCCGTACGGCGTCAAACTCTTGGATGAGCTTTCCTAGCAGCTCGTGGTATTTTTCCAAGATTGGGTCCTTCGCCCCATAATCTCCTGCCGTCTGCCGAACTACCAGCTGGGAATCACTGTGAGCCTTTAAGTTTCTCACGCCAATCCTTCTGGCCAAGCGTAATCCCGCTATGAGGGCTTCATACTCTGCCACATTGTTAGTGACGCTGAAGCTGAACTTCATAGCCTTTTTTACCTCTAGGCCTTCGGGTCCTCTGAAAATTACTCCAGCTCCCTGGTGTTCGGATCCCGAGGCTCCGTCAACATGCAAGGTCCACTCTGGCTCACCTCCGTTCGGATCCAAATGGCTTTCCGTAGTGGTGGGTATTTCGGCGATAAAATCTGCCAGTGCTTGAGCTTTTATGGCCTTCCGAGGTTCATATATGATTTCGTGTTCGCCAAGCTCTATGCACCATTTGGAGAGCCTTCCCGAATGATCAACTTTCTTCATAACATCCCGTAGTGGTAGACTACTTCGGACGATGATGGGGTGAGCCTGAAAGTATGGTCGCAGCCTTCTCCCTGCAAGCACCAAGGCGTATATAGCTTTTTGAAGCTGAGGGTACCTGATTTCGGCGCCATGCAGGGATTTGCTGACGTAATAGACTGGCCATTGCTTTGGCCCTTCTTCTTTCATGAGGACCGAGCTTACAGCTTTCTCCGTGACGGCGAGGTACAAAATGAGGGGCTCTCCCTCCCGAGGTTGTCGCAGAGTCGGCAGGCTAGCCAGGTAGACTTTGAGTTCTTCCCAGGCCTTTTGGCAATCTTCACCCCAAGGGTGATCATTCTTTCCGAGGTCACCTTCCATTTTTGCTGCCTTTGTGAGGACTTTGAAGAAAGGTCGACACCTATCTCCGTACCTGGAAATAAATCTGCTCAGAGAGGTTATTCTTCCGGTGAGCCTCTGCACGTCTTTGACTGTGGTAGGAGTTCGGAACTCAAGCAGCACCTTAATGTTCTCGGGGTTAGCGTCAATGCCTCTTTCGGATACCATGTACCCAAGGAATTTTCCCGAGGTTACCCCGAAGATGCACTTTTCAGGGTTGAGCCGAATCCCAAAGTCTCTGAGCTTTTGGAAGGTTTCCTCTAGGTCTGCAACGTGGTTGCAAGGGAGCTTGCTTTTGACTATCATATCATCAACATACACCTCCATGTTTCTCCCCATTTGATCTTTAAAGACCTTGTTCATCAACCTTTGATAGGTGGCTCCTGCATTTTTGAGCCCGAAGGGCATTCTGACATAGCAGTATGTTCCTCCCTCGGTGATGAAGGCGGTTTTTTCCTCATCTTCGGGGTCCATCTTTATTTGATGGTAGCCACTGAAGGCGTCTATGAAACTTAGGCGCCCATATTCGGCAGTTGAATCTACCAGTTGATCTATTGGCGGCAGAGGGTATGAGTCTTTTGGGCAAGCATCGTTCAAGTTTCTGAAGTCGATGCACATCCGGAGTTTGTTGCTACCTTCTTTTGTGGCAATGACCACGTTTGATATGATCAAAGAAGGTACAACCAAGGAAAGCAAGGACCCACTGAAGGTTTCTAGTGGACCATTGACAAGGAAGAAGGCTAAGGAGCTCACTAGTGCACTTCAAGCTTGGATTTTGATAGATTGGCGATGTTCTGACCATGAAACCCAGTTTGCACGATAAGGAGGTCCAATTTAGCTTCAAAGTCACGATTTACGAGTTATCGCTGGTTCAGAAGCAGTTGCAGTATTTTGGGAATATCTTTCGATTCAGAAGTCCATTTTGTGTGATTCAAGTGTGGTTTCGAAGCTAAGAAATAGATCTACAACTTTTATGCTTTGAATTTTGAGAAATCATTGCTGCATCAAGTTCGAATTTCAGCTTGAAGTTGGAGACACAAGCTAGAATCACCCAAGAAGGCTATTTTGGAGTTTTTATGGCCAATCTTGTTCTGTAACGTATTTTATTTATTTTCGTATTTATTTACATTATTTAGGATGTTATTTAGGCCATGGAATTGATTCAGGTCATTTAGGATAAAAGGAATTCGCTGCACACCTTAAACATGTGTTAAAAGTGTGTTAGAGTCCTAGTTTGACTAGGTTTTCTTGAGTCCTTTGTAACTAGGTTTCCTAGGTGACTTGGGCTGCGAATTTTGCCCAGCTTTTAACCCTAGTTTAGGCCTATATAAAGGCACATATTCTGGATGTAAAGATACAGAAAAATTTTGAAATAATATTGCTCTTTGGAGAGGTTTTCTCTTTGGTTCTTTGTGGACTGCCTTGGTGCACAAGTGTGCTTGTGTTCTTGGAGTTTTATACTTCTCGTTTCTAATCACAGGTTGATTAGGGGTGGGGGTTTTAAACCTAGTCTCTTTGATGTCTTGTGGAGCTTGAATCACATCTTGGGCGCGTTTCATGGTCTTTATACCATCGGGGTTCGCATCAGTTGGTATCAGAGCCACAAGTTCCATTGAAGGACATATCTTGTGTTCTTGTTTCCCTTCGTTTTTCTTTCAATTCTGTCCAGTAATTTTCGTGTTTTAATTCTCTGTTTTAATCCTTTTTTGTCTTGTTTCAGGTCTGTCCCTTTTTATTCCATCCTTGTTCAAGTCCGAAAATCAAAAAAACAACAAAAAGAAGTCAATCCGTGTTGTCAAGTTTTCTCGGTTTCAAATTGTTTGTTCTTGATTATTTCTTATCTTTCTGTTTCGTGTCTAGCCTTGTTAACCTTTCTTGTTTTCATTGTTTCCAGCATCCTAGAGTCAAGAAAACACCAAAAAAAGAAGGATCCAAGTTGAGGAAGTTTCGGTATCAAAGAGTTGCTTCAAATTGTGCCAATTTCACTAGTTTTCTTGTCTTGGCCGAAAAGAATTTTAACTTTTTGTCTTTGGCAGCAAGGAGTTTCAAGGAGAACGTTTGGTTAGCATCAAAACAGCAAGCAAAAAAAAAAAAAAAAAGGAGAAAAAAAAAAAGGAAGGAAAAGAAAAGAAAAAGAAAGAGCAAAGAAAAGAAAAGAAAAGAGCTTGCAAAAAGAAGTTTTCTCAAAGTGTTGAAAGTTGTGCGCCCCAAAACCTATCCCATTGTTTTGAGCCAAAAAGCTTTCTTTGTGGTTCTTGTAATCATCAATTGCAAGGGCTTCCTAGAGTCTTTTAAAGCTTGTTTAGCCCACCTCTTTTGGAGTCAAAATAGTTCTTCAAAAATTCAAGTTTTCTTGTGTGCTTTGAGGATAGTTTTCTTAGAACTTTGGAGAACTCTTTGAATAAGCAATATCTCACTAACAAATTGAGTGTTTTGAGTGTTCATATTTTGAGTGAAACACGTGAGGTGAGTGTTTGTGAGGATCTTTGTTATTTTCAGGAGTATGGACGGCCAGGAGGATAGGAGGATGAAAGTGAGACACAATGAGGAGCCAACCATGAGAGAATTTCAAGAAACTCTCAATAGACTTGTGGGGAGGATTGAGGACATTGATTTGAGGTTGCCAATGAGAGGTCCAAGGAGAAAAGAACCCGAGGAAGAAGAAAGAGTTTGGCATGACCATGGGTTTCCAATGAGGTGTGAGCCAAGAGAGGATAACAACCTAAATTCCATCAAGCCTACCATTCCACCTTTCCAAGGGAGGAGTGATCCTGATGCATATTGGGAGTGGGAACAAAAGATTGAGATGGTGTTTGATTGCCATCATTACTCCGAGAAAGAGAAGGTTAAATTGGCTACCATAAAGTTCACTAATTATGCTCTTGTATGGTGGAATCAGGATGTTACTTCTAGGAGAAGGAATGAGGAGGAGCCCATACATACATGGAGAGCCCTTAAAGCCTTAATGAGGAGGAGATTTGTGCCTAGCTCCTACTATAGAGATCAACGCTTAAAGCTTCAAAAGCTAGTGCAAGGCCAAAGGAGTGTGGAGGACTACCATAAAGACTTGGAGAGGACCTTGACCCGAGCCAACATCATGGAGGATGAGGAGACCACCATTGCTAGATTCATTAATGGTCTCAATCTTGAGATTGCCAATGAAGTGGAGATGGTGCCATATGTCAACATGGAGGATTTGCTTCATCATGCCATTAAGGCTGAGAGGAGCATCAAGAGAGCAAAGGCATCCAAGATGTGTCAAGGAGGAATTTCCACATGGAGAGGAGCATGGAGTAAGGATGTGAGAGAAGTGCCCAAGCCAAACATGGAGGCCACAAAAGGAGACTTGTCTCAATCTCAACAAGAGAAGTCAATCATGCTTGTACCACTTTCACCACAACAAGTTTTGGAGGATCAAAGAAAAATTCAAAGTGAGCTTGAGAGAAAAGAGATAGAGGGGAAAGTTGAGGGCAAGAGTGATGAGGGGAAAGTTGAGAGAACAACCGAGAGATTAAGTGAGAAGAGTGAACATGAGGGGAAGAAGAGTGGAGAGTTCCGGAGAGAAGAAATTGAGTGCGAAGTTGAGAGAAGACAAGAGTGTAATGAACCCAAGCCGAGTGAAGAAAGAAAGACCTACAGAGAAGCCATAATTTCATCTAACATAACAAAGTCTTCTAGTGTTGTGTTGTCTTCTTTTCAGGACTTAAGTGGATATGAACTTCAAGAATCAAGTGAGTTGCTGCCCATCCAAGAAGTTGGTGTTCCTAATATTCTAAGCCATGTCCCATGCATTAAAACAACAAAGGAGGTTGAGAAGAAACAATTTAAGGTAAGCCCAAGTGATTTCATATGCAAAAGTTTGCCTAACGTTGTTTCTTATCCTATGTTTCAAGGGGATGAAATTGTTGCAAGTCCAACCAAGGCCATTAAGTGCAAAGGTGAAAATTTTGTGGTTCCAAAGGAAGATACTTGGAGACTAAGTCCAACCACTGTAATGTATTTCTTCCTTACACCTAGATATGATGCGGTTTTGCATGAAAATCTGAAACAATGTGTGTTTGCTTGCAATGTTATTTTGACAAATGGTTTTCATGAAACTAGATTAAGAGAAGGAAGTAAATATGGAAATTTGACAAAATATGGTTTACAAGCTTCAAATTCTTTGGTTTTGTCAAATCATCTTTGGAATTGCTTGAGTTTCTCTAGAGGAAAATCTGTTTTGTTGTCTTTTGTTTCTGAATTTGTTAGTTTTGCATCCATGTCACATTATTTTATTTTGTCTCAAGTTAAATCTACTTCTTTGGAATTTTTCATGCATAAATTGGTTGTTACACATGCATTACATACTTCTTTGATTCACATTTATATTCCGCCCATTTTTGTGTGTCAATCTTTAATTTCCAGCAAGCATTTTTTTGCCATGACACATGCATTACACAAACTTTTGAGTCTTGATCTTTTTGCTTTATGTCTAAACCTGAAAGTTTTTATTTTGAGTGAAAATTCTGGTTTTAAATTCAGCCTTTTAAGGAGGTATGTTGAGTCCTTTGTTTTGTGTCACATTTCATACGTATTCATAATTTTCATGCATTGTTGTGCATATACATGCAAAAATAAGTTTGCTACTGAATTGGTTTCACTTAATCCTATCTACTCCAATCTTGTTTCATTTAAAATGCTTAGGATTTTTGTGAAATTCATGCATCCTTGTTTTGTTATTAGTTTAGGCCACATTGTGTTCAATTCTTGTTTGTTTGAATGGCCTATGCAAACTATTGTCTTGACATGCATAACTTGTCTTTTCCATAACCATAACTCTTATGTGAGTTTAGGTCCATTTCTTTTGAGTGCATACAACATCCCTAAGGTAAATTCTTCCTATACTTTTCCTTGTTGTGAGAGTAATATTTTCGAGATGGTAAAGGCAATGAAAGTGATGCCTAGAGTTAAGATGAAAATTGTGCAAACATTCAGATTTTTTGTGCTAATTGTTTCAAGCTTTGTCTTTGATCCAGGAGGTATCATTGCATTTGGATATTGGTTCAGGTTTTGCACAAGATTAAGCTTCATACACAAGCATTCCATGCTATTGGTTCTTATGTGAAAGGTAAGTGCTTATGTATTGATTATTTCATTGTTATTGATTCAATTCCCTATTCTAGTGCAGGTTTTGATTCGAGGACAAATCCTTCTAAGGAGGGGGGAGCTGATATGATCAAAGAAGGTACAACCAAGGAAGGCAAGGACCCACTGAAGGTTTCTAGTGGACCATTGACAAGGAAGAAGGCTAAGGAGCTCACTAGTGCACTTCAAGCTTGGATTTTGACAGATTGGCGATGTTCTGACCATGAAACCCAGTTTGCACGATAAGGAGGTCCAATTTAGCTTCAAAGTCACGATTTACGAGTTATCACTGGTTCAGAAGCAGTTGCAGTATTTTGGGAATATCTTTCGATTCAGAAGTCCATTTTGTGTGATTCAAGTGTGGTTTCGAAGCTAAGAAATAGATCTACAACTTTTATGCTTTGAATTTTGAGAAATCATTGCTACATCAAGTTCGAATTTCAGCTTGAAGTTGGAGACACAAGCTAGAATCACCCAAGAAGGCTATTTTGGAGTTTTTATGGCCAATCTTGTTCTGTAACGTATTTTATTTATTTTCATATTTATTTACATTATTTAGGATCTTATTTAGGCCATGGAATTGATTCAAGTCATTTAGGATAAAAGGAATTCGCTGCACACCTTAAACATGTGTTAAAAGTGTGTTAGAGTCCTAGTTTGACTAGGTTTTCTTGAGTCCTTTGTAACTAGGTTTCCTAGGTGACTTGGGCTGCGAATTTTGCCCAGCTTTTAACCCTAGTTTAGGCCTATATAAAGGCACATATTCTGGATGTAAAGATACAGAAAAATTTTGAAATAATATTGCTCTTTGGAGAGGTTTTCTCTTTGGTTCTTTGTGGACTGCCTTGGTGCACAAGTGTGCTTGTGTTCTTGGAGTTCTATACTTCTCGTTTCTAATCACAGGTTGATTAGGGGTGGGGGTTTTAAACCTAGTCTCTTTGATGTCTTGTGGAGCTTGAATCACATCTTGGGCGCGTTTCATGGTCTTTATACCATCGGGGTTCGCATCAACGTTGCTTAACCATTCGGGGTATTTGACCTCCCTGATGACTTTGGCATCTAACAGACGCTGGACCTCAGTTTTGACAAAGTTGCTCCTGTGGGCTGAGATGCTTCATTTCTTTTGCCGGACAGGTTTTGCTTTCAGGCTTACTTCGAGGCTATGCTGTATTATGCTAGAGTTTACTCCTGGCATATCTTTCGGCGAGTAGGCAAACAGATCTTTATTTTTCAGCAGAAAAGATGCAAGGTTTTCTTTCTCACCTTCGGCCAAGCTCTTCCCTATTCGGGTAGATTGTCCTGGCATAAGTTCTACCGTTTCCATTTCTGCTTTCGCGAGATCTTCTTCTTTGCCTTTTTCTGACGCCTTTGCCTCCATTGTTTGTGCGAAGTTGCTCGCCGGAGCCTTTCGTGCTTTCACAAACACCTTTCTTACCTCGGCCTGGTTTATCAAGATCTCTGCATCTCCATCCTTGGTGGCGAATGTGACAGTCAAGTACTTCACATCAGGGCGAATGTGCAGGTTTCCCTGTGTCTGCCTCCCAAGGATGGCATTGTACGAGGATGGGACGTCCATGACGATGAACCTTGCCATTGTGGAGGCGTACAACTCAGCTGCTCCATCTACCGAAGTCCCTTTCATCATCAGTGGGAGGTCGATCCATCCGAGAACGGGCAGTTCAGATGGTCCGACCCCGAAGGTGGGCGAGTTGACTGGCTTTAGGTCACTGCTGGAGATGCCCAAGCTCGGCAGTAAGTGCGAGAATAGGACGTCCGCATTTGATCCGTCATCAAGTAGCACCCTTTTGACGTCCCAGTTCCCTATTCTCACCATGATCAGCAGTGGATCGTCGTGGGGGAAGACGATGGTGGATCCATCTTTGCGGGCCATCTTCTTTGCTGGATTTTGATATTCCATGACTGCAATTTCTCTGGCCTTCCGCATTCTTTCCGAGGATGGGAGCCCCGTGGTGATTGTTTGGATAACCCCTGACGGAGGTGGAGGGCACCTTTTTGGACTTCGGTTTCTCCGCCTGTCGGAGTCATAGTCCTCATCTTCGGCCCTTTCTTCCTCCACTTTTCTGCCTTTCGGGGATGGCATCCGCAAGTATTTCTGAAGTTGGCCCTACTTTATCAACGACTTTATGTACTTCTTCAGCTGGAAGCAGTCTTCGGTGTCATGACCGTGGTCGCGATGAAACTGGCAGAACTTCTTTGCATTCTTCTTATTGTCGACGGTCATGGCCCTTGACCGCCGAATCTGCGTCCCTTGCCTTTCCAGTGCCATGAGGATGTTGGTCCATGTAGTGCTTAGTGGTGTGAAACTTTGGGGTTTCCTTCCCCGCATCCTCCGAGGTCATATGGCGTGTTCGGTCGGATGCCGAGCTTGTTGATTGGACCCTTCGACGCGGTGGTGATCGGACTTTGGCCCAGCCATTCTTAGCTCCTCAGCGGTCATGTGCTGTTCCGCCCTTCGGTAAAATTCTCCGAGGGTCTCCGGGGGGTCTTTTGAGAACTCGTAGAATAGTTGTGAGTCTCGCCGAAGGCCCCGTATCATGGCAAGAATGCGGATTTCGGGCCGAAAGTCTAGGACGCTCAGAGCTTCCCTGTTGAATTTTTCGACATAGTCTCAGATGGTTTCTCCGTTCCTCTGCTCTATGTCGAACATCTGGACAGGCATCTTCACAGTAGGTCGACTCCCGATGAACTGCTGCGTGAAGGCCGTGGACAACTCCTGGAACTCAGTGATGGTCCCTGGAGGCAACGAATTGTACCATGCAGTTGCTGGCCCTGTGAGGGTGACTTCGAAGCACTTGCACATGGTAGCGTCGTCAGCACCGTGCATTATCATGCTGCGTCTGTACTTCGTCAGATGGGCCTGTGGATCAGTACGGCCATCATAAATCTCCAACCGAGGTACTCTGAAGTCACCTGGCATGGCTGCCTCAGCCACGGTCCGGGTGAACGGGGACCCATCTTCGCAGAAGGCTCCCGTGAGCCTGTCCCAAACGGGTTTTCTGGCCATTTGTTTCTCCACCCTATCTAGCCGTGCCAATATCCTCTCCATAAGCACGGTGGCACTAGGCCCTTCTTCAGGGAAGGGAGATCGTCGGTGCCTCTTCGGGGAGCAAGTTCGACGCTGAGGGGATACGGACCTCACCTCAGGAGACGAACTCCTTCGCCGTGAGACTTTCGCTCGTTTGGACCCAGTTTGTCCTACAGGCCGTTTCCCGATGGGTATATTCTCCATGGACGACTCTTCGCGCGGATCTCCGCTTCCAGAACTGCGATGAGTGGACCTCTGACTTTTCTCCCGAGGGCGTGCAGGTGAGGGAGGTCTTTGGGCCTGTGTCTGTTGTGACCACCTTTGGTCGATCTGCTGTGTCATTTCAGCCACGACCGAACGTTCAAACTCCCTCATAAAACTCATAGTGATTACTAGAGGGCGGTCTTCCTCGGACGCAGAAGTCCCGGGGAGTGTTTGCTCAGCAGCCGGTTGTGTCTCAGGCGCGGACGGGGACCTCGGAAGTCCCTTGTCCTTAGAACGCCGAGTTTCAACGACGGCGATCTCAGAGCGGGTTCCCACAGACAGCGCCAAATGATGGCCATGGGCCTCATCGTTTAGAGTCATGGTGACTGTTGGAAAGACTTCTAGGAGGAAGAACGCCTGGAGGATGGTGCGCCGAAGGGAGAGTACCTGAGATGCTCAGAAAAAGTGGGTTAGGAGGCCCCCGGATGTGTTTCCGGGGGGGGGGAGCCTCCGACGCCCAAGTCAGTGGTGGCTGAGAAAGGCAGAGGAAATAGCAGAAAGCACTGAAGAGTCTTGCCTGGTGATTTTCTCAGAGTCTGGGAGTCAGACGTTTTGCCAACCAACCCCCTGCCAAGTATTTATTTCCTGGTATTTATAGGAGTGCCTAGCCCGTTCAGATCACGACACGTGTTCGGTCGGATGTTCCCTGAGTTTCTGGGCATAAGGGACAGATAGCTGGTAGCAGGTTGCCTTGAGCCTTGTGCTGAGATGGGCCATGATGTGATTTTGATGGCGTCAGCGTGTTAGAGCGCCTATTGAGGCGGCTTCATGACGTCTGTGAAAGGACGTGTCAGAGGCTTCCTTAAATGCTTCCTTAAATGCTCCTACCGTACTCCCGAGGTCCCTGGGCGAGGTCATCCTTAGGTACGGACAATGCCTCTTCGGGAAACACGCACCCAGTTCGGGGGTTCCCAGCTTTAGGGAGTTCCGCCTTCGGGGATATCATGTTCGGCCCGCAATAGCTGGTGCCTCTTTTTCGAAGGCGATTTGTTCACAACCTTGGGGGGGCAAGTAGTATCCTCAAGTATCCTGGCGTGCCGGGCTCGGAGCTCTTCGGCTATTTCCCGAGGTGTATGATCTCACCTTTTCTCGGGTAGCGCCAGTTTCTTCTGGCCATTCTTGTGGCAGGGAGTTCGACCAGATAGAGGCGATAGACTTTGGCTATCACAAGGTATGTCCAGCTAAAAATTTTTCCTAAAGAAGGGCTCGGGTTATACATAGGAGGCATCTTTGTACGATTAAAGCAGCATGCTAGAATTTGGCTAGCAAGTAATTAGGTAAGGGACAACTCTACAAACTCAAAGTTAGAATGTTGGAATTCTTGAAAGCTACTGCATATAAAGGCTACTGGATGACTAATGAAACAATGGTTAGCCGAATGGCTGTATGTAAGGGGGAAAATGTCCTAGGTTGAAAAGTTGTATAAGAAAGCCAAATGGTTCTATGAAATTATGGGGCTATGGACATCTAGGATGTCTATGTTATGTTATTTTCTAGATAGAATATGTTAGAAGCAAGCATTAGGGTCTTGTTCTGGGTGTGGCCAGGCCTTTAAAAAGATCTGGAGCTCTCTGTTTCCTAAAACCAAAAATCTAAAACTTTATGAGGCCTAACATGAAAACCTGAACCTACAAGTATGAACCTTACTAAGCCCGAGGCTATTTATTCGGCTGGAGTTGTGGTGTGTGCATTGTGTGCTTCTGTGATTGTATGTGTGTGCTAACCATTTATATTTTCAATATTTATTTGTGTATATATATTGGCTTGTGTTTTTTTTGTTTCATTTTGGTTGCTGGTAATTGTGCTAATTGCTGAGGTAATGTTGCCATTAAACTGAAAATTTGGCTTTGTGTATGTTAATGCCCTTACTAAGTTTCACAAGAAACTCATCCCCCTTACAATTACTGTGTTGTAGATTAAAAAGGGCCGCTGTGGTCAGGCCAATTTGGAGCTAAAGAATCAAAGTCTCTCTCTCAGCTGTAAGCTAGAAGACCAAGTCCTGGATATTGGACTTCTAAGTCCTAGATGCTACTGTACATCATGTATCATACTTAATACTTTGGCTGTAAAGCTATTGTATTGAATCCACGCACTTGATTAGTTTTTCATGGAAATAAAGGGTTGATTTCCAGTTGTGTTTTCTTTATTACAACTAATTTTTTATTTTATTTTATTTATTTTCATTAAGTTTTTTGTACTAGAAGTCATGTCCAAAACTGCCTAGCTGTATTCCATTGCCCATAGATCATGTGGACGCACAAAGTGCATAAGACAGGGGAAATTTGGGTGGTGACAAGATTGTATCAAAGCTATGGATTTGTCCATGAGTTTATATAGAGAGAGAGATCAAAGACCATAGTAGTGTATGTAGGCCATTGGGGCTGTAGGACATTGAGGTTGTTTGTGCCTTTTTTTTAGCTATAAAGTTGCGTATGGTAAATTTAGGGCCAAGGCCTATGAATTTATTGTTTATATACCAAGTAATGGATGTGCTCTATAACTGATAAATCAAGAAATTAAATGAAGTTGCTAAGGGAGCATAGCAGGACTTTGAACTTACAGGCTTCGTCAATTTGACCAGGCTATTGACTTTTTGCTATATGAATTTGGTAGGGCTGACCTTTGTGTTGCATGTTCTCCAAGTGAGTTGAAACTCGTTAAGCTTAACTTGGGTGGAAGAAATTCTGGTCTGGAAGGATAATGCAAAAGAAGCTAAATTCTGCAAGATTTGAATGTTGACAGGAACCAACAGAACTATACTTTAATTTAGTTGCCTAAACTAGAGTTTCTGGTGTTAAGCAAGTTTCTTTTGGTAGTAGAAACATGTCTGCAAAGTTTAAGTTCCAGCTACTGATTACTGAAGCCAATGTTTAAACGCAATAATTATGGTTAAACCAGTTTGACTAGGCCATTGACTTCCTATGGAAGGAAGTGATTGTCGATGAACTCTTGCGGACATGTTCTTGAGGCAAAATGGAACTTGTTGAGCTCAATAAGTGTGCAAGAAAGTTTGGTTTTATGGGAAAATGAAGATGAGTTTTGTTTCAATAGAAATGAACTGAACTTCATGAGATTTTAGGGTCAAATGTCAATCCGGGTAGCCAAGTTGAGATTTGTGAAATTGAAATGTTTCAATGAATAAAAAAAGCATAAATGCCAAGTTTTGCAAGGATATGACAAAGAGAAGTCAGTGAATGCGTTAAAAACAAACTTTCAAGCCTAAGTGTTCATTAGAACAAAACATGCTTCAAATTTTAACTACAGGATATCTAAACTAAAGTCTCAGGATTGAGACCAGTTACATATGTTGTTATTGCTCTCCTAATGGAAAGCTAATTGGGAACCTTATTTGATGTTCACATAGCAAGAATAGGTATGCTGGTCAAAGTTTACTAAGTTCCAAGAAATTTGAGGCACTAAATGATGTTTGGGGGTAAAATGGTAATTTTGCATCCTCGAGAGTTGGGCTGAGTCCCGAGAGTTAAAAATGAGTTTTTAAATGCTAACTTCTACCTTTGGCTCAAGTTCAGTTCAAATAAACAAGATTTGACCAAATTTGATTAAAGTTACCTAAATGAGGGTCTTATTTGTAACTTTTTAAATAATTTGGTGGCCTAGGTTTTAAAAGAGTTTATAAGTTGGTAAAGGTGAGGGATAGCTGCCATTTGCTTCCTAAACCCGAGCTCATCCTTCTTTATACCAATTCTGCATCAATCCAAGCTCAAAACCCAAAGATTTTGGCGAAAATGGAAGCCACCTAGGGTGTTTATGCCAAAAGGAGCTTGTTCCAAGTTGAATTTAAAGTTTTTTGAGCTTGGAACCATGTTTTCCACATCCCTTATTTTTTATGTAAGATAATTTGTGATTTCTTGGTTATTTCTTGTTTAGGAAGTGATTAGATGCTTGGGTTTTAGTTAGAAGTTAGTAGTTATGTGTTTTATGCCTTTGTTTGCTTCGAACTTAGGTAGACTTTGTGGAACTTGGTTTTCATGGAAGGGTTGATTGATTCTTACCTGTGGATCAAATTTAAGGTAAGGGAGTTATGTTTTCAAGTTTGATTAATGCTATTCGATAGAGTTTGCTTGATAAAATCAAGTAGTTTTGGCAATAGCATTAGTTAATGGTCTGGTTTGATCATCGTGGACTAGTGTGTTTTAAAAGAGTTTATAAGTTGGCTTGTGATAGTTGGTTATGGTCTTTGCAACATGTTTTGCATGTATGTAAAGTTTGAAGACAATCCAAGCATGTTTAATATGTTTGGTAAGTGTTCAAAGGTCATAGCAGCAAACCTGGAAAAATTTTAGGCATTGCAGGTATTGGTGACACGTTGCCAGTGTCACAAAATGTTGGTGATGTGTTGCCAGCACTAGCAATGTGTCGCTGTTACCATGAAATGCCACAGCATGTTGATAAATGTGGTGATGCATCACCGCAGTTTTGATGGCTGAACTTTTCCAATTTTGCTAGGGGGATTGAGGGGAGGTCTAAGGTGGTTCTTAGAGTACCTAGGGGTCTAAGTATTTTAGGGGTATTCCATGGCTTCCAACACTTCTCTGAGACCTATGCATTTTCTTTAGTTTTATGGAGTTTTATGATTACTTCCACAATAAGCATGAAAACTAATTAACAAAGAACCACAACTAGGTATCGCTAGCTTGGGTGAAATGTTTAGTACCATCAATGACCTAGCCGTGTAGTTAGCCATGAGGTTATAATGTAAAACCTTAGTGCACCTAGAGGGCCTTTAAGGTTTAGTCTATTTTAGTCCGACCAAGGTCATTGCCACACCACTAGTGTGAACCAAGTAATGCTTGATAAGGGAGCACCATGGATGAAGGCTTAGTGCACTTGTGGCATAGCCAAGCTATGCCTTGAGGCACAAGTGAAAGCCTAGTGCATCATTGGTAGGATTAATAGGTAGAGGCTTAGTACACAAGTGACCTAGGAAACTGCAAGGGCTTCAGGCACTTTATGGAGGCCTAGTACACATAGTGGATTTCTTACAGCACAAGCAAGGAGCATCCACCATGTTCACCTGTACAAAAACCAAGGGAAGGCTACGTTACTATGTTAGTAAGCCTTAGCTTACTAGGAGTGAGTTAATGGCCAGAACTTGCTAGGCATGGAACGACACCCATGAGGAGGACTAGGATGAGGAGGGGTCCCAAGGGACATAGATATATGCATATATTAGATGCCTAGGCTGCAAGTGCATGTAGTAGGTTTCATATCCTTATTTAAGTGGACTCCTCAGGATTTTTCTTGCAAGTTGAAGACCCCTTATTGAGAATCTTTTATTCTCACTCCCTTACTTTTTGTTGTGTAGTTTTGGGCGTCATTGAGCCAGCAACCATTGAGGGTTATTGAGCTAGGCTTGTGAGTAGGTATTTGGTTTATTTGAATCTTTATGATTCTAGGTTGTGGTTTACTTGTTTGTTAAGTTATGGTACTAACTACAGTCGTCCTTTTGGCCTATAGAGACTAGTGGAGCACAAGGGAGGGCTTACGAAGCTCGCCACTGGGAGTTTGCTCTTACGTGGTAGCTTAACTCTAAATCTCAATAGGGTTGCTTAGTGTATAGTTCTCATACACTAGGTTGCCTCCAATTGTCATGTATAAGTAGTCTACTCTGGAGTCGCTCTTTGGTGCGAGCATAGTCTACTTTTGTTTGGATGCTTGCACACAATCGATTATGTGTTTGTTAATTTCACCTAAATGTTTTGAATGCTTTGACAATTTTGATATTTGCTTTTATCAAAATATGCCATGGCAGTATTTTAAGAACCATTTCTTTATTTTATTGATTAATTCAATGCATAAACTCAAGCAAGATTGCATAGTAGGATTAAATAACTAGAAGAATAAAGGTTTTAATTAGTGCACAAATAATCAATTAGGCAATTGCAACTACTGAGGGGTCATGTCATGTGCCTAAGTGATGATTCCCACAATGTTTGAACCAACTTGGAAGAGTGGAACTCAAAATCACCCCTTAAGCTCTAGTTTGTGAAAGCTGTGACCAGCAGAACTGGTCAAATACCAAATTCTAGTTTTGAAACCTTAAACTAAGCTTTTTCGGTACAAATATGTTTCATTATGATAATGGTACTTGACTGGAAAGTTTGGTTGGATTCCAAATCGTAGAGGCCAATGAACTCACAAGAAACCCAATATTATGGCTTATATGACCTGCAAAACTATTTATGCTTCAAACTCTGGGAAGATGGCCTATAACCTAAGATGTAAGACTTGGAACAAGTTTTATATAATAAAAGGATGATGACTACAAATTTTGGTGGCATTCAATGCACTAAAGTCTAAAATGACCTCTAAAACATAAATTTTTGCTAGGCAACGCTGCAAAACATGAGCTGCTTCAAAATTTGGAAAAAAAATAAATCAAAGTGGATTTTTTGGAGTGAATATAGGTTACATATGCTAGTAGGAAGGATGCTACAAGGTTTGTAGTCAATTGGAGTAGTAGAACTCAAAATGGTTCTTTAAAGTCCAAGTTGTTGCTATGAAATCTGCAGTAAATAAAATGCTTCAAACTCTTACAATAAGCCTTATAAATATGTGTTTTGGAGCTCAAACAAGTTTTTTATCATTGAAAGATGATAACTGCACTTTTTGGTGGAGTTTAAAGCTGTGAAACTAAGAAAGAGACCCTTGAGTTTAATGTAACAGTTGTTGGAAATTTGAATGGAAGCTAGAAGGGACAAGTATGACTTCTGGTTTGACTTTGAGAAGGAGAAAGAATCCTGAGTTGAAATTTTGCAGCCATGTTTATAAGTTAAAAATTTACTTCTTCATGGCTTGAAGGCAAAATTTTGGCCAAAAGGTGCTGATTTTATTTACAGCTGCTGAAAACCTGTACAAGGATAGGTTGTTGGGCAACTTTGACTCAGGTTTGACCTTGAGTTTGAAATGGAGTTTTTGTGTAAAATTTTTCAGTAGTGTTTAGATGCATATTCAAGACTTATCTGCAAGTTTCTGTATCATTTGAATCCCTTGAACTCAAGATGGCCTCTTAAAATCACGATTGCTATTAAGACAACTTACAAAACTTGGTGATCATCAAAATTTAGGAGAATGACTTCTAAATTGAGGTCTAAAGTGACAAACAAGTTTCTTATAACCTAGGGAAGTATACTACTACATTTGGCTAGATTTGGAGATGCGGAAATAAAAATGACCTCCTAAAACCTCAAGCTCAAGCTATAAATCTGCAGGAAGATAGGTTTGGAATGATGACATGGATTTGAGGGTTTTGGATGTTTGTAGCATTTACATTGAGTTCTAAATTGCTACAAGAATTTTATGAAGTAGTCCCTAGACATTTTCAATAACACAAAGAAATCTAGACCTAATTTGGTGGTTGCTAGTAAGAAAAATCAGCATGAGATTTACTAAGCAAGTTTAACCCAATTGTTGACTTTTAGCTTGGAAAAGCTTTGAACATGAGTTTTTGTAGGTATGATCTAATGGTAAATTACAACTTGTTGAGCACTTTTTCCATGAAAATCTCCTAGTTTTGAAAGAAGTGCTGTGAAAGCTAGGAAATTAGCAATGTTGAGGAAGTTTTACGGAGATTTTTGTGGCATATCTTGAATTAAGCCTCTGAATTGGAGTATTTAATTGGATAAAACTTTCTTGTAACTATAGCAAGGTGTTTCTAGAGTTTGAACCAGAAATTTTGAGTGGAGCTTAAAATGACCCTTTCAAGCACAACCTTCCAACTCTTCAATCAGTGGCTATCTACTAAAATTTTCAAATTCAAATAAGCTTCATAATGAGAAAAAATCATGTCTACAAGACCCTATTGAGAAGATGATTGTGGAGATCAAAGAATTACTTGGAGATCAGAAGGTGTGAAGGAGTTGAAATCTTCTTTGACAAATTTATTAAACAGAAAATTGGAGACCAAATGAAAGGCTTCTAAAGTTGATATGTAACTGCCAAAAAAGGTGAAAGGATTCATTAAATTGGAGCATTGAGTGAAAGATCATAGAAAATGCAGGTGCTAAGCTTAAGGCCAGAGTTAAAAGTTAACGATGGGTGAAAGGTAAACCTGAAACTATTGCTTGTTGAAGGAGGTTTGATCTACTAGTTGATTTACAACTCAAGAGCACTTCTGAACTTGAGTCTTGATGAAGAAATTTCAATAGCTATATGAAACGGGTCTGAGTACTCTTGGAAATTAAACTGTTGGAACTGAGTTGAGAAGCTCTGATTCTTTCAATTGTTCATTAAGGTTGACTAGGATCTCGACTTCAAACCAGAAACATTTGAGAAATAAGGAACTTCACATAAAGCTTGAAGCATTAATTAAGGCTTGAATAAATTGTGAATACAGGAAGTTAAGCCACAAAAAGGTCATAAACTTGACTTGTGTTTTGACCTCAAAAACTGACTTTCGAAGCAAGTTACTAGTTATGGTCAAGACAAGATAATAAGCTACTTGAAACAAAAAGTTGAATGTTTAGCAAGTCTGAAATTAAATTGTTGGAATTGAGTTGAGAAGCTCTGATTCTTTCAATTGTTCATTAAGGTTGACTAGGATCTTGACTTCAAACCAGAAACATTTGAGTAATAAGGAACTTCACATAAAGCTTGAAGCATTAATTAAGGCTTGAATAAATTGTGAACACAGGAAGTTAAGCCACAAAAAGGTTAAACTTGACTTGTGTTTTGACCTCAAAGACTGACTGTCGAAGCAAGTTACTAGTTTATGGTGAAGACAAGATAATAAGCTACTTGAAACATAAAGTTGAATGTTTAGCAAGTCTGAAATGAAAGAGTTAGGCAATGTTTGAGATTTTGAAAGCATTTGTAAAATTGAGGGCAGTAATAATGAAAGCTGCTGCATCTTAAGCTCAATTGTTTCCTTTGACCAACATATTGATTTTGAGCTAAAGATGTCAGGATGGCTTGAAATTTTATGAACAAGTCAGTATGACCAATGAAGACTTGTTTAGATATTTAGAACAAATGAAATGACTTGAAGCTTGGGAAAAAAATAAAGAAAAGGTTCTTTATCAAGTGAAGTAACTCAGAAAGATGCTGTAAATGAAACTGAGAAAGAAAGACAGAACCAAATGAAATAAGGAAAAAATATAAAATGAAGATTAACTCGAAGAAATATAAAGTGGTTTGGTTCAGAAATAGCTGCAGGGGGATATACTATGGTGTATTTCAAGATTGTCACCTTTGATTGCCAAGCTTAGTTTGAGCTAGAATGGTTTATTTAGCTTGAAACCTTGGGAATAAGTCCTTATGAGTAAAAGTGACTTCTTCAACTACTTATACACAATCTAAGACTCAAAACCTAGGAGGATGAAGACTGGTTTGATGACATGGCAGAATAGTTTTGCCGAGACATGGAAAAGGTTCATAGAGTGGTTCTTGAATGGAGAGCAATCCAAAAGGCAAGAAATTACTGAATTAACAAGAAAGAATGAAAAACTCGTTGGCTCAATGAAGATGGAACAGAAAGACTTACAACTATTCAAGAAGGATAAATATTAACCTGGAAGTTATTTTTCCAGGTTTGACCAGAAGGATGCAGTAGAATCACGTTAAAAACCAAGGAAGGCTTTGTGATTTCTTTTTGGCCAAATATCGGTAGGAAAAAGGGAGAGGTATGCACAGACAGCCTATGAGGTACGTAGAAGTAATTTCTAATCAAACCATCATATGAAATTCCTAACAAACAAAGAAAATAAGGACATTCTAAATGTCTTGTACACTAACTAGCCCTGAATAGGAAAAACTCACCTAAGCAGGTGTTAAAGGAACTAAAGGTTATGGTTTTGCTATCTTGATTGATAAGAAAAAGTAAATTTGGATGACCAAATTTTTTTAAGGTGGGCAGGATTGTCATGCGCCTTCCTTTCTTATGCCTAAGGCTATAAGAAAAGGAGAAGATATTACTTGAAATTTGCAAGGAACAGAAGGTGATGGGCAAAACTATGAAACAAATGAGGTTTTGTGAGCAAAGTTAGGACAAAGAGCTAAATTATAATAAATTGTAAAATTGAGAATGGAATTTCAAGAAAGCAAGAACTCATGGACCAATTAGTGAAATAAAGGGTCAATTGCCAAAGAAATTTTACTTAAGGGCTGAATTGAACCATCAGAGATGAAAACTATGGAAAAATTATATGAGGAGCAAGGTGGACAAGAAGGAAAAAAATGGGCACAATTAAAAGATAACATAAACATGGAGGCCTAAAAGGGGAGTGGAGCCCTACTCACGCAAATAAACCAGTAAGTGTCAGGTAAGGCTTCCTTAAGCAAAAAATTTGCTTCTTTGCTCCATGTTGACCTGAAGAAATGTAAAGAAAAAAGGGTCAGGCCTAGAATTAGTCTAGCAAAGAAGGAAAAAGGATAGATTAGTACCCATAAGCAGATTAAGCTCGGGAAAGGGTTCATTTTGCTGGGGGAATAGATTTCTTTGATTGGAAGATAAAAATCTTGACTTGGGTAGCAGCGGAAGGCAATGGTAGAGGCTATTTGATGAATCTAAGTAGGCTTACTCTTGGTTCACACCTACACGCCATGGGTTTGTTGGATTTCAATTTTACTTGTGTATTATGTATGGATAAATTGATTGAAACTAGTGATATATGGTTTCAACAGGCCTATGTTAGACTGAAGGCATGTCCAGCTGAAAATTTTTACTGAAGAAGCACTCGAGTTGTACACAGGAGGCATCATTGTATGATGAAAGCAGCAAGCTAGAATTTGGCTAGCTAGTAATCACGTAATTGACAACTTTACAAAGTCAAAGTCAGATTCTGTTTAATGTTTGCATTGATGGAATTCTTGAAAGCTAGTAGATATGAAGACTATTAGATGACTAACGAAACAATGGCTAGGCCAAATGGCTATATGTAAGGGGGCAAATGTCCTAGGCAAAAAGGCTGTATGAGAAAGCCAAATGGTTCTAGGAAATTATGGGGCTACGGACTTCTAGGATGTCTATGTTGTGTTATTTTCTAGTAAGAATATGTTGGAAGCAAGCACTAGGGTCTTGTTCCAGGTGTGGCCAGCCCTTTACAAAGGCCTGGAGCTCTCTGTGTCCAAAAACCAAAAATCTAAAAATTTATGAGGCCTAA
Source organism: Aquilaria yunnanensis (assembly GCA_039654915.1). Classification (NCBI taxonomy): domain Eukaryota; kingdom Viridiplantae; phylum Streptophyta; class Magnoliopsida; order Malvales; family Thymelaeaceae; genus Aquilaria; species Aquilaria yunnanensis. The sequence goes on along the minus strand of CM077594.1, from coordinate 50,021,465 downwards.
TATGAAAAACTGAACCTATGAGTATTGATGGTTGGTAGGCTCGAGGATGTTTATCCAGCTGGTGTTGTGGGGTGTGCGTTGTGTACTTCTATGATTGGATGCATGTTCTAACCATTTGTGTTTTCAATATTTATTTGTGTATATATATTGCCTTGTGTTTTGTTGTGTTTTCCTTTGGTTGCAAGTAATTATGCCAAATGTTGAGGCAATCTTGCCATTAAACTAAAAATTTGGCCTTTTGTATGTTAATGCATTTACTGAGTTCTACAAGAAACTCATCCCCGTTACAACTATGGTGTTGTAGATTAAAAAGGGTTGTTGTGGTTAGGCCAATTCAGAGCTAAAGAATCAAAGTCTCACTCTCAACTGTATGCTAGAAGACCAAGTCCTGGATGTTGAACTTCTAAGTCCTAGATCCTATTGTACATCATGTGTCATACTTTATACTTAGGGTGTAAAGTTGTAGGCTATAAAGCTTTTGTATTGAATCCAAATACTTGATCAGTATTTCATGGAATTAAAGGGTTGATTTCCAGTTGTGTTTTCATTATTGCAAGTAATATTTTATATTATTTTATTTGTTTTGATAATGTTTTCAGTTTTAGAAGTCATGTCTAAAACTGCATAGCTACATTACATTGCTCGTAGATCATGTGGATGCACAAAGTGCATAGGATAGGGGCAGTTTGGGCCATGGCACCAATAGCTTACCAAGAATTGTCAATTGTTCTCCCCACTTTTGCCTGGCCGTACTCGGTCTAAATCACCTTAGTGCAACTTCATCTTTGGAGACTATGGTACGGTCTTTTGCTACTCAACTAGTCCCAGTGAATCCGGTGACCATAACTCTCCAACACCAATCCCCGTCCCCAAACCTCCTAGCATAAGCTAGATTAACAGGTTTTGAAAACTTGTCCACTAACCTTACACTGATAGTTACTTACCTAAAGCTTAACATTGACCAACTTCCTCCTCTTTATCCTCTATGCCAAACCCACTAGTGTAAGTTAAGTTTGTTGGGTTTCGGGACCAAATAGCGCAACAGAATTTAATCGAAACCCTCCAGGATCCAAGTGAAAAGGGGTAAACTGGGTGTTCAAAAATTTTCATACCTAATTTTCAGCTGAGATCGCTCACTCAACTATAGAGTCGAATCACAAAACCTGAACAGTTGATGTGTTCAAGCTCTCTATGGTATCCACACGAGCCTCTCAGGATCACCATATTTCCACCCCATCCCGATAGATGCGTTTCTCTTACGCTCGCAGTGCTAGCTTGCGTCCTCCAAGGAATTGCAAGAGAAGAGTGTGGCTGTCCTTTTTCGGAGGCTAGGGCAAGAAGCTCGACTTTCTCACTAAAAGTTGTATTTATAGTGAGACTCAACTTCTAGGCCTAAAGGGTTTCAAAGCCTTAATCCAATTAGGCTTTAATTTCGGGCTTAATAATGGCTCAACTCTTGGGCCCATTATTAATATGAAATTAAAGTGAAACTATAACCCAAATAATTAGCCCATGTACTCTAATGATCCAAACATCTCTATGTGTGGGATAGGCTCTTACCACGTTGGGAATGTTCATAAATCACATTTATGATCATAAGCAATGAGCGGTGTCTAGCAACACATCATTGCTACCAAAGTGACAAGATTTTCGGTGATTCGACTAAACCTTTATGATCATTACCGATATATGCCATTGTCCCTTTGTCCAAGATATCAAGACTAAGCACGAGACATGGAATGTGTCACTCTCGTATTGCCCAATCTTTGGTTTCTTGATTATCGAGTAGACCTACTTAAACTGATGTCATTGATATCGTATATCAACTCATCCGAGCATGGCCATGCATTTTTCAAAGTCTTACTCTATCAAGGGGCCAAAAGATATCACTCCCGTTACATACGAGGGACAAATCCTATCTTGATCATACAAATCCCTCTGCATGATATGTGACATACCCAATGACCTCTTTCAAGTTCACTCAGTTACGAGCAACAAAGGAAAGTATCAAAGTATGTGACTCACATGTAGGGAACCTTGATGATCTTAGGTCGAAGGACCACATATACCATGATCACTATGAGAATCACTTATGACACTTATATAACGATCCATGTAGTGTTCTCATGGTGGGTCAGTCCAGTACACAAGTCCAGTACCCATACGTAGACTACATATCTCATATTAGTCTCCACATATGCTAGTCATTATGTATTATTGTAACCTACTCCATAATAATACTAGACTAGGGACATTTGAGAATATCATTATTCTAAAGTTACAATTATGTTTATTACGTTACGCAGAAACAGAAGAACAAACATAATTGCTGGATTAATGCCTTAATAAAATATCATGACTCAATGTGCAAAAAATACAATCATCTCATGATTGGCCTTTTGGGCACGACACTAACAAACTTAACAAGTTAAACTTGTCCATTAACACTCACATAGAAAAAGGCTCACTCCAGGTTAGGCCAATGTCTTTGTACCAAACCACTTAGTGCAAGGTAGCTTAACGAGCATACGACTTATCCACTATCTCTCACATAGTTAGCTCCTTACTCTAGGTTCAGCACTTGATGACTCCTAACGGTCACTAGACTAAGTGTGTCACTAGTGTATCATGGCCTCACCACATACACCACTAGCACCTTAAAGTATACTCCGCTCCAAGCTTCATTATACTCTAGGGCTCTTTTGAATGAATGAACTACCAAGACTTGTGAGTCTTAGCCCACCCTAGAGTACAAGTCTTCCAATGCTGCTCTAGGATGGTCCCTATGCATCTGGGATTCTCGTGCACCAAGAAAGATACCTATCCACCACCCAAGCACTATGATCCTACTACCCTCCCTACTCTAAAGTCTCTTACACCTACATGGTTGCTAGAGAAAACTTATTTGGCGTGAGTGCTAAGACCTCCAAGTAGCTACTAGCCCCTAGGCCTTGTCCATACCACCTTGACTCAGGCATGACAACACTCGGCAATTAAGATTCCAACATGCTACCCAAGTCGAAGGTCTTGACACTTAGGTACTCCACTCAGAGTATCTTTGGTGCTTATAGCCACGCACATAGTCGCTTTACTTCCATACACTTGGAACCCAACACCAAACACATGCTAGATAACCTTTTTGGTGCATCCTTAGTACACTTGATTCCCATCTATGAATACTTGCTCTATGCTTGAAGCACCTAAGGGGTCCTTGGCCGAGTTACAAAGTACTACCCAATCCTAGGCCAACCTAGGTGTCCTTTACTAGGTAGCAAACTAGGCACTTCAGCCTTTATCACTAGGCTCCAATATGCCTCCAATCTTATTCAACTTCTTAACTAGCTCTTAGGTGTCGTGGCCTCTAACACTATCAACCAACTCCTCGATGAGTATACTTCACTTGGCCTATGGTTACAAGGAACCATCTCTACCTTCAACACTTAACTACCATATTATTACTATGCTAAGTCAAAATAATGCACTCGTGGCTTTTGTCTCATCATCTTGCTTACTTAATGGGTGAACCAATTTCACCACCACTTTAGTCAACTATCGGAGGTGGTTAGCCATGTAAAATCTTTCAGGTGCCTCATCCATGGTAAATTTTGCTTAGCGCACCCATTAGCTCCTAACCAATCTCGCAAGTCACTAGCGCTTGCTTTTCAAGGCACTAGGGTCAAGTGAGTTGCTCTAACTCTAGGTTTAGAACTAGCTTAACCAATTCCCTCACTCACTAGGGTCTTAACCCTGAACTTTCCCCTACTCCAGTGAACACAACAACTGTTGGAGTCACTACACAACATGTGAGCACAACTGTACCTATACTAGACTTGGCACTTCTGATTTCCAATAGTAAATTAAACTAGGTGGGAGATTACTTTTCAATTTGGCTACTTGTGAGTCAACTCTTGACCGGTCATGGTGAACTCTACGTCATGGGCACTCCTCCAACACTAATTGGAATGGTTAAGGAAAAACATCCTTTTTTTGGCATCACCTGATCATTTCTGACTTGATAGTCCAACATTTTACAAAATTACTGGAATTAACTTAAAGCAACACACGATTCCCACAACTTCCTCAGTTTTATTCAAGACTTAGTCCTTAACCTACTCAACTAGCTTCAGTTGCCAAGTCTTTCTTCTTCCACAAGTCATCTAAGTGGCCTTCAACCCCACTTAACCTTGGGATGATGGCCATAAGTCACCAACTATCTATTGGTCCATGGTAGTCAATCTTACTACTTAGGCTTTCTCACTATGTTCTAGTTGTTGAGCAAGACCCTAGCAATAACTTTACTGTGACTAGCTTAATCCAAGGGTGTATAGCTAATGAATGAGCAAACCTACCCATCCATTTACCCCTAAATGAGTTCCCTGCTCCTTTCCTCCTTCCACAGTTACCTCCTACATTCAGTGCTTAGAAACAAAATAAAAACTTATGTGCTTACCTTTTCAGCATGTGATTGAACTACTCCACTGCTTGGTGACTCTAGGGAACTCATCCGTTCAACTAGCCAGTCATTCTCTATGAACTAGGCCACTTAACTAACTCATGCAATAAGACAACCTATGTAACCTTAGAATGTTTCCAAACTAAGGGATATAAGCCTTACTTATGTGGGTTCACATACCAACAAGTGGGTCCAAGGGTTTCAAATATCACCAAATACTTGGTGCATCTTTAGGTCCTAATGCATTTGGGTTAGCACATAACCCCTCTAAAAACTACCACCCACCAGGCAATATAAAACTGTTGGGTTTCGGGAGACAAACAGTGCAGCGGAATTTAACCGAAACCCTCCAGGATCCAAGTGAAACGGGGTAAACCGGGTGCTCAAAAATTTCATACCTAATTTTCGGTTGAGATCTCTCACTCAACTGTAGAGTCGAATCACAAAACCTGAACAGTTGACGTGTTCAGGCTCTCTATGGTATCCACACGAGCCTCTTGGGATCACCACGCTTCCACCACGTCCCGGCAGATGCGTTTCTCTTGCGCTCGCAGTGCTAGCTTGCATCCTCCAAGGAATTGCAAGAGAAGAGTGCGGCTGTCCTTTTGGGAGGCTAGGACAAGGAGACCTGCGAATTTCTCACTTAAAAGTTGTATTTATAGTGAGACTCAACTTCCAGGCCTAATGGGTTTCAAAGCCCTAATCCAATTAGGATTTAATTTCGGGCTTAATAATGGGTCAACTCCTTGGCCCATTATTAATACGAAATTAAAGTGAAACCATAACCCAAATAATTAGCCCATGCACTCAAATGATCCAAATAGCTCTATGTGTGCGACCCAATAAGCTCTTGCCATGTTGGCAATGATCATAAATCACATTTATGATCATAAGCAATGAGCGGCGTCTAGCAACACATCATTGCTACCCAAGTGACAAGATTGTCGGTGAATCGACTAAACCTTTATGATCATCACCGATATATGCCATTGTCCTTTTGTCCAAGATATCAAGACTAAGCACGAGACATGGAATGTGTCACTCTCGTATAGCCCAATCTTTGGTTTCTTGATTACCGAGTAGACCAACTTAAACTGACGACATTGATATCATATATCAACTCATCGGAGCATGGCCATGCATTTTCTAAGTCTTACTCTATCAAGGGGCCCAAAGATATCACTCCCGTTACATAGGAGGGACAAATCCCATCTTGATCATACAAATCCCTCTGCATGATATGTGACATACCCAATGAACTCCTTCAAGTTCACTCAGTTACGAGCAACAAAGGAAAGTATCAAAGTATGTGACTCACATGTAGGGAACCTTGATGATCTTAGGTCGAAGGACTATATATACCATGATCACTATGAGAATCACTTATGACACTCATATAACGATCCATGAAGTGTTCTCATGGTGGGTCGGTCCAGTACACAAGTTCTCCAACTTGAACCCATATGTAGACTACATATCTCATATTAGTCTCCATATATGCTAGTCATTATGTATTATTGCAACCCGCTCCACAATAATACTAGACTAGGGACGTTTAAGAATATCATTATTCTAGGGTTACAATTATGTTTATTATGTTACGCAGAAACAAAACAACAAACAAAATTGCTGGATTAATGCCTCAATAAAATATCATGACTCAATGTGCAAAAATACAATCATCTCATGATTGGCTTTTTGGGCACAACACTAACAAAAACTATGCCAGTAATTAATGTAAAAAATTACCATGTAAATGCCAAACTACTAGTGCAAAGGCAAGGACTTACCTCACACCATCCATGCACTACCCATGAGTTCACTATGGCTCCGAGACACACTTGGCCGGTGGCTGCCTACTTTAACTACTTGACTAATTGAAGGAAAGCTTTCAACTATTGCTTCTGGTGTACTAAACTGACTCCTCTTGGGAACAACTGTTGGGGTCAAGGTTCATAGGCTGGTGTTAACTTAATTAAGCGCAAATATGCAACTAGTCTAATGACCACTTGGACTCTTGATAATAGTTCCTAGGTGTGGCCCAAGAGTCATGAACTTTTTGCACCCTAGGCTTATGCCCCACTCTTACATGATCCCTTATTGTTCCTTGATCTCTAGTAAACTTTTGCACTATAGGTGTAGCGCCCATGCTCCTACTGTGTTAGATGAGCCAACCTCTACCTCGCCATCTTCTGTCTTCAACCCTTCTAACTTTTTCAAGAACAACTGCATGCTAGACCATTCATCGGTGGTCCTTCATCAATGATCATCAAGCGCTAAAGTATGCTAGGATAAGGCCTTGGTCGTAATGCCCCTAAGTTCCTAAGTGATTAAGCCATGGGCTATAAGGATTATGGGCTTAAGAAATGTAAATGACTTAGGACTTGGGTTTATTGAACTTGAAAAATTATGGCTTGAATAAATTTTGTGTGTTAATCACCCTTTGGTTTAAACATGACTTGGCTGACATGAGTAGTGATGCAAATGATGATTTAAGAAGTTAAGGGAGTCAATTAAAAGTTTCAGGTGACTAATTTAGTGTGGTTAAGTGGTGGAATCTTTTATGTGGGACTAAAGTGCTACATACAAGAAAATGAGCTTGTTAAGCTAGTGATTAGACAACTTTTAGGCCACTTGGCCACATCCAGTCTCCCACACACTTCCATTTACACCACCACCTTCATCTAGCCATAAACCTACATTGTTGAGCATCCAAGCTTTCTTCTTGATGATTCTAAGAGAGCTTTAAGTGTAACTAAAGCAATCAAGGGTGACAGCTTTGATTTTGGAGGATTTATGAGCTAATTGAGCAAAGAAGTCAAGTTTTAACATTAAGTAGCTAAGAAGAGCAAGGTTCAAGCTTGTTAAGCTTCAGCCATTGAAGGATTGCTAACCTAAGGTAAGGACTAAGTAATTCACTATTCAATTCATAGTTGGACTATGTGCATTAGTTAATTATGTGTGCTTAGGTGATAGTAATTTCGGTGAAGGGATCCTAAGTACTATGGGGGCTAGGGTTGCTCTAGCAACTATGTTCTTTATGCTAATTAGCCATGTTAGCAAGCATTAGTGCTAGGAATTGAGTAGGCCAACCCAATTCCCAAGCTAAGGAGCTCTTGGATATGTTAGTGTTTTTCAAAATGGTGAACCAAATCTATGTTCATATGGAATTATGCTTGCTATGCCTTTCGGATGTGTTTAAGTCGTGTGTGTGTCTACTTGTGTGCTTCTTTGTTTGATTGTGCATGCTAACCCCTTAGTTTACTTAGTTGTTATGTATATATATGCATATTGTCTTGTGTTTTCATGTTTCCCTTTATAGGTGCTTGAGGAATGGTCTCGGTTAAACTTTAGCTTAACCTATGTTTATGCCTTGGAGGCTATGTTAGTCCTTATTGAGTTTAGACTTGTTACCTACTCTAGGGTAGTCTAGTTGTAGTGCGAAAATTGTGCATTTAAAACTCTCAAGGTTTGTATGTTCTATAGGCCAATAGAATAGTACCCTTAGTGTGCAAACCCAAGTGGCCCGCTTGGGCACTATGTAAATGCATGCATATTGGTTGAACCATTACACACATATTCACATTTTATGCACACCATGGCAACAAAGAAGGAAAACACTAGCACAAGTCTTAATCTTGGCTACCACACATTAGGCAATCTTGTTAAGTGTAAGTAACTAGCCACTGCACCCAAAACTTCCTCTACAAAACTATATCAATCTATCAATGCACCTCTATTTCTTTGCTTTATTATCATGTACAGACTTAAAGCAAACCATGGAATTTGGTTTTACATCAATAGCACACCTATGGACCAAATTATAGATTTTTTAAGTTGGATACAAAATTATGACCAAATCTACAGTAACTAAGCCAACTTTGCAACATCATAACTATGGCTACAGGACTCCAAATGTAGAAATTTAAAATTCCATTCAACCCATAGATGTGCTTTAGGTGTGATCAAAATTTCATACCAAGATTCATTTTACACAGGGAGATATAGAACTTTGAGTGTAGGATCAAAATTCTATACATGTTTGGACCATTATGCCCATACAAAATTTCATAAGTGTGCAAACACTTCATTCACAAGGGGTAAGCCCTCCAAGACTATCCCATACATGTCCAATACACATAGGAATTACATGCTCTTGCATCTAGCAACTTTATGTAGCTAAAAAAGAATATACAAACAAGCCGCCTATCATTCACACTTAGACAGCTTGTGCACCACATTCACATACATAGCAAAACAGTCCTTAAATGTTCTCATACTTGTTTCAACTTTACATGTCTTACATGTACATGCATCCATGCACTACATAATGGCCTCAAATTAGCTAAAACACATACCCAAGTTACATGAGAGCTTGAGACACAATGCATAGGGTTTTGGGAGCCAAACAAGCCTAGTAGAATTTAACCGTAACCCTACGGGATCCAAGTGAAACGGGGTAAACTGGGAGTTCAAAACTTTTCATACCTAATTTTGGTTGAGATCTCTCACCCAACTATAGAGTTGAATCACAAAACATGTCCAAGCTCTCTATGGTATCCACATGCTCTTCGATCACCACACTTCTACCACGTCCCCACAGATGCGTTTCTATTGTGCTGACAATGCTAGCTTGCGTCCTCCAAGGAATAGCAAGAGAAGAGTCCACCAGTCTCTTTTTGGGAGGCTAGGGCAAGGCCTCAAATTTTTCACTCTATGTTGTATTTATAGTGAGACTCAACTTTCAGCCCCAATGGGTTTCAAAGCCTTAGTCCAATTAGGCATTAATTTTAGGCTTAATAATGGCTTAACTTTTGGGCCAATTATTAATATGAAATTATCATGAAACCATACCTCAAATAATTAGCCCACGCATTCAAATAATCCAAATAGGCTTTATGTGTGCGACCTAATAGGCTGTTACCACATTGGCAATTATCGTAAATCACATTTATGATCATAAACAATGAGAGGTGTTTAGCAACACATCATTGCTAGCCAAGTGACAAGACTGTCGGTGATTCGACTAAACCTTTATGATCATTATCCGCATATGCCATTTTGCCTTTGTCCAAGATATCAAGACTTAGCATGAGACACGGAATGTGTCACTCTCATATAGCCCAATCTTTGGCTTCTTGATTACCGAGTAGACTAACTTAAACTGATGACATTGATGTCGCATATCAACTCATCTGAGGATGACCATGCATTTTCTTAGTCTTACTCTATCAAGGGGCCCAAAGATATCACTCTCGTTACATAGGAGCGACAAATCCCATCTTGATCATACAAAACCCTCTGCATGATATGTGACATACCCAATGACTTCCTTCAAGTTCACTTAGTTACGAGCGACAAAAGGAAGTGTCAAAGTATGTGACTCACATGTAGGGAACCTTGATGATCTTAGGTCAAAGAACTATATATACCATGATCACTATGAGAATCACTTATGACGCTCAGATAATGATCCATGTGCCTTCTCATGGTGGGTAGGTCCAGTACACAAGTTCTCCAACTTGTACCTATATGTAGACTACATGTGTCATATTAGTCTCCATATATGCTAGTCATATCGTAACCCCCTCCACGAGAAAACTAGACCAGGGACATTTAAGATTATCATTATTCTAGGGTTATAATTATGTTTATAACATTACGCAGAAACAAAACAAAAAACATAATTACTGGATTAATGCCTTAATAAAAATATCATGACTCAATCCGTAAAAATACAATCATCTCATGTTTGGCTTTTGCGCACAACGCTAATCATCCATGTCTCTAATACCGATGGACCGAGAATGGTTATCATGCTTTTGCTGTGTATCGGGCTTTGTTAGCAGATTAGCAATGTTGTTGTCTATCGAAGTCCTGCATATCCTCACATCACCCTTCCCGATGATCTCCCTGATGAGATGATAGCGCCGGAGTATGTGATATGATTGTTGGTGAGATCAAGGTTCATTAGCCTGTGTGATTACTTCGTTGTTTTCACATCAGAGCAATATTGGGTTGGCAATGCTTGGAATCACTCCAAGTTCAAAGGTGAACTTCTTGATCCAAACTGCCTCCTCGCAGCATTAGAGGCAGCAATGTACTCAATTCTGTTGTAGAGTCAGCTAGTGTCTCTTGCACCACCACCAACACAAAACACATAACCAGATTGTGATCTAAAATCATCCTTATCAGATTAGAAGCTAGCATCGGTGTAACCCCTTACAATGAGCTCATCTTCACCTCCAAAGACTAAGATGCATCATTAGTCCTTCAAAAGTGTTAGTGTTGTGCCCAAAAGCCAATCATGAGATGATTGTATTTTTGCATATTGAGTCATGATATTTTATTAAGGCATTAATCCAACAATTATGTTTGTTGTTTTGTTTCTGCGTAACGTAACAAACATAATTGTAACCCTAGAATAATGATATTCTTAAACATCCCTGGCCTAGTGTTATTGTGGAGCGAGTTGCAATAATACGTAACGACTAGCATATGTGGAGACTAATATAAGATATGTAGTCTACATAAGGGTACAAGTTGGAGAACTTGTGTACTGGATCGACCCACCATGAGAACACTACATGGATCGTTATATGAGTGTCATAAGTGATTCTCATAGTGATCATGGTATATGTAGTCCTTTGACCTAAGATCATCAAGGTTCCCTACATGTGAGTCACATACTTTGATCCTTTCCTTTGTTGCTCGTAACTGAGTGGACTTGAAGGAGGTCATTGGGTATGTCACATATCATGCGGAGGGATTTGTATGATCAAGGTGGGATTTGTCCCTCCTATGTAACGGGAGTGATATCTTCGGGCCTCTTGATAGAGTGAGACTTAGAAAATGCATGGCCATGCTCGGATGAGTTGATATATGATATCAATGTCATCAGTTTAAGTTAGTCTACTCGGTAATCAATAAACCAAAGATTGGGCTATACGAGAGTGACACATTCCATGTCTCGTGCTTAGTCTTGATATCTTGGACAAAGGGACAATGGCATATATCGGTGACGATCATAAAGGTTTAGTCGAATCATCGACAATCTTGTCACTTGGGTAACAATGATGTGTTGCTAGACACCGCTCATTGCTTATGATCATAAATGTGATTTATGATCATTGCCAACGTGATAAGAGCCTATTGGGTCACACACATAGAGCTATTTCGATCATTAGAGTGCATGGGCTAATTATTTGGGTTATGGTTTCACTTTAATTTCGTATTAATAATGGGCCCAAGAGTTGAGCCATTGTTAAGCTCAAAATTAAATCCTAATTGGATTACGGCTTTGAAACCCATTAGGCCTGGAAGTTGAGTCTCACTAAAAATACAACTTCTAGTGAGAAATTCGCAGGTCTCCTTGGCCTAGCCTCCCAAAAGGACAGCCGCACTCTTCTCTTGCAATTCCTTGGAGGACGCAAGCTAGCACTGCGAGCGCAAGAAAAACGCATCTGCCGGGATGTGGTGGAAGCGTGGTGATCCCGAGAGGCTCGTGTGGATACCATAGAGAGCTTGAACACGTCAACTGTTCAGGTTTTGTGATTGGACTCTAGAGTTGAGTGAGAGATCTCAACCGAAAATTAGGTATGAAAATTTTCGAACACCCGGTTTACCCCATTTCACTTGGATCCTGGAGGGTTTCGGTTAAATTCCACTGCGCTGTTTGGCTCCTGAAACCCAACAATAAGTACTTAAGGATGTTCTTAGTAGCTATCTAATGGCTCTCACCAGGGTTTGATTGGTACCTACTTGTCATGCTGAAGGCATATGAGACATCGGGACGAGTACATATCATGGCATGCATGATAGATCTAATTGCAGAGGCATATCGAATCTTACTCATGCATTCTCTCTCCTCGGGTGTACTCAGACATTGAGATCTAGAAAGAGTTATGCCATGTGTCATGGGCAAGAATCCTTTCTTGGAATCTTGCAAGCTAAACCTCTTTGGCACCTTGTCAATGTATGTACTTTGACTTAGGGCAAAAAGCTTTCTAGCTCTATCTCTATAGATCTTGATGCCTAACACATAGGCAGCTTCACCCAAGTCCTTCATAGAGAAACATTTCCTTAGCCAAGTCTTTACAGATTGTAGCTCAGGAATGTCATTCCCGATGCATAGTATGTAATCTACATACAACACCAAAAAGACAATAGCGTTGCCACTAACCTTCTTGTAGACACAAGGTTCATCTTCATTTTTAATAAAACCAAACTCTTTGATTGCTTCATGAAAATGAAGATTCCAACTTTGAGAAGCCTACTTCAGTCCATAAATGGACCTTTGGAACTTGTACAATTTATTGGCATTCTCAGGAGTGACAAAACCCTTAGCCTGTGTCATGTACACATCCTGAAGTAGCTTTCCATTTAGGAACGTAGTTTTAACATCCATTTGCCATATCTCATAATCATAGTGTGCAGCAATAGCCAATAAGATTTGGATGGATTTAAGCATGGCAACTGGTGAAAAAGTCCCATTATAGTCAATACCATAAATTTGCTTGAAACGTTTTGCAACCAATCATCCATGTCAGTTTTATTCTTGAAAACCCATTTGCACCCTTAGGTTTACCCCTTCAATTGGGTCAACCAAAGTCCATACTTGGTTTTCATACATGGATTCCATCTCGGACTTGATGGCCTTTAGCCACTTCTCAAAGTCAAGCCCCAACATAGCTTGTTGGTAGGTTGTGGGCTCATCCTGATCCACAAGCTTCACATCACCATTTTCAGTCACAAGAAATCCAGATCTCTCGAGCTCACACTAAATCCTACTAGACCTATGTGGGCTTTATGCTACAGGAACAAACTCTTGAACCACAACATCTTGTGGTGTCTGTTTAGGTTCCATTTCAAGTTTGATGTTCCCTTGTTCTTCTTGAAGTTCTTCAAGTCCTACTTTCCTCCCACTTATTGCTTTAGGGATAAACACTTTTTCTAGAAAGACACCAGTTCGAGCAACAAACACTTTTCGCTCAGAAGGACTATAGAAATAGCAACCCTTTGTTTCTTTGGGATACCCAATAAAGAGGCATTTATGAGATTTGGGCCTTAGCTTGTTAGAGCATTGACGTTTCACATAAGCGTCACAGCCCCTAATCTTCATAAAAGGCAGACTGGGACGCCTCCCACTCTATATCTCATATGGTGTCTTTTGAACCAATTCAGATGAAACTCAGTTTAGTGCAAAAGCAGCTGTCTCTAGAGCATGTCCCCAAAAGGAGTTTGGAAGGTCAACTTGACTCATCATAGATCAGACCATTTCTAACAAAGTGAAATTTCTTCTTTCAGATACACCATTACATTGAGGTGTACCAGGTGGAGTGAGTTGTCATACTATACCACACTCCTTTAGATATTCAAGGGATTTTTGATCCATGTATTCTCCACCTCAATCTGATTGAAGTACTTTGATTCTCTTCCCGAGTTGATTCTCTACTTCATTCTTGAATTCTTTGAACCTTTCAAAGGATTCTGACTTGTGTCTCATGAGATACACATAGCCATATTTACTGAAGTCATTAGTAAAGGTAATGAAGTATTGGAAACCTCCCCTAGCAGGTGTAGACATAGGCCCACATACATCAAATATGTATGAGTCCTAGTAAGTCATTAGCCGTTTCACTTTGCCTACTGAATGGGGCTTTGGTCATCTTGCCCAATAAACATGACTCACATGTCTCATATGATTCAAGATCAAATGAGTCCAAGAGTCCATCCTTATGGAACTTGGATGTGTGGGTCTCATTTATATGGCCTAGATGATAGTGCTAGGGATGGGTCGGGTTTGAATCATTCAATCTAACCTTCTTGGTATTCATATTATAGATTGGATTTATGAGTTCTACAACATACAACCCTTTACTAAGTTGAGCACTACCATAAAAGATTTCATTCAAATAAATAGAACAACATTTGTCCTTTATTATAAATGAAAAACTTTTCTTGTCCAAACAAGAAACAGAAATCAAATTTCTACTAATAGTAGGCACAAAGTAGAGGTTGTCTAATTCTAAAACTAAACCACTAGGTATAGTGAGAACGTAAGTCCCTATGGCTAAGGCAGCAACCCTTGCTCAATTTCCAACATGTAGGTCCATTTCACCTTGGGCCAATCTTCTACGTCTACTTAGATCTTGCACATTTGCATAAATGTAAGATCCACATCCAGTATCCAATGCCCAAGATGACGAAGTAGAAAAGTTAGCCTCTATAACACGAATACCTGAAGTGGAAGTCTTACTTCCCTTCTCCTTAGCAAGTTCTTCAAGATAGAGCTTCCAGTTGTGCTTCCAGTGTCTAGGTTGCTTACAATAGAAGCAATCCCTTTCCTTTACCACACCACCAGATGGTTTCAGTGCAGCTGAAGAAGAATTAGCATTAGACTTTCCTTTAGCTTTATCGTTCTTTTTGTTGGCTTTTCCTTTTCCCTTGCCTTTTTGAACCGTCAAAATAGGCTTAGGCTTCTTAAGGTTTTGCTCAGCAGTTCTCAACATGTTGAGCAATTCAGAGGAGGAGTTGTCAAGGTCGTTCATGTTATCATTCATGATGAACTGACTGTAGCTTTCAGGCAACGATTGTAAGACTACATCAACAACCAACTCTTTCTAAATAGCAAATCCCAAACTGGCAAGATTCTCAATATACCTAATCATCTTGAGCACATGAGGACCCACGGGACTTCCTTCAGACATTTTGCACTAAGCAATGCCTTAGAGGTCTCAAACATCTCATGCCTAGCTTGCTGTTGGAAGAGCATTTTGAAATGTTCGATCATATCTAATGCCCCCATATTTTCATGTTGCTTCTGAAGCTCAGAATCCATGGTAATAAGCATGAGGTAAGCAGCATCCAAAGCATCATCAGAATGCCTCTTGTTAGCATCACTTTCAGCTCTTGGATCATTGGCAGTAGGCTCATTCGAAATTGGCTGCTCTAGGACATAAGCCTTTCTCTCTTGCTTGAAGACTATTCTTAAATTTCGGTACCATTTGAAAAAGTTGGTCCCATTTGGTTTTTCCTTCTCAAGGATCGATCACAACAAAACTGTCGATGTGTTTTATGTCATGGTTATCTACAATAGTAAATATGCAGTGTAAAAGTCATGCATTTTAATTCATTTAATAAGGACTTTTATTAAATGATACTCCCACTATTTTACTCAAAATAATAACCCTCGATATTATTTTAGAACATCTCGGTGCTAAGGTATTCTAGTGGGCCAAGATCCATATTTCACCATAACCTGAGTTAGCTTTGGCTTTTCTCTCAAGTTTCAGTTATTTAGGTAGGCAACTCTTTGCCAATTTCATCTTATGCAACTCTCGGATAGTTGGGTGAACAACACATGTCCAACCTCATCTCATGAACTTAAGCCCAACCCTATGCCTCTAAGTCCCCAATCCTAATGGGATAACATAGTTAAGTCAGACCCAAAGTTGGAAATTGGATATCATTATTATCCCATCGCACCTTACCAAGATGAACATAGGTGCTTTGCTTTGGCAAACCCACCCAATGTTGATAAAAGTCTTGATGAGTGCCAACATTTGGAAAGCATCACATTTAATGACTTAATATTTGTTTGAAGGATTTTTCTTTTGATCTCACCAATTTGTTATCTCCGGTTGTCTTATACGTGCATCACATACAAATATCAAACATGCATCTCATGCTAACAAGAAAGTAAATGTGACATGGTTATAGCCCAAACTATGCAATATTCTCAAGCCAATGAGAATATCTTAAAATCCTATGAAAAGAAAAGTGTCTTCAAAAGCTCCTTCTTCTCCTTTCTTGGTTGCTCTTTTGTTGTCACCTACTTGGACATACCTCCTTGGATGATCCCATAATGTACCATTACATCAATAATAGAAACCTCGAGTTACATTTGAGGTGAGTAAGGTGAGAACAGAATGTACAATGAGAGTAACAAGAAAAGGCACAACTCGCAGCCGTATTTACAAGTACAACCAACCAAGGGCTATAACCACGCACCATGCTTCAACCACCAATCAGCATAACATGTCAAATCTCATTCAACAAAAATGCATGCCAATTAACACGAGTTGATTAACCAGTTTTATTTATGTGGCGCTTTGCATATGGTGGCCCCGTTGGCCGGTCAGTGGGTAGTGGTCCCACTGACCGGTCAGCTGGTGAGGGATCACCAGGCTTCCACCATGTCCCAGCAGATTCATTTCTCTTGCGCTCACAGTGCTAGTTTGCGTCCTCCAAGGAATAGCAAGAGAAAAGTGCGTGTCACACCCCACACAGGGCCTAGCCTGTGCACTCTCAGTGCCACTCACCATTCTACCCAAGAGTTCTTCAAATTCTCTTATGTTTAGGTGTTATTAACTACCTTTTTAAGTCTTATTTTCTTAAGCTGAGAGCTGGGAGGTGCCCCAGGAGGCTTATGAGTTACTTAGAACAATTATGTACAGCTTAAGTAGGGCCCAACCACTAACTTACAACACAGGGCAAGGCTGTAAATCAATAACTTGCAATACAAGCAAGCCATACACTTAATCAATTAAGTGTCTAGGATGTGTGCTCATCAAGTGTGGTACTTTCATGAATGACAACTAAGAAGCCCACATCTTTGTAGTTTTGAAAATCAAGGTTTCCATGCACATGTATATTAGGCCAAACAAAGTTTCTCAAGAGGTTTCTTTATGAAACATAACCATGAGCTCATAAACTTAACATAACTTGGCACATAAGCATCCAACATATGTACATACAAAACCATGTACAACAAAGGCTCCATATACACACAAAATAGCCTAAGTACAAGCATCACTAGCCTGGAAGCATTCCAAGGATGTTACAAGTCCAAAATATAGCCAAGGTTAAGTTTTACAAGCTAAGTTCCCTTACTCCCCAAGAAGATACCTAAGTGTGCAATATAGCAGCACACACTGAAGCACCAACCCAATGACCATGTTCATGGTCATGAAAGTGAACACTACAATTAGAGCCATAGTCCACACATCCATCCTGCACTTAGACTGGTCCCACAACTACACAAGCCTGCAAAGCTTAGAATATAAGTTTTGGCCTTAACCCATAAGACTTGTAATGCAAGTAATCAAGCCAAGATTGAGTTGGCACATACCTTGAGCAATAAGTGTACTACCTAGTACACAAATAGGCTACTCAAGCAAACTACTCAAGCTGTATATCGTTTCCTGAAACAAAAATATATGGGCAATGAGTATCAATTACTCAGTAAGGATTCACAAACGACCATATAAGGTCTATTTAGTTAAGTCCAAGACTTAACCTCCTCAAGCTTGCCTGTCCTGCAAGAAAGACATGAAAACACCAAGATACAAGGCATATAATAATATTCAATATTAGCCGAGACACATATATATAAGCTTAAACACTATCTACATTGGGTTAGCACGGACAAACAAATCAAACAAGCACACAACTCACGCACACACACAATGTTCATTCGGTTGAAATATTCACCCGAATGAATTATTCACTCGGTTGAAAATATTTCACTCGAGTGAAATAATCACTCGGTTGAAATCCACCAGCAAGCACAACATCAAATCCTTGCACTTCAAGCCTTCCAATTCCCCTCCAATCCACTAGAGCTCCAAGTTCACTAGTAAGTTGGCCTAACTTACTAAGAACTTTACGTGCTTGCCATTAAACCTTGACTAGCTAGCCAATTAACATAAAATTGAATCTCCTCAATATGCCCATCTAGCAAACTAAGATCATATAGCAATATATAACCATCACTTAGCTGCCATTATTACTTGATCATGGAAAAAGTACCAAGAATTCAAGTAAACGTGAAACCCTACCTCAATTAAAAAGCTTGAGTTCTCGGTTGCTTGAGTATCTAAGGCCGAAATCAACTAAGTTGCCTAACACAACAAGGCCTTCAATTAGCTATCATAGTCACTTGATCAAGGAGATTTACCAGGAAAACAAGTGAGTTTATGAAGCTATACCTATAATTTGAGCTTAAGTGCTCTCGGCCAAACCTTGTTTCTCCAATTTCAAGCTCCAAACTTGAAACTCAAGGTCGCCTACCACGAAATGGAGGAATCGAAGCTTGATTTTGCTTCCAATCTTCAATTATCGACATTCTGGCATGAACTTAGTAGCAACGCGTTTGAGCTCTCAAGAACATGCCAAACTCGGTTAAACTGAGACTAAGGGCTAATAAGTATCAGGTTTTAAGTGGAAGCATGCAATTTTCGGTTAAACACCACATGTCCCACAATTTGGCCTTAATGCTCCACTTTGCCTTGCACTAATTTGCATGGCGCCATTAACCCTTAAATGCCTCATTGTTTCACTAATAGCACTCATATATGGTACAATTTAGTCCTTAATGTTACTTCACATCGTTAGCAACATAAACATTCTCCATGTGCAGCGTTTCACGCGAGTGATCAAAGTTCATCCGAATGAATATGCATTTCACCCGAATGAAAATATTTCACCCAAATGTATGTGTACTTCACTCGAGTGAATATTGTTCACCCGAATGAAAATGTATTCCATGACCTTTTTATCAAGTCCCTCAGATTTTCCCATACATTCTTGGCCTGGGCCAAGTCCTGAGGGATGGTCCTAACAGTGCTACTGTTTCTTTTTGGGAGTCTACGACAAGACTTCGAATTTCTCACTATATGTTGTTTTTATAGTGAGACTCAACTTCCAGGCCTAATGGGCTTCAAAGCCCAAGTCCAATTAGGCATTAATTTCAGGCTTAATAATGGTTCAACTTGTGGGACAATTATTAATGCGAAATTATCATGAAACCATAGCCCAAATAATTAGCCCGTGCAGTCAAATAATCCAAATAGGCCTTATGTGTGCAACCCAATAGGCTCTTACCACGTTGGTAATGATCATAAATCACATTTATGATCATAAGCAATGAGTGGTGTCTAGCAACACATCGCTGGTAGCCAAGTGACAAGATTGTCGGTGATTCGACTAAACCTTTATAATCATTATCCGTATATGCCATTGTCCCTTTGTCCAAGATATCAAGACTAAGAATGAGACAAGGAATGTGTCATTCTCGTATAGCCCAATCTTTGGTTTCTTGATTATCAAGTTGACTAGCTTAAACTGATGACATTGACATCATATATCAACTAATCCGAGCATGGCCATGAATTTTCTTAGTCTCACTCTATCAAGGGGCCCGAAGATATCACTCCTATTACATACGAGGGAAAAATCTCGTCTTGATCATATAAAATGCTCCGCATGATATGTGACATACCCAATGACTTCCTTCAAGTTCACTCAGTTACGAGCAACAAAAGGAAGTATCAAACATGTGACTAAGATGTAGGGAACCTTGATGATGTTAGGTCAAAGGACTACATATACCATGATCACTATGAGAATCACCTATGATACTCAAATAATGATCCATGTAGTGTTCTCATGGTGGGTCAGCCCAGCACACATGTTTTCCAACTTGTACCCATATGTATATTGCATATGTATATCTCATATTAGTCTCCACATATGCTAGTCGTTTTGTATTATCATAACGTGCTGCATGATACTAGGGACCTTTAAGATTATCATTATTCTAGGTTTATAATTATGTTTATTACGTTACGTAGAAACAAAACAACAAACATAATTACTGGATTAATGCCTTAATAAAATATCATAACTCAATGTGCAAAAATACAATTATCTCATGATTGGCTTTTGGGCACAGCACTAACATAATGCACTCCAAAAAATTGGATTCTGGACAGCTGTTGCGTAACACAATAAGCACCATCACTAAAAATAACAATCTGCTCATAAAATCACCAAAATTTTTAGATGACAACTAGATACATGGAAGTTCAAATACCTAAAATTTCAGATGAAAGCTCAAATCATAAGGGTCAGTTTGAATATGATTTTTTTGTTGAACCTGAAATGGGCAAATTTGAGAGGAGTAAGTTTCATTATAAGCTTAGTAAGGAGAACACTTATACTCTTAAACTAATGTCATCCTTGGTATCACCTACAAGCAAAGACACTAAAACACAATAAACACAAAGCATATATCCAACATAAAATAACCAAATGCAATAGGCAAACACAAACAACAAACACATGAAAAGCGGCAGTAACAATTAACATTGGTTAGTCCATAAAACATGCAATAAACATATGCAAATCACTATGGCAGCCTTTCTCAAGCATAAGCTTGGTCTTAAGAGAGTTTTAAAACTAGTTAGTACTAACTTTGTGTTGGGTTTTAGGAGCCAAACAAGCATAGTGGAATACAACCGAAACCCTCCAGGATCCAAATGAAATAGGGTAAATCGGGTACTCAAAATTTTGTACCTATTTTGGTTAAGATCCTTCACTGAACTATTGAACCAAATCACAAAGCCAGAGCAATTGACATGTTCAAGCTCTCTATGGTTTCCACATGAGCCTTTCAGGATCACCACTCCTCTACCACATACCAAGAAATGCGTGTCTCTTGCGCCCACAGTGCTAGCTTGTGTCCTCCAAGAAATGGCAAGAGAAGAGTGCGACTAGTTTTTAGAACTCTTCTAATTTCATCTTTTTGGGAGGCTAGGGCAAGAGTTGTGAAATTCTCACCAGATGATGTATTTATAGTGATACTCAACTCCTAAGCCTAATGGGTTTCAAAGCCTTAATCCAATTACGTTTCATTTCAGGCTTAAAAACAGCTCAACTTTTGGGCCAATTGTTAACACAAAATTATCATGAGACCAAAACCCAAATAAATTAGCATATGCGCTCAAATAATCCAAATAGGCTTTATGTGTGTGACCTAATAGGCTCTTACCACATTGGTAATGATCATAAATCACATTTATGTTCATAAGCAATGAGCGTTGTCTAGCAACACATCATTGCAAGCCAAGTGACAAGATTGTCGACGAATCGACTAAACCTTTATGATCATTATCCATATATGCCATTGTCCCTTTGTTCAATATATCGAGACTAAGTACGAGACATGGAATGTGTCACTCTCGTGTAGCCCAATCTTTGCTTTCTTGATTACCGAGTAGACTAAGTTAACTTGATGGCATTGATATCGTATATCAACTCATCCGAGCATCGCCATGCATTTTCTTAGTCTCCCTCTACCAAGGGGGCCTGAAGATATCACTCCTGTTATATAGGAGGGACAAATCTCATCTTGATCATACAAAACCCTCCCCATGATATGTGACATACCCAATGACTTCCTTGAAGTTCACTTGGTTATGAGCAACAAAGGGAAGTATCAAAGTATGTGATTCACATGCAGGAAACCTTGATGATCTTAGGTCAAAGGACTACATATACCATTATCACTATGAGAATCACTTATGACACTCATATAACGATCCATGTAGCGTTCTCATGGTGGGTCGGTCTAGCACACAATTTTTCCAACTTGCACCCATATGTAGACTGCATATCTCATATTAGTCTCCACATATGCTAGTCGTTATGTATTATTGTAACTAGCTCCACGATAATACTACACGAGGGACATTTAAGATTATCATTATTCTAGAGTTATAATTATGTTTATTGCATTACATAGAAACAAAACAACAAACATAATTACTAGATTAATGCCTTAATAAAATATCATAACTCAAAGTGCAAAAATAAAATAATCTCATGATTGGCTTTTGGGCACAACACTAACACAATGCACTCCAGAAATTTGGATGCTCGATAGCTACAGTGTAACACAACAAGCACCATCACTAAAAATACCAATCTGCTACTAAAATCACCAAACTTTCCAGATCAGAACTAGATGCGTGGAAGTTTAAATACCTAAAATTTCAGATGAAAGATCAAAGCACAAGGGTCAGTTTGAATATGATCTCTTTGTTGAACCTGAAATGGGCATAGTTGAGGGGAGTAAGTTTCATTGTGAACTTAGTAAGCAGAACACTTATACCCTTAAGGTAGTGTCACCCTTGGTATCACCTACATCCAAAGACACTAAAACACAAGAAACACAATGCATATATCCAACATAAAATAACCAAATGTAGTAGCTAAACACAAACAACAAACACATGAAAAGCGATAGCAATAATTAACATTGGTTAGTCCATAAAACATGCAATAGACATATGCAAGTCACTATGGCAGCCCTTCTCAAGCATAAGCTTGGTCTTAGGAGAGTTTTAACACTAGTTAGTATTAACTTTGTGTTGGGTTTGGGGAGCCACACAAGTGCAGCAGAATATAACCGAAACCCTGTAGGATCCAAGTGAAATGTGGTAAATCGGGTAGTTAAAATTTTATACCTAGTTTGTTTGAGATTTTTCACCCAATTGTTGAGCTAAATCACAAAACTTGAGCAATTGAAGTGTTCAAGCTCTCTATGGTATCCACACGAGCTTCTCAGGTTCACCACGCCTCCACAACATCCTAACAGATGCGTTTGTTTTGTGCCCACAGTGCTAGCTTATGTCCTCCATGGAATGGCATTAGAAGAGTGCGACTGGTTTTTAGAACTCTTCTAAATTCATCCTTTTGGGAGGCTAGGGCAAGAGCTGTGAAATTCTCACCATATGATGTATTTATAGTGAGACTCAACTCCCAAGCCTAATGGGTTTCAATGCCCTAATACAATTAGGTTTAATTTCAGGCTTAACAATAGGTCAACTTTTTGGCCAATTATTAATATAAAATTATTATGAAACCATAACCCAAATAAATTAGCGCAAGAATTCAAAAATTGAAATAGGCTTTATGTGTGTGACCTAATAGGCTCTCACCACATTGGTAATGATCATAAATCACATTTATGATCATAAGCAATGAGCGGTGTTGCTAGCCAAGTGACAAGATTGCCGGTGAGTCAACTAAACCTTTATGATCATTATCTGTATACGCCATTGTCCCTTTGTCCAAGATATCGAGAATAAGCATGAGACATGGAATGTATCACTATCATATAGCCCAATCTTTGGTTTCTTGATTACCGAGTAGACTAACTTAAACTGATGACACTGACATCGTATATCAACTCATCCGAGCATGGCCATGCATTTTCTTAGTCTCACTCTATGAAGGGGCCCTGAAGATATCACTCTTGTTACATAGGAGGGACAAATCTCATCTTGATCATAAAAAACCCTCGGCATGAGATCTGACATACCCAATGACTTCCTTCAAGTTCACTCAATTATGAGTAACAAAGGGAAGTATCAAAGTATGTGACTCCCTTGTAGGAAAGCTTGTTGATCTTAGGTCAAAGGACTACATATGCCATGATCACGATGAGAATCACTTGTGACACTCATATAATGCTCCTTGCAACGTTCTCATGGTGGGTTCGTCCAGTACATAAGTTCTCCAATTTGTACCCATATGTAGACTATATATCTCATTTTGGTCTCCACATATACTAATCATTTTGTGTTATCGTAACCCACTCCACAATAATATTACACCTAGGACATTTAGGATTATCATTATTCTAGGGTTATAATTATGTTTATTATGTTACATAAAAACAAAACAACAAACATAATTACTAGATTAATGCCTCAATAAAATATCATAACTTAATGTGCAAAAATACAATCATCTCATGATTGGCTTTTGGGCACAACACTAACACAATGCACTCTAGAAAATTGGATGCTGGATAGCTACTGCATAACACAATAAGTATCATCACTAAAAATACCAATCTGCTCCTAAAATCACCAAACTTTCTAGATCATAACTACATACATGGAAGTTGAGAGGAAAGCTCAAATCACAAGGGTCAATTTGAATATGATCTTTTGCTGAACCTGAAATGGGTAGATTTGAGGGGAGTAAGTTTCATTGTGAACTTAGTAAGGAGAACACTTATACTCTTAAGGTAGTGTCACTCTTGTTATCACGTACATCCAAAGACACTAAAACACAAGAAACATAATGCATATATCGAACAGAAGATAACCAAATGCAGTAAGTAAACACAAACAACAACAACATGAAAAGCGGCAGCAACAATTAACATTGGTTAGTCCATAAAACATGAAATAAACAAATGTAAATCACTATGGCAACCCTTCTCAAGCATAAGCTTGGTCTTAGGAGAGTTTTAACACTAGTTACTACTAACCTTGTGTCGGGTTTTGGGAGCCAAACAAGCATAGCGAAATATAACTGAAACCTTCCAGGATCCAAGTGAAACGGGGATGAGATCTTTCATCCAATTGTTGAGCTAAATCACAAAACTTGAGCAATTGACATGTTCAAGCTCTCTATGGTATCCACTCAAGCCTTCTAGGATCACCACGCCTCTGCCATATCCCAACAGATGCGTTTCTCTTGGGCCCACAGTGCTAGCTTGTGTCCTCAAAAGAATGGCAAGATGAAGTGCTACTGGTTTTTAGAACTCTTCAAATTTCATCCTTTTAGCTGGCTAGGGCAAGAGCTGCGAAATTCTCACTATATGATGTATTAATATTGAGACCCAACTCCCAAGCCTAATGGTTTTCAAAGCCCAAATTCAATTAGGTTTAATTTCAGGCTTAACAATAGCTCAACTTTTGGGCCAATTATTAATATGAAATTATCATGAAGCCATAAGCCAAATAAATTAGCCCGTGCACTCAAATAATCCACATAGGCTTTATGTGTGTGAGCCAATAGGCTCTTACCACATTGGTAATGATCATAAATCATATTTATGGTCATAAGCAATGAGCGGTGTTTAGCAACACATATTTGCTAGCCAAGTGATAAGATTGTCGGTGATTCGGATAAACCTTTATCATCACTATGCGTATATGCCATTATCCGTTTGTCAAACATATCAATACTAAGCACGAGACTTAGCTTGGGTCACTCTTGTATAGCCCAAAGACTAACATAAATTGATGACATTGATATCGTATATCAACTCATCTGAGGATGGCCATGCATTTTCTTAGTCTCATTCTATCAAGGGGCCCAAAGATATCACTTCTGTTATATAGGAGGGGCAAATCTAATCTTGATCATACAAAACCCTCGGCATGATATGTGACATGCCCAATGACTTCCTTCAAGTTCACTCAATTATGAGCAACAAAGGGAAGTATCAAAGTATGGGACTTACATGTGGGGAAGCTTGATGATCTTAATTCAAAGGACTACATATACCATGATCACTATGAGAATCACTTATGACACTCATATAATGACCCATGTAGCATTCTTATGGTGGGTCGGTCGAGCACACAAGTTCTCCAACTTGTGCCCATATGTACACTATATATCTCATATTAGTCTCCACAAAGGCTAGTCATTATGTATTATCAAAACCCGCTGTACGATAATACTAGACCAGGGATATTTAAGATTATCATTATTCTAGGGTTATAATTATGTTTATTACGTTATAAATTAACAAAAAAACAAACATAATTATTGGATTAATGCCTTAATAAAATATCATAACTCAATGTGCAAAAATACAATCATCTCATGATTGGCTTTTGGGCCCAACACTAACACAATGCACTCCAGAAAATTAGATGCTGGACAATTGCGGTGTAACACAATAAGCACCATCACTAAAAATAGCAATCAGCTTCTGAAATCACCAAACTTTCCATAACACAACTAGATACAAGGAAGTTCAAATACCTAAAATTTTAGATGGAAGCTCAAATCACAGGGGTCAGTTTGAATATGATCTTTTTGCTGAACCTGAAATGGTCAAATTTGAGGGGAGTAAGTTTCATTGTGAACTTAGTAAGGAGAACACTTATACTATTAAGGTAGTATCACCCTTGGTATCACTTGCATCCAAAGATACTAAAACACAAAAAACATAATGGATATATCCAACATAAAATAACCAAACGTTGTACCTAAACACAAACAACAAACGCATGAAAAGCGGTAGCAACAATTAACATTGGTTAGTCCATACAACATGCAATAAACATATGCAAATCACTATGGCAACCCTTCTCAAGCATAAGGTTGGTCTTAGGAGAGTTTTAACACTAGTTAGTACTAACTTAGTGTTGGGTTTCGGGAGCTAAACAAGAGTAGCAGACTATAACTGAAACCCTCTAGGATCCAAGTGAAATGGGGTAAATCGGGTACTCAAAATTTTATACCTAGTTTGGCTGAGATCTTTCACCCAACTATTGAGCTGAATCACAAAACTTGAGCAATTGACATGTTCAAGCTCCCTATGGTATCCACACGAGCCTCTCAAAATCACCACTCCTCCACCACATCCCAACAGATGCGTTTCTTTTGCACCCACAGTGCTAGCTTATGTCCTCCAAGGAATGACAAGAGAAGACTGCGACTGGTTTTAAGAACTATTTTAACTTGATCCTTTTGGGAGGTTAGGGCAAGAGTTGTGAAATTGTCACTATATGATGTATTTATAGTGAGACACAACTGTCACGCTTAATGGGTTTTAAAGCCCTAATCCAATTAGGTTTAATTTCAGAACGATAGCTCAACTTTTGGGCCAATTATTAATACCAAATTATTATGAAACCATAACCCAAATAAATTACCTTAGGCACTCAAGTAATCCAAATAGGGTTTATGTGTGTCACCTAATAGGCTCTTACCACATTGGCAATGATCATAAATCACATTTATGATCATAGGCAATGAGCAGTGTCTAGCAACACGTCGTTGCTAGCCAAGTGATAAGAATGTCGGTGATTCGACCAAACCTTTATGATCATTATCTGTATATGCCATTTTCCTTTTGTCCACTATATCAAGACTAAGCATGAGATATGGAATGTGTCACTCTCGTACAGCCTAATCTTGGGTTCCTTGATTACTGAGTAGACTAACTTAAACCGATGACATTTGGATCATATATCAACTCATCCGAGCATGGCCATCCATTTTCTTACTCTCACTTTATCAAAAGCCCGAAGGAATCACTCCTGTTACATAGGAGGGACAAATCTCATCTTGATCATACAAAACACTCAGCATGAGATGTGACATACCCATGACTTCCTTGAAGTTCACTCAGTTATGAGCAACAAAGAGAAGTATCAAAGTATGTGACTCACATGTAGGGAAGCTTGATCATCTTAGGTCAAAGGACTACATATACCATGATCACTATGAGAATCACTTATGTCACTCATATAATGATCCATGTAGCATTCTCATCGTAGGTTGGTCCAACACACAAGTTCTTTAACTTGTACCCATACGTAGGCCACATATCTCATATTAGTCTCCACATATGCTAGTCATTATGTATTATCGTAACCCGCTCCACGATAATACTAGACTAGGGACATTTAAGATTATCATTATTCTTGGGTTATTATTACATTTATTACATTACATAGAAACAAAAGAACAGACATAATTATAGGATTAATGCCTTAAGAAAATATCATAACTCAATGTGGAAAAATACAATCGTCTCATGATTGGCTTTTGGGCACAACACTAACACAATGGACTCCAGAAAATTGGATGCTGGACAGTTGCTACGTAACAGAATAAGCACCATTAGTAAAAATACCAATCTGCTCCTAAAATCACCAAACTTTCCAGATCACAACTAGATACATGGAAGTTCAAACAAATAAAATTTCAGATGAAAGCTCAAATCACAAGGGTCAATTTCAATATGATCTTTTTGCTGAACTTGAAATGGGCAGATTTGAATGGAGTAACTTTCATTGTGAAGTTAGTAAGGAGAACACTTATACTTTTAAGGTAATGTCACCCTTGCTATCACTTGTATCGAAAGACACTAAAACAAAAGAAACATAATGCATATATCCAACATAAAATAACCAAATGTAGTAGCTAAACACAAAAAACAAACACATGAAAATGAAAGCAATAATTAACATTGGTTAGTCCATAAAACATGCAATAATCAGATGTAAATCGCTATGGTAGCCCTTCTCAAGCATAAGCTTGGTCTTATGATAGTTTTAACACTAGTTAGTACTAAATATACCATAGGTCAAAGGACTAAATATGTGACTCACATGTAGGGAAGCTTGTTGATCATAGGTCAAAGGACTAAATATACCATGATCACTATGAGAATCACTTATGACACTCATTAAACGATCCATGTAGTGTACTCATGGTGGGTCGGTCGAGTGCACAAGTTCTCCAACTTGTACACATATATAGAATACATATCTCATATTAGTCTCCACATATGGTAGTCATTATGTATTATTGTAACTCGCTCCACAATATTACTAGACCAAGGACATTTAAGATTATCATTATTCTAGGGTTCTAATTATGTTTATTACGTCATGTAGAAACAAAACAACAAACATAATTATTGGATTAATGCCTTAATAAAATATCATAACTCAATGTGCAAAAATACAATCATCTCATGATTGGCTTTTAGGCACAACACTAACACAATGCACTCCAAAAAATTGGATCTTGGACAGCTGCTGCGTAACACAATAAGCACTATCACTAAAAATACCAATCTGCTCCTAAAATCACCAAACTTTCCATATCACAACTAGATACATGGACGTTCAAATACCTAAAATTTTAGATGAAAGCTCAAATTACAAGGGTCAATTTGAATATGATCTTTCCACTGAACCTAAAATGGGCAAATTTGAGGGGAGTTAGTTTCATTGTGAACTTAGTAAGGAGAACACTTATACTCTTAAGGTAGTGTCACTCTTGGTATCACCTGCATCCAAAGACACTAAAAGACAAGAAACATAATGCATAAATCCAACATATGATAACCAAATGTAGTGGCTAAACACAAACAACAAACACATGAAAAGCGACAGCAACAATTAACATTGGTTAGTCCATAAAACATGCAATAAACATATGCAGACCACTATGGTAGCCCTTCTCAACGATAAGCTTGATCTTATGAGAGTTTTAACACTACTTATTACTAACTTTGTGTTGGGTTTTGGGAGCCAAACAAGCACTACAAAATATAACCGAAACCCTACAGGATCCAAGTAAAATAGGGTAAATTGGGTACTCAAAATTTTATACCTAGTTTGGTTCAGTTCTTTCACCCAACTATTGAGTTGAATCATGAAACGTGAGCAATTGACATGTTCAAGCTCTCTCTGGTAATCAGACGAGCCTCTCAGGATCACCACACCTTCACAACATCCAAACAGAAGCGTTTCTCTTGGGCCCATACTGCTAGCTTATGTCATCCAAGGAATGGCAAGAGAAGAGTGCGATTGGTTTTTAGAACTCTTCTAATTTCATCCTTTTGGGAGGCTAGGGCAAGAGCTGTGAAATTCTCACTATATAATGTTTTTATAGTGAGACTCAATACCCAAGCCTAATGGGTTTCAGAGCCCTAATCCAATTAGGTTTAATTTCAGGCTTAATAGTAGCTCAACTTTTGGGCAAATTATTAATACAAAATTATCATGAAACCATAACCCAAAATAAATTAGCCCATGCACTCAAATAATCCAAATAGGCTTTATGTGCATGACGTAATAGGCTCTTAACACGTTGGTAGTGATCATAAATCATATTTATGATCATAAGCAACGAGCAGTGTCTAGCAACACATCATTGTTATCCAAGTGACAAGATTGTTAGTGATTCAAGTAAACCTTTATGTGTTAGTGTTGTGCCCAAAAAGCCAATCTTGAGATGATTGTATTTTTTGCACATTGAGTCATGATATTTTATTAAGGGATTAATCCAGTAATTATGTTTGTTGTTTTGTTTCTGCGTAATGTAATAAACATAATTGTAACCCTAGAATAATGATATTCTCAAATATCCCTGGTCTAATATTATTGTGGAGCGGGTTGCAATAATACATAATGACTAGCATATATGGAGACTAATATGAGATATGTAGTCTACATATGGGTACAAGTTAGAGAACATGTGTACTGGACCGACCCACCATGAGAACACTACATGGATCGTTATATGAGTGTCATAAGTGATTATCTTAGTGATCATGGTATATGTAGTCCTTCGACCTAAGATCATCAAGGTTCCCTACATGTGAGTCACATACTTTGATACTTTTCTTTGTTGCTCGTAACTGAGTGAACTTGAAGGAGGTCATTGGGTATGCCACATATCATGCGGAGGCATTTGTATGACCAAGATGGGATTTGTCTCTCCTATGTAACGGGAGTGATATCTTCGGGCCCCTTGATAGAGTGAGACTTAGAAAAATGCATGGCCATGCTTGGATGAGTTGATATACGATATCAATGTCATCAGTTTAAGTTGGTATACTCGGTAATCAAGAAAGCAAAGATTGGGCTATACGAGAGTGACACATTCCATGTCTCGTGCTTAGTCTTGATATCTTGGACAAAGGGACAATAGCATATATCGGTGATGATCATAAAGGTTTAGTCGAATCATCGACAATCTTGTCACTTGGGTAACAATGATGTGTTGCTAGTGACTGCTCATTGCTTATGATCATAAAGGTGATTTACGATCATTGCCAACATGGTAAGAGACTATTAGGTCACACACATAGAGCTATTTCGATCATTAGAGTGCCTGGCCTAATAATTTGGGTTTTGGTTTCACAATAATTTCGTATTAATAATGGGCCTAAGAGTTGAGCCATTATTAAGCCCGAAATTAAAGCCTAATTGGATTAGGGCTTTAAAACCCATTAGGCATGGAAGTTGAGTCTCACTATAAATACAACTTTTAGTGAGAAATTCACAAGTCTCCTTGCCCTAGCCTTCCAAAAGGACAGCCGCGCTCTTTTCTTTCAATTCTTTTGAGGACACAAGCTAGCATTGCGAGCGCAAGAGAAATGCATCTGCCGGGATGTGGTGGAACGGTGGTGATCTCGAGAGGTTCGTGTGGATACCATAGAGAGCTTGAACATGTCAACTATTCAGGTTTTGTGATTCGACTCTACAGTTGAGTGAGAGATCTCAACCAAAAATTAGGTATGAAAATTTTCAAACACCCGGTTTACCCCGTTTCACTTGGATCCTGGAGGGTTTCGGTTAAATTCTGCTGCATCGTTTGGCTCCTGAAACCCAACATTATGATCATCATCCATATATGCCATTGTCCCTTTGTCCAAGATATCGAGACTAAGCATGAGACATGGAATGTGTAACTCTCGTATAGACCAATCTTTGGTTTCTTGATTCCCAAGTACACAAACTTAAACCGATGACATCGATATCATATAACAACTCATCCGAGCATGGCCATGCATTTTCTTTGTCTCACTCTATGAAAGGGCCCGAAGATATCTCTTCTATTACATAGGAGGGACAAGTTCCATCTTGATCATACAAAACCCTCCGCATGATATGTGACTTACCCAATGGCCATCTTCATGTTCACTTAGTTACGAGAAATGAAAAGGAAGTATCAAAGGATGTGACTCACATGTAGGGAACCTTGATGACCTTAGGTCAAAAGAGTGCATATACCATGATCATTATGAGAATCGCTTATGGCACTCATATAACGATCCATGTAGCGTTCTCATGGTGCGTCGGTTTAGTACACAAGTTCTCCAACTTGTACCCATATGTAGACTATTTATCTCATATTAGTCTCCATATACGCTAGTCGTTATGTATTATTGTAACCCATCCACAATAATACTATTCCAGGGACATTTAAGAATACTATTATTCTACGATTATAATTACGTTCGATTATGTCACACAGAAAACATATAATAAACACAATTACTAGATTAATGCCGTAATAAAATATCATGACTCAATGTGTGAAATACAATCATCTCATCGTTGGCTTTTGGGAACGACACTAACAATCTCGTACTTTCACTAAAGCCAATCATCCATGTATCTAATAGCAATGGATTTAGAATGAATATCATGTTTCCGCTGTTAGTGTTGTGCCCAAAAAAAGCCAATCATGAGATGATTGTATTTTTGCACATTGAGTCATGATATTTTATTAAGGCATTAATCCAGCAATTATGTTTGTTGTTTTGTTTCTGCGTAACGTAATAAACATAATTGTAACCCTAGAATAATAATATTCTTAAACGTCCCTAGTCTAGTATTATTGTGGAGTGGGTTGCAATAATACATAATGACTAGCATATGTGGAGACTAATATGAGATATGTAGTCTACATACGGGTACAAGTTGGAGAACTTATGTACTGGACCGACCCACCATGAGAACACTTCATGGATCGTTATATGAGTGTCATAAGTGATTCTCATAGTGATCATGGTATATGTAGTCCTTCGACCTAAGATCATCAAGGTTCCCTACATGTGAGTCACATACTTTGATACTTTCCTTTGTTGCTCGTAACTGAGTGAACTTGAAGGAGGTCATTGGGTATGTCACATATCATGCGGAGGGATTTGTATGATCAAGATGGGATTTGTCCCTCCTATGTAACGGGAGATATATCTTTGGGCCCCTTGATAGAGTGAGACTTAGAAAATGCATGGCCATGCTCCGATGAGTTGATACATGATATCAATGTCGTCAGTTTAAGTTGGTCTACTCGGTAATCAAGAAACCAAAGATTGGGCTATACGAGAGTGAATCATTCCATGTCTTGTGCTTAGTCTTGATATCTTGGACAAAGGGACAATGGCATATATCGGTGATGATCATAAAGGTTTATTCGATTCACCGACAATCTTGTCACTTGGGTAGCAATGATGTGTTGCTAGACACCGCTCATTGCTTATGATCATAAATGTGATTTATGATCATTGCCAACATGGCAAGAGCCTATTGGGTCGCACACATAGAGCTATTTGGATCATTAGAGTGCATGGGCTAATTATTTGGGTTATGGTTTCATTTTAATTTCGTATTAATAATGGCCCAAGGAGTTGAGCCATTATTAAGCCCGAAATTAAATCCTAATTGGATTAGGGCTTTGAAACCCATTAGGCCTGGAAGTTGAGTCTCACTCTTCTCTTGCAATTCCTTGGAGGACGCAAGCTAGCACTGCGAACGCAAGAGAAACGCATCTGCCGGGACGTGGTGGAAGCGTGGTGATCCCGAGAGGCTCGTGTGGATACCATAGAGAGCCTGAACATGTCAACTGTTCAGGTTTTGTGATTCGACTCTACAGTTGAGTGAGAGATCTCAGCCGAAAATTAGGTATGAAATTTTTGAACACCCGGTTTACCCCGTTTCACTTGGATCCTGGAGGGTTTCGTTTAAATTCCGTTGCGCTGTTTGGCTCCCGAAACCCAACATCCGTTGTGTGAGGGGTTTCATCAATGGATCAGCAATGTTGCTGTCTATTGAGGTCTTGAATATCGTCACATCACCCCTTTCGATGATTTCCATAATGAGATGATAGGGTTGGACTATGTGTTTGGATCATTGGTGAGATCGATGTTCTTTAGCCTTTGCGATTGCTCCATTGTTATCATAATAGAGCTCTATCGGGTCGGCAATGCTTGAGACCACTCCATGTTCTATGATGAACTTCTTGATCCAAACAGCCTCCTTCACAGTATTTGAGGTGGCAATGTACTCAATTTCCCTTTCTCTTACTTTGAACTCTTCCAGGTCACAGCACCACAACCAATACAAAACACATAACTAGATTGTGACTTAATCATCTTTATCATATTGGAAGCTAGCATCAGTGTAACCCATTACAACGAACTCATCTTCACCCCCAAAGACCAAGAATACATCCTTAGTCCTTTGTAAGTACTTAAAGATGTTCTTAACAGTTGTCCAGTGACTCTCACTAGGGTTCGATTGGTACCTGCTCATCATGCCCTAGGCATAAGAGGCATCGAGATGAGTACATATCATGGGATACATGATAGATCCAAATGCTGAGGCATATGGAATCTTACTCATGCGCTCTCTTTCCTCATGTGTACTCGGATACTGAGATCTAGAAAGAGTTATACAATGTGACATGGGCAAGAATCCTTTCTTCGAATCTTGCATGCTAAACCTCTTTAGCACATTGTCAATGTATGTACTTTGACTTAGGCTAAATAGCTTTCTAGATTTATCTCTATAGATCCTAATGCCTGACATATAGGCTGCTTCATCCAAGTCCTTCATAGAAACATTTCCTAGCCAAGTCTTCATACACTGTAGCTGGGGAACGTCATCCCTGATGAGTAGTATGTCATCTACATACAACACCAAGATGACAATAGCACTGCCACTAACCTTCTTGCAGACATAAGGTTTATCTTCATTTCTGATGAAACCAAACTCTTTAATTGCCTCATCAAAATGAAGATTCTAGCTTTGAGAAGCTTGTTTTAGTCCACAAATAAACCTTTGCAACTTGCACACTTTGTTGGCATTCTCTAGAGTGACAAAACCCTTATGTTGTGTCATGTACACATCCTCAAGTAGCTTTCTATTTAGGAACATAGTTTTGACATCCATTTTCCATACCTCATAATCATACTGTGTAGCAATATCCAAAAAGATTCAGATGGATTTACGCATGGCAATTGGTGAAGAAGTCTCATCATAGTCAATACCATGAATTTGCTTGAATCCTTTTGCAACCAATCATCCCTTAAAAGTAATCACATTACCATCCATGTCAGTTTTCTTCTTGAAAACCCATTTGCACCCTATAGGTTTTACCCCTTCAGGTAGATTGACCAAAGTCCATACATGGTTTTCATAAATGGATTCCATCTTGGATTTCATGGCTTCTAGCCACTTCTTAGAGTCAGGCCCTGACAGATCTTATTGATAGGTTATGGGCTCATTTTGATCCATGAGCATCACATCACCAATGTGAGTCATGAGAAATCCATATCTCTTGGCTTTACACCAAATCCTACCAGACCTACGTGGGCTCTATGCTACAGGAACGGACTCTTGAACCAGAATTGCTTGTGGTGTCTGTTCAGGTTCTATTTCAGGTTTGATGTCCCCTTGTTGTTCTTGAATTTATTCAAGTTCTACTTTCCTCCCACTGGTTCCTTTAAAGATAAACTCTTTCTCTAAAAAGACACTAGTTCAAGCAACGAACACTTTTTGCTCAAAAGGATTGTAGAAATAGTAACCCCTCATTTCTTTGGGATACTTAACAAAAAGGCATTTATGAGATTTGGGCCCTAGCTTGTCAGAGGATTGATGTTTCATATAAGTGTCACAGCCCCAAATATTGATAAAAGACAATCTAGGACACCTCCTACTCTATATATCATATGGTGTCTTTTAAACCAATTTAGATGGAACTCGGTTTGGTGTAAAAGCGACTGTCTCTAGAGCATGTCCCCAAAATGAGTGTGGAAGGTCAACTTGACTCATCATAGATCAAACCATGTCTAACAAAGTTTGATTTCTCCTTTCAAATACACCATTACATTGAGGTGTACCAGGTGGAGTGAGTTGTGATACTATACCACACACCTTTAGATAGTCCAGGGTTTCTCGATCCATGTATTCTACACCTCAATCTGATCAAAGTACTTTGATACACTTCCTGAGTTGATTCTCTACTTCATTCTTGAATTCTTTGAACATTTCAAAGGATTCTGACTTGTGTCTCATGGGATACACATAGCCATATCTACTAAAGTGATCACTAAAGGTAATAAAGTATTGGAAACCTCTTCTAGCAGGTGTAGACATAGGTCCACTTACATCACTATGTATGAGTCCTAGTAAGTCATTAGCCTTTTCACATTACCAAGTGAATGGGGCTTTGGTCATCTTGCCCAATAAATATGACTCACATGTCTCATATGATTGAAGATCAAAATGAGTCCAAGAGTCCATCCTTCTGGAGCTTGGATATGCGGGTCTCATTTATATGGCCCAAACGAAAGTGCCAGAGATAGGTTAGGTTTGAATCATTCAATCTAACCTTTTTAGTATTCACATTATAGATTGGATTTTTGTGTTCCAGAACATGAAACCCATTGCTAAGTCGAGCATTACCATAAAAGATTTCATGAAAATAAATAGAACAACATTTTTCCTTTATTATAAATGAAAAACCTTTATTGTCCAAACAAGAAATAGAAATCAAATTTCTACTAATAGTAGGCACAAAGTAGCAGCTGTCTTATTCTAAAACTAATCCACTAGGCAAAGTGAGAACATAAGGCCCTACGGCTAAGGCAACAACCCTGGCTCGATTTCCAACACATAGGCCCACTTCACCTTGGGCCAATCTTCTACTCTTACTCAAATCTTGCACATTTGTACAAATGTGAGATTCACATCCAATATCCAATACCCAAGATGAGGAAGTAGAAAAGTTCACCTTTATAACAAAAATACCTGAAGTGGAAGTCTTACTTCCGTTTTCCTTAGCAAGTTCTTCAAGATAAAGCTTGTAGTTTTGCTTCTAGTGTCCAAGTTGCTTGCAATTGAAGCACTCCCATTCCATAGCCACACCACCACATGGTTTCAGTGTGGTTGAAGAAGAATTAGAATTGGACTTTCCTTTAGCTTTATCCTTCTTGTTGTTGGCTTTTCCATTTCCTTTGCCCATTTGTACCATCATATTGGGTTAGCCTTCTTAAGGTTTTGCTCAACAGTTCTTAACATGTTAAGCAATTCAGGGAGGTACTTGTCAAGGTCATTCATGTTATAAATCATGATGAACTAATTGTAGCTTTTCAGCAACGATTGCAAGCTACATCAACAGCCAACTCTTTCTAAAGAGCAAATCCCAAACTCTCAAGATTCTCAATGTACCCAATTATCTTGAGCACCCACGGGACAACCCTTTGACATTTTGCACTAAAACAATGCCTTAGAGGTCTCAAACCTCTCATGCCTAGCTTGCTCTTGGAAGAGCATTTTGAAATGTTTGATCATATCGAACAACCCCATGTTCTCATGTTGCATTTGAATCTCAAATTCCATGGTTATCAGCATGAGGCAAGCAACATCCAAAGCATCATCAGAATGCTTGTTGTGAGCATCCCTTTCAGCTCTTGGAGAATTGGTAGCAAGCTCATTCAAAATGCGCTACTCTAGGGCATAAGCCTTTCTCCCTTGCTTAAGGACTATCCTCAAAATTCGGTACCATTTGAGAATGTTAGTCCCATTCAGTTTTTCCTTCTCAAGGATCAAACGCAACAAAAGTGTCGATGTGTTTTGTGCGATGGTTATCTACAATAGTAAATATGCGGTGTAAGAGTCATGCTCTTTAATTCATTTAAGACAGACTTCTTTTAAATGATACTCTCACTATTTTACCCAAAATAATAACCCTTGATATTATTTTGGAACACCTTGAGGCTAATGTATTCTAGTGGGCAAGATCCATATTTCACCACAACCTGAGTGAGCTTTGGTTTTTCTCTTAAGTTGTAGTTATTTAGGTAGGCAACTACATGCCAGTTGCATCTCATGCAACTCTTGGATAGTTCGGTGAACAAGACTTGTCCAAGCTCATCTCATGAGCTTAACTCAACCTTATTCCTCTAAGTCTCCAATCCTATTGGGATAACTCACTTAAGTCAGACCCAAAGATAGCAATTTGGATATCACTATTATCCCATTGCGCCTTGCCAAGATGAACATAGGTGATTTGCTTTGGCAAACCCACCCAATGTTGATCAAAGTCTTGGTGAGTGCCGAGATTTGGAAGGCCTCACATTTAATGAGTTAATATTTTGTTTAAGGGATTTTTCTTTTTGATCTCACCAATTATTATTTTTGGTTGTCTTATACATGCATCACATACAAATATAAAACATGTATCTCATGCTAACAACAAAGTAAACATGACATGGTTATAGCCCAAACTATGCGATATTCTTAAGCCAATGAGAATATCATAAAAGCCAAGGAAAAGAAAAGGGTCTTCATAAGCTCCTTCTCCTCCTTACTTGCTTGCCCTTTTGTTCTCACCTCCTTGGACACACCACCATGCACGATCCCATATTGTACAATTACATCAATAATAGAAACCTCGAGTTACATTTGACAGGAGTAAGGTGAGAATATAATGTACAACAAGAATAACAAGAATAAGGTAGGACTCATAGGCCATATTTACAAGTACAACCAACAAGGGCTATAACCATGCACCATGCTTCAACCACCAATCAGCATATCATGTCAAATCTCATTCCACAAAATTGCATGCCAATTAATGTGTATTGATTAACCAGTTTTTTTATTGTGGTGGTTCACATACAACAGTCCCACTGACCGGTCAGTGGGCGGCGGTCCCAGTAACCGGTCAGCCAGTAGGGGGTTGCGCCCCTAGCGCAAAAAATTGTATTACAATTATGTTGATCGAGATCTTCTATTTTGAGCAACTAAGCACCCAAGGCCACTTCCATTTGAGCCACAAAAAGTACTCGAGTCTCGGTGCTTGAACAGCCCTAATCCAATCCATGCTAGGGTTTTTTAACTATTGCAATAATCCTAATCAGTATAGGTATTTCATACCTATGAATTTAAGGTTAATCTTATTAACCAATTTGTGTCATTTCTTTATATATCTCATATACATATTACAAGTTTCGATTTTATGCATCATGAATCAATCTAATTAATCTTGATTAAAACATTAGAACACACAACATGTCATGCGATTCAACATTAAATCCCAATTTAGGGTTTCACAAGTAGCTATGATACCACTGTTGGGTTTTCAGAGCCAAACAAGCACAGTGGAATATAAACAAAAACCTCTAGGATCCAAGTGAAACGGGGTAAATTGGGTGTGCAAAATTTTATACCTAGTTTGGTTAAGATCTTTCATCCAATTGTTGAGTCGAATCACAAAACCTAAACAGTTGACATGTTCAAGCTCTCTATGGTATCCGCACGAGCCTCTCCAGATCACCATGCCTCCACCATGTCCCGACAATGTGTTTCTCTTACGTTCATAGTGCTAGCTTGCATCCTCCAAGGAATGGTAAGAGAAGAATGCTGCTGGTTTTCAGAACTCTTATGATTTCATCCTTTTTGGAGGCTAAGCCAAGAGCTGCGAAATTTTCACAATATGATGTATTTATAATGAGACTCAACTCCTAAGTCTAATGGGTTTCAAAGCCCTAATCCCATTAGGTTTAATTTCGGGGTTAATAATGGCTTAACTTTTGTGCCAATTATTAATATGAAATTATCATTGTCATGCCCAAACTTGCCCCTGGCCCATTCGGGCCCAATTACTTAAACACGTAGCAGAATTTTTCACACAGAAGGGGCATTTAAATAAATCTTATCAAAACATACGGGCACGAACCCCAGGATACTTACTGGTACTAGCTCGTTAAGTTCTTATTTAAGGTAAAGTTGGAGTTCTCTCAAAAACAAGCTAGTACCTATGTGGAATTTAGTGTTCATTTCATGATCTTTATCATGCTTAGCCAAGTACATGCATGGCAACCAAAACACCAAATCCATATTTTGGAAACTTGTTTATGAACTTATGTTTTGCATGATCTTATGTAACTTAGAAACATGCATACATCATTCCATAGCATATAGTCAAACATAAGTCTCTTCCAGTATTTTCTCCATTTGTGCACACAATATCATAGGCATCACTTCATATACTTAATTCACCCAAAAGTACACATATCCATTTACATGTACTTAATATCCTTCGATGCCATTTTAGCACACATGTGACCATTTCCATACTAATCCAAGCTCACTTGCAATTCTTCCTTAGGTGCACATACAAGGCCAAATGTTGCATGCTTCATTATTGAACATATCTTTATGAACATGCAATTATGTTGGTACTGAACATGCGAACTCCTTCTCATTGAACATAAACAACTTAACTTCCATACTTGCATATCATTCTTAGCTCATATCAAGCACATGGTAAAATCACCAAGCATACCAAAACATACCATAGTCCATGAGTTCATATTTACAAGTCATAAAAAAAATGGTGTTAAACTGAAAGTGAACATATTCACTTAGAACTTAGCCATGATATTCAAAAGCATGATACATGGCAAATAATGCATAATTCCATAGAACACATTCCACCTTAATAGACCTTGTTCCAATAACTTCTAGACTCCATAAGCCTGCACAAGGAAATCCACACCATTAGCTTGATTCACAAGCAAACTATACCACGTAAGTCACTTAGGACATATGAATATATTGAGCAATTCCATACACATTCCCAACCCTTTAACACATCAGAAAGAGTATTCCAATACTCTTAGCTTGACCTTTCAAGCAATCCATTTCCTACAAAAGTAGAGCAGGGCGGGTGAGTTATAAAACTCAATAAAGATTCCGGTGGCATCCAATGCCTAACTTAGTGAGGAATTTCATATGGCTTTCAAAGCCAACATATGGCTTCCAAAGCCTAACATATGGCCTCCAAGGCCTACTTATGCCAAGAACGTAATGGCAATTATTCCATGTTCCTGCAAAGGAAAACATAAGACAAAGAAAACACAAGCATATAACAGTTATAATAATAATTGGGGTCAGCATGCACAACCAATTCATAGAAGCACACAACACAACATGCCACATACACCATTCTGTATTAGGCATAGCAAGCATTAGCATTTTCCATATCACACAATATCGGTCGACCATTTCTTATACCTTACTGAGCACTCCTTAGCTAGGGAATTGAGTTGGCTAAACTCAATTCCTAGCCGTAACTTGCACAGAACTCATGAGTAAATAGAATTGCCGAAGCAATGATACTTAGGCCACTTATGCACTATGTGTCCGAATACTCCGAAAGTAAGTATGAGAAATCCTCACACAGAATTGCCAAAGTAATAAAACAACTAAGCCCTGTATGCACTCCTAAGATCACATGGTTCTTTGACCATCACCTAGGGGCCCAAATACTCACAAACAAAAAATCCATGGAACTATACCATGCAAAGTGAGTATAGGAATCCTTACCCACAATACCGAAAGCTTTAGAAGCTTATTTTCCTTCGCTTTCCTTGCTTGTTGACTCTAGAAACTGCTTTCTAGCATAAGAACCAAGATGTGCTGAATTTTATGGGTAACCATAAAATACCAAGAACACTTGGTGATTAACTCAAATAACACAAAATACCAAGAACACTTGGTGTACACTTATAGAACCTCACAAAAGAGGTAAGGCCAATTTCTTGTGCTTGATGTTCTTGAAGCTTCTTCTTGATTTCTTGCTTCTAATGAACTTAGAAACTCAATCACATAAAGAGCTCCTTGAGTAGAGCTTAAAACCTCCAAGAAATAGAAATGGCCAAATTTTTCTCATTGGTTTTCTTTGAATTCTTCACTTGATTCTTGCTCTTTATGGTCTTAGAGCTTGAATTCTACCAAGAATACTTGGTTTTAATTTGAGAAAGGATGATTTATAGTTATGGCTGAATATTTAGGGGAGGAAAAGAGTTAGAAATGTGTTTGGAATGGTGAGATTTGTTATGGAAGAAAATGGAGAGAGAAAGAGAGAGTTAAGAGCAAATGGCTTTGAATAAGTGGATTGATTATGTTTTAATGTGTGGGAGGGTGATGGCCAAACATATGGGAGAGAAAATGAGTGTATAATGTGCTTGGAAGAGTGTGAGACAAGATTTAATGGAAGGAAGACTAATTGGAAGACTTTTGTGTAAGTTGGAAGAAAAAGTCAAAAGTAGGAGACAAGTAGGTAAAGAAAGAATCCAAAGTCTTGACTAAGGATGGGAGGTGGATTAAAATAATGGGATTAGGAGGGAGGTGACATAAAATATTGGGAAAAGGAGGGGCATGGCTGGCCAAGGCATCCTAGGCCATTAAAATGGCCTCATTCCCTCTTTAGTCCTCCAACTTTTTGATTTTGGGCAATTGAGACCAACTACTAAAATCCTTTTGAGCAATTGAGTCTCTCAACTTTAAATTCAACCATTTCATCACTAATATTCTTGGCCTAAGCCAAGCTTAATTTCAAGAGTGTCCAACACTCACATAGACCCAATTCCTCACCTAAATAATGTCTCCCGAGCTCAATGAGCTCAATTCCTTTTTTGAAATTTTTTCTAAGACCTTTTTGTCTCCATAATCTGAGACTTAAATATTCAGGATTTTCAGGGCATTACAATCATGAAACCATAACCCAAAATAAATTAGCCCATGCACTCAAATAATCCTAATAGGCTTTATGTGTGTGACCCAATAAACTCTTACCAGGTTGGTAATGATTGTAAATCACATTTATGATCATAAGTAGTGAGTAGTGTCTAACAACACATCTTTGCTACCCAAGGGACAAGACAGTTGGTGATTTGACTAAACTTCTATGATCATTATCCATTTATGGCATTATCCCTTTGTCTAAGATATCAAAACTAATCACGAGGCATGAAATGTGTCACTCTCGTATAGCCTAATCTCCGGTTTCTTGATTCCTAAGTAGGCGAACTTACACTAATGACATTGATATCATATACCATGATCATTGTGAGAATCACTTACGACACTCATATAATGATCCATGTAGCGTTCTTGTGGTTGATTGGTCCAGTACACAAGTTCTCCAACTTGTACCCATATGTAGAC
This sequence comes from Aquilaria yunnanensis, assembly GCA_039654915.1. Taxonomy (NCBI): domain Eukaryota; kingdom Viridiplantae; phylum Streptophyta; class Magnoliopsida; order Malvales; family Thymelaeaceae; genus Aquilaria; species Aquilaria yunnanensis. The sequence goes on along the minus strand of CM077594.1, from coordinate 49,978,580 downwards.
TACATATCTCATATTAGTCTCCACATATGCTAGTCATTATGTATTATTGTAACTTAGTGCACAATAATACTAGACTAAGGATATTTAAGAATACTATTATTCTAGGGCTATCATTACATTTTATTATGTCACACAAAAAACATATAACAAACACAGTTACTGGATTAATGCCTTAATAAAATATCATCACTCAATGTGCAAAATACAATCATCTCATGATTGGCTTTTGGGCATGACACTAACACTTTGGGCTCTTGAAACCCCAAATTCCCAGCCATCATTGTGCACTTCACACCAGGTCACAAAACCTTCACTAAGTGCACTCCCCTCACTAAGCTTGGTTCATCATGCTCATGGCTCTCTTCCAAGCCTAGCCTTAGCTCCATGGATGCTTAAAAACACAGTAAACATTCCATGAGAGCAACAGAACTCCTTACCTTGATGGGCATGCCAAATTTTAAGCTTGATTCCTGGTGCACCGCAAGCAATAGCACTAGTATGCTTCCAATTGCTCTTTCTTGATTTCAATTGCAACTAATTATAAGCTTGATGCTATGGTGGCTATGAAGGAAGTGTGGAGGTCGGTGGTGGCTAGTAGGTTTGAATATAAAAGAAGAAAAGAAGGAAATGACTACTTAAATGGGCTTTAGTGCACTAAACACCCTTAGCAGCCTTAACCATGCTTTATGTCATTTTCCTTGCTGCAAAACCATGGTTTCTTAGTCTTAAACTCATGGCCCACATTTTTTACAACCTTATCATGCCAAACACACCCTTCCTTGCATGGGATAACCCCACAAGTTCATCATTTGACTTAAGTCAAAAGCTTGGACATCCAAAGGATTAGAGTAGGACACTTAGATCCTTAATGCACTTTGTGTTTTCTTTGTCCAAACTTGTCTTCCATAAACAATTTGGCCCTCCAATAGCACTTTCATACCATTCATCTCCTTCCCATAACTCTCCAAAGCGCTTCCTTGAGAGTTTTTCAATTAAGTACCTGAATTTCCAATACCTTACAAAAAAGTCCATAGGTTGCTTGACAAACATGCAATCCTTAAGGATTTTCTTGGGGGCCAAGTTACCTACTTAGAACACTTTTAACGAGGTGTTGATCATGCCTTTTACCCCTCACACTTCAATCACTATGATAAAAATTACTCAATGTAATGGTTTTTTTACCATTATGCCACACTTTGTAATTCTCCCATTGTTGTGAGGTGGTAGCAATCCTCCCTCACCCCCCTCCTTAAAAATTTTGGTCCTCCAAAATTGCCTTTAGCTATGGGTATTCTATATGATACCTTTCCATAAGGTCCTCCAGAAGGTATTCTGTAGGATACTTTTCCATAAGGTTGCTTCCCTTTCAGGGTGGTGTGACCACTAAACTTTAACCGTGGGAATGAGCTTGTTTCCTAACCTTCTAGTATCCTTGGCTAAGATAGCTATAGGTTTCTCTTCATATGATAAGTTAGGTTCCAACTGTTTGTCTTCCACCGCAACGGCATGCTTTATGTCCAATAAACACTTCTTAAGCCTACCGATGTGAAAAAAATTATGGACAATTGACATGCTTGGTGGTAAAGCTAACCTATACGCTACCTTGCCAACTTTATCCAAGATCTCATGAGAACCTCTATATCTTGGAGTTAACTTGGTTCTTCTGCCAAATCTGACAGTGCTTTGGTTGGTGCAACTTTTAGGCAAACATTGTCACCACCCTCAAACTCCAAGTCTTTCATTCTTCTGTTCATATAGGTTGTGGTTCTTTTATTGGCTGCCCATAATCTTTCTTAAATCTTGTTGATATTGGCAGTAGTTTCCGTAATGATTTTGAGACCCAACTCTAGCGCATCTAAGGCTTCCACCCAATAGTGTTCTTCCTTCTCAGAAGACCCATGTACTTCCTGCTCAAGGCATCTGCTACCACATTGCCTTTGCCCTTTGTGTTCTATACTACGGTCATAGTCCTTGATGTACTCTAACCATCTCCTATGCATGATGTTCAACACTTTCTAAGTGAACAAGTACATTAGGCTTTTATGGTCAATGTAGATCACAAAGAAACTACCCATGAAGTAGTGCCTCCATTACTTCAAAACAAAAATCATTACTGCCAGTTCTAGGTCATTGGTAGGATAAGTTTGCCTATGAGGTCTCAACTGCCTTGACCCATAAGTAATGACATTTATGTCTTGGATAAGTTCATAACCTAACCCAAATATAGATGTGTTTGTATAGATGGTGTAGGGCATGCTTGGATCAGGAAGAATCAATGCTAGAGCTTCAATCAACCTCTTCTTGGGCTCTTGGAAACTCTTTTCTCATTGCTCAGTCCACTCAAACCTTTGATAGTAAGAACTGAGGCAATCATGGAAAAACTTGATGCAAATCTTTTGTAGTATCCAGCTAATTCTAGGAAACTTCTGATTTCCTTAACAGTCTTTGATGTTTCCTATTCTTGCACTACCTTGGCCTTTTCAGGGTTTATCTTCAGGCCTTGTGCATTTATGATGTGTCCTAGGAAAGACACTTCCTTTATCCAAAATTGGCGCTTGGATAACTTGTCAAAAAGCTGATTTTCCAACAAAGTCTTTAAGACAATCTTCAGGTGATGTTCATGTTCATTTTCATCCTTGGAATACACTAGGATCTCATTAATGAACACAGCCACAAATTTGTCCAGATGTGCTCTGAACACCTTGTTCATCAGGTCCATGAAAGCAACTGGGGGGTATTAGTGAAACCAAATGGCAGGACTGTGTACTCATAATGCCCACATCTTGTCCTGAATGTAGTCTCAGGAATATCCACTTCTTTTGCTCTCAACTAGAAGTATCCAGATCTCAAATTATCTTGGAGAAGATCTTAGCTCCCTTGAGTTGATAAAAAAGATCCTCAATCCTAGGGAGTAGATACTTGTTCTTAACTATCACTGCATTAAGCTTCCTATAGTCAATGCATAGTCTCAATGATCCATCCTTCTTCTTCATAAAGAGAACTGGAGCTCCTTATGGTGAAACACTTGGCCTTATAAACCCTTTTGCGAGAAGTTCATCAAGTTGTTTTTTGAGATCATTCATCTCTGTGATAGGCATTCTGTAAAGAGGAATGGATATTGGACTAGCACCTAGTTGCAACTTGGTCTCAAACTTAATCTCCCTTGGTGGAGGAATACCTGGTAGGTCTTAGGAAAGACTTGTGGAAAGTCTCTCACTACAGGTATTCTGTTCACTTCCTTATCACAGTGCAATTCATTCAATGCATAACAGTAATCATGCTCAGAAATCACAGGCATCCCATATAATACCTCTAATTCCATGCCATACATTTCATACTCTAATTCTCTGTAATTTACTAATGCATGCACTTTACTATCAGGCAATGTGATTTCCTTCTTAGCATAATCAATTCTTAGGTTATGCATAGCAAGCCAATTCATACCTGGTACTATATCATATTTAGGAATGTCCAACACTAGCAGATTAGTCATAACCTTAGTCATTCCTACTACTATCTCACAATCCTTAGCTAGTTCATTAGTTAAAAGACATTCATTACCTGCTATTTTCACTACGGATATACTAGGCATGATTTCAATAGGAAAAATCATGGCATCAACTAACTTCCTAGCCATTATAGGCACAGATGCACCAGTATCAAATAGAACACTAACAGGCATACCATTTAGGTAAACGTTACCTCTTAATGCTCCTCCCTTTTGTGGTGTCTCTGGTTTTTCAACTTGGAACACTCTACCAGTGCTCCACACTGGAGGTCATGGCACTGGAGGAACTGGTATCTACTGTCCTTCCCTGGGTGCTCCCTCTTGGTCCTACTCTAGTAGGCCTCATTGAACCTAGGTCTTCTGGTCCTCTTCCATGAGCATTTAGGCAATCCTTGATCTAGTGATCCATTGCACAACATCTTAGACACACTTGTGTGTCAAAGTAGCAAGGTTTCTTTCCATGAAACTTCTTGCATTTAGGGCATCTTAGGCTAAGGAACTTCCAGTTAACCTTGCCCTTACCACCAGAATGGGAATTCTTGGCAATTCCCTTGCCATGTAGAGGCTTCTTCTACTTACTTCTTATCTGACTACTTTCCCCAGCTCCAATGGGAAAGTACATAGTCTCATTCTCCTCTTGCTATGCCTATAGAGCATTCTACACTGCTTCATAATATGTCACTACCCTAAATGGCGTTACAGCCTTTCTAATGTCTAATCTTAGGCCTCTGACAAATCTCTTTGCTTTCAACTCCTCTAGTCCATAATACTTGGGAACATACCTCACTAACTAGTTGAATTTGTGCTCATACTCTAACAGACTCAAGTTGTCCTACCTTAAAGCATCAAATTCAACTTGCTTCATCTCCTTGATGTTAGTGTTGTGCCCAAAAAGCCAATCATGAGATGATTGTATTTTTTGCACAATGAGTCATGATATTTTATTGAGGCATTAGTCCAGCAATTATGTTTGTTGTTTTGTTTCTGCGTAACGTAATAAACATAATTGTAACCCTAGAATAATGATATTCTTAAACATCCATAGTCTAGTATTATTGTGGAGCGGATTGCAATAATACATAATGACTAGCATATGTGGAGACCAATATGAGATATGTATTCTACATATGCGTACAAGTTGGAGAACTTGTGTACTGGACCGACCCACCATGAGAACACTTCATGGATCATTATATGAGTGTCATAAATGATTCTCATAGTGATCAGGGTATATGTAGTCCTTCGACCTAAGATCATCAAGGTTCTCTACATGTGAGTCACATACTTTGATACTTTCCTTTGTTGCTCGTAACTGAGTGAACTTGAAGGAGGTCATTGGGTATGTCACATATCATGCGGAGGGATTTGTATGATCAAGATGGGATTTGTCCCTCCTATGTAATGGGAGTGATATCTTCGGGCCCCTTGATAGAGTGAGACTTAGAAAATGCATAGCCATGCTCGGATGAGTTCATATACGATATCAATGTCATCAGCTTAAGTTTGTCTACTCGGTAATCAAGAAACAAAAGATTGGGTTATACGAGAATGACACATTCCATGTCTCGTGTTTAGTCTTGATATCTTGGACAAAGGGACAATGGCATATATCGGTGATGATCATAAAGGTTTAGTTGAACCATCGACAATCTTGTCACTTGGGTAGCAATGATGTGTTGCTGGACACCGCTCATTGCTAATGATCATAAATGTGATTTATGATCATTGCCAACGTGGTAAGAGCCTATTGGGTCACACACATAGAGCTATTTGGATCATTACAGTGCATGGGCTAATAATTTGGGTTTTGGTTTCACAATAATTTCATATTAATAATGGGCCCAATAGTTGAGCCATTATTAAGCCCGAAATTAAATCTTAATTTGATTAGGGCTTTGAAACCCATTAGGCCTGGAAGTTGTGTCTCACTATAAATACAACTTCTAGTGAGAAATTCGTAGGTCTTCTTGCCCTAGCCTCCCAAAAGGACAGCCGCACTCTGCTTTTGCAATTCCTTGGAGGACGTAAGCTAGCACTACGAGCGCAAGAGAAACGCATCTGCTGGGACGTGGTGGAAGCGTGGTGATCCCGAGAGGCTCGTGTGGATACCATAGAGAGCCTGAACACGTCAACTGTTCAGGTTTTGTGATTCGACTCTACAGTTGAGTGAGAGATCTCAATCAAAAATTAGGTATGAAAATTTTTGAACACCGGTTTACCTCGTTTCACTTGGATCCTGGAGGGTTTCGGTTAAATTTCGTTGCGCTGTTTGGCTCCCGAAACCCATCACTTGATAACGTCACTGATGTACTGCTTAGGAAAACGTTGAGTGACCACTGGGCAACCCATCTCTATATTTCTTCCTGGCCTTCTACCTTTTTGGATAACATATCTATCTCTAGTGTTTCTCCGCCACATCTCTGCACTGCCTACCAAATTGTAAGTAGCCAGTGACACCTTCTTGGTGGAGCTAAGTGGCATCCTCTCAAACATCTTTTCGGTGAAGATTAACCACTCCTCGGTTGTTTCTGGTCCTACACTTCCATCAAATTGTCGAGGCCTATGTCCTTGGAACCTCTCCAACAGTTTCAGCTCATCGAAGCCTTCCAGATCCTCTAGTGTTTGTCTCCTAGATCTGTGAGACTTCTCAGGATGGTGACACTCTCTATACCTTCTCCTACCTTTTCTCTCATGGCCTTCTTCAATCTCATTCATGGAGAAGGAATGCCCATAGACTGACGGATTGGTCCCAAACACCTAACCAATCTCAGACTCACTCTTCTTCCTCTATGAATTCTCCTATCTTCTATAACGTTTCTGGAGCCAAACAAGTGCAGTATAATTTAACAGAAACCCTCCAAGATCCAAGTGAAATGCGGTAAACCAGGTGTTTGAAAATTGTCATACCTAATTTCAGTTGAGATCTCTCACCCAACTGTAGATTTGAATCACAAAACCTGAATAGTTGACATGTTCAAGCTCTCTGGGGTATCCACACGAGCCTCTCAGGATCACCATGCCTCCTCCATATCCTGGCAGTTGCGTTTCTCTTGCCCTTGCAGTGCTAGCTTGTGTTCTCCAAGGAATAGCGAGAGTAGAGTGCGCCTGTCTCTTTTGGGAGGCTAGGCTAACGCCGTGAATTTCTCACTAAAAGTTTTATTTATAGTGAGACTGAACTTCCAGGCCTAATGGGTTTTAAAGCCTGATCCAATTTGGCTTTAATTTTGGGCTCAATAATGGCTCAACTTTTGGGACAATCATTAATATGAAATTATCGTTAAACCATAACCCAAATAATGGGCCCATGCACTCTAATAATCCAAATAACTCTATGGGCGCGACCCAATAGGCTCTTACCATGTTGGCAATGATCATAAATCACATTTATGATCATAAGCAATGAGCGGTATCTAGCAACATATCATCGCTGCCCAAGTGACAAGATTGTTGGTGATTCGACTAAGCCTTTATGATCATTACCCATATATGCCATTGTCCCTTTGTCCAAGATATCAAGACTAGGCATGAGGCATGGAATGTGACACTCTAGTATAGCTCAATCTTTGGTTTCTTGATTACCATGTAGACTAACTTAAATTGATGACATTGATATCGTATATCAACTCATCCAAGCATGGCCATGCATCTTCTATGTCTCACTCTATCAAGGGGCCCGACGATATCACTCCCATTACATAGGAGGGACAAATCCCATCTTGATCATACAAATCGCTCAACATGATATGTGACATACCCAATGACCTCTTCCAAGTTCACTCAGTTATGAGCAACAAAGGGAAGTATCAAAGTATGTGACTCACATGTAAGGAACCTTGATGACCTTAGGTCAAAGGACTACATATACCATGTCACTATAAGAATCACTTATGACTCTCATATAACAATCCATGTAGTGTTCTCATGGTGGGTCGGTCCAACACACAAGTCCTCCAACTTGTAACCATATGTAGACTACTTATCTCATATTAGTCTCCACATATGTTAGTCGTTATGTATTATTATAACCCGCTCCGCAATAATACTAGACCAGGGACATTTGAGAATATCATTATTCTAGGGTTAAAATTATGTTTATTATGTTACGTAGAAATAAAACAACAAACATAGTTGCTGGATTAATACCTTAATAAAATATCATGGCTCAATCTACAAAAATACAAACATCTCATGATTTGCTTTTGGGCACAACACTAACATCTTCATCTTCCACTTCATCAACCTCATAATTTCTATTTCCCAATCTTCCAGAAGCAACATGCTCAAATGTGTTCCTAGCCTCCTCTTCTAATTGCTGTTGTACATTATAAACTGTAACTATTGGTGCTACTTGGGCTCCTTGCTGCTGTGCTTATGTTAGCCTTACGAAGTTTTCACTGATTACGGCTAGGTTCCTCTGAAGCTCAACCAAACTTGTGGCACTTCAGGGTTTTGTGCCCCCTATTGCCCCTGATTCCCTATTTTCTGTCCATCCTTCTATTCCCTAGGCTTAGTAGGACTCCTTAGGGCTGGTTCCTCTCTCCTTGTGGCAACCATGTTTACTTCCTATTCACGATTCATCATAGAGCACATATAAAGATCATAGGTATTTTAAGGGTACTTGACACTAGCAGCTGACCAAACTAAGTTCATGTATGTTGCCAGCATGCGTAATGCAACTACATGTACATGTACATGTGCAAACAATGCTCTGATACCAACATCTGTCACCCACTTTGGGGTAGTCCACTTATGGTGCCAAAATGGTGCATTTAAAACTCCGAGGGTTGGTATGCTCTGTTGGCCATCAGAACAATATCGTTAGTGTGCATACCCAAATGCCCCTCTTGGGCACTATGTAAATGTGTGCATATTGGTCCAACCATTACACTCATATTCACATTTTGTGCACACCATGGCAGCAAGGAAGGAAAACACTAGCACAAGTCTTAATCTTGGCTACCGCACATTAGGCAATCTTGTTAAGTTTAAGTAACTAGTCACTGCACCTAAAACTTCCTCCAAAAGACTATATTAATCTAGAAATATACCCTCTTTTTGTTTGCCTCATTATCAAGTGGAGACTTAAAAAAAAACTAGTGAATTTGGTTTTACATCAATAGCCCACCTATGGACCAAGTTATAGATTTTTTATGTTGGTGACAAAATTCTGACCAAATGTACAGTAACTAAGCCAACTTTGCAATGTCGTAACTATGGCTGTAAGGTTCAAAATGCTGAAATTCAAGTCTCAATTAAACCTCTATATGTCTCTACGTGTTGACAAAATTTCATACCAAGATTCATTCTACACAGGGAGATATAGATCTTTGAGTACAGGGTCAAAATTCTATCCACTTTTGGACCATTATGCCCATACAAAATTTCATAAGTGTGCAAACACTTCATTCATAAGGGGTAAGCCTTCCAAGGCTATCTCATACATGTCCAATACACATAGGAATTAAATGATCTTGCATCTAGCAACTTTATATGGCCAAAAATAGAATTTACAAACAAGCAGCCTATCATTCACACTTAGCCAAGTTGTGCACCACGTTCACATACATAGAAAAACACTACTCAAATGTTCACATACTTGTTTCAACTTTACATGTCTTACATGTGCATGCATTGATGCACTACTTAATGGCCTAACTCAACTAAAACACTCACCCAAGTTACGGGAGAGCTTGGGACACAATGCACTCCAAAAAATAGGATGCTGGACAACTCCTGTTTAACACAATAAGCACCATCACTAAAAATAAAAAATGTGCTCCTAAAATCATGAAACTTTCTAGATCATAACTGGATACATGGAAGTTCAAATAACTAAAATTTTAGATAAAAGCTCAATCCACAAGGGACAATTTGAATGTGATCTTTCTGTTGAACTAGAAATGGCAAATTTCAGGGGAGTAAGTTTCATTATGAAACTTAGTAAGGAGAACACTTATACTCTTATAATGTAATCCTTGGTATCACCTGCATCCAAATACACTAAAACACAAGAAATGCAATGTATATATCCAACATAAAACAACCAAATGCAGCAGCCAAACATGAACAAGAAACACATGAAATGCGGCAGCAACTATTAACATTGGTTAGTCCATAAAACATGCAATAAACATAAGCAAATCACTATGGCAGCCTTCCTCAAGCATAAGCTTGTTCTTATGAGAGTTTTAACACTAGTTAGTACTAACTTTCGGCTCTACGAACCCCAAATTCACTGCCATCATTGTGCACTTCACACTAGGTCACAAAACCTCCACTAAGTGCACTCCCCTCACTAAGTCTCATTCATCAAGCTCATGACACTCTTCTAAGCCTAGCCCTAGCTACATGGATGCTTGAAAATACAGTAAAAATTCCATGAGAGAAAGATAACTCCTTACCTTGATGGGTATGCCATATTTTAAGCTTGATTCTTGGTGCACCCCAAGCAATTGCAAGCTTGGAGGTATGGTGGTTGTGGAGGAAGTGTGAGGGTAGGTGGTCGTTGGTAGGTTCGAATAGGAGAGAAGAAAATAAGGAAATGACTACTTAAATGGGCTTTAGTGCACTAAACACCCTTAATAGCCTTAACCATGCTTTATGTCATTTTTCTTGCTACAAAACCATGGTTTCTTAGTCTTAAACTTATGGCCCACATTTTTTACATCCTTATCATGCCAAAGTTGCCCCTCCTTGTGTGGGATAACCCTACAATTTTACCATTTGATTTAAGTCAAAAGCTTGGACATCCAAAGGCTTACACTAGGACACTTAGATCCTTAACGCCTTTTGTGTTTTCTTTGTCCAATCTTGTCTTCCATAAGCAATTTGGTCCTTCAATAGCACTTTTATACCATTAATATCCTTCCCATAACTCTCCAAAGCTCTTCCTTGAGAGTTTTGCAATTAAGTACCTGAATTTCCAAAACCTTACAAAAAAGTCCATAAGTTGCTTAACAAACAAGCAATCCTTAAGGCTTTTCTTGGGGGCCAAGTTACCAACATAGAACACTTTTAATGAGGTGTTGATCATGCCCTTTACCCCTCACACTTCAATCACTATGATGAGAATTACTTAGTATAATGGTTTTTGACCATTATGCCACACTTTGTAATTCTCTCATTTTTGTGAGGTGGTAACAAGACTCTTTGCCCTATTAACTTTATGTATGTATGTATGTAAAGGATTGCTTGAGAAGTTAGCAAGTTAAGAGTAGTATTACTCTTTTGGGTTAAGAAGGTATTATCTTTGTGCTTGTTGTGGCTCAATATTCTAAGTGATTTTAGGTTACTTGTGAACCAAGTTAATGAATATGAATTTCATTTTTTCATGCCTTGTGAGTTTAGGGTTGCGGGAACAAAGTCCAGTGAGGATGTTGTGCTTTATAGCTTATGTGTTGTGGCTTGTATTCTTGATCATGTGTTCGGTAGTTGGTCTTGGCTTAGAGACCCTAGTTATGATCCAAGTGTTTATGATCACTTTTGGATATGCTTAATTTTAAGGATATGTATTTGTGAACTCTTGGATGGTAGTATGTTTTGATGCTCTTGGTAGGCTTACCAAGCTCTATGTAGATATTTTGGTTACTAAGCACCTAGGCTGCCTAGGTCATTTTGGTGACCTACTTGTATGTTTGTCTCAGACATTATATGTATGGATGGTTTGTGATTGGCTCATTATGAACTATGTTCATGTAAAGTGAATGTGTGAAGGGTTGATTGTTAGTGACGTGCCCAAAAGCTAGTCATGAGATAATTGTATTTTTGCACATTGAGCCATGGTATTTTATTAAGGCATTAATCCAGCAACTATGTTTGTTGTTTTGTTTCTACGTAACATAATAAACATAATTTTAACCCTAGAATAATGAGATGATCAAATTTCCCTAGTCTAGTATTATTATGGAGCGGGTTACAATAATACATAACAACTAGCATATGTGGAGACTAATATAAGATATGTAGCCTACGTATGGGTACAAGTTGGAGAACTTGTGTACTGGACCAACCCACAATGAGAACGCTACATGGATTGTTATATGAGTGTCATAAATGATTCTCATAGTGATCATGGTATATGTAGTCCTTTGACCTAAGGTCATCAAGGTTCCCTACATGTAAGTCACATACTTTGATACTACCCTTTGTTGCTTGTAACTGAGTGAACTTGAAGGAGGTCATTGGGTATGTCACATATCATGCGGAGGGATTTGTATGATCAACATGGGATTTGTCCGTCCTATGTAATGGGAGTGATATCTTTCAGCCCCTTGATAGAGTGAGACTTAGAAAATGCATGGCCATGCTCGGAAGAGTTGATATACGATATCAATGTCATCAATTTAAGTTAGTCTTCTTGGTAATCAAGACACCAAAGATTGGGCTATACGAAAGTGACACATTCCATGTCTCATGCCTAGTCTTGATATCTTGGACAAAGGGACAATGGCATATATGGGTAATGATCATAAAGGTTTAGTTGAATCATCGACAATCTTGTCACTTGCGTAGCAATGATGTGTTGCTAGACACCGCTCATTGCTTATGATCATAAATGTGATTTATGATCATTGCCAATATGGTAAGAGCCTATTCGGTCGCACACATAGAGCTATTTGGATTATTAGAGTGGATGGGCTAATTATTTAGGTTATGGTTTCATGATAATTTTGTGTTAATAATAGGCCCAAAAGTTGAGCTATTATTAAGCCCGAAATTAAAGCCTAACTGGATTAGGGCTTTGAAACCCATTAGGCCTAGAAGTTGAGTCTCACTATAAATACAACATTTAGTGAGAAAGTCAGAGCCTTGCCTTAGCCTCCTAAAAGAGACAGCCGCACTTTTCTCTTGCTATTCTTTAAAGGATGCAAGCTAGCACTGTGAGCTCAAGAGAAACGCAGCTACAAGGACGTGGTGGAAGTGTGGTGATCCCGAGAGGCTCATGTGAATACCATAGAGAGCTTGAACATGTTAACTATTCAGGTTTTGTGATTTGACTCTACAGTTGGGTGAGAGATCTCAACCGAAATTAGGTATGAAAATTTTTGAACACCTGGTTTACCCCATTTCACTTGGATCCTAGAGGGTTTCGACTAAATTCCGCTGCGCTTGTTTGGCTCCCAAAACCATACATTGATGCCTATAAGTATTGTAGTGAAGATACCTTGAGTTTGAATTATGTTCACAAATGGTTATGTGTGTGTTCTTGGGCAAGTGTGTAGGCATAGAAGTTCTTGTGAGGAGGAATTGTTTTAGTACAAGAATATGTGTTGTGACCAAGTGTGAAGTAGTGGCAAGATATATATTCATGTGTGAGTGCAATTCTGCATAATTGTTGCATGTATGTGCTTTCGGGCTTAGTGTGCATGGAGCATTCAAGGTTGGCTCACTTAGGCACATGAATATATGTAAGATTAGTGCATGTGAAACATTGTTTTCAAAACCTGGATTAGTGTTTCGGTTGCCACGCATATACTTGATCATGAGTTAGTGTTTGTGATGAAATGAGCATATGAACTCTTATAAACACTTAGTTTGTTTCAGAGAGCATGAACCTATAAGTGTTAACAGGCGAGGTGCTAGTAAGTATCTTGGGTACATGCCCTTGTGTCCTGGCAGTGTCTAGGTGCACCCCAGTGCCCCTATCCCTGTGTCCAAGTGCACCTTGATAGCCAAAGTCTATCGCCTCTATCTGGCCGAACTCCCTGCCATAAGAATGGCCAGAAGAGACTGGCGCAACCCGAGAATAGGTGGAATCATACACCTCGGGAGATAACCGAAGAGCTCCGAGCCCGGCACGCCAGGAAACTTGAGGATACTACTAGCCCCCCAAGGTTGTGAACAGATCGCCTTCAGAAAAGAGGCACCAGCTATTGCCGGCCGAACATGATATCCCCGAAGGCGGAACTCCCTGAAGCTGGGATCCCCCGAACTAAGGGCGTGTTTCCCGAAGAGGCACCGTCCGTACCAAAGGACGACCTCGCCCAGGGACCTCGGGAATACGGCAGGAGCATTTAAGGAAGCATTTAAGGAAGCCTCTAACACGTCCTTTCACAGACGTCATGAAGCCGCCTCAATAGGCGCTTTGACACGCAGACGCCATCAAAGTCACATCATGGCCCATCTCAGCACAAGGCTCAAGGCAACTTGCTACCAGCTATCTGTCCCCTATGCCCAGAAACTCAGGGAACATCCGACCGAACACGTGTCACGATCTGAATGGGCTAGGCACTCCTATAAATACCAGGAAATAAATACTTGGCAGGAGGTTGGTTGGCAAAACGTCTGACTCCCAGACTCGGAGAAAATCACCAGGCGAGACTCTTCAGCCCTTTGTGCTATTTCCTCTGCCTTTCTCAGCCACCATTGACTTTGGCGTCGGAGGCTCCCCCCCGGAAACACATCCGGGGGCCTCCTGACCCTTTATTTCTGGACTTTCAGGCACTCTCTCAAGGGCGAACCATCCTCCAGGCGTTCTTCCTCCCAGAAGTCTCTCCACCAGTCACCATGACTCCAAACGATGAGGCCCCCGGCCATCATTTGGCACCATCTGTGGGAACCCGCTCTGAGATCGCCATCGTTGAAACTCGGCGTTCTAAGGACAAGGGACTTCCGAGGTCGCCGTCCGCGCCTGAGACACAACCGGCTGCTGAGCAAACATTCCCAGGGATTTCTGCGTCCGAGGAAGACCGCCCTCTAGTAATCACTATGAGCTTTATGAGGGAGTTTCAGTGTTCGGTCGTGGCTGAAATGACACAGCAGATCGACCAAAGGTGGTCACGGCAAACACGGGCCCAAAGACCTCCCTCACCTGCACGCCCTCGGGAGAAAAGTCAGAGGTCCACTCATCGCAGTTCGGGAAGCGGAGATCCGCACGAAGAATCATCCACAGAGAATACGCCCCTCGGGAAACGGCCTGTGGGGCAAAAGAGGTCTGAGCGACCGAGGGTCTTGCAGCAAAGAAGTTCGCTGCCAGAGGCGAGGTCCCTGCCCCCTCAGCGCCGAACTCGCTCCCCGAAGAGGCGGTGGCAATCTCCCTTCCCTGAAGAAGGGCCTAGTGCCACAGTGCTTATGGAGAGGATATTAGCACGGCTAGAAAGGGTGGAAAAACAAATGGCCAGAAAACCCGTTTGGTCCAGACTTTCGGGGACATTCTACGAAGACGGCTCCCCATTCATTCAGGCTGTTGTTGAGGCAGCAATGCCAGGTGACTTCAGAGTACCTCGGTTGGAGATTGATGATGGTCGTACTGATCCACAGGCCCATCTGGCGAAGTACAGACGCAGCATGATAATGCATGGTGCTGATGACGCTGCCATGTGCAAGTGCTTCGAAGTCACCCTCACAGGGCCAGCAACTGCATGGTACAATTCATTGCCTTCAGGGACCATCACTGAGTTCCAGGAGTTGTCCACGGCCTTCACGCAGCAGTTCATCGGGAGTCGCCCTACTGCGAAGATGCCTGTCCAGATGTTCGACATAGAGCAGAGGAACGGAGAAACCATCCGAGAGTATGTCAAAAGATTCAACAGGGAAGCTCTGAGCGTCCCAGACTTTCGGCCCAAAATCCGCATTATTGCCATGATACGGGGCCTTCGGGGAGACTCACAGCTGTTCTACGAGTTCTCAAAAGACCCCCTTGAGACCCTCGGAGAATTTTACAGAAGGGCGGAACAGCACATGACCTTCGAAGAACTCAGAATGGCTGGGCCGAAGTCCGATCACCACCGCGCCGAAGGGTCCAATCAACAAGCTCGGCATCCGACCGAACAGGCAGGACGACCTCGGAGGATGCGGGGAAGAAAACCCCAAAGTTTCACACCACTGAGCACTACACGGACCAACATCCTCATGGCACTGGAAAGGCAAGGGACGCAGATTCGGCGGCCAAGGGCCATGACCGCCAACAATAAGAAGAATGCAAAAAAGTTCTGCCAGTTTCATCGTGACCACGGTCATGACACCGAAGACTGCTTCCAGCTGAAGAAGTACATAGAGTCACTGATAAAGCAGGGCCAACTTCGGAAATACCTGCGGATGCCATCCCTAAAAGGCAGAAAAGTGGAGGAAGAGAGGGCCGAAGATGTGGACTATGACTCCGAAAGGTGGAGAAACCGAAGTCCCAAAAGGCGCCCTCCACCTCCGACAGGGGTTATCCAAACAATCACAACGGGGCTCCCATCCTCAGAAAGAAAGCGGAAGGCCAGAGAAATTGCAGTCATGGAATATCAAAATCCAGCAAACAAGCTGGCCCGCAAAGATGGATTAACCATCGTTTTCCCCCACGACGATCCGCTGCTAATCATGGCGAGGATAGGGAACTGGGACGTCAAAAGGGTGCTACTTGATGACGGATCAAATGCAGACGTCCTATTCTCGCACTTACTGCCGAGCTTGGGCATCTCCAGCAGCGACCTTAAGCCAGTCAACTCGCCCACCTTCGGGGTCAGACCATCCGAACTGCCCGTTCTCGGATGGATTGACCTCCCACTGATGATGAAAAGGACTTTGGTAGGTGGAGCAGCTGAGTTGTACGCCTCCACAATGGCAAGGTTCATCGTCATGGACGTCCCGTCGTCGTTCAACGCCATCCTTGGAAGGCAGACATAGGGAAACCTGCACATTCGCCCTGATGTGAAGTACTTGACTGTCACATTCGCCACCAAGGATGGAGATGCAGAGATCTTCATAGACCAGGCCGAGGTGAGAAAGGTGTTTGTGAAAGCACGAAAGGCTCCGGCGAGCAACTTCGCACAAACAATGGAGGCAAAGGCGCCAGAAAAAGGCAACGAAGAAGATCTTGCAAAAGTGGAAATGGAAACAGTAGAACTTATCCCAGGACAATCTACCCAAAGAGGGAAGAGCTTGGCCGAAGGTGAGAAGGAAAACCTTGTATCCTTTCTGCTGAAAAATAAAGATCTGTTTGCCTACTCGCCGAAAGATATGCCAGGGGTAAATTCTGGCATAATACAGCATAGCCTCAAAGTAAGCCTGAAAGCAAAACCTGTCCGGCAAAAGAAACGAAGCATCTCAGCCCACAAGAGCAACTTTGTCAAAACCGAGGTCCAGCGTCTGTTAGACGCCAAAGTCATCAGGGAAGTGAAATACCCCGAATGGTTAAGCAATGTGGTGATTGCCACAAAAGAAGGCAGCAGCAAACTTCGGATGTGCATCGACTTCAGAAACTTGAACGATGCTTGCCCGAAAGACTCATACCCTCTTCCGCCAATAGACCAACTGGTAGACGCAACTGCCGAATA
Organism: Aquilaria yunnanensis; assembly: GCA_039654915.1. Taxonomy (NCBI): domain Eukaryota; kingdom Viridiplantae; phylum Streptophyta; class Magnoliopsida; order Malvales; family Thymelaeaceae; genus Aquilaria; species Aquilaria yunnanensis. Next base: position 49,961,813 of record CM077594.1, on the reverse strand, counting down.
CGGGCTCCTAAGTTTCCTAGACGCCTTCAGCGGTTACCATCAAATAAGGATGGACCCCGAAGATGAAGAAAAAACCACCTTCATCACCGAGGGAGGAACATACTGCTATGTCAGGATGCCCTTCGGGCTCAAAAATGCAGGAGCCACCTACCAAAGGTTGATGAACAAGGTCTTCAAAGACCAAATGGGGAGAAACATGGAGGTGTATGTTGATGATATGATAGTCAAGAGCAAGCTGCCTAGCTATCACGTCGCAGATCTAGAGGAAACCTACCAAAAGCTCAGAGCCTTCGGGATTAGGCTCAATCCTGAAAAGTGCACCTTTGGGGTAACCTCGGGAAAATTCCTTGGGTACATGGTATCCGAAAGAGGCATTGATGCTAACCCCGAGAAGATTAAGGCGCTGCTTGAGTTCCGAACTCCGGCCACAGTCAAAGATGTGCAGAGGCTCACCGGAAGAATAACCTCTCTGAGCAGATTTATTTCCAGGTACGGAGATAGGTGTCGACCTTTCTTCAAAGTCCTCACAAAGGCAGCAAAAATGGAAGGTGACCTCAGAAGTAATGATCACCCTTGGGGTGAAGATTGCCAAAAGGCCTGGGAAGAACTCAAAGTCTACCTGGCTAGCCTGCCGACTCTGCGACAACCTCGGGAGGGAGAGCCCCTCGTTTTGTACCTCGCCATCACGGAGAAAGCTGTAAGCTCGGTCCTCGTGAAAGAAGAAGGGCCAAAGCAATGGCCAGTCTATTACGTCAGCAAATCCCTGCATGGCGCCGAAATCAGGTACCCTCTGCTTCAAAAAGCTATATACGCCTTGGTGCTTGCAGGGAGAAGGCTGCGACCATACTTTCAGGCTCATCCCATCATCGTCCGAAGTAGTCTACCACTACGGGATGTTATGAAGAAAGTTGATCATTCGGGAAGGCTCTCCAAGTGGTGCATAGAGCTTGGCGAACACGAAATCATATATGAGCCTCGGAAGGCCATAAAAGCCCAAGCACTGGAAGATTTTATCGCCGAAATACCCACCACTAAGGAAGGCCATTTGGATCCGAACGGAGGTGAGCCAGAGTGGACCTTGCATGTTGACGGAGCCTCAGGATCCGAACACCAGGGAGCTGGAGTAATTATTAGAGGACCCGAAGGCCTAGAGGTAAAGAAGGGTATCAAGTTCAGCTTCAGCGTCACTAACAATGTGGCAGAGTATGAAGCCCTCTTAGCGGGATTACGCTTGGCCAGAAGGATTGGCGTGAGAAACTTAAAGGCTCACAGCAATTCCCAGCTAGTAGTTCGACAGACGGCAGGATATTATGGGGCGAAGGATCCAATCTTGGCAAAACACCACGAGCTGGTAGCAAAGCTCATCCAAGAATTTGACGCCGTACGGATCGAAAATGTACCTCGGCGGAATAACACTGAGGCAGATTGCTTGGTGAAGTCAAAAACATACACCGAGGTGCTAGATCACCCGAGCATCTCAGTGCTAAGCATAGCGACCTCGGGAAAAGGATGGAAAGATCCCATAAAAAGATACCTCGCAGAAAATGTGCTTCCCGAAGACCCCGGCGACGCTGCAAGACTGCGAAGACGCTCCGGCCGATTCTTCCTGATTGGCGAAGAGTTATACCGACAGGGATATGCAAACCCGCTGCAAAGATGCGTGGATGAAGAGGATACTGAAATGGTCCTTGAAGAGGTCCACGAAGGCATGTGTGGTTCACATATTGGAACTGATGCCCTTGCGGCGGTGATACTTCGCCAAGGATACTTCTGGCCTACCCTGAGAAAGGATGCAAGGCAGTTCGTCCGAAAATGCGGTAGTCGCCAGAAACACGGGAACATCCAGAGGGCACCCTCGGAAATGATAACTTCGGCGGACTACCCCTGGCCCTTCGCAGTCTGGGGTATAGACCTTATTGGGCCACTCCCCTCAGCGCCCGGAGGTGTGAAATTCTGCGTGGAAGCAGTAGACTATTTCTCCAAATGGGTCGAGGCAGAACCCCTAGCAACTATCTCGGCAAAAGAAGTGCAAAAGTTCGTATGGAAGAACATAGTATGCAGATTCGGCATACCGAGGGTACTAGTGGCTGATAATGGATCCCAATTCATAGACAAAGGATTCCAGGAATTTATCAGCGACCTCGGAATAAAGTTGCACTTCGCCCCAGTAGCTCACTCCCAAAGCAACGGGCAGGTGGAAGTAACTAACAGGACCATAAAAGATGGCCTAAAAAAGAGACTGGGGAAGCAAAAGGGAAATGGCCAGAAGAACTCCAAAGTGTATTATGGAGTTACCGGACGACACCCCGAAGAGCCACAGGGGAGACTTCCTTCTTACTCGTCTTCGGAACAGAGGCCATCATCCCTATGGAGATAGTTAGACCATCAGTACGGGTGCAAGTATTTGATGAAGGTGGAAACAACCTCGGCCTAAGAATGAAGCTTGACCTCGTCGGCGAACATAGAGAAATAGCTGAGCTGAGAAGAAAAGCTTTCCAGCAAAGGGTGGCCGCGGCCATAAATTTGCGAGCAAGGCCAAAGGAAATCAGGAAAGGAGACCTCATTCTCCGAAAGGCTGACTTTGCGCCCCGAAGGCCATCCCACGGAGTACTTCGCGCAAACTGGGAAGGACCTTATCTGGTCCTCGCCGAAGTACGAAAAGGTGTGTACAAACCTGGCGATGCCGAAGGCGTAGAATTGAAAAACACTTGGCACTCAGATGCCTTGAGAAAATTCTACGCCTAAGCTTGAGCGAAGGAATCATACTGTACGAAAAATATTCTAAGTACAGAAGTGCCTTGAGAAAATTTCTTAAGTACAGAATTGTACAAAATTCCGCGAAGATGCTCGCCACAAGCGCAGATATGACTTTCCGAAGTCCCTTGTGCCATCACGCTCGGGAAAGATGGGAAAATCTCTTAGCGGTACTCGTCGTAGTAAGCGCAGGTATGACTTTCCGAAGTCCCTTGAGCCATCACGCTCGGGAAAGATGGGAAAATCTCTCAGCGGTACTCGCCGAAATAAGCGCAGAGACAGTTTTCCAAAGTCCCTTGAGCCATCACGCTCAGGGAAAATGGAAAACAAAAATCTCGCAAAAGGTTTCCTAAGTCTCTTGAGCAAACATGCTCGGGACAAGGGGAAATGAAAAATTTTGACTAAAGGGTTTCCGAAGTCCCTCGAGCGAACGTGTTCGAGACAAAATGGAAATACAAAATCCTGCAAAAAGACTTAGTCAAATTTTTCAGACTTTCCAAAAAGCCTTTTGAGCGAACAGGCTCGGCCAATGGAAAGATCTTTCACACTTAGTCAAGTTTCTTTGATCGCAGGTTTTTTGAAGTCTCTTGAGCAAATGTGTTCGGGGCAATGGGAATAAAGAAACTTGCAAAAGCACTTAGCCAAATAAGATCTTCATTTACAAATGATCAGGTTTACAAAGAAGAAGTGCCGAAGAAGGAACACCAAAACGAAGAAGAAAAAAGGAAAAGGGGCCCTAAAACAGACTAAGGGTTCTCGGCGTCCCGGGAGCCACCAGCCTCTGTGCCCATTTCCACCACCTTCAGCGCCGGAATCGTGGAAGGCAGGTTCAGGTGCTCGATCTTGGACCAGGACCACCGAGGCCCCTCGGGAATGTTGAGAGCTTCCAAAAAAGAGAGGTCCAAACCTGGGAACCTCTCAAAGACTTGGTGCCGAGCAAGGCAGAATCCGTCTTGGAAGGCGACCTTGGTTATTTGGTTGGATTTGTCCTTCTCAACCTCAAGGTCCTCGAGCTCGTCCTTCAAGTCTGCAACCTCCTTCTTTAGCGCCTTCACCCTCTTCTTCGCATCGGGCTCCTTCTTCAAAGACTGGACCTCGGCTTCAAGGGCCTTTTTCCCACTCACCAACGACTGAATGAGATTGTCAGAATCTGACTTATCTTTGAGAAGGTCTTGGTTGGCAGTGAGCATCCCTTTCACCTGATCGCCGAGGTCAGCAATCTTCAGGGAGGAGTTCTTCTCAAGATCTTCCTTTTCCTTCCGGAACTCCTCTCGAAGGGCATCAACTTCTTTCTTCGTAGCATCCGACAGCTGCTGGTTCTTGGCGATCAGTGCCAAGCGCGTTTCCTTCATCTTCTTCAGGGTCTCTAAGGCCGAAGTTCAGAACGCAGAATTCCTGGCTACCCGAACTCGGAGAAAGCCGGCGTACCCCAGTAGCTGGAAAGAGATGAACGAAAGGTCAGTAAGAGCCAGGCACTTAGGAAAAATTAAAGGGAAAAAGGTGTGAAGAACATACCTGAGCACCATGCTCGGTGACTTTTGCGGCAAGGGTGTCATCGTCCGGATGGGCCGCCGCAATAGCCTTGAAGGAGGCCTCTGTAAGCACCCCCTTCGAAATTTGCTTTGCCATTTCAGGACAGTCCTTGAAGTACAAGTTCATGTCCTCCGTTAAAGTCCAGAAAGGCTCCTTGGGTATCTTCCCTTGCGGGACTTTGGCGTCGCGAAGGGCGCGCGCCGTCGCGTGTTCGGCCACCCAGTTCGGGGTAAGTAACTCCCCTGCATGGCGAAAATGAGAAGCGGGTCAGAGACAAAGGAAAATTCAGAAAAACAAAAAGGGCCATACTTGTTCTGAAAACAACAAACCTGGCGGCACTTCGAACACGGCGTCCTCGGAATCCTGAGACTCCTCGGTCGAAATCTCCTTGCCCTTCCTCTTGCGCTGCTCCTCGACAGAAGGGGCCTCTTCCACGGCCTCTAGAAGGGCCTGCGACTCCGAAGGGCTCTACGGAGGAACGTCGGCGGAAGGAACCTCGGCAGCGGCAGGGACTTCGGCAGGTGCCTCAGACGCCGGAATCTCGGCTGTCCCAGGCTCCTCGGCAGCCTCCTCGGATATTTCCTCCAGAGGAACTTGGGCAGTTTTCTTTGCCCGTTTGGCCGAAGGCCCCGCGCCAGTAGACTTCCGCCTTCGGGAAGCCGCCTTCTTTGTCTGATCCCCCTTCTCCACCTGGCCGGAGAAAAGGGACTTGTAAAATGCAGCAGTCCCGTCGCCCATCTCTGAAAAAGAAAAAAGACATCAGCGTAAGTCCGAGGGAAAAATAACAAGGGAGTAGAAGATAACTCACTTTCGACAAGCGTTTCGAAAGAGATTTCCTCCTTAAGAAGCTTGACCAACCAGGAATCCTTCCTGGCGATGGCAGGAGCTGGCATCTCGAGGTCGGTCTCGTGCTCCTTAACCACCTTTAACTCCCGGAGGACCTCTTCGGTCATCAACCTCCAGTTGATAGGGAAGGGGTATAGAGAGCGCGGCGCGACCTCGGGAGCCCAGTCAGAGATGGCATGGATGTGGCCGTCGAAGTCCGCGAAAGTGGAAGCCAACTCTGGAGTCAGCAACAACCTCGGATCAACAACGTCCACATCTAGCCTTCCCTGAGCCCATTTGGTCGGAACATACGACTAGGACTCCTCCATCTTCAGAAAGAAGAATTTCTGTTGCCACCCCCGCCAGCTGTCCTTGGTGGCGAAGGTGAACATGAATTTTTTGCTCCCGGATCCCCGAGGTAGCATAAAATAGAAGCCACCCTTCGGGACCACAAAGAGCTTGTAGTACTGCATGAAGAGTATAAAATGGGGTTTTATCCCGAAGGTGCCACACATACAGAGGAAGGCGTTAAAATAGCAGAACGAGTTCGGGGGAAGCTGGTTCACAGCAATGCCATGAAATTGGCAGAACTCGCAAACCATCTTCGGGGGAAGATACCGAAGTCCGACCTTCAGCTGGGCTCGGAAAATGGTAATCTCATTACTATGGTTTGAAAAAGCATAATGGCTAGAGCGAGGCAGCCTAGTAACGGCGTAAGAGGGAAGAAAGAACTTTTTCTTCCACCTCTCTAGTTTTGCAGGGGTGGTGCAACAAGGATGGGCTAAAAGAGGCTGCCAGCTCTCAGGGATAGGCATTTTTGACATGAAAACGAGTTCGGAAAAGGCCAGAAAATAGTTTCCGGAAAAAACTCAAAAGAACAGAGGAATCAAAACACTCTGGAAAACAAAAACCCACCAAAAGATTTGCCAATGTCTGAGGACGCCGTCGTGAAAGTTGGCTGAAAAAAGCTTTGATTAAGGTAGCTCCGCCACAGAAAGCAAGAAAGTACGAAAACAGGGGCAAAGCAGAGGAAAGAGCAGAAGTAAAAGAAAATGGGACTTATGATGGAATGGGCTATTTATAGGCCAAAGGTTGGTAACCGAAACGTCGTCATAAGTACCCTTTCGGAGGTGAACCGTCGCTGTAACTGCCCTCTGCACCTGAAAAGGCGCGCCCTCTGTAACCGACGTGACTCTCCTCCAATGGCAAAGCACCACGTGTCAATAGCCGCGCCAGAACAGGGGACACGTCTTCTGACATCCCTAAAAAGCTGGGGCATGCCGCTTAAACTGACACGCTTGGCCAGCAGACGCGACATTACACAGACCTGCAAGAAGAAAAAAGCAGGTTACCTCGAGGACACCAAGAGACAGGCTATGGCCAAACAGCCCATGATCTTCGGGCAAGAGGTGTATCTTTGGCACAGGCTCCGCCTCGAAGACACCAAAGAACAGGCCAAGGCGGAACAGCCCATGACCTTTGGGCAAGAGGTGGATCCTCGGAACAGGTTAAGCTTCCTAAGAGACTCCCAAGAACAACCTCAGAAAGAGATGCAAAACCGAAGTCTTCACTTCGGCTTTCCAATGGGGGGCATGTGATAGCCAAAGTCTATCGCCTCTATCTGGCCGAACTCCCTACCACAAGAATGGCCAGAAGTGTTGGAATTCTTGGCGCACCAAGATCCTTTTAAGATAGGATTTGAGCTCGTTGTGCTAACTATAGCTTGAAAAGGTATCTAAGGCAGCTAGAAGTAGCTCCCCTTAGCTCAAGTCAGCTCACTTCAGCTATAAGTAGCTCAAAGTAGCTGGACTTCAGCTCAAGTTAGCTCAAGTCAGCTCAAGTCAGCTCACTTCAGCTTATGGTAGCTGAATGTAGCTGGACTTCAGCTCAAGTTAGCTCAAGTCAGCTCAAGTCAGCTCACTTCAGCTTATGGTAGCTGAATGTAGCTGGACTTTAGCTCAAGTCAGCTCAAGTCAGCTCACTTCAGCTTATGGTAGCTGAATGTAGCTGGACTTCAGCTCAAGTTAGCTCAAGTAAGCTCAAGTCAGCTCACTTCAGCTTATGGTAGCTGAATGTAGCTGGACTTCAGCTCAAGTCAGGTCAAGTCAGCTCACTTCAGCTTTTGGTAGCTGAGTGTAGCTGGACTTCAGTTTACTTCAGCTGAAAGCAGCTAACTCCAGCTCAAGGTCAGTTCTTGGAGCCGGACCTTAGTTCATGGTGCTAGGTTGGAGCTCAAAGGAGCTCAATGGTGCATAAGTAGCATATTGAGCTAGCTTTGTGCCAGGTCACCTTGTTTTTAGCTCAAAACCACCAAGAGACACATCTTTTGTGTAAAGGTATGTCTCTACATCAAAAGAAATAACTCTTGGCTAAAAGAACATGTCCTTTCATCCAAAGGAAGTGTTCCTTGGGTGAATGGACATGTATATTCGGCCATAGGGTGCTTATAGCACCAAGAGTGATGTCCTTTGACTTTAAAGGACATGTATGTTCGGCCATGGAGGTGGTTGAGGTGGTTATTGCACCAAATGTGATGTCCTTTAGACTTAAAAGACATGTATTTTCGCCCATAAGGTAGTTATGGGTGGTTATAAGCCAAAGGAAGTGTTCCTTGACTTAAAAGACATGTATTTTCGCCCATAAGGTAGTTATGGGTGGTTATAGGCCAAAGGAAGTGTTCCTTGGCTAAAAGACATGTATTTTCGCCACCATACATGACCCTTAGCCAAAGGAAGTGTTCTTTGGCTTAAAGGACACCTTTCTTGGTGTAAAGGTGTGCCTTTTGGTCATCTATAAATAGCCTTTAGTGGCTGGCCATTGAGTGTACGAATTTTACACTCAATTTGCACCATTTTTCTTGAGAGAAAAATTCCTCCTTTCATTCCTTTAAAGAGCTGAAATATTAGACACTTTCTTAGAGCATTGTGGGTGGAATTACATTGAGATTCTTCATCTCAATTCAAGCCTCAAGGCGTATCTCTAAGATCAAGTCCTTCCTTTTCCTTTTCGGCACAAGACTATCAAAAAGGAAGGTACGCATCCTTTCTTGCTTTAGTAGCATGCTAAGGATTTAAATTTTATGAATGATCTTAGTGGCATGCTAAGTTTGTTTGACTGGATAAGTATGTCTATATTCATGTTGAACTCAAATAGCATGCTAGATATTGTTTTTTGAGACAATATGTATGTAAAACTTATATGCATGTGGCATATACACAAATGAATAACATAAGAGTATGTTATTATTGAGATCCTGAAAATCTTCAAGAAGAGACTGGCGCAACCCGAGAATAGGTGGAATCATACACCTCGGGAGATAGCCGAAGAGCACCGAGCCCGGCACGCCAGGAAACTTGAGGATACTACTAGCCCCCCAGGGTTGTGAACAGATCGCCTTCGGAAAAGAGGCACCAGCTATTGCGGGCCGAACATGATATCCCCGAAGGCGGAACTCCCTAAAGCTGGGATCCCCCGAACTAAGGGCGTGTTTCCCGAAGAGGCACCGTCCGTATCAAAGGACGACCTCGCCTAGGGACCTCGGGAGTACGGCAGGAGCATTTAAGGAAGCATTTAAGGAAGCCTCTGACAGGTCCTTTCACAGATATCATGAAGCCACCTCAATAGGCGCTCTGACACGCTGACGCCATCAAAGTCACATCATGGCCCATCTCAGCACAAGGCTCAAGGCAACCTGCTACCAGCTATCTGTCCCCTACGCCCAGAAACTCAGGGAACATTCGACCGAACACGTGTCGCGATCTGAATGGGCTAGGCACTCTTATAAATACCAGGAAATAAATACTTGGCAGGAGGTTGGTTGGCAAAATGTCTGACTCCCAGACTCTGAGAAAATCACCAGGCGAGACTCTTCAGCCCTTTGTGCTATTTCCTCTGCCTTTCTCAGCCACCACTGACTTGGGCGTCGGAGGCTCCCCCCCGGAAACACATCCGGGGGCCTCCTGACCCTTTATTTCTGGACTTTCAGGCACTCTCTCAAGGGCGAACCATCCTCCAGGCGTTCTTCCTCCCAGAAGTCTCTCCACCAGTCACCATGACTCCAAACGATGAGGCCCCCGGCCATCACACCTAAAGTGCTTAAGAACATATAACTAGAACACACTAAATACTTAAAACTATGTTACTAGTCTAGACGCGATAACATATTTCTTTTTCTTAACCATGTTTTCTTAAGGTCTAAGCTTCCCCAATGGACCAGGGGCTATGTTAGGCATGACATTCATAGTCTTGTCCCTAAGCTCCTACTCTCAAAAGAAAGGTACGAGAGTGCTCCGCTTCACTTCGTACCTTGCTTGACCAAGTGCTTGTCACTTTTTTAGCACATCCTTAGCTTTTTTTTGGTAGCCTAACCCATCCTCATTGGTGGACTCAACCCTTGGAACTTCAGGAGAAATAATCCTTCCAGATCAACGGCACTCCTTACATTAGATGTTTACACAACCTCCCAATCCTACGGATCATGTAGTCTACCTTATGTTTGAGGTTCCATAACAACTTCCTAGGATGGTGGGCACATCACAACTTTTTACTCCAAGGTGTTTCCTTATACCTCAGAGCAAGTCAAGTTGCTTGCCTCTATGATGCTAGACTAGACTACTAGGATTCATTGCTAGACCTTTAGTGTCCATACCGCAACAAACCCAGTTTCACCATCGTAACCTGCAGCTAAAGCCAGACGACAACTCACAGATGTTGGCTAGTACTAACTACCCTAGCATGTGGATCATAACCTAGATCTTAGTTCCTAGCCTACAATATCTATGAACTAGGCTCTAGTACCAAATTGACATGGCCCTTCATGGCCCTACCCAGAAGGCCTATGAGAACAAGTCTCACGCTTGTCACAATTGCCTAATTATTTCTGTTCACCCTGGTTAATCATGCTACTAGTTATTTAGCCTAGGAATGCAATTATGCATGGAAGAGTGGCCTTGGTTTGAGTATGTAGAAAATTAAAAAAACATTTATATAGCCTAGGCATTTCCATAAAAACCAATGTTCAAATAATCAAAGAATACAAAACCTTTATAGCATCAATATTAATCCTACACATAATTAATCCCATGTGGGTGTGTAGACAATCGTAGGCTATGTGCTACACCCAAAGGCAACCATAAAGTCCATAACTTTATTCATACACATTGCAGGTCACTAACATACATCATAAACATGCAAGACTTGTACTATTGAGATCCAATCAACTAGCTTTCACCTTAGATGAGAGATCCTAGTGGCAAACCTCAATGATCCTCCATATGCTCACTAGCCTCAGTGGCTAAGAAAACTATAGTTAGTACAATAACAACATAACATTGAAGTACCCAAACAACTAGAATCTCAATGATTCTCAAACCAATGTACCTATAATAGAAACTACCATGATAATCTCAATGATTGTCGTGCCCAACAACCTCAATATCTACACAATAGGAAACTAAAGGAGTGAGAATCTTATGATTCTCAATAAGGGGTCTTCAACCTGTAAGGAAAACACCAAGAACAACACATTTACAAAGATATGTGATTTGTTGTTAGCTCAAATAGTGTGAGGCTAAACTTATGTGCATATATTTCAGTCCTTTGGGACTTGTCCTCTACCTTGTCCTCTTATGGGCATCACTCTGCACCTAGTGAGTTTTGGCCCCTAACATTCTCCAAGAAAGCCTTAGCTTATTGATGCAATAAGTTTAGCCTTCCCTCAATTGTCGTGTAGGTGAATATGGTGGATGCACCACACTTGAGTTCTAACGAACCCACTCGGTGTACTAAGCCTCCACATAGTGCCTCAAGTCCTTAGACCTGTCTAGGTAACTTGTGTACTAAGCTTCCACCTAAAACACTTACCAAAGGTACACTAGGTTCTCACTTGTGCCTTAAGTAATTTGTAGGGTTTCAAGAGCCAAACAAGCATAGCGGAATATAACCGAAACCCTCTAAGATCCAATTTAAATGGGGTAAATCGGGTGTTCAAAATTTTCATACCTAATTTAGTTGAGATCTTTCACCTAACTGTTGGGTCAAATCACAAAAATTGAACAGTTGATGTGTTTAAGCTCTCTACGGTATCCACACGAGCCTTTCAGGATCACCATGCCTCCAACACGTCCCAACAGATGCATTTCTCTTGTGGCACAGTGCTAGTTTGCGTCCCCCAAGGAATGGCAAGAGAAGAGTGCAGCTAGTTATCAAAATGCTTTTGATTTCATCGTTTTTGGGAGGCTAAGGTAAGAGCTATGAATTTCTCACTATATGATGTATTTATAATGCGACTCAACTTCCAAGCCTAATGGGTTTCAAAGCCCTAATCCAATTAGGTTTAATTTGGGGCTTAATAATGGCTCAACTTTTGGGCAAATTATTAATTCAAAATTATCATGAAAGCGTAACCCAAATAAATTAGCCCATTCACTCAAATAATCCAAACAGGCTTTATGTGTGTGACCCAATAGGCTATTACCACGTTGGTAATGATCATAAGTCACATTTATGATCATAAGCAATGAGCGGTGTCTAGCAACACATCATTGCTACGCAAGTGACAAGATAGTCGGTGATTCGACTAAACCTCTATGATCATTATGTGTATATGCCATTGTCCTTTTCTCCAAGATATCAAGACCAAGCATGAGACATGGAATGTGTCACTCTCGTATAGCTAGATTTATGCTTTGTTGATTACCGAGTAGACTAACTTAAACTGATGACATTGATATCGTATATCAACTCATCCGAGCATGGCAATGTATTTTCTTAGTCTCACTTTATCAAGAGCCCGAAGATATCACTCCCATTACATAGGAGGGACAAATCCCTTCTTGATCATAGAAAACCCTCCGCATGATATATGACATACCTAATAACCACCTTCATGTTCACTTAGTACAACCAATCAAAAAGAAGTATCAAAGTATGTGACTCACATGTAGGGAACCCTGATGACCTTAGGTCAAAGGACTACATATACCACGATCACTATGAGAATCACTTATGACACTCATATAACGATCCATGTAGCGTTCTCATGGTGGGTCGGTCCAGTACACAAGTTCTCCAGCTTATACCCATATGTAGACTACATATCTCATATTAGTCTCTACATATGCTAGTCGTTATGTGTTATTGTAACCCACTCCATAATAATAGTAGACCAGGGACATTTAAGAATACTATTATTCTAGGGTTATAATTATGTTTGATTATGTCACACACAAAACTAATAACAAACACAATTACTGGATTAATGCCTTAACAAAAATATCATGACTCAATGTGGAAAATACAATCATCTCTTGATTGGCTTTTGGGTACGACACCAACATCATCTTGACTAAGCAACAATTGCACTAAACCTTTACTCAAGTGATATACCTATCCACCAATACTTGGTTCACACTAGTGGTGTAGCAATGGCCATGGATGGACACATAATTCCTAGGTCGCAAAGAACCCATTAAGTGTACTACGGCTTCTTTATTAAGGCCTTGAACCAAAATGTGCAACTAAGGTCTCAATGGTGCTGAACCTTTCACCTCATCTAATGGTGTATTTGTTATGGCCCATAAACTAGTTTTCTCATGTGGTCATTTTCCATTCAAAAAAATATTAGAAAACCCCTACATCAAGGGAGAGTTTTTTGATGTTCTGGAGTGCCGTTATACCTTTACAACGCTTAGGCACCCCTAGGACCATCCCTGCCCTCCCCTGCATCCTTTTTCAAAAAGTAGAAAATTGTTGCTGAATAGGCCTCTTCTGCCTAGGCACCAGGTGCACATTGAGGCCTAGGTGCCAAGAGCACCCAACTCTACAGTTTTGAAAATACACCCTAGGTGCTACAGCCCCATATGGCACCTAGGCGCTAGGACCTCATGCCCTGAACCTGTAAAACACCCTCATAAGCCTCTTTGGAGGCTTCCTATGGCTCCAAGGAAAACTAAGGATGCCTCCAATCACCATATACATGTAAAAAAAACTTGTATAGGCCACAAACACACCATCACAAACACCGTATGATGCATCAAAACATCACACAAACCTCAAAGTCAAGCGTAGTCCACCTTGATCATCACCATCCACCAACTAACACCATTCACAAAACTACTTCAATTCTACCACAAGCAAACTATGAATGGCATAAAATATGCATGAAATATAAATCCATTACCTTAATTCCAAGCTACATGCAAAGATCAAGCATTCCATACCCAAGCACAAATCTCCACTAAGGTTTTACATAGGTTCCAAGGAAACCAAAGCAAATGGCACCAAATTAACATAATCCAACCAAAACCCAAGCCTTAAATCACCGAACAAACAAGAAATCACCAAAAAACTCATGTTACCTCATGCCTAAAGTAGGGCACCCGCTAGAAATCATGATTCAAATCTTCCAAGACACAAAAACTCCTTGAAACAAGCCACTCATTGCTTATACACCCCTTGGGCCCTTAAATTCCACTAAGAATCTTTGATTTTGGCCAAGAAATTAAAGAAAAATGGAGAAGGCAAGGAGCTACTTCGGTTTTTGGAAGAAAATAGTGAATAGTGGCAGCCCAAAACCACCTTCACTAAGTTTAAAATAGTTCAGGCCACTAAGCCCTCAAAGTTTCTAAAGTTTGTCAAAAAGCCCCCTTCCCAAAATAGTATCCTTCTATAAAATCTTGGTCAAATCTTCAACACTTAATGAGATACTTGGGTGCTAAGCAAGGGTTAGGTTTTAAAGCACATTTTTTGACTCCCAGAACTAGGCCCAACACCTCGAGATGTAAAATTACAATTTTGGCCTCAGACCTCTTTGGCTGCCATAATCTCCTTAGAACCTAGTGAACCTTAACTAACTTTCTTAAACTTGTTAAATGAACTTAAATTGAGGTATTAAACTTGGAATTTATTCATTTATATACCTTAAACATGTTTTCCACAAGGAGGGCTACAACACTTGAGGTGTTTCATGATTGGAACCATTGGGCTCAATAACACTTTAGGGTAGCTGTTAGCACCAAGGTGGGGAAAATGTGGACCAATAAGTTTAGGACAAGGAAATCATGCTTATGGGCAAAGAAAATGACATAAAGCATGATTAAGGCTAATAAGGATGTTTAGTGTCCTAAAGCTAATTTAAGAAGCCAAACTCAATTTTTCTTCTCCCATACTCGACCCAACAAGCCACCACCCTCCTCCACACTTCTTCTATAGCTCCTCCATAGCCACCATACCTCCAAGATTGAAATTGAAGGCAAAAGGAAGCAATTGGAAGCAAACTAGATCTATTGCTTGAATACTTCAAGGATCAAGCTTTGAATTCGACCTAATCATCTTGGTAAGGGTTCTCTTGCTCTAAAGGATTGTTCACTGCATTTTCAAGCATCCATGGAGATAGGGCTAAGATTGGAAGAGAGCCATGAGCTTGATCAAACAAGCTTAGTGAAGGGAGTGCACTTATTGAAGGTTTTGTGACCTAGTGTGAAGTGGACAATGATGGCAGTGAAGTGAGCATTTCTAGAGCCCAAAGTTAGTACTAAATACTGTGAAAATCCTCCTAAGACCAAGAATTAGCTTGAGGAGGGCTTCCATAGTGATTTACTTAAGTTTATTGCATCTTTTATTGGATAACCTACGGTTTATGTTGCTCCCGCATTTCATGTGTTTGTTGGTTGTGAATGGCTGCTGCATTTGGTTGCTACATCTTGTATATATGCATTTTGGTTCTATTTTTTAGTGTCCTTGGATGCAAGTTTTAATGAGGGTCACATTTCCTTAAGAAACCAAGTGTTTCCTTTACTAAGTTTCACAATGAAACTTACTCCCTTCAATTAAGCTATTTCAGTTCCAGCAGAAAGATCACATTCAAACTAACCTTTTTCATTTGGGTTTTGATATGAAATTTTGGGTACATGAACTTCCATGTGTCTAGTTACGATTTGGAAATTTTGGTGATTTTAGGAGCACATTTGGTATTTTAGTGATGGTGCTTATTGTGTTATCCAATAGCCGTCCAGCATCCTGTTTTTAGGGTCCATTATATCTCAGGCACTCTTGTAAATTAGGGTGCATATTTAGCTGAGTTAAGACCATTATGTTACCACTCTGAGATCTTAAATACAGTGACAATATTTAATGTGTCAATCTCCCAGGAGCTACGTTTGTTCTGTAGGCCATCAGAACAATGCTCACTATATTACCGAAGTAGCCCTCTTGGTCTTTATGCAAATTTATGTATATTGATCAAACCATAACACACATATTTACGTTTATGCACACTATGGAAGCTAAGAAGAAAAACATTAGCACAATTCTTAGTTTTGGCCTCCACACATTAGGCAAGCTTGTTAAGTTCTAGTGACCAGTCACTGCACCTGTAACTTCCACTAAGAAATTGTATCATTCTAGCCATGTAACCCCATGTTTTCTTTGTTCTATTATCAAGTAGCTACTTAGATCAAACCAATGAATTTTTTTTTACATCAAAAGCCCACCTATGGACCAAGTTATGGGTTTTTTAAGTTGGTTACCAAATTCTGACCAAATGAACAGTAACTTAGCCAAATTTGGAATCTCATATCTTTGGCTACACGGCTCCAAATTTAGAAATTACAAATTCCAGTTGAACCTATCTATGTGGTCTAGTTGTGGTAAAAATTTCATAGCAATATTCCAACTATACATGGAGTTATGGAGCTTTAAGTACAGAGTTGAAATTCTGGTCACTTTATCACTATTTTGCCGAGACAAAATTTCATAAGATTCATACACTTCATTTCCAGGTGCAAAACCAACATGGGCATGTTCTTACATGTCTTAAACACTTGGGAAAATCATTCCCATGAATTTGGATGCATTCCATAAACATTAAACATAATTTTCTTTGGAACAGCTAATGAGTTGCAAAATGGACGGAATTGAACATTCAACCTCAAATATCACTTTAGTGCTTCATATATCCTCTACACACCATCCATACTGTATTTACATGAATATATGCACCATGAATATGTCCTATCTTGTTTGGGTATGTACACTATCATCTTGGAGAGCCTTACAAACACAATGCACTCTAGAAACTTCAAAAGGCAACTGCTGCGTAAGGCAGAAAGTACCAACACTAAAATTAGAAAAAGTTCTCTAAAAATCATGAAACACTTCATTTTAATACTAGACATATTGAAGTTCATGTACCTGAAATTTCACAGGAAAAATCAAACTAGAACTATTAGTTTGAACATTCTATTTCAGGTGTTCCTGAAAATGGGCAGAAAGGGGAGTAAGCTCTTTGTAAAGAACTTAGTAAGGCCTTTCAATGTAAAGTCTTCCATAGCAACGTGCCACCTGAAATCCAAAGACATAAAAACATACAAAAACAACACATACACACAAATATGGCAATCATATACACCAACAAACACAGCAACAAACACATGTAATGCTGGCAGTAATAACACATTAGGGTTAGTCCATAATCCTTCAATAAAACAATAAGATATCACTTTAATAACATTATGGCAGCCCTCCTCAAGATTTTTTGTGGTCTTAGGAGTCTTTTAGGAATTAGTTAGTACTAACATGGGCTCTAGAAACCCTTCTTTCTTGCTGCCATCTTTAGCATGGTAACATTAAGGCCGAAACCTTGCCATGCTTCTTTCCCCTTAACCCATACTTGGTTCCTTGATCTTTTTGCTCTCTTCCGAGCATGGTCTTAGCTTCATGGATGTTTGGAAATATAATAAACAATCCAAGAAACTTCAGAAAACCCTTACCTTTTTCTATGAAATCTGAAAACCCAAATAGAACCAAAATTAGGTTTTCTTGCACTCTTTGATGTCTTTTTTCCTTTCTCTTGCTTCCTCTTGCTTTGTTAAGGTTTGGTGGCTATGGAGGATGGTGGAAAAGGTTAAGGAAGAACCCTCGGCTGCTAGGGAATGAAATTTAGAGGAAATGGCAAGAAAATGAAGAATTTTCTTCATTTATAGATCATTTTGACCTTGGTGGCATATATGCAAATTTTGAAACTTTGGCCAACACTTGGATCCTTAGTTGGCATTATGCCATAAATGATCAACATTGCCTTCTTAAGCACTTTGGTCCCCAACAATATCCTTAATTCCATCCATGTCCTTTCTTAAAAATTCCATCCATGTCATTTCCATAGTGATAGCCAAAGGGCTATTAACCCTTCTAGAATTCCCAAAGTCACCTGAGAAGCACCACCCTCGGGAAACATAAGTGAACGACCTCGTGAAAGAGGGGGCCCTTACCATCCTTGAGGAGAACATCACCTTAGAACTAAGGGGCGATGATCCCTGAGATCTCCAAATCACCTAGCCAAAAACCACCCTTGAGGAAGACCTAGCACCAACCTCGATGAACAACAACCACCCTCGGCTGGTAACAGAACCGACCTTAGAAAACCTATATACTACCATATTCAAAATAGTGAACTCACCAAGTTCGGGAAAGTATATCCCCATCCTCGGTCGGGAAGAGCGCCATCCGAAGGTGCCCCACTCTGACCAAGGGCCTCACCTAATAGCCCTAAGTGGCTATATTGAGCCAAAGGGGGCCTCCTATTCCGAAGGAGCCTTATGCTCCAAAGGGGTCCCATTCTGCGAAGGGTTCTTGTAGAGATATGACAAAAATGGTTAAGGAGCCTCAGATTTGATTCGTACCCTTGGAGATTGGTATCTCCGAAACGGCCTACGGCCAGCTGGAGATACCTACCTCCGAGGGTACGGATCAAATCTGACCGAAGACGTGTCACAATCTAAACAGGCTGTGTCAAATGGCCTCCTTCCCCGACCCTCCTATAAATACTCAGGAAGGACCTTAGTAAAGAAGGACACAGAACTCTCGCTATTTTCCTCACTCTCTGCTCCCTACTACTACCACTCCCAAAAACAATCTCTTGGGCGTCGAAGGCTCCTCCCCTGGAAACACATTCCGGTGAGCTCCTAACCCTGCTTCTTCTGACTGTTTCAAGCACCTTCATACCGGAAGTCTCTCCTTCAGACCATCTTGTCATACGATGAGGATGCTGCCAGGCATTACATAGCCATCTTTAGAAATTTGTGCAATTGAGCACCTAACTTTTGTAACCTTACAATTTAGTCCATAGGTTACTTGAAAATTAGGCGATGTGCCAATGCTTTCTTAAGGACGAAGCTATCATTGTTTTTTTCACTTAAGGGGGTGTATATTGAATACTTTACACTTCACAAATCATGCACTATGGTGAAAATTAAAGCATATAAGTTTAGGTCCTTATGCTGTAATTTTCCCATTTTCTGAAGGTGTAACAATTATGTAGTGCATGTATGCATGTACATGTAGTATATGTAAAATGAGACAAGTATGTGAGCGTTTGAGTAATGTTTTGGCTATGTATGTGATCTGGTGCAAAGCTGCCTAAGTGTGAATGATAGGCTACTTCCTTGTAAATTATGTTTTAGCTACATAAAGTTGCTAGATGCAAGAGCATGTAATTCCTATGTGTATTGGACATGTATGGGATAGCCTTGGATGGCTTACCCCTTGTGAATGAAGTGTTTGCACACTTATGAAATTTTGTATGCGCATAAAGGTCATAAAGTGACTAGAATTTTGACTTTGCACTCAAAGTGCTATATCGCGTTGTGTAGAATCAATCTTGGTATGAAAATTTGACCACACCTAGAGCACATCTATAGGTTGAATAGGGATTTAAAATTTCTAAATTTGGAGCCCTGCATCCAAAGATATGACGTTGCAAATTTGGCTAAGTTACTGTTCATTTGGTCAGAATTTTGTAACCAACTTCAGAAATCCATAACATGGTCCATAGATGGGCTATTGATGTAAAACCAAATTCCTTGGTTTGCCTAAAGACTCTTCTTAATAATGAAGTGAAAAAATAGGGGTTAGATAGCTAGAATAGTACAGTTTTTTGGAAGAAGTTTCAGGTGCAGTGGTTGGTCACCTACACTTAACAAGATTGCCTAATATGTGGTAGCCAAGATTAAGACTTGTGCTAGTGTTTTCCTTCCTTGTTTCCATGGTGTGCATAAAGTGTGAATTTGTGTATAATGGTTGGACTAATATGCATGCATTTAGATAGTGCCCATGAGGGCCACTTGGGTATGCACACTAAGGGCATTATTCTGATGGCCTACAGAATATACCCATCCTGGTAGTTTTAAATGCACAAATTTGGCACCATAACTGGACTACCCCAGAGTGGGTGACAGGTGTTGGTATCAGAGCATGGTTTGAACATATACATAGCATATAGTTGCATTGCATGCTTGCTACATACATGAACTCAGTGTGGTTAGCAGCTCATGTTAAGTTCTGTTGAAATAGTTATGATCTTTACATGTTCTCTGTGATGAATCATCAATGTAGGAAGTAAACATGGTTGCCACAAGGAGAGGGGAACCACCCCAAAGGCCTCCTACTGAATCTAGGCAACAAAAAAATTGACAAAATAAAAGGAATCAGGGCCAACAGGGGGCACTAAACCCTGAAGTGCGATAGGATTGGTTAGAGCTTCATAGGAACTTAGCTCTAATCAATGAAAACTTAGTGAGGCTGATTTGAGCACAACATCAAGGAGTACTAGTAGCATAGGCAGAAGCAGTTAAGGATCCATAGCAGCAACCAGAAGAGGAAGCGAGGAACACATCTGAACATGTTCATTCTAGAAGAACAAGAAACAGAAATGATGAAGTTGATGAGGTGGAAGATGAGGATGGGAGAAATCCAGGAAGTAGAAGAGTAAGATCTGAGATTGGTCAGGCGTCCAGGACCAATCCCCCAGTCTATGACCATTCCTCAACTAGGAATGAGATTGAGGAAATCATGAAAGAAGGGGCAGGAGAAGGTATAGAGAGCATCACCATGCTGAGGTGTCTCATAGATCAAAGAGATAGAGAGCAGAGCATATAGAAGGCCTAGATGAGGTCAGACGGCTGGAGAGGTTCCAAGGACTAAGCCTTCCATAGTTTGATGGAAAAGCAGGACTAGAAAAAGATGAAGAGTGGTTATTAATTTTCACAGGAAAGATGTTTGAGAGGAAACCACTCAGCTCCACCAAGAAGGTGTCACTAACTACTTACAACTTGGTAGGTAGTGCAGAGATGTGGTGGAGAAACACTAGAGATAGGTATGCTGTCAAGAAGGGTAAAAGGCCAGGAAGACATATTGAGATGAGCTGGCCAGAGTTCAGTCAGCTGTTTCAAGCGTAGTACATCAGTGATGCCATTAAGGATACGAAGTAAGCTGAATTTGATTCTCTAAAGCAGGACAACCTCAGTGTCCTAGAGTATGAGCACAAATTCAATAAATTGGTAAGGTATGCTCCTCAGTATCATGGACTGGAAGAGTTAAAGGCCAAAACATTTGTCAGAGGACTAAGGTCAGACATTAGAAACATTGTAAGACCTTTTGGAGTAGTCATCTACTATGAAGCAGTGTAGAAAGCTTTATTAGTAGAGAAAGAAGAGTATGCGAATAGGTACTTTCCTAGTGGACCAGGGGAAAGTAGCCAGGCAAAAAACAAGCAGAATAAGCCACCACATGGCAAGGGTGTTGCCTAGAGTTCCCATCTTGGTGGTGAGGGAAAGGTTAAGGGGAAGTCCCTTGGCCTAAGGTTCCCTGAATGCAAGAAGTCTCATAGAAAGAAACCTTGCTATTTTGATACTCAAGCTTGCCTAAGGTGTGGTGCAATGGATCATTTGATCAAAGATTGACCACATGTGCAAGGAAGAAGGCCAGAAGACCAAGGTCTAGTGAGACCTACTGGAGCAGAACCCAGAGAGGCAGCACCCAGGGGGGACATTAGAGACCAGTTCCTCCAGTGTAGAGGCCTCCAATGCAAAGAGCTGGTAGAGTGTTCCATGTGGAAAGGCTAGAGACATCACAGCAGGGAGGAGTACTAAGAGGTAACATTTACCTTAATGGTATGCTTGTTAGTGTTCTATTTGATATTAGTGCATCTGTTTCTATAGTGGCTAGGAAATTTGTTGATGCCATGAAATTGCCTACTGAAATCATGCCTTGAATATCATTAGTGAAAAGAGTAGGCAGTCAATGTCTGTTTGCTAATGACCTAGTTAAGGATTTGTGAGCTAGTAGTAGGAAAGACAAAGGTTATGACTAATCTGCTAGTGTTGGACATTCCTAGGTGCGATATATTGATGGGTATGAATTGGCTTGCTATGCATAACATAACAATTGATTGTACTAAGAGATAAATCACATTGCCCAATGGTGAAGTGCATGTATTAGTGAATTCTAAAGAATTAGTGTATAAAATGCATGGCATGGGCCTAGAGGTACTAGATGAAATACCTGTGATTTTTTAGCATGATTATTGTTATGCATTTAATGAATTGTACTATGCAGAAGAAGTGGATAGAATACATATAATGAAAAAATTTCCACAAATCTTTCCTAAAAACCTGCTAGGTATTCCTCCACTAAGGGAGACTGAGTTTGAGATTAAGCTGTACCTAGGAGCTAGTCCAATATCCATTCCTTCTTCCAGAATGTCCTCCACAGATATGAATGAGCTCAAGAAACAACTTGGTGAACTTCTTGAAAAAGGGTTCGTAAGGCCTAGTCTTTCACCACGGGGAGCTCCAGTTCTTTGTGAAAAAGAAGAATGGATCATTGAGACTATGCATTGACTATAGGAAGCTCAAGGTAGTGACTATCAAGAACAAGTATCCACTCCTTAGGATTGAGCATCTATTTGATCAACTCAAGGGAGCTAAAATCTTCTCCAAGATAGATTTGAGATATGGATACTTCCAGTTGAGAGTAAATGAAGAGGACATTCCGAAGACTGCACTCAGGACTAGATATGGGCATTATGAGTACACAGTCATGCCATTTGGTTTAACTAATGCCCCAGCTGCTTTCAAGGACCTGATGAATAGGGTGTTCAGACTACATTTGGACAAATTTGTGGTTCTGTTCATTGATGACATCCTAGTGTATTCCAAGGATGGAAATGAACATGAACATCATCTGAAGATTGTCTTAAAGAGTCTGTTGGAACATTAGGTTTATGCCAAGTTATCCAAGTGTGAATTCTGGATAAGGGAAGTGTCTTTCCTAGGACACATCATAGATGTACAAGGCCTTACGGCAGACCTTGAAAAGGTCAAGGTAGTGTAAGAATGGGAAAAACCAAAGACTGTAAAGGAAATCAGAAGTTTCCTAGGATTAGTTGGCTACTATAGAAGATTTGTATTAGGATGTTCCATGATTGCCTAAGTTCTTACTCATCTGACCAAGAAGGGTCAAAGATTTGAGTGGACTGAGAAATGTGAAAAGTGTTTCAAAGAGGTCAAGAAGAGGTTGAATGAAGCATCTATATTGATTCTTCCTGATCCAAGCAAGCCCTACATCATATATACAGGCGCATCTAGATCTGGGTTTGCTGTGTACTTATGCAAGATACAAATTTCATTGCTTACGGGTCAAAGTAGTTGAGGCCCCATCAGCAAAATTATCCTACCCATGACCTAGAACTGGCAGCAGCAATTTTCACTTTGAAGCAATGGAAGCGTTACTTGATGGGTAGTTCCTTTGTGATCTACACTGACTATAAAAGCCTAAAGTAATTGTTCGCTCAGAAATAGTTGAACATGAGGCAAAGGAGATGGTTAGAATACATCAAGGACTATGACTGTAGTATAGAGTACACAGAGGGTAAAGGCAATCTAGTAACAAATGCCTTGGGCAAGAAGTACATGGGTCTTCTGAAAGGAGGATCCATAACTGATCATGATGAGCAAAATAGTCTACTATGCATATAGCATAAATGGCATAAGTGGGAGGAAGCCAAAATCTACACACTGACAATCTAATCAAAATGGATTGAAGAGGTCAGAAAGGCACAGGAGATAGATCCTATTTTGAAAAGGATATCAGGAGAAGAAAAAGGTTCCTTGTCTGAATCTTTTGCCTACAAGCAAGGATTACTGTACTTCAAGGACTGAATCCATGTGCCTAAAGGACCAAAGCTCAGGGATGAAATACTTGAAGAAGCTCACACAAGCAAGTTGAACATGCATCCAGGAAGTGAGAAAATGTATAAAGACTTGCAGACTCACTTATGGTGGCCAAATATAAGGAAAGACATAGTTACTTATGTCTCCAAATGTGCCACATGCAAGAGTGTCAAGGTAGCGCACTAGAACCCTGCTGGTACCCTACAGACTCTACTTATACCAGTGAGGAATGGGGCAAAAAAACCATGGGTTTTTTGATTGGGTTGCCTATGACCAGATTAAGGCATGATACAATCTGGGTCATTGTTGATAGGCTAACCAAATGTGCCCACTTTTACCTATGAAACTCACAGATTCTCTGGAGAAGTTGGCTGGGATGTATATCAAAGAGTTAGTGAGGCTACATGGAATACCATATTCAATTGTATCTGATAGAGATCCAAGATTTATAGCTCGATTTTGGAGTGTTTTTCACAAAGCACTAGGTACGAAAATCCACTTGAGTACTGCTTATGATCCTCAAACTGATGGGTAAACTGAAAGGATGATAAAGATATTGGAAGACATGCTCAAGAGCTATGTGTTGGATTTCAAGGGCTAATGGGACCAACACTTGCCATTGGTGGAATTGTCATATAATAATAGTTATCAGAGCACCGTTGGCATGGCACCATATGAAGCATTATATGGAAGAAGGTGCATGGCACCCCACTATTGGGTGAAAGCCTCAGATAGGCTAGAGTTGGGTCCCAAAATTATTAAGGAAATTACTGCTTAGATCAAGAAGATTCAAGAAAGATTAAAGGCAACCAATGGAAGAACCACAACCTATATGAATAAAAGAATGAGAGACTTGGAGTTTGAGGTTGATGATAATGTTTGGCTGAAAGTTGCACCAACCAAAGGCACTATTAGATTTGGTAGCAAAACCAAGTTAGCTTCAAGATATATAGGTCCTTATGAGATCTTGGATAAAGTTGGCAAGGTAGCATACAGGTTAGCTTTACCACCAAGCATGTCAAGTGTTCATAATTTTTTTCGCATCAGTATGCTTAAAAAGTGTCTGTTGGACACAGACCATGCTATTAGAGTGGAAGACATACAGTTGGAATCTAACTTGACAGACGAAGAGAAACCTATAGCTATCTTAGCCAAGGATACTAGAAGGTTCATAAACATGCCCATTCCCATGGTTAAAGTTTAGTGGTCACACCACCCTGAAAGAGAAGCAACCTAGGAAACTGAGAAAGACCTTATGGAAAGGTATCCTACAAAAAATCCAAACCTAAAGGCCAATTTGAAGGACCAATATTTTTAAGGGGGAGATGATTGTTACCACCTCACAAAATAGGAGAATTACAAGTGTGGCATAATCATCAAAAAACCATTATATTGTGTAATTCTCTTCATAGTGATTGAAGTATGAGGGGTAAAAGGTATAATGAACACCTCCTTAAAAGTCTTCTAAGTTGGTAACTTGGCCCCCAAGAAAAAGCCTTAAGGATTGCTTGTTTTTCGAGTAACCTATGGACCTTTTTGTAAGGTTTTAGAAATTTGACTACTTAATTGCAAAACTCTCAAGAAAAAGCCTTGGACAGTTATGGGAAGGATATGAATGGTATGAAAGTTATTGGAGGACCAAATAGCTCATGGAAGACAAGTTTGGACAAAGGAAACACTAAAGGCATTAAGGACCAAAATGTCTGACTGTAAACCTCAAGGTGTTCAAGCTTTTGACTTAAGTCAAAGGGTAGATTTACGGGGTTATCCCACCATGGGGGGTGGCTATGACTTGATAAATAGTCAAAAAGGTGGAAAAATGTAGACCAATAAATTTAGGATAAATAAATCATGCTTATGGGCAAAGAAAATGACATGAAGCATGATTAAGGCTAATAAGGATGTTTAGTGTCCTAAAGCTAATTTAAGAAGCCAAACTCAATTTTTTGTCCCTCATATCCGACCCAACCAGCAACCACCCCCATCCACACTTCTTCCATAGCTCCTCCATAGCCACCATACCTCCAAGATTGAAATTGAAGGCAAAAGGAAGCAATTGGAAGCAAACTAGAGCTATTGCTTGAATACTTCAAGGATCAAGCTTTGAGATTGACCTAATCATCTTGGTAAGGGTTCTCTTGCTCTCATGGATTATTTACTATATTTTCAAGCATCTATGGAGCTAGAGCTAAGCTTGGAAGAGAGCCATGAGCTTGATGAACCCCATTCAATTTTTCCTTCTCAAGGATCGATCGCAACGAAAGTGTCGATGTGTTTTGTGCCATGGTTATCTACAATAGTAAATATGCAGTGTAAGAGGCATGTATTTTAATTCATTTAATAAGGACTTTTATTAAATGATACTCCCACTATTTTCCTCAAAATAATAACCCTCGATATTATTTCGGAACACCTCAGCGTTAAGGTATTCTAGTGGGCCAAGATATATATTTAACCACAACCTGATTCAGCTTTGGCTTTTCTCTCAAGTTACAGCTATTTAGGTAGGCAACTCCTTGCCAATTGCATCTTATGCAACTCTTGGATAGTTGGATGAACAACACTTGTCCAAGCTCATCTCATGAGCTTAAGCCTAACTCTATGCCTTTAAGTCCCAATCCTATTAGGATGACTTAGTTAAGTCGGACCCAAAGTTAGCAATTTGGATATCACTATTATCCCATCACGCCTTACCAAGATGAACATAGGTGCTTTGCTTTGGCAAACCCACCTAATGTTTATCGAAGTCTTGACGAGTGCCAACATTTGGAAGGCATCACATTTAATGACTTAATATTTGTTTGAGGGATTTTTCATTTGATCTCACCAATTTGTTATCTCCGGTTGTCTTATACATGCATCACATACAAATATAAAACATGCATCTCATGCGTTCAAGAAAGTAAACATGACATGGTTATAGCCCAAACTATTCGATATTCTCAAGCCAATGAGAATATCATAAAAGCCTAAGAAAAGAAAAGAGTCTTCACAAGCTCCTTCTCTTCCTTTCTTGGCTGCCCTTTTGTTGTCACCTCCTTGGACATACCACCTTGGATGATCCCATAATGCATAATTACATCAATAATAAAAACCTCGAGTTACATTCGAGGGGAGTAAGGTGAGAAGATAATGTACAATGAGAGTAATAAGAAAAGGCACGACTCGCAGGCCGTATTTACAAGTACAACCAATCAAGGGCCATAACCATGCACCATGCTTCAAACACCAATCAGCATATCATGTCAAATCTTATTCAACAAAGATGCATGCCAATTTTCACATGTTGATTAACTTGTTTTTATTTATGTGATGCTTCGCATACGGTGGTCCTGTTGGCCGGTCAGCAAAAATACCTTACTTTGGTGCCAGAACAGGCCGAATCCGAACCAAGCTAGGGTTTTTGCAACTATTGCAAGAATCCTAATCCATATAGGTATCTCATACTAATCAATTTCCGGTTAATCTCATTAACCAATTTGTGTCATTTCTTCATATATCTCATATGTTCATTACGAGTTCCGGTTTGATGCATCATGAATCAATCTAATTAATCATGGCCAAAAAGCAACCAAACACATAACATCACGGGATTCAACACTCAATCCCGATTTAAGGTTTCACTAGTAGCTCTGATACCACTGTTGGGTTTCGGGAACAAAACAGTGCAGCGGAATTTAACCGAAACCCTCCAGGATCCAAGTGAAATGGGGTAAACCAGGTGTTCAAAAATTTTCATACCCAATTTTCAGTTGAGATCTTTCACTCAACTGTAGAGTCAAATCACAAAACCTGAACAGTAGACGTGTTCAGGCTCTCTATGGTATCCACACGAGCCTCTCGGGATCACCACGTCCCGGCAGATGCGTTTCTCTTGCGCTCGCAATGCTAGCTTGCGTCCTCCAAGGAATTGCACGAGAAGAGTGCGACTTCCCTTTTGGGAGGCTAGGGCAAGGAGACCTACGAATTTCTCACTAAAAGTTGTATTTATAGTGAGACTCAACTTCCAGGCTTAATGGGTTTCAAAGCCCTAACCCAATTAGGCTTTAATTTTTGGCTTCGTAATGGCTCAACTCTTGGGCCCATTATTAATATGAAATTAAAGTGAAACCATAACCCAAATAATTAGCCCATGCACTCTAATGATCCAAATAGCTCTATGTGTGTGACCCAATAGGCTCTTGCCATGTTGGCAATGATCATAAATCACATTTATGATCATAAGCAATGAGCGGTGTCTAGCAACAAATCATTGCTACCCAAGTGACAAGATTGTCGATGATTCGACTAAACCTTTATGATCATCACTGATATATGCCATTGTCCCTTTGTCCAACATATTAAGACTAAGCAAGAGACATGGAATGTGTCACTCTCGTATAGCCCAATCTTTGGTTTCTTGATTACCGAGTGGACCAACTTAAACTGATGACATTGATATCGTATATCAACTCATCCGAGCATAGCCATGCATTTTTCTAAGCCTTACTCTATCAAGGGCCCTGAAGATATCACTCCCGTTACATAGGAGGGAAAAATCCCATAATGATCATACAAATCCCTCCGCATGATATGTGACATACCCAATGACCTCCTTCAAGTTCACTCAATTACGAGCAACAAAGGAAAGTATCAAAGTATGTGACTCACATGTAGGGAACCTTGATGATCTTAGGTCGAAGGACTACATATACCATGATCACTATGAGAATCACTTATAACACTCATATAACGATCCATGTAGTGTTCTCATGGTGGGTTGGTCCAGTACACAAGTTCTCCAACTTGTACCCATATGCAGACTACATATCTCGTATTAGTCTCCACATATGCTAGTCGATATGTATTATTGCAACCTGCTCCACAATAATACTAGACTAGGGACGTTTAAGACTATCATTATTCTAGGGTTACAATTATGTCTATTATGTTACGCAGAAACAAAACAATGAATATAATTACTGGATTAATGCTTTAATAAAATATCATGACTCAATGTGCAAAAAAGCCAATCATCTCATGATTGGCTTTTTGGGCACAACACTAACAGGTTGGACTTAAAGTTCTTAGGTTCTCAAGAACCCACTAGGTGTACTAACGTTGCCTCATCTAGACCTTGAAGCCAAAGATACAAAAAAGGTGTTAATGGTGCTAAACCTTCCACTTTACCACTAGGTGTACTAAGGTTTCCTTATCAAGACTTTGAACCCGAGGGCACAACTAAGGTCTCAATGGTACTAAACCTTCCACCTCATCTAATGAGGTACTAAGGTTTCCTCATCAAGACCTTGAACCCAAAGGCACAACTAAAGTATCAATGGTGTTAAACCTTCCACCTCATTTAATGGTGTGTTATTGTGGCCAAATAATTAGTTTTCTCATGAAGTGCATTTACCATTTACAAAACTATGAAAAAACCTCTAAATCTTTGGAAAGCTTTTATATGTTTCAGAGTGTCATTGTACCATTAGAACCCTTAGGCACCCTTAGGACCATCCCTGCCCTCCCTTGGATCTCATTCAAAAAAGTTGAAATTTGCTGAAAAGGCCCTTAGGGCGTAGGTGCTAGGAGCACCTAAGGCTTAGGTGCCAGTTGGGACCTAGGTGCTAGGAGCACTCTATTCTACAGATCGAAAAATGCACCATGGGCGCTGAGGTGCCAAATTGCACGTAGTCACCAGGACCCCGTGTCTTGAACCCCAAAAATGCCCTCCTAATCCTTTTTAGAGGTTTCCTATGAGTTTAAGGCACACAATAGATGCCTAAACTCACCATAAACCTATAAAAAAACTTACATAGGCCACAAATACACCTTCACAAACTTCCTATGATGCATCAAAACATAACACAATCCACAATTCCAAGCCTAGTCCACCATAAACACACTTGCCCATAACAATGCTATTCATGAAACTACTTGATTGCATCAAGCATCAACACCCAAATAGCAACAATCAAACTTGAAACACTTAATCCCTTACCTCAACTTCAAGTAACAAGCAAGAATTATGCAACTCTTTCAGACCAACCAAGTTCTACAAAGTTGAACCAAATTTCCAAGCAAATATGGGCACAAAACATCAAGTTACTAACTTCTAACAAAAACCCAAGCTCCCAATCAACTAATAAATATGAAATCAATCAAGAACACATTGATTATCTCGTATCAAAAATAGGGGTGAGAGGAAACATGCTTCCAAGCTTCAAAACCATGATTTTATGCTTGAAATAAGCTTCCAATGGCCTATATACTTATGGCGGCTTCCTTTTTCACTAAAAACTCTGGATTTTGGGCTCAAATGGATGAAAAAATGATGGTGTGAAGGATGAACTCTGATTATGGCAGCCATCCCCCACTTTACGATCTTCTACACCAAGTTTAAAACCTAAGCAACCAAAGAATTAGGCATGGAACACTTAAACCCCCTACTTCTGGTTACCTTAGTCATTCTTGGTCAATTCTTGTTTATTTCACCTAAGTTTGGGTTAAAGTTAAAATATAGGTTATAAAACCTCATTTTTAACACTGAGGACCCAGGCTGACTATTCGAGATGCAAAATTACCTTGTTGCCCACAAACCTCATTTAGTACCTAAACTTCCTCGAAACTTAGTGAACTTTGGTAAACTTTTTTATTCTTGCTATGTGAACTTGAAATAAGGTTCCAATCTATAAATTTAATTAATTTACCTCCCTCAAATAAGTTTTTCTCTAGGAGGGCCATAACATTCACCCCTCTTTCTAAAATTTGGTCCTCCAAATTTTCT
Organism: Aquilaria yunnanensis; assembly: GCA_039654915.1. NCBI lineage: Eukaryota > Viridiplantae > Streptophyta > Magnoliopsida > Malvales > Thymelaeaceae > Aquilaria > Aquilaria yunnanensis. The sequence continues at coordinate 49,931,930 of CM077594.1, read as the reverse complement.
GTAACTAAGGGAACTCACTTGGATACCTTTTCAGCATATCATGCTCTATCTCACAAGTAGCTTCCTCCTCACTATAGTTTGACCAAAGGATCTTAACCACTGGATTCCACTTGGTTCAAAGTTTCCTAACTTGCTTATCAAGGATGTTATTGGGCTTTTCCTCATAGGTCAAGTCCTCTTGGATTGGTACCACCATTGGGTTAACTACTTACCCTAAATCAACTATGCACTTCCATAGAAGACTAACGTGGAACACGTTGTGCAGTTGGGACAAGTTGGATGGTAATGCCAACTGATATGCCACCTTCCCTATGTTCTCCAAGATCTCGTAGGGTCTAATATACCGAGGGGGCAACTTACCCCTCTGCCCAAACCGAGCTTCTAACTTCATAGGACATACTTTGAGAAGTAGTTTATCACCAACTTCAAAACTCAAATCTCATCTCCTCAAATTTGCATACTTAGCCTGTCGGTCATTGGCTGGTTTGATCCATTTCTGGATTAGCTTAATCTTTACAGTGGTGTCGGCTATGATTTCAGGGCCGATGACTACCCTATCTGAAGGGTTAGCCCAACAATGGGGTGTCATGCATCGCCTGCCATACAATGCCTCGTCTGGTGTCATGCCTGTAATAGTTTGATAATTGTTATTGTAAGCAAATTCAATTAGTGGCAAGTGTTGGTCCCAATCACCTCTGAAGTCTATGCTACAAAGATACGTAACATATCTTCCAATGTTTGTATCACTCTCTCAAACTACCCATCAGTCTGGAGGTGCAAAGCAGTACTAAGACTAGCCTTACTTCCTAATGCCTCTTGGAAAGCATTCCAAAACCTTGATATAAATTGGGGATCCCTGTCAGATATGATATGATCTGGTATACCATGCAACCTAACAACTTCCTTAATATACAACTGAGCCAACCTTTCCAATATATAGGTAATCTTTATAGGTATGAAGTGCACCGATTTAGTCAATGTATCAAGCACTACCCATATCGAATCATGTTGGCTTCAAGTATTTGGCAACCCAACTAATAAGTCCATTATGATGGATCCCCACTTCCTCTTCGGTAAAGGTAAAGTTTGGAGAGTACCTACCGGCTTCTGATGTTCTGCCTAAACCATCTAACATGTCAAACACCTAGCCAAAAAGCCAGCTACATCCTTCTTGAGTCTTGGCGACCAAAAGTGCATCTTTAGATTGTGGTACTTCTTACTAACACCGGGATGAACACTCAACATACTACTAAGTGTCTCCTATAGGACTTGCTACCTAAGTCCATCTACATTTGGCACATAGAGTCAATCTCCAGGGTGTAGTATTCCATCTTTGTACTAAAACTGACTGCTTACAGTACTAAACTTCTCTTCGCCTAAAATCTTTTTCAACAATGGATCCTTGCTTTGAGCTTCCTTCACTTTAGTCAACCAGGTTGACTGAATCTCTAAAGCGTAAACTAGGGACCTTTCTCAATCTTCCCAAACTCATGCAAGGTGGTAAAACAATCACCCAAAGTCCTTCATAAGGAACTTGTAGCCTGATCCTCAGATAGCATCACTCCTGTATATTTTCGACTAAGAGCATCTGCCACTACATTTCCATTCCCAGCACAATACTTAATTGAGCAATCATAATCCTTTATGTATTCAATGCATTGACGTTGCCTAATGTTCAACTCTTTCTGAGTGAACAAATATTTCAAACTCTTACGATCCGTGAAAATTTGGAATGATCTCCCTATCAAGTAGGCCTCCAAAGCTTAAGAGTGAAGACTACCGTTGCTAGCTCAAGGTTGTGAACTGGGTAGTTCAACTCGTTAGGCCTCAACTACCTTGAGCCATAGGCGATCACCTAATTTTCCTACATCAATACACACACCAAACCAGAACCCGAAGCATTTGTGTACACCGTGAAAGCCTTATTTGGGTCTAGCAAAATAAGTATCAGTGCACTCATCAACCTATCCTTCATTTCCAAATATGCTTCCTCACACTTTGGCGTCCAATCAAATTTCTCAGCTTTCTTGGTCAAGGCCGTCAACGGTGTTGCTATCATAGATAATTTCTCTATGAATCTCCTGCAATATCCTGGCAAGCCCAAAAAGCTTCGTATCTCTGTAACCGTAGTCGACCACATCCATTCTACTATCACCTGAACGTTCTTAGGGTCAATTAACAACCCCTAGGAACTAATGATGTGTCCTAAAAATTGCATCCTCTCAAACCAAAACTCACACTTGGATAACTTTTCATGGTATTGATTATCGTTCAGCACTTGCAAAACTGTCCTAAGGTGCTCTTCATACTCTAGGGTAGACTGCGAGTATACCAAGATATCACTGAAAAAGACATCAACAAACTGATCTAAGAATGATTTGAAGATCCTATTCATGGCTTCCATGAATATAGCCAAGGCATTCGTCATACCAAAAGGCATAACTGTATACTCATAGTGCCTATGTCTTGTCCTAAAGGTGGTCTTTGTGATATCTTCCTCCTTAACTCTGATATGGAAGTATCCAGATCGGAGGTCAATCCTAGAGAACACCTTCGCTCCTGTCAGCCTATCAAACAAGTCATCAATCCTAGGAAGTGGATACTTATTCTTAACTGTTACTACATTCAACTTTATGTAGTCTATGCACAATTTCCAAGTTTCATCCTTCTTCTTCACAAACAACACTAGGCTCCACACGGTGATACATTAGGCCTTATAAAGCCTTTCTCTAGCAGTTCTTCTAACTACGTCTTCAGCTCATCCTTTTTAGGAGCTGACATTCAATATGGAGGTATTGAAATCAGTTCTGTGCTAGGCTGAAGGTGAACCGAAAACTTAGTGTCTCGCTTGGGTGGTAATCCAAGCAACTCCACTAGGAACAGCTTGGGAAACTAATTGGCTATAAGAATTTCCTTAAGTTCTTCTTCTATGGCCACCCCATTCAAGGCATAATACTCTTCCTTATTAACTATGGGGATGGAATCCATAAGTCTAAGGTGCAAACTCTAGCACTAGATGCTAACCCTTCTGTGCAAATCACCCTACCTCCCTTAGCATCAATAATGTCGACTAAGTGACTGGCATAGTTAATTTGCACCTTGTGCTTACTTAGGCAATCCATTCCCAACATTAGCTCATAAGACCTCAAGACTATAACCCATAACTCACAAGAGAAATCATGGTAGCCTAACTACAAGGTGATGCGAACCCCGATGGTATAAAGACCATGAAACTCGCCCAAGATGTTTTTCAAGCTCCACAAGACATCAAAGAGATTGGGTTTGAAGACCCCCACCCCTAATCAACCTGTGACTAGAAACGAGAAGTATAGAACTCCAAGAACACAAGCATACTTGTGCACCAAGGCAGTCCGCCAAGAACCAAAGAGAAAACCTCTCCAAAGAGCAATATTATTTCGGCAATAATCTGTATCTTTACATCCAGAATATGTGCCTTCATATAGGCCTAAACTAGGGTTAAAAGCTGGGCAAAATTCGCAGCCTAAATCCCTTAGGAATCCTAGATACAAAGACATAGGAAATCCTAGTCAAATTAGGACTCTAATTCCTAGTTTGAACAAGTTTAATGAATGCAGCGTATGCCACTTGCCCAAAACGATTTAAAAATATTCCATAGCCTAAATAACTTCCTAAATAATATATCTAAATAGGATTTGAACGAAAATAAAATATAAATACAAGATTAAACCCGAAAACTCCCAAATAGCCTTTTTGGGTGCATTTTGGGCACTTTAAGGTTCTCTCTTGTATCTTCAGCTCCAAGCTTGAATCTTTGAGTTCCAATGGCATGAATCTTCATATTAGATGTGGTAATGAAGGTCTGGAAAGTTAGAGCTCAAAAATCCAGCTTGTGGACACAAAATGCATCAAGAACACTTAAAGTGGCTTAAATGGTGCACTTTGAGTGGTGTCCTTGGTGTCCTTGTTTTGTGACTTATCTAAGCACTCCAGAACTGAGTACCAAGCATATCCATCATGTCCATATGGTGTCTTGAAAGTTCCAGCAGCTCCTTGTGAAGTTCCATGTCCATTCTCCATGAAGAAACTTGAAACAAAGCCTTGTAGTGCACTTGAGAGCTCCTTAGCTTTCTTCCTTGTCATAGGTCCACTAGAAACCTTCAATGGGTCCTTGCCTTCTCCATGTGTGCCTTCCTTGATCATATCACAAGGGATACCTAGTAACCAATTCATTGGTCACAATGAAACTCATCCCTGCAGTTCTGATGAGTCTCAACTCATCTGAGATTTGTTGTAGTAGTTTAAGCTTATTTACCGAAGTACATGATATAACAACAAGAGTAGCTCTAGTATCAAAATGTACTTTAACACTACCATTCTGAAATGTAAAATTACCTTGAACGATGGCTGGCCCCCTAGTTACTTGACTAGCAACGGTAAAGACCCTCGTCTCAACTGCTACTGCGGCCACACCAGGTCAATTTTGCATCTCAAAGGCTGCAGGGGGTGGATTCCTAGGTGGACTAGATGAGGGTCAAGCCCGTGGGCATTCCTTCGCCCAATGACCACTCTGACCACAGATGTTGCAAATGTCTATTCCTAAAGTGCATGGCTTTATGCCATGAAACTACCTACATTTAGGGCACAAACCCACTTTCTTCCTCTTAAATAGCCCTTGACTTTCAGTTGTCTTATTTATCATTCATTGTTTCCTAGAACCTTTTTCTAGGTTGGATGGTTTAACCTCCACATTCTTGCTTGATATTCTTGAATCTTTTATCTCTGTTTCTTAGTTCAATGTCTTCTGAACCACTTGGTGATAGCTTTAAATGTCCACCACACCAAATACCTTTGAATCATGGGTTTATGGCCTTAAAAGAACTTTTTGGCCTTCAACTCATCATTAGCAGCCATATAAGTAGCATACCGTATGAGCAAAATGTAACACTGATCATACTCCCTCACAGATATCTCTCCTTGAACTAGATTTTTAAAATAAAACCTCATCTAATCTTGTGCAGCTGCACTGATATATTCCTGTCAAAACTTCCTCTCGATGTCCGACCACTTAAGCACCTTTTTCTTGTGCTCTGATTGAGTCCATTTACTTACCCTCAATATCGCCATCACATCATCCCACCATAAACTAGCTCTCCCTCTCAGAAAGAAAGGTACTAAGGCCATCAGTTGCTTGGACTCGTAACCTCCACAAGTAAAGAGTTAGTTCATCCTCGACAACCAATCCTCTAGCCTATTGGGATCACCTAACCCATCAAAATTTGGTGGGCCAATTGTCTTAAATTTCTTGAGCAATCTCATTTAATGTGGGGTTTCTCCCTTCCATGGAGCCTCCATATCATCCTTCTCCTCCTCATGCTCATAAATACGATCTTGCCTCTCATGGGCTTTATGTACTTGCCGTTGATCGACCTGCCTCTATTGACCTTGGGGTGGATAATTCCCCTTCTCATCATTTCCTTCCTAAGTAGCCCCTTCGTTTTCTTCGTTCAGAAATAACTCCACCAAAATAGTGGTCATACCCTGTACCACTTGTACCATACTCTGTGTAAACCCCTCAAGCACTCTGGATATCCCATCCAGCCTTGCCACAATCGGAATCACTAGAACCTTCACCAGGTTCACTAGTTCCTCGAGAAGCCCCTGACCTAGTGTGAACCATAGCAACCTACAACCAAAGCCAGACAACATTCCATAGATGTTGGTTAATACTAACTATACTAGCACCTAGACTTTAAGCTAGGTCTTAGTCCTAGCCTCCAATGTCTATGAACTTTAAGTGAGAGCCCTGATACCAAAGTGACATGGCTGCCCTTAGCCCTACCTAAGAAGCCTGTGAGAACAAGTCTCATGGTGGTTGCAATTGGCTAGTTTTATATGTGTACAGATTAAAACTCGGTGATACTAGTTGATTAACCTCGAATGTGGAGGATGCATGCCCTTTGTGTTTTCACTTAAGCTAAAAAAATCATAAAAACATTCACTTGGCTATGCATTTGTTGGGTTTCGGGAGCCAAACAGCGCAGCGGAATTTAACCGAAACCCTCCAGGATCCAAGTGAAACGGGGTAAACCGGGTGTTTAAAAATTTCATACCTAATTTTCGGTTGAGATCTCTCACTCAACTGTAGAGTCGAATCACAAAACCTGAACAGTTGACGTGTTCAGGCTCTCTATGGTATCCACACGAGCCTCTCGGGATCACCACGCTTCCACCACGTCCCGGCAGATGCGTTTCTCTTGCGCTCGCAGTGCTAGCTTGCGTCCTCCAAGGAATTGCAAGAGAAGAGTGTGGCTGTCCTTTTGGGAGGCTAGGGCAAGGAGACCTGCGAATTTCTCACTTAAAAGTTGTATTTATAGTGAGACTCAACTTCCAGGCCTAATGGGTTTCAAAACCCTAATCCAATTAGGATTTAATTTCGGGCTTAATAATGGCTCAACTCCTTGGCCCATTATTAATACGAAATTAAAGTGAAACCATAACCCAAATAATTAGCCCATGCACTCTAATGATCCAAATAGCTCTACGTGTGCGACCCAATAGGCTCTTGCCATGTTGGCAATGATCATAAATCACATTTATGATCATAAGCAATGAGCGGTGTCTAGCAACACATCATTGCTACCCAAGTGACAAGATTGTCGGTGAATCGACTAAACCTTTATGATCATCACCGATATATGCCATTGTCCCTTTGTCCAAGATATCAAGACTAAGCACGAGACATGGAATGTGTCACTCTCGAATAGCCCAATCTTTGGTTTCTTGATTACCGAGTAGACTAACTTAAACTGATGACATTGATATCATATATCAACTCATCGGAGCATGGCCATGCATTTTCTAAGTCTCACTCTATCAAGGGGCCCAAAGATATCACTCCCGTTACATAGGAGGGACAAATCCCATCTTGATCATACAAATCCCTCCGCATGATATGTGACATACCCAATGACCTCCTTCAAGTTCACTCAGTTACGAGCAACAAAGGAAAGTATCAAAGTATGTGACTCACATGTAGGGAACCTTGATGATCTTAGGTCGAAGGACTACATATACCATGATCACTATGAGAATCACTTATGACACTCATATAACGATCCATGAAGTGTTCTCATGGTGGGTCGGTCCCGTACACAAGTTCTCCAACTTGTACCCATATGTAGACTACATATCTCATATTAGTCTCCACATATGCTAGTCATTATGTATTATTGCAACCCGCTCCACAATAATACTATACTAGGGACGTTTAAGAATATCATTATTCTAGGGTTACAATTATGTTTATTACGTTACGCAGAAACAAAACAACAAACAAAATTGCTGGATTAATGCCTCAATAAAATATCATGACTCAATTTGCAAAAATACAATCATCTCATGATTGGCTTTTTGGGCACAACACTAACAGCATTTTCATAGAAAACAAGTTTAAAAAGTCAAAGCATACAAAATCAACATTGATATGAATTTACTACACATAACAACTGTGTGGGAGCATTCATACAAAAAGTAGACCAATGCCCTCACCCAAACACAACCCTAGAGTCTAGGACTCTATCCATAAACATAAAAGGCAACTAGTGCATACAATATACACAAGGCTATCCTCCTAAGATCTTTTTATCTAACTCCTACCTTAGATGCAATCTAAGCTGCAAGCCTCAAAAAGTCCTCCATGCGTTCCACTAGCCACTATGGCTTGGAAGGACTATAGTTAGTATTGCTGTTTTCCCAATAAGTAGCTAATAAAACAATAATCATAAAAATTCTCAAAGCTACACAATTGGAAAAGTAAACTACCATGACAACCCTCAGTGGTTATCAGGTCTAACACCATCAGAATCTGCACAACATAAACTAAGGAGTGAGAATTGTAATTCTCAGTAAGGGTCTTCACCTGCAAGAAAATATACAAAGGACAACACATATATAACCATATGTAATCTGCTGTGGGCTCATATAATGTGAGGCTAAACTTAATGCACATAAGTTCAAGTCCCTTGGGACTTATCCTCTACCTAGTCCTTGAACTACAAGGCAAAGCCTTCTCTACTAGCCAGCATTGCTTGCTAGCCTAACTAGTGAAGTTCTCCACTAGTTGAGTCTCCCTTATGTTGTACAGGGGCACTATGGTTGGACTGAAAGTTCTCAGGTCTCGAAGAACCCACTAGGTGTACTAAGGTTGCCTCATCAATACCTCGAAGCCAAAGATACAACTAAGGTCTTAATGGTGTTAAACCTTATACCTTCTCACTAGGTGTACTAAGGTGTCCTTATCAAGATCTCGAACCCGAGGGCACAACTAAGGTCTCAATGGTACAAAACCTTCCACCTCACCTAATGGTGTACTAAGGTTTCCTCATCAAGACCTTGAACCCGAAGGCACAACTAAGGTCTCAATGGTGCTAAACCTTCCACCTCATCTAATGGTGTATGATTGTGGCCAAATAACTAGTTTTCTCATGAAGTGCACTTACCATTTACAAAACTATGAGAAAACCCCTAGATCATGATAGATTTATTCGATGTTTCAGAGTGTTATTGTACCATTGCAACCCTTAGGTACCCTTAGGATGATCACTGCCGTTCCCTGAATCTCATTTAAAAAAGCTGAAATTTACTGAAAAAGGCCTCTGTGGCCTAGCTGCCGGGAGGGCTGTCTCTAGGGCCTAGGCACTAAGAGAACTCTATTTTTCAAATCGGAAAATGTGCCTTGGACGCCGAGGTGCCAAGACCCCATGTCCTGAACCTAAAAAATGCCCTCCTAAGCCTCTTTAGAGGTTTCCTATGAGTTTAAGGCATACAATAGATGCCTAAACTCACCATAAACCTGTAAAATAGCTTACATAGGCCACAAATACATCATCAAAAACTTCCTATGGTGCATCAAAACATAACACAATCCATAATTCCAAGCCTAGTCCACAATAAACACACTTGCCCAATATCAATGTTATTTATGAAACTACTTGATTCCATCAAGCATAAACAACCAAATAGCATAAATCAAATTTGAAACACTCAATCCGTTACCTCAACTTCAAGTAACAAGAAAGAATTATGCAACTCTTTCACATCAACCAAAATTCCATAAAGTCCAACCTAAGTTCCAACCAAATATGGGCACAAAACATCAAGTTACTAACTTCTAACAAGAACCTAAGCTCCCAATCAACTAATAAACATGAAATAAATCTACAACACATTTATTACCCCATATCAAAAACATGGGGTGGGAGGAAATATGCTTCAAAACCATGATTTTATGCTTGAAATAAGCTTCCAATGGCCTATATACTTATGATGGCTTCTCTTTTCACTAGAAACTCTTGATTTTGGGCTTAAATGGATGAAGAAATGATGGTGTGAAGGATGGAATCAAGTTATGGAAGCCATCCCCCACTTTACCATCTTATAACCCTAGTTTCAAACCTAAGCCACCAAAGTATTAGACATGTAACACTTAAACCACCTTCTTTTGGTAACCTTAATCATTCTTGGTCAATTCTTGTTTATTTCAACTAAGTTTGGGTTAAAGTTAAAAGTTATGTTATAAAACCTCATTTTTAAAACTCAGGACCCAGCCCAACTATTCAGGATGCAAAATTATCATTTTTCTCCAGAACCTCATTTAGTGCCTAAACCTCCTCAAAACTTAGTGAACTTCGGTAAACTTCCTTATTCTTGCTATGTGAACTTGAAATAAGGTCCAATCTATAAACTTAATTAATTTACCTCCCTCAACTAAGTTTTTCGCTCAGAGGGCTGTTAGGAGAAGATCGATGAGGTCAATACGCCAAACAGCGAAGGGACAAGGCTAGTCAGCCGAAGTTATTGCTTCTGATGATGCTCTTTGGATGGCTACATGTCACTAGCACTGATTGCAGTTTTTGATGAACTGCCTTGCATCATTCCTTAAAGTGGGCCAAAAATATCCTTGCCGAAGTAATACCCCAGCAAGGGTGTCAGTCCTGATGTGAGATCCGCAGGCTCATTTATGGACCTCTTTCAAGATTGTCTCAATGTCCTCTTCACTAATACACCTTTGTAGTAGGTTTGCATACCTTTGCTGGTACAATTCTTTGCCAATCATAAAGTACCCTCCAGAGCTTCTATGCACCTTCGCCACTTCCTTGGGATCCTAGGGTAAGGACAAACAGACCAGATATTCCTTTATAGACTCTTTCCACCCCTTTCTTGGTGTGGTAAGTGCCATTATAGCTTTGCTTGGGTGGTCAAGTACCTCAGTGGACTATTTTGACTTCACCAATATGTCAGCTTCGACGTTTTGTTTCTGAGGTACCTTTTTCATCCTTACTTTGTCAAATTATTGGATCAATTTTTTGACAAGGTCGTGGTATTTTTTTCTAGGCTTAAATCCTTGGCACCGTGTTCCCCCGTTGTCTGCCAGACAACCAACTGTGAGTCACTGTAAGCCTTCAGATTCTTTACACCAACTCTTTTTGCCAATTGTAATCCAGTAACAAAGGCTTTATATTCAACAATGTTGTTGGTGACTTGGAATCCAAACTTAATAGCTTTGGCCACTTCCATCCCTTTGAGACCTCAGAGTATTATCCCGGTCCTATGGTGTTCTAATCTTGAAGCGCCATCTATAAACAATGCCTATTTAGGCTCTTCATTTCTGAGGTTATCGGGGGTGTCCTCGGTTTTAGGCAATTTAGCAGTAAAGTCTGCTAAAGCCTCACCTTTTGTGGCCTTTCTTGGCTCGTATGTGACATCATATTTTCTGAGCTCGATACACCATTTTGACAATCGGCCAGAATGATCGACCTTCTTCATGACACCCCGAAGAGGTAGGTTACTTCAAACCGTGATGGAATGTCCTTATAAATAGGGTCGGAGCCTCCTACTTGCCATGACTAAAGTGTAGATGGCTCTTTGCAGTAGAGGGTACTTGACTTCAGTACGGTGCAAGGATTTGCTGACATAATAGACCGGCCACTATTTTCCTCCTCCTTCTTCCCTCACCAATACTGAACTTACTACTTTTTCTAAGACTGCGAGGTAGAGGATGAGAGGTTCTCCTTCCCTTCATTGCCAAAGTCTCAACAAACAGGTTAAGTAACTTTTAAGTTTATCCTAAGCCTTTTGGCAATCTTTGTTCCAAGGATGTTCCTCGGAGTCGAGGTTGCCTTCATTTATCGCAGCTTTGGTGAGTACTTTAAAGAATGGTTAGCACCGATCTCCATATCTAGAGATGAATCTGCTAAGGGCTGTTGTTTGCCCTATAAGTCTCCGTACATCCTTGGTAGCTGTGGGAGTTCAGAATCCCAGTAAGGGCTTAACCTTCTCTGGATTGGCACCTATACCTCTTTTGGATACCATAAAATCAAGAAATTTGCCCGTAGTCACCCCAAACACACACTTTTCAGGCTTAAGACAGATTCTCAAATTTCAAAGTTGGTGGACTATTTCCCCAAGTCTATGATATGATTACTAGGTATTTTACAATTAACTATCATATCATCAACGTGCAATTCCATATTTCTCACAATTTAGGAATTGAACACCCTATTCATTAGCCTTTCATATATGGATCCTACATTTTTAAGGCCGAAAGGCATTCTAACGTAACAGTAGGTTTGGACTTCGATAATGAAGGCTATTTTTTCCTTATCTTTGGGATCCATCTGAATCTGGTTGTATCTGCTAAAAGCGTCAAGGAAGCTAAGTAGATCATATTCGGTAGTGGAGTCTACCAATTGGTCTATTGATGGCAGAGGATATGAGTCCTTTGGATAGGTGTCAATAATATTTCAAAAGTTGATACACATTCAGAGTTAATCGCTCCCTTCCTTTGTGGCAACAACAACGTTGCTAAGCCATTCGGGGTACTTGACCTCCTTTATTATGCCTACTTCTGTTAGTCATTAGACTTCAGTTTTTATGAAATTGTTCTCATATGCTGATAGGCTATTTTTTTTCTGCCGAACGAGCCTTGCCTCGGGTCACACTTTAAGACTATGATCAATTATACCTAGATTTATTCTGGGCATGTCCTTCAGGGAGTAGCCAAATAGATCTTTGTTCATTAATAGAAAGGATAAAATTTTTTCCTTGTCACCTTCGGCCAGTTTCTTCCCCACTCAGGTACTTCAGCCAGGGACTAGTTCTATATCCTCAGTTTTTATTTTTTCAACATCACCTTTTTCCAATTCCATTGCCCCTTTGCTAGTTGTGTTCTTCTCCCCTGTAGTCTACATGTTGACTTTCGCTGGATTATGCCTTGCTTTAACAAACACTTTCCTAACTTCAACTTGATCGATAAATATTTTCGCGTCGCCCTCCTTTGCATTGAACATGACAGTTAGGTATTTCACATTTGTTCGGATGTGAAGGTTGCCCTATGTCTGTCTTCTGAGGATGGCATTGTACGAAGATAGGACATTTAATGTGATCAACCTCATCATAGTGGAAGCAAAGAGTTCCTCCTTGGTCTTAACCAAGGTACCCCTCAGCATCAATGACTGGTTAATCCATCCGAGTACGAGAAGTTTTGAGGGACCAACTTTGAAGGTGGGTAAGGTCACAAGCTTGAGATCATCCTCAATAATTCCTAAGTTTGGTAATAGGTGGGCGAACAAGACATCAGCATTTGATCCGTCATCAATGAGCACCTTCTTCACATCCCAGCTTCCAATCCTTGCCAGGACTAGGAGAGGATCGTCAAATAGGAACTTCACAACTGACCCATCACTTCAGCTTAGCTTGTTCATCCGGTTGTCAAACTCCCTTACTGTAATCTCTCTCACTTTCCTCTTTCTTTTGGCAGAGGGTAGTCCAGTAGTTATGGTTTGGATAACCTAAGTTGAAGGTGGGGATCCTTTTTGGGGCTTCGGTTAGTTCAGCGCTTGTCAGAGTAATATTCCTCATCTATTACTTTTCATTCATCATCCACTTTTTCCTGAGCCTTTGGCGACAACATTCACAATTAGCACCAAAGTTGCCCTTGTTTAATTAAGGACTCGATGTACTTGTTTAATTACAGGTAATCCTTGATGTCATGCCCATGGTCTCGATGAAACTGGCAGTACTTCTTTATGTTCTTTCTGTCATTCGAGGTCATAGCCCTCGGACGTTTGATTGAAGTTCCCTACCTTTCCAAGGCCATGAGGATATTTGTCCTTCTAGGTTTTAGGGCGTGAATGTCACTATCTTTCTTCCCCAATACTTTTGAGATCTACCTCCTCACTTGGTCTGATACCAAGGTTGGTGACTATTAGCTTCAAATTGATGATGTTCAAACTTTAGGCCTCCCATTCTCAGTTCTTCAATTGTTCTATGCTGTTCCACCCTTTAGTAGAATTCCCCGAGGGTGTCCAAGGGATCCTTGGAAAACTCATAAAAGAGCTGCGGGTGCCTCCTTAGCCCTCTGATCATTGCAAGGATTTGGATCTTGGGGCTGACGTTCAGAACATTAAGAACTTCTCTATTGAATCTCTTGACATAGTCCCGAATGGTCCCCCCATTCTTTTGGGCTATATCAAACATTTGAATAGGCATCTTTAACATCAGCCTGCTTTCTATGAATTAGTGGGTGAAGGTGGTGGACAACTCCTAGAAGCCCATGATGGTTCCTAGTGCCAAGGAGTTGTACCATGCAATTGTTGGTCCAGACAGGGTAACTTTGAAACACTTGCAAAGGATGGCATCATCAGCCCTATGGAGCACCATGCTCCTTCTATATTTTTTTAAGTGGGCCTGAGGGTCACTTTGCCTTCCATAAGTTTCCAAGCATGGTGCCCAGAAACCACTGGGCATTGGTGCTTCGACTATCGCCCTGATGAAGGGGGACTCCTCTCCGGTGAATGTCTCAGATAGCCTCGACTAGATCGGCTTTTGAAAGACGTTTTTCTCCACCATATCCAACCTTTCTGGGATTCTTTCCATCAAGACAGTAGTACACTGACGTCTTCTCCTGAGTGAGTAGCTTCGGTGATGAGGAGACAAGGACTTCTCCCTAGTGGAAGGGCTCCATCTTTGGGAGGTCCTTGGTTCTTTTGATATGGACCTGGTCATGTACTGCCCATGAGAATAGGGGTTCTCTATTAAAGACTCCCTACGGAAGCTCCTATTTGGATAACTTCGGTGAGATGATTAGTGCCCCCTCTCTGGATGTGCCTTTTTGGAAGAGGTCTTTGCATGAGAACATGGATGCAACCATCTTTGCCTAAGTTGCTGCATCATTTTGGCCACTATGGAGTGCTGGAAGTTGCGTAAGAAGCCCACAGTGAATGTTAGAGGATGTTTGTCCTCTAGGAGGGAAGGCTCTAGGGGTGCTTGTTCATTCCCCGCCGGAGGCTCAGACATGGACAAGGACTTTGGAATACCTTTGTCCTTAAAATGCTGAGTCTCCATGACAATGACCTGGGAGTGAGTTCCTATAGATGGTGCCAAATAATGCTCTAGCACATCTTTGATATAGGACATGTTGAGCATCTAATAGCCTTTCATTTGAGTAGTAGCTACAGCACTTGAAGAATAAGGGTTAGGAGCTCCCCAGAGTGTGTTTCTGGGAGAGGGATCTCTAACGCGCAAGCCAACATGCGAGGGGAGAAGTTGTTAAGAGTAGAGAATAGAAAGCTGTTAGTTGCTGGATGGTGATGAACATGGTGGACTAGTGACATTTTAATAAGTTGTGTGGTGTTTATGGACACCATAGACCTAGCTTGAATGGTGCGTTGTGGCCTAGTGCATGTGTACGTGCAAGTTTAAGGCATTTAGAGGTGTCCCTAGAGCCATGAATGGGCAATCTAGAAGTTCTAGGCATGAAGGGGCTAGAGACACATCACCATTTATTGGCAATGCATCACCAAGCCCTTGTTAGTGTTGTGCCCAAAAAGCCAATCATGAGATGATTGTATTTTTCCACATTGAGTCATGATATTTTATTGAGGCATTAATCCAGCAATTTTGTTTGTTGTTTTGTTTCTGCGTAACGTAATAAACATAATTGTAACCCTAGAATAATGATATTCTTAAACGTCCCTAGTCTAGTATTATTGTGGAGCGGGTTGCAATAATACATAATGACTAGCATATGTGGAGACTAATATGAGATATGTAGTCTACATATGGGTACAAGTGTGAGAACTTGTATACTGGACCGACCCACCATGAGAACACTTCATGGATCGTTATATGAGTGTCATAAGTGATTCTCATAGTGATAATGGTATATGTAGTCCTTCGACCTAAGATCATCAAGGTTCCCTACATGTGAGTCACATACTTTGATACTTTTCTTTGTTGCTCGTAACTGAGTGAACTTGAAGGAGGTCATTGGGTATGTCACATATCATGCGGAGGGATTTGTATGATCAAGATGGGATTTGTCCCTCCTATGTAACGGGAGTGATATCTTTGGGCCCCTTGATAGAGTGAGACTTAGAAAATGCATGGCCATGCTCCGATGAGTTGATATATGATATCAATGTCATCAGTTTAAGTTAGTCTACTCGGTAATCAAGAAACCAAAGATTGGGCTATACGAGAGTGACACATTCCATGTCTTGTGCTTAGTCTTGATATCTTGGACAAAGGGACAATGGCATATATCGGTGATGATCATAAAAGTTTAGTCGATTCACCGACAATCTTGTCACTTGGGTAGCAATGATGTGTTGCTAGACACCGCTCATTGCTTATGGTCATAAATGTGATTTATGATCATTGCCAACATAGCAAGAGCCTATTGGGTCGCACACATAGAGCTATTTGGATCGTTAGAGTGCATGGGCTAATTATTTGGGTTATGGTTTCACTTTAATTTCGTATTAATAATGGGCCAAGGAGTTGAGCCATTATTAAGCCCGAAATTAAATCCTAGTTGGATTAGGGCTTTGAAACCCATTAGGCCTGGAAGTTGAGTCTCACTATAAATACAACTTTAAAGTGAGAAATTCACAGGTCTTCTTGCCCTACCCTCCCAAAAGGACAGCCGCACTCTTCTCTTGCAATTCCTTGGAGGATGCAAGCTAGCACTGCGAGCGCAAGAGAAACGCATCTGCCGGGACGTGGTGGAAGCGTGGTGATCCCGAGAGGCTCGTGTGGATACCATAGAGAGCCTGAACACGTCAACTGTTCAGGTTTTGTGATTCGACTCAACAGTTGAGTGAGAGATCTCAACTGAAAATTAGGTATGAAATTTTCGAACACCCAGTTTACCCCGTTTCACTTGGATCCTGGAGGGTTTCGGTTAAATTCCGCTGCGCTGTTTGGCTCCCGAAACCCAACAGTGGTATCAGAGCTACTGGTGAAACCCTAAATCGGGATTGAGTGTTGAATCGCATGATGCTATGTGTTCGATTGGTTTTCGGCCATGATTAATTAGATTGATTCATGATGCATGAAACCGGAATTCGTAATGAACATATGAGATATATGAAGAAACAACACAAATTGGTTAATGAGATTAACCCGAAATAGATAGGTGTGAGATACCTATATGGATTAGGATTCATGGTTATAGCCCTTGATTGGTTGTACTTGTAAATACGGCCTGCGAGTCGTGCCTTTTCTTATCACTCTCATTGTACATTCTCTTCTCACCTTACTCCCTTCGAATGTAACTCGAGGTTTCTATTATTGATGTAATGGTGCATTATGGGCTCATCCAAGGTGGTATGTCCAAGGAGGTGACAACAAAAGGGCAGCCAAGAAAGGAAGAGAAGGAGCTTGTGAAGACTATTTTCTTTTCTTAGGCTTTTATGATATTCTCATTGGCTTGCGAATATCGCATAGTTTGGGCTATAACCATGTCACGTTTATTTCTTGTAAGCATGAGATGCATGTTTTATATTTGTATGTGATGCATGTATAAAACAACCGGAGATAACAAATTGGTGAGATCAAAAGATAAAATCCCTCAAACAAATATTAAGTCATTAAATGTGATGCCTTCCAAATGTTGGCACTCGTCAAGACTTTGATCAACATTAGGTGGGTTTGCCGAAGCAAAGCACCTATGTTCATCTTGGTAAGGCGCGATGGGATAATAGTGATATCCAAACTGCTAACTTTGGGTTCGACTTAACTAAGTCACCCTAATAGGATTAGGGACTTAGAGGCATAGAGTTGGGCTTAAGTTCATGAGATGAGCTTGGACAAGTGTTGTTCACCCAACTATCCAAGAGTTGCATAAGATGCAATTGGCAAGGAGTTGCCTACCTAAATAGCTGTAACTTAAGAGAAAAGCCAAAGCTGATCAGGTTGTAGTCAAATATGGATCTTGGCCCACTAGAATACCTTAGCGCCGAGGTGTTCCGAAATAATATCGAGGGTTATTATTTTGAGGAAAATAGTGGGAGTATCATTTAATAAAAGTCCTTATTAAATGAATTAAAATACATGAATCTTACACCGC
Source organism: Aquilaria yunnanensis (assembly GCA_039654915.1). Classification (NCBI taxonomy): domain Eukaryota; kingdom Viridiplantae; phylum Streptophyta; class Magnoliopsida; order Malvales; family Thymelaeaceae; genus Aquilaria; species Aquilaria yunnanensis. The sequence continues at coordinate 49,914,538 of CM077594.1, read as the reverse complement.
ATATTTACTGTTGTAGATAACCATGGCACAAAACACATCGACACTTTCGTTGCGATCGATCCTTGAGAAGGAAAAACTGAATGGGACCAACTTTCTCAAATGGTACCGAAACTTGAGGATAGTCCTCAAACAAGAGAGAAAGGCTTATGTCCTAGAGCAGCCCATTCCGAATGAGCCTGCTGCCACTGCTCCAAGAGCTGAAAGGGATGCTCATAAGAGGCATTCTGATGATGCTTTGGATGTTGCATGCCTCATGCTTATTACCATGGAATCTGAGCTTCAGAAGCAACATGAGAACATGGGGGCGTTCGATATGATCGAACATCTCAAAATGCTTTTCCAAGAGCAAGCTAGGCATGAGAGGTTTGAGACCTCTAAGGCATTATTTCAGTGCAAGATGTCTGAGGGAAGGCCCGTGGGTCCTCATGTGCTCAAGATGATTGGGTACATTGAGAATCTTGAGAATTTGGGATTTGCTCTTCAGAAAGAGTTGGCTATCGATGTAGTCTTGCAATCGTTGCCTGAAAGCTACAGTCAGTTCGTCATGAACTATAACATGAACGACCTTGACAAGTCCCTTCCTGAATTGCTCAACATGTTGAGAACTGCTGAGCAAAACCTTAAGAAGGCTAAGCCCATTTTGATGGTTCAAAAGGGCAAAGGAAAGGGAAAAGCCAACAAGAAGAAGGATAAAGCTAATGGAAAGTCCAATGCTAGTTCTTCTTCAGCTGCACTGAAACCAAAGGGTGGTGTGGCAAAGGAAGGGGAGTGCTTCCATTGTAAGCAACCTAGACACTGGAAGCGCAACTGCAAGCTCTATCTTGAAGAACTTGCTAAGGAAAAAGGAAGTAAGACTTCCATTTCAGGTATTCTTGTTATAGAGGCTAACTTTTCTACTTCCTCATCTTGGGTATTGGATACTTGATGTGGATCTCACATTTGTGCAAATGTGCAGGATCTAAGTAGAAGTAGAAGATTGGCCCGAGGTGAAGTGGACCTACGTGTTGGAAATGGAGCAAGGGTTGCTGCTTTAGCCGTAGGGACTTATGTTCTCACTTTACCTAGTGGATGAGTTTTAGAATTAGACAACTGCTACTTTGTGCCTACTATTAGTAGAAATTTGATTTCTGTTTCTTGTTTGGACAAGAAAGGTTTTTCATTTATAATAAAGGACAAGTGTTGTTCTATTTATTTGAATGAAATCTTTTATGGTAGTGCTCAACTTAGCAATGGGTTGTATGTTCTAGACATTGAAGATCCAATCTATAATGTGAATACCAAGAAGGTCAGATTAAATGATTCAAACCCGACCTATCTCTGGCACTGTCGCTTGGGCCATATAAATGAGACCCGCCTATCCAAGCTCCATAAGGATGGACTCTTGGACTCATTTGATTTTGAATCATATGAGACATGTGAGTCATGTTTGTTGGGCAAGATGACCAAAGCCCCATTCACAGGGCAAAGTGAAAGGGCTAATGACTTACTAGGACTCATACATAGTGATGTACGTGGCCCTATGTCTACACAAGCTAGAAGAGGTTTCCAATACTTCATTACTTTTACTGATGACTTCAGCAGATATGGCTATGTGTATCTTATGAGACACAAGTCAGAATCCTTTGAAAAGTTGAAAGAATTCAAGAATGAAGTAGAGAATCAACTCGGGAAGAGTATCAAAGTGCTTCGATCAGATCGAGGTGGAGAGTACTTGGATCGAGAATTCCTTGACCATCTGAAGGAGTATGGTATAGTATCACAACTCACTCCACCAGGTACACCTCAATGGAATGGTTTTTCTGAAAGGGGAAATCGAACTCCATTAGACATGGTTCACTCTATGATGAGTCAAGCTGACCTTCCAAACTCCTTTTGGGGACATGCTCTAGAGACGGCCGCTTTTACACTAAACCGAGTTCCATCTAAATCGGTTCAAAAGACACCATATGAGATACGGAGTGGGAGGCGTCCCAATTTGTCTTTTATGAAGATTTGGGGCTGTGACGCTTATGTTAAACGTCAATCCTCTGACAAACTAGGGCCCAAATCTAAAAAATGTCTTTTTGTTGGGTATCCCAAAGAAACAAAGGGTTACTATTTCTACAATCCCTCTGAGCAAAAAGTGTTTGTTGCTCGAACTGGTGTCTTTTTGGAGAAAGAGTTTATCTCTAAAGGAACTAGTGGGAGGAAAGTAGAACTTGAAGAAATTCAAGAACAACAAGGAGACATCGAACCTGAAATGGAACCTGAACAGACACCACAAGATGTTGTGGTTCAAGAGTCCGTTCCTATAGCACAAAGCCCACGTAGGACTGGTAGGATTCGGCGTGAGCCCGAGAGATATGGATTTCTCGTGACTCACACCGGTGATGTGATGCTCATGGATCAAGATGAGCCCACAACCTACCAACAAGCTATGTCGGGGCCTGACTCTGAGAAGTGGCTGGTGGCCATGAAATCCGAGATGGAATCCTTGTATGAAAACCAAGTATGGACTTTGGTTAACCCACCTGAAGGGGTAAAACCCATAGGGTGCAAATGGGTTTTCAAGAAGAAAACTGACATGGATGGTAATGTGATTACCTTTAAGGGACGATTGGTCGCAAAAGGTTTCAAGCAAATTCATGGTATTGACTATGATGAAACTTTTTCACCAATTGCTATGTTTAAATCCATCCGAATTTTGTTTGCTATTGCTGCACACTATGATTATGAGATATGGCAAATGGATGTCAAAACTGCATTCCTAAATGGAAAGCTACTTGAGGATGTGTACATGACACAACCTGAGGGTTTTGTCACTCCTGGGAATGCCAATAAAGTGTGCAAATTGCAAAGGTCCATTTATGGACTGAAGCAAGCTTCTCGAAGTTGGAATCTTCATTTTGATGATGTAATCAAAGAGTTTGGTTTTATCAAAAATGAAGATGAACCTTGTGTCTACAGGAAGGTTAGTGGGAGCGCTATTGTCTTCTTGGTGTTGTATGTAGATGACATACTACTCATCGGGAATGACATTCCTGAGCTACAGTCTGTGAAGACTTGGCTAGGGAAATGTTTCTCTATGAAGGACTTGGGTGAAGCAGCCTATGTGTTAGGCATCAGGATCTATAGAGATAGATCTAGAAAGCTTCTTGGCCTAAGTCAAAGTACATATATTGACAAGGTGCTAAAGAGGTTTAGCATGCAAGATTCCAAGAAAGGATTCTTGCCCATGTCACATGGTATCACTCTTTCTAGATCTCAGTGTCCGAGTACAACCGAGGAGAGAGAGCGCATGAGTAAGATTCCATATGCCTCAGCAATTGGATCTATCATGTATGCCATGATATGTACTCGTCCCGATGTCTCATATGCTTTGAGCATGACGAGTAGGTACCAATCGAACCCCGATGAAAGTCACTGGACAGCTGTTAAGAAGATCCTTAAGTACTTACGAAGGACTAAGGATGCATTCTTGGTCTTTGTAGGTGAAGATCAGCTCGTTGTAAGGGGTTACACCGATGCAAGCTTCCAATCCGATAAGGATGATTTTAGATCGCAATCTGGTTATGTGTTTTGTATTGGTGGTGGTGCTGTGAGCTGGAAGAGTTCAAAGCAAGAGACAGTAGCTGACTCTACAATAGAATCAGAGTACATTGCCGCCTCTGATGCCGCGAAGGAGGCAGTTGTTGACCCAATAGGGCTCTATTGTGACAACAATGGAGCAATCGTACAGGCTAAGGAACCTCGATCTCACCAGCGATCCAAACACATACTCCGATGCTATCATCTCATCAGGGAGATCATCGAGAGGGGTGATGTAAGGATATGTAGGACTTCGACAGACAGCAACATTGCTGATCCACTGACAAAGCCCCTTACGCAGCAGAAGCATGATAGCCATTCTAGGTCCATCGGTATTAGATACATGGATGATTGGCTTTTAGTGCAAGTGGGAGATTGTTAGTGTTGTGCCCAAAAAAGCCAATCATGAGATGATTGTATTTTTGCACATTGAGTCATGATATTTTATTGAGGCATTAATCCAGCAATTTTGTTTGTTGTTTTGTTTCTGCGTAACGTAATAAACATAATTGTAACCCTAGAATAATGATATTCTTAAACGTCCCTAGTCTAGTATTATTGTGGAGCGGGTTGCAATAATACATAATGACTAGCATATGTGGAGACTAATATGAGATATGTAGTCTACATATGGGTACAAGTGGGAGAACTTGTGTACTAGACCGACCCACCATGAGAACACTTCGTGGATCGTTATATGAGTGTCATAAGTGATTCTCATAGTGATCATGGTATATGTAGTCCTTCGACCTAAGATCATCAAGGTTCCCTACATGTGAGTCACATACTTTGATACTTTCCTTTGTTGCTCGTAACTGAGTGAACTTGAAGGAGGTCATTGGGTATGTCACATATCATGCGGAGGGATTTGTATGATCAAGATGGGATTTGTCCCTCCTATGTAACGGGAGTGATGTCTTTGGGCCCCTTGATAGAGTGAGACTTAGAAAATGCATGGCCATGCTCCGATGAGTTGATATATGATATCAATGTGATCAGTTTAAGTTAGTCTACTCGGTAATCAAGAAACCAAAGATTGGGCTATACGAGAGTGACACATTCCATGTCTTGTGCTTAGTCTTGATATCTTGGACAAAGGGACAATGGCATATATCGGTGATGATCATAAAAGTTTAGTCGATTCACCGACAATCTTGTCACTTGGGTAGCAATGATGTGTTGCTAGACACCGCTCATTGCTTATGGTCATAAATGTGATTTATGATCATTGCCAACATGGCAAGAGCCTATTGGGTCGCACACATAGAGCTATTTGGATCGTTAGAGTGCATGGGCTAATTATTTGGGTTATGATTTCACTTTAATTTCGTATTAATAATGGGCCAAGGAGTTGAGCCATTATTAAGCCCGAAATTAAATCCTAGTTGGATTAGGGCTTTGAAACCCATTAGGCTTGGAAGTTGAGTCTCACTATAAATACAACTTTAAAGTGATAAATTCGCAGGTCTCCTTGCCCTAGCCTCCCAAAAGGACAGCCGCACTCTTCTCTTGCAATTCCTTGGAGGATGTAAGCTAGCACTGCGAGCGCAAGAGAAACGCATCTACCGGGACGCGGTGGAAGCGTGGTGATCCCGAGAGGCTCGTGTGGATACCATAGAGAGCCTGAACACGTCAGCTGTTCAAGTTTTGTGATTTGACTCTACAGTTGAGTGAGAGATCTCAACCGAAAATTAGGTATGAAATTTTTGAACACCCGGTTTACCCCGTTTCACTTGGATCCTGGAGGGTTTCGGTTAAATTTCACTGCGCTGTTTGGCTCCCGAAACCCAACAGCCCTCATGCTAGAAACCAAGGAGTTTTATACTATGCCAATGCATCGCTCAACATTGCCAATGCGGCGCTACTAGAACCCGCCATCATCGGCACCCTTGTAGTATTTTGGCTATAACTTTTCACTCATGTGTCCAATTATAGCAATTCAAGATTCCATGTGAAGTTAAGAGGAAGGGATACCTTTTCTATGTTTTTCCAAAAATTGAATTAGCCTAGATTTAGCTTTATTTTTGTTCAATGTGAGGAGTCTTTTGGCCACATTAGAGCACCATTAGTCAGGTGTAATGTTTTGTACCATTGTCTTAATGTGGGAACCTTAGTGCACCTAGGTGGGTTCCGAAGAACCTAGCGAGTGAATCCTACCATGGTCATTGCGTTTCCACTAAGGTGAACAAGTAATGGTGGATAGGTATGTACCTTGATTGAATGTTTAATGCACTTGTAGCCTAGGCAAGGTTACTTGAGGCATAGGTGAATTCCTAGTGCACTATTGGTAAAGTTTTAAGGTAGAAGCTTAGTACACAAGTGACATAGGCAAGTCTAAGGAGTTGAGGCATTATATGGAGTCTTAGTATGCTTAGTGAGTTTCTTTGAACTCAAGTGAGGTGCATCCATAATGTTCACCTACAAAACAATTTATGGTAGTTTAGTTAGTAAGTTGAGCTCACTAGGACATAAAAGAGCCAAGATTGCTAGGAGCGTGTCAAGGGCCAAAACTTGCTAGGCACAGGGGTGACATTCGTGTGAGGACTAGGAAGAGGAAGGGTCCCAAAGGACTCAAATATATGTGTATATGTTAGCCCTTAGACTGCAAGCGCGTAGTAGACTTCATATATTATGTGTGTATATGTCTCCTAAGTTTTTTTCTTATGCGTTGAAGGATCCCTTACTGAGAATCGATGATTTTCATTCCTTTAGTCTGTCTTGTGCAGAATTTGGATTTATAGAGCCGACAACCATTAAGGATTATTGGGATAGACTCACAAGCAAGTATATGGGGTTTTTTGAATCTTTATGATTCTTGTTTGTGGTTTTTCTTGTTAGTTACGTTATGGTACTAACTACAGTTATTTAGTTATTTATTTGACCAACAGAGACTAGTGAAACACAAGGGAGGGCTTATGGAGCTTGCCACTCGGAGTTTGCTCTAAGGTGGGAGCTTAGTTAAACATCTCAGTAGTAAATTTTAGTGTATAGTTTTCACACACTAGTTGCCTCCAATGTTCATGTTGAGTTCTAGATTGAAGAGTCACTATTGGGTGTAAGCATAGTCTTCTTAATATGGATGTTAACACATATTGATTAATTCCACAATTTTTTTTTGTGCTTTGACTGCTTTAAAACTCAGATTTTAGTGGAAAGCTCAAACAATATTTACGACTTATTTTTATGTTTTATAACATGATTTGATAATTAAGTTAAAGCATAACTCATATATGACTACATAATAAGTTAAACAACTAAAAGCACTAAGGTTTTAACTACTGAACACGTAATCAATTAGCCAATTGTGACTAGTATGGGACCTATTGCCATAGGCTTCCTAAGCAGGCCGACAAGGGGCCATGCCAACCCCTATCGATGTAGCACTTCTGTGAGGGTGTCTATGCCGGTGTATGATCCGCACATCCCTTCATGGACTTCCTTTACTACTGATTGTGTGTATTGCTTTCTGTTTCACTTTTCCAATGGGTTAAAATGTCCTTGTCTGTACAGTTGTTCTCCAATTAGGGAGTATCCTCCTAATCTTTGCCTCACTTTTGCTACCTTTTAAGGCTTACTAAGCAAAAGGCTGCTTGTCAAGTTGTTCTTGTTGGGTTTCGGGAGGCAAACAGCGCAGCGGAATTTAACCGAAACCCTCCAGGATCCAAGTGAAATGGGGTAAACCAGGTGTTCAAAAATTTTCATACCTAATTTTCAGTTGAGATCTCTCACTCAACTGTACAGTCGAATCACAAAACCTGAACAATTGACGTGTTCAAGCTCTCTATGGTATCCACATGAGCCTCTTGGGATCACCACGCTTCCACCACGTCCCGGTAGATGCGTTTCTCTTGCACTCGCAGTGCTAGCTTGCGTCCTCCAGGGAATTGCAAGAGAAGAGTGCGGTTTTCCTTTTTGGAGGCTAGGGCAAGGAGACCTGCGAATTTCTCACTAAAAGTTGTATTTATAGTGAGATTCAACTTCCAGGCCTAATGGGTTTCAAAGCCCTAATCCAATTAGGCTTTAATTTCGGGCTTAATAATGGCTCAACTCTTGGGCCTATTATTAATATGAAATTATTGTGAAACCATAACCCAAATAATTAGCCCATGCACTCTAATGATCCAAATAGCTTTATGTGTGCGACCCAATAGGCTCTTACCACGTTCGCAATGATCATAAATCACATTTATGATCATAAGCAATGAGCGGTGTCTAGCAACACATCATTGCTACCCAAGTGACAAGATTGTCAGTGATTCGACTAAACCTTTATGATCATCACCGATATATTGTATTGTCCTTTTGTCCAAGATATCAAGACTAAGCACGAGACATGGAATATGTCACTCGCGTATAGCTCAATCTTTGGTTTCTTGATTACCGAGTAGACCAACTTAAAATGATGACATTGATATCGTATATCAACTCATCCAAGCATGGCCATGCATTTTTCTATGTCTTACTCTGTTAAGGGCCCCGAAGATATCACTCCTGTTACATAGAAGGGACAAATCCCATCTTGATCATACAAATCCCTTCGCATGATATGTGACATACCCAATGACCTCCTTCAAGTTCACTCAGTTACGAGCAACAAAGGAAAGTATCAAAGTATGTGACTAACATGTAGGGTACCTTGATGATCTTAGGTCGAAGGACTACATATACCATGATCACTATGAAAATCACTTATGGCAGTCATGTAACGATCCATGTAGTGTTCTCATGGTGGGTCGGTCCAGTACACAAGTTCTCCAACTTGTACCCATATGTAGACTACATATCTCATATTAGTTTCCACATATGCTAGTCGTTATGTATTATTACAACCCGCTCCACAATAATACTAGACCAGGGACGTTTGAGAATATCATTATTTTAGGGTTACAATTATGTTTATTACATTACGCAGAAATAGAACAACAAACATAATTGCTGGAGTAATGCCTTAATAAAATATCATGACTCAGTGTGCAAAAAATACAACCATCTCATGATTGGCTTTTGGGCACACCACTAGCAGTTCTTTGGTGGAGCTCTCCAACAATAGTCTCTGTGAATAAGGAAAGGGTAGCAACACTCAAAGTGGTAAATGGTTTCATGTGTTCCAAGGACTTAGCTCATGCGTCTGCCTAAGAATTCTTTCTCTGAAGTACCTTTTCAATTTTGATTGTGCTAAACTTTTGAATGAGTTCTTTAATCATGATATTTTTCCAACTTCAGCTCCCTTACCTTGTATTCACCTTTTAACTTCTAAACTAACAGCTGTGAGTCACTATAAGCATGTAGGGCTCTCAACCTAACCCTTCATGCAAGATGTAAGCCAGCTGTAAGTGCCTCATATTGGCAACATTATTTATGACCTAAAAGCTGAATTTCATGGCTATCACAGCCTCCATGACTTTGTTTCCTCTTAAAACTATTCCTGAACCTTGGTGCTCCATTCTTAAGGCACCATCAATGAAAAGTGACCATCTTGGTTACTCGTCCTTAGGAGCCTCTTCAACTTTAACGCTTTCTAGGAGTTCGGCTATAAAGTCTACTAGTGCTTGGGCTTTTAATGTGTTTCTTCGTTCATACATAATGTCATATTTTCCAAGCTGTACACACCACTTAGATAGTCACTCCAAATGGTCCACCCTTCTCAGGACATCCCTTAAAGGTAGTTTGCATCTTACAATGACAGTATGTCCTTAAAAGCAAGGCTGAAGTCTCCTACTAGCTGTAACCAAGTCCTATATGCCTTTTGCAAGGGGTAAAATCCAAATTTAGTCCATTAACTTTAAGGGTCATCCTAATATGGTCCCTTAACTTAAAAAGTGACTATTAAAGTCCTCTAACTCAACTCACGTGTCCTATTCTCATCCTTACCATCAGTTAAGGCATTAGTTCAGACAAAAATTGCATACATGGCACCCCAACTGCCATGTGGCATCCTCTTTTATAACAATAAGTGACGAGACTAAAAGGATAATAAATCTCATGGTGGAATACACGCAGATGAATAATCCTAAAAACCCAATACAAACTTTAACCCAATCTTCTTCTTCTTCCCCAATCTTCTTCATTGAAGAGGAGGACCACACTCTAGGTCAACCTCCGACCGCACCCACTCCTTCTTGGACCACACTCTAGAGCTATAGGGCCTTGTGGTCTTACCCATATGGAAATAAAAAAGCTACAAATGTCGTGGTCTTCACCAACAAGGTCACTGAGGAGGAATGTCGTGGCGTCACCCACCATTTGCTTAGAATAGTCAATCCCAACTTGAATTTCAACACCGCCAATTTCTGATGTGAGGCCTCTCTAGCTGTGGAATCGATCCTGGACCAGGGTCACCACCTAATCATCGTCGGAGGCTCCAATTCATACATCAAACATTTCGTGAATGATGATGCAGAATTCCAACGGAGGTACAAATGCTACTTCCTCTGGGTCAACGTGTTGCTTCCCTTTCTACATTCATTCATGTTGAAAAGGATAGACAAAATGGTGGGATCTGGGTTAATCAATAAGGCCTGACAATTTCTTGACCCAAACGATGACTACTCCAACAGAATCTAGTGGTCAATCGGACTAGACAAATTGGACCCATATTTCTTATCCAAATCCATTATTACTGACTCGACTCAAAAACAACTTTTGGAATAAGTGATCAAGAAGATTAAGGTGAACACATGTTCACTAGCTCACCGGTAGCTGCAAAAGATCCACTGACTTTACAGTCAATGGAAATGGAAAATGCATCAAATCAACAATAAAGCGTTCTTAAAGCGCAATGAGGAGGCCGAAGAAGCATGTGAGAGGCTCATGGTTGTCCTGAGCTCCTTGATCATGGAGGGATTCCTATACAAAGATCAAATACTGAGCCTCGTCTTGGCCGACTCAGCTGTCCCTACCGTGATCACCACCTCTGCAGGACCATCTGTACAAATTACCACTGTGGTGGCCGCAACCCGCTAAAGGTTAAGCCCAATAATCTTTTGGATGAACATAGTAGTGACACGTCAAAGGTAGGCAAGCTGGACTTCAACATTACATGGTCAATTACATTTTTAGTTAAAGTACATTTTGGGTCCATAGGATTATTCACCTATGTCTATTCGACCTTGAGATTTGTTATCCTTCTAGTCTTGTCACTTATTGTTATCAAAGAGGATGCCACATTGCAACTTGGGTGCCACATAGGCAATTTCCATCCGAACTAACGCCTTAACTGGCTATAGGAGCCAAAATAGAACACACGAGTTGAGTTAAGGGACTTTAATAATCACTTTTTGAGTTAAGGAACCACATTAGGATGACCCTTAAAGTTAAGCGACTAAATTTGGATTTTACCCCTTTTACAAGATTGGATATCCTACTTTGGCTCTATATAGCAACTTACTAACATAATACACTAACTATTGTTTTCTTCTATCTTCTTCCCTAATGAGGAAAGAGCTTATAGCTTTCTCACTTATCGCAAGATATAATACTAAGGCTTTGCCTTCCTTCATTGCCAAAATGTCAACAACTTCACTAAGTAGTTTTGTAATCTCTTCCCAAGCTCTTTTGCATTCCCCATTCCAGGATGGTTGTTCATTGTTAAGCCAGTTCTTGCCATTTTTAGCCATAGTTAACACTTTGAAGAAGGGGCAACATTGGTCCCCATATCCGGACTTAAATCTGCTAAGCACCGTTATTCTTCCTATCAACTATTGCAAATATTTAATTACTCTCGGCTCTCTAGAACTAAGCGAAGTCTTCACCTTTTTAAGGATGGCATCTTTGCCTCACTCTAATACAATGAAGCTGAGATTTTTTTCTAGTGGTTACCTGAATACACACTTTTTAGGGTTCAAACGTATGCCAAGTTTTTTAAATTACAAGAAGGTTTCGTATAGGTTGCCAATGTCGTCTTTTGCCTACCTAGTTTTGATGATCATATCATCAACATATGCTTCTATGTTTTTACTAATTTAATGCTCAAAGACCCAATCCATAAGCCACTGGTATGTGCCTCTTGCATTTTTAAGCCTGAAGGGCATTCTAACATAGCAAAATGTTCCTTCGTCAGTCAGGAATGCTATTTTTTCCTTTATTAGTAGGGTTCATCCAAATTTGATGGCATCCACTAAAAGCATTGAGGAAACTCAATAAGGTGTACTAAGTTGTGGAATCTACCAGCCGATCTATTGAAGGCAAAGGATATGAGTCCTTCGAACATGCACCATTTAACCTTGTGATGTCATTGCACACCTATAGCTTATGACTCCCTTTCATAGTTGCTATGACGATGATGTTAAGCCATTCAATATATTTTACTTCTTCAACCACTTTAGCTTCCAAGAACCATTGTGTTTCTTTTTAACAAAACCTTTCTTATTCAGGGCTATGTTACGTTTCTTTTGCCAAAAAGGCTTAGCATCTGTACTTACTCTAAGTCTATGCTAGATTATATTTGACTTTATCCTAGGATGTCCTTCAGCAAATAAGTGAACAATTCTCTGTTTAATTACAAAAAATATATAAGTTTAGCTTTTTCATCCTCGGCCATGTATTTCCCTATTTGAGTACTTCAGCATTGAATCTATTCTAAACACTCTTATTCTATCTTTTCCTAGTTAGTATGACTGTCCTCGGGAAGTTCCTCGTCGTCATCAATGATCTTTCCTGCATTTTGGGTGTGAACTCTAGGCAGGGCTTGTCTTGCTTTGATGAATACCTTCCTTACCTCAACCTAATCGATGAATATTTTAGTGTCACCATCCTTGGTCTCAAATGTTACCATCAAATACTTCACATCTATCCTCACATGTAAGTTGCCCTGCATATGCCTTCTGAACATGGCATTGTAAGGTGAGGATACACTGATAACGATGAACCTTGACATAGTAGAGGCAATGAGCTTTTTGCTAATTGTTACCGAAGTTCCCTTTAACATCAGGGTCAAGTTGATGCAGCCAAGCATTTAAAGCTCTATGGGCCCCACCCAAATTGTGGGTAAAGTAATGGACTTAAGCCTTTCCTTGGGAATACCCATGTTCAACAGTAAATGGGTGAATAACAAATTGACATTTGAGCCACCATCATAGAGCACTCTTTTCATGCCCCGGTTCCCAATCCCTACAGTGATTAGGAAAGGGTTATCATGAGGGAATTTTACCTCAAAGCCATCCTTTCGATCTAGCTTGTTTGTCAGACTATCAAAATCGATCAAGGCTATCTCTTTTTCCCTTATCTTCCTGTCATAGCTCTTCTAGTGGAATGGTCGGTGAGAAAGGTAAGTTCATAAATCCCTAGTTTAAATGCCTTAATTAAAAGTGAAATATAATGATCGAGTAAGTTATCCTAGGGTTAGTTGGTTTCGAGCGGTTTATGGCACTAGGTGTGCCTAGGGGCAAAATGTTCATTTTGCACATCAAAGGGTCGGGATGAATCTTGGGAGGAAAAAAATGGTATTTTATTAAAACCAAAACTGAAGTTAATCGATATTTGATTAAGTGTTAAACCAATGATTAGTATTTAGGAAAGAGGTAGTTTTGTAAGTTTTAAAAAATTTTGAGGGGAGAATGGCTTTATCAATTTAAAACTTGTGGGGATGGTTGGTTTTGGCACTATTCCCCTATCCTTCCAACTCCATTTTCTCATCCCTTTCTTCCCCTCTCCCTTTTGTTGCTTAATCCACTTTAATTTCTTGGTTTCTTGGTGAAATTGAAGAGCTTTCTTGGTGCCCAAATGGGTGGGTGCATCCTTTGTACTTGTTTTCCATGTTTTGAAGCTTGGAGGGGCATTTTTCACCTTAGGCAAGTTGATACGATCAAAGAAGGCACAACTAAGGATGGGAGCTGCTAGAACATGGAAGGAATCATATGGAGATGATGGCCAAGCTTGGATGTTGACAGACTGGCGATATTCTGGTAGAAAAATCATATCTTGAGCTAAACGTATCAGAATTGCATAATTCTTGATTCATTGGAAATCTAACATCTGGAGCTACAAATCATATGAATACCGTGAAACCCAGTTTTCACGTTAAGGAGGTCCAATTTAGCTTCAAAGTCGCGATTTACGAGTTATCGCTGGTTCAGAAGCAGTTGCAGTATTCTGGGAATATCTTTCGATTTAGAAGTCCATTTTGTGTCATTCAAGTGTGGTTTCGAAGCTAAGAAAGAGATCTACAACTTTTATGCTTTGAATTTTGAGAAATCATTGCTGCATCAAGTTCGAATTTCAGCTTGAAGTTGAAGACACAAGCAGGAACCACCCGAGAAGACTATTTTGGGGTTTTCATGGCCAATCTTGTATTTATATTTTATTTTCGTTCAAATCCTATTTAAATACATTATTTAGGAAGTTATTTAGGCTATGGAATAGTTTTAAATCATTTTGGGCAAGTGGAATACGCTGCATTTATTAAACTTGTTCAAACTAGGAATTAGAGTCCTAATTTGACTAGGATTTCCTATGTCTTTGTATCTAGGATTCCTAAGGGATTTAGGCTGCGAATTTTGCCTAGCTTTTAACCCTAGTTTAGGCCTATATAAAGGCACATATTCTGGATGTAAACATACAGAAAAATTTCGAAATAATATTGCTCTTTGGAGAGGTTTTCTCTTTGGTTCTTGGCGGACTGCCTTGGTGCACAAGTATGCTTGTGTTTTTGGAGTTCTATACTTCTCGGTTCTAATCACAGGTTGATTAGGGGTGGGGGTTTTAAACCCAGTCTTTTTGATGTCTTGTGGAGCTTGAATCTCATCTTGGGCGCGTTTCATGGTCTTTATACCATAGGGGTTCGCATCAGTTGGTATCAGAGCCACAAGTTCCATTGAAGGACATATCTTTGTGTTCTTGTTTCTCTTCGTTTTTCCTTCAATTTTGTCCAGTAATTTCGTGCTTTAATTCTCTGTTTTAATCTGTTTTCTTCTTGTTTCAGGTCTGTTCTTTTTATTCCATCCTTGTTCAAGTCTGAAAATCACAAAAACAACAAAAAGAAGTCAATCCATGTCACCTTGTGTTCTCGGTTTCTACTTGTTTGTTCTTGTTTAATTCTCGTCTTTCTGTTTTGTTTCCAGCCCTATTAATCTCTTCTGTTTTCATTGTTTCCAGCATCTTAGAGTCCAGCAAACACCAAAAAAAAGAGAAGGATCCAAATTGAGGAAGTTACGGTACAACCAACGTTGATTTCAAATTGGTTTTACGCAACCAACGTTGATTTCAAATTGGTTTCGTATAACCAACGTTGATTTCCAGTTGTGCAAATTTCAATAGTTTCTTGTCTTGGCCGAAAAGAATTCTAACTTTTTGTCTTTGGCAGCAAGGAACTTGAAGGAGAAAGTTGTTTTAGTATCAAACAGCAAGCAAAAAAAAAAAAAAAAAAAAAAGGAGAAAAGAGAAAAGAACAAAGAAAGAAAAAGAAAAGAACAAAAGAAAGAGCTTGCAAAGGAAAAGGAGTTTTCTCAAAATTGTTGGAAGTTTTTGCGCCCGAAAACCTATCCCATTGTTTTAAGCCAAAAAGCTTTCTTTGTGGTTCTTGTGATCATCAATTGCAAGGGCTTCCTAGAGTCTTTTAAAGCTTGTTTAGCCCACCTCTTTTGGAGTCAAAATAGTTCTTCGAAAATTCAGGTTTTCTTGTGTGCTTTGAGGATAGTCTTCTTAGAACTTTGAGAACTCTTTGTATAGCAATATCTCACTAACAAATTGAGTGTTTGAGTGTTCATCTTTGAGTGAAACACGTGAGGTGAGTGTTTGTGAGGATCTTTGTTATTTTCAGGAGTATGGAGGGCCAGGAGGATAGGAGGATGAAAGTGAGACACAATGAGGAGCCAACCATGAGAGAGCTTCAAGAAACTCTCAATAGACTTGTGGGGAGGATTGAGGACATTGATTTGAGATTGCCAAGGAGACCAAATCCCATCTTGCAACCAAGAAGAGGTCCAAGGAGAGAAGAACCCGAGGAGGAAGAAGGGCATTGGCATGACCATGGGCTTCCAAGGAGGGGGGAGCCAAGAGAGGATAACAACCTAAATTCCAGCAACTTTACCATTCCATCCTTCCAAGGAAGGAGTGATCCCGATGCATATTGGGAGTGGGAACAAAAGATTGAGATGGTGTTTGATTGCCATCGTTACTCCGAGAAAGAGAAGGTTAAATTGGCTACCATAAAGTTCACTAATTATGCTCTTGTATGGTGGAATCAGGATGTTACTTCTAGGAGAAGGAATGAGGAGGAGCCCATACATACATGGAGAGCCCTTAAAGCCTTGATGAGGAGGAGATTTGTGCCTAGCTACTACACTAAAGATCAACGCCTCAAGCTTCAAAAGCTAGCGCAAGGCCAAAGAAGTGTGGAGGACTACCATAAAGACTTGGAGAGGACCTTGACCCGAGCCAACATCATGGAGGATGAGGAGACCACCATTGCTAGATTCATTAATGGTCTCAATCTTGAGATTGCCAACAAAGTGGAGATGGTACCATATGTCAACATGGAGGATTTGCTTCATCATGCCATTAAGGCCGAGAGGAGCATCAAGAGAGCAAAGGCATCCAAGATGTGTCAAGGAGGAATTTCCACATGGAGAGGAGCATGGAGTAAGGATGTGAGAGAAGTGCCCAAGCCAAACATGGAGGCCACAAAAGGAGACTTGTCTCGGCTGCAACAAGAAAAGTCAATCATGCTTGTACCACTTTCACCACAACAAGTCTTTGAGGATCCAAGAAAATTTCAAAGTAAGGTTGAGAGAAAAGTAAATGAGGGGAAAGTTGAGGGCAAGAGTGATGAGGGGAAAGTTGAGAGAACAACCGAGAGTTTAAGTGAGAAGAGTGAACATGAGGGGAAGAAGAGTGGAGAGTTCCCGAGAGAAGAAATTGAGTGCGAAGTTGAGAGAAGACAAGAGTGCAATGAACCCAAGCCGAGTGAAGAGAGAAAGACCTACAGAGAAGCCATACTTTCATCTAACATAATGGAGTCTTCTTCTAGTGTTGTGTTGTCTTCTTTTCAGGAATTAAGTGGCGATGAACTACAAGAATCAAGTGAGTTGCTGCCCATCCAAGAAGTTGGTGTTCCTAATATTCTAAGGCATGTCCCATGCATTAAAACAACAAAGGAGGTTGAGAAGAAACAATTTAAGGTAAGCCCAAGTGATTTCATATGCAAAAGTTTGCCTAACGTTGTTTCTTTTCCTATGTTTCAAAGGGATGAAATTAATGCAACTCCAACCGAAGTCATTGAGTGCAAAGATGAATATTTTGTGTTTCCTACACCAAAGGAAGATACTTGGAGACTAAGTCCAACCACTGTAATGTATTTCTTCCTTACAATTAGATATGATGTGGTTTTGCATGAAAATCTCAAAGAATGTGTGTTTGCTTGCAATGTTATTTTGACAAATGGTTTTCATGAAACTAGATTAAGAGAAGGTAGTAAGAATGAAACTTTGACAAAATATGGTTTTAAAGCCTCTAATTCTCTGGTTTTGTCAAGTCATCTTTGGAATTGCTTGAGTTTCTCTAAAGAAAAATCTGTTTTGGTGTCTTTGGTTTTTGATTTTGTTTGCTTTGCATCCATGTCACATTGTTTTGTTTTGTCTCAAGTTAAATCTACTTCTTTGGAATTTTGCATGCATAAATTGGTTGTTACCCATGCATTTCATACTTCTTTGATTTTCATTTATGTTCAGCCCATTTTTGTGAGTCAATCTTTAATTTCCAGCAAGCATTTTTTTGTCATGACACATGCATTACACAAACTTTTGAGTTTTGATATTTTTGCTTTATGTCTAAACCTGAAAGTTTTTATTTTGAGTGAAAATTCTGGTTTTAAATTCAGCCTTTTAAGGAGGTATGTTGAGTCCTTTGTTTTGTGTCACATTTCATACATATTCACAATTTTTATGCATTGTGGTGCATATGCATACAAAAATAAGTTTTTTCTTGTTTCATTTAAAATGCTTAGGATTTTTGTGAAATTCGTGCATCCTAGTTTTGTTATTAGTTTAGGCCGCATTGTGTTCAATTCTTGTTTATTTGAATGGCCTATGCAAACTATTGTCTTGACATGCATAACTTGTGTGTTTCATAACTATAACACTTGTGTTAGTTTAGGTCCATTTGTTTTGAGTGCATACAGCATCCGTAAGGTAAATTATTCCTACACTTTGACTTGTTGTGAGAGTAATGTTTTTGAGATCGCAAAGGCAATGAAAGTGATGCCTAGAGTTAAGATGAAAATTGTGCAAACATTCAGATTTTTTATGCTAATTGTTTCAAGCTTTGTCTTTGATCCAGGAGGTATCATTGCATTTGGATATTGGTTCAGGTTTTGCTCAAGATTAAAGCTCCATACACAAGCATTCCATGTTATTGGTGCTTATGTGAAAGGTAAGTGCTTATGTGCTGATCATTTCATTGTTACTGATTCAATTCCCTTTTCTAATGTAGGTTTTGATTCGAGGATGAATCCTTCTAAGGAGGGGGGAGCTGATACGATCAAAGAAGGCACAACTAAGGATGGGAGCTGCTAGAACATGGAAGGAATCATATGGAGATGATGGCCAAGCTTGGATGTTGACAGACTGGCGATATTCTGGTAGAAAAATCATATCTTGAGCTAAACGTATCAGAATTGCATAATTCTTGATTCATTGGAAAGCTAACATCTGGAGCTACAAATCATATGAAGACCGTGAAACCCAGTTTTCACGTTAAGGAGGTCCAATTTAGCTTCAAAGTCGCGATTTACGAGTTATCGCTGGTTCAGAAGCAGTTGCAGTATTCTGGGAATATCTTTCGATTTAGAAGTCCATTTTGTGTCATTCAAGTGTGGTTTCGAAGCTAAGAAAGAGATCTACAACTTTTATGCTTTGAATTTTGAGAAATCATTGCTGCATCAAGTTCGAATTTCAGCTTGAAGTTGAAGACACAAGCAGGAACCACCCGAGAAGACTATTTTGGGGTTTTCATGGCCAATCTTGTATTTATATTTTATTTTCGTTCAAATCCTATTTAAATACATTATTTAGGAAGTTATTTAGGCTATGGAATAGTTTTAAATCGTTTTGGGCAAGTGGAATACGCTGCATTTATTAAACTTGTTCAAACTAGGAATTAGAGTCCTAATTTGACTAGGATTTCCTATGTCTTTGTATCTAGGATTCCTAAGGGATTTAGGCTGCGAATTTTGCCTAGCTTTTAACCCTAGTTTAGGCCTATATAAAGGCACATATTCTGGATGTAAACATACAGAAAAATTTCGAAATAATATTGCTCTTTGGAGAGGTTTTCTCTTTGGTTCTTGGCGGACTGCCTTGGTGCACAAGTATGCTTGTGTTCTTGGAGTTCTATACTTCTCGTTTCTAATCACAGGTTGATTAGGGGTGGGGGTTTTAAACCCAGTCTTTTTGATGTCTTGTGGAGCTTGAATCTCATCTTGGGCGCGTTTCATGGTCTTTATACCATAGGGGTTCGCATCACAAGTGGAGTTCATGAGGTAATTCATTATTCTTGAAGTTTTCATGTTTCTTGAGCTTAATCAAGTTTGGGTTTTGTTGGCTTTGAGTTAATTTGGTGCCATGAACCTTTGTTTATGTCTTGGAACCTAGGAACCTGGTGTAACCCTTGGAGCTTGGATTTCGATGCTTGTGGTACCTGATTGTTGCTAGTTAAAGGTTAATTGAGGTAATGGATTTATGATTCATGCATATTTGATGCCATGCATCACTTGCCTATAGTAGAATTCAAGTAGTTTTGTGAATGGTGTTAGCCGGTGGATGGTGATGAACATGGTAAACTAGTGATGTTTTAATGATTTGTGTGGTGTTTATGAACACCATAGAATTAGTTTAAATGGTGCTTTATGGCCTAGTCTAGTGCATGTGTACATGTAGGTTTGAGGTATTTTGAAGGTCTCCCTAAGGACATTGGAAGGCCTTGGAAACCACCAAAGGGGCTATTGCACAAAATCTGGAATTTCTGGGCATGAAAGAGCTAAGGATGTGTCACCAAAGGTTGGCGATGCATTGCCAAGCCCTTCATGACTAAATCAGTAAGTTTTATATTTTGGCAATACATCCCCATTGGTTGGTAATGAGTCCCCGTAGGCAAAACACATACTGCCGGCTTTAACACCCTTGCAGTATTTCACCCATAACTTTTCACTCGAGTGTCCAATTAAGGTGATTCACAATTCCACGGGAAGCTAAGAGGATGGGCTACTATTTCCATATTTTTCCAAACCTTTAATTTGGCTAGATTTAGCTTCATATTTTATTCAAAGTGAGGACAATTTTGGCCACATTAGAGCACCATTAATTGGGTGTAAAGTGACCGGGAGCCTCGCTAGGCCTTTAGGTTTGAGGTCTCAATGTTGAAACCTTAGTGCACCTAGCATGTTCCAAATAGCCTAGTGAATGAATCCAAACATGGTCATTGCTAGTCCACTAGGGTGAACCAAGAATTGGTGGATAGACTTCCTAGGCAGGCCCATGAGGAGCCATATTAATTTAGAATTAGAGCTCAGTTTGGCCTTGGTTATAGGTTTTGATTGTGAAACTAGGTCAGGTTTGCTTTTAGATGCTAAGGATTCTGGAACGGATCCTACTAGTCTAGTGTAGCAAGTAGTTGGGATGTGACCACCATCCTAGGGAGTTATTTTTATTCTTAAAGATGATGTAAGCAACATGATCTATAGGACTATGTGGGCATCGAAACCCCTAGAGTGAGGAGTACTACAATGCTGAGTCGGCTACTCTTGATGTGCCAAAACTTGAACTCACCTACTTGGGTGGGTTAGCCAACACCAAAGAGACCTAAGGATATGCTAACCTAGGAGATAAACACTTGGTTATTGAGGCTACAACACAACAAAGGGCAACACTCTCTTACTTTTCATATCAAGAGTAGGAGCTTAAGGCCACGTTTCCCGAAGACCTTGAGCTAGCATACAAAGGTGCATGAAAATCATTGAGATGGGCACTCACAAGAAGTTCAGGATGCAGTAGCTCTCGAAAGATAGTTAGATGAGCCGAAGACATGAGATTGCAAGGTAGGAGTTGGCTCATCCAGCCTGGTAGAAGCATGGGTGACATGCCTATAGTGAGAAAGTTAACCTGAGATCGAGGAACAAGAAAGGATCTTGTAGGAGAAGGGGCTTATTCAAAAGTTGACCTCAGACCGAGGAATAAGAACGGATCTTGTAGAAGACAGGGCTTATGCCAGGGTGCAAAAAGTTCATGGTTCCAAGGATGCACCTACAAACTATTTCCAATGGTCTGAGTTTTCATCAAACTAGTGTCATATTTAGGGCCGGTTAAGTTAAGACCAGCCTAGGAATTTTGTCCCCAATAGTTGTTCCCATAAGGAGTTAGCCTAATTCCACCAAAGGGGTAGTTTGAGCTTTACTTGTCTAGTCAAGTGGTTAAAGTAGGCAACTACCAGCTGGATGTTACGAGTAACGGTAGCAAACTCGAGAGCAAGTGAATGGCTAGTGTGAAGTAAGTCTCTAACCTTTAACCAGTAGTCTAATTACTTTGTTGGTAAGTTCCGGCATCAATTTATTGGAA
Organism: Aquilaria yunnanensis; assembly: GCA_039654915.1. Taxonomy (NCBI): domain Eukaryota; kingdom Viridiplantae; phylum Streptophyta; class Magnoliopsida; order Malvales; family Thymelaeaceae; genus Aquilaria; species Aquilaria yunnanensis. The sequence continues at coordinate 49,893,428 of CM077594.1, read as the reverse complement.
TATTTTTGGTTGGCTTTTTGGCTTGTTCGTAAGTCCTTTGAGAACTTGTTGAATAGCTAGGAATGCCTTTTGAGTCATTTAGTCAATGCTAGAACTCAAATCTTTGGATGAAAGTCTGGGACACTAAGGTCTTCTCAGTTGAACCTTTTAACATAATCTTGAATGGTTTCTCCATTCTTTTAACATAATCTTAGTTAGATGGGCATTTTTGCCAACAACCTACCTCCGATGAACTATTGAGCGAATGCCATAGACAATTCTAAGGATCTAGTTATCATTCCTAGTGAGAGGAAATTTTACCAACCCATGGGAAGGCCTCGAAAGGGTCACTTTGAAGCATTAGCAAAATGTGCCATCATCAACCTTATGCAATACCAAACTCCTTATATGTTTGGTCAAGTCGGCTTTGGGGTCACTCCACCCATCATAGCTTTTGAGTCGAGGTACCCAATAATCACAGGGCATAGGTGCCTCAGTTATTGCCTAGATGATTGGGAACTCATCCCCGGTGATGGTCTCAAAGAGTCTCAACCAAACAGGATTTTAGGAGACTTGTGTCATTAGCTTGTCTAGTATGTGTAAGAGTTTTTCCATCAATGCTGCAGTAGCACCTTCATCCAATATGGGAGACTATCACCTCCTTCTAGGTGAATGACTTCCTCTTCATGGATAATGGGTTTTTTTTCCTGGGGAACAAAGCTTCTTTGATTTAAACATTATTGTTCTTTTGAATGAGACTGCCTAGTCTGGTGGCTCCTGGGAGGTAGGCTATCCATTAAAGGTTCCTCATAGGGACTCTCACTACCAGTGCTCTAATTAGACAACATACGATCTTGGTTAGCATGCTCTCCTGGATGAAATGACCTATGCCCTAGGTTTGGGCATCTTTCTGGGAAGGGTGTGCTGCTATGAAACCTAGCATAAGATAGACATTGGTCTAGCTGTTAAGCCATTTTGATTATTGTAGGGAGCTGAAAGTCATGCAAGAACCCCATAGTGACAATTATAAGTTGTTCATCCTCAAGCAGTGAGGGCTCTAGGGGTAGATCTGTGGTAGCTTAGGGCTCCATCACAGACAAGGTGTTAGGGACACCTTTGTCCTTAGAATGATGGTCTTCCACCACGACGATCTGGGATTGGGTTCCCATAGTTTGCACCAAATTGTGCTCCAAGGCATCTTCTAAGTAGGACATCTTATACTCTAGAAGAATGACAGCTTTGGTTAAGTATCTGCAAGGTAAAAGATGTAGGGCCCAAGGGCTTCCCCAAAGTGTTGTCAGTGATAGAACATCTAACACACAAGTTTGCAGAGAGTGGATGAAGGAAAATAATTACAGTAAAGAGAATGGTTGAGTCTTAGATGTCTCCATGGGGAGCCTACCTAGGGTATTTATAGGGTGGTGAAATAGAAGGCCATTACACTCTACAGGATGATATCAAGACATGTAATAGGTTAGACCCAGGTGTTCCAATTTCATACTCTATAGAGGGTATTTCTAGCTGGCTCTTAGAGTGCTATGCGTAATTAGGCTCTGCTATTAGAGTAGAAGGCATGGTGGCAACTTTTGTCAGTGGTCCTGAAGGACCACATGTCTAGCCTTGTCTTTGAGGTTCCTTTAAAGTATTTCAAGGGTGCCATGAGTTCATATTACCTTCACTGTTTCTAAGGGTAAGTGGAATATTCTCCAAGGATGGTGGTTTAGGGTCCTCTCTGAAGTGTTCAGGGGTTATGGCCCTACGGCCATTAACTAGCATCACACATTACCTCAAAAGGCAAGAACCAATTTGGGGTTGCATGGTCGGAGAGGATGTTAGAAGGCTAATTAACTTATAAAAAAAGTTTGGCATTCTTAATTCCATTTGAATGGTGTATCTTTTGCAAGGAGGTTGCAAAAAGGTCTAGATTTTGCACTGTACCCTTTCATAAACCCTTTGCAAAATTCTGCTTGTCCAAAAAAAAGAGCAAACTTCCTTAACTATTTTTGGCAGATGTAATTAAGCAATGTTCCACCTTTTCTTTATCAACTTCAATTCTGTTCAAAGATACATCATGGCTTAAAATAATCCCAAAAGTACCATATAATGACATTTTTCCAATTTAGTACCAAGTCATTTTCTTCACATCTTTTTAAAAATTTTTTCCAAGATTTCAAGACAATTAACAAAGGAATTTCCATATAAGGTTAAATAATCCATGAAAACTTTAAGATATTTTTCAACCATGTCATTGAAAAAACTAACATATATCTTTGAAATGTTGTCAAGGCATTGCGTAGTTTAAAATTACATATAATTATGGTTGTTCCTTGGTCTTCAAGAGCTACTAGAATTTGATAATGACCTAAGTAGTCATCAAGAAAGTAATATATAAAAAGGATGTCTAGCTACTTTTTCTAAAATTTGATCCAAGAAAGACAAAGGAAAATGATCTTTTTTGGTGGCAAGATTCAAGTTTTTATAGCCAATGCAGATTCTTTGGCTAGATGGGATTTGAGTTGGAAAAGACTCACCTTTTTCATTTGTTACCACTGTGTTGCTATACTTCTAGGGACTACTTCAGTTGGACTAACCCATTTGCCATAAAAAATATGATAAATAATTACACCAACAAGTAATTTAAGAACTTCAGATCTTACTACCTCTTTCATGTGTGGATTGAGTTTCAATTGAGGTTGTTGATATAATTTAGCATTATGCATTATCCTCCAAATTTATCCTATGTGTGCAAATTAGAAAATTAATGCTAGGTCCTTTAATGTCCATCTAATTACACTTTTATGCATTTGAAGTAATTCAATCAACTTACCTTCTTGGTCAAGTGTGAGAGTACATCAAATTACCAATGAATAAGAAGAATTTTTCCTAATGAATGTATACTTAAATTTATTAGGCAATGGATTCAAATCTGGTGTGGGTATTTTATATTGCTCTTCATTTATGATTTGTCCTAACTCTTCAACTTTTGGTTTCCAACATGTGTTTCCTTATACTTGTGAAGAATCAAGCAGTGAACATATGTTAGAGGTATCCTAATCCATTTGCTTACTAAATTCAAATGAATTATCTAGGAAATTTTCTAGAATATCAGAGATACTCTCATTTTGAATGTAATTTTCCACAATAATATTGATGATGAAAACTTTCCTGATTTCATTTCCCTTTTCTTGTGGTTGCTTAAACAAGTTGAAAACATCTAGCTCCAATGACATATTCCAAAATGACAATTTTATCAGTCCATTCCTGCAATTAATCAAGGCATTAGAGGTTGCTAAAAATGAACATCCTAGAATAACATGTATAGAATTTTTAATTTCCTTTAGAGATGTATCCAAAACAATAAAATTACAAGATATAAGAATTTCCAAACATGGACGAACACATCTTCAATGACTTCTCTAGGTACCTTTACTAATCTATTAGCAACCAAAAGAGTTACCTCCATAGGTTTTAACTTACCTAAGTTTAGCTTTTGATGAACTGAATATGGGATTAAGTTTATACAAGCCCCACGATCAAGTAATGCTTGATCAATTTTATGTTCTACAATGAAACATGAAATTGTTAGACAACCAGGATCCATATATTTCAAAGCAGAATTATTTTGAATAACAGAACTTACCTACTCGACCGAGAAGGCTTTCTCTTTCACATTTAGTTTTCTTTTAACAGTGCACAAATCTTTCAAAAATTTTTGCCTAAGAAGGTAGTTATTCAATTGCATCCAAAAAAAGGGATACTGATCTCTAGTTGGTTGAAAATATCAAGAATTTTAGGATTGTAATTCACCTTCTTAGGAATATTTAATTCCTGAGGAAATGGAGGTAAGAGGAGATTTAATCTATACTTCACCCAGTATAGGTTCAACCCCTTCTTTACTCTTAGAATTTAACTCATCGACTCCTTCACAAGGATCAGGAATGGAGTTTTGAATAACCTTACCATTGTGAAGCATAATGATTGATTTCACTTGATCCATGGTTTAACCTTCGGGATTTAGTTCTGGTTGAGAAGGAAATCTCTCTTTCTCCTGAATGTTGACTGCCGATGCAAATTTTCCAACAGTATTTTTTAAAGTAATCATGGTTTGACTTGTTTAAGCATTGATAGACTTTTGCTTCATAATAAATGAATGCAATGTGTCTTCAAGATTTTTTCTAAAAGCAGAAACATAAGCTGCATACCCTTGAGATTTTGAAAATTCTGTTCGGTATGGGAAGGTAGCTGTGATGGTTGTGCATGATTATCACTTCTTTAACTAAAGTTTGGATGATTACTCTAACTAGGATTATAAGTCTGTGAGTAAGGATTATGGGTTGGCCCCTTAAAGTTATTCAAAGCTGTGACTTGTTCATGGAGGCATTCTTTGAAACAGGACATGGTTGGACAATTGCTAGTAGAATGGTCTTTGGTCTCATAAAGAACAAACAACTTTATCAAAGGATTTCAATTGACTAGTTTTCTTCATTTTAAATGCCTCAACTTTTCCAACTAGATATGCAAATTTTGCTTGAAGATCATTATCTTCCTCAAGATGGTAGATGCCTCTACTAGATGCAGGGGATTGAGTCATACTTCAGGCATCATAATTACCAGTGGTGCCCTAATTCTATGTATTTTTTGCTAGTAGGTCTAGGTAATTCATTGTCTTGTCAAGATCTTTTTCATCAAATGTTCCATTGCACATCAATTCTACCATTTTCCTTTCCCTGGGTGTCAAACCTTCATAAAAATGTGATACTATTCTTCATGTCTCAAGACCATGGTGTGGGCATGTGTTAAGTAAATCTTTATATCTATCCCAACACCAGTAAAAAGTTTCTTCTTGTTTTTATGTGAAAGTGGTGATTTACCTTTTGAAAAAAATTATTCTATGAGCAAGAAAAAAACTTTTTCAAAAATTGCTATTTTAGTCCACCCCATGAATTAATGGAGACTAACCTAAGATTCTATAGCCAAATTTTAACCTAATGGTGTTCATGCTATTGTTTAGGTTAGTGTATATAAGACAAACTTCCTCAAATTCTCTCAAATACAAATATAGTTTTTTAAACTCAAAGCCATGAAAAGTTGGTAAAAGTTGAATGACACCTAGTATGAAGTTAAAGTGAGATGCATTAAAAGGAAAATCTAGGCATGATGGTGCAATATTTCTTATAGGGTTAAGGGTCCTAAGTTGGTCTTGGTCATTATGTAGAGAGTCATTATTCTTTTGGTCATTAACACAATCAGCCATGTTTGAAGAAGATGAAGATTCTCTTACTAGTCTACCACTTGATTCAAGTGACCAAGCTCTCATGCGTATATAAAACAACAAAAAGAAAAATCAATATGATTAATAAGATATGTCAAAGGTTTAACCTTCCATTTAACAATAATAAAAAAAAGCAAAATAAAGAGAAATAAAATGAAAAAACTGAACTTGCAATCTTAAGAAATAAAAATAACAAATTTTCAGAAAGAAAGATTTGATGTAAGTGTGAAAAAGCATTGCTTAAAACTCAAATTCAAATCAATAGCTTAGGTTAAGGGTTATACTTTTAATATAATAGTTATGATTAATTTCGCTTGTCTTACAACGCAATTAGGATCCACACTTATAGGAGGTCTTAGTCAAGGAATTCAGTAATCAAATTCCAGAAATATTAGTTCTGAGTTAGTATTATCTTTTATTAATCCTATAATGCCAACACTTGTCAATGGGTTCAAGTCTCCATTATGCCAATATTTTTCCACAATAACTCAAGATTTTAACATATTACAGCCAAAAGAGCGATGTCTTATAGAAGGAATCAAGTAGCCTTTGTGCCAATGATTGTCTATGATGAATCAAAACTCACACTTAACAAGGAGGGTAGTTAAAATAATTTAAGAAAGTAAATGCCAATATCATTAATATCCAAGTAAATTAGCCATAAGCTTAATAGCACAAGCTTCACCCTTTCACCTTAGGAAAAAAGAAAATTAGTATCCATCATAAGAGTAAATAACTTGCATAAAAATGAAATAAATATAGATTGAAAGATTAAAGGAAGAGCATGAAGAAAGCACCTTGAACAGAGCTCCTTAGATTGAAAAATAAGAATAAGATCAAAGAAGAAATGCTAGCTTTGATATAAGAACTCTAACCTATCTAAAAATCTGCGTAATTTTGCCGTCCCCTCAGTACCAATTTATAAAGCCTTAGGGATGGGAAATGGTAAGGTAGTTGAAATATAAATCAACAAAGGTGGCTCAAATTTCTTCTACTTTTTCAACCATGGTACACATCGATTTAGCTCTTCCTCAAACCACAAGATTTGTAGATCTATTCTTCAACTTTGAAATGATAGATTGATCATTTAAAACTGATATTCGTATATCAAGTAATGATTTTTCTACTAAAACTGCTATTCAACATGTGACAAAATAGATGGTCTTATTTAAAACCATATTTCAGCAATGAAAATGATCAAACTGGGTCTTGGCATATGATGTAGAGTTAAAGAACTATGTGTTAGCTTTCATATGGCCTTAGAAGCACTTAATTCTAACATCCATAGCTCTAGATATTATTTTTCTCATGAAAGGTTACCAGATGCACAAATGCTAGAACTAATTTTGTTTGTGATCCAAATTTCGCCTCTTATATCTTTCAGTTGGGTAGGACCATGAATTGAAGACTATAGACGATTGAGGATCCAATCATTGATCCAATAAAGATTGATGGAAGCCAAGACATTTATTTTAATTTATTTTCTTTATGTTTATGTTATTATGGTTTCATTTTATCTCCTATATTTTTCTCTAGTTTTCATCTAGACATTGATATTGGAACATCGGTTACTCCTATTTTAGTTTCCTTTAAATTTGCATATGTCATAACCCTCCTAAGTACATAAGCCTAGGCTAGTTTAGATTGAAGATGAAGCTTGGATTTTGAGTGCACTTGATGCTGTGGAATTAGGCTACTAAGCCAAGAGGGCACATGGTGTCATACCGAGGGTAGGCTTACCTGGGCAGGTAAATGTGCACACTTTGAAAGCTTAAGAGGCTGTTGGCAAATTTGGAACCCTAGGGACTCAATTGTAACTTTATTCAGGTGATACATTTAAAGGAACCTTTTGCCTAAGGATTACAAGGACTCATGCACAAAAGGAGGGTTACCTAAGCTACATTTTATGCCAATTTTCTTGCCACTTGGCATGTTTAGAATTTTTTCATGCATCCATTCACCAAACTGGTTGCTAAATGGGTTTAGGATCCAAATCCAAAAGAACTAAGTGTTCTTGGTGAATTCACATTGGATTCTAAGCAAATTCTTGTGGAATTGAGCTAGAAGTGAATAATTGAGCTCAATCAATGTGTTTTTGGACTTGGGTAACCTTGGAAGACTTATTTGTAAGCTTAAAGAAGCCAAGATAAGGTTGGCAAAAAGGGGGCTATGGTATTGGTAAGAAATCATTGTGTTTCTTCTGGAATTCATGCTGATTACATTATTCAAGTAGAACACTAGGCATTTAGGTGATAGCTTGATGGCCAGATGAACCTAAAAAGCTGTAGCGGCTAGGGTTACTCTCAAGTAACTATTAATTTTACTAGCTATCTATGTTGGATGCAAGTACTAGGATTCAAGGTTGGGCCAGCTAGCTCATCTCTTGAATCTAAAGCTCTATGTTAGGATAGAAAACTAATGGAACATTAGAAATGAATATAGTTTAAGTGGGTACTTGCTAGGCCCTGTTGGCCGCCATTTGGTGCTGGTGTCTGGAGGACGTGTATTGTGTGCTTGATTGTTTGGATGTGCTTGCTGACCCCCATAGTATTACTCATTATCGTGTTGTTGTGTATATTTCTATTTTCATGTGTTTTCGTGTTATGTATGTAGGTACTTGAATAGGTTAAGTTTCAGACTTAACTATGTAGGTTTAAGCTATTTGATTCTTTACTGAGTTACGCAAATAACTCATGCCCTAATTTTAAATGATATAGGAAAGGGTATTGAAGAATGAAGTGTGGTTAGTAAAAAGGGCTTTTTGTTCGCACTTGAAAGGTATGAACACTAACCTAAGCTAATGCTCAACAGTCTAGAGTGCAAGTCTTTGTTTTAGGCAAGCTCATGAGTTTGTTCTGTTGCTTGCAGGCACTTAGTGGTTGAATGTGTGAGGACAAGTCTAAGTAGGGTGATTTGTGCTATGTATGTTATGGAAGTACTTGTCTGTTGAAATTGTGTGTTTTCAGGTGCAAACCCATGTATAAGGTGGCCTTGAGTAGGCTTAGTTTGGCTTGCATGGAAAACCTTTCTTGCATGTAAATATATGTTTTTAAAACTTTAAGACTAGGTTTCTTGGTTTTCATGCATGAATGTATGCACACTTGATGGCACTAGAGCACATGCACTTGAATTTATGCATTGGAGTTCTTGCCTTGGCTTGTAAGTTTGTGTGAGGGCTGGGGCAAGTAGGCTTCCTAGGGCACGCACCACTGTGCCCTAGTTGTGTGTTGTGATGCACTAGGCACTGTAGGGAGGAATGCTAAAGCACTTGGGTGGGCACCCAACTGCTAGTGGTAGACACGTAAGGAGGTCCTCTAGGGCGCACATGGGACACAAGCCACCAGTCTCCTAGGTATCCCTAATGCTACTCTAGGGAGCTTGCGATAGGCACTTATGGGCTAGGGCCAGTCTAGGGTGTGACATCATTTATTTCTTTTATGCTATATTTTCTGTCATCATTTTTTGTGATTGATCACCTTTTCTGCTTTTGTGGAGGCCTTGGTGTTCGGCATGAAGCTCGATCAAATTTATTATGCATCTTTTAGAATGCATACTTGCTCATCAACCAACAAAATTTTTTAGCGCAGTATTAGTTTCTATTACCTTTGTTCTTCACTTTGTTTCCTATGCTTGTACATTGAGGGCAATGTACAATTTAAGTGTGGAGCAATGGATAGCCTAGGCTCCACGTTTCATTATATTTTTAGCAAATTTTCAAATTTTTGTGATTTTTTTGAAAATTTTTAACTTTTTGGAGCTTAATTGTTTTTCAATCATATTATTGAGCATGTTTTTATTCATTGAGAGTGATTTTCAAGTTAATGTCTTGGGCTCCTAACTTGAAGATCAAGTAAGTGATTCTTAAAATCTTTCATTTATGTGCTTAATTGTTTTTAAAAATATTTTTGCAATTTACTAGCAAGCTAGTGGAAGATGGTCTTTAGAATATATTTTTGCATCAAGTATTTGTGGTTAGTACACTCTTCAAAGCATGCTAGGTTATCAGTTTATATGTTGCATTTATTGTAAGAATTAGCAGATGCTTATGTGGTTGATTGTTGAATAATGAAAAAATTGGTACGAATAAGTTGCTATTCCACTATTTCTTAGCGTTAAAGTATGTTAGGGTCTTCTCCTAAGGCAAGAGTCAATCACATCTCAAAAAATTGCTTGAGACATGAGCATGATCAAAGATCATCTTGGATTGTGTTGAGAAATGGCTTAGGTTTAGAAAGAGCTCTTGTAAGGTATACTTGTTGCAAAAATTATCAACACATGAAAAGAAACATTAAGACAATTGATTGAAAAGAAAAGAATGTGAAAAGCTCAATTATTCACCCATATCCATGGCTTTGTGGTATGAATAGTTGTGCATAGTAAGCTTTGGCTTAGTATGGTTTGTGTTTTTTGTTTTGAATGAAAAATTGATGTTTTTCTTCAGCTTCAAGAGATATGGGTTGCTAGCCTAAGAATGAATTATTTCTACTAAATTGATTTGTTTTGAAAAGTGTTAGATTGAAGGTGTTGCATGCTTAATGGTCTTGTTCATTACTCAAGGCCTTTAGAGTCTCAATCCTCTCTAATCATTCTTTTGCTCAATAATTTTTCTTTGAGTTTTTCTTAAGGGCAAGCAAGAGTTCAAGTGTGGGGGAATAATATTATATGCTTATGTTTACACATGTTTTATATATATATTTCCTTGATGCTTGCTTGTCTTTTGAAGTTTTTCTAGTATATTTTAATGCTTAATTAGTTCATTTTTTGTTTTTAGGTCATTTTTTTGCTCTCTTTGAGTTAGGAAGGATTCTATACAAGTTTGGGTGCTGAATTACATGTTATGGAAAAAATTGGAGGAAACATGACCTACATCACACTCATGCCAAATGCAATCGTGCTTGTGTTCATCCCAGACACGCCTATGTTCATTGTCATGCCCATGTTTGCCTGTAAGTAGAGTTTTAACAAGTTAGTCTGATAGAAACAAGAAAAACAAAAGGAAAATGAGGATAAAAAGTGAGGCAAAAATATAGAGAAAAAGGTGGAGGTTTAAAAGGGGAACACTATCGGAGGTAGTTCTAATGATTAACACTAACTTACTGCACATCAGATCAATGAGTCACTAGAAGGGAATCAATTCAGAGATGAAGACTTCTTTTCATAGCTTTTCTTTGTTTCTGTTGTGTTTATTTTGTGGCATGATGAACTAAATTCTCTACTCATAGTTAAAAAATATGAACCGTGGGATGATTTTTGTAATTGTTATTACTTTTTGCTTAATCAAGGGTAAAATCCATGACGCCCTTAGCTTATTTCAATGTCCTAATTGGGTACCTGGCCGTACGTTTATCCTAATGAACTGCCTTTCTTTTTATTATACATCCTATTCTAGTACTTTTCATTAATTTTACCATTAAATTGGATGAAAAATGCTAATATCTCATTTTTAACATTAAAATAAATTTAAAATAACCATTTTGATCTTCCATTTTTTCTAACCAATAATTCTAATCTCTTCCTTTCTTATACCTTCCACCACTCTACAATTTTATTATTTTCCTTCAATCTGACAAAGTCGAAAGCCGTAGGAAACACTGCCTTGTCCGTTGCTGACTTATACTCCGCCCTTTGCCACTTTTTAGATGCAATCAACCTCTGTCCCACAAATCAAGCCCTCTACTCGAACTGATTGGCTACCTATAACTCCTTCCACAAGTATAATGCCACATGAAGAAGACCATCGACTTCAAGCCCATTCTCCCCTATTGCTCCTCATTCACTCATCTCCCCTTGATCCATTATCGCTCCTCATTCACTCGTCTCCCTCTTACTCCACCATCACTCAGGGCCCTTGCTCTGCCATCGCTCAAGCCCTTTGCTCCACATTCACTCAAGCCATTGCTCCACCATCGTCCTCACTCACCCAAGAAGAAATGAGCCACTTCCATTTTTTATTTGAACATGAAATCAAAGAGCAACATGATTACAAATGTTCGATTGTTACTTGAATTCATGGTTGCTTTTTTGACTTTTTATGAATATTTTTGTGGGTTTGTTTTCTTTTATGGTTTATGTTGATTGAATTAATGGTGGGAAATAGATGGCAGGGCTGGTCGTCAGATGGTGATCGGTGGTACCATCAAGGTGACTGGCTTTCTTCTTGCTTGTTACTGACCCTGTGATGAGTCTTTTCTAAGGGACAGTCTAACATAGTGAAAGGCCACATCTTATGTCTCTTGATGCTGAGAATGATTCATGTGTCTAGGTAGAAAGAGAGGAACTTTTAATTCAAACAGAAGCACTCGCTGAATTAGTAGGGGTGGGGGCAAAGATGAGAGGTAGGGTTTTCGACGGTTGGAGTGAAGAGGAGCCCAATTGATTTTAGTAAAAAATTTAAGGGTTAGAATTAATAATTCAATAAATTTTAGGACTAAAGTTGTTATTTTAAATTTATTTTGGCAATTTTTAATGCCATGTCAGCATTTTTCATATGATTTAATAGAGAAATTAATAGAAAATAAATGATTAAGATGTAGAATAAATGGAATGGAAGCTCGCTAGGACAAACTTGAGGTCGGGTACATGATTTGGACACAAAAATAAGTTACATGACCCTCCCATCGATTTTATCCATTTAACATAATTATGGTTTTCTTGCAATCTTTCCAATGTGCTTTGTTTGATTGATTTATAGTTGCTAGGCTTTTAATTGAATGTGAGATGATGAACATATGCAGGTAGTATCCAGTATGTTTATTGTGGATCACCATTGGGTAGAAGTGATGTTTTTAATACTGAGAATAATATGTGTGATATAATACCTCTAAAATAGGGTGAAACCTAGTAGTTGAGTCGTAGGTCTAGTAATGCATTCTTAGGTAGTGATATAAGACTAGCCACCCTATCAGTGACTTAAGAATAGAGGGTAGTGAATTAGAATAAAAAGGAGCCAATCCAATTTATAAAGTACTCCACTGTCCAAGTTAATCATACTCTGGTTAAACCAAAGTAAGAACAACACAATAGATTTTTAGGTAAATTCAATTCTAAGTATGGCATATCTTATTGTTGATTGTCTAATTTGTTTTCCCTTGCCAGTAGTTAGTTGTGTAGTTATTTTTATTGCATTGGTTAGTTTAGTTAAAATATAGTTAATTAATGAAACAAACCTTTAATTTCCAATTAGACAAAGGAGAAAGGTTGAGTCCAGTAGACAACTTTATTCTTTTCAAAATATGATCTTGATACTTGGCACTGCTATACCTTGATGATAGGTGTTCTTGCCTACGAGTTCATGTATTCATAAGTACAAAAAGATTTGACACATCCATGTTAGTCATTAGTGTAGTAGGAAGAGTTTTTGTCGACTAGAAAAACTCATCTCCAATCTATAAGTGTTTGAATTTCATCCAAGTTATGAATGTTTGTGGACGTTTCTATTCTAACGGAGTTGTCAACCAGTTCTAACCAAGTTGTCAATGTTTCTATTTTATCCAAATTGTTAATCTATCTATTCTAACTAAGATGTAAATGATTCTATTCTGCCAAATTTGTGAATGCTTCTATTTTAACCAAGTTTTTAGTATTTCTATTCTAACCAAGTTGTGAATGTTTCTTTTCTAACCGAATCAGGAAAGTTTCTACATTAGCCAAGTTGCAAAAATTTCTATTTTAACCAAGTTGTGAATGTTTGTGAATTTTTCTAATCTAACCAAGTTGTGAATGTTTCTATTCTAACCATGTAGTCAATGTTTCTACTATTGCCAAGTTGTGAATGTTCCAACTCCAACCAAGATGTGAATGTTGCTATCTGAACGAAGTTCTAAATGTTTATACTCTAACAAGTTATGAAAGTCTCTGTTATGACCAAGTTGTAAATATTTGTATTCTTACCAAGTTATGAACCTTTGTAACCTAAACATGTTGTGGATGTTTGTGACTGTGCTATTCCAACCAAGTTGTTACAGCTTTTGAATGTTTTTTAATGACAGCCAAGTTCTAAATGTTTGTGAATGTTTCTATTATAATGAAGTTATGAATTTCTCTATTCTTACCATGTTGTGAATGTTTTTATTCAAAACAAGCTATGAATGTTACTATTCTAACTAAGTTGTGAATGTTTCTACTAAAACCAAGTTGTAACTATTACTATTTTAACCAAGTTGTGAATGTTTCTATTCTAACCAAGTTGTGAATGTGTCCCTTTTAGCCACATTATCGATGTTTGTGGCTATTTCTGTTCTAATCAAGTTATGAACGTTTCTATTTTAACCAAGTTATGAATGTTTCTATTCTAACCAAGTTGTGAACGTTTGTAACTACTTCTATTATAACCAAGTTTTGAATGTTTCTATTCTAACCAAGTTATGAATGTTTGTGAATGTTTCTATTCTAACCATGTTGTAAAGCTTTCTATTCTAATCAAGTCATGAAAGTTTCTATTTTAACCATTTTGTGAACATTTGTTCATGTTTCTATTGTGACCAAGTTGTGAATGAATCTATTTTAGCTAAGCCATAAAGGTTTCAATTCTAACCAAGTCATGAATGATTTTATTCTAACCATGTTGTGAATGTTTCTATTCTAACCACAATTTGAATGTTTCTATTCTATCTAAGTTGTCAATGTTTCTATTCTAACCAAGTTAAGAACATTTGTGTTTTGTCTAACTTGTGAATGTTTATGTCTTATCCATGTTGTGAATGTTTGTAGATGTTTTTACTCTAACCAAGTTGTGAGCATATTCTTAACAAGTTTTAAATATTTCTATTCCATCTAAGTTGTGAATGTACCTATTCCAAAAAAATTGAGTGTGTTTCTATTCTAACCATCTTGTGAATGTTTCTATTCTATCCAAGTTGTGATTGTTTCTATTCTAACCAAGTTGTTAATGTTTGCTAATGTTTATTTTCTAACCATGTTGTGAAAGTTTCTATCCAAGTTGTAATTGTTTCTATTCAAACCAACTTAAGTATGTTTGTGAATGTTTTTGTTCCTACCAAGTGGTGAACATCTTTACTCTAACCAAGTTGTGAATGATTTTATTCTAACAAAGTTGTAAATGTTTTTACTCTAACCAAGTTATGATTGATTTTATTCTTTCCATGTTGTGAGTATTTGTGAACATTTCTATTCTAACCCAGTTTTGAACCTATTCTAATCGAGTTATGAATGTTTCTACTCAAATGAATTTGTTAGTATTCCTATTCTAACCAAGTTGTGAATCTTTCTTCTCTAACCGAGTTTCTATGTTTCTATTCCAACCAAATTATGAATGTTTATGAGTGCTTTTATTCAAAGCAAGTTGTGAAAGTTTCCATTCTAATAATGTTTGTGGATATTTCTAATATAACCAAGTTGTGAAAGTTTCTATTCTAACCATGTTGTGAATGTTTCTATTCTAACGAAGTTATGAATATTCCTATTCTAACTAACTTGTTAATGTTCCTATTCTAAACAAGTTGTAAAAGTTCTTAACCTAACCAAGTTTCGAATGTTCCTATTTGAATCATGTTCTAAATGTTTCCACCCTAACCAAGTTATGAAAGTTGCTATTCTAGCCATATTTATAAATGTTTGTAACCTAAGCAACTTGTGAATGTTTGTGACTATTTCTATTCTAACCAAGTTATGAATGTTTCTAAATGTTTGTGATTGTTTTTACTCTAACCAGGTTGTGAATGTTTCTACCTTAACCATGCTATAAATGTTTCTATTAGAGCTAAGTTGTGAATTTTTTATTGAAACCTTATTATAAATCCTTGTGAATGTTTCTGCTCTAACCAAGTTGTGAATGTTTTTATTCTAACCATGTTTTGTGTGAATGTTTCTATTCAAATAAATTCATGAAAGTTTCTATTCAAATAAAGTCATGAAAGTTTCTATTATAAGCTAGTTGTGAAAGTTTCTATTCTGGCAACATTGTGAAATTTTCAATAATAACCATGTTGTGAATGTTTCCATTCTAACCAAGTTCTGACTGTCACTATTAGAACCAAGTAGTTAATGATTCTATTTTGTCGTATTGTGAATGTTTGTTATAGCTTCCATTCTAACCAAGTTGTAAATGTTTATATTCCAACCAAGCAATTAATATTTCTATTCTATCCAAATTGTGAATTTTTCTATTATAACCAAGTTGTTAATGTTTGTGGATGCTTCTTTGCTAACCAAGTTATGAATCTTTCTATTCTAATGAAGTCATGAATCTTTACAATTGTTTCTATTCTAACCAAGTTGTGAATGTCTCTATTCTAACCATGTTATGAATGTTTCTGTTCTAACAAAGTCATGAATGATTATGTCCTAACCAAGTTCTGAAAGTTTGTAACTATTTCTATTCTAACTGAGTTATGAATGCTCACATTCTATCCAAGTTGTAAATGTTTCTATTCCTACTAAGTTGTGAATGATTCTACTCAAACCAAGTTATGAATGTTTCTATTTTAACTGTTTTATGAATGTTTTTTCCCTAAACAAGTTATGAATGTTTCTATTTTAGCCAAGTTATGAATATGAAAGTTTTTATTGTAAACAAGTTGTGAGCCCATTCTTGCAAAGCTATGAAAGTTTTTATTAAATCCAAGTTATGAATCAATACATTCTAAGCAAGTTGTAAATGTTTTTTATTCTAACAATGTTGGAGTGTTTATTTTCTTAGCAAGCTGTGAATGTTTTTCTTCTTATCATGTCACAAATGTTCCTACTTTAAGCAGTTCATTTTCTGAACATTTCTATTGTAACAAAATAAAGATTGTTTCTATTCTAACCAGGTTGTGAATGTTTCTGTTCTAATAAAGTCGTTAATGTTTCTACTCTAACTAGGCTGTAAATGTTTCTATTGTAACCAAGTTGTGTATATTTTGAATGTTTTTATTCGAATCTCATTATAAATGCTTGTGAATGTTTCTGCACTAGTTAAGTTGTGAATGTTTTTCTTCTAACCTCATTGTAAATGCTTGTGAATGTTTATGCTTTAACCAAGTTGTGAATGTTTCTGCTTTAACCAAGTTGTGAATGTTTCTATTCTAATCAGTTAGTGAAAGTTTATATCATAAGCTAGTTCTAAATGTTTCTATTCTAGCAACAATATGAATTTTTCAAGAACAATCATGCTTTGAATGTCTCTACTCTACCCAAGTTCTAATTATTGCTATTATAACCAAGTCATGAATAATTCTATTTTCCCATGTTGTGAATGTTTGTTATTGCTTCTATTCTAACCAAGTTGTAAATGTTTATATTCTAACCAAGCTATGAATGCTTCTATTCTAACCAAATTATGAATGTTTCTATTACAACCAAGTTGTTAATGTTTGTGGATGCTTCTATGCTAACCATGTTGTGAATCTTTCTATTCTAACCAAGTTATGAATGTTTGTGATTGTTTCTATTCTAACCAAGTTGTGAATGTCTCTATTCTAACCATATTATGAATGTTTCTATTCTAACCAACTCATGAAAGTTTATATCATAACCAAGTTGTGAAAGTTTGTAATTGTTTCCATTCTAACTGAGTTATGAATGTTTATATTGTAACCAAGCTGTGATTGTTTCTATTCAAACCAAGTTGTGAATGTTTCTATTTTAACTCTTTTATGATTTTTTTTTCTTAAAAAAGTTATGAGTGTTTCTATTTTATCCATATTATGAATGTAAATGTTTTTCTTGTAAACGTGTTGTGATCCCATTCTTATAAAGCTGTGAATGTTCTTATTTTATCTAAGTTGTGAATGTATATATTCTAAGGAAGTTGTAAATGTTTTTATTCTAACCAAGTTGGAGTCTTTCTATTCTAACTAAGCTGTGAATGTTTTTCTTCTAATCATCTCACAAATTCCTACACTGACCAGTTCATTTTGTGAACATTTCTATTCTAACCAAGTTATGATTCTTTCAGTTCTAATAGTGTTGCACATGTTTCCATTCTAACCAAAAAATGATTGTCCCTATTCTAACAAGGTTGTTACTGTTTCTGTTCTAATGAAGTCATGAATGTTTCTACCCTAAGTTATGAATGGTTCTATTATAACCATGTTCTGAATCTTTTCAATGTTTTTATTTGAACCTTATAACAAATGCTTGTAAATGTTTCTGTTCTAGTTAAGTTGTGAATGTTTTTATGCTAACCTTGTTGTAAATGCTTGTGAATGTTTCTGCTCTAACCAAGTTGCCAATGTTTCTATTCTAACAATGTCTTGTGTGAATGTTTCTATTCTAATCAAGTAGTAAAAGTTTCTATTATAAGCTAGTTGTGAATGTATCTATTCTAGCAACATTGTGAATTTGTCAATAATAACTATGTTGTGAATGTTTCTCTTCTAACTAAGTTCTGACTGTTACTATTATAACCAAGTTGTGAATAAGTCTATTTTTCCATGTTGTGAATGTTTGTTACTGCTTCTATTCCAACCAAGTTGTAAATGTTTATATTCCAACCAAGCTAAGAATGTTTCTATTGAAACCAAATTATGAATGTTTCTATTACAACCAAGTTATTAATGTTTGTGGATGCTCCTATGCTAACCAAGTTGTCAATCTTTGTATTCTAACCAAGTTATGAATGTTTATGATTATTTATATTCTAACCAAGTTATGAATGTTTATGATTAATTTATATTCTAACCAAGTTATGAATGTCTCTATTCTAACCAAATTATGAATGTTTCTGTTACAACCAAGTTATTAATGTTTGTGGATGCTTTTATGCTAACCAAGTTATCAATCTTTGTATTCTAACCAAGTTATGAATGTTTGCGATTATTTATATTCTAACCAAGTTATGAATGTCTCTATTCTAACCATATTATGAATGTTTCTGTTCTAACCAAGTCATGAGTGTTTATATCCTAACCAAGTTGTGAAAGTATGTAATTGTTTCTATTCTAACTGAGTTATGCATGTTTACTTTCTAACCACATTGTGAATGTTTCTATTCTTACCAAGTTGTCAATGATTCTACTCAAACCAAGTTGTGAATATTTCTATTTTAACTCTTTTATGAATGTTTATTTTCTAAACAAGTTGTGAGAACATGTCATGAATTTGAATGTTTCTATTGTAAACATGTTGTGAACCCATTCTTACCAATCTATGAATGCTTTTAATATATCCAAGTTCTGACTGTATATATTCTTAGCAAGTTGTAAATCTTTCTATTCTAGCCAAGGTGGAGTGTTTCTATTCTAATTAAGCTGTGAATGTTTTTCTTCTAACCATGTCACAAATGTTCCTATTATAACCAACTCATTTTGTGAACATTTCCATTCTATCCAAGTTGTGATTCTTTCAATTCTAACAGAGTTGTGAATGTTTCAATTCTGACCAAGTTACAAATGTTTCTATTCTAACCAAGTAATGCTTGTTTCTATTCAAACCAGGTTGTTAATGTTTTTATTCTAGTGAACTCATGAATGTTTCTACTCTAACTAAGTTATGAATGTTTCTGTTGTAACCAAGTTATGAATGTTTTGACCATTGATGTTTCTATTCTAATCATGTTTTATGTGAATGTATCTATTCTAATCAAGTAGTAAATGTTTCTACTATATGCTAGTTGTGAAAGCTTCTATTCTACCAATAACGTGAATTTTTCAATAACAATCATGTTGTGAATGTTTTTAATCTAACTAGGTTCTAACTATTACTATTATAAAAGAAGTTGAGAATAATTCTATTTTGCCATGTTGTGAATGTTTGTTATTGCTTATATTTTAACCAAGTTGTAGACGTTTAAATTCCAACCAAGTTATGAATGTTTCTATTCCAACCAAATTATGAATGTTTCTATTATAACCAAGGTTTTTGAAGTTTATGGATGCTTCTATGTTAACCAAGTTGTGTGTTTTTCTATTCTCATCAAGTTGTGAATCTCTATATTCTAACCAAGTTATAAATGTTTTCAATTGTTTCTATTTCCAACCAAGTTGTGAATATCTCTAATCTAACCGTATTATAAATGTTTCTGTTCCACCAAGTCATGAATGTTTATTTCCTAACCAAGTTGTGAAGGTTTGTAATTGTTTCTATTCTAATTGAGTTATGAATGTTTACATTCTAACCAAGTTGTGAATGTTTTATTCGAACTAAGTTGTGAAAGTTTCGATTTTAACTCTTTTATGAATGTTTTTTTTTCTAAAAAAATTGTGAGTGTTTCTATTTTATCCATGTTATGAATGTGAAAGTTTATCTTGTAAACAAGTTGTGAACCCATTCTTACCAAGTTGTCAATGTTTCCATTATATCCAAGCTATGAATGTATAATTTCTAAGTAAGTTGTAAATGTTTTTATTCTAAGCAAGTTGGAGAGTTTATATTCTAACCATGTCACAAATGTTCCTATTCTAACTAGTTTGTTTTGTGAACATTCTTATTCTAACCAGGATATGATTGTTTCAATTCTAACTGTGTTACGAATGTTTTAATTTTGACCAAGTTATGAATGTTTATATTTTAACCAAGTAATGATTATTTCTATTCTAACCAGGTTGTGAATGTTTCTATTCCAATGAAGTCGTGCATGTTTCTACTCAAAGTAAGTTATGAGTGTTTCTATTGTAACCAAGTTGTGAATACTTTTAATGTTTTTATTTGAGCCTCATTATAAATGCCTATGATTGCTTCTATTCTAGCTATGTTGTTGTTGTTTTTATTCTAACCTTATTATAAATGCTTGTGAATGTTTTTGCTCTAACCAAGTTGTGAATGTTTATATCTAACCATGTTTTGCTTGAATGTTTCATTCTAATCAAGTAATGAAAGTTTTTATTATAAGCTAGTTGTGTTTGTTTATATTCTAGCAACATTGTGAATTTTTCAATAAAAACTAGTTTGTGAATGTTTCTATTCTATCCAAGTTCTAACTGTTAGTAATATAACCAAGTTGTAAATAATTATATTTTGCCATGTTGTGAATGTTTGTTGTTGTTTATATTCTAACCAAGTTGTAAATGTTTATATTCAAACCGAGCCACGAATGTTTCTATTCTAACCAAATTGTGAATGTTTCTATTACAACCAAGTTGTTAACATTTATGGATGCTTCTATGTTAACCAAGTTATGAATCTATCTATTGTAACCAGGTTATGCATGTTTGCGATTGTTTATATTCTAACCGAGTTGTGAATGTCTCTATTCTAACCATATTATAAATGTTTTTGCTCTAATCAATTCATGAATGTTTATATCCTAACCATGTTGTGAAAGTTTGTAATTGTTTCTATTCTAACTGAGTTATGAATGTTTACATTCTAATGAAGTTGTGAATGTTTCTATTCTTATCAAGTTATGAATGATTCTTCGCAAACCAAGTTTTGAATGTTTCTATTTGAACCAAGTTGTGAATGTTTCTATTTTTAGTCTTTTACAAATGTTTTTGCTAACAAGTTGTAAGTGTTTTTATTTTATCCATGTTATGAATGTGAATGTTTCAATTGTAAACAAGTTGTGAACCCATTCTTCCCAAGATGTGAATGGTTTTACTATATCTAAGTTGTGAAAGTATACATTCTAAGCAAGTTATAAATGTTTTGATTTTAACCAAGTTAGAGTATTTCTATTCTAACCAAGCAATGAATGTTTCTGTTCTATCCATATCATAAATGTTCCTATTCTAACCAGTTCATTTTGAGAACGTTTCTATTCTAACCAAGTTGTGATTGTTTCAATTCTAACAGTGTTGCAAATGTTTCAATTCTAACCAACCTATAAATGTTTCTATTCTAACCAAGCTATGAATGTTTCTACTATAATGAAGTCTTGAATATTTCTACTCTAAGTAAGTTATGAATGTTTCTATTGTAGCCAAGTTGTAAATATTTTGATTGTTTCTAGTCGAACTAGGTTGTGAATGCTTCCATTCTGATTGTGTTGTGATTCTCTTTATTCTAAGTAAGTTGCGAATATTTCTGTTCTGAACAAGTTTTGAATATTTCTTTTCTAATCATTTTGTGAATGTTTCCTTTTTCTCCAAGTTGTAAATGTTTGTGAATGCTTCAATTAAAATCATGTTGTGATTGTTTCTGTTCTATCCATGTTGTGAATGTTTTTATTCTTTCTAAGTTGTGATTTATACTATTTTTTCCAAGTTATGAATGTTTATGCTCTAACAAAGTCATGAATTTTTCTATTCTAACCAAGTTGTGAATGTTTCAATTCTAACCAAAATCTAAATGTTCTGTTCTAACCAAGTTATGAATGCTTCTATTCTACGTAATTTTGTAATCTTTCAATTCTGAGCAACTTGTCAATATTACATTCTAACCAAGCCATGAATACTTGTGTATGTCTCTATTCTACAAAAGTTGTGAATGTCTATGAATACTGCTATTGAATCCAAGTTGTGAATGTTTCTACTCTAGCTATGTTGTGAATGTTTCTATTCTAACTAAGTTGTAAACGACACTTTTCTATCCAAGTTATGAATGTTTCTATTCTAACAAAGTTGTGAATGTTTTTATTCTGACTAAGTTGTGAAAGTTTATATTTTAACTAGGTTGTGAATGTTTTTATTCTAACCAATTTGATAATGTTTCTATTCTGAACAAATTGTAAATGTTTCTATTCTAATCAAGTTGATAGTAATTCTAGGTTGACCAAGTTGTGAAAGTTTCTATCCAAACCAAGCTGTGACTTTTTGCAAATGTTTCTATTCTCAATTACTTGTGAAGCTTGTGAATGCTCCTATTCTATCTATGTTCTTAATGTTTCTGACTAAGTTCTGAATGTACCTATTCTAACCTAGTTTTCAATGTTTCTATTTTAACCAACTTCTGAACGTTTTTAATCTAAGAAAGTTGTGAATGTTTTATTCTAACGAGGTTGTGAATGTTTCTATTATAACCCAATTGTGAATGTTTCTATTCTAACCATGATGTGAATGTTTCTTTTCCAACCATGTTTTGAATGTTTCAATTTTGACCAAGTTATGAAAGTTTTTATTCTATCTTGGTTAAGAATGTTTCCATTCTAACCAAGTCATTGGTGCTTCCTTTCTAACCAAGATGTGAATATTTCTACTCCAATGAAGTTGTGAATATTTCTATTCTAACTAAGTTGTGAATGTTTCTATTTAAACCAATGTGCTAATGTTTCTAACCTAATCAAGTTGTGAATGTTTGAGAATGTTTCTATTTCTAACCAAGTTGCGAATGTTTCTAAATGCTTCTCTTTTAACCAAATTGTGAATGTTTCTATTCTAACCAAGTTGTGAATGTTTTTGAATGTTTCTATTCAAACCAAGTTGTGAATATTTCTATTCTAATCATGTTGTGAATGTTCGTGAATGTTTTGATTCTAGCCAAGTTGTGAATGTTTGTGAATGTTTCTATTCTAGCCAAGTTGTGCATGTTTGTAAATGTTTCTACTTTAACCAACTTGTGAATGTTTCTATTATAACCATTCTATAAGTGTTTCGATTGTATCAAAATTGTGGAAATTTCTAATCTAACAAAGTTGTAAGTATTTCTATTTTAACAAATTTATGAGTGCTTGTGAATACATCTATTCTAAGCGAGTTGTGAATATTATTGTACAAAACCAAGATGTGAAAGTTTAAACACTAACCAAGTTATGAATGTTTCTATTCTAACCAAGTCAAGAATGTTTCTATTCTGACCAAGTTGTGAATATTTCTATTTCAACTAGGTTGTAAATATTTCTATTTTGACCAAATTATGAGAGTTTTTATTCCAACAAAATTGTGAATGTTCATATTTCTAACCTAGTTATGATTGTTTCTATTTTGATCAAGTCATGAATGTTTCTGTTCTTACCACATTATGAATGTTTCAATTCTAACCAAATTGTGAATATTTCTATTCTAACTAAGTTCTAAATGTTTCCATTCTTACTATGTTATGATATTCTCACCAAGTTGTCAATGCTTCTATTCTAACCAAGTGGTAAATATTTCTATTCTAACCAAGTTGTGAATGTTCCTTTTCTAACCAAGTTGTGAGAACCAAGTTATGAATGTTTCTATTCTAACCAAGTGGTAAATATTTCTATTCTAACCAAGTTGTGAATGTTCCTTTTCTAACCAAGTTGTGAGAACCAAGTTATGAATGTTTCTATTCTAACCAAGTTGTGAATGTTTCTATTGTAGGCTTGTTGTGAATTTTTTTATCCTTTTTTCTGAATGTTGTTACTCTGACCAAGTTGTGAATGTTTTTATTCTAATAAAGGTGTGAATGTTCCTATTCTAACCAACTTGTGATGTTTCTATTCAAACCAAGTAGCAAAAATTGTTAACCATGTTTTGAATGTTTCTAATCTATCCAAATTGAGAATATTTCTATTGCAATCAAGTTGAAAATGTTTTGAATGTTTTTTTTTCTCACAAAATTGTGAATGTTTCTATTCAAAACAAGTTGTGAATGTCTTTATTCTAACCAAGTTGTGAATGTTTCTATTCTAAACAAGTTGTGAATGTTTCTATTCTAACCAAGTTGTGAATATCTCTATTCTATCAAAGTTATGAGTGTTTCTATTCTAACCAAGTTATGAATGTTTCCAACCTAACCAAGGTATGAATGTTTGTGAATATGTCCATTCTAACCAACTTGTGAATCATTGTCGACATTTCTATTGTAACCATACCATGAATGATACCACCTCACAAAAATGAGAGAATTAGAAGTGTGGCATAATGGTCAAAAAACCATTATATTGTGTAATTCTCTTCATAATGACTGAACTATGTGGGGTAAAAGGTATAATGAACACCTCCTTAAAAGTGTTCTATGTTGGTAACTTGACCTTCAAGAAAAGCCTTAAGGATTGCTTGTTTTTCAAGTAACCTATGGACCTTTTTATAAGGTTTTGGAAATTCAGGCACTTAATTGCAAAACTCTTAAGAAAGAGCTTTGGAGAGTTATGAGAAAGATATGAATGGTATGAAAGTGCAATTGGAGGACCAAATTGCTTACAGAAAACAACTAAGGACAAAGAAAACACAAAAAGGCATAAAAGACCTAAGTGTTCTATTTTAGGTATTAGGACGTGTATGTCTTTGACTTAAATGAAATGGTGAAATTGTGGGGTTATCCCACCTAAGGAGGGGCTACTAAAGCAAGATAAGGATGGTCAAATGTGGGCCAAGAGATTAAGACTAAGAAACCACAGTCTTGTAGCAAGGAAAATGACATCAGACAAGGTTAAGACTACTTAAGTGTGTTTAGTGTACTTTTGACCATTTAAGTAGTCAAGACCACCTTTTCTTCTCTCATATTTAGCCATACCAGCCAAGGAACACATCCCACCCTTCTCCACACTTCCTTCATAGCCACCATACCTTCAAACTTAAAGCTACTTGAAATTGAAGGCAAGAAAGGGCAATTTGAAGCTATGTGGTGCTAAGACTTGAGTGCACCTAGGATTAAGCTCCAATTTCAGCATACCCATCAAGGTAAGGGTTCACTTGTTCTCATGGATTGTTTATTGTATTTTCAACCATCTATGGAGCTAGGGCTAAGCTTGGAAGAGAGCCATGGGCTTGATGAACCAAGCTTAGTGAGAGGAGTGCATTTATTGAAGGTTTTGTGACTAGTGTTAAATACACAATGATGGCAATGAAGTGAGGGTTTCAAGATCCCAAAGTTAGTACTAACTAGTGTTAAAATCCTCCTAAGACCAAGCATTAGCTTGAAGAGGGATGCCATAGTGATTTACTTAAGTTTGTTGCATGTTTTATGGACTAACATATGGTTTATGTTGCTGCCGCATTTCATATGTTTCCTGATTCTAAATGGCTGCTACATTTGATTGTTATATCTTGTATATATGCATTGTGGTTTTATGTTTTAGTTAATTTGGATGTAGGTTTTAATGAGGGTCACATTTCCTTAAGAAACCAAGTGTTTCCCTTACTAAGTTTCACAATGAAACCTACTCCTCTCAATTCTACCATTTCAGGTCCAGCAGAAAGATCACATTCAAACTGAAATTTTTACTTTCATTTTTTATTTGAAATTTCAGGTACTTAAACTTCCATGTGTCTAGTTGTGATCTGAAAAGTTTGGTGATTTTAGGAGCACATTTGGTATTTTTAGTGATGGTACTTATTGTATTATTCAGCAGTTGTCTAGCATCCTGTTTCTGGAGTCCATTGGGTCTCAGGCACTTCTATAACTTAGGTGCATATTTAGCTGAGTTAAGACCATTTTGTAGTGCATGTATGAATTTCATGTAGTGTATGTAAAATGAGACAAGTATGTGAACATTTGAGTAATGTTTTGGCTATGTATGTGATGTGGTGCAAAGCTGCCTAAGTGTGAATGATAGGCTGCTTACTTGTAAATTCTATTTTAGCCACATAAATTTGCTAGATTCAAGAGAACGTATTTCCCATGCCTATTGGACATATATGGGTTAGCCTTGGAGGGCTTTCCCCTTGTGAATGAACTATGGGTAAAATCGTCATAAAGTGACCAGAATTTTGACTCTAAACTTAAAGTCCTATATCTACCTATGTAGTAAGAATCTTGGTGTGAACTTTTAACCACACCTAAAGCACATCTACTTGTTGAATTGGGATTGGAATTTGGAGCCCTATAGCCAAAGAAATGACATTGCAAAGTTGGCTAAGTTACTATTCATTTGGTTAGAATTTTATAACCAACTACAAAAATCTATAACTTGGCCCATAGGTGGGATATTGATGTAAAACAAAATTCCTTGGTTTGCTTAAAGACTCTACTTGATAATGAAGAAAATAAAATAGGTGGTTACATGGCTAGATTAATACAGTTTTTTAGAAGAACTTTCAGGTGCAGTGACTGGTCACTTACACTTAATAAGATTGCCTAATGTGTGGTAGCCAAGATTAAGACTTGTGCTAATGTTTTCCTCCCTTGCTGCCAGGGTGTGCATAAAATGTGAATATGTGTGTAATGGTTGGACCAATATGCATGCATTTACATAGTGCCTAAGAGGGCCACTTTTGTATGCACACTAAGGGTATTATTCTGATGACTTACAAAACATACCAATCCTAGGAGTTTTATATGCACAATTTTAGCACCATAAGTGGATTACCCTAGAGTGGGTAACAATGAACAATTGTGAATATTTCTATTCTAACCAAGTAATGAATCTTAGTGAATGTTTCTATTATAAGCAAGCCATCAATTTTACTACTCAAGCCATGTTATGAATCACTATTTTCTAACAAAGTTATCCAAGTTTGTGAATTTTTCTGCTCCAATGAAGCTGTGATTTTTTTCATTGCAACCAATTGAATGTTTCTATTACAACCAAGTGATTGTTTCTATTCTAACCAAGTTTTGAATATTTCAATCCTAGCCAAGTTGGGAATGTTCTTATTCTAACCAAGTTGTGAAAGCTCCTATTCTAACCAAATGGTGAATCTTCCTATTCTAACCAAGTTGTGAACGTTCCTACTCTAACCAAGTTGAGAATGTTTTGATTCTACCCATGTTGTGAATACCTTTGCTCTAACTATTTTGTGTGTTTCTAACCTAACAATGTTGCGAATGTTTAAGAATGTTTCTATTATACCAAAGTGGCAAATGTTTGTGGATGTTGCTATTCTAACAAAGTTGCAAATGTTTGTGAATGTTTCCATATCAGCAAAGTTGGAGAATCTTTGTGAATATTTATAATCTAACCAAGTTGTTAATAATATTATTCTAACCAAGTTGTGAATGTTTCTAATCTAATTAAGTTGTGAATATTTCTATTCTAGCAAAGTTGTGAATGTTTGTGAATGTTTCTATCACAACATAGCTGTGAATGTTTGTAAAAGTTTCTACTCTAACCAACTTGTGAATGTTTCCATTATAACCTATTCTGAAAGTTTATGTTCTAACCATTTTTTGGAATGTTTATATTCTAACCAAGTTCTGAATATTTCTATTCTATTCAAGTTGTTAATGTTTGTGAATGTTACTATACAAACCATGTTTTGAATCCTTTTATTCTAGCCAAGTTCTGATTGTTTCTAGTTTAGCCATGTTATGATTACTTCTATTCAGACCGCCTTGCAAATGCTACTATTCTGACCAAGTTATGAATGTTTCTAATCCGTCCAAGTTGTGAATATTCTATTCTGAGCAGGTTGTAAATGGTTTTACTTTGACCATGTTATGAATGCCTCTGTTCTAATCGAGTTGTGGATGCTACTATTCTAACTAAGTTGTGAATGTTTTTAAAGGTTTCATTTCTAACCAAGTTGTGAAAGTTTTTGACTAAGTTGTGAATGTTTTGATTCTAACCAATATGTGAATGTTTGGGAATATTTATATTTTAACCAAGTTTTGAATGTTTCTAATCTGACCAAGTTATGAATATTTCTATACTATCAAAGTTGCGAATGTTTTTTTTCTAACAAGGTTGTGAATGTTTTTATTGAAACCAAGTTTTCAACATTTCTATTCTAAACAAGCTTTGAATGTTTCCATTTTACCCAAGTTGTTAATATTTCTTTTCCAACGAGGTTATTATTATTTCTATTCTAGCCAAGTTATGAATGTTTCTATTCTAGCCAAGTTGTGAATAATTTTATTATAACCAAGTTGTGGCTAGTTGTGAAAGCTTCTAGTTTAACCAAGTTGTGATTGTTTCTACTCTAACCATGTTGGTAATGTTTTTATTCTAACCAGGTTGTGAATATTTCTATTTAAACCAAGTTATGAAAGTTTGTGAATGTTTCTATTCTAACCAAGTAGGGAATGTTTTTGTTCTAATCTTGTTACGATTGTTTCTACTCTTACCAAGTTTTGAATGTTTCTATTCTAATCAGCTTGTGAATGCTTCTATTTTTACCAACTTGTGGCTACTTCTACTCTAACCAAGTTGTCAATATTTATGCTCTATCTAAGTTGTGAATGCTTCTATTCTAACCAAGTTTTGAATGTTTATATTCTAATCAAGTTGTGAATGTTTGTGAATACTTCTATTGGAACCAACTTGTGAACTTTCCACTCTAACCAAGTTGTCGTTGTTTTTACTGTAACCAAGTTGTGAATGTTTTTATTCTAGCCAAGTGAGGATTGTTTCTAACCAAGTTGTTGATATTTTTATTCTAACCAAGTTGCAAATGTATGTGACTATTTCTATTCTAACCAAATTGTGAAAGTTTCACTTCTGACCAAGTTATGAATGTTTCTAATCTAGCCAAGTTGTGATTGCTTATAATCTAAGCAGGTAGCAAATGTTTCTATCTAACCAACTCACTGATGTTTCTATTCTTACCAAGTTGTGAATGTTTCTCTTCTGACCATGTTATGAATGTTTCTACTGTAGCCAACTTATGAATGTTTCTATTCCGACCAAATTGTAAATGTTTCTATTCTAACCAAGTTGTGAAGGTTTCTGACCTGAATAAGTTATGAATGTTTGTGCATGTTCATATTCTTAACCGAGTTGTGAATATTTCTGTTCTAATTCTATTCTTACCATGTTGTGAATTTTTCTAAATGTTTCAATTATTAGTGAGCTATGATTGCTTTTATTCTAATCAAGTTGTGAATGTTTTGATTCTAACCAAGTTGTTGATGTTTGCACTATAAGCAAGTTGTGAATGTTTCTTTTTTGAGCATTTTGTGATTGTTTCTACTCTGACCAAATTGTGAATGTTTCTGTTTTTACAAATCTACTAATGTTTCAATTAAGCCATGTTGTCTATGTTTCTAAGCTAACCAACTTGTGAATGTTTCAATTGTAACCAAGTTTTGAATGTCTTTCAAAGTCTATAGTCTATGAGGTTGTGAAATGATTATAACTGTGTTGTGAGTTTTTCTATTATATCGAATCTTTGAATAATTCTAACTAATTTAGAGGTGTTTCTATTCTTACCAAGTTAAGGATGCTTTTATCCTAGCCAAGTTATGAATATTTCTACACTAATTAAGTTATAAATGCTTCTATTCTAGCTAAATGGTAAATGTTTGTGAATTTTTTCTTTTCACTAAGTCGTGACTATCTCTATTCTAAGCAACTTGTGAATGTTTCTGGTCTAGCAAAGTTGTGATTGTTCCTATCTAAACTAAGTTGTGAATATTTATGAATCTTTTTATTCCAACTAATTTGTGAATCTTTCTTTTCTTACCAAGATGTGAATGTTTCTATTATGAACAATCTTGTGAATGCTTGTGAATGTTTCTATTCTAACCAAGTTGTGAATGTTTATGAATGTTTCTATTGTAACAAAGCTTTGAATTTTTCAATTCCAACCATTTTGTGAATTTTTTTATTCTAACCATCTCGTAAATGTTTCTATTCTAACCAAGTAGTGACTGTTTATATTCTAACCACGTTGTGAAAGTTTTTATTCTAACCGCGTTATGAATGTTTACAAATGTTTCCATTCTAACTAAGTTGTGAATGTTTATATTCTAACGAAGTCAAGAATGTTTCAAGTTAGACCAAGATATGAATGTGTCTAATCTAACCAAGGTATTCATGTTTCTATTCTAACCAGATTGTGAATGTATCTTATAGAACCAAGTCATGAATATTTCTGAATGTTTTCATTTTAACCAAGTTGTGAATGTTTCTAAATGTTTCTATTGTAACAAAGTTGTGAATAATTCTATTCAAGGCATGTTGTGTATGTTTGTGAATGTTTTCATTTTGACAAAGTTGTGAATGTTTCTATTCTAAACTAAGTTGTGAAAGTTTGTGAATGCTTCTACCCAAACCAAGTTATGAATGTTTCAACTACAACCATGTCATGCCCTAAACCACCCCAACCCTATGCAGTTGCATGTGTTTTAGGAGGGTCATTAGCCTAAGTGCCTTGTGAAACCTATTGGGTGGTGTAAGACATATGTGCCAAGTCACTTAGCCATATTTCTGATCAGTTTCTCAATTTTTAAGCAAGAAATAGTGAAAATGATTTAGGTGTCTTAATGGAGTTTTTTTTGTGTCAAAATTTCTAGTTGAGCTTGTTTTGCGTTGAACTTGAAGGCAAAAATAGGTATAACATAATATACACTAGCACTACAAAGGCCTACCTTTGAGCACCTACCAACATAAATTGCCCAATTTTGTAAGCTTTTTTTTTCCCAAATGCACTTATATACAATCTGACCTTCATTTACTAGCCTTCCATGACTCTATAAACAAACCAAATGGAAACTAGTTCCTACTCCAACAACAAGTTCCTACAAGCAACAAGCATGTGCCTTGTCATATTACTAATGTGATCTCTAATTTGGTTACCAACATAAATGAATTTGAAACATACCCGGTGGCTTGCACATAAGTAAAAGTAGGGCATGAGTGGAATGTACTCAGGAAGGGCCAAAGCAGCATCTAGTGCCTACAATGTCCTTATACCTTTCTAGATAACATAGGCATTACGCCCTTCTCAAGCCAGAACCTGACACTAAGAAAAAAAACCAAGCCAAAAGATGCAAGACAATGTACTAAACAATTTATATAGGTCAGCACACACAAGCAACAAGGAAAGCATGCAAGTACACATACACCACACATTCGGCTTTGTAGCCTCAGGGTATTGCAAGCATTTCCTAATGCTTTATTCATTTGTTTAGCTTTATTTATGTTTTCTAGCTTAAGAATATATAGCTCTAGATCATGGAATGGGCTGTCCTTTCCCATAATGATAACTTAATGCCTACCCATAACATAATTTAGCTAGAATAGACATAGTTGCTCTATGCAACCCTAGCCCTTTGTAGCACTTAGGTTCACTTGGCTTCAGGCCATCACCTAAAGCATTTCATTCCTAAAAAACATTCAGAATCAAATTTGAATTCAAGAAAATAGAGCATATTGAACCCTTACTAGGACCTTCAGCTTCCGGATGTGCAAATCCTTGTGCTTTGCACACAAGGCAAGCACCTCCATCAAGTTTTGCTCTCAGTTTCACCTCTCTATCTCCTTCAACCTCTTATGCTTAGCTCCCTTCCCCTACATTTTTCAATATTTTCCCAACTCAAGATGCAAGAAATGAGTAAGAATTAGAGTTAAAGTAGCTTAGTAGGTCAAATAGGCAAAGTGATGTACGCGCATCGAGAAGCCCCTTTGGGCACTAACCCTTAGGCCAATGTGCTTATTTGTGTTTTTATTCCAATTTAGTTTTTAAGCCTACTTTTCTTCATTTCCCAGCCTTAGGCCTAGTGTGTTCATAGTT
Source organism: Aquilaria yunnanensis (assembly GCA_039654915.1). Classification (NCBI taxonomy): domain Eukaryota; kingdom Viridiplantae; phylum Streptophyta; class Magnoliopsida; order Malvales; family Thymelaeaceae; genus Aquilaria; species Aquilaria yunnanensis. Next base: position 49,862,060 of record CM077594.1, on the reverse strand, counting down.
CACAACAAACCTTTCCCACTATACCAGCAAAAGTGTTGACGTGTTAAATTTCTCTATACCTGAACAAACATGTGATCTTAAAGGCAAGTGCACCTATCATTAAAGTATAGTAATGGTAAGCACCAAGATCATTTTTCCCTAGAAATGGAGGTTGTCTAGCGTACTCGATATCTCCTATTATCTAACTGGCAATTACGAGGAATTACTTAACTATTACTATGACTAAATAAACTGAACAATTGTAATAAAATGAACTACAAACAAACAAATGGCAGCAGAGAAACAATTAAGACAATCAACGAATAAAGGCCTTAAACTTAGAATCTGTTATCGACCTCCAAGTAGTCAGCACTCCCGAGAAAGGTAAAATGTTCTAAATTAAGTTTAGAACTTTAATTTAAAGGTTACAAAGCTAGAATAAAGGAGTTACAAAAATTCACTAAGTTCCAAGGAGGTTTAAGCACTAGATGAGGAGCAGGGGCAAAAAGGTAATTTTGCATCCTGAGTAACCGAGCGGGGTCCTGAGTGTTTTAAGTTAAGTTTTGTAACTTAACCTTTAACCTTAACTCAAACTTGAAACAATAACAAGAATTAATCAAGAAATGAGCATGTGTTAAAAGATGGGGGTTTATGTGTTTAAGGGTTTTAACTTGGATGGCTTAAGGGGTTGAGTGAGGGTTTAAGAAGGGAAAGGTGGCTAATGGCTGCCATAACCACGTTTTCCCCTCTCAAGCACTAATTTCTCTCTCAATTCAAGCTAGAAATCAAGTGATCTTGATTCCTAGAGTTGCCATCCAAGGATACCAACCAAGATGAACTTGTTTCAAGCTAGAAAACAAGGTTTGGAGGCTTGGAAGCATGATTTCTCTACTCCCTTGTTTTTGATATGTGGTAAGCATGGTGTTCTTGGTTAATTCTATGTTATTTGAGTGATTTGAGCTTGGGTTTTGGTTAGAGAGGAAGATTGTGATGTTTGGTGCTTTGGTTTTGATTGGAACTTAGGTGAGGATTTCTTGCACTTGGTTGCTTGAAAAGAGGAGTGATTCTAGCTTGTATCTTGGAGTTGAGGTAAGGCAGTAGTGTTTTTAAGCTTGAACAATGCTTGTGGCTTGAGTTTGTTGTAAGAAATTGATTGAAATTACCCATAGCATTGAGTATGAGTTTTGGTTGAATTGTGGTGAACTATGAGGTTTGAGGAGGATTTGATGATGCTATAGAGCATCATTAATGGCATTGTGATAGTTGGTTATGTTCCTTGCAACATGAACTATGTGTGTGTGAAGTTTGGTGGCTTTTTATGCATGTTTGATATGTGTACTAAGTAGCCAAAGGTCATAGCAGCAAAATGTGTGCCAATTCTGCAGTTTGGCAGATTGGCGACACGTCGCCAAGAGGTACCCATAATTGGCGATGTGTCGCCAATTGGAAAAAGGTTCACAGAACGTCGACAATTGTGGTGACGCGTCGCCAAGACAGCATTGGAGACCCGATTTTGATTTTAGCATAACTTTTCGTTCAAGTGTCCGATTGATGTGATTCAAAGTTCCACGCGAAGCTAAGACGGAGTACTATCACTTCAAAGTTTTAGAAACAAATGAAATGCCCCAGATTTAAAGTTTTTTTTAATCAAAGTGAGGATAATTTTTAAAGGCAGAATTTTGCATATTTTGCTAGGATGATTGAGGTGAGTTCCAAGGAGGTCCTTTGGGTACCTTGGCCCTCAAGTATGCGGGGGGTACTTTGAGACTTCCTGAAGTCCATCGAGAAGTGGGAGTTTCCTTGAGTTTTGAAAAGTTTTGAGGTTACTTGTTGAGTAAGCAAGGAAACTAAGTTGCAAGCGAATATAACCAAGTGTCATGAGCTTGAGGTGTAAGTTTTAGAACCCTTGGCAACTTGGCAGTGTTGGAAATCATAGGGTTGTAAGGAGAGGCTTCAAATGCACCGAGGTTATGAGGTTTAATAACCTAGTTACATAGTTCTCACCACAATTCCCCTGCACAACAAAGTTAAGGAGAGGTTACATAATAAGTCAAGCGTAAGCTAAGGCTTACGAGGCATAAGTCGAGGGCTAGACTTGTGAGCCACGGAGTGACGCCCGTGAGAAAGTAAGAAAATTATGTGAGGAGTGGTCCTTCGGGATCCGAGCATGCATATCCATATATTTACATATATGAGAGGTCCCTCACACTGCGAGAGCTAGAAGAGAGTATGCATGAGTTATTTCATATTTGTCCACAATTTTACTGTTGGTACTGTTAGTGTTGTGCCCAAAAAAGCCAATCATGAGATGATTGTATTTTTGCACATTGAGTCATGATATTTTACTGAGGCATTAATCCAGCAATTTTGTTTGTTGTTTTGTTTCTGCGTAACGTAACAAACATAATTGTAATCCTAGAATAATGATATTCTTAAACGTCCCTAGTCTAGTATTATTGTGGAGCGGGTTGCAATAATACATAATGACTAGCATATGTGGAGACTAATATGAGATATGTAGTCTACATATGGGTACAAGTTGGAGAACTTGTGTACTGGACCGACCCACCATGAGAACACTTCATGGATCGTTACATGAGTGTCATAAGTGATTCTCATAGTGATCATGGTATATGTAGTCCTTCGACCTAAGATCATCAAGGTTCCCTACATGTGAGTCACATACTTTGATACTTTCCTTTGTTGCTCGTAACTGAGTGAACTTGAAGGAGGTCATTGGGTATGTCACATATCATGCGGAGGGATTTGTATGATCAAGATGGGATTTGTCCCTCCTATGTAACGGGAGTGATATCTTTGGGCCCCTTGATAGAGTGAGACTTAGAAAATGCATGGCCATGCTCCGATGAGTTGATATATGATATCAATGTCGTCAGTTTAATTTGGTCTACTCTGTAATCAAGAAACCAAAGATCGGGCTATACGAGAGTGACACATTTCATGTCTCGTGCTTAGTCTTGATATCTTGGACAAAGGGACAATGGCATATATCGGTGATGATCATAAAGGTTTAGTCGATTCACCGACAATCTTGTCACTTGGGTAGCAATGATGTGTTGCTAGACACCGCTCATTGCTTATGATCATAAATGTGATTTATGATCATTGCCAACATGGCAAGAGCCTATTGGGTCGCACACATAGAGCTATTTGGATCATTAGAGTGCATGGGCTAATTATTTGGGTTATGGTTTCACTTTAATTTCGTATTAATAATGGGCCAAGGAGTTGAGCCATTATTAAGCCCGAAATTAAATCCTAATTGGATTAGGGCTTTGAAACCCATTAGGCCTGGAAGTTGAGTCTCACTATAAATACAACTTTTAAGTGAGAAATTCGCAGGTCTCCTTGCCCTAGCCTCCCAAAAGGACAGCTGCACTCTTCTCTTGCAATTCCTTGGAGGACGCAAGCTAGCACTGCGAGTGCAAGGGAAACGCATCTACCAGGACGCGGTGGAAGCGTGGTGATCCCGAGAGGCTCGTGTGGATACCATAGAGAGCCTGAACACGTCAACTGTTCAGGTTTTGTGATTCGACTCTACAGTTGAGTGAGAGATCTCAACCAAAAATTAGGTATGAAATTTTCGAACACCCGGTTTACCCCGTTTCACTTGGATCGTGGAGGGTTTCGGTTAAATTCCGCTGCGCTGTTTGGCTCCCAAAACCCAACAGGTACACGAGGTTACCCCTTACTGAGAATCTTGGATTCTCACCCTTACTCTTTTGTTGTGCAGATACAGAAGGAGTTGGGCCGAGTGACCGTTGAGGGTTACTCTGGTAGTAGTTTTTGGTGCACAGGTAGAATACCTGAGTTTTGATGATTCTGGTACTTATTGTATGGATGCTTGTTGGTCTTGCACAGTACTAACTAAATTGCTCATTGGTTACAGAGCCTAATGCACATTGGACATAGTCAGGCATTGATAAACCTAGTTGGATCCAGAGGAGTCTCTAAAGCTCACCACTAGGATTCACATCCAAGGTGGGAGTTAGTATGAGAAGATCTCAGTAGAGGATTTTGTATGTGTACATAGTACTCTAGTTGCCTCCTTAGTTATGAAATGAAGAGTCATGGACTCGAGGATTGCTTTCTGGGCGGGGGCATTAGCTACTATATGTATGAATGCTCACGCATGTTGCTATGTGTAGTTAACTCATATAAAGGTTGATTTGTATGCTTTGACTGCTCTACTTGTTTTATATGAAAAATTGTGGCTGCATTAACATTTTATGGTTTTAAATAACCCGTCAAAGCATAAAGAGGATGCATATTGCATATTCTAGGATAATCAACTAGTGACATGGATTTAATCCGTGCACATATCAATGAGTACCAACTGCAATCCACCGTGAGACCAAGTTCTCACAGGTGTCCTGGGCAGGGGCCAGGGACGGCCGTGCCAGTTTTTGGTATCAGAGCCTAAGGTTTTCATTTCATAAGTTTTGGAGGCTAAGACTGAGATCTAGGCTGAATGTCCATGTGCTAGGAAAGTTAGTACTGATGAACATCTGGGGAATGTTGTCTGGCTTTGGTTGCAGGTTGCTATGGTTGACACTAGGTCTAGAGGTGTAAGGGGGACTAGGGAACCTGGAGAAGGTTCTAGCGACCCAGTAATGGCAAGGCTGGATGAGATGTCTAGAGTATTATAGGGGTTAACTGAGACCATGACTTTGATGGCACAGAACATGACTATGATCATGACTGAGATGTTCAGAGATTATGAGGACAGAGATGAGGTCCAGGAAGGAAATGATCCATATCAGGGTCAGGAGAGGCATGCTGAACCACAACAGATGCCTAGAGCTCATGAACAAAGAAACCAAGTTCATGAAGAGGTAGTGGAACCAGAGGTTGTTACCCACTCCGGGGTAGTCCAGTTATGGTGCCACAACTGTGCATTTAAACTCCCAGGATTGGTAATGTTCTGTAGGCCATCAGAACACTACCCTTAGTGTGCATACCCAAGTGGGCCTCTTCGGCACTATGTAAATTACATGCATATTGGTCCAACCATCACACACATATTCACATTTCATGCACACCATGGCAGCAAAGAAGGAAAACACTAGCACAAGTCTTAGTTTTGGCTTCCACACATTAGGCAATCTTGTTAAGTTCTAGTGGCCAGCTACTGCAACTGTAACTTCCACTAATAAACTGTATCATTCTAGCCTCATAACCCCATTTTTATTTGCTCCATTATGAAGTGGAGACTTAGAGAAAACCAAGGAATTTTTTTTTACATCAATAGCCCACCTATGGACCAAGTTATGGATTTTTTAAGTTGGTTACGAAATTCTGACCAAATGAATAGTAACTCAGCCAACTTGCCAACATCATATCTTTGGCTACAGAGCTCTGAATCCAGAAATTTCAAACCCCAGTTAACCCTCTAGATTTACTATAGGTGTGATCAACATTTCATACCAATATTCATTTTACACAGGGAGATATTAAACTTTAGGTCCAGAGTCGAAATTCTGGCAACTTTTGGACCATTTTGCCCATACAATTTTTCCAAACCATGCAAACACTTCATTCACAAGGAGAAAGCTCTCCAAGGATATCCCATATATGTCCAATACACATATTAATTACATTCTCTTGCATCTAGCAACTTTATGCGGCCAAAATAGAATTTACAAGTAAGCAGCCTATCATTCACACTTAGGCAGCTTTGCACCACATCACTTACATAGCCAAAACATTACTCAAATGTTCACATACTTGTCTCATCTTACATACACTACATGTACATGCATACATGCACTAAAATATGGTCTTAACTCAGCTAAATACGCACCCTAGGTTACAGGAGGTCCTGAGACACAATGGACTCCAAAAACAGGATGCTGGACAGCTGCTGCACAACACAGTAAGTACCACCATTAAAAATACCAAATGTGCTCCTAAAATCACCAAACTTTCCAGATAACAACTAGACACATGTAAGTTCATGTACCTGAAATTTCAGATCAGAACTCAAACCACAAAGGTTAGTTTGAAGGTGATCTTTCAGCTGGACCTGAATGACAGAATTAAGGGGAGTAAGTTTCATTGAGAAACTTAGTAAGGGTAGCACTTGGATTAAATAGGAAATGTAACCATCATTAAAACCTGCATCCAAATACACTAAAACAAAGAAACCACAATGCATATATAGAAGATATAGCAACCAAATGCAGCAGCCAAACACAAACAACAAACACATGAAATGTGGCAGCAACATATACCATAGGTTAGTCCAGAAAACATGTAATAAACTTAACCAAATCACTATGGCAGCCCTCTTCAAGCTAATGCTTGGTCTTAGGAGGATTTTAACACTAGTTAGTACTAACTTTTGGGCTCTAGAAACCCAGAAATTCGCTGCCATCACTGTGCACTTCACACTAGGTCACAAAACCTTCAATAAGTGCACTCCCCTCACTAAGCTTGGTTCATCAAGCACATGGCTCTCCTCCAAGCTTAGCCCTAGCTCCATGGATGTTTGAAAATTGCAGAAAACAACCCATGAGAGCAAGAGAACCCTTACCTTGATGGGTATGCTGAAATTGGAGCTTGATCCTAGGTGCACTCAAGCAATAGCACCAAATAGCTTCCAATTGTGCTTCCTTGACTTCAATTGCAAGTAGTTTTGAGTTTGAAGGTATGGTGGCTATGGAGTAAGTGTGGAGGAGAGGGCTGGCTTTCTTTTTGCTTGTGGAGGCCGAAATTTAGAGAAGCAAAGGTGGTCTTGACTACTTAAATAGTCAAAAGTACACTAAACACACTTAAGTAGTCTTAACCTTGTCTTATGTCATTTTCCTTGCTACAAGACTATGGTTTCTTAGTCTTAATCTCTTGGCCCACATTTGACCATCCTTATCTTCCTTGAGCAGCCCTCCTTATGTGGGATAACCCCACAAAACTTCCATTTGACTTAAGTCATAGACATACACATCTTAAGGCCTACATTAGAACACTTAGGTCCTTTATGCCTTTTTGTGTTTTCTTTGTCCTTAGTTGTCTTCCATAAGCAATTTTGTCCTCCAATAGCACTCTCATACCATTCATATCCTTCTCATAACTCTCCAAATCTCTTTTGTGAAAGTTTTGCAATTGGGTACCCGAATTTCCAAAATCTTACAAAAAAGTCCATAGGTTGCTTGACAAACAAGCAATCCTTAAGGCTTTTGTTGGGGACCAAGTTACCAAATTGGAACACTTTTAAGAAGGTGTTGATCATGCCTTTTACCCCCCATACTTCAAACACTATGGTGAGAATTACACAATATAATGGTTTTTAGCCATTATGATGCACTTATAATTCTCCCATTTTGTGAGGTGGTAACAATCCTCCCCCCCTTAAAAATTTTGGTCCTCCAAAATAGCCTTTAGCTTCGGGTATTCTTCAGGATACCTTTCCAGAAGGTCTTTTTCAGTTTCCCAGGTTGCTTCTCTTTCAGAGTGGTGTGACCACTGAACTTTAACCATGGGAATATGTTTGTTTCTTAACCTTCTGGTATCCTTGGCTAAGATAGCTATAGGTTTCTCTTCATATGTCAAGTTAGGTTCCAACTGTATGTCTTCCACTACAATAGCATGCTTTGTGTCCAGTAGACACTTCTTAAGCATACTGATGTGAAAAACATTATGAACACTTCATAAGGACCAATGTATCTTGGAGCTAACTTGGTTCTTTTGCCAAATCTGACAGTGCCTTTGGTTGGTGCAACTTTCAGCCAAACATTGTCACCAACCTCAAATTCCAAGTCTTTCCTTCTTTTGTTCACATAGGTTGTGGTCCTTTCATTGGCTGCCTTTAATCTCTCTTGAATTTTCTTGATTTTGGCAGTAGTCTCTTCAATAATTTTGGGACCCAACTCTAGCCTGTCTGAGGCTTCCACCCAACAGTGGGGTGTCATGCACCTTCTTCCATATAAGGCTTCATAAGGTGCCATGCCAATAGTGCTTTGGTAACTATTGTTATATGAGAATTCCACCAACGGCAAGTGTTGGTCCCATTCACCTTTGAAATCCAACACACAGCTCCTAAGCATGTCTTCTAGTATCTGTATCACCCTTTTAGATTGCCCATCTGTCTGAGGATGATAAGCAGTACTCAGGTGGATTTTGGTTCCTAGTGCTTTATGAAAAGCACTCCAAAACCGAGCTGTAAATCTTGGATCTCTATCAGATACAATGGAGTCTGGCACTCCATGTAGTCTCACTATCTCCTGGACATACATCTGGGCTAACTTCTCCAAGGAATCTGTGAGTTTCATAGGTAAAAAGTGGGAACATTTGGTTAGCCTATCCACAATGACCCAGATTGTATCATGCCTTAATCTTGTCATAGGCAACCCAGTCAAAAAGTCCACGGTTATGTTGCCCTACTTCCTCACTGGTATAGGTAGAGTCTGTAGGGAACCAGCTGGTTTCTGGTGCTCTACCTTTACCCTCTGGCATGTGGCACATTTGGAGACATAAGTAGCTATGTCTCTCTTCATATGTGGTCACCAGAAGTGAGTCTTCAAATCTTTATACATTTTCTCACTTCCTGGATGGATGTTCAACTTGCTTGTGTGAGCTTCTTCAAGTATTTCATCCCTGAGCTTTGCTCCTTTAGGCACATATATTCGGTCCTTGAAGTACAGTAATCCTTGCTTGTAGGCAAAGGATTGATACAAGGAACCTTTTTCCTCTCCTGAGATCTTTTTCAGATCAAGATCTGTCTCCTGTGCCTTTTTGGCTTCTTCAATCCATCCAGATTGAATTGTCAATGTGTAAATTTGGGCTTCCTCCCACTTATGCCATTTATGCCATAGGCATAGCAGATTATTTTGCTCATCATGATCAGCTAAGGATCCTCCTTTCAAAAGTCCTGTGTACTTCCAGCTCAAGGCATCTGCTACTAGATTGCCTTTGCCCTCTGTGTACTGTATACTACAATCATAGTCCTTGATGTACTCTAACCATGTCCTTTGCCTCATGTTCACCTCTTTCTGAGTGAACAAGTACTTTAGGCTCTTATGGTCAGTGTAGATCACAAAGGAACTACCCATCAAGTAATGCCTTCATTGCTTTAGAGCAAAAATCACTGCTGCCAGTTCTAGGTCGTGGGTAGGATAATTTTGCTCATGGGGTCTTAACTGCCTTGACCCAGAAGCAATGACATTTCTGTCTTGCATAAGCACACAACCTAACCCAGATCTAGATGCATCTGTATATATGATGTAGGGCTTACTTGGATCAGGAAAAATCAACACTGGAGCTTTAATCAACCTCTGCTTGAGCTCCTGGAAACTCTTTTCACACTTCTCAGTCCACTCAAATCTTTGACCCTTCTTGGTCAGATGAGTAAGAACTGAGGCAATCATGGAAAAGCCTGATACAAATATCCTGTAGTATCCAACTAATCCTAGGAAACTTCTGATTTCCTTCACAGTCTTTGGTCTTTCCCACTCTTGCACTGCCTTGACCTTTTCAGGGTCTACCTTAAGGCCTTGTACATCTATGATGTGTCCTAGGAAAGACACTTCCCTTATCCAGAATTCACACTTGGATAACTTGGCATAAAGCTGATGCTGCAACAGAGTCTTTAAGACAATCTTCAGATGATGTTCATGTTCATTTTCATCCTTGGAATACACTAGGATGTCATCAATGAACACAACCACAAATTTGTCCAGATGTGGTCTGAACACCCTGTTCATCAAGTCCATAAAAGCAGCTGGGGCATTAGTCAAACCAAATGGCATGACTGTATACTCATAATGCCCATATCTGGTCCTAATGCAGTCTTAGGAATATCTTCTTCCTTTACTCTCAACTGGAAGTATCCAGATCTCAAATCTATCTTGGAAAAGATCTTAGGTCCCTTGAGTTGATCAAACAGATCCTCAATCCTAGGGAGTGGATACTTGTTCTTGATAGTCACTGCATTAAGCTTCCTGTAGTCAATGCATAGTCTCAAAGATCCATCCTTCTTTTTCACAAAGAGAACAGGAGCTCCCCATGGTGAAACACTTGGCCTTATGAACCCTTTTTCAAGAAGTTCATCAAGTTGTTTCTTGAGCTCATTCATCTCTGTGATTGGCATTCTGTAAGGAGGTATGGATATTGGACTAGCTTCTGGTTGCAGCTTGATTTCAAATTCAATCTCCCTTACTGGAGGAATACCTGGCAGCTCTTTAGGAAAGACTAGTGGAAAGTCTCTCACTATAGGTATTCTGTCCACTTCTTTATCACAGTGCAATTCATTCAATGCATAACAGTAATCATGCTCAGAAATCACAGGTATCTCATCTAATACCTCTAGCTCCATGCCATGCATTTCATACACTAATTCCTTAGAATTCACTAATGCATGCACTTCACCATTAGGCAATGTGATTTCCCTCTTAGCACAATCAATTCTTATGTTATGCATAGCAAGCCAATTCATACCCAGCACTAAATCATACTTAGGAATGTCCAACACTAGCAGATTAGTCATAACCTTAGTCTTTCCTACTACTAGCTCACAATCCTTAGCTAGGTCATTACTGAAAAGACATTGACTACCTGTTGTTTTCACTAAGGATATCCTAGGCATGATTTCAGTAGGCAATTTCATGGCATCAACAAATTTCCTAGCCACTATAGACACAGATGCACCAGTATGAAATAGAACACTAACAGGCATACCATTAAGGTAAATGCTACCTCTTAGTGCTCCTCCCTGCTTTGATGTCTTTGGCCTCTCCCCTTGGAAGACTCTGCCAGCGCTCTGCACTGGAGGAACTGGCCTCTGCTGTCCCTCCCTTGGTGCTCCTCCTCTAGGTCCTGCCCCAATAAGTCTTTCTGGACCTTGGTCTTCTGGCCTCCTTTGAACCTGTGGGCAGTCTTTGATCCAATGATCCATGGATCCACATCTTAGACACGCTTGGGTGTCAAAATAGCAAGCTTTCTTCCCATGAAACTTCTTGCATTTAGGGCACCTTAGGCTAGGGAACTTCCCCTTAACCTTGCCCTCACCACCAAGATGAGAATTCTTGGCAATTCCTTTGCCATGTGGTGCCTTTTTCTGCTTGCCTCCTGCCTGACTAGGTTCCCCTGGTCCACTGGGAAAGTACTTAGTCTCACACTCCTCTTGCTCTACTAATAGAGCTTTCTGCACTGCTTCATAGTATGTAACTGCTCCAAAAGGTCTAACAGCCTTTCTAATGTCTGACTTTAGGCCTCTGACAAATCTTTTGGCCTTCAATTCCTCCAATCCATGATACTGGGGAGCATACCTCACCAACTGATTGAATTTGTGCTCATACTCTAGGACACTGAGGTTGTCCTGCCTTAGAGCATCAAATTCAGCTTGCTTCATATCCTTGATGGCATCACTTATGTACTGTTCCTGGAACAGCTGCGTGAACTCTGGCCAGCTCATCTCAATATCTCTTCCTGGCCTTCTACCCTTCTGGAAAGCATACCTGTCTCTGGTGTTTCTCCACCACATCTCTGCACTGCCTACCAAGTTGTAAGTAGCCAGTGACACCTTCTTGGTGGAGCTGAGTGGCATCCTCTCAAACATCTTTTCTATGAAGATTAACCACTCCTCAGCTCTCTCTGGCCCAGCTCTTCCATCAAACTATGGAGGTCTTAGGCCTTGGAACCTCTCCAACAATCTGACCTCATCTAGGCCCTCTAGATCCTCTGATCTATGTCTCCTGGATCTATGAGAGTCCTCTGTACGATGATGCTCTCTATGTTCTCTCTGCCTTCTCCTGGATCTTCTCTCATGACCTTCCTCAATCTCATTCCTAGTGCAGGAATGGTCATAGACTGAGGGATTGGTCCTAGACACCTGACCAATCTCAGATCTTACTCTTCTGCCACTTGGATTTCTCCTATCCTCATCTTCCACCTCAATGGTCTCATCATTTGTGTCTTCTAAGCTTCCAGAAGGAACATATTCAGATGTGTTCCTAGTATCCTCTTCTAGTTGTAGCTGTGCATCCCGAACTAGTTCTGCTGGAGCTACTTGGACTCCCTGCTATTGTCCTTGAATCAACCTCATTAAGTTTTCATTGATTAGAGCTAAGTTCCTCTGAAGCTCTAACCAAACCTGAGGCACTTCAGGGTTTGGTACCCCCTGTTGCCCCTGATTCCTCTATTCTGTTCATTTCTTTGTTCCCTAGAATCAGTAGGAGGCCTTCGGGGTGGATCCACTCTCCTTGTGGCGACCATGTTTACTTCCTGCATTGATGATCCATCATAGAGCACATATAAAGATCATAGGTATTTCAAAGGTACTTGACACTAGCAGCTGACCAAACTGAGTTCATATATGTAGATGCATGCAATGCCAACTATATGCAATGTACATGTATAAAACGTGCTCTGATACCAACTTCTGTTACCCACTCCGTGGTAGTCCAGTTATGGTGCCAAAACTGTGCATTTAGACTCCCAGGATTGGTAATGTTCTGTACGCCATCAGAACACTACCCTTAGTGTGCATACCCAAGTGGCCCTCTTGGGCACTATGTAAATACATGCATATTGGTCCAACCATCACACACATATTCACATTTCATGCACACCATGGCAGCAAAGAAGGAAAACACTAGCACAAGTCTTAGTTTTGGCTTCCACACATTAGGCAATCTTGTTAAGTTCTAGTGGCCAGCTACTGCACCTGTAACTTCCACTAATAAACTGTCTCATTCTAGCCTCATAACCCCATGTTTTCTTTGCTCCATTATGAATTGGATACTTAGAGAAAACCAAGGAATTTTGTTTTACATCAATAGCCCACCTATGGACCAAGTTATGGATTTTTTAAGTTGGTTACGAAATTATGACCAAATGAAAAGTAACTCATCCAACTTTACAACATCATATATTTTGATACAGAGCTCTGAATCCATAAATTCCAAACCCCAGTTAACCCTCTAGATGTCCTCTAGGTGTGGTCAAAATTTCATACCAATATTCATTCTACACAGGGAGATATTAAACTTTAGGTCCAGAGTCGAAATTCTGGCAACTTTTGGACCATTTTACCCATACAATTTTTCCAAACCATGCAAACACTTCATTCACAGGGAGAAAGCCCTCCAAGGCTATCCCATATATGTCCAATACACATATTAATTACATTCTCTTGCATCTAGCAACTTTATGTGGCCAAAACAGAATTTACAAGTAAGCAGCCTATCATTCACACTTAGGCAGCTTTGCACCACATCACTTACATAGCCAAAACATTACTCAAATGTTCACATACTTGTCTCATCTTACATACACTACATGTACATGCATACATGCACTAAATATGGTCTTAACTCAGCTAAATACGCACCCTAGGTTACAGGAGGTCCTGAGACACAATGGACTCCAAAAACAGGATGCTGGACAGCTGCTGCACAACACAGTAAGTACCGCCATTAAAAATACCAAATGTGGTCCTAAAATCACCAAAATTTCCAGATAATAACTAGACACATGTAAGTTCATGTACCTGAAATTTCAGATCAAAACTCAAACCACAAAGGTTAGTTTGAAGGTGATCTTTCATCTGGACCTGAAATGACAGAATTGAGGGGAGTAAGTTTCATTGAGAAACTTAGTAAGGGTAGCACTTGGATTCAATAGGCAATGTAACCATCATTAAAACCTGCATCCAAATACACTAAAACACTGAAACCACAAAAGCATATATACAAGATATAGCAACCAAATGCAGCAGCCAAACACAAACAACAAACACATGAAATGTGGCAGCAACATATACCATAGGTTAGTCCAGAAAACATGTAATAAACTTAACCAAATCACTATGGCAGCCCTCCTCAAGCTAATGCTTGGTCTTAGGAGGATTTTAACACTAGTTAGTACTACCTTTTGGGCTCTAGAAACCTAGAAATTCGCTTCCATCACTGTGCACTTCACACTAGGTCACAAAACCTTCAATAAGTGCACTCCCCTCACTAAGCTTGGTTCATCAAGCACATGGCTCTCCTCCAAGCTTAGCCCTAGCTCCATGGATGTTTGAGAATTTCAGAAAAAAACCCATGAGAGCAAGATAACCCTTACCTTGATGGGTATGCTGAAATTGGAGCTTCATCCTAGGTGCACTCAAGCAATAGCACCAAATAGCTTCCAATTGTGCTTCCTTGACTTCAATTGCAAGTAGTTTTGAGTTTGAAGGTATGGTGGCTATGGAGTAAGTGTGGAGGAGAGGGCTGGATTTCTTTTTGCTGGTGGAGGCCGAAATTTAGAGAAGCAAAGGTGGTCTTGACTACTTAAATAGTCAAAAGTACACTAAACACACTTAAGTAGTCTTAACCTTGTCTTATGTCATTTTCCTTGCTACAAGACTATGGTTTCTTAGTCTTAATCTCTTGGCCCACATTTGACCAACCTTATCTTCCTTTAGCAGCCCTCCTTATGTGGGATAACCCCACAAAACTTCCATTTGACTTAAGTCATAGACATACACATCTTAAGGCCTACATTAGAACACTTAGGTCCTTTATGCCTTTTTGTGTTTTCTTTGTCCTTAGTTGTCTTCCATAAGCAATTTGGTCCTCCAATAGCACTTTCATACCATTCATCTCCTTCTCATAACTCTCCAAATCTCTTTTGTGAAAGTTTTGCAATTGGGTACCCGAATTTCCAAAATCTTACAAAAAAGTCCATAGGTTGCTTGACAAACAAGCAATCCTTAAGGCTTTTCTTGGGTACCAAGTTACCAAATTGGAACACTTTTAAAGAGGTGTTGATCATGCCTTTTACCACCCATACTTCAAACACTATGGTGAGAATTACACAATATAATGGTTTTTAGCCATTATGATGCACTTGTAATTCTCCCATTTTGTGAGGTGGTAATAGTCTTGACTACTTAAATAGTCAAAAGTACACTAAACACACTTAAGTAGTCTTAACCTTGTCTTATGTCATTTTCCTTGCTACAAGACTATGGTATCATAGTATTAATCTCTTGGCCCACATTTGACCATCCTTATCTTCCTTTAGCAGCCCTCCTTATGTGGGATAGCCCCACAAGACTTCCATTTGACTTATGTCATAGACATACACATCTTAAGGCCTACATTAGAACACTTAGGTCCTTTATGCGTTTTTGTGTTTTCTTTGTCCTTAGTTGTCTTCCATAAGCAATTTTGTCCTCCAATAGCACTTTCATACCATTCATATCCTTCTCATAACTCTCCAAATCTCTTTTGTGAAAGTTTTGCAATTGGGTACCCGAATTTCCAAAATCTTACAAAAAAGTCCATAGGTTGCTTGACAAACAAGCAATCCTTAAGGCTTTTGTTGGGGACCAAGTTACCAAATTGGAACATTTTTAAGAAGGTGTTGATCATGCCTTTTACCCCCCATACTTCAAACACTATGGTGAGAATTACACAATATAATGGTTTTTAGCCATTATGATGCACTTGTAATTCTCCCATTTTGTGCGGTGGTAACAGTCTTGACTACTTAAATAGTCAAAAGTACACTAAACACACTTAAGTAGTCTTAACCTTGTCTTATGTCATTTTCCTTGCTACAAGACTATGGTATCATAGTATTAATCTCTTGGCCCACATTTGACCATCCTTATCTTCCTTTAGCAGCCCTCCTTATGTGGGATAACCCCACAAAACTTCCATTTGACTTAAGTCATAGACATACACATCTTAAGGCCTACATTAGAACACTTAGGTCCTTTATGCCTTTTTGTGTTTTCTTTGTCCTTAGTTGTCTTCCATAAGCAATTTGGTCCTCCAATAGCACTTTCATACCATTCATATCCTTCTCATAACTCTCCAAATCTCTTTTGTGAAAGTTTTGCAATTGGGTACCCGAATTTCCAAAATCTTACAAAAAAGTCCACAGGTTGCTTGACAAACAAGCAATACTTAAGGCTTTTCTTGGGGACCAAGTTACCAACTTGGAACACTTTTAAGGAGGTGTTGATCATGCCTTTTACCCCCCACACTTTAAACACTATGGTGACAATTACACAATACAATGGTTTTTAGCCATTATGACACACTTGTAATTCTCCCATTTTATGAGGTGGTAACAGAGGTGATGGAGGCCCCAAGGAATGTGAGATACTCCACATCAGATGAAGCTATTGGAGAAGTTTAAGGCCGTTGATCCACCTAGCTTTGATGGGACAGGTGATCCCGATAGAGCAGAGGACTGGTTATCTAGGATGAACAGGTTGTTCTCCTGTGGAGGCTACGAGTTTAAGCAGAGGATGATTTTGGTGCCTTTGTTTCTAAGAGGAAGGGCTAGCTTATGGTGGGATGATGTTATGGAAATGCTTAGGGAAAGTAATGGTACCAGACCAGAGCATAAACAGAAGGTGCTTATGTGGTCTGACCTTGAGAAAAAGTTCAGACTGGAGTATGTCAGTGAGGCTGCACAGGATCATAGAAGGGTTCAATTTGAGAACTTAGTGCGGGGAGAAATGTCTGTAAGAGAATATGAGCAGCGCTTTAATTCACTTATTCGATATGCTCCTTACATGGCGGGTAATGATGAGTTGAAGGCTAAGAAGTTTTGTCGAGGTTTGAAACCAGTGCTCAGAAGGTACATGGCGACAGTGAATGTTAAGAACTATCGCCAGGTTGTTCAGAAGGCATTGACCTTAGAGATGGAGTTTGATGACTCTAGAGCATCTACCAAAAAGATGGAGGTTGGGTCATCCAACCAAGGAAAGAGTGGTGGAAAGAGACCAATGGTTGAGAACCAAGGTCCATCCAAGAGGATTAAGTCCAGGATGTGTCCTAGATGCAAGCGGTTTCATGTTGGGAAACCGTGCACTACGGGGACAAATATCTGTAATATCTATGGCTAGAGAGGACATTGGGCGAGAGAATGCCCTAGGGCACGACCGATGTAGGGTCTGCCCAGGAACTTACCCCCTGTACCACTTGCCATAGGAAACCGACCTGGTGTAGCCGTAGCAGTAGTTCAGCCGAGGGTATTCACCCTGGCGAGTCAGATCACCAGAAAGCCAACTGTCGTCCAAGGTATGTTTACTTTTCAGAACGGTAGTGTTAGAGTGCTTTTTGATATAGGAGCTACTCTTTCAGTGATATCTTCTACCTTGGTAGATAAGTGTAAATTGCAACGAGAAATCTCAGATGAGTTGAGACTCATCTGGACTGCAGGGAGAGGTTTTATTGTAACCAATGAAGTGGTTACTAGGTATCCTTTGCAATGAGGGGACCATGATTTCTGCTGTGAGTTGTGGGTAATAGAATTGAGGTCTTATGACCTAGTGGTGGGAATGGATTGGCTAAGTAAACATAAGGCACAAATTAACTGTGCGAATCACTTAGTCGACATAACCGATGCTCTGGGAGCTAACAGGAGGTTTAGCATCTAGTGCTTAGAGTTTGCACCTTAGACTTATGGATACCATCCCTGTAGTTATGGAGAAGGAGTATTACTCATTGAATGGGGTGGCCATAGAGGAAGGACTTAAAAAGATTCCGGTAGCCAATCAGTTTCCTGAGGTGTTTCCAGTAGAGTTACCTGGGTTACCACCCAAGAGAGGGACTGAGTTTACCATTCGTCTCTAGACAAGGGTTAAGCCTATTTCGGTTCCACCTTATAGGATGTCAGCTCCTGAGATGGAGGAGTTAAAGAAGCAATTGGAAGAACTGCTAGAGAAGGGCTTTATAAGGCCTAGTGTGTCACCGTGGGGAGCCCCGGTGTCGTTTGTAAAGATAAAGGATGGAACTTTTAGATTGTGCATCGACTATAGAAAGTTGAATACAGTGACAATCAAGAATAAGTATCCGCTTCCTAGGATCGATGATCTATTTGACAGACTCAGAAGAGTGAGGTGTTTTCTAGGATTGACCTCCGATCTGGATATTTTTAGATTAGAGTTAAGGAGGAAGATATCTCGAAAATTGATGGGTTTCGGGAGCCAAATAGCGCAGCGGAATTTAACCGAAACCCTCCAGGATCCAAGTGAAATGGGGTAAACCGGGAGTTTGAAAATTTTCATACCTAATTTTCGGTTGAGATCTCTCACTCAACTGTAGAGTCGAATCACAAAACCTGAATAGTTGACGTGTTCAGGCTCTCTATGGTATCCACACGAGCCTCTTAGGATCACCACGCTTCCACCATGTCCCGGTAGATGCGTTTCTCTTGCGCTCACAGTGCTAGCTTGTGTCCTCCAAGGAATTGCAAGAAAAGAGTGAAGCTGTCCTTTTGGGAGGCTAGGGCAAGGAGACCTACGAATTTCTCACTAGAAGTTGTATTTATAGTGAGACTAAACTTCCAGGCCTAATGGGTTTCAAAGCCCTAATCCAATTAGAATTTAGTTTCGGGCTTAATAATGGCTCAACTCTTGGGCCCATTATTAATACGAAATTAAAGTGAACCATAACCCAAATAATTAGCCCATGCACTCTAATGATCCAAATAGCTCTATGTATGCGACCCAACAGGCTCTTATCACGTTGGCAATGATCATAAATCACATTTATGATCATAAGCAATGAGTGGTGTCTAACAACACATCATTGCTACCCAAGTGACAAGATTGTCGATGATTCGACTAAACCTTTACGATCATCACCGATATATGCCATTATCCTTTTGTCCAAGATATCAAGACTAAGCACGAGACATGGAATGTGTCACTCTCGTATAGCCCAATCTTTGGTTTCTTGATTACCGAGTAGACCAACTTAAACTGATGACATTGATATCGTATATCAACTCATCTGAGCATGGCCATACATTTTTCTAAGTCTTACTCTATCAAGGGGCCCGAAGATATCACTCCCGTTACATAGGAGGGACAAATCCCATCTTGATCATACAAATCCCTCCGCATGATATGTGACATACACAATGACCTCCTTCAAGTTCACTCAGTTACGAGCAACAAAGGAAAGTATCAAAGTATCTGACTCACATGTAGGGAACCTTGATGATCTTAGGTCGAAGGACTACATATATCATGATCACTATGAGAATCACTTATGACACTCATATAACAATCCATGTAGTGTTCTCATGGTGGGCCGGTCCAGCACATAAGTTCTCGAACTTGTACCCATATGTAGACTACATATCTCATATTAGTCTCCACATATGCTAGTCATTATGTATTATTGCAACTCGCTCCACAATAATACTAGACCAGCGACTTTTAAAAATATCATTATTCTAGGGTTACAATTATGTTTGTTAAGTTACGCAGAAAAAAAACAACAAACATAATTGTTGGATTAATGCCTTAATAAAATATCATGACTCAATGTGCAAAAATACAATCATCTCATGATTGGCTTTTGGGTGCAACACTAACAATAACTGCCTTCAGGACGAGGTATGGACACTAGTGTTAGTGTTGTGCCCAAAAGCCAATCATGAAATGATTGTATTTTTTCACATTGAGTCATGATATTTTATTAAGGCATTAATCCAGCAATTATGTTTGTTGTTTTGTTTCTGCGTAATGTAATAAACATAATTGTAACCCTAGAATAATGATATTCTTAAACGTCCCTGGTCTAGTATTATTGTGGAGCGGGTTGCAATAATACATAACGACTAGCATATGTGGAGACTAATATGAGATATGTAGTCTACATATGGGTACAAGTTGGAGAACTTGTGTACTAGATCGACCCACCATGAGAACACTACAAGGATCGTTATATGAGTGTCATATGTGATTCTCATAGTGATCATGGTATATGTAGTCCTTTGACCTAAGATCATCAAGGTTCCCTACATGTGAGTCACATACTTTGATACTTTCCGTTGTTGCTCGTAACTGAGTGGACTTGAAGGAGGTCATTGGGTATGTCACATATCATGCGGAGGAATTTGTATGATCAAGATGGGATTTTTCCCTCCTATGTAATGGGAGTGATATCTTCGGGCCCCTTGATAGAGTGAGACTTAGAAAATGCATGGCCATGCTCAGATGAGTTGATATACAATATCAATGTCATCAGCTTAAGTTAGTCTACTCGGTAATCAAGAAACCAAAGATTAGGCTATACGAGAGTGACACATTCCATGTCTCGTGCTTAGTCTTGATATCTTGGATAAAGCGACAATGGCATATATCGGTGATGATCATAAAGGTTTAGTCGAATCATCGACAATCTTGTCACTTGGGTAGCAATGATGTGTTGCTAGACACCGCTCATTGCTTATGATCATAAATGTGATTCATGATCATTGCCAACGTGATAAGAGCCTATTGGGTCGCACACATAGAGCTATTTGGATCATTAGAGTGCATGGGCTAATTATTTGGGTTATGGTTTCACTTTAATTTCATATTAATAATGGGCCCAAGAGTTGAGCCATTATTAAGCCCGAAATTAAGTCCTACTTGGATTAGGGCTTTGAAACCCATTAGGCCTAGAAGTTTAGTCTCACTATAAATACAACTTCTAGTGAGAAATTCACAGGTCTCCTTGCCCTAGCCTCCCAAAAGGACAGCCGCACTCTTCTCTCGCAATTCCTTGGAGGACGCAAGCTAGCACTGCGAGCGCAAGAAAAACGCATCTACCGAGACGTGGTGGAAGCGTGGTGATCCCAAGAGGCTCATGTGGATACCATAGAGAGCTTGAACACGTCAACTGTTCAGGTTTTATGATTCGACTCTACAGTTGAGTGAGAGATCTCAACCGAAAATTAGGTATGAAAATTTTCGAACACCCGGTTTACCTCGTTTCACTTGGATCCTGGAGGGTTTCGGTTAAATTCCGCTGCGCTGTTTGGCTCCCAAAACCCAACAACTAGGAGTATATAGTTATGCCTTTCGGTGTAACGAATGCTCTAGTGGTGTTCATGGAAGCAATGAATCTGATCTTTAAGCTGTTTTTAGATCAGTTTGTTGAGGTTTTCATTGACGACATTCTGACAAATTCACAGTCTGCAGCAGAGCATGAGGAGCACCTCAGGGAAGTTTTGCAAGTGCTGAAGGATAATCAGTACTATGCAAAGTTGTCTAAGTGTGAGTTTTGGTCCGAAAAGATTCAATTTCTCGGCCATATTATTAGTGCTCATGGGTTGTCGGTTGACCCTGAGAAAGTTCAGGTAGTAGTTGAGTGGAAGAGGCCAACTACAGTTACAGAAGTTCGGAGTTTGTTGGGCTTGGCAGGCTACTATAGGCGATTCATAGGGAAATTCTCTATGATAGCTACACCTTTGACAGCCTTGACCAAGAAAACTCAAAAATTTGAGTGGACACAGAAATGTGAGGAGGGTTACATGAAGTTGAAGGAAAAGTTGACTAATGCACCAATACTTGGCTTACCGGATCAGAACAAGGCTTTTACAGTGTATACTGATGCTTCAGGTTCTGGTTTAGGTTGTGTATTGATGTAGGATAGTCAGTTTATTGCATATGGTTCAAGACAACTGAGACCTAATGAGTTAAGTTACCCGGTCCATGATCTCGAACTAGCAGCAGTAATCTTTGCATTGAAATTGTGGAGGCATTATTTGATGGGAAGATCATTCAGGATCTTTTCTGATCATAAGAGTTTGAAGTATTTATTTACTCAGAAAGATTTGAACATGAGGCAATGGCGATGGATTGAGTATATCAAGGATTATGATTGCTCAATCGAGTATTGTACTGGAAAAGGGAATGTAATAGAAGACGGATTGAGCAGGAAGTACACGGGAGTGATCCTATATAAGGATCAGGCTACGAGTTCCTCTGAAGGAACAGTAGGGGATTGTTTCTCAGTTTTGCATGAGTTATGGAAAGACCGAGAGAAGTCCCTAGTCTACACTCTAGAAGTCCAGACAGCTTGGTAAGTCAGAGTCAGAGAAGCTCAGATGAAGGATTTGTTACTGAAGAATATTTCAGGTGAAGCTAAGTCTAGTACTGTGAAGAAGGAGTTTAGATACAAGGATGGAATACTACACTATGGTGATCGACTCTATGTACCGAATGTTGAGGGACTTAGGCAACAAGTCCTACAGGAGGCACATAATAGTACTTTGAGTATTCACCCTGGTGTTAGTAAGATGTATCACGATTTGAAGATGCATTTCTGGTGGCCGGGATTAAAGAGGGATGTGGCAATGTGTTTAACATGCCAAATGGTGAAAGCAGAACATCAGAAACCAGCGGGTACACTTCCGAGTCTACCTTTACCAGTGAGGAAGTGGGGATCCGTTACTATGGATTTCCTAGTAGGGTTACCAAATACCCGGAGTCAACATGATGCAATATGGGTAGTAGTGGACCGACTGACAAAGTCAGCTCACTTCATACCTATTAAGATTTCCTATACTTTGGAAAAGTTGGCTCAATTGTATCTCAAGGAGATAGTGAGACTCCACGGGATACCAGATCAAATTATATCTGATAGAGATCCACGATTCACGTCGAGGTTCTGGAATGCTTTCCAGGAGGCATTGGGGAGCAAGGTCAATCTTAGTACTGCCTTTCATCCTCAGACTGATGGCCAGTCTGAGAGAGTGATTCAAACTTTGGAGGACATGCTACGCATGTGTGCTATTGATTTTAAAGGTGATTGGGATCAGCACCTACCATTGATCGAGTTTGCTTACAATAACAGTCATCAAACTGTTATTGGTATGGCACCATATGAGGCTCTGTATGGAAGGAGATGTATAAGCCCCCATTGTTGGGCAGATTCTGCAGATAAGATAGTCATTGGTCCAGAGGTCATAACTGATACCACAGCTAAGATCAAGTTAATCCAGCAAAGGATTAAGGCAGCCAATGATCAGCAAACCAAGTATGCAAACTTGAGGATAAGGGATTTGAGTTTTGAAGTTGGGGACAAAGTACTTTTGAAAGTGTCTCCAATTAGAGGAGTTAGCCGTTTTGGGCAAAGGGGCAAATTGGCTCCTAGGTATATTGGACCATATGAGATATTGGAGAAGATAGGTAAAGTTGCTTATCGGTTGGCATTGCCACCTAATTTGTCCCAAGTCCATAATGTGTTCCACGTGAGTCTACTTAGAAAATGCACAGTGGAACTGGGACAAATAATTAGTCCTTTAGTGATACCCATTCAGGGAGACTTGACCTATGAGGAGAAACCCGTTCAGGTACTTGATAGGCCAGTCAAGAAGTTAAGGACTAAGTGGATTCCTATGGTTATGATCTTATGGTCTAACCATAGTGAGGGAGAGACTACATGGGAGACGGAATAGGATATGTTGAAAAGATATCCTGATGTCTTTCCGGAGTTGCAACGGAATTTGGGGGACCAAATTCCAGAAGGAGGGGAGAATGTTATGGACCTCCTAGTAGTCAGCACTCCCGAGAAAGGTAAAATGTTCTAAATTAAGTTTAGAACTTTAATTTCAAGGTTACAAAGCTAGAATAAAGGAGTTACAAAAATTCACTAAGTTCCAAGGAGGTTTAAGCACTAGATGCGGAGCAGGGGCAAAATGGTAATTTTGCATCTGGAGTAACCGGGCGGGGTCCTGAGTGTTTTAAGTTAAGTTTTGTAACTTAACCTCTAACCTTAACTCAAACTTGAAACAATAACAAGAATTAATCAAGAAATGAGCATGTGTTAAAAGATAGGGGGTTTATGTGTTTAAGGGTTGTAACTTGGATGGCTTAAGGGGTTGAGTGAGGGTTTAAGAAGGGAAAGGTGGCTAATGCCTGCTATAACCACGTTTTCCCCTCTCAAGCACTCATTTCTCTCTCAATTCAAGCTAGAAATCAAGTGATCTTGATTCCTAGAGTTGCCATCCAAGGATACCAACCAAGAGGAACTTGTTTCAAGCTAGAAAACAAGGTTTGGAGGCTTGGAAGCATGATTTCTCTACTCCCCTATTTTTGATACGTGGTAAGCATGGTGTTCTTGGTTAATTCTATGTTATTTGAGTGATTTGAGGCTAGGGTTTTGGTTAGAGAGGAAGATTGTGATGTTTGGTGCTTTGGTTTTGTTTGGAACTTAGGTGAGGATTTCTTGCACTTGGTTGCTTGAAAAGAGGAGTGATTCTAGCTTGTATCTTGGAGTTGAGGTAAGGGAGTAGTGTTTTTAAGCTTGAAGAATGCTTGTGGCTTGAGTTTGTTGTAAGAAATTAATTGAAATTACCCATAGCATTGAGTATGAGTTTTGGTTGAATTATGGTGAACTATGAGGTTTGAGGAGGATTTGATGATGCTATAGAGCATCATTAATGGCATTGTGATAGTTGGTTATGTTCCTTGCAACATGAACTATGTGTGTGTGAAGTTTGGTGGCTTTTTATGCATGTTTGATATGTGTACTAAGTAGCCAAAGGTCATAGCAGCAAAATGCGTGCCAATTCTACAGTTTGGCAGATTGGCGACGCGTCGCCAACAGGTACCCATAATTGGCGATGCGTTGCCAATTGGAAAAAGGTTCACAAAACGTCGACAATTGTGGCGACGCGTCACCAAGACAGCATTGGAGACCCGATTTTGATTTAAGCATAACCTTTCACCCGGGTGTCCGATTGAGGTGATTCAAAGTTCCACGCGAAGCTAAGAGGGATTATTATCACTTCCAAGTTTTAGAAACGTCTGAAATGCCGTAGATTTAAAGTTTTTTTGAATCAAAGTGAAGATAATTTTTAAAGGCAGAATTTTGCATATTTTGCTAGGATGATTGAGGTGAGTTCCAAAGAGGTCCTTTGGATACCTTGGCCCTCAAGTATGAGGAGGGTACTTCGAGACTTCCTAAATTCCCTCGAGAAGTGGGAGTTTCCTTGAGTTTTGAAAAGTTTTGAGGTTACTTGTTGAGTAAGCAAGGAAACTAAGTTGCAAGCAAATATAACCAAGTGTCATGTGCTTGAGGTGTAAGTTTTAGAACCCTTGGCAACCTGGCAGTGTTGGAAATCACGGGGTTGTAAGGAGAGGCTTCAAATGCACCGAGGTTATGAGGTTTAATAACCTAGTTACATAGTTCTCACCGCAATTCCCCTGCACGACAAAGTTAAGGAGAGGTTACATAATAAGTCAGGCGTAAGCTAAGGCTTACGAGGCACAAGTCGAGGGCTAGACTTGTGAGCCACGGAGTGACGCCCGTGAGAAAGTAAGAAAATTATGTGAGGAGTGGTCCTTCGGGATCCGAGCATGCATATCCATATATTTGCATATATGAGAGGTCCCTCACACTGCGAGACCTAGAAGAGAGTATGCATGAGTTATTTCATATTTGTCCACAATTTTACTATTGGTACATGAGGTTACCCCTTACTGAGAATCTTGGATTCTCACCCTTACTCTTTTGTTGTGCAGATACAGAAGGAGTTGGGCCGAGTGACCGTTGAGGGTTACTCTGGTAGTAGTTTTTGGTGCACAGGTAGAATACCTGAGTTTTGATGATTCTGGTACTTATTGTTTGGATGCTTGTTGGTCTTGCACAGTACTAACTAAATTGCTCATTGGTTATAGAGCCTAGTGCACATTGGACATAGTCAGGCATAGATAGACCTAGTTGGATCCAGAGGAGTCTCTAAAGCTTGCCACTGGGATTCACATCCAAGGTGGGAGTTAGTATTAGAAGATCTCAGTAGAGGATTTTGTATGTGTACATAGTACTCTAGTTGCCTCCTTAGTTATGAAATGAAGAGTCATGGACTCAAGGATTGCTTTCTGGGCGGGGCATTAGCTACAATATGTATGAATGCTCACGTATGTTGCTATCTGTAGTTAACTCATATAAAGGTTGATTTGTATGCTTTCACTGCTCTACTTGTTTTATATGAAAAATTGTGGCCACATTAACATTTTATGGTTTTAAATAACCTGTCAAAGCATAAAGAGCATGCATATTGCATATTCTAGGATAATCAACTAGTGATATATGAATGCTCACGCATGTTGCTATGTGTAGTTAACTCATATAAAGGTTGATTTGTATGCTTTGACTGCTCTACTTGTTTTATATGAAAAATTGTGGCCACATTAACATTTTATGGTTTTAAATAACCCATCAAAGCATAAAGAGCATGCATATTGCATATTCTAGGATAATCAACTAGTGACATGGATTTAATCCGCGCACATATCAATGAGTACAAACTGCAATCGGCCATGAGACCAAGTTCTCACAGGTGTCCTGGGCAGGGGCCAGGGACGGCCGTGTCAGAATCAAATCCCCCTAGAACATCCTTTATATTACTTTTTCTAGTTTAACAGAATTATTATCGACATGGACCATGGATTACTACATAATGTAGATTAGCTCCCAATTATTCACGTTACACTCACCCTATTCTTAAGTCACCGTGCCTCTTACGAATTGTTTAATGTCCTATGACCAACTAGTAGGTTTCACCCTACTCTAGAGGTATTATATCACACCTATTACTCCCGGTTATGGTACTACACCTTTTATCCAATGATGATCCACAACAAATATACTCGATACTACCTGACGCATGCTTATCATCCCACATTGAATTAATAAGCCAACTACTATTAATCAATCCAGCAAAGCACATTGGATAAATCACCAGAAAAGAACATAATCATATTAAACTAGAAATAATCACAATGACAAAATCATCCTAAGGTTTATCTACTCTAAGCATAAGTAGGAAAAGTTTATCTCATAATTCTATAAAATAAACACCAAAGAATAAAAAAAATTAAGAAAAGAATAATCCGTAGCTAAATGTCTTCTTCTCTAAGAAATGTTCAATCTAATGCTCATGAAATGGTGTTGACCATCAAAATTGCCTCTAGTAGCCTTCCTACATGAAAAACCACTTTCTAGGATGGTTTCTACTTAGTTTGCCATCAAGTGCTCTCCTATTATCCTGACATTAACCTCTCCTTTATTTGGGCTCTTGATATGCTCGAGTGTTCTTCCTCAGACTAGTCAAAAATGGAGTACCTAGGTCTACCTCTGCAACCTCTAGAGCCTATAGATGATGCTGAATTTGAAGAGTCCCATGGCAAGGATGAGGAGGAGTAGATAAAGACTTTGGAATCTATGTACTTTTCATACTCCTGCCCATTGGGCCTTTAATGAATTATTTCTTGTTTCAAGCACAAATTCTCAAATTCACTTAAGTCTCGAAGAATTTCCCCTTCTGCTACTATGAAAAGCACCCACTCAAGATCCTTGTCTTTAAGGTTGCCCGAGGTGTCCTCACTTTCTAGTATTTCAATTATAAAGTCCGCAAAAGCTTAGGGCCTTATTGCTTTCCTTGGTTCATATATGATATCATACTGACCGAGGTTGATGCACCACTTAGAAAATCAGCCCGAATGATCCCCCTTTTTCATGACATCTTGAAAAGGTTCGTTACTTCGCACCATAATGGAGTGTCCTTGGAAGTAAGGCCAAAGTCTTATAATTGCCATGACTAAAGCACAAATTACTTTTTGCAATATCGGGTACCTACTTTGGCACCGTGTAAGGATTTACTGACTAATAAGTTTATAATTTATATATATTTATTCTATAATTTTATTAGGTTTTGTTTTGATTTATTAAGCTGAAACGGGCTGTTAACAATTTTATTCTATTTTATTTTGAAGGGACCAAGGATACAGCCATTTCTTTTTGTTGAATTTTTAAGTGGGAATAAAACCAAAAGGTGGCATTAAGGACCAAAGAAAAACGGCGGCGTTTTTGCTTCAGGAGGAAACGAGTTCACTTTTCTTTTTACTTGGCACCAGCCTTGACCTTTTGCGTGGAACTCATACTATGTGGCTGCGATCTCAATTATTTTTCATTCTCATGCTGATTCGCTGCTTTCGGTGAACGTGAAGCCAGCAATTGAAGTCATCTATTTCTTTATTTGCTCCGGACCATTTTCCGATTGAATTGGTTTCATCCGTCATCATCGACTAGCAGGCCCTTTCATTTATTCTACGTGATTTATGACAAATAGCAGCTGCAATGGAGTTTTTAACATTCTGAATCAAGCAGTGGAGCTGCTGTTACTTGCTTCAGTGGGACCTGCAATTGAAGAAGGCCAACAGCTCTACAAAAACTTCGCGCACAGAAGGTTGCTCGATAAAATGTTTGAGTGAAGCTGGAAGAAGAGTCAGTCCGATTGTGGACTCCTCATTTATGTGAAGCTTATTAGCTAATCATACGAGAGCCCATTTTCAACCTAACTTGAAGGTATCTGATCAAACCCAAATCCTATTGTTTTAGCACGTTGGTTACCTGTGAGAGAGTAGTGATTTTTGGGTCCATAAAAAGGGGCTAGAGAGAATGCACGAGGAGACATAGATGGCAAATTTTAGATTTTTCTTTTTCTATTTTCTTGTGCCTTTTGTCTCAAATATGAGTAAGCAGTTTTTCTGTTTCAGTTCTAGAGACGATTTTCATTGCCAACACTGGATATGAAGGTTGATTTTTTTTGTTAAAATTTTCTTTAAATTCAGTTATTTACATTTCCATTGTGTAGATCTATTGCAATTAATTTTCTTGGTTTCACTTGTTAGATTGATTTTACCATTCTAAATCTACTTGATTTTCATTTCAACTACTTAGGTGAAGAATTTGATGTAGAAGCAAGTGAATTGATTTTATTTCTGGTTAGTTCATTCAAGAGAAGTAAAGCAGATTAAATTATTCAAGCTTTTATATTGTTATCTGGAATAAACTTTTTGATTCGTTGTTCTTAATGTTGATTTTGAGATAATTAGAAATTGCTTTTTAATATCTGGTGACTCAAAATTAAAAAATTAATCTCAAGCTTTTTCTGGTTAATTTTACTGCTGAATTTCTTGCGTTCTTTTTATCTTTAAAAAGAGTCCTGTTTATTTGCTTGGATTAAAGAAGTACTTTTCTTAGATGATTAACTGCGTGATTGGAATGAATAATCAACTCTGAACTTGATGCCTAGAGACATCTTCACTGGAAGGCATGGTGACTTCCGGGAGGACTTCCAGTGAGGGAGAGCGTCTGGAGTTGAGGTTTCCCAGGGGAATGTGCCTGAAATGCTCAGAGATGATGGTTAGGAGGTCCCCGGGGTGTTTTTCCGGGGAGGAGCCTCCGACGCCCAAGTCAATGTCCTGTGGAGGTAAGAGGGAAGCACTAGAGTATTTAGTGGGCTTGCCTATGTTTTCTCAAGGAGGAGGAGTCCAACCGTTTGCCAGGGTCTGTTCCCTGGTATTTATAGAGAAGGTCAGCCCGTTCAGATGATGACACGTGTTCGGTCGAAAGCTCATGGTTATGACCAGAGGGCGCTCTTCCTCAGGTGTGGAAGTCCCTTGGAGGGCTTGCTCAGTGGCCGGTTGGACTTCAGGTGCGGACGGGGACCTCGGGAGTCCCTTGTCCTTAGAACGCCGAGTCTCAACGACGGCGACCCGAGGATGGATTCCCACAGACGACGCCAAATGATGCCCAGAGACGTCTTCACTGGAAGGCATGGTGACTTCCGGGAGGACTTCCAGTGAGGGAGAGCGTCTGGAGTTGAGGTTTCCCAGGGGAATGTGCCTGAAATGCTCAGAGAAGATGGTTAAGAGGTCCCCGGGGTGTTTTTCCGGGGAGAAGCCTCCGACGCCCAAGTTAATGTCCTGTGGAGGTAAGAGGGAAGCTCTAGAGTATTTAGTGGGCTTGCCTATGTTTTCTCAAGGAGGAGGAGTCCAACCGTTTGCCAGGGTCTGTTCCCTGGTATTTATAGAGAAGGCCAGCCCGTTCAGATGATGACACGTGTTCGGTCGGATGTTCTCTGAGTTTCTGGGCGTAGGGGGCGAGTAGCCGGTGGCAGGCTCCTTGAGTCTTGAACCGAGACAGGTCGTGACAAGACCTGGACGGCGTCGGTGTGTCAAATTGCCGTTTGAGGTGACATGTAGCGTCTGTGGGCGGCATGTCAGAGGCTCCTTAAATGCTCATACCGTACTCCTGAAGTCCCTGGACGAGGTCGTCCTCTGACGCGGACGGTGCCCCTTCGGGAAATGTACCGTCAGTTCGGGGAGTTTCCCTGATTTGGGGTTCCGCCTTCGGGGAGATGCTCTTCGGCTTGCAATAGCTGATTCTCCGTTTCCGAAGGCGATCTATTTAGTACCTCGGGGGGGCTAATAGTTTCGCCGTGTTCCCTGACGCTCCAAGCTCGGGTCAGATAGAGGCGATAGCCCTTCGGCTATCAGAACTTAGCATTTTTAGTATTGATTAATTTCATTTTAATTTTACAGTTAATTTATTTTAGCTTCCAATTCAAGAAAACTCCCCACTCTTTTATTTCAGTTTTCTAACAGAAAGTTTTTAGTAAAAAAATTTCCCTTTGGATTTGACCTGGTTTTTACTGTTAAACTACAAATTTATTTTTTCAGAGTTGTTAGTGATACCAGAAATATTTTTGGCAGTTTCGACGACCGACCAAAAATTTGGGGCCGTTGCCGGGGAGATTTCTTTTTCTGTTAAAGTTTCAATTTTATTTATTTATTTATTTTTTCTTTCTTTCTCAGTAAACTGACTTATGCCAAGATCTTCTCATACAAGTGAATTAGTTTTTGATCCAGAGATTGAGAAAATAGCAAAGGCAAACAGGAAAGCAAAGAGGCAATCGGTCAATTTTACAACTTTGACATCTACGAACAGTAACTCAAAAAGCAAAGAAGAAGCAATTGTTATTGTAGAGATGGTAGCACAAAGAACATTATGGGAGTTGGTAACTCTTGATGTTGTCCAGTAACCCTTATGCATCGATTTTCCTGATATTGAGGTAGCATTTGAATTAAAATCTGGATTAATTCGTTTATTGCCTACTTTTCGTGGGCTGGAACACTTGAAGGAATTTCATGTAGTTTGCTTGACCATGAAACCACAAGGAGTTACAAAAGAACAAATTAAGCTAAGAGCTTTCCCATTCTCTTTGGCGGACAAGGCGAAAGATTGGCTATACTACCTTCCTTCCGGTTCAATCAGAACTTGGAATGATCTGGAAAGAAAATTTTTGGAAAAGTTCTTTCCAGCTTTGAGGGCTGGAACAGTTAGGAAGAAAATCAGCAGGATTCGGCAGTGCAATGGAGAAAGTCTCTACGAGTACTCGGAGAGATTTAACAAACTATTTATGAGCTACCTACATCACCAGATTTCTGATCAACTGTTGCTACAGTATTTCTACAAATGGCTACTGTTCATGAATCGAAGTATGTTAGATGCTACAAATGAAGCAGCACTTGTAGAAAAGACGCCTGAAAAAGCAAAAAACCTGATTTCTAAAATGGCAGCTGATAGCCTAAGCGCTGTTGCCCTCTAAACCCACAAGCTCGGGCAGAGCGCTACCCTCGGTAAAGGTGAGCGTCACCTCTAAGGAATAGAGGACTAACCTCGGGCAGGTAGACACCTCGAACATTAGACCTTGGTGATCCATCATCACCGGGGAGTGACTTAACCTCAGAATAGGCCACCAACCTCGGGAATATGGTGCAACACCATCCTCGGTAAGATGACCGAACTGGCTTCAGAGAAGGAAGACTCACCTCCTCCGACAGGGGGAGACACCCCCAAAAGGGATCATCTGCACCGAGGGGACACATGGATGATCAAAGTGACCTCGGGGAAAAACCCTCCTGTTCCGGAAAGGTCTCTTTTACCGAAGGGATCTCGAGAATACTACAAAAATGGTTAAGGAGCCTTGACACGCCACCCTTGTACACGTCCTGACACGCCGCCCTCGGACACGCCCTAACACGCATACCTACTATGGCCTCGGCTCTTGGACAAGACGGCCTATAGCCGGCTAGAGTCCCCATTCCTGAAGGTACGGACTACATCCGACCAAACACGTGTCATGATTTGAGCTGGCTATGTCAAGCCGATTTCTCCTTGCATTCTCCTATAAATATCTAGGAAATGGCCTCAGTAAGGGGGGGGACTCTCAAGGGAAAACATACCTTCTATTCTTACCATTCTCCATCTCACTAAATACTGACTTGGGCGTCGGAAGCTCCTCCCCCAGAAAAGCACTCCGGGGGCCTCCTAACCCTTGTTCTTTTTTAGTATTTCAGGCAATCCCTCCCAGCAAGCCCCTTCTTCAGACGTTCCTCTCTTACCGGAAGTCCCTTCCAGGTTCACCATGTCATACAGCAAAGATGCTGACGGGTATTAGCAGCCAACTTACAGCAGTTTGGGATACAGGTAGACCATGTGCCGAATAAGGTAAATGAGGTAGGAACTTTGAGTATTGAAGCTCAACTTTCTAAACTAACCTTTCTTGTTAGACAAGTTGCTTTGGGACAGGTCTAAAATTCTTGAGTTTATGGCATTTGCTCTACTAAAGGATACTTTACTGACTCGTGCCCACAGCTGCAAGAGGATGCAACATCTCAAGTGAATGCGATAAGGGGGTTTGTTAACCAACTAAGAAGGTATGACCCCTATGACAATCAATACAACCCTGGTTGGAAAGACCACCCGAATCTGAGACACGGGCAGCCAAACAACCAACCACCATATCCATCTGCCGGTTACAACAAACCAGCTCCTCCACCACATAACCAAGCACAAATTCAGGTATGGCTTTAGAGGATATTGTGAAAGTTTTAGCCACTAACACTCAAATGTTTCAATAGGAAATAAAGGCTAGCATTAAAGACTTAGACAACTAAATTTCATAACTAGCAGCCTTATTGAACAAAATTGAAGCTAAAAAATGGAGGTTGCCATCTCAAGCTGAAATCAACCTAAGAGAGCATGCTAATGCCATGACCCTTCGAAGTGGCAAAGAAGTGCAAACCACTGCATCATAAATGGCAACATCTAAAAAAGAAGAAGATGGCTCAAAACCTGCAACTTCTGATGTACCAACTGATGAGGTAAGTAACAAGCCCAATTTTCCAAAATCAAAAATTTTGATTCTACTACCTTTTCTTGGCAGGTTGGCAAAATTGAAGAAATAGGAGACCGAGCAAGAATTTTTGGAAACTTTTAGAAAGGTCGAGATCAACTTAGCCTTGCTGGATGCAATCAAGCAGGTGCCTCGATATGCCATGTTTCTGAAGGAGCTGTGCACCAACAAAAAGAATGTGTCAGCAATAATCCAAAGAAAGTTGCCTCAGAAGTGTAAGGACCTTAGTATGTTTACTATACCATGTGTAACAGGCAATTTCAAGGTGGAAAAAGCTATGTTTGATCTAGAAGCATCAGTTAATGTTATGCCACTGTCAGTTTACAAGGCTTTGAATTTAGGACATTTGAAAATACAAGAGTGGTCATTTAACTAGCTGATAGGTCTAATTTATATCCTAAAGGGGTAGTTGAGGATGTTATAGTTCGAGTAAATGAGCTAATTTTTCTTATTGATTTCTATATTATTGATATGGATGATAAGTTTGCTTCAAATTCAGCTCACATTTTGCTAGGTGGACCATTCATGAAAACAGCCAAGACTAAAATAGATATGCATGAAGGGACTTTATCTTTTGAATTTGATGGGAAAATAGTAACTTTCAATATTTTCGAAGCTATAAAATACCCAAAAAATTCTGAATCTATTTGTCTTTTGGATATCATTGATCCAATTTGCCCAGGATTATTTTGAGCTGAATTTTGTAGGAGATGAGTTGGATTTTGTGTTAACGAATAACAAAACTGAGAGGGATGCACAACTGGAAATTAGTGATGGGCTGACCAAGGCTATTATGTCATTACAGTTACTACCAGTGTTGCTCAACAGGTAAGTAGATTCATTTCTGCCACTACCAAATACTCATGAAAGAGTTTTGCCCTCTATTGAACAGGACCCAAAGTTGGAGTTGAAGTCTTTGCTAGAAAATCTAAAGTATGCTTACTTGGGAGAGGCTGAAACTTTACAGGTGATTATCGCAAGTGATTTGCCCAGAGATTAGGAAGGGAATCTGTTGTGAGTATTGAAGGAACACAAGACAGCATTTGGTTGGACGCTAGCAAACATGAAAGGAATCAGTCCTTCAATTTGTATGCACTGTATTCTCCTTGAAAAGGATGCTAAATTGGTAAGAGAACCGTAGCGGAAACTAAAACCAACAATGAAAGAAGTTGTTTTAAAGGATATTCTAAAGCTTTTAGACCAAGGGATCATCTATCCTATCTCCGACAATCAGTGGGTAAGTCCAGTGCATATTGTTCAAAAAAAACTGGTCTAACTCTTGTTCCAAATGTGCTGAATGAGCTTATTCCCATGAAAATTCAGAATGGGTGAAGAATGTGCATCGATTTTAAGAAGTTGAATTTAGCTACCAGGAAAGATCATGATGCCCTGGGGCTTCATCGTTGGTAGTCATTGTGACTGATGGAGGGACTTCCCGGAGAGGAAGAACGCCTGGTGGCCGGTTTGCCCAAGGGAGAGTGCCTGAGATGTTCAGAAAAAGTGGGTTAGTAGGTCCCCGGGGTGTTTTTTCGGGGAGGAGCCTCCGACGCCCAAGTCAGTGGTGCTGAGATAAGGCAGAGGAAATAGCACTGAGGGATTCAGTGAACTCACCTGGTCGTATTTTGTCAGAGTGAGGAGTCAGGATATTTGCCAGCCGTTTGCCAGGGTGTATTCCCTGGTATTTATAGAGGTGTCCAGCCCGTTCAGATCGTGACACGTGTTCGGTCGGATGTTCTTTGAATGTCTGGGCATAGAGGACAAGTAGCTGGTGGCAGGCTTCCTTGAGCCTTGAGCCGAGACGGGCCATGATGTGACTTTGATGGCGTCGGCGTGTCAGAGCGCCGTTTGAGGCGGCTTGTGACGTCTGTGGACGACATGTCAGAGGCTTCCTTAAATGCTCCTGCCGTACTCCCGAGGTCCCTGGGTGAGGTCGTCCTCTAGTACGGACCGTGCCACTTCGGGAAACATGCCCCCAGTTCGGGGGTTCCTAGATTCAGGGAGTTCCGCCTTCGGGAAGATCATGTTCGGCCCGCCCTAGCTGGTGCCACTTTTCCGAAGGCGGTCTGTTTACTACCTCGGCGGGGCTAATAGTATCCTCAGGTTCCCTGGCGTGCCGAGCTCGGGCTCTTCGGCTTTTCTCCGATGTGTGTGATCCCACCTTTTTCCGGGTAGCGCCAGATCTCCTGGCCATTCTGGTGGCAGGGAGTTCGGCCAGGTGGAGGCGATAGTCCTTCGGCTATCACATGCCCCCCTTCAGAAAGCCGAAGTGAAGACTTCAGTTTTGTTTTCTTTCCGAGGATGTTCTTTGGGAGTCTATAGAGAGTAACACCTGTGTCGAAGGTACACCTCTTGCCCAAAGGTGTGGGCTGCTCGGCCTTGGCCTGTTTTTTGGTGTGTCCGAGACAAAGCCTGTGCCGAAGATACACCTCTTGCCCGAAGGTATGGGCTGCTCGGCCATACCCCGTCTTTTGGTGTCTTCGAGGCAACCTGCTTCTTTGCTTTTGCAGGTCTGTTCAGCATTGCGTCTGATGGCCAACCGCGTCAGTCTGAGCGACGCGTCCCAGTTTTCTAGGGATGTCAGAAGACGTGTCTCCTATTTTGGCACGATGGTTGACACATGGCGCACTGTCATTGGAGGAGAGTCGCATCGTTTACAGAGAGCGCGTCTTTTTAGGCGCAAAGTGCAGTTACGGCGACGGTTCGCCTTCAAAGGGCACTTATGATGTCATTTTAGTTACCCACCTTTGGCCTATAAATAGCCTATTCCGTCATAAGCCCTTTTTGCTTTTGCTTCTGCTCTTTCCCTGCTTGCCCTTTTCTTTGCCCTTTCTCTCGCTTTTGCAGCGGAGCTATTTTAATCAGAGCTTTTTCCAGCAACCTTTTACGACGGTGACCTCCGATTTTGGCAAGTCTTTTGGTGGGTTTTTTCTTTCCAGAGTCTTTTAATACCTCTGTTTTTTCGAGTTTTTGCCGGAAGTTGTTTTCTTGCCTCTTTCCGAACTCATTTTTCTGTCCAAAATGCCTATCCCTGAGAGCTGGCAGCCTCTTTTATCTCATCCTTGTTGCACCACCCCTAAAAAATTGGAGAGGTGGAGGAAGAAGTTCTTTCTTCCCTCTTACGCCATTACCCGGCTGCCACGATCTGACCACTATGGTTTTTCAAACCATAGTAACGAGGTTACCATTTTTCGAGCCCAGTTGAAGGCCGGACTTCGGTATCCTCCCCCGAAGATGGTTTGCGAGTTTTGCCAATTTCATGGCATTGCTGTGAATCAGCTTCCCCCGAACTCGTACTGCTATTTTAACGCCTTCCTCTGTATGTGTGGCATCTTCGGGATAAAACCCCATTTTGTAATTTTCATGCAGTACTACAAGCTCTTCGTGGTCCCAAATGGTGCCTTCTATTTCATGCTACCTCGGGGATCCGGGAGCAAAAAATTCATGTTCACTTTTGTCACTAAGGACAGTTGGCGAGGGTGGCAACAGAAATTCTTCTTCCTGAAGATAGATCAGGCCTGGTCGTATGTTCTGACCAAATGGGCTCAGGGAAAGCTGGATGTGGACGTCGTTGATCCGAGGATACTTCTGACTCCAGAGTTGGTTCCCGTGTTCGCAGACTTCGACGGACGTATTCACGCCGTCTCCGACTGGGCTCCCGAGGTCGCTCCGCGCTCCCTGTACCCCTTCCCCATTAACTGGAGGTTGATGACCGAAGAGGTCCTTCGGGAGCTAGGGGTCGTCAAGGAGCATGAGACTGACTTCGAGATGCCAGCTCCTGCTATCGCCGGGAAGGACTCCTGGTTGGTGCAGCTCCTTCCGGAGGAAGTTTCTTTTGAAACGCTTTTCAAAAGTAAGTTATCTTCTACTCCCTTGCAGTTTTTCCCTCGGACTTACGTTGATGTATTGTTTCTTTTTCAGAGATGGGGGACGGGACTGCTGCATTCTACAAATCCCTTTTCTCCGACCAGGTGGAGAAGGGCGATCAGACAAAGAAGGTGGCTTCCCGAAGGTGGAAGTCTACTAGCGCTGGTCCTTCAGCGAAACGGGAAAAGAAAACTGCCTAGCTTCCTCAGCAAGAAATTTTTGAGGAGGCTGCCGAGGAGCCTGGGGCAGCCGAGATTCTACCGCCCGAGGCTGCTGCCGAGGTCCCTGCCGCTGCCCTAGGTTCCTTCCGCCGACATCCCTCGCCAGAGCCCTTCCGCGCCGCAGGCCCTTCTGGAGGCCGTGGTAGAGGCTCCTTCTGCCGAGGAGCGGCGCAGGAAGAAAGCAATGGGATTTCGACCGAGGAATCTCAGGACTCCGAGGACATCGTGATCGAAGTGCCGCCAGGTTTGTTGTTTTCAGAACAAGTATGGCTCTTTTGTTTTTCTAAAATTTCCTTTGTCTCTGACCTGTTTCTCGTTTTCGTCATGCAGGGGAGTTGCTTACTCCGAACTGTGCGGCCGAACACGCGAAGATGCGGGCCCTTCGCGATGCCAAAGTCCCGCAAGGGAAGATACTCAAAGAGCCTTTCTGGACGTTCACGGAGGACATGAACTTGTACTCCGAGGACTGTCCTGAAATGGCGAAGCAGATTTGGAAGGGGGTGCTTACAAAGGCCTCCCTCAAGGCTATTGCGGCGGCCCATCCGGGCGATGACACCCTCGCCGCGAAAGTTACTGAGCATGCTGCTCAGTTATGCTCTTCACACCTTTTTCCCTTCAATTTTTCCTAAGTGCTTGGCTCTTACTGACCTTGCGTTCATCTTTTCGCAGCTGCTGGGGTACGCCGGCTTTCTCCGAGTTCGGGTAGCCAGGCAGACGGCGTTCCAAGCTTCAGCCTTAGAGGCCTTAGAAAAAGCGAAAGTCACATGCTCGGAATTGACCGCCAAGAACCAGCAGCTGGCAGATGCTGCGAAGAAAGAAGTTGCTGCCCTTTGGGAGGAGTTCCGGAAGGAAAAGGAAGACCTTGAGAAGGACTCCTCCCTGAAGATTGCTGATCTCGGCGATCAGGTGGTAGGGATGCTCGCTGCCAACCAAGACCTTCTCAAGGATAAGTCAGATTCTGACAATCTCATACGGTCGTTGGTGACTGAGAAAAAAGCTCTTGAAGCCGAGGTCAAGTCTTTGAAGAATGAGCCCGACGTGAAGAAGAGGATGAAGGCGCTGAAGAAGGAGGTTGCAGATTTGACGGACGAGCTCGAGGACCTTGAGGTTGAGAAGGACAAATCCGACCAAATGACCAAGGTCGCCTTCCAGGACGGGTTCTGCCTTGCTCGGCACCAAGTCCTTCAGAGGTTCCCAGGTCTGGACCTCTCATTTTTGGAAGCTGTGAACATTCCCGAGGGGCCTCGGTGGTCCTGGTCAAAAATCGAGCATCTGAACCTGCCTTCCGTAATTCCGGCGCTGAAGGTGGTGGAAAAGGGCACAGAGGCTGGTGGCTCCCGGGGCGCCGAGAACTCTTAGGCTGTTTTAGGGGCCTTTTCCTTTTTTTTCCTCTTCATTTTTGTGCTCCTTCTTCGGGCACTTCTTCTTTGTAAGCCTGATCATTCTTAATGAATATTTTTTGGCTAAGTCTTTTTTGCAAGATTTTGCATTTCCATCGTCCCGAACAAGGTCGCTCAAGAGACTTTTCGGAAAGTCAGAAAAATTTGACTGACTCTTTTTGCAAGATTTTGCATTTCCATCGTCCTGAACAAGGTCGCTCAAGAGACTTTTCGGAAAACTATTCTGCGCTTGTTGCAGAGTGTACTTTCGCGAGATTTTTTCCATTTTTCTGAGCATGATGGCTCAAGGGACTTCGGAAAATCCCATTTGGGCTTTATCACGGCAAACATCTTCGCAGAATTCTGTCTTGCACCATTTTGTACACTTAAGAATTTTTCTCAAGCACATTCTGTACATAGGATATTTTTTGTACAACACAATCCTTCCGCTCCATCTTAAGCGTAGAATTTCTTCAGGGCGTTTGAGTGCCAAGTGTTTTTCAATTCTACGCCTTCGGTGTCGCCAAGTTTGTACACGCCTTTTCGTACTTCGGCGAGAACCAGATAAGGTCCTTCCCAGTTCATGTGAAGTACTCCGTGGGATGGCTTTCGGGGTGCAAAGTCAGCCTTTCGGAGAACGAGGTCCCCTTTCTTGATTTCTTTTGGCCTGGGTCGTAAATTTATAGCCGTGGCCACTCTTTGCTAGAAAGCTTTTCTTCTCAGCTCGGCTATTTCTCTGTGTTCGCCGACGAGGTCGAGGTTCGTTCTTAGGCCGAGGTCGTTTCCACCTTCATCAAATACTTGCACCCGTACTGATGGTCTAACTATCTCGATAGGGATGATGGCCTCTGTTCCGAAGACGAGTGAGAAGGGAGTCTCCCCTGTGGATCTTCGAGGCATCGTTTGGTAACTCCATAATACGCTTTGGAGTTCTCCTGGCCATTTCCCTTTTGCTTCCCCCAGTCTCTTTTTTAGGCCATCTTTTATGGTCCTGTTAGATACCTCCACCTGCCCGTTGCTTTGGGGGTGAGCCACTGGGGCGAAGTGCATCTTTATTCCGAGGTCGCTGATAAATTCCTGGAATCCTTTGTCTGTGAATTGGGATCCATTATCAGCCACTAGTACCCTTGGTATGCCGAATCTGCATACGATGTTCTTCCATACAAACTTTTGCGCTTCTTTCGCCGAGATAGTTGCTAGTGGTTCTGCCTCGACCCATTTGGAGAAATAGTCTACTGCTACCACGCAGAATTTCACGCCTCCGGGCGCTGAGGGGAGTGGCCCAATAAGGTCTATTGTCACGCCCACTACTGCCCCTGGCCCATCTGGGCCCAAATATCAAAGCTTGCAGCGGAAGTTATTCATTCAGAAGGGGCTTTATTAACTACTGTGAGCACCTACGGCGTGAGTCCAGGATCTATTATGGTTCTAGCTTGATTGATTATTTACCTTCAATATGTTATCAGGGTGCTCTTTAGAGTCAAGCTAGTACCTAAGTGGGATTTCAAGTGTTCCATTCATGATTTTATCCTGCTTACATGCATTCTTCATCACAAAGCATACTTTATTCCAATTCAACATAAGATTCTCCTGTAATATTTTCACATGCTCATTTCATCCAAGCTACATATAGCCATACACTTATTCCACTAAGTGCATAGAATGTGTGTCCATCAAGTGTACTAATCCAATGCATGGCAACCAAGAAGCCCATCTCATTTCCAATTTTGAAAACCACATTTATATGTCCATGAGCATTCTGCCAATCTAGTACACATAACATAATCACCCATCAAGAATTCCACCTGTATGAATTCAAGCATACTTCTCATATAATCATCCTTCAAAGTCATCACCATCATAAATCATCATAATCATCTATCCAAGGCAAATTTCATCATCATAAGTCATCCAGAACTATGCCTATCCATAGAACAGCAAACAAGCATCACTTACATGGAAAACATACCAAGGAATGCTTCATGTCTAAGTTTATCCAATGTTCATGTTTTATAGATCAAGTTTTCATAACTACTCAATCTGCAAACTAATATCACACAGAACACAATCCACCTATAGACCTTGTTCCCACAACTTCTAGACTCCATATCCTGCACAGGTAAGTCCACAACATTAGCTTGATCCACAAGCAATCTATACCACATAAGTCACTTAGAACCAATGAATATATTGAGCAACACTATACACATACCCAACCCTTTAGCACATTGTAACGAGCACTCTGGTACTCTACGCTTGATCTATCAAGCCATCCATTTCCTGAAAAAGGTATAACAGGGCGGGTGAGTTATAAACTCAGTAAGAATCCTGACGGCATCCAATGCCTAATGTGGTAAATACTCATGACTTTCTTAGTCATTATATGGCTTCCAAAGCCTAAACTTGTGCCAAGAATGTAATGGCAATTAATCCATATTCCTGCAAAGGAAAACACTAAAACAAAGAAAACACAAGATATAGCACAATAACAATAACAATAATAATATGGGTCAGCATGCACAAACAACAACGGTTCAGAGAAGCACGCAACTCAACACACACAACACTGTCCTCGTACATCATGTTCCAAGTTATCGTGGGTATCGCAAGCATTAGCATAATCCATGCCACTAATCCCGGCATGCCATTTATTTTTATAACCTATTGAGCGCTCCTTAGCTTGAGAATTGAGTTGGCCAAACTCAACTCCTAGCCCTAAATGCTTGCTAATTACTCATGAGTAAACCATATTTGCCAAAGCAACAATACCTCGCCCATTATGCACTTATGTGCCCAAATATCCAACTAAGAAAGTATCATGAGTCCTCACAAAAAGTAACAACCACATAGCCATGACATGCACACCTATGGTCACTTGGTTCTTTGACCATCGCATAAGGGCACTAATACTCACAATGAAAGGTCATGGAAAATATACCATGCAGAGAGTGAGTATAGGGATTCTTACCACCATTTGTGTAACCTTTGCTCATTGCCTTTGCCTTGCTTTGCTTTGTTTGTTGTTGGAACTTTGCCATTTCCTTAGTGGACCTATAAAGCCCAAAATACTAACAAGTTATTTAATTGCTTTCTATTAAACAAGAGAACCATAATTTACCAAGCATACTTGGTTTAGCTTACTCAACCTCACTTAAGGAGGTAAAGGCCCACTTAGCCTTTCTGTGAACTGAGGCCCTCCTTGGCCTTTTTCTGGAAGTTCAGGCCCAATTGGTCTTTTTCTAGAAGTTCAGGCCCAATTGGCCTTTTCTGGAATTTTGGCCCAACTTGGGCTTTCCAGGAACTCAGGCCCACTTGGTCTTCTCTGGAACTCAGGCCCACTTGGCCTTTTAATTCTCTTCTGGACTTGGCCCAACTTATCACTTAGGCCCAATTTTACCTTTTCATAATTTTAGGCCCAGCTTACGTTTCCAGGACTTGGGCCTATATTAACCTTTTCAGGATTTAGCCCAATTCAGCCTTTAGGCCCAATATTACATTTCCAGGACTTGGGCCTATATTAACCTTTTCACTTAAGTACCTGAAGAACAATTGTTGACAGAATTGTTCTTGAATTCTTCTTTGCCACTTTAGTCCCAAATTTCCATTGTGAACACTTTTGCCACCAAAATACTTGGTTAACACACATCCACCAAAAAAATTGGCACCATGGCCGAATGCATGCTTCATTTCTTCTTTGTGATTTTTGCTTGTACAAGTCATCTAGGACTCAAAAACATGCCAAGAACACTTGGCTCCACATGGCTAACATGCCAAGACATTAAAAACCACATATGGCCGAATCCTCCATCGCTTGATTTTGCTTGCAAAACTCCTCTTTTCACATTCAAATTTTGACCATTATCATGCACACTCACAAGAACATCTTCACTACCAAGAACACTTGGAAAAGTGCACATGCAAGCCAAAATACCCATTTGGCCGAATTTGTTCCTTGCTTTTCTTTGCATCCTTTGCTTGATTCCTTGCTTGGAAACGCTATACAAGCCTCGAGGCACCAAGAACACTTGGTTTCAAGCCTCAAAATACCATGGACATTCATGGCCGAAAGTTGCTCCTTGCTTTTCTTGGAGTTCTCCTTCATTTCCTTGCTTTTCATGGCTTAAAAGTGCCATGCATGCCTTGAACTCTCAAGTTGAGTCCAAGAGCACTATAAATCCTCCATGGCCGAATCTTCAAGAGCTTTTCCTTGCAAAAATCCAGCATATACTAAGCATTAAAAAGTAATATCTAGCTCAAAACACAAGAAATCAACAATGAAAAACATGATTCACTTATAACCTTGTTTTGGCCAAATCTTCACTTGTTCTTTCTTGATGTTTTCCTTGTTTCTCTTGCTCCTCATGGCTTAGAAATGCCATGCATGTAAGGAGCTCTTGAGGTGAGCTCAAGAACACCAATTTCTCACTAAGGCCAAAACTTCACGAGCATTTCTTCATGGGTTTTCTTTGATTTCTCACTTGGTTCTCACTCTAGACGTGTTTAGGAGCTTGAAATCATAAATGATATGAGTTTGCATGTGTGAGAGTGGGTGATTCTAGCCATGGCCGAGAGGTAGGATGAAGGAAGAAGATGAAGCTTGGAAGAATTTTCATGGCCGAACTTAGAGAGAAGGGAGACCGTATGGCTTAGAGAGAGAGAGATGAAATGAAAATGAGAATGAAATGACGATGGGTGGCCATTATGCTAGCAAATGAGGGAGAAATGCAAACCAAATGCGTATCAAATGTACATTTATGATGAATGGCCGGTCAACAATTCAAATGGGAGGAAAGCTAGTCAATTGCTAATAATCTTTTGGACAAAAGAAGGTGATGTCCCATCAAGAAAAGA
Organism: Aquilaria yunnanensis; assembly: GCA_039654915.1. NCBI lineage: Eukaryota > Viridiplantae > Streptophyta > Magnoliopsida > Malvales > Thymelaeaceae > Aquilaria > Aquilaria yunnanensis. The sequence continues at coordinate 49,818,976 of CM077594.1, read as the reverse complement.
AAACCCATTAAACAATCCATTTGTTTCCTTCAAGGCGCCATTTTGTTTAGTTTTTTTGGTATGGCCGAATTTTTGATTCAAATGGATGGGAGAATAGTCAAATGTTCATTAAAGAATTGATTTGACAAGTGATGGTGAGGAGAAATAAAATAATGTAAAGTGGGAGACAAAGACTAGTCAAAAATGGTGGGCAAAATATTTGTTTATGGTGATGGTGGGGTCAAATCCATGTGGGCAATTTAAATAATGTGGGTGGAGGCTTATGTGGCCATTTTAAATAGCAAAATTCATGTGATGGCCACCCATGGCACAATTTGCCATGAAAATTGGCCAAATCTCACCTTTAGTCCTCCATCTTTCTTCAATTCTTCAATTGAGTCCCTCAACTTAATAATTTGCCATTTTCATCACCAAAACTCTTGGCCTAAGCCAAGCAAAATTCCTAGAGTGTCCAACACTCATTATGCCCATTTCATAATTAATTTAAGATCTCCCGAGCTTACCAAGCTCAATTCCCAATTAGGGAAAAAATTTCCATGTCTCCTCAATTTAATTGCTAAGTTTCCAAATTAGGAAACTATTTATTTCCACTAATCCTCTTAACCCGGGACTTAGTCATTTAGCCCTTTCCGGGTGTAACATCTATACCCCAGACTGCGAAGGGTCAGGGATAGTTAGCCGAAGTTACCATTTCCGAGGGTGCCCTTTGGATGTTCGCGTGTTTCTGGCAACTGCCGCATTTCCGGACGAACTGCCTTGCATCCTTTCTTAGGGTCGGCCAGAAGTATCCCTGGCGAAGTATCACTGCTGACAGGGCATCTGTTCCAATGTGTGAACCACACATGCCTTTGTGGACTTCTTCAAGGATCATTTCAGTATCCTCTTCGTTCACACATCTTTGCAGCAGATTCGCGTATCCCTGTCGGTATAGTTCTTCACCGATTAGGAAGAAACGGCCGGAGCGCCTTCGCAGTTTTGCAGCGACACCGGGGTGTTCGGGGAGCACATTTTCTGTGAGGTACCTTTTTATTGGATCCCTCCATCCTTTTCCCGAGGTCACTATGCTCAGCACTGAGATGCTTGGACGGTCTAGCACCTCGGTGTAGGTCTTTGACTTCGCCAAGCAATCTGCCTCGGTGTTTTTCAGCTGAGGTACGTTTTCGATCCGTACAGCGTCAAACTCTTGAATGAGTTTTGCTACCAGCTCGTGGTATTTTGCCAAGGTTGGGTCCTTCGCCCCATAGCCTCCTGCCGTCTGCCGAACTATTAGCTGGGAATCGCTGTGAGCCTTTAAGTTTCTCACGCCAATCTTTCTTGCCAGTCGTAATCCCGCTATGAGGGCCTCATACTCAGCCACATTGTTAGTGACGTTGAAGCTAAACTTGATAGCCTTCATTACCTCTCGGCCTTCGGGGCCTCTGATAATTACTCCAACTCCTTGGTGTTCGGACCCCGAGGCTCCGTCAACATGTAAGGTCCATTCTGGCTCACCTTCGTTCAGATACGGATGACTGTCCTCAGTGGTGGCTATTTCGGCAATGAATTCTGCCAGTGCTTGAGCTTTTATGGCCTTTCGAGGTTCATAGGTGATATCGTGTTCGCCAAGCTCTATACACCACTTGGAGAGCCTTCTCGAATGATCCACTTTCCTCATAACGTCCCGTAGTGGTAGGCTACTTCGGACGATGATGGGGTGAGCCTGAAAGTATGGTCGCAGCCTTCTCCCTGCAAGCACCAAGGCATATATAGCTTTTTGAAGCAGAGGGTACCTGACTTCGGCGCCATGCAGGGATTTGCTTACATAGTAGACCGGCCATTGTTTTGGCCCTTCTTCTTTCACGAGGACCGAGCTCACAGCTTTTTCCGTGACGGCGAGGTATAATACGAGGGGTTCTCCCTCACGAGGTTGTCGCAGAGTCAGCAGGCTGGCTAGGTAGATTTTCAGTTCTTCCCAGGCTTTTTGGCAGTCTTGATCCCAAGGATGATCATCCCTTCCGAAGTTGCCTTCCTTTTTTGCTGCCTTAGTGAGTACTTTGAAGAAAGGCCGACACCTATCTCCGTACCTGGAAATGAACCTGCTAAGAGAGGTTATTCTTCCGGTGAGTCTCTGCACGTCTTTTACTGTGGCAGGAGTTCGGAACTCGAGCAGAGCCTTAATTTTTTCGGGGTTAGCATCGATGCCTCTTTCGGATACCATGTACCCAAGGAACTTTCCCGAGGTCACCCCGAACATGCATTTTTCAGGATTGAGACGAATCCCGAAGGCTCTGAGCTTTTGGAAGGTTTCCTCTAGATCTGCAACGTGGTTGCGAGGGAGCTTGCTTTTGACTATCATATCGTCAACATACACCTCCATGTTTCTCCCCATTTGGTCCTTAAAGACCTTGTTCATCAACCTTTGGTAGGTGGCTCCTGCATTTTTAAGCCCGAAGGGCATCCTAACGTAGCAGTATGTTCCTCCCTCGGTGATGAAGGCGGTTTTTTCTTCATCTTCGGGGTCCATCCTTATTTGATGGTAGCCGCTGAAGGCGTCTAGGAAACTTTGGAGCCCGTATTCGGCAGTTGAGTCTACCAGTTGGTCTATTGGCGGAAGAGGGTATGAGTCTTTCGGGCAAGCATCGTTCAAGTTTCTAAAGTCGATGCACATCCGGAGTTTGCTGCTGCCTTCTTTCGTGGCAATCACCACGTTGCTTAACCATTCGGGGTATTTGACCTCCCTGATGACTTCAACGTCTAACAGGCGCTGGACTTCGGTTTTCACAAAGTTGCTCTTATGGGCTGAGATGCTTCGCTTCTTTTACCGGACAGGCTTTGCTTCCAGGCTTACTTTGAGGCTATGCTGTATTATGCCAGGGTGCACCCCTGGCATGTCTTTCGGCGAGTAGGCAAAGAGATCTTTATTTCCCAGTAGAAAAGATACAAGGTTTTTCTTGTCACCTTCGGGCAAGCTCTTCCCTATTCGGGTAGATTGTCCTGGGACAAGTTCCACTGTTTCCATTTCCGCTCTTGTGGGATCTCCTTCTTTGTCCTTCTCTGGTGCCTTTGCCTCCATTGTTTGTGTGAGGTTATTTGCCGGAGCTTTTTGCGCTTTTACAAACACCTTCCTTACCTCGGCTTGATCTATGAAGACCTCTACATCCCCATCCTTGGTGGCGAACGTGACAGTCAAGTACTTCACGTCAGGGCGAATGTGCAGGTTTCCCTGTGTCTGCCTTCCAAGGATGGCGTTGTACGAAGAAGGAACGTCCATGATGATAAATCTCGCCATTGTGGAGGCGTACAACTCAGCTGTTTCGTCGACCGAAGTTCCTTTCATCATCAGGGGGAGATCAATCCATCCGAGGACAGGTAGTTCGGACGGTCCAACCCCGAAGGTGGGCGAGGTGACAGGCTTGAGCTCGCTGCTGGAGATGTCCAAATTCGGCAGTAAATGCGAGAATAGGACGTCAGTATTTGATCCATCATCAAGCAACACTCTTTTGACGTCCTAGTTCCCTATCCTTGCCATGATTAGCAGCGGATCGTCATGGGGGAAGATGACGGTGGATCCATCCTTGCGAGCCAGTTTCTTTGCCGGACTCTGATATTCCATGACCGCAATCTCTCTGGCCTTCCGCTTTCTTTCCGAGGATGGGAGCCCCGTAGTGATGGTTTGTATCACCCCTGCAGGAGGAGGAGGGCACTTTTTCGGGCTTCTGTTTCTCCGTCTGTCGGAGTTGTAGTCCTTGTCTTTGGCCCTTTCTTCCTCATCTTTTCTTCCTTTTGGGGAAGGCATCCGCAGATATTTCCGAAGTTGGCCGAGTTTTATGAGCGACTCAATGTACTTCTTCAGTTGGAAGCAGTCTTCGGTGTCGTGGCCGTGGTTGCGGTGGAACTGGCAGAACTTCTTGATGTTTTTCTTGTTATCAGCGGTAATGGCCCTTGGCCGCCGAATCTGCGTCCCTTGCCTTTCCAGCGCCATGAGGATGTTTGTCCGTGTAGTGCTTAGGGGTGTGAAGCTTTGAAGTTTGCTTCCCCGCATCCTCCGAGGTCGGCCTGCCTGTTCAGTTGGATGCCGGGCTTGCTGATTGGACCGTTCGGCGCGGTTGTGATCGGACTTCGGCCCAGCCATTCTCAGCTCCTCGGCGGTCATGTGCTGTTCGGCCCTTTGGTAAAATTCTCCGAGGGTGTCCGGGGGGTCCTTTGAGAACTCATAGAACAGCTGTGAGTCTCGTTGAAGGCCCCGTGTCATGGCGAGGATGCGTATTTCGGGCCGGAAGTCCGGGACGCTTAGAGCTTCCCTGTTGAATCTTTCGACATAGTCTCGGATGGTTTCTCCGTTTCTCTGCTCTATGTCGAAATCTGAATAGGCATCTTCGCCATTGGTCGGCTTTCAATAAATTGTTGCGCGAAGGCCGTAGACAACTCCTGGAACTCAGTGATGGCTCCTGGGGGCAATGTGTTGTACCACGCAGTTGCTGGTCCAGTGAGGGTGACCTCGAAGCATTAACACATGGTAGCGTCGTCAGCACCATGCATTATCATGCTGCGTCTGTACTTGGTCAGATGGGCCTGCGGATCAGTGCGGCCATCATAAATCTCCAGCTGAGGTACCGTGAAGTCGCCTAGCATGGCTGCCTCGGCCACGACCTGGGTGAATGGGGACCCATCTTCACAGAAGGGTCCCGTCAGCCTGTCCCAGACGGGTTTGCGAGCTACCTGCTTTTCCACCCTGTCTAGCCGTGCTCATATCCTTTCCATGAGAACTGTGGCGTTAGGCTCTTCCTCTTGGAAGAGAGATCGTCGGCGCCTCTTCGGGGAGCGAGTTTGGCGCTGAGGGGACAGGGACCTCGCCTTTGGCGATGAACTCCTTCGTTGTGAGACTTTCAGTCGCTTGGACCCAGTTTGTCCCACAGGCCGTTTCCCGAGGGGTATATTCTCCGTAGATGACTCTTCACGGGGGTCTCCGCTTCCCGAACTGCGATGAGTCGACCTCGGGCTTTTCTCTCGAGGGCGTGCAGGTGAGGGAGGTCTTTTGGCCTGTGCCTGCTGTGACCACCTTCGGTCGATCTGCTGTGTCATTTTGGCCACGACCGAGCGCTGACACACCCTCCTAAAGCTCATAGTGATTACTAGAGGGCGGTCTTCCTCAGGCGTAGAAGTCCCTGGGAGTGTTTGCTCAGCAGCCGGTTGTGTCTCAAGCGCGGACGGAGACCTCGGGAGTCCCCTGTCCTTAGAACGCCGAGTTTCAACGACGGCGATCTCAGAGTGGTTTCCCACAGACGGCGCCAAATGATGCCCTGGGGCTTCATCGTTGGTAGTCATTGTGACTGATGGAGGGACTTCCCGGAGAGGAAGAACGCCTGGTGGCCGGTTTGCCCAAGGGAGAGTGCCTGAGATGTTCAGAAAAAGTGGGTTAGGAGGTCCCCGGGTTGTTTTTCCGGGGAGGAGCCTCCGACGCCCAAGTCAGTGGTGCTGAGAGAAGGCAGAGGAAATAGCACTAAGGGGTTCAGTGAACTCGCCTGGTCGTATTTTGTCAGAGTGAGGAGTCAGGATATTTGCCAGCCGTTTGCCAGGGTGTATTCCCTGGTATTTATAGAGGTGTCCAGCCCGTTCAGATCGTGACACGTGTTCGGTCGGATGTTCTCTAAATGTCTGGGCGTAAAGGACAAGTAGTTGGTGGCAGGCTTCCTTGAGCCTTGAGCCGAGATGGGCCATGATGTGACTTTGATGGCGTCGGCGTGTCAGAGCGCCGTTTGAGGCGGCTTGTGACGTCTGTGGGCGACATGTCAGAGGCTTCCTTAAATTCTCCTTCCGTACTCCCAAGGTCCCTGGGTGAGGTCGTCCTCTAGTACGGACCGTGCCATTTCGGGAAACATGCCCCCAGTTCGGGGGTTCCCAGATTCAGGGAGTTCCGCCTTCTGGAAGATCATGTTCGGCCCGCCCTAGCTGGTGCTACTTTTCCGAAGGCGGTTTGTTTACTACCTCGGGGGGGCTAATAGTATCCTCAGGTTCCCTAGCGTGCCGAGCTTAGGCTCTTCGGCTTTTCTCCGAGGTGTGTGATCCCACCTTTTTCCGGGTAGCGCCAGATCTCCTGGCCATTCTGGTGGCAGGGAGTTCGGCCAGGTGGAGGCGATAGTCCTTCGGCTATCAGATCACTTCCCACTTCCGTTCATCGACTAGATGCTTGAAAGGTTGGTAGGTAAGTCTTTCTTTTGTTTCTTAGATGGATTTTCTGGTTACTACCAAATATGTGTAGCTCTTGAGGACCAAGAGAAAACAACCTTTACCTGTCCCTACAGAACTTTTGTATATCATAAGATGCCCTTTGGATTGTGTAATGCCCCTGGAACATTTCAAAATGCATGATGCATATTTTTTCTAACTTGCTTGAAAATTGCATTAAGATCTTTATGGATGACCTTACTATTTATGACAATTCTTTTTATCAATGTTTGGATAAATTGATTTTGGTTTTGAAACGCTGCATTGACATAAACTTGGCCTTAAACTATGAAAAATGTCATTTTATGGCTCAGCAGGGAATAGTTTTGGGTCATGTAGTTTCTGCCAGGGGTATTGAAGTTGACAAGGCCATGGTGGATTTAACTGCGAATTTACCTTACCCTACTAATGAGTGAGAGATTCGTAGTTTTCTTGGCCACGCAGGTTTTTAGAGGCATTTCGTTCAAAGATTGCACAATCTTTAACCAGGTTGCTGTAGAAGGATGTGTCTTTTGATTTCGAATAAGACTGTAAAGCTGCCTTTGACAAGCTGAAGGAGTTACTCACATCTGTACTGATTATACAGCCTCCTAATTGGGACATTCATTTTGAGATCATGTGCGATGCCAGTCAATATGTTGTAGGAGCTGTACTTGGCCAAAGAATTGGGAGGAATGGCCATGTCATTTACTACGCATGAAGGACGTTGAATCTTACTTAATGCAACTAGTCGACCATAGAAAATGAGCTTTTAGCAATTATTTTTTCTTTAGATAATTTCCGATCATATTTATTAGGATCTAAAGTAATTGTTTTTTCTGATCATGAAGCTCTCAAGTACTTATTGCTAAAGAAGGAATCTAAGCCAAGACTAATATGTTGGGTTCTGTTACTAGAAGAGTTTGACTTAGAGATCAAAGATAAGAAAGGAGTTGATAATTCTATGGCTGACCATTTGAGCCGATTGGTGCATGATGAAGAGGCTTTGCCAATTTCAGAGTTGTTTCCTGATGAGAACTTGCTACAGGTGCAAGGTAAGGAGCCTTAGTTTACTGATATTGTAAATTTCCTAGCTGCTGGAATTTTACCAAATGACTTGAGTAAAGTAAGGAGGAACAAAATAAAAAATGACTCTAAGTATTATGTATGGGATGGACCATATCTTTGGAAAATCGATTTTGATTAGATTATTTGTAGGTGTATGCCTGATAATTAAATTTGTTTCATTCTTGCTTATTGTCGTAGTTATGCTCGTGGAGGGCATTTTGGCCTTAAAAGGGCAGCTAGGAATATTTTGGACTGCGGGTTTTATTGGGAAACATTGTTTAAGGATTCTTACCAGTTCTGTAAGACTTGTGAAAAATGTCAAAAGAGTTGGAAATTTATCCCACCGAAATGAAATACCTCAAACCCCTATGTTATACTGTGAGCTCTTTGATGTATGGGGAATGGATTTTATAAGACCCTTTCCTAACTCTTTTGGATTAGTTTACATATTGTTTGCTATGGATTATGTTTCGAAATAGGTAGAAGCAAAAGCTATCCGTACCCATACTAATGATTTAAAGGTTGTTATAGGATTTCTTAAGTCTAACATTTTCAGTAGGTTTTGGATTCCTAGAGCAATTATTAGTGATCAGGGTACGCACTTCTATAACCGAACTGTTAATGCATTGATGAGGAGACATGGAGTGCACCATAGAGTAGCCATTGCCTACCACCCACAAACTTACAGGTAAGTTGAAGCTTTAAACCAGGAAATAAAAAGCATCTTGGAGAAAACAGTTAATCCTAATTGAAAGACTAGAGCCTGCGCTTGGAGGATGGACTATGGGCATACCGAATAGCCTACAAAACACCGATTGGAATGTCATCATATCGGTTAGTTTATTGTAAGATGTGTCATTTACTTGTGGAGATTGAACATCGTGCTTTTTCTGTAGTTAAGCAATGCAACTTGGATCCGAAAGAAGCTGGAAATGAAAGAACGTTGTAACTTTAGGAGCTGGAAGAAATCAAGTTATAAGCATATGACAATGCTAGCATGTACAAGGAACGCACAAAATACCTACATGACAAGCGGCTGAATAGTAAGCAGTTTTATAAATGTCAGAAGGTATTGCTTTTTAATTCAAGGTTGAAGCTCATGCCAGGTAAGTTACGCTCTAGATGGATTGGTGTGTTTGTTGTAGTGAATACTTTTCCTCATGGTATTGTTGAAATTGAAAGTACGGAGACTAACAAAGTTTTTAAAGTAAATGGGCGCAAGCTGAAACCTTTTCTAGAAAATATGTTGTCTCTTATATGGACGAAATTCACTTTGTTGCTCCTACCAACAAGTCAGGCTGATGTAGAAAGCAAGTTATCTAGCTAAAGACAATAAAGAAAGACACCTTTGGGAGACAACCCAAGCATGGTTTTATGCCATGAATAATTAGGATTTTTTTTCTTTTATTTTTATTTTTATTTTCTAACTTTTATTTTTCAGGATCTTTATTCTCACAACTGATTTTCTTGGTCAGGCAATATCTCTTTCAAGTTGAAGGTGAATTAAACCATATAGGTGTTAGTGTTTTGCCCAAAAGCCAATCATGAGATGATTGTATTTTTGCACATTGAGTCATGATATTTTATTAAGGCATTAATCCAGCAATTATGTTTGTTTTTTTGTTTCTACGTAACGTAATAAACATAATTGTAACCCTAGAATAATGATATTCTTAAACGTCCCTGGTCTAGTATTATTGTGGAGCGGGTTGTAATAATACATAATGTTAGTATTGTGCCCAAAAAGCCAATCATGAGATGATTGTATTTTTGCACATTGAGTCATGATATTTTATTGAGGCATTAATCCAGCAATTTTGTTTGTTGTTTTGTTTCTGCGTAACGTAATAAACATAATTGTAACCCTAGAATAATGATATTCTTAAACGTCCCTCGTCTAGTATTATTCTGGAGCAGGTTGCAATAATACATAATGACTAGCATATGTGGAGACTAATATGAGATATGTAGTCTACATATGGGTACAAGTTGGAGAACTTGTGTACTGGACCGACCCACCATGAGAACACTTCATGGATCGTTATATGAGTGTCATAAGTGATTCTCATAGTGATCATGGTATATGTAGTCCTTCGACCTAAGATCATCAAGGTTCCCTACATGTGAGTCACATACTTTGATACTTTCCTTTGTTGCTCGTAACTGAGTGAACTTGAAGGAGGTCATTGGGTATGTCACATATCATGCGGAGGGATTTGTATGATCAAGATGGGATTTGTCCCTCCTATGTAACGGGAGTGATATCTTTGGGCCCCTTGATAGAGTGAGACTTAGAAAATGCATGGCCATGCTCCGATGAGTTGATATATGATATCAATGTCGTCAGTTTAAGTTGGTCTACTCGGTAATCAAGAAACCAAAGATTGGGCTATACGAGAGTGACACATTCCATGTCTCGTGCTTAGTCTTGATATCTTGGACAAAGGGACAATGGCATATATCGGTGATGATCATAAAGGTTTAGTCGATTCACCGACAATCTTGTCACTTGGGTAGCAATGATGTGTTGCTAGACACCGCTCATTGCTTATGATCATAAATGTGATTTATGATAATTGCCAACATGGCAAGAGCCTATTGGGTCGCACACATAGAGCTATTTGGATCATTAGAGTACATGGGCTAATTATTTGGGTTATGGTTTCACTTTAATTTCGTATTAATAATGGGCCAAGGAGTTGAGCCATTATTAAGCCCGAAATTAAATCCTAATTGGATTAGGGCTTTGAAACCCATTAGGCCTGGAAGTTGAGTCTCACTATAAATACAACTTTTAAGTGAGAAATTCGTAGGTCTCCTTGCCCTAGCCTCCCAAAAGGACAGCCGCACTCTTCTCTTGCAATTCCTTGGAGGACGTAAGCTAGCACTGCGAGCGCAAGAGAAACGCATCTGTCGGGACGTGGTGGAAGCGTGGTGATCCCGAGAGGCTCGTGTGGATACCATAGAGAGCCTGAACACGTCAACTGTTCAGGTTTTGTGATTCGACTCTACCGTTGAGTGAGAGATCTCAACCGAAAATTAGGTATGAAATTTTCGAACACCCGGTTTTCCCCGTTTCACTTGGATCCTGGAGGGTTTCGGTTAAATTCCGTTGCGCTGTTTGGCTCCCGAAACCCAACACATAACGACTAGCATATGTGGAGACTAATATGAGATATGTAGTATACATATGGGTATAGGTTGGAGAACTTGTGTACTGGATCGACCCACCATGAGAACACTACATGGATCGTTATATGAGTGTCATAAGTGATTCTCATAGTGATCATGGTATATGTAGTCCTTTGACCTAAGATCATCAAGGTTCCCTACATGTGAGTCACATACTTTGATACTTTCCTTTGTTGCTCGTAGCTGAGTGGACTTGAAGGAGGTCATTGGGTATGTCACATATAATGCGGAGGGATTTGTATGATCAAGATGGGATTTGTCCCTCCTATGTAACGGGAGTGATATCTTCGGGCCCCTTGATAGAGTGAGACTTAGAAAATGCATGGCCATTCTCGGATGAGTTGATATACGATATCAATGTCATCAGTTTAAGTTAGTCTACTCGGTAATCAAGAAGCCAAATATTGGGCTATACGAGAGTGACACATTCCATGTCTTATGCATAGTCTTAATATCTTGGACAAAGGGACAATGACATATATCGGTGATGATCATAAAGGTTTAGTCGAATCATCAACAATCTTGTCACTTGGGTAGCAATGATGTGTTGCTAGACACCGCTCATTGCTTATGATCATAAATGTGATTTATGATCCTTGCCAACATGATAAGAGCCTATTGGGTCCCATACATAGAGCTATTTGGATCATTAGAGTGCATGGGCTAATTATTTGGGTTATGGTTTCACTTTAATTTCGTATTAATAATGGGCCAAGGAGTTGAGCCATTATTAAGCCCGAAATTAAATCCTAATTGGATTAGGGCTTTGAAACCCATTAGGCCTGGAAGTTGAGTCTCACTATAAATACAACTTTTAAGTGAGAAATTCGTAGGTCTCCTTGCCCTAGCCTCCCAAAAGGACAGCCGCACTCTTCTCTTGCAATTCCTTGGAGGACGTAAGCTAGCACTGCGAGCGCAAGAGAAACGCATCTGTCGGGACGTGGTGGAAGCGTGGTGATCCCGAGAGGCTCGTGTGGATACCATAGAGAGCCTGAACACGTCAACTGTTCAGGTTTTGTGATTCGACTCTACCGTTGAGTGAGAGATCTCAACCGAAAATTAGGTATGAAATTTTCGAACACCCGGTTTTCCCCGTTTCACTTGGATCCTGGAGGGTTTCGGTTAAATTCCGTTGCGCTGTTTGGCTCCCGAAACCCAACACATAACGACTAGCATATGTGGAGACTAATATGAGATATGTAGTATACATATGGGTATAGGTTGGAGAACTTGTGTACTGGATCGACCCACCATGAGAACACTACATGGATCGTTATATGAGTGTCATAAGTGATTCTCATAGTGATCATGGTATATGTAGTCCTTCGACCTAAGATCATCAAGGTTCCCTACATGTGAGTCACATACTTTGATACTTTCCTTTGTTGCTCGTAGCTGAGTGGACTTGAAGGAGGTCATTGGGTATGTCACATATAATGCGGAGGGATTTGTATGATCAAGATGGGATTTGTCCCTCCTATGTAACGGGAGTGATATCTTCGGGCCCCTTGATAGAGTGAGACTTAGAAAATGCATGGCCATTCTCGGATGAGTTGATATACGATATCAATGTCATCAGTTTAAGTTAGTCTACTCGGTAATCAAGAAACCAAATATTGGGCTATACGAGAGTGACACATTCCATGTCTTATGCATAGTCTTAATATCTTGGACAAAGGGACAATGACATATATCGGTGATGATCATAAAGGTTTAGTCGAATCATCAACAATCTTGTCACTTGGGTAGCAATGATGTGTTGCTAGACACCGCTCATTGCTTATGATCATAAATGTGATTTATGATCCTTGCCAACATGATAAGAGCCTATTGGGTCCCATACATAGAGCTATTTGGATCATTAGAGTGCATGGGCTAATTATTTGGGTTATGGTTTAACTTTAATTTCGTATTAATAATGGGCCCAAGAGTTGAGCCATTATTAAGCCCGAAATTAAATCCTAATTGGATTAGGGCTTTAAAACCCATTAGGCCTGGAAGTTGAGTCTCACTATAAATACAACTTCTAGGGAGAAATTCGCAGGTCTCCTTACCCTAGCCTCCCAAAAGGACAGCCGCACTCTTCTCTTGCAATTCCTTGGAGGACGTAAGCTAGCACTGTGAGCGCAAGAGAAACGCATCTGTCGGGACGTGGTGGAAGCGTGGTGATCTCGAGAGGCTCGTGTGGATACCATAGAGAGCTTGAACACGTCAACTGTTCAGGTTTTGTGATTCGACTCTACAATTGAGTGAAAGATCTCAACCGAAAATTAGGTATGAAAATTTTCGAACACCTGGTTTACCCCGTTTCACTTGGATCCTGGAGGGTTTCGGTTAAATTCCGTTGCACTGTTTGGCTCCCGAAAACCAACAATAGGCCAGCAAGCTGAAGTCAAATTTTGGGCTGCGAATCACAATGAAATCCCTTTTAAGGTTGTACCTTTTCTTTTCCCCATCTATGTTCTTATTATGAACATTGAGGACAACGTTTGATTTAGGTGTAGGGGACTATTTTCAAAATTTTTGAATTAATTTTTTTTTATTCATACTTATGCACATCGATCTGAATTGTTAAGATGATTTCACCTTTTTGATTCTTGAATGGTTAGCTTGAGTGTTGAGTTAGTAATTTATTAGTCTTTATGCAACTCTCAAATTTTATTTTTAAATTTTTTTTGTAATTTTTGATCAAGCTAGTTGATGGTTATCTTGAGAAGCTGATTTTTTTATCAAATTTATGTAGTTAGTACATTGATTTAAACCTTGTGAGATTATGAGTTTATTTAGTTGAATATGTGGCTTGTTCGGTTGATAGATGATTTGAATCAGTTGAGAAAAAAATAAAAATTATTTAAATTGTTGCATTCTACTGAAAAAAAAAATTTGCTACTTCGCTGTTCTGGGAATTGAAGTAAATAACGGTATTCTCCTAATACATGAGTCAATCTCTACTTGAAAAGGTACTAGAAACATGAGTATGGTCAAATACTACTTTGGAGTTTTGTCATGTTAGTAGCTTGGGTATGGCAGAGCTCCTGTTATACACATGCAAAATGGCGGAACATACGAAAAAGACAAAACAAAAAAAAAGAAAAAAATCAAGTAAAATAAAAAAAAAAAATTAAATTCTCAACCGATTTCTTATTTTCCATGAGTTTGTGGTAAGATCTAATGTGCTTTTTAAGTTGTCATCTACCTGGTTTGTTCTTTGTACTTTGTGTAAAAGTTTGATGTTTTTCTCAGATTTTCAACAGTGATTGTTGCTGATGCCCTGCTGCATCGTTGTCATATGACATGGTGAGCCTGGAGCAAAAAATGCCTGGGAGAGGATGGTCCGGTGGGAAGAGGACTGCAAAGAATTAGAAAAAACAAAGGTTAGGGGGTCCCCGCGGTGTTTTTCCGGAGGAAAGCCTCCGACGCCCAAGTCAGTGTGTAGGAGTTGGAGAGTAAGCAATAAATGGAGAGACTTCTCCTTAAAAGTTCAATTACCTCTTCCTGGGGTGCTTACCGAATATTTATAGAGGGGTGAACAGTAGAAGTCCGTTTGACGTGGCCGGCCCAGATTATGACACGTGTTCGGTCAGATGCGATCCGTACCCTTAGGGAGAAGGGGAACATTTAGCCGACCACAGGCCGCCTGGTCAGGAACCTAGGCCGCGCGAGGGCGGCGTGTCAAAGCGTCTCTGAAGGCGGCGTGTCAGTGCGTGTCTGGGGGCGGCGTGTCGGGGATGTTTCAAAGGCCCCTTGATTACTTATGTCGTACTCCCGAGGTCCCTTTGGTCGAAGAGAGCTCTTCGGAGCAGGAGAACCATCTCCCGAGATCACTTCAATAATCCAGGAATATCCCCGCCGCGGGTGGTCCCGTTCGGGGGTGTCCTTCCTTGCCGAAGGTGGTTTGGTCATCTTACCGAGGGTGATGATGGACCGTATTCCCGAGGTTGGTACAGTTGCATCCAGGGATGATGAAGAATTACCAAGGTCGGATGTAAGGTGGCCGGGCATCTTCCTTTCCAAAGTCAGTGCTTTTCTTTCCGAGGGCGGTGCCTAACCCGAGCCTGTTGGTTCGAAGGGTGATGGGCACTTTGGCTATCAGTTGCTAGTTTGAGAAGAAATTGTTTTGAAAAACTTATTTAGTTTTGAGTTGTTATTGCCGGGTAGATTACGTGCTTAATTCTTCTTGTTAAATTTTTCAAGACCCTTGGATATGAAATTATCTTACTCTATTTAGCTTAAAAGTATGTTTCTATTTTGATTTTTACCCAAGGACGAGCAAAAGCTAAGTGTAGAGGAATTTGATAAATTTATAATTTATATATATTTATTCTATAATTTTCTTAGGTTTTGTTTTGATTTATTAAGCTAAAAAGGGCTGTTAACAATTTTATTTTATTTTATTTTGAAAGGACCAAGGATACAGCCATTTCTTTTTGTTGAATTTTTAAGTGGGTATAAAACGAAAAGTTGGCATTAAGGGCCAAACAAAAATGGTGGCGTATTTGCTACTGGAGGAAACAAGTTCACTTTTCTTTTTACTTGGCACCAGCCTTGACCTTTTGCGTGGAACTCCTACTATGTGGCTGCGATCTCAATTATTTTTCATTCTCGTACCGATTCGCTGCATCCGGTCAACATGAAACCAGCAATTGAAGTCGTCTAATTATTTATTTGCTCCAGACCATTTTCCGATTGAATTGGTTTCGTCCGTCATCATCGACTAGCTGCCCCTTTCATTCATTCTGCGTGATTTATGACAAATAGCAGCTGTAATGGAGTTTCTAACATTCTGAATCAAGCAGTGGAGCTGCTGTTACTTGCTTAAGCGGGAGCTGCAATTGAAGATGGCCAACAGCTCTACAAAAACTTCTCGCACAGAAGGTGCTCGATAAAATGTTTGAATGAAGCTGGGAGAAGAGTCAGTCCAATTTTAGACTCCTCATTTATGCGAAGCTTATTAGGCAATCATAGAAAAGCCCAATTTCAACCTAACTTGAAGGTGTTTGATCAAAGCCAAATCCTATTGTTTTAGCACGTTGGTTACTTGGGAAAGAGGGATTTTTGGGTGGATAAAAAGGGGGCTAGAGAGAACGCACGAGGAGACACAGATAGCAAATTTTAAGTTTTTCCTTTTTTATTTTCTTGTGCCTTTTGTCTCAAATATGAGCGAGTAATTTTTCTAGTTAAGTTCTAGGGACAATTTCCGTTGCCAATACCGGTTGAGAGAATTAATTTTTCTTGTTAATTTTTTTTTTAAATTCAAGTATTTACTTTTTCATTATTTAAATTTATCGCAATTAATTTTCTTATTCTCACTTGTTGGATTGATTTTGTGATTGAAAATCTGTTTAATTTTCTTTTCAACTGTCTAGACGAAGAATTCGATTTAGAAGTAAGTGAATTGATTAGAGATTACTTTTATTTCTGGTTAGTTTATTTAAGAGAAGTAAGACAGGTTTAATTACTCAAGCTTTTAAATTGTTGCTTGGAATAAAATTTTTGGTAATTGTTCTTAATGCTGATTTTGAGATAATTAGAAATTGCTTTTCAATATCTGCTAACTCAAAATTAAGAAATTAATTTGAAGTTTTTTCTCATTAATTTTACTGCTGAATTCATTGCGTTCTTTTTATCTTTAAAAAGAGTCATGTTTATTTCCTTAGATTGAAGAAGTACTTTTCTTCGATGATCAACCGCATGATTGGAATGGATAATCAAACCTGAATTGAGTGTTTTTACTATTGGTTAATTTTATTTTAATTTTACAGTTAATTTATTTTAGCTTTCAATTCAAGAAAAACCCTCCAATCTTTTATTTCAGTTTTCTGACAAAAACCTTTCACTAAAAAAATTTCACTTGGGATTTGACCTAGTTTTTATTGCTAAACTACAAATTTATTTATTCTGAGTTGTTAGTGATACCAGAAATATTTTTGGTAGTTTTGACAACTAACCACTGACATAGTATATCGGCCATTGTTTTCCACCTTCCTCCCTGATAGGCACCAAAGTTACGGCTTTGTCATTGACCATGAGATAAAGTATAAGAGGTTCTCCTTCCTTAGGTTACTGAAGTGTCAGTAAGGGAAATAAGTAGTTTTTAAGTTCATCCCAAGCTTTTTAACATTCTACATTCCAAGAGTGTTCTTGGGGACCGGCATGGTCATCATTTATGGATGCTTTGATTAGTACTTTGAAGAAAGGTCGGCATCAATCTCCATATATGGATATGAAGTTGCTAAGTGTTGTTATCCTCCTAGTGAGGCTTTGAATGTCCTGGATAATTATGGGTGTTTGGGACTCAAGCAGTGCCCTAATATTTTTCGGGTTGGCGTCTATGCCTTTCTCAGATATCATGAAACCAAGGAACTTACTCGCTGTCACTTCGAATATGCATTTTTTAGGGTTGAGATGAATTTCAAATGTTTAGAGTTACTGGAAGGTTTTTTGTAGATCTGTTACATGATTGCAAGATAATTTTCTTTTGACTATCGTGTTATCGACGTATACTTCCATATTCCTCCCGATCTAGGGCTTGAAGGCCTTATTGATCAGCCTTTAATATGTGGCTCTGGCATTTTTGAGGCCAAAAGGCATTCTTATGTAGCAGTATGTCCCTACATTGGTTAGGAATGCCATTTTTTCCATATCTTTAAGGTTCATTTGAAATTAGTGACACCAACTGAATGCGTCGAGCAAGCTCAATAGCACATATTTGGCTGTGGAATCTACCAACTAGTCAATTGAAGGTAGGGGATACGAGTCTTTAGGACAAGCATCATTGATATTTCTAAAGTTGATACACATTCAGAGCTTGTCACTTCCTTCCTTGGTGGCAACGACGATGTTGCTAAGCCAGTTAGGGTATTTGATTTCTCTTATTATCCTGGCTTCCAAGAATCGTTAAATTTATTTTCTAATGAAGTCGTTCTTATGCGTTAAGATGTTATGCTTTAAACAGGCTTGGCCTCGAGACATACTTTTAGTCTATGTTGGATTATGTCCAAATTTATTTTGGGCATATCCTTTGGGGAGTAAGCAAATAGATCTTTGTTCATTGATAAAAGGGATACAAGTCTTTCTTTTTTAGCATTAACCAACTACTTCCCAATTCGGGTCCTTTGGCCAGGAACTAACTTTATATCCTCAGTTTCTATCTTCTCACTATTGCAGTTTTCCCCTTATAGTCCATCTTCAGCAAGCATACAATCCTTTCCTGAATTTTGCATATGGACTTTGGTAGGATTTTGCCTTACTTTGACAAATACTTTCCTTACTTTAACTTGGCCAATGAATATTTCCGCATCTCCATCCTTTGTTTCGAAGGTGACCATAGGATGGCATTGTATGACAATGCAACATCTATGACAATGGAACTTGTCAATGTAAAGGCAAACAATTCTTCTCCTGAGACAATTGCGGTGCCTTTCAACATCAATGGCAAGTTGATCCATCCCAAGACAGGAGATTTTGTAGCACCAACCATGAATGTTGATGAAGCCACATGTTTACACTCACGTTTGGGATCACCCAAGCTTGGTAGCAAATGGCGAACAGGAGTTCTGCGTTCAAACCATCGTCACAAAGTACTCTCTTGACATCCTACTTTCCAATCCTTGTCGTAATCAGGAAGGGGTCATCATGTGGAAATTTCACCACTGAGCTATCCCTTTGGGTGAGCTTGGGCTGTCAAATTCAATCGTTGTTATCTCTCTTAGCTTCCTTTTCTCTCAGCCGAGGGTATCCCGATAGTAATTGTCTAGATGACCCCCGCTGAAGGTGGAGGATGTTGCCTTATACCTCAGTTGGTTTGGCATTTTTCAAAATCATGTTCCTCAACTTCGCCCTTTCTTTCGTCATCCTTTTTTACCTGGACCTTAGGTGAGGGAAGTCATAAGTGGCATCAAAATTGCCCTTGCTTAATTAGGGAGTTGATGTACTTCCTTAGTTGGAAACAATCTTGAGTGTCATGATTGTGGTCCAGATAAAATTGACAGAATTTCTTCATATTTTTCTTGTTGTTAGAGATCATGGCCTTTAGGCGTTGGATTGATGCTCCTTGCCTTTCTAAGGCCATTAGGATATTTGTCTTTGTGTTGTTCAAGGGGGTGAACATCATTGGTCTTTTGCCTTTGGCTTTCCGAGGTCTATCCCCTCCCTCGCTATGGTTCCAAGTTTGGTGATTTTGACCTTTAGATGGTTGATGGTCTATCTTTGGTCCTCCCATCTTTAGCTCTTCGGTGGTCATGTGCTATTTGGCTCTTTGGTGGTCATGCGCTATTTGGCTCTTTTATAGAACTCCCTTAGTGTTTCTGGTGGATCGTTTGAGAATTTGTAGAAGAGCTGAGAGTCTTTTTGGAGACCTCAGATCATTGCCATGATTCATATATCTAGGTGAAAGTCAAGGATACTAAGGGCTTCTCGGTTGACCCTTTCGACATAGTCCTGAGTGGTTTCCCCATTCTTCTGGGCTACATCAAACAATTGGATTGGCATCTTTGTCGCCGGCCTATTCTCGATGAATTGTTGTGTAAATGCGGTGGATAGATCTTGGAACCCCGCAATTGTTCTAGGTGCCAAAGAGTTATACCATGCAATAGCTGGTCCCAAAAGTGTTACATAAAAACACTAGTAGAGGGTAGCATCATCAATGCCATGTAGCACCATGCTCCTCCCATATTTGGTTAGGTGAGCCTGGGGGTCACTTCGGCCATCATAGATTTCAAGGCAAGGTACCCAGAAGTCGCTAGGTAGGGGATCATCCACTACCACCTGGACGAATGGAGGCTCATCTCTGGTGAAGGTCTCAAACAACCTTGACTAGATAGGCCTTTGAGAAACTTGTTTCTTAACCTTGTCTAGCCTTTCAAAGATCTTCTCTATTAAGATGGTAGTATTGCCTTGTCCTCTTTGCCGGGAATGATATGGCAAGGGGGAATGATGTCTTCTTTTGGGTAAGTACCTTCACTGGCGAGGAGAGGGTTTTTTCTCATGGGGGGAAGGACTCTACCTCCGTGAGACCTTCGGTTCCTTTGACCCTGGCCTCACCATGCAATGCCCGTGAGACTGCATGTTATTCATTGAGGACTCATCATCGAGACTTTTGTTGGCCGAGCTCCGGCAAGGTGATTTGTAACTTCTTTCCTGGTGATCTTCTAATGAAGCTGTCCTTCTGTGTGAAGGGGATTCTGACCACCTTTGGTCAAATTATTGTGCTATCTTGGCTGAAATTAAGCGCTGGAAATCACGCAGAAAACCCATTGTGACCATCAGAGGACGTTCGTCCACACGCAGGGAAGGCGTTGGGGATGGCTAATTTGTTGTCACCTGAGGCTCAAACATGTACTGGGACCTAGGAACTTCCTTGTCCTTGGAATGCTGTGTATCCAAGATGGCAACTAGGGGATGGATTCCCATAGACGGTGTAAAAAGATGCTCTAAGACATCTTTGATGTAGGACATGTTGACCTTTGTAAATACTTTACCTCAATGATATCTACAACGCTTGAAGAATGAGTGTTAGGGAGTTCCCCATAGTGTTTTCTAAGGGAGAGACCTCTGATGCCCGAGTTAGTCTTTGAGGGAGAGATTGCAGGGAGTAGAAAGTAGAAGGAGTCTCTCTTTTGTGTATTACCTGGGAGTCCCTGTGTATTTATAGAAGGCTTGAGAGGAGAAGGCCATTATAGTCAAGCCAAGCAAATTGAGACACATGGCCGGCCATATTTGCTAGATATTCGGTCCGTAGCTCGGGGAGAGGTGTGTCTAGCTGTCTGTATATGGTTATGCTTAGAGGTTAGGGGTGTGTGCAAGGTTCCTATTGTTAGTCTTGTGCCCAAAAGCCAATAATGAGATGATTGTATTTTTGCACATTGAGCCATGATATTTTATTAAGGAATTAATCCAACAACTATATTTGTTGTTTTGTTTCTGTGTAACGTAATAAACATAATTGTAACCCTAGAATAATGATATTCTCAAATGCCCCTGGTATAATATTATTGTGGAGCGGGCTACAATAATACACAACGACTAGCATATGTGGAGACTAATATGAGATATATAATGTACATATGGGTACAAGTTGGGGAACTTGTACTGGACTGACCCACCATGAGAACGCTACATGGATTGTTATGTGAGTGTCATCAGTGATTCTCATAGTGATCATGGTGTTAGTGTCGTGCCCAAAAAGCCAATCATGAGATGATTGTATTTTTGCACATTGAATTATGATATTTTATTAAGGCACTAATCCAGCAATTATGTTTGTTGTTTTGTTTCTACGTAATGCAATAAACATAATTGTAACCCTAGAATAATGATATTTTCAAATGTCCCTAGTCTAGTATTATTGTGGAGTGGGTTGCAATAATACATAACGACTAGCATATGTGGAGACTAATATGAGATATGTAGTCTACATATGGGTACAAGTTGGAGAACTTATGTACCTGACTGAACCACCATGAGAACACTACATGGATCGTTATATGAGTGTCATAAGAGATTTTCATAGTGATCATAGTATATGTAGTCCTTTGACCTAAGATCATCAAGGTTCCCTACATGTGAGTCACATACTTTGATACTTTCCTTTGTCACTCGTAACTGAGTGAACTTGAAGGAGGTCATTGGGTATGTTACATATCATGCGGAGGGATTTGTATGATCAAGATGGGATTTGTCCCTCCTATGTAACGGGAGTGATATCTTTGGGCCCCTTGATAGAGTAAGACATAGAAAAATGCATGGCCATGCTCGGATGAGTTGATATACGATATCAATGTCATCAGTTTAAGTTGGTCTACTCGGTAATCAAGAAACTAAAGATTGAGCTATATGAGAGTGACACATTCCATGTCTCGTGCTTAGTCTTGCTATCTTGGACAAAGGGACATTGGCCTATATCAGTGATGATCATAAAGGTTTAGTCGAATCACCGACAATCTTGTCACTTGGGTAGCAATGATGTGTTACTAGACACCGCTCATTACTTATGATCAGAAATGTGATTTATGATCATTGCAAATGTGGTAAGAGCCTATTAGGCCGCCCACATAGAGCTATTTGGATCATTAGAGTGCATGGGCTAATTATTTGGGTTATGGTTTCACAATAATTTCATATTAATAATGGGCCCAAGAGTTGAGCAATTATTAAGCCCGAAATTAAAGCCTAATTGGATTAGGGCTTTGAAGCCCATTAGGCCTAGAAGTTGATTCTCACCATAAATACAATTTTTAGTGAGAAATTCGCAGGTCTCTTTGCCCTAGCCTCCCAAAAGGACAGTCGCACTCTTTTCTTGCAATTCCTTGGAGGACGCAAGCTAGCATTGCGAGCACAAGAGAAACGCATCTACCAGGACGTGGTGGAAGCATGGTGATCCCGAGAAGCTCGTGTGGATACCATAGAGACCTTGAACACGTCAACTGTTCAAGTTTTGTGATTCGACTCTATAGTTGAGTGAGAGATCTCAACCGAAAATTAGGTATGAAAATTTTTGCACACCCGATTTACCCCATTTCACTTGGATCCTGGAGGGTTTCAGTTAAATTCCGCTGTGCTGTTTGGCTCCTGAAACCCAACAGTGGTATCAGAGCTACTGGTGAAACCCTAAATTGGGATTGAATGTTGAATCGGATGATGTTATGTGTTCGGTTACTTTCAGCCATGATTAATTAGATTGATTCATGATGCATGAAACCGGAACTCGTAATGAACATATGACATAGATGAAGAAATGACACTAATTGGTTAATGAGATTAACCCAAAATTGATAGGTATGAGATACCTATATGGATTAGGATTCTTGTAATAGTTGCAAAAGCCGTAGTTTGGTTCGGATTCGGCCTATTCGGGCACCAAAACTAAGGTATTTTTGGTGGCTCGAATGGAGGAGTCTCGGGTGCCTACTTGCTCGAAAAAGAAGATCTCGAACCACTGCCCGCTGACCGGCCGGTGGGACTGCCGTATGCGAAGCACCCTATAAATAAAACTGGTTAATCAACCCGTGAAAATTGGCATGCATTTGTTGAATGAGATTTGGCATGTTATGCTGATTGATGCTTGAAGCATGGTGCATGGTTATAGCCCTTGTTTGGTTGTACTTGTAAATACGACCTGCGAATCGTGCCTTCTCTTGTTACTCTCATTGTACATTCTTTTCTCACCTTACTCCCCTCGAATGTAACTTGAGGTTTTTATTTTTAATGTAATGGTACATTATGGGATCATCCAAGGTGGTATGTCCAAGGAGGTGACAACAAAAGAGCAACCAAGAAAGGAAGAGAAGGAGCTTGTGAAGACCCTTTTCTTTTCTTAGGCTTTTATGATATTCTCATTGGCTTGAGAATATTGCATGGTTTGGGCTATAACCATGTCACATTTACTTTCTTGTAAGCATGAGATGCATGTTTGATATTTGTACGTGATGCATGTATAAGACAACCGGAGATAAAAAATTGGTGAGATCAAACCAAAAATCGCTCAAACAAATATTAAGTCATTAAATGTGATGTCTTCCAAATGTTGGCACTCATCAAGACTTCGATCAACATTAGGTGGGTTTGCCAAAGCAAAGCACCTATGTTCATCTTTGTAAGGCGCGATGGGATAATAGTGATATCCAAATTGCAAACTTTGGGTCTGACTTAACTAAGTCATCCTAATAGGATTAGGGACTTAGAGGCATAGAGTTGGGCTTAAGTTCATGAGATGTGTTTGGACAAGTGTTGATTCACCCAACTATCCAAGAGTTGCATGAGATGCAATTGGCAAGGAGTTGCCTACCTAAATAGTTGTAACTTGAAAGAAAAGCCAAAGTTGACTCAAGTTGTGGTCAAATATGGATCTTGGCCTACTAGAATACCTTAGCGCCGAGGTGTTCCAAAATAATATCAAGGGTTATTATTTTGAGGAAAATAGTGGAAGTATCATTTAATAAAAGTCCTTATTAAATGAATTAAAATACATGACTTTTACATTGCATATTTACTGTTGTAGATAACCATGGCACAAAACACATCAACACTTTCATGGCGATCGATCCTTGAGAAGGAAAAACTGAATGGGACCAACTTTCTCAAATGGTACCGAAACTTGAGGATAGTCCTCAAGCAAGAGAGAAAGGCTTATGTCCTACAGCAGCCCATTCTGAATGAGCCTACTGCCACTGCTCCAAGAGCTGAAAGGGATGCTCACAAGAGGCATTCTGATGATGCTTTGGATGTTGCATGCCTCATGCTTATTACCATGGAATCTGAGCTTCAGAAGCAACATGAGAACATGGGGGCGTTCGATATGATTGAACATCTCAAAATGCTTTTCCAAGAACAAGCTAGGCATGAGAGGTTTGAGACATCTAAAGCATTGTTTCAGTGAAAAATGTCTGAAGGAAGTCCCGTGGGTCATCATGTGCTCAAGATGATTGGGTACATTGAGAATCTTGAGAGTTTGGGATTTGCTCTTTAGAAAGAGTTGGCTATTGATGTAGTCTTGCAATCGTTGCCTGAAAGCTACAGTCAGTTCGTCATGAACTATAACATGAACGACCTTGACAAATCCCTCCTTGAATTGCTTAACATGTTGAGAACTACTGAGAAAAACCTTAAGAACCCTAAGCCTATTTGGATGGTTCAAAAGGGCAAGGGAATGGGAAAAGCCAATAAGAAGAAGGATAAAGATAATGGAAAATCCAATGCTAATTCTTCTTTAGCTACACTGAAACCAAAGGGTGGTGCGCCAAAGGAAGGGGAGTGCTTCCATTGTAAGCAACTTGGACACTGGAAGCGCAACTGCAAGCTATATCTTGAAGAACTTGCTAAGGAAAAGGGAAGTAAGACTTCCACTTCATGTATTTTTGTTATAGAGGCTAACTTTTCTACTTCCTTATCTTGGGTATTGGATAATGGATGTGGATCTCACATTTGTGCAAATGTGCAGGATCTAAGTAGAAGTAGAAGATTGGCCCGAGGTGAAGTGGACCTACGTGTTGGAAATGGAGCAAAGGTTGCTGCCTTAGCCGTAGGGACTTTTGTTTTTACTTTACCTAGTGGATTAGTTTTAGAATTAGACAACTGCTACTTTGTGCCTACTATTAGTAGAAATTTGATTTCTGTTTCTTGTTTGGACAAGAAAGGTTTTTCATTTATAATAAAGGACAAATGTTGTTCCATTTATTTGAATGAAATATTTTATGGCAGTGCTCAACTTAGCAATGGGTTGTATGTTCTAGACCTCAAAGATCCAATCTATAATGTGAATACCAAGAAGGTCAAATTAAATGAGATTAGACAACTGCTACTTTGTGCCTACTTAGCAATGTCGCTTGGGCCATATAAATGAGACCTGCATATCCAAGCTCCATAGGGATGGACTCTTGGCCTCATTTCATTTTGAATTATATGAGACATGTGAGTCATGTTTGTTGGGCAAGATGACCAAAGCCCCATTCACAGGACAAAGTGAAAGGGCTTACGACTTACTAGGACTCATACATAGTGATGTATGGGGCCCTATGTCTACACATGCTAGAGGAGGTTTTCAATACTTCATTACTTTCACTGATGACTTTAGCAGATATGGCTATGTGTATCTCATGAGACACAAGTCAGAATCCTTTGAAAAGTTCAAAGAATTCAAGAATGAAGTAGAGAATCAACTCGGGAAGAGTATCGAAGTGCTTTGATCAGATCGAGGTGGAGAGTATTTGGATCGAGAAATCCTTGACTATCTGAAGGAGTGTGGTATAGTACACAACTCACTCCACCAGGTACACCTCAATGGAATGGTGTATCTGAAAGGAGAAATCAAACTCTGTTAGACATGGTTCGCTCTATGATGAGTCAAGCTGACCTTCCAAAATCCTTTTGGGGACATGCTCTAGAGACAGCCGCTTTTACACTAAACTAAGTTCCATCTAAATCGGTTCAAAAGACACCATATGAGATATGGAGTGGGAGGCGTCCTAATTTGTCTTTTATGAAGATTTGGGGCTGTGATGCTTATGTGAAACATCAATCCTCTGACAAAAGAGGGCCCAAATCTTAAAAATGCCTTTTTGTTGGGTATCCCAAACAAACAAAGGGTTACTATTTCTACAATCCTTCTAAGCAAAAAGTGTTTGTTACTCGAACTGGTGTCTTTTTAGAGAAAGAGTTTATCTCTAAAGGAACTAGTGAGAGGAAAGTAGAACTTGAAGAAATTCAAGAACAACAAGGAGTCATCGAACCTGAAGTGGAATCTGAACAGAAACCACAAGATGTTGTGGTTCAAGAGTCTGTTCCTATAGCACAGAGCCCACGTAGGTCTGGTAGGATTCGGCGTGAGCCTGAGAGATATGGATTTCTCGTGACTCACACTGGTGATGTGATGCTCATGGATCAAGATGAGCCCACAACCTACCAACAAGCTATGTCAGGGTCTGACTCTAACAAGGGGCTAGTGGCCACGAAATCCGAGATGGAATCCATGCATGAAAACCAAGTATGGACTTTGGTTGACCCACCTGAAAGGGTGAAACCCATAGGGTGCAAATGGGTTTTCAAGAAGAAAACTGACATGGATGGTAATGTGATTACCTTTAATGGACGATTGGTTGGAAAAGGTTTCCAGCAAATTCATGGTATTGACTCTGATGAAACTTTTTCACCAATTGCTATGCTTAAATTCATCTAAATTTTGTTTGCTATTGCTGCACACTATGATTATGAGATATGGAAAATGGATGTCAAAACTGCATTCCTAAATGGAAAGCTACTTGAGGATGTGTACATGACACAACCTGAGGGTTTTGTCACCCCTGAGAATGCCAATAAAGTGTGCAAGTTGCGAAGGTCCATTTATGGACTGAAGCAAGCTTCTTGAAGTTGGAAGCTTCATTTTGATGAAGCAATCAAAGAGTTTGGTTTTTTAAAAAATGAAGATGAACCTTGTGTCTATAAGAAGGTTAGTGGGAGCGCTATTGTCTTCATGGTGTTGTATGTAGATGACATACTACTCATCGGGAATGACATTCCTGCGCTACAGTCTGTGAAGACTTGGCTAAGGAAATGTTTCTCTATGAAGGACTTGGGTGAAGCAGCCTATGTGTTAGGCATCAGGATCTATAGAGATAGATCTAGAAAGCTTCTTGGCCTAAGTCAAAGTACATACATTGATAAGGTGCTAAAGAGGTTTAGCATGCAAGATTCCAGGAAAGGATTCTTGCCCATGTCACATGGTATAACGTTTTCTAGGTCTCAGTGTCTGAGTACACCCGAGCAGAAAGAGCTCATGAGTAGGATTCCATATGCCTCAGCAGTTGTATCTATCATGTATGCCATGATATGTACTCGTCCCGATGTCTCATATGCTTTGAGCATGACGAGTAGGTACCAATCGAACCCTGGTGAGAGTCACTAGACAGCTGTTAAGAACATCCTTAAGTACTTACGAAGGACTAAGGATGCATTCTTGCTCTTTGGAGGTGAAGATGAGCTCGTTGTAAGGGGTTACACCGATGCAAGCTTCCAATCCGATAAGGATGATTTTAGATCGCAATCTGGTTATGTGTTTTGTATTGGTGGTGGTGCTATGAGCTGGAAGATTTCAAAGCAAGAAACAATAGCTGACTCTACAACAGAATCTGAGTACATTGCCGCCTCTGATGCTGCGAAGGAGACAATTTGCATCAAGAAGTTCATCACTAAACTTGGAGTGGTTCCAAGCATTGCCGACCAGATAGAGCTCTATTGTGACAACAATGGAGCAATCCATAGGCTAAGGAACCTTGATCTCACCAGCGATCCAAACACATACTTCGACGCCATCATCTCATCAGGGAGATCATTGAGAAGGGTGATGTAAAGATATGCAGGACTTCGACAGACAGCAACATTGCTGATCCACTGACAAAGCCCCTTACGTAGCAGAAGCATGATAGCCATTCTTGGTCCATTGGTATTAGATACATGGATGATTGGCTTTTAGTGCAAGTGGGAGATTGTTAGTGTCGTGCCTAAAAAGCCAATCATGAGATGATTGTATTTTTGCACATTGAATCAAGATATTTTATTAAGGCATTAATCCAGCAATTATGTTTGTTGTTCTATTTCTGCGTAACAAAATAAACATAAATATAACCCTAGAATAACGATATTCTTAAACGTCCCTGGTCTAGTATTATTATGGAGCGGGTTACAATAATACATAACGACTAGCATATGTGGAGACAAATATGAGATATGTAGTCTACATATGGGTACAAGTTGGAGAACTTGTGTACTGGACCGACCCACCACGAGAACACTACATGGATCGTTATATGAGTGTCATAAATGATTCTCATAGTGATCATGGTATATGTAGTCCTTTGACCTAAGATCATCAAGGTTCCCTACATGTGAGTCACATACTTTGATACTTTCCTTTGTTGCTCGTAACTGAGTGAACTTGAAGGAGGTCATTGGGTATGTCATATATCATGCGGAGGGATTTGTATGATCAAGATGGGATTTGCCCCTCTTATGTAATGGGAGTGATATCTTCGGGCCCCTTGATAGAGTAAGACATTGAAAAATGCATGGCCATGCTCAGATGAAGTGATATATGATATCAATGTCATCAGTTTAAGTTGGTATACTCGGTAATCAATAAACCAAAGATTAGGCTATACGAGAGTGACACATTCCATGTCTTGTGCTTAGTCTTGATATCTTGGACAAAGGGACAATAGCATATATCGGTGATGATCACAAAGGTTTAGTCGAATCATCGACAATCTTGTCACTTGGGTAGTAATGATGTGTTGCTAGACACCGCTCATTGCTTATGATCATAAATGTGATTTATGATCATTGCCAACGTGGTAAGAGCCTATTGGGTCGCACACATAGAACTATTTGGATCATTAGAGTGCATGGGCTAATTATTTGGGTTATGGTTTCACCTTAATTTCGTATTAATAATGGGCCCAAGAGTTGAGCAATTATTAAGCCCGAAATTAAAGCCTAATTGGATTAGGGCTTTCAAACCCATTAAGGCTGGAAGTTGAGTTTTACTATAAATAGAACTTTTAGTGAGAAATTCGTGGGTCTCCTTGCCCTAGCCTCCCAAAAGGACAGCCGCACTCTTCTTTTGCAATTCCTTGGAGGACGCAAGCTAGCATTGCGAGCGCAAGAGAAACGCGTCTACCGGGACATGGTGGAAGCGTGGTGATCTCGAGAGGCTCGTGTGGATACGATAGAGAGCTTGAGCACGTCAACTATTCAGGCTTTGTGGTTCGACTCTACAGTTGAGTGAGTGATCTCAACCAAAAATTAGGAATGAAAATTTTTGAACACCCGGTTTACCCCGTTTTACTTGGATCCTGGAGGGTTTCGGTTAAATTTCGCTGTGTTGTTTGGCTCCCGAAACCTAACACTTTGTTCATTAAAAGGAAAGATACATGCTTTTGCTTGTCACCTTCGGCTAGCCGTTTCCCTACATTGGTGCTTTAGCTCAGGACAAGCTCTACATTCTCAGTTTCGATTAACTCTGAGTTGCTTCTTTCTCCCTTTGTAGCCTCTTCGGTCGGTATGCCCTTTTTTTCCGAGGTCTGTATGTGCACTTTCATCGGGCTTTGCCTCGCCCTCACGAAGACCTTCCGGACCTCCGTTTGATCAATAAATATTTCTGCGTCCCCTTCCTTTGTCCCGAAGGTGACTGTCAGGTACTTCACATCTGGTCGGACGGGAAAGTTCCCTTGAGTTTTCCTTCCAAGGATTGCATTGTACGAAGAGTGGACGTCAATGACTATGAACCTAGTCATGGCTAAGGCGAAGATCTCTGCATTATTCTAAACTGAAGTTCCCCTTATCATCAGAGGTAAGTCAATCCACCTGAGGACAGGGAGTTCGGAAAGACCTACCCCCAACGTAGGGGATGTGATAGGTTTGAGGTCATTTTTCGCGATGCCCAAGCTTAGTAATAGGTGGGAGAATAGGACGTCGGCATTGCACCCGTCGTCCAAGAGCATCTTTTTTACGTCCCAACTCCCAATCCTTGCCATAAGAAGAAGTGGGTCATCATGTGGGAATACTACAGTAGACCCATCTTTCCGAACGAGCTTGTTCGATGGGTCATCGAATTCCATCACCGAGATCTCCCTGGCTTTCCTCTTCCTGTCTGTTGAAGGTAGTCCCATGGTGATCATCTGGATTACTCCAGCCGGTGGTGGAGGATTCTTCTTGGGACTTCGATTCCGACGTCGGTCGGAATCATAGTCCTCATCTTCGTTTCTTTCCTCCTCCCTCCTTCCCTTGGGAGAGGGCATCCATAGGTACCGGCGAAGTTGGCCTGGCTTGATCAGGGACTAGATGCACTTCCTGAGTTGGAAGCAATCATCAGTGTCATGACCGTGATCACAATGGAATTGACAGAATTTTTCATATTTTTCTTGTTTTCCGAGGTCATGGCCTTCGGTCGCTGGATCTGGGTGCCTTGCCTTTCCATTGCCAGTAGTATGTTTGTTCTCGTGGTGGTCAAGGGGGTGAACGTCACTAGCTTCTTCCCTTTCTGCTTCCGAGGTCTCCCTCCACCTTCGGTTGGATACCGAGGTTGGCTGTTCTGTCCTTCGGGGTGCATGTGCTCAGACTTTGGCCCCCCATCCTAAGCTCCTCAGCCGTCATGTGTTGTTCCGGCCTTTGGTAGAATTCCCCGAAGGTGTTAGAGAACTCGTAGAAGAGTTGTGAGTCTCTCCGAAGTCCCCTTATCATGGTAAGGATGCGTATTTCGGGACGGAAGTCCGGCACACTCAAGGCTTCACGATTGAACCTTTCGACATAGTCACGAATGGTCTCCCCATTTCTTTGTGCTAAGTCGAACATCTGAATGGGCATCTTCACTGTAGGCCTACTGCCGATGAACTGCTACGTGAACACCGTGCACAGCTCTTGGAAACTCATTATAGTTCCTGGGGCAAGGGAGTTGTACCATGCGGTTGCCGGGCTGGAGAGGGTGACCCCAAAGCACTTGCAAAGGGTAGCGTCATTGGCATCGTGTAGCACCATACTACGCCTGTACTTGGTTAGGTGGGCTTGAGGGTCACTATGCCTATCATAGGTTTCCAAGCGAGGCACCCGAAAATCGATTGGCATTGGTGTTACCACTACCGTTCGGACGAAGGGTGACTCTTCTCCGGGGAAGGTCTTAGATAACCTTGACCAGACAAGCGAGGCACCTCTTCCATCATTTTGTGCTCCTTGATTACCACCAACTCCCGAGGATCCCATTCGGAGGATGTTTTCCCCTTCCGAGGATGGTGAGTCTACTCCTCCCGAAGTTGGTCAGTTCATCTTACCGATGGTGGTAGTGTACCATGTTGCCAAGGTTAGTCCTATTATTCCTAGAGGGTGGTGGTGGATTACCGAGGTCAAGGGGTCAAGGACTGCGGACCCTCTTTTCCTGTGGTTGGTGCTCGCATTCTCTGAGGGCGGTGCTTCGTCAGAGCTTGGGAGTTTGGAGGGTAATAGCCGTTTGACTATCAAGGAGGTCCCCGGAGTGTGTTTCCGGGGATGGAGCCTTTGACGCCCAAGTTAGTATTTGGCAAGTATGGAAGAGAGTAAAGAGCAGAATTCTCTTAGAGGTTCAGCTTGTGTCCTTACCAAGGTCGTTCCCCAAGTTTTTATAGGAGGGCATTGGGAGAAGTCCGTTAGACACAGTCCGCTCAGATCATGACACGTGTTCGGCCAGATGCGGTTCGTACCTTTGGTGATGGGGATCTCCAGCTGGCCATAGGCCGTTTTGTCTAGAAGTCAGAGTCATGGGAGGCCTGTGTGTCAGGGGCGTGTGCAAGGTCTCTATGTTAGAGGCTCCTAACTGTCTTTGTCTCATCTGGGTGAGAACTCCTTCAGTGATGGGCCCTCTTTGGGGGGTAGTTCCTCTTCGGCAGACGGGTCTCCTTCGGTCCAGTTTTTGCCCTCAAGGGTCGTAGAGGGAGGCTCCTCGGCAGGGTGGAGGACCTTCGGTGAATGATATATTCTGCCGAGGATGGGGAAATGGCCTCCCGAGGTCATCAAATCACTTGATCGAGGATCGCACAGTATGTCCTTCTGAGGGTGGTAGTGTCATCAGCCAAGGGTGGTGAGCATCTGTTTTCTGAGGATGGTCAGATGTACCTCTGAGGGTGGTACTTGTCAGTCATCCTCAGAGGCTTTCTAAGTGTAAGCCATTTGGGTATCAGGAGGCTAGGGCAAGAAGCTACAAATTTCTCACTAAAAGTTGTATCTATAGTGAGGCTCAACTTCTAGGCCTAATGGGTTTCAAAGCCTTAATCCAATTAGGCTTTAATTTCGGGCTTAATAATGGCTCAACTCTTGGACCCATTATTAATACGAAATTATTATGAAACCATAACCCAAATAATTAACCCATGCACTCTAATGATCCAAATAGCTCTATGTATGCGACCCAATAGGCTCTTACCACATTGGTAATCATCATAAATCATATTTATGATCATCAGCGATGAGTGGTGTCTAGGAACACATCATTGCTACCCAAGTGACAAGATTGTTCGTGATTCGACTAAACCTTTATGATCATTATCGATATATGCCATTGTCCCTTTGTCCAAGATATCAACACTAAGCACAAGATATGGAATGTGTCATTCTCGTATAGCCCAATCTTTGGTTTCTTGATTACCGAGTAGACCAACTTAAACTGATGACATTGATATCATATATCAACTCATTCAAGCATGGCCATGCATTTTTGAAGTCTCACTCTATCAAGGGGCCCGAAGATATCCCTTCCGTTACATAGGAGGGACAAATCCCATCTTGATCATACAAATCACTCCGCATGATATGTGACATACCCAATGACCTCCTTCAAGTTCACTCAATTACGAGCAATAAAGGAAAGTATCAAAGTATGTGACTCACATGTAGGGAACCTTGATGATCTTAGGTCGAAGGACTACATATACCATGATCACTATGAGAATCACTTATGACACTCATATAATGATCCATGTAGTGTTCTCATGGTGGGTCGGTCCAGTACACAAGTTCTCCAACTTGTACCCATATGTAGACTATATATCTCATATTAGTCTCCACATATGCTAGTCGTTATGTATTATTGCAACCCGCTCTACAATAATAGTAAACCAGGGACATTTGAGTATATCATTATTCTAGGGTTAGTATTATGTTTATTACGTTACGCAGAAACAAAACAACAAACATAATTGCTGGATTAATGCCTTAATAAAATATCATGGCTTAATGTGCAAAAATACAATCATCTCATGATTGGCTTTTGGGCACAACACTAACAATATTCTGGATGTA
This sequence comes from Aquilaria yunnanensis, assembly GCA_039654915.1. Classification (NCBI taxonomy): domain Eukaryota; kingdom Viridiplantae; phylum Streptophyta; class Magnoliopsida; order Malvales; family Thymelaeaceae; genus Aquilaria; species Aquilaria yunnanensis. Next base: position 49,786,222 of record CM077594.1, on the reverse strand, counting down.
AAGACAGATTTCAACTGAAGTACTATTGCTACTTTGGAGAGATTTCTCTTTGGTTCTTGGCGGACTACCTTGGTGCACAAGTGTGCTTGTGTTCTTGGTGTTCTTATACTTCTCATTTCTAGTGATAGGTTGATTTGGGGTGGGGGTATTCAAATCCAGTCTCTTTGATGTCTTGTGGAGCTTGAAAAACATCTTGGCCATGTTTCATGGTCTTTATACCATTAGGGTTCGCATAAAAAATCTCTACTCTATGTTCTGGAAATACAATCAGTCTGGTTAGTCAGAGTTAAAGATGCTCAAATGAAAGATCCATTGTTGAAGAAACTTTCAGGAGAAGTGAAGCTTGGTACTATGAAGAAGGAATTCCAATATAGGGATGGAATACTACACTACAGAGATCGTCTCTATGTACCGAATGTGGAAGGACTTAGGCAGGAAGTCCTACAAGAAGCACATAGTAGTACTTTGAATGTTCATGATGGTATTAGTAAGATGTATCATGATCTGAAGATGCATTTTTGGTGGCCAAGACTTAAAAGGGATGTAGCAGGATATGTGGCGAAGTGTTTGGCATGGCAAATGGTTAAAGCTGAACATCAGAAACCAGCTGGTACACTTCAGAGTTTACCTCTTCTAGTGAGGAAGTGGGGTTCTATTACTATCGATTTCCTAGTTGGATTGCCAAATACCTGAAGTCAGCATGATACTATATGGGTAGTGGTTGATCAACTGGTGAAGTCAGCACACTTTATACCTATCAAGATCACTTATACATTGGAGAAGTTGGCTAAATTGTACATTAAGGAGATTGTGAGACTCCGTGGTATACCAAATCAGATTATATCTGATAGAGATCCTCGGTTTGTGTCATGATTTTGGAATGGTTTCTAAGAGGCGTTAGGGAGCAAGGTTAATCTCAATACCGTTTTCCATCCTTAGACTGATGGGCAATCTGAGAGAGTAATCCAAACTTTAGAGGATATGTTACGTATATGTGCTATTGATTTCAGAGGTGATTAGGATCAACATTTACCACTCATCAAGTTTGCTTATAATAATAGTCATCAACCTATTATAGGTATATCACCATATGAGCCTTTGTATGGAAGATGTTGTATGATGCCTCATTGTTGGGCAGATTCATCAGATAAAGTCATTATCAGCCTTGAAATCATAGCTGATACCATAGCTAAGATCATGTTAATTTAGAAACGGATTAAGGCAGCCAATGACCAACAGACTAAGTATGCTAATTGGAGAAGATGAGACTTGAGCTTTGAAGTTGGGGACAAAGTACTACTTAAAGTGTCACCCATGAAAAGAGTTACTCGTTTTGGGCAAAGGGGTAAGTTAGCCCCTAGATACATTGGACCCTATGAGGTGTTGGAACGAATAGGGAAAGTTGCTTATCGGTTGGCGTTACCACCTAACCTATCCCAAGTGCATATCGTGTTCCACATTAGTCTATTCAGGAAATGCACAGTGGATCCAGGACAGGTAGTTAATCCTTCAGTGGTACCCATTTAGGAAGACTTCACCTATGAAGAAAATCCCGTTCAAATACTTGATAGGCAAGTCAAGAAACTTTGAACAAAGTGGATTCCCATGGTTAAGATCCTTTGGTCTAACCATAGTAGGGAGGAATCTACCTGGGAAACGGAGCAGGATATGTTGAAAAGATATCCTAGCATTTTTCCGAACTTGCAGCAGAATTTGGGGGACCAAATTAAAAAAGTATGGGAGAATGGTATAGCCCCACTAGTGGGAAGCACGCCTGAACAAGGTAAAATGCTCTAAATTAAGTTTAGAACCTTAATTCAAGTTTACATAGCAAGAATAGGAAAGTTTAGCAAAGTTCACTAAGTCTAAGAAGGTTAAGGCGCTAAATGAAGTTTAGGGGAAAAGTGGTCATTTTGCATCCTGAATAGCTAGGCTAAGTCCCTAGTTGTTAAAATGAAGTTTTGTTATCTAACTTTTAACTTTAACCCAAACTTGATGAAATAAACAAGGATTGATCAGGAATAGCTACGGTTACCAAAAGATGGGGACTTAAGTGTTACGGCCCTTCTAGAGGGAGGTAAGGACTTTAGAATTTAGTTTAGAAGTTTAATTTAAGTTTGCCTAGCAAGAATTTAGAAGTTTGCCAAAGTTCACTAAGTTCCGACAAGAATAAAGCTCTAAACTAAGTTCAGGGGCAAAATGGTAATTTTGCACCCTGAGTGGCCGGGACGAGTCCCGAGTGTTTTCAAATGAATTTTTAGGACGTAACTTTTAACCTTAACTCAAACTCAATAAATAGACAAGGATTTAATCAAGAACTGTTAAGTTACAAAGATGGGGGACCTAATTGCACAAAACTTGAAACCTTGGTGGTTTGAAGGGTTAAGTGGGGTTTAAGAAGAGGGAAGAGGGGTTTGGGCTGCCAAAACCCGTTTTCCAGCTTCTCCACTCCATTTCTCTCTCAAATTAAGCTTGGAATCAAAAGCTTTTGGTGCCAAAAGGTGCAATTAAGGGTGTATAAGCTTGGAGAAGTGATTTTCAAGCTTAAATCCATGTTTTTGAAGCTTGAAAGGGCGTTTTTCTCCATCCCCTGTTTTTGAACGAGGTATGATTCATGTTCTTGATTGAATTCGTGTTATTTGATTGATTGGAAGCTTGGGTTTTGGTTGGAAGAGGTGTTTTTGATGTTTAGGAGCTTTGTTTTGGTTTGAATTTGTGTAGAACTTTGGAAGCTTGTTTGGAAGAGGAAGGGTTCGAATTCTTGCTTGTTCTTGGTGTTAAGGTAAGGGAGAAAGTGTTTTTAAGTTGTTGGATTGCTTTTGGATTGAAATGAATTGAGAAAGTTGAGTAATTTTTGGGTATGGTGTGAAGAAACGTTTTTGGGAATTATGATGTACTAGCTAAATTCGAAGGGTTGGTTTGATGCTTCTAATGCATCATAGCTTGGCTTTGATAGTTGGTTTTGTTCCTTGTAACATGTACTTCATGTGTATGAAATTTGGTAACTTTTGATGCATGTTTGCTATATGTATTTGGTTGCCAAAGTTCGTAGCAGCAAACGGCCAAATTCTGCATTTCTGCAGAATTGGCGACGCGGCGCCAATTGGCCCGAAAATTGGCGACGCGTCGCCAATTCAATTTTATGTCACAGAACGTTTGTTCGCTGGCGACGCGTCGCCAATTCCTTTTTGCCTTTGGCGACGCGGCGCCAACACAAGAAAATGGGGGGTTTGACTTTTTGCTGCGTTGACCCGACCGAGACTACGGAAGGTTCGGAACGTGCCTAAGGGTCCGAGGATCCCGATGGTACTCCGAGACTTCCGAAAGTCCCACCGGAAGTATGAGTTTTCTTGAACTGTTTGAGGTAAGTAAGTTGCTTAGGCAACAAGTAAGGAAACAAATGTTGCAATTGAACTTAATTAGCTATCAATAGCTCAGGTGAGAGGTTTAGAACCCTCGTCGGCCTAGCCGTGCGGTAGCCACGAGGCCCCGAGGCGAAACCTTGTTCATCTAGTTTACATCAAAGAGGCCCTGCGGCCTAGTCTACAAGTCCCGTCATAAATTCCCCTGCATAACATCTAGGTGAGAGGTTCTATGTTTGAATGAGGCTTGCTAAGGTTCGCCCTTGAGCCATATGATAGGTTGCTAAGTGATAGCGCTTGGCCTATATGTCAGGTTGCTAAGTGATTGCACTTGGCCTGATACAGAGGACTACTTGAGGAGAGGTCTACGGATCTAGTATATATATATGCCTAGTACCCTCATGCTGTGTGAGCTCGCAGCCAGAGTCCTAGCTTTTTCTTGCAGGTACATCGAAGACCCTTACTGAGAATGTTGAATTCTCACTCCCTGTTTGTTATGCAGAGTCTGGAGTAGCAGGACCGGGTAAACGCTGAGGATTATCACGGTAGTACCTTTTTGTGTGTAAAGGTACGGTAGTTGAGAAACTTTAAGTTTCTAGCTTGCTTAAGTGTTTAGTTGGTCTGTTGGTCAGGCTGTGGTACTAACTTGCTTCTTCCTTTGGCTGCAGAGCCTAGTAGCACTTGGCACAGGACTTGTGAGACTCGCCACTAGGACAGGAGTCCAAAGTGGGAGCTAGGGTAAAAGATCTCAGCAAAGTCTTGTATTTTGATACAGTACTTTATTTTGCCTCCAGTATTTATGTTATAAAGAGTCCTTGACTCAGGGGATTGTTCTCTGGGTGAGAGCATTAGTTACTTATGTATAAATGCTTTCACGAGCGGTGTATGTGTAGTTAATCCCTCAAAGGTTGATTTTGCTATGCTTTGGCATTTTGTATTTATTTATATAGAATTTTACTTAGCCGGCTAAATGTCTAAATGATTAAATGTTTTATGGTTTTAATAAACCAAGTCAAAGCATAAGTGCATACATATTGCATTTCTAGGTTAATCAACTAGTAGCATTGGATTTAATCCACACACATAACCAGCTAGCCAATTACAATCCACCGTGAGACAAACGCTCACAGGGTATCCCGGGCAGTGGCACGGGGATCGTGTCAGTGTTCTTGGTATCAGAGCTAAGGGTTTATTTCATAGATATTGGAGGCTTAGACTGAGATCTAGTAGTAAAGTCCAAGTGCTAGGAAGTTAGTACTGACCAACATCTGGTGTTATCGTCTGGCTGTGGTTGCAGGTTATCATGGTTGATACTAGGTCTGGAATTTCGAGGGGGACTAGGGAACCTGGTGAAGGTTCTAGTGACCCAGTTGTGGCGAGGTTGGATGAGATATCCAGAGTGCTACAGAGTTTGACTGAGACTACGGCTCAGGTGGCACAGGGTATGAACACTCTTGTAACAGAGATGTTCAGAGATTATGGGGACAGAGGTGTTGCCCAGGAGGAAGTTGAGCCACAACAGGAACAGGAAAGGCATGCTGAGCAACAGCAAGTGCCTAGAGCTCAGGAACCCAGAAATCAAGTTCTTGAGGAGGTTGAGGAACCAGAGATGATGGAGGCTCCAAGGAGGGGAGACACTCCACATCAGATGAGGTTGCTGGAAAAGTTTAAGACAGTTGATCCACCTAGCTTTGATGGGACGGGAGATCCTGACAGAGCAGAGGATTGGTTGTCTGTTATGAACAGACTCTTTACTTGTGGTGGCTATGAGTCAGAGCAGAGGATGGTTCTAGTACCTTTCTTTTTGAGAGGGAGAGCCAGTCTTTGGTGGGATGATGTGATGGAGTTGCTGAGGGAGAGTAATGGCACTCGCCCAGAGCACAAGAAAAAGGTGCTCAAGTGGTCAGACTTCGAGAAGAAGTTCAGACAGGAGTATATCAGTGAAGCTGCACAGGATCAGAGGAGGATCCAGTTTGAGAATCTGACACAGGGGGAGATGTCAGTACGAGAGTATGAGCAGCGTTACAACTCACTTATCCGGTATGCTCCATATATGTTGGGTAATGATGAGCTGAAAGCCAAGAAGTTTTCCCAGGGCCTGAAGCCTATTTTCAGGAGGTATATGGCGACAGTTGATATCAGGAGTTATCGCCAGATGGTTCAGAAGGCATTGGCATTGGAAAGGGAATTCGAGGATTCCAGAGCACCTGTGAAAAAGGTGGAAGCTGGGCCATCTAACTTGGGGAAAAGTGCTGGAAAGCGACCAATGGTAGGGAACCAGGATCCATCTAAGAGGAGGAGGACAGGTGTGTGTCCTAGGTGCAGACGGTTCCATGGTGGAAGACCATGTACTCTGGGTACAGATATTTGCAATGTCTGTGGCCAGAGAGGGCATTGGGCGAGGGACTGCCCAAGAGTTCGATCAGTTACAGGTCCCCCTCGGGCTTTACCTCCAGTACCGCTTGCTATTGGGAACCGGCCTGGAGTAGTTGCTGCAGCAGTGAACCCGAGAGTCTTCGCTTTGACAAACCAGGCGGCCAGAGAACCGCCAGCTGTACGAGGTAATTTTACTTTTCTGAGCAGTAGTGTTAGAGTGCTTTTCGATACGGGAGCTACTCTTTCAGTGATATCTTCTGCCTTGGTAGATAAGCATAGTTTACAGCGCGAAATTGCGGGTGAGTTGAGACTCATCAGGACTGCAGGGAGAGGTTTTATTGTGACCAATGAAGTGGTTACTAGGTATCCTTTGCAGTTAGGTGATCATGATTTTTGTTGTGAGTTGTGGGTGATTGAGTTGAAATCATATGACCTGGTGCTGGGAATGGATTGGTTGAGTAAGCACAAAGCACAAATTAACTGTGCGAATCACTCAGTTGACATCACTGATGCTCAAGGAGCTAGAGTGACTTGCACAGGAGGGTTGGCATCTAGTGCTAAGAGTTTACACCTTAGACTTGTAGATACCATCCCTGTAGTGGGTGAAGAGGAGTATTATTCGTTGAATGGAGTAGCTATAGAGGAAGAATTGGGGAGCATTCCTGTAGCTAATCAGTTTCCTGAGGTGTTTCCAGTGGAGTTACCTGGGTTACCACCTAGGAGGGATACTGAGTTTGCTATCCATCTGCAACCAGGGGTTGAGCCTATTTCAGTACCACCTTATAGGATGTCGGCTCCTGAGATGGATGAGTTGAAGAAGCAGTTGGAGGAACTGCTAGGGAAAGGTTTCATAAGACCGAGTGTATCACCGTGGGGAGCTCCAGTGTTATTTGTGAAGAAGAAAGATGGGACTTTTAGGTTGTGCATCGATTACAGGAAGTTGAATGCAGTGACAGTTAAGAATAAGTATCCACTTCCTAGAATTGATGATTTGTTTGACAGACTCAGAGGAGCGAGAGTGTTTTCCAGGATTGATCTTCGGTCTGGGTACTTTCAGATCAGAGTTAAGGAGGAAGACATTCCGAAGACTGCCTTCAGGACAAGGTACGGGCATTATGAGTATACGGTTATGCCTTTTGGTGTGACTAATGCTCCAGCAGTGTTTATGGAAGCTATGAATCGGATCTTTAAGCCATTTCTGGATCAGTTTGTTGAGGTCTTCATCGATGATATTCTGATCTATTCACAGTCTATAGCAGAGCATGAGGAGCACCTTAGAACGGTTTTACAAGTGCTGAAGGATAATCAGTACTATGCAAAATTTTCTAAGTGTGAATTTTGGTCCGAGAGGATTCAGTTTTTAGGGCATATTATCAGTGCTCAAGGTTTGTCAGTTAATCCTGAAAAGGTTCAAGCAGTGGTTGATTGGAAGAGACCGACTACAGTTACAGAGGTCAGGAGTTTCTTGGGTTTAGCAGGTTACTACAGACGCTTCATAGAGAAATTCTCTGTGATAGCTACGCCGTTGACAGCATTGACCAGGAAAGCTCAGAAATTTGAGTGGACACCGAAGTGTGAAGAAGCCTACATGAAGCTGAAGGAAAAGTTGACCAGTGCACCCATACTTGTGTTACCAGACCCGGACAGAGCCTTTACAGTTTATACTGATGCGTCAGGTTCAGGTTTGGGTTGTGTTCTACATCAGGACAGTCAGGTGATTGCTTATGGTTCGAGACAGCTGAGGCCTAATGAGTTGAACTACCCTGTTCATGATCTTGAGCTTGCAGCAGTGATCTTTGCACTGAAATTATGGAGACATTATTTGATGGGAAGATCGTTCAGAATCTTCACTGATCACAAGAGTTTGAAGTATTTGTTTACTCAGAAGGATCTGAACATGAGACAGCGGCGATGGATTGAGTACATTAAAGACTATGATTGTTCGATCGAATATTGTGCTGGTAAAGGGAATGTGGTAGCAGATGCTTTGAGTCGGAAGTACACAGGAGTGATCTTGTCCAAGGATCAGGCTACAGATTCTTCAGAAGGAGCATTGAAGGATTGTTTCTTAGCTTTGCATGAATTATGGCAAAGTCGAGAAAAATCCTTAGTCTACGCTTTGGAAATTCAGACGGCTTGGTTAGCCAGAGTCAGAGAAGCTCAGTTGAAAGATCCATTGTTGAAGAAGATTTCAGGTGAAGCTAAGACTGGTGCCTTGAAGAAAGAGTTCAAGTACAAAGATGGAATATTACATTATGGTGATCGACTCTATGTGTCGAATGTTGAGGGACTTAGGCAGCAAGTCCTACAGGAGGCACATAGTAGTACATTGAGTATTCACCCTGGTGTTAGTAAGATGTTCAAGATCTGAAGACACATTTTTGGTGGCCAGGACTGAAGAGAGATGTACGAGGACATGTGGCAAAGTGTTTGACATGTCAGGTGGTGAAAGCTGAACACCAGAAACCAGCAGGCACACTTCAGAGTTTATCTCTACCAGTGAGGAAGTGGGGATCCGTTACTATGGATTTCCTAGTGGGGTTACCGACCACCCGGAGTCAGCATGATGCTATTTGGGTAGTGGTTGACAGATTGACGAAGTCGGCACACTTTATACCGATCAGAGTCACCTATACATTGGAGAGGTTGGCTCAGTTATATCTCAGGGAGATTTTGAGACTCCATGGGATACCGGATCAGATCATATCAGACAGAGATCCACGATTTACATCACAGTTTTGGAATGCTTTTCAGGAAGCATTGGGCAGCAAAGTTAGCCTCAGTACCGCTTTTCATCCACAGACTGACGGACAGTCAGAGAGGGTGATTCAGACTTTAGAGGACATGCTATGCATGTGTGTCATTGATTTCAGAGGTGATTGGGATCAGCACTTACCACTGATCGAGTTTGCCTATAATAACAGTCATCAATCTGTTATTGGAATGGCGCCCTATGAAGCTTTGTATGGGAGACGGTGTATGACACCTCATTGTTGGGCAGATCCAACGGACAGAGTGGTTATTGGACCTGAGATCATAGCTGACACTACAGCTAAGATTAAGTTGATTCAGCAGAGAATCAAGACAGCTAATGACAGACAGACTAAGTATGCAAACAGAAGAAGAAGAGAATTGAGTTTTGAGGTTGGTGACAAAGTACTTCTGAAGGTGTCGCCCATGAGAGGAGTTAGTCGTTTTGGACAGAGGGGCAAGTTAGCTCCAAGGTTCATTGGACCTTATGAAGTGTTAGAGAAAGTTGGGAAAGTTGCTTATCGGTTGGCTTTACCGCCTAACCTTTCTCAAGTGCATAATGTGTTTCACGTTAGTTTACTCAGGAAGTGCACAGTTGAGCCCGGACAGGTAGTAAATCCTTCAGTGATACCCATTCAGGAAGACTTGACTTATGAAGAGAAACCAGTTCAGATTTTGGATAGGCAAGTCAAGAAACTGCGGACTAAGTGGATTCCGATGGTTAAGATCCTTTGGTCTAACCATAGTGAGGAGGAAGCTACCTGGGAGACGGAGCAGGATATGCTGAAAAGATATCCTGGTGTTTTTCCAGAGTTGCAGCGGAATTTGGGGGACCAAATTCCAGAAGGAGGGGAGAATGTTACGGCCCTTCTAGAGGGAGGTAAGGACTTTAGAATTTAGTTTAGAAGTTTAATTTAAGTTTGCCTAGCAAGAATTTAGAAGTTTGCCAAAGTTCACTAAGTTCCGACAAGAATAAAGCTCTAAACTAAGTTCAGGGGCAAAATGGTAATTTTGCACCCTGAGTGGCCGGGACGAGTCCCGAGTGTTTTCAAATGAATTTTTAGGACGTAACTTTTAACCTTAACTCAAACTCAATAAATAGACAAGGATTTAATCAAGAACTGTTAAGTTACAAAGATGGGGGACCTAATTGCACAAAACTTGAAACCTTGGTGGTTTGAAGGGTTAAGTGGGGTTTAAGAAGAGGGAAGAGGGGTTTGGGCTGCCATAACCCGTTTTCCAGCTTCTCCACTCCATTTCTCTCTCAAATTAAGCTTGGAATCAAAAGCTTTTGGTGCCAAAAGGTGCAATTAAGGGTGTATAAGCTTGGAGAAGTGATTTTCAAGCTTAAATCCATGTTTTTGAAGCTTGAAAGGGCGTTTTTCTCCATCCCCTGTTTTTGAACGAGGTATGATTCATGTTCTTGATTGAATTCGTGTTATTTGATTGATTGGAAGCTTGGGTTTTGGTTGGAAGAGGTGTTTTTGATGTTTAGGAGCTTTGTTTTGGTTTGAATTTGTGTAGAACTTTGGAAGCTTGTTTGGAAGAGGAAGGGTTCGAATTCTTGCTTGTTCTTGGTGTTAAGGTAAGGGAGAAAGTGTTTTTAAGTTGTTGGATTGCTTTTGGATTGAAATGAATTGAGAAAGTTGAGTAATTTTTGGGTATTGTGTGAAGAAACGTTTTTGGGAATTATGATGGACTAGCTAAATTCGAAGGGTTGGTTTGATGCTTCTAATGCATCATAGTTTGGCTTTGATAGTTGGTTTTGTTCCTTGCAACATGTACTTCATGTGTATGAAATTTGGTAACTTTTGATGCATTTTTGCTATATGTATTTGGTTGCCAAAGTTCGTAGCAGCAAACGGCCAAATTCTGCATTTCTGCAGAATTGGCGACGCGGCGCCAATTGGCCCGAAAATTGGCGACGCGTCGCCAATTCAATTTTATGTCACAGAACGTTTGTTCGCTGGCGACGCGTCGCCAATTCCTTTTTGCCTTTGGCGACGCGGCGCCAACACAAGAAAATGGGGGGTTTGACTTTTTGCTGCGTTGACCCGACCGAGACTACGGAAGGTTCGGAACGTGCCTAAGGGTCCGAGGATCCCGATGGTACTCCGAGACTTCCGAAAGTCCCACCGGAAGTATGAGTTTTCTTGAACTGTTTGAGGTAAGTAAGTTGCTTAGGCAACAAGTAAGGAAACAAATGTTGCAATTGAACTTAATTAGCTATCAATAGCTCAGGTGAGAGGTTTAGAACCCTCGTCGGCCTAGCCGTGCGGTAGCCACGAGGCCCCGAGGCGAAACCTTGTTCATCTAGTTTACATCAAAGAGGCCCTGCGGCGTAGTCTACAAGTCCCGTCATAAATTCCCCTGCATAACATCTAGGTGAGAGGTTCTATGTTTGAATGAGGCTTGCTAAGGTTCGCCCTTGAGCCATATGATAGGTTGCTAAGTGATAGCGCTTGGCCTATATGTCAGGTTGCTAAGTGATTGCACTTGGCCTGATACAGAGGACTACTTGAGGAGAGGTCTACGGATCTAGTATATATATATGCCTAGTACCCTCATGCTGTGTGAGCTCGCAGCCAGAGTCCTAGCTTTTTCTTGCAGGTACATCGAAGACCCTTACTGAGAATGTTGAATTCTCACTCCCTGTTTGTTATGCAGAGTCTGGAGTAGCAGGACCGGGTAATCGCTGAGGATTACCACGGTAGTACCTTTTTGTGTGTAAAGGTACGGTAGTTGAGAAACTTTAAGTTTCTAGCTTGCTTAAGTGTTTAGTTGGTCTGTTGGTCAGGCTGTGGTACTAACTTGCTTCTTCCTTTGGCTGCAGAGCCTAGTAGCACTTGGCACAGGACTTGTGAGACTCGCCACTAGGACAGGAGTCCAAAGTGGGAGCTAGGGTAAAAGATCTCAGCAAAGTCTTGTATTTTGATACAGTACTTTATTTTGCCTCCAGTATTTATGTTATAAAGAGTCCTTGACTCAGGGGATTGTTCTCTGGGTGAGAGCATTAGTTACTTATGTATAAATGCTTTCACGAGCAGTGTATGTGTAGTTAATCCCTCAAAGGTTGATTTTGCTATGCTTTGGCATTTTGTATTTATTTATATAGAATTTTACTTAGCCGGCTAAATGTCTAAATGATTAAATGTTTTATGGTTTTAATAAACCAAGTCAAAGCATAAGTGCATACATATTGCATTTCTAGGTTAATCAACTAGTAGCATTGGATTTAATCCACACACATAACCAGCTAGCCAATTACAATCCACCGTGAGACAAACGCTCACAGGGTATCCCGGGCAGGGGCACGGGGATCGTGTCATTAAGTGTATCATGTCTAATACTTTGGTGGCTTGAAATTAAATATGGTTTATAAGGTTTATAAGATGGTATAGTGAAGGGTGGCTGCTGATGCTCGACGGCATCCCCGTTGTATGACATACTGGCTCGAAGGAGAGACTTCCGGTGTGAAGGTGTCTGCAAGAGTTTGAAGAACAAGGATTAGAAGCTCCCCGGAGTATGTTTATGGGGGAGAAGCCTCCAATGCCCAAGTCAGTATTTGTGAGAGTAGTAGTAAAGAGCAGAGAGTAGGGAAAAGAGAAAGTCCTGTGTCCTTACCAAGGTCCCTCCTAAGTATTTATAGGAAGGTGGAAGGAGGAGGCCGTTTGACACAGCCTATCCAGATCATGACACGTGTTCGGTCAGATTTGATTCGTACCTTCGGAGGCAAGTATCTCCAGCTGGCCATAGGCCATTCTGGCCAGAGGGTAGGGGTGTGTGTGAGGTCTATTTGTTAGAGGCTCCTTAACCATTTTTTTCATATCTCCATAAGACCCCTTTTGGGTGTAAGGCCCCTTTAGGTAGAGATTTTTCCTGAGGGGCGAACTGTCTTCGGGAGACTTTATCCTTAACCAAGGGTGGACCATCTTTGGGAGACTTTATCCGTAGGCAAGGATGGTAGATCTACTTTTTTTAGGCTGGTGGCTTCGCAAATAGAAGAGTGGTAAGGACACATTTTCCCGTAGTTGGTCATGTTAATTCCTGAGGATGGTGTGGAGAATGCCCCGAGGTCATGGCTAAGTTTCTACCCAGTGTGGCGTCAAGTTAGCCAATTAGGAGATCTAGGGGGCCATAGCCCTTTGGCTATCACTTGCCCCTCTCGGAGAAGCCGAAGTTGTGTTTTCAGTGTTTAGTCATTTGGGAGTATGTAATAAGAACCTGAAGCTGTGCCTTGGCCAAGAGAGCTTACTCTTGCCCGCTCTTTAGGCAAACACCCCACTTTCCTGCTAAAGTTCCATTCTCAGCATTCTTCGAGGGTTTTTGCACTCTATTTCGAGCCCTTTATAGGGATGTTGTTCCAAACCAACTTCTTATTCTTCAAAGAGGTCACACCTTTGGTATCGAATGAGCTATTTTGTGTTCTCAGCCCAAATTATCCTTTTAGTTGAAGTCACTTCTTCAGACATGATGCACTATAATTTCACTAATGTTTTTCATTCTTGCCTTTTGTCAGTGAATTGTCCTATCTTTTGACTAAGCAGTCACGTCACTTCAGGATAGGTGATATAGGCCTACTAGTGTTAGGAGGCATGCCCTCAACTTTTTCATCACGTCACACGTGTCATCGAGTTAATGGTGATCAATCACGTCCGTTACGTCGGTTGCGTCCCTTCGCTTGCGAAGGGTCATTATGGTGACTCTTCGCTTACCCCCTTTGGTCTATATAAGGCCTTTGTCCCTCAGAGGTTTCCTCACTCTTCTACTTTTTTTCCTTTTGCTCTCGATCTTTCTTTCATTCTCCAGCCATTTTCTTACGGTGGTGCAAGCGGTGGAGCAATTTCCGGCGAGTTCTCTTTCCTTACCGAACTAGGTGGGTCTGTTTCCAAAGTTGTTCTCCTTCCTCATTTTTCTTTTCTTTTTCTCCATTAGTCCGAGGTTAGTGTCTTTCTCCCAAAGATGTCTTCCTAACATGCCTCAGTTAGAGCTATTCCTAAGAGTTGATTGCCTCTCAACTCCTACTTGAGTTATGCGACTTCGGAGAAGTTGGTGAAGTGGAGGCTTAAGTTCTTCCTCCCATCTTACTAAAAAATCTGGCTACCCGGCCCAAAAGAACCTAGCTACCTCCCTCTTCTAAAGGAGATCAGTATCTTCAGAGCTTAACTGAAGGCAGGTCATTGCTATCTGTCACACCCCACACAGGCCCCAGCCTGTGCACTTATAGTGCCACTCACCAAGCTACCATAAAAGTTATTAGCTTCTTGAACTTATATGTATTATGAGTAGGCTTAGGTTTTGGCCAACTTTCAATCTTGCAGCTTAAGTCTTATTTTCTTAAGGTTAAGGCCTGGGAGGTGCCCCAAGAGGCTTACTAAGTAGTCCTAAATACTTTACTTGCAGCACAAGGCAAGGCCCATAAATTACTTGTAACACAAGGCAAGGCTTTTAAAGTTTCTTGCAACACAAGGCAAGGCATGTACAATTTTCATCTTTAAGTGTCTAAGGTGTGTGCTCATCAAGTGTGGCATTTTAATGTATGGCAACCAAAAAACCCAACTCATCTCAAGTGCAAAAACTTGTTTTTCATGTCAATGCACTTTCAGCCTAACACGCATCAAGAGGTTTAGCTCAATAAGGACAATTCCAACACATATAAACTAACATTCATAGCATAACTTGGCATTTCAAACCTTCAAAATATACACAAAGTTCCATAAACCACTGAGGCCATATATACACAAAAGCAACTTCCATCAAAGTACTACCTATTTGACAACATACTAAGAGTACTTACAATCCAAAATAAGCACAAGTTATGCATTACATACCCAACTCAAGGATAATAGCCGAAGCCACCTTAAAGGTGCAATACAAGATTAAAGACTGTAGGAAAAGTCCTATAACCAAGTTCATGGTTATGAAAGCAAACCAAAACACTAATGCCCATGAACACACATTCACAACTCCTAGACTTTTCCCACAACTCTACACAAAGGCCTGCAAAACTCAAACACATAAGTTTGAGCAATATCATATAACTTGCACGTTGTACTCATAAGCCAAGCTTTCAGTTTTGCCACATACCTTGACAAAACATACAATAACTTAGCACACAAGCTCTACACACAATCACTCAAGCTCTAAGCCTTTTCCTAAAACATATACAATAAGGGGTATGAGTTTATAAACTCAGTAAGGTTCACTACAGCTCCAATGAGTTTATTTAGTTAAGCCCGAAAGCTTAACCTCCTTTGGCTTTACTTAACCTACAAGAAAACAATAAAACACCAAGAAAACCACAAGCATAATCATATATACTCATAATAACAATAACTACAAGGGGTTAGCATGCACATCCAAGCAACAAAGCACACAACACACACACCATAACACAATGTCCTTCTTGGCCGAAACCACTAGCAAGTACACACATAATTTTGCACTCCAAGCTTTGCCAATCCAACTCCATACCACTAGAGCTCCAAGTTCAAAGATAAGTTGGCCTACTTACCTTGAACCTTAGTACTTGCCACTAATGACTAGCTAGCCAAGAAAACACATAAACCCGAAGGTTCCATATATGCCACATCTAGCAATCTAAGATCATATAGCTCAAAATTACTATCACTTAGAAGCCATTACTCTACTTGAACATGGAATCATTACCAAAATCAATTAGACTTCATGAAACCTTACCAATTACTCACCTTGAGCTCTCGATCAAGCTTGGCTCTTCAAGATCAAGCTTACAAGCACAAACACAAGATCGCATATGGCCGAATCCTACTTCTACAAGCTTAATCCCTAATCCAAGCTCAATCATTCATGAAATTGGTGCAAATCCGACACTTCAACACCAAGAACATCCAAACTTTGTCAAGAACTCGGTTAAGCCCGAAACTAGGATCTCTTGATTCCAAATCATGGCTTAATCCTTAGTGGAAGCATGCATCAACCAACCAAGTGCCACTTATGCACAAAAATGGGCTTATTGCCCTTGTCGGCTTAAACAAATTTGCGTGGCTTAAGGATTCCCCCCACAAGCATTAGAATCACTAATAGCACCCAAAAGAACATTCACATGGGCTCTTAAAATTTATTTTTCACCATTAGTACTTAGGCCATTTCTCATGTGCATTTTAAACCCGATAGTTCTCGATTGCACACATACATCACTCTTCACATTTTCATTTGAGTCCCTCATTGTTTTAATGCATTTCCCTTACATTTTGGCATAGGCCAAGCACTGAAATAGTGTCCTGACAATTCCTCCCTCCTTAAAGAATTTGGCCTTCCAAATTCTTCACAAGTCTTGGATACAAATTAGGGTAGCTTTTGGCAATTTCCTGTTCTACTTCCCAGGTTGCCTTTTCAGCAGTATGATTACTCCACTGAACTTTAATCATAGAAATCCACCTGCTTATCGACTTTCTAGTGTCTCTGGCTAGGAACTGATGTAGTACCTCTTCGGATGAAAGGTTTGGGGTTATAGGTACACTAGCAGGTACTTCTATCTGTTTAGAACTTGGAACTTACTTCTTAAGCAAGCTCACATGAAACACATCATGTATATTGCCAAGTTCTAGTGGCAATTCTAACTGGTATGCCACATTTCCAACCTTGGCGAACACTTGGTATGGCCCTATGTATATGGGTGCCAATTTTTCTTTCTTTCCAAATCTTATCACTCCTTTCATATGAGGGACTTTAAGCCACACCCAGTCTCCTTCCTGGAATTCCAGGTCTCTTCTCCTTTTCAGGTTTGCATAGGATTTCTGCCTACCATTTGTAGCCTTGATTCTTGCTTGAATTAGTTTTATCTTTTCTGTGGTCTCTTTAACAATGTCTGGTCCCAACTCCAATTTATCTTCTGGCTGATGCCAGCGATGAGGTGTTATACATTTCCTACCATACAAGGCTTCATATGGGGCCATTCTAATCACTTAATGATAACCATTATTATATGAGAACTTTACTAATAGGAGATGCACATCCCATTCTCCCTAAAAATCAATGACACAACATCTTAGCATATCTTCAGAGTTTAGATTGTTCTCTCTGTTTGTCCATTAGTCTATTGATGGTATGCCAAACTAAACTTAAGTTTAGTTCCTAATGCCTGATGTAGGGATTTCCAGAATGTAGAGACAAACCTAGGATCCCTATCTGATACAATATCATCAGGTGCTCCATGAAATCTCACTATCTCCCTTACGTAAAGTTGGGTAAGTTTGTCTAAAGAATCAGTGAGATTCATTGGAAGAGAATGGGCTGCCTTGGTCAATCTATCCACAATGACCCAAATGGCATTATGTTTTCTTCTTGTTAGTGGCATTCCCACTACAAAATCCATAGATATGGAGCCCTACTTTGTTTTAGGTATGGGTAAGGTTTGAAGCTTCCCTCCTGGTTTTTAGTGCTCAACCTTCACCTGTTGGCATACTTCACACTTAGCTACATGAGTGCTAATGTCATGTTTCATATATGGCCACCAAAAGTAGGCTTTGAGCGCATGGTACATTTTTGTGGATGTATGATGCATACTCAGCTTACTAGAGTGTGCTTCTTCCATAATCTGGAACCTTAGATCATCCTTTTTAGGCACTTATAATCTATTTTTGAAGTACAACAACCCTTGCTTATAGGAGAATCCTTGAAAAGGTTATCCTTTTCTTTGTCTAGACATCAGTCCCATGTTCTCATCACTAAATTGGGCTTCCCTGATAAGTTCCTTCCAGTCAGGGGTAATGGTGAGCACAGTAAGTTGTTCATGCTCCCAAGTTAGCCATTGACTTGCTAAACAAGTAAAGGTAATGCTCTCGGCCTCATGTTCCCCTTCTCCACCTTTGAGCACCCCAGTATAATTTCTGCTTAGGGCATTGGCCACTACATTGGCTTTACCAGCTGTGTATTCAATCACACAGTCAAAATCCTTCAAGTATTCCAACCACCTCCTCTATCTCATGTTCACGTCCTTCTGAGTGAAAAGGTACTTAAGAATTTTGTGGTCTATATAGACCTGAAATTTATTACCCAGTAGGTAATGTCTCCATTGTTTAATAGCAAAGACTACTGCTACTAGTTCCAGGTCATGCACTGGATATTTCTTTTCATGTGGTCTTAATTGTCTTGACCAAAAAGCAATAGACTACTTTTCTTGCATTAGGAAATAGCCTAGCCCTATATGACATGCGTCAGTGTACACCTCGTAGTCCTTTTCAGGATCTGGTAAGACTAGCACAAGAGCTGTTGTCAGCCTCCTTTTAAGCTCTTAGAAGCTTTCCTCACATTTGTTTTCCCAGACAAATTTCTGGTTCTTTCTGGTTAACTAGGTCATGGGTGCTGCTATAACAGAAAAGTTTGGCACAAAACTCTTGTAATATCCAAGTAACCCCAGGAAACTTCTGACTTCTCTCACGTTCTGGGGTTGCTTCCAATCCAAGATTAACCTTACCTTTTCAGGATGCACGGCCAATCCTTGATCGTTTATCACATGACATAGAAATCCAATTTCTTGTGTCCAAAACTTACATTTGCTTAGCTTCCCACAAAGCTTATGTTCTTGGAGCAAGCTAAGAACCACCATTAGGTGTTCTTTATGAGTTCCCTCATCTTTTGAGTACACCAAAATATCATCAACAAAAACTACCACAAAATGGTCTAGGGTGCTCTGAACACCCTCTGCATTAAGTCCATGAAAAATGCGGGTGCATTTGTAAGCCCAAATGGCATTACTGTATATTCAAGGTGTCCATACCTAGTCCTGAAAGTAGTCTTAGGTATGTATTCCTCCTTAACTCTTAGCTGGAAATAACCAGACCTTAGATCTATTTTAGAGAATATTCTTGCTCCTTTCAACTGGCCAAATAGATCTTCTATTCTTAGGAGGGGGTACTTGTTCTTAATGGTTAGGGCATTAAGCTTTCTGTAATCTATACAAAGCCTAAGGGTTCCATCCTTCTTTTTCACAAACAATACAGGTGCTCCCTAAAGAGACACACTAGGTCTGATGAACCCTTTCTCAAGCAACTCATCTAATTGATTTCCTAATTCTACCATTTCAGGTAGTGCCATCCTATATGGAGCAGTAGACACTGGTGCTACCCTTAATACCAGTTTGATTTCAAACTCCACCTTCTCTTGGTGGTAATCCAGGTAGGTTTGCAGGGAAAAGCTTCAAAAAATCCTAAACTATAGGTATTTGCCTAAGTTCACTAGCCATTCCTTGGTCATTAAGTTCCAGGCATTCATATTCATCTTTTAGAGTTATTAGTTTCAACACTTCAATTTGGTAGTCCAAGGCTAACTCTAGTGACTTATCCAGTTCATATGGTTCACATCCAAGCATCAATAATTGTCTAGCATGGTAATCTATAATTACTTTATTCTAACTTAGCCAGTTCATGCCCAATATCACATCATAGTCATAAGTGTCTAGCACTATCAAGTCTACTATCAGTTTCAGCTTGTCAATTTGAATCACACAATTTTCAATCATGTGATATGTAAATAAGACTTCATTGCTAGTAGTTTTAACCAAATACATGTTTCTCATGTACTTTACTTCTAGATTCATGGTCTTAACCAAGCTAGCAGAAATTATAGACAATGAAGCTCTAATATCAAATAGTCCAAACACTAACTGGCCATTAAGGTAAATGGTGCCTTTCAAGGCTCTCCTGCTAGTCCTCTCCTGACTAGTCTCCTTACCAACTACCTCGGCCTCTGAAGCTTCCTGCACCTGCACTTTCTTGGAGGTTTCCAACTGGAACACCCTACCAATGGGTGCATTAGCCCTCTTCTGATCCTAAGGTAACCTTGGTCCTTGCCTCCCCCCTTAGTTAGGCATAGTTGTTCTTAGCTAGGGCATAGGCATTTGTGCGCTAGCTCCTCTGGGGTTAAAGCTCCCCAGCATTTTTCTGTCATCTCCCATTTTTGGGCAACCCCTTACTGAGTGATTTGGGGCTCCATACTTGTGTAATCCACTAGAAGTTTTGAAGCATGGCTTGTTGCCATGAAATTTTCCATAAGTACTGCACTAAAGACCATATTGCTGTGGCCCTTTCTCCTTCTTGTTTCCTTTCCTTCCCCCACTTGGATCAACCTCCACTCTCAGCCTCTTCTGATGTCCCTTCTGTGATCCACTTCCACTTCCAGGACCACTCCTGGTTTACTACTTGAATTCTTGCTCAAAGGCAATAGCATTCTACGTCACTGAGTAGTAATCTCTGGCTCCCACAGCTCTGAGAATCTGCCTCAGCTTAGGCTTTAAGCCTCTCAAAAATATTTTGCTCTTTAGTTCCTCTTACCCATCATATTGAGGAGCATATTTGGTCAAGCTGTTGTATCTCTACTCATACTCCATCACAGTAAGATCTCCCTGCTCTAACTGGTTAAATTCCACTTGTTTCTGATCTTTTTGGGCCTCACTCACATATTGCTGTTGGAAGACTTGGAGGAAATCAGCCCATCTCATGGACCTCCTCCTTGCAGGTGGCCTCCTTTGGTTCCTCTCCTAGTATGTCCTTTGCACAACTCTCCACCAGAGCTCTATATTTCCTTCCAGCCTAAAAGTGGCTAGAAGAACCTTCTGGGTAGAGGACACATCCATCCTCTGAAATATCTTTTCTACTTCGTATACGTAGAACTCTGCTTCATCAAGGTCACATCCACCCTTGAACACTAGAGGTTTCAATGCCAGGAATTGCTCCAATTGGCACTCCTTTAAGCCACCCCTCATTGACCTCTACTCTCTAGCCTCTAGGTCTCGGGTTCCACTTCTGAGTGGCCCTCTTCTCACTGTAGTTTCAATAGGAGGCTCAGTCCTCCAGGAAGACATGTAATTGTCCAGCTCGTCCACTTTTGGACTCTCTTCTACCTTAGCTCTGGTTTCCTATCCCGCCTCAGACCTCATCTTCCTTGTTGGGTTTCAGGAGCCAAACAGCTCAGCGGAATTTAACCAAAACACTCAAGGATCTAAGTGAAATGGGGTAAACCGGGTGTTTGAAAATTTTCATACCTAATTTTCGGTGAAGATCTCTCACTCAACTGTAGAGTCGAATCACAAAACCTGAACAGTTGACGTGTTCAAGCACTCTATGGTATCCATACGAGCCTCTCGAGATCACCACGCTTCCACCATGTCCCGGCAGATGCATTTCTCTTGCACTCGCAGTGCTAGCTTACGTCCTCTAAGGAATTACAAGAGAAGAGTGTGGCTGTCCTTTTGGGAGGTTAGGGCAAGGAGACCTGCGAATTTCTCACTAAAAGTTGTATTTATAGTGAGACTCAACTTCCAGGCCTAATGGGTTTCAAAGCCCTAATCCAATTAGGGTTTAATTTCGGGCTTAATAATGGCTCAACTATTGGGCCCATTTTTAGTACGAAATTATTGTGAAACCAAAACCCAAATTATTAGCCCATGCACTCTAATGATCCAAATAGCTCTATGTGTGCGACCCAATAGGCTCTTACCACGTTAGCAATGATCATAAATCACATTTATGATCATAAGCAATGAGTGGTGTCTAGCAACACACCATTGCTACCCAAGTGACAAGATTGTCGATGATTCAACTAAACTTTGTGATCATCACCGATATATGCTATTGTCCCTTTGTCCAAGATATCAAGACTAAGCACGAGACATGAGATGTGTCACTCTTGTAGAGCCCAATCTTTGGTTTCTTGATTACCGAGTACGCCAACTTAAACTGATGACATTGATATCGTATATTAACTCATCGAAGCATGGCTATGCATTTTTCTAAGTCTCACTCTATCAAGGGGCCCGAAGATATCACTCCCGTTACATAGGAGGGACAAATCCCATCTTGATCATGCAAATCCCTCCACATGATATGTGGCATACCCAATTACCTCCTTCAAGTTCACTCAGTTACGAGCAATAAAGGAAAGTATCAAAGTATGTGACTCACATGTAGGGAACCTTGATGATCTTAGGTCGAAGGACTACATATACCATGATCACTATGAGAATCACTTATGACACTCATATAACGATCCATGTAGTGTTCTCATGGTGGGTCGGTCCAGTACACAAGTTCTCCAACTTGTACCCATATGTAGACTACATATCTCATATTAGTCTCCATATATGCTAGTCGTTATGTATTATTGCAACCCGCTCCACAATAATACTAGACCAGGGACGTTTGAGAATATCATTCTTCTAGGGTTACAATTATGTTTATTACGTTATGCAGAAACAAAACAAGAAACATAATTGCTAGATTAATGCCTTAATAAAATATCATGACTCAATGTGCAAAAATACAATCATCTCATGATTGGCTTTTGGGCACAACACTAACACTCCTAGCCCTTGGATGTCTTCTCTCTTCATCACCCTCATCTTCCTCTTGGTTTTCTCCATTCTTACTTGATTGATCATAATTCATTGGCTCTTTGCCAGGCCTTCTACTTCTCCTACCTTCACCTTCAAGGTTTTCTCCTGCTCTTGCTTGTTCTGGGCTTTCTTGTGGCTAGGCTTGGCCTCTAGCTATGTTACCACTTCACAAAATGGGAGAATTGCAAGTATGTCATAATGGCTAAAAACCATTATATTGTGTAATTCTCACCATAGTGATTGAAGTGTGGGGGGTAAAAGGCATGATCAACACCTCCTCAAAAGTGTTACAAGTTTGTAACTTGGCCCCCAAGAAAATCCTTAGGGATTGCTTGTTTGTCAAGCAACCTATGGACTTTTTTGTAAGATTTTGGAAACTCGGGTACTCAATTGTAAAACTCTCAAGAAAGAGATTTGGATTGTTATGAGAAGGATATGAATGGTATGAAAGTGCTATTGGAGGACTAAATTGCTCATGGAAGACAACTAAAGACAAAGAAAACACAAAAAGGCATAAAGGACCTAAGTGTCCTAGTGTAGCCTTATGATGTGTACGTTTTTTGACTTAAGTCAAATGGAGAAATTTGGAGTTTTCCCACCATGGGGGAGGCAGCCAAGACTTGATAATTAGTCAGAAATGTTGGGCACATGTGTACCAATGAGTTTAAGACAAAGAGACCATAATTAATGAGAAGGAAAATGACATAAAGCAAGGTTAAGCTTGTTAAGTGTCTTTTGAGCCCTTAAGCTCATTTAAGGCCATTTAAGTGGCCAAATCACTTATCCCACTCAAGGGATGGCTGGCCAAAGCATGGCAAGAAAGTCAAATGTGGGCCAAGAAATTAAGACTAAGAAGCCATGGTCTTGTAGCAAGGAAAATGACATAAAGCTTAATTAAGGCTATTAAGTGTGTTTTGTGCACTCAATTCTTTATAAGTGGTTATCTTTGTCTTTATCTCCCACATTTGGTCTCTTCCAGAAAAAAAAATGCAGCATCTCCACCCCCACACTTCTTCCATAGCCACCATACCTCCAAGATTAAAATTGAAGGCAAAAGAAAGCAAGAAAGGGCAATTGGAAGCTATGTGGTGCTAATACTTGGGTGCACCTAGGATCAAGCTCCAATTTTAGCATACACTCAAGGTAAGGGTTCTCTCGCTCTCATGGACTATTTTCTACAATTTTCAAACATCCATGGAGCTAGGGCTAAGCGTGGAAGAGAGCCATGAGCTTGATGAACCAAGCTTAGTGAGGGGAGTGCACTTATTGAAGGTTTTGTGACCTAATGTGAAGTGCACAAAGATGGCAGCAAAGTGAGGGTTTCTAGAGCCCAAAGTTAGTACTAACTACTGTTAAAATCCTCCTAAGGCCAAGCATTAGCTTGAGGAGGGCTGCCATAGTGATTTATTTAAGTTTATTGCATGTTTTATGGACTAACCTATGGTTATTGTTGCTGCTGCATTTCATGTGTTTGTTTGTTGTGAATGGCTGCTACATTTGGTTGCTATATCTTGTATATATGCATTGTGGTTTTTGTGTTTTAGTTTCTTTGGATTCAGGTTTTAATGAGGATCACATTACCTTAAGAAACCAAGTGTTACCCTTACTAAGTTTCTCAATGAAACTTACTCCCCTCAATTCTGTCATTTCAGGTCTAGCAGAATGATCACATTCAAACTAACATTTTTATTTTGAGTTTTGATCTTAAATTTCAGGTACATGAACTTCCATGTGTCTAGTTATGATCTGGAAAGTTTGGTGATTTTAGGAGCACATTTGGTAATTTTAATGGTGGTACTTACTGTGTTGTGCAGTAGCTGTCCAGCATCCTGTTTCTGGAGTCCATTGCATTTCAGGCACTCCTGTAACTTAGGGTGCATATTTAGCTGAGTTAAGACCATTTTTTAGTGCATGTATGAATGTACATGTAGTGTATGTAATTTGATACAAGTATGTGAATATTTGAGTAATGTTTTTGGCTATGTAAGTGATGTGGTGCAAAGCTGCCTAAGCGTGAATGATGGGCTGCTTACTTGTAAATTCTGTTTTGGCCACATAAAGTTGTTAAATGCAAAGGAATGTATTTCCTATGTGTAATGGATATATATGGAGTAGCCTTGGAGGGATTTCCCCTTGTGAATGAAGTGTTTTGCACACTTATGAATTTTTGTATGGGCAAAATGGTCATAAAGTGACCAGAATTTTGACTTTGCACTTAAAGTTCTGTATCTCCCTGTGTAGAAGGAATCTTAGTATGAAAATTTGACCATACCTAGATAAAATCTAGAGGTTGAACTAGAATTTGGAATTTCATAATTTGGAGCCTTGTAACCAAAGATATGACATTGTAAATTTGGCTAAGTTACTGTTCATTTGGTCAGAATTTTGTAATCAACTTAAAAAATCCATAACTCGGTCCATAGGTGGGCTGTTGATGTAAAAAAAAATTCCTCGGTTTCCTCTAAGTCTCTACTTGATAATGTAGCAAATAAAATGGGGGGGGGTATATGGGTAGAATGATACAGTTTATTAGTGGAAGTTACAGGTGCAGTGGCTGGTCACTAGAACGTAACAAGATTTCCTAGTCTGTGGAAGCCGAAACTGTGACTTGTGCTTGTGTTTTCCTTCTTAGCTGCCGCAGTGTGCATAAATGTAAATATGTGTGTTATGGTTAAACTAATATGGATGTATTTGCATAGTGCTCAAGAGGGTCACTTGGGTATGGACACTAGGGGTGTTGTTCTGATGACCTACAGGACACACCAATCCTGGGAGTTTAAATGCACAGTTTTGGCACCATAACTGGACTTCCCCAGAGTGGGAAACAAGCTATGGCTTGCAATCCCACCACAAATTGTGCTGCAGTAGCTTGTAGGGTTTCCATCATCTATTCCATTCTATCTTCCCTACCTCTGCTTGGTCCAGGTACATGTGCCCTGGCATTTGACTCTTTGGCCAAATTAGGCTCTATGGCCCTTGGTTGCCCTTCAGGCTCACCTGTATGCATTACATCTCTAGGATGGGTTGCTCTACCTATTTCCTATTCAAGGAACTCTCTTTCCCTAACTTGGGTTCTCATCCTGCACTCAAGATGCATCTATTCACATATGCTCAATAAGTACAAGTCTTATATAAACCTATGTAGGAACAAGTCTAAGCAAAATACTGTACTTAATTAGAAGCTGTAAACCATAAGCTCTGATACCAACAAAGCCTATCACACCCCGCATAGGCCCCAGCCTGTTCACTTACAATGCCATTAACCAAGCTACCATAAAAGTTATTAGCTTCTTGCACTTATATGTATTATGAGTAGACTTAGATTTTGGGCAACTTTCAATCTTGCAACTTAAGTCATTGGCTACTTACAAGTTGGTAGGCAGTGCAGAGATGTGGCGGAGAAACACCAGAGACAGGCATGCTTTCCAGAAGGGCAAAAGGTGAGGAAGAGATATTGAGATGAGTAGGCTAGAGTTCACACAGCTGTTCCAGGAACAGTACATTAGTGATGCCATCAAGGATATGAAGCAAGCTGAATTTGATGCTCTAAGGCACGACAAGCTCAGTGTCCTAGATTATGAGCACAAATTCAATCAGTTGGTGAGGTATGCTCCTCAGTATCATGGACTAGAGGAGTTGAAGGCCAAAAGATTTGTCAGAGGCCTAAGGTTAGACATTAGAAAGGCCGTTAGACCTTTTGGAGTAGTTACATACTATGAAGCAGTGCATTAAGCTCTATTAGTAGAGCAAGAAAAGCATGAGACTAAGTACTTTCCCAGTGGACCAGGGGAAAGTAGTCAGGAAGGAGGCAAGGAGAAGAAGTGACCACATGGAAAAGGAATTGCCAAGAATTCTCATCTTGGTGGTGAGGGCAAGGTTAAGGGGAAGTTCCCTAGCCTAAGGTGCCCTAAATGCAAGAAGTTTCATGGAAAGAAACCTTGCTATTTTGAAACCCAAGCATGTCTAAGATGTGGAACCATGGATCATTGGATCAAAGGCTGCCCACAGGCTCAAAGGTGGCCAGAAGACAAAGGTCCAGTAAGGCCTATTGGGGCAGGAGCTAGAAGGGGAGCATCTAGGGAGGGACAGCAAAGGCCAGTTCCTCCAGTGCCTCAGCCTCCAGTGCAGAGAGTTTGTAGAGTCTTCCAAATGGAGAGGCTAGAGACATCAGAGCAGGGAGGAGCACTAAGAGGTAACATTTACCTTAATGATATGCCTGTGAGTGTTCTATTTGAGACTAGTGGATCTGTGTCTATAGTGGCTAGGAAATTTGTTGATGCCATGAAATTGCCTACTGAAATCATGCCTAGGATATCCTTAGTGAAAACAGCAAGTAGTCAACATCTTTTCACTAATGACCTAGCTACGGATTGTGAGCTAGTAGTAGGAAAGACTAAGGTTATGACTAATCTGCTAGTGTTGGACATTCCTAAGTATGATTTAGTTCTAGGTATGAATTGGCTTGCTATGCATAACATATGAATTGATTGTGCTAAGAGGAAAATCACATTGCCTAATGGTGAAGTGCATGCACTAGTGAATTCTAAGAAATTAGTGTATGAAATGCAGGGCATGGAGCTAGAGGTACTAGATGAGATACTTGTCATTTCTGAGCATGATTATTATTATATATTGAATTAATTGCACTATGAAGAAGAAGTGGATAGAATACCTATAGTGAGAGACTTTCCACAAGTCTTTCCTAAAGACCAGCCAGGTATTCCTCCACAAAGGGAGATTGAGTTTGAAATCACGCTGCAACCAGAAGTTAGTCCAATATCCATACCTCCTTATAGAATGCCAATCACATTGATGAATGACCTCAAGAAACAGCTTGATGAACTTCTTGAAAAAGGGTTCATAAGGCCAAGTGTTTCACCATAGGGAGCTCTTGTTCTCTTTGTGAAAAAGAAGGATGGATCTTTGAGACTATACATTGACTACAGGAAGGTTAATGTAGTGACTATCAAGAATAAGTATGCACTCCTTAGGATTAATGATCTTTTTTATCGACTAAAGGGAGCTAACATCTTCTCCAAGATAGATTTGAGATCTGGATACTTCAAGTTGAGAGTAAAGGAAGAGGATAATCCTAAGACTGCATTCAGGACCAGATATGGGCATTATGAGTGCATAGTCATGCCATTTGGTTTGACTAATGCCCCAGCTGCTTTTATGGACCTGATGAACAGGGTGTTCAGACCACATCTGGACAAATTGGTGGTTGTGTTCATTGTTGACAGCCTAGTGTATTCCAATGACAAAAATGAACATGAACATCATCCGAAGATTGTCTTAAAGACTATGTTGCAGAATCAGCTTTATGTTAAGTTATCCAAGTGTGAATTCTGGATAGGGGAAGTGTCTTTCCTAGGACACATCATAGATGCACAAGACCTTAAGGTAAACCCTGAAAGGGTCAAGGTAGTGCAATAGTGAGAAAGACTAAAGACTGTGAAGGAAATCAGATGTTTCCTATGATTAGCTAGATACTACAGGAGATTTTTATCAGGCTTTTCCATGATTGCCTCAGTTCCTACTCATCTAACCAAGAAGGGTCAAAGATTTGAGTGGACTGAGAAGTGTGAAAAAAGTTTCCAGGAGCTTAAGCAGAGGTTGATTGAAGCTCCAGTATTGATTCTTCCTGATCCAAGTAAGCCCTACATCATACATACAGATGCATCTAGATCTGGGTTAGGTTGTGTGCTTATGCAAGACAGAAATGTCATTGCTCATGGGTCAAGGTAGGTAAGACCCCATGAGCAAAATTATCCTACCCATGACCTAGAATTGGCATCAGTGATTTTTGCTCTTAAGCAATGGAGGCATTTCTTGATGGGTAGTTCCTTTGTGATCTACACTGACCATAAGAGCCTAAAGTACTTGTTCACACAGAAAGAGTTGAACGTGAGGCAAAGGAGATGGTTAGAGTACATCAAAAACTATGGCTGCAGTATACAGTACATAAGGGCAAAGGCAATCTAGTAGTAGATGTCTTGAGCAGGAAGTACATAGGACTTTTATAGGAGGATCCATAGCTGATCATGATGAGTACAATAGTCTACTATGCCTATGGCATAAATGGGATATGTGGGAGGAAGCCCAAATGTACACATTGACAATTCAGTCTAGATGGACTAAAGAACCCAGAAAGGCACAGGAGACAGATCTTGATCTAAAAAGAACTTCAGGAGAGGAAAAAGGTTCCTTGTATGAATCCTTTGCCTACAAGCAAGGATTACAGTATTTCAAGGACCGAATCTATGTGCCTAAACGAGCAAAGCTCAAGGATGAAATACTTGAAAAAGCTCACACAAGCAAGTTGAACATGCATCTAGGAAGTGAGAAAATGTTTAAAGATTTGAAGACTCACTTTTGGTGGCCACATATCAAGAAAGACATAGCTACTTATGTCTCCAAATGTGCCACATGCCAGAGGGTAAAGGTAGAGCACCAGAAGCTAGCTGGTATCCTATAGACTCTACCTATACTAGTGAAGAAGTAGGGCAACATAACCTTGGACTTTTTGACTGGGTTGCCTATGACCAGATTAAGGCATGATATAATCTGGGACATTGTGGATAGGCCGACCAAATGTGCCCACTTCTTACCTATTAAACTCACAGACTCCTTGGAGAAGTTAGCCCGGATGTATATCCATGAGATAGTGAGACTACATGGAGTGCCAGACTCCATTGTATCTGATAGAGATCCAGGATTTACAGTTCGATTTTCGAGTGCTTTTCATAAAGCACTAGGAACCAAAATCCACCTGAGTACTGCTTATCATCCTCAGACAGATAAGCAATTTGAAAGGGTGATACAGATACTGGAAGACATGCTTAGGAGTTATTTGTTGGATTTTAAAGGTGAATGGGACCAACACTTGCCATTATTGGAATTCTCATATAACAATAGTTACCAAAACACAATTGGAATGGCACCTTATGAAGCATTATATGGAAGAAGGTGCATGACACCTCACTATTGGGTGGAAGCCTCAGACAGGCTAGAGTTGGATCTCAAAATTATTGAAGAGACTACTACCAAAATCAAGAAAATTCAAGAGAGATTAAAGGCAGCCAATGAAAGGACCACAACCTATGTGAACAAAAGAAGGAGAAACCTAGAATTTGAGGTTGGTGACAATGTTTGGCTGAAAGTTGCACCAACCAAAGGCAGTGTCAGATTTGGTAGAATAACCAAGTTAGCTCCAAGATACATCGGTCCTTATGAGATCTTGGACAGAGTTGGCAAGGTAGCATACATGTTAGCTCTACTGCCAAACATGTCAGGTGTTCATAATGTTTTTCACATTAGTATGCTTAAGAAGTGTCTATTAGACACAAAGCATGCTATTGTAGTGCAAGACATACACTTGGAACATAACTTGACATAAGAAGGGAAACCTATAGCTATCTTAGCCAAGGATACCAGAAGGTTAAGAAGGAAACTTATTACCATGGTTAAAGTTCAGTGGTCACACCACTTTGAAAGAGCAGCAACCTGGGAAACTGAAAAAAACCTTTTGGAAAGGTATCTTGAAGAATACCCGAAGTTAAAGGCTATTTACGAGGATACAAATTTTTAAGGGGGAGAGGATTGTGTTAGTGTTGTGCCCAAAAGCCAATCATGAGATGATTGTATTTTTGCACATTGAGTCATGATATTTTATTAAGGCATTAATCCAGTAATTATGTTTGTTGTTTTGTTTCTGCATAACGTAATAAACATAATTGTAACCCTAGAATAATGATATTCTTAAACGTCCCTGGTCTACTATTATTGTGGAGCGGGTTGCAATCATACATAATGACTAGCATATGTGGAGACTAATATGAGATATGTAGTCTACATATGGGTACAAGTTGGAGAACTTGTTTACTGGACCGACCCACCATGAGAACACTACATGGATCGTTATATGAGCGTCATAAGTGATTCTCATAGTGATCATGGTATATGTAGTCCTTCGACCTAAGATCATCAAGGTTCCCTACATGTGAGTCACATACTTTGATACTTTCCTTTGTTGCTCGTAACTGAGGGGACTTGAAGGAGGTCATTGGGTATGTCACATATCATGCAGAGGGATTTGTATGATCAAGTTGGGATTTGTCCCTCCTATGTAATGGGAGTATATCTTCGGGCCCCTTGATAGAGTAAGACTTAGAAAATGCATGGCCATGCTCGGATGAGTTGATATACGATATCAATGTCATCAGTTTAAGTTAGTCTACTCGGTAATCAAGAAACCAAAGATTGGGCTATATGAGAGTGACACATTCCATGTCTCGTGCTTAGCCTTGATATCTTGGACAAAGTGACAATTGCATATATCGGTGATGATCATATAGGTTTAGTCGAATCATCGACAATCTTGTCACTTGGGTAGCAATGATGTGTTGCTAGACACAACTCATTGCTTATGATCATAAATGTGATTTATGATCATTGCCAACGTGATAAGAGCCTATTGGGTCACACACATAGAGCTATTTGGATCATTAGAGTGCATGGGCTAATTATTCGGGTTATGGTTTCACTTTAATTTCGTACTAATAATGGGCCCAAGAGTTGGGCCATTATTAAGCTCGAAATTAAATCCTAATTGGATTAGGGCTTTGAAACCCATTAGGCCTAGAAGTTGAGTCTCACTATAAATACAACTTCTAGTGAGAAATTCGCAAGTCTCCTTGCCCTAGCCTCCCAAAAGGACAGCCGCACTCTTCTCTTGCAATTCGTTGGAGGACGCAAGCTAGCACTGGGAGCGCAAGAGAAATGCATCTGCCGGGAGGTGGTGGAAGCATGGTGATCCCGAGAGGCTCGGGTGGATACCATAGAGAGCCTGAACACGTCAACTGTTCAGGTTTTGTGATTCTACTCTATAATTGAGTGAGAGATCTCAACTGAAAATTAGGTATGAAAATTTTTGAACACCCGGTTTACCCCATTTCAATTGGATCTTGGAGGGTTTCGGTTAAATTCAGCTGCGCTGTTTGATTCTTGAAACCCAACAGTGGTATCATAGCTACTGGTGAAACCCTAAATCGGGATTGAGTGTTGAATCGCATGATGCTATGTGTTCGGTTGCTTTTCGGCCATGATTAATTAGATTGATTCATGATGCATGAAACCGAAATTCGTAATGAACATATGAGATATATGAAGAAACGAGACAAATTGGTTAATGAGATTAACCCGAAATTGATAGGTATGAGATACCTATATGGATTAGGATTCTTGCAATAGTTGCAAAAGCCCTAGCTTTGTTTGGATTTGGTCTGTTTGAGAACCGAAAGTAAGGTATTTTTGGTGGCTCGAATGGAGGAATCTCGGGTGCCTACTTGCTTGAAATAGAAGATTTCGGGCTAAGCAATTGTAAGACAATTTTTTGCGCTGGGGGGCACTGCCCCCTACATCCCCCGCAAGGGTGGCTCCCCTTAACCTCGTCCGCTGACCGGTCAGCAGAACTACCGCCCACTGACCGGCCAGCAGGACCACCATATGTGAAGCGCCACATAAATAAAAACTGGTTAATCAACGTACGAAAATTAGCATGCTTTTTTGTTGAATGAGATTTGACATGATATGCTGATTGGTGCTTGAGGCATGGTGCATGGTTATAGCCCTTGATTGGTTGTACTTGTAAATATGGCCTGCGAGTCGTGCCTTTTCTTATCACTCTCATTGTACATTCTCTTCTCACCTTACTTCGCTCGAATGTAACTCGAGGTTTCTATTATTGATGGAATGGTGCATTATGGGCTTATCCAAGGTGGTATGTCCAAGGATCATGCAAGGAGGTATGTCCAAGGAGGTGACAAGAAAAGGGCAGCCAGGAAAGGAAGAAATGGAGCTTGTGAAGACTCTTTTCTTTTCTTAGGCTTTTATGATATTCTCATTGGCTTGAGAATATCGCATAGTTTGGGCTATAACCATGTCACGTTTATTTCTTGTACGCATGAGATGCATGTTTTATATTTGTATGTGATGCATGTATAAGACAACCAGAGATAACAAATTGGTGAGATCAAAAGAAAAAATCCCTCAAACAAATATTAAGTCATTACATGTGATGCCTTCCAAATGTTGGCACTCGTCAAGACTTTGATCAACATTAGGTGGGTTTGCTAAAGCAAAGCACCTATGTTCATCTTGGTAAGGCGCGATGGGATAATAGTGATATCCAAACTGCTAACTTTGGGTTTGACTTAACTAAGTCATCCTAATAAGATTAGGGACTTAGAGGCATAGAGTTGGGCTTAAGTTCATGAGATGAGCTTGGACAAGTGTTGTTCACCCAACTATCCAAGAGTTGCATAAGATGCAATTGGCAAGGAGCTGCCTGCCTAAATAGCTGTAACTTGAGAGAAAAGCAAAAGCTGACTCAGGTTGTGGTCAAATATGGATCTTGGCCCACTAGAATACCTTACCGCCGAGGTGTTCCGAAATAATATCGAGGGTTATTATTTTGAGGAAAATAGTGGGAGTATCGTTTAATAAAAGTCCTTATTAAATGAATTAAAATACATGACTCTTACATTGCATATTTACTGTTGTAGATAACCATGGCACAAAACACATCGACACTTTCATTGCGATCGATCCTTGAGAAGGAAAAACTGAATGGGACCAACTTTCTCAAATGGTACTGAAACTTGAGGATAGTCTTCAAACAAGAGAGAAAGGCTTATGTCCTAGAGCAGCCCATTCCGAATGAGCTTGCTGCCACTGCTCCAAGAGCTGAAAGGGATGCTCACAAGAAGTATTCTGATGATGCTTTGGATGTTGCATGCCTCATGCTTATTACCATGCAATCTGAGCTTCAGAAGCAACATGAGAACGTGGGGGCGTTCGATTTGATCGAACATCTCAAAATGTTTTTCCAAGAGCAAGCTAGGCATGAGAGGTTTGAGACCTCTAAGGCATTGTTTCAGTGCAAGATGTCTGAGGAAAGTTCCGTGGGTCCTCATGTGCTCAAGATGATTGGGTACATTGAGAATCTTGAGAATTTGGGATTTGCTCTTCAGAAAGAGTTGGCTATCGATGTAGTCTTGCAATCATTGCCTGAAAGCTACAGTCAGTTCGTCATGAACTATAACATGAATGACCTTGACAAGTCCCTTCCTAAATTGCTTAACATGTTGAGAACTGCTGAGCAAAACCTTAAGAAGGCTAAGCCCATTTTGATGGTTCGAAAGGGCAAGGGAAAGGGAAAAGCCAACAAGAAAAAGGATAAAGCTAATGGAAAGTCCAATGCTAGTTCTTCTTCAGCTGCTCTGAAACAAAAGGGTGGTGTGGCAAAGGAAGGGGAGTGCTTCCATTGTAAGCAACCTGGACACTCGAAGCGCAACTGCAAGCTTTATCTTGAAGAACTTGCTAAGGAAAAGGGAAGTAAGACTTCCACTTCAGGTATTCTTGTTATAGAGGCTAACTTTTCTACTTCCTCATCTTGGGTATTGGATACTGGATGTGGATCTCACATTTGTGCAAATGTGCAGGATCTAAGTAGAAGTAGAAGATTGGCCGGAGGTGAAGTGGACCTACGTGTTGGTAATGGAGCAAGGGTTGCTGCCTTAGCCGTAGGGACTTATGTTCTCACTTTGCCTAGTGGATTAGTTTTAGAATTAGACAACTGCTACTTTGTGTCTACTATTAGTAGAAATTTGATTTCTGTTGCTTGTTTGGACAAGAAAGGTTTTTCATTTATAATAAAGGACAAATGTTGTTCTTTTTATTTGAATGAAATTTTTTATGGTAGTGCTCAACTTAGCAATGGGTTGTATGTTCTAGACCTCGAAGATCCAATCTATAATGTGAATACCAAGAAGGTCAGATTAAATGATTCAAACCCGACCTATCTTTGGCACTGTCGCTTGGGCCATATAAATGAGACCCGCATATCCAAGCTCCATAAGGATGGACTCTTGGACTTATTTGATTTTGAATCATATGAGACATGTGAGTCATGTTTGTTGGGCAAGATGACCAAAGCCCCATTCACAGGGCAAAGTGAAAGGGCTAATGACTTACTAGCACTCATACATAGTGATGTATGTAGCCCTATGCCTACACAAGCTAGAGGAGGTTTCCAATAATTCATTACTTTCACTGATGACTTCAGCAGATATGGCTATGTGTATCTCATGAGCCACAAGTCAGAAGCCTTTGAAAAGTTCAAAGAATTCAAGAATAAAGTAGAGAATCAACTCGAGAAGAGTATTAAAGTGCTTCGATCAAATTGAGGTGGAGAGTACTTGGATCGAGAATTCCTTGACTATCTAAAAGAGTGTGGTATAGTATCACAACTCACTCCACCAGGTACACTTCAATGGAATGGTGTTTCTGAAAGGAGAAATCGAACTCTGTTAGACATGGTTCGCTCCATGATGAGTCAAGCTGACCTTCCAAACTCCTTCTGGGGACATGCTCTAGAGACAGCCGCTTTTACACTAAACCGAGTTCCATCTAAATCGGTTCAGAAGACACCATATGAGATATGGAGTGGGAGCCGTCCCAATTTGTCTTTTATGAAGATTTGGGGCTGTGAGGCTTATGTGAAATGTCAATCCTCTGACAAACTAGGGCCCAAATCTCAAAAATGTCTTTTTGTTGGGTATCCCAAAGAAACAAAGGGTTACTAGTTCTACAATCCTTCTGAGCAAAAACTGTTTGTTGCTCGAACTGGTGTAATTGTGGAGAAAGAGTTTATCTCTAAAGGAACTAGTGGGAGCAAAGTAGAACTTGAAGAAATTCAAGAACAACAAGGAGACATCGAACCTGAAATGGAACCTGAACAGACACCGCAAGAGGTTGTTCAAGACTCTGTTCCTGTAGCACACAGCTCAAGTAGGTTTGGTCGGATTCGGCGTGAGCCCGAGAGATATGGATTTCTCGTGACTCACACCGGTGATGTGATGCTCATGGATCAGGATGAGCCCACAACTTACCAACAAGCTATGTCAGGGCTTGACTTTGAGAAGTGGCTAGTGGCCATGAAATCCGAGATGGAATCCATGTATGAAAACCAAGTATGGACTTTGGTTGACCCACCTGAAGGGGTAAAACCTATTGGGTGCAAATGTGTTTTCAAGAAGAAAACTGACATGGATGGTAATGTGATTACCTTTAAGGGACAATTGGTTGCAAAAGGTTTCAAGCAAATTCATGGTATTGACTATGATGAAACTTTTTCACCAGTTGCTATGCTTAAATCCGTCCGAATTTTGTTTGCTATTGCTGCACACTGTGATTATGAGATATGGTAAATGGATGTCAAAACTGCATTCCTAAATGGAAAGCTACTTGAGGATGTGTACATGACACAACCTGAGGGTTTTGTCACTCCTAAGAATGCCAATAAAGTGTGCAAGTTGCAAAGGTCCATTTATGGACTGAAGCAAGCTTCTTAAAGTTGGAATCTTCATTTTGATGAAGCAATCAAAGAGTTTGGTTTTATCAAAAATGAAGATGAACCTTGTGTCTACAAGAAGGTTAGTGCGAGCGCTATTGTCTTCTTGGTGTTGTATATAGATGACATACTACTCATCGGGAATGACATTCCTGAGCTACAATCTTTGAATACTTGGCTGGGGAAATGTTTCTCTATGAAGGACTTGAGTGAAGCAGCCTATGTGTTAGGCATCAGGATCTATAAAGATAGATCTAGAAAGCTTCTTGGCCTAAGTCAAAGTACATATATTGACAAGGTGCTAAAGAGGTTTAGCAGGCAAGATTCCAACAAAGGATTCTTGCCCATGTCACATGGTATCACTCTTTCTAGATCTCAGTGTCCGAGTACAACCGAGGAGAGAGAGTGCATGAGTAAGATTCCATATGCCTCAGCAATTGGATCTATCATGTATGCCATGATATGTACTCGTCCCGATGTCTCATATGCTTTGAGCATGACGAGTAGGTACCAATCGAACCCCGGTGAGAGTCACTGGACAGCTGTTAAGAACATCCTTAAGTACTTACGAAGGACTAAGGATGCGTTCTTGGTCTTTGGAGGTGAAGATGAGCTCGTTGTAAGGGGTTACACCGATGCAAGCTTCCAATCCGATAAGGATGATTTTAGATCGCAATCTGGTTATGTGTTTTGTATTGGTGGTGGTGCTGTCAGCTGGAAGAGTTCAAAGCAAGAGACAGTAGCTGACTCTACAACAGAATCTGAGTACATTGCCGCCTCTGATGCTGCGAATGAGGCAGTTTGGATCAAGAAGTTCATCATTGAACTTGGAGTAGTTCCAAGCATTACCGACCCGATAGAGCTCTATTATGACAACAATGGAGCAATCGCACAGGCTAAGGAACCTCGATCTCACCAGTGATCCAAACACATACTCCGACGCTATCATCTCATCAGGGAGATCATCGAGAAGGGTGATGTAAGGATATGCAGGACTTCGACAGACAGCAACATTGTTGATCCACTGACAAAGCCCCTTACGTAGCAGAAGCATGATAGCCATTCTAGGTCCATCGGTATTAGATACATGGTTGATTGGCTTTTAGTGCAAGTAGGAGATTGTTAGTGTTGTGCCCAAAAGCCAATCATGAGATGATTGTTTTTTTGCAGATTGAGTCATGATCTTTTATTAAGGCATTAATCCAGCAATTATGTTTGTTGTTCTGTTTCTACCTAACGTAATAAACATAATTGTAACCCTAGAATAATGATATTCTTAAACGTCCTTGGTCTAGTATTATTGTGGAGCGGGTTGCAATAATACATAACGACTAGCATATGTGGAGACTAATATGAGATATGTAGTCTACATATGGGTACAAGTTGGAGAACTTGTGTACTGGATCGACCCACCATGAGAACACTACATGGATCGTTATATGAGTGTTATAAGTGATTCTCATAGTGATCATGGTATATGTAGTCCTTCGACCTAAGATCATCAAGGTTCCCTACATCTGAGTCACATACTTTGATACTTTCCTTTGTTGTTCGTAACTAAGTGGACTTGAAGGAGGGCATTGGGTATGTCACACATCATGCGGAGGGATTTGATGATCAAGATGGGATTTGTCCCTCCTATGTAATGGGAGTGATATCTTCGGGCCCCTTGATAGAGTGAGACTTAGAAAATGCATGGCCATGCTCGGATGAGTTGATACACGATATCAATGTCATCAGTTTAAGTTAGTCTACTCGGTAATCAAGAAACCAAAGATTAGGCTATACGAGAGTGACACATTCCATGTCTCGTCCTTAGTCTTGATATCTTGGACAAAGGGACAATGGCATATATCGGTGATAATCATAAAGGTTTAGTCGAATCATCGACAATCTTGTAACTTGGGTAGCAATGATGTGTTGCTAGACACCGCTCATTGCTTATGATCATAAATGTGATTTATGATCATTGCCAACGTGATAAGAGCCTATACGGTCGCACACATAGAGCTATTTGGATCATTAGAGTGCATGGGCTAATTATTTGGGTTATGGTTTCACTTTAATTTTGTATTAATAATGGGCCCAAGAGTTGAGCCATTATTAAGCCCGAAATTAAATCCTAATTGGATTAGGGCTTTGAAACCCATTAGTCCTGGAAGTTGAGTCTCACTATAAATACAACTTCTAGTGAGAAATTCGCAGGTCTCCTTGCCCTAGCCTCCCAAAAGGACAGCCGCACTCTTCTCTTGCAATTCCTTGGAGGATGCAAGCTACCACTGCGAGCGCAAGAGAAACGCATCTGCCGGGAGGTGGTGGAAGCGTGGTGATCCCGAGAGGCTCGTATGGATACCATAGAGAGCCTGACCATGTCAACTGTTCAGGTTTTGTGATTCGACTCTACAATTGAGTGAGAGATCTCAACCGAAAATTAGGTATGAAAATTTTTGAACACCCGGTTTACCCCGTTTCACTTGGATCCTAGAGGGTTTCAGTTCAATTCCACTGCGCTGTTTGATTCCCGAAACCCAACAGATTGTTACCACCTCACAAAAATGGAAAAATTACAAGTGTGTCATAATGTCTAAAAACCATTATATTGTGTAATTCTCACCACAGTGATTGAAGTGTGGGGGGTAAAAGGCATGATCAACAGCTCCTTAAAAGTGTTTCAAGTTGGTAACTTGGCCCCCAAGAAAAGCCTTAAGGATTACTTGTTTGTCAAGCAACCTATGGACATTTTTGTAAGGTTTTGGAAATTTAGGTACTCAGTTGTAAAAGTTTCACAAAAAAGATTTGGAGAGTTATGAGAAGGATATAAATGGTATGAAAGTGCTATTGGAGGATGAAATTACTTATGGAAGACAACTAACGACAAAGAAAAAACAAAAAGGCATAAATGACCTAAGTGCTCTAATGTACGCCTTTAGATGTGTATGTCTATGCTTAAGTCAAGTGGAAGTTTTGTGGGCTTATACCACATAAGGAGGGTGGCTATGGCATGGGATAAGGAATTCAAATGTGGGCCAAGAGATTTAGGTAACGAAACCATGGTATTGTAGCAAGGAAAATCACATAAAGCTTGGTTCAGCTTGTTAAGTGTGTTTAGTGCACTTAAGACCATATAAGTGTCCATTCTTCGTCCTTATCTCACAAATTTCAGCATCCACCAGCAAAAAAAAAGAAGCCAACCCTCTCCTCCACACTTCCTCCATAGCCACCATACCTTCAAACTCAAAACTACTTGCAATTGAGATCAAGGAAGCACAATTGGAAGCTATTTGGTGCTATTGCTTGGTTGCACCTAGGATCAAGCTCCAATTCCAGCACACCCATCAAGGTAAGGGTTCTCTTGCTCCCATGGATTGTTTTCTATATTTTCAAGCAACCATAGAGCTAGGGCTAGGGTTGGAAGAAAGCCATGAGCTCGATGAACCAAGCTTAGTGAGGGGAGTGCACTTATTGAAGGTTTTGTGACCTAGTGTGAAGTGCACGGTGATAGCAGCAAATTTCTGGGTTTCTAGAGCCCAAAAGTTAGCACTAACTACTGTTAAAATCCTCCTATGGCCATGCATTAGCTTGAGGAGGGCTTCAATAGTGATTTAATTAAGTTTATTGCATGTTTTATGGACTATTATGATTATTGTTGTTGCTGCATTTCATGTTTTTTGTTGGTTGTGAATGGCTGCTGCATTTGGTTGCTATATCTTGTATATATGCATTGTGCTTCTTATGTTTTAGTGTTTTTGGATGTAGGTTTTAATGATGGTTACATTGGCTATTGAATCCAAGTGCTACCGTTACTAAGTTTCTCAATGAAACTTACTCCCCTCAATTCTGTCATTTCAGGTCCAGCAGAAAGATCACCTTCAAACTAACCATTGTAGTTTGAGTTTTTCTTTGAATTTTTAGGTACTTAAAATTACATATGTCTACATGTGATCTGGAAATTCTGGTGATTAGATTTGGTATTTTTGGTGATGGTACTTACTGTGTTGTGCAGCAGCTATCCAGCATCCTATTTCTGGAGTCCTTTGCATTTCAGGCACTCTTGTAACTTAGGGTGCATATTTAGCTGATTTAAGAAAATTTTGTAGTGCATATATGCATGTTCATGTAGTGTATGTAAAATGAGCCAAGTATGTGAACATTTGAGTAATGCTTTGGCTATGTATGTGATGTGGTGCAAAGCTGCCTAAGTGTGAATGATAGGCTGCTTACTTGTGAATTGTGTTTTGGCTAGATAAAGTCACTAGATGGAAGAGAATGTAATTCATATGTGTATTGGACATATATGGGATAGCCTTGGAGGGCTTTATCTTTGTGAATGAAGTGTTTGAATGGTTTCAAAAAATTGTATGGGCAAAATGGTCCAAAAGTTGCCAGAATTTGGACCCTGTACCTAATGTTGAATATCTCCCTGTGTAGAATGAATCTTGGTATGAAATTTTGGCTACACCTAGAGGACATCTATAGGTTTAACTAGAATTTGTAATTTTTGGATTTAGAGCCTTGTAGCCAAAGTTATGGTGTTGCAAAATTGGCTAAGTTACTATTCATTTGGTCAGAATTTTGTAACCAACTTAAAAAATCCATAACTTGGTCCATAGGTTGGCTATTGATGTAAAAAAAAATTTCTTGATTTCCCTAAGTCTCTAATTGATAATGAAGCAAAGAAAATAGGGGTTACATGGCTAGAATGATATAGCTTATTGGAGGAAGTTTGGGTGTAGTGGCTGGAATTTTTGAACCTAATAAGAATGCTTAATGTGTGGAAGCCAAAACATAGACTTGTGCTAGTTTTTTTCTTCATAGCTACCACAATGTGCATAAATTTAAATATGTGTGTTATGGTTAGACCAATATGTATGTATTTACATAGTACTCAAGAGGGTCACTTGAGAATGTAAATTAGGGGTGTTGTTCTGATGACCTATAGGAGACACCAATCCTAGGAGTTTAAAAGCACATTTTTGGAACCATAATTGGATTACTCTGGAGTGGGTAACAAAAAAAGGGCAAATACAAGTTTGCCCCCAAAAACCCCCAAATGGTCTTCTTGGGTGCACTTTGGGACTCTTTAGGGTTTTTGCTTGTATCTTCAGCTCCAAGCTTGAATATTTGAGTTCCAATGGCGTGATTATTCCTCTTAAATGTTGAGAGGTCTTGAAATGTCAGAGCTCAAAGATCCAGCTTGTAGAGGCAAAATAGCCTTGAAACACTCAAGTTGGCTCCAAGGGTGCACTTAAGGGGTGCCCTTGGGGTTCCTTGCCTTGTGACTTGTCTAGGAACTCTAGGACTGAGCACCAAGCTTGGCCATCATCCTCATATGATGTATTGAAAGTTCTAGTAGCTCATTGTGAAGTTCCATGTCCATTCTTCATGAAGAAGCTTGAAACAATGGCTTGAAGTGCACTAGTGAGCTCCTTAGCTTTCTTCCTTGTCATTGGTCCACTAGAAACATTCAATGGGTCCTTGCCTACCTTGGGTGTGCCCTCCTTGATCATATCACCTTTGGGCTTCACATGCAAGTTCGCAATAATGGCTACTCTCTGTTGAAAAGCTTTTCTTCTGAGTTTGGCCATCTCTCTATGCTCGTCAATCATATCTAACTTGGTCCTTAAACAGAGGTTGTTCCCTTCTTTGTTGAATACTAGTACTCTGATAGATGGTGGCATGACCTCGACAGGGATGATGGCCTCTGTGCCGAACACAAGTGAGAAGGGTGTCTCACCCGTGGCCCTTATGGGAGTTGTTTGGTAACTCCACAGCATGCTTGGGAGTTATGCTGGCCATTTTCCCTTTGCTTCCTTCACCTCTTCTTCAAAGCATCTTTTATTATTCTATTGGACACTTCAAGTTGTGCATTGCTATGAGGATGGGCAACTGGGGTGAAGTGTAGTTTTATCTTGAGCTCAGATGTAAATTCCTAAAAACCTTTGTCAGTGAATTGGGAACCACTATCAGCTGCGATCACCCTCGGCCCAAATTTGCATCTGATGTTCTTTGGCAAAAATCTTTGTATGTCCTTTCCGAAAATTGCTGCCAAAGGCCCTACCTTGATCCACTTGGTTATATAGTCTACTGCAACTATGCAAAACTTTACTCGACCAGGAGCTATTGGGAAAGGCCCAGTGAGGCCAATACCCTAAACAGTGAAGGGGTAAGGATAGTTTGTCGAAGTTATCACTCCTGAGGGTACTCTCTAGATGGGTGCATGTCTCTGGCATTTGTCACATTTTTGGACGAACTGCCTCGCATCCTTCCTTAAGGTAGGCTAGAAATATCCTTGCCGAAGTAGTACCCTGGCAAGGGCATCAGTCCTGATGTGAGAACCGCAGGCCCCCTTATGGAATTCTTTGAGGACTATCTCAATGTCCTCTTCACTGACACACCATTGTAGCGGATTTGCATACCCTTGTCAGTACAACTCCTCCTCGATCGGGAAGAATCTACCTAAGTGCTTTCTCACCTTCGCGGCTCCGAGAGGGTTTTCGGGAAGTTCCGAAGTTGCGAGATATTTCTTGATAGGATCTTTCCACCCTCTACCCAAGGTTGCTATGGACATTATTGCTATGCTTGGCTGATACAACACTTCGGTGGACTCCTTTGATTTGGCCAAAGTGTTACCACCTCACAAAAAGGGAGAATTATGAGTGTGTCATAATGGCTAAAAACCATTATATTCTGTAATTCTCACCATAGTGATTGAAGTGTGGGGGTAAAAGGCATGACCAACACCTCCTTAAAAGTGTTCCAAGTTGGTAACTTGGTCCCGAAGAAAAGCCTAAAGGATTGCTTGTTTGTCAAGCAACCTATGGACTTTTTTGTAAAGTTTTGGAAATTCAGGTACTCAATTGCAAAACTCTCAAGAAACAGACTTGGAGAGTTATGGGAAGGATATAAATGGCATGAAAGTGCTATTGGAGGATCAAATTACTCATGGAAGACAAGTTTGGACAAAGGAAATAAATGTCCTAGTGTAAACCTAAAGGTGTTCAAGCTTTTGACTTAAGTCTAAGGGTGGAATTGTGGGGTTATCCCACTATGGGGAAGGCAGCCAAGACTTGATAATTAATATTGGGCACATGTGTACCAATGATTTTAAGACAAAGAAACCATAATTAGTGAGAAAGAAAATGACATAAATCAAGGTTAAGCTTGTTAAGTGTGTTTTGTGCCCTTAAGCTCATTTAAGGCCATTTAAGTTGCCAAATCACTTATCCCTCTCTCATTTTCATCCTCCCCCAGCCCAAGAATACATCCATACTTCCTCCATAGCCACCACACCTTCAAACTTGCAATTGATTGAAATTGAAAGCAAAAGGAAGCAATTGTAAGCAAACTAGAGCTATTTCTTGGATACTTCAAGGATCAAGCTTGATTTTCGGCCTACCCACTTTGGTAAGGGTTCTCTTGCTCTTGTGGACTATTTAATTCAAATTTCAAGCATCCATAGAGGTAGGGCTAAGCTTGGAAGAGATCCATGAGCTTGATGAACCAAGCTTAGTGAGGAGAGTGCACTTATTGAAGGTTTTGTGACCTAGTGCAAAGTGCACAAAGATGGCAGTGAAATGAGGGTTTCTAGAGCCCAAAGTTAGTACAAACTACTGTTAAAATCCTCCTAAGACCAAGCATTAGCTTGAGGAGGGCTGCCATAGTGATTTGGTTATTTTTATTATGTGTTTTATGGACTAACCTATGGTATATGTTGCTGCCACATTTCATGTGTTTGTTGTTTGTGTTTGGCTGCTGCATTTGGTCGCTATATCTTGTATATATGTATTGTGGTTTTTTGTTTTAGTGTCTTTGTATTCAGTTTTTAATGAGGATCACATTACCTTAGGAAACCAAGTGTTACCCTTACTAAGTTTCTCAATGAAACTTACTCCCCTCAATTCTATCATTTTCAGGTCTAGCTGAAAGATCACCTTCAAACTAACCTTTG
Source organism: Aquilaria yunnanensis (assembly GCA_039654915.1). NCBI lineage: Eukaryota > Viridiplantae > Streptophyta > Magnoliopsida > Malvales > Thymelaeaceae > Aquilaria > Aquilaria yunnanensis. Next base: position 49,742,999 of record CM077594.1, on the reverse strand, counting down.
TGGTTTGATTTTTAATCTGAAATTTCAGGTACATGAACTATCATATGTCTAGCTATGATATGGAAATTTTGGTGATTTTAGGAGCCCGTTTGGTATTTTTAATGGTGGTACTTACTATGTTGTGCAGCAGCTGTCCAGCATCCTGTTTCTGGAGTCAATTGTATTTTAGGCACTCCTGCAACTTAGGGTGCGTAGTTAGCTGAGTTAAGACCATTTTGTAGTGCATGTATGCATGTACATGTATTGTATGTAAAATGAGACAAGTATGTGAACATTTGAGTAATGTTTGGGCTATGTAAGTGATGTAGTGCAAAGCTGCCTAAGTATGAATCATGGGCTGCTTACTTGTAAATTCTGTTTTGGCCACATAAAGTTGTTAGAAGAAAGGGAATGTAATTCCTATGAGTAATGGAAATATATGGGATTGCCTTGGAGGGCTTTCCCCTTGTGAATGAAGTGTGTGCATGCTTTCGAAAAATTGTATGGACAAAATGGTACAAAAGTTGCCAAAATTTTGACTCTGGACCTAAAGTTTAATATCTCCATGTGTAGAATGAATCTTGGTATGAAATTTTGATCACACCTAGAGAACATCTAGAGGGTTAACTTAGATTTTGAATTTCTGGACTTAGAGCCCTGTAGCTAAAGATATGACATTGCAAAGTTGGCTTAGTTACTGTTTATTTATTTGGTCAGACTTTTGTAACCAACTTAAAAAATCCATCACTTGCTCCATAGGTGGGCTATTGATGTAAAAAAAATTCCTTGGTTTTCTCTAAGTCTCTACTTGATAATGGAGCAAATAAAATAGGGGGTATGTGGCTAGAATGATAAAGTTTATTAGTGGAAGTTATAGGCGCAATAGCTGGTCGCTAGAACTTGACAAGATTGCCTAATGTGTGGAAGCCAAAACTAAGACGTGTGCTAGTGTTTTCCGTCTTAGCTGCCATAGTGTGCATAAATGTAAATATTTGTGTTATGGTTAGACCAATATGCATGTATTTACATAGTGCTCAAGAAGGTCACTTGAGTATGTACACTAGGGGTGTTGTTCTGATGACGTACAGGACACAGCAAACCTGGGAGTTTAAATCCACAGTTTTGGTACCATAACTGGACTACCCCAGAGTGGGTAACACAAAGTATCCACCTCCATACTATCTCTTCAAGGTACACTTTCTATCTGTATCCAATCAAATTCTTGGATGAGCCTTTTTGTGAGATCATGGTACTTTGACAAGTTCAGGTCTTTTTCCCCCTAGCCCCCCGCCATTTGTCGGACCACTAGCTGAGAATCCCTGTGGGCCTTCAGATTCAGTAATGTTATTGTTGGGTTTCAGGAGCCAAACAGTGCAGCAGAATTTAACCAAAACCCTCTAGGATCCAAGTGAAACGGGGTAAACCGGGCGTTTAAAAATTTTGATACCTAATTTTCGGTTGAGATCTCTCACTCAATTGTAGACTTGAATCACAAAACCTGAACAGTTGACGTGTTCAAGCTCTCTATGGTATCCACATGAGCCTCTCGGGATCACCGCGCTTCCAACACGTCCTGGTAGATGCATTTCTCTTGCGCTCCCAATGCTAGCTTGCATCCTCCAAGGAATTGTAAGAGAAGAGTGCGGCTATCCTTTTGGGAGGCTAGGGCAAGGAGACCTGTGAATTTCTCACTAAAATTTGTATTTATAGTGAGACTCAACTTCCAGGCCTAATGGGTTTTGAAGCCCTAATCCAATTAGCCTTTAATTTCGGGCTTAATAATGGCTCAACTCTTGGGCCCATTATTAATACGAAATTATTGTGAAACCATAACCCAAATAATTAGCCCATGCACTCTAATCATCCAAATAGCTCTATGTGTGCGACCCAATAGGCTCTTACCACGTTGGCAATGATCATAAATCACATTTATGATCATAAGCAATGAGCGGTGTCTAGCAACACATCATTGCTACCTAAGTGACAAGATTGTCGGTGATTCGACTAAGCCTTTATGATCATCATCGATATATGCTATTGTCCCTTTGTCCAAGATATCAAGACTAAGCACGAGACATGGAATGTGTCACTCTCGTATAGCCCAATCTTTGGTTTCTTGATTATCGAGTAGACCAACTTAAACTGATGACATTGATATCGTATATCAACTCATCCGAGCATGGCCATGCATTTTCTAAGTCTCACTCTATCAAGGGGCCTGAAGATATCACTCTTGTTACATAGCAGGGACAAATCCCATCTTGACAGTACAAATCCCTCTGCATGATATGTGACATACCCAATGCCTCCTTCAAGTTCACTCAGTTATAAGCAACAAAGGAAAGTATCAAAGTATGTGACTCATATGTAGGGAACCTTGATGATCTTAGGTCGAAGGACTACATATACCATGATCACAATGAGAATCACTTATGACACTCATATAACAATCCATGTAGTGTTTTCATGGTGGGTCGGTCCAATACACAAGTTCTCCAACTTGTACCCATATGTAGACTACATATCTCATATTAGTGCCCACATATGCTAGTCGTTATGTATTATTGCAACCCGCTCCACAATAATACTAGACCAGGGATGTTTAAGAATATCATTATTCTAGGGTTACAATTATGTTTATTATGTTAGGTAGAAACAGAACAATAAATATAATTGCTGGATTAATGCCTTAATAAAATATCATGACCTAATGTGCAAAAATACAATCATCTCATTATTGGCTTTTTAGGCATGACACTAACAATCTCCCACTTGCACTAAAAGCCAATCATCTATGTGTCTAATACCGATTGACCTAGAATGGCTATCATGCTTCTACTGCATAAGGGGCTTTGTCAGTGGATCAGCAATGTTGCTGTTTGTCGAAGTCCTAATGAGATGATCTCCCTAATGAGATGATAGCATCAGAGTATGTGTTTGGATCGCTGGTGAGGTCGAGGTTCCTTAGCCTGTGCGATTGATCCATTGTTGTCACAATAGAGCTCTATTGGGTCGACAATGCTTGGAACCACTCCAAGTTTAGTGATGAACTTCTTGATCCAAACTGCCTCTTTCGCAGCATCAGAGGCAGGAATGTACGAAAATTCTGTTGTAGAGTCAGCTACTGTCTCTTGCTTTGAACTCTTCCAGCTCGCAGGACCACCACCAATACAAAACACATAACCAGATTGCGATCTAAAATCATCCTTATCCTATTGGAAGCTTGCATCGGTGTAACCCCTTACAACGAGCTCATCTTCACCTCCAAAGACCAAGAATGCGTCCTTAGTCCTTCGTAAGTACTTAAGGATGTTCTTAACAGTTGTCCAGTGACTCTCACTAGGGTTTGATTGGTACCTACTCATCATGCTCAAAGCATATGAGACATTGGGACGAGTACATATCATGGCATACATGATAGATCCAATTGCTGAGGCATATGGAATCTTACTCATGCGCTTTTTCTCCTCGGGTGTACTCAGACACAGAGATCTAGAAAGAGTTATACCAAGTGACATGGGTAAGAATACATTCCTAGAATCTTGCATGCTAAACCTCTTTAGCACCTTGTCAATGTATGTACTTTGACTTAGGCCAAGAAGCTTTCTAGATCTATCTCTATAGATCCTGATGCCTAACACATAGGTTGCTTCTCCCAAGTTCTTCATACAGAAACATTTCCCTAGACAAGTCTTCACAGACTGTAGTTCAGGAATGTCATTCCCGATGAGTAGTATGTCATCTACATACAACACTAAGAAGACAATAGCACTCCCACTAACCTTCTTTTAGACACATGGTTCATCTTCATTTTTGATAAAACCAAACTCTTTGATTGCTTCATCAAAATGAAGATTCCAACTTCAAGAAGCTTGGTTCAGTCCATAAATGGACCTTTGCAACTTGCACACTTTATTGGCATTCTCAGGAGTGACAAAACCCTCAGGTTGTGTCATGTACACATCCTCAAGTAGCTTTCCATTTAGGAATGCAATTTTGATTTCCATTTGCCATATCTCATAATCATAGTGTGCAGCAATAGCGAACAAAATTCGGATGGATTTAAGCATAGCAACGGGTGAAAAAGTTTCATCATAGTCAATACCATGAATTTGCTTGAAACCTTTTGCAACCAATCGTCACTTAAAGGAAATCACATTACCATCCATGTCAGTTTTCTTCTTGAAAACCCATTTGCACCGTATGGGTTTCATCCCTTCAAGTGGGTCAACCAAAGTCCATACTTGGTTTTCATGCATGCATTCCATCTCGGATTTCATGGCCACTAGCCACTTCTCAAAGTCAGGCCCCGACATAGCTTGTTGGTAGGTTGTGGGCTCATCTTGATCCATGAGCATCACATCACTAGTGTGAGTCACGAGAAATCCATATCTTTCAAGCTCACACTGAATCCTACCAGACCTACATGGGGTCTGTTCTATAGGAACAGACTCTTGAACGACAACATCTTGTGGTGTCTGTTCAGGTTCCAATTCAGGTTCGATGTCTCTTTGTTATTCTTGAATTTCTTCAAGTTCTACTTTCTTCCTACTAGTTCCTTTAGAGATAAGCTCTTTCTCTAAAAAGACACCAGTTCGAGCAACAAACACTTTTTGCTTAGAAGGATTGTAGAAATAGTAACCCTTTGTTTCTTTAGGATACCCAACAAAAAGGCATTTTTGAGATTTGGGCCCTAGTTTGTCAGAGGATTGAGGTTTCACATAAGCCTCACAGCCCCAAACCTTCGTAAAAGACAAATTGGGATGCCTCCCACTCCATATCTCATATGGTGTCTTTTGAACCGATTTAGATGGAACTCGGTTTAGTGTAAAAGCGGCTGTCTCTAGAGCATGTCCCCAAAAGGAGTTTGGAAGGTCAGCTTGACTCATCATAGAGCGAACCATGTCTAACAAAGTTCAATTTCTCGTTTCAGATACACCATTCCATTGAGGTGTACCTGGTGGAGTGAGTTGTCATACTATACCACACTCCTTCAGATAGTCAAGGAATTCTCGATCCAAGTACTCTCCACCTCGATTTGATCGAAGCACTTTGATACTCTTCTCGAGTTGATTCTCTACTTCATTCTTGAATTCTTTGAACTTTTCAAAGGATTTTGACTTGTGTCTCATGAGATACACATAGCCATATCTGCTAAAGTCATCAGTGAAAGTAATGAAGTATTGAAAACCTCCTCTAACATGTGTAGACATAGGGCCACATACATCACTATGTGTGAGTCCTAGTAAGTTATCAGCCCTTTCACTTTGCCCTATGAATGGGGCTTTGGTCATCTTGCCCAACAAACATGACTCACATGTCTCATATGATTCAAAATCAAATGAGTCCAAGAGTCCATCCCTATGGAGCTTAGATATGCGGGTCTCATTTATATGGCCCAAGTGACAGTGCCAGAGATAGGTCGGGTTTAAATCATTTAGTTTGACCTTCTTGGTATTCACATTATAGATTAGATCTTCGAGGTCTAGAACATACAGCCCATTGCTAAGTTGGGCACTGCCATAAAAGATTTCATTTAAATAAATAGAACAACATTTGTCCTTTATTATAAATGAAAAACCTTTCTTGTAGAAACAAGAAACAGAAATCAAATTTCTACTAATAGTAGGCACAAAGTAGCAGTTGTCTAATTCTAAAACTAATCTACTTGGTAAAGTGAAAACATAAGTCCTTATGGCTAAGGCAGCAACCCTTGCATCATTTCCAACACATAGGTCCACTTCACCTCTGGCCAATCTTCTACTTCTACTTAGATCCTGTACATTTGCACAAATGTGAGATCCACATCCAGTATCCAATACCCAAGATGAAGAAGTAGAAAAGTTAGCCTCTATAACAAAAATACCTGAAGTGGAAGTCTTACTTCCTTTTTCCTTAGCAAGTTCTTCAAGATAGAGCTTGCAGTTGCGCTTCTAGTGTCCAGGTTGCTTACAATGGAAGCACTCCCCTTCCTTTGCCACACCACCCTTTGGTTTCAGTGCAGCTGAAGAAGAATTGGCATTGGACTTTCCATTATCCTTCTTCTTGTTGGCTTTTCCCTTTCCCTTGCCCTTTTGAACCATCAAAATTGGCTTAGCCTTCTTAAGGTTTTGCTCAGCAGTTCTCAACATGTTGAGCAATTCAGGGAGGGATTTGTCAAGGTCGTTCATGTTATAGTTCATGATGAATTGACAGTAGCTTTCAGGCAACGATTGCAAGACTACATCAACAGCCAACTCTTTCTGAAGAGCAAATCCCAAACTCTCAAGACTCTCAATGTACCCAATCATCTTGAGCACTTGAGGACCCACGGGACTTCCCTCAGACATCTTGCATTGAAACAATGCCTTAGAGGTCTCAAACCTCTCATGCCTAGCTTGCTCATGGAAAAGCATTTTCAGATGTTCGATCATATCGAATGCCCCCATGTTCTCATGTTGCTTCTGAAGCTCAGATTCCATGGTAATAAGCATGAGGCATGGAACATCCAAAGCACCATCAGAATGCCTCTTGTGAGCATCCCTTTTAGCTATTGGAGTAGTGGCAGCAAGCTCATTCAGAATGGGCTGCTTTAGGACATAAGGCTTTCTCTCTTGTTTGAGGACTATCGTCAAGTTTCGGTACCATTTCAGAATGTTGGTCCCATTCAGTTTTTCCTTCTCAAGGATTGATCGCAACGAAAGTGTCGACGTGTTTTGTGCCATGATTATCTACAACAGTAAATACGCAGTGTAAGAGTCATGTATTTTAATTCATTTAATAAGGACTTTTATTAAACGATACTCCCACGATTTTCCTCAAAATAATAACCCTCGATATTATTTCAGAACACCTTGGTGCTAAGGTATTCTAGTGGGCCAAGATCCATATTTGACCACAACCTGAGTAAGCTTTGGGTTTTCTCTCAAGTTACGGCTATTTAGGTAGGCAACTCCCTGCCAATTGCATCTTATGCAACCTTGGATAGTTTTATTTATGTGGTACTTCGTATACGGCGGTCCTGCTGGCCGGTCAGCGGACGGGGTCAAGGGGAGCTACCATTGCCGGGGGTTGCGAGGGGGGCAGTGCTCCCCGGTGCAAAAAATTGGCTTACAATTGCTTTGCCCGATATCTTGTATTTTGAGCAATTAGGCACCCAAGACTCTTCCATTCGAGCCACCAAAAATACCTTACTTTCGGTGCCCGAATAGGCCGAATCTAAACCAACCTAGGGTTTTTGCAACTATTGCAAGAATCCTAATCCATATAGGTATCTCATACCTATCAATTTCGAGTTAATCTCATTAACCAATTAGTGTCATTTCTTCATATATGTCATATTTTCATTACGAGTCCCGGTTTCATGCATCATGAATCAATCTAATTAATCATGGCCGAAAGCAACCGAACACATAACATCATGTGATTCAACATTCAATCCTGATTTAGGGTTTCACCAGTAGATTTGATACCACTGTTGGGTTTCGGGAGCCAAACAGTGCAGTGGAATTTAACCGAAACCCTCCAGGATCCAAGTGAAACAGGGTAAACCATGTGTTCAAAAATTTTCATACCTAATTTTCGGTTGAGATCTCTCACTCAACTGTAGAGTCGAATCACAAAACCTGAACAGTTGACGTGTTCAAGCTCTCTATGGTATCTACACAAGCCTCTCGAGATCACCACGCTTCCATTACACCCCGGTAGATGCAGTTCTCTTGTGCTCATAGTGCTAGCTTGTGTCCTCCAAGGAATTACAAGAGAAGAGTGCGGTTGTCCTTTTGGGAGTCTAGGGCAAGGAGACCTGCAAATTTCTCACTAAAATTTGTATTTATAGTGAGACTCAACTTCCAGGCCTAATGGGTTTCAAAGCCCTAATCCAATTAGGCTTTAATTTCGGGCTTAAGAATGGCTCAACTCTTGGGCCCATTATTAATACGAAATTATTGTGAAACCATAACCCAAATAATTAGCCCATGCATTCTAATGATCCAAATAGCTCTATGTGTGTGACCCAATAGGCTCTTACCACGTTGGCAATGATCATAAATCACATTTATGATCATAAGCAATGAGCGGTGTCTAGCAACACATCATTGCTACCTAAGTGACAAGATTGTCAGTGATTCAACTAAACCTTTATGATCATCATCGATATATGCTATTGTCCCTTTGTCCAAGATATCAAGACTAAGCATGAGACATGGAATGTGCCACTCTCGTATAGCCTAATATTTGGTTTCTTGATTACCGAGTAAACCAACTTAAACTGATGACATTGATATCGTATATCAACTCATCCGAGCATGGCCATGCAATTTCTAAGTCTCACTCTATCAAGGGGCCCAAAGATATCACTCCCGTTACATAGGAGGGCAAATCCCAACTTGATAATACAAATCCCTCTGCATGATATGTGACATACCCAATGACCTCCTTCAAGTTCACTCAGTTATGAGCAACAAGGGAAAGTATCAAAGTATGTGACTCACATGTAGGGAACCTTGATGATTTTAGGTCGAAGGACTACATATACCATGATCACTATGAGAATCACTTATGACACTCATATAATGATCCATGTAGTGTTCTCATGGTGGGTCGGTCCAGTACACAAGTTCTCCAACTTGTACCCATATGTAGGCTACATATCTCATATTAGTGTCCACATATGCTAGTTGTTATGTATTATTGCAACCCGCTCCACAATAATACTAGACTAGGGACGTTTAAGAATATCATTATTCTAGGGTTACAATTATGTTTATTACGTTAGGCAGAAACAGAGCAACAAACATAATTGCTGGATTAATGCCTTAATAATATATCATGACTCAATGTGCAAAAATACAATCATCTCATGATTGGCTTTTTAGGCACGACACTAACAGTTATTGGTGACATTGAAACTGAACTTGATGGATTTTGAAGCTTCCATACCTTCGGGTCCCCGCAGAACTACTTTGGCTCCTTGATGTTCAGACCCGGAGGCGCCATCTATGAAGAGTGTCCGCTCAGGTCTGTTACTTCTATGGTCCTCTGGAGTATCCTCAATTCTTGGTATTTCAGTAATGAAATTCGCCAATGCTTGGGCCTTTATTGCCTTTATTGGCTCATAGGTGATGTCATATTTACCGAGCTTGATGTGCCACTTTGAAAATCTTCCAGAGCGGTCTAGCTTCCTCATGACATCCTTAACGGGCAAGTTACTTTGAACACTGATAGGATGTCCTTGGAAGTAAGGTCGCAACGTCCTACTTGACAACACTAGAACATAGATGGCCTTTTGCAGGAAAGGGTACCTAACTTCAGCACCGTGTAGGGACTTGCTTACATAGTATATTGGCCACTATTTTCATCCATCTTCCCTTACGAGTGCTGAACTTACTGCATTTTCGGTTACGATGAGGTAGGGGATGAGAGGTTCTCCTTCAAATGGCTGCGTAGCGTCAGCAGATGGGCTAAGTAGCTTTGAGCTTGTCCTAAGCTTTTTGGCAATCTTCATTCCAAGGGTGTTCCTCAGAACCAAAGTTGTTTTCAATTTCAGCTGCATTGGTGAGCACTTTAAGAATGGTCGGCATCGGTCCCCATATCTGGAGATGAATCTACTAAGGGCCGTGATTCTTCTCGTAAGCCTTTGCTCATCCTTGGTTGTCATGGGTGTTCAGAATCCTAGCAGGCCCTTAACCTTTTCTGGGTTGGCATCGGTACCTTTTTCAGACACCATAAATCCAAGGAATTTTCCGGAAGTTAACCCAAACACACACTTCTCGAGGTTATGATGGATTCCGAATTCCCATAGTTGGTGGAATGTTTCCTCCAACTCTATGATATGACTACAAGGTTGTTTTCTCTTAACTATCATATCATTGACATATACTTCCACATTTCTCCCAATTTGGGAGCTGAATACCTTGTTCATTAGCCTTTGGTATATTACTCCTATGTTTTTAAGGCCGAAGGGCATTCTGATGTAGCAGTAGGTACTAATTTTGGTAATGAAGGTGGTTTTTTCCTCATTCTTGGGATTCATCCAAATTTGGTGATATTGCTAAAGGCGTCAAGGAAGCTAAGCAAACCGTATTCAGCAGTGGAATCTACCAATTTTTTAATTGGTGGCAAAGGATATGAGTCCTTTGGATAGGCATCATTTATGTTTTGGAAGTCAATGCACACTCAGAGTTTATCACTCCCCTCATTTGTTACAACAACTACGTTGCTTAGCCATTCGGGGTACTTGACCTCCCATATTATTCCTGCCTCCATTAATCATTGGACTTTGGTCTTAATGAAGTTATTCTTATGCGCCGAGAGGCTATGCTTTTTTTGTCAAACAGGTATCACCTCCGGGCATACTTTAAGACAATACTGAATTACACCAGGGTCTACCCCTGGCACATTATTCAGAGAGTAGGCAAATAGATCTTTGTTCATTAATAGAAGGGATACAAGCTTTTCCTTGTCACCTTTGGCCAGTTTTTTGCCCACTTGGGTACTTTGGCCAGGGACAAGCTCTACGACCTTTGTTTCTATTTTTTCAAAGTCACTCTTTTCCTCTTCGGTTGCGTCTTCACTGATCGTGCCCTTCTCACCCGAAGTTTGTGGATGAAATTTTATTGGGCTCTGTCTTGCCTTCACGAAAACTTTCCTAACTTCGGCCTAGTCGATGAATATTTTTGCGTCCCCTTCCTTTGTACCGAATGTGACCATTAAGTACTTTACATCTGGGTGAATGTGAATATTTCCTTGTGTCTGCCTTCTGAGGATGGTGTTGCATGAAAAAGGGACGTCTATGATGATGAACCTCATCACGGCGGTACCAAAGAGCTCTTCCTTGGTTTGAACCAAGGTTCACCTTATCGTCAAGGGCAGATCAATCCACCTGAGTACAGGGAATTCGGAAGGACCAACTTCAAAAGTAGGAGAAGTAACGGGTTTAAGATCACTCTTGGAGATGTCCAAGTTTGGCTGCAAATGGGAGAACAAAATGTTGGCATTCGATCCATCATCGATGAGTACCCTCCTGACATCCCAGCTCCCTTTCCTTGCCATGACTAGGATAGGGTCATTGTGAGGGAACTTCACAATGGACCCATCCTTTCGAACAAGCTTGTTTACTAGGTTTTTGAATTCCATCATCGAGATTTCCTGGACTTTCCTTTTCCTCTCGGCCGAGCGTATTCCAGTGGTGATTGTCTGGATCACTCCTGCCAGAGGTGCTGCGTGCTTTCTGGGACTTCGGTTCCAATGTTGGTTGGAATCGTAGTCTTCTCGTTACCTCTTTTCTTGCCTTCTTTTCCGGGCTTTGGGCGATGACATCTACAGGTAGTGTTGGAGTTGCCCCTGCTTGATTAAAGATTTGATGTACTTCCTCAGCTGGGAGCAATCCTCGGTATCATGCCCGTGGTCTCGATGGAACTGACAGAACTTCTTCATGTTCTTTTTGTTCTCCGAGGTCATGGCCTTCGGACGCTGGATAGCAGTTCCTTGTCTTTCCATGGCCATCAGTATGTTCATCCTTGTAGTGTTCAAGGGAGTGAATGACACTGGCCTCTTCCCCCTTTGTTTCAAAGGTCTGCCTTTGCCCTTAATGGGATACCGAGATTAGTGACTCTGATGCTCAGAGTGATTATATCTGTCTTTGGCTCTCCCATCCTCAACTCTTTGGCTGTCATGTGCTATTCTACCCTCCGATAGAATTCTCTGAGGGTGTCCGGGGGATCCTTGGAGAACTCATAGAAAAGTTGTGAGTCTCTCCTAAGTCCCCTGATCATGGCAAGGATGCAAATTTCAGGGTGAAAGTTGGACATGTTGAGGGCTTCTCTGTTGAACCTTTCGACATAGTCCTAAATGGTCTCCCCATTCTTTTGGGCTATGTCAAACATTTGGACGGGCATTTTTGCCGTTGGCCTACTCCCGATGAACTGCTGGGTGAATGCGGTGGATAACTCCTAGAAACCCATTATGGTTCTGGGAGCCAGCGAGCTATACCACTCAGTTGCTGGACCTAACAAAGTGACCTTGAAGCCTTTGCAGGGGGTGGCATCATCAGCACCATCCAACACCATGCTGCACCTATATTTTGTCAGGTGGACTTAAGGGTCGCTGCGTCAATCATACGTCTCCAAGCGTGGTACTCAGAATTCACTTGGCATAGGTGCCTCTACTACTACATAGATGAAGGGTGACTCTTCTTCGGTAAACGTCTCCGACAACCTTGACCAGACAGGTTTTCCAGAAACCTATTTTTTGACCTTCTCCAACCTCTCTAGGATTCTCTCCATGAGGATGGTAGTGCTATCTTCTCCGCATTTTTTAGGACACCATGTCAGTGCTTGGCCCATGCCAAAAAGGTAAGAAAAATGCACTATAACAATGAGGGACTTAAGTGGAAATGAAGGAGGTGATGTATATGTGCAACCGAGAACTATCGGGTTCAAATGAAAATTTAAAAATGGCCTAAGTGCTAATGACAAGAAACAAAGTTTAAGGGCCAAATTGAATGTTCTTTTGGGTGCTAATAGTCATACTAAGAGGCATGGGAGGATTACATTAAGCCATGCAAAATTATGCAGGGCTGAGAAAGGTGTTAGTGCCAATTAGAGTGCCATGCGGCACCTAAGTAAACTTTGCATGTCACCACTCAAGCTGAAAACGTTAATCTCAAGTTTGACTTCATTGTTGCAAGTCTAATCCGTGTTCTTCGTGTTCTTGGGTTGAAAGTCTCGGGTTCATGCCAAATCCTTGGTGATTAAAGCTTGAATTGAAGAATCAAGCTTGCATTTGGTGTTCTTGGCCTTAGGCGACCTTGTGGGTGAATTCTCAAGCTAGGTCTTGGAGATTCAAGTGGTAACCGAGAGCTCTAGCTAGTAATTGGTAAGGGTTCACGTAGTCTACTTGATTTTGGTATCGTTTCATGTTCAAATAGAGTAATGGCTTCTAAGTGATAGTATTATTGAGCTATATAATCTTAGATTGTTAGATTGGGGCATATATGGAACCTTCAGGTTTATGTGATATATTGGCTAGCTAGTCATTAATGGAAAGTACTAAGGTTCAAGGTAAGTAGGCCAACTTATCCTTGAACTTGGAGCTCTAGTGGAATGGTGTTGGAATGGAGAAGCTTGGAGTGCAAATTATGTGTGTACTTGCTAGTTGGCTTTGGCCGAGAAGTAAATTAGGTTTTCGATGTGTGTGTTGTGTGCTTGGTTGCTTTGATGTGCTTGCTAACCCTTTTATAGTTGTAGTTATTATGTATCTAAGCCATTGTGCCAATGGTTTTGGTGTTCTCTTGTTTTTCTTGTAGGTAAAGCAATGTACAAGGAGGTTAAGCTTTCGGGCTTAACTAAATTTTCTCTTTGGAGCTGTAGTGAACCTTACTTGTTACCCATTCTGGGGTAGTCCAGTTATGGTGCCAAAACTGTGCTTTTAAACTCCCAGGGTTGGTGTGTCCTGTAGGTCATTAAAACAACACCCTTAGTGTACATACTCAAGTGACCCTCTTGAGCATTATGTAAATACATGTATATTGGTCTAACCATAACATACATATTTACATTTACGCACACTATGGCAGCCAAGAAGGAAAACACTAGCACAAGTTTTAGTTTTGGCTTCCAAACACAATCTTTGTTAAGTTCCAGTGACCAACTACTGCACTTGTAGCTTCCACTAACAAACTGTATCTTCTAGCCACATACCCCCTATTCTCTTTTCTCCATTACCAAGTTGAGACTTAGAGAAAACCAAGGAATTTTTTTTTACATCAATAGCCCACCTATGGACCAAGTTATGGATTTTTTAAGTTGGTTACAAAATTTTGACCAAATCAACAGTAACTTAGCCAACTTTGCAACATCATATCTTTGGCTACAGGGCTCCAAATTCAAAAATTCAAAATCCCAGTTCAACCTCTAAAAGTTCTTTAGGCCAACATTTTATGCCAAGAGTCCTTCTACATAGGGAGGTATAGAACTTTAAGTCTAGAGTCAAAATCTAGTCACTTTATGACCATTTTGCCCATACAAACTTTCATAAGTGTGCAAACACTTCATTCACATGGGGAAAGCCCTCCAAGGCTACCCCATATATGTCCATTACACATAGGAAATACAATACCTTGCATCTAACAACCACATGTGGCTAAAATAGAATTTACAAGTAAACAGCCAATCATTCACACTTAGGCAGCTTTGCACCACATCACATACATAGCCCAATCATTGCTCAAATGCTCGCATACTTGTCTCATTTTACATACACTACATGTATATGCATACATGCACTACATAATCATCTTAACTTAGCTAGATACACACCCTAAGTTATAGGAGTGCCTGAGACACAATAGACTCCAAAACAGGATGTCGGATAACTGCTGCATAACACAATAAGTGCCATCACTAAAAATACCAAATGGCTCCTAAAATCACCAAACTTTATAGATCACAACTAGACATATGGAAGTACCTAAAAATTGAGATCAAAACTCAAACCACAAATTTCATTTTGAATGATATCTTTCTGCTGGACCTGAAATGAAAAATTTGAAGGTAGTATGTTTCATTGAAAAACTTACTAAGGGTAACACTTTAATTAAATAGGCAATGTGACCATCATTAAAAACTACATACAAAGATACTAAAACACAAAAAACACAATGCATATATACAAGATATAGCAACCAAATGCAACGGCCACTCACAACCAACAAACACATGAAATGGAGCAGCAACAACAACCATAGGTTAGTCCATAAAACACATAATAAACATAACCAAATCACTATGGCAGCCCTCCTCAAGCTAATGCTTTGTCTTAGGAGGATTTTAAAACTAGTTAGTACTAACTTTTGGGCTCTAGAAATCCGTAAATTCACTGCCATCACTGTGCACTTCACAGTAGGTCACCAAACCTTTAATAAGTGCACTTCCTTCACTAAGCTTGGTTCATGAAGCTCATGGCTCTCTTCAAAGCTTAGCCTTAGCTCCATGGTGGATTAGAAATACAAAAAACAACTCATGACAGCAACAGAACCCTGACCTTGATGGGTATGCTGAAATTTGAGCTTGATCCTAAGTGCACTCAAGCAGTAACACCAAATAGCTTCTAATTGTGCTTCCTTGACTTCAATTGCAAGTAGTTTTGAGTTTGAAGGTATGGTAGCTATGGAGGAAGTGTGGAGAAGAGGGCTGGCTTCTTTTTTGCTGGTCGAGGCCAAAATTTGGGAGATAAGGACCAAGAATGGACACTTATATGGTCTTAAGTGCACTAAACACACTTAACAAGGTTAACCAAGCTTTAGGTCATTTTCCTTAGTACAAGACCATGGTTTCTTTACCTTAATCTCTTAGCCCACATTTAGGTCAATTTAGGTTCCAACTGTATGTCTTCCACTACAATAGAATGCTTTGTGTCTAATAGACATACTGATGTGAAAAACATTATGAACACTTGACATGCTTAGCGGTAAAGCTAACCTGTATGCTACCTTGCCAACTCTGTCCAAGATCTCATAAGGACCAATGTATCTTGGAGCCAACTTGGTTCTTCTACCAAATCTAATAGTGCCTTTGGTTGGCTCAACTTTTAGCCAAACATTGTCACCAAACTCAAATTCCAAGTTTCTCATTCTTTTGTTCACATAGGTTGTGGTCCTTTCATTGGCTACCTTTAATCTCTCTTGAATTTTCTTGATTTTGGTAGTAGTTTCTTCAATAATTTTGGGACCCAAGTTTAGCCTGTTTGAGGCTTCCACCCAACAGTGGGGTGTCATGCACCTTCTTCCATATAATGCATCATAAGGTTCCAAGCCAATGGTGCTTTGGTAACTATTGTTATATGAGAATTCCACCAATGGAAAATGTTGGTCCAATTCACCTTTAAAATCCAACACGTAGCTCCCGAGCATGTCTGCCAGTGTCTGTATCACCCATTTAGATTGCCCATCTGTCTATGAAAAGCACTCCAAAACCGAGCTGTAAATCTTAGAACTCTATTAGATACAATGAAGTCTAACACTCAATGTAGTCTCACTATCTCCAAGGAGTCTGAGTTTCATAGATAAGAAGTGGGCACATTTGGTTAGCATATCCATAATAACCCAGATTGTATCATGCCTTAATCTGGTCATTGGCAACCCAGTCAAAATGTCCATGGTTATGTTACCCCCTTCCTCACTGGTATAGGTAGAGTCTGCAGGGTACCGACTAGCTTCTGGTGCTCTACCTTTACCCTTTAGCATGTGGCACATTTGGAGACATAAGTAGCTATCTCTCTCTTCATATGTGGCCACCAGAAGTGAGTCTTCAAATCTTTATACATTTTTTCACTTCCTGGATGGATGTTCAACTTGCTTGTGTGAGCTTCCTCAAGTATTTCATCCCTAATCTTTTCTCCTTTAGGAATATAGATTCGATCCTTGAAATACACTAATCCTTGCTTGCAGGCAAAGGATTGATACAATGAACCTTTTTCATCTCCTAAAGTCTTTTTCAGATCAGGATCTATCCCCTGTGCTTTTTTGGCTTCTTCAATCCGTCCAGACTGAATTGCCAATGTGTAAATTTGGGCTTCCTCCCACTTATGCCATTTATGCCATAGGCATAACAGACTATTTTGCTCATCATGATCAGCTATGGATCCTTCTTTCAAAATTCTTGTGCACTTTCTACTTAAGGCATCTGCTACTAGATTGCCTTTGCCCTCTATGTACTGTATACTGTAGTCGTAATCCTTAATGTACTCTAACCATCCTCTTTGCCTCATGTTCAACTCTTTCTGAGTGAACAAGTACTTTAGGCTCTTATGGTCAGTGTAGATCACAAAGGAACTACCCATCAAGTAATGCCTCCATTGCTTAAGAGCAAAAATCACTGCTGCCAATTCTAGGTCATGGGTAGGATAATTTTGATCGTGGGGTCTTAACTGCCTTGACTCATAAGCAATGACATTTCTGTCTTGCATAAGCACACAACCTAACCCAAACCTATATGCATCGTATATATGATGTAGGGCTTACTTGGATCAGGAAGAATCAATATTAGAGCTTCAATAAACCGTTGCTTAAGCTCCTGAAAACACTTTTCACACTTTTCAGTCCATTCAAATCTTTGACCCTTCTTCGTCAGATGAGTAAGAATTGAGGCAATCTTGGAAAAGCCTGATACAAATCTCTTGTAGTATCTAACTAATCCAAGGAAACTTCTGATTTCCTTGATAGTCTTTGGTCTTTCCCACTCTTGCACTGCCTTGACCTTTTTAGGGTCTGCCTTAATGCCTTGTGCATCTATGATGTGTCCTATGAAAGATGCTTCCCTTATCCAGAATTCACACTTGGATAAGTTGGCATAAAGCTGAAGCTACAATAGAGTCTTTAAGACAATCTTCAGATGATGTTCATGTTCATTTTCATCCTTAGAATACACTAGGATGTCATCAATGAACATAACCACAAATTTTTCCAGATGTGGTATGAACACCCTGTTCATCAGATCCATAAAAGTAGCTGGGGCATTAGTCAAACCAAATGGCATGACTGTGTACTCATAATGCCCATATCTAGTCCTGAATGCAGTCTTAGGAATGTCCTCATCCTTTACTCTCAACTGGAAGTATCTCGATCTTAAATCTATCTTCAAGAAGATACATGTTCTTGATAGTCACTACATTGAGATTCCTGTATTCAATGTATAGTGTCAAAGATCCATCCTTTTCTTTCACAAAGAAAACAGGAGCTCCCCATGGTGAAACACTTGGCCTTATGAACCCTTTTTCAAGAAGTTCATCAAGTTGTTTCTTGAGCTCATTCATCTCTGTGACTGGCATTTTGTAAAGAGGTATGTATATTGGACTAGCTTCTTGATAGCCAAAGGGCTATTAATGCTTCTAGAATTCCCAAAATGACCTGAGAAGCACGACCCTCGGGAAACATGAGTAACCAACCTTGGGAAAGAGGGGGCCCTTACCATCCTTGGGAAGAACATCACCTTATAACCGAGGGGCCATGATCCCCGAGATCTCCAGATCACCTAGCCAAAAACCACTATCGAGGAAGACCTAGCACCATCCTTGGTGAATGACAACCACCCTTGGCAGGTAAAAGAACTAACCTCGGGAAATCTATGTACTACCACATTCAGAATAGTGAACTTCACCAAGTTCGGGAAAGTATATCCCCATCCTCGACACGGAAGAGCGTCTTTCGAAAGTACCCCACTCTACCGAAAGGCCTCTCCTAAAAGCCCTCGTTGGCTATATTGAGCCGAAAGGGGCCTCCTATTCCGAAGGAGCCTTATACCCTGAAGGGGTGTCATTCTCCAAATGGGTCTTGCGGAGATATGAAAAAAACGGTTAAAGAGCCTCTGACAAAGAGACCTCACACACACCCCTGCCCTCTGGCCGGAACGGCCTATGGCCAGCTGGAGATACCTATCTCCGAGAGTATGGATCAAATCTAACTGGACACGTGTCACAATCTGGACAAGCTGTGTCAAATGGCCTTCTCCCTCCACCCTCTTATAAATACTTATGAAGGACCTTAGTAAGAGAGAGAGAACTCTCGCTATTTACCTACTCTCTGTTCCTTACTACTACTTCTCTCACAAATACTAACTTGGGCTTCAGAGGCCCTTCTCCTAGAGACACATTCCGGGGAGCTCCTAACCCTTGTTCTTTTAAGCATTTTAGGCACCTTCAAACCAAAAGTCTCTCCTTCAGGCCACCAGGTCATACGACGAGGATGCCGCCAGGCATCACTTTTGGTTGTAGCTTGATCTTAAACTCAATTTCCCTTGGTGGAGGAATACTTGGCAAGTCTTTAGGAAAGACTTGTCGAAAGTCTTTCACTATAGGTATCCTGTCCACTTCCTCATGACAGTGTAATTCATTCAATGCATAATAGTAATCACGCTCAGAAATCACAGGTATCACATCTAGTAGCTCCATGTCATGCATTTCATATAGTAATTCCTTAGAATTCACTAATACATGCACTTCACCATCAGGCAATGTGATTTCCCTCGTAGCACAATCAATTCTTATGTTATGTATAGCAAGCCAATTCATACCTAGCACTAAATCATATTTAGGAATGTCCAACACTAGCAGATTAGCCATAACCTTAGTTTTTCCTACCACTAGCTCACAATCGTTAGCTAGGTCATTAGTGAAAACACATTTACTACCTGCTATTTTCACTAAGAATATCCTAGGCATGATTTCAGTAGGCAATTTCATGGCATCAATAAATTACCTAGCCAATATAGAGACAGATGCACTAGTATTAAATATTACACTAACAGGCATATTATTAAGGTAAATGTTACCTCTTAGTGCTCCTCCTTGCTGTTATCTTTCTGGCCTCTCCACTTGGAAGACTCTGCCAGCTCTCTACACTGGAGGCCAAGGTACTACAGGAATTGGCCTCTGCTGCCCCTCCTTAGGTGCTCCCCCTTTAGGTCCTTCGCCAATAGGCCTTCTTGGACCTTGCTCTTCTGGCCTCCTTTGAGCCTGTTGGTAGTCTTTGCTCCAAGGATCCATGGATCCACATCTTAGACATGCTTGGGAGTCAAAATAGTAAGGTTTCTTTCCATGAAACTTCTTGCATTTAGGGCACCTTAGGCTAGGGAACTTCCCCTTAACATTGCCCTCACCACCAAGATGAGAATGCATGGTAATTCCCTTGCCATGTGGTGCCATCTTCTGCTTGCCTCCTGCTTGACTACTTTGCCCTGGTCCACTAGGAAAGTACTTAGTCTCATACTCCTCTTGCTCTACTAATAAAGCTTTCTGCACTGCTTCATAGTATGTGACTGCTCCAAAAGGTCTTACAGCCTTTCTAATGTCTGATTTTAGGCCTCTACCAAATCTTTTGGCCTTCAACTCCTTCAGTCCATGATACTGAGGAGCATACCTCACCAACTGATTGAATTGCTCATACTCTTGGACACTAAGGTTGTCCCGTCCTAGAGCATCAAATTCAGCTTGCTTCATATCCTTGATAGCATCATTAATGTACTGCTCCTGAAACAACTGGGCGAACATTGGCCATGTCATTTCCATATCTCTTCCTGGCCTTCTACCCTTTTGGAAAGCATACCTATCTTTGGTGTTTCTCCACCACATCTTTGCACTGCCTACCAAGTTGTAAGTAGCCAGTGACACATTCTTGGTGGAGCTAAGTGGCATCCTCTCAAACATCTTTTCTATGAAGATTAATGACTCCTCAGCTCTCTTTGGCCCAGCTTTTCCATCAAACTGTGGAGGTCTTAGGCCCTGGAACCTCTCTAACAATTTCACTTCATCAAGGCCTTCCAGATCCTCTGATCTATGTCTCTTGGATCTGTGAGAGCCCTCTGTATGGTGATACTCTTTATGATCTCTATGATCTCTTTGCCTTCTCGTGGATCTTCTCTCATGGCCTTCCTCAATCTCATCCCTAGTGGAGGAATAGTCATAGATTGAAGGATTGGTCTTGGACACCAGACCAATTTGAGACCTTACTCTTCTTCCTCTTGGATTTCTCCTATCCTCATCTTCCTCGTCAATAGTTTAATCATTTGTGTCTTCCAAGCTTCTAGAAGGAACATATTCAGATGTGTTCCTAGTATCCTCTTTTGGTTGCTGCTGTGCATCCTGAACTGGTTTTGCTAGAGCTATTTGGACTCCCTACTATTGTGCTTGAATCAGCCTCATTAAGTTTTCATTGATTAGAGCTAAGTTCCTCTGAAGCTCTAGCCAAACCTGAGGCACTTTAGGGTTTGGTACTCCCTGTTGCCCTGATTCCCTCTATTTTATTCAATTCTTTATTACTGAGAGTTAGTAGGAGGCCTTCGAGGTGGTTCCCCTCTCGTTGTGGCAACCATGTTTACTTCTTGCATTGATGATTCATCATAGAACACATATAAAGATCATAGGTATTTCAATGGTACTTGACACTAGCAGCTAACCAAACTGAGTTCATGTAGGTAGATGCATGCAATGCAACTATATGCTATGTACATGTACAAACCATGCTCTGATACCAACTTCTGTTACTGACTCCGGGGTAGTCCAGTTATGGTGCCAAAACTATGCTTTTAAACTCCCAAGTTTGGTCCTTCCTGTAGGTCATCAGAACAACACCCCTAGTGTACATACTCAAGTGAACCTCTTGAGCACTATGTAAATACATGCATATTGGTCTAACAATAACACACATATTTACATTTATGCACATTATGGCAACCAAGAAGGAAAACACTGGCACAAGTCCTAGTTTTGGCTTCGACACATAATCTTGTTATGTTCTAGTGACCAGCTACTGCACCTGTAACTTTCACTAATAAACTGTATCATTCTAGCCACATACCACCATGTTTTCTTTGCTCCATTAGCAAGTAGAGACTTAGAGCAAACCAACAATTTTTTTTTTTACATCAATAGCCCACCTATGGACCAAGTTATGGATTTTTGAATTTGATTACAAAATTCTGACGAAATGAATAGTAACTTAGCCAACTTTGCAACATCATATATTTCACTACAGGGCTCCAAATTTAGAAATTCTAAGTCCCAATTCAACCTCTAGATATTCTCTTGGTGTGGTCAAAATTTCATACCAAGATTCCTTCTACACAGGGAGATATAGAACTTTAAGTCCAAAGTCAAAATTCTGGTCACTTTCTAACCATTTTGCCCATAAAAAATTTCATAAGTGTGCAAACACTTATTCACAAGGGGAAAGCCCTCCAAGGCTACACCATATATGTCCATTACACATAGGAAATACATTCCCTTGCATCTAACAACCATATGTGGCTAAAATAGATTTTACAAGTAAGCATCCTATCATTCACACTGAGGCACAATGGACTACATAATGTCTTAACTCTACTAAATATGCACCCTAAGTTACAGGAGTGCCTGAGACACAATGGGCTCCTGAACAGGATGCTGGACAGCTACTGCACAACACAATATGTACCATCACTAAAAATACCAAATATGCTCCTAAAATCACCAAACATTCGAGATCACAACTAGACACATAGGGGTTCATGTACCTAAAAATTCAGATCAAAACTCAAAGCAAAAATGTCAGTTTGAATGAGATCTTTTTGTTGGACCTAAAATGACAGAATTGAGGGGAGTAAGTTTCATTGAGAAACTTAGTAAGGGTAACAATTAAATTCAATAGGCAATGTGACCATCATTAAAACCTGCATCCAAAGACACTAAAACACAAAAAAAACACAATGCATAAATGCAAGATATAGCAACCAAATGCAGTAGCTATTCACAACCAACAAACATATGACATGCAGCAGCAACAATAACCATAGGTTAGTCCATAAAACACATAAAAAACATACCCAAATCACTATGGCAGCCCTCCTCAAGCTAATGCTTGGTCTTAGGAGGATTTTAACACTAGTTAGTGCTAACTTTTGGGCTCTAGATGTTACCACCTCACAAAAATGGGAGAATTTCAAGTGTGTCGTAATGGCTAAAAACAATTATATTGTGTAATTCTCACCATAGTGATTGAAGTGTGTGGGGGGGGTAGTCAATTGCAAAACTTTCACAAAAGAGATTTGGAGAGTGATGAGAAGGATATGAATGGTGTGAAGGTACTATTGGAGGACCAAATTTCTTGTGGAAGACAACTAAGGTCAAAGAAAACGCAAAAAGGCATAAAGGACCTAAGTGTTCTAATGTAGGCCTTAAGATGTGTATGTCTTTGACTTAAGTCAAATGGTGAAATTGTGGGGTTATCCTAAACTAGGGAGGGAAGCTAAGGCATGGGATAAGGAAGCCAAATGTCGGCCAAGAAATTAAAGTTAATAAACCATGGTGTTGTAGCAAAGAAAATGACATAATGCAAGGTTAAGAGTACTTAAGTGTGTTTAGTCTACTTTTGACCATTTAAGTAGTCAAGACTACCTTTTCTTCTCTCATATTCAGCCATACCAGCCAAGCAATGCAGCCTACTCCCCTCCACACTTCCTAAATAACTACCATACCTTCAAACTTAAAGATACTTGAAATTGAAGGTAAAAGGAAGCCATTGGAAGCAAATTAGAGCTCTTGCTTGGGCGCTTCAAGGATCAAGCTTAAATTTTGGCCTACACATCTTGGAAAGGGTTCTCTTACTCTCATGGATTATTTAATGTTTTTTCAAGCATCCACGGAGCTAATGCTAAGCTTGGAAGAGAGGCATGAGCTTGATGAAATGAGCTTAGTGAGGGGAGTGCACTTATAGAAGGTTTTGTGACCTAGTGTGAACTGCACAGTGATGGCAGCAAATTGAAGGGTTTCTAGAGCCAAAGTTAGTTCTAGCCCGTGTTAAAACTCTCCTAAGACCAAGCTTAAGCTTCAATAGGGCTTCCATAGTGATTTACTTAAGTTTATTTCATGTTTTATGGACTATCTTATGGTTTATGTTGCTGGCGCATTTCATGTGTTTGTTGGTTGTGAATGGTTGCTGCATTTTGTTACTATATCTTGTACATATGAATTGTGGTTTTGGTTTTTAGTGTCTTTGGATGGAATTTTTAATGAGGGTCACATTTCCTTAAGAGTACAAGTGTTACCCTTACTGAGTTCCACAATGAATCTTACTCCCCTCAAATCTGCCCATTTCAGGTTCAGCAGAAATATCACATTCAAACTGAGTCTTCTAGTTTGAGTTTTGATCTAAAATTTTAGTTACTTAAATTTCCATATGTGTAGTTGTGATTTGGAAAGTTTGGTTATTTTAGGAGCACATTTGGTATTTTTAGTGATGGCGCTTATTGTGTTATCCAGCAGCTGTCCAGCATCCTATTTCTGTAGTCCATTTTGTCTTAGGCACTGCTGTAACTTAGGGTACATATTTAGATGATTTAATACCATTATATAGTTCATGTATGCATGTAGATGTATTGTATGTAAAATGAGACAAGTATGTGAAGATTTGAGTAATGTTTTGGCTATCTATGTGATGTGGTGCAAAGTTGCCTAAGTATGAATGATAGGCTGCTTACTTGTAAATTCTATTTTGTCTACGTATTGTTGTTAAATGAAAGAGCATGTATTTCCCACATGTATTGGACATATATGGAATAGCCTTGGAGGGCTTACCCCTTGTGAATGAAGTGTTTGCCTGGTTTAGAAAATTTGTATGCGAAAAATGGTCCAAAAGTGCCCAGATTTTAGACCATGCACCTAAAGTTTAATATCTTCCCGTGTGAAATGAATCATGGTATGAAATTTTGAAAAAATCTATAGCACATCTAGAGGGTGGACTAGGATTTGGAATTTCTAAATGTGGAGCGCTATACCCAAAGATATGATGTTTCAAAGTTTCTAGGTTATTGTTCCTTTGGTAAGAATTTTGTAACCAACTTAATAAATCCATAACTTGGTCCATAGGTGGGCTATTGATGTAAAACCAAATTCCTTGGTTTTCTTAATGAATCTACTTGACAATGAAGTAAATAAAATTGGGGTTACATGGCTAGATTAATAGATTTTGTTTTGAAGAATTTACAGGTGTAGTGGCTGGTCACTAGAACTTAAAAAGATTGCCTAATGTGTGGTAGCCAAGATTAAGACTTGTGCTAATGTTTTCCTTCCTTGCTGCTATGGTGTGCATAAAATGTGAATATGTGTGCAATGGTTGGACCAATATGCATGCATTTACATAGTGCCCAAGAGGGCCACTTGGGTGTGCACACTAAGGGTATAGTTCTAGTGGCCTATAGAACATACCAACCCTTGCAGTTTTAAATGCAAAATTTTTGTACGATAGTTGGACTACCTTAGAGTGGGTAATAGATGTTGGTATTAGACCATGGTTTACACAAGTCCTTAGGTTATAGTTGCATTGCAAGCTAGCTACATACGTGAACTCAGTGTGGTCAGCTGCTAGTGTTAAGTACCATGGAAATACTTATGATGTTTATATGTGCTCTATGCTGAATCAACAATGCAGGAAGTAATCATTGTTGCCACAAGGAGAGGGGAACCACGTTGAAGGCCTCCTACTAATTTTGTGCAGCAAAGAAATGTGCAGAATAAAAGGAATTAAGGCCAATAGGGGGCATTAAACCCTAATTTGCCATATGTTTGGTTAAAGCTTTAGAGGAACTTAGCTCTAATCAATGAAAACTTAGTAAGGCTGATTTAAGCAAAACATCAAGGAGTCCCAGTAGCATAAGCAAAAGTAGTTTAGGATCCACAGCAGCAACAAAAAGAGGAAGCTAAGAACACATCTAAACATGTTTCTTCTAGAAGAACCAGAAGCAGAAATGATGAAGTTTATAAGGTGTGAGATGAGGATAGGAGAAATCCAAGAGGCAAAAGAGTAAGATCTGAGATTGGTCTAGTGTACAAGACCAATCCCTTAGTCTATGGCCATTCCTCTACTAGAAATGAGATTAAGGAAGATCATGAGAGAAGGGGCAAGAGAAGGCATAAAGAGCATCACTATGCTGGTCTCACAAATCCAGGACATAGAGAGTAGAGGATCTAGAAGGCCTAGATGAGGTCAGACTACTGGAGAGGTTCCAATGACTAAGGCCTCCACAGTTTAATGGAAGAACAAGAGCAGAAAGAGTTGAGGAGTGGTTAATCTTCATAGAAAAGATGTTTGAGAGGATGTCACTCAGTTCCACCAAAAAGGTATCACCAGTTACTTACAACTTGGTAGGCAGTGCAGAGATGTGGTGAAAAAACACCAAACATAGGTATCCTGTCTAGAAGGGTAGAAGGCCTGGAAGAGATATTGAGATGAGCTGTCCATAATTCACTCAGCTGTTTTAGGAGCAGTACATTAGTGATGCCATCAAGGATATGAAGCAAGGTGAATTTGATGCTCCAAGCCAGGAGAACCTCAGTGTCCTAAAGTATGAGCACAAATTCCATCAGTTCATGAGGAATGCTACTAGCTATCATGGACTGGAGGAGTTAAAGGCCAAATGATTTATTAAAGGCCTAAGGCCAGACATCAGAAAGGCTATAAGAGCTTTTGGAGTAGTCACCTACTATGAAGCAATGCAGAAAGCTCTATTAGTAGAGTAAGAGGAGTATGAGACTAGGTACTTTCCTAGTGGACTAGGGGAAACTAGCTAGGTAGGAGGCAACCAAAAAAAGCCACCACATGGGAAGGTTGTTGTGAACAATTCCCACCTTGGTGGTGAAGGCAAGGTTAAGGGGAAGTCCTTTGGTCTAAGGTGCCCTAAGTGCAAAAATATTCGTGGAAAGAAACCTTGCTATTTTGATACTCAATCTTGCCTAAGGTGTGGTGCAATGGATAATTGGATCAA
The DNA here is from genome assembly GCA_039654915.1 of Aquilaria yunnanensis. Lineage (NCBI taxonomy): Eukaryota > Viridiplantae > Streptophyta > Magnoliopsida > Malvales > Thymelaeaceae > Aquilaria > Aquilaria yunnanensis. Next base: position 49,716,753 of record CM077594.1, on the reverse strand, counting down.
AGATTGCCCATATGTGCAAGTAAGAAGGCCAGAATACCAAGGTCTAGTGAGATCTATTGGAGCAGGATCGAGAAAGGCATCACCCAGGGAAGGACATTAGAGACCAATTCCTCCAATGTAAAGCCCTTTAGTGCAAAGAGCTGGCTGAGTGTTCTAAGTGGATAGGTCTAAGAGATCATACTAGGGAGCATCACTAAGAGGTAACATTTACATTAATGGCATGCCTGTTAGTGTTCTATTTGATACTGGTGCATTTGTGTCTATAGTGGACAAAATTTTTAGATGCCATAAAATTGCCTACTGAAATGATGCCTAGAATATCCTTAGTGAAAATGACAATTAGTCAATGTCTTTTCACTATTGACCTAACTAAGGATTGTGAGCTAGTAGTAGGAAAGACTAAGGTTATGACTAATCTATTAGTGTTGGACATGCCTAAGTATGATATAGTGATGGGTATGAATTGGCTTACTATGCATAACATAAGAATTGATTGTGATAAGAGAAAAATCACATCGCCTGATGGTGAAGAGCATGCAATAGTGAATTCTAGGGAATTAGTGTATGAAATGCATGGCATCAAACTAGAGGTATTAGATGAGATACCAATGGTTTTTTAGCATGATTATTGTTATGCATTAAATGAATAGCACTCTGACGAGGAAGTGGACAGAATACCTGTAGAGAGAGACTTTCTAAAAGTCTTTCCTAAAGACTTGCCAATTATTCCTCCAGTCTGGGAAATTGAGTTTGAGATGAAACCACAACTAGGAGCTAGTCCGATATCCATACCTCCTAGCAGAATGCCTATCACAAAGATAAATCAGCTCAAGAAATAACTTGATGAACTTCTTGAAAAAGGGTTCATAAGGCCAAGTGTTTCACCATGGGGAGCTCCAGTTCTCTTTGGGAAAAACAAGGATGGATCATTTAGACTATGCATTGACTGCAGGAAGCTCAATGCAGTGACTATCAAGAACAAGTATCCACTCCCTAGGATTGAGGATCTATTTGATAAACTCAATGGAGCTAAGAAATTCTCTAAGATAGATTTGAGATCTGGATACTTCTAGTTCAGAATAAAGGAAGCAGATATTCCTAAGAATGCATTCAAGACCAGATATGGGCATTATGAGCACATAGTAAAGCCATTTGGTTTGATTAATGCCCTAGTTGCTTTTATGGACCTGATGAACAGGGTGTTCAGATCACATTGGGACAAATTTGTGGCTATGTTCATTGATGACATCCTAGTGTATTCCTGTCACACCCCACACAGGCCTCAGTCTGTGCACTTTCAGTGCCATTCACCATACTACCTAGAAAGTTATTAAAACACTTGTGTTCTTAAGTGTTATGAATAAACAATTAATTTCAGCTAACTTTCTTTTGGATAGTTTTAAGTCTTATTTTCTTAAGCTGAGAGCCTAGGAGGTGCCCCAGGAGGCTTATAAGAAGTCCTGTGTACTTTACTTCCAGCTTAAGGCAAGGCCCAACCACTAACTTGCAACACAAGACAAGTCTGTATTCAGAAACTTGCAATACAAGCAAGGCATACACTTAGTTCTTTAAGTGTCTAGGATGTGTGCTCATCAAGTGTAGTACTCCATTGCATGACAACCAAGAACCCACATCTTTGCAAACATTGAAAACAAGGTTTCATGCTCATGTACATTCGGCCAAGTAAAGAGCACAAGAGGTTCATCACATAACAACTTGTCCATAATCACATAAACTTAACATAACTTGGCATATAAGCATCCAACATATGTACATCCAAAACCAAGTTCAACCGAGGCTACATATGTACACAAAATAGCCCTATACAAGCATAACCTACTTGGCAACCTACCAAGAATGCTACAAGTCCAACACTAGCCAAGTTTAAGCATTACAGGCCATCCTACCTAAGTCACCCAAGAAGAAACTTAAGTGTGCAATGTAAGAGCACACACTGAAGTACAAGCCCAATGACCATGTTCATGGTCATGAAAGTGAACACAACTATCAAAGCCATAGTCCACACATCCATCTCCCTCTCCTATACAAGTCCCACAGCCCACTCAAGCCTGCAAAACTTAGCACATAAGTTTCTGCATAGCATAAGACTTGTATACGTACTTAAACAAGCCAAGTTTCGGTTTGGCACATACCTCTAGCAAAATGTACTAACTTAGTACACAAGCAAGCAAATCAAGTACACTACTCAAGCTTAATTCCCTTTCATAAAAATTCAAACAATATGGGCATGACTTTTAGAACTTAGTAAGGTTCATTACAACTCATAATGAGTTTATTTAGTTAAGCCAAAAGCTTAACCTCCCATAAGCATAACTTAACCTACAAGAAAGACATGAAAACAAAGAAAACACAAGTCCAATATATATATACATATGATAACCGAGACACTATAGAAACATAAACACTATCTATATTAGGTTAGCACACACAAACACATCAAACAATGCACACAACACACCCACACCCCACGTTGATCTATCGGATGAAGCCACTAGCAAGTGTCGATGTACAATCTTGAAATCCAAGCTTCACCATTTCATTCACCAAACCACTAGAGCTCCGAATTCACTAGCAAGTTGGCCTAACTCACCTAGAATTCTAACACTTGCCATTAACTTGACTAGCTAGCCAAACCATAATGAACCCGAAAGTTCAACCATATGCCCATCTAGCAAACTAACATCACATAGAATAATTAACTATCATTTAGCTGCCATTAACTACTTGAACATGGAATTATACCAAGATATCAAGTACAACATGAACCTTACCTCAAATTCTTAAGCTTGAGCTTTTGGCCAACATTGAATCCTTCACTTCCAAACTTCAAATTTGAACTCAAGGTCGCCTAGTGCCGAGACTAAGTAATCCAAGCTTGATTTCCACTTCAAGCTCCAATTCAATATCAATTTAGCAAGGATCCGGCACCAAACTCGCCAAGAACACAATGAACTCAGCTTAGACTTGTAAAGATGGAGTTTGACCTGAAATCATGGCATTAACTTGAGTGGAGTCATGCATTAACTGGCAATAGGCCACATGGCCTTAATTTTGGACATAATGTCCTTCTCGGCCTCATATAAAATTGCATGACCTAAAGTTGCCTTTCCACTAGTATTAATGCCATAATTAGCACTTGAAAGAGTAATCAAAATGACCCTTAAGTTTTGTTTTTTGCCATAAGCCCCACAGCCATTTCTCTTGTGCAATTAGGACCTGAATGTTCTCAATTTTACACATTACATCACTATTCACTTTTTTAATCAAGTCCTTCATGTTTATTTTGCATTTTCATTGCATTCTTGGCTTGGGCCAAGTACTGAGGGATGGTCCTGACAACTGCTCCCTCCTTAAAGAATTTGGTCCTCCAAATTCTTCACCAATCTAGAGTATAACTTGATGCCCGGTGGCATCCTCATTGTATGACATGTTGGCTTGTAGGAGAGACTTCCGGTATGACAGTGCCTAAAACACTAAGAAGAACAAGGGTTAGGAGCTCCCCGGAATGTGTTTCCGGGGGAAGAGCCTTTGATGCCCAAGTCAGTGTTTGTGAGAGTAGTAGTACCAAGGAACAGAGGGTGAGGAAAGTAGCAAAAGTTATGTGTTTTTCTTACCAAGGTCCTTCCTAAGTATTTATAGGAAGGTGGAGGGAGGAGGCCGTTTGACACAGCCTGCTCAGATCATGACATGTGTTCGGTCAGATTTGATCCGTACCCTTAGAGATAGGTATCTCCAGTTGGCCGTAGGCCGTTCCAGCCAGAGGGTAGGGGCGTGTGCGAGGTCTCTCTATTAAAGGCTATTTAACCATTTTTTTCATATCTCCGCAAGATCCCTTCAGAGAATGAGACTCATTCGGGGTATAAAGCTCCTTCGAAATAGAAGGCCCCCTTCGGCTCAATATAGCCACTGAGGGCTATTAGGAGAGGCCCTTCGGCAGAGTGGGGCACCTTTGGAAGACGCTCTTCCTTGCCATGGATGGGGATATGCGTTCCTGAACTTCGCTATTCTGAAGGTGGTAGTAAATAGATTTTTTGAGGTCGGTTCTGCTACCTACCGAGGGTGGTTGTCGTTCACCGAGGTTGGTGCTAGGTCTTCTGCAAGGGTGGTTTTTGGCTAGGTGATCTAGAGATCTCGAGCATCATGGCCCCTCAATTATAAGGTGGTGTTCTTCTCGAACCCTCTTTACCAAGGTTGGTCACTCATGTTTCCCATGGGTGGTGCTTCTTAGGTCACTTTGGGAATTCTAGAAGGGTTAATAGCCCTTTCGCTATCACATGCCCCCCTCAGAAAGCCAAAGTTGTATCTTCCGTACTTGAGCTTTTGCAAGCATTTCGTGGAACTCTTTGTGGCAGGTGACAGTCATCTTAACAAGTATTAACTGAATTTTTGATCGGGGTTACCTTCTTCGGTGAGAGGGCGCTTCTTTAGTCCATGTTGACTCTTCAAGCCAAGGTAGTCCCATCATCATTTAAGCAGTACTTCCTCATTTTTGGATGAGCTTTTGATTTTCCCGAAGTTGTTACTTTGGACAGAAGTGCATATTCCACTTCTAAGTTTTTGTTGCCTCAGTGAATCATCACATCTTCTGATCGGATAGGCGCATCACTTCGGGCTAAGCTTGCATAGGTCTGCTAGCTGTCAGGAAGAGTGCCCTTGTTTCCCGCATTAGGTGACACGTGTCACCTGGTGACTGGCAAATAGTCGCGTCCATTACGTCAGTCATATATCTTCACCTTCAATGGATCATTATGGCAACGCTTCGCCTGCTTTCTTCAGCCTATATAAACCCTTCCTCCTCAGTTTCCTTTTGTCTCTTTCTTTTTTCGGCGGCGGTGCTAGCGGTGGAGTGATTTTCGGCAATGCTTGCGATGGTCTTCCGAAGTTCATACCCTGTTCCAAGCTAGGTAGGTCTCTTTTTCGAAGACATTCTTTAGTATTTTTTGCGTCTTCCCCATGATTTTTCTTTCACCTTCCCAAGGTTAGACTTCTCTTTCAGAATATGTCTACTCCCCAAGCTAAGACCTGTCCCATTCTTGAGAGCTGGGTTCCCTTCAACTCTTATCCAAGCTGTGCCACTTTGGACAAAGTTCAGAAGTGGTTAGCCAAATTCTTTTTTCCTTCTTATGCTGTCATTTGGCTACCTAGTCCAGGTATGCCTAATTATATGCCTCATTCGGATGAGGTTACCGACTTTCAGGCCCTGCCGAAGGCCGGACTTCGGTATCCTCCGTTAAAGATGGTTTGTGACTTTTGCTAGTTCCATGGCATAGCTGTGAACCAACTTCCTCTGAACTCCTATTCTTATTTCAATGCCTTCCTTTGCATGTGTGGGGTCTTTAAGATAGAGCCACACTTCATCTTCTTCATGCAATATTACAAACTCCACCCCGTCCTGAAGGGTGGCTTCTACTTCGTGCTTCGTCGGGGATCTGGGAGTAGGAAGTACACATTCACCTTTGGGACGAAGGACAGCTAGCGAGGGTGGCAGAAGAAGTTCTTCTTTCTGAAGGTCGATGAGCAGTGCAAGCATGTGCCGACCAAATGGGCTTTGGGGACTTTGGATATTGATGTAGTTGATCCCAACAAGCTGCTAACCTTAGAGTTCGAAGCCCAATTTGAGGAGTTCAACAATCGTATTCGGGCTGTCGCGGACTAGGATCCTGAGGTACCTCCACATTCCTTATACCCCTTTCCCATCAAATGAAATTTCATGATTGAAGAGGCCTTTCGGGAGCTGGGGGTGATCAAGGAACACATTACTGACCTGAATATGCCGAAGCCTCCTTTTGATAGGAAGAAGGTGTGGCTGGTAATGCTCCTTTGGGGCGAACTCATGTATCCAGTTCTTGAAGAGAGTAAGTTTCTTTCCAGATTTTTTCATATATCTCATTTTGTACTTACACTGATGTTCTTCTTTTTGTAGAGATGGGTGACAAGTCCGCTGCATTTTACAAGTCTCTTTTCCTCAGTCAGGCTGAGAAAGGGGAGCAGTAGAGAAAAAAGTCGACGCCAAAGAGGAAGAAGATGCTTGGGGGCCCATCTTTGGCCTCGAAGTCAAAGAAAGTCAAGCAGGACTCTCTTCCTCCTCCGCCTGAAGGCAATGTTGAGGAGCAGGATCAAACATTTGTTCACGACGGCCCCCCTTCAGAGCCGGCCATCTGCTCAACTCCCCTAAGTCCAAATACTACGGCGAAGACCTTGGGGACCTCGATTAGGGGACTTTCGGTCGAGGAGCTTGAGGAGCGCCGAAAGAGGAAAGGCAAGCACGTTCCTACCGACGTCCTCAATATCAGTACATTGAGGCAAAAAATGCAGAGCTTCCACCAGGTTTGTCCCTTAGTCATTCTTCTATGAGTTTGGGAATTTTTGGTATTTTAGACCTTATAGATGAATGGCTAAGGGATAACATGCTAATGGAACTTCAGCGTGATTTTGTAGAGGAGCAAGCACCTACTCAGTAGGTGGTGGAGCATGCTTGGAAGAGGGCCTTTCGGGATACCAAGATTCCAAAGGACAAGGTACCGAGGGAGCCTTTCTGGACTTTCACGGATGACATGGACTTGTTCTCCAAGGATAGCCAGAAAATGGCTCTTCAGATGGCGAAGGGCATCCTGAAAAACGCCACTTTCCAGTCCCTCGTGGAGGAGTGTCCAAATGAGGAGGTCCTCGCCACGAGGATGAGTGAACATGCTGCCCAAGTAAGCTTTTGAACCTTTTGGGACTTAGTGAAATTTCCTAAGTTTTTCCCCATTTCTAATCCTCATTCTGCCTTTCCTTTTGCAGCTCTTGGCATATAGTGGATACTTCAGAGCTTGGGCAGCTAAACAGTCTTCGGTCCGAGGTCGGTCCGAGGAGTCCTTGGCAAAGGCCAAAGAACTCTTTGCCAGTTCTATCGTAAAGTACGGCGAGCTTAATAAAATAGCCAAGGAAGAGATGGCCAACCTTTGAGAATAGTTTTTGAAGAGTCAAGAGGAGCTCATTCAAGACTTTTCGGTGAAGATGTCAAACCTCAGTTCGAAGGTGATATCTTTGACCTCGGCGAACGAGGCTTTCTAAAAGGAGAAGGACGATGCCGCTGCTGACCTTACAAAGGCATTAGCTCTTAACTCCAAACTTCATGCTGAGGTTGACAAGCTGAATAAGGAGAAGAAGAGAAGGAAGAAGTTGGAGAGGGAGGTCATGGTCCTTAATAATGAACTGGAGGACTTGCATGTGGGGAAGAATAAGTCTAACCAGGAAACTAAGTCCTCTTATCAAGACGGTTTTTGCCTGGCCTGTCACCAAGTTCTGTCTAAGTTTGCCGACCTCGACCTTCCCTTTCTGGTGGCCCTGGACATCCCTAAAGGACCATCTTGGGAGTGGTCGAGGATAGAGTTCCTTAATCTCCCAACTAATCCACCTTTGGGCCCAACAGTTGCTGCCGAAGAAGATGATGCCGAGGGTGAGGTAGCTGAAGATGCCGAGGAGCCAGCAGGTGTCCAGGACCCCGAATAGGCTTCCTTTTGGTTCTTTCCCTTGCAATTTTCTCCCTTTGTGCTTTGTAACAAAATTTCAATAAAACTTTTTTCTTCAAAATTTTGGTTAAGTTCCTTACTAAACTATCTTCAGAGTCGAAGGGTGTTGCGACCATGTTCGGCCATCATCCTTTGGAAAAAGACCATCTTCCATGAAACTTAACACATGTACAATTAGTTAAGTCCCTTTTTTGCCAACCACATTCAGTTAACATTTTTTGGAAAAAGTGACCCTTTGGACATATCCACATTCGGACCATTTCATCCTTGAAAATTTTTCTAAGTTCTTCACTTATGCACTTCAAGAAACAGCTACTTTTGGCTTTCCTCCTTCGGGTACGACCATGTTTGGTCACATGAAGTGTTCTCCTTCGGAAACCATGTTTGGTTGAAGGAAATATTCACCTTCGGATATAACCATCTTCGATTATGCCTCTTTGGTGTTTTTGTGAAATTTTCTTCTTGAAAATTTTTCTAAGTGTGCAAATTTACTGAGGCACTTTTATAAAATGACCATCTTTGGTTGTCATCCATCGGAGGCGACCATGTTCAGTTGCACATCTTCGGCTAAACTTAGCTTTTTGCGAAGTAGCTAAGTGTCTTTCTCAACCATGTTCGGTTGATATTGTTGAGCAAAAAACTGTCTATTTTCACAAATACTTCTTCGGCAGTGACCATGTTCAGTTTTCCACCTCGGAAGGGAGCATGTTTCATTTTCTCGCTCGGAGGCTAACATGTTTGGTCATTATGCCTTCAAAAAAAATGTATAATCTTGCACGTAGGCATTGTTGGGACAAACTTTGTTCAGTTTTTACACCATGTTCGGTCAGTCACCCTCGGTGAGAATTGTACATTTTTCCTTAGAAAAAATTTCTAAGTATAGAATTTTTTCAAGGCATCTGAATGCCAAGTTTTTTTCAATTCTCCACCTTCGGTGTCACCGAGCTTGTAGACTCCTGGCCGAACCTCATTGACGACCAAATAAGGTCCATCCCAGTTTGCTCGAAGTACTCCGTGATATGGTCTTCGGGCTTCAAATTTAGCTTTTTGGGGGACGAGGTCCTCCTTCTTGACTCCTTTTTGCTTGACGTGCAGGTTGGTAATGACGAGTACTCTCTACTCGAAAGCTTTTCTTCTGAGCACTACCATCTTTCTGTGCTTGTGAATGAGGTCCAACTTGGTTCTTAAACTGAAGTTGTTCCTTTCTTCGTCGAACACTTGTATCCTGACCGATGGTTGTACGACCTCGACAGGGATAATGGCATCTACGCCGAAGATGAATGAGAAGGGCGTCTCACCTGTGGCTCTTCTAGGGTTTGTTCGATCGGTCCATAGGACACTCGAAAGCTCTCCTGGCCATCTTCCCTTTGCTTCCTTCAACCTTTTCTTCAGGCCATCCTTTATTGTTCTGTTGGACACTTTAACTTACCCATTGCTTCGAGGTTGGGCCACCGGGGTGAAGTTCAACTTTGTCCCGAGGTTGACTATGATTTCCTAGAAACCTTTATCGGTAAATTCGGAACTATTATCAGCTACTGTCACCCTCGGTATGCCGAATCTACATATGATGTTCTTCTAGACAAATCTTTGTATGTCCTTCGCCGAGATTGCCACTAAAGGCTCTGCCTTGATCCACTTGGTGAAATAATCTACTGTGACTACGTAGAACTTCATTCCTCCGGGAGCTGTTGGGAGAGAGCCAATGAGGTCTATACCCCGTACGGTGAAAGGGCAAGGGTAGTTTGCCAAAGTTATCATTTCTGAGGGTAATCTTTGCATAGGTACGTGTCTTTGACATTTGTCACATTTCTGGATGAACTGCCTTGCATCCTTCCTCAAGGTGGGCCAAAAATATCCTTGTCGAAGCAGTATTCTGACCAGGGTGTCAATTCCTATGTGAGAACCGCAAGCCCCCTGATGGACTTCTTTCAAGACAGCTTCAATGTCCTCTTTGCTGACACACCTCTGTAATGAACTTGTGTACCCTTGTCAGCACAATTCCTGTTACCCACTCTAGGGTAGTCCAGTTGTGGTGCCAAAATTGTGCATTTAGACTCCTAGGATTGGTAATGTTCTATAGGCCATTAGAACACTACCCTTAGTGTGCATACCCAAGTGGCCCTCTTGGGGACTATGTAAACACATGCATATTGGTCCAACCATCACACGCATATTCAAATTTCATGCACACCATGGCAGCAAAGAAGGAAAACACTAGCACAAGTCTTAATCTTGGCTACCACACATTAGGCAATCTTGTTAAGTTCTAGTGTCCAGCCACTGCACCTATAACTTCCACTAACAAACTGTATCATTCTAGCCATGTACCCCCTATTTTATTTGCTCCATTATCAACTAGAGAATTAGAGCAAACCAAGGAATTTTTTTTACATCAATAACCTACCTATGGACCAAGTTATGGATTTTTGAAGTTGGTTACAAAATTCTGACCAAAAAAACAGTAATTTAGCTAACATTGCAACGTAATATCTTTTGATACAGGGCTCCAAATTTAGAAATTCCAAATTCCAATTTGACCTCTAGATGTTCTTTAGACGTGGTCAAACTTTCATACCAAGATTACTTCTAGAAAAGGAGATATAGAACTTTATGTCCATAGTCAAAATTCTGGTCACTTTATGACCATTTTGCCCATACAAAATTTCATAAGTGTGCAAACAGTTAATTCACAATGGGGAAACCCTCTGATGCGAACCCCGATGGTATAAAGACCATGAAACTCGCCCAAGATGTTTTTCAAGCTCCACAAGACATCAAAGAGACTAGGTTTAAAACCCCCACCCCTAATCAACCTGTGATTAGAAACGAGAAGTATAGAACTCCAAGAACACAAGCACACTTGTGCACCAAGGCAGTCCACAAAGAACCAAAGAGAAAACCTCTCCAAAGAGCAATATTATTTCGAAATTTTTATGTTTGTTTACATCCAGAATATGTGCCTTTATATAGGCCTAAACTAGGGTTAAAAGCTGGGAAAAATTCGCAGCCTAAATCCCTTAGGAATCCTAGATACAAAGACATTGGAAATCTTAGTCAAATTAGGACTCTAATTCCTAGTTTGAACAAGTTTAATGAATGCAGCGTATGCCACTTGTCCAAAATGATTTAAAACTATTCCATAGCCTAAATAACTTCCTAAATAATGTATCTAAATAGGATTTGAACGAAAATAAACTATAAATACAAGATTGGCCATGAAAACCCCAAAATAGTCTTCTCGGGTGGTTCCTGCTTGTGTCTTCAATTTCAAGCTGAAATTCGAACTTCATGCAGCCATGATTTCTCAAAATGTAAAACATGAAAGTTTTAGATCTCTTTCTTAGCTTCGAAAATACACTTGAATCACACAAAATGGACTTCTGAATCGAAAGATATTCCCAAAATACTGCAACTGCTTATGAACCAACGATAACTCGTAAATCGCAACTTTGAAGCTAAATTGGACCTCCTTATCGTGCAAACTGGGTTTCATGGTCTTCATATGATTTGTAGCTCTAGATGTTATATTTCCAATGAATCAAGAATCACTCAATTATGATCTGTTTGGCTCAATATATGATTTTTCCACCAGAACATCACCAATCTGTCAACATCCAAGCTTGAAGTGCACTAGTGAGTTCCTTAGCCTTTTTCCTTGTCAATGGTCCACTAGAAACCTTCAGTGGATCCTTGCCTTCCTTGGTTGTGCCTTCTTTGATCGTATCAGCTCCCCCTCCTTAGAAGGATTCGTCCTCAAATCAAAACCTACACTAGAAAAGGGAATTGAATCAATAACAATGAAATAATCAACACATAAGCACTTACCTTTCACATAAGCACCAATAGCATGGAATGCTTGTGTATGGAGCTTTAATCTTATGAAAAACCTGAACCAATATCCAAATACAATGATACCTCCTGGATCAAAGACAAAGATTGAAACAATTAGCACAAAAAATCTGAATGTTTGCACAATTTTCATCTTAACTCTAGGCATCACTTTCATTGCCTTTACCATCTCAAAAACATTATTCTCACAACAAGTAAAAGTGTAGGAATAATTTACCTTAGGGATGCTGTATGCACTAAAAACAAATAGACCTAAACTCACACAAGTGTTATGGTTATGAAAAGCACAAGTTATGCATGTCAAGACAATAGTTTGCATCGGCCATTCAAGCAAACAAGAATTGAACACAATGTGGCCTAAACTAATAACAAAACAAGGATGCACGAATTTCACAAAAATCCTAAGCATTTTAAATGAAACAGGATTGGAGTAGATAGGATTAAGTGAAACCAATTCAATAGCAAACTTATTTTTGCATGTATATGCACAACAATGGATGAAATTTGTGAATGGGATGTGACATAAAACAAAGGACTCAACATACCTCCTTAAAATGCTGAATTTAAAACCAGAATTTTCACTCAAAATAAAACCTTTCAAGTTCGGACATAAAGCAAAAAGATTAATGTTCAAAAGTATGTGTAATGCATGTGTCAAGCTAAAGAAATGCTTGCTGGAAATTAAAGATTGACTCACAAAAATGGGCGGAATATAAATGTGAATCAAAGAAGTATGTAATGCATGTGTAACAACCAATTTATGCATGAAAAATTCCAAAGAAGCAGGTTTAACTTGAGGCAAAACAAAACAATGTGAGATGGATGTAAAACTAACAAATTCAAAAACAAAAGAAACCAAAACAGATTTTTCTTTAGAGAAACTCATGGAATTCAAAAGATGATTTGACAAAACCAAAGAATTAGAAAGCTTAAAACCATATTTTGTCAAATTTTCATGCTTACTTCCTTCTCTTAATCTAGTTTCATGAAAAGCATTCTTCAAAATAACATTGCAAGCAAACACACATTGTTTGAGATTTTCATGCAAAACCACATCAAATCTAGGTGTTAGGAAGAAATACATTACAGTGGTTGGACTTAGTCTGCAAGTATCTTCCTTTGGTGTAGGAACCATAAAATTTCCACCTTTGCACTTAATGGCTTCGGTTGGAGTTGCATTAATTTCATCCCCTTGAAACATAGGATAAGAAACAATGTTAGGCAAATTTTTGTATATGAAATCACTTAGGCTTACCTTAACTTGTTCCTTCTCAACCTCCTTTTTTGTTTTAATGCATGGGACATGGCTTGGAATATTAGGGACACCAACTTCTTTAATGGGCAGCAACTCACTTGATTCTTGTAGCTCATCTCCACTTAATTCCTGAAAAGAAGACAACACAACACTAGAAAAAGACTTTGTTATGTTAGATGAAAGTATGGCGTCTTTGTAGGTCTTTCTCTCTTCACTCAGCTTGGGTTCATTGCACTCTTGTCTTCTCTCAACTTCGCACCGAATTTCTTCTCTCAGGAACTCTCTACTCTTCTTCCCCTCATGTTCACTCTTCTCACTTAATCTCTCGGTTGTTCTCTCAACTTTCCCCTCATCACTCTTGCCCTCAACTTTCCCCTCTTTTTCTTTTTTCTCAACCTCACTTTGAAGTTTTCTTTGATCCTCCAAAACTTGTTGTGGTGAAAGTGGAACAAGCATGATTGACTTTTCTTGTTGCGGCCGAGACAAGTCTCCTTTTGTGGCCTCCATGTTTGGCTTGGGCACTTCTCTCACATCTTTGGTCCATGCTCCTCTCCATGTGGAAATTCCTCCTTGACACATCTTGGGTGCCTTTGCTCTCTTGATGCTCCTCTCGGCCTTAATGGCATGATGAAGCAAATCCTCCATGTTGACATATGGCACCATCTCCACTTCGTTGGCAATCTCAAGATTGAGACCATTAATGAATCTAGCAATGGTGGTCTCCTCATCCTCCATGATGTTGGCTCGGGTCAAGGTCCTCTCCAAGTCTTTATGGTAGTCCTCCACACTCCTTTGGCCTTGCACTAGCTTTTGAAGCTTTAAGCGTTGATCTCTATAGTAGGAGCTAGGCACAAATCTCCTCCTCATTAAGGCTTTAAGGGCTCTCCATGTATGTATGGGCTCCTCCTCATTCCTTCTCCTAGAAGTGACATCCTGTTCCACCATACAAGAGCATAATTAGTGAACTTTATGGTAGCCAATTTAACCTTCTCTTTCTCGGAGTAATGATGGCAATCAAACACCATCTCAATCTTTTGTTCCCACTCCCAATATGCATCGGGATCACTCCTCCCTTGGAAGGATGGAATGGTAAAGTTGATGGAGTTAAGGTTATGATCTTCTCTTGGCTCCCCCCTCCTTGGAAGCCCATGGTCATGCCAATGCCCTTCTTCCTTCTCGGGTTCTTCTCTCGTTAGGCCTCTCCTTGGTTGCAAGATGGGATTTGGTCTCCTTGGCAACCTCAAATCAACGTCCTCAATCCTCCCCACAAGTCTATTGAGAGTTTCTTGAAATTCTCCCATGGTAGGCTCCTCATTGTGTCTCACCTTCGTCCTCCTATCCTCCTGGCCCTCCATACTCCTGAAAATAACAAAGATCCTCACAAACACTCACCTCACGTGTTTCACTCAGAAGATGAACACTCAAACACTCAATTTGTTAGTGAGATATTGCTATTCAAAGAGTTCTCAAAAGTTCTAAGAAAACTATCCTCAAAGCACACAAGAAAACTTGAATTCTTGAAGAACTATTTTGACTCCAAAAGAGGTGGGCTAAACAAGCTTTAAAAGACTCTAGGAAGCTCTTGCAATTGATGATCACAAGAACCACAAAGAAAGTTTTTTGCCTTAAAAACAATGGGATAGGTTTTGGGGCGCAAAACTTTCAACACTTTGAGAAAACTTCTTTTTTTTGCAAGCTCTTTTCTTTTCTTTTCTTTGCTCTTTCTTTTTCTTTTCTTTTCCTTCCTTTTTTTTTCCTCCTTTTTTTTTTTTTTTTGCTTGCTGTTTTGATGCTAACCAAACGTTCTCCTTGAAACTCCTTGCTGCCAAAGACAAAAAGTTAGAATTCTTTTCCACCAAGACAAGAAAACTAGTGAAATTGGCACAATTTGAAGCAACTTTTTGATACCGAAAATTCATGAACTTGGATCCTTCTTTTTTTGAAGTTTTCTGGACTCTAAGATGCTGGAAACAATGAAAACAAAAGAGATTAATATGGCTGGACACGAAACAGAAAGATAAGAATTAGACAAGAACAAACGATTTGAAACCGAGAATACTAGGTGACACGGATTGACTTCTTTTTGTTGTTTTTGTGATTTTTGGACTTGAACAAGGATGGAACAAAAAGGACAGACCTGAAACAAGAAGAAAATAGATTAAAACAGAGAATTAAAGCACGAAATTACTGGAAAAAATTGAAGGAAAACGAAGAGAAACAAGAACACAAAGATATGTCCTTCAATGGAACTTGTGGCTCTGATACCAACTGATGCGAACCCCGATGGTATAAAGACCATGAAACTTGCCCAAGATGTTTTTCAAGCTACACAAGACATCAAAGAGACTAGGTTTAAAACCCCCACCCCTAATCAACCTGTGATTAGAAACGAGAAGTATAGAACTCCAAGAACACAAGCACACTTGTGCACCAAGGCAGTCCACAAAGAACCAAAGAGAAAACCTCTCCAAAGAGCAATATTATTTCGAAATTTTTATGTATGTTTACATCCAGAATATGTGCCTTTATATAGGCCTAAACTAGGGTCAAAATCTGGGAAAAATTCGCAGCCTAAATCCCTTAGGAATCCTAGATACAAAGACATAGGAAATCTTAGTCAAATTAGGACTCTAATTCCTAGTTTGAACAAGTTTAATGAATGCAGCGTATGCCACTTGTCCAAAACGATTTAAAACTATTCCATAGCCTAAATAACTTCCTAAATAATGTATCTAAATATGATTTGAACGAAAATAAACTATAAATACAAGATTGGCCATGAAAACCCCAAAATAGTCTTCTCGGGTGGTTCCTGCTTGTGTCTTCAACTTCAATCTGAAATTCGAATTTCATGCAGCCATGATTTCTCAAAATGTAAAACATGAAAGTTGTAGATATATTTCTTAGCTTCGAAAATACACTTGAATCACACAAAATGGACTTCTGAATCGAAAGATATTCCCAAAATACTGCAACTGCTTATGAACCAGCGATAACTCGTAAATCGCAACTTTGAAGCTAAATTGGACCTCCTTATCGTGCAAACTAGGTTTCATGGTCTTGATATGATTTGTAGCTCTAGATGTTATCTTTCCAATGAATCAAGAATCACTCAATTATGATCTGTTTGGCTCAATATATGATTTTTCCACCAGAACATCGCCAATCTGTCAACATCCAAGCTTGAAGTGCACTAGTGAGCTCCTTAGCCTTTTTCCTTGTCAATGGTCCACTAGAAACCTTCAGTGGGTCCTTGCCTTCCTTGGTTGTGCCTTCTTTGATCGTATCACCCTCCAAAGCTATCCATTTTATGTCCATTAGACATTAGAATTACATTCCCTTATGTTTAACAACTTTATGTTGCCAAAACATAATTTACAAGTAAGCAGCCCATCATTGACACTTAGGCAGCTTTGCACCACATCACTTACTAGCCAAAACATTACCCAAATGTTCACATACTTGTCTCATTTTACATACACTGCATGTAAATACATAGATTCACTACAATATGATCTTAACTCAGCTAAATATGCACACTAGGTTACAGGAGTGCCTGAGACACAATGGACCCCAAAAATAGGATGTTGGACAGCTGCTACGCAACACAATAAGTACCACACCAAAAATACCAAATGTGCTCCTAAAACCACCAAAATTTCCAGATCATAACTAGACACATGGAAGTTCATGTACCTACAATTTTAGATCAAAATGAAAACCAAAAAGGTTAGTTTGAATGTGATCTTTCTGCTAGACCCGAAATGACAGAATTGAGGGGAGTAAGTTTCATTGAGAAACTTAGTAAGGGTAACACTTGGATTCAATAGGCAATGTGATCATCATTAAAACCTGAATCCAAAGAAACTAAAACACAAAAAACACAATGCATATATACGAGATCTAGCAACCAAATGCAGCAGCCATTCACAACCAACAAACACTTGAAATGCAGCAGCAACAATAACCATACATTAGTCTATAACACATGCAATAAACTTAAATAAATCACTATGCCAGCCCTCCTCAAGCTAATGGTTGGCCCTAGGAGGATTTTAATAGTAGTTAGTACTAACATTGGGCTTTAGAAACCCTTCTTTCTTGCTGCCATCTTTAGCATGGTAACACTAAGGCCGAAACCTTGCCGTGCTTTTTTCCCCTTAACCCATACTTGGTTCCTTGATCTTTTTGCTCTCATCCAAGCATGCTCTTAGCTTCATGGATGTTTGGAAATATAGTAAACAATCCAAGAAACTTTAGAAAACTCTTATTTCACTGCCATCTTTGTGCACTTCATACTAGGTGACAAAACCTTCAATAAGTGCACTCCCCTCACTAAGCTTGGTTCATCAAGCTCATGCCTCTCTTCCAAGGTTAGCCCTATCTCCATGTGTTAGGTTTTAGGAGCCAAACAGCACAGCAGAATTTAACCGAAACCCTCCTGGATCCAAGTGAAACGAGGTAAATTGGGTGTTTGAAAATTTTCGTACCTAATTTTCGGTGGAGATCTCTCACTCAACTGTAGAGTCGAATCATAAAACCTGAATAGTTGATGTGTTCAGGCTCTCTATGGTATCCAAATGGGACCCTCAAGATCACCACACTTCCACCACGTCCCGGCAGATGCATTTCTCTTGCGCTCGCAGTGCTAGCTTGCGTCCTCCAAGGAATTGCAAGAGAAGAGTGCGGCTGTCCTTTTGCGAGGCTAGGGCAAAGAGACTTGCAAATTTCTCACTAAAAGTTGTATTTATAGTGAGACTCAACTTCCAAGCCTAATGGGTTTCAAAGCCCTAATCCAATTAGGCTTTATTTTCAGGCTTAATAATGGCTTAACTATTGGGCTCATTATTAATACGAAATTATTGTGAAACCAAAACCCAAATTATTAGCCCATGCACTCTAATGATCCAAATAGCTCTATGTGTGTGACCCAATAGGCTCTTACCACGTTAGCAATGATCATAAATCACATTTATTATCATAAGCAATGAGCGGTGTCTAGCAATACATCATTGCTACCAAGTGACAAGATTGTCGGTGATTCGACTAAACCTTTATGATCATTACCGATATATGCCATTGTCCTTTTGTCCAAGATATGTCATCGTCGGAATCATGGACTTCCTCCACTTCAGTAAGGACGTGTTTGCCATTGCTTCCTCTTCGCTCCTCGAGCTCCTCGGCAAAAGGCCCCCCTGCCGAAGTGCCCAGGATATCCGCCAAAGTGATAGGACTCCAGGGAGTGGAGCTGACGGCCAGCTCCGATGGCGGGTCGGCGTGGACCAAAGGCTAGTCCCCGACCTCTTCAACATCTTCTGGAGGGGAGGGGGAAGAGGGTCCTTCTTTGCTTTCTTAGCCGAGGATGGCCCCCCTCCAGATGCCTTCCGCCTCTTCCGGGCAGCCTTCTTCTTCTGTTCACCCTTCTTGGCCTGACCAAGGAAGAGGGACTTGTAGAAGGAGCTGATTGATCACCCATCTCTAAAAAAGGAAGGAAATATCAGTGTTAGTCCAAAGGGATACTTATACCAAAAATTTGGGAAGCAACTTACTCTCAACAAGGGCTTTATAAGTGCTCTTTCCGAAGGAGCATCACCAGCCATGACTTCTTCCCATTGATGGCAGGAGATGGCATGCCGAGATCGGTTTTGTTCTCCTTGAGCACCCCTAGCTCCTGAAGAACTTCTTCGGTCATGAGATCCCACCTGATGGGGAAAGGATACAAGGAGCGTGGTGGGACCTTCACATCCTCATCGGCGACAGCTCGAATACGGCTGTCGAAATCCTCAAACCTCGCTACTAACTCAGGAGTTAGCAACTTCTTGGGATCAATAACATCCGTCTCCAGCGTCCCCCAGGCCCACCTAGTTGGCACGTGCGACCATGCCTCTGCCACCATCAGGAAGAAGAACTTCCTTTGCCACTCTCACGAACTATCCTTGGTGTTAAAGGTGAACATGTATTTTTTGCTCCCAGATCCCTGGGGTAGCATGAAATAGAAGCCACCCTTTCGGGACCGGATAAAGCTTATAATACTACATGAAGATGATGAAGTGGGGTTCTATCTTGAAAGCCCCACATATGCAAAGAAATGCATTAAAGTAAGAATAGGAGTTGGGAGGAAGCTGATTCACGGCTATGCCATGGAATTGGCAAAAGTCGCAAATCATCTTCGGCGAAGGGAACCGAAGTCCGGCCTTAAGTTGGGCTCAAAAAATAGTAACCTCGTCCGATCTATTCATGAAGCTGAACAGGCTAGGACGGGGTAGCTGGATAACGGCATAAGAAGGAACAAACAATTTAGTTCTCTACTTCATTAACTTCTCCGAAGTGGTACAACATGGATGAGACATGAGAGGAAGCCAGCTCTTGGGAATAGTTTGCACGGACATGATTGGGACAGGGGAAGACATGTTTAGTAAAAAGAAACGGCTTTGGGAAAGAATGTCAAGGGACTTCAAAAATAAGAAAACAACTTTGGACTCAAGAAAAAATGGAAACGGAAGAAATCGAGGGACCTTTGGGAGGGAAACCCACACAAACATTTGCCGAAGTCGGGATTAGTAGACACTGTCATAAAAGGTAGCCGAAAATCGCTTCGCCACTTGCACCGCCGCAAAAGAGAAAGAAGAGCTTGAGAGCATATGAGAGCAGCACAGAAGCAAAGGAAAGCAAATGAGGGCCATGAGGGGAAGGAAGGTTTATATAGACCGAAGTGGGGTAACTGAATCGTCACCATAACTATCCGGCGAAGGCAAATCGTCGCCATAATTACCCCTCGAAGGTGAAAGGACGCTGTCACACCTCACACAGGCCCTGGCCCAATCATATCTATAATATAAACACCCAACTAAAAGTTTAGTCACCTTTGGCCAATTTTTTCCCCATTCGGGTACTTCGGCCTGGGACAAGTTCTATATCTTCTGTTTCTATTTTCTTGGGGTCTTTTGTTTCTTCTTTCTTTGCCTCCTCTGCGAGCACGGCATTTGCTTCTGTAGTGCATGCACGACTTTTTGCTAGGGCCTTCCTTGCTTTGACAAACACCTTTCTCACTTCCCCTTGGTTGATGAAGATCTCAGCATCTCCATCCTTTGTTTCCATCCTTTGTTGCAAAGGTGACAATCAAGTATTTCACATCTGGGCAAATGTGGAGGTTTCCTTACGTCTATCTCCCAAGGATGGAATTATATGATGAAAGGACGTCTATGACGATGAACCTTGTCATTGTGGAAGCAAAAAGCTCATCTTTGCTCTGTAGTGATGTTCCCCATAGCATTAGAAGGAGGTCAATCCATCCGAGGACGGGGAGTTCGGACGGACCCTCTCTGAATGTAAAGGAGGCGATAAGCTTGAGATCGCCCTTTGGGATACACAAATTCGGCAACAGATGAGAGAATAAGATGTCAGCGTTAGAACCGTCGTCGAGGAGTACTCTTTTGACAACCCAACTCCCTATCCTTGAAATGACTAGAAGTGGGTCGTCATGAGGGAATACTATGGTAGACCCATCTTTCCGAACAAACTTTTATGAAGGGTTACCGTATTCCATCACCGAGATCTTCTTGGCTTTTCTTTTTCTTTCTGCCGAGGGTAGTCCAGTGGTGATTGTCTAGATTACTCCGGCTGGAGGCGGCGGATGTCTTCTGGGACTTCGGTTCTGGGCCCTGTCGGAGTCATATTCCTCATCATCTCCTTTCCTTTCCTCTTCCCTCCTTCCCTTTGGGGATGCCATCCGCAAGTAGCACCGAAGTTGGCCCTGCTTTATTAGAGACTCGATGTACTTCCTCAGCGGGAAGCAGTCCTCAGTGTCATGCCCATGATCCCGATGAAATTGGAAAAACTTCTCCATATTTTTCTTGTTTTCGGAAGTCATTGCTTTCGAACGCTGGATCGGGTTTCCTTGCCTTTCCATGGCCAGCAGTATGTTTGTTCTGGAGGTCTTTAGGGGAGTAAATCACATAGGTCTTTTCCCCTTCTGCTTCTGAGTCTTTCCCCCGCCCTCGACTGGATACCGGGATTGGTGGCTTTTATTGGTGTTGTGCCCAAAAGCCAATCATGAGATGATTGTTTTTTTTTTTTGCACATTGAGTCATGATATTTTATTAAGGCATTAATCCAACAATTATGTTTGTTGTTCTATTTCTACGTAACGTAATAACAGTAATTGTAACCCTAGAATAATGATATTTTCAAACGTCCCTGGTCTAGTATTATTGTGGAACGGGTTGCAATAATACATAATAACTAGCATATGTGGACACTAATATGAGATATGTAGTCTACATATGGGTACAAGTTGGAGAACTTGTGTACTGGACCGACCCACCATGAGAACACTACATGGATCGTTATATGAGCGTCAGAAGTGATTCTCATAGTGATCATGGTATATGTAGTCCTTCACCCTAAGATCATCAAGGTTCCCTACATGTGAGTCACATACTTTAATACTTTCCTTTGTTGCTCATATCTGAGTGAACTTGAAGGAGGTCATTGGGCATGTCACATATCATGCGGAGGGATTTGTATGATCAAGAGGGGATTTTTCCCTCCTATGTAACAGGAATGATATCTTTGGGCTCCTTGATAAAGTAAGACTTAGAAAAATGCATGGCGATGCTCGGATGAGTTGATATATGATATCAATGTCATCAGTTTAAGTTGGTCTACTCGGTAATCAAAAAACCAAAGTTTGAGCTATACGAGAGTGACACATTCCATGTCTTGTGCTTAGGCTTGATATCTTGGACAAAGGGACAGTGGCATATATATGTGATGATCATAAAGGTTTAGTCGAATCACTGACAATCTTGTCACTTGCGTAGCAATGATGTGTTGCTAGACACCACTCATTGCTTATGATCATAAATGTGATTTATGATCATTGTCAACGTGGCAAGAGCCTATTGGGTCGCACACATAGAGCTATTTGGATCATTAGAGTGCATGGGCTAATAATTTGGGTTGTATTTTCACAATAATTTCATATTAATAATTTGCCCAATAGTTGAGCCATTATTAAGCCCGAAATTAACCCTAATTGGATTAGGGCTTTGAAACCCATTAGGCTTGTGATGCCCAGGGGCTTCATCGTTGGTAGTCATGGTGACTAATGGAGGGACTCCCGGAGAGGAAGAACGCCTGGTGTCCGGTTTACCCAAGGGAGAGTGCCTGAGATGTTCAGAAAAAGTGGGTTAGGAGGTCCCCGGGGTGTTGTTTCGGGGAGGAGCCTCCGACACCCAAGTTAGGGGTGCTGAGAGAAGGCGGAGGAAATAGCATTAAGGGGTTCAGTGAACTCACCTGGTCGTATTTTCTCAGAGTGAGGAGTCAGGATATTTGCCAACCGTTTGCCAGGGTGTACTCCCTGGTATTTATAAAGGTGTCCAGCCCCTTCAGATCGTGACACGTGTTCGGTCGGATGTTCTCTGAATGTCTGGGCGTAGAGGACAAGTAGCTAGTGGCAGGCTTCCTTGAGCCTTGAGCTGAGACGGGCCATGATGTGACTTTGATGGCGTCGACGTGTCAAAGCGCCGTTTGAGGCGGCTTGTGACGTCTATGGGCGACATGTCAGAGGCTTCCTTAAATGCTCCTGCCGTACTCCCGAGGTCCCTAGGTGAGGTCGTCCTCTAGTACGGACCGTGCCACTTCGGGAAACATGCCCCCAGTTCGTGGGTTCCCAGATTCAGGGAGCTCCGCCTTTGGGAAGATCATGTTTGGCCCACACTAGCTGGTGAAACTCTTTCGAAGGCGGTCCGTCTACTACCTCGGGGGGGCAAATAGTATCCTCAAGTTCCCTGGCGTGCCGAGCTCGGGCTCTTTGGCTTGTCTCCGAGGTGTGTGATCCCACCCTTTTCCGGGTAGCGACAGATCTCCTGGCCATTCTGGTGGCAGGGAGTTCGGCCAGGTGGAGGCGATAGTCCTTCGGCTATCACATGCCCCAGTTTGGAAAGCCGAAGTGACGACTTCGGTTTTGTTTCCTTTCCGAGGATGTTCTTTGGGAGTCTATAGAGAGTAACACCTGTGTCGAAGGTACACCTCTTGCCCAAAGGTGTGGGCTGCTCGGCCTTGGCCTGTTTTTTGGTGTCTCCGAGGCAAAGCCTGTGCCGAAGATACACCTCTTGCCCGAAGGTATGGGCTGTTCGGCCATAGCCCGTCTTTTGGTATCTTCGAGGCAATCCTGCTTCTTTGCTTTTGCAGGTCTGTGCAGCGTCGCGTCTGATGGCCAGGCGCGTCAGTCTGAGCGACGCATTTCAGTTGTTTAGGGATGTCAGAAGACGTGTCCCCTATTTTGGCGCGGCGGTTGACACATGGCACACTGTCATTGGAGGAGAGTCGCGTTGTTTACAGAGAGCACGTCTTTTCAGGTGTAGAGTGCAGTTACGGCGATGATTCGCCTTCAAAGGGCACTTATGACGTCGTTTCGGTTACCCACCTTTGGCCTATAGATAGCCTATTCCGTCATAAGCCCCTTTTGCTTTTGCTTCTGCTCTTTCCCTGCTTGCCCTTTTCTCTGCGCTTTCTCTTGCTTTTGCGGCGGAGCTGTTTTAACAGAGCTTTTTCCGGCAACCTTTTACGACGGTGACCTCCGATTTTGGCAAGTCTTTTGGTGGGTTTTTTCTTTCCAGAGTCTTTTGATACCTCTATTTTTTCGAGTTTTTACCGGAAGTTGTTTTCTTGCCTTTTTCCGAACTCATTTTTCTGTCCAAAATGCCTATCCTTGAGAGCTGGCAGCCTCTTTTATCTCATCCTTGTTGCACCACCCCTAAAAAATTGGAGAGGTGGAGGAAGAGGTTCTTTCTTCCCTCTTACGCCATTACCCGGCTGCCACGATCTGACCACTATGCTTTTTCAAACCATAGTAACGAGGTTACCGTTTTCTGAGCCCAGTTGAAGGCCGGACTTCGGTATCCTCCCCCGAAGATGGTTTGCGAGTTCTGCCAATTTCATGGCATTGCTATGAATCAGCTTCCCCCGAACTCGTACTGCTATTTTAACGCCTTCCTCTGTATGTGTGGCGTCTTTGGGATAAAACCCCAATTTGTAATTTTCATGCAGTACTACAAGCTCTTCGTGGTCCCGAAGGGTGGCTTCTATTTCATGCTACCTCAGGGATCCGGGAGCAAAAAATTCATGTTCACTTTTGCCACTAAGGACAGTTGGCGAGGGTGGCAACAGAAATTCTTCTTCCTGAAGATAGATGAGGCCTGGTCATATGTTCCGACCAAATGGGCTCGGGGAAAGCTGGATGTGGACGTCGTTGATCCGAGGATACTGCTGACTCCAGAGTTGGCTCCCGTGTTCGAGGACTTCAACGGACGTAGTCGCGCTGTCTCCGACTGGGCTCCCGAGGTCGCTCCACGCTCCCTGTACCCCTTCCCCATTAACTGGAGGTTGATGACCGAAGAGGTCCTTCGGGAGTTAGGGGTGGTCAAGGAGCATGAGACTGACCTCGAGATGCCAGCTCCTGCTATCGCCGAGAAGGACTCCTGGTTGGTGCAGCTCCTTTGGGAGGAAGTTTCTTTTGAAACGCTTTTCGAAAGTAAGTTATCTTCTACTCCCTTGCAGTTTTTCCCTCGGACTTACGCTGATGTCTTTTTTCTTTTTCAGAGATGGGGGATGGGACTGCTGCATTCTACAAGTCCCTTTTCTCCGACCAGGTGGAGAAGGGCGATCAGACAAAGAAGGCGGCTTCTCGAAGGCAGAAGTCTACTGGCATTGGTCCTTCGGCGAAACGGGCAAGGAAAACTGCCCAGCTTCCTCAGCAAGAAATTTCCGAGGAGGCTGCTGAGGAGCCTGGGGCAGCCGAGATTCCGCCGCCCGAGGCTGCTGCCGAGGTCCCTGCCACTGCCGAGGTTCCTTCTGCCGACGTCGCTCCCTAGAGCCCTTCCGCGCCGCAGGCCCTTCTGGAGGCCGTGGTAGAGGCTCCTTCTTCCGAGGAGCGGCGCAGTAAGAAAGGCAAGGGGATTTCGACCGAGGAGTCTCAGGACTCTGAGGACGTCGTGATCGAAGTGCCGCCAGGTTTGTTTTTTTCAGAACAAGTATGGCTCTCTTGTTTTTCTGAAATTTCCTTTGTCTTTGACCTGCTTCTCGCTTTCGCCATGCAGGGGATGTCACACCTCACTCAGGCCTTGGCCTATCATTTACTAACTTAACTCCCAAACCCAATATTTAATCTCAAAGTGTTTGGTTCGGCTAACCAAGTAATGGCAACTTTTAAGTCTTATTTTCTTAAGTTAAGAGGCCTGGGAGGTGGCCCAGGTGGCTTTAACAAGACCCATTAACAACTTGCAGCAAGGGCAAGGCCCAAAACCCCTAACTTGCACAATAAGCAAGGTTTCAATTAATAACTTGCATAACAAGCAAGGCAACACTTAAATGCAGTTTAAGTGCATACATGGTGTTCATCAAGTGTAATAACTATATGGCAACCAAGAAGCCCACAAGGTTGGTTTAGATTTCTGAAAACAACAAGTAAAAATGCATGATGCTCTCGGCCTACTAATGTACATGCCATTATGCACCATAGTTCCACATAACTAGGTCCATAACCACTCACATAAAATTGGCAACTTTGGCCCATAATATCCAGCATACATAGGCAAGCATAATGCCATCCATAGTTGTTCATACATAACTTGGCATCCAAAATCCACAAAACATCCACAACTAGGTATCCAAGACTACATATATGTACAAATCAAAATGGTAGTCTACCTAGTATCTACCATGGCTATAAATGCCAAGCATCCATAGTTGTTCATGCCAAGTTACATACAACCCGAGACCATACTCCTAATGGTCAAACAAAACCTTGAGAATCCCATACAGAAGTACACACTGCAACACCAAACCTATGGCCATATTCATGGTCATAAAGGTGAATACCACAATCAGAGCTAAAGTCCAAGTATCCATGCTCTCCTAGACAGTTCCCACTCTACAGCCTGCAAACTTAAAACATAAGTCTCGGCCAACCATAGGTAAATAAGACTTGTAATGAAACCAAATGCTACGCCAAGCACACATTGGCACATACCTTGGTAACTAAGCAAATAAACACTAAGCACACACCCAAGGCAGCATAGCACTACTCAGGCCGAATATCCTTGCCTGAAAAATAAAGGATGGGCAGTGAGCATATAACTCAGTAGGATTCACTTAAAACATATACAACTCATATTGAGTCTATTTAGTTAAGCTGAGTAATCACTCAAAGCTTAACCTCCCATTAGTTAGCTCAACCTGCAAAACAAACACCAAGACAAGAAAAACAGGCATATACATATACAAGACAGATAAGTAAGTCAAATATTTCATAAGTGGGGTTAGCATGCACAAGGAAACACCAAAGCACACAAGTACACACACACACTCCACAATGTTGCTCTCGACCATATAAGCCATACATGTACCCATGTGCATTTCTTGCACACAAACTTACCAATACACCATTTCCCTTTGGAGCTCCCAAAATGCCAAGCAAATAGGCCACATTTACTTGCATTTCTAGTACATGTACCATAGTTAATTAGCTAATCAACAAAACAACCAAGTATAAGCATTAAGCCCAACTAAGGTCATACGGCACATTTAACCATCACTTAGCCACTCTAGACACTTGAATCATGGTGTACATTACCAAGCAAAGTCAAGTGCCAGTGAACCCTACCTCAATAGCTCTTGGTTACAACCAAGCTTCAAGTATCCAAGTGTTCCTCAACCTTAATGCCCAGCATAACAACACATAGGCATCATCAACACACAATCATGGATTAAACTACCATGTCTCATATGAAGAACACTAAGATACACACACTTAAGCTCTCGGCCAAAAAGCTCAATTCCATATATATGTGTTACTCATCATTCCAACACACCACATGATATTCTAATCATCAATGAATATCATCTATGGCCTTCATTCCAATTAACCAAGTGAAATGCACCATTCCACTCTATTCCAAGCTTTCGGCCAAAATTGCCCATCTCACATAACAATGTTCCTCATCAACTCAATCCATTATATAATCACCAAATCATCAATAAGGCTTACTCATGGCACAATTTCCATGTTACCAAGTAAAGGACACTCAACACATTAATCCAAGGTCTCGGCCATAGTGCCCATTTGCACACATCAATGTTCTTCATCATTTCAAACTAACATACATTCACTAACTCATCATTTATCAATAATCATGGCATCAAGGCCATGTAACCACAAGAAGAACATGATTTACCTCACAAAGCACTTTTCGGCCAAACTTAAACTTGCTCAACTTGACGTTCTTCACCCAAACTTGCCTAACACAAGAACAAATAGGCAACAATAATACTTAGTCATGGATTAATTTCCATGGAATGCAAGAAGAACACCAAGTTTATTTACTCAACACATTCGGCCAAACTAAGTTTCCACATTAACCTATAATTTGCTCAATTCACCTAGCTTAATCATCACTTGAGCAATCAATACCCTTGTTCATGGAAGAAATACCATGGATTCAAGGAAAAACTCAAGGATTACCTCAACCTTAGGTTGAATCCTTCTCGGCCTTTGCTTGATTCTTCAAGAACAACTTGAAATTGAAGTAGTCTAGCACCGAAATCAAGCTCTCAAGCTTGAATCCTTCACCCAAGCTCCACACTCCTTCAACGAATCTTGAAACCGAGACCAAGTTTGAGAGAACTCAAGAATATAAGCTAGATAAGCTTTCGGTCAAGTGAAGAAATAATGTCAAGGTAAATGGCTTGACTAGTTTCGGCCGAATCAACTTGGGTTTTAGTTAGCTAAAAGGCTAACTTTGGCTTCCATTTTCTTGCATGAAGCAATGATGCCCTCAAGTCTATATAATCACAATGCCGCCCTTAAAACTTGTGTCTAGTATGTCATTCAATTCACACCTTGGCCCATAATGCCAAGCAAATAAACAACACAAGTACCAATGTGTAATAAGGACCCATGCATAACCGGCCATGTAACTAGTCAAACAACTAATTAGTTTAACTATTAACTAGTGAATAGTACACTAGTGGTAGACAAAACATGACTAGCAATCATTGTTGTCCCCCAAATTTGGTCTAGTCTTGCACTAGTCATCATAAAAGTTTGCATGGCTGAAATCTCCATCTCAAATTTGATAGTTTTAATTGTACCACTCATCTAAGTGTACAATTTGGTCCCCTTTCTCTGTTTTCTGTCAGTTTTCCCACAGTTCCTTCTCATGTACAATTTGACCCTAAAAGTCTCCAGCTTTACACTTAGGTCACTACACTAGTTTCCATAGTTCCTCTTACTCTCCCCTTTCTGTTCCCTCTTGTTTCCTTGGTTCTCCTTGGCCTAAGGCAAGCACTTGGGAGGTGCCTAACAATTGACCTCCCTGATGACTTCAGCGTCTAACAGGCGCTGGACTTCGGTTTTCACAAAGTTGCTCTTATGGGCTGAGATGCTTCGCTTCTTTTGCCGGACAGGCTTTGCTTCCAGGCTTACTTTAAGGCTATGCTGTATTATGCCAGGGTGCACCCCTGGCATGTCTTTCGGCGAGTAGGCAAAGAGATCTTTATTTTCTAGTAGGAAAGGTCCAAGGTTTTTCTTGTCACCTTTGGGCAAGCTCTTCCCTATTCGGGTAGATTGTCCTGGGACAAGTTCCACTATTTCCGTTTCCGCTCTCATGGGATCTCCTTCTTTGCCCTTCTCTGGCGCCTTTGCCTCCATTGTTTGTGTGAGGCTATTTGCCGGAGCTTTTCGCGCTTTTACAAACACCTTCCTTACCTCGGCTTGATCTATGAAGACCTTTGCATCCCCATCCTTGGTGGTGAATGTGAAAGTCAAGTACTTCACATCAGGGCGAATGTGCAGGTTTCCCTGTGTCTGCCTTCCAAGGATGACGTTGTACAAAGAAGGAACGTCCATGACGATAAATCTCGTCATTGTGGAGGCATACAACTCAGCTGTTCCGTTGACCAAAGTTCCTTTCATCATCAGGGGGAGATCAATCCATCCGAGGACAGGTAGTTCGGACGGTCCAACCCCGAAGGTGGGCGAGGTGACAGGCTTGAGCTCCCTACTGGAGATGTCCAAATTCGGCAGTAAATGTGAGAATAGGACGTCGGTATTTGATCCATCATCAAGCAACACTCTTTTGACGTCCCAGTTCCCTATCCTTGCCATGATTAGCAGCGGATCGTCATGGGGGAAGATGACGGTGGATCCATCCTTGCAAGCCAGTTTCTTTGCCGGACTCTAATATTCCATGATCGCAATCTTTCTAGCCTTCCGCTTTCTTTCCGAGGATGGGAGCCCTGTGGTGATGGTTTGTATCACCCCTGCAGGAGGAGGAGGGCGCTTTTTTGGACTTCTGTTTCTCCGTCTGTCGGAGTTGTAGTCCTCGTCTTTGGCCCTTTCTTCCTCATCTTTTCTTCCTTTTGGGGAAGGCATCCGCAGATATTTCTGAAGTTGGCCGAGTTTTATCAGTGACTCAATGTACTTCTTCAGTTGGAAGCAGTCTTCAGTGTCGTGGCCGTGGTCGCGGTGAAACTGGCAGAACTTCTTGATGTTTTTCTTGTTATCAGCGGTCATGGCCCTTGGCCGCCGAAGCTGCGTCCCCTGCCTTTCTAGCACCATGAGGATGTTTGTCCGTGTAATGCTCAGGGGTGTGAAGCTTTGCAGTTTGCTTCCCCGCATTCTCCGAGGTCGGCCTGCCTGTTTAGTTGGATGCCGGGCTTGCTGGTTGGACCCTTCGGCGCGGTTGTGATCGGACTTCGGCCCAGCCATTCTCAGCTCCTCAGCGGTCATGTGTTGTTCGGCCCTTCGGTAAAATTCTCCGAGGGTGTCCGGGGGGTCCTTTGAGAACTCATAAAACAGCTGTGAGTCTCGCCGAAGGCCCCGTGTCATGGCGAGGATGCGTATTTCGGGCCGGAAGTCCGGGACGCTTAGAGCTTCCCTGTTGAATCTTTCTACATAGTCTCGGATGGTTCTCCGTTTCTCTACTCTATGTCGAACATCTGAACAGGCATCTTCGCCGTTGGTCGGCTTCCAATAAATTGCTGCGCGAAGGCCGTAGACAACTCCTAGAACTCAGTGATGGTTCCTGGGGGCAATGAGTTGTACCACGCAGTTGCTGGTCCCGTGAGGGTGACCTCGAAGCATTTACACATGGTTGCGTCGTCAGCACCATGCATTATCATGCTGCGTCTGTACTTGGTCAGATGGGCCTGCGGATCAGTGCGGCCATCATAAATCTCCAGCCGAGGTACCCTGAAGTCGCCTGGCATGGCTGCCTCGGCCAAGGCCCGGGTGAATGGGGACCCATCTTCGCAGAAGGCTCCCGTCAGCCTGTCCCAGATGGGTTTGCGAGCTACCTGCTTTTCGACCCTGTCTAGCCGCGCTAGTATTCTTTCCATGAGGACTGTGGCATTAGGCTCTTCCTCTGGGAAGGGAGATCGTCGACGCCTCTTCGGGGAGCGAGTTTGGCGCTGAAGGGACAAGGACCTCGCCTCAGGCGACGAACTCCTTCACTGTGAGACTTTCAGTCGCTTGGACCCAGTTTGTCCCACAGGCCGTTTCCCCAGGGGTATATTCTCCGTAGACGACTCTTCGCACGGGTCTCCGCTTCCCGAACTGCGATGAGTCGACCTCGGGCTTTTCTCCTGAGGGCGTGCAGGTAAGGGAGGTTTTTGGGCCTGTGTCTGCTGTGACCACCTTCGGTCGATCTACTGTGTCATTTCGGCCACTACCGAAAGCTGAAACTCCCCCATAAAGCTCATGGTGATTACTAGAGGGCGGTCTTCCTCAGGCGCAGAAGTCCCTGGGAGTGTTTGCTCAGCAGCCGGTTGTGTCTCACGCGCGGACGGAGACCTCGGGAGTCCCCTGTCCTTTGAACACCGAGTTTCAACGATGGCGATCTCAGAGCGGTTTCCCACAGACGGCGCCAAATGATGCCCAGGGGCTTCATCGTTGGTAGTCATGGTGACTAATGGAGGGATTCCCGGAGAGGAAGAACACCTGGTGGCCGGTTTACCCAAGGGAGAGTGCCTGAGATGTTCAGAAAAAGTGGGTTAGGAGGTCCCCGGGGTGTTGTTCCAGGGAGGAGCCTCCGACGCCCAAGTCAGTGGTGCTGAGAGAAGGCGGAGGAAATAGCACTGAGGGGTTCAGTGAACTCGCCTGGTCGTATTTTCTCAGAGTGAGGAGTCAGGATATTTGCCAACCATTTGCCAGGGTGTACTCCCTGGTATTTATAGAGGTGTCCAGCCCGTTCAGATCGTGACACCTGTTCGGTTGGATGTTCTCTGAATGTCTGGGCATAGAGGACAAGTAGCTGGTGGCAGGCTTCCTTGAGCCTTGAGCCGAGACGGGCCATGATGTGACTTTGATGGTGTCGGCGTGTCAGAGTGCCGTTTGAGGCGGCTTGTGACGTCTGTGGGTGACATGTCAGAGGCTTCCTTAAATGCTCCTGCCGTACTCCCGAGGTCCCTGGGTGAGGTCGTCCTCTAGTACGGACCATGCCACTTCGGGAAACATGCCCCCAGTTCGGGGGTTCCCAGATTCAGGGAGCTCTGCCTTCGGGAAGATCATGTTCGGCCCGCACTAGCTGGTGAAACTCTTCCGAAGGCGGTCCGTCTACTACCTCGGGGGGGCTAATAGTATCCTCAAGTTCCCTGGCGTGCCGAGCTCGGGCTCTTTGGCTTGTCTCCGAGGTGTGTGATCCCACCTTTTTTCGGGTAGCGCCAGATCTCCTGTCTGTTCCGGTGGCAGGGAGTTCGGCCAGGTGGAGGCGATAGTCCTTTGGCTATCAGCTTGGAAGTTGAGTCTCACTATAAATACAACTTTTAGTGAGAAATTCGTAGGTCTCTTTGCCCTAGTTTCCCAAAAGGACAGCCGCACTCTTCTCTTGCAATTCCTTGGAGGACGTAAGCTAGCATTGCGAGCACAAGAGAAACACATCTGCCGGGACGTGGTGGAAGCATGGTGATCCCGAGAGGCTCGTGTGGATACAATAGAGAGCCTGAACACATCAACTGTTCAGGTTTTTTTATTCGACTCAACAGTTGAGTGAGAGATCTCAACCAAAAATTAAGTATGAAAATTTTTGAACACCCGGTTTACCCCATTTCACTTGGATCCTGGAGGGTTTCGGTTAAATTTTGCTGCCCTATTTGGCTTCCGAAACCAACAGCTTTCGCGTTCGGGGTGATGGTGATTAGGCTTTGATCCTCCCATTCTCAGCTCTTCAGTTGTCATATGCTATTCGGCCCTTCGGTAGAACTCGCCCAGGGTGTCTGGGGGGTTTTTTAAAAACTCGTAGAAGAGCTGTGAGTCTTGCTGAAGTCCCCGTACCATGGCGAGGATGCGTATTTCAAGACAAAACTCCAGCATGCTCAGGGGCTCTCGGTTGAATCTTTCCACATAGTCGCGAATGGTTTCTCCATTCCTCTGTGCTATGTCAAACAACTAGACGAGCATCTTCGCTGTCGACCTGCTGCCGATGAACTACTGCATGAATGCTATGGACAGCTCTTGGAAACTTATTATTTTTCTAGGGACGAAGGAGTTGTACCACGCAGTCGCAGGACCGAAAAGGGTGACCTCAAAGCATATGCTGAGGGTGCCATCGTCGGCACCGTGTAGCACCATGCTGCGTCTGTACTTGGTTAGGTGGGCTTGGGGGTCACTACGCCCGTCGTAGGTTTCCAAACGAGGCACCCGAAAGTCACTCGGCATTCATGCCTCGACAATTGTTTTGAAAAATGGTGACTCATCTCCGGTGAAGGTTTCCGACAACCTTGACCAAACGGGCTTCCGAGCCATTTTCCTTTCCACCCTCTCCAATCTTTTCAATACTTTTTCCATGAGAACGGTGGTCCTAGGCTCTTCTTGTTGCCTGGAGGGCTCTAGCAACGGAGAGCGATGCCTCCTTTTCAGGGAGTAACTTCAGTGGCGAGAGGATTGTGATCTTTCTTCCGCTGAAGAACTTCGGCGGTGAAAAGTCCTAGCCCCTTTGGACGCCGTTTCTCCGATATGTTGGACTCTAGGAGGCACGTTCTCCATCGAGGATTCATCATGGATGTCCCCGTTGCCCGAACTTCGGTGAGTAGATTTCGGGCTTTTCTCCCAACGGGATGTTGGCGAGGGTGCCCTTTGTCCCGAAGGCTGTTGTGACCACCTTTGGTCCAGTTGTTCCATCATTTTAGCCACAATGGACCATTGAAAATCATGCAGGAAGCTCATCATAACGATTAGAGGACGATCGCCCTCGAGCAAGGTAGTCCCTGCGGCTGGTTGTTGGGTTGCCGGGTGAGCTTCCGGTGTGGACGGAGCCTTTGGAAGTTCCTTGTCCTTAGAACGTTGAGTCTCTATGATGGCCACCTGAGAGTGGGTTCCCACAAATGGCACCAGATGATGCCCATCGGCATCTTCGCTGTATGACATGGTGAGCCTGGAAGGGACTTCCGATAAGGGAAGAACGTCTGAAGATGGGACTTGCTGGGAGAGATTGCCTGAAACACCCAAAGAACAAGGGTTAAGAGGTCCTCGGAGCATTGTTCCGGGGGAAGAACCTCCGACGCCGAAGTCAGTATTTAGGGAGATGAAAAGTGAGGAGTAAAGAACAATAAATATGCCTCCCTGGAGAGTCCTCCTTCCTTTATTGAGGTCAAGCACGCTGCCCAGGTACTCTCAGGACCTTCCAAATTTTTCTAAGTATTTGGTTTTCCTTGTGCAACTTTACCAAATATCCTTCCCCGTCTTTCTACAGCTCTTAGCATATAGCGGATACTTCAGAGCTTGGGCAGCAAAATAATCTTCGGTTCAATCTTGGGCCGAGGATCGTCTGAAGAAGGCCAAGGTGTTCTGCGCCTACTCGATCGTCAAGAATGTCGAGTTGTGAAGAATAGCCAAGGAGGAGGTTGCCAAACTTCGGGAGGAGTTCTTGAAGGGTCAGGAGGAACTCTTGAAGGATTTCTCCCAGAAGATGTTCGACCTCAGCACGAAGGTCATTAAGCTGACTTCAGCCAATGAGGCCTACCAAAAGGAGAAGGAGGAAGACTCTACTCTCCTGATGAAGGCCCTTGCTGACAATGCTGAGCTTCAAGCCGAAGTCGAGGCGCTGAAGAAGGAGACAAAGACGAAGAAGAGGACGAAGAAGCTCGAGAAGGAGGTCGCTAAGTTGAATAACGAGCTGGACGACTTGCCCGTCCAAAAAGACAAGGCAGATCAAGCTACCAAGGTCACTTATCAAGATGACGTTTTTCTTGCTCGGCACCAAGTCTTGGCGAAGTACCCCAACCTCGACTTATCCTTCTTAGCTGCTCTGGACATCCCCGAGGGGCCTCGCTGGGCTTGGTCAAAGATTGATCATCTAAACCTGCCCTCTGCTTCTCCTTCAGTGTCGAAGGCTGTAACCAAGGATGCGGGGGATGGAGCATCTCATGATGGTGGGGTCCCTTAGGTGTCTAGGGCTTTACTTTTTCTTCTTTTTTTTCTTTGTGCTCTTATTCTTATAATCTCCTCCTTGTAATAAGGCTACCTAATAAAATTTTTTCTTCCCTTCAAAAATTTGGCTAAGTCCCAAGGCAAGTTTCTCCTTAAATAATCTTTGTTTCCAAGGGTTATCTTGACCACTTTTGATCTAGGACCCTAAGGAAGATATTTTTCACGCTTTTTATCGATCATCTTCGGCAAAATGCTATCTTTGGCAAATTTCTCTTGGCGAAGTTTTGCTTGCTTTTATTAGCCATGTTCAGTGGACGCGCCTTCGGAGGAAATGTGTGATTTTCACAAGTACATACTTGGAGTGGTTCCTAGCATTGCCGACCCGATAGAGCTCTATTGTGACAATAATGGAGCAATCGCACAGGCTAAGGAACCTCGATCTCACTAGCGATCCAAAACACATACACCGACGCTATCATCTCATCAGGGAGATCATCGAGAGGGGTGATGTAAGGATATGCAGGACTTCGACAGACAGCAACATTGTTGATCCACTGACAAAGCCCTTTACACAGCAGAAGCATGATAGCCATTCTAAGTCCATCGGTATTAGATACATGGATGATTGGCTTTTAGTGCAAGTGGGAGATTGTTAGTGTTGTGCCCAAAAAGCCAATCATGAGATGATTGTATTTTTTGCACATTGAGTCATGATATTTTATTAAGGCATTAATCCAGCAATTATGTTCATTGTTTTGTTTCTGCGTAACATAATAAACATAATTGTAACCCTAGAATATTGATATTCTTAAACGTCCCTAGTCTAGTATTATTGTGGAACGGGTTGCAACAATACATATCGACTAGCACATGTGGAGACTTGTTAGTGTTGTGCCCAAAAGCCAGTCATGAGATGATTGTATTTTTTGCACATTGAGTCATGATATTTTATTTAGGCATTATTCCAGCAATTATGTTTGTTGTTTTGTTTCTGGGTAACTTAACAAACATAATTGTAACCCTAGAATAATGATATTCTTAAACGTCCCTGGTCTAGTAGTATTGTGGAGCGGGTTGCAATAATACATAACGACTAGCATATGTGGAGACTAATATGAGATATGTACTCTACATATGGGTACAAGTTGGAGAACTTGTGTACTAGACCGACCTAGCATGAGAACACTACATGGATCGTTATATGAGTGTCATAAGTGATTCTCATAGTGATCATGGTATATGTAGTCCTTCGACCTAAGATCATCAAGGTTCCCTACATGTGAGTCACATACTTTAATACTTTCCTTTGTTGCTCGTAACTGAGTGAACTTGAAGGAGGTCATTGGGTATGTCACATATCATGGGGAGGGATTTGTATGATCAAGATGGGATTTGTCCCTCTTATGTAACGGGAGTGATATCTTCGGGCCCCTTGATAGAGTAACACTTAGAAAAATGCATGGCCATGCTCAAATGAGTTGATATACGATATCAATGTCATCAGTTTAAGTTGGTCTACTTGGTAATCAAGAAAGCAAAGATTGGGCTATACGAGAGTGACACATTCCATGTCTCGTGCTTAGTCTTGATATCTTGGACAAAGGGACAATGACATATATCGGTGACGATCATAAAGGTTTAGTCAAATCATCGACAATTTTGTCACTTGGGTAGCAATGATGTGTTGCTAGACACCGCTTATTGCTTATGATCATAAATGTGATTTATGATCATTGCCAACATGATAAAAGCCTATTGGGTCGCACACATAGAGCTATTTGGATGATTAGAGTGCATGGGCTAATTATTTGGGTGATGGTTTCACTTTAATTTCGTATTAATAATGGGCCCAAGAGTTGAGCCATTATTAAGCCCAAAATTAAATCCTAATTGGATTAGGGCTTTGAAACCCATTAGGCCTGGAAGTTGAGTCTCACTATAAATACAACTTCTAGTGAGAAATTCGGAAGTCTCCTTGCCCTAGCCTCCCAAAAAGGACAGCCGCATTTTCTCTTGCAATTCCTTGGAGGACGCAAGCGAGCACTGCGAGCGCAAGAGAAACGCATCTGCCGGGATGTGGTGGAAGCGTGGTGATCCCGAGAGGCTCGTGTGGATACCATAGAGAGCCTGAACACGTCAACCGTTCAGGTTTTGTGATTCGACTCTACAGTTGAGTGAGAGATCTCAACCGAAAATTAGGTATGAAAATTTTCGAACAGCCGGTTTACCACGTTTCACTTAGATCTTGGAGGGTTTCGGTTAAATTACGCTGCGCTGTTCGGCTCCCGAAACCCAATAAGACTAATATGAGATATGTAGTCTACATATGGGTACAAGTTGGAGAACTTGTGTACTGGACCGACCCACCATGACAACACTACATGGATCATTATATGAGTGTCACAAGTGATTCTCATAGTGATCATGGTATATGTAGTCCTTCGACCTAAGATCATCAAGGTTCCCCACATGTGAGTCACATACTTTGATACTTTCCTTTGTTGGTCGTAACTGAGTGAACTTGAAGGAGGTCATTGGGTATGTCACGTATCATGCGGAGGGATTTGTATGATCAAGATGGGATTTGTCCCTCCTATGTAACGGGAGTGATATCTTCGGGACCCTTGATAGTGTAAGACTTAGAAAAATACATGGTGATGCTCGGATGAGTTGATATACTATATCAATGTCATCAGTTTAAGTTGGTCTACTCGGTAATCAAGAAACCAAAGATTGGGCTATACGAGAGTGACACATTCCATGTCTCGTGCTTAGTCTTGATATCTTGGACAAAGGGACAATGGCATATATCGGTGATGATCATAAAGGTTTAGTCGAATCATCGACAATCTTGTCACTTGGGTACCAATGATGTGTTGCTAGACACCGTTCATTGCTTATGATCATAAATGTGATTTATGATCATTGTTAACGTGGTAAGAGCCTATTGGGTCACACACATAGAGCTAATTGGATCATTAGAGTGCATGGGCTAATTATTTGGGTTATGGTTTCACTTTAATTTCGTATTAAAAATGGGCCCAAGAGTTGAGCCATTATTAAGCCCGAAATTAAAGCCTAATTGGATTAGGGCTTTGAAACCCATTAGGCCTGGAAGTTGAGTCTCACTATAAACACAACTTTTAGTGAGAAATTCATAGGTCTCCTTGCTCTAGCCTCCCAAAAGGACAGTCGCACTCTTCTCTTGCAATTCCTTGGAGGACGCAAACCAGCCCTACGAGCTCAAGAGAAACGCATCTGTCGGGATGTGGTGGAAGTGTGGTGATCCCGAGAGGCTCATGTGGATACCATAGAGAGCTTGAACACGTCAACTGTTCAAGTTTTGTGATTCGACTCTACAGTTGAGTGAGAGATCTCAACCAAAAATTAGGTATGAAAATTTTCGAACACCCGGTTTATGCCGTTTCACTTGGATCCTGGAGGGTTTCGGTTAAATTCCACTGCGCTGTTTTGCTCCCAAAACCTGACAATCTTAACACTAAGATGCATGGGAGTATCACAATGAAGCATGCAAAATTAAGCAAGGTCGAGAAGTTGATTAAGTCAAATCAATGGGACTTGTGGCACTTAGCTAATTTTTGCATGCTTCTACTCAACCAAGAACGTTAATCTTGGGTTTGACTTCTTTGTTCTTGCAAGTTTCAGTTCTTCTTGGCAAGGGAGAGCCGAGTCTTGACGGGTTTATATCAAATTGGAAAGAAATTGGAGCTTGAAGGAGAAATCAAGCTTGGATTACTTGGTCTCGGCATTAGGCAACCTTGAGGTTCAAGTTTGAAGCTTCGATTTGAAGGATTCAAGGCTGGCCAAAAAGCTCAAGCTTGAGAAATTGAGGTAAGGTTCATGATCTACTTGATTTCTTGGTATAATTCTATGTTCAAGTAGTTAATGGCGGCTAAGTGATAGTCAATTTATGCTATATGATCTTCGTTTGCTAGATGGGCATATAATGAACTTTTAGGTTCATGTGGTTTGGCTAGCTAGTCAAGATTAATGGCAAACACTTAAGTTCCTTGTAAGTTAGGTGAACTTGCTAGTGAACTTGGAGCTCTAGTGGATTGGAGAGTAAATGGAATGCTTGAAGTGCAAGGATGTGAACTTGTGTTTGCTAGTGGTTTCAGCCGAGAATGAACTTGTGGTGTGTATGTGAGTTGTGTGCATTGTGTGTTTGTTTGTGTGTGCTAATAAGTTGTAGTTAGTGTTATTGTAATATTATGCCTCGGTCAGAATGTATGTGTATATGGCTATCCTTGTATTTCCTTGTTTTCATGTATTTCTTGCAGGACAAGTAAAGCATAATGGAGGTTAAGTTTCGGCTTAACTAAATAAACTTCTGTAGGAGTTGTAATGAACCTTACTAAGTATTAATTACTCATGCCCCTTATTGATTATATTTCAGGAAAATGAATTGAGCTTGAGTGATTGTGGTATTGCTTGCTTACTTGTGTACTAAGTTAGTACCTTGTTGCTCAAGGTATGTGCCAAACCGAACTTGGCTTGTTTAAGTGTACATATATACAAGTCTTATGTTGTGCAGAAACTTATGTTCTAAGTTTTTCAGGCTTGAGTAGGTTGTGGACTTGTCTAGGAGAGGCAGATGGATGTGTGGACTATGGCTTTGATAGTTGTGTTCACTTTCATGATCGTGAACATGGTCATTGGGCTTGTACTTCAGTGTGTGCTCCTGTATTGCACACTTAAGTTTCTTCTTGGATGACTTAGGTAGGATGTCTTGTAATGCCTAAACTTGGCTAGTTTCAGACTTGTAGGATCCTTGGTAGGTTGCCAAGTAGCTGATGCTTGTCTGTGGCTATTTTGTGTACATATGTAGCTTCGGTTGAACTTGGTTTTGGATGTCCATATGTTGGATGCCTATATGCCAAGTTATGCTAAGTTTATGTGATTATGGGCAAGTTGTTATATGATGAACCTCTATGTTCTTTACATGAGCATGAAAACCTTGTTTGTAAAGTTTGCAAAGATGTGGGTTTCTTGGTTTCCATTCATTGAAGTAGTATACTTTACGAGCACACATTCTAGACACTTAAAGGTTTAAGTGTATGCCTTGCCTTGTATTGCAAGTTAGTGGTTAGGCCTTGACTTAAGCTGCAAGCAAAGTACATAGGACTTCTCATAAGCCTCCTGGGGCACTCCCAGGTTCTTAGTGTTAGTATTGTGCCCAAAAAGCCAATCATGAGATGATTGTATTTTTGCACATTGAGTCATGATATTTTATTGAGGCATTAATCCAGCAATTTTGTTTGTTGTTTTGTTTCTGCGTAACGTAATAAACATAATTGTAACCCTAGAATAATGATATTCTTAAACGTCCCTAGTCTAGTATTATTGTGGAGCGGGTTGCAATAATACATAATGACTAGCATATGTGGAGACTAATATGAGATATTTAGTCAACATATGGGTACAAGTTGGAGAACTTGTGTATTGGACCGACCCACCATGAGAACACTTCATGGATCGTTATATGAGTGTCATAAGTGATTCTCATGGTGATCATGGTATATGTAGTCCTTCCACCTAAGATCATCAAGGTTCCCTACATGTGAGTCACATACTTTGATACTTTCCTTTGTTGCTCGTAACTGAGTGAACTTGAAGGAGGTCATTGGGTATGTCACATATCATGCGGAGGGATTTGTATGATCAAGATGGGATTTGTCCCTCTTATGTAACGGGAGT
The DNA here is from genome assembly GCA_039654915.1 of Aquilaria yunnanensis. Classification (NCBI taxonomy): domain Eukaryota; kingdom Viridiplantae; phylum Streptophyta; class Magnoliopsida; order Malvales; family Thymelaeaceae; genus Aquilaria; species Aquilaria yunnanensis. Next base: position 49,676,969 of record CM077594.1, on the reverse strand, counting down.
GATATCTTTGGGCCCCTTGATAGAGTGAGACTTAGAAAATGCATGGCCATGCTCCGATGAGTTGATATATGATATCAATGTCGTCAGTTTAAGTTGGTCTACTCGGTAATCAAGAAACCAAAGATTGGGCTATACGAGAGTGACACATTCCATGTCTCGTGCTTAGTCTTGATATCTTGGACAAAGGGACAATGGCATATATCGGTGATGACCATAAAGGTTTAGTCGATTCACCGACAATCTTGTCACTTGGGTAGCAATGATGTGTTGCTAGACACCGCTCATTGCTTATGATCATAAATGTGATTTATGATCATTGCCAACATGGCAAGAGCCTATTGGGTCGCACACATAGAGCTATTGGGATCATTAGAGTGCATGGGCTAATTATTTGGGTTATGGTTTCACTTTAATTTCGTATTAATAATGGGCCAGGGAGTTGAGCCATTATTAAGCCCGAAATTAAATCCTAATTGGATTAGGGCTTTGAAACCCATTAGGCCTGGAAGTTGAGTCTCACTATAAATACAACTTTTAAGTGAGAAATTCGCATGTCTCCTTGCCCTAGCCTCCCAAAAGGACAGCCGCACTCTTCTCTTGCAATTCCTTGGAGGACGCAAGGTAGCACTGCGAGCGCAAGAGAAACACATCTGCCGGGACGTGGTGGAAGTGTGGTGATCCCGAGAGGCTCGTGTGGATACCATAGAGAGCCTGAACACGTCAACTGTTCAGGTTTTGTGATTCGACTCTACAGTTGAGTGAGAGATCTCAACCGAAAATTAGGTATGAAATTTTTGAACACCCGGTTTACCCTGTTTCACTTGGATCCTGGAGGGTTTCGGTTAAATTCCACTGCGCTGTTTGGCTCCCGAAACCCAACACTTAGCTTAAGAAAATAAGACATAAAACTATCCTAAAGAAAGTTGGCTGAAATTAAGTGTTCAGTCATAACACTTAAGAATACAAGTGTTTTAATATCTTTCTAGGTAGTATGGTGAGTGGCACTGAGAATGCACAGGCTGGGGCCTGTGAGTGGTGTGACAGGCTTTGTTTGGTATTAGAGCTTAAGGTTTACAGCTTCTGATTTAGTAGAGTGTTTAGCCTAGGCATGTTCCCATATAGGATTATATAAGACTTGTATTTTTTGAGCATATGTGAATAGTTGCATCTCAAAGTGCAGGATGAGAACAAGAGGCAGGGAAAGAGAATCCCTGGCACAGGCAGAGGACACAGCAGCCATCCAAGAGATGGTATGCATATAGATATGCCTGGGAGGCAGGCAGAGGCCAATGAGCATTTTTTGGCCGAATAGTCCAATGCTAGGTTAGAAGTACTTGGACCTAGCAGAGGAAGACAATACAGGATGGAATTCATGATGAAAACACTATAGGCTACTGTAGCTCAAATTGTAGTGGGAATGCAAGCCTTGGCTAGAGGCCAAGCATAGTCACAGGAAAACGCAGAACAAGTAGGAGTAGGCGAGAACTTTGAGGCCTAGGGCAAAAGAGGAAGGAGAAGGCCTGGCAAAAACCCATTGAATTATGATAAGTCTAGCAAGAATGGAGGCAATCAGGAAGAAGAAGAAGGTGATGAGGAGAGAAGACATGCAAGGGCCAAAACGTTAAGCTCAGAAGTTAGATAGGAGCCTAGAACTGAGGAAGATGATGAGGAGAGTCCAAACATTGAGGAGTTGGATGCCTACATATATTCCAGGAGGACTGAGCCTCGTACTAAGACAACAGCTAGAGGAAGGACATCTAGGGACAGAACCAGAAACACAGAAGTCAGAGCAGAGAGGTCCAAAAGGGGTGGACTAAAGGAAGGCCAATTGGAAGGGTTCCTGGCACTAAAACCTCCTGTGTTTAAGTGTGGATGTGACCCAGATGAAGCTGAGTTCTGGGTATATCAAGTGGAGAAAATTTTTGAAAGGATGGATGTGTCATACACTAAAAAGGTACTTCTAGCTACCTTCAGGCTAAAAGGAAATGTAGAGTTATGGTGGAGGGCAGTACAAAGGACATATTAGGAGAGAAACCAGTAGAGACCACCAGCCAGGAGATGATCTATGAGGTAGGCAAATTTTCTTCAAGTCTTCCACCAGCAGTATGTTAGTGAGGCCCAGAAGGACCAGAAACAAGTAGAGTTTGATCAGTTAGAACAAGGGTACCTCAGTGTCCTGGAGTTTGAGCAAAGGTTTAACAGTCTAATCAGATATGCTCTACAGTATGATGGGCAAGAATAGCTGAAAATTAACAGATTTTTACGAGGCTTGAGGCCTGATCTGAGACAAATTCTCATAGTAGTAGGACTAGAGACTATTACTCTATGATGCAGAGTGCCATTGCACTGGAGAAGGAGTTTAAAAAATAGACCAGGAGTGGACCTAGAAGTGAGAGTAGATTCCAAAAAGAGCAACATAAAAGGCCGAGAGAGGAGGTAGAGCCTAGTGGAGGAAGAAAAGGGAGTAAGAAGGAAAAAGGACCACAGTAGTATGGTCGTCAGTGCCACACTTGTGGGAAGTTCCATGGCAATAAACCATGCTTCAAAACTTCTGCTGGATGTCACAAGTGTGGGGCACCAGATCATTGGGTGAGGGATTGCCCAAAGAGAGGAGATAACAGGAAAATGCTTGTGAGGTTTAACCTCAGAGGACCTGGTGGGTAGATACCTATGCCCTAGTTGAGAACAAATGTACCCATTCCAGGAGGAAGGCAGACCCAAAGGGAAGCAGAAAAGGCCCAATGTACCTCCTGGTAGGGTATTTCAACTAGAGACTTCCAGAAAGGTGCAAGAAGCACCAGAGGCCGAGAATGCAGGCAGAGGGACTAGTATACAAAGGACTAGTAGAAGGGCCCTCAAAGGTACTATTTACCTTAATGGCCAGTTAGTGTATGCACTATTTGATACTAGAGCTTCATTGTTTGTGATTTCTAATAGCTTGGTTAAGACCATGAATCTAGAAGTACAATATACGACCAATATGTACTTGGTTAAAACTGCTGGTAATGAATTTTTATTCACATACCATATAGTTGAAAACTGTGAAATCTAGATAGACAAGCTAAAACTGATAGCAGACTTGATAGTGCTGGATACTTATGACTATGATGTGATATTAGCCATGAACTGGCTAGGAGAGAATAAAGTAATTATAGATTGTCATGTTAGACAATTATTGATACCTGGTTGTGAACCAAATGAGTTGGATAAATCACTAGAGTTAGCTTCAGACTATCAACTTGAAGTGCTAAAACTAATAACTCTAGAGAATGAATATGAATGTCTGGAACTTAATGACCAGGAAGTAGCTAATGAACTTAGGTAGATACCTATAGTTTAGGATTTTCCAGAGGTCTTTCCTATAGACCTACCGGGTTTACCATCATTGAGAGAAGTGGAGTTTCAAATTATACTGGTACTGGGAGCAGCACCAGTCTTTACTGCTCCATATAGGTTGGCACTACTTGAATTGGTAGAACTGAGGAAGTAGTTAGATGAACTACTTAAGAAAGGGTTTATCAGACCTAGTGTGTCTCCTTGGGAAGCACTTGTGTTGTTTGTGAAAAAGAATGATGGAACCCTTAGACTTTGTGTTGACTATAGAAAGCTGAATGCCATGACCATTAAGAATAAGTACCCCCTCCCAAGAATAGAAGATCTATTTGTTGGGTTTCAGGAGCCAAAACAAGTGCAGCGGAATTTAACAGAAACCTTCTAGGATCCAAGTGAAACGGGGTAAACAGGGTGTTCAAAAATTTTCATACCTAATTTTCGGTTGAGATCTCTCACTCAACTGTAGAGTCGAATCACAAAACTTGAATAGTTGAAGTGTTCAGGCTCTCTATGGTATCCACACGAGCCTCTCGGAATCACGACGCTTCCACCACATCTTGACAGATGTGTTTCTCTTGCACTCACAGTGCTAGCTTGCATCCTCCAAGGAATTGAAAGAGAAGAGTGCGGCTGTCCTTTTGGGCGGCTAGGGCAAGGAGACCTGCGAATTTCTCACTAAAAGTTGTATTTATAGTGAGACTCAACTTCCAGGCAAAATGGGTTTCAAAGCCCTAATCCATGCACTCTAATTATCCAAATAGCTCTATGTGTACGACCCAATAGGCTCTTACCATGTTGGCAATGATCATAAATCACATTTATGATCGTAAGCAATGAGCGGTATCTAGCAACACATCATTGCTACCCAAGTGACAAGATTGTCGGTGATTCGACTAAACCTTTATGATCATCATCAATATATGCTATTGTCCCTTTGTCCAAATCAAGACTGAGCACGAGACATGGAATATGTCACTCTCGTATATCCCAATCTTTGGTTTCTTCATTACCGAGTAGACCAACTTAAACTGATGACATTGATATCATATATCAACTCATCCGAGCATGGCCATGCATTTTCTAAGTCTCACTCTATCAAGGGGCCTGAAGATATCACTCTCATTACATAGGAGGGATAAATCCCATCTTGATCATACAAATCCCTCTACATGATATATGACATACCCAATGACCTCCTTCGAGTTCACTCAGTTACGAGCAACAAAGGAAAGTGTTAAAGTGTGTGACTCAAATGTAGGGAACCTTGATGATGTTAGGTCGAAGGACTACATATACCATGATCACTATGAGAATCACTTATGGCACTCATATAATGATCCATGTAGTGTTCTCATGGTGGGTCGGTCCAGTACACAAGTTCTCCAACTTGTACCCATATGTAGACTACATATCTCATATTAGTCTCCACATATGCTAGTTGTTATTGATAACCAAAGGACTATTACACTCCAAAGTCCCAAGTCTGACGAAGCACCACGCTTGGAAAAGACGAGCATCACCCTCGGAGAACGCGAGCACCAACCTCGGGGAATAAGATGACTGACCTCGGGAGCATGCTACACTACCACCATTGGTAAGATGACCTGACCAACTTTCGGAGGAGCAGACTCACGATCCTCGACAGGGGAAAACATCCTCCGAAGGGGATCCTCTGTGCCCCAGGGCGTTCTGAGTGAATGGAGCAACCTCGGCTAAGAGCTCTTATATCCCAAATAGGTCTCCGTGACCGAAGGGGTCGTGTGAACATTGATAGAAATGGTTAAGGAGCCTTTCAAACAGAGACCTCACACACGCCCCTGACAGATAGGCCTCCCATAGCCCTGACTGCTGGCTAGAATGGCTTATGGCCAGCTGGAGATCCACATCCCTGAAGGTACGAATCGCATCTAGCCGAACACGTGTCATGATCTAAGCGGGCTGTGTCAAACGGACTTTTCCCAATGTCGTCCTATAAATACTTGCGAAAACGACCTTGGTAGGGACACGGGCTGAACTCTCAAGAGAACTCTACTCTTTGCCCTCCATTCACTACTCTTCACTTGCTGAATCCTGACTTGGGCGTCGGAGGCTCCTCCCCTAGAAACATACTTTCGGGACCTCCTAACCCTTGCTCTTTTGAGTGTTTCAGGTAATCTCACAACGGAAGTCTCTTCTACTAGCAGCTCCATACTAGAAGTCCCTCTCAGGCCTACCATGTTGTACAATGAAGATGCCGATAGGCATCATTTGGCGCTGTCTGTGGGAACCCACTCTCAGGTAGCCGTCATTGAGACTCGGCGTTCTAAGGATAAGGGACTCCTAAAGTCCCCATCCGCGCTGGAGAATCAACCGGCGACCGAACAACACGCTACAGGGACTTCTTTGCTTGAGGACGAACGTCCTTTAACAATCACGATAAGCTTCCTATGTGATTTTCAGCGCTCTGTTGTGGCTGAAATGACGTAACAGTTGGACCAAAGGTGGTCACAACCACCTTCGGGCCAAAGAGCCCTTTCACCGACTCCCCGTCGTGAGAGAAGTCCAAAGTCCACTCACCAGAGCTTAGTGAATGGTGACTTCCATGACGAGTGCTCAATGGAGGACGTACACCCTAAAGGCCGACATACTAAAGAAACGGGGTCCAAATAGGCTAGGACTTCCTGTCGGTGAAGTTCATCGCCAGAAAGAAAATCACAATCCTCCTGCTGCCGAAGTTACTCCCTGAAAAGAAGGCATCGTTCTCCCTTGACGGAGGCCTGCAGGTAGCAAGAAGAACCCAGCACCACCATCCTCATGGAAAATATCCTAGAGAGGTTGGGGAAAGTGGAAAGGTAGGTGGCTCAGAAGCCTGTTTGGTCAAGGTTGTCGGAGACCTTCACTACAGAAGAGTCACCCTTTATCCGAGCAATAGTTGAGGCACCTATGCCAAGCGACTTCCGGGTGCCACGCCTGGAAACGTATGATGGGCGCAGTGACCCCCAAGCCCATCTGACCAAGTATAGGCATAGCATGGTGCTACATGGTGCCGATGACGCCACGCTTTGCAAATGTTTTGAAGTCACCCTCTCCGGACCGGCGACTGTGTGGTATAACTCGTTGGCCCCCAGAACCATCATGGGTTTCCAAGAGTTATCCACTGCGTTTACACAGGAATTCATCGGTAGCAGGCTGACAGCGAAGATGCCGGTTCAAATGTTTGACATAGCGCAAAGTAACAGAGAGACCATTCCGGACTTTGTTGAAAGGTTCAACCGAGAGGCCTTGAGTGTACCGGACTTCCGTCCCAAAATACGTATTCTTGCCATGATATGAGGAATTCGGCAAGACTCCCAACTCTTTTACGAGTTCTCGAAGGATCGCCCGGACACCCTTGGCGAGTAGCATATGACGGTCGAAAAGCTGAGGATGGGGGTACAAACGTCTGATAACCATCAGCCAAAGGTCAAATTCACAAAAATTGCTAATGTACTGAGGGCGTAGGAAGACCCCGAAAGTAGAGGGGGAAAAAACCCATGTCATTCACCCCTCTAAACACCTCCAGAACAAACATATTACTGGCCATGCAAAGGTAAGGCAATCCAATCCAGCGTCCGAAGGACATCAGTTCAGAAAACAAGAAAAACATGAAGAAATTCTGCCAGTTCAATCGGGACCATGGGCATGACACAGAAGATTGCTTCCAACTCAGGAAGTACATCGAATCCTTGATTAAGCAGGGTCAACTTCGCCAATAGCTACTAATGCCCTCTCCTAGGGAAAGGAGGGAGGAGGAAAAAAAGGAAGATGAGGACTATGATTCCGACCGACATCAGAACCGAAGTCCCAAAAAGAATCCTCCACCACCGGCTAGACTAATCCAGACGATCACCACGGGACTACCTTCAGCGGAGAGGACATAGGAAAGCCAGGGAGATCTCAGTGATGGAATTCGGTAACCCATCAAACAAGCTCATTCGGAAAGATGGGTCTACTGTAGTATTCCCACATGATGATCCACTCCTTATTATGGCAAGGATTGGAAGCTGGGACATTAAAAGGGTCCTCCTGGATGACGGGTCCAACGCCGATGTCCTATTCTCCCACCTATTGCCAAGCCTAGGCATCGTGAAAATCAACCTCAAACCTGTCACATCCCCTACCTTTGAGGTAGGTCCTTCTGAACTCCCTGTCCTTGGGTGGATTGACCTACCTTTGATGTTAAGGGGAACTTTCGTTCAGAACAATGAAGAGCTCTTTGCCTCTACTGTTACCCACTCCAGGGTAGTCCAGTTATGGTGCCAAAACTGTGCATTTAGACTCCCAGGATTGGTAATGTTCTGTAGGCCATCAGAACACTACCGTTAAGGTGCATACCCAAGTGGCCCTCTTGGGCACTATGTAAATACATGCATATTGGTCCAACCATCACACACATATTCACATTAACCATCACACACATATTCACATTGCATGCACACGATGGCAGAAAAGAAGGAAAACACTAGCACAAGTCTTAGTTTTGGCTTCCACACATTAGGCAATCTTGTTAAGTTCTAGTGGCCAGCTACTGCACCTGTAACTTCCACTAATAAAATGTATCATTCTAGCCATATACCCCCTTATTTATTTTCTCCATTATCAAGTAGAGACTTATAGGAAACCAAGGAATTTTTTTTTACATCAATAGCCCACCTATGGACCAAGTTATGGATTTTTTAAGTTGGTTACAAAATTCTGACCAAATGAACAGTAACTCAGCCAAATTTGCAACGTCATATATTTGGCTACAGTGCTCTAAATCCAGAAATTCCAAATTCCAGTTAACTCTCTAGATGTCCTATAGGTGTGGTCAAAATTTCATACCAAGGTTCGTTCTACACAGGGAGATATTAAACTTTAGGTCCAGAGTCAAAATTCTGGCAACTTTTGGACCATTTTGCCCATACAATTTTTCCAAACCATGCAGACACTTCATTCACAAGGGGAAAGCCCTCCAAGGCTATCCCATATATGTCCATTACACATAGGAATTACATTCCCTTTCTATTAACAACTTTATGTGGCCAAAACAAAATTTACAAGTAAGCAGCCCATCTTTCACACTTAGGCAGCTTTGCACCACATCACTTACATAGCCAAAACATTACACAAATGTTCACATACTTGTCTCATTTTAGATACACTACATGTAAATGAATACATGAACTACAATATGGTCTTAACTCAGCTAAATACGCACCCTAGGATATAGGAGGTCCTGAGACACAATGGACTGCAAAAACAGGATGCTGGACAGCTGCTGCACAACACAGTAAGTACCACCATTAAAAATACCAAATGTGCTCCTAAAATCACCAAAATTTCCAGATAACAACTAGACATATGGAAGTTCATGTACCTGAAATTGCAGATCAAAAATCAAACCACAAAGGTTAGTTTGAAGGTGATCTTTCTGCTGGACCTGAAATGACAGAATTGAGGGGAGTAAGTTTCATTGAGAAACTTAGTAAGGGTAACACTTGGTTTCTTAAGGTAATGTGATCCTCATTAAAACCTGAATCCAAAGAAACTAAAACAAAAAAACCACAATGCATATATACAAGATATAGCAACCAAATGCAGCAGCCAAACACAACAAACAAACACGTGAAATGTGGCATCAACATATACCATAGGTCAGTCCATAAAACATGTAATAAACATAAGTAAATCACTATGGCAGCCCTCCTCAAGCTAATTCTTGGTCGTAGGAGGATTTTAACAGTAGTTAGTACTAACTTTGGGCTCTAGAAACCCTCACTTTACTGCCATCTTTGTGCACTTGACAATAGGTCACAAAACCTTCAATAAGTGCACTCCCCTCAATAAGCTTGGTTCATCAAGCTCATGGCTCTCTTCCAAGCTTAGCCATAGCTCCATGGATGTTTGAAAATACAGAAAACAACCCATGAGAGTAGGAGAACCCTTACCTTGATGGGTATGCTAAAATTGGAGCTTGATCCTAGGTGCATTCAAGCAACAGCACCAAATAGCTTCCAATTGTTCTTCCTTGACTTCAATTGCAAGTAGTTTTGAGTTTGAAGGTATGGTGGCTATGGAGGAAGTGTGGAGGAGAGGGCTGGCTTTTTTTTTACTGGTGGAGGTGAAATTTAGAGAGCAAAGGTGGTCTTGACTACTTAAATAGTCAAAAGTACACTAAACACACTTAAGTAGTCTTAACCTTGTCTTATGTCATTTTCTTGCTACAAGACTATGGTTTCTTACTCTTAATCTCTTGGCCCACATTTGACCATCCTTATCTTCCTTTAGCAGCCCTCCTTATGTGGGATAACCCCACAAAACTTCCATTTGACTTAAGTCATAGACATACACATCTTAAGGCCTACATTAGAACACTTAGGTCCTTTATGCCTTTTTGTGTTTTCTTTGTCCTTAGTTGTCTTCCATAAGCAATTTGGTCCTCCAATAGTACTTTCATACCATTCATATCCTTCCGATAACTCTCCAAATCTCTTTTGTGAAAGTTTTGCAATTGAGTACCCGAATTTCCAAAAGCTTACAAAAAATTCCATAGGTTGCTTGACAAACAAGCAATCCTTTAGGCTTTTCTTGGGGACCAAGTTACCAACTTGGAACACTTTTAAGGAGGTGTTGATCATACCTTTTACCCCCCACACTACAATCACTATGGTGAGAATTACACAATATAATGGTTTTTAGCCATTATGACACTTGTAATTCTCCCATTTTGTGAGGTGGTAACATCTGCCATGACTAGGTTCATTGTCATCGACGTCCCCTCATTGTATAATGCCATCCTTGGAATGCAAACTCAAGGGAACTTTCACATCCAACCAGATATCAAGGACCTGACAGTAACCTTCAGCATGAAGGACAGGGACACACAAATATTAATCGATCAGGCCGCAGTCAGAAAGGTCTTTGTGATGGCTAAGCAGAGCCCAGCAGAAGTGCACACATAGACCTCGGGAGAAAAGGGCACACCGGCCAAAGGGTCTTTAGAAGGAGAGAGAAGCAACTTGGACAAAATTGAAACTGAGAATGTAGAGCTCATCCGGGGTCGAAGCACCCTCATGGGGAAACATTTGGCCAAAGGTGACAAGCAAAAGCTTGTATCTTTCTTTTTAATGAACAAAGATCTATTTGTCTACTCGCTTAAGGACATGCTTGGGGTAGACCCTCACATAATCTAGCATAGTCTTAAGATATGCCCTGACGCGAAGCCTATTCGCCAAACAAAGAGAAGCCTTTCGGCACACAAAAACAACTTCGTTAAAGCTGAAATCCAAAGGTTGATGGAGGTAGACGTAATAAAGGAAGTCAAATATTCCGAATGGCTTAGTAAGATGGTTATCACCAAGAAAGAAGGGAGTGACAAACTTCGAATGTGCATTGACTTCCGAAACGTGAACGATGCTTGTCCTAACGATGCTTGTCCTAAGTATGGCCTCCTTAGCTTCCTCAACACCTTCAGTGGGTATCATCAAATCAGGATGGACCTCGAAGACGAGGAAAAAACCACCTTCATCACCGAAGTTGGTACATACTGCTATATTAGAATGCCTTTCGGGCTTAAGAATGCAGGAGCCACATACTAGAGGTTGATGAATAGGGTCTTCGACTCCTAAATCTGGAAAAAAATGAAAGTCTACGTCGATGATATGATAGTCAAGAGCAAACTGCCTAGTAGTCATATCATAGACTTGGAAGAAACATTCCACCAGCTGAGGACATTCGGAATTCATCTCAACCCCAAAAAATATGTGTTTGGGGTGAATGCGGGTAAGTTTCTCAGATTTATGGTGTCGGAGAGAGGTATTGATGCTAATCCAAAAAAGGTCAAGGCCCTGCTATGGTTCCAAACTCCCATGATGAGCAAAGATGTGCAAAGACTCATGGGAAGAATCACGTCACTCAGTAGATTCATCTCTAAATATGGGGATCACTGTCGACCATTTTTCAAGGTTCTCACTAAAGCAGCAAAAAATGGAGGTGACCACGGAGCTGAGGTGCGCCATTGGAATGAAGACTACCAAAAGGCCTAGGGAGAGCTTAAAGTCTACCTAACTCATCTGCCGACACTTTGGCAGCCATGGGAAGGAAAACCCCTCGTACTATACCTTGCCCTCACGAAAAAGGCGGTAAGTTTGGTCCTTGTGAAGGAAGAGGGGGCAAAGCAATGGCTAGTATATTATGTGAGCAAGTCTCTGCACGGTGCCGAAGTCAGGTACCCCTTGCTACAAAAGGCTATTTATGCCTTGGTGCTTGCAAGCAAAAGGTTGCGACCCTATTTCCAAGGGCACCCTATTATAGTCCGAAGTAACTTGCCTGTTCGGGATATCATGAACAAGGTAGACCACTCGGGAAGGCTTTTGAAGTGGTGCATCGAGGTCGGTGAGTATGATATCACCTATGAGCCGAGGAAGGCAATAAAAGCATAGGCATTGGCAGATTTCATTGCTGAAGTACCCGTTGCCGAAGACAATCCACCTAACCTCAGAAAGGATGAACCTGAGTGGACTTTGTTTGTTGACAGGGCCTCCAGCTCCAAACATTAAGGAGCCAGAGTAATTCTCTGTGGTCCTGAAGGTATGGAAGCCACAAAAGCCATCAAATTCAGGTTTAATGTCACCAACAATGTCACAGAGTATGAAGTCCTCGTAGCAGGTTTGCGCCTCACCAGAAAAGTTGGTGTGAGAAACCTAAAGGCCCACAGCGATTCTCAGCTCGTGGTCTGACAGATGGCAGGGGACTACAGCGCGAAGGACCCAACCTTGGCAAAGTATCACAACCTCGTATCAAAGCTCATCTAGTAGTTTGATGCGGTACACATCGAGAATGTACCTTGATGGGACAATGCTGAAGCAGATACTTTGGCTAAGTGAAAAAAGTCCACTGAGGTGCTAAGTCACCCGAGCAAAGCAATAATGAGCATAGCAACCTCGGAGAGAGGGTGGAAAAATCCCATAAAAAAGTATCTTATGACTTTGAAACTTCTAGAAGATCCTCTTAAGCCAGCAAAAATGTGAAGAAGTTCCGGACAGTATTTCCTAATCGGAGAGGAGTTATACCGGCAAGGGTACGTGACTCCACTACAAAGGTGTGTCGGCGAAGTGGATGTTGAGACAGCCCTCAGAGAAGTTCATGAGGGGGCCTGTGGTTCCCACATAGGAACTGATGCTCTAGCAGGAGTACAACTCCACCCGGGATACTTCTAGCCCACCTTAAGGAAGGACACAAGGCAATTTGTCCAGAAATGTGACAATTGCCAAAGACACACTAACAACCAGAGGTTACCCTCGAAAATGATAACTCTGGTGAACTACCCTTGCCCCTCCATGGTATGGGGTATCGACCTCATCAGACCTCTCTCAACTGCACCCGGAGGAGTGAAGTTCTATGTAGTCACAGTAGATTACTTCACTAAATGGATTCAGGCAAAGCCTTTGGCAACCAAATCGGTGAAGGATGTGCAAAAATTCATCTGGAAGAACATCGTATGCAGATTCGGTATACTGAGGGTGATAGTGGCTGATAATGGTTCTCAGTTTATTGACAGGGGGTTCTAGGAATTCGCTACCGACCTTGGGATAAAAATGCACTTCGCCCCGGTAGCTCATCCTTAGAGTAACGGACAGGTAGAGGTGTATAACAGAACCATAAAAGATGGTTTAAAGAAAAGATTGAATCAAGCAAAAGGAAAATGGCTAGGAGAACTTCCTAGTGTGCTACAGAGCTATCAGACACCTCCCCGAAGGGCCACAGGTGAAACGTCTTTTTACTCATATTTGGCACAGAGGCCATTATTCCTATTAAAGTGGTTCAACCATCCATAAGGATACAAGTGTTCGACCAAGAGGGGAACGACCTTGGGTTGAGAACCAAGCTGAACCTAACTGATGAACACAAAGAAGTTGCTGCGCTTAGAAGAAAAACATTTCAGTAAAGGGTAGCTATCACTGTAAACTCACATGTTAAACGAAAAGAAATCAGGAAGGGGGACCTTGTCCTATGAAAGGCTGAGTTTGAGCCCCGAAGACCATCTGACGGAGTACTTCAGGCAAATTGGGAAAGGCCTTATTTGCTCCTTGATGAAGTTCGGCTAGGAGTGTATAAGCTCGGTGATACCGAAGGTAGAGAACTTAAAAATACATGGCATTCAGACACTTTGAAGAAATTCAACACTTAGACATTTTTCTAAGTATAGAAAAATTTTCTAGGAAAAATAGTCCCACCTGAGGAATCTAACCGAACAAGGTGCAAGTATCTACTTACAAAGTGACACATCCTCTTCGAAGGTGCATCAACCGAACATGGCTGATAAAAACAGGCAAAGCTTTGCCAAAAGATATTCACCGAAACTTGTGCTATGCCGAAGATGGTTGATAATAAACACGAAAGATATCTTCTCGAGGGTCCTAGACCAAAATTGGTCAAACTAACCCTTGGAACCGAAGATCATCTAATGAGAAGCTTGTATTAAGACTTAGCCAAATTTTGGAGGAAATAAACAAACTTCATTCATATCTTAGTACAAGATGGAAAAATTTACAAAAAAAGAAGAAGAAAAAATAGTTTATTCGGGATCTTGGATGCCTAAGGGACCTCGTCATTAGTAGCTACCTCAGCTTCAAGCTCCTCTGTCACATTCTTTGGTGCCAGAGATAGAGCAAAAGGAAGGTTGAGGTGCTCTATTTTTGACCATGTCTAGCGAGGCCTTTTAGGGATGTCCAGACCCGCCAAAAAGGAGATGTCGAGGTTGGGGTACTTGGCCAAAATTTGGTATCGAACCAAACAGAAGCCGTCTTGGAATGCAACCTTGGTTGCTTGATCAGCGTTGTCCTTCTCAATACCCAAGTTGTTCAGCTCGTCCTTCAGCTCAGCGACCTCCTTCTTTTTCTTCTTCTTATTTTCCTTCTTCAGCGCGTCGACCTCAGCTTGAAGTTCGGCATTGTCTGCGAGGGCCTTCACGAGGGTACAGAGTCTTCCTCCTTCTCCTTCCGGTAGGCCTTGTTAGCCGAAGTCAGTGTGATAACCTTTTCCCTGAGGTTAGACACTTTCTGGGAGAAGTCTTGAAAGAGCTCATCCTGACTCTTCAAGAACTCCTCCCGAACTTTAGCCACCTCCTCGTTGGCTATCTTGTTTAGCTTGGCGTATTTAACAACTAAACCAGTGCAAAATACCTTGGCTCTCTCCAAGCGCTCTTGGGTCCGAGATCGGATTGATGACTGCTTTACTGCCCATGCTCGGAAGTATCCACTATATGCCAAAAGCTACATAAAAGAAAGAATTTGAGTAAGGGTCAGAAGGTTGTAAAAGCTTAGAAAAATCTTCTAAGTCCCAAAGAGCTCAAAATTTACCTGGGCAGCGTGTTCAGACATCATCACGGTGAGGACCTCCTCGTTTGGGCACTCTTCAATAAGGGACTTAAAGGTAGCATTAGTAAGGATGCCCTTCGCCATTTGAGGAGCCATTTCCTGGCCGTCCTCGGAGAACAGGTTCATGTCCTCCGTGAAGGTCCAAAAAGGCTCCTTTGGCACCTTGTCCCTCGGCATATAGGAGTCCCAAAGGGCCTGCTTCCGGGCATGCTCCACCATCCACACGGCAGGTGCTTGCTCCTCTGTAAAATCATGCCAAAGTTCTATTAGGACATTATCCCTTAGCCATAGTCTATAAGATCTAAAATGCGAAAAAATCCCAAACTCATAGAAAAATGGCTAAGGTACAAACCTTGCAAAACCTCAGCGATCTCCTCCTCGGAGTCGTTGACCTCCTGAACATTGTCAGGGACTTGTTTGCCCTACCCTCTTTGGCGGGCCTTGAGCTCTTGTTGGGTTTCGGAAGACAAACAGCGTAGTGGAATTTAACCGAAACCCTCCAGGATCCAAGTGAAACGGGGTAAACCTGGTGTTAAAAAATTTTCCTGCCTAATTTTCGGTTGAGATCTCTCACTCAACTGTAGAGCCGAATAACAAAACCTGAACAGTTGATGTGTTCAAGCTCTCTATGGTATCCGCATGAGCCTCTCGGGATCACCATGCTTCCACCATGTGCCGGCAGATGCCTTTCTCTTGCGCTCGCAGTGCTAGCTTGCGTCCTCCAAGGAATTGCAAGATAAGAGTGCGGCTGTCCTTTTGGGAGGCTAGGGCAACGACACCTATGAATTTCTCACTAAAAGTTGTATTTATAGTGAGACTCAACTTCCAAGCCTAATGGGTTTCAAAGCCCTAATCCAATTAGGCTTTAATTTCGGGCTTAATAATGGCTCAACTATTGGGCCCATTATTAATACGAAATTATTGTGAAACCAAAACCCAAATTATTAGCCCATGCACTCTAATGATCCAAATATCTCTATGTGTGCAACCCAATAGGCTCTTACCACGTTGGCATTGATCATAAATCACATTTATGATCATAAGCAATGAGCGGTGTTTAACAACACATCATTGCTACCCAAGTGGCAAGATTGTCGGTGATTCGACTAAGCCTTTATGATCATCATCGATATATGCTATTGTCCCTTTGTCCAAGATATCAAGACTGAGCACGAGACATGGAATGTGTCACTCTCGTATAGCCCAATCTTTCGTTTCTTGATTACCGAGTAGACCAACTTAAACTGATGACATTGATATCGTATATCAATTCATCCGAGCATGGCCATGCATTTTCTAAGTCTCACTCTATCAAGGGGCCCAAAGATATCACTCCCGTTACATAGGAGGGACAAATCCCTTCTTGATCATACAAATCCCTCCGCATGATATATGGCATACCGAATGACCTCCTTCAAGTTCACTCAATTACGAGCAACAAAGGAAAGTATCAAAGTATGTGACTCACATGTAGGGAACCTTGATGATCTTAGGTCAAAGGACTACTTATACCATTATCACTATGAGAATCACTTATGACACACATATAATGATCCATGTAGTGTTCTTATGGTAGGTCGGTCCAGTACACAAGTTCTCCAACTTGTACCCATATGTAGACTACATATCTCATATTAGTCTCCACATATGCTAGTCGTTATGTATTATTGCAACCCGCTCCACAATAATACTAGACCAGGGACGTTTAAGAATATCATTATTCTAGGGTTACAATTATGTTTATTATGTTGCACAGAAACAGAACAACAATCATAATTGTTGGATTAATGCCTTAATGAAATATCATGACTCAATGTGAAAAAATACAATCATCTCATGATTGGCTTTTTAGGCACGACACTAACAGCTTTTCAGCAGAAATGCCACCTGCCGAAGTACCCAAAACCTCCTCCGGCAAAGTGATGCTGATGGCTGGCTTTGAGGGTGGGTTGGCACGAACCGAGGAATGGTCCTGCACCTCCACGACGTCTTCGAGAGGAGGAGGAAGAATGTCCTCCTTGGCCTTCTTCCTCGCCGAAGATGGCCCTCCACCCGTCGTTGTCTTCCTCTTCAGGGTAGCCTTCTTCTTTTGCTGCTCCCGCCTCTTGGCTTGACCGAGGAAAAAGGACTCGTAAAAGGTAGCAAATTGGTCGCCCATCTCTAAAAAAAGGAAGACATCAGTGTAAGTCCAAAGGAGTATGTATAGAAAAATCTGGAAGATGACTTACTCTCAACAAGGGCTTCGTATATAAGCTCATTTCGAAGGAGCAAAACCAACCACGACTTCTTCCCATCGAAGGTAGGCTGTGGCATGTTAAGGTCCATTTTGTGTTCCTTGACAACCCCCAATTCCTGAAGGACCTCTTTGGTCAGAAGGATCCACCTAATGGGAAAAGGGTACAAGGAGCACGGGGGGACATCAGGATCCCAGTCTGCGACAGCCCAAATACGGCTGTCAAACTGCTCGAACTGGGCCTCTAACTTTAAGGTTAGTAATCTCCTAGGGTCAACTACATCGGTCTTCAGAGCCTTCGAATCCCATCGGCTCGGTACATTTTTCCACGCCTCAAACACCTTCGGAAAGAAACAGTTCCTCTGCCAACCACACCAGTTGTCCTTCATGTCAAAGGTGAAGGTGTACTTTTTATTCCCAGAACTCCGAGGAAGCAAAAAATAGAAACCACCTTTCGAGACAGGGTAAAGTTTGTAATACTGCATGAACATGATGAAGTAGGGCTCTATCCCAAAGACCCCACACATGCAGAGGAAGGCGTTAAAATAATAGCAGGCATTCGAGGGAAGTTGGTTCACAGCTATGCCATGAAATTGGTAGAACTTGCAAACCATCTTTGGGGGAGGGTACTGAAGTCCGGCCTACAGTTGGGCCCAAAAAATGGTAACCTCATCCGAATGATACAAGTAACTAAGAAGACCTGCAGTAGGTAGCTTAGTCATAGCATAACACGAAAGGTAGAACTTAGCGACCCACTTCTCCATTTTCTCTGAAGTGGTGCAGCACATATGAGACTCGAGAGGAGCCCAACTCTCGGGAATGGGATGAACAGTTAAGAGTGGGGTTGGAGAAGACATATTTGGCGAGAAGGAAATGACTTCAGAAGAATGGGATGACTTTGGAAAAGTAGAAAAGTCTAGAAACACAGAAAATTGAATGACTTCGGGAAAGAAATCCCACCAAAACTCTTGCCGAAGTCAGGATTTGAGAATGCCGTCATGAAAACTTGCCGGAAATCGCACCGCCGCTTGTGCCACTGCAGGAAAAAGAGAGAAAGCTTGAGAGCAAACAAGAGCAGAATGGGAGCAAAAGAAAGCAAGGAGGGAGAACTCTGAGGAAAGGAACATTTATATAGGCCGAAGGTGGTAGGCGAATCATCCCCTTAATTACCCCTCAAAGGTGAATCGTCGCCATAATTGCCCCTCGAAGGCGAAGAGACACGATTGCTGTAGCCAATGTGACTGTCCACCAATTGCCACATGACACGTGTCGCCCGATGCGGGATATGAGGGCACACCTCCTGACAGCACGGAGGCCTAGGCAAGCTTATCTGAAGTGATGCGTTTGTCTGATTAGAAGATGTAACAATTCACTGACAAATGACACCGGCCCACAGAAAGGGGATATCCACCTCGGCCTGACAAAATAACTTCGGGAACATCAGAAATCCGGCCAAAAACTAGGAGAGCCACTTGAGTACCAGAGGAGCTACCTCGGTCAGGAAAGCCATCTCAGACTGCTAAAACTCCTTCCAAAAAAGATAGCCTCAGCTAAAAATTCAGTCATGACAACTGAATTAATCACCACCTTCCACGAAGACTCCCATAATTTGCTCAGATGGCCGAAGATATAACTTCGGCTTTCCGAGGGCGGCATGTGATAGCCAAAGGGCTATTATACTCCAAAGTCCCAAGTCTGACGAAGCACCACGCTAAAAAAAGATAAGCATCATCTTCAGAGAACGTGAGCACCAACCACGGGGAATAACAGGACTGACCTCGGGAATATGGTACACTACCACCATCGGTAAGATGACTTGACCCACTTCACGAGGAGCAGACCCACCATCCTTGGTAGGGGAAAACATCCTCTGAAGGGGATCCTTTGTGCCAAGGGGCCTTCCAAGTGACTGGAGCAACCTTGGCTAGAAGCTCTAATTTCCCGAATAGGTCTATTTGACCGAAGGGGTCTTGTGAACATGAAAAAAATGGTTAAGGAGCTTTTGACACAGAGACCTCGCACACGACCCTAACACATAGGCCTCCCATAGCCTGACTGCTGGCCAGAATGGCCTATGGCTATCTGGAGATCCCCATCCTCGAAGGTATGAACCGCATCTGGCCGAACACGTGTCATGATCTGAGCGGGCTATGTCAAATGGACTTCTCCCAATTTCCTCCTATAAATACTTGGGAAAATTACCTTGGTAGGTACACGGGCTGAACTCTCAAGAGAACTCTACTCTTTACCCTCCATTCACTACTCTTCACTTGCCGAATCCTGACTTGGGTGTCGGAGGCTTGTCCCTCAGAAACACACTCTGGGGACCCTTGTTCTTTTGAGTGTTTCAGGTAATCTCACAATGGAAGTCTCTTCGGGTGGTAAGCTTAACACTAAGATGCATGGGGGAATCACAATGAAGCATGGAAAATTAAGCAAGGCTGAGAAGTTGATTAAGTCCAATTAATTGGACATGTGGCACTTAACTAATTTTTGCGTGCTTCCACTTAACCGAGAACGTTAATCTCGGGTTAATCTTCTTTGTTCTTATAAGTTTCGGTTGTTCTTGGTAAGGAAGAGCCGAGTCTTGATGGGTTCATATCAAATTGGAGAGAAATTGGAGCTTGAAGGAGAAATCAAGCTTGGATTTCTTGGTCTCTGCACTAGACGACCTTGAGGTTCAAGTTTGAAGCTTGGATTTGAAGGATTCAAGGTTGGCCGAAAAGCTCAAGCATGAGAATTTGAGGTAAGGTTCATGATCTACTTGATTTCTTGGTATAATTCCATGTTCAAGTAGTTAATGGCGGCTAAGTGATAGTCAATTTATGCTATATGATCTTAGTTTGCTAGATGGGCATATAATGAACTTTCGGGTTCATGTGGTTTGGCTACCTAGTCAAGATTAATGGCAAAGACTCAAGTTCCTAATAAGTTAGGCCAACTTGGTAGTGAACTTAGAGCTCTAGTGGATTGGAGAGTAAATGGAATGCTTGAAGTGCAAGGATGTGAACTTGTGTTTGCTAGTGGTTTCAGCCGAGAATGAACTTGTGGTGTGTGTGTGAGTTGTGTGCATTGTGTGTTTGTTTGTGTGTGCTAACCAAGTGTAGTTAGTGTTGTTGTGATATTATTCCTTGGTAACCATGTATGTGTATATGGCTATGCATGTATTTTCCTTGTTTTCATGTCTTTCTTACAGGAAAAGTAAAGCATGATGGAGGTTAAGTTTCGGCTTAACTAAATAAACTCCTGTAGGAGTTGTAATGAACCATACTATGTACTAATTACTCATGCCCCTTATTGATTATATTTCAGGAAAAAGAATTGAGCTTGAGTGATTGTGGTATTGCTTGCTTGCTTATGTAGTAAGTTAGTACCTTGTGTTAGTGTTGTGCCCAAAAGCCAATCATGAGATGATTGTATTTTTGCACATTGAGTCATGATATTTTATTAAGGCATTATTGCAGCAATTATGTTTGTTGTTTTGTTTCTGCGTAACTTAACAAACATAAATGTAACCCTAGAATAATGATATTATTAAACGTCCCTCGTCTAGTATTATTGTGGAGCGGGTTGCAATAATACATAACGACTAGCATATGTGGAGACTAATATGAGATATGTAGTATACATATGGGTACAGGTTGGAGAACTTGTGTACTGGATCGACCCACCATGAGAACACTACATGGATCGTTATATGAGTGTCATAAGTGATTCTCATAGTGATCATGGTCTATGTAGTCCTTCGACCTAAGATCATCAAGGTTCCCTACATGTGAGTCATATACTTTGATACTTTCCTTTGTTGCTCATAACTGAGTGAACTTGAAGGAGGTCATTGGGTATGTCACATATCATGCAGAGGGATTTGTATGATCAAGATGGGATTTGTCCCTCCTATGTAACGGGAGTGATATCTTCGGGCCCCTTGATAGAGTAAGACTTAGAAAAATGCGTGGCCATGCTCAGATGAGTTGATATGTGATATCAATGTCATCAGTTTAAGTTGGTCTACTCGGTAATCAAGAAACCAAAGATTGGGCTATACGAGAGTGACACATTCCATGTCTCGTGCTTAGTCTTGATATCTTGGATAAAGGGACAATGGCATATATCAGTGATGATCATAAAGGTTTAGTCGAATCATCGACAATCTTGTCACTTGGGTAGCAATGATGTGTTGCTAGACACCGATCATTGCTTATGATCATAAATGTGATTTATGATCATTGCCAACGTGGCAAGAGCCTATTGGGTTACACACATAGACCTATTTGGATCATTAGAGTGCATGGGCTAATTATTTGGGTTAGGGTTTCACTTTAATTTCGTATTAATAATGGGCCAAAGAGTTGAGCCATTGTTAAGCCCGAAATTAAATCCTAATCGGATTAGGGCTTTGAAACCCATTAGGCCTGGAAGTTGAGTCTCACTATAAATACAACTTCTAGTGAGAAATTTGCTGGTCTCTTTGCCCTAGCCTCCAAAAAGCACAGCCACACTCTTCTCTTGCAATTCCTTGGAGGACGCAAGCAAGCACTGCGAGCGCAAGAGAAATGCATCCGTCGAGACGTGGTGGAAGCGTGGTGATCCTGAGAGCCTCATGTGGTTACCATAGAGAGCTTGAACACGTCAACTGTTCAGGTTTTGTGATTCGACTCTACAGTTGAGTGAGAGATCTCAACCAAAAATTAGGTATGAAAATTTTCAAACACCCGGTTTACCCCATTTCACTTGGATCCTGGAGGGTTTTGGTTAAATTCCGCTGCGCTGTTTGGCTCTCGAAATCCATCAGTGGTATCAGAGCTACTGGTGAAACCCTAAATCGGGATTGATGTTGAATCGCATGATGTTCTGTGTTCGGCTGCTTTTCTGCCATGATTAATTAGATTGATTCATGATGCATGAAACCGGAACTCGTACTGAACATATGAGATATATGAAGAAACGACCTAATTGGTTAATGAGATTAACCCGAAATTGAATGGTATGAGGTACCTATATGGAGTAGGATTCTTGCAATAGTTGCAAAACCCTAGCTTTCTTCGCATTCGGCCTGTTCAAGCATCGAAAGTAAGGTAGTTTTGGTGGATCGAATGGAGGAGTCTCGGGTGCCTACTTGGTCAAAATAGAAGATTTCGGGCTAAGCAATTGTAAGACAATTTTTTGTGTCGGGGGGCAATGCCCCCCACACCCCCCGCAAGGACGGCTCCCCTTGACCCCATCCGCTGACCGGTCAGTGGGACCGCCATACGCGAAGTGCCACATAAATAAAAACTGGTTAATCAACGCGCGAAAATTGGCATGCATTTTTGTTGAATAAGATTTGACATGATATGCTGATTGGTGTTTGAAGCATGGTGCATGGTTATAGCCCTTGATTGGTTGTACTTGTAAATACGGCCTGCGAGTCGTGCCTTCTCTTATCACTCTCATTGTACATTCTCCCCTCACCTTACTCCCCTCAAATGTAACTCGAGGTTTCTATTATTGATGTAATGGTGCATTATGGGATCATCCAAGGTGGTATGTCCAAGGAGGTGACAACAAAAGGGCAGCCAAGAAAGGAAGAGAAGGAGCTTGTGAAGACTATTTTTCTTTTCTTAGGCTTTTATGATATTCTCATTGGCTTTAGAATATCGCATAGTTTGGGCTATAACCATGTCACGTTTACTTTCTTGAACGCATGAGATGCATGTTTTATATTTGTATGTGATGCATGTATAAGACAACCGGAGATAACAAATTGGTGAGATCAAAAGAAAAATCCCTCAAACAAATATTAAGTCATTAAATGTGATACATTCCAAATGTTGGCACTCGTCTAGACTTTGATCAACATTAGGTGGGTTTGCCAAAGCAAAGCACCTGTGTTCATCTTGGTAAGGCGCGATGGGATAATAGTGATATCCAAATTGCTAACTTTGGGTTCGACTTAACTAAGTCATCCTAATAGGATTAGGGACTTAGAGGCAGAGAGTTGGGCTTATGTTCATGAGATGAACTTGGACAAGTGTTGTTCACCAAACTATCCAAGAGTTGCATGGGATGCAATTGGCAAGGAGTTGCCTACCTAAATAACTGTAACTTGAGTGAAAAGCCAAAGCTGACTCAAGTTGTGGTCAAATATGGATCTTGGCCCACTAGAATACCTTAGCACCAAGGTGTTCCGAAATAATATCGAGGGTTATTATTTTGAGGAAAATAGTGGGAGTATCGTTTAATAAAAGTCCTTATTAAATGAATTAAAATACATGACTCTTACACTGCATATTTACTGTTGTAGATAACCATGGCACAAAACACATCGACACTTTCGTTGCGATCGATCCTTGAAAAGGAAAAACTGAATCGGACCAACTTTCTCAAATGGTACCGAAACTTGAGGATAGTCCTCAAACAAGAGAGAAAGGCTTATGTCCTAGAGCAGCCTATTCCGAATGAGCCTGCTGCCACTGCTCCAAGAGCTGAAAGGGATGCTCACAAAAGGCATTCTGATGATGCTTTGGATGTTGCATGCCTCATGCTTATTACCATGGAATCTGAGCTTCAGAAGCAACATGAGAACATGTGAGCATTCGATATGATCGAACATCTCAAAATGCTTTTCCAAGAGCAAGCTAGGCATGAGAGGTTTGAGACCTCTAAGGCATTGTTTCAGTGCAAGATGTCTGAGGGATGTCCTATGGGTCCTCATGTGTAATGCCCGGACTATCCGAAGTGATTAGGTCCCGGGGTAAGTGAATTGGAGCAAAGAATTTTTTTTGGGAATTAAGTGTAATTAATGTGAGGGGACATTAAATTAAGTGTTGGACATTCATAAAAATTAAGCTTGGCCTTGGCCAAGAAAATTAGTGGTGAAAATGAAGTACTTCAAAAGTGAGGGACTCAATTGAACAAGGGAATTTTTGTAGGTTGGGTTCAATTGGCCAAATTCAAATAATTGGAGGACCTAATTTCTTAAGGTGGGGAGTATTGTTATACCCGGAAAATCATAAAAGATTAATTCCCGGGTTAAGCGGATTAGTGACAGAAAAAGTTTCCTAATCTGGAAACTTGGAAATTTAATCGTGGAGACTTGGAATTTATTTATGGAATGGGCATTAATGAGTGTTGGACACTCTGAGAATTATGCTTGGTTTAGACCAAGAGTTTTGGTGATGAAAATGACACATTTTGAAGTTGAGGGACTCAATTGCTCAAAGGAAAAATTTGTGGGAGGACTCAATTGAACAATTGAGGAAAGTTGGAAGACTAAAGTTAGGATTTGACCGTTTCTCATGGCAATTTGTGCCATGGCCGGCCATCATATGAATTTGGCATTTAAAATGCCACATAATCCTTCCACTCACCATAATTCAAAATCTCCTACATCCTCCACTCACCAATTAAATATTACCCCACTTACTTTCTCCCCCACTTTCCCAATTTGACTATTCTATTACCTATGCCTTGTCTCCCACTACAAATCCCACTTACATTATAAAATGATTCCATCAACTCTTGTCCCCACCTACATTTTCCACTTATTATTGTTTATTTGCCAATTTGACTAAATCTCCCACCCATTTGAATTACATGGCCGGCCCTCCTCCTAAATGTACATTTAGCTTGCATTTGTTTACATTTTCCTCCCATTTGCAAACACAAATTAGGCCAAGCACCTCTCCATTTCATTTCATTTTCATTTCCACTCTCTCTCTAGCACCAAAAGCTCTCCCTTCTCTCTAAAACCAGCCATGAACATCTTCAAGCTTCATCTCCTTCTTCCTCCCTCAATACATTTGGCCATAGCTAGAAATGCATGTTGTTACACATGTAAACACATTTTCTTGAAGCTTTCAAGCTCCTAAACACATCTAGACCAAGAACCAAGTGAGAAATCAAAGAAAACCCATGAAGAAATGCTTGTGAAGTTTCGGCCTTGGTGAGAAAATGGTGTTCTTGAGCTCAACTCAAGAGCCCCTTACATGCATGGCATTTCTAAGCCATGAGAAGCAAGAAAATCAAGGAAGAACAAGCTTAAATTTCGGCCAATTGAATGTTGTAAGTAATCCAAGCTTTCTTGGTGTTTTGATGTATTTTTTAGCTTAGAAAAGTAAGATCTTGCTCACTAATATATTCGGCCATCTTGTGTTCTTGAGCTTTACACAAGGATTTCATGGCATGCATGGAGATTTTAAGCCATGGAAAGCAAGAAATCAAGCAAAGATTGAAGAAAAATCATGTTTCTTGAATATTCGGCCATGTTCATATCTTGAGCTTTATGGATGTTTAACCAAGTGTTCTTGGTGTTTATGAGGTGTTGGAAGCCAACAAAGCAAAGATCAAATGAAGGTTTCAAGCATGAAGAAAGTTTCAACCATGAACATTCTTGGCATTTCAAAGCTCTAAACCAAGTGTTCTTGGTACTTGTGAGCTTTTGTGGTCATTTTAAGCAAGAAAAACAAGTGAAGGATGGAAAGAAAACAAGGTGAAGATTCGGCCATGTATGTATCTTGGCATGTTTGAGCTTAAACCAAGTGTTCTTGGTACTAAACAAGCTCTTATGTATGTTTAAGACAAGTTCCAAAAGATGGTTGTAAAAAGAGGGATTTTGTGAGCTATAGAAGCAATGGAATATTCGGCCATGATGTGATTTTGTGAAGATGTGTGCAAAACCATGTGTTCATGGTATCTAGGTATTCCTAGTAAAAAATGAAGCCAAAATGGTGAAGAAAAGTGATGATAGATTCGGCCATAATGACAAATTGGTGTTAGCCAAGTGTTCTTGGCATAAATGGTCCTTAGAAAACTTGTGGGACTCAATTGAGCAAAAGAAAGAAGTAATGGGGCTATTTGGGCCAAGAGTTAAATTTGAAGGCCCAAATTGAAAAAAAAACCAAGTGTTCTTGGTCTAGAAATTATTAAATGGGCTATTTTGGGCCTAATGGCTAAATTGGGCTAAAAATCCTGAAAAGGTAAAATTGGGCTTATGTGGCTCCTAAGTTCATTTTGGGCCTAAGTGGTCCTAAGGTCATTTTGGGCCTAAGTACTAAGAAAGCTAAGTTGGGCCTAAGTTATTAAAAGGCCAAATGGGCCTAAGTTATTAAGGGGCCAAGTTAGGCCAGAATTCCAGAACAGGCCAAGTGGGCTTGAATTCTGGAAAGGATTAAGTTGGGCCTGGATTTCCAGGAAAAAGGCCAATGTAGGCCTGAGTTCACAGAAAATTGGGCCTAAGTCAAAGAAAGGCTAAAATGGGCCTTACCTCCTTAAGTTGAGGTCCATTAAGGGAAAAACAAGTTCTACCAACAACAAGCAAGGAAAAGCAAATGGTTAAGCAACAAGAGGTTACAAAAATTATGGTAAGGATTCCTATACTCACTTTATTGCATGGTGTATCTCCATGATCTTGTTTGTGAGTATTAGTGCCCCTAGGTGATGGTCAAAGAACCATGTGACCCTAGGTGTGCATGCAGGGCTAAGTTGTTTTGTTGCTTCGGCAACTTTGTTTGAGAATTTTCTCATACTCACTTTGTGAGTATTCGGGCACATAGTGCATAGTGGGCTAAGTATCGTTGTTTCGGCAACTATGGTTACTCATGAGTTAAGTGCAAGCATTTAGGTCTTGGCATCAAGTTTGGCCAACTCGATTCCCAAGCTAAGGAGTACTCAGTATGGTATAAGAAATGGTTGACCGATATTGTGTGATATGGAATATGCTAATGCTTGCTTTGCCCATACAGAATTGTGTTATGTGGTGTGTTGTGTTGTGTGGTTCTATGAATTGATTGTGCATGCTGACCCCAATTATTATTATTATTGTTATTTCTACATGCTTTGTGTTTTCTTTGTCTTAGTGTTTTCTTTGCAGGTTTATGGAATAATTGCCATTACATTCTTGGCATAAGTTAGGCTTTGGAAGCCATATGTTAGGCCTTGGAGGCCATAAGTTGGCTTCGAAAGCCATAAGAAAATACCTCACTAAGTTAGGCATTGGATGCCATTGGATTCCTTATTGAGTTTTATAACTCACCCGCCCTACTCTACTTTTGTAGGTAAAGGAGCTATAGAAAAGCACTACGGTCAAGAGTAATAAATACTCTTTCACATAGTAAAGGTTTGTACATATGTTGATCAATATTCTAAGTGTCTTAAGTGTTATGGATTGCTTGTGAAACAAGCTATTGTTGTGGATTTCCTTGTGCAGGCTTGAGGAGTCTAGAAATTTGTGGGAACAAGGTCTATTAAGGTGGAATGTGTTCTATGGACTTATGAATTATTTTCCATGTATCATGCTTTTGGATATCCTGGCTATTTAAGTGATTATGTTTATTTTCAGTATAACACCATTTTTATTACTTGTAAATATGAATATGGTGTTTTGGTTGCCATGCATGTACTTGGCTAAGCATGATAAAGATCATGAAATGAACACTAAATTCCACATAGGTGTGCTAGCTTATTTCCGAGAGCAATAAAACCCTAAAAGTAAATAGTTAACGAGCTAGTACCGGTAAGTATCCTGGGGTTCGTGCCCTTAAGTTGCAAAAAAATAAAATTAAATAAAATTAAATTTAAATGCCCCTTTTGTGAAATAAGACTTCCGCTGTATTGTTTAAGTAATCGGGCCCGAATGGGCCAGGGGCAAGTGTGGGCACGACATCATGTGCTTAAGATGATTGGGTACATTAAGAATCTTGAGAATTTGGGATTTGCTCTTCAGAAAGAGTTGGCTATTGATGTAGTCTTGCAATCGTTGCCTGAAAGCTACAGTCAGTTCGTCGTGAACTATAACATGAACGACCTAGACAAGTTGAGAACTAGTCAACAAAACCTTAAGAAGGCTAAGCCCATTTTGATGGTTCAAAAAGGCAAGGGAAAGGGAAAAGCCAACAAGAAGAAGGATAAAGCTAATGGAAAGTCCAATGCTAGTTCTTCTTCAGCTGCACTGAAACCAAAGGGTGGTGTGGCAAAGGAAGGGGAGTGCTTCCATTGTAAGCAACCTGGACACTGGAAGCGCAACTGCAAGCTCTATCTTGAAGAACTTGCTAAGGAAAAGGGAAGTAAGACTTCCACTTCACGTATTCTTGTTATAGAGGCTAACTTTTCTACTTCCTCATCTTGGGTATTGGATACTGGATGTGGATCTCACATTTGTGCAAATGTGCAGGATCTAAGTAGAAGTAGAAGATTGGCCCGAGGTGAAGTCGACCTACGTGTTGGAAATGGAGCAAGGGTTGCTGCCTTAGCCGTAGGGACTTATGTTCCCACTTTACCTAGTGGATTAGTTTTAGAATTAGACAATTGCTACTTTGTGCCTACTATTAGTAGAAATTTGATTTCTGTTTCTTGTTTGGACAAGAAAGGTTTTTCATTTATAATAAAGGACAAATGTTGTTCTATTTATTTGAATGAAATCTTTTATGGTAGTGCTCAACTTAGCAATGGGTTGTATGTTCTAGACCTCGAAGATCCAATCTATAATGTGAATACCAAGAAGGTCAGATTAAATGATTCGAACCTGACCTATCTCTGGCACTGTCGCTTGGGCCACATAAATGAGACCCGCATATCCAAGCTCCATAAGGATGGACTCTTGGACTTATTTGATTTTGAATCATATGAGACATGTGAGTCATGTTTGTTGGGCAAGATGACCAAAGCCCCATTCACAAGGCAAAGTGAAAGGGCTAATCACTTATTAGGACTCATACATAGTGATGTATGTGGCCCTATGTCTACACAAGCTAGAGGAGGTTTCCAATACGTCATTACTTTCACTGATGACTTCAGCAGATATAGCTATGTGTATCTTATGAGACACAAGTCAGAATCCTTTGAAAAGTTCAAAGAATTCAAGAAATGAAGTAAAGAATCAACTCGGGAAGAGTATTAAAGTGCTTCGATCAGATCGAGGTGGAGAGTACTTGGATCAAGAATTCCTTGACTATCTGAAGGAGTGTGGTATAGTATCACAACTCACTCCACCAGGTACACCTCAATGGAATGGTGTATCTGAAAGGAGAAACCAAACTCTGTTAGACATGGTTCGCTCTATGATGAGTCAAGCTGACCTTCCAAACTCCTTTAGGGGACATGCTCTAGAGACAACCACTTTTACACTAAACCGAGTTCCAACTAAATCGGTTCAAAAGACACCATATGAGATATGGAGTGGAAGGCATCCCAATTTGTCTTTTATGAAGATTTGGGGTTGTGATGCTTATGTGAAATGTCAATCCTCTGACAAACTAGGGCCCAAATCTCAAAAATGTCTTTTTGTTGGGTATCCCAAAGAAACAAAGTGTTACTATTTCTACAATCCTTTTGAGCAAAAAGTGTTTATTGCTCAAACTGGTGTCTTTCTGGAGAAAAAGTTTATCTCTAAAGGAACTAGTGGGAGGAAAGTAGAACTTGAAGAAATTCAAGAACAACAATGAGACATCGAACCTGAAATAGAACCTGAACAGACACTGCAAGATGTTGTTCAAGAGTCTGTTCCTGTAGCACAGAGGCCACGTAGGTTTGGTAGGATTCGGCGTGAGCCCGAGAGATATGGATTTCTCGTGACTCACATCGGTGATGTGATGCTCATGGATTAGGATGAGCCCACAACCTAACAACAAGCTATGTCGGGGCCTGACTTTGGGAAGCGGCTAGTGGCCATGAAATCTGAGATGGAATCCATGTGTGAAAACCAAGTATGGACTTTGGTTGACCCACCTGAAGGGGTAAAACCCATAAGGTGCAAATGGGTTTTCAAGAAGAAAACTGACATGGATGGTAATGTGATTACCTTTAAGGGACGATTGGTTGCAAAAGATTTCAAGCAAATTCATGGTATTCACTATGAGGAAACTTTTTCACCAGTTGCTATGCTTAAATCCATCCAAATTTTGTTTGCTATTGCTGCACACTATGATTATGAGATATGGAAAATGGATGTCAAAATTGCACTCCTAAATGGAAACCAACTTGAGGATTTGTACATGACACAACCTGAGGGTTTTGTCACTCCTGAGAATGCCAATAAAGTGTGCAAGTTGCAAAGGTCCATTTATGGATTGGAGCAAGCTTCTCAAAGTTGGAATCTTCATTTTGATGATGCAATCAAAGAGTTTGGTTTTATCAAAAATGAAGATGAACCATGTGTCTACAAGAAGGTTAGTGGGAACGCTATTGTCTTCTTGGTGTTGTATGTAGATGACATACTACTCATCGGGAATGACATTCCTGAGCTACAGTCTGTGAAGACTTGGCTGGGGAAATGTTTCTCTATGAAGGACTTGGGTGAAGCAGCCTATGTGTTAGGCATTAGGATCTATAGAGATAGATCTAGAAAGCTTCTTGGCCTAAGTCAAAGTACATATATTGACAAGGTGCTAAAGAGGTTTCGCATGCAAGATTCCAAGAAAGGATTCTTGCCCATGTCACATGGTATAACTCTTTCTCGATCTCAGTGTCCGAGTACACCTGAGGAGAGAGAGCGCATGAGTAATATTCCATATGCCTCAGCAATTGGATCTATCATGTATGCCATGATATGTACTCATCCCGATGTCTCATATGCTTTGAGCATGATGAGTAGGTACCAATCGAACCCCGGTGAAAGTCACTGGACAGCTGTTAAGAACATCCTTAAGTACGTACGAAGGACTAAGGATGCATTCTTGGTCTTTGGAGGTGAAGATGAGCTCGTTGTAAGGGGTTACACCGATGCAAGCTTCTAATCCGATAAGGATGATTATAGATTGCAATCTGGTTATGTGTTCTGTATTGGTGGTGGTGCTGTCAGCTGGAAGAGTTCAAAGCAAGAGACAGTAGCTGACTCTAGAACAGAATCTGAGTACATTGCCACCTAATCATCTCATCAGGGAGATCATCGAGAGGGGTGATGTAAGGATATGCAGGACTTCGACAGATAGCAACATTGCTGATCCGCTGACAAAGCCCCCAACTAGCAAAAGCATGGTTTCACTTTAATTTCGTATTAATAATGGGCCAAAGAGTTGAGCCATTATTAAGCCCAAAATTAAATCCTAATTGGATTAGGGCTTTGAAACCCATTAGGCCTAGAAGTTGAGTCTCACTATAAATACAACTTCTAGTGAGAAATTCGTAGGTCTCCTTGCCCTAGCCTCCAAAAAGCACAGCCACACTCTTCTCTTGCAATTCCTTGGAGGACGCAAGCTAGCACTACGAGCGCAAGAGAAACGCATCCGCCGGGACGTGGTGGAAGCGTGGTGATCTCAAGAGGCTCATGTGGATACCATAGAGAGCTTGAACACATCAACTGTTCAGGTTTTGTGATTCGACTCTATAGTTGAGTGAGAGATCTCAACCAAAATTTAGTTTTGAAAATTTTTGAACACTCGGTTTACCCCATTTCGCTTGTATCCTGGAGGGTTTTGGTTAAATTCTGCTGTGCGGTTTGGCCCCCGAAACCCATCACTTTGTTGCTCAAGGTATGTGCCAAACCGAACTTGGCTTATTTAAATGTACATATATACAAGTCTTATGTTGTGCAGAAACTTATGTAGTAAGTTTTGCAGGCCTGAGTAGGTTGTGGGACTCATCTAGGAGAGGGAGATGGATGTGTGGACTATGGCTTTGATAGTTGTGTTCACTTTCATGACCATGAACATGGTCATTGGGCTTGTACTTTAGTGTGTGCTCCTGTATTGCACAGTTAAGTTTCTTCTCGGGTGACTTGGGTAGGATGGCTTGTAATGCTTAAACTTGGCCAGTTTTGGACTTGTAACATCCTTGGTAGGTTTCCAAGTAGGTGATTCTTGTATGTGGCTATTTTGTGTACATATGTAGCCTCGGTTGAACTTGGTTTTGGATGTACATATGTTGGATGCTTAGATGCCAACTTATGCTAAGTTTGTGTGATTATGGACAAGTTGTTATATGATGAACCTCTATGTTCTTTACCTGGCTGAATGTAAATGAGAATGAAAACCTTCTTTTTAAAGTTTGCAAAGATGTGGGTTTGTTGGTTTCCATGCATTGAAGTAGTATACTTGATGAGCACACATTCTAGACACTTAAAGGTTTAAGTGTATGCCTTGCTTGTAATGCCAGTTATTGATTCAGCCGTGCCTTCTGTTGCAAGTTAGTGGTTGGGCCTTGCCTTAAGCTGCAAGCTAAGTACATAGGACTTCTCATAAGCCTCCTGGGGCACCTCCCAGGCTCTCAGCTTAAGAAAATAAGACTTAAAACTATCCTAAAGAAAGTTGGCCGAAATTAATTGCTCACTCATAACCCTTAAGAATACAAGTGTTTTAATAACTTTCTGGGTAATATGGTGAGTGGCATTGAGAGTGCACAGGCTGGGGCCTATGTGGGCTGTGACGCTCGAGGTCTCAAGCCACGATAGACCGAATATGGCTGTCAAATTCTTCAAATTGGGGATCTAGCTCTTAGGTTAAGAGCTTCCTCAGGTCTACTAGATCGGTATCAAGAGTCCCCAAACACCATTTGGTCGGCACATCCTTCCATCTCTCATCCACCTTGAGAAATAAGAACTTCTTCTGCCATCCTCGCCAGCTATCCTTTGTGCTGAAGGTGAATGTATATTTCTTGCTCCTGGATCCCCGAGGGACCAAGAAATAGAACCCGCCATTCGGAATAGGGTGGAGTTTGTAGTATTGCATAAAAAATATAAAGTGGCGCTCTATACCGAAGACCCAACACATGCAAAGAAAAGCGTTAAAGTATGAGTAAGAGTTTGGGGGAAGTTGGTTCATGACTATGCCATGGAATTGGCAAAAGTCACAAACTGTTTTCGGAGGGGGATACCAAAGTCCCGCCTTTAGTTGAGCCCTGATGATACGATCAAAGAACGCACAACCAAGGAAGGCAAGGACCCACTGAAGGTTTCTAGTGGACCATTGACAAGGAAAAGGGCTAAGGAGCTCACTAGTGCACTTCAAGCTCGGATGTTGACAGATTGGCGATGTTCTAGTGGAAAAATCATATATTGAGGCAAACAGATCAGAATTGACTGATTCTTGATTCATTGGAAAGATAACATCTAGAGCTACAAATCATATGAAGATCATGAAACCCAGTTTGCACGATAAGGAGGTCCAATTTAGCTTCAAAGTCGCAATTTACGAGTTATCGCTGGTTCAGAAGCAGTTGCAGTATTTTGGGAATATCTTTCTATTCAGAGCTCCATTTTATGTCATTCAAGTGTGGTTTCGAAGATAAGAAATAGATCTACAACTTTCATGTTTTACATTTTCATAAATCATGGCTGCATGAAGTTCGAATTTCAGCTTGAAGTTGAAGACACAAGCAGGAACCACCTGAGAAGACTATTTTGTGGTTTTTATGGCCAATCTTATTTTGTAACGTATTTTATTTTATGTTCCTGTTTATTTACATTATTTAGGATTTTATTTAGGCCATGGAAGTGATTTAGGTCACTTAGGATAAATGGAATTCGCTGCACACCTTAAACATGTGTTAAAAGGGTGTAGGAATCCTAGTTTGACTAGGTTTTCTTGAGTCCTTTGTAACTAGGTTTCCTAGGTGACTTGGGCTGCGAATTTTGCCCAGATTTTTACCCTAGTTTAGGCCTATATAAAGGCACATATTCTGGATGTAAACATACAGAAAAATTTTGAAATAATATTGCTCTTTGGAGAGGTTTTCTCTTTGGTTCTTGGCGGACTGCCTTGGTGCACAAGTGTGCTTGTGTTCTTGGAGTTTTATACTTCTCGTTTCTAATCACAGGTTGATTAGGGGTGGGGGTCTTCAAACCCAATCTCTTTGATGTCTTGTGGAGCTTGAAAAACATCTTGGGCGAGTTTCATGGTCTTTATACCATCGGGGTTCGCATCAGTTGGTATCAGAGCCACAAGTTCCATTGAAGGACATATCTTTGTGTTCTTGTTTCTCTTCATTTTTCCTTCAATTTTGTCCAGTAATTTCGTGCTTTAATTCTCTGTTTTAATCTGTTTTCTTCTTGTTTCAGGTCTGTCCTTTTTTTATTCCATCCTTGTTCAAGTCCGAAAATCACAAAAACAACAAAAAGAAGCCAATCCGTGTCACCTTGTGTTCTCGGTTTCAAATTGTTTGTTCCTGATTATTTCTTATCTTTCTGTTTCATTTCCAGCCATATTAATCTCTTTTGTTTTCATTGTTTCCAGCATCTTAGAGTCCAGAAAACTTCAAAAAAGAAGGATCCAAGTTCAGGAATTTTCGGTATCAAAAAGTTGCTTCAAATTGTGCCAATTTCACTAGTTTTCTTGTCTTGGCCGAAAAGAATTTTAACTTTTTGTCTTTGGCAGCAAGGAGTTTCAAGGAGAACGTTTGGTTAGCATCAAAACAGCAAGCAAAAAAAAAAAAGGAGGAAAAAAAAAAGGAAGGAAAAGAAAAGAAAAAGAAAGAGCAAAGAAAAGAAAAGAAAAGAGCTTGCAAAAAGAAGTTTTCTCAAAGTGTTGAAAGTTTTCGTGCCCAAAAACCTATCCCATTGTTTTTAAGCCAAAAAGCTTTCTGTGTGGTTCTTGTGATCATCAATTGCAAGAGCTTCTTAGAGTCTTTTAAAGCTTGTTTAGCCCACCTCTTTTGGAGTCAAAATAGTTCTTAAAAAATTCAAGTTTTCTTGAGTGCTTTGAGGATAGTTTTCTTAGAACTTTTGAGAACTCTTTGAATAGCAATATCTCACTAACAAATTGAGTGCTTGAGTGTTCATCTTTTGAGTGAAACACGTGAGGTGAGTGTTTGTGAGGATCTTTGTTATTTTCAGGAGTATGGAGGGCCAAGAGGATAGGAGGATGGAAGTGAGGAACAATGATGAGCCAACCATGAGAGAGCTTCACGAAACTCTCAATAGACTTGTGGGGAGGATTGAGGACATTGATTTGAGGTTGCCAACGAGAGGTCCAAGGAGAAAAGAGCCCGAGGAGGAAGAAAGAGTTTGGCATGACCATGGGTTTCCAATGAGGTGTGGGCCAAGAGAGGATAACAACCTAAATTCCATCAAGCCTACCATTCCACCTTTCCAAGGGAGGAGTGATCCCGATGCATATTGGGAGTGGGAACAAAAGATTGAGATGGTGTTTGATTGCCATCATTACTCCGAGAAAGAGAAGGTTAAATTGGCTACCATAAAGTTCACTGATTATGCTCTTGTATGGTGGAATCAGGATGTTACTTCTAGGAGAAGGAATGAGGAGGAGCCCATACATACATGGAGAGCCCTTAAAGCCTTAATGAGGAGGAGATTTGTGCCTAGCTCCTACTATAGAGATCAATGCTTAAAGCTTCAAAAGCTAGTGCAAGGCCAAAGAAGTGTGGAGGACTACCACAAAGACTTGGAGATAACCTTGACCCGAGCCAACATCATGGAGGATGAGGAGACCACCATTGCTAGATTCATTAATGGTCTCAATCCTGAGATTGCCAACAAAGTGGAAATGGCACCTTATTTGAACATAGAGGATTTGCTTTATTATGCCACCAAGGCCGAGAAAATCATCAAAAGGTCCAAGGCATCCAAGATGTGTCAAGGAGGAATTTCCACATGGAGAGGAGCATGGAGCAAAGATGTAAGAGAAGTACCCAAGCCAAACATGGAGATCACAAAAGGAGACTTGTCTCAATCTCAACAAGAAAAGTCAATCATGCTTGTTCCACTTTCACCACAACAAGTCTTGGAGGATCAAAGAAAAATTGAAAGTGAGGTTGAGGGAAAAGTAAATGAGGGGAAAGTTGAGGGCAAGAGTGATGAGGGGAAAGTTGAGAGAACAACCGAGAGATTAAGTGAGAAGAGTGAACATGAGGGGAAGAAGAGTGGAGAGTTCCCGAGAGAAGAAATTGAGTGCGAAGTTGAGAGAAGACAAAAGTGTAATGAACCCAAGCCGAGTGAAGAGAGAAAGACCAACAGAGAAGCCATACTTTCATCTAACGTAATGAAGTCTTTTTCTAGTGTTGTGTTGTCTTCTTTTCAGGACTTAAGTGGCGATGAACTACAAGAATCAAGTGAGTTGCTGCCCATCCAAGAAGTTGGTGTTCCTAATATTCTAAGCCATGTCCCATGCATCAAACCAATGAAGGAGGTTGAAAAGGAACAATTTGAGGTGAGTCCAAGTGATTTCATATGCAAAAGTTTGCCTAACATTGTTTCTTATCCTATGTTTCAAGGGGATGAAATTAATGCAACTCCAACCGAAGCCAGGAAGTGCAACGGTGAAAATTTTGTGGTTCCTACACCGAAGGAAGATACTTGGAGACTAAGTCCAACCACTGTAATGTATTTCTTCCTAACACCTAGATTTGATGTATTTTTGCATGAAAATCTCAAACAATGTGTGTTTGCTTGCAATGTTATTTTGACAAATGGTTTTCATGAAACTAGATTAAGAGAAGGAAGTAAGCATGAAGATTTGACAAAATATGGTTTTAAGCCTTTTAATTCTTTGGTTTTGTCAAATCATCTTTTGAATTCCATGAGTTTCTTTAGAGAAAAATCTGTTTTGGTGTCTTTGGTTTTTGATTTTGTTTGCTTTGCATCCATGTCACATTGTTTTGTTTTGTCTCAAGTTAAATCTACTTCTTTGGAATTTTGCATGCATAAATTGGTTGTTACCCATGCATTTCATACTTCTTTGATTTTCATTCATGTTCAGCCCATTTTTGTGTGTCAATCTTTAATTTCCAGCAAGTATCTTTTTGTCATGACACATGCATTACACAAACTTTTGAGTCTTGATCTTTTTGCTTTATGTCCGAACTTGAAAGTTTTTATTTTGAGTAAAAATACTGGTTTTAAATTCAGCATTTTAAGGAGGTATGTTGAGTCCTTTGTTTTATGTCACATCCCATTCACAAATTTCATCCATTGTTGTGCATATACATGCAAAAATAAGTTTGCTACTGAATTGGTTTCACTTAATCCTATCTACTCCAATCTTGTTTCATTTAAAATGCTTAGGATTTTTGTGAAATTCATGCATCCTAGTTTTTTTATTAGTTTAGGCCACATTGTGTTCAATTCTTGTTTGCTTGAATGGCCGATGCAAACTATTGTCTTGACATGCATAACTTGTGCTTTTCATAACCATAACACTTGTGTGAGTTTAGGTCCATTTGTTTTGAGTGCATACAGCATCCCTAAGTTAAATTATTCCTACACTTTTACTTGTTGTGAGAATAATGTTTTTGAGATGGTAAAGGCAATGAAAGTGATGCCTAGAGTTAAGATGAAAATTGTGCAAACATTCAGATTTTTTGTGCTAATTGTTTCAAACTTTGTCTTTGATCCTGGAGGTATCATTGCATTTGGATATTGGTTCAGGTTTTTTCACAAGATTAAAGCTCCATACACAAGCATTCCATGCTATTGGTGCTTATGTGAAAGGTAAGTGCTTATGTGTTGATTATTTCATTGTTATTGATTCAATTCCCTTTTCTAATGCAGGTTTTGATTCGAGGACGAATCCTTCTAAGGAGGGGGGAGGTGATACGATCAAAGAACGCACAACCAAGGAAGGCAAGGACCCACTGAAGGTTTCTAGTGGACCATTGACAAGGAAAAGGGCTAAGGAGCTCACTAGTGCACTTCAAGCTCGGATGTTGACAGATTGGCGATGTTCTAGTGGAAAAATCATATATTGATCCAAACAGATCAGAATTGACTGATTCTTGATTCATTGGAAAGATAACATCTAGAGCTACAAATCATATGAAGATCATGAAACCCAGTTTGCACGATAAGGAGGTCCAATTTAGCTTCAAAGTCGCGATTTACGAGTTATCGCTGGTTCAGAAGCAGTTGCAGTATTTTGGGAATATCTTTCTATTCAGAGCTCCATTTTATGTCATTCAAGTGTGGTTTCGAAGCTAAGAAAGAGATCTACAACTTTCATGTTTTACATTTTCAGAAATCATGGCTGCATGAAGTTCGAATTTCAGCTTGAAGTTGAAGACACAAGCAGGAACCACCTGAGAAGACTATTTTGTGGTTTTTATGGCCAATCTTATTTTGTAACGTATTTTATTTTATGTTCCTGTTTATTTACATTATTTAGGATTTTATTTAGGCCATGGAAGTGATTTAGGTCACTTAGGATAAATGGAATTCGCTGCACACCTTAAACATATGTTAAAAGGGTGTAGGAATCCTAGTTTGACTAGGTTTTCTTGAGTCCTTTGTAACTAGGTTTCCTAGGTGACTTGGGCTGCGAATTTTGCCCAGATTTTTACCCTAGTTTAGGCCTATATAAAGGCACATATTCTGGATGTAAACATACAGAAAAATTTTGAAATAATATTGCTCTTTGGAGAGGTTTTCTCTTTGGTTCTTGGCGGACTGCCTTGGTGCACAAGTGTGCTTGTGTTCTTGGAGTTCTATACTTCTCGTTTCTAATCACAGGTTGATTAGGGGTGGGGGTCTTCAAACCCAGTCTCTTTGATGTCTTGTGGAGCTTGAAAAACATCTTGGGCGAGTTTCATGGTCTTTATACCATCGGGGTTCGCATCACCTGAAGATGGTAACCACGTCTGAATGAGGAGAATAGCTGGGCATACCAGGAATAGGTAGCCTGGTGACGAAGTAGGAAGGGAGAAAAAATTTAGCTGACCATTTCTTTACTTTCTTCGAAGTGGCATGACTCGGGTGAGAGTTAAGTGGGAGCCAACTCTCAGGAATAGGGTGAGCTTCTATATGGTAAGAAGACATGTTCAGAAACAAGACCCTAACCTCGGGAAGAAGAAGGGGAATTAATTGAAACAACAAATCACTTCGGAAAGAGACCCACCTAGTTCGAAACGAAGACAGTAACCTCAGAAACCACCATAAACTCGCTAGAAATTGCTCTACGGCTAGCACCACTACCAAAGAGGGAAAAAGACAAGAGAAAATTAGAGAGCAAAAGAGATTGAAAGCTAAGAAGTGTGAAAAAATCTAAAGGAGGAAGGGTTTATATAGACCGAATGAGGTAGGCGAAGCGTCACCATA
Source organism: Aquilaria yunnanensis (assembly GCA_039654915.1). Taxonomy (NCBI): domain Eukaryota; kingdom Viridiplantae; phylum Streptophyta; class Magnoliopsida; order Malvales; family Thymelaeaceae; genus Aquilaria; species Aquilaria yunnanensis. The sequence continues at coordinate 49,638,070 of CM077594.1, read as the reverse complement.
TTGACCCTTCGTAAGCGAAGGGACATAACCGATGTAACGGATGCAACCGTTCGCTAGTCACTTGATGACACGTGTCACCTGACGTGAGAAATAGGGCACGCCTTCTAACAGCTAGCAGAGCCATGCAAGCCTAGCTCGAAGTGACGTGTCTACCTGGTCAGAAGAAGTGATGATTCACTAGCAGGCAACCAAAATCTCGGTGGGGGAATATTTACCCCAGTCCAAAGACACTACTTCGGAAACATTGAGAGTTTCGTCAAAGATCTTGCTTCGGCCAAAGGAGACATCTTAAACAAAAAAGGGTGCCCATACTGAAAAAGGTGACCTTGGTCAGAATTCGGCTATGCTGACACGGATGTCTGCCACCTCCAAGAAAGATTTTCACATCACTTTCACAAAGGCTTAACACCAAAGACACAACTTAAGCTTCCCGAGCGGGGCATGTGATAGCCAAAGGGCTATTACCCTTAAAGAACTCCTAACTGGATTGTTGGGCACTACCCTCAGTGAGTATGTGCGACCAACTTCGGAGAAGGGGCTCCCCCACTATCCTCGGAGGGAACACTACCTGATTGCCAAAGGGCGATGGCCCTCGAGATCTCCTGATTAGATAGCCAGAAACCACACTCAGTGAAAACCTAGCCTCGACCTCGGGGAACACTCATACATCACCCTCAGCAAGGTAACATGACCAATTTCGGGAAAAGGTGTCTTTCATCACCCTCGGATCTACAAACCTACCAACCTCGGGAAAGTTGATCCACCATCCTCAATGGAGTAAAACGTCTCCTGAAGGTGACCCACTCTGTCGCAGGGCCTTCCCCAATAGCCCTTGGGGAAAATCTTAGCCCAAAGGGGTGTCATGCCCTAAAGGGGTGTCACGCCCTGAAGAGGTCTCACAGAGATGTGAAAAAAATGGTTAAGGAGCCTCTGACAAAGAGACCTCTAGCCAGAATGGCCATGGCCAGCTCAAGATACCTATCTCTGAAGGTACGGATCGAATCTGACCCAACACATGTCACGATCTGAACAGCCTGTGTCAAACGGCCTCCTCTGTCCACCTTCCTCTAAATACTTAGAAAGGACCTTGGTAAGAGCAGGACACAGAACTCTCACTATTTTCCCACTCTCTGTTGCTACTACTACTACTCTCACAAACACTGACTTGGGCATTGGAGGCTCTTTCCCCAGAAACATAGTCCAAGGAGGCCCTAGCCCTGGTTCTTCTAAGTGTTTCAGATATCTTCACGTCGGAAGTTCTCCCTACAGGCTAGCATGTCATTCGACCAAGATACCACCAGGCATCACCTAGTCCCTAAACTACAAGGCAAAGCCTTGTCTACTAGCAAGCATTACTTACTAGCCTAACTAGTGAAGTTCATCACTAGTTGAACCTCCATTATGTTGTACACAGGCACTATGGTAGGACTGGTATCCCTTAGGTCTAAAAGAACCCACCAGGTTCACTAAGGTTTCCTCATCAAGGCCTTGAACTCGAACGTACAACTAAGGTCTCGATGGTGCTAAACCTTCCACATCCTCTAATGATGTATTTATTCTGGGCCTCTCAACTAGTTTTCCCACGAGGTATAATTACCATTTACAAAACTTTGAGAAAACCCTAGATCATGAGATATTTTTTGGATGTTCCAGAGTGCCATTGCACCAATTCAACCCTTAGGCATCCCTAGGACCATCCCTGCCCTCCCTCAGATCCTCTTTTAAAATGCTAAAATTTGCTGGAAAGGGCCTTTGGGGCCTAGGTGCCAAGAGATGTGCCTTTAAGGCCTAGGCGGCAGGAGCACCCTACTCTACGGACAGAAAAATGCAGCACCAGATGGTGCCTAGGCACAAAGACCCCGTGTCTTGAACCTCAAAAACACCCTCATAACCTCATTAGAGGCTTTCTACAAGTTTAAGGCAAACAAACGACACCTAAACTCACCTTAAACTTGTAAAACAACTTGCATAGGCCATAAATACACCAGTGCAAACATCTTATGATGCATCAAAACATCATACAAGTGACCAAATCAATGCTAGTCCACCATGAACATACTTGCCCTTAATCAATGCTATTCCCAAAACTACTTGATTTCATCAAGCAACATCACTCAAATAGCATCAATTGAACATAAAAGCTTAAATCCCTTACCTCAATTTTAAGTCACAAGTAAGACTTATGCAACTCTTCACCAAGAACAAGGTTCCACAAGTTTCCACTTAAGTTCCAAGCAAACCCAAGCAAATGGCACGAAATTAAAAAAAATGAAGCAAAACCCACGCCTTAAAACATCTAATAAATAAGAAACAAGCAAGAAATCAATGTTACCAATCGCCAAAAATAGGAACCTAGCTGGAAAATGCGGCAAACACTTCCAAAACCAGGAAACAGGATTGAAACAAGTTGCCCAAGCTTATATACACCTTCACCTTCAAATTCCTTTAAGAACACTTGTTTTGAGCAAGAATTCAAGTAGAAATGGTAGGGCCAAGGTGGAACTCGGGAATGGGAGGAAAATGATCAAGAATAGCAGCTAACAACTTTACCAAGCTTAAAAACCATGCTTTCCCCCTTTAGCCCTCAATCTTTTTAAAAAGCTACAAAAAGCCCCATTCCTTAAATAGTAGTTCTTGTCAACCTTTGGTTAAATCGTTAACAATTAAGCAAATCTTTTGGTTTAAAGCAAGGTTCATGATTCAAAACATATTTTTTAGTCTTAGGCCTTCACCTGACACCTTTGGATGCAAAATTACCTTTTTGCCCATTGTCATGCCCAACCTAGCCCCTAGCCCATTTTGGGCCCAATTACTTAATCATGCAGCAAAATTCCAAAAAAGGGGCATTTATTCATTTTCAAAACCTATGGGCAAGTTCCCAGGACATTACTACCACAAGCTAATTAATTATTTATTTAAAGGTTTATATTGTGCTCTCGGAAACCAGCTAGTACTTATGTGGAACTTGTGTGTTCATTTCAAGCTCGTTATGAAACATAGCCAAGAACATGCATGGCAACCAAAACACCAGATTCTAGCCTTGGAAAACTTGTTTATAATACATATGCCTTATGCACTCATATGTGTCTTGGTAACCCACTATTGCACATAAACACATACACATCTTTAATTCCATTGGTTACCATTTTAGCTCGTTATAGGCATGCATTTCCTCTTTAATTAATGTTTACTTAATGTTCATCTTTAAACATACATAGAATGCCTAGATATACATGATTCCATATTTCAAACATGGGCTTAGAACACATGATCATGCATATCTATCAAGTTTTTACTTAGGTCCAAGGATGATTTATCAACCAGAATGTCCAAGAGTTCACATGTATGCCATAGACATACCACATAGCTGAATATACTTAGATTTGATTTTAGCATGCCATTTTACTTAAGTACCCGTAAGGGTCCATAAATACTTAAAATCACAAATTTGCTTTTTAAGACAAAGCAAAATACAAAGCGTGAGTTTATACATGGCAAATCACACATAGAACACATTTCCACCTTAGAGACTTTGTTCCCACAATCTAGACTCCAAGTACTGCATATAAAGTCCATACTGATTACCTTGATACCCAAGCAACCCGCAACACTTAGAATGCTTAGAATATTGACCAAATACCACACATATGCATAATACCTTTACCACAGAAAGAGTATAAAATACTCTTGATGTAACGTCACCTACCCTTGATGGGGCTATCCCAGGAAGACTACAGAACCAAAGTCCTGCGCTAGTTGCAGTTGGCTAGTTAATTACTTGTCCCACTTTAAATCCTTTCATGCTCTTTAGTTATTAACCTAAAATATAGCCTGCATAGGCTTGCTTCGACTTTAATTAACAAACCTGAAAAGAAACTAAGACATTGCGTGTAGATTATTAAAACTTATTCAAAACACAAGCTGAAGCATAAAACACAAGAGTATTTACTACAAGTAATAATTGTGCATGTGCATCATTACATGAGTAAAGACTACGCACATGCCCAAAAGCAAATGAAATACTACTCGACCTAGAGACATTGGTGGCCAACTAGCATACATATGCATGCTGAAGACTACTATTGAGATCCATAGTCGACTATGTCCATCCTTGTGCCACTAGCCTCTCCAAGGCTGCAAAACAACTGTAGTTAGCACAATCCACTTAACCCGTAAAACAAAAATCAATAATAATTCATTTAGTGGTTTACCTGCAAGTAAAACACTAGCTCGGCAGTCGCCCTATGGTCACCTGCTCCAAATAGATGAAATATGCACAACAACAATAAAGGGAGTGAGAATCCAAAGATTCCTAGTAACGATTTGCGTACTTGCAAACAAAAACCTGAGGACACTGATACATATAGAATATATAAAATCTACTACGGGCCTAATGCAGTCTAAGGGTCTAATATATGTTCATATACCTAGGTCCCTTGTGACCCATCCTCATCCTTGTCTCCTCATTGGGCGTCACTCCGTGCCTAGCAAGTTTTGGCCACTAACTCACTCCTAGTAAGCCTTAGCTTACTGACTAACGTAGTAATGTAGCCTTCCCTTGGTTATTGTGCAGATGAACATGTTGGATGCTCCTTGCTTGCGCTATAAGAAATCCACTAGGTGTACTAGGCCTCCACATAGTGCCTCAAGTCCTTATACCTGACTAGGTCACTTGTGTACTAAGCCTCCACTCATTTAACCTACCAAGGATGCACTAGGCTTTCACTTGTGCCTCAAGCCATAGCTCGGCTAGGCAACAAGTGCACTAAGCCATCATCCATGGTGCTCCACTATCCACCATTGCTTAGTTCACACTATTATGGTAAAACTTGCTATGGATGGACTTAATATATATACAATAGGGTTTCTCATTGGTGTCCTAATTGTTAAGTCTTCAACTAGACCACTAATGGTGATAAACGCCCTTGTCCTTCCTAATGGCTCTATTGTAGTACATGAAACATCTTCCACCAAGCTTTTCTTACACTCAAGAAGGCTTCATTAACTACCTAGTGCTTTAAGGAGCCATGGGAGGTACTAAGCCACCACTAGGCACCTTCCACCCCAAGTCCCCTAAGGCACTCTTAAGCCCCTTCCTTCGCAAATAATTCAAAAATAATCTAGGTAGAATTTTGCATTTTTGATAGGATAAAATTGTGGCTTTTCCCCTTAGCTTCACATGGAATCTTGAATCACCTCAATCGGAATGTCGAGCAAAAAGTTATGCCAAAAAATACTATAGCATGTCAATGCTGTCGAGGGCTTGGCGACGCGCCATCGGGAATGACGACACAGTTGGTGACATGTCACCAACGACTATAACACACGGGTTCCAAACATGCCCTATTTTTACTCTTTGTGTCCATGCACACTTTAGGGGGATCCAACCCCTGCCAAACATCCATGAAAAACCTTCACAACCTCTAGAACTCTATGAATACTATAATAGGCCATTTTTGTGCTAACCAAACAAAGCTTGAGGTGCTTGATTACACCACACTAATCCTTGATTCATACTAGTCCATCACAAGAAAATTATATCATGACCTATGCATATCTTCCAAACTACTTGAAACGAACATTCAAGCAACTAAGACATGCATCACATGAATGTGATAACGAAATCCCTTACCTCTCTTGTGAAGAACAAGCATGAGTCAAGCATCTACACCAAGCACAATGTGTTCCACTGAGGCTTTTATAGTTCTAAGCAAATCAACATACTAGGCATCCAAAATAACCTCAATTAAGCTAAACCCAAGCTCATGGAAGCTCAAGAAACCAAGAACAACTCAAGAACATCAAGTAAACCATTTGGGCAAAACATAACTAACCTCACCAAGCTGAAAAACTTAATCCAAGAGTTTCCACACCAAACTATGCAAGAATAAGCCCTTTCATGCATATATACCTTACAGGGCACCAAAATCCACCAAGAATTGATGAAGAAATGGAAATTTGGAGATGGAATGGAAGAGGAGAAGGAGAGCCACGGGTTTTTGAGGTTGAAGATGATGAATAGCAGCTGCCAATTCCTTGAAAATGGTTTAAATAGCCATCTACTCACTTTAGCCCTTTAACTTTTTTATTTTTCCAAAAGTACCCCATGCTCAAATAGTGCCATAAGATTTGGCAATTTAGCCCATCTCTTTGGTTTCTTGTCACTTAGGTCCAAAATAATAACTTACGAGCTTCAAAAACAAAACTGATCACCTCAAGGTGCAAAATGACCATTTTGGGCTTGGTTACACTTAGGTGCCGAGATGAACAGGAACCATCTACCTTTTCAAAAACTTGCTGTCAGGACCATCCCTCAGTACTTGGCCAGGCAAAGAATGCAAGGAAAATGTAAATAAAACATGAGGGACTTGATTGAAAATGTGATTAGTGGTATAAGTACAAAACTGAGAACTTTCGGGTTCTCATTGCACATGAAAAGTAACTATGTTGTTAATGCCATGAAACAAAACTTAAGGGCCCTTTTGTATTACTCTTTCGGGTGCTAATCTTAACACTAAGATGCATGGGAGTATCATAATGAAGCATGCAAAATTAAGCAAGGCCGAGAAGTTGATTAAGTCCAATTAATGGGACATGTGGCACTTAGCTAATTTTTCCATGCTTCCACTCAACCGAGAATGTTAATCTTGTGTTGGACTTCTTTATTCTTGTGAGTTTCGGTTGTTCTTGGAAAAGAAGAGCCGAGTCTTGACGGGTTCATAACAAATTGGAGAGAAATCAAGCTTGGATTACTTGGTCTCGGCACTAGGCGACCTTGAGGTTCAAGTTTGAAACTTGGATTTGAAGGATTCAAGGTTGGTCAAAAAGCTTGAGCTTGGCAAATTGAGGTAAGGTTCATGATCTACTTGATTTCTTGGTATAATTCCATGTTCAAGTAGTTAATGGTGGCTAAGTGATAGTTAATTTATGCTATATGATCTTAGTTTGCTAGATGGGCATATAATCAACTTTCAAGTTCATGTGGTTTGGCTAGCCAGTCAAGATTAATGGCAAACACTTAAGTTCCTAGTAAGTTAGGAAAACTTGCTAGTGATCTTTGAGCTCTAGTGGATTGGAGAGTAAATGGAATGCTTGAAGTGCAAGGATGTGAACTTGTGTTTACTAGTGGTTTCGGCAAGAATGAACTCGTGGTGTGTGTGTGATTTGTGTGCATTGTGTGGTTGTTTGTGTGTGCTAACCAATTGTAGTTATTGTTATTGTGATATTATGCCTCGGTTAGCATGTATGTGTATATGGCTATGCATGTATTTTCCTTGTTTTTATGTCTTTCTTATAGGACAAGTAAAGCATAATGGAGGTTAAGTTTCGGCTTAACTAAATAAACTCCTATAGCAGTTGTACTGAGCCTTACTGAGTATTAATTACTCATGCCCCTTATTGATTATATTTCTTGAAAAGGAATTGAGCTTTAGTGATTGTGGTATTACTTGCTTGCTTGTGTACTAAGTTAGTACCTTGTTGATCAAGGTATGTGCCAAACTAAACTTGGCTTGTTTAAGTGTATATATATACAAATCTTATGTTGTGCAGAAACTTATGTTCTAAGTTTTGCTGGCTTGAGTAGACTATGGGACTTGTCTAAGAGGGGGAGATGGATGTGTGGACTATGGCTTTGATAGTTGTGTTTACTTTCATGACCATGAACATGGTCATTGGGCATGTACTTCAGTGTGTGCTCCTGTATTGCACACTTAAGTTTCTTTTCGAGTGACTTAGGTAGGATGGCTTGTAATGGCTAAACTTGGCTAGTTTTGGACTTGTGGCATCCTTGGTAGGTTGCCAAGTAGGTGATGCTTGTATGTGGCTATTTTGTGTACATATGTAGCCTTGGTTGAACTTGGTTTTGGATGTACAAATGTTGAATGATTATATGCCAAGCTATGCTAACTTTATGTGATTATGGACAAGTTGTTATATGATGAACCTTTGTGTTCTTTAGTTGGCCGAATGTACATGAGCATGAAAACCTTGTTTTTAAAGTTTGCAAAGATGTGGGTTTGTTGGTTGCCATGCATTGAAGTAGTACACTTGATGAGCACACATTCTAGACACTTAAAGGTTTAAGTGTATGCCTTGCTTGTAATGCAAGTTATTGATTCAGCCTTGCCTTGTATTGCAAGTTAATGGTTGGGCCTTGCCTTAAGCTGTAAGCAAAGTACACAGGACTTTTCATAAGCCTCCTCGGGCACCTCCCAGGCTCTCAGCTTAAGAAAATAAGACTTAAAACAATCCTAAAGAAAGTTGTCCGTAATTAATTACTCACTCATAACACTTAAGAATACAAGTGTTTTAATAACTTTCTGGGTAGTATGGTGAGTGGCACTGAGAGTGCACAAGCTGGGGCCTGTGTGGGGTGTGACACTTGCTTGGCTTGCTTATTTAAGCTAATTGAGCCATTAAACTAGGGATTTTGACTTGTCGAACAAGTCTTACCTGACCATTGTAGGCACGCTGCCTAGAGGGCCGTAACATTCTCCCCACCTTGGGGAATTTGGTCCTCCGAATTGGATCTCGCCGCCTTGAGATTAAAACCTAGGATATGGTGTTAGTATATCCTGAGCAAACCTAGCAAAGGGTGTAAGCTTGTAACTACTCACCTATTGCTCACCCACCCAACTTGCATAACTAATGCCCTTCTGCATTCAAGTTGGGCGATCACTATATAGGCACTGTAGGCGCTGCCATACTTTGTGTTCATGCCATACGATAACCTCAACTGCAATGCTCACTATTCCCCCACTTTGTTTGACCTTGCACAGTTTAAAAGAACGTTAGTGCTACTTCACTTTAAAGACTATGGCATAATCCTCCACCATCTTTGAAATACAGATACCATTTATGGTTTTTTTTTCTTTGACAACTCAACTCTGTCCTGACAAATTCGGTGACCAACAACTTCTCTTTACTTCTCTTGGTACCAAACCTTCCTAGCTCAAGTTAGCTTAACAAGCTTAAAACTTGTCCACTAACACTTTCACTTTAGAAGTCATAGCCTAGGTCAAGCAACCAATTCCTTTTACCAAAACTCTTAGTGGAAGATAGCTTAACAAGCATAGGACTTGTCCACTAACTCTAGCACTGACGGTCTTCATCGTTGCCTAGTACTCACATTGGAAACAACCACTAAACTGAGTGTGTCACTAGTGTACTATGCACTCATGTAGCACACTCCTAGCACCCAAGGTATACTCTACTCCATGCTCCACCATACTTTAGGGCTCTTTTGATCGAATGGTCTACTGAGAGTTGTAAGTCTTTGCACACCCTAGAGTATGAGTCTTTGATACTTCCATCACTATACTCAGAGTATCCTTATTGCATAAAGCCTGCACACTAAGTCTTCACTTTTTAGGAAACTCATTACCTTCTAGGGTTCATTAACTATCTTGTTGGGATGATGTGCGGATGCAATCTGTCTCCATAACATAATTTTTCCTAGGTGGGATGAAATAACCCATCACTTTACTCAGTTCATTAACAAGGGTTAGCTAGCCATTAGAAACTTGTCTGGTGGCTCATCTATTACAACTCCTCCTAGTGCATTAAAGTGTTTCCTATGTACTTCAGGTTTGGTACTATCCCTTGGAGTTGTTAGACTTACCTACAAGCCCATTATCCAGTCTTATGAGTCACATGCCCTTCCTTTATGATGCACTAAGCTACAATGAAACTCTCACTTACTTTGGCTCTCGACTAGCTTAACCCATCCAACTCTGACTATGGTTTTAACCCCTAACTTTCTTGTACTCTAATGAATTCCAGCAACTACCAAAGTCACAAATATGACCACTTTAGCACAATTGTACCTATACTCACTTAGCACTTTCAAACTACTACGTGAATAACTTAGTTGGGTGAGAGATTCCACTATGGCCATCATAAGGCCGTATCTTCATCAATTATAGTGAATTCTTCCACTTGGACCTACCAACTCTACCTCGAAGGGTTTGGGCAAAGCTTACCATTCTTGGCATCACTTGGTCATTCTTGACCTAAGTTTCAAATTTCCAATAACTAATTAGCACAAAAAGCAACTAAAAGCTACCACAAGTTCTTCGGCTACATCTAGGACATAGTCCTTCACTTACTCAACTAGCCTCACTAGTTGAGCACTTTTCTCCCATGTGTCATCTTTGTGACCCTTAACTCCACTTAACCTAGGGATGGTGGCCACGATCAGATACTATCCGTTTGTCAATGGCCATCATTCCTATTGCTCAGGTTCTCCCACTACCACTTGGTAGCTAAGACCAACCCTCAACAACTATTTTTACTCCTACTAGCTATAGACTAGGGCATTCAACTAATGAATGAATAAAACTATCCTTCAGTTGACCCTATGGATGAGTTCCTTACTCCTTATTTCATTTAGTGAATTCCATCTGCATAACATGGCTGGAAATAAAAATTCAAATCCTACCTACTTACCTTTTTGGCGTCTTGCTAAATTGCTTTGTTGCTCCCATGGTCTAAGGCACCCATCTAGTTATTTAGGCAACTATTAATGTTGACTAGGCTAGCCAAGATAACTTATGAAAGGGCGCAAGCTATGGAACCTTACAACACTTCCAATCTAAGGCATTCAAGCCTCCACTTATGTAATTTTAGGAACTACCAAATGGGTCCTAGGCTCTAGGTATCCCCTTAACACTTTGTGCATTTTTAGGTTCTAATGCACTCAGACTCAACTTTATCCCCATTCAAGAGAACTATCTAACATGCTAAACAAGACTATGCAAGTCTACCGATGCTAGAACAACCAACCAAAAATTAAACTACAAGTGGAAGGTTTGGAACTTACCTTACATTAGTCTCAACCTACTCATGAGTTCACTATGACTACTATTCAAGTGTTGCACCTGTATGGCAGTTTGCTACCTCGACCACTTAATTGGCCGAGGTGAAACTTGAACTATTACATTGGTGTACTAGGTCAACTTCTTGTGGAAACAACTATTGGGGACTTATTCCTGGGCTAGCTTTGCCTTAACCATGCCCATGACCACAAAAGTTGGCTTCCTAGGTGCATGCCTTAGAGCAATATCCTTCTTACACCTTGGGCATAAGCCTTACTATCCTCATGATCGATTCTTGATCTTCAGTAAACTTCTACACTATGGGCATGTTGCTCATGCTCCAACTAGGTTGGGTGAGCCAACCTCCACCTTGCCGATCGTGTGTTTGACTCCATTAACTCCCTTTCGAGCCCTGTTGCCTTACCGAACAATTTGTTGATAACTCCATGTCCATACTCATAGAGAATGTCCATAATGCTAGCTTAAGGCCTTGTTGGTTTTGACCATAAGCCCTTACTCCCATAGTAAAAATGTAAGAGAGTGCTCTTCTACTATTCTTTGTAGCCTGTTTGGCCAAGAGTTCTATTCTTTTGGTCAGCGGATCTTCATCTCCTTTACTATTGCCTAACCCATCTAGGGTTTTTAGATTCAAATTCTGAAACTGTGGGTCACTCCCTACCATGGAGGTCCACACCTCCTGCTACTACCACATATGTTGTCTGCTTTATTCTAAGGTTTTGAAAAGCTTCCCCTAGGATGGTAGTCACATCCCACTACTTGCACCAACATGTTGGCACTACCTTGGAGCAAGCGAAACTACTAGTCCTAATATCATCTCAACCAAATTGCTAGTATTGACATAGGAGCCCATAGCGTCGAAAACTGCATCTGACCTAGTTCCACCATTGCAACCTGAAACCCAAAGCCAGATAGCGCGCACTGAAGATAGAAACTACTGGTTAGTGCTAACTATCCTAGCACAAGGATGACATTCTGATCTCAGCCACCTAGCCTCCAATGACTCCTAATCGAGTCTAGAACCATGCTCTGATACCACCTTTGTAACGTTGCCTACCCTTGATGGGGGTCTCCAAGGAAGATTACAGAACCAGAGTCCCGCGCTAGTTGCAGTTGGCTAGTTAATTACTTGTCCCATTCTAAAACCTTTCATGCTCTTTTGTTATTAACCTAAAAGGTAGCATGCATGGGCTTGCTTTGACTTTAATTAACAAACATGAAAAGAAACTAAGACATTGTGCGCAGTTTATTATAACTTATTTAAAACATGAGGCAAAGCATAAAACACAAGTGTATTTACTACCAGTAATAACTGTGCATGTGCATCATTAGATGAGTAAAGACTATGCACATGCCCAACAGCAACTGAAATACTACTTGACGTAGAGACATTGGAGGCCAACTAGCATACATATGCATATTGAATACTACTACTGAGATCCATAGTCGAATATGTCCATCCTTGTGCCACTAGCCTCTACAAGGTTACAAAACAACTATAGTTAGCACAAACAACTTAACCAGTAAAACTAGAATCAATAACAATTCACGTAGTGGTTTACCTATAAGTAAAACACTCGCTTAGCAACTGCCTTATGGTCGCCGGCTCCAAATAGATGAAATCTGTACAACAACACTAAAGGGAGTAAGAATCCAAAGATTCTCATTAAGGATTTGGGTAGATGCAAACAAAAACCTGAGGACATTCATAAATATAGAATAAATGAAATCTACTGCGGGCCCAATGTAGTCTCAAGGTCTAATATATGTGCATATACCTAGGTCCCTTTGGACCCCTCCTCATCCTTGTCCTCCTCATGAGGCCTCACTTCATGCCTAGCGAGTTCTAGCCACTAACTCACTCCTAGTAAGCCTTAGCTTACTGACTAACACAGTAATGTAACCTTCCCTTGGTTATTGTGCAGGTGAACATGGTGGATGCTCCTTGCTTGTGCTATAAGAAATCCACTACATGTACTAAGGCTCCACATAGCTTCTCAAGTCCTTAGACTTGACTAGGTAACTTGTGTACTAAGCCTCCACCAATTTAACCTACCAAGGATGCACTAGGCTTTTACTTATGCCTCAAGGCATAGCTTGGCTAGGCAACAAGTGCACTTAGCCTTCATCCATGGTGCTCCATTATCCACCATTACTTGGTTCACACTATTATGGTAAGACTTGCTATGGATGGACTCAATATATATACACTAGGGTTTCTCATTGGTGTACCAATCGTTAAGTCTTCAACTAGACCACCAATGGCACTAAGCGCCCTTGTCCTTCGCAATGGCTCTATTGTAGTCCATGAAACATCTTCCAACTTATCTTCCACCAAGCTTTCTTTACACTTAAGAAGGATTCATTAACCACCTAGTACTTTAAGGAGCCATGGGAGGTACTAAGGCACCACTAGGCACCTTCCGCCAAAAGTCCCTTAAGGCACTCTTAAGCCCTTCCTTTGGAAATAATTCAAAAATAATCTGGATAGAATTTCGCATTGTTGATAGGATAGAATTGTAGCTCTTCCTCTTAGCTTTGCATGGAATCTTGAATCACCACAATTGGACAATCAAACAAAAAGTTATGCCGAAAATACTATAGCATGTCAATGCTGTCGAGGGCTTGGTGACGCGTCGTCGGGAATGACGACACAGTTGGTGACGCGTTGCCAACGACTATAACACTCAAGTTCCAGACGTGCCCTATTTCTATTCTTTGTGTCCAACCCCTACCAAACATCCAAGAAAAACCTCCACAACCTCCAAAACTATGTGAATACTACAATAGGCAATTTTGGTGCTAACCAAACAAAGGTTGAGGTGCTTGATTACACCACACTAATCCTTGATTTATACTAGTCCATCACAAGCAAATCTACCATAACCTATGCATATCTTCCAAACTACTTGAAACGAGCATTCAAACAACTAAGACATGCATCACACGAATGTGATAACTAAATCCCTTACCTCGATTGAGAAGAACAAGCACGAATCAAACATCTACACTGAGCACAATGTGTTCCACTAAGGCTTTTATAGTTCCAAGCAAATCAACACACTAGGCATCCAAAATAACCTCGATTAAGCTAAACCCAAGCTCATGGAAGCTCAAGAAACCAAGAACAACTCAAGAACATCAAGTAAAACATTTGGGCAAAATGTAACTAAGTTCACCAAGCTGAAAAACTTAATCCAAGAGCTTCCACACCAAACTATGCAAGAATAAGCCCTTTCATGCATATATACCTCATGGGGCACCAAAACCACCAATAATTGATGAAGAAATGGAAGGTTGGCCATGGAATGGAAGAGGGGAAGGAGAGTTACGGGTTTGGGAGGTTGAAGATGATGAATAGTAGCTGCCAATTCCTTGAAAATGGTTTAAATAGCCATCTTCTCACTTTAGCCCTTCAACATTTGTTATTTTTGATAAAGTACCCCATGCTCAAATAGTGCCATAAGATTTGGCAATTTAGCCCAACTCTTTGGTTTCTTGTCACTTAGGTCCAAAATAATAACTTATGAGCTTGGAAAACCAAATCCATCACCTGAAGGTGTAAAATGACCATTTTGCCACTAGTTACACTTAGGTGCCAAAATGAACTAGGAACCATCTACCTTTTTAAACACTTGCTTGGCTTCCTTATTCAAGCTAATTGAGGCATTAAACTAGGGATTTTGACTTGTCGAACAAGTCTTACCTGACCATTGAAGGCCCGCTGCCTAGAGGGCCGTAACACTTGACCTTAATGCGTTTCAAGTATTTTTTTTCCTACACGAAGTAGAGAAGGGCGGGTGAGGGAAACTCAGTAAGGATTCCATACAACTCATAGAGCCTAACATAGCACAAGGATATCTTGGAAAAATATAATCCAAGCTCCTACAAAGAAAACACTAAGACAAAGAAAATACAGGATATATGCATATAATATTAATCGAGGTTAGCAAGCACAACCAAATATAGAAGCACACAAACAAGCACTCCACCTAACACCATATTCCCATGATGGGCAGAGCAAGCATGAGCATATTTTCTTTAGTTTCGGTTAACCATTTATTAGTCCGTATTAATCTAAGATCTCTTTATGCTTGGCAATTGAGTTGGCCAACCCAATTCCTAGCCGTAATGCTTGCTCGGAGCTAGCTAGCACAGAGTTACCTAAGCAACAAAACATAGTCCTTTGTAGCACCTTATGAACACATGGCATTCTTTATCCATCACCTAAGGGCACTGAATACTCAAAGAGTATAAGAATCCTTACCAAACCGTTTGCATCCCTTGTTGCCTGAAAGCTTTTAGTAGCTTGTCTTTCTTACTTTTCCTTGCTTGTTGTAGCTAGAATTCAGTTTCTAGCTCAAGAACCTATAATGGCTGAAACATTAGCAAGTATATTCTTGCATCACCATAGCTTGAACGCTTACATATACCAAGAAAACTTGGTGTAACACATAATACCTCAACCAAATGAGGTATGGTCGAATCCTTCGGCTTGACTTCCTTCAAGCTCCCGCTTGACTTTTCTTGAAACCACTGTTAGTGTTATGCCCAAAAGCCAATCATGAGATGATTGTATTCTCTGCACATTGAGTCATGATATTTTATTAAGGCATTAATCCAGCAATTATGTTTGTTGTTCTATTTCTGCATAACGCAATAAACGTAATTGTAACCCTAGAATAATGATATTCTTAAACATCCCTGGTCTAGTATTATTGTGGAGCGGGTTGCAATAATACATAACGACAAGCATATGTGGAGACTAATATGAGATATGTAGTCTACATATGGGTACAAGTTGGACAACTTGTGTACTGGACCAACCCACCATGAGAACACTACAAGGATCGTTATATGAGTGTCATAAGTGATTCTCATAGTGATCATGGTATATGTAGTCCTTCGACCTAAGATCATCCAGGTTCCCTACATGTGAGTCACATTCTTTGACACTTTCCTTTGTTGCTCGAAACTGAGTGAACTTGAAGGAGGTCATTGGGTATGTCACATATCATGCGGAGGGATTTGTATGATCAAGACGGGATTTGTCCCTCCTATGTAACGAGAGTGATATCTTCGGGCCCATTGATAGAGTGAGACTTAGAAAATGTATGGCCATGCTTGGATGAGTTGATAGACGATATCAATGTCATCAGTTTAAGTTGGCCTACTCGGTAATCAAGAAACCAAAGATTGGGCTATACGAGAGTGACACATTCCATGTCTCGTACTTAGTCTTGATATCTTGGACAAAGGGACAATAGGATATATCGGTGATGATCATAAAGGTTTAGTAGAATCATCGACAATCTTGTCACTTGGGTAGCAATGATGTGTTGCTAGACACCGCTCATTACTTATGATCATAAATGTGGTTTATGATCATTGCCAACGTGGTAAGAGCCTATTGGGTCACACACATAGAGCTATTTGGATCATTAGAGTGCATGGGCTAATTCTTTGGGTGAAGGTTTCACAATAATTTCGTATTAATAATGGGCCCAAGATTTGAGCCATTATTAAGCTCAAAATTAAAGCCTAATTGGATTAGAGCTTTGAAACCCATTAGGCTTGGAAGTTGAGTCTCACTATAAATACAACTTTTAGTGAGAAATTCACAGGTCTCCTTGCCCTAGCCTCCCAGAAAGGACAGCCACACTCTTCTCTTGCAATTTCTTGGAGGACGCAAGCTAGCACTGCGAGCGCAAGAGAAACGCATCTGCCGAGATGCGGTGGAAGCGTGGTGATCCCGAGAGGCTCATGTGGATACCATAGAGAGCTTGAACACGTCAACAATCCAGGTTTTGTGATTCAACTCTACAGTTGAGTGAAAGATCTCAACCGAAAATTAGGTATGAAAATTTTTGAACACCCGATTTACCCCGTTTCACTTGGATCCTAGAGGGTTTCGGTTAAAATCCGCCGCGCTATTTGGCTCCCGAAACCCAACAACCACCACTTCATTCCTTGCCTTGGAAGGACTTAGAAGCTTATTCCTAACAACGAAGCTTGCTTCACACTCAATAATGCCAAGAACAATACTTGGCCGAAACTCCTCCTGGTTGCTGACTTCCAAAAATGTCTCCTTTCTTCAATCTGCGTCTTGATTCTTGTTTGAGGTGTTCTTAAGAGTTTGTAGACACCAGGAACATTTGGTAAAATCTTAAGGTTGCTCAAGAATGAGTCTTGGCTGAATTTATAAGGAAGAATAAGTTTGGAATAGTGTTTTAAAGTTTAAGGCAAAATTTAAGGGAGAAAATAAAGGAGTTTTAGTGAAAGATTGTAGACAGAGATGGAAAAGAGTTAAATAAGGCAATTGGAGTGTTTTTGGGCATGTAATGGTCTTCCATATGGATGGGAGAGTGAGGGAAATCAAATGATTCACATGGGGTGAGTAGGAGACAGTTTGGAGGACTTTGGTGAAAGTTGGGTGAATTTGTCAAAAGTGGGGGACAAGTAGGTGGAGGATGGAATCCTAAGTGAGGACTTGGATGGGAGGTGGTAGCCATGGCATCCAATGACTTTAAAAGTGGCTAATCCCCCCTTAGTCCCTCATTTCCTCGTATTTGGGCTATTGAGCCCAATCACCAAAAGTCCCATTTGTCAAATTGTGTCCCTCACCTTAAATTTCCATCATTTTGCTTGGCTTAAGCCCAGTGTAAATTTTGAGAGTGTCCAACACTGATCATACTCCTCGGTCCCACTTAATTTATTGTCTCCCAAACTTAATGAACTAAATTCCCAATTTAGGAAAAATTCTTCATATCATAAGGCTTAATTACTTAGGATTTTGCGAGCATTACACCCTTGACCTTTTTTGGTGCCATAAACTACTTGGAACTTAGTTAAGTTTCTCCAAATTACTAAAGCTTGCCTAGTTAACTTGAAATAAGGTATTAAACTAGGAATTTAACTAATTTCCCTCCATCAGTTGAGTTTTTTGCTAGGAGGGACGTCACATCTTCCCCTTCTTCTGAAATTTGGTCCCCCAAATTTCACTACAACTAAGGGAACTCACTAGGATACCTTTTCAGCATATCCTGCTCCATCTCCCAAGTAGCTTCCTCTTCACTATGGTTTCAACAAAAGGGTCATAAGCATTGAAATCCACTTGGTTCGGAGTTTCTTAACTTGCTTATCAAAGATCTTAATCGGAGTTTCCTTCTAGGTCAAGTCCTCATGCATGGGAACCACCGATGGGTTCACTACTTGTCCTGGATCAAATATGCACTTCCTTAGAAGACTAACATGAAACGCGTTATGCACTTAGGACAAGTTGGGTGGTAATACCAACCAATATGGAACTTTCCCTACATTCTCCAGGATCTCGTAAGGTCCAATATACCTAGGGGCTAGCTTACCCCTCTGACCAAATCAGGCTACTCCTTTATAGGAGATACTTTGAGAAGTACATTATCACCAACTTCAAAACTCAAATCTCATCTCCTAAAATTTGCATACTTCAAAATTTCATGAAAATATTTATTCTACACAGAGAAAGGTAGCACTTTGAGTGCAAAGTCAAAATTTTGGTTATTTTATGGCCATTTTGCCCAAACAAAATTTCATAATTGTGCAAACACTTCATTCACAAGAGGTAAGCCCTCCAAGTCTATCCCACACATGTAAAAAACACATAGGAATTACATGCTCCTTCATCTAGCAACTTTATATGGCCAAAACAGAATTTAAAAGTAAGCAGCCTATCATTCACAATTAGGCAGCTTTGCACCACATCACATACATAGCCAAAACAGTACTCAAATGTTCACAAACTTGTGTCATTTTATATACACTACATGTACATGCATACATAAACTATATAATGGTCTTAACTCAGCTAAATATGTATCCTAAGTTACAGGAGTGCTTGAGACACAATGGACTCCAAAAACAGGGTGCTGGATAGCTGCTACATAACACAACAAGCACCATCACTAAAAATACCAAGTGTGATCCTGAAATCACCAAATTTTCCATATCACAACTAGAGATATGCAAGTTTAAGTACCTAAAATTTAAAATGAAAACTGAAATGAAAATGGTCAGTTTGAATGTGATCTTTTTGCTACACCTGAAATGGCAGAATTGAGGGGAGTAAGTTTCATTGTGAAACTTAGTAAGGGAAACACTTGGTTTCTTAAGGAAATGTGACCCTCATTAAAAACTACATACAAGGACAGTTAAACACAAACCACAATGCATATATAAAAGATATAGCAACCAAATGCAGCAGCCATTCATGACCAACAAACACATGAAATGCGACAGCAACATAAACTATAGGTGAGTCCATTAAAAATACAATAAACTTAGGTAAATCATTATGGCGACCCTCCTGAAGCTAATGCTTGGTCTTACAAGTATTTTAACACTAGTTAGTGCAGACTTTGGGCCCTAGAAACCCCCACTTCACTACCATCATTGTGCACCTCACACTAGGTCACAAAACCTTTTATTAGTTAACTCCCCTCACTAAGCTTGGTTCGTTAAGCTGATGGTTCTCTTCCAAACTTAGCCCAGCCCCATGGATGTTTGAATAATATAGTAAACATTCCATGAGAGCAAGAGAACTCCTTACCAATATGAGTAGGCTGAATTTGAAGCTTGATCCATGAAGTATTCTAGCAATAGCTCTAGTTTGCCTCCAATTGGTTCCTTTCACCTTTAATTTCAATCTTGGAGGTATGGTGGCTATGGAGGAGCTATGGGAGAAGTGTGGAGGAAGGTGGAGGCTAGTTTGGTCAAACCTAAGACAAGAAAAATTCAATTTTGATACTTAAAGTAGCTTAGGTGCACTAAACACCCTTAATAATCTTAATCAAGCTTTGTCATTTTCCTTCTCACTAATTATGGTTTCTCTATCTTAAACTCATTGGTCCACCATTGCCCAACATTTTTCACCATCCTTATCTTGCTTTGGCTTCCTTTTCATGTGTGGGATAACCCCACAACTTTACCCTTTGACTTAAGTCAAAGGCTTAAACACCTTAAGGTTTACACTAAGACATTTGGCTCTTTAATGCCTTTAGTGTTTCCTTTGTCCAAACTTGTCTTCCATGAGCAATTTGGTCCTCCAATAGCTTTTTCATACCATTCATATCCTTCGCATAACTCTACAAGGCTCTTTCTTGAGAGTTTAGAAATTAAGTACCTAAATTTCTAGAAGCTTACAAATAGGGCCATAGGTTATTTGAAAACAAGCAATCCTTAAGGCTTTGTTTGGGGGCCATGTTACCAATTTAGAACACTTTTAAAGAGGTATTGATTCTACCCTTTACCTGTTAGTGTTGTGCCCAAAAAGCCAATCATGAGATGATTGTATTTTTTGCACATTGAGTCATGATATTTTATTAAGGTATTAATCCATCAATTATGTTCGTTGTTTTGTTTCTGCAAAACATAATAAACATAATTATAACCCTAGAATAATGATATTCTTAAACGTCCCTAGTCTAGTATTATTGTGGAGCGGGTTGCAATAATACATATCGACTAGCATATGTGGAGACTAATATGAGATATGTAGTCTGCATATGGGTACAAGTTGGAGAACTTGTGTACCGGACCGACCCACCATGAGAACACTTCATGGATCGTTATATGAGTGTCATAAGTGATTCTCATAGTGATCATGGTATATGTAGTCCTTCGACCTAAGATCATCAAGGTTCCCTACATGTGAATCACATACTTTGATACTTTCCTTTGTCGCTCGTAACTGAGTGAACCTGAAGGAGGTCATTGGGTATGTCATATATCATGCGGAGGGATTTGTATGATCAAGATGGGATTTGTCTCTCCTATGTAATGGGAGTGATATCTTTGGGCCCCTTGATAGAGGGAGACTTAGAAAATTCATGGCCATGCTCGGATGAGTTGATATATGATATCAATGTCATCAGCTTAAGTTAGTCTACTCGGTAATCAAGAAACCAAAGATTGGGCTATACGAGAGTGACACATTCCATGTCTCGTGCTTAGTCTTGATATCTTGGACAAAGGGACAATGGCATATATCGGTGATGATCATAAAGGTTTAGTCGAATCATTGACAATCTTGTCACTTGGGTAGCAATGATGTGTTGCTAGACACCACTCATTGCTTATGATCATAAATGTGATTTATGATCATTGCCAACGTGGCAAGAGCCTGTTGGGTCGCACACATAGAACTATTTGGATCATTAGAGTGCATGGGCTAATTATTTGGGTTATGGTTTCACTTTAATTTCGTATTAATAATGGGCCCAAGAGTTCAGCCATTATTAAGCCAAAAATTAAAGCCTAATTGGATTAGGGCTTTGAAACCCATTAGGCCTGGAATTTGAGTCTCAGTATAAATACAACTTTTAGTGACAAATTGGCAGGTCTCCTCGCCCTAGCCTCCCAAAAGGACATGCACACTCTTCTCTTGAAATTCCTTGGAGGACGCAGGCTAGCACTGCGAGCGCAAGAGAAACGCATCTGCCGAAATGTGGTGGAAGCGTGGTGATCCCGAGAGGCTCGTGTGGATACCATAGAGAGCCTGAACACGTCAACTGTTCAGGTTTTATGATTCAACTCTACAGTTGAGTGAGAGATCTCAACCAAAAATTAGGTATGAAAATTTTTGAACACCCGGTTTCCCCATTTCACTTGGATCCTGGAGGGTTTTGGTTAAATTTCACTGCGCTGTTTGGCTCCCGAAACCCAACATTACCGCTTATAGTTCAATCACTATGAAGAGAATTACACAATATAATGGTTTTTTGACCATTATGTCACACTTGTAATTCTCTCATTTTTGTGAGGTGGTAACAATAGTAGACTATTCTGCTCCTCATGATCAGCTATGGATCCTCCTTTCAGAAGAACCCTGTACTTACTGCTTAAAGAATCTGCTACCACATTGCCTTTTCCCTCTATGTACTCTATACTACAGTCATAGTCCTTGATGTACTCTAACCATCTACTTTTCCTAATTTTCAACTCCTTCTAAGCAAACAACTACTTTAGGCTTTTATGGTCAGTGTATGTTATAAAGGAACTACCCATTAAGTAGTGTCTCCATTCCTTTAAAGCAAAAATCACTACTGCCCGTTCCAAGTCATGGGGCAGATACTTTTTCTCATGAGGTCTCAACTGCCTTGACCCATAAGCAATGACATTTCTGTCTTACATAAGTACACAAGCTAACTCAAATCTAGATTCATCTACATAAATGATGTTGGGCTTGTTTGGATAAGGAAGAATCAATACTAAAGCATCAGTGAACCTCTTCTTGAGCTCCTAGAAACTCTTTCCAAATTTCTCAGTCCAATCAAATCTTTGACCCTTCTTGGACAGATGAGTAACAATTGAGGCAATCATGGAAAAGCCTGATACAAATCTTCTGTAGTATCCAGCTAATCATAGGAAACTTCCTTTATCCAAAATTGTCACTTGGATAACTTGGCATAAAGTTGATGTTCCAACAGAGTCTTGAAGACATTTTTCAGATAATGTTCATGTTCATTTTCAGCCTTTGAATACACCTTGTTCATCAGGTCCAAGAAAGTAGCTAGGGCATTAGTCAAACCAAATGGCATGACTGTGTACTCATAATGCCCATATCTGGTCCTGAATGTAATCTTAAGAATATCCTTTTCCTTTACTCTTAACTAAAAGTATCCAGATCTCAAATCTATCTCCAAAAAGATTTTAGCTATCTTGAGTTGATCAAATAAATCCTCAATCCTAGGGTGTGGAAACTTGTTTTTTAAGGTCACTTCATTATGCTTCATGTAGTCAATGCATAGTCTGAATGATCCATCCTTTTTTTTCACAAAAAGTACTGGAGCTCCACATGGTGAAAACCCTTTTTCAAGAAGTTCATCAAGTTGTTTCTTGAGCTCATTCATCACTGTGATATGCATTCTATAAGGAGCAATGGATATTGGACTAGCTCCTGGTTGCAGCTTGATCTGAAACTCAATCTCCCTTGGTGGAGGAGTACCTGACAAATCTTTAGGAAAGTCTCTCACTACAGGTATTCTATCCACTTCTTCATCACAATCCAAGCCATTAAACACATAACAGTAATCATGCTAAAAAATCACAGGTATCTCCTATAGTACATCTAGGCCGATGCCATGCATTTCATACACTAATTTAATAGAATTCGCCAATAAATGCACTTCGCGATCGGCCAATGTGATTTGGTCTCTTAGCATAATCAATTCTTATGTTATGCATAGCAAGCCAATTCATACCCAACACTATATCATACTTAGGAATGTCCAACACTAGTAGATTAGTCATAACCTTAGTCTTTCCTACTAGTAGCTCACAATCCTTAGCTAGGTCATTAGTGAAAACAATTGACTACCTACTGTTTTCACTAATGATATCCTAGGCATGATTTCAGTAGGCAATTTCATGGCATCAATAAATTTCCTAGCCATTATAGACACAAATGCACTAGTATCAAACAGAACACTAACAGGCATACCATTAAGGTAAATGTTACCTCTTAGTACTACTCCCTACTATGATGTCTCTGGCCTTTCCACTTGGAACACTCTGCCAGCTCTTTGTACTAGAGGATTTTGCACTGGAGGAATTGGTCTCTAATGTCCCTCCTTGGGTCCTCTCTCTCTGGGTCCTACTCTAGTAGGTCTCACCGGACCTTGGTCTTTTGACCTTCTTCCTTGCACATGTTGGAAATCTTTGATCCAATGATCCATTGCATCACACCTTGCACAAGCTTAAGTATCAAAATAACAAGGTTTCTTTTCATGAAACTTCTTGCACTTAGGGTACCTTAGGCTAAGGGAATTCCCCTTAACCTTGCCTTCACCAACAAAATGGGAACTCTTGGCATTTCCCTTGCCATGTGGTGGCTTTTCCTACTTGCCTCCTGCCTGGCTAGTTTCCCCTGGTCCACGAGGAAAGTACTTAATCTCACACTCTGCTTGCTCTACGAATAGAGTTTTTTGTACTGCTTCACAGTAGGTGACTACTCCAAGTGGTCATTTAGCCTTTCTGATATTTGACCTTAGGCCTCTAACAAACCTTTGGCCTTCAACTCCTCTAGTCCATGATACTGAGGAGAATACCTGATGCGAACCCTGATGGTATAAAGACCATGAAATGTGCCCAAGATGTTTTCCAAGCTCCACAAGACATCAAAGAGACTAGATTTGAAGACCCCCAACCCTAATCAACCTGTGACTAGAAATGAGAAGTAAAAGAACACCAAGAACATAAGCAAACTTGTGCACCAAGGTAGTCCACAAACAACCAAAGATAAATTCTCTCCAAAGTAGCAATATTATTTCATGTCAAGGCTGTGTTTTAGAACAAGAATATATGCCTATTTATAGGCCTAAACTATGGTAAAAACTCACCAAAATGCCCAGCCCAAGTTACCTAGGAAACCTTGAAACAAAAGACTTAAGAGAATCTAGCTAAACTAGGATTCCTACACCCTTTTAACACATGTTTAAGGTGTACAGTGAATTTCGTTTACCCTAAGTGACCTAAATCACTTCCATGGCCTAAATAACATCCTAAATAATGTAAAAAAATAGGAAAAAAAAATAAAATATGTTACAACACAAGATTGGCCATAAAAACCCCAAAATAGTCTTCTCAGGTGGTTCTTGCTTATGTCTTGAACTTCAAGCTAAAATTTGACCTTGATATAGCCATGATTTCTCAAAATACAAAGCATGAAAGTAGTATATCTCTTTATTAGCTTTGAAACAACACAAAAATCACACAAAATGGACATCTAAAGCCAATGATATGGCCAAAATATGCCAATTGCTTTTGAACCAACAATGACTGGCAAATCAAAATTGTGAAGCTAAATTGGTTCCCCTTAACCTGTAAATTGGTTTTCATGGTATGCATATGATTTGTAGCTCCAGATGTTAGCTTTCTAATGAATCAGGAATCACTCAATTCTGATCTTTTTAACACATGATATGATTTTTCTACCAGAACATCACCAATTCGGGGTACTTGACCTTCTTTATTACGCTTGCTTCCATTAAGTGTTGGACTACGGTCTTTATGAAGTTGTTCTTATGCTCCGAGAGGCTTCACTTTTTTTGTCAGACAGGCTTTGCCTTTGGGCGCACCTTAAGTCTATGTTGGATTATGCGATGGTCTACCCTAGGCATGTCCCTTGGTGAGTACGTACACAGATCTTTGTTCATTAATAGAAAAGATACAAGTTTTTCCTTGTCACGTTCGGCCAGTTTGTTCCCCATTCGAGTACTTCGGCCTGGGACAAGTTCCACATCTTCTGTTTCTATTCTCTCGAGGTCTTCTATTTCTTCTCTTTTTGCCTCCTCTGCAAGCACGGCCTTTCTCACTTCTCCTTGGTCGATGAATGTCTCAGCATCTCCGTCCTTTGTTGCGAAGGTGACAGTCAAGTATTTCACATATGGGAGGATGTGGAGGTTTCCTTGCGTTTGTCTCCCAAGGATGGCATTATATGACAAAGGGACATCTATGACGATGAACCTTGTCATTGTGGAAGCAAAAAGCTTACCCTTGTTTTGTGGTGAAGTTCCCCTCAGCATTAAAGGGAGGTTAATCCATCCGACAACAGGGAGTTCGGACGGACCTACCCCGAAGGTAGGGGAGGTGATAGGCTTAAGATTGCATTTTAGGATACCCAAATTCGGCAGCAGATGAGAGAATAAGATGTCGGTGTTAGAACCATCTTCAAGGAGTACTCTTTTGACATCCCAACTCCCTATCCATGCCATGATTAGAAGTGGGTCGTCATGAGGAAATACTACGGTAGACCCATTTTTCTAAACAAGCTTGTTCGTTGTGTGACCGAATTCCATCACCGAGATCTCCCTGGCTTTTCTCTTTCTTTCTGCCGAAGGTAGTCCAGTGGTAATCGTCTGGATTATCCGAGCCGGAGGTGGTGGATGCCTTTTGGGAGTCTGATTCCAGCATCTGTCATAATCATCATCCTCATCATCTCCTTTCCTTTCCTCTTCCTTCCTCCCTTTCGGGGAGAGCATCAGCAAGAAGCGCCGAAGTTCGCCCTACTTTATTAGAGACTCAATGTACTTCCTCAGCTGGAAGCAATCCTCAGTGTCATGCCCGTGATCCCGATGGAAGTGGAAGAACTTCTTCATATTTTTCTTATTTTCTGAAGTCATGGCCTTCGGACGCTGGATTGCGTTGCCTTGCCTTTCCATGGCCAGCAGTATGTGTGTTCTAGAAGTGTTCAGGGGAGTAAATGACATGGGTCTTTTCCCCTTCTGCTTTCGAGTTTTTCTCCCACCCTTGGTTGGATACCAGGGTTGATGACTTTGGCCTTCGAGATGATGCTGATCAGACTTCGGTCCTCTCATTCTCAGCTCTTCGGCTATCATATACTGTTTGGTTCTGTGGTAGAACTCACCAAGGGTGTCCGGGGGGTCTTTTGAGAACTCATAAAAGAGTTGTGAGTCTCGCCGAAGTCCCCGTATCATGGCGAGGAGGCGTATTTTGGGACAGAAGTCCAGCACGCTCAGGGCCTCTCGGTTAAATCTTTCGGCATAGTCACGGATGGTTTCGCCATTCCTTTGCGCTAAGTCGAACATTTGAATGGGCATCTTTGCCATCGGCCTGCTGCAGATGAACTACTGTGTAAATGCCGTGGACAGCTCTTGGAAACTCATTATAGCCCCAGGGGCGAGAGAATTGTACCACGCAGTTGCCAGGCCGGAGAGGCTGACCTCAAAACACTTGTAATGGGTGGCATCCTCGGCACCGTGCAGACCATGCTACGTGTCACACCCCAAACTGCCCCTGGCCCACCTGGGCCTGATTAACAGAGTAATGCAGTGGAAGTTACTTAAACAGAAGGGCTTTACTAAATAATATGAGCACCTACGGCGTGACTCCAGGATCTATTATGGTACTAGCTTGTTACTTAATTACTTTCAATGTGTTGTCAGGGTGCTCTTCAGGAAAAAGCTAATACCTATGTGGAATTCTAGTGTTTCATCAAGTGTACTAATCCAATGCATGGCAACAAAGAAGCCCATCTCATTTTCAATTTTTGAAAACCACATTTATATGACCATGAGCATTTAGCCAAGTCTAATACACATAACATAATCATCCATCATGGCATTCCATCAAAAATCATCTAGAGTTAATCAAGATCACAATGTGCATCAAACAAGCATCATCTACTTGGAGGATGCCCCTGGCCCACCTGGGCCCTGAGTGTCCCCTTTCTCTGTTTTTTGTCAGTTTTCCCACAGTTCCTTCTCATGTGCAACTTGACCCTAAAAGTCTCCAGCTTTACACTTAGGTCACTGCACTAGTTTCCATAGTTCCTCTTACTCTCCCCTTTCTGTTCCCTCTTGTTTCCTTGGTTCTCCTTGGCCTAAGCCAAGCACTTGGGAGGTGCCTAATAGGGGAGTTGCTTACACCGAACTGGGCAGCCGAACACGCGAAGAAGCGGGCCCTTCGCGATGCCAAAGTCCCGCAAGGGAAGATACCCAAAGAGCCTTTTTGGACGTTCACGGAGGACATGAACTTGTACTCCGAGGACTATCCTCAAATGGCGAAGCAGATTTCGAAGGGGGTGCTTACAGAGGCCTCCTTTAAGGCTATTGCGGCGGCCCATCCGGGCGATGACACCCTCGCCGCGAAAGTCACCGAGCATGCTGCTCAGGAATGCTCTTCACACCTTTTTCCCTTCAATTTTTCCTAAGTGCTTGGCTCTTACTAACCTTACGTTCATCTTTTCGCAGCTGCTGGGGTATGCTGGGTTTCTCCAAGTTTGGGTAGCCAGGCAGACAGCGTTCCGAGCTTCGGCCTTAGAGGCCTTAGAAAAAGTGAAAGTCACGTGCTCGGAATTGACCGCCAAGAACCAGCAGCTGGCAGATGCTGCGAAGAAAGAAGTTGCTGCCCTTCGAGAGGAGTTCCGAAAGGAAAAGGAAGACCTTGAGAAGGACTCCTCCCAGAAGATTGCTGACCTCGGCGATCAGGTGGCGGGGATGCTCGCTGCCAACCAAGACCTTCTCAAGGATAAGTCAGATTCTGACAATCTCATACGGTCGTTGGTGTTTAAAAAAAAAGCTCTTGAAGCCGAGGTCAAGTCTTTGAAAAAGGAGCCCGACGCGAAGAAGAGGATGAAGGCGCTGAAGAAGGAGGTTGCAGATCTGAAGGACGAGCTCGAGGACCATGAGGTTGAGAAGGACAAATCCGACCAAATGACTAAGGTCGCCTTCCAGGATGGGTTCTGGCTTGCTCGGTACCAAGTCCTTCAGAGGTTCCCAGGTCTGGACCTCTCTCTTTTCGAAGCTCTGAACATTCCCGAGGGGCCTCGGTGGTCCTGGTCAAAAATCAAGCACCTGAACCTGCCTTCCGTAATTCCGGCGCCGAAGGTGGTGGAAAAGGGCACAGAGGCTGGTGGCTCCTGGGACGCCGAGAACCCTTAGGCTGTTTTAGGGGCCTTTTCCTTTTTTTCCTCTTCGTTTTTGTGCTCCTTCTTTGGGCACTTCTTCTTTGTAAGCCTGATCATTCTCAATGAATATTTTTTGGCTAAGTCTTTTTGCAAGATTTTGCATTTCCATCGTCCCGAAAAAGCTCGCTCAAGAGACTTCGGGAAACCTGCAATCACAAAAATTATTCTGTGCTTTTTGCGGCGAGTACTTTCGCAAGATTTTTGTTTTCCATTTTTCCGAGCGTGAAGGCTCAAGGGACTTCGGAAAATCACATCTACGCTTTATCACGGCGAACACCTTCGCGAAATTTTGTCTTGCACCATTTTGTACACTTAAGAGTTTTTTTCAAGGACATTCTGTACTTAGGATATTTTTTGTACAACACAGTCCTTCCGCTCCATCTTAAGTGTAGAATTTCTTTAGGGCGTCTGAGTGCCAAGTGTTTTTCAATTCTATGCCTTCGGTGTCACCAAGTTTGTACACGCCTTTTCGTACTTCGGCAAGAACCAGATAAGGTCCTTCCCAGTTCGCGCGAAGTACTCTGTGGGATGGCTTTCAAGGTGCAAAGTCAGCCTTTCGGAGAACGAGGTCCCCTTTCTTGATTTCTTTTGGCCTAGCTCATAAATTTATAGCCACGGCCACTCTTTGCTGGAAAGCTTTTCTTCTCAGCTCAGCTATTTCTCTGTGTTCGCCGACGAGGTCGAGCTTCATTCTTAGGCCGAGGTTGTTTCCACCTTCATCAAATACTTGCACCCGTACTGATGGTCGAACTATCTCGATAGGGATGAGGGCCTCTGTTCCGAAGATGAGTGAGAAGGGAGTCTCCCCTGTGGCTCTTCGGGGCGTCGTTCGGTAACTCCATAATATGCTTTGGAGTTCTCCTGGCCATTTCCCTTTTGCTTTCCCCAGTCTCTTTTTCAGGCCATCTTTTACGGTCTTGTTAAATACCTCCACCTGCCCATTGCTTTGGGGGTGAGCCACTGGGGCGAAGTGCATCTTTATTCCGAGGTCGCTGATAAATTCCTGGAATCCTTTGTCTATGAATTGGGATCCATTATCAGCCACTAGTACCCTCGGTATGCCGAATCTGCATACGATGTTTTTCCATACAAACTTTTGCGCTTCTTTCGCCGAGATAGTAGCTAGCGGTTCTACCTCGACCCATTTGGATAAATAGTCTACTGCTACCACATAGAATTTCACGCCTCCGGGCCCTATGGGGAGTGGCCCAATAAGGTCTATACCACAGACTGCGAAGGGCCAGGGATAGTCAGCTGAAGTTACCATTTTCGAGGGTGCCTTCTGGATGTTCGCGTGTCTCTGGCAACTACCGCATTTCCGGACGAACTGCCTTGTGTCCTTTCTTACGGTAGGCCAGAAGTATCCCTGGCGAAGTATCACTGCTGCCAGGGCATCGGTTCCAATGTGTGAACCACACATGCCTTTGTGGACTTCTTCAAGGATCATTTCAGTATCCTCTTCATTCACACATCTTTGCAGTGTATTCGCGTATCCCTGTTGGTATAGTTCTTCACCAATTAGGAAGAAATGGCCGGAGCGCCTTCGCACTTTTGTAGCGTCACCGGGGTCTACGGGGAGCACATTTTCCGCGAGGTACCTTTTTATTGGATCCCTCCATCCTTTTCCCGAGGTCACTATGCTCAGCACTGAGATGCTCGGATGGTCTAGCACCTCGGTGTAGGTCTTTGACTTCACCAAGCAATCTGCCTCGGTGTTTTTCCGTCGAGGTACGTTTTCGATCCGTACGTCGTCAAACTCTTGAATGAGTTTTGCTACCAGCTCGTGGTATTTTGCCAAGGTTGGGTCCTTCGCCCCATAGTCTCCTACTGTCTGCCGAACTATTAGCTGGGAATCGCTGTGAGCCTTTAAGTTTCTCACGCCAATCTTTCTGGCCAGTCATAATCCCGCTATGAGGGCCTCATACTCAGCCACATTGTTAGTGACATTGAAGCTAAACTTGATAGCCTTCATTACCTCTAGGCCTTCGAGGCCTCTGATAATTACCCCAGCTCCCTGGTGTTCGGACCCCAAGGCTCCGCCAACATGTAAGGTCCATTCTGGCTCACCTTCGTTCAGATTCGGATGACTATCCTCAGTGGTGGGTATTTCGGCAATGAATTCTGCCAGTGCTTGAGCTTTTATGGCCTTCCAAGGTTCATAGGTGATATCGTGTTCGCCAAGCTCTATACACCCCTTGGAGAGCCTTCCCGAATGATCCACTTTCCTCATAACGTCCCGTAGTGGTAGGCTACTTCGGACGATGATGGGGTGAGCCTGAAAGTATGGTCGCAGCCTTCTCCCTGCAAGAACCAAGGCGTATATAGCTTTTTGCAGCAGAGGGTACCTGACTTCGGTGCCATGCAGGGATTTGCTTACATAGTAGACCGGCCATTGTTTTGGCCCTTCTTCTTTCACGAGGACCGAGCTCACAGCTTTTTCCGTGACGGTGAGGTATAATACGAAGGGCTCTCCAGGTTGTCGCAGAGTCGGCAGGCTGGCTACGTAGATTTTGAGTTCTTCCCAGACTTTTTGGTAGTCTTGATCCCAAGGATGATCATTCCTTCCGAGGTTGCCTTTCTTTTTTGCTGCCTTAGTGAGGACTTTGAAGAAAGGCTGACACCTATCTCTGTACCTATAAATGAACCTGCTAAGAGAGGTTATTCTTCCGGTGAGTCTCTACACATCTTTTACTGTGGCAGGAGTTTAGAACTCGAGCAGAGCCTTAATTTTTTCGGGGTTAGCATCGATGCCTCTTTCGGATACCATGTACCCAAGGAACTTTCCCGAGGTCACCCCGAACATGCATTTTTCAGGATTGAGACGAATCCGAAGGCTCTGAGCTCTTGGAAGGTTTCCTCTAGATCTACAACATGGTTGCGAGGGAGCTTGCTTTTGACTATCATATCGTCAACATACACCTCCATGTTTCTCCATATTTGGTCCTTAAAGACCATGTTCATCAACCTTTGGTAGGTGGCTCTTTCATTTTTGAGCCCGAAGGGCATCCTGACGTAGCAGTATGTTCTTCCCTTGGTGATGAAGGGGGTTTTTTCTTCATCTTTGGGGTCCATCCTTATTTGATGGTAGCCGCTGAAGGCGTCTAGGAAACTTAGGAGCCCGTATTCAGCAGTTGAGTCTACCAGTTGGTCTATTGGCGGAAGAGGGTATGAGTCTTTCGGGCAAGCATCGTTCAAGTTTCTGAAGTCGATGCACATCCGGAGTTTACTACTACCTTCTTTTGTGGCAATGACCACGTTGCTTAACCATTCGGGGTATTTGACCTCCCTGACGACTTCAGCGTCTAACAGGCGCTGGACTTCGGTTTTCACAAAGTTGCTCTTATGGGCTGAGATGCTTTGCTTCTTTTGCCGGACAGGCTTTGCTTCCAGGCTTACTGTGAGGCTATGCTGTATTATGCCAGGGTGCACCCCTGGCATGTCTTTCGGCGAGTAGGCAAAGAGATCTTTATTTTCTAGTAGGAAAGATACAAGGTTTTTCTTGTCACCTTTGGGCAAGCTCTTCCCTATTCGAGTAGATTGTCCTGGGACAAGTTCCACTATTTCCGTTTCCGCTCTCGTGGGATCTCCTTCTTTGCCCTTCTCTGGCGCCTTTGCCTCCATTGTTTGTGCGAGGCTATTTTCCAGAGCTTTTCGCACTTTTACAAACACCTTCCTTACCTCGGCTTGATCTACGAAGACCTTTGCATCCCTATCCTTGGTGGCGAATGTGACAGTCAAGTACTTCACGTCAGGGCGAATGTGCAGGTTTCCCTGTGTCTGCCTTCCAAGGATGGCGTTGTACGAAGAAGGAACATCTATGACGATAAATCTCGCCATTGTGGAGGCGTACAACTCAGCTGTTCCATCGACCGAAGTTCCTTTCATCATCAGGGGGAGATCAATCCATCCGAGGACAAGTAGTTCGGACGGTCCAACCCCGAAGGTGGGCGAGGTGACAGGCTTGAGCTCGCTGCTGGAGATGTCCAAATTCGGCAGTAAATGCGAGAATAGGATGTCTGTATTTGATCCATCATCAAGCAACACTCTTTTGACGTCCCAGTTCCCTATCCTTGCCATGATTAGCAGCGGATCATCATGGGGGAAGATGACGGTGGATCCATCCTTGCGAGCCAGTTTCTTTGCCGGACTCTGATATTCCATGACCGCAATCTCTCTGGCCTTCCGCTTTCTTTCCGAGGATGGGAGCCCCGTGGTGATGGTTTGTATCACCCCTGCAGGAGGAGGAGGGCACTTTTTTGGACTTCTGTTTCTCCGTCTGTCGGAGTTGTAGTCCTCGTCTTCGGCCCTTTCTTCCTCATCTTTTCTTCCTTTTGGGGAAGGCATCCGCAGATATTTCCAAAGTTGGCCGAGTTTTATCAGTGACTCAATGTACTTCTTCAGTTTGAAGCAGTCTTCGGTGTCGTGGCCGTGGTCGCGGTGAAACTGGCAGAACTTCTTGATGTTTTTCTTGTTATCAGCGGTCATGGCCCTTGGCTGCCGAATCTGCATCCCCTGCCTTTCCAGCGCCATGAGGATGTTTGTCCGTGTAGTGCTCAGGGGTGTGAAGCTTTGCAGTTTGCTTCCCCGCATTCCCCGAGGTCGGCCTGCCTGTTCAGTTGGATAACGGGCTTGCTGATTGGACCCTTCGGCGCGGTTGTGATCGAACTTCGGCCCAACCATTCTCAGCTCCTCGGCGGTCATGTGCTGTTCGACCCTTCAGTAAAATTCTCCGAGGGTGTCCGGGGGGTCCTTTGAGAACTCATAAAACAGCTGTGAGTCTCGCCGAAGGCCCCGTGTCATGACGAGGATGCGTATTTCGGGCCGGAAGTCTGGGACGCTTAGAGCTTCCCTGTTGAATCTTTCGACATAGTCTCGGATGGTTTCTCCAATTCTCTGCTCTATGTCAAACATCTGAACAGGCATCTTCGCCGTTGGCCGGCTTCCAATAAATTGCTGCGCGAAGGCCATAGACAACTCCTGGAACTCAGTGATGGTTCCTGGGGGCAATGAGTTGTACCACGCAGTTGCTGGTCCCGTGAGGGTGACCTCGAAGCATTTACACATGGTAGCATCGTCAGCACCATGCATTATCATGTTGCGTCTGTACTTGGTCAGATGGGCCTGCGGATCAGTGCGGCCATCATAAATCTCCAGCCGAGGTACCCTGAAGTCGCCTGGCATAGCTGCCTCGGCCACGGCCCGGGTGAATGGGGACCCATCTTCGCAGAAGGGTCCCATCAGCCTGTCCCAGACGGGTTTGCGAGCTACCTGCTTTTCCACCCTGTCTAGCCGCACTAGTATTCTTTCCATAAGGACTGTGGCATTAGGCTCTTCCTCTGGGAAGGGAGATTGTCGACGCCTCTTCGGGGAGCGAGTTTGGCACTGAGGGGACAGGGACCTCGCCTCAGGCGACGAACTTCTTCGCTGTGAGACTTTCGGTCACTTGGACCCAGTTTGTCCCATAGGCCGTCTCCCCAGGGGTATATTCTCCGTAGATGACTCTTCGCGCGGGTCTCCGCTTCCCGAACTGCGATGAGTCTACCTCGGGCTTTTCTCCCGAGGGCGTGTAGGTGAGGGAGGTTTTTGGGCCTGTGTCTGCTGTGACCACCTTCGGTCGATCTGTGTGTCATTTCGGCCACGACCGAACGTTGAAACTCCCTCATAAAGCTCATGGTGATTGTTAGAGGGCGGTCTTCCTCAGGCGCAGAAGTCCGTCAGAGTGTTTGCTCAGCAGCCGGTTGTGTCTCAGGCGCGGACGGAGACCTCGGGAGTCCCCTATCCTTAGAACGTCGAGTTTCAACGACGGCGATCTCAGAGCGGTTTCCCACAGACGGTGCCAAATGATGCCTAGGGGCTTCATCGTTGGTAGTCATGGTGACTGATGGAGGGACTCCCGGAGAGGAAGAACGCCTGGTGGCCGGTTTACCCAAGGGAGAGTGCTTGAGATGTTCAGAAAAAGTGGGTTAGGAGGTCCTCGGGGTGTTGTTCCGGGGAGGAGCCTCTGACGCCCAAGTCAGTGGTGCTGAGAGAAGGCGGAGGAAATAGCACTGAGGGGTTCAGTGAACTCGCCGGTCGTATTTTCTCAGAGTGAGGAGTCAGGATATTTGCCAACCGTTTGCTAGGGTGTAATCCCTGGTATTTATAGAGGTGTCCAGCCCGTTCAGATCGTGACACGTGTTCGGTCGGATGTTCTCTGAATGACTGGGCGTAGAGGACAAGTAGCTGGTGGCAGGCTTCCTTGAGCCTTGAGCCGAGACGGGCCATGATGTGACTTTGATGGCGTCGGTGTGTCAGAGCGCCGTTTGAGGCGGCTTGTGACGTCTGTGGGCGACATGTCAGAGGCTTCCTTAAATGCTCCTGCCGTACTCCTGAGGTCCCTGGGTGAGGTCGTCCTCTAGTACGGACCGTGCCACTTCGGGAAACATGCCCCCAGTTCGGGCGTTCCCAGATTCAGGGAGCTCCGCCTTCGGGAAGATCATGTTCGGCCCGCACTAGCTGGTGAAACTCTTCCGAAGGCGGTTCGTCTACTACCTCGGGGGGGCTAATAGTATCCTCAAGTTCCCTAGCGTGCCGAGCTCGGGCTCTTTGGCTTGTCTCCGAGGTGTGTGATCCCACCTTTTTCCGGGTAGCGCCAAATCTCCTGGCCATTCTGGTGGCAGGGAGTTCGGCCAGGTGGAGGCGATAGTCCTTCGGCTATCACCTCTCGTGTAAAATAGGGCCCTAGCTGGAAAATGTAATTTCTAGTTTCAAATGCACCTAACTCAATTGGAATAAGCTACCCATTGTGTATACACCCATGCAGCCTTCAATTTTCACCAAGTACTCTTGAATTTGAGCAAGAATTGAAGTAGAAATGATGAGGGAAAGGTTGAACTCGATTTTGAAGAAGAAGATGATGAATAGTGGCAAACCAAGACCACCTTTACCATGTTTGAAACAATTCAAGCCATTAAGCCCTCAAACTTTGTAAAGTTTCTCAAAAAGAACCCTTTCCCAAAATAATAACCTTTGGTCAAATTTTGGTCAAACCTGCAACACTTAGTGAAAATTTGGGTTCTAAGAAAGGGTTCGGTTTTTAAAACTCATTCTAACTCTCGGGACTCAGCCCGACACCTCGGGATGCAAAATTACCCCCAAACCTCTTTTGATGCCACTCTCCTCATAACGTAGTGAACCTTAACTAACCTGCTTGACCTTACTAAATGATCGTAAAATAAGGTATTAAACTAGGGATTTGTTAATTTATAAGCCTTAAATGTGCTTCCTGCTAGGAGGGCTATAACATTATGTGGGCAAAATAGAATTTACAAGTAGGTAGCCTATCATTCACACTTAGGCAGCTTTGCGCCACATCACATACATAGCCAAAACATTACTCAAATGTTCACATACTTGTCTCATTTTACATACACTACATGTACATGCATACATGCCTTAAATAATGGTCTTAACCTAGGTAAATAGACACCCTAAGTTACAGCACTGCCTGAGACACAATGGACTCCAGAAATAGGATATTGGACTGTTGCTGTGTAGTACAGTAAGCACCATCACTAAAAATACCAAATGTGCTCCTAAAATCACTAAAATTTCCAAATCACAACTAGACATATGGAAGTTTAAGTACTTAAAATTATAGATAAAAACTCAAATGAAAAGGGTTAGTCTGAATGTGATCTTTCTGCTACACCTCAAATAGTAGAATTGAGGGGAGTAAGTTTCATTGTGCAACTTAGTAAGGGAAACACTTGGTTTCTTAAGGAAATGTGCCCCTCATTAAAACCTACATCCAAGGACACTAAAACAAAAAAAATAGTGCATATATACAAGATATAGCAACCAAATGCAGTAGCCATTCACGACCAATAAACCCATGAAATGCGGCAGCAACATAAACCATAGGTTAGTCTATAAAACATGCAATAAACTTAAGTAAATCACTATAGCAGCCCTCCTCAAGCTAACGCTTGGTCTTAGGATGATTTTAACACTAGTTAGTACTAGCTTTGGGCTCTAAAAACCCTCATTTCACTGCTATCATTGTGCACTTCACACTAGGTCACAAAACCTTCAATAAGTGCACTTCCCTCACTAAGTTTGGTTCATCAAGCTCATGGCTCTCTTCCAAACTTAGCCCTAGCTCCATGGATGTTTGAATAATATAGTAAACATTCCATAAGAGCAAAAGAAGTGCTTACCAAGATGAGTAGGCCAAATTTAAAGTTTAATCCTTGAAGTATTCAAGCAATAGCTCTAATCTGCTTCCTATTACTTCCTTTCGCCTTCAATTTCAATCTTGGAGGTATGGTGGCTATGGAGGAGCTATGGAAAAAGTGTGGAGAATGGTGGTGGTTGGCTGGGTCAAACCTAAGAGAAGAAAAATTCAAATTTGCTACTTAAAGTAGCTTAGGTGCACTAAACACCCTTAATAACCTTAATCAAGCTTTATGTCATTTTCCTTCTCACTAATTATGGTTTCTTTGTCTTAAACTCATTGGTCCACCATTTCCCAACATTTTTTACCATCCTTATCTTGCTTTGGCTGCCTTTTCATGTGTGAGATAACCCCACAACTTTACCCTTTGAGTTAAGTCAAAAGCTTGAACACCTTAAGGTTTACGCTAAGACATTTATGTGTTTAATGCCTTTAGTGTTTCCTTTGTCCAAACTTGTATTCCATGAGCAATTTGGTCCTCCAATAGCTCTTTTATACCATTCATATCTTTCCCATAACTCTACAAGGCTTTTTCTTGAGAGTTTTGCAATTAAGTGCACGAATTTCTAAAACCTTACAAAAAGGTCCATAGGTTACTTGAAAAACAAGAAATCGTTAAGGCTTTTCTTGGGGACCAAGTTACCAACTTAGAACACTTTTAAGGAGGTATTCCTTATACCTTTTACCCCTCATAGTTCAATCACTATGAAGAGAATTACACAATATAAAGGTTTTTTTACCATTATGTCACACTTGTAATTCTCTCATTTTTGTGAAATGGTAGCAATAGAAGACCCGTGTACTTGTAGCTTAAGGCATTTACTGCCACATTGCCTTTTCCCTCTGCATACTCTATACTACAGTCATAGTCCTTGATGTACTCTAACCATATACTTTTCTTGATGTTTAACTCTTTTTGAGTGAACAAGTACTTTAGGCTTTTATGGTCAGTGTAGCTCGCAAAGGAACTACCCATCTAGTAGTGCCTCCATTGCTTCACAGTAAAAATTGCTACTGCCAGTTCTAGGTCATGGGTCGGATGATTTTGCTCATGAGGTCTCGATTGCCTTGACCCATAAGCAATGACATTTCTCTATTGCATAAGTACACAAGCTAACCCAGATCTAGATGAATCTGTATAGATGGTGTTGGGCTTGCTTGGATCAGGAAGAATCAGTACTAGAGCTTCAATCAACCTCTTCATAAGGTCCTGGAAACTCTTTTCACATTTCTCAGTCCACTCAAATCTTGGACCCTTCTTAGTTAGATGAGTAAGAACTAAGGCAATCAAGGAAAACCCTGATACAAATCTTCTGTAGTATCCAGCTAATCCTATGAAACTCCTGATTTCCTTTATAGTCTTTGGTCTTACCCACTCTTGCACTACCTTGACCTTTTTACGGGCTGCCTTAAGGGCTTGTGTCCTTGGAAAAATACTTCCTTTATCCAAAATTGGAACTTGGATAACTTGGCATAAAGCTGATGTTCCAACAAAGTCTCTAAAACAATTTTTAGATGATGCTCATGTTCATTTTCATCCTTGGAATATAGTAGGTGGTCATCAATGAACACAACCATAAATTTGTCCATATGTGGTCTAAACACCCTATTCATCAAGTCCATGAAAGTAGCTGGGGCATTAGTTAAACCAAATGGCATGACTGTGTACTCATAATGCCCATATCTAGTCCTGAATGTAGTCTTAAGAATATCCTTTTCCTTTACTCTCAACTGAAAGTATCCAGATCTCAAATCTATCTTGGAAAAGATCTTAGGTATCTTAAGTTGATCAAATAGATCCTCAATGCTAGGGAGTGGATACTTGTTCTTGAAGGTCACTGAATTAAGCTTCCTGCAATCAATGCGTAGTCTCAACGATCCATCCATCTTCTTCACAAAGTGCATTGTAGCTCCCCATGGTGAAACACTTTACCTTATGAACCTTTTTTTCAAAAAGTTCATCAAGATGTTTGTTGAGCTCATTCATCTCTATGATAGCCATTCTGTAAGGAGGAATAGATATTGGACTAGCTCCTGGTTGCAGCTTGATCTCAAATTCAATCTCCTTTGCTAGAGGAATACTTGGCAGATCTTTAGGAAAGAATTGTGAAAAGTCTCTTACTATAGGTATTCTATCCACTTCCTCATCATAACACAATTCATTCAACGCATAACTGTAATCATGGTCAAGAATAATTAGTACCTCAACTAGTACTTCTAGTTCTATGTGATGCGTTTCATACACTAATTCCTTAGAATTCACTAATGCATGCACTTCACCACTAGGCAATGTGATTTCCTTCTTAGCACAATCAATTTTTATGTTATGCATAGCAAGCCAATTCATACCTAGTACTATATCATACTTAGGAATGTCCAACACAAGCAAATTAGTCATAACCTTAGTTTTTCCTACTACTTGCTCACAATCCTTAGCTAGTTCAGTAGTGAAAAGACGTTGACTACCCTCTATTTTAACAAAGGATATACCATGCATGATTTCAATAGGAAAACTCATGGCATCAACCAATTTCCTAGCCATTATAGATACAGATGCACGAATATCCAATAGAACACTAACAGGGACACCGTTTAGGTAAATGTTACCCCTTAGTGCTCCTCCTTGCTATTGTGTCTTTGGCTTCTCTACCTAGAACACTTTGCCAGCTCTCTACACTAGAGGCCAAGGCACTGGAGGATATGGTCTTTATTTTCCCTTCCTTGGTGCTCCCTCTCCTAGTCCTGCACTGGTAGGCCTCACTGGACCTTGGTCTTCTGGCCTTCTTCCTTGAGCATGTGGCCAATCCTTGATTTAGTGATCCATTGCACCACATCTTAGACACGCTTGAGTGTCAAAGTAGTGAGGTCCCTTTCCATGAAACTTCTTTCACTTAGGGCACCTTAGGCTAGGGAACTTCCCCTTAACCTTGCCCTCACTACTAGAGTGGGAATTCTTGGCAATTCCCTTGCCATGTGGTGGCTTTTTCTGCTTGCTTCCTATCTGACAACTTTTGCACTAGTCCACTGTGAAAGTTCCTAGGCTCATTCTCCTCTTTCTTTACTAATAGAGCCTTTTGCTCTGCTTGAAAATATGTCACTGCCCCAAATGGCCTTACAGCCTTTCTGATGTTAGATATTAACCTTATGACAAATCTCTTTATTTTCAACTCCTCCAGTCCATGATACTGAGGAGCATATCTCACTCATTGATTGAATTTGCGCTCATACTCTAGGATACTCAAGTTGTCCTGCCTTAGAGTATCAAATTTGGCATGTTTCATGTCCTTGATAGCATCACTGATATATTGCTCTTGAAAAAGCTGAGTGAACTCTAGATAGCTCATCTTTATGTCTCTTCCTGGCCTTTTTCCCTTTTGGACAACATATCTATCTTTGGTGTTTCTCCACCACATCTCTAAATTGCCTACCAAATTGTAAGTAGCTAATGACACCTTCTTGGTGGAATTCAGTGGCATTCTCTCAAACATCTTTTCTATAAAGAGTAACCACTCCTCCGCTCTTTTTGGTCCTACTCTTCCATCAAACTGTGGAGGTCTTAGTCCTTGGAACCTCTCTAGTAGTCTGTGTCACACCCCACACAGGCCCCAGCCTGTGCACTCTCAGTGCCACTCACCATTTCTACCCAAGAGTTATTTAAATACTCTTATGTTTAGGTGTTATTAACTACCTATTATCTTGGCTATGGTTTGTTAGGTAGTTTTAAGTCTTATTTTCTTAAGTTGAGGACTGGGAGGTGGCCCATGAGGCGTATGAGTTATTTAGAACAATTACCTGCAGCTTAAGTAGGGCCCAACCACTAACTTGCAACACAAGGCAAGGCTGTAAATCAATAACTTGTAATACAAGCAGGGCATACACTTAATCTGTTAAGTTTCTAGGATGTGTGCTCATCAAGTGTGCTACTTTCATGAATGAAAACTAAGAAGCCCACATCTTTGTAGTTTTAAAAATCAAGGTTTCCATGCACATGTATATTTGGCCAAAAAAAGTATCTCAAGAGGTTTCTTACATGAAACATAACCATGAGCTCATAAACTTAACATAACTTGGCACATAAGCATCCAACATATGTACATACAAAACCATGTACAACAAAGGATACATATACACACAAAATAGCCTAAGTACAAGCATCACTAGCTTGGAACCATTCCAAGGATGCTACAAGTCGAAAATATAGCCAAGGTTAAGTTTTACAAGCTAAGTTCCCTTACTCCCCGAGAAGATACCTAAGTGTGCAATACAGCAGCAGACATTGAAGCACCAGCCCAATGACCATATTCATGGTCATGAAAGTGAACACTACAATTAGAGCCATATTCCACACATCCATCCTGCACCTAGACGTGTCCCACAAACTACTCAAGCCTACAAAACTTAGAGCATAAGTTTTGGGCATAAACCATAACATAAGACTTGTAAGAGCAATTCAATTAAGCCAAGTTCAGTTGGCACACATACCTCAAGCACAAAAGCACCACTAGCACACAAAAGCTAGCAACTCAAGCAAACCTACTGAAGCTGAATATCCTTTACTGAAACAAGAAATATATGTGGGCAATGAGTAAAAATTACTCAGTAGGATTCACAACCGACCATATTTGGTTTGTTTAGTTAAGTCCAAGACTTAACCTCCATAGCTTACTTGTCCTGCAAGGAAACATAGAAAACACAAAAACACACAATATACACATATTGTAACTGAAACATAATAAGCATAACTAAGCTATCTACAATTGGTTAGCACACACAAACAAACAATCAAGCACACAAAACACACACACACACCCCAAGATGCATTTGGCCGAAACCCAAGCATGTGCCCTTGTGCACCATTGCACTTACTACTCCACCATTTAGTCCACCATCCACTAGATCTCCGAAATTTCTAGCAAGTTGGCCTCCCTCACTAGAATTTCTAGCACTTGCCCATAATTGATTAGCTAACCAAATCATAAACTGAATCTCCTTAATAATGCCCATCAAGTAACTAAGATCACATAGCAAATTTTAACCATCACTTAGTTACTTTATTTACTTGATCATGGAATATAACCAAGAATCCAAGTAAACCATGAAACCCTACCTCAACAAAACAAAGCTTGAGTCTATCAGTTAATGCTTGAACTTCCAAACTGAAATCACCTAGCATAATTCACTCATGAATTAGCCATCAAAATTCCTTGCTCAAGGAATTTTTACCAAGTAAACAAGTAACTTTTATGAACTCCTACCTCAACTACAAAGCTCAAGCTTTCGGTTATGCTTAAGTATCTAAAGCCGAAATCAATCTTCCAATCAAAGTTGCCTAACAGAGCAATGCCTTTAATTAACTATCATAATCACTTGATCATGGATTATTACCAAGAAAACAAGTGAGTTTATGAATCTATACCTCTAATTTGAGCTTGAACACTCTTGGCTAACCTTTGTAACATCAAAAATCAAACTCCAACTTGAGCTTCTTGGTCGCCTAATGCCAAAAGTAAGTAGACTTAGCTTGATTCTTGTTTTCAAGCTTCAATTGCATGAAAATTGGCATCAATTCGGCAGCAAACTCCCAAGAACACCAAAGCTCTCAAGAATACTTCAAGTTTCGGCCAACAAAACAAAACACACTCAAAGGCCGAAATACTAGTTTAATTTGTTTAATGGGAGACTTGGCAACCGGCCATGGACACATGTCCAAGAAATTGGTTTAATACTCTATTTAATCCCATACTAGTTTGCATGTTCATTTTAGTCACTAAAATGCATGTTCATTTCGACATTAATCTTGATTCATGGCTTCCATTGCCAAGCATTAATTAAAATGGCTGAAAATGGTCATTATCCCATGGATATTTCGGCCAATTACCAAGACATTGGCTAATTAATTAAACCAAGAAAATGAAGGCTTAAATCCTTGGTGGGAGACAAACATGACCAGCCATCAAAAATCACCAAAAAAATTGGTCTAATTCTCCACTTTTCCTTATACTTATTTGCGTGGCCGAAATTGCTAGTTTAAGTTTCATAGTTTTATTTGTAGCACTAGTTTAAGTGTACAATATGGCCCCTAAACTTTGTTTCATGCCATAGACATCTTAGTCTAACTTTTCATGTACACTTAAAACCCAAACTTTCTTAGGTTTGCACTTACACCCTTATCCTCATTTTCAATGAAGTCCCTCATGTTTAATTGGTGATTTCTCTATATTCTTGGCCTAAGCCAAGTACTAAAGGATGATCCTAACAATCTGACTTCATCCAAGCCTTCCAGATCATCTGCTCTCTCTGTCTCCTGGATCTGTTAGACTCCTTAGCATGGTGATCCTCTCTATGCCTTCTCCTGCCCCTTCTGTCATAATCTTCCTCAATCTCATTCTTGGTGGAAGAATGGCCATAGACTGAGGGATTGGCCCAGGACACCTGCCTAACCTCAAATTTCACTCTTCTTCCTTTAGGATTTCCCCTATCTTCATCTTCAACCTCATCAACTTCATCATTTCTATTTCCCAATCTTCTCGAAGGAACATCTTCAGATGTGTTCCTAGCCTCCTTATTTGGTTATTGCTGTGCACTTTGAAATGCTTCAGCTGGAGCTACTTAAACTCCTGGATGTTGTGTTGCAATCAGTC
Organism: Aquilaria yunnanensis; assembly: GCA_039654915.1. Lineage (NCBI taxonomy): Eukaryota > Viridiplantae > Streptophyta > Magnoliopsida > Malvales > Thymelaeaceae > Aquilaria > Aquilaria yunnanensis. The sequence continues at coordinate 49,594,918 of CM077594.1, read as the reverse complement.
TTACTAGGTTTTCATTGATTAGAGCTAGGTTTCTCTGAAGCTCTAACCAAACCTATGGCATTTCAGGGTTTGGTGCCCCCTATTGGCCTTGATTCCCCTTTTCTTGTCCATTTCTTTCTTGCCTGGGTTTAGTAAGGGGCCTAAGGGGTGGTTCCCCTATCGTTGTGGCAACCATCTTTACTTCCTATTCATGATTCATCATAGAGCACATACAAGGATCATAGGTATTTTAATGGTACTTGACGCTAGTAGCTGACCAAACTGAGTTCATGTTTATAGCTAGCATGCAAATGCAACTATATGTACATGTACAAACCATTCTATGATACCAGCATTTGTTACCCACTTCATGGTAGTCCAGTTATGGTGCCAAACTTGTGCATTTAAAACTCTCAGGGTTGGTATGTTTTGTAGGCATCAGAACAATACCCTTAGTGTGCATACCCAAGTGGCTCTCCGAGTGTTACCCACTCCGGGGTAGTCCAGTTATGGTGTCAAAACTGTGCATTTAAACTCCTAGGTTTGGTGTGTCCTGTAGGTCATCAGAACAACACGCCTAGTCTATATACTCAAGTGACCCTCTTGAGAACTATGTAAATACATGCATATTGGTCTAACCATAACACACATATTTACATTTATGCACACCATGGAAGGTAAGAAGGAAAACACTAGCATAAGTCTTAGTTTTGGCTTCCACACATTAGGCAATCTTGTTAAGTTCTAGTGACCAGCTACTGCACCTGTAACTTCCACTAATAAACTGTATCATTCTAGCCACATACCCCTATGTTTTCTTTGCTCCATTATCAAGTAGAGACTTGGAGCAAACCAAGGAATTTTGTTTTACATCAATAGCCCACCTATGGACCAAGTTATGGATTTTTTAAGTTGGTTACAAAATTCTGACCAAATGAATAGTAACTCAGCCAACTTTGTAATGTCATATCTTTGGCTACAGGGCTCTAAATCCAGAAATTCTAGTTAACCCTATAGATTTCCTCTAGGTGTGGTCAAAATGTCATACCAAGATTCATTCTACATAGGGAGATATTAAACTTTAAGTCCAGAGTCAAAATTCTGGCAACTTTTGGACCATTTTGCCCATACAATTTTTCCAAACCATGCAAACACTTCAGTCACAAGGGGAAAGCCCTCCAAGGCTATCCCATATATTCCATTACACATAGGAATTACATTCCCTTTGTTTTAACAACTTTATGTGGGCAAAACAGAATTTACAAGTAAGCAGCCCATCATTTACACTTAGGTAGCTTTCCACCACATCACTTACATAGCCAAAACATTACTCAAATGTTCACATACTTGTCTCATTTTACATACAGTACATATACATGCATACATGCACTAAAATATAGTCTTAACTCATCTAAATACACACCCTACGTTATAGGAGGTCCTGAGAAACAATGGACTCCAAAAGCAGGACGCTGGACAGCTGCTGCACAACACAATAAGTACCACCATTAAAAATACCAAATGTGCTCCTAAAATCACCAAACTTTCCAGATCCTAACTAGAGATATGGGCGTTCATGTAGCTGGAATTTCAGATTAAAAATCAAACCAAAAAGGTTAGTTTGAAGGTGATCTTTCAGCTGGACCTGAAATGACAGAATTGAGGGGAGTAAGTTTCATTGAGAAACTTAGTAAGCGTAGCACTTGGATTCAATAGGCAATGTAACCATCATTAAAACCTGCATCCAAAGACACTAAAACAAAAAAACCACAATCCATATATACAAGATATAGCAACCAAATGTAGCAGCCAAACACAAACAACAAGCACGTGAAATGTGGCAGCAGCATATACCATAGGTTAGTCCGTAAAACACATAATAAACGTAACCAAATCACAATGGCAGCCCTCGTCAAGCTAATGCTTGGTCTTAGGAGGATTTTAACAGTAGTTAGTACTAAATTTGGGCTCTAGAAACCCTCATTTCACTGCCATCTTTGTCCAGTTGACAATAGGTCACAAAACCTTCAATAAGTGCTCTCCCCTTACTAAGCTTGGTTCATCAAGTTCATGGCTCTCTTTCACGCTTAGCCCTAGCTCCATGGTTGCTTGAAAATACAAAAAAAAATTCCATGAGAGAAAGAGAACCCTTACCTTGATGGGTATGCTGAAATTGGAGCTTGATCCTAGGTGCACTCAAGTCTTAGCACCACATAGCTTCCAATTGCCCTTTCTTGCTTTCTTTTGCCTTCAATTTCAATCTTGGAGGTATGGTAGCTATGGAGGAAGTGTGGCTGTGTTTTTGGGTAGGAGGAGGATGAAAATGAGGGAGGGATAAGTGATTTGGCCACTTAAAATTTTCTTTCTCACTAATTTTGGTTTCTTTGTCTTAAACTCATTGGTACACATGTGCCCAACATTTTTGACTAATTATCAAGTCTTGGCTACCTCCCCCATGGTGGGATAACCCAACAATTCCACCCTTAGACTTAAGTCAAAAGCTTGAACACCTTAAGGTTTACATTAGGACATTTAGGTCCTTGTTGCCTTTAGTGTTTCCTTTGTCCAAACTTGTCTTCCATGAGTAATTTGGTCCTCCAATAGCACTTTCATACCATTTATATCCTTCCCATAACTCTCCAAGTCCCTTTCTTGAGAGTTTTGCAATTGAGTACCTGAAATTCCAAAACCTTACAGAAAAGTCCATAGGTTGCTTGACAAACAAGCAATCCTTAAGGCTTTTCTTGGGGACCAAGTTACCAACTTGGAACACTTTTAAGGAGGTGTTGATTATACAGCGCAGTGGAATTTAGGTTGACAAACAGGCCAGCAGGGCTCCCGTATGCAAAGCGCCACATAAATAAAAACTGGTTAATCAACGCGCGAAAATTGGCATGCATCTTTGTTGAATGAGATTTGACATGATATGCTGATTGGTGTTTGAAGCATGGTGCATGGTTATAGCCCTTGATTGGTTGTGCTTGTAAATACAGCCTACGAGTCGTGCCTTTTCTTATCACTCTCATTGTACATTCTCTGCTCACCTTACCCTCCCCGAATGTAACTCGAGGTTTCTATTATTGATGTAATGGTGCATTATGGGCTCATCCAAGGTGGTATGTCCAAGGATCATCCAAGGTGGTGTTGGGTTTCGGGAGCCAAACAGCGCAGCGAAATTTAACCGAAACCCTCCAGGATCCAAGTGAAACGGGGTAAACCGGGTGTTCGAAAATTTCATACCTAATTTTCGGTTGAGATCTCTCACTCAACTGTAGAGTTAAATCACAAAACCTGAACAGTTAATGTGTTCAGGCTCTCTATGGTATACAAACGAGCCTCTCGGGATCACCACGCTTCCACCATATCCAGGCAGATGCGTTTCTCTTGTGCTCGTAGTGCTAGCTTGCGTCCTCCAAGGAATTACAAGAGAAGAGTGCGGCTGTCCTTTTGGGAGGCTAGGGCAAGGAGACCTACAAAATTCTCACTTAAAAGTTGTATTTATAGTGAGACTCAACTTCCAGGCCTAATGGGTTTCAAAGCCCTAATCCAATTAGGATTTAATTTCGGGCTTAATAATGGCTCAACCCTTTGGCCCATTATTAATACGAGATTAAAGTGAAACGGTAACCCAAATAATTAGCCCATGCACTCTAATGATCCAAATAGCCCTATGTGTGCGACCCAATAGGCTCTTGCCATGTTGGCAATGATCATAGATCACATTTATGATCATAAGCAATGAGCGGTGTCTCGCAACACATCATTGCTACCCAAGTGACAAGATTGTCGGTGAATCAACTAAACCTTTATGATCATCACAGATATATGCCATTGTCCCTTTGTCCAAGATATCAAGACTAAGCATGAGACATGGAATGTGTCACTCTCGTATAGCCCAATCTCTGGTTTCTTGATTACCGAGTAGACCAACTTAAACTGATGACATTGATATCGTATATCAACTCATCGGAGCATGGCCCTGCATTTTCTAAGTCTCACTCTATCAAGGGGCCCGAAGATATCACTCCTGTTACATAGGAGGGACAAATCCCATCTTGATCATACGAATCCCTCCGCATGATATGTGACATACCTAATGACCTCCTTCAAGTTCATTCAGTTACGAGCAACAAAGGAAAGTATCAAAGTATGTGACTCACATGTAGGGAACCTTGATGATCTTAGGTCGAAGGACTACATATACCATGATCACTATGAGAATCACTTATGACACTTATATAACGATCCATGAAGTGTTCTCATGGTGGGTCGGTCCAGTACACAAGTTGTCCAACTTGTACCCATATGTAGACTACATATCTCATATTAGTCTCCACATATGCTAGTCGTTATGTATTATTGCAACCCACTCCACAATAATACTAGACTAGGGACGTTTAAGAATATCATTATTCTAGGGTTACAATTATGTTTATTACGTTACGCAGAAACAAAACAACAGACATAATTGCTGGATTAATGCCTTAATAAAATATCATGACTCAATGTGCAAAAATACAATCATCTCATGATTGGAAAAATATCATGAGTGCGTATCAAAGCGCATCTAGGAGTTCGACGCCGTACATATTGAAAATGTACCTCACCGAGACAATACTGAAGCGGACAGCTTGGCCAAATCAAAAAGGTTTACTGAAGTGCTGAGCCACCCAAAAATAGCGACACTAAGCATAGAAACCTCGGACAAAGGGTGGAAAAACCCTATAAAGAGGTATCTTACAACCGAAGAGCTCCCAACGATCCTTACGAAGCGGCAAAAGTGTGAACACGTTCCGGACGATATTTTCTGATTGGGGAGGAATTATACTGGCAAGGGTACGCGAGTCTGCTACAAAGGTGTGTTAGTGAAGAGGATGCTAAGATGGTCCTTGAAGAAGTCCATGAGGGGGCTTGTGGTTCCCATATCGGAACTGACGCCTTGGCGGGAGTGATACTTCCCCAAGGGTACTTCTGGCCCACCTTAAGAAAGGACGCAAGGCAGTTCGTCCAGAAGTATGACAATTGCCAAAGACACGCCAGCATCCAAAGACGGCCCTTGGAATTAATAACCTCGGCAGACTACCTTTGTCCCTTTGCAGTTTAGGGCATAGATCTCGTCAGGCCATTCCCGACAACACCCGGAGGAGTGAAATTCTACGTGGTTGCAGTAAATTACTTCACCAAATGGGTTGAGGCAGAGCCCCTGGCAACCATTTCGGCAAAGGATATACAAAAATTCATTTGGAAAAGCATCATATGCAGATTCGGCATACCGAGGGTGATAGTAGCTGATAATGGTTCCCAATTTATTGACAAAGGATTCCAATAATTTATCACCGACCACGAAATAAAGATGCACTTCACCCCGGTAGCTCATCCTCAAAGCAATAGACAAGTAGAGGTATCCAACAGAACCATAAAAGATGGCCTGAAAAAGAGATTGGGGGAAGCAAAGGGAAAATGGCCAGCAGAACTTCCTAGTGTATTATGCAGCTATTGGACAACACCCCGAAGGGCCACGGGTGAGACACTTTTTTCTCTCGTCTTTGGTACAGAGGCCATTATCCCTATCGAGGTAGTATGGCCATCAGTCAAAGTACAAGTGTTCGACAAAAAAGGGAACGAGCTCGGATCGAGAACTAAGCTCGACCTAATTGATGAACACAGAGAGGTGGCTGAGCTCAGAAGCAAGGCCTTTCAGCAAAGAGTGGCCATAGCCGCAAATTTGCACGTTAGACCAAAAGGAATAAGTAAAGGATACCTCGTCCTCCAAAATGCCGAGTTTGAACCTCGAAGACCGTCCCATGTGGTACTTCGGTCGAACTGGGAAGGGCCTTACTTTGTACTTGACGAGGTCCGAAAGGGAGTATACAAGCTTGGCGACACCGAAGGCGAAGAACTAAAAAATACGTGGCACTCGGATGCCTTAAAGAAATTCTATACTTAGAATTTTTTATGAGAGATTGTACAAGTTAGAAACTTTTTCTGAATTGCAGAAGTTTTCTCCCATCTGAAAGTACTCGCCGAACAAAGCTTAAGCAAGCACTCGCGAAAGTCACATTTTCCTTCTGAAGTTGATTGGGTTATATGCCCAAAAAAGTGAAGTCCATCAAGTATGGCCGACAAAGGCAGACTAAAATTTGCCTAAGGAAATTCATCAAAGGCGAACATTTACCCGAAGGTTGGTCGACAAAATGAGCAAAGCATACCTTTTCGAAATCTCCTGACCGAAAGTGGTCGGGACAACTGGGAAACAAAATTATTTCTCAAAGACTTAATCAAGTTGTGAAGGAAGGAAAAATTTATTGAAGAAAGCCTTGGAACAAGGAGAAGGTTACAGGAAGAAAAATTACAAGGAAAGGGAGGAAGGCGAAGGCCCTAGAATATCTAAGGGAGCCCGGCGTCATGGGAAGCTCCGACTCTTGTGTCTTTAGCCGCCGCCTTCGGTGCCGAAGGAGGGGCAAATGACAGGTTGAGGAGCTTGATTTTTGACCAGGTCCACCGAGGCCCCTCGGGAATATCCAAGGCAGCTAGGAAGGAAAGGTCAAAATCTGGATATTTCTTCAGAACTTGATGGTGAGCTAGGCAGAAGCCGTCCTGAAAGGTAACCTTGGTTGCCTAGACGACCTTGTCTTTCTCAATTCCCAAGTGTTCTACCTCGTTCTAAAGATCTGCAACCTCCTTCTCCAGCACCTTCACATTCTTCTTCTTCGATGTATCATTCTTCAGGGTCTCGACCTTGGCCTGAAGCTCTGCGTTATCAGCAAGGGCCTTCGCTAGGAGAGCAGAGTCTTCTTCTTTCTCCTTTTGAAGGGCTTCATTAGTCGAGGTCAAGCTCACGACCTTTTCACCAAGGTGGGACATCTTCTTGAGAAATCCTTCAAGAGCTCGTCCTGGCCCTTCAAGAATTCCTCCCGAAGATTGGCAACCTTCTCCTTGGCTATTCGGCTAAACTCGGTGTTCATCACAACCGAGTTGGCGCAGAAGACCTTGGCCTTCTCCAATTTATCTTTCGCCCAAGCTCGGACCGAAGATTGTTTTACTGCCCAAGGTCGAAGGTATCCCCTATACCCCAGAAGCTGCAAGAAAGAAGAGGGTACTTAGTCAAATTTACGCAAGGAAACCCAAAAATTTAGAAAAAATGGGAGAAAAGAATGAAGAGGCCTGAAGAACTACTTGGGTAGTGTGCTCAGAACCTTAGCGGCATGGGTATCCTCTTTGGCGCACTCCTCGGCAACCGCCTTGAAGGAAGCCTGGGTGAGCACGCACGTCGCCATCTGGGGAGCCATTTCCTGGCAGTCCTCGGAGAACAAATTCATGTCCTCCGTGAACGACCAGAACGGCTCCCTGGGAACTTTGTCCTTTGGGATGTGGGAATCCCGAAGAGCCCGCCTCCGGGCAAGGTCGACCATCAAATCCAAGGGCGCTAGTTCCTCTGCAAAATTAAAAGCATAAGTCTCATCAGACAGAACTCCTTGGCTATGAAAGCTATAAGGTTCCGAGTACTAAAACGGGGATAAGAGACAAACCTGACGCAACCTCGGCAATGTCGTGATCAGAGTCCCAAACCTCCTCCACGTCGGTAGGGATATGTTTGCCCTTGTCCTTTCGGCATTTTTCTAGCTCCTCAGCAGAAGAACCCTCTACCAAAGAGCCCAAAAAATCTGCCAATGTGGCGGGACTCCGAGAAGCAGCGCTGGTGACCACCCCGGCAAGAAGGTTGGCGGGAGTTTCAGGCTCGGCGGAAGTTTCAGGATCACCGACAACCTCCGCCACATCTCCCGGGGGTGGAAGAAGGATGTCCCTCTTCGCCTTCTTAGTCGAAGACAGTCGTCTCCCGGTGGCTTTGCGCCTCTTGGAGACGCCCTTCTTCGTTTGTTCCCCCTTCTCGGCTTGGCCAAGGAAGAGGGACTTGTAGTAAGCGGCTGACTCATCGGCCATCTCTGAAAAAAGAGAAAAAGATCAGTGTAAGTCCAAATAGGTACTTTTGCTAAAAATCTTTGGAAGGAAAACTCACTTTCGAAGAAGGCTTCATAGGTGAGCTCCCCCTAAAGGAGCTTCACCAGCCAGGACTGCTTCCCGTCAATGGCAGGAGCTGGCATGTTGAGGTCCGTCTTGTGCTCCTTAACTACCCCCAACTCCCGAAGGACCTCCTCGGTCATAAGTCTCCACATGATAGGGAAGGGGTAGAGGGAGTGGGGAGGGACCTCAGCATCCCAGTCGACGACAGCACGGATACGTTTGTCGAAGTCCACAAACATCGCCGCCAACTCGGGAGTTAGCAACTTTTTGCGGTCCACGACATCCGTCTCCAGCTTTCCCCGAGCCCACTTAGTCGGAACGTGCGACCAAGCCTTCGCCATTTTCAGGAAGAAGAACTTCCTTTGCCACCCTCGCCAGCTATCTTTGGTAGCGAAAGTGAATATGTATTTTTTGCTCCCAGATCCCTGGGGTAGCATAAAATAGAAGCCACCCTTCGGGACTGAATAGAGCTTGTAATACTACATGAACAGGATGAAGTGGGGTTCTATTCCAAAGACCCCACACAGGCACAGGAAGGCGTTAAAATAGTAGTATGAGTTTGGAGGATGTTGATTCACAGCTATGCCATGAAATTGGCAAAAGTTGCAAATCATCTTCGAAGGAGGGAGCCAAAGTCCGGCCTTCAGTTGGGTACGGAAGACGGTAACCTCATCCTTATTGTTCATGAAACTAAATGACCAAGGTGAGGAAGTCTGGTGGTGGCATAGGAGGGAAAAAAAAATTTGGTTGTCCACTTCTCTAATTTCTCCGAACTGGAGCAACAAGGGTGAGACATGAGAGGTTGGCAGCTCTCGGGGATGCGTATGACAAACATAAGGGGAACAGGCGAAGACATGATTGACAAAAAAGTAACTTTGAAAGAAAAGAATTGAGAGGGACTTCGGGAAGAAGAAAATGACTTCGGGAAGCTAGAAAAAGCAAAAAATGAAGAAACCGAAGGACATCTAGAATCAAAACCCACCAAAAGTTTTGCCAAAATTAGGGTTTGAAGACGCCGTCGTGAAAGCTGGCCGGAAATCGCTCTGCCGATAGCACCGCGGGGAAAAAAGAGGGGAAAGCACGAAAACAAACGGGAGCAAAGCAAAGACAAAAGGAGAGCAAATGAGGATTATGACGGGATGAAGGTTTATATAGACCGAGGAAGGGTAGCCAATTCGGCGTCATAATTGCTCCGCGAAGGTGAAACGTCACCATAATTGCCCCTTGTGCATGAAAAGACGCGCCTGCTATGACCGACGTGACCGTCCCCAACCAACGCCTGCCACATGTCGCCCGACGCAAAAAACTAGGACATGCTCTTTGACATCCCGAAAACCTGGGCACGCCGCTCCAGACTGACACGCCTAGTTTCGAGACGCGACCGCCCACTGACCTACGGCAGAAAAAGTAGAAAATTAAGTATCTCGAGGACACCAAGGGCCAGACGGTGACACCCGTCCGGACAAGGCTTGCCTCCTCGTGGCGAAGTGCCTTCTCCGCGAACGTCACACACCGAGTCCTGAAAAGCGCACCTAGAAGTACCACTAGCCGAAGTCTCCACTCTGGCTTTCTGAGGGAGGGCATATGATAGCCGAAGTGTTATCGCCCCATTAACCCGAGAACCTCGGCTAGGTATCATGCTCGATAAATCTGGTTTCACCCACAAGGAATGCCAATACCGACCTCAGAAAGGAGGGAGTCTAACGCCTTAAAAACATGACCTCGGTAGCCCGCCAGCACTCCCGAGGATGACGATACCGACCTCGGGTGACTAGCGTGTTGCCTCCCTCAGAAAGGCGACCGGACCAGCTTTGGGGGATGAGTAGCAGCCACCTTCGGCAGGAGATAATCCCCTCGAAGGAGAAACTTCAGAGCTAAGGAATCGCCCGAACTACCGGTATGACTCCTGGGGAAGGATCCTCATTCCGAAGGGTGACTTCAGCAAAGGGGACCCCGGGGGTGCGGCAGAAGTAATTAAGGAGCCTCTGACATGTCGCCCGCACACACTACACGCTGCCCTCATATGCGCTCTAACGCACCGACGCCGCCTACGTCTTGTCATGGAGGGCCACTCCAGCCCTAGCCCATGGCTCGAGGAGCCTCTAAGCGGCTGGAGGCCCCCACGTCTAGAAAAGTACAAATTATATCCGACCGAACACGTGTCACAATCTGAACGGGTCACCCCCTCCTATAAATATCAGGGAAATCGTCTCAGCAGGGGGGGCTCTCTCCTCCTCCCTCTAGAGAAAACGTAACAGGCAAGAACCTCTGGCCCTTCTCCTCCTCCAAAACACTAACTTGGGTGTCGGAGGTTCCTCCCCGGAAAAAAGACACCGGGGACCTCCTAACCCCTATTTTCTAAGCGTTTCAGGCAGGCTCTCTTGGGAAATCTACACTTCGGGCATTCCCTCACACCAGAAGTCCCTCTCGGTCACACCATGTCACACAATGAAGATGCTGTTGGGCATCAGAAGGTATCAAAGTATGTGACTCACATGTAGGGAACCTTGATGATCTTAGGTCGAAGGACTACATATACCATGATCACTATGAGAATCACTTATGACACTCATATAACGATCCATGTAGTGTTCTCATGGTGGGTCGGTCTAGAACACAAGTTATCCAACTTGTACCATATGTAGACTACATACCTCATATTAGTCTCCACATATGCTAGTCCTTATGTATTATTGCAACCCACTCCACAATAATACTAGACTAGGGACGTTTGAGAATATCATTATTCTAGGGTCACAATTATGTTTATTACGTTACGTAGAAACAAAACAACAAACATAATTCCTGGATTAATGCCTTAATAAAATATCATGACTCAATGTGCAAAAATACAATCATCTCATGATTGGCTTTTGGGCACAACACTAACAATCTCCCGCTTGCACTAAAAGCCAATCATCCATGTATCTAATACCGATGAACCTAGAATGGCTATCATGCTACTACTGTGTAAGGGGCATTGTCAGTGGATCAACAATGTTGCTGTCTGTCGAAGTCCTACATATCCTTACATCACCCCTCTCGATGATCTCCTTGATGAGATGATAGTGTCAGAGTATGTGTTTGGATCGCTAGTGAGATCGAGGTTCCTTAGCCAGAGTGATTGCTCCATTGTTGTCGTAATAGAGCTCTATCGGGTCGGCAATGCTTGGAACCACTCCAAGTTCAGTGATGAACTTCTTGATCCAAACTGCCTCCTTCAGAGCATCAGAGGCGGCAATGCACTTAGATTATGTTGTAGAGTCAGCTACTGTTTCTTGCTTTGAAATCTTCCACCTCACAGCACCACCACCAATACAAAACACATAACTAGATTGTGATCTAAAATCATCCTTATCGGATTGGAAGCTTGCATCGGTGTAATCCCTTACAACGAGCTCATCTTCACCTCCAAAGACCAAGAATGCATCCTTAGTCCTTCATAAGTACTTAAGGATGTTCTTAACAGCTGTCCACTGACTATCACCAGAGTTCAATTGGTAGCTACTCGTCATGCTCAAAGCATATGAGACATCGGGATGAGTACATATCATGGCATACATGATAGATCCAATTGCTGAGGCATATGGAATCTTACTCATGCGCTCTGTCTCCTCGGGTGTACTCGGACACTAAGATCTAGAAAGAGTTATACCATGTGACATGGGCAAGAATCCTTTCTTGGTATCTTGCATGCTAAACCTCTTTAGCACCTTGTTAGTATATGTACTTTGACTTAGGCCAAGAAGCTTTCTAGATCTATCTCTATAGATCTTGATGCCTAACACATAGGCTACTTCACCCAAGTCCTTCATAAAGAAACATTTCCCCAGCCAAGTCTTCACAGACTGTAGCTCAGGAATGTCATTCCTGATGAGTAGTATGTCATCTACTGATAGCCAAGGTGCCGATCACCCTAAGAACCCACTGGTTCGGACAAAGCGCCAACCTTGGAAGGGAAACCACCTGCCACAGAAAGAAGGATACCCGACCTCCTGAAATCCTGCCTCAGCATTTCTCCATTCCTGGAAATAATAGTGCCAACCTCGGGAGAACGAGTAAGCCATCCTTGGGAGTGGGGGTGCCTCCGAGAAAGGTCACCCTCGGGAAATATACTCCTGCAATAGTAAAGTGACATCGGAGGACAAGTCCTCCAAAGAGGCCTCCTCTACCCAAAAAGGGACCTCTGGAGTACGGCATAAGCATTTAAGGAGCCTCTGACACATCCCCGATAATCCGCCCTGGCCATACCCTGACACGCCGTTTGCAAGGACACTCTAGCACGTCACTCTCAAGTTGATTAGACTCATAGCCCAAAGGCCCATGCCTTGCTAGAAGTCCCCTGTTGACCAAAAGACGTGGAATGCATCCCGCTGAACACATGTCACGATCTGGGATGGGCACACGAGAAGAACTATCACTATCCGCCCCCCTATATGTACTGGGTAGTTATTTCGGGTAGGGGGGACGTTACTTGAGATAAGGTACCCCTTTACTCTAAAGACATCATCTCATTACCTCAAAAAGGACTCACTTGGGCGTCGGAGGCTCCTCCCCGGAAAAACACTCCGGGGACCTCGTAACCCTTGCTTCCTGTGACTTTCAGGTGATCTTCTCAGAGTACGTTTGTCCCGGACCTTTCTCCATTTTCATAACCCCTTGCCGCCTTCACCATGACACACGAAGGAGATGCCGAAGGGCGTCATTTGGTGCCGTCTGTGGGAAACCACCCTTAGGTCACCGTCGTTGACACTCGGCGTTCTAAGGAAAGGGTCTCCCGAGGTCCTCGTCCGCGCCAGAAACTCAACCGGGAACCGAACAAACTCCGGCAGGGATTTCGTCACCCGGGGACGAGCGTCCACTGACTGTTACTATGGCCTTCCTGCACAAATTTCAGCACTCTATTGTGGCCGAAATGACACAACAGCTAGACCAAAGATGGCCACAGCCAACGCCAGGATGAAGGCCTTATTCACCGGCACCTCGGCGTGAGAAGAGCCCCCGATCAACTCATCGGAGCTTGGGAAGTGGGGATCAACGCGATGACTCCTCAACGAAAAACATACCCCTCAGGGCGCGACTTGTGGGAGAAACGAGGCCAAAGCAGCCCAAGGCCCCCCGCCGAAGGAGTTCCATGCCTGAGGCAATGTCACCATCTCCCCGACACCGAAGTCATTACCCAAAGAGAAGATGTCAGTCTCCATATCTAGAAGGCTACAGACAGCAGGAAGAAGAACCCAGTGCCACACTCCTCGTGGAAAAAATTCTAAAGAGGATAGAAAAGGTGGAGAGACAAGTAGCTCGGAAACCTGTCTGGGCTAGATTGTCAGAAACCTTCAATGGAGACGAGTCACCGTTCACTCGAGCAGTGGTCGAGGCACCTATGCCAAGCAATTTTTGGGTACCTCGGCTAGAAACCTACCATGGCCGAACTGACCCCCAGGCTCATTTGGCCAAGTATAAGCGCAGCATGGTGCTGCACGGAGCTGATGATGCTACCTTGTGCAAATGCTTTGATGTCACCCTTGCTGGGCCGGGCACGGCATGGTACAACTCACTGGCTCCTGGAGGCATCATGGAGTTCTAAGAACTGTCTGCAGCCTTCACGCAGCAGTTCATCGATAGCCGCCCAACGGTGAAAATGCCAGTCCAAATGTTCGATTTAGCACAGAAAAGTGGTGAAACCATACGCGACTATGTCGAAAGTTTCAACAGGGAAGCCTTGAGTGTCCCAGACTTCAGGCCGGAAATACGTATCTTGGCCATGACACGAGGACTCCCGAGAGACTCCCAGTTGTTCTATGAGTTCTCCAAAGATCCCCCGACACGCTCGGTGAGTTCTACCGAAGAGCGAAGCAGCACATGACCGCCGAAGAACTAAGAATGGGAGGCCCGAGGTCTGATCATGTCCGCGCCGAGGGACCAAGTCAGCAAACTGGCTACCCAGCTGAAATGAGCGGGCATCCTCGGAAGTTTAAGGGGAGGAAGCCAATTGCCTTCACTCCTCTGAACACCACGAGGATGAACATCCTGATGGCGATGGAAAAGCAAGGGACTCAGATTCAACGTCCGAGGGCCATGACCTCAGACAACAAGAAGAATATGAGAAAATTTTGCCAATTCCATCGAGACCCCGAGCATGATACCGAAGATTGCTTCCAGCTGAGAAAGTACATAGAAATGCTGATAAAGCAGGAACAACTTCGGCGTTACCTGCGCATTCCCTCCCCGAACGGAAGGAGGGAAGAAGAAGGAAAGGTAGAGGATGAGGAGTACGACTCCGACTAGCGTCGAAACGAAAGTCCGAAAAGGCGTCCCCCGCCCCCGGAAGGAGTAATACAAATGATCACAACAGGGCTACCGTCGGCAGAAAGAAAAAGAAGAGCCAGAGACATTTTGGTAATGTAGTACGGGAATCCATCAAAGAAGCTCACCCGAAAGGACGGATCCACCGTCATTTTTCCCCATGACGATCCTTTGCTGATTATGGCATGGATAGGAAGTTGGGACATCAAGAGAGTACTACTTGACGATGGCTCAAACGCAGACGTCCTATTCTCACACCTGCTACCAAACTTGGGGATTTCGAGAAGTGACCTCAAATCCGTTACTTACCCTACTTTTGGAGTGAGGCCGTTTGAACTTCCCGTCCTCGGATGGGTAGATCTTCCTCTGATGCTGAAGGGAACTTTGGCAAACAACAGAAATGAGCTGTTTGCCTCAGTAATGACAAGGTTCATCGTCATCGATGTCCCTTCATCATATAACGCCATTCTTGGAAGGCAAACGCAAGGAAACCTCTACATTCGCCCGGATGTGAAGTACCTAACAGTCACCTTCGCCACCAAGGATGGAGATGCTGAGATCTTCATCGACTAGGGGGAGGTGCGAAAGGTGTTTGTAAAGGCAAGAAAAGCCCCAGCGACAAATTGCACGCAGACTACAGAAACGAAGGCTCTGCCTGCACAAGAGTTAGAAGAACAAGGAACAGAGGATCCCGAGAGAGTGGAAACGGAAGAGATAGAGCTTGTCCCAAGCCTAAACACCCGAATAGAAAAAAAATTGGCCAAAGGAGACAAGGAAAAGCTTGTATGCTCCCTACTAATGAATAAAGATCTATTCGCCTACTCACCGAAAGACATGCCTGGGGTAGACCCTCGCATAATACAGCATAGCCTCAAAGTAAATCCAGAGGCAAAACTGTTCTGCCAAAAGAAGCGAAGCCTCTCGGCACACAAAAGCAATTTCATGAAAACTGAAGTTCAACACCTGTTAGACACAGGTGTAATCAAGGAAGTTAAATACCCCGAATGGCTAAGCAATGTAGTCATGGCCACAAAAGAAGGGAGCGACAAGCTCCGAATGTGCATCGACTTCTGAAATGTAAATGATGCTTTTCCTAAAGATTCATATCCTCTACCGCCGATAGATCAACTGGTGGACTCAACCGCTGAATATGGACTCCTGAGCTTCCTAGATGCTTTCAGTGGGTATCACCAAGTTAGGTTGAACCCCGAGGACGAGGAAAAAACTGCCTTCATCACCGAAGTAGGTACGTATTGTTACGTTAGAATGCCCTTCGGGCTTAAAAATACAGGAGCTACCTACCAGAGGCTGATGAACAAGGTCTTCTGTCACGCCCACTACTGCCCTTGGCCCATCTGGGCCCAAATATCAAAGCTTGCAGTTGAAGTTATTCATTCAGAAGTGGCTTTATTAACTATTGTGAGCACCTACGGCGTGAGTCCAGGATCTATTCTGGTTCTAGCTTGATTGATTATTTACCTTCAATATGTTATCAGGGTGCTCTTTAGAGTCAAGCTAGTACCTAAGTGGGATTTCAAGTGTTCCATTCATGATTTTATCCTGCTTACATGCATTCTTCATCACAAAGCATACTTTATTCCAATTCAACATAAGCCTCTCCTGTAATATTTTCACATGCTCATTTCATCCAAGCTACATATAGCCATACACTTATTCCACTAAGTGCATAGAATGTGTGTCCATCAAGTGTACTAATCCAATGCATGGCAACCAAGAAGTCCATCTCATTTCCAATTTTGAAAACCACATTTATATGTCCATGAGCATTGTACCAATCTAGTACACATAACACAATCACCCATCAAGAATTCCACCTGTATGAATTCAAGCATACTTCTCATATAATCATCCTTCAAAGTCATCACCATCATAAATCATCATAATCATCTATCCAAGGCAAATTTAATCATCATAAGTCATCCAGAACTATGCCTATCCATAGAACAGCAAACAAGCATCACTTACTTGGAAAACATACCAAGGAATGCTTCATGTCTAAGTTTATCCAATGTTCATGTTTTGCAGATCAAGTTTTCATAACTACTTAATCTACAAACTAATATCACACGGAACACAATCCATCTATAGACCTTGTTCCCACAACTTCTAGACTCCATATCCTACACAGGTAAGTCCACAACATTAGCTTGATCCACAAGCAATCTATACCACATAAGTCACTTAGAACCAATGAATATATTGAGCAACACTATACACATACCCAACCCTTTAGCACATTGTAACGAGTACTCTGGTACTCTACGCTTGATCTATCAAGCCATCCATTTCCTGAAAAAGGTATAACAGGGCGGGTGACTTATAAAACTCAGTAAGAATCCTGACGGCATCCAATGCCTAGTGAGGTAAATACTCATGACTTTCTTAGTCATTATATGGCTTCCAAAGCCTAAACTTGTGCCAAGAATGTAATGGCAATTAATCCATATTCCTGCAAAGGAAAACACTAAAACAAAGAAAACACAAGATATAGCACAATAACAATAACAATAATAATATGGGTCAGCATGCACAAACAACAACGGTTCAGAGAAGCACGCAACTTAACACACACAACACTGTCCTCGTACATCATGTTCCAAGTTATCCTGGGTATTGCAAGCATTAGCATAATCCATGCCACTAATCCCGGCATGCCATTTATTTTTATAACCTACTGAGCGCTCCTTAGCTTGAGAATTGAGTTGGCCAAACTCAACTCCTAGCCCTAAATGCTTGCTAATTACTCATGAGTAAACCATATTTGCCAAAGCAACAATACCTCGCCCATTATGCACTTATGTGCCCAAATATCCAACTAAGAAAGTATCATGAGTCCTCACAAAAAGTAACAACCACATAGCCCTGACATGCACACCTATGGTCACTTGGTTCTTTGACCATTGCATAGGGGCACTAATACTCACAATGAAAGGTCATGGAAAATATACCATGCAGAGAGTGAGTATAGGGATTCTTAACAACATTTGTGTAACCTTTTTGCTCATTGTCTTTGCCTTGCTTTGCTTTGTTTGTTGTTGGAACTTTGCCATTTCCTTAATGGACCTATAAAGCCCAAAATACTAACAAGTTATTTAATTGCTTTCTATTAAACAAGAGAACCATAATTTACCAAGCATACTTGGTTTAACTTACTCAACCTCTACTTAAACAGGTAAGGCCCAAATTAGCCTTTTCTGTGAACTGAGGCCCAATCTGTGAACTCAGGCCTACATTGGCCTTTTCCTGGAAATCCAGGCCCAACTTGGCCTTTTCTGGAATTCTGGCCCAACTGGCCTTGTAATGCCCGAAAAATCCAAACTGATTAGGTCCCGGGGTAAGTGGATTGGGAGCCAAAGAATTTTGCTAATTTGGGAATTTAGCTCAATTAATGTGAGGGGACATTAAATTAAGTGTTAAGGATTCATGAAATTAAGCTTGGCTTCGGCCAAGAAAAATAATGGTGAAAATGGTGGATTTCGAAGATGAAGGACTCAATTGAACAAAGGAATTGTTGTAAGTTGGGCTCAATTGCCTAAATTCAAAAGATTGGAGGACTAAGTGGGGAATTGACCCATTTTCATGGCCTTGGATGCCATGGCCAGCCATGTCCATTCAAAATAATATATTTTTTGCCACCTCCACCTCCACCCACACCTCCACTCACCTTTGTCCCCCCACCTTCACCACTTCATCATTTAACCTCACCCACTCTTCCAATTTGTCCCCCCACTTTGTCTCCCACTTCCCATTTGAATTATTACTCCACTAAGGCATTATTCCCACCCATTTTGGACACCCATAACCGGACATACACTCCCCCATTCAACAAAATACATTTCCCCACTCATCTCACCTCATTCAAGCCATTTCACTCTCTTTCTTCAATCTCTCTCTACAAACTCTCTCTCCCTTCTCTCTAGTTTTGGCCAACACTTGTTCTTCTCTCCAAGAACATTTCTAACTCTTCTCCTTCCTCCAAAAATTCTTCCATCACTAGAAATAATCCTTCCATAAATTAAAACCAAGTGTTCTTGGTTGAATTCATGCTCTAAACACCCAAAGAGCAAGAATCAAGTAAAAGATTCAAAGAAAACCAAGGAGAGAAATTCGGCCATCTTCATTTCTTGGAGGTTTTGAACTCTTCTCAAGGAGTTCTTTGTGTATATGAGCTTCTAAGCTCATTGGGAGGAAGAATCAAGAAGAAAGTCCAAAGAACATCAAGCACACAAAATTCGGTCTCACCTCCTAATTGAGGTTCCGTAAGTATGAACCAAGTGTTCTTGGTATTTTGATTTCTTTAAGTTAATTACGAAGTATTCTTGGTATTTTTATGGATTCTAATAAATCTGGACATTTTGGTTCTTATGCTAGAAAATCATTTCTAGAGCCGGCAAGCAAGGAAAATGAAGGAAAACAAGCTCCTAAGAGCTTTTCGGTGTTGGTAAGGATTCCTATACTCTTTGAGTATTCGGGCCCCTAGGTGATGGTCAAAGAACCATATGATCCTAGGTGTGCTAAGAGGGCATAAGTTAAATTATTGCTTCGGCAATTCTGTATCGCTCATGAGCTAAGTTAAGTAAGCAAGCATTATGGGCTAGGATTTAAGTAGGCCACCTTAAATTCCTATGCTAAGTGAGATCTCCGAAAATGAAAAGTATGTGAAATTAATAAAATGAAACTTGAGGGATGCTTGCTGCCCTTCTATAAATCAAGGTGTTAAGTGGCATGTGTTTGCGTGCTTCTATGAATTTGATGTGCACGCTAACCCCCGATTTCGATTATTATTGTATATGCATGTATCTTTGTGTTTTCTTTGTCTTTATGTTTTCTTTGCAGGAATTTTGGAATAATTATTGCCATTATATTCTTGGCATATGTTGGGCCTTAAAGGCCATAAGTTAGGCTTTGGAAGCCATATGGAATCCTTATTGAGATTTAAATCTCACCCGCCCTACTCTACCTTTGTAGGAAAAAGTGTGCTCGAAAGATTGAGCTAAGAGTCCTAAGTACTCTTTCTGTGGTGTTGAGGTTGAGTATGTAAATACTATTTGCTCAATTTATTCTAAGTATTTACCTTTAGTTGCTTGAAAATCAAGCTAATAAAATGTGGACTTTGTGTGCAGGACTACGAGTCTAGAAACTGTGGGAACAACGTCTTAAGGTGGATTTGTGTCCTTTGGATTATGGCTTGCTTTTAAGCATGTAATAGTTGGTCTTAGTTAAATGACCAAATTTATGGACTTAGCTAAAATTTGGCCAAACTTAGTATTTTGGGCTTGTAATATGGACTATGGACACTTTGGGTGTTTTTATTGCTTGGTGGACTTACCAAGGCCCATGCATGTTTTATGGAAGTATGATTTTCATGAAAACTGGAAGCATGTGTAAATTGGGCTTAAATGTGTGTAATGGGCTTAACTAAGATTTTGGACAAAGTTGAATATGTTCTTATTAATTTTGGGCCATATGCATGTTAAGTATAGAAAAGGCCCATAAGCCCATGTTTATGTGAAAACATGCTATGTTTGGTTAAGTATGTGCACACTAAAAGGAACATGCAAGAAAACATAGAAAAGCATGAAATTTGGATGCATGTGTAAGGAATGGCTAATAAGAAGAATAGGTGCACATATGTGAATTAATGTATGCCTAAGCATTAGTTTGCTTTTAAAAGCATTAAGAGATTACGTGCACTAGTGAACACCAAAATACATAAGCATGCGAAGCATATGCATGAAATTAAGTTTTCAACCTTAAGTTGGTGTTTTGGTTGCCATGCATAATCTTGGCTAAAGCTTGGTAAATACCATGAAAATGAACACATGAAATCCAAATAGGTGCTAGTTTGTTTCCAAGAGCATTTAAGCTTAAACCTTTAATAAGAACACAACAAGCTAGTACCAGTAAGTATCCTGGGGTTCGTGCCCATAAGTCTTAGTGAGTAATAAAAGCCCCTTCGGTTTAATTAAACTTCCGCTGCATGTCTTATATAATTGGGCCCGAATGGGCCTGGGGCAGTTTAGGGCACGACAGGCCTTCTCTGGAACTCAGGCCCACTTGGCCTGTTTATTTTCTCAGGCCCACTTGGCCTTTTATTAATCCAGGCCTGCTTGGCCTTTTAATTAACTCAGGCCCACATGGCCTTTTAATTTCTTTTCTGGACTTGGCCCAACTTAACATTTAGGCCCAATTTTACCTTTTTAGGATTTGGCCCATTTAACTTCTCCAGGATTTCGGCCCATATTAACCTTTTCCAAGACTTGGGCCTATATTAACCTTTTCAGGATTTAGCCCAATTCAGCCTTTATGCCCAATATTACATTTCCAGGACTTGGGCCTATATTAACCTTTTCAGGATTTAGCCCAAGTCTTGAGTGAAAGTAGCCCACTTGCCAATAATGCCATTTATGACCCATTTAACCAATATTACCCAAAACTTTTGGGTTTTTTTTTTTTCACTTAAGTACTTGAAGAACAATTGTTGACAGAATTGTTCTTGAATTCTTCTTTGCTACTTTAGTCCCAAATTTCCATTGTGAACACTTTTGCCACCAAAATACTTGGTTAACACACATCCACCAAAAATTGGCACCATGGCCGAATGCATGCTTCATTTCTTCTTTGTGATTTTTGCTTGTACAAGTCATCTAGGACTCAAAAACATGCCAAGAACACTTGGCTCCACATGGCTAACATGCCAAGACATTAAAAACCACATATGGCCGATTCCTCCATGGCTTGATTTTGCTTGCAAAACTCCTCTTTTTACATTCAAATTTTGACCATTATCATGCACACTCACAAGAACATCTTCACTACCAAGAACACTTGGAAAAATGCACATGCAAGCCAAAATACCCATTTGGCCGAATTTGTTCCTTGCTTTTCTTTGCATCCTTTGCTTGATTCCTTGCTTGGAATGGCTATACAAGCCTCGAGGCACCAAGAACACTTGGTTTCAAGCCTCAAAATACCATGGACATTCATGGCCGAAAGTTGCTCCTTGCTTTTCTTGGAGTTCTCCTCCATTTCCTTGCTTTTCATGGCTTAAAAGTGCCATGCATGCCTTGAACTCTCAAGTTGAGTCCAAGAGCACTATAAATCCTCCATGGCCGAATCTTCAAGAGCTTTTCCTTGCAAAAATCCAGCATATACAAAGCATTAAAAAGTAATATCTAGCTCAAAACACAAGAAATCAACAATGAAAAACATGATTCACTTACAACCTTGTTTTGGCCGAATCTTCACTTGTTCTTTCTTGATGTTTTCCTTGTTTCTCTTGCTCCTCATGGCTTAGAAATGCCATGCATGTAAGGAGCTCTTGAGGTGAGATCAAGAACACCAATTTCTCTCCATATGGCCGAAACTTTTCAAGCATTTCGTCATGGGTTTTCTTTGATTTCTCTCTTTGTTCTTGGTCTAGATGTGTTTAGAAGGTTGAAAGCTTCATGGAAATGTGTTTGCATGTGGGAGAAGCTCGGTTTCTAACCATGGCCGAATTTAGAAGCAAGGAAGAAGATGAAGAAGCTTGAAGAACACCATGGCCGAAATGTAGAGAGAAGGGAGAGCTTTTAGTGAGCTAGAGAGAGAAAGATATGTGTGAAATGAAATTGAAATGAAATGGAGAGCATATGGCCAGTTGTGTCTTGGAGTAAAAAGAGAAATGAAACTCAAATGCAAGCCAAATGCACATTCAAGTGTGATGGCCGGCCATGTGATTCAAAATGGGGGAGAAAAGTCAAATGCAATAATTCTTGGACAAAATAAAGTGATGTCCCATCAAAACAACCCATTTGTTTAATTTATATGGCATGGCCGAATTTTTGATTCAAATGGATGAGAGAATAGTCAATGCTCATTAAATGTTGATTGGACAAGTGATGGTGGGGAGAAATAAAATAATATAAAGTAGGAGACAAAGACTAGTAAAAAATGGTGGGCAAAATATTTGTTTATGGTGATGGTGGGGTCAAATCCATGTGGGCAATTTAAATAATGTGGGTGGAGGCTTATGTGGCCATTTTAAATAGCAAAATTCATGTGATGGCCGCCCATGGCACAATTTGCCATGAAAATTGGCCAAATCTCACCTTTAGTCCTCCATCTTTCTTCAATTCTTCAATTGAGTCCCTCAACTTCATAATTTGCCATTTTCATCACCAAAACTCTTGGCCTAAGCCAAGCAAAATTCCTAGAGTGTCCAACACTCATTATGCCCATTTCATAATTAATTTAAGATCTCCCGAGCTTACCGAGCTCAATTCCCAATTAGGGAAAAAAATTTCCATGTCTCCTCAATTTAATTGCTAAGTTTCCAAATTAGGAAACTTTTTATTTCCACTAATCCTTTTAACCCAGGACTTAGTCATTTAGCCCTTTCCGGGTGTAACATCTTCAGCAGTCAAATAGGGAGAAACATGGAAGTCTACGTGGATGACATGATAGTCAAAAGCAGATTGCCTGGCAGCCACATTGCCGACTTGGAGGAAACTTTCCACCAACTTAGAGCATTCAGAATTCAGCTCAATCCCGAGAAGTGTGTCTTCGGCGTAAGTTCGGGCAAGTTCCTCGGATTTATGGCATTAGAAAGGGGTATCGATGTCAACCCAGAAAAAAGTCAAAGCTCTTCTTGAATTTCGAACTCCTGTCACAACAAAAGATGTGCAAAGTGTCACACCTCACTCAGGCCCTGGCCTATAAGTTTCTAAATTAACTCACAAGTCCGTCTCCAAAATTAAGTTTCTAGCATTCGGCCAAGCAAATCATGGCAACATTAAGTCTTATTTTCTTAAGTTGAGAGGCCTGGGAGGTGGCCCAGGTGGCTTTAAAACAAGTCCAACAAATACTTGCAGCAAAGGCAAAGCCCAATTCCACTAACTTGCACAACAAGCAAGGTTTTAATTGATTACTTGCATAACAAACAAGGCAACACTTAAAGGGGTTTTAAGTGCATAAATGGTGTGCAATCAAGTGTACTACTTATATGACAATAAAAGGCCCACAGAAGGTATTTTTGTTTGAAAGCCCAATGCAAATGCACATGATCTTCTCAGCCTACAAAGTTACTCATGGAGGTTCATAAAACTTAGCCACTAAAGTCCATACTTAATCACATAAAAGTGCCAAACCTTGGCCCATAACAACCACATATAAATACAAGCTCAAAACCATCCATAAGTCCATACATAACTTGGCATCCAAGATCCACAAAACCAACAACAAACTAGGTATCTAAGACTACACATATGTACAATCCAAAAAGGTAGTCTACCTAGCATCTAACATGGCTATACATGCCAAGCATCCATAAGTAGTTCATGCCAAGTTACATACAAACCGAGACAATTAATGGTCAAACAGAACTTTGAGAATTCCATACAAAAGTACACACTGCAACACCAACCCAATTGCCTGATTCATTGTCATGAAAGCAAATACTATGATCAGAGCCAAAGTCCAAGTATCCAAAGCTTTCCTAGACAAGTCTCCAACTACAGCCTGCATACTTATCACATAAGTCTTGGCCAACCAAAAATATAAGACTTGCAATGTACTAGAACTAATAAGCCAACCACACATTGGCACATACCTTGTTAAACAAGCAACATGCACTAAACACAAGTACAGAACAAACTAGTGCTACTCAGGGTGAATGTCTTTGCCTGAAAATAAAAGGATGGGCAGTGAGTAAAACTCAGTAGAATTCACTTCCATATAAACAACTCAATCATGAGTCTATTTAGTTAAGCTGAGTATTCACTCAAAGCTTAACCTCCCATTAGCTTAGCTCAACCTGCAAAACAGACACAAGGACAAAGAAAACCAAGCATATACATATACATGATAAATATTCACAATATCCTGAATTTGGTTAGAAGCACATGGAAAGCACCAAAGCACACAAGAACACACACACACACCACATTTTTGCTCTCGGCCCAAATAGACATACATGTATCCATGTGCACATTGCACACAACACATCATCAAACAATCCACTTCCACTTAGAGCTCCAAACTGCTAAGTAAATAGGCCACATTTACTTGCATTTCTAGTACATGTACATTAGTTAAGTAGCTAATCAACAATTCAACCGAGTGAAAACTCAATAGCCCATCAAGCAACTAAGGTCATTTGGCAAATTTTAACCATCACTTAGTCACTCTAAACACTTGAACCATGGTAATTCACCAAGCAATATCAAGTGTTAGTGAATCCTACCTCAATTGCTCTCGGTCATCACCAAGCTTCAAATGCCCAAGTGTTCCTCAATCACAATGCCTACCATAACAACACATAGGCATCAACAACACATACTCATGGACTAACTACCATGATTTCTATGAAGAACACTACAATATACAAGCTTAAGCTCTCGGTCACAATGCCCAATTCCACATATTTGTGTTATCCATCAAACTAACTCATTATATGATCATCTAATCACCAATGAACATCACTCATGGCATCATTACCATGTAACCAAGTGAAGAACACTCAAGTACACTAATCCATGCTCTCGGCCATAATGCCCATTTTTACACTTTAAGGTTCTTCATCAATCTAATCCAACACATGCTCATCCAAGCATCATTAAACCTTAACCATGGTACAATTACCTTGTAATAATGTGAAGAACATGAAATTACCTTCACATTGAACTTTCGGCCAACATAACAACTTGCACACTTTGATGTTTCTCACTCCAAATAGCCTAGCACAAGATCAAATAGGCAACAATAACACTTAGTCATGGATTAATTTCCATGGAAATGAAGAAGAACATGAAGTTATGTCACCCAACACTCTCGGCCAACAATGGACTTGCAATCCACCATAACACATGCTCAAGTAACTCAATCCAACATCAATTGAGCACTTAAATCCCTTGTTCATGGAAGAAATACCATGGAAATCAAGGAAACACGAAAATACCTTGGAATCTTAGCTTGATTTGGCTCGGGCCTTCAACAAAACTCAAGAACAAAGCTTGATTCCAAGTAATCCAAGGCCGAAACAAGCATTCCAATCTTAAATCCTTCAAGTGCTCTCAAGATTTGCTTGATTTCAAGACTAATTTCTAAGGAAGAGCTCAAGAACACTCTCAGCCAAATGAAAGGAAGGAAGCCCGAAAATGAACCAAATGGCCTTTGACTAGTTTCGGCCGAAAGATATATGTGAAATGGTTAGCCAAATGCTAACTTTTGCCTTCCAATTCTTTGCATGAGACAATGTAGTCTTTAAGTTCTCAAGTTCACAAAGCCGCCACTAAAACTTGTGTCCAAGTTGACATTTAGGTCACTTCATGGCTTACAATGCCATGCACAGATCAAACACAAGTACCAAGGTGTCATAATTTCCTTGTATAATCGGCCATGTAACTAGCATAAAGACTAGTTAGTTTAACCAAATGACTAGTGAATAGTTCTTTAGTGGTAGACAAGACTTGACTAGCAATCATTGTTGTCCACCAAATTTGGTCTAGTCTTGTACTAGTCACCCATAAATCTTTCATGGCCGAAATGATCAACTTAAAGTTGATAGTTTTAATTGTACCACTCATTCAAGTGTACAATTTGATCCCCTTTCTCTGTTTCCTGTCTGTTTTTTCCATAGTCTAGTTTCTATGTGCAGTTTAGCCCTGAAAATCTTCAGCTTTACATATAGACCACTGTACTAGTTTTCATAATTCTCCTCATCCTTCCTTTATGCTTTTCTTTGTTTTCCTTTGTTTCTCTTAGCGTAAGCCAAGCACTTAGCAGGTACCTAACACAAAGGCTTGAGGGCAGAATAACCTCCCTTACCCGGTTCATCTCCAGGTATGGAGACTAGTGCCAAGCATTCTTTAAGCTACTCACTAAGGCAGCAAAAAATAGTGACAACCTCAAAAATGATGATCATCCTTGGAACGAGGATTGCCAGAAGGCTTGGGAAAAGCTCAAAGTATATCTGGCCCAACTACCCACTCTTCGGCAGCCTCGAGAGGGAGAACCCCTTGTGCTATACCTTGCTGTTGCTGAAAAAGCACTGAGCTCGGTCCTCGTAAAGGAAGAACGAGCGGTCCAATGGCCAGTCTATTGCATGAGCAAATCTCTGCATGGAGCCGAAATTAGGTACCCCTTACTACAAAAAGCTATCTATGCCTTAGTACTAGCAAGTAGGAGACTGCGTCCATATTTTCAGGCTCATCCCATCATTGTCCGAAGTAATCTACCCCTTCGAGATGTCATGAAGAGGGTAGACCATTCGGGAAGGCTTTCCAAGTGGTGCATAGAGCTTGGTGAGTATGATATCATTTACGAACCAAGGAAAGCAATAAAAGCCCAAGCCTTGGCAGACTTCATTGCCGAAGTACCGTTCACCGAGAATGATCAATTTGACCTTGGAAATAGTGAGCCAGAATGGACTCTGTTCGTAGACGGGCCCTCTGACTCTGAACATCAGGGAGTCGGGGTAGTCATTCACGGCCCCGAAGGCATGGAAGTAATGAAAGCCATCAAATTCGAGTTTAGTGTCACCAACAACGCGGCAAAGTATGAGGCTCTCATAGCAGGGTTATGCCTTGCTAGAAAGATTGGTTTGAGAAACCTGAAAGCCCACAGTGATTCTCAGCTGGTGGTCCGACAGATGGTAGGGGACTATAGTGCAAAAGATCCAGCTTTGGCAAAATACCACGAGCTCGTGTCAAAGCTCATCCGGGAATTCGACGCAGTGCATATTGAAAATGTGCCTCGACGAAGCAACACCGAGGCAGATAGTCTAGTGAAGTAAAAAAACTTCACCGAAATACTGAGTCACCCCAGCGTTGCGGTAATGAGCACAACAACCTAGGAGGAAGGATGGGAAAATCCTATAAAGAGGTATCTTACAACCTCGGAGCTTCCCCAAGACCCTCTTGAAATGGCAAAAGTGCGAAGATGTTCCGGATGATACTTCTTGATAGGGAAAGAACTATATCAACAGGGATATGCAAGTCCATTGCAAAGATGTATTGGCAAAAAGGACACTCGGGCAATTCTCGAGGAAGTCCACGAGGGAATCTGTGGTGCCCACATCCGGACTGACGCCTTGGCAGGAGTGATACTTCGCCAAGGTTATTTTTGGCCCACGTTAAGAAAGGACGCAAGACAGTTCGTCCAAAAATGTGACAGTTGCCAAAGACACGCAAAAGTTCAAAGATTGCCCTCAAAACTAATAAACTCGACTGACTACCCCTGTCCCTTTGTAGTATGGGGTATTGACCTCATCGGCCCACTACCGACAGCACCCGGAGGAGTCAAATTCTTCGTGGTCGCAGTGGACTACTTCACCAAGTGGATAGAGGCAGAGCCCCTAGTAACCATCACAGGAAAGGATATACAAAAATTTGTCTAGAAAGGAATTATATGCAGGTTTGGCATACCAAGGGTGATAGTCGCCGATAATGGTTCCCATTTTATTGACAAAGGGTTCCAGGAATTCATCACCAACCTCAAAATAAAGATGCACTTCGCCCCCGTAGCTCATCCCCAGAGCAACGGACAAGTAGAGGTGTCTAATAGGACCATAAAAGATGGTCTGAAAAAGATATTGGGGGAGGCAAAGGGAAAATGGCCAGGAGAACTTCCTAGTGTACTGTGGAGCTACCGGACAACGCCCCGAAGGGCAACGGCTGAGACACCTTTTTCGCTCGTCTTCGGCACAGAGGCTATTATCCCTGTGGAGGTAGTGCGGCCATCAATTAGAATACAGGTGTTCGATGAAGAAGGAAATGACCTTGGGTTGAGAACCAAGCTCGACCTAGTAGATGAGCATAGAGAGATGGCCGAGCTCAGAAGAAAGGCCTTTCAACAAAGAGTGGCCATAGCCGCAAACTTGCATGCTAGGCCTAAAGAAATAAGGAAAGGAGACCTCGTCCTCCAAAAGGCCGAGTTTGAACCCCAAAAATCGTCCCATGGGGTACTTCGACCTAATTGGAAAGGACCTTACTTGGTCCTGGATGAGGTCCGAAAGGGAGTATATAAGCTCGGCGACATCGAAGGAGGAGAACTGAAAAATACCTGGCATTCGAATGCCCTAAAGAAATTCTATACTTAGAACTTTTTTCAGAAAAATTGTCGTTACTCTTCCCCGCAGTCGTCAATAAAAACACAAATCGAATGTTGTCTCCATAGTTCCTTAATGGCTCTTCTTTCGGAACTAACTCATGGATGGAGTATAAAGTCTAAAACTACTCTTCCCGAAGCTGTAAGAGCGAACAATTCGCCGAAAGTGCGTGCTTAGAATTACTTCTGAAGAATCCTATTCGAAAGAACGAATGGAGATTGGAGAAAGAATCTTCATTAAAAAATTCTAAGGCAAAGATGTACAAGCAAGCAAGAGTACAAGAAAATAAGAAGAAGCCTATGGCTGAGCCGGCACATCTGATGTCTCATTGTCATCTTTATCGTCAATAGGCTCAGTCGGAGGCACCGACTTAGCTGGAGGAAGATTGAGAAAATCTGGCTTTGACCATACTTCCTGGGGCCCCTCGGGAAAATCCAAAGCGGACAGGTAGGAAAGGTCGAGCTCAGGGTGCTGAGCAAGGACCTGGTGGCATGCCAGGCAGAAGCCATCTTGGAAAGCCACCTTCATCATTCGCCCAGACTTGTCCTTCTCGGCACTAAGAGCATCCAGTTTGGTCTTAAGCTTGGCGATCTTCTCCTCCAGCTTCTTCTTTCTCTTGCTCTTGGCCCCTTTCTTCAGAGATTCAACCTTAGCCTCGAGCTCAGCATTCAAAGCGAGCGCCTTCATCAGGTTATCACCATCTTGAGTATTCACCTTCTGAAGGGCCTCGTTCTCTAAAGAAAGAACTGCACACTTTGAGCCGAGGTCCTCAACCTTGGTTGAAAAATCAAGAAGAAGTTCCTGCTTGCTCGTTGCGAGTTCAGCCCGAAGATTCACAACGTCCTCCTTCACAATTTTGAGCTCATCATATTTGAGGACGTGCCTGGCGCAAACCTCCTTCATTTTGCTCAACGAATCTTCGGACCGAGAACGGGCTGCTGTTTGCTTCATCACCCATGTGCGGAAATACCCGCTGTATGCCAAAAGCTGCAAAAAAGAAGGCCCCGAATGAGTATCAAAAGAATGATGGAAACTTAGAAGGAAAATCTCTAAGTAAACAAAGGCGATAGAACTACCTGGGCGGCGTGCTCGGCCATCCTTGCCACGAGGATTCCTCGTTGGGACATTCGGTAATGAGTGACTGAAAGGTGGCCCCTGTCATCACCCCCATCGCCATTTGAGGAGCCATCAACTGGCTATCCTCAGAGAACAAGTTCATATCCTCTGTGAACATCCAGAAGGGCTCCCTCGGCACCTTGCCGAGAGGGTTCCGCTTGTCCTGAAGAGCCCTTCACCGGGCGTGAGCGTTCATCTAAGGAGCTGCAGGCATATCCTCTGCAAGTTTACGTCGAAGTTCTGTCAGTACGTCATCCCTTAGCCATTCATTCAAAAAATCATAGATACGAAAAATACTAAGGCTTGCAGGAGAATGGCTAAGGAACCAAGCTGGTAGAACTTTGGCAACGTCATCTTCAGACTCGCCCTCCCAGACTTCACCGGGAATGTTCTTCCCCTTCCTTCTTCTTCTCTCTTCAAGTTCCTGAGCAGGTCTTTGCTCAGAAGAAGACTCGGTGGGAAGAATGGGGCTCAGTGTTGCCCCAAGAAGGGCAGGGTCCGAAGGAAGGTCCGTCGGTGTTGAAGGAAGAGCAGGGGATTGATCCTGCACCTCCACAACGACTTTGGGAGGGGGAGTAATAGCCCTAGCCTTCTTGGCCCTAGCAAGCCCGCTGCCGATCGACTTCTTCCTCTTAGCAGGCGCCTTCTTGAGCGTCTGCTCCCCCCTCTCGTCCTGGTCGAGGAAGAATGACTTGTAAAAATCAGCAGATTGATCGCCCATCTCTACAAAAGGAAAAAGTATCAGCGTAAGTCCAAAAGGAAAAAAAGGTATCAAAAACAGGAAAGAGACTTACTCTCGGAAAAATACTCATATGTGATCTCGCCCCGAAGGAGCATGACTATCCAAGCCTTTTTTCCAGGAAGAACGGGCATGGGCATCCCGGGATCACTCTTGTGCGCGTCCACTACTCCTATCTGTCGAAGGACCTCCTCGGTCATGAGATCCCACTTGATGGGAAAAAGGTAAAATGAACGCGGAGGGACCTCGGGGTCCCAGTCTGCCACGGCTCGGATGAGCCTATCAAATCGATCAAACTCGACAGCCAGCTCCGAAGTCAGGAGTTTTCGGGGATCAACGACGTCCATCTTCAGGGTCCCCGAAGCCCATCTGGTGGGCACATGATGCCAAAGCTCGGGGACCGGCAGGAAGAAAATCTTCTTCTGCCACCCCGCCAGCTGTCCTTGTTGTCAAAGGTGAAGGTAAACTTTTTGCTCCAGGACCCTCGGGGAAGCAGGAAATAAAAGCCGCCCTTCAGGACCGGGTGGAGTTTGTAGTACTGCATGAAGAAAAGAAAATGGGGCTTTATCTTAAACACCCGACACATGCAGAGAAAAGAATTGAAGTAGGAGTAAGAATTCGGGGGAAGTTGGTTCACAGCGATCCCGTGGAATTTGCAAAATTCACAGATTATGCGGTGGGGAGGGTGTCGACGACCGGCTTTCAATTGAGCTCGGTAAATGGTAACCTCATGTGAATATGACATAAAGCCATATCCACTTCCTCACCTTCTCCAGAGTGGTACTACAAGGATGAGATTCGAAAGGAAGAAAACTCTCGGGGAGAGGTCGGACAGTTCGCAACGGGGTCGGATTCAACGGGGCCGGATCAGACATTTTTTACAAAAGAAAAGAAGGACAACTCCGAAAAAGAAAGGAAACAAAGAGACCTCGGAAAAGTGACCTCGAAAGAAAGAAGAGAAAAGAAATCACAGGAGGAAGCACCCACCAAAAGTCTTGCTGAAATTATTGAATGCCGCTGCACAAATTGCCGGAAATCGCTCCGCCGTAGAAACCACTGCCAAAAAAAATTGGGGGCGGGCGGGGGGGGGGGGGGGGGGGGGGGGGGGGGGGGGGGAAGAAGAACAAGAGAAGGCTCTTGAATAGATGAGAGCAAAGGCAAAGAGTGAGGCAAAAAATGAGGTGAAAGGCGCTTATATAGACCAAAGAGGATAAGCGAAACGTCATCATTATTATCCCTCGGAAGCGCAACAGACTCATTATTACTCCTCAAAGGTGAAAAGAAGCAATTAGTTTGACCGGTGTAACTATCCCGCCACGTAGCGGCCACGTGTCATCCAACGGGAAGAACTAGGGCACGCCCCTCTGACATCGCAAAAACCCAGACACGCTTATCCATAACTAACATGTTTGACCTAAGGATATGACGGTTTGTTACACCTGGAAAGGGGTAAATGACTAAGTCCCGGGTTAAGAGGATTAGTGGAAATAAAAAGTTTCCTAATTTGGAAATTTAGCAATTAAATTGAGGTGACATGGAAATTTTTCCCTAATTGGGAATTGAGCTTGGTAAGCTCGGGAGATCTTAAATTAATTATGGAATGGGCATAAATGAGTGTTGGACACTCTTGGAATAAACTTGGCTAAGGCCAAGAGCATTGGTGATGAAAATGGTGGGAATTAAAGTTGAGGGACTCAATTGTTCAAAGGTAAAGTTTGTGGGAGGACTCAATTGAACAATTGAAGAAAGGTGGAGGGCCAAAGGAGGGATTAGACCATTTTGAATGGCATTTTAAGCCATGGCCGGCCATCCCATGATTTTTTCTATTTAAAATGGCCACATAAGCCTCCACCCACATTATTTAAATTGCCCACATGGATTTGACCCCACTATCACCATAAACAAATATTTTGCCCATCATTTTTGACTAGTCTTTGTCTCCTACTTTACATTATTTAATTCTCCCCACCATCACTTGTCCAATCAATGCTTTAATGAGCAATTGACTAAATCTCCCATTTTCCATTCAAAAATTCGGCCATGCCATATAAATTAAACAAATGGGTTGTTTTGATGGGACACCACTTTCTTTTGTCCAAGGATTATTGCATTTGACTATTCTCCCTCTTTTGAAATCAAATGGCTGGCCATCACACATGAAATGTGCATTTGGATGGCATTTGAGTTACATCTCTCTCCATTTAGCATGACATAACCGGCCACCTCATGAAATTGCCATTTAATATGCATTTGGGATGCATTTCAATCACATCTCTCTAAACACTCAAGTGACTGGCCATGCCCATCATTTCAATCCCATTTCACATCTTTCACTCTCTCTCTAAGCCATATGCTCTCCCTTCTCTCTAAACACAAACGCATTCGGCCATGGTTCTTTCTCCCAGCTTCCATCATCTTCTTCTTCATCTAAGTCTCGACCTATCCAGAAAATACATATTCTTACACATGCAAACAGGATTTCGTAGTGATATCATACTTCTAAACACATCTAGACCAAGAACAAAGAGAGAAATAAAAGAAAACCCATGACGAAATGCTTGAAAAGTTTCGGCCTTAGTGAGAAATTGGTGTTCTTGAGCTCACCTCAAGAGCTCCTTACATGCATGGCATTTCTAAGCCATGAAGAGCAAGAAAATGAAGAAAAACTCCAAAAAAAGTGAAGCTCAAGTTTCGGTCATTTAAAGAATGTAAGTAAATCCAAGCTTTCTTGGTGTTTTGTTGCATTTTGAGCTTGAATTGCTCACTAATATATTCGGCCATCTTGTGTTCTTGGTGTTCTTGAGCACTACTCAAGGAACTCATGGCATACATGGCACTTTTAAGCCATGGAAAGCAAGAAATCAAGCAAGGAAGGAAGAAAAATCATGTGTAAGTTTTGGCTTACATTTTCTCTTGGATATTTGGCCATGTTCATATTTTGAGCTTCATGGGTATTTAACCACGTGTACTTGGTGTCTTGATGTTTTTATGGCCATTCCAAGGAAGGAAACAAGAAAAAGTTGGAAGAAAAGTAAGAAGAAGTATTCGGCCAAGTTAATATCTTGGCATGCATCGACATTTTTCCAAGTGTTCTTGGTATCATTAAAGTCCTTGTGAGTATACAAGACAATGGTCAAAAGTTGGATGCAAAAAGAGGAATTTTGTGAGCTATAGAAGCAATGGAATATTCGGCCATTTAGTGATTTTGATGTCTTGGCATGTTGGCCATGTGTAGCCATGTGTTCATGGCATTTTTGAGCTACTAGAGGACATTTGGAAGAAAAAAAAAAGAAGGAAAAGGAGGAATATATTCGGCCATGATGTGCTTTTGTGAAGATGTGTGCAAAACCATGTGTTCATGGTACCTATGTAAATGTGAAGAAGAAATAAAGAGAGTTTTGGCCATAAGTGCCATTTTTGGTGGTTGTGTGTGCAAACCAAGTGTTCTTGGTTTTTTTGTGTTCATAGCAAAATGTGAAGCCAAAATGGTGAAGAAAGTATGATGATAGATTCGGCCATAAGGACAAGTTGGTGAAAAAATTGGTGTTAGCCAAGTGTTCTTGGCATAAATGGTCCTTAGAAAACTTGTGGGACTCAATTGAGCAAAAGAAGGAAATAATGGGACAAATTCGGCCAAGAGATAAATTTGAAGGCCCAAATTGAAAACCAAGTGTTCTTGGTCCAAAAACTCTTAAATGGGCTATTTGGGCCATAATGGAATTATTGGCAAATGGGCTAAATCCTGAAAAGATAAAATTGGGCCTAAATGCTAAGTTGGGCCGAGTCCAGAAAATAAATTAAAAGGCCAAGTGGGCCTGGGAATTAAAAGGCCAAGTGGGCCTGAGAGAACTTAAAAGGCCAAGTTGGGCCAGAATTCCTAGAAAGGCCAAGTTGGGCCAGAATTCCTGGAAAGGCCAAGTTGGGCCAGAATTCCAGAAAAGGCCAAGTGGGCCTAAACTCCAGAAAAGTGCAAATTGGGCCTGGATTTCCAGGAAAAGGCCAATGGAGGCCTGAGTTCATAGAAGATTGGGCCTCAGTTCACAGAAAAGGCTAATTTGGGCCTTACCTCTTTAAGTAGAGGTTGAGTAAGTTAAACCAAGTATGCTTGGTAAATTATGGTTCTCTTGTTTAATAGAAAGCAATTAAGTAACTTGTTAGTATTTTGGGCTGTATAGGTCCATTATGGAAAAGATAAGTTCCAACAACAAACAAAGCAAAGCAAGGCAAAGACAATGAGAAAAAGGTTACACAAATGGTGGTAAGAATCCCTATACTCACTCTCTGCATGGTATATTTTCCATGACCTTTCATTGTGAGTATTAGTGCCCCTATGTGATGGTCAAAGAACCAAGTGACCATAGGTGTGCATGTCAGGGCTATGTGGTTGTTACTTTTTGTGAGGACTCATGATACTTTCTTAGTTGGATATTTGGGCACATAAGTGCATAATGGGCAAGGTATTGTTGCTTTGGCAATTATGGTTTACTCATGAGTAATTAGCAAGCATTTAGGGCTAGGAGTTGAGTTTGGCCAACTCAATTCCCAATCTAAGGAGCGCTCAGTAGGTTATAAAAATAAATGGCATGCCGGGATTAGTGGCATGGATTATGCTAATGCTTGCGATACCCACGATGACATGGAACATGATGTTATGAGGACAGTGTTGTGTGTGTTGAGTTGCGTGCTTCTCTGAAATTATTTGTGCATGCTGACCCATATTATTATTGTTATTGTTATTGTGCTATATCTTGTGTTTTCTTTGTTTTAGTGTTTTCCTTTGCAGGAATATGGATTAATTGCCATTACATTCTTGGCACAAGTTTAGGCTTTGGAAGCCATATGATGACTTTGAAAGTCATGAGTTAATTACCTCACTAGGCATTGGATGCCGTCGGGATTCTTACTGAGTTTTATAACTCACCCGCCCTGTTATACCTTTTTCAGGAAATGGATGGCTTGATAGATCAAGCGTAGAGTACCAGAGTACTCGTTACAATGTGCTAAAGGGTTGGGTATGTGTATAGTGTTGCTCAATATATTCATTGGTTCTAAGTGACTTATGTGGTATAGATTGCTTGTGGATCAAGCTAATGTTGTGGACTTACCTGTGTAGGATATGAAGTCTAGAAGTTGTGGGAACAAGGTCTATAGGTGGATTGTGTTCCGTGTGATATTAGTTTGCAGATTAAGTAGTTATGAAAACTTGATCTGTAAAACATGAACATTGGATAAACTTAGACATGAAGCATTCCTTGGTATGTTTTCCAAGTAAGTGATGCTTGTTTGATGCACATTGTGATCATGATTAGCTTTGGATGATTATATGCCATGTTTGCATGGTTTTATGCAGATGGAATGCCATGATGGATATTCATGTTATGTGTACTAGACTTGGCTGATGCTCATGGACATAAAAATGTGTTTTCAAAATTGATAATGAGATGGGCTTCTTGGTTGCCATGCATTGGATTAGTACACTTGATGGACACACATTCTATGCACTTAATGGATTAAGTGTACGCTTTACTTGTATTACAAGTGTAATTGGTTGAGTATGTGCATCTAAGGAAAGATTTCCAGTGAATCTGGATATGCATGGATTTTGTTGCCTAGTTGTTGAGATGGCATTTAAAGACTTGATGTGCATGTGAATTGGCTAAGTGGTAAAGTCCATAAATGGAACACTAGAATTCCACATAGGTATTAGCTCATTCCTTAAGAGCACCCTGACAACACTTTGAAAGTAATTAAGTAACAAGCTAGTACCAGAATAGATCCTGGAGTCACGCCGTAGGTGCTCACAGTAGTTAATAAAGCCCCTTCTATATGAATAACTTCCGCTGTATTGACTCTGATAATCGGGCCCTGATGGGCCAGGGGTAGTTCGGGGCGTGACACGGTTCACAAACCTGCAGCAGAAGAAAGCAAAAGCAAAAGCGGCACGCACCTTGAGGTTGAAAAAAAAACTAGGGAAGGGTACCTCTGCCATGAAGGAACGCCTTCTGAAAAAGAGCAACCCATTGAGTAGAGCTCCAGCCGCGAGTTCGGTAAATAAGCCTTCCCAAAAGCATAAAGCCAAAGTCCCCACTTCGGCTTCCCGGGAGGGGGCATGTGATAGCCAAGGTGCCGATCACCCTCAGAACCCACTGGTTCGGACAAAGCGCCAACCTTGGAAGGGAAACCATCTGCCATGGAAAGAAGGATGCCCGACCTCCCAAAATCCTGCCTCGGCATTTCTCCATTCCTAGAAACAATAGTGCCAACCTCGGGAGAACGAGTAAGCCATCCTCGGGAGTGGGGGTGCCTCCGAGAAAGGTCACCCTCGGGAAATATACTCCTGCGATACTAAAGTGACATCGGAGGACAAGTCCTCCAAGGAGGCCTCCTCTACCCAAAAAGGGACCTCGGGAGTACGACATAAGCATTTAAGGAACCTCTGACACATCCCCGATAATCCGCCCCGGCTATACCCTGACGCGCCATTTGCAAGGACACTCTAGCACGTCACTCTCGGATTGATTAGACTCCTAGCCCAGAGGCCCATGCCCTGCTAGAAGTCCCCTGTTGACCAAAAGACATGGAATGCATCCCGCCGAACACGTGTCATGATCTGGGATGGCCACACGAGAAGAACTATCACTATCCAGCCCCTATATGTACTGGGTAATTATTCCGGGTAGAGGGGGACGTTACTTGAGATAAGGTACCCCTTTACTCTAAAGACATCATCTCATTACCTCAAAAAAGGACTTACTTGGGCGTCGGAGGCTCCTCCCCGGAAAAACACTCCGGGGACCTCCTAACCCTTACTTCCTGTGACTTTCAGGTGATCATCTCAGAGTACGTTCGTCCCAGACCTTTCTCCATTTTCATAAGCCCTTGCCACCTTCACCATGACACACGAAGGAGATGCCGAAGGGCGTCATCTACATACAACAGCAAGAAGAGAATAGCACCCCACTAACCTTCTTGTAGACACAAGGTTCATCTTCATTTTTTATAAAACCAAAATCTTTGATTGCTTCATCAAAACAAAGATTCCAACTTTGAAAAGCTTGCCTCAGTCCATAAATAGACCTTTGCAACTTGCACACTTTATTGGCATTCTCAGGAGTGACAAAACCCTCAGGTTGTGTTATGTACACTTCCTCAAGTAGCTTTCCATTTAGGAATGTAGTTTTGACATCCATTTTCCATATCTCATAATCATAGTGTGCAGCAATAGCGAACAAAATTCGGATGGATTTAAGCATAGCAATTGGTGAAAAAGTTTCATCATAATCAATACCACGAATTTGCTTGAAACCTTTTGCAACCAATCGTCCCTTAAAGGTAATCACATTACCATCCATGTCAGTTTTCTTCTTGAAAACCCATTTGTACCCTATGGGTTTTACCCCTTCAGGTGGGTCAACCAAAGTCCATACTTGGTTTTCATACATGGATTCCATCTCGGATTTCATGGCCACTAGCCACTTCTCAGAGTCAGGCCCTAACATAGCTTGTTGGTAGGTTGTGGGCTCATCCTGATCCATGAGCATCACATCACCAGTATGAGTCATGAAAAAGCCATATCTCTCAGGCTCACGCCAAATCCTACCAGACCTACGTGAGCTCTGTGCTACAGGAACAAACTCTTGAACCACAACATCTTGTGGTGTCTGTTCAGTTTCCATTTTCAGGTTCGATGTCTCCTTGATTTCTTCAAGTTCTACTTTCCTTCCACTAGTTCCTTTAGAGATAAACTCTTTCTCTAGAAAGACACCAGTTCGAGCAACAAACACTTTTTGCTCAGAAGGATTGTAGAAATAGTAACCCTTTGTTTCTTTGGGATACCCAACAAAAAGGCATTTTTGAGATTTGGGCCCTAGTTTGTCAGAGCATTGACGCTTCACATAAGTGTCATAGCCCCAAATCTTCATAAAAGACAAATTGGGACGCCTCCCACTCCATATCTCATATGGTGTCTTTTGAACCGATTTAGATGGAACTTCGTAAAAGCGGCAATCTCTAGAGCATGTCCCCAAAAGGAGTTAGGAAGGTCAGCTTGACTCATCATAGAGCGAACCATGTCTAACAGAGTTTGATTTCTCCTTTCAGATACACCATTCCATTGAGGTGTACCTAGTGGAGTGAGTTGTGATACTATACCAGACTTCTTTAGATAGTCAAGGAATTCTCGATCCAAGCACTCTCCACCTCGATCTGATTGAAGCACTTTGATACTTTTCCCGAGTTAATTCTCTACTTCATTCTTGAATTCTTTGAACTTTTCAAAGGATTCTGACTTGTGTCTTATAAGATACACATAGCCATATCTGCTGAAATCATTAGTGAAAGTAATAAAGTATTGGAAACCTCCTATAGCTTGTGTAGACATAGGTCCACATACATCACTATGTATGAGTCCTAGTAAGTCATTAGCCCTTTCACTTTGCCCTGTGAATGGGGATTTGGTCATCTTGCCCAACAAACATGACTCACATGTCTCATATGATTCAAAATCAAATGAGTCCAAGAGTTCATCCTTATGGACCTTGGATATGCGGGTCTCATTTATATGGCCCAAGCGACAATGCCAGAGATAGGTAGGGTTTGAATCATTTAATCTGACCTTCTTGGTATTCACATTATAGATTGGATCTTTGAGGTCTTGAACATACAACCCATTGCTAAGTTGAGCACTACCATAAAAGATTTCATTCAAATAAATAGAACAACATTTGTCCTTTATTATAAATGAAAAACCTTTCGTGTCCAAACAAGAAACAGAAATCAAATTCCTACTAATAGTAGGCACAAAGTAGCAGTTGTCTAATTCTAAAACTAATCCACTAGGTAAAGTGAGAACATAAGTCCCTACGGCTAAGCCAACAACCCTTGCTCCATTTCCAACACGTAGGTCCACTTCACCTCGGGCCAATCTTTTACTTCTACTTAGATCCTGCACATTTGAACAAATGTGAGATCCACATCCAGTATCCAATGCCCAAGAAGAGGAAGTAGAAAAGTTAACCTCTATAACAAAAATACCTGAAGTGGAAGTCTTGCTTCCCTTTTCCTTAGCAAGTTCTTCATGATAGAGCTTACAATTGCGCTTACAGTGTCCAGGTTGCTTACAATGGAAGCATCCCCTTTGTTTGCCGCACCACCCTTTGGTTTCAGTGCAGCTGAAGAAGAATTGGCATTGGACTTTCCATTAGCTTTATCCTTCTTGTTGTTGGCTTTTCCCTTTCCCTTGCCCTTTTAAACCATCAAAATGGGCTTAGCCTTTTTAAGGTTTTGCTCAGCAGTTCTCAACAAGTTAAGCAAATCAGGAAGGGATTTTTCAAGGTCATTCATGTTATAGTTCATGACGAACTGACTATAGCTTTCAGGCAATGGTTCCAAGACTACACCAATAGCCAACTCTTTCTGAAGAGCAAATCCCAAACTCTCAAGATTCTCAACGTACCCAATCATCTTGAGCACATGAGGACCTATGGGCTTCCCTCAGACATCTTGCACTGAAATAATGCCTTAGAGGTCTCAAACCTCTCATGCCTAGCTTGCTCTTGGAAAAGCACTTTGAGATGTTCGATCATATCGAACGCCCCCATGTTCTCATGTTGCTTCTGAAGCTCAGATTCCATGGTAATAAGCATGAGGCATGCAACATCCAAAGCATCATCAGAATGCCTCTTGTGAGCATCCCTTTTAGCTCTTGGAGCAGTGGCAGCAGGCTCATTCGGAATGGGCTTCTCTAGGACATAAGCCTTTTTCTCTTGCTTGAGGACTATCCTCAAGTTTCGGTACCATTTGAGAAAGTTGGTCCCATTCAGTTTTTCCTTCTCAAGGATCGATCGCAACGAAAGTGTCGATGTGCTTTGTGCCATGGTTATCTACAACAGTAAATATGCAGTGTAAGAGTCATGTATTTTAATTCATTTAATAAGGACTTTTATTAAATGATACTCCCACTATTTTGCTCAAAATAATAACCCTCGATATTATTTCGGAACACCTCGGTGCTAAGGTATTCTAGTGGGCCAAGATCCATATTTGACCATAACCTGAGTCAGCTTTGGCTTGTCTATCAAGTTACAGTTATTTAGGTAGGCAACTCCTTGCCAATTGCATCTTATGCAACTCTTGGATAGTTGGGTGAACAACACTTGTCCAAGCTCATCTCATGAACTTAAGCCCAACTCTATGCCTCTAAGTCCCTAATCCTATTAGGATGACTTAGTTAAGTCGGTCCCAAAGTTAGCAATTTGGATATCACTATTATCCCATCGCGCCTTACCAAGATGAACATAGGTGCTTTGCTTTGGCAAACCCACCTAATGTTGATCAAAGTCTTGACGAGTGCCAACATTTGGAAGGCATCACATTTAATGACTTAATATTTGTTTGAGGGATTTTTTCGTTTGATCTCACCAATTTGTTATCTCTGGTTGTCTTATACATGCATCACATACAAATATAAAACATGCATCTCATGCGTACAAGAAAGTAAACGTGACATGGTTATAGCCCAAACTATGCGATATTCTCAAGCCAATGAGAATATCATAAAAGCCTAAGAAAAAAAAAGGGTCTTCACAAGCTCCTTCTCTTCCTTTCTTGGTTACCCTTTTGTTGTCACCTCCTTGGACATACCACCTTGGATGATCCCATAATGTACCATTACATCAATAATAGAAACCTCGAGGTGAGAAGAGAATGTACAATGAGAGTGATAAGAAAAGGCAGGAC
Organism: Aquilaria yunnanensis; assembly: GCA_039654915.1. NCBI lineage: Eukaryota > Viridiplantae > Streptophyta > Magnoliopsida > Malvales > Thymelaeaceae > Aquilaria > Aquilaria yunnanensis. Next base: position 49,553,912 of record CM077594.1, on the reverse strand, counting down.
TCATAGGCTGTATTTACAAGTAAAACCAATCAAGGGCTATAACCATGCACCATGCTTCAAACACCAATTAGCATATCATGTCAAATCTCATTCAACAAAAATGCATGCCAATTGACGTGCGTTGATTAACCAATTTTTATTTATGTGGCGCTTCGCATACGACGGTCTCGCTGGCAGGTCAGCGGGCGGTTGTGTCGTTTCTTCATATACGTCATATGTTCATTACGAGTTCCGGTTTCATGCATCATGAATCAATCTAATTAATCATGGCTGAAAACCAACCAAACACATAACATCATGCGATTCAACACTCAATCCCGATTTAGGGTTTCACCAGTAGCTCTAATACCACTATTGGGTCTCGGGAGCCAAACAGCACAGTAAAATTTAATAGAAACCCTCCAGGATCCAAGTGAAACGGGGTAAACCGGGTGTTTGAAAATTTTCATTCCTAATTTTCAGTTGAGATGTCTCACTCAACTATAGAGTCAAATCACAAAATCTGAATAGTTGACGTATTCAAGCTCTCTATGGTATCCACACGAGCCTCTCGGGATCACCACACTTCCACCACGTCCCGACAAATGCATTTCTCTTGCGCTCGCAGTGCTAGCTTGTGTCCTCTAAGGAATTGTAAGAGAAGAGTGCGGCTGCCCTTTTGGGAGGCTAGGGCAAGGAGACCTGCGAATTTCTCACTAAAAGTTATATTTATAGTGAGACTCAACTTCCAGGCCTAATGGGTTTCAAAGCCCTAATCCAATTAGGCTTTAATTTCGGGCTTAATAATGGCTCAACTATTAGGCCCGTTATTAATACAAAATTATTGTGAAACCAAAACCCAAATTATTAGCCCATGCACTCTAATGATCCAAATAGCTCTATATGTCTGACCCAATAGGCTTTTTGTTGGGTTTCGGGAACCAAACAGCGTAGCGGAATTTAACCGAAACCCTCCAGGATCCAAGTGAAATGGGGTAAACCAGGTGTTCGAAAATTTCATACCTAATTTTCGGTTGAGATCTCTCACTCAACTGTAGAGTCAAATCACAAAACCTGAACAGTTGACGTGTTCAGGCTCTCTATGGTATCCACACGAGCCTCTCAGGATCACCACATTTCCACCACGTCCCGGCAGATGCGTTTCTCTTGCGCTCGCAGTGCTAGCTTGCGTCCTCCAAGGAATTGCAAGAGAAGAGTGCGGCTGTCCTTTTGGGAGGCTAGGGCAAGGAGACCTGCGAATTTCTCACTTAAAAGTTGTATTTATAGTGAGACTCAACTTCCAGGCCTAATGGGTTTCAAAGCCCTAATCCAATTAGGATTTAATTTCGGGCTTAATAATGGCTCAACTCCTTGGCCCATTATTAATACGAAATTAAAGTGAAACCATAACCCAAATAATTAGCCCATGCACTCTAATGATCCAAATCGCTCTATGTGTGCGACCCAATAGGCTCTTGCCATGTTGGCAATGATCATAAATCACATTTATGATCATAAGCAATGAGCGGTGTCTAGCAACACATCATTGCTACCCAAGTGACAAGATTGTCGGTGAATCGACTAAACCTTTATGATCATCATCGATATATGCCATTGTCCCTTTGTCCAAGATATCAAGACTAAGCACGAGACATGGAATGTGTCACTCTCGTATAGCCCAATCTTTGGTTTCTTGATTACCGAGTAGACCGACTTAAACTGACGACATTGATATCATATATCAACTCACCGGAGCATGGCCATGCATTTTCTATGTCTCACTCTATCAAGGGGCCCAAAGATATCACTCCCGTTACATAGGAGGGACAAATCCATCTTGATCATACAAATCCCTCCGCATGATATGTGACATACCCAATGACCTCCTTCAAGTTCACTCAGTTACGAGCAACAAAGGAAAGTATCAAAGTATGTGACTCACATGTAGGGAACCTTGATGATCTTAGGTCGAAGGACTACATATACCATGATCACTATGAGAATCACTTATGACACTCATATAACGATCCATGAAGTGTTCTCATGGTGGGTCGGTCCAGTACACAAGTTCTCCAACTTGTACCCATATGTAGACTACATATCTCATATTAGTCTCCACATATGCTAGTCATTATGTATTATTGCAACCCGCTCCACAATAATACTAGACTAGGGACGTTTAAGAATATCATTATTCTAGGGTTACAATTATGTTTATTACGTTACGCAGAAACAAAACAACAAACAAAATTGCTGGATTAATGCCTCAATAAAATATCATGACTCAATGTGCAAAAATACAGTCATCTCATGATTGGCCTTTTTGGGCACAACACTAACACTTTTACCATGTTGGCAATGATCATAAATCACATTTATGATCATAAGCAATGAACGGTGTCTAGCAACACATCATTGCCACCCAAGTGACAAGATTGTGGATGTTTCAACTAAACCTTTATGATCATCACCGATATATGCCATTGTCCCTTTGTCCAAGATATCAAGACTAAGCACGAGACATGGAATGTGTCACTCTCATATAGCCCAATCTTTGGTTTCTCGATTACCGAGTAGACCAACTTAAACTGATGACATTGATATCGTATATCAACTCATCCGAGCATGGCCATGCATTTTTTTAAGTCTCACTTTATCAAGGGGCCTGAAGATATCACTCCCGTTACATAGGAGGGATAAATCCCATCTTGATCATACAAATCCCTCCACATGATATGTGGCATACCCAATGACCTCTTTCAAGTTCACTCAGTTACGAGCAACAAAGGACGGTATCAAAGTATATGACTCACATGTAGGGAACCTTGATGATCTTAGGTCGAAGAACTACATATACCATGATCACTATGAGAATCACTTATGACACTCATATAACGATCCATGTAGTGTTCTCATGGTGGGTCGGTCCAGTACACAACTTCTCCAACTTGTACCCATATGTAGACTACATATTGCAATCCGCTCCACAATAATATTAGACTCTGGACGTTTGAGAATATCGTTATTCTAGGGTCACAATTATGTTTATTACGTTATGCAGAAACAAAACAACAAACATAATTGCTGGATTAATGCCTTAATAAAATATCATGACTCAGTGTGCAAAAATACAATCATCTCATGATTGGCTTTCGGGCACAACACTAACAGTTTGGCCACCAGAAGTGAGTCTTCAAGTCTTTATGTATTTTCTAACTTCCTGGATGGATATTCAACTTGCTTGTGTTAGCTTCTCCAAATATTTCATCCATGAGCTTTGGTCCTCTAGGCACATAGATTTGGTCCTTAAAGTACAGTAATCCTTGCTTGTACACAAAGGATTCATATAAGGACCATTTTCCCTCTCCTGATATCCTTTTCAATCGAGGATCTGTCTTTTGGGCCTTTCCTACTTCTTCAATCCATGCTGATTGGATTGTCAATGTGTGGATTTGGGCTTTTTCCCACTTATGCCACTTATGCCATAGGCATAGCAGATTATTCTACTCATCATGATCAGCTATGGATCCTCCTTTTAGAAGATCCATGTATTTCCTGCTCAAGGCGTATGCTACCACATTGCATTTCTATTACCCACTCTAGGGTAATCCAATTATGGTTCCAAAATTGTGCATTTAAAATTCCCAGGGTTGGTATGTTTTGTAGGCCATCAAAACAATACCCTTAGTGTGCATACCTAAGTGGCCCTCTTTGGCGTTATGTAAATCCATGCATATTGGTCCAACCATTATGCACATATTTGAATTTTTTCCACACCTTGGTAGCAAGGGAGAAAAACACTAGCACTAGTCTTAATCTTGGCTACTATACATTAGGCAATCTTGTCAAGTTCATGTTTCTAGCCACTGTACCCGAACTTCTCTAAAAAATTTGTATTAATCTAGTCATTTACGCCTTCTATTTTCTTCACTCCATTATCAAGTAGAAAATTATATCAAACCAAAGAATTTGGTTTTACATCAATAGCCCACCTATGGACCAAGTTATGGATTTTTTAAGTTGGTTACAAAATTCTAACCAAATTAACAGTAAATAAGCCAAAATTTCAATGTCATACTTTAGCTACAGGGCTTCAAAAGTAATAATTCCATATCCCTATTAAACCTCAAGATCTACTCTAGCTTTGGTCAAAATTTCATACCAAGATTTACTCTCCACAGGAAGATATAGAACTTTGAGTGCAGGGTCAAAATTTTGTCACTTTATGACCATTATGCCCATACAAAATTTCATAAGTGTGCAAACACTTCATTTACAAGGGGTCAGCCATCCAAGGCTATCCCATACATGTACAATCCCCATAGGAATTACATTCTCTTGCATATAGCAACATTATGTGGTCAAAATAGAATTTACAAACAAGCAGCCCATCATTCACACTTAGATAGCTTGTGCACCACCTTCACATACATAGCAAAACCATCCTTAAATGTTCAAATACTTGTTCCAAATTTACATCCATTATATGTACATGCATCCATGCACTAGATCATGCCCTTAACTTAACTAAAAATTTTCACCCAGGTCACAGGAGATGCTTGAGACACAATGCACTCCAAAACAAGATACTGGATAGCTGCTGTGTAACACAATAAGCACCATCACTAAAAATACTAAATGTGCTCCTAAAATCACCAAACCTTCTAGATCATAGCTAGACACATGGAATTTCATTTACCTAAAATTTCAGATCAAAAATCAAATGAAAATGGGTAGTTTGAATATGATATTTCTTCTGGACCTGAAATGGGCAGATTTGAATGGGCTAAGTTTCATGGAGAAACTTAGTAAGGAGAACACTTTAACACTAAGGTAATGTAACCTTTAGCAATCACCTAATCAAAATACACTAAAACACAAGAAAAAACAAAGCAAATATCCAATATAGAGCATCCAAATGTGGCAATCATACACAAACAACAAACACATGTATGCGGTAGCAACAATATGCATTGGTTAGTCGATAATGTTAGTGTTGTGCCCAAAAGCCAATCATGAGATGATTGTATTTTTGCACATTGAGTCATGATATTTTATTAAGGCATTAATCCAGCAATTATGTTTGTTGTTTTGTTTCTGCGTAACGTAATAAACATAATTGTAACCCTAAAATAATGATATTCTTAAACGTCCCTGGTCTAGTATTATTGTGGAGCGGGTTGCAATACTACATAATTACTAGCATATGTGGAGACTAATATGAGATATGTAGTCTACATATGGGTACAAGTTGGAGAACTTGTGTACTGGATCGAGCCACCATGAGAACACTACATGGATCGTTATATGAGTGTCATAAGTGATTCTCATAGTGATCATGGTATATGTAGTCCTTCGACCTAAGATCATCAAGGTTCCCTACATGTGAGTCACATACTTTGATACTTTCCTTTGTTGCTTGTAACTGAGTGGACTTGAAGGAGGTCATTGGGTATGTCACATATCATGCGGAGGGATTTGTATGATCAAGATGGGATTTGTCCCTCCTATGTAACGGGAGTGATATCTTCGGGCCCTTTGCTAGAGTGAGACTTAGAAAATGCATGGCCATGCTAGGATGAGTTGATATACGATATCAATATCATCAGTTCAAGTTAGTCTACTCCGTAATCAAGAAACCAAAGATTGGGCTATACGAGACTGACACATTCCATGTCTCGTGCTTAGTCTTGATATCTTGGACAAAGGGACAATGGCATATATCGGGGATGATCATAAAGGTTTAGTCGAATCATCGACAATCTTGTCACTTGGGTAGCAATGATGTGTTGCTAGACACCGCTCATTGCTTATGATCGTAAATGTGATTTATGATCATTGCCAACATGATAAGAGCCTATTGGGTCGCACACATAAAGCTATTTGGATCATTAGAGTGCATGGGCTAATTATTTGGATTATGGTTTCACTTTAATTTCATATTAATAATGGGCCCAAGAGTTGAGCCATTATTAAGCCTGAAATTAAATCCTAATTGGATTAGGGCTTTGAAACCCATTAGGCCTGGAAGTTGAGTCTCACTATAAATACAACTTCTAGTGAGAAATTCGCAGGTCTCCTTGCCCTAGCCTCCCAAAAGGACAGCCGCACTCTTCTCTTGCAATTCCTTGGAGGACGTAAGATAGCACTGCGAGCGCAAGAAAAACGCATCTGCCGGGATGTGGTGGAAGTGTGGTGATCCCGAGAGGCTCGTATGGATACCATAGAGAGCCTGAACACATCAACTGTTCAGGTTTTGTGATTCGACTCTACAGTTGAGTGAGAGATCTCAACTGAAAATTAGCTATGAAAATTTTGAACACCCGGTTTACCCCGTTTCACTTGGATCCTAGAGGGTTTCGGTTAAATTCCGCTGCGCTGTTTGGCTCGTGAAACTCAACAGATAAAGCATGTAATAAACATAAACAAATCACTATGGCAGCCCTCCTCAACCATAGATTTGGCCTTATGACAGTTTTAACACTAGTTTTAACCCTGAAATTCGCTACCATCACTATGCACTTCACACTAGGTCATAAAACCTTCACTAAATGCACTCCCCTCACTAAGCTTGGTTCATCAAACACTTAGCTCTCTTCCAAACTTAGCCCTAGCTCCATGGATACTTGAATATCATAGTAAGCAATCCATGAGAGCAAGAGAACTCCTTACCTTTTGTTGGAAATCCAACGAACCTTAGGTAAACCCAAAAACTAGGGTTTATGGTCTTACTTGATGCTTTGGTTCTCTTCTCTTTCCTTCTCTTGATTGTTTGTAGTAAGGTGGCTATGCTGGATGGTGGAGGACTTTAAGAAAGATCCCTAGTAGGTGGCGGTCAAATTTTTGGATGAAATGGGGGGGAGGGGGAATAATTTCTTTCTAGCTTTATTTCTTTCTTGGTCTTTAGTAATGGCATGTTTACAAATTTTACAAACTTTAGGCCACACTTGGATAACATTTTTACCAGCCATTTGGGATGGGAAAGTGATGGTTTTGACCTCTTTTAACCATGGTAAGGGGTCATTTTCATCTTTAGAAAGTTTTGGGATACTTAAGCCCTTAAGTGTCCTTAAAGCATTAAATGGCTAACTTTGCCTCCTTGAGCACTTTGGTCCCGGACAATATCCTTAATTCCATCCATGTCCTCTCTTCATAATTCCATCCATGTCCTTTCCTCATAATTCCTTCCATGTCCTTTCTTCATAATTCCATCCATGTCCTTTCCATAGTGATCTTTGGAAATTTGTGCAATTGAGTGCCCATGTTACTGCCCTTCTAGTGGAATGCTCTTCATAAATCCATAGTTTATATGCCTTGATTAAAGGTGAATTAGCAAGATCAAGTAAGTTATCTAAAGGATAAATGGTTCCTAGTTTAATACGGTAGCTAAGTGTGACTAGGGGCAAAATGGTCATTTGGTACCCCAAGGTGATAAGTTTGGGATTTAAGCTCATAAGTTGATTTTTTTGACCTAAGTGACAAGAAACCAAAGAGTTGGATGAAATTGCCAAGTCTTAAGGCACTATTTGAGCATGGGGTCTTTTTGGCAAAACTATAGAAGTTGAAGGGCTTAAGTGATAAGTTGGCTATTTAAACCATTTTGAAGGTTTTCGCAGTCACTATTCATCATCCCTGACCTCTAAAATTCACAGCTCTCCTTCTCCTCTTCAATTCCACGGTGAAACTTTGATTTCTTCATCAACTCTTGGTGGTTTTTGGTGCCCCATGAGGTTTATATGCATGAAAGGACTTCCTTTTGCATGGATTTTGTGTGGTGAGCTTGGGATGATGTTTTGAGGTTTATAGAGCTTAGGTACGTTTTGCCTAAATGGTTTACTTGAGTTGTTCTTGGTTTCTTAAGCTTCCACGAGCTTGGTTCTAGTTAGAATGAGCTTGAATTAATGCCTTATAAGTTGAAGTTGCTTGGAACCATAAGAAACATTTGTGGAGCTTTGTGTTTAAAGCTCAAAGCTTTTGGTGCTTGATTCTTCCTAGTTCTTACATAATTGAGGTAAGGGATTTATGATTCAAGCATAATTGATGCCATTCCTAGCTTGGTTGCTTGTTAAATTCAAGTACTTTGATGGATGGCATTAGTTGGTGGATGGTAATGAACATGTTGGACTAGGGAGCTTTTGAAGATTTATGTGGTGTTTATGGACACCATAGGATTGGTTTGAATGGTGCATTGTGATCTTGGTAATGTGTAATACATGTATTTGAAGTTTGAAGGCTATCCACGCATGTTTGATATGTTTGGAAAGTATTCAAAGTTCATAGCAGCAAAATGGTTTTCTGGGCATTTCACAGGTTTGGCGATGCATCATCAATCAATTTGAGTTCCCATGACGCATCACCAACACCTTAGAATTTGGCAGAACGTCGACAACTATGGCGACACATCGCCACCACAACATTGACACCTTATTTTGTTTTCTTCATAACTTTTTGCTCGCGTGTCTGATTAAGGTGATTTTAGATTCCACGTGAAGCTAAAAAGGAGTACTATCAACAATATGCTTTCAAAAAACTTAAAATGGTCTATTTTTAAAGCTATTTTAACTCAAAATGAAGGTAAGTTTTAAAGCAAAATATGATTACAATGAGCACCATTAGTTGGGTGCAAGGTTTAGTGACATCAGAAGCCTAGTTGAGACTTTGGATTTGAGGCTTCAATGTGGAAAACTTAGTGCACCTAGTTGGGGCTCCAAAGAGAGTCCAACCATGATCATTGCGATTCCACTAGTGTGAACCAAGTAATGGTGGATAGGGGAGCACCATGGATGAAGGCTTAGTGCACCTGTTGCCTAGCCAAGCTGTGAATTGAAGTACAATTGGAAGCCTAGTACATCCTTGGTAGGTTAATTGGGTGGAGGCGGAGTACATAAGTGACGTAGTCAAGTTTAAGGACTTGAGGCACTATGTGGAAGCCTAGTACACCTAATGGATTTCTTACAGCACAAGCAAGGAGCATCCACCATGTTCACCTACATAACAACTAAGGGAAGGTTACATTATTGTGTTAGGTAGTAAGCTAAGGCTTACCAAGAATGTGTTAGTAGCCAGAATTTGCTAGGCACGGAGTGACGCCCTATGAGGAGGACTAGGATATGGAAAGGTCTCAAAGGACCTAGTTGTATATACAAAGATCAGACCCTTAGGTTGTATGAGCTGACAACACAGGATACATACGTTCTCATATGTTGAGTCCTCAAGATTTTTCTTGCAGGTTGAAGACCCCTTATTGAGAATCTTCGATTCTCACACCCTTACTTTTTGTTGTGTAGATTTAGGTGTCGTTGAGCCAGCAACCATTAAGGGTTGTTGAGCTAGGCTTGTAAGAAAGTATTTAGTTTATTTGGATCTTTATGATTCTAGTTTATGGGTTGCTTGTTGGTTAAGTTATGGTACTAACTATAGTTGTCTTTTTGGCGAACAAAGGCTAGTGAAGCACAAGGGAGAACTTATGAAACTTGCCACTAGGAGTTTGCTCTAAGGTGGAAGCTTGGTTTTGGATCTCAGTACAGTCATTCAGTCTATAGTTTTGATACACTAGTTTGCCTCTAATTGTCATGTTGAGTATTTTACCCTGGAGTCGCTCTTGGGTGCGAGCATAGTCTACTCTTATTTGGATGCTTGCACACAATTGATTATCTGTAGTTAATTCTACCTAAATGCTTTGAATGCCTTGACAGTTTCAATTTTTTTTTATTAAAATCTGCCATGGCAATGTTTCAAGTACCATTTCTGATATGATCAAAGAAGGCACAACCAAGGATGGCAAGGATCCATTGAAGGTTTCTAGTGGGCCAATGACAAGGAAGAAGGCTAAGGAGCTCACTAGTGCACTTCAAGCTTGGATGTTGACAGATTGGCGATGTTTTGGTAAAAAAATCATATCTTGAGCTACATAGATCAGAATTGGGTAATTCTTGTTTCATTAAAAATCTAAAATCTGTAGCTACAAATCATATGCAGACCATCAAACCCATTTTGCACGTTAAGGATGTCCAATTTAGCTTCAAAGTCACGATTTGTGAGTTATCGCTGGTTTAGAAGCAGTTGCAGTATTTTGGGTATATCTTTAGCTTTAGATGTCTGTTTTGTGTGGTTCAGGTGTCATTTCAAAGATAAGGAAGAGATATACAACTTTCATGGTTTGAATTTTGAGAAATCATGGCTGCATCAAGTTCGAATTTCAGCTTGAATTTGAAGACATAAGCAGGAACAACCTGAGAAGACTATCTTGGGGTTTTTATGGCCAATCTTGTTTTGTAACGTATTTTATTTTTTTCCTATTTATTTACATTATTTAGGATGTTATTTAGGCCATGGAAGTGATTCAGGTCACTTAGGATAAATGGAATTCGCTGCACACCTTAAACATGTGTTAAAAGGGTGTAGGAATCCTAGTTTGACTAGGTTTTCTTGAGTCCTTTGTAACTAGGTTTCCTAGGTGACTTGGGCTGTGAATTTTGCTGAGTCTTTTACCCTAGTTTAGGTCTATATAAAGGCATATATTCTGGATGTAAACACACAGATTAATGCTAAAATAATATTGCTCTTTGGAGAGGTTTTCTCTTTGGTTCTTGGTGGACTGCCTTGGTGCACAAGTGTGCTTGTGTTCTTGGAGTTCTATACTTCTCATTCCTAATCACAGGTTGATTAGGGGTGGGGGTTTTAAACCTAGTCTCTTTGATGTCTTGTGGAGCTTGAAAAACATCTTGGGCGCGTTTCATGGTCTTTATACCATCGGGGTTCGCAGCAATTTCTTTATTTTATTGATTAAGGCAAAGCATAAACTCATGCATGACTGCATAGTAGGATTAAATAACTAGAAGCATAAAGGTTTTAATTAGTGCGCATGTAATCAATTAGCCAATTGCAATTAACGTGTGACAAGTTCCCACAGGCTTCTTGGGCAGGCCCACAAGGGGTCGTGTCAGCTCTCTCAAGGACCAAACTATCATTGTTTGTGACACTTGGGGGAGTGTATATTGAATAATTTACACTTCACAATTCATACACTATGGTGAAAATTAATGCATATAAGTTTAGGTCCTTATGCTGTCATTTTCCCATTTTGTGAAGGTGGAAACACTTTGCCTACTATGCACTCTATACTGCAGTCATAGTCCTTCATGTACTCCAACCATTTCCTTTGCCTCATGTTTAACTCTTTCTGAGTGAACAAGTACTTTAGGCTTTTTTGGCTAGTGTAGATCACAAAGGAACTACCCATCAAGTATTGCCTCTATTGCTTGAAAGCAAAAATTACTACTGCCAACTCTAGGTCATGTGTTGGATAATTTTGCTCATGGGTTCTTAGCTACCTTGAGCCATAATGATGCGAACCCCGATGGTATAAAGACCATGAAACTCGCCCAAGATGTTTTTCAAGTTCCACAAGACATCAAAGAGACTGGATTTGAAGACCCCCACCCCTAATCAACCTGTGACTAGAAACGAGAAGTATAGAACTCCAAGAACACAAGCATACTTGTGCACCAAGGCAGTCCGGCAAGAACCAAAGAGAAAACCTCTCCAAAGAGCAATATTATTTCGGCAATAATCTGTGTCTTTACATCCAGAATATGTGCCTTTATATAGGCCTAAACTAGGGTTAAAAGCTGGGCAAAATTCGCAGCCTAAATCCCTTAGGAATCCTAGATACAAAGACATAGGAAATCCTAGTCAAATTAGGACTCTAATTCCTAGTTTGAACAAGTTTAATGAATGCAGCGTATTCCACTTGCCCAAAACGATTTAAAACTATTCCATAGCCTAAATAACTTCCTAAATAATGTATCTAAATAGGATTTGAACGAAAATAAAATATAAATACAAGATTAAACCCGAAAACTCCCAAATAGCCTTTTTGGGTGCATTTTGGGCACTTTAAGGTTCTCTCTTGTATATTCAGCTCCAAGCTTGAATCTTTGAGTTCCAATGGCATGAATCTTCATCTTAGATGTGGTAATGAAGGTCTGGAAAGTTAGAGCTCAAAAATCCAGCTTGTGGACACAAAATGCATCAAGAACACTTAAGGTGGCTCAAATGGTGCACTTTGAGTGGTGTCCTTGGTGTCCTTGTTTTGTGACTTATCTAAGCACTCCAGAACTGAGTACCAAGCATATCCATCATGTCCATATGGTGTCTTGAAAGTTCCAGCAGCTCCTTGTGAAGTTTCATGTCCATTCTCCATGAAGAAACTTGAAACAAAGCCTTGTAGTGCACTTGAGAGCTCCTTAGCTTTCTTCCTTGTCATAGGCCCACTAGAAACCTTCAATGGGTCCTTGCCTTCTCCATGTGTGCCTTCCTTGATCATATCACATAAGCAATGACATTTACGTCTTGCAGAAGTACACAACCTAACCCAAATCTAGATGCATATGTATAAATGATGTAGGGCTTGCTCGGATCAGGAAAAATCAATACTGGAGTTTCAATCAACCTCTTCTTGAGCTCCTGGAAACTCTTTTCACATTTCTCAGTCCACTCAAACCTTTGACCCTTCTTGGTCAGATGAGTAAGAACAGGCAATCATGGAAAAGCCTGATACAAATCTTCTATAGCATCTCGCTAACCCTAGGAAACTCCTGACTTTCATTACAGTCTTTGGGCTTTCCTATTCTTCCACTTCCTTGACCATTTTAGGGTGTTCTTTAAGGCCTTGTGCATCTATAATGTGTCCTAGGAAAGATGCTTCCCTTATCCATAATTGGCACTTGGATAACTGGCATAAAGCTGATGATCTAACACAGTCTTTCAGACAATCTTTAAGTGATGTTCATGTTCATTTTCATCCTTGGAATACACTAGGATGTCATCAATGAACAGAACGACAAAATTATCTAGATGTGATCTGAACACCCTATTCATCAGGTCCATGAAAGCAGCTGGGGCATTAGTCAAATCAAATCACATTACTGTGTACTCATACTGCCCATATCTGGTCTTGAATGCTGTCTTAGGAATATCCTCTTCCTATATTCTTAACTAGAAGCATCCAGATCTCAAATCTATCTTGGAGAAGATCTTAGCTCCTTTGAGTTGTTCAAATAGAGCCTCAATCCTAGGGAGTGGACACTTGTTCTTTATAGTCCCTACATTAAGCTTCCTATAGTCAATACATAGTCTCAATGATCTATCCTTCTTCTTCACAAACAGCATTGGAGCTCCCCACGGTGAAACACTTGGCCTTATGAACCTTTTTTTAATAAGTTCATCAAGTTATTTCTTAAGCTCATTCATCTTTATCATAGGCATTCTGTGAGGAAGAATGAATGTTGGACTAGTTCCTGGTTATATGTTGATCTCAAACTCAATCTCCCTTCGTGGAGGAATACCTAGCAGGTCTATAGGAAAGACTTGTGGAAAGTCTCCCACTACAGGTATTCTGTCCACCTCCTTATCACAGTGCAATTCATTCAATGCATAATAGTAATCATGCTTAGAAATCACAGGTATCTCATCTAGTACCTCTAGTTCCAAGCCATGCATTTCATACACTAATTCCTTAGAATTCATTAATGCATGCACTTCATCATCAGGCAATGTGACTTCCCTTTTAGCACAATAAATTCTTATGTTTTGCATAGTAACCATTTCATACCCAGTACTATATCATACTTAGGAATGTCCAACACTAGTAGATTAGTCATAACCTTAGTCTTTCCTACAACTAGTTCATTAGGGAAAAGACATTGACTACTGCTATTTTCACTAAGGATAGACTAGGCATGATTTCAATAGGCAAATCCATGGCATCAACTACTTTCCTAGACATTATAGACATAGATGCACCAGTATCAAATAGAACACTAACAGGCATACCCTTTTGGTAAATGTTACCGTTTAGTGTTGCTCCCTGCTGTGGTGTCTCTAGTTTCTCAACTTTGAACACCCTGCCAGCTCTCTGCACAGGAGGCCATGGCACTAGAGGAACTGGTCTTCATTGTCCCTCCCCAGCTGTACCATTTCTTAGTCCTACTCCAGTAGGACTTGCTAGACCTTGGTCTTCTGGATTTCTTCCTTGAGCATGTGGGTAGTCATTGATCCAATGATCCATGGCATCACATCTCAGAGATGCCTAGGTGTCAAAGTAGTAGGGTTTATTTCCATGAAACCTCTTACACTTGGGGCACCTTAGGCTAGGGGATTTCTCCTCAACCTTGCCTTCACCACCCGGATGGGAACTCCTGGCAATTTCCTTGTCATGTGGTGGTTTCTTCTACTTGCCTCTTGTGTGACTACTTTCCCCAGGCCCACTGGGAAAGTATCTACTCTCATACTCTTCTTGCTCTACCAAGAGAGCCTTCTGCACTGCCTCATAATATGTCACAGATCTAAATGGCCTTACAGCCTTTTTGATATCTAATTTTAGGCCTTTGACAAATCTTTTGGCTTTCAACTCCTCTAATCCATGATACTGGGGAGCACACCTCACCAATTGATTGAATTTGTGCTCATACTCTAGGACACTTAGGTTTTCTTGCCTTAGAACATCAAATTTAGCTTCCTTCACGTCCTTGATTGCATCACTGATATACTGCTCCTAGAAAAGCTGAGTAAACTCTGGCCATGTTATCTCTATGTCTCTTCTTCACCTTCTGCCCCTCTGGATAGCATACCTATCTCTAGTGCTTTTCCAACACATCTCTGCACTGCCTATAAAATTGTAGGTAGACAGTGATACTTTCTTGGTGTAGCTGAGTGGCATCCTGTCAGACATCTTTTATATGAAAATCAACCACTCCTCAGCCCTCTTTGGCCCAGCTCTTCCATCAAACTATAGAGGCCTTAGTCCCTGGAACCTCTCCAATAGTCTGATTTCATCTAGGCCTTCTAGATCCTCAGCTCTCTGTCTCTTTGATCTATGAGACTTCTCAGCATGATGATGCTCACTATGGCTTCTCCTTCCTTTACTCTCATGGCCTTCCTCAATCTCATTCCTAGTGGAGGAACGGTCATAGACTGAGGGATTGGTCCTGGACACCTTACCAATCTCAGATCTTGCTTTTCTTCCTCATGGATTTCTCTTATCCCCATCTTCCACCTCATCAGCTTCATCAATTCTATTTTCCAATCTGCCAAAAGGAACATACTTAGATGTGTTCGTAGCCTTCTTTTTCAACTATTGTTGTACACGCTAAACTGGTTCTGCTGGTGTTACTTAGACTTCTTATGGTTGTGCTTGTATGGGCCTTACTAAGTTTTCATTGATTAGAGCTAGGTTCCTCTAAAGCACTAACCAGATTTGTGGCACTTCAGGGTTTGGTGCCCCCTATTGGCCCTAATTCCCCCTTTCCTACCTGTCCTATTGTTGCCTATGCTTAGTAGGAGGCCTTAGGGGTGGTTCCCCTTTCCTTGTAGCAAACATGTTTACTTCCTGTTCATGATTCATCATAGAGTACATATAAAGATCATAAGTATTTTAATGGTACTTGACACTAACAGCTGACCAAATTGATTTCATGTATGCAACTAGCATGCATAATGCAACTATATGCTATGTACATGTGCAAACCTAGCTCTGATCCCAACATCTATTACCCATTTTAGCGTAGTCTAGTTATGGGGCCAAAGTTGTGCATTTAAACCCCCAGGATTGTTATCTCCCATAGGCCATTTGAACAATAACCTTACTATGTAAATACATGCATATTTGTCCAACCGTCACATACATATTCACAATTTATGCACACTATGGCAGTAAGGAATGAAAACACTAGCATGAGGCTTAATCTTGGCTACCCCATATTATGCAATCTTTCTAGATTCATGTGTCCATCCAATGCACCCAAATCTTCCTCCAAAAAATTGTATTAATCTAGTTGCGTACCCCCTATTTTTTTGATTCCATTATCAATTAGAGTCCTTAAATAAACCAAGGAGATTGGTTTTACATCAACAGCCCAACTATGGACCAAGTTATGGATTTTTAAAGCTGGTTACAAAATTCTGACCAAATGAATAGTAACTTAGAAAACTTAGCAACTTTGCAACATCATATCATTGGCTACAGGGCTCCAAATGCATAATTTTGAAGCACATTTAATCCTCTAGATGTGATCTAGGTGTGGTCAAAATTTAAACCTAGGATTCAGTCTACATAGGCAGATATAGAACTTTGAGTGCATGGTCAAAATTCTGTCCACTTTTGGACCACTATGCCCATACAAAATTTCATAAGTGTGCAAACACTTCATTCACAAAGGGTAAGCCCTCCAAGGCTATCCCGTACATGTCTAATACACGTTGGAATTATATGCTCTTGAATCTAGTGCCTTTATGTGGCCAAAACAGAACTTACAAACAAACAGCCTATCATTCATACTAAGACATCTTGTGCACCGCATGCATAGCAAAACACAGATATTTGTTCACATACTTGTCCAAAATTTACATTCCTTACATGTTCATGTATCCATTCATGACATAATATTCTTAACTCAGCTAACACATGCACCCTAGTTATAGGAGAGCTTTTGACACAAAGCACTCTAGAAATAGGATGTTGGATAGCTATTGCATAACATAGTAAACACCACCGCTAAAAATACCAAATGTGCTCCTAAAATCACCAAAATATCAATATCACAAGTTGATACACGGAAGTTTAAGTATAAAAAATTTTAGATCAAAACTGAAACGAAAAAGGTCCATTTGAATGAGATCTATCCGCAACACCTGATATGGACAAATTTGAGGGGAGGTAAGTTTCACTTGGAAACTTAGTAGGGAGCACACTCAGGTACTTAAGGTCATATTAGCCTTGATATTGCCTACATTCAAAGACACTATAATAGAAGAAACACAATGCAAATATCAAACAAAAGGCAACCAAACGCAGCAACCAAACACAAACATCAAACATATGTATGCGGTAGCAATAAGCATTATTGGTTAGTCCATAAAACATGCAATAAACATATGTAATTCATCATGGCAGCCCTCCTCAAGCTTAAGCTTGGTCTTAGGAGACTTTTAACACTAGTTAGTACTAACTTTGGGCTCTAGAAACCCGCAGCCATCACTATGCACATAACTCTAAGGCCAAAATCTTCACTAAGTGCACCTCCCTCACTAAGCTTGGTTCATCAAGCACTTTGCTCTTTTCCAAACTTGGCCTTTACTCCATGGATGTTTGAATAATACAATGAATTATTTATGAGAGAAAGAGAACTCCTTACCTTATGGGTAGGCTGAAATTTGAGCTTGATCCTAGGTGCACCAAAACAATAGCACCAGTAAGCTTCCAGTTGTGCTTCCTTGACTTCAATTGCAAGAAGTTGCAAGCTTGGAGGTATGGTGGCTATGTAGGAAGTGTAGAGGTGAGGGGGCTGTATTTCTTTGCTTCTAGAATAGGCCAAATGTGAGAGATAAGGATAAAGATGGCCTCATATATGGATTTAAGTGCCTAAACACACTTAACTAGCCTTAACCATGCTTTAGGTCATTTTCCTTGCTACAAGACCATGGTTTTTTAGTCTTAATTTTTTGGGCCACATTTGACTTCCTCACCACGCCTTAGCTGTCCTTCCCTTGAGTGAGATAACCCCAAAATGTCTCCATTTGACTTAAGTCAAACATGGACATCCAAAGGCCTACACTAGGACACTTAGGTCCTTGAAGCCTTTTGTGTTTTCTTTGTCTAAACTTGTCTTCCAAAAGCAATTTGGTCCCCCAATAGTATTTTCATACCATCCATATTCTTGTTACAACTCTTCTTAGCTCTCTTTTGAGAGTTCGGCAATTGAGTACTCAAATTTCTGAAACCTTACAAAAAAGTCCATATGTTGGTTGACAAGTGTGCAATCCTTAAGGATTTTCTTGGGCGCCAAGTTAGCAACTTGGAACACTTTTAACTAGATGTTGATCATACCTTTTAACCTTCACACTTCAATCAGTAAGGTGAGACTTACACAAAATAATGGTTTTTGGCAATTAAGCCACACTTTGTAATTCTCCCATTTTTGTGAGGTGGAAACTCTAAGACTCTACTTGATAATGGAAACAAGAAAACACAGAGGTATATAGATAGATTAATATAGTATTGAGAGAAAGTTTTAGGTGCGGTGCCTGGAAACTTGAACCTAGTAAGAATACCTAATGTGTGGTAGCCAAGATTAAGACTTGTGCTAGTGTTTTCCTTCCTTGCTATCATGGTGTGCATAAAATGTGAATATGTGTGTAATGGTTGGACCAATATGCATCTATTTACATAATGTCCGAGAGGGCTAGTTGTGTATATATACAAAGTGTATTGTTTTAATGGCCTACAGGACTTACCAATCCTAGGGGTTTAAATACACAATTTTGGCACCATAACCGGACTACCCTAGAGTGGGTAACAAATGTTCATATTAGAGCATGGTTTGCACATGTACATAGCATATAATTGCATTATGCATGCTAGCTACATTCATGAACTTAGTTTGGTTAGTTGCTAGTGTAAAGTACCATTAAAATACCTATGATCTTTATATGTGCTCTATGATGAATCATGAACAAAAAGTAAACATGGTTGCCAAAAAGAGAAGGGCATAAGGCTAGGAGTAGACATAAAGATGTCATGCCCAAAGTTTATTTAGTAGTTCCAAGACTAGTATATCAGTGAAGAAATCAAGAACATTAAGCAAGCTAAATTTAATGCTCTAAGGCAAGACAACCTAAGTGTCCTAGAGTATGAGCACATGCTCAATTAGTTGGTGAGGTATGCTCCCTAATATCATGGACTGGAGGAGTTGAAAGTAAAAAGATTTATTAGAGGCCTAAGATCATATATCAGAAAAGCTGTGAGGCCATTTGGAATAATGACATATTATGAGTTGGTGTAGAATGCTTTATTGGTAGAGGAAGAGGACTATGGGAATAGATACTTTCCCTATTATGGATCTCCTAGCTGAAGGCTCATTTGAAGAAGGTAAAGTGCTTCTAATCAAGTTTGAATTCTTACTTCAAGTTCACATAGCAAGAATGAGTAAGTTTATCAAAGTTCACTAAGTTCCGAGGAGATTAAGGTACAAAATAAGGTTCGGGGGCATAATTGTAATTTTTGCATCTCGAATAGTTGGGCTATGTCCTGAGTGTTGAAAATGAGTTTTTATAACTTAAAATTTAACTTTAACACAAACTTAGTTGAAATAAACAAGATTTGACCAAGTTTGAGTAAGGTTACCTAAAGCAGGCAACTTGTTTGTAACTTTTTAAATTCTTGGATGGCTTCATGGTTAGGTGGCATATAAAATTAGTGAATGAGGGGAGGGCTGCCATTTTCACCTTCAGCTCGAGCTCACCCTTCTCTCTACCAATTTTATATGATTTTAAGCCCAAAACTAAGAGTTTTTTATAGAAATTGAAGCCACCAAGGATATACAATATGTAGAAGGCTTGTTTCAAGCATGATTTCACATTTTTTAAGCTTAGAGCTCTATTTTCCACCATCCCGTATTTTTTATATGAGCTAATACTTGAATTCTTGGTGAGTTCTCGTTTAATAGATGTTTGGAAACATGGGTTTTAGTTAGAAGGTAGAATTATGTAAGTTGTTTTTTTAGTTGCTTGGAAGTAGGTGGGGCTTTGTAAAACTTGAGTTCTTGAGGAAGAGTTGCTTATTTCATACTTGTGAAGTGACGTTAAGGTAAGGGAGTTGTGTTTTCAAGTTCAATTGATGCTATTGGAATGAGTTTTCCTGATGAATTCAAGTAGTTCTAGCAATAGCATTAGTTAGTGGGCAAGGTTAAATTATGGTGGACTATGAGGTTTTTGATGATTGGAATGATGTCATAATGCACCATAGGTTGGCTTGTGATAGTTGGGTGTGATCTATGCAACATGTTTTACATGTATGTGAACTTTGGGGGCTATCCATGCATGTTTGATATGTTTGGAAAGTATCCAAAGTTCAAAGCAGTGAAATGACAAATTTTCTGTGTTGTCGCAGGTATTGGTGAGGCATCGCGAATTATCACTACAGAGGTTGAGTGAAGACCGAAGGGGGTTCTTATGGTGCCTTAGGGTTTGAGCATTGTGAGGGTACTCCAAGTCTTCCAAAATTCCTTTGAAACCTAGGAGTTTCTTTGGGTTTTATAGTTCCTTTTGCCAGAAGCAAATGAACTAGTTTTAAAAGATCACAACTAAGTATTACTAGCTTGGGTGAAAGGTTTAGAACCCTTGGTGACCTAGCCATGCTGTTAGCCATGAGGTTGTAAGGTGAAACCTTAGTACTCCTAGTTTACAAGGTCTTTATGGCCTAGTTTACAATAGTCCTACCATAGTGCCACTGCACATCATAAAAGGGAGAGGTTCAGCTGGTGACTTATCACTACTTAGGCTGGCAAGCCAAGCATGCTAGAGGACAATGCTATGGCTTGTAGTTCAATGACCAGGATAAGGAGATGCCCCAAGGGACCTAGGTATATGCATATATTAGACCCTCAGGCTGTATAAGCTCACAGTAGGTTACATATGTTCTCATATGTGGAGTCCTTAGTAACTTTTCTTGGAGGTAAAGTGAAGACCCTTATTTAGAATTTTTGAAGTTATGTTGTGCAGATTTTGAAGTTGTTGGGCAAGGTAACCACTCAGGGTTATCGCGGTAGTTTGCTTTTATTGCAGGTATTTCACTTGAGAATCTTTATGATTCTAGTATACTTGGGTTCCTTGTTAGTTAAGTCACAGTGCTAACTATAGTCTTCCTTTGGTTAGAGAGCGTAGCAGCACATGGACAAGTACTTTTGTGACTCGCCACTAGGACTTGCATCCAAGCTAGGAGTTAGTTCAAAAAGACCTCATTTGAGGCTTGTATGCATATTACTCCTAGTTGCCTCCATTATCTATGTTTTGAGGAGTCCAAGACTTTAGGGTTGCTCTTGGGTGAGGGCATTAGTCTAGTTTTTGTATGAATGCTCCCATATAGTTGTTTTGTGTAGTAAACTTACATAAATGTTGATTTTGTAAGCTTTGACTATTTGACCTTATTTTCTTTGGAAATGTCTTGGCCAAGTCAATGTTTTATGGATTTTGTTAATCCAAGTCAAAGCATAAAGAGCATGCATCTTGCATATTCTAGGTTAATCAACTAGTATCATGGAGTTTTAATCTGTGCATATATACAGCTAGCCAATTGTAACCACCATGAGACCAGCTCTCACAGTCTTCTTGGGCAAGGGCCAAGGACGGTGGTGTCAGTTTTTAGTATCAGAGCTTAGAACTCAGTTCATAGATATTGGAGGTTGAGGCTGAGATCTAGTTTTGGGAAGTCCGTGTGATAGAATAGTTAGTACTGAGTAACATTTGGGGAAAGTCATTTGGGTTTGGTTGCAGGTTGCTATGGTTGACACTAGGTCAGGAGCTTCGAGAGGAGCTAGAGAATCTAGTGAAGGTTCTATTGACCCAATTGTGGCAAGGCTGGATGAGATATCCAGGGTGCTTCAGGGGTTAACCCAGACCATGACCCAAGTGGCATAGAGTATGACTACCATCATGACTGAGTTGTTTCAAGATCATGACGATAGAGAAGTTGTCCAAGAGTAGAGTGATCCATGCTATGATCGAGAGAGGCATGTTGAGCAGCAACAAGTGCCTAGGGCTCATGAACGGAGAAATCGTGTTCATGAGAAGGAGGAGGAGCCAAAGGTTGTGGAGGCTCCAAGGAGGAGAGACACCCTACATCAGATGAGGTTGTTGGAAAATTTTAAGACTATTGACCCATAGTGTTTTGATGGGAAAGGTGATCCTAATCGAGTAGAAGATTGGTTATTCAGGATGAATCAACTTTTCAATTGTGGAGGTTATGAGTCTGAGCAAAGGATTGCCTTAATACTTTTCCTTTTTAGAGGGAGGGCTAGTTTATGTTAGGATGATGTGATGGAGATGCTGAGAGAAAGCAATGGTACTCGACCGGAGCACAAGAAAAAGGTGCTCAAGTGGTCAGACTTCAGGAAGAAGTTCCGACAGGAATATATTAATGAAGCTGCACAAGATCAAAAGTGGATCTAGTTTAAGAATTCAGTGCAAGGAGAAATATCTGTGCGAGAGTATAGCAGTGTTACAATTCACTTATTTGGTATGCTTCCTCTATGGTTGGTAATGATGAGTTGAAGGCTAACAAATTCTTTCAAGGTCTGAAACCCGTGCTTTAGAGATATATGGCGACAGTGGACATCAAGAGTTATTGCCAAGTGGTTCAGAAGGCATTAGCCTTAGAAAGGGAGTTTGAGGATTTCAAGGCATTTAGAAAAAAAGTGGAGGTTGGACCAACCAACCCAGGAAAGAGTGCCGAGAAATGACCGATGGTTGAAAGCCAAGGCCCCTTAAAGAGAATGAAAATGGGTTTATGCCCTAAGTGTAGACGATTCCATAGCACAAGTCCATGTACCTTGGGGACTGATATTTGCAATATCTGTGATCAGAGAGGACATTGGGCAAGTGAATGCCCGCTAGCTCGACCTTTGCCAAGTCTGCGCAGGAACCTACCCTCTACACCCCTTTCCATATGAAAATGACCAGGTGTAGCCACAACAGTAATTGACCCAAGGGTTTTTACCCTAGCGAGTCAGGTGACCAAGGAGCCAACCACTATTCGAGGTAATTTTACTTTTCAGAATGGTAGTGTTAGAGTTCTTTTTGATACGGGAGCTACTCTTTCAGTGATATTGTCTGTCTTGGTAAATAAGTTTAAATTGCAGGGAGAAATCTCAAGTGAGTTAAGACTCATTAGAACTATAGGGAGACCAAGTTTGTAATCCATCTTCAGCCTAAGGTTAAACCTATTTCAATACCACCTTACAGAATCTCAGCTCCTGATATGGATGACTTAAAGAAGTAGTTGGAGGAACTGCCAAAGAAAGGCTTTATAAGGCCTAGTGTATCACCATAGGGAGCACTGATGTTGTTTGTGAAGAAGAAGGACAAAACATTGAGATTAGGCATCGACTATACAAGGTTGAATGCAGTAACCGTGAAAAATAAAAATCCAGTTCCTAGAATTGATGACCTGTTCGATAGACTCAGATGAGTAAGGGAATTTTCTAGGATTGACCTACGGTCGAGATACATTCATATCAGAGTTAAGGAAGAAGATATACCAAAAAATACCTTCAGGACATGGTATGGACACTATGAGTATATAGTTATGCCATTCGGTGTGGCAAACACTCCAGCAGTGTTCATCGAAGCTATGAATCGAACTTTCAGACCATTTCTGGATCAGTTTGTTAATGTTTTCCTCGATGACATTTTGATGTACTCATAGACTACCCTAGAACATGTGGAGCACCTTAATACAGTTTTGCAAGTGGTAAAGGATAATCAATACAATGCAAAGTTGTCTAAATGCGAGTTTTGGTCTGAAAGGATTCAATTTTTAAGGCGCATCATCAATGCTCAGGGTTTGTCAGTTCATCCTAAAAAGGTTCAGGTGGTAGTTGAGTGGAAGAGACCAACTACAGTTACAGAAGTGAGGAGTTTCTTAGGCTTGACAGGCTACTACAAGTGATTCATAGAGAAATTATCTATGATAGCCACACCGTTAATGGCCTTGGCCAAGAAAACTCAAAAGTTTGAATGGACACTGAAGTATGAGCAAGCTTACATTGAGTTGAAGAAAAGATTGACTAGTGCACCGATACTGATTCTACCAGATTCAAACAAGAGTTTTACGGTATACACTGATGCATCGACTGTTGGTCTAAGGTGTGTATTGATGCAGGAGAGTCAAGTGATCACCTATGGTTCAAGATAGTTGAGGCCTAATGAGTTGAACTACCCCATTCATGATCTTGAGCTAGCGGTGGTAATCTTTGCACTCAAGCTATGAAGGCATTATTTGATGGGGAGATCGTTTAGGATCATCACCGATCTTAAGAGTTTGAAATACTTGTTCACACAAAAGCATTTAAACGTGAGGCAATGTCGATGGATTGAACACATAAAAATTATGATTGTTTAATTGAGTATTTTGCTGGAAAAGGGAATGTTGTAGTAGATGCGTTGAGTCATAAACACAGGGGAGTGATCCTATCTAAGGATTAGGCTATGAATTCTTCTGATGAAGCTTTAGGGGATTGTTTCTCAGCTTTGCTTGAATTTTGCCAAAACCAAGAAAAATCCCTAGTCTACATTCTAGAAACACAATCAGCTTGGTTAATCAGTGTTAAGGATGCCCAAATGAAATATCCACTATTGAAGAAAATTTCAAGAGAAGTGAAGCTTGGTACTCTGAAGAAGGAATTTCAGTACAAGGATTGGACAGTACACTACGAAGATCGTCTTTATGTACCGAATGTGGAAGGACTTAGGTAAGGAGGCACATTGTAGTACTTTAAATGTTCACCCTGGCATTAGTAAGATGTATCATGACCTAAAAACGCATTTCTGGTGGCCAGGACTCAAAAAGGATGTAGCAGGACATATGGCAAAGTGTTTGACATGCCAAATGGTTAAAGCTGAACATTAGAAACCAGCAGGCACATTTTAGAGTTTGCCTCTTCTAGTGAGGAAGTGGGGATCCATTACTATGGATTTCTGAGTAGGATTGCAAAATACCCAGAGTCAACATGATGCTATAGGGGTAGTGGTTGATTGGTTAATGAAGTCGGCACACTTTATACCTATCAAGATCACTTAGACATTGGAGAGATTGGCTCAGTTGTACCTCAAGGAGATCATGAGACTCCATGGTATACTAGATCAGATTATATATGATAGAGATCCTCAGTTTGTGTCACAGTTTTGGAATGCTTTTCAAGAGGCATTAGGAAGCAAGGTTTGTCTTAGTACCGCTTTCCATCCTTAGACTGATGGGCAGTTTGAGAGAGTAATCCAAACTCTAAAGGATATGTTACGTATGTGTGCTATTGATTTCATAGGTGATTGGGATCAACATTTACCGCTCATTGAATTTGCTTATTGTTACACCCAAAAATTTGTTAATTGATGAAGTCCCGGGTTAAGTGGATTAGTGGCATAAAAAGTTTCCTAATTTGGAAACTTAGCCAATTAAATTGAGGAGACATGGAATTAATTAATGAATGGGCATAAAAAGTATTGGACACTCTTGGAATAAACTTGGCTAAGGCCAAGAGAATTGGTGATGAAAATGGTGGAAATTTAAGTTGAGGGACTTAATTATTCAAAGGAAAAGCTTGTGGGAGGACTCAATTGAACAATTGAAGAAAGGTGGAGAGCCAAAGGAGGGATTAGAGAATTTTGCATGGCATTTTAAGCCATGGCCGGCCATCCCATGATTTTTGCCATTTAAAATGGCCACATAAGTGATGCGAACCCCGATGGTATAAAGACCATGAAACGCGCCCAAGATGTTTTTCAAGCTCCACAAGACATCAAAGAGACTAGGTTTAAAACCCCCACCCCTAATCAACCTATGATTAGAAATGAGAAGTATAGAACTCCAAGAACACAAGCACACTTGTGCACCAAGGCAGTCCACAAAGAACCAAAGAGAAAACCTCTCCAAAGAGCAATATTATTTCAAAAATTTTCTGTATGTTTACATCCAGAATATGTGCCTTTATATAGGCCTAAAATAGGGTTAAAAGCTGGGCAAAATTCGAAGCCTAAATCCCTTAGGAATCCTAGATACAAAGACATAGGAAATCCTAGTCAAATTAGGACTCTAATTCCTAGTTTGAACAAGTTTTATGAATGCAGCATATGCCACTTGTCCAAAACGATTTAAAACTATTCCATAGCCTAAATAACTTCCTAAATAATGTATCTAAATAGGATTTGAACGAAAATAAACTATAAATACAAGATTGGCCATGAAAACCCCAAAATAGTCTTCTCGGGTGGTTCCTGCTTGTGTCTTCAACTTCAAGCTGAAATTCGAACTTCATGCAGCCATGATTTCTCAAAATGTAAAACATGAAATTTGTAGATCTCTTGGTTAGATTTGAAATGACACCTTAACCACACAAAACGGACATCTAAAGCCAAAGATATGTCCAAAATACTGCAACTGCTTCTGAACTAGCGATAACTCGTAAATCGCGACTTTGAAGCTAAATTGGACCTCCTTAACGTGCAAAATGGGTTTGATGGTCTTCATATGATTTGTAGCTCCAGATTTTATCTTTCCAATGAATCAAAAATTACTCAATTATGATCTGTTTAGCTCAAGATATGATTTTTCTACTAGAACATCACCAATCTGTCAACATCCGAGCTTGAAGTGCACTAGTGAGCTCCTTAGCCTTTTTCCTTGTCAATGGTCCACTAGAAACCTTCAGTGGGTCCTTGCCTTCCTTGGTTGTGTCTTCTTTGATCGTATCAGCTCCCCCCTCCTTAGAAGGATTCGTCCTCGAATCAAAACCAATAGCATGGAATGCTTGTGTATGGAGCTTTGATCTTGTGAAAAAACCTGAACCAATATCCAAATGCAATGATACCTCCAGGATCAAAGACAAAGTTTGAAACAATTAGCACAAAAAATCTGAATGTTTGCACAATTTTCATCTTAACTCTAGGCTTCACTTTCATTGCCTTTGCCATCTCAAAAACATTATTATCACAACAAGTAAAAGTGTAGGAATAATTTACCTTAGGGATGCTGTATGCACTCAAAACAAATGGACCTAAACTCACATAAGTGTCAAGGTCATGAAAAGCACAAGTTATGCATGTCAAGACAATACTCTGCATAGGCCATTCAAACAAACAAGAATTGAACACAATGTGGGCTAAACTAATAGCAAAACAAGGATGCACCAATTCCACAAAAATCCTAAGCATTTTAAATGAAACAAGATTGGAGTAGATAGGATTAAGTGAAACCAATTCAGTAGCAAACTTATTTTTGCATGTATATGCACAACAATGCATGAAAATTGTGAATACGTATGAAATGTGACACAAAACAAAGGACTCAACATACCTCCTTAAAAGGCTGAATTTAAAACCAGAATTTTCACTCAAAATAAAAACTTTTAGGTTTGGACATAAAGCAAAAAGATCAATGCTGAAAAGTTTGTGTAATGCACGTGTCAAGATAAAAAAATGCTTGCTGGAAAATAAAGATTGACACACAAAAATGGGCTGAATATAAATGTGAATCAAAGAAGTATGTAATGCATGTGTAACAACCAATTTATGCATGAAAAATTCCAAAGAAGCAGGTTTAACTTGAGGCAAAACAAAACAATGTGACATGGATGCAAAGTAAACAAATTAAAAAAAAAAGACAACAAAACATATTTTCCTCTAGAGAAACTCAAGCAATTCCAAAGATGATTTGACAAAACCAAAGAATTTGAAGCTTGTAAACCATATTTTGTCAAATTTCCATGTTTACTTCCTTCTCTTAATCTAGTTTCATGAAAACCATTTGTCAAAATAACATTGCAAGCAAACACACATTGTTTGAGATTTTCATGCAAAACTACATCAAATCTAGGTGTTAGGAAGAAATACATTACAGTGGTTGGACTTAGTCTCCAAGTATCTTCCTTTGGTGTAGGAACCACAAAATTTCCACCTTTGCACTTAATGGCTTCGGTTGGAGTTGCATTAATTTCATCCCCTTGAAACATAGGATAAGAAACAATGTCAGGCAAATTTTTGCATATGAAATCACTTGGACTTACCTCAAATTGTTCCTTCTCAACCTCTTTTGTTGGTTTGATGCATGGGACATGGCTTAGAATATTAGGAACATCAACTTCTTGGATGGGCAGCAACTCACTTGATTCTTGAAGTTCATATCCACTTAAGTCCTGAAAAAAAGACAACACAACACTAGAAGAAGACTCCATTACGTTAGATGAAAGTATGGCTTCTCTGTTGGTCTTTCTCTCTTCACTCAGCTTCGGTTCATTACACTCTTGTCTTCTCTCAACTTTGCACTCAATTTCTTCTCTCGGGAACTGTCCACTCTTCTTTCCCTCATATTCACTCTTCTCACATAATCTCTCGGTTGTTCTCTTAGCCTTCCCCTCATCACTCTTGCCCTCAACTTTCCCCTCTTTTACTTTTCTCTCAACCTCACTTTGAAGTTTTCCTTGATCCTCCAAAACTTGTTGTGGTGAAAGTGGAACAAGCATGATTGACTTTTCTTGTTGCAGCCGAGACAAGTCTCCTTTTGTGGCCTCCATGTTTGGCTTGGGCACTTCTCTCACATCTTTACTCCATGCTCCTCTCCATGTGGAAATTCCTCCTTGACACATCTTGGATGCCTTTGCTCTCTTGATGCTCCTCTCGGCCTTAATGGCATGATGAAGCAAATCCTCCATGTTGACATATGGCACCATCTCCACTTCGTTGGCAATCTCAAGATTGAGACCATTAATGAATCTAGCAATGGTGGTCTCGTCATCCTCCATGATGTTGGCTCGGGTCAAGGTCCTCTCCAAGTCTTTATGGTAGTCCTCCACACTCCTTTGCCCTTGCACTAGCTTTTGAAGCTTAAGGCGTTGATCTCTAGTGTAGTAGCTAGGCACAAATCTCCTCCTCATTAAGGCTTTAAGGGCTCTCCATGTATGTATGGGCTCCTCCTCATTCCTTCTCCTAGAAGTAACATCCTGATTCCACCATACAAGAGCATAATTAGTAAACTTTATGGTAGCCAATTTAACCTTCTCTTTCTCGGAGTAATGATGGCAATCAAACACCATCTCAATCTTTTGTTCCCACTCCCAATATGCATCGAGATCACTCCTCCCTTGGAAGGATGGAATGGTAAAGTTGATGGAGTTAAGGTTATGATCTTCTCTTGGCTCCCCCCTCCTTGGAAGCCCATGGTCATGCCAATGCCCTTCTTCCTTCTCGGGTTCTTCTCTCCTTAGGCCTCTCCTTGGTTGCAAGATGGGATTTGGTCTCCTTGGAAACCTCAAATCAATGTCCTCAATCCTCCCAACAAGTCTATTGAGAGTTTCTTGAAGCTCTCTCATGGTTGGCTCATCATTGTTCCTCACTTCCATCCTCCTATCCTCTTGGCCCTCCATACTCCTGAAAATAACAAAGATCCTCACAAACACTCACCTCACGTGTTTCACTCAAAAGATGAACACTCAAGCACTCAAATTGTTAGTGAGATATTGCTATTCAAAGAGTTCTCAAAAGTTCTAAGAAAACTATCCTCAAAGCACACAAGAAAACTTGAATTTTTGAAGAACTATTTTGACTCTAAAAGAGGTGGGCTAAACAAGCTTTAAAAGACTCTAAGAAGCTCTTGCAATTGATGATCACAAGAACCACACAGAAAGCTTTTTGGCTTAAAAACAATGGGATAGGTTTTTGGGCACGAAAACTTTCAACACTTTGTAAAAAAAAACCTTCTTTTCAGCAAGCTCTTTCCTTTGTACTTTTCTTTTCCTGTCTTTGTTCTTTTCTTTCCTTTGCTTTGTTCTTTTTCTCTTTTCTCTCTTTTTTTTTTCCTTTTTTTTTTTGCCTCTTTTTGCTTGCTGTTTTGATGCTAACCAAACATTCTCTTGGAAACTCCTTGCTGCCAAAGACAAAAAGTCAGTTTTCAATTTGGCCAAAACAAGAAACTATTGAAAGTTGCACAATTTTGAAACAACTTTTGATATCGAAACTTCCTCAACTTGGATCCTTCTTTTTTTGGTGTTTTCTTGACTCTAGGATGCTGGAAACAATGAAAACAAGAGAGATTAATAGGGCTGGACACGAAACAGAAAGATAAGAATTGAACAAGAACAAACGAATTGAAGCCGAGAACACTAGACAACACGGATTGACTTCTTTTTGTTGTTTTTGTGATTTTCGGATTTGAACAAGGATGGAATAAAAAGGATAGAACTGAAACAAGAAGAAAAAGGATTAAAACAGAGAATTAAAATACGAATTTACTGAACAGAATTGAAAGAAAACCGAAGAGAAACAACAACACAAAGATATGTCCTTCAATGGAACTTGTGGCTCTGATACCAACTGATGCGAACCCCGATGGTATAAAGACCATGAAACGCGCCCAAGATGTTTTTCAAGCTCCACAAGACATCAAAGAGACTAGGTTTAAAACCCCCACCCCTAATCAACCTGTGATTAGAAATGAGAAGTATAGAACTCCAAGAACACAAGCACACTTGTGCACCAAGGCAGTCCACAAAGAACCAAAGAGAAAACCTCTCCAAAGAGCAATATTATTTCGAAATTTTTCTGTATGTTTACATCCATAATATGTGCCTTTATATAGGCCTAAACTAGGGTTAAAATCTGGGCAAAATTCGAAGCCTAAATCCCTTAGGAATCCTAGATACAAAGACATAGGAAATCCTAGTCAAATTAGGACTCTAATTCCTAGTTTGAACAAGTTTTATGAATGCAGCATATGCCACTTGTCCAAAACGATTTAAAACTATTCCATAGCCTAAATAACTTCCTAAATAATGTATCTAAATAGGATTTGAACGAAAATAAACTATAAATACAAGATTGGCCATGAAAACCCCAAAATAGTCTTCTCGGGTGGTTCCTGCTTGTGTCTTCAACTTCAAGCTGAAATTCGAACTTCATACAGCCATGATTTCTCAAAATGTAAAACATAAAATTTGTATATCTCTTGCTTAGCTTTGAAATGAAACCTGAACCACACAAAACGGACATCTAAACCCAAAGATATGCCCAAAATACTGCAACTGCTTTTGAACTAGCGATAACTCGTAAATCGCGACTTTGAAGCTAAATTGAACCTCCTTAACGTGAAAACTGGGTTTGATGGTCTTCATATGATTTGTAGCTCCAGATTTTATCTTTCCAATGATTTAAAAATTACTCAATTCTGATCTGTTTAGCTCAAGATATGATTTTTCTACTAGAACATCACCAATCTGTCAACATCCGAGCTTGAAGTGCACTAGTGAGCTCCTTAGCCTTTTTCCTTGTCAATGGTCCACTAGAAACCTTCAGTGGGTCCTTGCCTTCCTTGGTTGTGCCTTCTTGGATCGTATCAATAAGCCTCCACTTGGAATATTAAAATGATCCCACCAACCTTGTCCCCCACTTGCCATATAATATAATATATTGACTATTCTTTGTCTCCCACTTTACATTATTTAATTCTCCCCACCATCACTTGTCCAATCAATACTTTAATGGCCATTTGACTTATTTTTCCCACCCATTTGAATCAAATGGCCGGCCATTCCTCATAAATATACATTTAATATGCATTTGGAATGCATTTGAGCCTCATTTCACTCAAGTATAGCTGGCCATCCACATTTCCCCCATTTCAAACATAACACTCATCTCTCTCTAGCTCACTTTGCTCTCCCTTCTCTCTAAGTTTCGGCCATGGCTTCTCCAAGCTCTCTTCATCTTTTTCCTTCACTCTACCATTCAGCCATGACTAGAAACACTCATCCTCACACATGCAAACACATTTTCTTAGTGATTTCATACTTTTAAACCCATCTAGAGCATGAATCAAGCAAGATGTTCAAGAAAACACTCTTGGAAGTTTCGGCCATATGGAGAAATTAGTGTTCTTGAGTTTCACTCATGAGCTCATGAACATGCATGGCGTTTCTAAGCCATGAGGAGCAAGAAAATGAAGAAGAACATCAAGAAACATGGAGTTGGAGATTTGGCCATGAAGAGATTATGGTGTTCTTGAGCTTACCTCAAGAGCTCCTCACATGCATGGCATTTCTAAGCCATGAGAAGCAAGAAAATTAACAAAAATTTCAAGGAAAGCCCTTGAGGATTTGGCCATGGAGGTTTATGGATGAAAGCCAAGTGTGCTTGGCAAGTTTTGAAGTCTTGGAGGCCGTGCAAGCAAAGACCATGAAGGTCACATGCATGGTGAGATTCGGCCAAGTGGTAACCTTGGCATACATGGATTTAAACCAAGTTTTCTTGGTATTTTGATGTATTTTTTAGCTAGATATTGCTCACTAATGTTTCGGCCATGTTGGATTTTTGCTAGAAAAACAAGTTGAAGTTTCGGCCATGGTGTGTTCATAGTGTTCTTGGACTCAACTTAAGAGTTCAAGGCATGCATGGAATTTTCAAGCCATGAGAAGCAAAGAAATTGCGGAGAACTCCAAGAAAAGCAAGGATGGAATTTCAGCTATGAATGTGCATGGCATGGTGAAGCTCTTTTCAAAGTGTTCTTGGTACTATAGAGCATATATGGTCATCCTAAGCAAGAGTACAAGCAAAAGTTGCAAGAAAGCAAGCTTTAAGAATTCGGCCATGTTGTAAATTTGGTGTCTTGGCATGTGAGCCATGTGTTAGCCATGTGTTCTTGGCATTTTTGAGTTCTTTGATGTGTATGGAACAAAATATCAAAGAAAGAAATAAAGAGAAGTTTCGGCCTTAGTGCCATTTTTGGTGGTTATGTGTGTAAACCATGTGTTCATGGTAGCTAGGTGTTCCTAGTAAAATGTGTAGCCAAAATGGTAAAGAAAGAATGATGATGAATTCGGCCATGACACCACTTTTGTGAATATTGGTGTTAGCCAAGTATTCTTGGCGTAAATGGTCCTTTGAAAACTTGTGGGACTAAATTGGGCAAAAGAAATAAATAATGGGGCAAATTCGGCCAAGAGATAAATTTGAAGGCCCAAATTGAAAACCAAGTGTTCTTGGTGGTAAATGGTCCAGAAACTCCTAAATGGGCTATTTTGGGCCATATTGGTGAAATTGACAAAATGGGCTTCATTGAATTAGACTTGGACAAAGAAGTTGGGCCAAGTCCAGAAAAGAAATAAAAGGCCAAATGGGCCTGAGAGAAAGTAAAAGGCCAAATGGGCCTGGGAGAGAATAAAAGGCCAAGTGGGCCTGAGTTCATAAAAGGGCAAGTTGGGCTTAAATTTTGAGAAAAGGCCATGTTGGGCCTAAAGGTCCAGAGAAGACCAAGTTGGGCCTGGATTCCAGGAAAATGCCAATATAGGCCCGAGTTCATAGAAAATGGGCCTCAGTTCACAGAAAAGGCAGAATTGGGCCTTACCTCCTTAAGTAGAGGTTGAGTAAGTTAAACCAAGTATGCTTGGTAAATTATGGTCTCTTGTTTAATGGAAAGAAAATTATTAACTTGTAGATGTTCTGGGCTTATTGGTCCATTAAGGAAAAGATAAGTTCCAACAACAACAGAGCAAAGAAAGGCAAGGACAATGAGCAAAAGGTTACACAAATGGTGGTAAGAATCCCTATACTCACTCTCTGCATGGTATATTTTCCATGACCTTTCATTGTGAGTATTAGTGCCCCTATGATATGGTCAAAGAACCAAGTGACCATAGGTGTGCATGTTAGGGCTATGTGGTTGTTACTTTTTGTGAGGACTGATGACACTTTCTTAGTTGGATATTTGGGCACATAAGTGCATAATGGGCAAGGTATTGTTGCTTTGGCAATTATGGTTTACTCATGAGTAATTAGCAAGCATTTAGGGCTAAGAATTGAGTTTGGCCAACTCAATTCCCAAGATAAGGAGCGCTCAGTAGGTTATAAATGGCATGCCGAGATTAGTGGTATGGATTATGCTAATGCTTGCGATGCCCAAGATGACATGGAACATGATGTTATGAGGACAGTGTTGTGTGTGTTGAGATGCGTGCTTCTCAGAAATTGTTTGTGCATGCTGACCCATATTATTGTTGTTATTGTTATAATGCTATATCTTGTGTTTTCTTTGTTTTAGTGTTTTTCCTTTGCAGGAACATGGATTATTTGCGATTACATTCTTGGCACAAGTTTAAGCTTTGGAAGCCATATGATGATTTTGAAAGTCATGAGATTATTACCTCACTAGGCATTGGATGCCGTTAGGATTCTTAATGAGTTTTATAACTCACCCGCCCTGATATATATTTTCTAGGTAATGGATTGCTTGAAGGGTCAAGCTAGGAGTACTGGAGTACTCGTTTTATATTCCTAAAGGGTTGGGTATGTGTTTAGTATTGCTCATTATATTCATTTGACTCTAAGTGACTCATGTGGTATAGATTGCTTGGGAATCAAGCTAATGGTTTGGACTTCCTTGTGCAGGCTTATGAAGTCTAGAAGTTGTGGGAACAAGGTCTATTAAGGTGGAATGTGTTCCAGGTTTTTATGAGTTGAAGTTTGGGTAGAAATAAGGTTTTGGTCTATAAAACCTGAACTTAACTAATTATGGACACATAGCATCCTTGGTACATTTTCCAAGTAGATGATGCTTGTTTGATGCACATTGTGATCACGATTAGCTCTCGATGATTTTTGATGGAATGCCATGATGGATGATTATTTTTTGTGTACTAGACTTGGCTAAATGCTCATGGTCATATAAATGTGGTTTTCAAAAATTGAAAATGAGATGGGCTTCTTCGTTGCCATGCATTGGATTAGTACACTTGATGGAACACTAGAATTCCACATAGGTATTAGCTCGTTCCTGAAGAGCACCCTGACAACACATTGAAAGTAATTAAGTAACAAGCTAGTACCAGAATAGATCTTGGAGTCATGCCGTAGGTGCTCATATTATTTAGTAAAGCCCTTCCGTTTAAGTAACTTCCGCAGCATTACTCTGTTAATCGGGCCTAGGTGGGCCAGGGGCAGTTTGGGGCGTGACACTTATAATAACAATCATCAAACTGTTATTGGTATGGCACCATACAAGGCTTCATAGGGAACACATTGTGTGACTCCCTATTGTTGGGCAGACCCTTCAAATGGAGTCATTGTCGGCCCTGAAATCATAGCTGATACCACAGCTAAGGTTAAATTGATCCAAAAATGAATTAAAGTAGCCAATGACCGGCAGACTAAATATGCCAATTTGAGAAAAAGAGATTTAAGTTTTGAAGTTGGGGACAAAGTACTTCTCAAAGTGTCACCCATGAAAGGAGTTACTCATTTTGGGCAGAGGGGTAAGTTAGCCCCTAGGTACATTAGACCCTATGAAGTTTTGGAGAAGATAGGAAACGTTGCTTATTGGTTGGCATTACTACCTAACCTATCTCAAGTGCATAACGTGTTTCACATTAGTCTTCTATGAAAATGGACAGTGGATTCGGGACAGGTAGTTAACATTCAGTGCTACCCATTTGGAAGACTTAACCTACAAAGAGAAACCTGTTCAGATACTTGCTAGGAAAATCAAGAAACTCTAAACCAAGTAGATTTCAATGGTTAAGATCCTTTGGTCTAACCATAGTGAAGAGGAAGCTACTTGGGAGATGGAGTAGGATATGCTAAAAAGGTATCCTAGTGTTTTTCCAAAGTTACAACAGAATTTGGAGGACCAAATTCCATAAGGAAGGGAGAATCTTATGGCTCTCCTAATTGAAGGCTTGTTTTTTAGAAGGTAAAGTGCTTTAAATCAAGTTTGAAACCTTAATTAAAGTTCACATAGCAAGAATGAGTAAGTTTATCAAAGTTCACCAAGTTCCAAGGACATTAAGGCACTAAATAAGGTTCAGGGCCATAGCGGTAATTTTTGCATCCCAAATAGTTGGGCTAGGTCCCGAGTGTTGAAAATGAGTTTTTATAACTTAACTTTTAACTTTAACCCAAACTTAGTTGAAATAAACAAGATTTGACCAAGTTTGACAAAGGCTACCTAAAGGAAGGGACTTGTTTGTAACCTTTTAAATTTATGGATGGCTTCATGGTTAAATCGCATATAAAATTAGTAAAAGAGCGGAGGGCTGCCATTTTCACCTTCAACCTAAGCTAACCCCTTCTCTCAACCAATTTTATATGATTCCAAGCCCAAAACCAATAGTTTTTTATAGAAATTGAAGCCACCAAGGATATACAAGATGTGGAAGGCTTGTTTCAAGCTTGATTTCATGTTTTTCAAGCTTAGAGCTATGTTTTCCACCATCCCCTATTTTTGATACGAGGTGACACTTGAATTCTTGGTAAATTCTTATTTATTAGATGTTTGGAAACTTGGGTTTTAGTTAGAAGGCAGAAATTATGCAATTTGTGCCATTGGTTGCTTGGAACTAGGTGGAGCTTTGTAGAACTTGAGTTCTTCAGGAAGAGTTGCTTGTTTCTTTCTTGTGAAGTGAGGTTAAGGTAAGGGAGTTGTGTTTTCAAGTTCAATTGATTGTATTGGAATGAGTTTGCTTGATGAATTCAAGTAGTACTAGAAATAGCATTAGTTAGTGGGCAAGGTTGAATTATGGTGGACTATGAGGTTTTTGATGATTGGAATGATGTTATAAGGCATCATAAGGCTTTTGATGATTGGAATGATGTTATAAGGCATCATAGATTGGCTTGTGATAGTTGGTTGTGATCTATGCAACATGTTTTACATGTATGTAAAGTTTGGAGGTAATCCATGCATGTTTGATATGTTTGGGAAGTATCCAAATTTCATATAAGTGAAACCGGAAATTTTCTCGGTTGCCACATGTATTGGCGATGTGTCGCCAATCATTGTCAATACTCACGACGCATTGCCATCATAATGAACATTTCCAATTCGTTACCACCTGTGGCAACGCGTCACAGCAGGCATAATGGCTGAAATTTTCCAATATTACTAGAAAGGTCCTAGGAAGACCTAAGGGGGTTCTTAGGGTGCCTTACGGTCTAAGCATTCCGAGGGTACTCCGAGTCTTCCAAAATTAGTTCAAAACCTAGAGTTCCTTTGGGTTTTATAGTTGCTTTGACCATAAGCAAGGGAACTAGTTTTAAAAGATCACAATTAAGTATCATTAGCTTGGGTGAGAGGTTTAGAACCAATGGTGACCTAGCCATGCCCTTAGCCATGAGGTTTCATGGTGAAACCTTAGTACACATAGTGTACAATGTCTTTATGGCCTAGTTTACAATAGTCCTACCATAGTGCCTTGCACATCATAAATGGAAGAGGTTTAACTGGTGACATATCACTAGTTAGGCTGGCAAGCCAAGCTACAAGGCTATGCCTTGTAGTTCAAAGACCAGGATGAGGAAAGGTCCTAAAGGACCTAGGTATATACATATATTAGACCCTCAGGCTGCATGAGCTCACAGTATGTTACATATGTTCTAATATGTAGAGTCCTTAGTAACTTTTCTTGAAGATAAAGTGAAGACCCTTACTAAGAATTTTTGAATTCTAACTCCCTAGTTATGTTGTACAAATTCTGAAGTTGTTGGGCCGGATAACCGCTAAGGGTTATTGCGGTAGTTTGCTTTTGTTGTAGGTATTTCACTTAAGAACCTTTATGATTCTAGTCTACTTGGATTACTTGTTGGTTAAGTCACAGTTCTAACTATAGTCTTCCTTTGGCCATAGAGCCTAGCAGCGCATGGACAAGGACTTTTGTGACTCACCACTAGGACTTGCATCCAAGGTGGGAGTTAGTTCAAGAAGATCTTAGTTGAGGCTTGTTTACATAGTACTCCTAATTACCTCCATTGTCTATGTTTTGAGGAGTCCTAGACTCTAGTGTTGCTCTTAGGAGAGGGCATTAGTCTACTTTATGTATGAATGCTCCCAAAGAGTTGTTATGTGTAGTGAACTTACATAAATTTTTATTTTGTATGCTTTGACTATTTGAACCTATTTTCTTTTGAAATGTCTTGGCCAAGTCAATGTTTTATGGATTTTGTTAGTCCACGTCAAAGCATAAGGAACATGCATCTTGTATATTCTAGGTTAATCAACTACCATCACAGAAATTTATTCCATGCACATATATAGCTAGCCAATTGCAACCTCTGTGAGACTAGTTCTCATAGGCTTCCTGGGTAGGGGCCAAGTAGTTAGACATGAAGCATGCAGAAGAAGCCACCGCATGGTAAGGGAATTGTCAAAAGTTCCCATTTGGGTGGTGAGGGCAAGGTTACTGAGAAAGTCCCTGGCCTAATATGCCCTAAGTGTAAGGGCTTTCATGAAAAGAAACCTTGCTATTTTGACAATCAGACATGTTAGAGATGTAGTTCCATGGATCATTGGATTAAGGACTACCCACATGCTCAAGTAAGAAAGCCAGAAGACCAAGGTCGAGCGAGGCCTACTGGAGTAGGTCACAAGGAGGGACAATAGAGACCCGTTCCTCAGTGCCACAACCTCTAGTACAAAGAGCTGGTAGAGTGTTCCAAGTGGAAAAACCAGAGACACGACAATAGGTAGGAGCACTACGAGGGAACATTTACTTAAATGGTGTGCCTGTCAGGGTTTTGTTTAATACTGGTGCATATTTGTCTATAATGGCTAGGAAATTGGTTGATGCCGTGAATTTGCCTATTAAAATCATGCCTAGTATATCCTTAGTGAAAACAGCATGTAGTCAATGTCTTTTCACTAATGAACTAGCTAAGGATTATGAGCTAGTAGTAGGAAAGACGAAGGTTATGACTAATCTGCTAGTGTTGGACATTCCTAAGTATGATATACTACATGTATGAATTGGCTTGCTATGCATAACATAAGAGTTGATTGTGGTAAAAAGGAAATCACATTGCCTGATGGTGAAGTGCATGCATTAGTGAATTCTATGGAATTAGTGCAAGAAATGCGTGGCATGGAACTAGAGATTCTAGATGAGATACCTATCATTTCTAAGCATGATTACTTTTATGCATTTATCGGATTGGACTATGATTAGGAAATGGACTAAATACCTATAGTGAGAGACTTTCCACAAGTCTTTCCTAAAGATTTGCCAGGTATTCCTCCACCGTGGTAGATTGAGTTTAAGATAAAGCTACAACCAGAAGCTAGTCCAACATCTATTCCTTCTTTTAGAATGCGTATCATAGAGATGAATGAGCTAAAGAAATAACTTGATGAACTTATTGAAAAAAGGGTTCATAAGGCCAAGTGTTTCACCAAGGGGAGCTGTAGTTCTCTTTGTGAAGAAGAAGGATGGATCATTGAGACTATGCATTGACTACAGGAACCTAAATGTAGTGACTGTCAAGAACAAGTTTCCACTCCCTAGGATTGAAGATCTATTTGATCAACTCAAGGGAGCTAAGATCTTTTCGAAGATAGATTTGAGATATGGATACTTCCTGTTAAGTGTAAAGGAAAAGGATATTCCTAAGACAGCATTCAGGGGTAGACATGGGCATTATGAGTGCATAGTCATGCCATTTGGTTTGACTAATGTCCCAGCTACTTTCATGGACCTAATGAACAGGGTGTTCAGAGAACATCTGGATAAATTTGTGGTTGTGTCCATTAATGACATCCTAGTGTATTCAAAGGATGAAAATGAACATGAACATCACCTGAATATTGTCTTAAAGACTTTGTTGGATATAAGCTTTATGCCAAGTAATCCAAATGCCAATTTTGGACAAGGGAAGCATCTTTCCTATGACACATTATAGATGCACAATGCCTTAAGGCAGTCCCTGAAATGGTCAAGGTAGTGCAAGAGCAGGAACGAGCAAAGACTATAAAGGAAATCAGAAATTTCTTAGGATTAACAGGATAATACAGAAGATTTTTATTAGGCTTCTCCAAGATTACCTCACCTCTTAGTCATTTGAGCAATAAGAGTCAAAGATTTGAGTTGACTGAGAAATGTGAAAAGAGTTTCCAGGAGCTTAAGAAAAGGTTGACTAAAAATCCAGTATTGATTCTTCTTGACTCGAGTAAGCCCTTGTTCATCTATACAGATATATCAAGATCTGAGTTAGGTTGTGTACTTATGCAAGACAGAAATGTCATTGCTTATGGGGCAAGGCAGTTAAGACCCCATGAGCAAAATTATCCTACCCATGCCCTAGAGCTGGTAGCAGTGATTTTTGCTTTCAAGCAATGGAGGCATTACTTGATGGGTAGTTCTTTTGTGATCTACATTGACCATAAGAGCCTAAAGAACTTGTACACTCAGAAAGAGTTGAACATGAGGCAAAGGAGATGGTTAGAGTACATCAAGGACTATGATTTTTGTATAGAGTACATAGGGCGACAAGGCAATCTACTAGCAGATGCCTTAAGCAGGAAGTACATAGGTCTTCAAAAAGGAGGATCCATAGCTGATCAAAATGAGCAGAATAATCTGCTGCCTATCGCATAAGTGGCAAAAGTGGGTGGAAGCGTCAGACAGAGTAGAGTTATGTCCCAAAACCAATGAGAAAACAACTGTCAGGATCATGAAGATTCAAAGGCAGCCAATGGAAGAAGCACAACCTATGTGAATAAAAGGAGAAGGGACATGGAATTTGAGGTTGGTGGCAATGTTTGGCTGAAAGTTGTACCAACCTAAGGTACTGTTAGATTTGGCACAAGAACCAATTTAGCTCCAAGATATATAGGTGCTTATGAGATCTTGCATAGAGTTGGCAAGGCAACATACAGGTTAGTTATACCATCAAGCATGTCAAGTGGTCATAATGTTTTTTACATCAGTATGCTTAAGAAGTGTTTGTTTGACACAAAGCATGCTATTACAGTGGAAGACATGTAGTTCAAACCTAACTTGACATATGAAGTGAAACCTATAACTATCTTGGCCAAGGATACCAGAAGGTTAAGGAACAATCTCATTCCCAAGGTTAAAGTTCAGTGGTCACACCACTCTTGAAGGGAAGCAACCTGGGAAACTGAGAAAAACCTTATAGAAAAGTATCCTACAGAATGCACAAAGTCAAAGGCAATTTTGGGGTACCAAAATACTTACGGGAGAAAGATTGTTACCACCTCACAAAAATGGAAGAATTACGAAGTGTGGCATAATGGTCAAAAACCAATATGTTGCGTAATTCTCACCGTAGTGATTGAAGTATGAGGGGTAAAAAGTATGATCAACACCTCCGTAAAAGTGTTCCAAGTTGATAACTTGGCCCCTAAGATAACTCTTAAGGATTGTTTGTTTGCCAAGCAACCTATGGAATTTTTTGTAAGGTTTTGGAAATTTGGGTACTCAATTGCAAAACTCTCAAAAGAGAGCTAAGCGGAGCTATGAGAAGGATATGGATGGTATGAAAGTAATATTGGAGGACCAAATTGCTTATGGAAGGCAATTGTGGACAAATAAAACATAAAGGGCTTTTAAGGACCAAAGTGTCATACTGTAGCCTTTGGATGTCCATGCTTTTGACCTAAGTCAAATGGAGATATTTTGGGGTTATCCCATCCAGGGAAGGGTAGCCAAAGCATGATAACGAATTCAAATGTTGGCCATGAAATGAACATTAAGAAACCATGGTCTTGTACCAAGGAAAATGACATAAAGCATGCTTAAGGCTAGTTAAGTGTGTTTGTGCACTTAAGTCCATATAAGTGTAGGGCTTCGAGAGCCAAACAAGCACAGGGGAATTTAGCCAAAACCCTCCAAGATCCAAGTGAAATGGGGTAAACCAGGTGTTCAAAAATTTTTGTACCTAATTTCGGTTGAGATATCTCACCCAACTGTAGAGTTGAATCTTAAAACCTGAACTATTAACATGTTCAAGCTCTTTATAGTATCCAGACGAGCCTCTTGGGATCACCATGCTTCCACCACATCCCGCCAGATGCGTTTCTCTTGCGCTCGTAGTGCTAGCTTGCGTCCTCCAATGAATAGCAATAGAAAAGTGCGACTGCCTCTTTTGGGAGGCTAGGGCAAGGCTATGAATTTCTTAGTAAAAGTTGTCCTTATAGTGAGACTCAACTTCCAGGCCTAATGGGTTTCAAACCCCTAATCCAATTAGGCTTTAATTTCGGGCTTAATAATGGCCCAACTTTTGGGCCAATTATTAACACAAAATTATCATGAAACCATAACCCAAATAATTAGCCCATGCACTCTAATAATCCAAATAGCTCTACGTGTGCGATCCAGTAGGCTCTTACCACGTTGGCAATGATCATAAATCACATTTATGATCATAAGCAATGGGCGGTGTCTAGCAACACATCATTACTGCCCAAGTGACAAGATTGTCGGTGATTCGACTAAATCTTTATGATCATTACCCATACATGTCATTGTCCCTTTGTCCAAGATATCAAGACTAGGCTCGATACATGGAATGTGTCACTCTCGTATAGCCTAATCTTTGGTTTCTTGATTACGGAGTAGACTAACTTAAACTGATGACATTGATAACGTATATCCAAGCACAACCATGCATTTTCTAAGTCTCACTCTATTAAGGGGCCCGAAGATATCACTCTTGTTACATGGCAGGGACAAATCGCATCTTGATCATACAAACCCAATGACCTCCTTCAAGTTCACTCAGTTATGAGCAACAAAGGGAAGTATCAAAGTATGTGACTCACATGTAAGGAACCTTGATGACCTTAGGTCAAAGGACTACATATACAATGATCACTATGAGCGTCACTCATGGCACTCGTATAATGATCCATGTAGCGCTCTAATGGTGGGTTGGTCCAATACACAAGTTCTCCAACTTGTACCCATATGTAGACTACATATCTCATATTAGTCTATACGTATGCTAGTCATTATGTATTATTGTAACCCGCTCCACAACAATACTAGAATAAGGACATTTGAGAATACCATTATTCTAGGTTTACAATTATGTTTATTACATTACATAGAAACAAAACAACAGTCATAGTTGCTGGATTAATGCCTTAATAAAATATCA
This sequence comes from Aquilaria yunnanensis, assembly GCA_039654915.1. Lineage (NCBI taxonomy): Eukaryota > Viridiplantae > Streptophyta > Magnoliopsida > Malvales > Thymelaeaceae > Aquilaria > Aquilaria yunnanensis. The sequence continues at coordinate 49,511,456 of CM077594.1, read as the reverse complement.
TGGCTCAATGTGAAAAAATACAATCATCTCATGATTGGCTTTTGGGCACAGCACTAACAATAAGCAGCCTTCTTTATCCTTATCTCTCACATTTGGCCTCCTCTAGCAACAGTGAAACACAGCCCCCTCACCTCCATACATCCTTCATAGGCACCATAACTCCAAGCTTGCAATTACTTGCAATTGAAGTCAAGGAAGCACAGTTGGAAGCTTATTAGTACTATTGTTTGGGTGCACCTAGGATTAAGCTCAAATTTTGGCCTACCCACAAGGTAAGGAGTTCTCTTGCTCTCATAGAGTACTTACTATATTATTCAAACCTCTATGGAGCTAGGGCTAGGCTTGGAAGAGAGCCAAGAGCTTGATGTGTTATGTGATGGGTTTCGGGAGCCAAACAGCGTAGCGGAATTTAACCAAAACCCTCCAGGATCCAAGTGAAACGGGGTAAACCGGGTGTTCAAAAATTTTCATACCTAATTTTCGGTTGAGATCTCTCACTCAACTATAGAGGTGAATCACAAAACCTGAACAGTTGACGTGTTCAGGCTCTCTATGGTATCCACACGAGCCTCTCGGGATCACCACGCTTCCACCACGTCCCGGCAGATGCATTTTTCTTGCGCTCGTTGTGCTAGCTTGCGTCCTCCAAGGAAATGCAAGAGAAGAGTGCGGCTGTCCTTTTGGGAGGCTAGGGCAAGGAGACCTACGAATTTCTCACTAGAAGTTGTATTTATAGTGAGACTCAACTTCCAGGCCTAATAGGTTTCAAAGGCCTAATCAAATTAGGCTTTAATTTCGGGCTTAGTAATGGCTCAACTATTGGGCCCATTATTAATACGAAATTATTGTGAAATGAAAACCCAAATTATTAGCACATGCACTCTAATGATCCAAATAGCTCTATGTGTGTGACCCAATAGGCTCTTACCACGTTGGCAATGATCATAAATCACATTTATGATCATAAGCAATGAGCGGTGTCTAGCAACACATCATTGCTACCCAAGTGACAAGATTGTCGGTGATTCGACTAAACCTTTATGATCATCACTGATATATGCCATTGTCCATTTGTCCAAGATATCAAGACTAAGCACGAGACATGGAATGTGTCACTCTCATATAGCCCAATCTTTGGTTTGTTGATTATCGAGTAGACCAACTTAAACTGATGACATTGATATCGTATATCAACTCATCCGAGCATGGCCATGCATTTTTCTAAGTCCAACTCTATCAAGGGGCCCGAAGATATCACTCCTGTTACATAAGAGGGACAAATCCCATCTTGATCATACAAATCCCTCCGCATGATATGTGACATACCCAAAGACCTCATTCAAGTTCACTCAGTTATGAGCAACAAAGGAATGTATCAAAGTATGTGACTCACATGTAGGGAACCTTGATGATCTTAGGTCGAAGGACTACATATACCATGATCACTATGATAAGCACTTATGACACTCATATAACAATCCATGTAGTGTTCTCTTGGTGGGTCGGTCCAGTACGCAAGTTCTCTAACTTGTACCCATATGCAGACTACATATCTTATATTAGTGTCCACATATGCTAGTCGTTATGTATTATTGCAACCCACTCCACAATAATACTAGACTAGGGACGTTTGAGAATATCATTATTCTAGGGTTACAATTATGTTTGTTAAGTTACGTAGAAACAAAACAACAAACATAATTGCTAGATTAATGCCTTAACAAAATATCATGACTCAATGTGCAAAAATACAATCATCTCATGATTGGCCTTTTGGGCACAACACTAACATGTGAAACTATGCAGAAGCTGTCTAAGTGTGAATGATAGGCTGCCTACTTGTAAATTCTATTTTGACCACACAAAGTTGCTACATACAAGAGCATGAAATTCCTATGTGTATTGAACATTCATGGGATAGTCTTGGAGGGCTTATTACTGGTGAATGAAGTGCTTGCACACTTATGAAATTTTATTTCTGCAAAATGGTCCTAAAGTGACAAAATTTTAACCCTGCACTCAAAGTTCTATATCTCTCTGTGTAGAGTGAATCTTTGGTATGAAATTTTGGCCACACCTAGAGTACATCTAGAGGGTTAACTGGGCTTTGGAATTCCTACATTCGGAGCCCTGTAGACAAAGCTATGATGTTCCAAATTTGGCGAATTTACTGTTTATTTGGTCAGAATTTTGTAACCAACTTAAAAAATCTATAACTTAGTCCATAGGTGGGCTATTGATGTAAAACCAAATTGCATGGTTTGGCTTAAGCCTCAACTTGATATTGAAGCAAATAAAATAGGGAGTAAGTGGCTAGATTAATATAGTTGTTTGGAAGAAAGTTCGAGTGCAGTGGTTTGAAACATGAACTGAACAAGATTGCCTAATGTATAGTAGCCAAGATTAAGACTTGTGCTAGTGCTTTTCTTCCTTGGTGCCATGATGTGCATAAAATGTGAATATTTTTGTAATGGTTGGAGCAATTTTCATGTATTCACATAGTGCCCATGAGGGCCACTTGGGTATGCACGTTAACGGTATTGTTCGGATGGCATATACGACATAACAATCCTGGGATTTTAAATACACAATTCTGGCACCATAACTGGATACCCTAAAGTGGGTAACATGAAGGTGGGCATCCCTTCCTTTGAACTATATAATAATGACCACCACCAATAGTAGAACTCAAGAACTCATCATCAAGAATGTTGTCAATCTCATCCTTTAGCTTAGGGAATTGAGGGGTCTTTAGGATAGGTGTTCCTGCAGAAGGTCTACTCATCCCTCAGTGCTTGGCCTAGGTCAAGAAAATAAAAGAAATACAAAGGAAATGTCATGAAAACATGAGGGACTTGTTTGAGCATGTGAATAATAGTGTATGTGCTAATCTGAGAACTTTGGGGTTCTAAATGCACAAAGAAAAATTGTCATGAGGCTTATGGCGAGAAAATAAACGTGAGGGACTTGAATGAAATGATTAGAAGTGATGAAGGTGCACAACTGAGAAGTTTCAGGTTCAAAGTGCACATGTGAATTGGCTATGTGATTAAGGCCAAGAAACAAAGCTTTAGTGCCAAATTGAACATGTAACCGAGTGACTAATATGAAACTATGAAGTTTTAACGGGTTAAGAGAGCCATGCAATTAAGTGCAACAGTAAGAGGGTGATTAGACCAATAAGTAAGACATGTGGCATTCAAACCATTTTTGCATGTCACCAATTAACAAAAACTCATCATTTCGGGCTTAACTCCTATCCTTGCAAGGCTGAGACGCATCCTTGTTGTTCTTGGAAGGTTGCTGTTGGATTCTTGCAGATTTGGAGAGGAATTGAAAGCTTGAAGGCATAATCAAGCTTGATTTTGAAGAATTTGGTGCTAGTGGGCCTTGGTTTGAAGTTTAACCTCAGTCTTGGATGCTCAAGTACAACCGAGAGCTCAAGCATTGTGAATTAAGGTAGGGTTCATGTCTACTTGTTTGCTTGGTAATCCTTCCATGATTCAAGTAGTTAGAGTGACTAAGTGATGGTTAAAATGTGCTAAATGACCTTAGTTGCTTGGTGGGCATATTGAAGAACTTTCAGGCTCTTGTTGTTATTGGCTAGCTAGTCAAGTTAATGGTATGTGTTAGAGGTCTTAGTGAGTGAGGCTAACTTACTAATGATTTCGAAGCTCTAGTGGAAGGAGGATTGAAATGGTGAAGATTGGTGTACAAGAATACACATGAACACATGCTAATGGCTTCAGCCGAGAGATAGATTGTGGTGTGTGTGTGAGTTTGCATGCTTGTTTGATTTTGTTGCATGTGCTAACCCATCATAATTAGTGTTTATAGTTATATATTGTCTCGGCTATTATGTATATACAATGTATCTTTGTGTTTTTTTTTTGTTTTTGCAGGTTATGTGTAGCCCTTGGAGGTTAAGCCTCAACTTAACTAAATAAACTCCAATGGAGTTGTATAATGAATCCTACTAAGTATTAGTACTCATGGCTATAAAATTTTGTGTTTTAGGCAAAGAGCTTGAGTGAATTGTGCTTGAGTGGATTTGTTTGTGTGCTAGCTGTACCTTTGTGCTCAAGGTATATGCCAACTTGTACTTGGCTTGAATTGAGTTGATACATATACAAGTCTTGTGTTTATAGTTTCGGCCGAGACTTATGTTCTAAGTTTGCAAGCTTGGTTAGTGTAGGATACATCTAGAGAAGGAAATGGACGTGTGGACAGTAGCTCTGGTTGTGGTTTTCACCTTCATGATAATGAATATGGCCATTGGGCTAGTGCTGCAGAGTGTGCTCCTCTATGGCACACTTAGGGTTCTCTTTGGGGAGTAAGGACATGGGTCTGTGATAGCATAATTTGGTGAGTTATGAATATTGGTGAATCTTGGCATGTGGCCAAGTTTGGTGTATTCCTTAGGCTACCTTTTGTGTATATGTATGTAGTCTCAGGTACACTTAGGTTTTGTTGTACTTAGTCTACTTTTGGGATGCCCAATTATGCTCGGTTGTTGATGATTTTGGGTTATGTATATGTTGGATGCTTATGAGCCAAGTTATGGTATGTATATAGTGTGGTTGAATGAGCTTATGTGGTGAACCTTTTCTGTACTACTCTTGGCTGATTACTCATTTGCATCTAAACTTCATTTTTAAACCTTAATGATTTATGGGCTTCTTGGTTGCCATGCACTAAAGTAGCACACTTGGAAAGCACACATCCTACACACTAAAAGATGACAGTGTGTGCGTTGCTTGATGTGGCAGTTATTGAATTACAGCCTTGCTTGTATTGCAAGTTGGTGGTATGGGTCTTGCTTTTGTTGCAAGTAACAATTCTAAAGCATTCATAAGCCTCCTAGGGCACCTCCCGGGCCCATAACTTAAGAAAATAAGACTTAAAGCCCATAACAGAAACAAGGCTGAATGTAAAAGTGCTAGTAACAATGCTTGAGTTTACACTTGATTGGAATCTTTCTTGGTAAATAGGTGTGTGGTATAGAGTGTGCACTGGCAGGGGCCTGTGTAGGGTGTGACAGGCTTTGTTTGGTATCGGTGCCTCAGGTTGAATAGCTTCTGATTAGTGGAGAGTTTAACCTAGACAGTATCCTGCATAGGATTGGATTACATAAGACTTGTATTATTGATCATATATGAATAGTTGCATCTTAAAGTGCGGGATGAGAACCAGAGGCAGGGAAAAAGAATCCTTGAGACAAGAGGAAGACATTACAGCCCATCATGAAGATGGAATGCATATAAATGAGCTTGAGAGACATGTAGGTGCTATTGAGCATAATTTGGCCGAAAAGCCAAATGCCAGGTTCCAAGTACCTGGACCCAGTAGAGGAAGGCAGGAAAGAATGGAGATAATGATGGAGTCATTGCAGGGCACTGTAGCCCAGTTGGTAGTAGGGATGCAAGCCTTGGCTAGAGGCCAAGCTCATTCTCAAGAAAGCCTAGAAGTAGTAAGGGCAGGAGAGAATCTGGAAGCAGAGGGTAGAAGAAGGAGAAGAAGGCCTGGCAAAGAGCCAGTGGATTATGATCAGTCCAGTAAAGCTGGAGGAAATCAAGAAGTAGAAGAGGTTGATGAGGATAGAAGGCATCCCAGAGCCAGAAGACTAAGATCTGAAGTCAGATCGGAGCATAGAACTGAAGAGGAGGAGGAGGAAAGTCTAGACCTAGAGGAGCTGGATGCTTACATATAATCAAGAAGGACTGAACCTTCTATAGAAGAGACCACACCAAGAGGTAGGACATCTAGGGATAGGGTCAGAACCTCAGAGGTAAGAGAGGTTAGAGAAGATAGGTCTAGGAGAGGTGGACTTAAGGAGGGCCAGCTGGAGGGGTTCCTGGCACTAAAACCTCTTGTATTTAGAGGTGGTTGTGACCTAGATGAAGCAAAATTCTATGTATATCAAGTGGAGAAAATCTTTGAAAGGATGGAGGTTACATCTACCCAGAAAGTGTTGCTAACCAGTTTCAGGCTATAAGGTAATCCAGAGCTCTGGTGGAGAGCTGTACAGAGGACATACCAAGAGATAAATCAGAGGAAATCACCTTCCAGAAGAAGGTCAATGAGGTGGCTAGACTTTCTCCAAGTCCTCCACCAACAATATGTTAGTGAAGCCCAAAAGGATCAGAAACAGGTGGAATTTGATCAGCTAGGGCAGAGGGACCTTGGTGTCCTAGAATATGAACAGAAGTTTAACAATCTAATTAGATATGCTCCCTAGTATGCTAGGTAGGAAGAATTGAGAACTAAGAGGTTTATCAGATGTTTGAGGCCTGAGTTGAGACAGATTCTCAGGGCATTTGGAGCGAGGGATTACTACTTTGTGACGCATAGTGCTATTGCTCTTGAACAAGAGTTCAAAGAGCAAACCAGGAGTGGGCCTAGTAGTGGAAGTGGAACTCAAAAAGGCTCATCCCAAAAGAGGCCGACAGAAAAATAGAACAAAGCAGAGGAAGGAAAGGAAGTAAGAAGGAGAAAGGACCATAACAGTATGGTCCTTAGTGCCACCTTTGTGGGAAATTCCATGGCAGTAAGCCATGTTTCAAAACCTCTACTGGGTGCCACAAGTGTAGGGCACCAGATCATTGGGTCAAAGATTGCTCAAAGAGAGGAGATGATACTAGAAAACTGCTGGGAAGGTTCAATCCCAAAAGAGAAAGTGGGCAAATACCTATGTCCTAAATGAGGACCCAAGTGCCAGCTTAAGGAGGGAGGCAGGCATAGAGGGGACCTCAAGAACAAAGGAGGCCTGGTCGCACGTCCCGACCAAGTGGGCTCGGGTAAGGCTGGAGATGGACGTCGTTGATCCGAGGAAAATGCTGACTCCTGAGTTGGCACCCATATTCACGGACTTCGACAAATGGATCCGAGCAGTCTCCGATTGGGATTCCGAGGTCCCTTCGTGCCCCCTTTACCCCTTCCCCATCAATTGGAAAGTGATGACCGAGCAGGTTCTTCGGGAACTAGGGGTGGTGAAGGAGCACAAGACGGACCTCGGGATGCCGGCTCCTGCTATCGCTGGGAAAGACTCTTGGTTGGTGCAACTCCTTAGGGAGGAAGTCACTTATGAGTCCTTTTTTGAGAGTAAGTTATCCCAGGATTCTTTTGTTATAGTTTTACCTTGGACTCACACTGATGTTTTCTTTCTTCTTCAGAGATGGGCGACGACTCCGCTGCCTACTACAAGTCCCTTTTCCTTGGTCAAGCCGAGAAGGGCGAGCAGACGAAGAAGGCCATCTCCCGAAGGCAGAAATCATCTGGGGCTGGGCCATCCGTGGCCAAACGGGCAAAAAAAGACGTGCCTCCTCCTCAGGCGGAAATTCCAGAGGAGGCACGTGAAGAGTCGGATGCTGCTGTTTCTGTTCCGCAGGCCGAGGTTGCCGCTGCCGCCCCTTCTTGGAGTCCCTCTTCCTCGGCGGCTCTTCTGGATGCCTTGGTGGGAGTCCCTTCTGTCGAGGAGCGTTGTAAGAGTAAAGGTAAGGAGATTCCTGCCGAGGAGGTCCGGGACTTCGATGATGACGTCGCGGAGGTGCCGCCAGGTTCGTTTTCTTAGACAAGTTGTGGTACCTTTATTTATTTAAGGGTTCCTTGTCTTGATAAATTTCTTGCTTTGCCGTGCAGGTGTTACACCCGGAAAGGGCTAAATAACTAAGTCCCGGGTTAAGAGGATTAGTGGAAATAAAAAGTTTCCTAATTTGGAAACTTAGCAATTAAATTGAGGAGACATGGAAATTTTTTTCCCTAATTGGGAATTGAGCTCGGTAAGCTCGAGAGATCTTAAATTAATTATGAAATGGGCATAATGAGTGTTGGACACTCTAGGAATTTTTCTTGGCTTAGGCCAAGAGTTTTGGTGATGAAAATGGCAAATTATGAAGTTGAGGGACTCAATTGAAGAATTGAAGAAAGATGGAGGACTAAAGGTGAGATTTGGCCAATTTTCATGGCAAATTGTGCCATGGCCGGCCATCACATGAATTTTGCTATTTAAAATGGCCACATAAGCCTCCACCCACATTATTTAAATTGCCCACATGGATTTGACCCCACCATCACCATAAACAAATATTTTGCCCACCATTTTTGACTAGTCTTTGTCTCCCACTTTACATTATTTTATTTCTCCTCACCATCACTTGTCAAATCAATTCTTTAATGAACATTTGACTATTCTCCCATCCATTTGAATCAAAAATTCGGCCATACCACAAAAACTAAACAAAATGGCGCCTTGAAGGAAACAAATGGATTGTTTAATGGGTTTTCTTTTCTTGATGGGACATCACCTTCTTTTATCCAAAAGATTATTGGCAATTGACTAGATTTCCTCCCATTTGAATTGTTGACCGGCCATTCATCATAAATGTACATTTGATACGCATTTGGTTTGCATTTCTCCCTCATTTGCTAGCATAATGGCCGTCCATCATCATTTCATTCTCATTTTCATTTCATCTCTCTCTCTCTAAGCCATACGCTCTCCCTTCTCTCTAAGTTCGGCCATGAAAGTTCTTCCAAGCTTCATCTTCTTCCTTCATCCTACCTCTCGGCCATGGCTAGAATCACCCACTCTCACACATGCAAACTCATATCCTTTATGATTTCAAGCTCCTAAACACGTCTAGAGTGAGAACCAAGTGAGAAATCAAAGAAAACCCATGAAGAAATGCTCGTGAAGTTTCGGCCTTAGTGAGAAATTGGTGTTCTTGAGCTCACCTCAAGAGCTCCTTACATGCATGGCATTTCTAAGCCATAAGGAGCAAGAGAAACAAGGAAAACATCAAGAAAGAACAAGTGAAGATTCGGCCAACACAAGGTTGTAAGTGAATCATGTTTTTCATTGTTGATTTCTTGTGTTTTGAGCTAGATATTACTTTTTAATGCTTTGTATATGCTGGATTTTTGCAAGGAAAAGCTCTTGAAGATTCGGCCATGGAGGATTTATAGTGCTCTTGGACTCAACTTGAGAGTTCAAGGCATGCATGGCACTTTTAAGCCATGAAAAGCAAGGAAATGGAGGAGAACTCCAAGAAAAGCAAGGAGCAACTTTCGGCCATGAATGTCCATGGTATTTTGAGGCTTGAAACCAAGTGTTCTTGGTGCCTCGAGGCTTGTATAGCCTTTCCAAGCAAGGAATCAAGCAAAGGATGCAAAGAAAAGCAAGGAACAAATTCGGCCAAATGGGTATTTTGCCTTGCATGTGCACTTTTCCAAGTGTTCTTGGTAGTGAAGATGTTCTTGTGAGTGTGCATGATAATGGTCAAAATTTGAATGTGAAAAGAGGAGTTTTGCGAGCAAAATCAAGCCATGGAGGATTCGGCCATATGTGGTTTTTAATGTCTTGGCATGTTTTTGAGTCCTAGATGACTTGTACAAGCAAAAATCACAAAGAAGAAATGAAGCATGCATTCGGCCATGGTGCCAATTTTTTTGGTGGATGTGTGTTAACCAAGTATTTTGGTGGCAAAAGTGTTCACAATGGAAATGTAATATTGGGCCTAAAGGCTGAATTGGGCTAAATCCTGAAAAAGGTTAATATAGGCCCAAGTCCTGGAAATGTAAGCTGGGCCTAAAATTATGAAAAGGTAAAATTGTGCCTAAGTGATAAGTTGGGCCAAGTCCTGAAGAGAATTAAAAGGCCAAGTGGGCCTGAGAAGTAAAAAAGGCCAAGTGGGCCTGAGAGAATTAAAAGGCCAAGTGGGCTTGATTTCCAGAGAAGGCCAAGTGGGCCTGAGTTCCTGGAAAGCCTAAGTTGGGCCAAAATTCTAGAAAAGGCCAATTGGGCCGGAACTTCCAGAAAAAGGCCAAGAAGGGCCTCAGTTTACAGAAAGGCTAAGTGGGCCTTTACCTCCTTAAGTGAGGTTGAGTAAGTTAAACCAAGTATGCTTGGTAAATTATGGTTCTCTTGTTTAATAGAAAGCAATTAAGTAACTTGTTAGTATTTTGGGCTTTATAGGTCCATTATGGAAAAGATAAGTTCCAACAACAAACAAAGCAAAGCAAGGCAAAGGCAATGAGCAAAGGTTACACAAATGGTGGTAAGAATCCCTATACTCACTCTCTGCATGGTATATTTTCCATGACCTTTCATTGTGAGTATTAGTGCCCCTATGCGATGGTCAAAGAACCAAGTGACCATAGGTGTGCATGTCAGGGCTATGTGGTTGTTACTTTTTGTGAGGACTCATGATACTTTCTTAGTTGGATATTTGGGCACATAAGTGCATAATGGGCGAGGGATTGTTGCTTTGGCAAATATGGTTTACTCATGAGTAATTAGCAAGCATTTAGGGCTAGGAGTTGAGTTTGGCCAACTCAATTCTCAAGCTAAGGAGCGCTCAGTAGGTTATAAAAATAAATGGCATGCCGGGATTAGTGGCATGGATTATGCTAATGCTTGCGATACCCACAATAACTTGGAACATGATGTATGAGGACAGTGTTGTGTGTGTTGAGTTGCGTGCTTCTCTGAACCGTTGTTGTTTGTGTTAGTATTGTCCCTCCTATGTAACGGGAGTGATATCTTTAGGCCCCTTGATAAAGTGAGACTTAAAAAAATGCATGGCCATGCTCGGATGAGTTGATATACGATATCAATGTCATCAGTTTAAGTTGGTCTACTCGGTAATCAAGAAACCAAAGATTGGGCTATATGAGAGTGACGCATTCCATGTCTCGTGCTTAGTCTTGATATCTTGGACAAAGGGACAATGGCATATATCGGTGATGATCATAAAGGTTTAGTTGAAACATCCACAATCTTGTCACTTGGGTGGCAATGATGTGTTGCTAGACACCGTTCATTGCTTATGATCATAAATGTGATTTATGATCATTGCCAACATGGTAAAAGTGTTAGTGTTGTACCCAAAAAGGCCAATCATGAGATGATTGTATTTTTGCAGATTGAGTCATGATATTTTATTGAGGCATTAATCCAGCAATTTTGTTTGTTGTTTTGTTTCTGTGTAACGTAATAAACATAATTGTAACCCAAGAATAATGATATTCTTAAATGTCCCTAGTCTAGTATTATTGTGGAGCGGGTTGCAATAATACATAATGACTAGCATATGTGGAGACTAATATGAGATATGTAGTCTACATATGGGTACATGGTGGAGAACTTGTGTACTGGACCGACCCACCATGAGAACACTTCATGGATCGTTATATGAGTGTCATAAGTGATTCTCATAGTGATCATGGTATATGTAGTCCTTCGACCTAAGATCATCAAGGTTCCCTACATGTGAGTCACATACTTTGATACTTTCCTTTGTTGCTCGTAACTAAGTGAACTTGAAGGAGGTCATTGGGTATGTCACATATCATGCGGAGGGATTTGTATGATCAAGATGGGATTTGTCCCTCCTATGTAACGGGAGTGATATCTTTGGGCCCCCTGATAGAGTGAGACTTAGAAAATGCATGGCCACGCTCCGATGAGTTGATATATGATATCAATGTCGTCAGTTTAAGTTGGTCTACTCGGTAATCAAGAAACCAAAGATTGGGCTATACGAGAGTGACATATTCCATGTCTCGTGCTTAGTCTTGATATCTTAGACAAAGGGACAATGGCATATATCGGTGATGATCATAAAGGTTTGGTCGATTCACCAACAATCTTGTCACTTGGGTAGCAATGATGTGTTACTAGACACTGCTCATTGCTTATGATCATAAATGTGATTTATGATCATTGCCAACATGGCAAGAGCCTATTGGGTCGCACACATAGAGCTATTTGGATCATTAGAGTGCATGGGCTAATTATTTGGGCTATGGTTTCACTTTAATTTCGTATTAATAATGGGCCAAGGAGTTGAGCCATTATTAAGCCTGAAATTAAATCCTAATTGGATTAGGGCTTTGAAACCCATTAGGCCTGGAAGTTGAGTCTCACTATAAATACAACTTTTAAGTGAGAAATTCGCAGGTCTCTTTGCCCTAGTCTCCCAAAAGGACAGCCGCACTCTTCTCTTCCAATTCCTTGGAGGACGCAAGCTAGCACTGCGAGCGCAAGAGAAACGCATCTACCGGGACGTGGTGGAAGCGTGGTGATCCCGAGAGGCTCGTGTGGATACCATAGAGAGCCTGAACACGTCAACTGTTCAGGTTTTGTGATTTGACTCTACAGTTGAGTGAGAGATCTCAATCGAAAATTAGGTATGAAATTTTCGAACACCCGGTTTACCTCGTTTCACTTGGATCCTGGAGGGTTTCAGTTAAATTTCGCTGCGCTGTTTGGCTCCCAAAACCCAACAGTTTGTGCATGCTGACCCATATTATTATTGTTATTGTTATTGTGCTATATCTTGTGTTTTCTTTGTTTTAGTGTTTTCCTTTGCAGGAATATGGATTAATTGCCATTACATTCTTGGCACAAGTTTAGGCTTTGGAAGCCATATAATGACTAAGAAAGTCATGAGTATTTACCTCACTAGGCATTGGATGTCGTCAGGATTCTTACTGAGTTTTATAACTCACCCGCCCTGTTATACCTTTTTCAGGAAATGGATGGCTTGATAGATCAAGCGTAGAGTACCAGAGTACTCGTTACAATGTGCTAAAGGGTTGGGTATGTGTATAGTGTTGCTCAATATATTCATTGGTTCTAAGTGACTTATGTGGTATAGATTACTTGTGGATCAAGCTAATGTTGTGGACTTACCTGTGCAGGATATGGAGTCTAGAAGTTGTGGGAACAAGGTCTATAGGTGGATTGTGTTCCGTGTGATATTAGTTTATAGATTGAGTAGTTATGAAAACTGTATCTGTAAAACATGAACATTGGATAAACTTAGACATGAAGCATTCCTTGGTATGTTTTCCAAGTAAGTGATGCTTGTTTGCTGTTCTATGGGTAGGCATAGTTCTGGATGACTTATGATGATGAAATTTGCCTTGGATAGATGATTATGACGATTTATGATGGTGATGACTTTGAAGGATGATTATATGAGAAGTATGCTTGAATTCATACAGGTGGAATTCTTGATGGGTGATTGTGTTATGTGTACTAGATTGACAGAATGCTCATGGACATATAAATGTGGTTTTCAAAATTGGAAATGAGATGGGCTTCTTGGTTGCCATGCATTGGATTAGTACACTTGATGGACACACATTCTATGCACTTAGTGGAATAAGTGTATGGCTATATGTAGCTCGGATGAAATGAGCATGTGAAAATATTACAGGAGAAGCTTATGTTGAATTGGAATAAAGTATGCTTTGTGATGAAGAATGCATGTAAGCAGGATAAAATCATGAATGGAACACTTGAAATCCCACGTAGGTACTAGCTTGACTCTAAAGAGCACCCTGATAACATATTGAAGGTAAATAATCAATCAAGCTAGAACCAGAATAGATCCTGGACTCACGCCGTAGGTGCTCACAGTAGTTAATAAAGCCCCTTCTGAATGAATAACTTCCGCTGCAAGCTTTGATATTTGGGCCCAGATGGGCCAGGGGCAGTAGTGGGTGTGACAGCAGGGGAGCTGCTATACCTGAATTGGGCAGTCGAGCACGCCTGGAAATGGGCTCTTCGGGATGCCCATGTCCCGAAGGGGAAGATCCCGAGGGAGCCCTTTTGGTTGTTTACGGAAGACATGAACTTGTACTCCGGCGACTGCCCGTACATGGCCAACCAAATCTCGAGGGGGATCCTCACCGAGGCCTTCTTCAGGGCCGTTTCCAAAGCGTGCCCGAGCGATGAGTCCCTCGCTGACAAGGTTTCTGAGCACGCTGCCCAGGTATACTTCAGGCCTTTGTTTTGTTTCCCTTTGATTTCTTCTAAGTGTTTGGCCCACTTTTTGCCTTACTAACTTTTGCTCTTACTTCTTTGCAGCCGCTGGGGTACACCGGCCTCCTCAGGGTCCGGGTGGCGAAGGAAGCGGCGTTCGGAGTCTCGGCCTTAGATCACATAGAAAAATCTAAGGCCAAGTGCTCTGAATTGGCCGCCAAGAACACGGAGATAGCTCAAGCTGCGAAGATGGAGGTCGCTGCCATTCGGGAGGAGTTCACGAAGGAGAAGGAGGAACTTTTGAATGACTCCTCCCAGAAGATTTCTGACCTCGGTGCCAAGGTGGCGGAGCTGACCTCGGCGAACGAATCATATCAAAAGGAGAAGTCAGATTCTGAGGCTCTCCTGGCGAAGGTGCTTGCCGAGAAGGCCGAGCTCCAGGCTGAGGTTGAGTCTTTGAAGAAGGAGCCAAAGAAGAAGAAGATGAAGGCACTAAGGAAGGAGATTGCCGATCTGGAGAGGGAACGTGATGAGCTGGTGGTCGAGAAGAAGAAAGCCGACAAAATGACGAAGGTCGGTTTTCAAGACGGCTTCTGCCTCGTTCGTCACCAAGTGCTTCAGAGGTTCCCAAATCTGGACCTCTCTTTCTTGGAGGCCCTAAACATTCCCGAGGGGCCTCGGTGGTCTTGGTCAAAAATTGAGCACCTGAACTTGCCCCTTTCTTTCCCGGCGTCGAAGGTGGTGGAAAAGGACGTAGGAGCTGGTGGCTCCCGAGATGCCGAGATTCCTTAGTTTGTTTTAGGGTCCTTTGCCTTCTTTTTCTTCTTTTTTGTATTTCTTCTTTTGGCGAGCTTTCTTCTTTGTAAGCAGATCCATCTCAATAGAGACTCTTTCTTAAAAATTTTGGCTAAGTCTTTTTGTAAGATTTTTCATTTTCCATTGTCCCGAACATGTTCGCTCAAGAGACTTCGGAAAATACGGCGATCTTCTTCGCGAAATTCTGACTTGTACAACTTATGCTCAAGAATTTTGGCTAAGTCTTTTGCGAGATTTTTCATTTCGCATTGTTCCAAACACGTTTGCTCAAGGGACTTTGGAAAATCATATCTTCGCTTATGTCACGGTCACTTTCGTGAAATTCAGACTTGTATAACTCATGCTCAAGATTTTTGGCTAAGGAACTTTTGTACTTAGAAATTTTTCTGTACAATACAATCTTCTCACCGAAATCTTAAGAATAAAATTTTCTCAAGGCGTCCGAATGCCATGTATTTTTTAACTCTATGCCTCCGGCATCGCCGACCTTGTAAACCCTTTTTCACACTTCAGCAAGTACCAGATAAGGTCATTCCCAATTTGCACGAAGAACCCCGTGGGATGGTCTTCGGGGTCCAAATTCAGCCTTTCGGAGAATGAGGTCTCCTTTCTTTATTCCTTTTGGCCTGGCGCGCAAGTTTATAGCCGCGACCACTCTTTGCTGAAAAGCTTTTCTCCTTAGCTCGGCTATTTCTCTGTGTTCGCCGACGAGGTCAAGCTTGGTTCTCAGGCAGAGGTCATTTCCCCTTTCGTCGAACACTTGCACTTGCACCGATGGCTGCACCACCTCGACTGGGATGATAGCTTCTTTACCGAAAACAAGTGAAAAAGGTGTTTCCCCTGTGGCTCTTCGGGGTGTTGTTCGGTAGCTCCATAACACACTTGGGAGCTTTCCCGGCCATTTCCCTTTTGCTTCCCCCAGTCTTTTTTCAGACCATCTTTGATGGTCCTGTTGGATACTTCTACTTGCCCATTGCTTTGGGGGTGAGCTACTGGGGCGAAGTGCATTTTTATTCCGAGGTTGTTGATAAATTCTTGGAGCCCTTTGT
Organism: Aquilaria yunnanensis; assembly: GCA_039654915.1. Taxonomy (NCBI): domain Eukaryota; kingdom Viridiplantae; phylum Streptophyta; class Magnoliopsida; order Malvales; family Thymelaeaceae; genus Aquilaria; species Aquilaria yunnanensis. The sequence goes on along the minus strand of CM077594.1, from coordinate 49,495,820 downwards.
CTGTAAACTGGGACCCATTGTCGGCTACTAGTACCCTCGGTATGCCAAATCTGCATACAATGTTCTTTAATACGAACTTTTGCATATCTTTTGCCGAGATAGTCGCCAAGGGTTCCGCCTCGACCCATTTAGAGAAATAGTCTACTGCAACTACGCAGAACTTCACGCCTCCAGGCGCTGTTGGGAGTGGCCCAATGAGGTCCACGCCCCAAACTGCGAAGGGCCAGGGATAGTCAGCCGAAGTTACCATTTCCAAAGGTGTCCTCTGAATACTCGCGTGTCTTTGGCAATTTCCATATTTCTGGACGAACTGCCTAGCGTCCTTTCCTAGAGTAGGCCAAAAGTATTCTTGCCGAAGTATTACTGCTGCGAGGGCGTCAGTTCCAACGTGCGAACCACAAGCGCCTTCGTGAACTTCTTCGAGGATCATTTCAGTATCCTCTTCGCCAACACACCTCTGCAATGGATTTGCATATCCCTGCCGATATAATTCTTCGCCAATCAGGAAAAATCGACCGGAGCGTCTTCAAACTTTTACAGCTTCGTGGGGTTCTTCGGGAAGTGCATTGGTTGTGAGATATCTTTTTATTGGGTCTTTCTAGCCTCTTCCCGAAGTTACTATGCTCAACACTGCGATGCTCGGTTGATTTAGCACCTGGGTGCATGTTTTTGATTTTTCCAAGCAGTCTGCTTCGGCGTTATCTCGTCGAGCTACATTTCTGATTCATACGATGTCGAACTCTCGAATGAGCTCTGCTGCCAGTTCATGGTATTTTGCCAAGGTCGAGTCCTTCGCCCCCTAATCCCCTGCTGTTTGCCAAACTACCAGCTGGGAATCGCTGTGGGCTTTTAAGTTTCTTACGCCAATTTTTCTGGCTAGGCACAGTCCTGCTATGAGAGCTTCATACTCGGCCACATTGTTGGTGACGTTGAAGCTGAACTTGACGGCGTTCATCACTTCTAGACCTTCAGGACCTCTGATAATTACCCAAAAGCCCTGGTGTTCGGACCCCGAGGCTCCGTCAACATACAAAGTCCATTCTGGCTCACCTTCGCTGAGATCCGGATGGTTGTCTGATAGCCGAAAGGCTATCGCCTCTATCTGACCCAAACTCGGAGCGTTAGGGAGCGCGAGGAAGCTATTAGCCCCCCCGAGGTACTAAACAGATCACCTTCGAAAATGGACAATCAGCTATTGCATGCCGAAGAGCATCTCCCCGAAGGCAGAACCCTGAATTAGGGAACCCCCCAACTGCGGGCATATTTCCCGAAGAGGCATCGTCCGTACCAGAGGACGACCTCGGCCAGGGACCTCAGGAGTACGACAGGAGCATTTAAGAAGCCTCTGACTTGCCGCCCACAGACGCTACATGTCACCTCAAATGGTGATTTGACACGCCGACGCCGTCCAGGTCTTGTCACGACCTGTCTCGGTTCGAGACTCAAGGAGCCTGCCACCGGCTACTTGTCCCTTATGCCCAGAAATTCAGAGAACATCCGACCGAACATGTGTCACGATCTGAACGGGCTGGACATTCCTATAAATACCAGGAAACAAACCCTGGCAAAAGGTTGGACTCCTCCCCCTTGAGAAAACACAGGCAAGCCCACTAAAAATGCTAGCGCTTCCCTCTTACCTTCTCAGAAAACTGACTTGGGTGTCAGAGGCTCCTCCACGGAAAAGCACCCCGGGGACCTCCTAACCCCCTTTTCTGAGCTTTGCAGGCACTTTCCCCTGGGAAACCTCAATTCCAGACGCTCTCCTTCACAGGAAGTCCCCCCGGAAGTCATCATGCCTTCCAATGAAGATGTCCCCGGACATCATTTGGCGCCGTCTGTGGGAAACCATCCTCGGGCCACCGTCGTTGAGACTCAGCATTCTAAGGATAAGGGACTCCTGAGGTCCCCGTCCGTGCCTGAAGTCCAACCGGCCACTGAGCAAGCTGTTGGGTTTCGGGAGCCAAACAGCAAAGCGGAATTTAACCGAAACCCTCCAGGATCCAAGTGAAACGGGGTAAACCGGGTGTTCAAAAATTTCATACCTAATTTTCGGTTGAGATCTCTCACTCAACTGTAGAGTCGAATCACAAAACATGAACAGTTGACGTGTTCAGGCTCTCTATGGTATCCACACGAGCCTCTCGGGATCACCACGCTTCCACCACGTCCCGGCAGATGCGTTTCTCTTGCGCTCGCAGTGCTAGCTTGCGTCCTCTAAGGAATTGCAAGAGAAGAGTGCGGCTGTCCTTTTGGAAGGCTAGGGCAAGGAGACCTGCGAATTTCTCACTTAAAAGTTGTATTTATAGTGAGACTCAACTTCTAGGCCTAATGGGTTTCAAAGCCCTAATCCAATTAGGATTTAATTTCGGGCTTAATAATGGCTCAACTCCTTGGCCCATTATTAATACGAAATTAAAGTGAAACCATAACCCAAATAATTAGCCCATGCACTCTAATGATCCAAATAGCTCTATGTGTGCGACCCAATAGGCTCTTGCCATGTTGGCAATGATCATAAATCACATTTATGATCATAAGCAATGAGCGGTGTCTAGCAACACATCATTGCTACCCAAGTGACAAGATTGTGGATGATTCGACTAAACCTTTATGATCATCACCGATATATGCCATTGTCCCTTTGTCCAAGATATCAAGACTAAGCACGAGACATGGAATGTGTCACTATCGTATAGCCCAATCTTTGGTTTCTTGATTACCGAGTAGACCAACTTAAACTGATGAGATTGATATCATATATCAACTCATCGGAGCATGGCCATGCATTTTCTAAGTCTCACTCTATCAAGGGGCCTAAAGATATCACTCCCGTTACATAGGAGGGACAAATCCCATCTTGATCATACAAATCCCTCCGCATGATATGTGACATACCCAATGACCTCCTTCAAGTTCACTCAGTTACGAGCAACAAAGGAAAGTATCAAAGTATGTGACTCACATGTAGGGAACCGTGATGATCTTAGGTCGAAGGACTACATATACCATGATCACTATGAGAATCACTTATGACACTCATATAATGATCCATGAAGTGTTCTCATGGTGGGTCGGTCCAGTACACAAGTTCTCCAACTTGTACCCATATGTAGACTACATATCTCATATTAGTCTCCACATATGCTAGTCATTATGTATTATTGCAACCCGCTCCACAATAATACTAGACTAGGGACGTTTAAGAATATCATTATTCTAGGGTTACAATTATGTTTATTACGTTACGCAGAAACAAAACAACAAACAAAATTGCTGGATTAATGCCTTAATTAAATATCATGACTCAATGTGCAAAAATACAATCATCTCATGATTGGCTTTCTGGGCACAACACTAACAATCTCCCAGTTGCACTAAAAGCCAATCATCCATGTATCTAATACCGATGGACCTAGAATGGCTATCATGCTTCTGCTGCATAAGGGGCTTTGGCAGTGGATTAGCAATGTTGTTGTCTGTCGAAGTCCTGCATATCCTTACATCACCCTTCTCGATGATCTCCCTGATGAGATGATAGCGTCGGAGTATGTGTTTGGATCGCTGGTGAGATCGAGGTTCCTTAGCCTGTGCCATTGCTCCATTGTTGTCACAATAGAGCTCTATCGGGTCGACAATGCTTGGAACGACTCCAAGTTCAGTGATGAACTTCTTGATCCAAACTGCCTCCTTCGCAGCATCAGAGGCGGCAATGTACTCAGATTCTGTTGTAGAGTCAGCTACTGTCTCTTGCTTTGAACTCTTCCATCTCACAGCACCACCACCAATACAAAACACATAACCAGATTGCGATCTAAAATCATCCTTATCGGATTGGAAGCTTGCATCGGTGTAACACCTTACAACGAGCTCATCTTCACCTCCAAAGACCAAGAATGCGTCCTTAGTCCTTCGTAAGTACTTAAGGATGTTCTTAACAGCTGTCTAGTGACTTTCACCGGGGTTCGATTGGTACCTACTCGTCATGCTCAAAGCATATGAGAGATCGGGACGAGTACATATCATGGCATACATGATAGATCCAATTGCTGAGGCATATGGAATCTTACTCATGCGCTCTCTCTCCTCGGTTGTACTCGGACACTGAGATCTAGAAAGAGTGATACCATGTGACATGGGCAAGAATCCTTTCTTGGAATCTTGCATGCTAAACCTCTTTAGCACCTTGTCAATATATGTACTTTGACTTAGGCCAAGAAGCTTTCTAGATCTATCTCTATAGATCCTGATGCCTAACACATAGGCTGCTTCACCCAAGTCCTTCATAGAGAAACATTTCCTTAGCCAAGTCTTCATAGACTGTAGCTCAGGAATGTCATTCCCGATGAGTAGTATGTCATCTACATACAACACCAAGAAGACAATAGCGCTCCCACTAACCTTCTTGTAGACACAAGGTTCATCTTCATTTTTCATAAAACCAAACTCTTTAATTGCATCATCAAAATGAAGATTCCAACTTTGAGAAGCTTGCTTCTGTCCATAAATGGACCTTTGCAATTTGCACACTTTAGTGGCATTCCCAGGAGTGACAAAACCCTCAGGTTGTGTCATGTACACATCCTCAAGTAGCTTTCCATTTAGGAATGCAGTTTTGAGATCCATTTGCCATATCTCATAATCATAGTGTGCAGCAATAGCAAACAAAATTCGGATGGATTTAAGCATAGCAACTGGTGAAAAAGTGTCATCATAGTCAATACCATGAATTTGCTTGAAACCTTTTGCGACCAATCGTCCCTTAAAGGTAATCACATTACCATCCATGTCAGTTTTCTTCTTGAAAACCCATTTGCACCCTATGGGTTTTACCCCTTCAGGTGGGTCAACCAAAGTCCATACTTGGTTTTCATACATGGATTTCATCTCGGATTTCATGGCCACTAGCCACTTCTCAGAGTCAGGCCCCGACATAGCTTGTTGGTAGGTTGTGGGCTCATCTTGATCCATGAGCATCACATCACCGGTGCGAGTCATGAGAAATCCATATCTCTCAGGCTCACGCCGAATCCTACCAGTCCTACGTGGGCTTTGTGCTACAGGAACAGACTCTTGAACCACAACATCTTGTGGTGTCTATTCAGGTTCCATTTCAGGTTCAATGTCTCCTTGTTGTTCTTGAATTTCTTCAAGTTCTACTTTCCTCCCACTAGTTCCTTTAGAGATAAACTCTTTCTCCAAAAAGACACCAGTTCGAGCAACAAACACTTTTTGCTCAGAGGGATTGTAGAAATAGTAACCCTTTGTTTCTTTGGGATACCCAACAAAAAGACATTTTTGAGATTTGGGCCCTAGTTTGTTAGAGGATTGACGTTTTACATAAGTGTCACAGCCCCAAATCTTCATAAAAGACAAATTGGGACGCCTCCCACTCCATATCTCATATGGTGTCTTTTGAACCGATTTAGATGGAACTCGGTTTAGTGTAAAAGCGGCTGTCTCTAAAGCATGTCCCCAAAAGGAGTTTGGAAGGTCAGCTTGACTCATCATGGAGCGAACCATGTCTAACAGAGTTCGATTTCTCCTTTCAGAAACACCATTCCATTGAGGTGTACCTGGTGGAGTGAGTTGTGATATTATACCACAGTCCTTCAGATAGTCAAGGAATTCTCGATCCAAGTACTCTCCACCCCGATCTGATCGAAGCACTTTGATACTCTTCCCGAGTTGATTCTCTACTTCATTCTTGAATTCTTTGAACTTTTCAAAGGATTCTGACTTGTGTCTCATAAGATACACATAGCCATATCTGCTGAAGTCATCAGTGAAAGTAATGAAGTATTGGAAACCTCCTCTAGCTTATGTAGACATAGGGCCACATACATCACTATGTATGAGTCCTAGTAAGTCATTAGCCCTTTCACTTTGCCCTGTGAATGGGGCTTTGGTCATCTTGCCCAACAAACATGACTCACATGTCTCATATGATTCAAAATCAAATGAGTCCAAGAGTCCATCCTTATGGAGCTTGGATATGCGGGTCTCATTTATATGGCCCAAGCGACAATGCCAGAGATAGGTCGAGTTTGAATCATTTAATCTGACCTTCTTGGTATTCACATTATAGATTGGATTTTCAAGGTCTAGAACATACAACCCATTGCTAAGTTGAGCACTACCATAAAAGATTTCATTCAAATAAATAGAACAACGTTTGTCCTTTATTATAAATGAAAAACCTTTCTTGTCCAAACACGAAACAGAAATCAAATTTCTACTAATAGTAGGCACAAAGTAGCAGTTGTCTAATTCTAAAACTAATCCACTAGGTAAAGTGAGAACATAAGTCCTTACGGCTAAGGCAGCAACCCTTGCTCCATTTCCAACACGTAGGTCCACTTCACCTCGGGCCAATCTTCTACTTCTACTTAGATCCTGCACATTTGCACAAATGTGAGATCCACATCCAGTATCCAATACCCAAGATGAGGAAGTAGAAAAGTTAGCCTCTATAACAAGAATACCTGAAATGGAAGTCTTACTTCCTTTTTCCTTAGCAAGTTCTTCAAGATAGAGCTTGCAGTTGCGCTTCCAGTGTCCAGGTTGCTTACAATGGAAGCACTCCCCTTCCTTTGCCACACCACCCTTTGGTTTCAGTGCAGCTGAAGAAGAACTAGCACTGGACTTTCCATTAGCTTTATCCTTCTTCTTGTTGGCTTTTCCCTTTCCCTTGCCCTTTTGAACCATCAAAATGGGCTTAGCCTTCTTAAGGTTTTGCTCAGCAGTTCTCAACTTGTTGAGCAATTCAGGGAGGGACTTGTCAAGGTCGTTCATGTTATAGTTCATGATGAATTGACTGTAGCTTTCAGGCAACGATTGCAAGACTACTTCGATAGCCAACTCTTTCTGAAGAGCAAATCCCAAATTCTCAAGATTCTCAATGTACCCAATCATCTTGAGCACATGAGGACCCACGGGACTTCCCTCAGACATCTTGCACTGAAACAATGCCTTAGAGGTCTCAAACCTCTCATGCCTAGCTTGCTCTTGGAAAAGCATTTTGAGATGTTCGATCATATCGAACGCCCCCATGTTCTCATGTTGCTTCTGAAGCTCAGATTCCATGGTAATAAGCATGAGGCATGCCACATACAAAGCATCATCAGAATGCCTCTTGTGAGCATCACTTTCAGCTCTTGGAGCAGTGGCAGCAAGCTCATTCGGAATGGGCTGCTCTAGGACATAAGCCTTTCTCTCTTGTTTGAGGACTATCCTCAAGTTTCGGTACCATTTGAGAAAGTTGGTCCCATTCAGTTTTTCCTTCTCAAGGCTCGATCGCAACGAAAGTGTCGATGTGTTTTGTGCCATGGTAATCTACAACAGTAAATATGCAGTGTAAGAGTCATGTATTTTAATTCATTTAATAAGGAGTTTTATTAAACGATACTCCCACTATTTTCCTCAAAATAATAACCCTCGATATTATTTCAGAACACCTCGGCGCTAAGGTATTCTAGTGGGCCAAGATCCATATTTGACCACAACCTGAGTCAGCTTTGGCTTTTCTCTCAAGTTACAGCTATTTAGGTAGGCAACTCCTTGCCAATTGCATCTTATGCAACTCTTGGATAGTTGGGTGAACAACACTTGTCCAAGCTCATCTCATGAACTTAAGCCCAACTCTATGCCTCTAAGTCCGTAATCCTATTAGGATGACTTAGTTAAGTCAAACCCAAAGTTAGCAGTTTGGATATCACTATTATCCCATCGCGCCTTACCAAGATGAACATAGGTGCTTTACTTTGGCAAACCCACCTAATGTTGATCAAAGTCTTGACGAGTGCCAACATTTGGAAGGCATCACATTTAATGACTTAATATTTGTTTGAGGGATTTTTTTTCTTTTGATCTCACCAATTTGTTATCTCCGGTTGTTTTATACATGCATCACATACAAATATAAAACATGCATCTCATGCTTACAAGAAATAAACGTGACATGGTTATAGCCCAAACTATGCGATATTCTCAAGCCAATGAGAATATCATAAAAGCCTAAGAAAAGAAAAGAGTCTTCACAAGCTCCTTCTCTTCCTTTCTTGGTTGCCTTTTTGTTGTCACCTCCTTGGACATACCACCTTGGACGATCCCATAATGCACCATTACATCAATAATAGAAACCTCGAGTTATATTCGAGGGGAGTAAGGTGAGAAGAGAATGTACAATGAGAGTGATAAGAAAAGGCACAACTCGCAGGCCGTATTTACAAGTACAACCAATCAAGGGCTATAACCATGAACCATTCTTCAAACACCAATCAGCATATCATGTCAAATCTCATTCAACAAAGGTGCATGCCAATTTTCGTGTGTTGATTAACCAGTTTTTATTTATGTGGCGCTTCGCATACGACGGTCCCGCTGGCCGGTCATGGCGCGGTGGTTCCGCTCGAAATCTTCTATTTCGAGAAAGTAGGCACCCGAGACTCCTCCATTCGAGCCACCAAAAATACCTTACTTTCGGGGCCCGAACAGGCCGAATCCGAACAAACTTAGGGTTTTTGCAACTATTGCAAGAATCCTAATCCATATAGGTATCTCATACCTATCAATTTCGGGTTAATCTCATTAACCAATTTGTGTCGTTTCTTCATATATCTCATATGTTCATTACGAATTCCGGTTTCATGCATCATGAATCAACCTAATTAATCATGGCCGAAAACCAATTGAACACATAACATCATGCGATTCAACACTCAATCCCGATTTAGGGTTTCACCAGTAGCTCTGATACCACTGTTGGGTTTCAGGAGCCAAACAGCGCAGCGGAATTTAACCGAAACCCTCCAGGATCCAAGTGAAACGGGGTAAACCGGATGTTCGAAAATTTCATACCTAATTTTCGGTTGAGATCTCTCACTCAACTGTAGAGTCGAATCACAAAACCTGAACAGTTGACGTGTTTAGGCTCTCTATGGTATCCACACGAGCCTCTCGGGATCACCACGCTTCCACCACGTCCCGGCAGATGCGTTTCTCTTGCGCTCGCAGTGCTAGCTTGCGTCCTCCAAGGAATTGGAAGAGAATAGTGCGGTTGTCCTTTTGGGAGGCTAGGGCAAGGAGACCTGCGAATTTCTCACTTAAAAGTTGTATTTATAGTGAGACTCAACTTCTAGGCCTAATGGGTTTCAAAGCCCTAATCCAATTAGGATTTAATTTCGGGCTTAATAATGGCTCAACTCCTTGGCCCATTATTAATATGAAATTAAAGTGAAACCATAACCCAAATAATTAGCCCATGCACTCTAATGATCCAAATAGCTCTATGTGTGCGACCCAATAGGCTCTTGCCATCTTGGCAATGATCATAAATCACATTTATGATCATAAGCAATGAGCGGTGCCTAGCAACACATCATTGCTACCCAAATGACAAGATTGTCGGTGAATCGACTAAACCTTTATGATCATCACCGATATATGCCATTGTCCCTTTGTCCAAGATATCAAGACTAAGCACGAGACATGGAATGTGTCACTCTCGTATAGCCCAATCTTTGGTTTCTTGATTACCGAGTAGACCAACTTAAACTAACGACATTGATATCATATATCAACTCATCGGAGCATGGCCATGCATTTTCTAAGTCTCACTCTATCAAGGGGCCCAAAGATATCACTCCCGTTACATAGGAGGGACAAATCCCATCTTGATCATACAAATCCCTCCGCATGATATGTGACATACCCAATGACCTACTTCAAGTTCACTCAGTTACGAGCAACAAAGGAAAGTATCAAAGTATGTGACTCACATGTAGGGAACCTTGATGATCTTAGGTCGAAGGACTATATAAACCATGATCACTATGAGAATCACTTATGACACTCATATAATGATCCATGAAGTGTTCTCATGGTGGGTCGGTCCAGTACACAAGTTCTCCAACTTGAACCCATATGTAGACTACATATCTCATATTAGTCTCCACATATGCTAGTCATTATGTATTATTGCAACCCGCTCCACAATAATACTAGACTAGGGACGTTTAAGAATATCATTATTCTAGGGTTACAATTATGTTTATTACGTTACGCAGAAACAAAACAACAAACAAAATTGCTGGATTAATGCCTTAATAAAATATCATGACTCAATGTGCAAAAATACAATCATCTCATGATTGGCTTTTTGGGCACAACACTAACACAAGCCCCCCCAGGGACTTCCATGCCTGAGGAAGAGCGCCCTCTGGTCATAACCATGAGCTTCCTGCGCCAGATAGACCGAAGGTGGCCACAACAAGCTCAAGCCCAAAGGCCTCCTTCGCCAGCACACCCTCGGGAAAAAAGCCCCAAACCAACTTATCATAGTTCGGGATCCGGAGACCCACGGGAGGAGTCTTCAACAGAAAACATGCCCCTCGGGGCATGGCTCGCGGGACAAGCGGGGTCAAGGTGTCCCAAAATCACACACAGGAGGAGCCAGTCGCCTGAGGCGAGGTCCTCATCCCCTCAGCACCGAACTCACTCCCCGAAGAGGCACCGACAATCCCCCCTGCCAAAAGAAGAACCTAGCACCACGGCCCTTATGGAGAAAATATTGGCAAGGTTGGACAGAGTGGAGAAACAGGTGGCCCGTAAACCCGTCTGGGCTAGGCTGTCTGGCACCTTTTGTGGGGATGAGTCCCCATTCGCCCAGGATGTAGTTGAGGCAGCCATGCCTGGTGATTTCAGAGTAGCTCGGCTGGAAACTTATGATGGCCGTACTGATCCACAGGCCCATCTGACCAAGTACAGACGCAGCATGATGATGCACAGTGCCGACGATGCTACCTTGTGCAAATGCTTTGAGGTCACTCCCAGTGGGCCAGCAACAGCCTGGTATAATTCATTGGCCCCAGAACCATCACGGAGTTCCAGGAGTTGTCCACAGCCTTCACGCAGGATTTTATCGGGAGTCGGCAAATGGCAAAGATGCCGGTTCAGATGTTCGACATAATGCAAAGAATTGGAGAGACCATACGCGACTATGTCGAACGGTTCAACAGGGAGGCCATGTGTGTTCCAGATTTTCGGCCCGAAATACACATCCTCGCAATGACACGGGGCCTTCGGAGGGACTCGCAGCTGTTTTACGAGTTCTCTAAGGAACCCCTGGACACCCTCGGTGAATTTTACCGAAGGGCCGAACAGCACATGACAGCCGAAGAACTGAGAATGGGCGGACCGAAGTCCGGTCACGCCCGGGCCGAAGGGTCCAGCCAGCAAACTCGGTATCCCACCGAACTGGCAGCCCGACCTCAGAGGACACGAGGAAGGAAACTCCCTATTTTCACACCCCTGAACACCACAAGGACCAACATCCTCATGACAATGGAAAGGTAGGGAACTTAGGTCCAGTGGCCACGGGCCATGACCGCCGACAACAGAAGGAATATGAAGAGGTTCTGCTAGTTTCATTGCGACCACGGTCCCGACACCGAAGACTGCTTCCAGTTGAAGAAGTATATAGAGTCGCTGATAAAACAAGGCAAACTTCGGCGTTATCTGCACATGCCTTCCCCGAAAGGGAGAAAAGAGGAGGAAGGAAAGGCAGAAGACGAGGACTATGACTCCGACATGCAGAGAAACCGAAGTCCAAAAAGGCGCCCCCCACCTCCAGCAGGAATCATACAGACAATAACGACGGGACTCCCATCCTCGGAAAGAAAGAGGAAGGCCAGAGAAATGGCAGTCATGGAGTATCAAAGTCCAACAAAAAAGCTGGCCCGAAAGGATGGTTCCGCCATCATTTTTCCCCATGACGACCCATTGTTGATCATGGCGAGAATAGGAAACTGGGACGTCAAAAGAGTACTGCTCGATGACGGATCAAATGCTGACGTACTATTTTCACACTTACTGCTGAGGTTGGGTGTATCTAGTAACGACCTCAAGCTTGTCACCTCGCCTACCTTCGGGGTAGGTCCGGCCGAGCTACCCGTCCTCAGTTGGATCGATCTCCTTTTGATGCTGAAAGGGACTTCGGTGATGGGGACAGAAGAGTTGTACGCCTCCACAATGGCAAGGTTCATCATTATGAATGTCCCTTCATCATACAACGCCATCCTTGGAACACAGACACAGGGAAACCTGCACATTCGCCTTGATGTCAAGTAATTAACCGTCACTTTCGCCGCCAAGGATGGAGATGCGAAAATCTTCATAGATCAAGGCGAAGTAAGGAAGGTGTTCGTCAAAACACGAAAAGCTCCAGCAAACAACTCTGCGCAAGCTGTGGAAGCAAAAACACCAAAAAAGGGCGAGGCAGAGAGTTCCGCGAAGGCGGAAACGGAAAAAGTAGAACTTGTCCCAGGTCAATCTACCCGAATAGGGAAGAGCTTGGCCGAAGGTGACAAGAAAAAACTTGTATCCTTTCTACTGGAAAATAAAGATCTCTTTGCCTACTCGCCAAAAGATATGCCAGGGGTGAACCCTGGCGTAATACAGCATAGCCTCAAAGTAAGTCCGGAAGCAAAGCCTGTCCGGCAAAAGAAGCGAGGCATCTCAGCCCATAAAAATAACTTCATCAAAACCGAAGTTCAACGCCTGCTAGACGCTGAGGTTATTAGGGAGGTCAAATGTTAGGCACCTCCTAAATGCTTGGCTTAGGCCAAGGAGAACCAAGGAAAACGAGAGGAAACAGAAAAGAGGAAGTAAGAGGGACTATGAAATTAGTTCAGTGACTTATGTGCAAAATTGGAGACTTTCAGGGCCTAAATGCACATAGGAAGGAACTATGGAAAACCCGGCAGAAAACCAAGAAAGGGGATCAAATTGTACACTTGCATAAGTGATATAATTAAAACTACAAACTTGGAAAGTGGAAGTTTCGGCCATGCAAAATTTATGTGGACTAGTGTAATACTATGTCAAATTGTGGTAGACAACCATGATGACTATGTCACATCATGTCTGCCACTAATGGGAAATGTCATTTCCTAGTTGGTTTAACTAGTACTTAAACTAGTTACATTGGCCGGTTAGCACTTGGAATTAATTGACTTTATGGCATCTTTGTTTTATGCTTGGCATTTAAAGCCACGAGAGGACTTAAGTGACAAGGAAAACCATGTTTTAGTGGTGCATGTGTGATTGTGAGAGCTTGAGGACTCATTTGAACAATGCAAAATAGGTGAAGGCCGAGAGGGACAATATGGCTAGACTAATACTAGTTTTCTGCCCGAATTGCCTAAGTCATTTGGGTGCTTTTCGTTTTGGGCTTCTTTGCTCTCACTTGGCCGAGACCTTGCTCAAGAACCCCTCTCGCCATTTGCTCTTGAAAATCGAAGGAACCTTGAAGGAAATTGAAGAAGGCAAGCTTAGTTTCGGCGTTTGTTTCACTTGGAGTCAAGTTGTGTTCATGAGGAAAAGGTGAAGGGCCGAGCCATTCAAACTAGGTTTGACGTAATCTCGTTATCTTCCTTGAATCCATGGTAATTGCTTCCATGAACAAGGATTTAAGGGCTCAAATGTTATTAAGTTGAATGAATTGAGCAAACGAGATGTTGTTGTGGAAACCTAGTTATGGCCGAAAGGATTAATGGTTGCAACTTGATGTTCTTTGTTGTGTACATGGAAATTAATCCATGTTTAAGGCTAATTGGTGCCTATCTGGTCTTATACTAGGTTGTTTTGAGCAAGTAACATCGAGTTGAGCAAATTTGAGCTTGGCCGAAAGGTTCATCTTTGAGGCATTGTGATTGAAGAGCACTTGGACATTTGAAACTTGGTTGAGACCGAGAGCTATCTGAGGTAGGGTTCACTGGCACTTGACTTTGCTTGGTAATGTACACCATGATTCAAGTGTCTAGAGTGGCTAAGTGATGGTTAAATGTGCCATATGACCTTAGTTGCTTGATGGGCTTAATGCTTATACTTGGTTGTTTTGTTGATTAGCTAATTAACTATGGTACATGTACTAGAAATGCAAGTAAATGTGGCCTATTTTCTTGGCATTTTGGGAGCTCCAAATGGAAATGGTGTATTGGTAAGTTTGTGTGCAAGAAATGCACATGGGTACATGTATGGCTTATATGGCCGAGAGCAACATTGTGGAGTGTGTGTGTGTACTTGTGTGCTTTGGTGTTTCCTTGTGCATGCTAACCCCACTTATGAAATATTTGACTTATTTATCTGTCTTGTATATGTATATGCTTGTTTTTCTTGTCTTGGTGTTTGTTTTGCAGGTTGCGCTAACTAATGGGAGGTTAAGCTTTGAGTGATTACTTAGCTTAACTAAATAGACTCAATATGAGTTGTATATGTTTTAAGTGAATCCTACTGAGTTATCTGCTCACTGCGCATCCTTTATTTTTCAGGCAAGGATATTCGGCTTGAGTAGTGCTAAGCTGCCTTGTGTGTGTGCTTAGTGTTTATTTGCTTAGTTACCAAGGTATGTGCCAATGTGTGCTTGGCGTAGCATTTTGGTTTCATTACAAGTCTTATTTACCTATGGTTGGCCGAGACTTATGTTTTAAGTTTGCAGGCTGTAGAGTGGGAACTGTCTAGGAGAGCATGGATACTTGGACTTTAGCTCTGATTGTGGTATTCACCTTTATGACCATGAATATGGCCATAGGTTTGGTGTTGCAGTGTGTACTTCTGTATGGGATTCTCAAGGTTTTGTTTGACCATTAGGAGTATGGTTTCGGGTTGTATGTAACTTGGCATGAACAACTTATGGATGCTTGGCATTTATAGCCATGGTAGATAGTAGGTAGACTACCATTTTGATTTGTACATATATGTAGTCTTGGATACCTAGTTGTGGATGTTTGGGGGATTTTGGATGCCAAGTTATGTATGGACTTATGGATGGCATTATGCTTGCCTATGTATGCTGGATATTATGGGCCAAAGTTGCCCCTTTTATGTGAATGGTTATGGACCTAGTTATGTGGAACTGTGGTGCATAATGGCATGTACATTAGTAGGCCGAGAGCATCATGCATTTTTACTTGTTTTCAGAAATCTAAATCAACCTTGTGGGCTTCTTGGTTGCCATATAGTTAGTACACTTGATGCACACCATGTATGCACTTAAATTGCATTTAAGTGTTGCCTTGCTTGTTATGCAAGTTATTAATTGAAACCTTGCTTGTTGTGCAAGTTAGGGGTTTTGGGCCTTGCCCTTGCTGCAAGTTGTTAATGGGTCTTGTTAAAGCCACCTGGGCCACCTCCCAGGCCTCTTAGCTTAAGAAAATAAGACTTAAAAGTTGCCATTACTTGCTTGGCCGAACCAAACACTTTGAGATTAAATATTGGGTTTGGGAGTTAAATTAGTAAATGATAGGCTAGGGCCTGAGTGAGGTGTGACATCAAATACCCCGAATGGTTAAGCAACGTGGTCATCGCCACAAAAGAAGGCAGCAGTAAACTCTGGATGTGCATTGACTTCAGAAACTTGAACAATGCTTGCCCAAAAGACTCATACCCTCTCCCTCTGGTAGACCAATTGGTAGACTCAACTGCCGAATACGGGCTCCTAAGTTTCTTAGATGCCTTCAGCGGGTATCATCAAATAAGGATGGAACCCGAAGATGAAGAAAAAACCGCCTTCATCACCGAAGGGGGAACATACTGTTACGTCAGGATGCCCTTCGGCTCAAAAACGCAGGAGCCACCTACCAAAGGTTGATGAACAAGGTCTTTAAATACCAAATAGGGAGAAACATGGAATTGTATGTCGACGACATGATAGTCAAAAGCAAGCTGCCTGACAAACACGTCATGGATCTTAAGGAGACTTTTCACCAGCTCAGAGCCTTCAGGATCCGTCTCAATCCTGAAAAATGCATCTTCGGCGTGACCTCGGGAAAATTCCTGTGGTACATGGTATCCGAAAGAGGCATTGATGCTAACCTAGAAAAAATCAAGGCCCTACTCAAGTTCTGAACTCCTGCCACAATAAAAGATGTGCAGAGACTCACTGGAAGGATAACCTCCCTCAGTAGGTTTATTTCCAGATACGGAGATCGGTGTCGGCCATTCTTCAAAGTCCTCACAAAGGCAGCAAAAAAGGAGGACAACCTTGGAGGTGATGACCATCCCTGGGGTGAAGATTGCCAAAAGGCCTGGGAAGAACTGAAAATCTACTTTGCCAGCCTGCCTACTCTGCGACAACCTCGCGAAGGAGAGCCGCTCGTACTATACCTCACCGTCACAGAAAAAGCTGTGAGTTCGGTCCTTGTAAAAGAAGAGGGGCCAAAGCAATGGCCGGTCTATTATGTCAGCAAATCCCTGCATGGCACCGAAATCAGGTGTCCTTTGTTGCAAAAAGCTATATATGCCTTGGTGCTGACAGGAAGAAGGCTACGACCATACTTTCAGGCTAACCCCATCATCGTCCGAAGTAGTCTACCACTACGGGACGTCATGAGGAAGGTGGATCATTCCGGAAGGCTCTCCAAGTGGTGTACAGAGCTTGGCGAACACGACATCTCTTACGAACCTCGGAAAGCCATAAAAGCTCAAGCACTGGCAGACTTCATCGCCGAAGTATCTACCACCGAGGACAGCCATCCAGATCCTGACGAAGGTGATCCCGAATGGACTTTGTATGTTCACGGAGCCTCGGGGTCCGAACACCAGGGAGCTGGCGTGATCATCAGGGGCCCCAAAGGCCTAGAGGTAACGAAGGCCATCAAATTCAGCTTTAACGTCACCAACAATGTGGCTGAGTATGAAGCCCTCATAGCAGGATTACGCCCAGCCAGGAGAATTGGCGTGCGAAATCTAAAAGCCCACAGCGATTCCCAGCTAGTAGTTCGGCAAACGGCAGGAGACTATGGGGCAAAGGACCCGACCTTGGCAAAATACCATGAACTGGTGGCAAAACTCATTCGGGAGTTCGATACCGTGCGAATCGAAAACGTGCCTTGGCGTGATAATGCCGAGGCAGACTACTTGGCAAAATAAAAAATATACACCGAGGTGCTGGGTCACCCGAGCATCACAATGCTGAGCATATCAACTTCGGGAAAAGGCTGGAAAGACCCGATAAAAAGATACCTCGAGGACAATACACTCCCAGAAGACCCCAGCGAAGCTACCAAAATCCGAAGACGCTCCAGTTGATTCTTCCTAATTGGTGAAGAGTTATATCGGCTGGGATATGCAAACCCACTACAGAGGTGTGTCGGCGAAGAGGATACTGAAATGATCCTTGAAGAAGTACACGAAGACGCTTGTGGTTCGCACATCGGAACCGACGCCCTTGCAGCAGTAATACTTCGCCAAGGATACTTCTGGCCTACCCTAAGAAAGGACGCAAGGCAGTTCATCCGGAAATGCGGTAGTTGCCAAAGACACGCGAATATCCAGAGGACACCCTCGGAGATGGTAACTTCGGCTGGCTATCCCTGGCCCTTCGCAGTATGCGGCATAGACCTCATTGGGCCGCTCCCCACAGCGCCTGGAGGCATGAAATTCTGCGTGGTAGTAGTAGACTATTTCTCCAAATGGGTTGAGGCAGAACCACTAGTGACTATCTCGGCAAAAGAAGTGCAGAAGTTCGTGTGGGAAAACATCGTATGTAGATTTGGAATACCGAGGGTGCTAGTTGATTGCCGAAGGGCTATCGCCTCTATCTGACCCGAACTCGGAGCGTCAAGGAACGCGAGGAAGCTATTAGCCCCCCCGAGGTACAAAACAGATCACCTTCAGAAACGGAGAATCAGCTATTGCAAGCCGAAGAGGATCTCCCCGAAGGCGGAACCCTGAATCAGGGAACTCCCCGAACTACGGGCATATTTCCCGAAGGGGCATCGTCCGTACCAGAGGACGACCTCGGCCAGGGACCTCAGGAGTACTGTATGAGCATTTAAGGAGCCTCTGACATGCCGCCCACATACGCTACATGTCACCTCAAACGGCGATTTGACACACCGACGCCGTCCAGGTCTTGTCACGACCTGTCTCGATTCGAGACTCAAAGAGCCTGCCACCAGCTACTTGTCCCCTACGCCCAGAAATTCAAAGAAGATCTGACCGAACATGTGTCGTGATCTGAACGGGCTAGACATTCCTATAAATACCAGGAAACAAACCCTGGCAAAAGGTTGGACTCCTTCGCCTTGAGAAAACGCAGGCAAGCCCACTAAAAACTTTAGTGCTTCCCCCTTACCTTCTCAGGAAACTGACTTGGGCGTCGGAGGCTCCTCCCCGGAAAAGCACCCCGGGGACCTCCTAACCCCCTTCTCTGAGCTTTGCAGGCACGTTCCCCGGGGAAACTCCAGCACCAGACGCTCTCCTTCACAGAAACTGCCCCCGGAAGTCACCATGCCTTCCAGTGAAGATGTCCCCGGACATCATTTGGCGCCATCTGTGGGAAACCATCCTCAGGTCGCCGTCGTTGAGACTCGGCATTCTAAGGATAAGGGACTCCCGAGGTCCCCGTCCGTGCCTGTAGTCCAACCGGCCACCGAGCAAGCCCCCCAGGGACTTCCACGCCTGAGGAAGAGCGCCCTCTGGTCATAACCATGAGCTTCCTGCGCGACTTTCAACGTGCTGTTGTGGCTGAAATGACACAACAGATAGACCGAAGGTGGCCGCAACAAGCTCAAGCCCAAAGGCCTCCGTCGCCAGCACACCCTCGGGAAAAAAGCCCCAAACCAACTCATCGTAGTTCGGGATCCGGAGACCCACGGGAGTAGTCTTCAACAGAAAACATGCCCCTCGGGGCACGGCTCACGGGACAAGCGGGGTCAAGGCGACCCAAAATCACACATAGGAGGAGCCAGTCGCCTGAGGCGAGGTCCCCATCCCCTCAGCGCCGAACTCGCTCCCTGAAGAGGCACCGACAATCCCGCCTGCCATAAGAAGAACCTACTGCCACGGCCCTTATGGAGAAAATATTGGCAAGGTTGGACAGAGTGGAGAAACAGGTGGCCCGTAAACCCGTCTGGGACCTTTTGTGGGGACGAGTGCCAATTCACCCAAGATGTCGTTGAGGCAGCCATGCCAGGTGATTTCAGAGTACCTCGGCTGGAAGCTTATGATGGCCGTACTGATCCACAGGCCCATCTAACCAAGTACAGACGCAGCATGATGATGCACGGGGCCGATGATGCTACCTTGTGCAAATGCTTCGAGGTCCCTCTCAGTGGGCCGGCAACAGCCTGCTATAATTCATTGGCCCCAGGAACCATCACGGAGTTCCAGGAGTTGTCCACAGCCTTCACGCAGCAGTTTATCCGAAGTCGGCCAACGGCGAAGACGCCGGTTCAGATGTTCGACATAGCGCAAACAATTGGAGAGACCATACGCGACTATGTCGAAAGGTTCAACAAGGAAGCTTTGAGCGTCCTGGACTTTCGGCCCGAAATACGCATCCTCGCCATGACACGGGGCCTTCGGAGGGACACATAGCTGTTTTAAGAGTTCTCTAAGGACCCCCCGGACACCCTCAGCGAATTTTACCGAAGGGCCGAACAGCACATGAGAGCCGAAGAACTGAGAATCGGCGGACCAAAGTCCGATCACGCCCGAGCCGAAGGGTCCAGCCAGCAAAATCGGTATCCCACCGAACAGGCAGGCCGACCTTGGAGGACGCGAGGAAGGAAACTCCCAATTTTCACACCCCTGAACACCACACGGACAAACATACTCATGACGATGGAAAGGCAGGGGACACAGGTTCAGCGGCCACGGGCCATGACCGTCGACAACAGAAAGAATATGAAGAAGTTTCATCGCGACCACGGTCACGACACCGAAGACTGCTTCCAATTGAAGAAGTATATAGAGTCGCTGATAAAACAGGGCCAACTTCGGCGCTATCTTCGCATGCCTTCCTCGAAAGGGAGAAAAAGGAGGAAGGAAAGGCAGAAGACGAGGAGTACGACTCCGACAGGCGGAGAAACCGAAGTCCGAAAAGGTGCCCCCCACCTCCAGCGGGAATCATACAGACAATAACGACGGGACTCCCATCCTCGGAAAGAAAGAGGAAGGCCAAAGAAATAGCAGTCATGGATGATCAAAGTCCAACAAAAAAGCTGGCTCGAAAGGATGGTTCCGCTGTCATTTTTCCCCATGACGACCCATTGTTGATCATGGCGAGAATAGGAAACTGGGACGTCAAAAGAGTGCTGCTCGATGATGGATCAAATGCCGACGTCCTGTTTTCACACTTACTGCCGAGGTTGGGTGTATCTAGTAGCGACCTCAGGCCCGTCACCTCGCCTACCTTCGGGGTAGGTCCGGCCGAGCTGCCCGTCCTCGGTTGGATCGATCTCCCGTTGATGCTGAAAGGGACTTCGATGATGGGAACAGAAGAGTTGTACGCCTCCACAATGGCAAGGTTCATTGTCATGGATGTCCCTTCATCGTACAACGCCATCCTTGGAAGACAGACACAGGGAAACCTGCACATTTGCCCTGATGTCAAGTACTTAACCGTCACTTTCGCCGCCAAGGATGGAGATGCAGAAATCTTCATAGATCAAGGCGAAGTAAGGAAGGTGTTCGTCAAAACACGAAAAGCTCTAGCAAACAACTCTGCACAAGCTGTGGAAGCAAAAGCACCAAAAAAGGGCGAGGTAGAGAGTCCCGCGAAGGTGGAAACAAAAACAGTAGAACTTGTCCGAGGTCAATCTAGGGAAGAGCTTGGCCGAAGGTGACAAGAAAAAACTTGTATCCTTTCTACTGGAAAATAAAGATCTCTTTGCCTACTCGCCGAAAGATATGCCAGGGGTGAACCCTGGTGTAATACAGCATAGCTTCAAAGTAAGTCCAGAAGCAAAGCCTGTCGGTAAAAGAAACGAGGCTTCTCAGCCCATAAAAATAACTTCATCAAAACCGAAGTCCAGCGCCTGTTAGACGCTGGTGTCATCAAGGAGGTGAAATACCCCAAATGGTTGAGCAATGTGGTTATCGCCACTAAAGAAGGAAGCAGCAAACTCCGGATGTGCATCGACTTCAGAAACTTGAACGATGCTTGCCCAAAAGACTCATACCCTCTCCCACCGATAGACCAATTGGTAGACTCAACTGCCGAATACGGGCTCCTAAGTTTCTTAGACGCCTTCAGCGGCTATCATCAAATAAGGATGGACCCCAAAGATGAAGAAAGAACCGCCTTCATCACCGAGGGAGGAACATACTGCTACGTCAGAATGCCCTTCGGGCTTAAAAATGCAGGAGCCACCTACCAGAGGTTGATGAGCAAGGTCTTTAACGAGCAAATAGGGAGAAACATGGAAGTGTATGTTGACGATATGATAGTCAAAAGCAAGCTGCCTGACGACCACATCGCAGATCTAAAGAAAACCTTCCACAAGCTCAGAACCTTCGGGATCCATCTCAGTCCCGAAAAGTGCATCTTCGGAGTGACCTCGGGAAAATTCCTTGGGTACATGGTATCAGAAAGAGGCATTGATGCTAACCCAGAAAAAATCAAGGCCCTACTCGAGTTTCGAACTCCTGCCACAATAAAAGATGTGCAGAGACTCACTGGAAGGATAACCTCCCTCAGCAGGTTTATTTCCAGATACGGAGATCGGTGTCGGCCATTCTTCAAAGTCCTCACAAAGGCAGCAAAAAAGGAGGACAACCTCAGAGGTGATTACCATCCCTGGGGTGAAGATTGCCAAAAGGCCTGGGAAGAACTGAAAATCTACTTGGCCAGCCTGCCTACACTGCGACAACCTCGCGAAGGAGAGCCGCTCGTACTATACCTCACCGTCACAGAAAAAGCTGTGAGTTCGGTCCTTGTAAAAGAAAAGCGGCCAAAGCAATGGCCGGTCTATTACGTCAGCAAATCCCTACATGGCGCCGAAATCAGGTATCCTTTGTTGCAAAAAGCTATATATGCCTTGGTGCTGGCAGGAAGAAGACTACGACCATACTTTCAAGCTCACCCTATCCTCGTCCGAAGTAGTTTACCACTTCGGGATGTCATGAGAAAGGTGGATCATTCCGGAAGGCTCTCCAAGTGGTGTATAGAGCTTGGCGAACACGACATCGCTTATGAACCTCGGAAAGCCATAAAAGCTCAAGCACTGGCAGACTTTATCGCCGAAGTTCCCACTACCGAGGACAGCCATCCGGATCCTGGCGAATCGAAAATGTGCCTCGACGTGATAATGCCGAGGCAGACCGCTTGGCAAAATCAAAAGTATACACCGAGGTGGTAGGTCAGCCGAGCATCACAGTGCTGAGTATATCAACTTTGGGAAAATGCTGGAAAGACCCGATAAAAAGATACCTCGAGGAAAATACACTCCCTGAAGACCCCAGTGAAGTTGCCAAAATCCGAAGACGCTCCGGTCGATTCTTCCTAATTGGTGAAGAATTATATCGGCAGGGATATGCAAACCCACTACAGAGGTGTGTCGGCGAAGAGGATACTGAAATGATCCTCGAAGAAGTACACGAAGGCGCTTGTGGTTCGCACATCGGAACTGACGCCCTTGCAGCTGTAATACTCCGCCAAGGATACTTCTGGCCTACCCTGGGAAAGGACGCAAGGCAGTTCGTCCGAAAGTGCGGTAATTGCCAGAGACACACAAATATCCAGAGGACACCCTTGGAAATGGTGACTTTGGCTGATTATCCCTGGCCCTTCGCAGTCTGGGGCATTGATCTCATTGGGCCGCTCCCAACAGCCCCTGGAGGCGTAAAATTCTGCATTGTAGCGGTAGACTATTTCTCCAAATGGGTTGAGGCAGAACCACTAGCGACTATCTCGGCAAAAGAACTGCAGAAGTTCGTATGGAAGAACATCGTATGCAGATTTGGCATACCGAGGGTGCTAGTAGCTGACAATGGATCCCAGTTCATAGACAAAGGATTCCAGGAATTTATCAGCGACCTCGGAATAAAGATGCACTTCGCCCCAGTAGCTCACCCCCAAAGCAATGGGCCGGTAGAAGTATCTAATAGGACCATGAAAGATGGTCTGAAAAAGAGACTGGGGGAAGCAAAAGGGAAATGGCCAGGAGAACTCCAAAGCGTATTATGGAGCTACCGAACAACAACCCGAAGACCCACAGAGGAAACGCCTTTTTCACTAGTCTTCGGTACAGAGGCCATCATTCCAATTGGGTAGTACGACCATCAGTACGGGTGCAAGTGTTCGATGAAAGTGGAAACGACCTCGGCCTAAGAACAAAGCTTGACCTCATCGACGAACACAGAGAAATAGCCGAGCTGAGAAGAAAAGCTTTTCAGCAAAGAGTGGCCGCGGCCATAAACTTACGAGCCAAGCCAAAAGGGATCAAGAAGGGAGACCTCATTCTCCAAAAGGCTGACTTTGCACCCCGAAGGCCGTCCCATGGAGTACTTCGCGCGAACTGGGAAGGACCTTATCTAGTCCTTGCCGAAGTACGAAAGGGCGTGTACAGACTTGGCAACGCCGAAGGTGTAGAATTGAAAAATATTTGGCACTCAAATGCCTTGAAAAAATTCTATGCTTAAGGCCGCGCGGAAGAATTGTGTTGTACAAAAAATATTTTAAGTACAGAAAGAATCTCAAGTGTACAAGATTGTACAAGTCAGAATTCCGCAAAGGTGCTCACCACAAAAAGCGCAGACATAGTTTTCCTAAGTCTCTTGAGCGAACATGTTTGGGACAAGGGAAAATGAAAAATCTCGCAAAAGGTCTCCTAAGTCTCTTGAGCGAACGTGCTCGGGACAAGGGGAAATGAAAAAATTTGACTGAAGGATTTCCGTAGTCCCTGAGCGAACGAGTTCAGAACAAAAGGAAATAAAAGGACCTACAAAAGACTTAGTCAAATTTTTTCTGGCTTTCCAAAAAGTCTCTTGAGCGAACATGCTCGGAACAATGGGAGCACGAAATCTTGCAAAAAAGACTTAGCCAAAAATTCTCCATTAAAAATAAACTGGCTTACAAAGGTGAAGTGCCCGAAGAAGAAGTACAAAAAAATGAAGAAGAAAAAAGGAAAAGGCCCCTAAAACAGCCTAAGACTTCTCAGCGTCCCGAGAGCCACCAACTTCTGCACCCTTTTCCAACACCTTTGGCGCCGAAATTAAGGAAGGCAGGTTCAGGTGCTCGATCCTCGACCAGGACCACCGAGGCCCCTCGGGAATGTTCAAAGCTTCCAAAAAAGAGAGGTCCAGATCTGGGAACCTCTGAAGGACTTGGTGCCGAGCAAGGCAAAAGCCGTCCTGGAAGGCGACCTTGGTCATTTGGTCAAATTTATCCTTCTCGACCTCAAGGTCCTCGAGCTCGTCCTTCAGATCCACAACCTCCTTCTTCAGCTCCTTTATCCTCTTCTTCTTCTCAGGCTCCTTCTTCAAGGAATCGACCTCGGCATGAAGCGCATTCTTATCAATCAGCAACGTCGCCAGGAGTTCTTCAGACTCCGTTTTTGACTTTAGAAGCGCTTCGTTGGCCGAAAGCAGTCCCGCCACCTCAGAGCCAAGGTCAGAAATCTTCTTGGAGAATTCCCTCAAAATCTCCTCTTTTTCCGCCCGAAGGACAGCAACCTCCTTCTCCGCAGCATCAGCCAGCTGCAGGTTCTTGACGGCCAGTTCCGAACACATGGCCTTCATTTTCTCTAAGGTCTTTAAGGCCGAGTTTCGGAACTGCGTCTGCCTGGCCACCCGAACTCTGAGGTAGCCAGCGTACGCCATCAGCTGCAAAAAGATGAAGCCAAGGTAAGTAAAAGCCAAACACTTAGAAAAAATTCTTCAAGGGCAAACCAACATACCTGAGTAGCGTGCTCGGTAACCTTCACTGCGAGGGTGTCATCGCCCGGATGAGCCGCCGCAATAGCCTTGAAGGAGGCCTCAGTAAGCACCCCCTTTGTAATCTCCTTAGCCATTTGGGGACAGTCTCCGGAGAACAAATTCATGTCCTCCGTAAATGTCCAAAAAGGGTCTTTCAGAATCTTCCCTTTCGGGACTTTGGCATCACGGAGAGCTCACTTCTGGGCGTGTTCGGCCTCCCAACTTGGAGTAAGTGACTCCTCTGCATGGCAAAACGAACAGCTGGTGAGAACAAAAAAGAACTTTGGAAAATAATGGCATTACACTTCGACGGAAAAAGCAAACCTGGCGGCACCTCGACGACGTCATCATTAGAAGCCCGGGCCTCCTCGTTAGAGATCTCCTTACCCTTGCGTTTACGCCGCTCCTCGGCAGAAGGAGCCTCCACCACGGCATCCAAAAGAGCCTGCGACGGAGTGGGGCTCTGAGGAGGGACGTCGGCCGAAGAGACGTCGGCAGCAACCTCATAAGGCGGAATGGCAGCGACCTCGGGCTCCCAACTTTCCTCCTCAATACTTTCCTAAAGGGGAGGAAGAATAGTCTTCTTCGCCCGTTTGGCCGAAGGTCCAGCACCAGTGGTTTTCCGTCTTCGGGAAGCCGCCTTCTTCGTCTGCTCGCCCTTCTCTACTTGGCCGGTGAATAGGGACTTGTAGAAAGCAGTAGCGCCGTCGTCCATCTCTGAGAAGGAAAGAAAGCATCAGCATAAGTCTGAGATGAAAGCTATAACAACGGGAGTCAGAGATAACTTACTCTCATAAAAGCTTTCATAAGAAACTTCCTCCCGAAGGAGCTGCACCAACCAGGAATCCTTCCCGGGGATAAAAGGGGCTGGCATCTTGAGGTCCGTCTTGTGCTCCTTCACTACCCCTAACACCCGAAGAACCTTTTCGGTCATCAACCTCCAATTGATTGGGAAGGGGTAGAGAGAGTGCAAAGGGACCTCAGGAACCCAGTCCGAGACAGCACGGATACGGCCGTCGACGTCCTTAAAGATAGGAGCCAACTCCGGAGTTAGCAGTATCCTCGGATCCACGACGTCCATCTCCAGCTTTCCCTGAGCCCATTTGGTCGGAACATGCGACCAGGCCTCCTCCATCTTCAGAAAGAAAAATTTTTGTTGCCACCCTCGCCAGCTGTCCTTGGTGGCGAAGGTGAACGTATATTTCTTGCTCCCAGATCCCCGAGGTAGCATGAAGTAAAAGCCACCCTTCGGGGCCACAAAGAGCTTGTAGTACTGCATAAAAATAATAAAGTGGGATTCTATCCCGAAGACGCCACACATGCAGATGAAGGCTTTAAAATAGTAGTACGAGTTCAGGGGAAGTTGATTTACGGCAATGCCATGAAATTGGCAGAACACGCAAATCATCTTCGGAGGAGGGTAACGAAGTCCGGCCTTCAGTTGGGCTCGGAAAACGGTAACCTCATTACTACGGTTTGAAAAACAAAACTGATCAGAACGAGGCAACCTCGTAACGGCATACGAAGGAAGAAAGAACTTTTTCTTCCATCTTGCCAGTTTTTTGGGGGTGGTGCAGCAAGGATGAGATAAAAGAGGCTGCCAGCTCTCGGGAATAGGCATATTTGCAGAAAAATGGGTTCGGAAAAAGGAAAAAACTCTGAAAAGCAGAAGAGTCTGGAAAGGAAAAACCCACCAAAAGACTTGCCAAAATCTGGGTTTAAAGTCGCCATCGTGAAAGGTTGCCGGAAAAACTCTGTTAAAACAGCTCCGCCACAAAAAGCAATAGAAAGCATAAAAGCAGTGGCAAGTAGGGAAAAGAGCAGAAGCGAAAGCAAAAAGGGAACTTATGATGGAATGGGCAATATATAGGTTGAAAGTAGCTAGTCGAATCGGCGTCATAAGTACCCTTTGAAGGTGAACCGTCGCCATAACTGCTCTCTACGCCCGAAAAGACACGCTCTCTGTGACCGACACGACTCCCCTCAAATGGCAAAGTGCCACGTGTCAGCCGCCGCGCCAAAATAGGGGACGCGCCCTCTGACATCCCTAAAAAACTGGGACGCGCTGCTCCAGACTGACACGCTTGGTCATGAGACGCGATGTTGCACAGACCTGCAAAAGGAAAAAGGAAAGAAGTAAGTAACCTCGAAGACACCAAAAGACAGGCCATGGCCGAACAGGCCATATCTTCGGGCAAAAGGTGTACCTTCGGCACAGGTTTTACTCCCTAAAAACTCCCAAAGAGTATCCTCGGAAAGACTACCAACCGAAGTCACCACTTCGGCTTTCCAAAGGGAGGCATGTGATAGCCGAAGGGTTATTTGTCACACCTCACTCAGGCCCTGGCCTATCATTTACTAAATTAACTCCCAAACCCAATATTTAGTCTCAAAGTGTTTGGTTCGGCCAAGTAAGTAATGGCAACTTTTAAGTCTTATTTTCTTAAGTTAAGAGGCCTGGGAGGTGGCCCAGGTGGCTTTAACAAGACCCATTAACAACTTGCAGCAAGGGCAAGGCCCAAAACCCCTAACTTGCACAACAAGCAAGGTTTCAATTAATAACTTGCATAACAAGCAAGGCAACACTTAAATGCAATTTAAGTGCATACATGGTGTGCATCAAGTGTACTAACTATATGGCAACCAAGAAGCCCACAAGGTTGGTTTAGATTTCTGAAAACAACAAGTAAAAATGCATGATGCTCTCGGCTTACTAATGTACATGCCATTATGCACCACAGTTCCACATAACTAGGTCCATAACCAATCACATAAAAGTGGCAACTTTGGCCCATAATATCCAGCATACATAGGCAAGCATAATGCCATCCATAAGTCCATACAAAACTTGGCATCCAAAATCCACAAAACATCCACAACTAGGTATCCAAGACTACATATATGTACAAATCAAAATGGTAGTCTACCTAGTATCTACCATGGCTATAAATGCCAAGCATCCATAAGTTGTTCATGCCAAGTTACATACAACCCGAGACCATACTCCTAATGGTCAAACAAAACCTTGAGAATCCTATACAGAAGTACACACTGCAACACCAAACCTATGGCCATATTCATGGTCATAAAGGTGAATACCATAATCAGAGCTAAAGTCCAAGTATTCATGCTCTCCTAGACAGTTCCCACTCTACAGCCTGCAAACTTAAAACATAAGTCTCTGCCAACCATAGGTAAATAAGACTTGTAATGAAACCAAAATGCTACGCCAAGCACACATTGGCACATACCTTGGTAACTAAGCAAATAAACACTAAGCACACACACAAGGCAGCTTAGCACTACTCAGGGTGAATATCCTTGCCTGAAAAATAAAGGATGGGCAGTGAGCATATAACTCAGTAGGATTCACTTAAAACATATACAACTCATATTGAGTCTATTTAGTTAAGCTGAGTAATCACTCAAAGCTTAACCTCCCATTAGTTAGCTCAACCTGCAAAACAAACACCAAGACAAGAAAAATAGGCATATACTTATACAAGACAGATAAATAAGTCAAATATTAGCATGCACAAGGAAACACCAAAGCACACAATTACACACACACACTCCAAAATGTTGCTCTCGGCCATATAAGCCATACATGTACCCATGTGCATTTCTTGCACACAAACTTACCAATACACCATTTCCACTTGGAGCTCCCAAAATGCCAAGCAAATAGGCCACATTTACTTGCATTTCTAGTACATGTACCATAGTTAATTAGCTAATCAACAAAACAACCAAGTATAACCATTAAGCTCATCAAGCAACTAAGGTCATTTGGCAAGTTTTAACCATCACTTAGTCACTCTAGACACTTGAACCATGGTGTATAATACCAAGCAATATCAAGTGCTAGTGAACCCTACCTCAAATAGCTCTCGGTCTCAACCAAGTTTCAAATGTCCATGTGCTCTTCAATCCCAATGCCTAGCATAACAACATATAGGCATCATTATACACATCCATGGATTAAACTACCATGACTCAATTGAAGAACACTAGAATGCACACACTTTAACTCTCGGCCAAAGTGTCCAATATGTCCATATATGTACTGCCCATCATTCTGTCATTCCATATGATGTTCTAGTCATCAATGTACATCATCCATGGCATCATTACCAAGTAACCAAGTGAAATGCACTATGTTATCATAAACTAAGCTCTCGGCGAAGGTACACATTTTCACATATTTGTGTCATTCATCCAACTAACCCAAAACATGACCAAGTGGCCATCAAAGGACGAAGCTCATGGCACA
The DNA here is from genome assembly GCA_039654915.1 of Aquilaria yunnanensis. Lineage (NCBI taxonomy): Eukaryota > Viridiplantae > Streptophyta > Magnoliopsida > Malvales > Thymelaeaceae > Aquilaria > Aquilaria yunnanensis. The sequence continues at coordinate 49,466,848 of CM077594.1, read as the reverse complement.
ATTACCATGTAACCAAGTAAAACACACCATTTCACATTAAGTTTAGCTCTCGGCTAAAATGTCCATAATCACATAAGAATGTGCTTCATCAATTTAGTTCATCATATAATCACCAAATCACCACTAAACATGTTTCATGGCATCATTACCATGTACTCAAGTAATGGACACTAAATTATACCACTTCAAGCTTTTGGCCATAAAACCCAACCTCACATAACAATGCTCTCCACCCATTCAATCCAACATATGATCACTATATCATCAATAATCAAAGCTCATGGCATCAATGCCATGTAATTAGAGGTAGAACATGAATTACCTCAAATCCTGTTAGGCACCTCCTAAATGCTTGGCTTAGGCCAAGGAGAACCAAGAAAAATGAGAGGAAACAGAAAAGAAGAAGTAAGAGGGACTATGAAATTAGTTCAGTGACTTATGTGCAAAACTAGAGACTTTCAGGGCCTAAATGCACATAGGAAGGAACTATGGAAAACCCGGCAGAAATCCAAGAAAGGGGATCAAATTGTACACTTGCGTAAGTGATACAATTAAAACTACAAACTTGGAAAGTGGAAGTTTCGGCCATGCAAAATTTATGTGGACTAGTGGTGTACTAAGCCAAATTGTGGGAGACAACAATGATTGCTAGTCACATTCTTGTCTACCACTAAGTGTACTATTCACTAGTTATCTAAACAAACTAACTAGTTTGTGATCTAGTCATGGCCGGTTATGCATGTGTGTATATAACACCTTGGTACTTGTGTTGTTTATTTGCTTGGCATCTTGGGCCAAGAATGGACTAAAGTGTCATTGGAATCAAGGATTTAATGGCGGTTTTTGTGGGCTTGTAAGCTTGGAAGACTACTTTGCACCATGCATTTTATTGGAAGGCCAAAGTTAGCATTTTAGCTAACAAAACTTAAAGACATTCGGCCGAAACTACCAAGGCCATTTTACTTAGTTCATTTTCGGGTTTCCATGCTTTGTTTGGCCGAGAGTTCTTCCTTGAGTGCTCATCCAAATTTGTCCTCAAAATCAAGCTAATCTTGGAAGCTTTTGAAGAATTCAAGCTTGGGGAGACTTGTTTCGGCCTTAGTTCACTTGGAAATCAAGCTTGTTCTTGAAGGTTGAAGGAAGGCCGAGCCAATTGAGCTAGGGTTTGAGGTAAAGTCCATATCTCCTTGAATTCATGGTAGTTCTTCCACGTACAGGGACCCTAAGTGCTCAATTGAAGATGTATTAAGTTAAATGAGCAAGAAATGTTTCGGTACGAAAGTGAAATGTTGGCCGAATGTGATGAACAAGTGTTCTTGGTGTTCTTCTTGGAATTCATGGAAATTAAATCATGTGTGATGCTTGTTAATGATTATTTCACCTTGTGTTAGGTTGTTGGGGTGAAGAACACCAAGTTTGTGAAAGTTAGTGTGTTGGCCGAAAGTTGGATTTGAGGTAATTCATGTTCTACCTCTAATTACATGGCATTGATGCCATGAGCTTTGATTATTGATGATATAGTGATCATATGTTGGATTGAATGGGTGGAGAGCATTGTTATGTGAAGTTGAGCTATATGGCCGAGAGTGAACATTACTTGAATATATGGTGATGGTACTATAAAACCATAGTCATTGATGATTTGATGTTTATGTGTGGAGTTAGTTGATAAAGAACATGGTTACGTGAAAAAGGGGCATTAGGCCGAGAGCCTGAACTACTGAAGTTAAATGTTCTTTACTTAATGCATGGTAATTGTACCATGAGCAAGCCTTATAGATGATTGGAAGGTAATATAGTGAATAAAATGAGGGGTAACCCATACGTATGTGAAAGTGAGCATCATGGCCGAAAGCTTAATTTAGAGTGAAATGGTGCATTTCACTTGGTTACTTGGCAATAATGCCATGGATGATGTTCATTGGTGATTAGAATATCATGTGGTATGTTAGAATGATGGGCAGCACATGTATGGATATATTGGGCCTTTTGGCTGAGAGCTTAAATGTGTGCAGTGTAGTGTCCTTCATAGAAATCATGGTAGTTAATCCATGGGTTGTGTTGTTAATGCCTATGTATTGTTATGGTAGGCATTGTGGTTGAAGGGCACTTGGACATTTGAAGTTGGCTTGAGACTGAGAGCTATTGAGGTAGGGTTCACTGGCACTTGACTTTGCTTGGTAATGTACACCATGATTCAAGTGTCTAGAGTGGCTAAGTGATGGTTAAATGTGCCATATGACCTTAGTTTCTTGATGGGCTTAATGCTTATACTTGGTTGTTTTGTTGATTAGCTAATTAACTATGGTACATGTACTAGAAATGCAAGTAAATGTGGCCTATTTGCTTGGCATTTTGGGAGCTCCAAATGGAAATGGTGTATTGGTAAGTTTGTGTGCAGGAAATGCACATGGGTACATGTATGGCTTATATGGCCGAGAGCAACATTGTGGAGTGTGTGTGTGTACTTGTGTGCTTTGGTGTTTCCTTGTGCATGCTAACCCCACTTATGAAATATTTGACTTACTTATCTGTCTTGTATATGTATATGCCTGTTTCTCTTGTCTTGGTGTTTATTTTGCAGGTTGAGCTAACTAATGGGAGGTTAAGCTTTGAGTGATTACTCAGCTTAACTAAATAGACTCAATATGAGTTGTATATGTTTTAAGTGAATCCTACTGAGTTATATGCTCACTGCCCATCCTTTATTTTTCAGCCAAGGATATTCGGCCTGAGTAGTGCTAAGCTGCCTTGTGTGTGTGCTTAGTGTTTATTTGCTTAGTTACCAAGGTATGTGCCAATGTGTGCTTGGCGTAGCGTTTGGCTTCATTACAAGTCTTATTTACCTATGGTTGGCCGAGACTTATGTTTTAAGTTTACAGGCTGTAGAGTGGGAACTGTCTAGGAGAGCATGGATACTTGGACTTTAGCTCTGATTGTGGTATTCACCTTTATGACCATGAATATGGCCATAGGTTTGGTGTTGCAGTGTGTACTTCTGTATGGGATTCTCAAGCTTTTGTTTGACCATTAGGAGTATGGTCTCGGGTTGTATGTAACTTGGCATGAACAACTTATGGATGCTTGGCATTTATAGCCATGGTAGATACTAGGTAGACTACCATTTTGATTTGTACATATATGTAGTCTTGGATACCTAGTTGTGGATGTTTTGGGGATTTTGGATGCCAAGTTATGTATGGGCTTATGGATGGCATTATGCTTGCCTATGTATGCTGGATATTATGGGCCAAAGTTGCCACTTTTATGTGAGTGGTTATGGACCTATTTATGTGGAACTATGGTGCATAATGGCATGTACATTAGTAGGCCGAGAGCATCATGCATTTTTACTTGTTGTTTTCAGAAATCTAAACCAACCTTGTGGGCTTCTTGGTTGCCATATAGTTAGTACACTTGATGCACACCATGTATGCACTTAAATTGCATTTAAGTGTTGCCTTGCTTGTTATGCAAGTTATTAATTGAAACCTTGCTTGTTGTGCAAGTTAGGGGTTTTGGGCCTTGCCCTTGCTGCAAGTTGTTAATGGGTCTTGTTAAAGCCACCTGAGCCACCTCCCAGGCCTCTTAACTTAAGAAAATAAGACTTAAAAGTTGCCATTACTTGCTTGGCCGAACCAAACACTTTGAGATTAGATATTGGGTTTGGGAGTTAAGTTAGTAAATGATAGGCCAGGGCCTAAGTAAGGTGTGGCAAATCCAACTTTCGGCCAACACACTAACTTTCACAAACTTGGTGTTCTTCACCCCAACAACCCAACACAAGGTGAAATAATCATTAACAAGCATCACACGTGGATTAATTTCCATGAATTCCAAGAAGAACACCAAGAACACTTGTTCATCACATTCGGCCAACATTTCACTTTCATACCGAAACATTTCTTGCTCATTTAACTTAATACATCTTCAATTGAGCACTTAGGGTCCTTGTACATGGAAGAACTACCATGATTTCAAGGAGATATGGACTTTACCTCAAACCCTAGCTCAATTGGCTCGGCCTTCCTTCAACCTTCAAGAACAAGCTTGATTTCCAAGTGAACTAAGGCCGAAACAAGTCTCCCAAGCTTGAATTCTTCAAAAGCTTCCAAGATTAGCTTGATTTTGAGGAAAAATTTGGATGATCACTCAAGGAAGAACTCTCAGCCAAACAAAGCATGGAAACCCGAAAATAAACTAAGTAAAATGGCCTTGGTAGTTTCGGCCGAATGTCTTTAAGTTTTGTTAGCTAAAATGCTAACTTTGGCCTTCCAATAAAATGCATGGTGCAAAGTAGTCTTCCAAGCTTACAAGCCCACAAAACCACCATTAAATCCTTGATTCGAATGACACTTTAGTCCATTCTTGGCCCAAGATGCCAAGCAAATAAACAACATAAGTACCAAGGTGTTATATACACACATGCATAACCGGCCATGACTAGATCACAAACTAGTTAGTTTGTTTAGTTAACTAGTGAATAGTACACTTAGTGGTAGACAAGAATATGACTAGCAATCATTGTTGTCTCCCAAAAATAGTCTAGTCTTGGACTAGCCATCACAGAATTTTGCATGGCCAACAATGCCATCTTTAAGTTTGTGGTTTCACTTGTACCACTCAACTTAGTGCTCAATTTAGTCCCCTTTCTCTGTTTTCTGTCAGCTTCCCCATAGTACATTTTCTATGTGCGATTAAGTTCTGAAAGTCTCCAGTTTTGCACATAAGTCACTGTACTAGTCTCCAGAGCTTCTCTTACTTCCCCTTTCTGTTTTCTCTCATTTTCCTTGGTTTTCCTTGATATTCCTTGGCCTAAGCCAAGCACTTAGGAGGTGCCTAACAATTCCTCCCTCCTTAAAGAATTTGGTCCTCCAAATTCCTCACCAACTTATGGTACAGTTGAGGATACCTAGAGGCAATTTCCTGTTCTACTTCCCAGGTGGCCTCCTCTGGAGTATGGTTACTCCACTGAACCTTAATCATTGGAATCCACCTACTTCTTAACTTCCTGGTATCTCTGGCCAGGAACTGGATTGGCACTTCTTCATAAGTAAGATTAGGTGCCACAATCACAGTTGTAGGTGCTTTTACCTGCTTGTAACTTGGAACATATTTCTTGAGCAAACTCACATGATTGTGTATGTTTCCAAGTTCTGGAGGCAAGTCCAGCTGATATGCCACATTTCCCACTTTGGCTAGTATCTGATATGGCCCCACATACCTAGGTGCTAGTTTCCCCTTTTTTCCAAATCTGATTACTCCTTTCATTGGAGAAACTTTAAGCCACACCCAGTCTCCTTCCTGGAACTCCAGGACCCTTCTCCTTTTCAGGTTTGCATAGCCTTGCTGCCTATCATTTGCAGTCTTGATCCTATCCTGGATCAACTTAATTTTCTCAGTGGTTTCCTCAATAATGTCTGGCCCTAATTCCAACTTGTCTTCTGGCTGATGCCAGCAGTGAGGAGTAACACATCTCCTGCCATCTAAGGCCTCATAAGGAGTCATTCTTATCACTGAATGATAGCCATTATTATAGGAAAAATCTACCAATTGGAGATGCACATCCCATTCTCCCTGGAAGTCAATTACACAACACCTCAACATATCTTCCAGAGTTTGTATAGTTCTCTCTGTCTGTCCATCTGTCTGAGGATGGTAAGCAGAGCTAAACTTAAGTTTAGTACCCAGTGCCAGGTGCAGGGATTTCCAAAACCTAGAGATAAATCTAGGATCCCTATCTGACACTATATCATCAGGTATCCCATGCAATCTTACTATCTCTCTTATATAGAGTTGTGCCAATTTATCCAAAGAATCAGTAAGATTCATAGGAAGAAAATGAGCTGCCTTGGTCAGTCTATCCACAATGACCCAAATGGCATTATGCCTCCTCATTGTTAGTGGCATACCCACAACAAAATCCATAGAGATGGATCCCCATTTCCTCTCAGGTATGGGTAAGCTTTGTATCTTCCCCACTGGTTTCTGGTGCTCCACTTTCACTTATTGGCAGGTTTCACAACTAGCCACAAGTGTGTTTATATCCTTCCTCAAATATGGCCACCAAAAATATGCTCTGAGTGCATGATACATTTTTATGGCTCCTGGGTGCATACCCAGCTTACTAGAGTGAGCCTCCTCCAGTATTTGAACTCTTAGGTTGTCCTTTTCAGGCACATACAACCTATTTTGGAAATACAACATTCCCTACTTGAAGGAAAAACCCTGGAATAGTTCTCCCTTACTTTTCCAGAAATCAACTCTAGCCCTTCATCACCAGCTTGAGCTTCCTTAATAAGCTCTTTCCATTCTGGTGTAATAGTGAGTACCTTCAGCTGCTCACTTTCTTTAGCCAACCATTGGCTTGCTAGTGGGGTAATATTCAGGCTTTTGGCCTTATGCTCTGTTTCACCACCTTTGAGTACTCCAGTATAGTTCCTACTCAATGCATCTGCCACTACATTGGCCTTTCCAGCTGTGTACTCAATTACACAGTCAAAATCCTTTAAATACTCCAACCACCTTCTTTGTCTCATATTCAGGTCCTTCTGAGTGAATAGGTACTTGAGACTTTTGTGGTCTGTAAACACTTGGAATTTATTACCAAGAAGATAGTGTCTCTACTGCTTAAGAGCAAAGACCGCTACTGCCAGTTCCAGACCATGCACTGGATATTTCTTTTCATGTGGTCTCAACTATCTGGACCCAAAAGCAATGGCTTGCTTTTCTTGCATCAACACACAGCCTAGCCCTACATGAGAGGCATCTGTAAATACCTCATATTCCTTTTCAGGATCAGGTAGGACTAGCACAGGAGCTATGGTTAGCCTCCCTTTCAGCTCTTGAAAACTTTCCTCACATTTAGGATCCAGACAAATTTCTGGTTCTTTCTAGTTAACTGAGTCATAGGAGCTGCTAATACAGAAAACTTTGGCACAAATCTTCTGTAGTAGCCAGCTAACCCCAGGAAGCTTCTGAATTCCCTTACACACTGGGGTTGCTCCCAATCAAGGATTGATCTTACCTTTTCAGGATCTACAGCCAATCCTTGGTCACTTATTATATGACCCAGAAATCCAATTTCCTTTGTCCAAAATTTACATTTACTCAGCTTCCCATAAAGCTGATGTTCTTGGAGCAATCCAAGCACTACTTCAAGATGTTCTTTATGAGTTTCCTCATCCTTGGAATATACCAAGATATCATCAATGAACACCACCACAAAGTGGTCCAGGTGTGCCCTGAACACCCTCTGCATCAAGTCCATAAAGAATGCAGGTGCATTAGTGAGCCCAAATGGCATCACTGTATATTCAAAATGACCATACCTAGTTCTGAAAGCAGTCTTAGGTATGTCCTCCTCCTTTACCCTTAGCTGGAAATACCCAGATCTTAGATCAATTTTGGAGAAGACTCTTGCTCCTTTTAATTGATCGAACAAATCGTCTATCCTTGGGAGAGGATATTTATTCTTTATGGTTAATGCATTCAGCCTCCTGTAATCTACACAGAGTCTAAGGGTTCCATCCTTCTTTTTCACAAATAACACAGGTGCTCCCCAAGGAGACATACTGGGTCTAATGAATCCTTTCTCCAGTAATTCATCCAACTATTTCCTGAGTTCTACCATCTCAGGCACTACCATTCTATAAGGAGTAGTAGATACTGGTGCTGCTCCTGGTACCAGCTTAATTTCAAATTCCACCTCCCTTAAGGGTGGCAATCTAGGTAAGTCTATAGGGAAGACCCCTGGAAAATCTTGAACTATAGGTATTTTCCTAAGTTCATCAGATATTTCCTGGTCATTCAGTACCAGGCAATCCTGCTCACCTTCTGGAGTTGTTATCTCCAACACTTTTATGTGGCAGTCCATAGCCAACTCTAAGGGCTTATTCAAATCATATATTGTTCCACCAGGCAATAATAATTGTCTGGCCTGACAATCAATAATGACTTGATTCTCTTCTAACCAGTTCATGCCCAAAATCCCATCATAGCCATGTGTCTCCAACACCATGAGGTTAGTTCTCAGTTTCAGCTTGCCTATCTATATTTCACAGTTTTCTACCATGTAGTAGGCAAACAGAATTTCATTGCCAGCTGTTCTTACCAAGTACATGTTGTCCATATACTTTACTTCTAAATTCATGGCCTTAACCAAGCTTGTTGCTATTATAGACAATGAAGCTCCAGTATCAAATAGAACAGATACTAATTGTTCATTAAGGTAAATCTTACCCTTTAAGGCCGTTCTGCTAGTCTTTTGCTGACTAGCCTCTCTCTCAGCGTTCTCAGCCTCTGGTGTTTCTTGTCCTCTCCTGGAAGATTCCAGTTGAAACACCCTTCCTGGAAGAGTACCAGGCCTTCTCTGCTCCTGAGGAACCCTGGACGCTGGCCTCCCACCTTGGGCTGGCCCCTGAGTCCTCAGCTGGGGCATGGGCAGCTGCCCTTTAAGTCCTCTGGGACTAAAAGTTCCCAGCAATCTCTTGTTGCCTCCACCCCTTTTTGGGCAATGCTTAACCCAATGGTCTGGGGCACCACATCCATGGCACCCTGTGGAAGCCTTAAAGCATGGCTTGTTGCCATGAAACTTCCCACAAGTGCTACACTGAGGGCCATACGGCTGTGACTGTGGTCCTCTGTCCTTCCTGTTTTCCTTTCTGCTTCCTCCTGCATCCATCTCTTCTCTTGGCCTTTTTGACATTTGGCCCTTCTTTGTTCCACTACCACTTCCAGGCCCACTTTTGAATTGTTTCTGGAATTCCTGCTCCAGAGCCAAAGCACTCTGCATGACTGTATAATAGTCTCTAGCTCCAATTGCTCTGAGGATTTGCCTCAGTTCTGGTCTCAGCCCTCTGATGAACCTTTTAGTTCTCAGCTCCTCCTATCCTTCATACTGAGGGGCATACCTGATCAAACTATTGAACCTCTGCTCATACTCCAGTAAACTGAGGTTCCCCAGCTCTAGTTGATCAAATTCAACCTGCTTCTGGTCTCTTTGTGCTTCACTAACATACTGTTGCCTGAAGACTCTAAGAAAATCAGCCCACCTCATAAACCTCCTCCTGTCTGGATGTCTGCTCAGGTTCCTCTCTTGGTAACTCCTATGTACTGCTCTCCACCAGAGTTCTGCAATCCCTTCTAGCCTAAAGGTGGCTAGCAAAACTCTCTATGCGGAAGTAACCTCCATCCTTTCCAGTATCTTCTCTAATTGGTATACCCAGAACTCTGCCTCCTCTGAAGACTGGAGGTTTCAGTGCCAGAAACCCTTCCAACTGGCCCTCCTTTAGTCCTCCTCCACTATGCCTTCTCCTACTGTCTTCTCTGCTACTGGATTTACCATTGGATGATCTGCTTGACCTGCTCCTGAGTGTGGTTTCCTCAGTAGAGGGTTCAGTCCCTCTGGAGTATATGTATGGATCTCTCTCCTCAATATCTGGGCTGTTATCCTCCTCTTCTTCCTCAATTCTGGGCTCCTGCCTCACCTCTGACCTCATCCTCCTGGCCCTAGGATGTCTCCTTTCTTCATCTGCCTCTTCCTCCTCTTGGTTTCCTCCAGCTCTGATGGATTGATCATAACCCACTGGCTCTTTGCCAGGCCTCCTTCTTCTCCTGCCTACTGCTTCTGCTAGTTCCACTTCTTCCTGATTATGGGCTTGGCCTCTAGCCAAGGATTGCATTCCCAGCACTAACTGAGCCACTGTGCCATGTAGTGACTCCATCATCACTTCCATTCTCTCTTGTCTGTCTCCGCTTGGCCCAGGTGCTTGGTACCTGGCAGTGGGCTCTTCAGCCCCAATATGACCCATTTCTTCTGCCTGGGTCTCAGGTACATTTTCCTGCAATCCCTCTACATGATGGGCTGCAGTTTCTTCTTCTGGTCTCAGGGAACTCCTATCCCTGCCTCTGGTTCTCATCCTGCACTTTCAATTGCAGATATTCACAAATATCCAAATAATACAAGTCTTATATGAGTTAGCCCTAAAGGGAACACTGCCTAGGCTTAGCTCTGATTGTAATAACAAAGCAGGCTCTGATACCAAACAAAGCCTGTCACACCTCACTCAGGCCCTGGCCTATCATTCACTAAATTAACTCCCAAACCCAATATTTAATCTCAAAGTGTTTGGTTCGGCCAAGCAAGTAATGGCAACTTTTAAGTCTTATTTTCTTAAGTTAAGAGGCCTGGGAGGTGGCCCAGGTGGCTTTAACAAGACCCATTAACAACTTGCAGCAAGGGCAAGGCCTAAAACCCCTAACTTGCACAACAAGCAAGGTTTCAATTAATAACTTGCACAACAAGCAAGGCAACACTTAAAAGCAATTTAAGTGCATACATGGTGTGCATCAAGTGTACTAACTATATGGAAACCAAGAAGCCCGCAAGGTTGGTTTAGATTTCTGAAAACAACAAGTAAAAATGCATGATGCTCTCGGCTTACTAATGTACATCCCATTATGCACCACAGTTCCACATAACTAGGTCCATAACCATTCACATAAAAGTGGCAACTTTGGCCCATAATATCCAGCATACATAGGCAAGCATAATGCCATCCATAAGTCCATACATAACTTAGCATCCAAAATCCACAAAACATCCACAACTAGGTATCCAAGACTACATATATGTACAAATCAAAATGGTAGTCTACCTAGTATCGACCATGGCTATAAATGCCAAGCATCCATAAGTTGTTCATGCCAAGTTACATACAACCCGAGACCATACTCCTAATGGTCAAACAAAACCTTGAGAATCCCATACAGAAGTACACACTGCAACACCAAACCTATGGCCATATTCATCGTCATAAAGGTGAATACCACAATCAGAGCTAAAGTCCAAGTATCCATGCTCTCCTAGACAATTCCCACTCTACAACCTGCAAACTTAAAAACATAGGTCTCGGCCAACCATAGGTAAATAAGACTTGTAATGAAACCAAAATGCTACGCCAAGCACACATTGGCACATACCTTGATAACTAAGCAAATAAACACTAAGCACACACACAAGGCAGCTTAGCACTACTCAGGCCGAATATCCTTGCCTGAAAAATAAAGGATGGGCAATGAGCATATAACTCAGTAGGATTCACTTAAAACATATACAACTCATATTGAGTCTATTTAGTTAAGCTAAGTAATCACTCAAAGCTTAACCTCCCATTAGTTAGCTCAACCTGCAAAACAAACACCAAGACAAGAAAAACAGGCATATACATATACAAGACAGATAAATAAGTCAAATATTTCATAAGTGGGGTTAGCATGCGCAAGGAAACACCAAAGCACACAAGTACACACACACATCCACAATGTTGCTCTCGGCCATATAAGCCATACATGTACCCATGTGCATTTCTTGCACACAAACTTACCAATACACCATTTCCATTTGGAGCTCCCAAAATGCCAAGCAAATAGGCCACATTTACTTGCATTTCTAGTACATGTACCACAGTTAATTAGCTAATCAACAAAACATCCAAGTATAAGCATTAAGCCCATCAAGCAACTAAGGTCATATGGCACATTTAACCATCACTTAGCCCTCTAGACACTTGAATCATGGTGTACATTACCAAGCAAAGTCAAGTGCCAGTGAACCCTACCTCAGATAGCTTTCGGTCTCAACCAAGTTTCATATGTCCAAGTGCTCTTCAATCACAATGCCTCAAAGATGAACCTTTCGGCCAAGCTCAAATTTGCTCAACTCGATGTTACTTGCTCAAAAAAACCTAGTATAAGACCACATAGGCACCAATTAGCCTTAAACATGGATTAATTTCCATGTACACAACAAAGAACATCAAGTTGCAACCATTAATCCTTTCGGCCATAACTAGGTTTCCACAGCAACATCTCGTTTGCTCAATTCATTCAACTTACTAACATTTGAGCCCTCAAATCCTTGTTCATGGAAGCAATTACCATGGATTCAAGGAAGATAACGAGATTACCTCAAACCTAGTTTGAATGGCTCGGCCCTTCACCTTTTCCTCATGAACACAACTTGACTCCAAGTGAAACAAACGCCGAAACTAAGCTTGCCTTCTTCAATTTCCTTCAAGGTTCCTTGGATTTTCAAGAGCAAATGGTGAGAGGAGTTCTTGAGCAAGGTCTCGGCCTAGTGAGAGCAAAGAAGCCCGAAACGAAAAGCATCCAAATGACTTAGGCAATTCGGGCACAAAACTAGTATTAGTCTAGCCATATTGTCCCTCTCGGCCTTCACTTATTTTGCATGGCTCAAAGGAGTCCTCATGCTCTCACAATCACACATGCACCACTAAAACATGGTTTTCCTTGTCACTTAAGTCCTCTCGTGGCTTTAAATGCCAAGCATAAAACAAAGATGCCATAAAGTCAATTAATTCCAAGTGCTAACCGGCCAATGTAACTAGTTTAAGTACTAGTTAAACCAACTAGGAAATGACATTTCCCATTAGTGGCAGACATGATGTGACATAGTCATCATGGTTGTCTACCACAATTTGACATAGTATTACACTAGTCCACATAAATTTTGCATGGCCGAAACTTCCACTTTCCAAGTTTGTAGTTTTAATTGTATCACTTACGCAGGTGTAAAATTTGATCCCCTTTCTTGGATTTTTGTTGGGTTTTCCATAGTTCCTTCCTATGTGCATTTAGGGCCTGAAAGTCTCCAGTTTTGCACATAAGTCACTGAACTAATTTCATAGTCCCTCTTACTTCCTCTTTTCTGTTTCCTCTCATTTTCCTTGGTTCTCCTTGGCCTAAGCCAAACATTTAGGAGGTGCCTAACATGTCCCCTACGCCCAGAAATTCAGAGAACATCCGACCGAACACGTGTCACGATCTGAACGGGCTGGACATTCCTATAAATACCAGGAAACAAACCTTGGCAAAAGGTTGGACTCCTCCCCCTTGAGAAAACGCAAGGAAGCCCACTAAAAACTCTAGTGCTTCCCCCTTACCTTCCCAGGAAACTGACTTGGGCGTCGGAGGCTCCTCCCCAGAAAAGCACCCCGGGGACCTCCTAACCCCCTTCTCTGAGCTTTGCAGGCACGTTCCCCTCGGAAACTCCAGCACCAGACGCTCTCTTTCACAGGAAGTCCCCCCGGAAGTCACCATGCCTTCTAGTGAAGATGTCCCCGGACATCACGAGTAGCTGACAATGGTTCCCAGTTCATAGACAAAGGATTCCAGGAATTTATCAGCGACCTCGGAATAAAGATGCACTTCGCCCCAGTAGCTCACCCCCTAAGCAATGGGCAGGTAGAAGTATCTAGTAGGACCGTGAAAGATGGTCTGAAAAAGAGACTGGGGGAAGCAAAAGGGAAATGGCCAGGAGAACTCCAAAGCGTATTATGGAGCTACCGAACAACACCCCGAAGAGCCACAAGGGAAACGCCTTTTTCACTAGTCTTCGGCACAGAGGGCATCATTCCAATCGAGGTAGTACGACCATCAGTACGGGTGCAAGTGTTCGATGAAAGTGGAAACGACCTCGGCCTAAGAACAAAGCTTGACCTCGTCGGCGAACACAGAGAAATGGCCGAGCTGAGAAGAAAAGCTTTTCAACAAAGAGTGGCCGCGACCATAAATTTACGAGATAGGCCAAAAGGGATCAAGAAGGGAGACCTCGTTCTCCGAAAGGCAGACTTCGCACCCCGAAGGCCATCCTACGGAGTACATCGTGCGAATTGGGAAGGACCTTATCTGGTTCTTGCTGAAGTACGAAAAGGCGTGTACAGACTCGGCGACGCCGATGGCATAGAATTAAAAAATACTTGGCATTCAGATGCCTTGAAAAAAGTCTATGCTTAAGGTTTCGTGGAAGAATTGAGTTGTACAAATCAGAGAAATATTCTAAGTACAAAATTTTCTTAGAGAAATTTTTGAAGTACAAAACCAGAATTCCGCGAAGGTGGTCGCCGAAAAAAGCGCAGATGATTTCCCGAAGTCCCTTGAGCAATCATGTTCGGGAAAAATGGGAAATAACGAGCCGCGCAAAGATACTCGCCATGACAAATGCAGGTGCCGTTTCCCAAAGTCTTTTGAGCGAATGTGTTCGGGACAAAGGGAAATGAAAAAACTTGCAAAAAGACTTAGCCAAAAAATCTTCATTAAAGATAAAACCGGCTTACAAAAATGAAGTGCCCGAAGAAGAAGTACAGAAAGTGAAGAAGAAAAAAGGAAAAGGCCCGTAAAACAGCCTAAGAGTTCTCGGCGTCCCGAGAGCCACCAGCTTCTGCGCCCTTTTCCACCACCTTTGGCGCCGAAATTAAGGAAGGCAGGTTCAGGTGCTCGATCTTCGACCAGGACCACCGAGGCCCCTCGGGAATGTTCAAAGCTTCCAAAAAAGAGAGGTCCAGATTTGGGAACCTCTGAAGGACTTGGTGCCGAGGAAGGCAAAAGCCGTCCTGGAAGGCGACCTTGGTCATTTGGTCGGATTTATCCTTCTCGACCCCAAGGTCCTCGAGCTCATCCTTTAGGTCCGCGACCTCCTTCTTTAGCGCCTTTATCCTCTTCTTCTTCTCAGGCTCCTTCTTCCAGGAATTGACATTCTTCTCAGGCGCTTCTTTGGCCGAAAGCAGTCCCGCCACCTCGGAGCGGAGGTCAGAAATCTGCTTGGATAAGTCCCTCAAAATCTCCTCTTTTTCCGCCCGAAGGACGACAACCTCCTTCTCCGCAGCATCAGCCAGCTGCAGGTTCTTGACGGCCAGTTCCGAACACATGGCCTTCGTTTTCTCTATGGTCTCTAAGGCCGAGTTTCAGAACTGCATCTGCCTGGCCACCCGAACTCTGAGGTAGCCAGCATACGCCATCAGTTGCAAAAAGATGAAGGCAAGGTCAGTAAAAGCCAAACACTTAGAAAAAATTCTTCAAGGGCAAACCAGCATACCTGAGCAGCGTGCTCGATAACCTTCGCTGCGAGGGTGTCATCGCTCGGATGAGCCGCCGCAATAGCCTTGAAGGTGGCCTCAGTAAGCACCCCCTTCACGATCTCCTTAGCCATTTGGGGGCAGTCTCCGGAGAACAAATTCATGTCCTCCATAAATGTCCAAAAGGGCTCCTTCGAAATCTTCCCTTTCGGGACTTTGGCATCACGGAGAGCTCGCTTCTGGGCGTTGATAGCCAGAGGGCTATCGCCTCTATCTGACCTGAACTCGGAGCGTCAGGGAATGCAAGGAAGCTATTAGCCCCCCCGAGGTACTAAACAGATCGCCTTCAGAAACGGAGAATCAGCTATTGCAAGCCGAAGAGGATCTCCCTGAAGGCGGAACCCTGAATCAGGGAACTCCCCGAACAGCGGGCATATTTCCCGAAGGGGCATCGTCCGTACCAGAGGAGGACCTCGGCTAGGGACCTCGGGAGTACGGTATGAGCATTTAAGGAGCCTCTGACATGCCGCCCACATACGCTACATGTCACCTCAAACGGTGATTTGACATGCCGACGCCGTCCAGGTCTTGTCACGACATGTCTCGGTTCGAGACTCAAGGAGCCTGCCACCGGCTACTTGACCCCTACGCCCAGAAATTCAGAGAACATCCGATCGAACACGTGTCGCGATCTGAATGGGCAGGACATTCCTATAAATACCAGGAAACAAACCCTGGCAAAAGGTTGGACTCCTCCCCCTTGAGAAAACGCAGGCAAGCCCACTAAAAACTCTAGTGCTTCCCCCTTACCTTCTCAGGAAACTGACTCGGGCGTCGGAGACTCCTCCCCGGAAAAGCACCCCAGGGATCTCCTAACCCCCTTCTCTGAGCTTTGCAGGCACGTTCCCCTGGGAAACTCCAGCACCAGACGCTCTCCTTCACATTAAGTCCCCCCGGAAGTCACCATGCCTTCCAGCGAAGATGTCCCCAGACATCACATGGTATCAAAAAGAGGCATTGATGCTAACCAGGAAAAAATCAGGGCTCTGCTCGAATTTCAAACTCCCGTCACAATAAAAGATGTGTAGAGACTCACTGAAAGGATAACCTCTCTTAGTAGGTTTATTTCCAGATACGGAGATCGGTGCCGAGCATTCTTCAAAGTCCTCACTAAGGCAGCAAAAAAGGAGGGCAACCTCCGAAGTGACGATCATCCTTGGAACGAAGACTGCCAAAGGGGCTGGGAAGAACTCAAAATCTACTTAGCACGACTGCTAAACGAAGTCCAACCGGCCACTGAGCAAGCCCCCCCAGGGACTTCCACGCCTGAGGAAGAGCGCCCTCTGGTCATAACCATGAGCTTCCTGCGCGACTTTCAACGTTCTGTTGTGGCTGAAATGACACAACAGATAGACCGAAGGTGGCCGCAACAAGCTCAAGCCCAAAGGCCTCTTTCGCCAGCACACCCTCGGGAAAAAAGCCCCAAACTAACTCATTGTAGTTCGGGATCCGGAGACCCACAGGAGGAGTCTTCAACAGAAAACATAACCCTCGGGGCACGGCTCGCGGGACAAGCAAGGTGACCCAAAATCACACACAGGAGCAGCCAGTCGCCTGAGGCGAGGTCCCCATCCCCTCAGCGCCGAACTCGCTCCCCGAAGAGGCACCGACAATCCCCCCTGCCAGAAGAAGAACCTAGTGCCACGGCCCTTATGGAGAAAATATTGGCAAGGTTGGACAGAGTGGAGAAACAGGTGGCCCATAAACCCGTCTGGGCTAGGCTGTCTGGGACCTTTTGTGGGGATGAGTCCCCATTCACGCAAGATGTCGTTGAGGCAGCCATGCCAGGTGATTTCAGAGTACCTCGGCTGGAAACTTATAATGGCCGTATTGGTCCACAGGCCCATCTGACCAAGTACAGACGCAGCATGATGATCCACGGTGCCGACGATGCTACCTTGTGCAAATGCTTCAAGGTCACTCTCAGTGGGCCGGCAACAGCCTGGTATAATTCATTGGCCCCAGGAACCATCACGGAGTTCCAGGAGTTGTCCACAGCCTTCACGCAGCAGTTTATCGGAAGTCGGACAATGGCGAAGATGCCGGTTCAGATGTTCGACATAGCGCAAAGAATTGGAGAGACCATACGCGACTATGTCGAAAGGTTCAATAGGGAAGCTTTGAGCGTCCCAGACTTTCGGCCCAAAATACGCATCCTCGCCATGACACGGGGCCTTCGGAAGGACTCACAGCTGTTTTACGAGTTCTCTAAGGACCCCCCGGACACCCTCGTCCAATTTTACTGAAGGGCCGAACAGCACATTATAGCCGAAGAACTGAGAATGGGCGGACCGAAGTCCGATCACGCTCGGGCCGAAGGGTCCAGCCAGCAAAATCGGTATCCCACCGAACAGGCAGGCCGACCTCGGAGGACGCGAGGAAGGAAACTCCCAATTTTCACACCCCTGAACACCACACGGACAAACATCCTCATGACGATGGAAAGGCAGGGGACGCAGGTTCAACGGCCACGGGCCATGACCGCCGACAACAGAAATAATATGAAGAAGTTCTGCAAGTTTCATCGCGACCACGGTCACGACACCGAAGACTGCTTCCAATTGAAGAAGTATATAGAGTCGCTGATAAAATAGGGCCAACTTCGGCGTTATCTGCGCATGCCTTCCCCGAAAGGGAGAAAAGTGGAGGAAGGAAAGGCAGAAGACGAGGACCACGACTCAGACAGGCGGAGAAACCGAAGTCCGAAAAGGCACCCCCCACCTCCAGCGGGAATCATACAGACAATAACGACGAGACTCCCATCCTCGGAAAGAAAGAGGAAGGCCAGAGAAATAGTAGTCATGGAGTATCAAAGTCCAACAAAAAAGCTGGCCCGAAAGGATGGTTCCGCTGTCATTTTTCCCCATGACGACCCATTGTTGATCATGGCGAGAATAGGAAACTGGGACGTCAAAAGATTGCTGCTCGATGACGGATCAAATGCCGACGTCCTGTTTTCACACTTACTGCCGAGGTTGGGTGTATCTAGTAGCGACCTCAAGCCCGTCACCTCGCCTACCTTCGGGGTAAGTCCGGCCGAGCTACCCGTCCTCGATTGGATCGATCTCCCGTTGATGCTGAAAGGGACTTCGGTGATGGGAACAGAAGAGTTGTACGCCTCCACAATGGCAAGGTTCATCGTCATGGATGTCCCTTCATCGTACAACGCCATTCTTGGAAGACAGACACAGGGAAACCTGCACATTCGTCCAGATGTCAAGTACTTAACCGTCACTTTCGCCGCCAAGGAAATCTTCATAGATCAAGGCGAAGTAAGGAAGGTGTTCGTCAAAACATGAAAAGCTCCAGCAAACAACTCTGCGCAAGCTGTGGAAGCAAAAGCACCAAAAAAGGGCGAGGCAGAGAGTCCCGCAAAGGCGGAAACAGAAACAGTAGAAGTTGTCCCAGGTCAATCCACCCGAATAGGGAAGAGCTTGGCCGAAGGTGACAAGAAAAAACTTGTATCCTTTCTACTGGAAAATAAAGATCTCTTTGCCTACTCGTCGAAAGATATGCCAGGGGTGAACCCTGGCGTAATACAGCATAGCCTCAAAATAAGTCCGGAAGCAAAGCCTGTCCGGCAAAAGAAACGAGGCTTCTCAGCCCATCAAAATAACTTCGTCAAAACCGAAGTCCAACGCCTGTTAGACGCTGATGTCATCAGGGAGGTCAAATATCCCGAATGGTTGAGCAACGTGGTTATCGCCACAAAAGAAGGAAGCAGCAAACTCCGGATGTGCATCGACTTCAGAAACTTGAACGATGCTTGCCCAAAAGGCTCATACCCTCTCCCACCGATAGACCAATTGGTAGACTCAACTGCCGAATACGGGCTCCTAAGTTTCTTAGACACCTTCAGCGGCTATCATCAAATAAGGATGAACCCCGAAGATGAAGAAAGAACCGCCTTCATCACCGAGGGAGGCACATACTGCTAGGTCAGAATGCCCTTCGGGCTTCAAAATGCAGGAGCCACCTACCAGAGGTTGATGAGCAAGGTCTTTAACGACCAAGTAGGGAGAAACATGGAAGTGTATATTGACGATATGATAGTCAAAAGCAAGCTGCCTGACGACCACATCGCAGATCTAAAGGAAACCTTCCATAAGCTCAAAACCTTCGGGATCCATCTCAGTCCCGAAAAGTGCATCTTCGGAGTGACCTCGGGAAAATTCCTTGTGTACATGGTATCAGAAAGAGGCATTGATGCAAACCCAAAAAAAATCAAGGCCCTACTCGAGTTCTGAACTCCTGCCACAATAAAACATGTGCAGAGACTCACTGGAAGGATAACCTCCCTCAGCAGGTTTATTTCCAGATACGGAGATCGGTGTCGGCCATTCTTCAAAGTCCTCACAAAGGCAGCAAAAAAGGAGGACAACCTCGGAGGTGATGATCATCCTTGGGGTGAAGATTGCCAAAAGGCCTGGGAAGAACTGAAAATCTACATGGCCAACCTGCCTACTCTGCGACAACGTTGCGAAGGAGAGCCGCTCGTACTATACCTCGCCGTCACAGAAAAAGCTGTGAGTTCGGTCCTTGTAAAAGAAGAGGGGCCAAAGCAATGGCCGGTCTATTACGTCAGCAAATCCCTACATGGCGCCGAAATCAGGTATCCTTTGTTGCAAAAAGCTATATATGCCTTGGTGCTGGCAGGAAGAAGACTACAACCATACTTTCAAGCTCACCATATCATCGTCTGAAGTAGTTTACCACTTCGGAATGTCATGAGAAAGGTGGATCATTCCGGAAGGCTCTCCAAATGGTGTATAGAGCTTGGAGAACATGACATCGCTTATGAACCTTGGAAAGCCATAAAAGCTCACGCACTGGCAGACTTTATCACCGAAGTACCCACCACAGAGGACAGCCATCCGGATCCTGGCAAAGGTGATCCCGAATGGACTTTGCATGTTGACGGAGCCTTGGGGTCCGAACACCAGGGAGCTGGCATGATCATCAGGGGCCCCGAAGGCCTAAAGGTAATGAAGGCCATCAAGTTCAGCTTTAACGTCACCAACAATGTGGCTGAGTATGAAGCCCTCATAGCAGGATTACGCCTAGCCAGGAGAATTGGCGTGTGAAATCTAAAAGCCCACAGCGATTCCCAGCTAGTAGTTCGGCAAACGGCAGGAGACTATGGGGCAAAGGACCCGACCTTGGCAAAATACCATGAACTGGTGGCAAAACTCATTCGGGGGTTCGATACCATGCGAATCAAAAACGTGCCTCGACGTGATAATGCCGAGGCAGACTGCTTGGAAAAATCAAAAGAATACACCGAGGTGCTAGGTCACCTAAGCATCACAGTGCTGTGCATATCAACTTCGGGAAAAGGCTGGAAAGAACCAATAAAGAGATACCTCGAGGACAATACACTCCCCGAAGAGCCCAGTGAAGCTGCCAAAATCCGAAGACGCTCCGGTCGATTCTTCCTAATTGGTGAAGAATTATATCGGCAGGGATATGCAAACCCACTACAGAGGTGTGTCGGCGAAGAGGATACTGAAATGATCCTCGAAGAAGTACACGAAGGCTCTTGTGGTTCGCACATCGGAACCGACACCCTTGCAGCTGTAATACTCTGCCAAGGATACTTCTGGCCTACCCTGAGAAAGGACGCAAGGCAGTTCGTCCGGAAGTGCGGTAGTTGCCAGAGACACGCAAATATCCAGAGGACACCCTCGAAAATGGTGACTTCGGCTGATTATCCCTGGCCCTTCGCAGTCTGGGGCATTGATCTCATTGGGCCGCTCCCAACAGGCCCTGGAGGCGTAAAATTCTGTGTTGTAGCAGTAGACTGTTTCTCCAAATGGGTTGAGGCAGAACCACTAGCGACTATCTCGGCAAAAGAAGTGCAGAAGTTCGTATGGAAGAACATCGTATGCAGATTCGGCATACCGAGGGTGCTAGTAGCTGACAATGGATCCCAGTTCATAGACAAAGGATTCCAGGAATTTATCAGCGACCTCGGAATAAAGATGCACTTCGCCCCAGTAGCTCACCCCCAAAGCAATGGGCAGGTAGAAGTATCTAATAGGACCATGAAAGATGGTCTGAAAAAGAGACTGGGGGAAGCAAAAGGGAAATGGCCAGGAGAACTCCAAAGCGTATTATGGAGCTACCGAACAACACCTCGAAGAGCCACAGGGGAAACGCCTTTTTCGCTAGTCTTCGGTACAGAGGCCATCATTCCAATCGAGGTAGTACGACTATCAGTACGGGTGTAAGTGTTCGATGAAAGTGGAAACGACCTCGGCCTAAGAACAAAGCTTGACCTCGTCGACGAACACAGAGAAATAGCCGAGCTGAGAAGAAAAGCTTTTCAGCAAAGTGTGGCCGCGGCCATAAACTTACGAGTCAGGCCAAAAGGGATCAATAAGGGAGACCTTGTTCTCCGAAAGGTTGACTTTGCACCCCAAAGGCCGTCCCACGGAGTACTTCGCGCGAACAGGGAAGGACCTTATCTGGTCCTTGCCGAAGTACGAAAGGGCGTGTACAGACTTAGCAAAGCCGAAGGTGTAGAATTGAAATATACTTGGCACTCAGATGCCTTGAAAAAATTCTATGCTTAAGGCCACGCGGAAGAATTGTGTTGTACAAAAATATTTTAAGTACAGAAAGATTCTCAAGTGTACAAGATTGTACAAGTCAGAATTCCGCAAAGGTGCTCGCCACAAAAAAACACAGGGATAGTTTTCCTAAGTCTCTTGAGCGAACATGTTCGGGACAAGGGAAAACGAAAAATCTCGCAAAAGGTCTCCTAAGTCTCTTGAGCGAACGTGCTCGGGACAAGGGGAAATGAAAAAATTTGACTGAAGGATTTCCGAAGTCCCTTGAGCGAACGAGTTCGGAACAAAAGGAAATAAAATGACCTGCAAAAAACTTAGTCAAATTTTTTCTGGCTTTCCAAAAAGTCTCTTGAGCGAACATGCTCGAAACAATGGGAGCACGAAATCTTGCAAAAAAGACTTAGCCAAAAATTCTCCATTAAAGATAAACTGGCTTACAAAGGTGAAGTGCCCGAAGAAGAAGTACAAAAAAATGAAGAAGAAAAAAGGAAAAGGCCCCTAAAACAGCCTAAGAGTTCTCGGCGTCCCGATAGCCACCAGCTTTTATGCCCTTTTCCAACACCTTTGGCGCCGAAATTATGGAAGGCAGGTTCAGGTGCTCGATCTTCGACCAGGACCACCGAGGCCCCTCGGGAATGTTCAAAGCTTCCAAAAAAGAGAGGTCCAAATCTGGGAACCTTTGAAGGACTTGGTGCCGAGCAAGGCAAAAGCCGTCGTGGAAGGCGACCTTGGTCATTTGGTTGGATTTATCCTTCTCGACCTCAAGGTCCTCGAGCTCGTCCTTTAGATCCGCAACCTCCTTCTTCAGTGACTTTATCCTCTTCTTCTTCTCAGGCTCCTTCTTCAAGGAATCGACCTCGGCATGAAGCGCATTCTACTCAATCAGCAACGTCGCCAGGAGTTCTTCAGACTCCATTTTTGACTTTAGACGCGCTTTGTTGGTCGAAAGCAGTCCCGCCACCTCGGAGCCGAGGTCAGAAATCTTCTTGGAGGTGTCCCTCAAAATCTCCTCTTTTTTCGCCCGAAGGACGGCAACCTCCTTCTCCGCAGCATCAGCCAGCTGCAGGTTCTTGACGACCAATTCCGAACACATGGCCTTCGTTTTCTCTAAGGTCTCTAAGGCTGAGTTTCGGAACTGCGTCTGCCTGGCCACCCGAACTCTGAGGTAGCCAGCGTACGCCATCAGCTTAAAAAAGATGAAGCCAAGGTCAGTAAAAGCCAAACACTTAGAAAAAATTCTTCAAGGGCAAACCAGCATACTTGAGCAGCGTGCTCGGTAACCTTCGCTGCGAGGGTGTCATCGCTCGGATGAGCCGCCGCAATAGCCTTGAAGGAGGCCTTAGTAAGCACCCCCTTTGCGATCTCCTTAGCCATTTGGGGACAGTCTCCAGAAAACAAATTCATGTCCTCCGTAAATGTCCAAAAAGGCTCTTTCGGAATCTTCCGTTTCGGGACTTTGGCACCACGGAGAGCTCGCTTTTGGGCATGTTCGGCCACCCAACTTGGAGTAAGTGACTCCTTTGCATGGCAAAACAAACAGCTAGTGAGAACAAAAAAGAACTTTGGAATATAAAGGCATTACACTTCAGCGGAAAAAGCAAACCTGGCGGCGCCTCAACGACGTCATCGTCAGAGGCCGGGGCCTCCTCGGTAGAGATCTCCTTACCCTTGCGTTTACGCCGCTCCTCGGCAGAAGGAGCCTCCACAACGGCATCCAAAAGAGCCTGCGACGGAGTGGGGCTCTGAGGAGGGACGTCGGCCGAAGAGACGTCGGCAGCAACCTCGGAAGGCGGAATGGCAACGACCTCGGGCTCCCCACTTTCCTCCTCAATACTTTCCAAAGGGGGAGGAAGAATAGTCTTCTTCGCCCGTTTGGCCGAAGGTCCAGCACCAGTGGTTTTCCGCCTTCGGGAAGCCACCTTCTTCGTCTGCTCGCCCTTCTCTACTTGGCCGGTGAAGAGGGACTTGTAGAAGGCAGCAGTGCCGTCGCCCATGTCTGAGAAGGAAAGAAAGCATCAACGTAAGTCCGAGATGAAAGCTATAACAACGGGAGTCAAAGATAACTTACTCTCATAAAAAGTTTCATAAGAAACTTCCTCCCGAAGGAGCTACACCAACCAGGAATCCTTCCCGGTGATAGAAGGAGCTGGCATCTTGAGGTCCGTCTTGTGCTCCTTCACTACTCCTAACTCCCGAAGAACCTCTTCGGTCATCAACCTCCAATTGATTTGGAAGGGGTAGAGAGAGCGCGAAGGGACCTCGGGACCCCAGTCCGAGACAGCACGGATACGGCCGTTGAAGTCCTTAAAGATAGGAGCCAACTCCAGAGTTAGCAGTATCCTCGGATCCACGACGTCCATCTCCCGCTTTCCTTGAGCCCATTTGGTCGGAACATGCGACCAGGCCTCCTCCATCTTCAGAAAGAAAAATTTTTGTTGCCACCCTCGCCAGCTGTCCTTGGTGGCGAAGGTGAACGTATATTTCTTGCTCCCAGATCCCCGAGGTAGCATGAAGTAAAAGCCACCCTTCGGGACCACAAAGAGCTTGTAGTACTGCATAAAAATAATAAAGTGGGATTCTATCCCGAAGACGCCACACATGCAGATGAAGGCGTTAAAATAGCAGTATGAGTTCGGGGGAAGTTGATTTACTGCAATGCCATGAAATTGGCAGAACTCGCAAATCATCTTCGGAGGAGGGTACCGAAGTCCGGCCTTCAGTTGGGCTCGAAAAATGGTAACCTCATTACTACGGTTTGAAAAATAGTTACATCTAGTACTGGACTAATGATTTGAGGAATACGTCCCAGATTTTCTTTTTCAAGCGTGGAAACCCCAGGACCTGAAGTAGCAGGATTTATTCTCATAATAAGTGGTGAACTATGTCAATTTTTTTTTCAAAAATTCTCTAATAAAAAAAATCTTCGATAGCAAGTTGGTCGGTTAATTCATTCAATAAGAAATGGGAGGGAGTTCTCACTCAATTTTGTCCGTTAGTATCATGAATGAAATTCATTTGTTTACTTATTCTATCCAATTTCAATGAAGGAATTTTCAAGTTGAACCGGCCCATTTTCAAAATATCAACTGGATGAATAAAAATATTTAAAAAGTGTTTAATTTGTCTATCATTATAGACAATATGGCCCATCTTATCTATGGAATTTGAACTTGAACTCTATTTACGTTTTTTTATTTATATCTCATTAGCCCCTATTTCATATTTGAATTTTCATTTTAGCATATCAATGCAATGGATTTTTACGTTCGGCCTATTCCCCCTTTTTTATATCTATACCCCCTTTTTTTCGTGGATGAATTCCGCATATTTTCACATAGAAGATTTACATATACAACATATATTACTGTCAAGAGTGAATTTCTTATTTATAGTTCTATGAAATAAACAAAAAAAGAAGGGATTCGGAATTTCATCCGGTTAGGATCGCTCTAAACCAGCCCATTATGTATATGATTGAGCATGCCAACTATTAAACAACTTATTAGAAAGGCAAGACAGCCAATCAGAAATGTCACGAAATCCCTTGCTCTTCGAGGATGTCCTCAACGTCGAGGAACATGTACTAGGGTGTATGTGCGACTCGTTCCGATCATGAGCTGAGAGAAAAGTAAACCTTTTTTCAGTATCAATGATCAGTACCAGTGAATAGGGTTCTTCTCTTCACTATCTAAAAAAGATGGATTTACCATCTCTTACTGTGTATCAAATTTATGGTTTCCATTGGTGCAAATCCAATCACTTCAATTTGTAATTGAAGATGAGAAAAAAGTATCCATTGGTAGCAAATGATTATCCATTAAGCGGTTCAAATCCTATTTGAAAAAGAAAAAAATTGATGCTTCCAAGAACGAACTAAGAAGGTCAGCTACCTAACTCATTTTCATAATTAAATACCGTTACTGTATAAGATAGGTCTCTGATTGTGAAAGATCTATTACTGGACATAGGGGGTAGAGCCAAAAAGTGTGAATTGCACAAGTTACCCAGAGCATTCATTGATTAAATGAAGTAAGGAGCTCCGGTGTATAGAGAGGGCCTCACCGTTTAAGAAGTAATCATAGAGACGATGGAACCCACTAGTTAGCCATTTCTATTTACTACTTTTTGAGTGATTAGGCTTTTTTTTATACCTAATATTGAATTATTTCAAGGCAAAATAAAATGCCTAGAACTAGAAAAAAAGGAAAAAAATCGTGGTCGGGAGTAGCAAAAGCCATTGGAATTTTTATTTTATACATTGGAAGAATCCGTTTTGTTATTAATAGACTAGTAAAGGGCAAAAGAATAACTGAAAGAAAGAATGAGTTATTCATCAAAGTTTCTTTTCTTCAATGACCAGAATTAAACGAGGATATATAACTTGGAGACGTCGAACAAAAATGCGTTTGTTTTCGGCGCATCGGGATAGAGGTAGGAAAAAAAGAGATTTTCGTCGTTTGTGGATCACTCGAATAAATGCAGCAATTCGTGGGAGGTTGCTATCCTATAGGTATAGTACACTAATACACAATTTGTACCGGAAGCAGTTGCTTCTTAATCGTAAAATACTTGCACAAATAGCTATATTAAATAGGAATTGTCTTGATACGATTTCCAATGCAATTTTATAAAAAAAAAAAGAATAAGAATAAGTAGATCGGAAGGAATCCACCGAAATACTTTTAATGGAGTTTCCTCGAGAATAAACTCGGAGAGGGTAGAATAGAATTTAGTACGAAAAAAAAATGATGATAAGGTCATCAAAACAAAAAGAGCAAAGACAAGACGCTAAAAAAAAAATTTATTTTCCTCGATTCTTTCTTTTATTTTTATTTATTTCTTATTCTTACGACACTACAATTGAATTTCATTTTGTTTGATTATCGGATTTTTCGAATAAAACATCAACCTACGTTTGAGTTCGGATTTGAATTTTGATTCAATTGAAAATTGAAGGATAAGCCCATTTCAATTTGATTTAGTTCTAGTTCTAAGACTTCTAGTTCTAGCGGTCGATTTCCTTCTTTCAAATCGTTTCGCATACTTATTATTACGAATTGCATACTTATTAGTACGAAAGGGTAACAAAGATAACATACGAGCTCTTTTTATAGCAATAGTAATTAATCGTTGTTGTTTTAAAGTCAATCTATTTTTCCTTGTTCACTAATAAATCGACTAATTAAACTTATGTTTCTATAATGAATTCGATCCCCCGATTGGATCGGGGGCAAACGCCGACGAAAAGATCGCTTGGATTTATTCATGATACGAAAAGATCGCTTGGATTTATTCATGATTTGTTTATTCCTTATCTGTCAAAATAAAAATCCTATCCTTATCTATATTTCTAAAATTCTAAAATCTTATTTAGTCCTATTTAGATCGTACCGAATTATGGAATTTATAGGATTTGCTTTGTTTATTATTTTAAATTTATGTATATGTAATAATTATATAG
Organism: Aquilaria yunnanensis; assembly: GCA_039654915.1. Lineage (NCBI taxonomy): Eukaryota > Viridiplantae > Streptophyta > Magnoliopsida > Malvales > Thymelaeaceae > Aquilaria > Aquilaria yunnanensis. The sequence continues at coordinate 49,439,879 of CM077594.1, read as the reverse complement.
AAATAATGTAATAATGAAAATGAATTCAAATAAAAAAAAGAATAATATATTTTATGTACTAATAGTTATATGTAATATAACTAATTCTATACCTAAAGTAAGTCATATTTTCATATTCCTTGGGAGAGTGGTGACATATGACGTATAGGCAGCACTCGATTTGATCTATTTCTTTATCTCCCCGTGAGTTGTATGTTCGTAACAATAGGGACAGAATTTCTTCAATTCCAATTGACTAGGCGTATTGTGTCGATTTTTTTGAGTGATATATCTGGAAATGCCCGTTGATTCCTTATTAACACCGTTTCGAACACAACTGGTACATTCCAAAATATTCATTACTTGGACATCTTTACTCTTAGCCATGAACCCCCCTTTGGTTTTAATCTACCCCACCCTATCTCGTTGATTTTCCGGTAAAAAATGAATAAGAAAAAAATAGAAGTTGCTAACTAAAAATCAAATTATGAATGATGATTTTGTTGTAATCAATTGAAATCAATATTAATAATATAGTAAATAATAAGTAATACAATGATTTCTAACTTTATTTAGAATCAAAATTTAGAATAGAATCACAGTGGAGTATTTCATTGACACATTTTGTAGAATATTTTGTAGAATACTTGTTTTGTTGCCTTAGCCGTATTTCTGTTTTCGTTCGACTAGTCATTTAATTGGAGCCCGAACCCAAGTTTCGGTGCGGGTGAATCTACTATCTTTTCCCCCTACCCTCCCTTATTTGATCTAATTCTAAAAAATGAAAAAAAAATAGGGGGATAGTCACAGATATTTGATTGTATCTCTAATCTCCTTCACCCCGTCCCACGGCAATAAAGAACTAGAATGAAAAAAAAGGAAAATGTCAACGCATCTGGGAATAAACGATTGATCTCTATCAATAAACCCGCTAAAGAACCAAACCATAGAGTACTTAGTACTGGTGCTATAGAAAGATATGTTTTTAGATCTTGCATTTTAAATCCCCCTTCTTTATTGTATTACAATATGGTACTAGATATATAATCAGATGAATATTTAATTAAGGACCACTTCCATTTGTCTATTTGTATGCGGAATCCCTAATTCAAATTCAAATGTACAATGATTCAATAGATAAGATTTTCCTTTTCTTAAAACAGAAAAATATGTAACTTTCCACCCAAGAATTTCCACGAAAAAGATTTATTTCTTAATAAATTTATTATAAGATCCTTATATGATATGAGACAAAAAGGGGGAATGGCAAGATAAACTGATATTGTATCAATAGAGGAACTAAAAGTGTGGAAAACAAGACAGGGATTCTCTATAATGACATTGTAGACCAATTGAAAGGGATGTAGCGTAGCTTGGTAACGCGTTTGTTTTGGGTACAAAATGTCACGGGTTCAAATCCTGTCATCCCTACCTATTACTTCTCCTCCGAGCAGTAACGAAGGAGCAATTTTAGATCGATTCAAATTGAGCATACAGAATCTTTAATACTATTATATATCATATATAATAGTATAGGTGTGCAAGATATCTTGTGGTTTTATATAAAATAAAAAAAAATCATATGGGGGCGGGAGCATTAACTCCGTTCCTGTGGGCTTTTTCTTCTTTCGGTATGCCGCTCCGCGAGAAAGGAGCGAGAGCACCAAGTTTGCTGTGGGGATGTCAGAATTTGCACCTATTTTTATCTCTTTAGTTCTTAGTCTTCTAGTTTCTTTGCTCCTCTTGTGTCTTTCTTTGCGGCCTGTTCATTTTAAATTACTGGGACAGAGCGTCTTACGTTTCCTGAGTATCCTTCTTTTCATTTTTTTGGTGGAAAGCCTCGGGGCCGAAAACGGCCTCCTCTCGATCGCCTATTGCCATGAGGGGAACACCTTCGCGGCCCCGGGGGGATTGCCGGAAGAAGGGGTAAATCCCACCGAGGCTCCACCACTACCTCAACCTGCGCCACAACCCCCTGTTATCCCCGAATTGCCCCATCCTCTTATCTCGGATGAGGCCCGGAGGAGCCTGCTTTATAGTAGGTACCTCTCCCTCAATGGGGCGAGTGATAATAATCTCGAACGTATGGTGTCAATAATTGACACCCAAGCCGGAGTGGAGCGAATGATAGAAGCTGCACTGGTCTCGGATGGGTTTTCCCCCCATTCCATCCTAGCCCAGTATAGAGAAATTCGTGGCCTTCTTCATTCGCCGCAGGGGGAGCTTTTGACTGAGCGTACATATAGGTCGTACCTCACTCAAATTCATGAAAATGGTATGTGGGGATCCGTGCCATATCGACGGATTATGAGAGCCCTCCAAACCCGTAATCTCTTTTTAGATAGAAGAGAATGATGACTTCTAAAGAGAGATTCTTGGTTTGGAGTTGGGGTATAGAGCCGTAAGCGCGGTGGGGGGTGACAGAGGACGTGCTCATACGGTTCATAGAAGGGTATGATCAACTTGTTGATTGTCGGGAACTTTCACTCCTTTATATTCGAAATATGCCTTTCTAGGAGCATTACGATCTGCAGCTCAAATGGTCTCTTATGAAGTCTCTATTGGTCTTATTCTTATTGTGCACCTTGTGAGCGCGTTTGGATTCGCGAAGGCAATCACTCGGGTGTTCCCCTAACCCAACCCGGGAATGGACCGGAGGGAACCGCAGCATAGGGACTGTCTGCGTCTTGTCACAAGGCTCATTTTTACTTGTGGGTCATAGGGTGGGCTTCGGACGGTCAGCTTTATCTGATCAAAGGGCCGGGGCACAAGGGTCCTGGTACTATCCAGGTGCGGAGACCCCCGGAGGTTACTGCAATGAGCAGAAATCTCACTCATTGGCCTAAACGACGAGCAAACACTCGAACGTGAGAGCAAGGGATCACCTAACGAATAGACGAGTTCCAGGGATGGAGGGGAGAGGGAGGCAAGAACCACGCTTTCAGAGAAGTGGTGGTCCGAATCTTATCTGAACTGCGAGAATAACTGACTAAGCCATGTCATAAAGGTCATTCTCCAAACGGGGCGGGGCCAAGCCTTTAGGTTGTTTAAGTAGGTTGGGTGACAGATCGGCCATAGGAGTACTCCGGGATAGAAACCAGGGCAACAAATGTCGAGCATACGACGATGTCGCCCGTTTTCATTTCATGGGAGTCCCCGGCAGAGGAAAAGGCTGTAGGTGATGGCGTGTTTTGCTTCTTATCTAGAGAGGGGCCCCAACTTTTAAAGAAAAAAAGGCGATTTTTCCGAAAAGGAACCAACCCATCCTCTTCAAGAAAGCTTTGCTTGGTAGGCGCTTCCTACTCACTCGGACAATGCTCTGAACACGAGAGTGTGCAGTTCCGCCCCTTTCTCTCTTGCTGAGTCACAGGCAGCGCCTCGGAAAGCACGGACGAGCTACATGCAGGGAAACTTGCATGTGTGGTTCTGGCCGGGGACCCCGATATACTGTACTAATATGTGTAGGTCCCTGTATTTCGAGTGAGATTGTCATGGCGCAAAAGCAAATATGGTCTGGTATTCCCTTGTTTCCTGTATTGGTTATGTTCTTCATTTCTCGTCCAGCAGAAACTAATCGAGCTTCGTTTGATCTCCCAGAAGCGGAAGTTGAATTAGTTGCAGGCTATAATGTAGAATATGCACGGGATGCGATCCTTAATAGTCCACTGTTGGCGGAAGCCAATGTCCCGGGGTCCCGGGGACTCATTCTGACTTAAACAAGGGGTGGGTCTTTACCAACTTCAAAATCTTCGATTTTAGGGAAGCCAAAAAAGGGGGTGAGCGCCTGGCGCGAACCTTATTGAAAGGGCACTTTACTATAGATGCCCCCACAATCAAAGAATCGGAAAGCCTTGATCGATACCTTTTGACAACCTTACTAATAGCTAATAGAAAGGGCTTTTCTTCCTTGTTTAGTAAGTAAAGTCAAGCTTTTCATTTTGATAAGAGTAGGTGCTTGCTGGGGCAGGACACTCTTCATTCTTCATTTGAAACTAATGAATGTTGGGTCGGGCCTTGTTATCAAAACGAGAGTTGGGTAAAGCAAATTCCCTCCTTGGACGAGCACGGGGCTTAGTCAAGTAGAACCGGGTTGCGTTGCTGAATGCTCCCATCGAAAACAAATCAGTGGGGCCATGCCGGTACGACTGAATATGCATTAGAAAGGCCCCTACGACACCAAAAAAACCGGGCCGAACTTATAACAGCCCACCCGCTTCCATAGAAGAATTTCGCGGCAACGTAGACCTAAGTAGTCATATTGGATCCTTGGGAACCATCACAAGTACGGTCGGTCTATATTTGAACGAGAATGCCGTGTCGTCCAGCGGAGCCTAGAAGAAGGTGACTCGCTCAGACAGCTGACTCCTTTTCAATATAAAGGAATAGCCAAACCAACCCAGCTGGCTGGTCAATCTCAGAGATCTTTTCGGCCGGCAAACCGGAGACGGATGACCACGGTCCTGACCTTACCAGCACCAGAGGTGTACTAATCAATGAACCCCCGAAACCTACTTTTTTTTCTGAAAAAATCAACCCCGGTCACGACATGTTGTTGATATTTCTTTTTTTTGAGGGACTTTCACTGACTGGAGAAAATCCATCCATAAACCTAGACACCAGTAACCTTCGTAACCAAAGCGTCACGATAACATCCAAACCAAAGGTGACCTTTGGATTCTTAAGTAGGGGCAAAAGAAGGAGCTTGTAGGAATGCCGACCACAACATAAGCCACTAGCGACTGAGAGAAAGCGAGCAACACCTTGTATAGGTTGGGCGGAGCTTGAAGAAGCGAGCCCCTATCAGAGAAAGCCATTTCTAACTAGCCTAGCTAGCGTTTTTCAGTGTTATGTTAGTTGTAACGCGCCTTCCCTCCTTCTGGAAATATTTTGCAGTATTTTATTATGATGACCTGGTCGAGAGAGTACGATACATCGGTGTAAAAGATTGAGTTGGATCTGTAGGGCTGTTTTTTATATATAGTAAGGGCCTGGCCTGAAAGTGTTCTTACCTTTATCATTAGCTCGGGTAGTCCCCGTTTCTGGTGTTTTGGTCACCTTTCAATGGCTCCCTTAATTATGTGCGAGGAATTTCCCTCTTGAGCGGGCTATTCCCCGAAAATGCCCGTTCCTTTGTCGTTGGGGTTTTCAATTCACCTTGTGACTCATTTCTTCGGTCGAGCGTTCCTCGGGCGTCGATCAATCTATCACTCAGTCACAGGCCGCTCTGTCATTATCTGATTTTTGGTTGTCTGATCACACTTGAAATTATGTATCTACTTATCATATTTTTGCCCTTGCTCAGTAGTTCTGTAGCAGCTTTTTTCGGACGTTTTATAGGAGCAGAAGGAACCGCTATAATGACCACTACGTGCATTTCATTCTCTTCGATCTTCTCTTTGATTGCTTTTTATGAAGTCGCACCGGGAGCTAGTGCTTGCTATCTAAGAATTGCTCCATGGATCTCATCGGAAATGTTTGATGCTTCTTGGGGCTTCTTTGGCGACCGTG